>CAVLGL010000115.1:41101382-43772491 GCA_963668995.1 Parnassius mnemosyne | reverse complement strand
CCCAATGTCATAGTTAACCACGGCTACCTCCAGATTAAAAATTATTAATTTTTTTTATTTAGATTAGAATGACTTTAGGAGCTGACTCCAGAGTCCCTTCGGACAACTAGCTACTGGTCACTATTCTTAGTACTAAATAGAGAGGTACAATATTGCTAAGTATACTTATATATGGTATATAGGTACAACATTACTAAGTTTACATGTATGTACACCTACATGGCTCTCCAGCACCTTAAAAACGGGAAGTCCCCGGGCTCGTGCGGTGACTTTCCGGGTGGTCCAAGCGGGTGGAAAACCAGTACTTAAAGTCCTTCAGAAGCTCTTTAATTCCGTCCTCCATGGTGGCACTACTCTGGAGGCGTGGAGCAGAAGTGCGGTGGTATTTTTCTTCAAGAAAGGCGACAACGCTCTCTTGAAGAACTACAGACCGATTTAACTTATGAGCCGCGTCTAAGTACTGTTCTCGAGAGTAATTACGATTCATCTCGCAGGCAGACTCGACGACTTCGGCCTCCCCAATAAGCCGTTTTCCGAAAAGTTTTTAGTACCATAGACCCCATACGTACCCTTTGGCAAAGAAAAAGAAGACCGAAGAGTACAATCTTCCACTTTTTCTTGCGTATGTGGACTATAAGAAAGCCTTTGTTTCCGTTAAAATTTGAGGACTGCAGCAGTCGTTATATAGAAGTGCTGAAGTGTTTGTACAGTAGGGCTACGATAGCTATCCATGTACAGAACAAGAGTACGAAACCTAACCAACTGCAGAGAGGTTTAAGACAGGTTGACCTTATATACATGATACTCTTCACCACTGCATTGTAAGGCGTTTTCAAGCTACTGAACTGAAAAGGATACAGTATTAACGTAAATAGTGAGTACATCACTCACCTTCGATTTGCCGACGATATAGTCCTTATGATAGAATCGCTGGAGGACGTAAGCACTATGCACAATGAACTCAATAGCGCCTTCCAACGGATAGATCTTTAGATTTGTTTTTTATAGGAGAGGGGGCAGACGAGCATGCGACTCACCTGATGGTAAGTCATTACTGCCGCTCATGAAAGACTGCAATACCAAAAGAGTCAAGGGAATTGCAGATGCGTTGCCGGCCCTTATCTAAGATGAACATGAAGAAAACAAAGATCATGTTTAATGTCCATGTCACACCTATGCCGGTAATAGTTGGGAGCATTAAGCTCGAAGTTGTTTACCTGGGACAAATAGTCCGACTTGTTAAGCCCAACTTCGACCGAGAGGTCAATCGACGGATTCAACTCGGCTGGGTAGCGTTCGTGAAATTAAGGCACATCTTCTCGTCAGTTATACCTCAAAACTTGAAAACGATACTGTACAACCAGTGCGTGTTGCCAGTGATGACCTATGGAACTGAGACGTGGTCCTCCACTGCTGGCTGGATGAGGAAGCTTAAAATCGCTCAGCGAGCAATGGAGAACGCTATGCTTGGAGTTTTTCTGCGTGATAAACTTAGAAATGAGTATATCCGTAGTAGAACCAAAGTGACCGACATAACCCAACGGATTAGTAAGCTTTGTGTTTGGTTTTTATAACAACCGGATTTTTGCCATTAACAGTGCAGGGATATTATGTGTAATTCCGCTACAATATCCGAATACGTAATGTCCACCACAATGTCGAATATATGGATTTCACATGTCCTTATAATATATTATAATTTTTATAATTATTTGAACATTATATTTTCTTTCACCGTTAAGACATTTTTTGAAGTGAACCCTCCTAAATCAGCAATTAATATTTATGTTATAAAATTCATTGATATTATAATTATATCAATAATTTATAATAAATGTGTGGAAGATTTAACTTGCTTTATGAAATAATAAGCAAGAATTAGGGATTAATATTTAGGTTAAGTAGAATTATGTCCTAAAATTCCACTTAAATTTGTTCAGAAATCTGAAAACTACATTGATTAGCAGCGCCAATGGCACCAGTAAACACGTAGGCGCTAACTACAAATGTAAGGGAAAGACGTTAGGTAGGTAGGATTATTGTTGTGACAACTTAATATATTTTCTAGGCTTTTCAGTCATATTTGTTCTGAATACCCCACTAGATTTATCACTATTCTTATATTTATTTATCATCATCATTATATATATACATAATTAGGCTTTTTTTTGAGCTGTTATCAGGATTATGCTCTTTTTTGTTCATATCCTGTTTCAGTTGTATTATTTATCAACAGTACAGGAGATATTCTATTATACCACAATTGAACATGCCATCATAGAGGCGCAAATCTGTAGTAATAACATACCCTTGCTTGATGCAACAATATGCAATAAGATCCTCTCGTTGTAAGCTAGTATGTCGTATCAGGGTGACATGCACAAATAGCTTAGCCACCTCGCAATAAGGAGGAAATAATAACGCTTCCAACCAAAATATTTATTTCTGACATTTCTTTACAGGGGGCTCTACACACACGCTATAAGCTCCTCGCACACGGTGAACTAAGTCCTTCTATCGCTATGAAGGCACAACAAGTATCATTGGTACAAATACGTTAACCATTTTGAAAGTAAGATTTCTCCCAGAGTCGTAGACTCGCGTTTGGACTCGTTGATCAATATATTAGAACGAAAACTTTTGCGATAAAAATTTGAAAATTTTCATTTTATATTACAAAATTAATATTTTAATTGAAATTTAGATGCTACCATTTTTAAATTTGTTGTTGCAAAACTTTTTTACCGCATAAAAATTAACAATTTGGTATTTTTCTCGGAGCAAATTTTATGAGCAGTTAATACTGTTAGTCTTTTGGCTTTTACAACTTTATCCGTAGCCGCTTAATAAAAACTAGTCATAAATAGTGCGCAAATGACTACAGATTCCTTTGCTACAACACGTCCCAACCGCAGAGATCGTGACACCAGAAATATAGAGCCATGCTGCAGCTATATTTCTGGTATAGTAGTAACACGAATGGGTCGGCTCGACCGGGGAAGGACCACGGTCTCACAGAATACCAGCGTAAAATAGCAGCTTAATGCAGCTGTGTTTCGTACGGTGAGTGTAGAGAGCCAGAGACTCTTTTTACTGGAAACGAGGCATTCAATCTTATTTAAATAAAACTAATTTTACGGATTTTATCGCGTATATTAACTTATTTTACTTTCCCGACGTTTCAAGCACTTTACAGCACCCATGGTCACGGGGGGGACTGAGGTGTATGACGTCCCAATGTCATAGTTAACCACGGCTACCTCCAGATTAAAAATTATTAATTTTTGTTCCGATCTACGCAGTATGAATCAGTACTGCGTAGATCGGAACAAAAATTAAATTAAATTATTTTTTGTTTGAATACTAGTCGCGCCTAACATGCGCTTGAAACAATTCCCCAGTATTAACCATAGATGGCGGTAGTGTGAGTAAAAACTATAATTTTACCTCATTTCAAAAACAAAAAGAGTTAATAGTTTTCGTTAATTTGCGCCCGCTGTTGCACCTCGCTGTGCTCATACTAATAATAATATACTATGAAAGGAACTTCGTTCCAACCGAGTGTTCCACGACATTTACGCATGTTTTTTTGGCTATACACACAGTAATACCTACTTCAACCACAATTTATACGTCGTAGAACCATGCTGCAGCTATATTAGTAGTATAGTTGTATGTAGCACGAATGGGTTGGCTCGACCGGGAAAGGACCACGCTTTCACAGAATTCCAGCGTAAAATAGCACTTTAACACTGCTGTATTTCGTATGGTGAATGTAGAGAACCGGAGACCCCTTTTTACTGTCTATAGGTCACAGCAACCACTTACCATCAGGTGAACTGAGTGCTCGTTTTTCATCCTATGCTATAAAAAAATAATTACACACCACAATTATTAGAAATTAACGCCTATTAGTGATTGTGAATACGAGCTTCTTGGTAAGTAAATTTCATTTCTTTAATTTTTAATAAGGTATATATATTTTCCCACGCAATCAAGCATTTAACGGGCACAAAATGATATCTCTTGCCGGCTTGATTTAATACTATACTTAATTATTGCTTTTTACTCGCCATTCGATTGCTGTTGTGAACCATTCGTATTACAACCATTTAAGCTTACTTGTAATCTGCTGCAAATGGCAAAATTAATACGTCCCATAGCTCTCTTATTTAGGAAAGTACCATCGAGTACTGGGCACTTTTTTTTAATTAGTACTTAAAATTGGAAAGTTACAGCCTATTTACGTCCAACTCCTGAGCACAGAAAACTGGAGTATAACATTTTTAAATTCGAAAAAAAAAATTGACCCCTCAGGATGGCAAAATAGATATTAATATTATTAATAATTTTTAATGAAATTAACACTGTTGCTAACTAAAACTATAAATAGCATTATAATTTGATTAGACGACATTAAGATTTTCATATTCAGTCCACTTAAAAGGATAAAGATAACTTTAAATTAAAAGGTAATAGACAAATTCATAGCACTAAAAAAATTCAAATTATTTCAAATTCGGTGTCATTCTTCTATACAGTATGTCTTGCACCAATTCCAGATTAATGTACAATTATTTTATTTAGTGCTTTTAATTTTTATTAAAAGTAAATTTTTGGTCACTATAACATAACAGTGGACTTCAGTAGGGCTGTAATAATGATGAAAAGATATAAAGCTGCAGTGTGTGCATTAACAAACATACGAGGCAGCGACTTAAGAAACTTTCCTTCATATCTATTCCCGGTTAGAGCTACATAACTGGTTGTGCTATTTTGATTGCAATTTTGTTGCTGAAAGCTCAGGAATTACAGCAGTTAATATTATGGTATATAAGCTTGTTAACCTTTTCATACTTAATATCTAAGGAATAAAATATAAAATATTATGACTACACGTAGGTATGCACATTTTGTCAATTTTATTATTTTAGTACTATTACCCTATTTTTACTATATTTTTATTAAAACTAGAGTGTCGAAGAAATTTTAATCACATTTCCAAGAAATTAACAGCTCCGGTAACATTTACTACGAATTTTCTTAGTATTTCCCCATTTAGCCTAACTTTCTCTATTAAAATTGAAATTTTCGTGCTTAATTTCAAGCCGCCTTTCTGCGATTCAAGCGATATTTCTCCGAGTCTTCAATTAAAATGTGTCTTAGGTATAATCGTTATTATATTTGCGTTAATTATGAGTGTTCAATGTTTCAATTCATGTCTGCTTATATTTGTTTAATGTATACTATGCTTATTTTATGTCAACAAACCATAAAATGCGTACTTTAGGTGAATTAAGTCATGATTTCAACACGTTTGCAAATAAAACATAACGAGATTGTAGAAATGCAAAAAAAATGCATGCTTATATATTATATAAGCTTAGTTTATTCCTTTTATATATTTACAAAATAAAAACAAATATCATTCTTGGACAAAATTATATATTACGAGGGTGACACTGAAAGTTCTTAGAAAAGCAAAAACTGAACAAATTAGCGAATTAATAATTTTTTTATATCTTTTCAAAATAGTGTCCATTTACCAATATAACGATGCATCCGATGAAACCACTGAGAAATTCACTTTGCGCACTTTGCGTCGTTAGGGGTCTCTTCGACGGCATTTTGAAACGCAGCCACTGCTTTCTCGGCGTCCATAAAACGTTTTACTCGAAGTTTTTCTTTTATTTTCGGAAATAAATATAAATTGCAAGGTGCGAGATCGGGGTTTATAGGGTGGGTGACCCAGTAATTCCACGTCTGACGTTGCCAAGTAGTCGATTGTTTGCATGGCGGTGTGCGACGAGGCGTTGTCGTGGTGAAGGAGGATTCTACTGCGAAGTCGCTTCTCCCGAACTTTTTCCAAGACAAGTGGCAAACAATTGTTAGTGTATCACTCTACAGTAACTGTTTTTCGATCTTCTAAAACAATTGTTGCGTAATGATCTGTCTTTCCGAAGAAAGTGGTTACCATCTTTTTTCCCACGCTTCGACCTCTCTTCACTTTAGTTGGCAACTCCTCGGAAGGAAACACCCAGACAGCAGACTGTCTCTTCGTTTCAGGATCATAACAATAAATCCAGCTTTCGTCACCTGTTGGTATATCGAACACAGCATTTGAGTCTTCTCCGTTAAATCTTTGAACCATTTCACGAGACCAATCAACACGGTAGAGTTTTTGGGCCTTTGTCAAATTATGAGATATCCACCGAGCACAAAACTTCCTAAACGCTAAATGTTCATAAAGGATTTTGTGCATTTGACTTATACCAATATCCAAGCTTGTCCGTGTCTGTTGAGAAGTCATTCTTTTGTCAGTCTTTATCATACGCCGCATATCACTGATGTTATATTCAGTCGTCACCGTAGAAGGCCTTCCCTCACGCAGATCATCGGTGAGATTAGTGCGACCACGTTTAAACTCATTAAACCAGTTGTAAACAGTGACACGAGATGGGGCTTTATCGTAGTAGGCCATTCGAAGTCTATCATATCTTTCTCTTTGACTTAAAAAACATCGAAAGTCAAAATAAAATTATTGTACGAAAATTTTCTCGCGTTAAATTCATGCTGACGTGATACAAACAATATTCAATTTGCCGTCAAATCGTAATCAAATGAAAAATAAATAAAATAAATACATAATTATATTGAAATAGAGTTTCATTTTCAAAATTTGAACTTATTTTTTTATTATATCGTTTACAAGTGAAGAGTTCTAAAAACTTTCAGTGGCGCCCTCGTGTTATTTAATTTTTTTACATGATTGTGTGTATCTACAAAGTAATATCACAATAAGAGTAATATTATGTTGCACAGCAAACTTGTTGTATTGTACCACAAGTAGATGAATAATTCGAAATTTCCCTGAGAAAATCCTAGCCAACACAACCACTATAGTGGCTATTTTAACTAAAACTTGTCTCGAGAAACAACAGTTACATCTACAATACTTAACTTAATAGTCCTTTTTTTAAATACACTTTTTAAATATTAAAAATGGTAAAGCAAAAATGTCAAGATGAGTAAAGTTATCATTATATGATTTTATGATACGCCGTAGTAAAGCTCGCTCTCTAGCCTTTGTGCGGCACATCTTAGGAGCAAATAGGTTATGACTATACGTATTACGAATGCGTTGGGTCCGACTAGGTGTGCGTCATATATTTGATTTATAAGTTGATTACAATCTAATTTATTATGACAGATTTTGTATGAGAATAATGATCAAAGCACATATACGATGACCATTTCCTAAAGCATTTATAGTTTAAAAACCGAAGGTATTTACGTTGTACCAATTCCAACTGATCACTATATTTTTCATAATGTGGGTTTCAAACACAAGTAGAGTATTTGAGTTGTGACCTAATGAGTGACTTATGTTGCAGGTCTTTTGAATAGATTACAGGTCCTTCTTACGAAAGCACTAAGCTAAAAGCCTTTAGCCGTAATGTGACTAATATGAGCAAATGTAACTTCTAGACTATTTCTAAGGTTATTCTAAGTGTTAAAAAGAGTGTATGTGGAATGAATGACATTAATATTTTTAGTGAATGTGATCGATTTACATTTGATAAAGTTAGCTGTAAATTATTAGCTGCACAATAAGCAGACAAGCGATCTAGATCAGTTTGCAATTTATTACAATCTTTAGTTGTGTTTATTTTCCGAAAAGTTTTAAGGTCGTCAGCATATAAGAGGAAATGGGTATGTTTGAAGCAGGTATTAATTTTATTTATGAAGAGAACTAAAAGCAGCGGCCCCAAAATTGATCCCTGTGGTACTCCTGATGTCACATCTATCACATACAAAGAAAAGCCATTGACCACAACCTTTTGGGTTCTATTTTTTACATATGAAAAAAGTCAGCGTAATAAATTCCAGCGTAAGACCCTAGTATATTCAAAATTTAAGTCTCGCATTTGCAATGCAATTATGCTAATGAATGAAGATAAAGCGAGGAGCAAAAATGTCAGTAAAGGTGGTATAGTGCATTAGACAACCATATTTTAAGGCCCGTATTAATTAACGTTACTCAGCTCAAGTACACTCACTTAAGTACAATCTTGAGGTTATGATCTTATTAATAAACATACCTCAAGATAAGGCTTAGGTTTACGATGTCAGCTCTGAGTGACGCTCTGGTTAATAAACGAAACTCGCCTCTCAAGTGTGTGTACTTGAGATGTAAAATCTGAGTGCGGACAGTCCGTGACTTGAGATCGTGATTGTTGACATGAAAATTGAAAATATTTTAAGAGAAATTACGTAAAATGACGATATTTTACGCAAGGATGTAATATGCCCTATATTTTTTTTAAATGTCGAGAAAGTGTTTCTTCTCAACCTGACTATATACATGCTTTTTGCTTCCATTTTTGTATAAATAAAATTACACGCGAGACCGAAGACGTTTTAAGTAATCAAGATATTGTTTTTCAGTGTCGAAAATAATACGTCTATTTCATATTTGACACTGACTTTTATGCGTTTGGTTAGTCGTACATATTGAATTAAGTAGTAAATATTTAAGTCGTATTTAGAAATACATACACAACAGTTTAAAAAATTTACGGTTTTCGTATGTAGAAAACAACTTTATAACGTGATACAGCTCTGATTTTTTAAGTTTTATCAAAACAAAAGATTCAATAAATTACACGACATTGCAAAATGTGATAAATACGAGTAGTATTCTAAACTTCGGTCTATGTTATATTATGTTAATATAATGGATTTCCACAAAGTAACACCTGATTCTATTATTATTCGGTCTATGTGACGTAATCGTTCTGAAACTTGAGTTTGTCTTATATATTTAAACTTTTTTTAATATTATGACAGACAAATAAAAATACTATTTCAGAGCAGTTTTCAACAGTGAAATGTTTCTAGTCTGTTGAAAATGAATAAGAACATGTATTTTTAATAATTATTGTATATCATTATTTAAAAATATTTTATTAAAATTAAAGAGGAAAACGATCTTGAAGCCTGAAGTCAAATTTTATTTAAATCCTTTCAGCTAACTGAGCTTGATTGAAAGATAAACATATAAACAGACAAACTTTTACACTTATTATATAAAAAGAATAAGGAAGATTTAGGAAAAAAAGAAGATTTATATACAGGAAATGTTTTGTATATTTTAAATTAGAAGTTTTCAGTTTTTGTTTTTTTTTTTTTTTATTTATAAATTATAGATCGTACGAGTGACAAAGAAGATGATTTAATCACAGCTCGACTATCACGCAAAGCTGCATTTATAAGTAAATTATTAAATCTTCCGAACTATACCATTAACGAATGGAAGTAAAAATTAACACAAAAAATAAAACATAAAAAATTAACATAAAAAAATATTACCACGTGGAGAAGATTAACTTAATGAATTGTTACAGGTAGAAATAAAATGCACTTCGGTTTTAATTAAAACGTAACTTTCATTTCTTTATAGATATTTTTCCCAGCTAAAAATTGAAGCTTCATTATTTTAAGTAAATTTACGTAACATACATACCCGTAATTATGCCTAAATATACGTAATACTCCCTCCACCTTGATCTCCAAAGCGTTATAAAAATCCTTTGTCCCATTTCGTGATAAAATTTACTTATATATCAAATTTTATTTAATTTCTTACAGCTGATTGAGCTTGATTGAAAGATAAACATTCAAACAGACATACTTTTACACTTTTATATAACAAGGTCAAGGAAGATTCACAAAAAAAAGGTTTATACCGAGGAAATGTTTTGTATATTTTAAATGTAAGGTTTTCCTGATTTTTTTTTACATTTATGAATTACAGATCGTACGAGTGACAAAGAAAATGATTTAATCACAATTAGACTGTCACAGAAAGCTGCATCAAAAGTAAATTATTATATGTTCTGAAGTGTACCATTAAGGAAAGGAAGTGAAATTAATTAAAAAAAAAATGACCACGTGGAGAAGCTGAGTATAATGAAAGGTTACAGGTAGGAATAAAATGCAGTTTAGTTTTAATTAAAATGTAAATTACATTTGCGTATATATATTTTTTAATTTAAATCCTTCCAGCTGATTGAGCTTGATTGAAAGATAAACATCCAAACAGACGAACTTTTAAACTTATAATATAATAAGGATAAGGAAGATTTGAATATTTACGAAAAAAAGAAAATTTATATAGAGGAAATGTTTTTCAGTAACGCAGGTATGTTTTTGTGCGTTTTGTATATTTAAAATGTAAGGTCTCTCTGTTATTTTTTATATTTATAAATGGCAATGGTCGTACTAGCAACAAAAAGATGATTTAATCATAGCTCGTCTATCACG
Source organism: Parnassius mnemosyne (assembly GCA_963668995.1). Taxonomy (NCBI): domain Eukaryota; kingdom Metazoa; phylum Arthropoda; class Insecta; order Lepidoptera; family Papilionidae; genus Parnassius; species Parnassius mnemosyne. The sequence goes on along the minus strand of CAVLGL010000115.1, from coordinate 43,762,165 downwards.
CAAAGCTGTATTTAAAAGTCAATTATTAAATGTTTTAAAGTGTACCTATAATTAACGAATGAAATAATGTCCTGTGCCCTGCAGTGAAAATGAATATGATATGCTGCTAACTTAGTGTTTATAGTTCATTATAACTTTTTATAACTAATAGGCAGTTGTATTCGTTAAGTTATAATCAGTGCTATCAAATTGTATTAGCACTAGCTCATAGGTTACGACTGCACCTCCCATCTGAAATTATTAAGAATATTTGTAAATACACCACACACTGTAAACAACAGCAAAACATCCTTAAATAGCAAACAATTATCTGTGTCAATACAACATAATATTGAAATTAAATCATCCTGGAGAGTTTGTAAAATGTTAACGACGGTTGCTTTATAATTAAGTATATCAATGGATTCCAAATAATGCCATAAAATATCCAAACTACCGACGGAGAGCATAACAAAGATGCGAAACGTTTGATATTACGATTGTAAATAAGCCTGTGAAGTATGACAATTAGGGCGAATATTCATTTCATCCTATCCCTACAACCAAAGAGGCCCATGTTAAGCAGTGGACTTTTACAAGTTGATAAAAATTAAGAAAAATTAAGAGATTCCGTCCAAACAATGGTACCCTCTTCCAAAGGAAACTCAATACAATACAATATAATGAATATTATATATCATATTTGATATCATCAGCCATGTAAACTGCGTGGTTTGTCTAATGATCGTGAACACGATTGTTGTTCTCGGGTCTTGCTAAAATCAGTTCACGCAATTTTCTGTCAGAAAATTCTCAGTACCAGCTCGAAAATTGGCAGTTAGTCCTGCGCCTGATCTATCTCATGTCACACCGGATTGCTGTTCCGTCTGCGTAAAAGGTTGACGGTATCGAGAGTGTACCTGTGCTTACGCATACACGCGGGTACTGTAATCTTGTGTGGTTAGTCTTACTGACTCGTCGTGATCGAAATTCGGTCTTTAGAAATTACATAATATCAACCGTATTACATGCGTAAGAGATTATATTTATACTGATGATATACACATTATCAGTTATTTTTATAAAAATAGTTATAAAAAATATTACCTGTAGTAACAAGGATTTAGTAAGAAAGAAAAATCCCATTCCACTTAGAGCAACGAAGTCTTTACGTAGCTGATACTGAAGTCTATCAATCTGAAATTCAATAATGAAGCTTTAGTTAATATTATTTTATGGCATAGAGTTACAAATAAGATAAAAGTCCATGCCGCGCAGTGCGTTGATGGTAAGTATCGACATGGACACCTGCAACCAACATCACCCAGAATACTATAGATGCGTTTTCGAGAGTTGCGAGAATTACAGCGTGGCTTCTGATTGACAAACCTGATCTGATTGATTGATTGAAAAACCGGTACTTGATGTCCTTCCTTACCGTGTAGTGGCGGTCAAGAATATCCACTACCCCATATCCTCCCGTGGGTGTCGTAAAAGGCGACAAAGGGAAACAGGCAGAAGATGGGCAGCAGCATCTTCCTGATAATAGCCAAAATTATAATAAAAAAACTGCGGTTGCCAACCCGCTCGCCAAGCGTGGCAACTATGGCAAATACCCCCCAATGACTAAAGCAACAAACAGACGGCCCCCAGTCCCCGGCGGCCCCGCTATTCCTGGCTACGGTGGCGACCATGGTAACGGCGGGGCAGGGGGTGCTAAGAATCTCCGGTGGAGGTTCGGTTGCCACCTTAGACGACTCGACCTGGCAACGTACAACGCACGCACCCTGAGGACTGACGAGAAGATCGTGGAGCTGGAAGAAGAGATAGACAAGTTGCGCTGGCATATTATAGGATTATCCGAAGTCCGAAGAGAGGGGGAGGACACGGTAATCCTCGAATCCGGCAACTTGCTCTATCACCGGGAGGGCGACCATCTGTCCCAATGAGGTGTCGGATTTATCGTCCACAAGTCTCTCGTTAACAACGTTGTAAAGATCGGGAGTGTGTCGACGAGGGTTGCGTACCTTATACTCAGAATCACCAAACGGTATTCGCTGAAGGTCATACAGGTTTACGCACCAACCTCGGCACACCCCGATCAGGAGGTGGAGGAAATGTATGAGGATATCTCTAGAGCCATGCATTCCTCCAAAACCCAATATACGGTGTTAATGGGAGACTTCAATGCAAAACTAGGCACAAGAGAAAACGGTGAGCTGAAAGTAGGGAAATTTGGAATAGGGCAACGGAACCCAAGGGGCCAGCAGCTGGCCGACTTCATGGAGAAAGAGGAACTCTTTATGATGAACTCTTTCTTCCAGAAGCGGCCCCACAGGAAGTGGACCTGGTCGAGCCCCGACGGTTCGACAAAAAATGAGATTGACTTCATTATGACGACCAGACGACAACTGTTCAGTGATGTCTCCGTGATCGCAAGGGTGAAAACTGGTAGTGATCACCGAATGGTTAGAGGCACACTGAACCTAAACGTTTAGTTGGAGAGGTCTCGTCTAATGAAGTCAACGCTCCGTCCCCCTCGTGCTCTAATCCAAAGTCCCGAAACCTTTCAGCTCGAGTTACAAAATCGTTTTCAGTGCCTAGAAGACTGCAATGAAGTGGATGATATGAATGACAAGCTCGTGGAAACTGTCCATGCGGTCGGAGCTAAGTTCTGCAAGACCCGCCGCAGAAGAACACAAAAACTCTCCGATCACACTCTTAATCTCATGGCTGTTAGACGGGAGATGAAGCTACATTCTTCAACGGACTTGACAGCATACAGGCATCTGAACAGACAGATCTCAAAATGCATGCGGCGGGACTTACGCAACTTCAATACAGCTCGTATTGAAGAAGCGATCGAGCGGAACCAAGGCCCCAAAGTCTTTGCCAGAGATCTATCTGCCAGAAAGAGCCAACTGTCAAAGCTGAAGACAGAATGTGGCAGCATCGTTTCCGGGACACCTGAGATTTTGAGTGAGATTGAGAGGTTCTATGGGCAGCTGTACACGTCATCGTTGGAGCCACACGCAAGTGTGAGTAACGATCCAAGAGCGAGTCTCATCCGACACTATTCCGAAGATATCCCGGACGTCAGTCTGAGCGAGATTAGAATGGCTCTCCAGCACCTTAAAAACGGTAAGGCCCCAGGCGAGGATGGAATTACAGCGGAGCTTCTGAAAGCGGGTGGAAGACCGGTACTTGAAGTCCTTCAGAAGCTCTTTAATTCCGTCCTCCATGGTGGCATTACACCGGAGGCGTGGAGCAGAAGTGCGGTGATCTTGTTCTTCAAGAAAGTTGACAACGCTCTCTTGAAGAACTACAGACCGATTTCCCTTCTGAGCCGCGTCTACGTGCTGTTTTCGAGAGTCATTACGAATCGTCTCGCGCGCAGACTTGACGACTTCCAGCCTCCCGAACAAGCCGGTTTCCGAAAGGGCTTTAGCACCATAGACCACATACATACCCTTCGGCAAGTTGTACAGAAGTCCGAAGAGTACAATTTGCCACTATGTCTGGCGTATGTGGACTATGAGAAAGCCTTTGATTCCGTCGAAATTTGGGCGGTGCTGCAGTCCCTTCAGCGGTGCCAAGTTGACTGTCGGTATATCGAAGTGTTGAAGTGCTTGTACAGTAGGGCTACGATGGCTATCCGAGTACAGAACCAGAGTACGAAACCTATCCAATTGCAGAGAGGTGTAAGACAGGGTGACGTCATATCCCCGAAACTCTTCACCGCTGCATTGGAAGACGTTTTCAAGCTTCTGGACTGGAAAGGGTACGGTATCAACATCAATGGCGAGTACATCACTCACCTTCGATTTGCCGACGATATAGTCCTTATGGCAGAATCGCTGGAGGGCCTAAGCACTATGCTCAATGACCTCAATAGTGTTTCCCAACGGATAGGTCTTAAGATGAACATGGACAAAACAAAGATTATGTTTAATGTCCATGTCACACCTATGCCGGTAGTTGTTCGGAGCACTAAGCTCGAAGTTGTTGACGAGTATGTTTACCTGGGACAAATACTCCGACTAGGTAAGTCCAACTTCGACCGAGAGGTCAATCGACGGATTCAACTCGGCTGGGCAGCGTTCGGGAAGCTACGACACATCTTCTCGTCAGACATACCTCAAAACCTTAAAACGAAATTGTACAACCAGTGCGTGTTGCCAGTGATGACTTACGGAACTGAGACGTGGTCCTTCACTGCTGGCCGTATGAGGAAGCTCAAGGTCGCTCAGCGAGCTATGGAGAGGGCTATGCTCGGAGTTTCTCTGCGTGATAAACTTAGGAATGAGGATATCCGCAGTAGAACCAGAATAACCGACATAGCCCAACGAATTAGTAAGCTGAAGTGGCAGTGGGCCGGCCATATAGCTCGAAGAACCGACAACCGATGGGGAAGAAAGGTTCTCGAGTGGCAGCCTCGTACCGGTAGGCGATGTTTAGGGCGTCCCCCCACGAGATGGAGTGACGACCTGGTAAGACATGCAGGAAGTCGATGGATGCAGGTGGCTCAGGACCGTGCTTTGTGGCATTCTTTGGGGGAGGCCTATGTTCAGCAGTGGACTTGTGAAGGGCTGTAATGATGATGATGATGATGTCCTTCAGAAGCTCTTTAATTAGGACTACTCCGGAGGCATGTAGCAGAAGTGCGGTGTTCTTGTTTAGCTTATGAAATATATTTTTAATGCCTGGGAGAATTCACAAGATGCCTTAGGTATTTTCTGTGATCTTTACAAGGCTTTCGATTGTGTTCATCATGAGACATTAATCAGGAAACTACAACATTACGGTGTAAAAAATTTGTCGCTTAGACTCCTAACTTCATATTTAAGTAACAGAACTCAAAAATCGTGATCAATGGTAAAGGTTCCTCCGGATTGGTAGTATCGATGGGCGTTCCTCGGGCTTGATTCTTGGCCCATTCCTATTGTCAATCTATATTAATAACTTACCTTATCTTGTAGGGGACAATCACGATATAGTATTATTTGCTGACGATACCTCTTTAATTTTCAAACTCAAACGCCAGTCAATTAATTATGACGATGTAATTAATGCTCTATCGAAATTGGTACATTGGTTTAACGCCAATAATATGCTCTTAAACGGCAATAAGACAAAGTGTATTAAATTTACAATACCTAATGTAAAACATTCGTATACCAATGTGCTGTTAAATGGGGAGGAGTTAAGCCTTGTGGATGCCACTGTTTTTCTCGGTATTACCATTGATGCAAAACGTCAATGGGGCTCCCATATATCTAAATTAGCAAGCAGACTTAGTTCTGCAGCATATGCTGTAAGAAAGATTAGAAGTCTCACAGATGTTGAGACAGCTAGATTAGTGTATTTTAATTACTTTCATAGAGTAATGTCTCATGGAATTTTGCTATGAGGTAATGCGACTGATTTTGAAACTATATTTGTTTTGCAAAAGAGAGCCGTTCGATTTACAACCTAAATTGTAAAGAGTCCCTCAGACAAAAATTTAAAGAAATAAACATATTAACTTTGGCATCGCAATATATTTATGAAAATAAAATTAAGAAAAGAAAATAAAAACATAAATAGCTTTAATAAAAATAAGGATGTGCATACTTTAAACACTAGGAATAAATATAAGCTTGTAATGCCAGTTACTAGACTCCACAGAATCAGTAATTCATCTATGGTGCAATGTATACGCTTTTACAACAAAATCCTAGAACATATTCAAAGTTTGTCAATAAACAAGTTTAAAAGTTTTATTAAAGAAAAACTGTACAAGAACGGTTATTATAATATCAAGGAATACATGAATGAAAATAACTCCTGGGAATAAGGTGATCGCCACCATGCTGGTTCTATGAAAAATCATTTAAAAATTGTATAAAAGAAATTATTGTTAAGTGAATTATGTTTGAAAAAAAAGTCCCGCTGGGTTTCTTGCTGGTTCTTCCCAGGACAGAGGTATTTTCTGAAACAGTGGTAAATAAAAAACGACTTTCAATAATTATTATGAAATAATCTATATTGAATAAAAAATTATTCTATTCTATTCTATTCTTCAGGAGACGCCACAAGGCTCTCTTGAAGAACTACAGACCGATTTCCCTTCTGAGCCGCGTCTACGTGGTGTTTTCGAGAGTTATTACGAATCGTCTTGCAGGCAGACTCGACGACTTCCAGCCTCCCTAACAAGCCGGTTCCCGAAAAGGTTTTAGTACCATAGACCACTTACATACCCTTCCGCAATGAAAAAGAAGACCAACGAGTAGATTCTGCCACTTTGGCTTGCATATGTGGACTATGAGAAGTTGTTAACGAGTATGTTTGCCTGGGTTAAATAGTCAGACTAAGTAAATCCAACTTCGAACGAGAGGTCAATCAATTCAACTCAGGTTGGGTGCAGCAGTGGTGGGCAGCATTCGGAAAATTACGAAACATCTTATCGTCAGGTATACCTCTAAACTTGAAATCGAGATTGTAAAACGAGTGCGTGTAGCAGTAGTTATAACTTATGGATCTGAAACGTGGTCCTTCATTGCTGGCCCTATGAGGAAACTCAAGGTCGCTCATTGAGATATAGAGGGGGCAATGCTCGAAATTTTTCTGCGTAATAAACTTACAAAAGAGGATATCCACAGTAGAATCAAAGTGACTGACATAGCCTAACGGATAAGTAGGCTGAAGTGGCAACAGACCTTTCATATACCTCAAAACCGACAACTGATGGGGGAAATGTTTTCTCGAGTGGCAGCCTCGTACCAGTAGGCGAAGTGTAGCGCGACCCCCACTAGATGGAGGGACGACCTGGCAAGAAATGCATTAAGTCAGTGAATGTAGGTGGCTTGCTTTGTGGCATTCCTTAGGGGAAGCCTATGTTCAGTAGTGGACTTATGAAGAGCCTTATGATAGGCAACAAATTTATGAAATAAAAAAATTAACCATATTGATCTTAATACAACAATCCACGATTTCATAACTTCAGACCATCTAGCCTCTATTTTACGTACCAACTTGAGACTCATTCAATTTTTGTTCGAAAAAATGATTTTTTTATTTAATGAAGTAGATGGCGTAATAAAAAATCAATTCTTCACGAAAGAAAACTTTCTTTTGATTTTTTGTCATTTATTTGCTATAAAATTAAACTTTTATGATATATTTTATACAGTAGTTGTGTTTGAAAATGATCATGTTAAATAAATCAATAACCGTAAAATATTTTTAAACTTCAACTGTATATTTCCTTTTTTAATGTGTAGAGTTTTTCTTTGCATAATAAAAACCCTGAACGTGCAATAAATTTTTTTATAAAATAATTTTAATTTTTTTTTAAAAATCTGTTAACAATTGGCAAAAATATCACATAACACCTAAAATATACAAAATTGTAAAATACAGACGAATGTAGAAACACCTTCTTTTTAATGTCTTTGGAGATCTCTTTATCAGCATCATTATGATTCTGTGAACTGATTACGTGCCCTTGCTGTTGTCTGCTTTTGTAAAAATTATCATGTTGACCAGACTTCACACATTTGACACTGCCTGTCATCCGTTCGAATATCTGTACTTTGTACCTGCGCATTTTTCATATTGAGGATGAAATTTTCACAAACAGGAAAAACTCCATTGAAGCCCCGTCACCGCTCGGCAACAAATCATTAATTACCATTCAGACAAATTAATTCCTGGATGGTGAGTGGTTAATTAAATTCATCATCATCATCATCATTACAGCCCTTCACAAGTCCACTGCTGAACATAGGCCTCCCCCAAAGAATGCCACAAAGCACGGTCCTGAGCCACCTGCATCCATCGACTTCCTGCATATCTTACCAGGTCGTCACTCCATCTAGTGGGGGACGCCCTACACTTCGCCTGCCGGTACGAGGCTGCCACTCGAGAACCTTTCTTCCCCATCGGTTGTCGGTTCTTCGAGCTATATGGCCGGCCCATTGCCACTTCAGCTTACTAATCCGTTGGGCTATGTCGGTCACTCTAGTTCTACTGCGGATATCCTCATTTCTGAGTCTATCACGCAGAGAAACTCCGAGCATAGCCCTCTCCATAGCTCGCTGAGCGACCTTGAGCTTCCTCATCCGGCCAGCAGTGAAGGACCACGTCTCAGTTCCGTATGTCATCACTGGCAACACGCACTGGGTGTAAAGTCTCGTTTTCAAGTTTTGAGGTATGTCTGACGAGAAGATGTGTCGTAGCTTCCCGAACGCTGCCCAGCCGAGTTGAATCCGTCGATCGACCTCTCGGTCGAAGTTGGACTTACCTAGTCGGACTATTTGTCCCAGGTAAACATACTCGTCAACAACTTCGAGCTTAGTGTTCCCAACAACTACCGGCATAGGTGTGACATGGACATTAAACATGATCTTTGTTTTGTCCATGTTCATCTTAAGACCTATCCGTTGGGAAACACTATTGAGGTCATTGAGCATAGTGCTCAGGTCCTCCAACGATTCTGCCATAAGGACTATATCGTCGGCAAATCGAAGGTGAGTGATGCACTCGCCATTGATGTTGATACCGTATCCTTTCCAGTCCAGAAGCTTGAAAACATCTTCCAATGCAGCGGTAAAGAGTTTCGGGGATATGACTTCACCCTGTCTTACACCTCTCTGCAATTGGATAGGTTTCGTACTCTGGTTCTGTACTCGGATAGCCATCGTAGCCCTACTGTACAAGCACTTCAACACTTCGATATACCGACAGTCAACTTGGCATCGCTGAAGGGACTGCAGCACCGCCCAAATTTCGACGGAATCAAAGGCTTTCTCATAGTCCACATACGCCAGACATAGTGGCAAATTGTACTCCTCGGACTTCTGTACAATTTGCCGAAGGGTATGTATGTGGTCTATGGTGCTAAAGCCCTTTCGGAAGCCGGCTTGTTCGGGAGGCTGGAAGTCGTCAAGTCTGCGCGCGAGACGATTCGTAATGACTCTCGAAAACAGCACGTAGACGCGGCTCAGAAGGGAAATCGGTCTGTAGTTCTTCAAGAGAGCGTTGTCGCCTTTCTTGAAGAACAAGACCACCGCACTTCTGCTCCACGCCTCCGGTGTAATGCCACCATGGAGGACGGAATTAAAGAGCTTCTGAAGGACTTCAAGTATCGGTTTTCCACCCGCTTTCAGAAGCTCCGCTGTAATTCCATCCTCGCCTGGGGCCTTGCCGTTTTTAAGGTGCTGGAGAGCCATTCTAATCTCGCTCAGACTGACGTCCGGGATATCATCGGAATAATGTCGGATAAGACTCGCTCTTGGATCGTTACTCACACTTGCGTGTGGCTCCAACGATGACGTGTACAGCTGCCCACAGAACCTCTCAATCTCACTCAAAATCTCAGGTGCCCCGGAAACGATGCTGCCACACTCTGTCTTCAGCTTTGACAGTTGGCGCTTTCTGGCAGACAGATCTCTGGCAAAGACTTTGGAGCCTTGGTTCCGCTCGATCGCTTCTTCAATACGAGCTGTATTGAATTTGCGTAAGTCCAGCCGCATGCATTTGGAGATCTGTCTGTTCAGTTGCCTGTATGCTGTCAAATCTGTTGAAGAATGTAGCTTCATCTCCCGTCTAACAGCCATGAGATTAAGAGTGTGATCGGAGAGTTTTTGTGTTCTTCTGCGGCGGGTCTTGCAGAACTTAGCTCCGACCGCATGGACAGTTTCCACGAGCTTGTCATTCAAATCGTCCACTTCATTGCAGTCTTCTAGGCACTGAAAACGGTTTTGTAACTCGAGCTGAAAGGTTTCGGGACTTTGGATTAGAGCACGAGGGGGACGGAGCGTTGACTTCATTAGACGAGACCTCTCCAACTTAACGTTTAGGTTCAGTGTGCCTCTAACCATTCGGTGATCGCTGCCGGTTTTCACCCTCGCGATCACTGAGACATCACTGAACAGTTGTCGTCTGGTCGTCATAATGAAGTCAATCTCATTTTTTGTCGAACCGTCGGGGCTCGACCAGGTCCACTTCCTGTGGGGCCGCTTCTGGAAGAAAGAGTTCATCATAAAAAGTCCCTCTTTCTCCATGAAGTCAGCCAACTGCTGGCCCCTTGGGTTCCGTTGCCCTATTCCAAATTTCCCTACTTTCAGCTCACCGTTCTCTCTTGTGCCTAGTTTTGCATTGAAGTCTCCCATTAACACCGTATATTGGGTTTTGGAGGAATGCATGGCTCTAGAGATATCCTCATACATTTCCTCCACCTCCTGATCGGGGTGTGCCGAGGTTGGTGCGTAAACCTGTATGACCTTCAGCGAATACCGTTTGGTGATTCTGAGTATAAGGTACGCAACCCTCGTCGACACACTTCCAATCTTTACAACGTTGTTAACGAGAGACTTGTGGAAGATAAATCCGACACCTCATTGGGACAGATGGTCGCCCTCCCGGTAATAGAGCAAGTTGCCGGATTCGAGGATTACCGTGTCCTCCCCCTCTCTTCGGACTTCGGATAATCCTATAATATGCCAGCGTAACTTGTCTATCTCTTCTTCCAGCTCCACAATCTTCTCGTCAGTCCTCAGGGTGCGTGCGTTGTATGTTGCCAGGTCGAGTCGTCGTAGGTGGCAACCGAACCTCCACCGGAGATTCTTAGCACCCCCTGCCCCGCCGTTACCATGGTCGCCACCGTAGCCAGGAATAGCGGGGCCGCCGGGGACTGGGGGCCGTTTATTATTGTCATTGCTCATGGGGGGTATATTGCCATAGTTGCCACGCTTGGCGAGCGGGTTCGCAACCGCAGTTTTTTTTTTTAATGTTATTTTGGCTATTATCAGGAAGATGCTGCTGCCCATCTCCTGCCTGTTTCCCTTTGTCGCCTTTTACGACACCCACGGGAAGATATGGGGTAGTGGATATTCTTAACCGCCACTACAATTAAATTGTATACTGATAATTGATTACCTCTAAATTGTAGGTTTGCGTGTTGTATTCAAATAAGTAAGGTAATGAATCCTTAGAACAAACATTTACATCAGCAGCGGAAAGTACTACCAGTGATGTTCTTATACACAACCACGTGAAAGATAACAAATAATATATTTGTTCTAAACTGGTATCAGACATTCCTTGACTGTAAACAAGAAAATTATGATTAGATTTTTTATGAAACTAAAAAGATAAACAAACTTCTAGCTACTGCAGCCCATTTGCAACTGAAGCCAATTTCGAACATGAAAAGCTACAGATCCGTTGTCAGCTCTGAGGATTAAGATAGAGTGCCTCACAGCCTGTGTTATACCGGCTCACAATTCGCTACTGGCCTTCAGATTGGAACAGTGCAGGCCCCGCTATAGGCAGAAGTAGGTAAGAGGATGTTCACTACCTGTACAGACTCCTAGGCAGAAAACGAGAGAACGAGAAGTTCTACCCAACGATTATTATGAGATAAATTTCATAAACATATTATTATTAAATTTGGAATATTCTTATTTAATACCTTTCGTTTGTGATGATACAATAATTGATATATTTTCTTATCAATGTTTTCTAGATTGAGTGTTTTTGACAGTGCGTGTCGGCGATATTTCTTTTATGCGTCGTCATGTCGTCTATGTTACCCTCCACGTTAATAATTATGTTAAAGCGATTGAGATATCATTTATCAAAATCCAACATCTAATTTGGGAACGGTGGATTGATATAAGAACGCAGATTAATGTAGTTAAACATATATATCGTCCCCGTAGTTGGAAAATTAAATAAGTCCAATTTTGGCGATATTGACTTTTCCCTATTTTCAAAACACCTAAAACATGCCGCATATTTGAGCCTTACAGGCGTTTTCGTATCTTATTCCATTCCAAAAATATAGCCATTTTTGTCGGACAGATGGAATAATAAATATCTTCAGACAAACACTATTTTTTTAAAGGAAAAATAAATAACCCAGTAAATAAATCAATAACTGTGGTCAATGATAAGTTGAATGTCAAATAAATTAAATAACATGAGTTGTTGAATTTTTCCTCAACTTCAAAATTCTTTCACAAAACTAACTAAGTTCTAGGAAAACTAAATAACTCTATTTATTTAATTCTGCTATTCAGAATTCTGATATAACGTACTTAATTTATAAATACTTGATGTTATCTATTTCTTCTACAACTAGATAATGATTAATTATAAGATACTAGGCAAATAAAATTAAATAAATTAAGTTGTTTATAATTGCCATAAAACAAAATGCACCTGAGGAAAGTCATCATTAAATTTTTAAGAGAATTTGGCGCGAAATATTCTGATCGGGAACGACGACGGAGAGCGCGGGGGTGAGCGGCTGCGGTTTGATGCATCGCTCACGTGTCGTGCGTTTTAGTCTAATACGTGACCTTCAATTGCGTTGACGTCAGAGTGACCAATAATGGATTCGCGAGGTAGATTTATGGTGAAAATGTGTCAAAAGGAAGAGGTATGTACCTACGATAATTTAGAACAATTTTTTTGCAAATTAAATTAAGAAATTAGAAATAATACGATTAAGTACGTCTTTCTTAACCGTAAGAACGTTTGAACAACATTAATTAATAATTATGTCATAACTATGTACTGATATTTATTTTATTTATTTTTTCCTCCCTTATGCGAGTTTGAATATCAATCATTTTGAGTTGTGGGAGAAGTTGATAACTCTTCTGCTTTCATTGGAATATTGACTCTTAAGTTGAAGAATTAAGGTTACTTTTAGCTTGTCACACAAATTGTATTTGTTGGGTATTTTTCGTTAAATATTCTTTTAAAAGTGAAACTACGTAGGGTACCTACGTTTAAATTTGACAAGTCTGACAGTAATGGGCGGCAGGACTCATTTGACGATTTTATCACCCCATAAAAAAGAAGGTACCTATAGCAAAAAATAATTTTAGTTAACAAATAGATTTTTTTGTTTTGTTTACTAGGCGGTTTTGTTTACTAGGTGCTCAGATAGTTCTTAGGAGTGGTCTCGTTTTAAGTACCTAACTCTTGTTGTATGGCTGATATTATTACCTAAGTGACCTATCCAACCTAGATACCTAATGTATCTAACCGTATCAAAGTTGGCGAATTCCGAGGCTTATTAAGCTTGATGACCAAACGTGTGCCTTGACTTGACTTGACAAATTTGACTGCATAAACTCTTGTCACATGATTATTATTTTACTTGTTTCCTCATTAAATACCTACTATATTATTGCTTCTTATTGTTTTAGGACAAAAATAAGACAATCGAACAACAGGACCAAAGTACCATTATTGTCAGCCCACAAAAACATAATGTTATAACATGCCAGAAATTACCATCCGAAATGAACAAAAATGTTTGCAACGACATAAATTTTGCTGTTGATATTACGATAGAAAAAATGCCCGATGGGCTGTTGGTTACTGATGTTCCTAAGCTTCCTGAGCATGACGGATTTAAGATAATTACATGCGAATCGGCTCCAGCATCAATAATGGCTAGCGAAATGATTACTAATAACATTAACCCACCCCAATCAGCACCTATGCCTGTAAATGTCAGTCCCATGTCTTTGTGTAGCAGTAATATTAATTTAAATGAAGATGACAACATAATATTATACAACTATAAAGATGTCAGTTCGCCTATCAGAGGGTCAAGTCCAATTTCAGGTATCGAACCAATGCCACCTTCGACAGATGAAGAACCTTTTTCTGATTCTGGATCTTCATGGATTCCGGACACAGAAGAAGAAAATAAAATAAAAAGGAAAAGTAGTTCTTTAATAAACATCAATATTTCAGTGGCTAAGAAGAAAAAAAGAGTTAAGAGATTTGAACGAATAAACCCCATTTTGTCGAGTGACTCTGAAGATGAAACAGGTAATATTACAACAACTCGCGCTATTATTGAAACTCCTATTGACCAAGTCTCACCAGTTAACCGTGATAGAAGGATCATGGAACACAATATCACAATCGCTGAGACAACAGATTCAGAAAAAGTAACAGGAAATAAGGAAAAAGAAATCTACAGATGGAAAAATACTAATCAAACAAACTGGAAAAGAAATAAAGAGTTGGAGAAGAAACGAAAATGTTTGCCATATAAGAGTAAAACTGGAAAGTTCCTTGCAGCTAAACTACCTAAAAGTCCTAAATGCAGCCAAAATTGTCGCCAGAAATGCACAGAAAAGTTTACACAAAACGAGCGTGAGAAACTTTGCAAATCCTATTGGTCTATACAAGATTTTAAGCTGCAAAAAGAGTTTTTGCTTAAGCGCATCATCATTAAGCCAGTGCAGACTATAAGAAAATCTGTACCGATCGAAAAACAAAGAAGTTCTAGCAGAGAATACGGTTTCTATAAAAATAAGACTGTATTTGAACGAGTATGCAAGAACTATTTTATGTCCACTCTTTGCATTTCTACTGGTCCAATCGAAACTGCAGTAAAACATGTGGATGATCATGGTGTATTTACAAAAATGGATAATCGTGGCAGACAAGCGCCTGCAAACAAAACTCCTGGAGAACAGATACAAGAGGTAAAAAATCACATTGAAAGTTTTCCTGTAATTGATTCCCATTACTGTAGAAAAAAAACAACCAGGAAATACTTAGAACCTACCTTGTCAATATCAAAAATGTATGATTTGTATGTGCAGAAAATAAAAGAAAGCAATAAAGTGCCAGTAAAATTAAACATTTATAAGAAAGTGTTTGGTACAGAATACAATTTAGCGTTCTATCACCCCAAGAAGGATCAATGTAGCATTTGTAACAATTACAAAAAAGATAAAACTAATATAAATATTCAAATTGATTATACTCAACATATAGAGCGAAAAGAGGCATCTTATAGATCTAAAGAGCTGGATAAAAAGAAGTCGGGAGAAGATAAATCATATTTGTGTGTCACCATGGACTTGCAAAGTCTACTGCAGATTCCATCGACTGCAGATAGTCTAATGTATTATTCCAGAAAATTAAATTTATATAATTTATCTATTTATGAGTTTAAACCTCCACAGAACGACGCTCACTGTATGATCTGGACGGAAATAAACGGCAAAAGAGGCAGTGTTGAAATAGCATCTGCTATTCATTTATGGATTAAGAATCTCCCAGAGGTTTTAACGTACGTCACCATTTATTCCGACACGTGCTCGGGACAAAACCGAAATCAGTACATAGCAGCATTTTTATTGTACTTAGTACATACGCATGAGACAATCAAAGTATTAGAACAGAAGTATCTAGAAAGTGGTCATAGTTTTATGGAAGTAGATTCAATGCATAGTGCCATAGAAAAAGAAAAAATGTACACAGACACGTATTCTATAATAGATTGGAAAGGAATTATGCTACGGGCAAGATCAAAAAGACAAAATAAAAATGTAACTCCATATAATGTAACTGAATTATCATATCAAGACATGATTGATGTAAAAGCACTTGCTTCGAAAATAATTAAAAACAAAACTATAGCGGAGAATGGGGAGAAAGTGTGCTGGTTGAAAATAAAATGTCTTAGATTTGAAAAAGAATTACCTGGTTTTATTAAATACAGATACGATTACGATGGGCCATATAACTTACTAAATACTCTTTGTAAACCAGGGAGACCGACTAGGAGAACTCCAAACTCTAAAATGCCAACTATAAATACTGAAGATCTTCCCCCGGCATATAAACAATGTCTTCCTATAACAAAACAAAAAAAGAAAGACCTTTTACAGCTCTGTAAGAAAAATATAATTCCTAAAGAGCTTCACGGCTGGTACGAAAGTTTACCATGTTCATACGAAGACCAGGGTCCATCACGCTCCACTGATTCATCTGAAGTCGATGAGTAAGCTTATTTTGGCCCCTTGCTCTACATATTGCTGAAAACTAAACTAAACTTTTAAACCCTAACAGCACGAGTAAAATGATTTTACAATAGGGTTTTTACATTGTTAAATTAACGTTATGTTTATTTTTAGAGTCATGTTTTTAAATACATTTGTTATTTAATTTTAAATTATACTTTTTTTTTGTGATGTGTTTGCTCTTGACTCTAGTCTTGGTCAGAGATGACAGAGACAAAGTCTACGAAGGAGCGAGCTTACCCAGAAGGAGCCTGTTCACTCGTAACTTTGAAGGGATTGACGTTGTGTTTGATTAGGTACAGCCATTTCAATTATTTTGAATTTAAATTATGTTTTATTTTGTTATGAAAGTATTTTTAGTTCTAAGTAAATTGATATTAGAATAAGTTGTTGATTGGTGTACTCAATGTACCTGATTAGTGTCATATTATTTTTTGAGTTTTGAGTTTTATTTAAGTGTTGTGTTTTACTTACCTTATTACGAAATATTTTTAGTTGAATTGAGTCGTTTGAAAGTTTTATAATGATTGCTGTACCATAGTTTTGGTGTTCATTTTTTAGTTGAATACTGACCTATGGCTTAGGTGCAAACAATTTTAATTTTTTGAGTTTTAACACAGAATAGTATTATAGTACTGTTTTAATTATGTTTTGATTTGATACAAACTTATGTTTTTTAGTTCTAATTGATACCTATTTTAAGTTTTTCATAGTTTTTTTACTTTCTACTTAAGTACGTCTTTTATAATTAGGTCTGATTTTAGAGCCATAATGTTATTTTATGGGTTCAAATTATTTTCTGTTTTGATTTGAAAGAATACTTTAAGTTAATTTGTTTCCACTTGTTATAATTGGTGTAATTTTGTTTATTTTTTTAAGTTTGTGGTAAGATAAGTATCTGATTACAATACACTTTTCTAAATTTTATTGTACTTTTCTATTTCTTCCTGAATATAACTTTATTAATATCATAAAACAACTTTTATTTTATATGAGACCAAAAATAGTTAAAAAAATATCGAAGTAATAATAACGTACAAAGCCACTAAATTTTACATTTCAAAATATTTCGAGTTTGATAAATTCAATAAATGCATTTATTTCACCAAATTTTACTCTACCAAATGTATTTAGTTTGTAGGAAAACTAAATAAATAGCCGAAATAAGTAGATAATTGTAGTACGTTATAAATAACAGTTGTGGCAAAATTAAACAACTTGATTTTTTTTGTGTTATTTAGTTATAGTTAAAGATTGAGTTCAGTTTGTTAAAGCATAATGTAAAAGGTAATCAGGTCCACAAAATATCAAATTACCGACAGTAAAATTGTCTCACATTTTTTAACAAATGTACATTAACTGAAAAAAAAACACTAAATCGCGTTTATCTCAGAACTACAAAATCAGAGTTATTTAATTTTCCAACTACGGGGACGATATATTTATGTACAATACCACAAAATATATTACTGGTTTATGGGCTCAGTTGTAGTCGGTTAAAATATGTTTTTGTTGTTAAAACAAACCGTGTTTATCATTCGCTCACGGCTCCGTGGCGCAGTTAATTAGCAATACGTTGCTGCGCTGGGAGCCGCGAGTTCGAATCCAGCACGGAACAAATATTTGTATGGCCTAACAAATAATTGCTCTGGGTCTGGATGTTCGCCCATGTGCAATTTGTGTTTCTAAACTGCCTCCACGATACAGGAGAAAATCCAAGTTTGGGGGTAGCGTTTTTATAAAAAAAACATTCAAAGGCAAATTTTAAAGATTCATTCATCGTTTACATAAACAAGAGCCATGATATCTCAGGGCCTGAGCGCTCGCCGTAAAACGCGATCAACCCCGGTTTGATCCCTGCCAGCAACAATAACTTTATTTATTGCAATTTTTTGAAGATTTGATGAAAAACAAGATTGAAGATCGTGACAGAATCAGGAAAAAATATTCGAAGACGTTTGTAATCCGAGACACTTACTGAGCAGCAACACAGTCAATTCCCTTTATCCCTCGCAGAAATTAGAAGAGGTCTGTGCAAAGCAATGGGATGCAATAGGGCTGTATTATTTTATTTTTAGAGAAACAGAGAAAAAGGTGACTTACGTAATTCCCAAAAATAGATGTAAACATGTAAAGTAAAAATTGCACGAGTTCGATAGAAGTATTAGAGGTCCGACTAAATTGTTAACTTCACGAACGAGAGCAGCTTGTTTAACATATGCTTCCCTTATCTTACGCCACGTGTACGTTTGCAAAATATCAAGATCCTGTAACACGAAATTATGAGATATTTCGACATTTTTTCAACGAATAATATACTTTATTAAGTAATTTTAGAAAATACACGAATTTACCACTGGTAGATAAGAGTGCGCTAGCTTGTAAATTAAAATTTGAAGATATGGTCATATTCTCTACGCTTGGCAGGCTGATCGATGAGCGTAGATACAGGTGATACATATAGTCCTAATAGGGAGATACATATAGCCCTAATCTGAATGCTTAAATATTAATTTAACGCCAGATAACTATTATGTTCTTTTATATGATTCAATCCCCACTTATCTTTTATAGGACTGCTTTGCTAGTGAAAACATAGGAGCGTATATTTTTTATTATAAACACATTCTGTATGAATCAGTTCTAAGCGATAAGTGTGTTAAAAGTTTAATATACAAAAGAGATTCGTTGACAAAATAAATATAAAATTTCACTAGTTTTATGAGTCTGGGACTATACAAATTCGTTTTCGAAAACTTTGAAAGAAGTAGAGACCTCTATACTTCCGATTGCTGGACATAAGCCTCCGTTTATTTCTGATGATATTACATATTTATGGAGTAGTTATAATTAAATATTATAGAATCATTTTTATTCAATACTAGTTGATCCTGGTGCGTTACTGCAGCAGTGAAAATCATTGTGAAAATATCGTTTTCAAATTTGGAAGAGTAATATTGTTTAATTAGGAATAACAATACATTCATTGAAATTGAATGATATATACACATTAAGTTATATGTACTACGTACTAGAGAAGATTGTGCGCTACTCTATGTATTCGCGCATGCGCGGCAGATAGTAGAATCGCGCATTGGCGAAGACTTTAATTTAATATAAAATAAGATATTAATATAAAATAAAGATATAAGAATTTAATATAAAATACTAAGAGTAATATGTTATATATAATTGTAATAATAAGTTTAATCTAAACAAACATATTTCTAAATAAAATGTAATAATAACTACCTTATGGAATTCACAAATTTTCAATTTACGCAGTGTACGGATTGCAGTACAGTTCAGTTGAACATAATAAATCTAGTGCGAGTGAAATCTAGTGCGTAGTACATATATATCGATGTATATACATATAACTTTCAAATACCAATTTGTTGGTACGATACGCGCGCCACTTACTGTAAATTAATTGTACTAAGCACAAGCAATAATTTGACAAAGTTTCAGCGCAATCTGATTGACGGTATGGCAGGAATATTATACTTATATTAGATACATTATTCCAATACTAATAATTAGTTATATTAATATTAATATTAGTAAATAGTTATTGAAAGTCATTTATGCTTTTACCGCTGGTTCGGAAAAAAGCTGTGTTCTGGAAAGGACCAGCAAGAAACCCGGCGGCACTTTTAACATTACTTACTTTTAAACATTAATAATATATTAATACGTTGTTTTTTTTTAATAACGGTGAGCACACGGTTCACCTGATCGTAAGTAAATGCTGTGGCCCATAGACATTTACATTTATCCCTAATTAAGAATCAAAATACAGATGCGTTGCCACCCCTGACTAAGTTGGAATGCCTCGTTTCCAGTAAAAAGGGCCTCCGGTTTTTTACATTTACAACACAACTGCATTGTGCTGCCATTTTACGCAGAGAATCTGTGAAAGCACCACACTCTTACATAATACCAGCGAAAATACCCGGTCAAGCCGACCTATTCGTGGTACAATAATAATAAAGCTGCAGAATGGCTATACCACGTAATTGTACAAAATTTATGGAGGCGGCAAGGGGATATATCAAAAAAAATTATGAATTCTGAAAATGCCAGTGTAAAATGTTAACGCTATTTTTACGACGGGTTGTAGTG
This sequence comes from Parnassius mnemosyne, assembly GCA_963668995.1. NCBI lineage: Eukaryota > Metazoa > Arthropoda > Insecta > Lepidoptera > Papilionidae > Parnassius > Parnassius mnemosyne. The sequence goes on along the minus strand of CAVLGL010000115.1, from coordinate 43,742,231 downwards.
TCAAAGGTGCGAGTCGTTGGGAATAGCGTTTATCAATCCGTCAGCTAATCGTGAGGGTTGAGACAAATCATTCCTTAAACGGGAGAGCGTCATGTTCAGCAGTGGACTTTCATGGGTTCGGGCTGTGGGATATATTTATAAGATTATTTGTTGTTTGAAGTGATCAATCAAGAAAAAAAACATCCTTACATTTGATTTATCCATCTCCTTTTTGTTCTGAGAACAAATTGTGGCAACGTATTTATTAAGCCTTCGGTATCTTGAAGCTAAGCCCAACGTGATAAGGATCAGAAGTAAATCTTGCAAATTCCACAAAATTGTTGCAACCATGCTCAGGATCATAAGTGATATGCCAAACCAAATATTATATTCATCTGTAACACATTCAAATTACTCCTATCACAAAAAATAACTGCTTAGCAGTTGAAGACTTTTCTTCATGAAAGAGGGAATATATTTTAAGCACCACTTACCACTGTGTATTGTGGTAGAAAAAGTTGGAGAGTTGGAGAAAACTTAGGTTTTTGCGTGATACTTACCTGGTCGTAATAAAAATCCATGAGATATAAGAATATATTTTTCTAGCCAGAGCGATGGTGGGCAATCTACTCCAACAAATGATATAATACCCATCATATGTTCAGCTAAAGAGGTAAATTGAATTAAGTTATTTGTTCGGATCAGAAATAAATAACATTTTTTTTTAACTTACTAACCAACACCACAAAAAATGAAAAATTTTTTTATTCCAGAAAATTTTTTCATTAAGTTTTTGTCTGTTGGAATACGACTTGTTACCATTGCCCGATCTAATAATATCCAAAAATCTGCTATTCTTTGCCATGAACTAGACAATTTCCAGCAGAGTATTATTGATAACACAGCATTTGCATATAACGTAGCTCCTGCTAAACGTGCTGTAACGCTTCCTGTAATAGAAAACAAAATTGAATAGTTTTATAGAATTTATATTAATTTTGGCCAGTTTTATTATTTTATAAGCTTTTACTTATATTATGAATTTTGTGTATTATTTAAAGTTTATATTTAAATCTATACAAATAAACAAAATTGAAGTGTCTGTTTATAATGTCAAAATTACAGCTTTTTACTAAATACATATGAAAGTATATACGGTATATACGGTTTTAATAACAAAATACCATTTTTAAAGTTTTTGTCTTTCTGTCTGTCTGTCTGTTTGTTCCAGCTTATCTTGGAAACGGATGGACCGATTTTGACGAAATTTTCACTGTCAGATAGCTGATGTCACAAGAAGTAACTTAGGCTACTTTTATTTTAGGAAAAGGATTAGCATTCCGCGCAAAAACATAAAAACCCTAACACGCGGGCGAAGTCGCGGGGAACAGCTAGTTTTAAATATAATACATTTGTTAAGTAATTGTACTTACTATGCCCTGACGTGCTCGCCGCCCACCCTGCGAGCGCCTTTATTACTTTCCATATCGCACCAATCTCAACAACTGTTAAAACGAATATCAATACCACGCCCCAAAGTTTCCAGTAATATTTACTAGTAGAACCAGCGATTCCCAACCAACGTGCCCAACGAAACATTGCTAACATTGACCTTAAATAATCCTGAAAATAAATTATTTAAGACGTTGGGCCACAGGACGTAGGCGACAACAATAAAACTACACCCATTATAATATGAGGTCATAAAAGAATAAAATCAAAGTGTTAAATTTAAAAAAAAATAAGTTTTAAAATTAAAAAAGAATACAGATGTTCCTTATATTCCCGTATTTTTGTTTTTCCATTAAGGGAGTAACTGTAATTAAAGTAGTAGGTAAAAAAAATATTCACTTAAACACATTCTTAAAAAAATAAACAAATATGTATACATCACGATATGGTTGACGTTGATTGCGTTGGAACAAGTTTGTTTTCATTTTAACTAATTTAGCTACAAACGATGTTTTTTCGAATTAAAATAATCAGGTAGTAAAGAAAAATCTAAAAACGAATAGTAAGTAATACGTATTCCAAGTCAATGAAGTTTGGAGCACTGATAGGTAACTAAAAGTTAACAAAGTCCTTGATAAATAGCAAATTGATAATTATGGAGTTGCAAAGTTAACTTAATCTAATAACTTCCAGTATTATTAGACCCTCCTTAGGTCGTATTGTCACTTTATTATAATGCATCCAAACATATATATTATATACTTTAGGTTAAAGATATTAAAAAATAGTACCTTATATTATATTATGTATTTATTCCTTGGAAAATATTATTGGACTGAAAGTATTGAGACAAAGATTTTAGATAAATTCTATTAATGTAGTAAAACTACATAAAGCTAAAAGAGTAAATAGCTGCCAGTTTTTTAACAGATAAATGGAACTAGTTTAATTAATCTTCAATGGATCGAATAATGTGATTGCCAATTGTGATTAATGTTTCGATGTCGAGTTAAATGTTTTTATATAATATATGCAGAATTACTGCTCCTACCTAGGTTGGCGGTGATGTTGAAATGATGATTTCAAATCAAATCAAATTAAATCAAGTCAATTATTTGCAATCCAAGTGTACATTATTGGACTTAAATAAAAAATGTGCTTACAACTTAGACGCCTTTTTCAGACACTGCAAATTTGACAAGGACACTGCTTATATCATAATAAAATATACTTAGAAGCTAGATGATTATAAAAATACATAATAGTGTTAGTTTTTGTTATCTTTATACTTCTCTACTTAACAGAAGGGATTTTGTTTTAAATATTTACTGAGGCTTGATTGAAATTTGATTAATTCTGCAATGTTTTTTATTTCCTGGGGTAATTTATTATAATCTTTTATTGCCATATAGTAGGGGCATTTCACATTTTTGTTCGCGACTGTGGTTTGTATAATTTATTTTTGTTACGTGTATTAATGTTATGTGTATCTTTAATATTCTTGAAAATATTATCATTTTTATGAACAAACAGACATAGATCAAAAATTTACATACAGGGTAAGGTAAGAATATTTAGTTTTTTGAAGTATGGTCTACAGCTAGTAATGTTATATATCTGGGCTAATATTCTAAAGCACTTTTTCTGGATAATAAATAGCTTCTGGAGATCGATGCTACTTCCCCACAACATTACCCCGTACTTAAGCCAGGAATGAGCATATGAATTTTCTCATGTTATACAAATTTTTAAGGCAAGTGCTTATCCCCCCCGAACGGGTTCCCGCCTTGTCGTGGCGGGGGGGCTTAGTAGCCGTGGCTTGGTCACCCACGGTGAACAAAGAGGAACCCCTTGGCTGGCCCGTGGTGTAGGGCCGGCCCGAGGTGGCCACTCCGAGTGGGCTTGGGAAGCCCACTTCGGATGTGTGTCGGGGGGCTGCGGTGAGAGGGGAGTCCGCACCCTCTACCGCTGCAGCCGAGGTGGAGTCGCGGAGGAAGAGGAGTGTTAGTATGGCGATGCGCCACTCGCCCTATCCTCCGCGACTCAAACGGGGCCGCACCGTTGATGCGGTGGTGGTGGGGCCGCGGGGGGAGAGGAGTGTCGGTATTGCGAGGCGCCGCTCTCCCTACCCTCCGCGGCCGAAACTTGGTTGGCGGCGGAGCCCGAGACCAGATCCGCCGCTGGGGCCAGGAAGGCTGGTGCTTCTGAGTGCTAGTTTTTCCTGGCCCCATGGCCTTCGCGCATCGGACACGGGGGCGTCCGTTGCGTATTAGAAATTGGAGGCCGAGGAGGAGGGCGCACCATGTGTTCTGGTGCGTCTTATCTGAGAAGGAGATGGGGGAGGAGTGTTCCTCTCCCGAGGAGGGGCCGCCATGGGGCGGCCAGCGCAGGTGGGGCCGCGGAAGTGTGCGAAAGCGTTCCCGTGGCCCTGCCAATATGCGACGAGGGTGGAACACCATGGGGTTTTAGTCGGTGCGAGTCCGACATAACCCGTTCTTGCCCCCGCGAGGCGGGTATGCGTAGGCATTTCCCCATGTAAAAAAAAAAAAAAGTGCTTATCCCCTAAGCTACGATGACTCTAAATGTGTACCTTAATTCAATTTCACTAGAATTTGTCGTACTATTTGTCCTACTTCGTCTACTCGTCAACAACTTCAAGCGTAGTGTTCCCAGCAACTATCGGCATAAAGTGGGTTTAATAATGGTGATGATAAATTCTACTGGTTACTGGGTACGGTGGTACGATCTATTTATGCTATAAAAGAGAGTAAAATTATAATAGCTAATAAAATTATATTAGTAGCTTTGATATGTCACATATCAACTTATGGTGGTCGTCAATTGTGAGCTTAAGGCACGCGATGCAATCATTTTACAAAAAAAAAATTGTAAATTGTCTTTCATATACTAGATACTTCCAACTTTTTAATCAGTATGTGAAAACAAATTTTACATCAAAATAATGCTTTGTGCATGGTAGATTTTTGCTGCAGTGTATCATAAAGAATTGGCATGCTTGATCAGACATGGACCAAACTAGAAAATAATACCTTACTCAAATAGCAGTATTACCGATGCCATCTGGAGACTTTTGTGCCCCGGGCTGGAGTTTGCATATACGGGAGGACATCTGTTCTCGACGCCTCGGCAGTCTAGAAGGTACGCACCTGTCCATCCTATGGCTGCGTGTAGACAGCGACGACCATCCCGGCGTCGACGGGTGCCTCTATAGGTCCCATAGCGGTAATGCTAAAACGGACCCACTCATCGACCACGTCCAAATGGCTACAGATTCCTTGCTACAGCAGATCCCATCAACAGAGATCGTGATCCTTGGCAATTTTAACGCCTACCATGCCGAATGGCTTGATTCAAGTTCAACCGATCATGCGAGGAGATCTGTTTATGACTTTGCCTTGGCATACATATATGGTCTTACACAGCTTGTTACTTTGCCCACGCGGATGCCAGATGTGGAAGAACATGCCCTTTCCCTGTTGGACCTTATTGAATAATTACTGTAACACATATCAACTTTACACAACAAACATTAATTTATTTAAGCATTCAAAAGACCAATTATAATTTTTAAGTAGGTTTATGTATATAAGTAAAACTTTAAGGTTCACTGCCTTTATAAAAGAAAAGAAAATCTAATACTTATTAACAATAATGAATTGTTTTAAGATAAAATTTACTACAGAAAAAAAACAACGAAATATAAAAAAATATTTAACAATATATCAGCATTATTTTAATTATACGAAAAATTAATTTATGGTAAACTATGATAAATTTAAGCACGTAAAAATGTAATCTACTATATAATTTCATTCGTTTTTGTATTGTATCCTGCACAGTTATAAAAATAATATAAAACAATAAAAAATAACTAAATAAAATTTAATATAAAATTGTCTTGTGCCTTAATACAAATGCCATAAATGCCTAAAATGTAATGTGCTTTTTTGATATTGTATTATGATTACATTTCTTATATATATATAAATAGTGATAAAAATATTGAAAAGTCAATTGTATCGTAAGTAATCTGATAAATAAGTTCAATTTAAACAAACGTCTATTAAATATAGAATATTTAATACTTAACTTCAACAAACATTATAGCAAAAATAATGTAAAACAATCTCAAATTGATAAATAAAGTTTTAAATGGAATTAAAATCACACAAGTGCGAAGTTACCTCTTAAGTATTTCTTCTTTGTTCTTTTCGGCTCAATTTTCACATCCTTCTGGACGAAGCTTGCAAAAGTATAACTGTTTCTTTCCTTTTTAAATAAATCTGCCGTTTCATGAATTTTGGTCTTTGATAATTATATTTAAAAAAAAATCATTTTTTATTTTCCTCATTCTTTCTTAGTTGCTTTCATAGTAGGTACTAATATACATTTAAATTATATTACTTTATGTTCATTATACTTTTTATATTTCAGTCAGCTTCTGTAAAATTATTATTGTGGCCTCTTCTTTTATTCATATTCATTTATTTTTCGTCACATCCGGTATTGCGTCCACCGTCCATTCCGTTATAATATAATTTTCTTTTTAAATGGTCAATCTATGATGATTTCAATTTTTTTTTGTAATTTTTTTTTCTCTAATTGTAGGCCGTGCGCGTGCAATGTAGCAGCGCACCGCCTGACAGGGTCGCCATGTGACATATTAAATAAGTCAATAGATACGTGTTGCTGCTCCTATTTTTTTTTTTATAAAAACGTTACCCCCACACTAGGATTTTCTCCTGTATCGTGGAGGCAGTTTACAAACATAAATTGCACAAGGACAAACATCTCTTCATTTTTAATTATAATGTCCTTATTCTACCTTAACACTAATATATATAGTCGTGGGGGCTATACTACACACACACACACACACACACACACACACACACACACACACACACACGCACACGCACTCACACACGCACGCACGCACGCACGCACGCACGCACGCACGCAAGCACGCACGCACGCACGCACGCAAGGACGCTCGCACGCACGTCCGCACGCACGCACGCACGCACGCACGCACGCACGCACGCACGCACGCACGCATGCACGCACGCACGCACGCACGCACGCACGCAAGCAAGCACGCACGCACGCACGCACTCACGCACGCACGCACGCACGCACGCACGCACGCACGCACGCACGCTAGCACGCACGCACGCACGCACGCACGCACACACGCACGCACGCATGCACGCACGCACGCACGCACTCACGCACGCACGCACGCACGCACGCACGCACGCATGCACGCACGCTCGCACGCACGCACGCTCGCACGCACGCAAGCACGCACGCACGCTCGCTCGCACGCACGTACGCACGCACGCACGCTTGCACGCACGCACGAACGCACACGCGCACACGCGCACACGCGCACACGCATACACGCACACACGCGCACACTTGCACGCAAGCACGCACACACGCACACATGCACCCACACACGCACGCACACGCGCACACGCGCACATGCGCACACACGCACACACGCACACACGCGTACACACGCACACTCGCACACATGCGCACACGCACATTCGCACACAGACACACACGCACACAGAGATACACACACACACACACACACACACACACACACACACACACACACACACACACACACACACACACACAAGTACACACACGCACACGCACACACACGCAAACAAACACACACACACATACAAACACACACGCACACAAACACACACGCATACAAACACACACGCACACACGCGCACACGCGCACACTTCGATAAATTGTACAGAAGACAGTAGAGTACAATCTGCCACTTTGCCTTGCGTATGTGAACTATTAGATTAGATTATTATTAGCCTTTGATTCCGTCGAAATTTGGGCGGTACTGAAGTGTTTGTACAGTAGGGTTACGATGGCTATTCGACTACAGAATCAGAGCACGGAACCTATCCATCTGCAAAGTGGTGTAAGACAGGGTGCGTTATATCCCCAGAACTCTTCACCGCTGCATTGAAAGATGTTTTCAAGCTACTGGACTGGAGAGGATACGGTATTAACATCAATGTAGAGTACATCACTCAGCTTCGATTTGCTGATGATATAGTCCTTATGGCAGATGCGCTGGAGGACTTAAGCACTATGTATGCTCAATGCACTATATAAGCACTATGTATGCTCATCAATAATCCTTCGAGCTGTTTCTGCAGCACTGGTGCCACGGTAAACTCGTAACTCGTACTCGTAAATATACCGATATTTCATGCTTTCCATTGTGCGGTAATAAGCGACGCCAAAGAAAAAAATAATGAGGAAAAAACAAATGAATTACTGTATTCAAAACTAAAGTGTGCCAGCTAAATTAATTTATAAATTTGAATTTGGAACTCTTAAGCAAAGAGGAGATATTTCAGATCAAAGTGGTCAGTACGACAAAATGCTAATTTCATATGTAAGGACCAAATTTATCTCCAAAAATACATATACATAAATAATCCATCAAAAAAGAAGGAAAAGCTTAACGTAAATGTAAGTAAATTTTCCTCAAAATACTGCATTTAATCATACTCATTTCATCCGTAAATATAAATTACTTACGCCAATTTTTTCTTGAAATTGAGTGAGTGAATGCTAACTGAGATCTTTATAAATCTGAATAATCTCTCTCAGAAGTTTTTAATGGTTAGTTGTACCATTAATATTTACAGCTGCAACATCATTAGATGCAAGTAAGTGGTAAGAAGATATTTCCAACGTACGATACCGTCGAAAAGTAAAATAATTAATTAAAGTCCTCTTCCCTGATCCAGCTTTTCCTTGAGTAACATTTCGTTTAGTTAGTATTTCTCTTCCATTTCCTTGTAAAGAACTTAGTTGTTTCTCAAATATATTTACTAACTCTTGTTGCTCATTCGAATTTATAATATCTGAAAATTACCTTGAATACTCAAATTAATTTGATTACTAATATTTTTAACGGCTTTCTCAGTGCTAGCTAAATGCTCTGATATATTTAGTATTGCATGCCTTAAGCGCAAAGCGCGTAGGTTTGTTCTACTAGCGCCTAAAAATCAAGATTCCATCGTTTTGTCGGATGAAATCGTATCTAACAATCATATTGTACTTACAAATGATATAAAAAGCACATCGTCAAAAAGTTAAATGATTTTTGAACTTATTTTATTTTTTTTTTAAATTGGTCAATTGCTATTTTTACATAAAAAGCGGTTTTAGTGGCATAAGACGAAGATTTATCAAGTTTGCATGGAGGCGTAAATACGATAACATTTGAAAATGTCAATTGTTCAACTCAATCTATATTTTAAACTCTTCATCTATCACGTGGGAAGCCATGGAATGTAAATGGCAATTTAATTTTGTTTTGTTTAGTTATAACTATTTTTTCTCGGCTGAGAAATAGCGAATTTTTTGGTGTTTTGGCAGCCATGTATTAATTTATTTTACTAAATACACTTTGCCTCACTCCTGGCCACAGCACTTTTTTACTCCGGACTCAGATGCCCTAGTAAGTGGTCGTTTGTTTACAGCGGTTCGTTATGAAAATAATCGATCGCAGTAGAAATACAAAATATTCCAAAAACCAAATTTGATACATACTTGACCAAGGTAGGATATTATTATTATTTTTATAATCACAGATTTTAATTACAATATTTTGTTTCGCTAAAAGTACGTAGGATTTATATATAAATATACGTCTTGGACTTTATGGAGACCTGAAGGTATACTTCGATATCTGCTACTTGAACTCCTCGACGAATAGAACTAGGTGTGCCGAGATTGTGCTCGTTATGTTAGTTATGATGAGACCTTAACCCGACTTGAAGGTGTACCTCGGTGAATGCTAATGGAACTCCTCGAAGAGTAGTAATAATTCGCTGTCATCTCACAAATTATGTAGCATGTAATCTAAGTTATAATTTACATTATCTTTAATGTTAAAATATTGTTATATACAGATCTCAAAGTCATATTTTATTAGTTTAAAAATTACTTTGGTGTCGCCAGGGAATATATATATATAAAAATATATATAAAAATTCCGCAGTTTTTATTTTAAATTCAAATATATTTATTTTAATTATGAAGTATATAACATTTTTCTAAAGAATTTACGAAAAATACCACACAAAAATACATTGAAAACATAACCATAATAGAGCGAAGCCAAGTAGATGAAACTAACAAAGACTACTTTATATTCAGGGCCACCATGAATAAGCGTCCACATTGCCGTTAATTAGGGCTTCAAAGTAGAATCACATATTAAGCGAATTTAAACATGTCGCATTTGATTTCTGCTTTATTAATTTCATTACACCATATTAAAAATCCACTGCCAAACATAGGTCACCCATATAAATTGCCTCACAATAGGCATATCCGACCCACACCACACATTCTCATAGAACACCAGCGTAAAATAACAGCTTAATGCTGCTGTGTTTCGTATGGTGAGTGTAGAGACAAGGAGGCCCTCTTTACTGGAAATGAGGCATTCCATCTTAGTCCTCACGGGTGACAACGCATCTACATTTTGATTTGTAACAGAGGATAGATGTAGATGTCTATGGGCCGCAGCAACCACTTACCATCAGGTGGACTATGTGCTCGTTTGTCACCCTTATCCTATAAAAAAAAGAAAAAGAAAGGTAGCTTAAAGCAATCTGTTCTGAATTGCCTTCATTAAAATCAAAATTAAACTAAGAAATAAGCTTCAAGTTAGGTAAGGAAGAAGGTTCTCCTAGCGACATACTTTGTTCTCGCTACCTATATACGAGTACGTCCAGCTATCTATTGGTGATCATTTCCATAATTAATTTGTAATTTTTTACTATGACAGCATGCTTTAATATGTCGTTATTATTTTATGAAATAGTTTATATCTTCCACATTATGTTCTAAATATTTTTTATTTGAGAAGTTATTGATTTGGAGTATCAGTTTATCCATGTTGAAACTTTCAAGTTCCTTTAAATGTCGGTTTCAAGTTAATTTAATGACCCTTGCGGTAAAGATTTGTAGAGGTAGTCCCGAATAAATCAAGCACATAAATATCGTTTTGATATTATTAAAGGTAATTGAGGACCGAATGATTTTTGTGTAAACATATTTTTATGGTTGGAATTTGTATACAAAATAAGAGTGCTTCCCAACATAGCTTTTGTGATTGTAATGACAGCAATTTTATTACCTAAAGTTAGAAATTCTTGTATATTTTCATAATAAATATTTATCCTAGCATTAAGCTTCCATTTTACGCGAGTATTCTTCGAAAGCGTGAGGTGTAACAATTACTATAAAATATCAATTTCAGTTTGATGAACAAACACGACAAAGACCGAATATTATCGCCGCCACTGCGCGCATTAATCCAAGTGGCATTACCTAGCAGTGAGAGGGCAGTGAATTAAGAAAACTTAAGAATAAAAAACCGGCCACGTGCGAGTCGGACTCACGCACCGAGGGTACCGAAGAAATTCGTAGGTATATGTAACTAAAAATTTATGCTTTTCGTAATTTTTCCTTTATCTGTGCTATAATACGTTGCTTCGTACCAAATTTTAAGATGCTGAGTTCACGGGAAGTACCCTGTAGGTTTTGATTCCCTTGCGAATGTCGAAAATTTGCGGCATAAACGGCTGTATCTTGTGATTGCGTTGGCTTAGAAGTTTGATTTTTTTACAGCTCCAAGGGACAGTAGACTTCAGTATTTGGTATGAATTTCAGCTTGATACCTACACGCGTTCCTGAGAAAAGGGGTCTTGACTGACAGACAGACGGACAACAAAGTGATCCTCTAAGGGTTCCACTTTTTCCTTTTGAGGTACGGAACCCCAAAAAGAATAATCTACGAATAATACATACATATATAAAATATATTTTCGTTGTATTTTTTTATTTAATTAACGATACCCTTACACTTTTCATACATAAATTAAACAAGGACAAACATCTAGGGCCGGAAAAAATATCTGAAGGCCATACTAATACTATGGTTTTAGTAAATTGGGTTATAATCAATAAATTAATTTACTTCATTTTTATTTTTAAAACTCTCACACAAGGATTTTGTTACTAAGCGTGGAGGCAGTTTACATAAATTATACTCGTATGCTCGTAAATTGCACAAGAACACACAGACCCGGAACTAATTGTAGGTCATGCAAATACTTTAGTACTTACAATATTTTGGTACGTACCACTTTTAATTTTCCTAACATTCTCACCACCATCCTTCACAGTTAGCTACCCCCACGGTAGGTAACTGTGAAGGATGGTGGTGAGAATTACTATTTAAATATCTATATGTATGGGTCTTTTTACTATACATAGTGTGGCTCAAGGTGTTATCAGGATTCCGAATTACTAACACATCTCGAAAAGCTAAAGAATTGTTTGCCTCTAACTCCAATGTGAACTGAATCTAAAGGTAGAATTGTGAAAGTGTCGTCTACTGCTAATGATGCTACAAGTACCGCTTGTCTCAAGTAATCTTGGGTTTACGGGAGAAGTAAGCTAGGCTTTCTCTTCAAAATCTTCCATGAATATATCGACGACAATGTGAGATACAGGTGAGCCCATCGTCACTCCATCTACTTGCTTGTAGAACTCTTCTTTCCACAATAGGTAGCCAGATTTAAGGCAGTGTCTAAGTAATACTGCATATTCTACGGGCACGTTGTTTTCCTCTAGCCTTCTAGTAACAATCGAGATGCAGTCTTCAACAAGTAAGCATGTGAACAGAGACTGCACATCAAAACTGATCAGTTTCATTGTCTGCCAGATGTAGGTCTTTAATCTCGCTGACAAAATGGTAAGATTCCTTTTTGTGTGCACTTGTACGTCCCTTGAGCGGTGAGAGTATTTTCGCTAAGTGTTGAGACAATCTGTAAGTCGATGAATCGATTTGGCTCAATATGGGACGTAGTGGAGCATTGGGCTTGTGTAATTTTGGTAACCCATACAACTTCGGTGGTTTAGCACACGTAGGTATTATCGATTTTACGTCTACATTTAATTTTTCGGAGAGTTTCTTTATGAGGTCACTAGTTGTTTTAAGTGTGTTATTTGTTGGGTCGTTTTTAACCTTTTTATAAGTTCTTACATCCGACAAAAGTTCTTGTATTTTAGAATTATAATCCGACGTATCCATAACTTCCGTGGCATTTCCCTTATCTGCGCGGAGATTTGTGAGTTCTGATTTATTGATTTGGTTATTCAACGCTTTGAATTCGTCTTTAGGTAGATTCGGTTTTGGCGCTGAACTTCGACGTAACATAGACGAAATGTCTTGACATATCCCTTTCAAATCTTCCTTTTGCATATAGTTTTTAAATAAATAGTCCTCAACACAGCTGATAATTTATTCGTACCGTAATTTTTCGGTGTTATGGCGATTAAGGCCTTTCGATAATTCTCTAATTGTAGCATTATCCAGAGTTTGTTTTGACAGATTATAGACCACGTTTCATCTATGATCCGTGTTTGTGGTCAACCACGGAAGAACATTGTACGAAGTGCATGTATTTCCATGTGGTCAGCGTTTGCGTTTCATTCTGACGTTAACACAGATGTTTGAATGGAAATACATGTACGATGTTTGATATTTAATTTGGTCGTTAATTTTTTATATTTTACTAAATGTTTGTTTTTGAATTCGTTATATTTATTAATTTCTCGTTTATTTAACGTTAAAACTGCTGTCATTTTAATTAAAAAAAATTCACCACTAAAAACTAATCACCATTCTATACAGGTATTTTTTTGGGTTTGGCATTTACACGATATGCTTATTACTTTCTTACTGTTCTCAATAGTACATTTTATTTATTTATTTTTTTATTCTTTATTACATTAATTTTCTAAGGATGAGATTTGTTGCAAAATACCAGCAATGTTATGATAATTGCCCTGGGTTCAATTACTGCGTCTTTGGCTTGCAATTATCGAACAGAATTCACCTTAAAAATTATCGTATTATTTTTGACTCAAATCTTTTTATTTCTATACCTATTTTTCAATGCAAGATAAGCTTCTACGCGTGCATCTCAATGTTCACTAGTTAATTGATGAGGCACCTACGAGGCTGCGTTTTTAAGTTCGCGGAATGGGGGGTAAGGAGTGGAAATAAAAATCCAAATTTCTTTTTCCTTTTCAATATATGCCTGCTACCCTAATACATTTTTCGGATCTTTCAATTAACTTATGTGTATCCTCAAAAAATTATTTGTCTTTGTCAAAATAATACGCCGAAACTGATTCCTTCAATTCTTCATCACTTAAAATTTTTTCCTATGAAGTTCTTTTTTTTAATTTGGAAATAAATAATAATCACTGGGCGCCAAGTCAGGACTATAGGGTAGGTATGGCAAAATTTCAAAGCCCACCTTCTGCAGGGCAGCCATCGTAACATGACACTTGTGAACAGGTGCGTTGTCATGCAGAAGAAGGATTCCTTTGGTCAATTTTCCCCTTCTTTCTTCTTTTATGGCTTCCTTCAATTGTACTAAGATTAAGGCGTAGTAATTTTCGGTTATGAAGAGCTACATTTATCATTATAATTAATCAATAGGATTCCTTCTGAGTCCCAAAAGACTGTCGCCATGATTTTCTGTGCCACTGCATAGAGTTCTGTTTGGACTCATGTTCATAATAGTGAACCCAAGTTTCGTCAATAGTAACAATGCGAGCCAACACTCCATCTTTGTCTTCCATACAGAGGTCTAAAAATGCACGAGAACACTCCACGCGCTGTAGCTTTTGAGGCGGCGTGAGCATTCTAGGCACCCATCTTGCGCTGACTTTAGTCTTGCCAAGATGGTCATGAAGAATTTTGGAAATGGTTGTATCTGATACTTCAACCATTTCTGCGAGCTGTTTTTTCTTTAGGCGGGCATCTTCTAATATTAATTTTCGACTTTTTGAATAATTTACGAAGTGGTCACCTCGATCGGCCTTCATTGCCGTGGGTCGTCTTGAAGTGACCTTCTGCCTTTTTTAAAATGGGTATACCACTTGCAAACCATAGTTTTACTTGGATAAGAGTCTCCGTAAACGGATGACGTCTATTCCAGAATAGTCTGAACTGATTTTCCGCGCTTTGTAAGGAACTATACTACCGTGGGCAAAAAATACTAGACTTTTTAATATAAATTTCGCGCGGAAATCTATTCGTCGAATTTTTTTCTACGTTGGCATGACTGTCAGTGACATTGTGTCAAATATCACGTCAAAGTAATCATTAGTTTTTAATATACGCTTGTCTTTCTGAAGTACAAAAAGTGCATTCGGCGATTTTTACAATGAGTGAAATTATTCAACAAAGAAGTTCCATTAAATTTTGTGTGCGGAATTAAATTTCTGGTGCTGAAACCTTCAAAATGTTGCAAAAGGCTTTCGGTGATTATTGTATTTCGCGAGCAAGAGTTTTTGATTGGTACAAATTATTCAAAGATGGTCGAGAAGGCGTTGATGACGAACCACGTCCAGGACCGCCATCAATATCAACTGATGATCAACACGTCAATAAAATCAAGGAATTGGTGCTCGAGAATCGACGATTAACAGTCAGAGACTGATATCGTTGGAATATCGGAAAGATCAGTGAAAACCATTTTTAAAGATCATTTGGGCCTAAGAAAAGTGAATGATTGGTTCCAAACTCACTCAATTTTCTTGAAAAACAGCGTCGCGTTGACACGTCTGTCAAACTATGCTTTCTGACTACCAGGATGTCATGAAACGTATTATAACTGGCGACGAGTCTTGGATCTACACTTAAGACCCGAAAACAGATGATCAATCGGCTAAATATCGTGCCAAAGGTGAGCCGAAGCCAAAAAAAACACGTCAAAGCAAGTCAAAAATCAAGATCATGTTGAAAGTTTTCTTCGATCATCGAGGTGTGGTGCCTGTCAGAATTCCTTCCGACCGGCCAAACTGTCAACAAAAAATACTATTTGAGTGTTATGCGTCGTATGCGCGAAGCTATTCGTAAAAAGAGGCCGGAATTATGGGCCGACAACTCTTGGTTTTTGCACCCCGATAATGCACCATCGCATACTGCATTGATTCTTCGTGAGTTTTCCGCCAAAAATTCAACCAATATCGTTCCACAACCACCGTATTCGCCTGATTTAGCTCCGTGCGACTTCTGGCTGTTCAGCAAACTCAAGCGACCGCTCCGGGGAAACAATTATTGAAGAACTATTATTGAAGAACAATTATGAATTATTGATTGAACAAATATTGAAGACATTAAACGTGAATCGCTACGCGCTATTCCGGAAATTGACTTTAACAACTGTTACGACGATTGGAAAAAACGTTGCCATAAGTGTATTGCGGCCGGGGAGGATTACTTTGAAGGGGACGAAATAGATTTGGCAGAATAAATAAAGAATTTTAAAATTATGAACAAAGTCTTACTATTTTTTGCCCACAGTATTATAACGGCACGGAACTCGATTTTCTTCATATTTCACAAATTCTTCCTGATTGACTTGTTTGGTTGACGATAACTCAAAGACTAATGATCGAATTACAATAAAACCTGGTATTTATACTAATAATGAGCTGCTCAATTAGCACGTAATTCAGCGACGTTCCCACTTAGATCTACCCATTCCACAACTTAAAAGCGCCCCCTCGTATTTCTTTAGTTTTTTGCATATAGTTTTTAAATAAATAGTCCTCAACACAGCTGATAATTTATTCGTACCGTAATTTTTCGGTGTTATGGCGATTAAGGCCTTTCGATAATTCTCTAATTGTAGCATTATCCAGAGTTTGTTTTGACAGATTATAGACCACGTTTCATCTATGATCCGTGTTTGTGGTCAACCACGGAAGAACATTGTACGAAGTGCATGTATTTCCATGTGGTCAGCGTTTGCGTTTCATTCTGACGTTAACACAGATGTTTGAATGGAAATACATGTACGATGTTTGATATTTAATTTGGTCGTTAATTTTTTATATTTTACTAAATGTTTGTTTTTGAATTCGTTATATTTATTAATTTCTCGTTTATTTAACGTTAAAACTGCTGTCATTTTAATTAAAAAAAATTCACCACTAAAAACTAATCACCATTCTATACAGGTATTTTTTTGGGTTTGGCATTTACACGATATGCTTATTACTTTCTTACTGTTCTCAATAGTACATTTTATTTATTTATTTTTTTATTCTTTATTACATTAATTTTCTAAGGATGAGATTTGTTGCAAAATACCAGCAATGTTATGATAATTGCCCTGGGTTCAATTACTGCGTCTTTGGCTTGCAATTATCGAACAGAATTCACCTTAAAAATTATCGTATTATTTTTGACTCAAATCTTTTTATTTCTATACCTATTTTTCAATGCAAGATAAGCTTCTACGCGTGCATCTCAATGTTCACTAGTTAATTGATGAGGCACCTACGAGGCTGCGTTTTTAAGTTCGCGGAATGGGGGGTAAGGAGTGGAAATAAAAATCCAAATTTCTTATTCCTTTTCAATATATGCCTGCTACCCTAATACATTTTTCGGATCTTTCAATTAACTTATGTGTATCCTCAAAAAATTATTTGTCTTTGTCAAAATAATACGCCGAAACTGATTCCTTCAATTCTTCATCACTTAAAATTTTTTCCTATGAAGTTCTTTTTTTTAATTTGGAAATAAATAATAATCACTGGGCGCCAAGTCAGGACTATAGGGTAGGTATGGCAAAATTTCAAAGCCCACCTTCTGCAGGGCAGCCATCGTAACATGACACTTGTGAACAGGTGCGTTGTCATGCAGAAGAAGGATTCCTTTGGTCAATTTTCCCCTTCTTTCTTCTTTTATGGCTTCCTTCAATTGTACTAAGATTAAGGCGTAGTAATTTTCGGTTATGAAGAGCTACATTTATCATTATAATTAATCAATAGGATTCCTTCTGAGTCCCAAAAGACTGTCGCCATGATTTTCTGTGCCACTGCATAGAGTTCTGTTTGGACTCATGTTCATAATAGTGAACCCAAGTTTCGTCAATAGTAACAATGCGAGCCAACACTCCATCTTTGTCTTCCATACAGAGGTCTAAAAATGCACGAGAACACTCCACGCGCTGTAGCTTTTGAGGCGGCGTGAGCATTCTAGGCACCCATCTTGTTCTGACTTTAGTCTTGCCAAGATGGTCATGAAGAATTTTGGAAATGGTTGTATCTGATACTTCAACCATTTCTGCAAGCTGTTTTTTCTTTAGGCGGGCATCTTCTAATATTAATTTTCGACTTTTTGAATAATTTACGAAGTGGTCACCTCGATCGGCCTTCATTGCCGTGGGTCGTCTTGAAGTGACCTTCTGCCTTTTTTAAAATGGGTATACCACTTGCAAACCATAGTTTTACTTGGATAAGAGTCTCCGTAAACGGATGACGTCTATTCCAGAATAGTCTGAACTGATTTTCCGCGCTTTGTAAGGAACTATACTACCGTGGGCAAAAAATACTAGACTTTTTAATATAAATTTCGCGCGGAAATCTATTCGTCGAATTTTTTTCTACGTTGGCATGACTGTCAGTGACATTGTGTCAAATATCACGTCAAAGTAATCATTAGTTTTTAATATACGCTTGTCTTTCTGAAGTACAAAAAGTGCATTCGGCGATTTTTACAATGAGTGAAATTATTCAACAAAGAAGTTCCATTAAATTTTGTGTGCGGAATTAAATTTCTGGTGCTGAAACCTTCAAAATGTTGCAAAAGGCTTTCGGTGATTATTGTATTTCGCGAGCAAGAGTTTTTGATTGGTACAAATTATTCAAAGATGGTCGAGAAGGCGTTGATGACGAACCACGTCCAGGACCGCCATCAATATCAACTGATGATCAACACGTCAATAAAATCAAGGAATTGGTGCTCGAGAATCGACGATTAACAGTCAGAGACTGATATCGTTGGAATATCGGAAAGATCAGTGAAAACCATTTTTAAAGATCATTTGGGCCTAAGAAAAGTGAATGATTGGTTCCAAACTCACTCAATTTTCTTGAAAAACAGCGTCGCGTTGACACGTCTGTCAAACTATGCTTTCTGACTA
Source organism: Parnassius mnemosyne (assembly GCA_963668995.1). NCBI lineage: Eukaryota > Metazoa > Arthropoda > Insecta > Lepidoptera > Papilionidae > Parnassius > Parnassius mnemosyne. Next base: position 43,723,688 of record CAVLGL010000115.1, on the reverse strand, counting down.
CCAGGATGTCATGAAACGTATTATAACTGGCGACGAGTCTTGGATCTACACTTAAGACCCGAAAACAGATGATCAATCGGCTAAATATCGTGCCAAAGGTGAGCCGAAGCCAAAAAAAACACGTCAAAGCAAGTCAAAAATCAAGATCATGTTGAAAGTTTTCTTCGATCATCGAGGTGTGGTGCCTGTCAGAATTCCTTCCGACCGGCCAAACTGTCAACAAAAAATACTATTTGAGTGTTATGCGTCGTATGCGCGAAGCTATTCGTAAAAAGAGGCCGGAATTATGGGCCGACAACTCTTGGTTTTTGCACCCCGATAATGCACCATCGCATACTGCATTGATTCTTCGTGAGTTTTCCGCCAAAAATTCAACCAATATCGTTCCACAACCACCGTATTCGCCTGATTTAGCTCCGTGCGACTTCTGGCTGTTCAGCAAACTCAAGCGACCGCTCCGGGGAAACAATTATTGAAGAACTATTATTGAAGAACAATTATGAATTATTGATTGAACAAATATTGAAGACATTAAACGTGAATCGCTACGCGCTATTCCGGAAATTGACTTTAACAACTGTTACGACGATTGGAAAAAACGTTGCCATAAGTGTATTGCGGCCGGGGAGGATTACTTTGAAGGGGACGAAATAGATTTGGCAGAATAAATAAAGAATTTTAAAATTATGAACAAACTCTTACTATTTTTTGCCCACAGTATTATAACGGCACGGAACTCGATTTTCTTCATATTTCACAAATTCTTCCTGATTGACTTGTTTGGTTGACGATAACTCAAAGACTAATGATCGAATTACAATAAAACCTGGTATTTATACTAATAATGAGCTGCTCAATTAGCACGTAATTCAGCGACGTTCCCACTTAGATCTACCCATTCCACAACTTAAAAGCGCCCCCTCGTATTTCTTTAGTTTTTTGCATATAGTTTTTAAATAAATAGTCCTCAACACAGCTGATAATTTATTCGTACCGTAATTTTTCGGTGTTATGGCGATTAAGGCCTTTCGATAATTCTCTAATTGTAGCATTATCCAGAGTTTGTTTTGACAGATTATAGACCACGTTTCATCTATGATCCGTGTTTGTGGTCAACCACGGAAGAACATTGTACGAAGTGCATGTATTTCCATGTGGTCAGCGTTTGCGTTTCATTCTGACGTTAACACAGATGTTTGAATGGAAATACATGTACGATGTTTGATATTTAATTTGGTCGTTAATTTTTTATATTTTACTAAATGTTTGTTTTTGAATTCGTTATATTTATTAATTTCTCGTTTATTTAACGTTAAAACTGCTGTCATTTTAATTAAAAAAAATTCACCACTAAAAACTAATCACCATTCTATACAGGTATTTTTTTGGGTTTGGCATTTACACGATATGCTTATTACTTTCTTACTGTTCTCAATAGTACATTTTATTTATTTATTTTTTTATTCTTTATTACATTAATTTTCTAAGGATGAGATTTGTTGCAAAATACCAGCAATGTTATGATAATTGCCCTGGGTTCAATTACTGCGTCTTTGGCTTGCAATTATCGAACAGAATTCACCTTAAAAATTATCGTATTATTTTTGACTCAAATCTTTTTATTTCTATACCTATTTTTCAATGCAAGATAAGCTTCTACGCGTGCATCTCAATGTTCACTAGTTAATTGATGAGGCACCTACGAGGCTGCGTTTTTAAGTTCGCGGAATGGGGGGTAAGGAGTGGAAATAAAAATCCAAATTTCTTTTTCCTTTTCAATATATGCCTGCTACCCTAATACATTTTTCGGATCTTTCAATTAACTTATGTGTATCCTCAAAAAATTATTTGTCTTTGTCAAAATAATACGCCGAAACTGATTCCTTCAATTCTTCATCACTTAAAATTTTTTCCTATGAAGTTCTTTTTTTTAATTTGGAAATAAATAATAATCACTGGGCGCCAAGTCAGGACTATAGGGTAGGTATGGCAAAATTTCAAAGCCCACCTTCTGCAGGGCAGCCATCGTAACATGACACTTGTGAACAGGTGCGTTGTCATGCAGAAGAAGGATTCCTTTGGTCAATTTTCCCCTTCTTTCTTCTTTTATGGCTTCCTTCAATTGTACTAAGATTAAGGCGTAGTAATTTTCGGTTATGAAGAGCTACATTTATCATTATAATTAATCAATAGGATTCCTTCTGAGTCCCAAAAGACTGTCGCCATGATTTTCTGTGCCACTGCATAGAGTTCTGTTTGGACTCATGTTCATAATAGTGAACCCAAGTTTCGTCAATAGTAACAATGCGAGCCAACACTCCATCTTTGTCTTCCATACAGAGGTCTAAAAATGCACGAGAACACTCCACGCGCTGTAGCTTTTGAGGCGGCGTGAGCATTCTAGGCACCCATCTTGCGCTGACTTTAGTCTTGCCAAGATGGTCATGAAGAATTTTGGAAATGGTTGTATCTGATACTTCAACCATTTCTGCGAGCTGTTTTTTCTTTAGGCGGGCATCTTCTAATATTAATTTTCGACTTTTTGAATAATTTACGAAGTGGTCACCTCGATCGGCCTTCATTGCCGTGGGTCGTCTTGAAGTGACCTTCTGCCTTTTTTAAAATGGGTATACCACTTGCAAACCATAGTTTTACTTGGATAAGAGTCTCCGTAAACGGATGACGTCTATTCCAGAATAGTCTGAACTGATTTTCCGCGCTTTGTAAGGAACTATACTACCGTGGGCAAAAAATACTAGACTTTTTAATATAAATTTCGCGCGGAAATCTATTCGTCGAATTTTTTTCTACGTTGGCATGACTGTCAGTGACATTGTGTCAAATATCACGTCAAAGTAATCATTAGTTTTTAATATACGCTTGTCTTTCTGAAGTACAAAAAGTGCATTCGGCGATTTTTACAATGAGTGAAATTATTCAACAAAGAAGTTCCATTAAATTTTGTGTGCGGAATTAAATTTCTGGTGTTGAAACCTTCAAAATGTTGCAAAAGGCTTTCGGTGATTATTGTATTTCGCGAGCAAGAGTTTTTGATTGGTACAAATTATTCAAAGATGGTCGAGAAGGCGTTGATGACGAACCACGTCCAGGACCGCCATCAATATCAACTGATGATCAACACGTCAATAAAATCAAGGAATTGGTGCTCGAGAATCGACGATTAACAGTCAGAGACTGATATCGTTGGAATATCGGAAAGATCAGTGAAAACCATTTTTAAAGATCATTTGGGCCTAAGAAAAGTGAATGATTGGTTCCAAACTCACTCAATTTTCTTGAAAAACAGCGTCGCGTTGACACGTCTTTTAAAATTAGAAACATGTATTCTAAAGTGACTTTTATTTTTGAGGTCTTCGTGTTTAACTCAAATAATAAATGTAACAACGATTGAAAATCAAACAACAGAATATTAAAAAAAATTAAAATGTTAATCACGATTCTTGAACCATGGTGTTTTAGTACTAAATTCAACAAGCAATGCAATATTTTGATAAATAATAATTGTATGTAATTAAAAGTAAAAACAAAATACCTAAAAAGATATATTGAAATAACATTCATCATTCACGGCTGTCAGTAACGAAAACAGTAATCTATCACTCAGTTTTTTTTTTCTTTTAGGAAGTCAAATAATGAAGTCAAATCAAATGTTTTATTTTCGTTTACATTTTGGCATTTATTTCTCTTTAAGTTTGTATTAACAGGAATGGGATAGAGCTGGCTGATTGCTTGTCGAAGTTAATATCATAAAGAGTATCAATATTTTTATCTTGTGCTGTTTGATTTACAGATTGCTTTTATACATAAAAGTTACAAAAAATTAAAAGATTTATAAAACATAAAATAGGAATGTGTTATATAAATATGTAATATGTGCGTAAGGCGGTCAACCGTTCCAGACACACCAGACAACCGTCTGCAGGACACTCCTACATTGATAAATATCATCTTCGGTTCCAAAACAAGTTAAACTATGCTAATTTAACGTTACCTAAAATAAGTTACATATTGTCAAGTTAAAAAAAGCTTCAATAAAAATAACCGTTAAAAAAAAAAAAATTAGTAACACACGTGCACGCGCAAATGTGAGAACACACGCACGCACGCACATATTATGTCGTCACACTGACACACACAGATGAGAACTTTCTGTAACATTACGTACCCACGAATATGTTATGTCGTCAAAAAAACATTAGATGCTCACCGATTCTCGGAAACGGTACTTTAGAAGCAGAAGTTAATTTTTAATACAGTTGTAAAAAAATTCTACTGAAGACTTGGCTTTATGGGTATATATATATTATTTTACGGTTGGCGCCATTTTCCAAAAATGTTGTTTATTAAATAGCTTCATTTTTTCGCAACTGTATAAAAAATAGTTGTTCAGTACACGTGAGGAACCGTCATTGCAACTTGTTCCGTCAACCCTCACCTTCGGCTGCGCCTCGGCTCGGGTAGATATCTGTCGGAACTCCTTGCAATGACAGGCTTTCCGCACTCGTAATAAAATATAATATTTTATGCAATTTTTGAACTTTAAGTCGGGTTTTCTTTTTTTTAATTTAGTTTGTTTAATATTACCAACTTTTTTAATCTCATTGTTAGATATGGTGCTATTCCTTTCTACAATATCTTAAAAGTATGCATATACTGACCACACTCCTAAGACTGGTTGGTGTGTGCTGAACCCATATCATCACACTGATATTGCTTTTCACCAATCTAAAATATAAGATTTAGTGATTTTAAATGGATTTTATCACTGATTAGGAGCCAGAAATTAACTGCTAAAATTCTGGAAGTATTAACTCTTATAATAATATACTTCACTGTGCCATGCGTAATAAATACTAATAGTGGGTCAATTCCTTTGTTATACCGCAAATACCTACAAGGCTATGACGACGTCTAGTGACTAAAAATAGGCAAGGGTTATCACAAAAATATTTCTTTAGATAATAACACCATAATATAAAAATAATTTTATGTGTATTCCTCGTAATAATTTATTTTTCTAAACAAAGATACAAAGTAGTTACTACTTTACAAAACTAGTTGCATTCCGCAGCCTCACCTGTTTCGTCGTGATGGAAACAAAGGTTTGTGCTGGTACGTACCTACCTAATTTTCCTTTTTTTTTATTCTCAGGTATTCCGCTTAAAATGTTGGGTAGGGAGTTGAACAGAATAAATAGAACTAGAATAGTTAAAATTATACGTTGGTTTTGTTTATTCAACCGCCTTGTTACACGTGTGCAACCGACAATTATTTACATTTATTATTATGTATTTAAATGTCTTTTGTTGAATTTAATGATATAATGAATTCCCATCCTTGCATATAATTAAATCAAAAATCGTGATGGAAAGCAATTACATGGTTATTAGAATTAAATTTTACTTAAGGTGTTATACAAACTTTTCCCAATATTTCAAAATAATACCGAGTAATATTGTGTTGTTGGGTGAACACCAAACGCGTGCAACTGATTTCGTGTACGTGATATTCCCAAACGGACGTACCGGTACGCAAGCGAAGCCACAGAACACTAATACCCTTGAGCGAAGCTTACTGGTACTACCGCGCCCCATCGTTGTTCGGTCTTAAACGCCGAGTTGACTAACTATTACTATTTATTATACATGTATTGTGGAATTATATTTCATATTATTCACAAGGATAGTTACAGACGGGCTTACACATGGAGCGTATAATGATCGTGAGTGTGATAATGTCTGCCAAGATCCACCCGAAGTTGATACGAAACCTGTTTGCATGATTTTCAGTCGATTTAAGAGAGAGAATGTTAAGTCAGGCGCGCTATATGTATGGAAAATTTAGGCAAGACAAAGTGATTTTACGTGGGTAGGTTTAAAAAAGTCAACAGCTGATTTAATATCTTCAGTTTATTTATTCAATTCAAATAATTTTAAATCAATTTTAAGACAAATTGCATCCAAATCAGTGAGTTTACAAATTTTAGTTTGCATTAATTCTATAAACATATGTTTTTAAAGAAGTTTTGAGAACTTACTTGCAGATTACCCTACAGCTCAACTTTGCTTACAAGTAAATATCTATACACACATTTAAAGTAGTTAACACATGATGACAAATGTCATTAAGGTTGATCTGATGCAGAAAGAACCTGATAGTTTGAGAAACGCTTGAAAGCTGTAAGTGGGTCACTCAATAAGTTTTGAGATGCTCGAAATTTAAAAATGGAATGCACCCGTGTTATATGTTTCTAAATTGCAAATTTATTTAAAAATAGAACTCCATAAGCCAATTGATCAGTATTAAATTTAACCACATTCTATTAACAACGCTTCTCGCGCTTTTCATTTAAAACGATGGATCTTAACCGTGAACATTAGCGCGCTATGACATATAATGATTTTAAATTTTCTTTAACCGAACAATTAAGCTTACAACGGTTACATTCAACATTAGGGGGCTCAGCTCCATCACGTGTAATCAAAAGGGTTAAAATTAATCTTAAAGATGACCAAAGAACAGGGGCCCCGCAAACAGCAGTAACGGCAGAAAATGTATGGACTACTGAAATGTTGGTGCGAGAAGACCCACGAATTACATATACGGACATTGAAAAGATTGTAGGCATTAGTTCGGGGAGTATTCATACCATCCGACATCTACATTTTGGAGTGAGGAAGCTTTGTTATCGATGGATCCCTCGTTTGCTCTCCGAAAGCGATAAGCAGACTCGTGTGGATTGATGCTATGAAATGCGTCTACGTTTTGGAAACGGGGCATCTAGGCGTGTTTCAGAGTCAAAGAAAAAATAAAAGGCAAGTTTGTTTCAAGCATTTCTCTCATTTATCGATCTTTTAGTTTGTCCTATATAAGAGAGACCACACTCACAATCAAGCATGTACACTCCCGCATCTTGCAGAGGGACATTACACTTGACTGATGGTAAAAACTGACTAATTTTCTTCATTTTTTCAGTTTCAAAATGTAGCCAATACTGTCAGTAACACCTCTGTCATATGGCAGTACAGTAGGCACGCGCTCGACTGTGGCCGGCTTCACTCGTTCATTGTTACGTAGGCGGGGGCCCGAAGCTTATTGTCTTGTAAAACTTGCTTGAAGTGTTGGAGCTCGGCGGCCAGGTGTTAACTGTCACAGATCCCTCGTGCTCTCTGAAGCAAAGGTTTATTTTAGCTACTGTGGGGGTAGATAACGGTGAAGGATGGTGGTGAGAATTACCATTTAAATATCTATATGTATGGGTCTTTTTTCTATACACAGTGTGGCTCAAGGTGTTATCAGGATTCCGAATTACTAACACATCTCGAAAAGCTAAGGAATTGTTTGCCTCTAACTCCAATGTGAACTGAATTTTAGAATTTAAGGAGTTAAGATGGTCTAAAAATGCAGTTACTTTATGTAAAGGTAGAATTGTAAAGGTGTCGTCTACTGCTACTGATGCACCAAGCGGTACTTGTAGCATCTTGGGTTTACGGGAGAAGTAAGCAAGGCTTTCTCATCAAAATCTTTTATGAATATATTGGCGACAATGTGAGATACAGGTGAGCCCATCGTCACTCCATCTACTTGCTAGTAGAACTCTTCCTTCCACAATAGGTAGCCAGACTTAAGGCAGTGTCTAAGTAATACTGCATATTCTACGGGCACGTTGTTTTCCTCCAGCCTTCTAGTAACAATCGAGATGCAGTCTTCAACAGGTAAGCATGTGAACAGAGACTGCACATCAAAACTGACCATAGTTTCATTGTCTGCCAGATGTAGGTCTTTAATCTCGCTGACAAAATGGTAGGAATCCTTTGTGTGTGCACTTGTACATCCCTTGAGCGGTGATAGTATTTTCGATAAGTGTTGAGACAATCCTTAAGTCGATGAATCGATTTGGCTCACTGTGGGACGTAGTGGAGCATTGGGCTTGTGTAATTTTGGTAACCAATACAACTTGGGTGGTTTAGCACACGTAGGTATTATCGATTTTACGTCTACATTAAATTTTTCGGAGAGTATCTTTATGAGGTCACTAGTTGTTTTAAGTGTGTTATTTGTTGGGTCGTTTTTAACCTTTTAATAAGTTATTACATCTGAAGAAAGTTATTGTATTTAAGAATTATCATCCGACATATCCATGACTACCGTGACATTTCCCTTATCTGCGCGGAGATTTGTGAGTTCTGATTTATTGCGTTGGTTATTCAACGCATTAAATTCCTCTTTAGGTAGATTCGGTTTTGGCGCTGAACTTCGACGTAACATAGACGAAATGTCTTGACGTATCCCTTCTAAATCTTCCTTTTGCATATTGTTTTTAAATAAATAGTCCTCAACACAGCTGATAATTTATTCGTACCGTAATTTTTCGGTGTTATGGCGATTAAGGCTTTTCGATAATACTCTAATTGTTGCATCATCCAGAGTTCGTTTTGACAGATTATAGACCGCGTTTCATCTATGATCCGTGTTTGTGGTCAACCACGGAAGAACATTGTACGAAGTGCACGTATTTCCATGTGGTCAACGTTTGCGTTTCATTCTGACGTTAACACAGAAATACATGTACGATGTTTGATATTTAATTTGGTCGTAAATTTCTTATATTTTACTAAATGTTTGTTTTTGAATTCGTTATATATTTTTTTTATATTATCGAGTGACAAACGAGCACACAGTCCACCTGATGGTAAGTGGTTGCTGTGGCCCATAGACATCTACATTTATCCTCAATAAAGAATCAAAAAGCAGATGCGTTGTCACTCGTGAGGACTAAGATGTAATGCCTCTTTTCCAGTAAAAAGGGTCTCCGGTTCTCTACACTCACCATACGAAACACAGTAGCATTAAGCTGCTATTTGACGCTGATATTCTATGAGAGCGTGGTCCTTCCGCGGTCGAGCCGACCCATTTGTGCTACAACTTATAGCTGCAGCATAGCTCTACCACGTAAAAAATTTCTCGTTTATTTAACGTTTCAATGCAAACATTATAATCAAATGTCGTTAAAACTGCTGTCATTTTAATTTAAAAAAATTCACCACTAAAAACTAGTCACCTTTCTATACAGGTATTTTTTTGGGTTTGGCATTTATACGATATGCTTATTACTTTCTTACATTTCTCAATAGTACATTTTATTTATTTATTTCTTTATTCTTTATTACATAAATTTTCTAAGGGTGGGCTTTGTTGCAAAATACCAGCAATGTTATGGTAATTGCCCTGGGTTCAATTATTGCGTCTTTGGCTTGCAATTATCGAACAAATTTCACCTTAAAAATTATCGTAAAATTTTTGAATCAAATTCTTTTATTTCGATACCTATTTTTCAATGCAGGTTAAGCTTCTACGCGTGTATCTCAATGTTCACTAGTTAATTGATGAGGCACCTACGAGGATGCGTTTTTAAGTTCGCGGAATGGGGGGTAAGTAGTGGAAATAAAAATCCAAATTTCTTTTTCCTTTTCAATATATTCACCTGCTACCTTAATACATTTTTCGGATCTTTCAATTTACTTATGTGTATCCTCAAAAAAAAAATATTTGTCTTTGTCAAAAAAATACGCCGAAACTGCTTCCTTCACTTCTTCATCACTTAAATTCTTTCCCATGAAGTTCTTTTCAAAGTTTGGAAATAGATAATAATCACTGGGCGCCAAGTCAGGACTATAGGGTGGGTGTGGCAAAATTTCAAAGCCCACCTTCTGCACGGCAGCCATCGCAACATGACACTTGTGAACAGGTGGGTTGTCGTAAAGAAAAAGGATTCTTTTGGTCAATTTCCCCCTTCTTTCTTCTTTTATGGCTTCCTTCAAATGTACTAAGATTAAAGCGTAGTAATTTTCGGTTATGAAGACCTACCTTTATCATTATAATTAATCAATAGGATTCCTTCTGAGTCCCAAAAGACTGTCGCCATGATTTTCTGTGCCACTGCATAGAGTCCTGTTTGGACTCATGTTCATAATAGTGAACCCAAGTTTCGTCAATAGTAACAATGTAAGTCAACACTCCATCTTTGACTTCCATACAGAGGTCCAAAAATGCACGAGAACACTTCACGCGCTGTTGATTTTGAGGCGGCGTGAGCATTCTAGGCACCCATCTTGCGCTGACTTTAGTCTTGCCAAGATGGTCATGAAGAATTTTGGAAAAGGTTGTATCTGATACTTCAACCATTTCTGCGAGCTGTTTTTTCTTTAGGCGGGCATCTTCTAATATTAATTTTTCGACTTTTTGAATAATTTCTGAAATGGTCACCTCGATCAGCCTTCCTGGCCGTGGGTCGTCTTCAAGTGACCTTCGGCCTTTTTTAAAAAGGTTATACCACTTGCAAACCATAGTTTTGCTTTGAGGAGAATCTCCGTAAACGGATGACGTCTATTTCAGAATAGTCTGAACTGATTTTCCGCGCTTTGTAAGGAACTTTGCTACCGTGGGCAAAAAATACTAGACTTTTTAAATATAAATTTCGTGCGCAAATCCATTCGTCCATTTTTTTTTCTACGTTGGTATGACTGTCAGTGACATCTGTGCCAAATATCACGTCAAAGTAATCATTAGTTTTTAGTATACGCTTGTCTTTCTGAAGTACAAAAAGTGAGTTCGGCGATTTTTACAATGAGTGAAATTATTCAACAAAGAAGTTCCATTAAATTTTGTGTGTGGAATTAAATTTCTGGTGCGGAAACGTTCAAAATGTTGCTAAAGGCTTTCGGTGATAATTGTATTTCGCGAGCAAGAGTTTTTGATTGGTGCAAATTATTCAAAGAGGGTCGAGAACGCGTTGAAGACGAGACACGTCCAGGACGGCCATCAACATCAACTGATGATTAACACGTCAATAAAGTGAAGGAATTGGTGCTCGAGAATTGACGACTAACAGTCAGAGACTGATATCGTTAGAATATCGGAGAGATCAGTGAAAACCATTTTTAAAGTTCATTTGCGCCTAAGAAAAGTGAATGTACGATTGGTTCCAAACTCACTCAATTTTCTTGAAAAACAGCGTCGCGTTGACACGTCTGTGAAACTATGCTTTCTGACTACCAGGATGTCAGGAAAAGTATTATAACTGGCGACGAGTCTTGGATCTACACTTAAGACTCGGAAACAGACGGTCAATCGGCTGAATATCGTGCCAAAGGTGAGCCGAAGCCAAAAAAAAAAAACACACCAAAGCAAGTCAAAAATCAAGGACATGTTGAAAGTTTTCTTCGATCATCGAGGTGTGGTGCCGGTCAGAATTCCTTCCGACCAGCCAAACTGTCGACAAAAAATATTACTTATTTGAGTGTTATGCGTCGTTTGCGCGAAGCTATTCGTAAAAAGAGGCCGGAATTATGGACCGACAACTCTTGGGTTTTGCACCCCGATAATGCACTGTCGCATACTGCATTGATTCTTCGTGAGTTTTCCGCCAAAAATTCAACCAAGATCGTTCCGAAACCACCGTATTCGCCTGATTTATCTCCTTGCAACTTCTGGCTGTTCAGCAAACTCAAGCGACCGCTCCGGGGAAACCGTTTTGAGTCAATTGAAGACATTAAACGTGAATCGCTACGCGCTATTCCGGAAATTGACTTTAACAACTGTTACGACGATTGGAAAAAACGTTGCCATAAGTGTATTGCGGCCGGGGAGGATTACTTTGAAGGGGACGAAATAGATTTGGCAGAATAAATAAAGAATTTTAAAATTATGAACAAAGTCTTACTATTTTTTGCCCACAGTATTATAACGGCACGGAACTCGATTTTCTTCATATTTCACAAATTCTTCCTGATTGACTTGTTTGGTTGACGATAACTCAAAGACTAATGATCTAATTACAATAAAACCTGGTATTTATACTAATAATGAGCTGCTCAATTAGCACGTAATTCAGCGACGTTCCCACTTATTCCACAACTTAAAAGCGCCCCCTCGTATTTCTTTAGTTTTTATTTTTATTTTATCAACTTGGTGCAAATGAGTCGATATTGTTTTAAACTTTAATAAGAATTAGCTTCGGCATTAATTTTAATTCATCGCTATTTATCTTAATATGTTATCTACATCGTGGTTCGTTCTACATTTCAAAGGTTCCAATACGAAAGCGATTAAACTGAAAACACACTCTGCATTCGTTAGTCATATTCTCTCCAAATGCTGCGATTAATATTGCGAGCTGTCGCTGTGGCGTTAGAAACATGTATTCTAAAGTGACTTTTATTTTTGAGGTCTTCGTGTTTAACTCAAATAATAAATGTTAAATTTATTGAAAATCAAACAACAGAATATAAAAAAAAATTAAAGTGTTAATCACGATTCTTGAACCATGATGTTTTAGTACTAAATTCACCAAGCTATGCAATATTTTGATAAATAAGAATTGTATGTAATTAAAAGTAGAAACAAAATACGTAAAAAGATATATTGAAATAACATTCATCATTCACGGCTGTCAGTAACGAAAACAGTAATCTATCACTCAGTATTTTTTTTTTCTTTTAGGCAGTCAAATAATGAAGTCAAATCAAATGTTTTATTTTCGTTTACATTTTGGCATTTATTTCTCTTTAAGTTTGTATTAACAGGAATGGGATAGAGCTGGCTGATTGCTTGTCGAAGTTAATATCATAAAGAGTATCAATATTTTTATCTTGTGCTGTCTGATTTACAGACTAATTTTATACATAAAAGTTACAAAAAATTAAAATATTTATAAGACATAAAATAGGAATGTGTTATATTAATATGTAAAATGTGCGTGAGGCGGCCAACCGTTCCAGACACACCAGACAACCGTCTGCGGGACACTCCTACATTGATAAATATCATCTTCGGTTCCAAAACAAGTTAAACTTTGCTAATTTAACGTTACCTAAAATAAGTTACATATTGTCAAGTTAAAAAAGCTTCAATAAAAATAACCGTTAAGAAAATCAAAATTAGTAACACACGTGCACACGCACATGTGAGAACACACGCACGCACGCACATATTATGTCGTCACACTGACACACACAGATGAGAACTTTCTGTAACATTACGTACCCACGAATATGTTATGTCGTAATAAAAACATTAGATGCTCACCGATTCTCGGAAACGGTGCTTTAGAAGCAGAAGTTATTTTTAATACAGTTGCTCAAAAAGTGGCGTATTGCAGGGACGTATATAGTTCGGGATGTGGGCTATTACATACTCGTGTTTTTTCTTTACCTTTTCCGAACCGTGCGTTCTCTTTCCCAACTGTCAAAATAATGTCTATTAAAAAGAAAAAACATAGTTTTTATAAAAAAAAACATAGAAGTTTTTATGATTCATGCAAAAATTTCTAAAAAGAAGCTGCTAATTTGTTTCAATATCAGATTTAATGATTTGATTCAATGAGTTAGGTTAGGTTTCATTTCATTTCATCTCATTAAATTTAATTTTCATTTCATAACAGTAAAAAAATTCTACTGAAGACTTGGCTTTATGGGTATAGTTCCCTTTGCCTATCCAGAATAGGTGAAGAAAACAAAAAAATCTCTGCTTATATTCTTTTACGGTTGGCGCCATTTTCCAAAAATGTTGTTTAATAAATTGCTTCATTTTTTCGCAACTGTATTAAAAATAGTTGTTCAGTACACGTGAGGAACCGTCATTGCAACTTGTTCCGTCAACCCTCACCTTCGGCTGCGCCTCGGCTCGGGTAGATATCTGTCGGAACTCCTTGCAATGACAGGCTTTCCGCACTCGTAATAAAATATACTATTTTATGCAATTTTTGAACTTTAAGTCGGGTTTTCTTTTTTTTTAATTTAGTTTGTTTAATATTACCAACTTTTTTAATCTCATTGTTAGATATGGTGCTATTCCTTTCTACAATATCTTGAAAGTATGCATATACTGACCACACTCCTAAGACTGGTTGGTGTGTGCTGAACCCATATCATCACACTGATATTGCTTTTCACCAATCTAAAATATAAGATTTAGTGATTTTAAATGGATTTTATCACTGATTAGGAGCCAGAAGTTAACTGCTAAAATTCTGGAAGTATTAACTCTTATAATAATATACTTCACTGTGCCATGCGTAATAAATACTAATAGTGGGTCAATTCCTTTGTTATACCGCAAATACCTACAAGGCTATGACGACGTCTAGTGACTAAAAATAGGCAAGGGTTATCACAAAAATATTTCTTTAGATAATAACACCATAATATAAAAATAATTTTATGTGTATTCCTCGTAATAATTTATTTTTCTAAACAAAGATACAAAGTAGTTACTACTTTACAAAACTAGTTGCATTCCGCAGCCTCACCTGTTTCGCCGTGATGGAAACAAAGGTTTGTGCTGGTACGTACCTACCTAATTTTCCTTTTTTTTATTCTCAGGTATTCCGCTTAAAATGTTGGGTAGGGAGTTGAACAGAATAAATAGAACTAGAATAGTTAAAATTATACGTTGGTTTTGTTTATTCAACCGCCTTGTTACACGTGTGCAACCGACAATTATTTACATTTATTATTAGGTTTTTAAATGTCTCTTGTTGAATTTAATGATATAATGAATTCCCATCCTTGCATATAATTAAATCAAAAATCGTGATGGAAAGCAATTACATGGTTATTAGAATTAAAATTTACTTAAGGTGTTATACAAACTTTTCCCAACATTTCAAAATAATACCGAGTAATATTTTGTTGTTGGGTGAACACCAAACGCGTGCAACTGATTTCGTGTACGTGATATTCCCAAACGGACGTACCGGTACGCAAGCGAAGCCACAGAACACTAATACCCTTGAGCGAAGCTTACTGGTACTACCGCGCCCCATCGTTGTTCGGTCTTAAACGCCGAGTTGACTAACTATTACTATTTATTATACATGTATTGTGGAATTATATTTCATATTATTCACAAGGATAGTTACAGACGGGCTTACACATGGAGCGTATAATGATCGTGGGTGTGATAATGTCTGCCAAGATCCACCCGAAGTTGATACGAAACCTGTTTGCATGATTTTCAGTCGATTTAAGAGAGAGAATGTTAAGTCAGGCGCGCTATATGTATGGAAAATTTAGGCAAGACAAAGTGAGTTTACGTGGGTAGGTTTAAAAAAGTCAACAGCTGATTTAATATCTTCAGTTTATTTATTCAATTCAAATAATTTTAAATCAATTTTAAGACAAATTGCATCCAAATCAGTGAGTTTACAAATTTTAGTTTGCATTAATTCTATAAACATATGTTTTTAAAGAAGTTTTGAGAACTTACTTGCAGATTACCCTACAGCTCAACTTTGCTTACAAGTAAATATCTATACACACATTTAAAGTAGTTAACACATGATGACAAATGTCATTAAGGTTGATCTGATGCAGAAAGAACCTGATAGTTTGAGAAACGCTTGAAAGCTGTAAGTGGGTCACTCAGTAAGTTTTGAGATGCTCGAAATTTAAAAATGGAATGCACCCGTGTTATATGTTTCTAAATTGCAAATTTATTTAAAAATAGAACTCCATAAGCCAATTGCTCAGTATTAAATTTAACCACATTCTATTAACAACGCTTCTCGCGCTTTTCATTTAAAACGATGGATCTTAACCGTGAACATTAGCGCGCTATGACATATAATGATTTTAAATTTTCTTTAACCGAACAATTAAGCTTACAACGGTTACATTCAACATTAGGGGGCTCAGCTCCATCACGCGTAATCAAAATGGTTAAAATTAATCTTAAAGATGACCAAAGAACCAGGGCCCCGCAAACAGCAGTAACGGCAGAAAATGTATGGACTACTGAAATGTTGGTGCGAGAAGACCCACGAATCACATATACGGACATTGAAAAGATTGTAGGCATTAGTTCGGGGAGTATTCATACCATCCTACATCAATATCTTGGAGTGAGGAAGCTTTGTTGTCGATGGATCCCTCGTTTGCTCTCAGAAAGCGATAAGCAGACTCGTGTGGATTGATGCCATGAAATGCGTCTACGCTTTGGAAAAGGGGCATCTAGGCGTGTTTGAGAAATCGTTACTGATGACGAGACATGGATCTATCAATATGATCCGGAAAATAAAAGGCAATCATCGGTATGGGTCTTCTCAGAAAGACAGTTACCGACAAAACTACAAAAACCTCGCAACGTCGGCAAAAAAAATGGTGGCTAGTTTTTTTTCGTGGAGCGGACATTTGTCAACGTCAATGCTGGAAAATTGTAGGTGAGTCATCTCTGAATGGTATACTACAATTTAATTACCCAAAGCTTTTCAAGGCGTGCGGGAGAGAAGACCAAAGACCGGGCTTCGGGGAATCATGCAGCATCACGATAACGTCTCTTCACATACCTCCCTTAGAACAAAACATTTATTGAGGAATTTGGTGTTGAACCTCTATCTTGACCACGTCCTAAGTATAATTTAAAAAAAGTAGTTGAGTCAAAAGTAATGGACGGCGACTTAAAAAATGCATCCCCTATTTTATTCTCAGACGACATCCTGGCTCCTCGTAATGTCCACATGATCACCTTCATGATCTTTAACAGTTCACTTTGCCACACGAATATACTATGACCACATACACGATCATTTAATATCATAAATAACCTACATGATCTTCAGTAATGCATTTCAACTATATGAATATACCATGATCACATTCGTGATCATTCAATATCATAAATGACCTGCATGATCTTCAGTAATGCATTCACCTACATGAATATGCCATGATAACATACATGATCATGTAATATCATAAATCATCCACATGATCTTCAGTAATGTATTGCACCCACATGAATATGCCACGATCACATACATGATCATTTAATATCATAAATCACCTACAGATCTTCAGTAATGCATTTCACTTACACGTATATGTCATGATCATTAAATATCGTAAATTACCTACAATTATGAGTATTATTACTCGACTTACACATTTCATTTATTTAAATAATATCAACGTACTTTGTTACAATAGCACACATAAATTAAGAATTAAAAATTGTTTAAATAAAACTTCGTCATTGATTTTTTACATTTTATTCTATACGAATTAAAAAAAGAACGTAGGTAAGGTAGGTAGATCGCGACATGTTCATAATGCGGCACCGTAAATTTATGTTAAGGTTTCACTTTTACCAATACTATTCGATATCAAATTTAATAGTTATTCCAAAGTTGATCTATTTTAATTAAAATTATAACTTATTCACATTGACATATTCAAGTAATGAATGATAGGTACATGATAAGTAGGTAGAATAATAAATAGGTACTCATATAATTTTTACTTCTGGGTTCTGGCACTTTTGAGATTTCAAGATTCTAATATTCGACGACTCAAAAGATAAATCGTAACTTCTTCAATAATAAAATAGCTTATAAATGGTATTTTAACTTTAGTGGTTTTTTCAACTCTCCAGCTCCAAACAAATTAAATCTTCTCGCTACCGTGCCGTCTTGCTTTGCGCTCTCTCCCCTCCTAGTAATGAACAGCGGTGCCGCCAAACGGAAGTAAGAGACCACATCAACTTAATAGAACTAATAAAAGGGGTTTGTAGTAATACAAATAAACATCATTTTATCCAAATTTTTATTATTTATTTGTTGCAGAAATTATGTTTATCGCAATTCTTAAATTTAAATTATACATGATTATTTTAATTAATTTCTTATTTTCTTAACTCTAATACTCAAAATCATGACAATTGCTTACGCCCATAATCATTACCAGCAACAAAACATCGTACTGCACTGTTCATTCAGAACAGAGCAATACAGTTTGACCAACCGTAATATGTCCCCGTCTCAATCACACACTGGTTTAACGGGAAGGACATAATTACATGATAACACCTACGTGTGTAAACCAACAGCAACACTTTCTATCTTAATGTAACAGAGGATAGCCTTTCAGCAACACGACTTTCCTTACCTACACTAGACTCGTAGAATTACCAACTGATCCCTCTTAGTCGCCTGCGCGATAATTTATACTACTAGAAGGAGTGGAAGATTACAGTTGTACCCTCAATTCATCGTATATTTTTTATTGTTTTACCTTTGTTCCTAACACTAATGTATAGTTATTTATCAGTTTTGATATGGGGCAGCCGAGTAACATAATTATTAAGAACATGTACCACGAGGTCTCTCAATCGTCAATTTAGAACGTGCGATACGACAAGTTTGATACCTCCCACATGGTAACGACATAAATATATCCTAATATTTAAGATTTTACATTTAAATTTATTTCAAAAATCAAAATTGAAAAGGAACAAGGTTTGAATTTAGAGATTTGTTGATTTTAATCCAATAAATTCAACTTCTAGTTCGTATCTCTTTGCAAAACTGCTATAATGCTTTTCGACTGATTTTGCCTTTCATTTTATCGATAATACAATTCAGGGCTTTAGAGGGAAATCCATCATTGTCAATTCCAGAACAATCTCCGATTAATGTCTGTGTATAGATTGTGTATTTTGTAGAGATAATGAGAACTAGAAGCAGAATCTAACTTGCATGTTTCCTCGTACTCGTTATATGTGTCGATAACGATAAATCCATAAATAATACATGGGGAAATGGAATGTCTTTGAGTAAATATTGGTACGTAGGTCACTCAATAAGTTTTGAGCTATGTCGGTTACTTTGGTTCTACTGCGGATATCCTCGTTTTTAAGTCTATCGCGCAGAGAAACGCCGAGCATAGCCCTCTTCATAGCTCGCTGAGTGACTTTGAGCTTACTCATATGGCCAGCAGTAAAGGACCATGTCTGAGATCCATAGGTCATCACTGGCAACACGCACTGGTTGAACAATCTAGTTTTGAGGTATGTCTAACGAGAAGATGTGTCGT
The DNA here is from genome assembly GCA_963668995.1 of Parnassius mnemosyne. Taxonomy (NCBI): domain Eukaryota; kingdom Metazoa; phylum Arthropoda; class Insecta; order Lepidoptera; family Papilionidae; genus Parnassius; species Parnassius mnemosyne. Next base: position 43,704,798 of record CAVLGL010000115.1, on the reverse strand, counting down.
AATCTCCCGAACGCTGCCTAGCCGAGTTGAATCCGTTGATTGACCTCTCAGTCGAAGTTGGACTTACTTAGTCTGACTATTTGTCGGTGTATTTGTTTGTGTAAGGGTATTTATGTGGTCTATGGTTGCCCAGAATTGGTCATTTTGAACGCCATCCAATCGCGTTCGATCTGGCGCGTCACCCGATGGTATATCGGTGAGGAAAACGCCGCCAGGTGGGGCGGCCGTGTGCGGCTTGTGTGGCTCGACGCGTGGGCGAAGAGATGAGTAGCTCGCTGGCCGCGATGCGGTGAATCCGCGTATCTAGGTTATTGCGGCAGAAGTTCACGCGACCGGTAGGGTCCAGATGGTTAGATTTTGTGCGTGTTACTTCACTACGTGGATATGTGAATTTTGCAATAGTTAATTTGAATGAGTGATGCGGAAATTCGCGCGCGCGCGCCTAGTAGATATACGTTCTAGGATTCGAACCGCGCATTCCTTGTTCGAGAGCGTCTCCCGGTTGATTGTCTGGAAATCATTATAATTGTGCCGTCGCGTTAAGTGCCCCTTTTTGTGTGTTGACTGGTTTGTTAGTTTTACGTGTCAACGAGGCGTATTTTGAATTCTTATCGCGGCGTGGTGTTTTGGTATCGAACGAAGGAACTTAGTTGTCTTTAACGCTGAACCACGTGACTCATGAAGAGATTGCGTTAGTTCCCTATTTATAATTTTGTGATAAGTGAATCCGGGACATTGAATGTCGAACTTTGAACTACTGTCCGTACTGTGTCGGGTATCACGTGTTCGATTCTACGATGAATGTAGAATTAGGCGAGTTTAAGTTAGTTAAATGTACAATGAAGCTAAAAGACTGAAATAGTGACAATGAAGAAAGAAATGGTCCAGCGGTGGAGCCTGCTGGAGCGATGCAGCATGGGGCAGCCTGGAACTCGGCCGCTGCTGGCCACCTAAGCTGGTCCAGGTCTCAGACACATACACATCACAAAACACCACTTGCCATGCACCTTACACCCATTTACGTCCTGACCGAGACTTGGGGCGATCTTAGAGTCGGAAACTGGTACGTACTATATTTTCCTAGCATTCTCCCATATAGTTTAGTATGATAGGACATTCTTCCATGTAGCCATTTGGGCACGAACCCTCTCTTGCTCGTCGAGGGGATCACTCATGGGCCCTGGTCCAGTCGACTTTTGTTGGGGCAACTGAGGGCCGTAACAGGTACTAAAGCCTTTTCGGAAACCGACTTATTCGGGAGGCTGGAAGTCTTCAAGTCTGCATGCGAAACGATTGTTTGTGGACGCGGCTCAGAAGGGAAAATGGTCTGTAGTATTTCAACAAAACCACCGCACTTCTGCTCCACGCTTCCGGAATAGTGTCTCCATGAAAGACAGAATTAAAGAGCTTCTTAAGGACTTTAGGTACCGGTTTTCCACCCGCTTTCAGAAGCTCCGCTGTAATTCCATTCTCGCTCGGTGACTTGCCGTTTTTAACGTGCTGGAGAGCTATTCTATTCTCGCTCAGACTGACGTCCGGGATATCATCGAAATAGTATCGGATAAGACTTGCTCTTGGATCGTTACTCACACTTGCATGTGGCTCCAACAATGACGTGTACAGCTGCCCATAGAACCTCTCAATCTCACTCAAAATCTCGGGTGTCTCGAAAACAATGCTGCCACATTCGGTCTTTTTGGCAGACAGATCTGTGGCAAAGACTTTGGAGCTCTGATTCCGCTCAATTGCTTCTTCAATATGTGCAGTATTAAAGTTGCGTAAGTCCCGCTACATTCATTAGGAGATCTGTCTGTTCAGGTGCTTGTATGCTATCAAATCTACTGCAGACTGCAACTTTCCGTGTAACAGCCATGAGATTGAGAGATTAGGAGTGTGATCGGAGAGTTTTTGTGTTCTTCAGCGGCGAATCTTGCAAAATTTAGCTTTAACCGCATGGACAGTTTCCACGAGCTTGTCATTTATATCGTCCAATGTTTGATTTGTTGGCTCATGGTACGAACTAAGGGTCCATCGCAACATGAACCAACAAATAAAAGAAATGGCCCCGAGTTCGCAGCGCCCCTTTGATGGGGCAGGGGTGCGAAGAATCTCCAGGAGAAAAACAGGTGACGAGGTTTGCTATTCGTCACATTTTGTCTCCCGGAGGGGCGAAAAGTGGATTACGGAGACCCGTCGGGCTACGCTGAATGGAGCAATAAATGATAAGATGGATGAAGTATGCGAAATGATGAATGATAGAGGAATAGATGTGTTATGAGTAAAGGAGACGAGACAAAAGGGAAACGACACACACATGGCTTGTATACCGTTTACTGGTCTGGTGTAGACGAGACCGAGCGGGCATGCCAGGGAGTGGGTGTCATCCTTTCAGAAAGAATGGGTCAAAGTGTGGAAGAGTATGAATGTGTATGCCCAAGGCTGCTATGGATTGTTTGTAATAGGGGTATACGCCCCAGACATGTCTAAGCCCACTTATATCCGAGAGCAGTTTTGGGGTATGGTAAGGATGGTTTTGGTGAAAAGTAAGGGAAATTAAAATATTATTATGTTAGGAGATTTTGATGGAAGGGTTGGGGTGAAGAGGTCTGTTTGGTTGTAAAAAGATATTGTGAACATTTAGCAATTAAAGTATAAATGAGGATCGTGAAGATCTCCTCACCGTATGTGTGGATTTTTTTTGTGACGACACTTTCTTTCGTCATAACAGGATTCACATATATACATGGGAAAGAGGTGATGATAGAAGCATGATATATTTCATAATTTTGGATGAAAGGACGAGGAGCACAGTGGTCTTACGTCGAATTAATGGTCTATTCAAGCGTTGGCGGCATCGGACATCTTGTCTACCATTACGTTAAAGCGTATAAAAATAGAGTGGTTACAATATGAAGGTGTGAAAAAGAAGTATAAAAGTAGATTGAGGGAAAATATAAGTGATTTTAATGAATTGCGTATGGATTATTTAGACTTGAGAACTGTATGGAATAATGTTAAGAATGTTTTGGTGGATGCAGCCTCCGAAGTATGTGGTGTAAGTAAGAGAACGAATGAAAGGAAAAATAATACGTTGTGGTGGGATGATAAGGTACAGATAAAAGTTGAAGCAAATATGAGAACATAGCTACATTTACTAGCAACCAAAGCTGGTACTTCTGGCGGTATGAATGAGGTGATTGAAAGAAAAAATGTAGATTTTAGACGTACAAATAAGATAGTAAAAGAAGTTGTTGAATGTAAAAAGCAAAATAGAACAGATAATAATGATAGAATAATATATGATAACTTCCAGGAAAATATTAAAATGTTCGGGAAACTCGTAAGGACTGCCAGGCGAAATTCAAAAGAGCCTAGAATGAATGCTATACGATACGAAAATGGCTGTATGATGAATGACGAAGTTTCGAGTTTAAGGAGATGGAAGGAATTCTTTGAAAGCGTGTTTATGAATGAAGAATCGTCTGAATTAAGTGAAATCGAAATTTTTAAAGAAGCGGAGAGATAAGTGTAGATGAAATAATGAAAACAATTAAAAGAATGAAAGCATTAGAAATGTTAAGGGCTGAAGAGGGAGTGGTTGCAGGCCTGCTCTACACCTTTTTTAATTTATGTTGTAAACTGAAGCGGGAACTGGAAGACTGGTGCAAAGTCGTTATAGTCCTAATACATAAGGGAAAAGGTGACAGCAGGACTGTAAAAACTACTGTGGTATCAGCTTGCTTAGCATTGTAGGTAAACTGTATGCTATGGTGTTAATTGAAGATATGGAAGAAAGTGATGGAAAAATTTGGGATGTACAAGCTGAATTTAGAAAGGGAATGGGGTTTACGGATCAATTTTTCCATGCGCATGATTGCGAAGAAGATTTTGGCCAAAAACCATAATTTGTTTTGTGCTTCATGGACTTAGAAAAAGCTTATGACAGAGTGGACAGGAATGTGTTATAGCAAATACTGAACTCATTTGACTTGAGCGCTGGTTTGATACAGGCAATAAGGTCTATTTATGGGGACTCTAGTACTTGTGTTAGGATCAGCAGGGTGTACACGGGTTGCTTTGGCATCCAAAAAAGTATCAGACAGGGCTGTGTAGCTTTCCCGTGGCTGCTTAGTCTATTTATGGACAGTTGTTTGGAAACTTTGAAAGTTGAAGAATGTGGGTTGAGAATGGGTGAGTTAACCGTCAAATACCTTTTGTACGCCGATGATCAAGTCATATTTGCATTGTCGGCAGCCGAGTTGCAAATGATGGTTACATTAATGAATGGGTCATTAAAAGAAAGGGGTATGAAAGTGAACGTAAGTAAGACGAAAGTGATGGCTTTTGCAAAGAGAAGAAAGTAAAACGTAATGTGAAATAAGAATAGATGGTGAGTTGATTGAGCAAGTGGATGTGTTTGTATATTTGGGATGTGTATTAAGCAAAGATGGTAGATATTATAAGGATATAGAACGACGAATGAACGCAGGAAATAGAGTGAATGTGGCACTACACGCTATAATGAAAAGTCTGAATGTGTCAAAAAGGCACGTATGGCAATTCATAATGCTGTATTAGTGTACTTTAATGTATGGTGGTGAAAGTTGGCTTTGGCACAAGAAGCACGAAAGTAGAATAAATGCCGTAGAAATGCGGTCTATAAGGAGTATCCAAGGCTGAATCTGAATAAAATGGTGAGAAATTGTGTGATAAAAGAAAAGTGTCGCTTGCAAAATGACGTTGTGACCAGGATTAAGAAAGGATCAAGAGTGATAAGGCAATGATGGACAAGTGAGTGGTTTATGGAAAGTTTGGTGATATATTAAAGATAGAACAAATTAAAGGTACCCTTAACCGACGAGCATGTACGAGTATGCGTAAATATATGCATGTAAAAGTAGCAAGAGATGTGGTTGAGGGTCCAGGCAAATAAAGTCCCTAATCTCTGCTTACCTTTCTGGCAAACAGGTGTGAGAGTTTACGTATGTTGTGTATTTTACTTTGAAAATTTAAGGACTTTATTTTCTGAATGCATTTTTTTGTTTTTATAAAAGTAGTATTACATTATTTATTTAAATATACGTCTTGCTGCTATGCACAGGTATTTTATCATTTCTGAGATGGTTATAAAGCAAATAGATAGCGTGTTGCTTCAGGGCTGTGAAATTACGATGAGCACTTAGCCCCTGAGCTATTACGTCTTAAAGATACATATATTTTCTCTTAATTCCTTTCATTATACTTATTAACATACTCATAATAAAAGTAAATTACTTTAGCTCACCCTGGGGCGCAATTAATTAAATTATGTCTACATAATATAACATACATGCACGCACACTAGAAAAATGCTGTCTTACGTTGAATACCATTAAGCACTGTACATGTGGTGGGTTGGTCTGACGGGTGAATAAAAACGTTAATTTTCGTGACAATCTACTGAACGCGAGTTCACTTTTAATTAAAAAATATTAGCAATGCTATTAATACTAGTGTTATTCCCGTTTACCACTCAAGGTAAGCTTAAATGCCAGTGTTAGGTTAGGTTAGGTTATTGGTTTACGACAGTAGTCAGATGGAGAACCTTTGAGTTTGCAGTATGCACATTAGGATTAAGGCTATGTCGTATAAATTAATCGCTTAGTTTTTTTTTTTTATAGAAGAGGAGGCGACGAAAAAAGCGTTATGGTGGTGCAATATAGCACTCATACTCTGCTAATACAAAAAAAAATCTCTATTGTCTTGATTACTTGTACACGTTTCGAATCGAAATGGTTTTTATTTTTTTATTTCAGAAAGCGTTCATCTTTAGCTGGCACTTCATATCGTGTTTTGTAATCACTTTTAAAAAATTAACCTATTCGATAGTACAAACCATCTTGCCGTCCTTATTTGAAGCTTTGCCGTGTATCCATAATTGTCAAGCGGATGAAGACACTAAATGTGATGTTTGCTATGGTTATATGCCCCATTCGTGCTAATAAACCGAAATGGCAAATCTATATCCAGACATGTTTTTATATAGGAACGGACATATATTTTTGTGAATGTTTGAGCATAATATGACGATCATTACAACCAAAAAATATCTTGACCTGTATGTAAATATGCACATTAAAAGCATATTTGTATAATCCTTCAAGCGTTTCAAAATTGTAAAATATATTTATAAATTGGTTATCTATTCAAATATACAAGACTGGTGACATTGATTGACTCTCGATACTACGAGGATTCATTTAGATAAGAACAAATGCTTGGAAAAACAAACTGTTAAACTGTTGTGAAAACGTAAAATCAAAAAGTTAAATTTCTCTATTTCAAGTATGTTTTATCTTTGTCCTAAACGTCTTCGTACCGCAGTGGCTAAGCGTTCCATCGCAGCGTGTAGTAGCGCGGGTTTAAATCCCGAAAGTATCATTTTTAAATAAAATAAACCTTACATTTCTTTCACTGATAGTATGATAAACTTATCATTAAGTGACGTGTATCTGGTTATCGTGTTTTAAGTAGATTGGATGATTTGTTGCCGGCTAGAAGGTACAGCCGTTCCGAATATGTTGTGGATATATTCAAAGCAAGAATTTATAAACTTTTGTAAAGCTAAGTCATTGCTTTGTACGATCATCGATTACATCACCTCTTACTATCAGGTGGGATAGTAGTCAAGCACAGGATTATAATTTTATCCAGAGCAAATTTCGGTCATGGCGTCCATTTTGATGGAAGCTAGCTATCTGCACAGGATAGGATGCACGAAAGTATGCACATACGCAGGTTCACTCTCTATTCCATCACTTTCATAGTCCGATGGAATGGCGATTCGACACTACTAGAAAGAGATCAGACCCAGGACCAACGCATTTACGTGCTTTTAGAAGCACGACGTTGAAACACCGTCAAAGTAGTAGCAGTCCGGAGTCATTTTTACTACTGATAATTTTACAGTATTTAAACACGGAATCACATAACCTGCAGTCGCCCTCATAGCAATTAGATCAAGGGGGTGACCACTAGATTATAATAGATCCTATTTAATAGAGAAAAATCCTTTTTTTAATATGTCATTTTCTAGTTGTTATTAGGAAGACGCTGCTGCCCATCTCGTATTTTATTCCCTCTGTCGCTTCTTATGACACCCACGAGAAGATATAGGGTTATTCTTACACTGATTAAAGTAAAAGTTTAATGCAAGTAGTTTTATAGTAATAAGAAGTTAAGCGCTGGTAATTTGCGAACAGAATATTTAAGAAATTTGCCAAATCTTTTGTTTTTATAGTAGAAGGAGCAAGCTAGCATGCGGCTCATCTGATGGTACGTGACTACCGCCGCCCATGAATAACTGCAACACCAGGGGAATTGCAGAAGCGTTGCCGGCATTTTAAAAAGAAGTACGCTGTCTTCTTGAAGGTCCCTATCGGTTCGGAAAAATCGCTGGTAGTAATCGATACCACAAGGAAGTTGTGCGAGGAAGAAAACATCTTCTAAATCGCACAGTGGTATACCGCCAATCATCCAGATGGTATGGATGGTATTTCGAGTTTTGTCGCGATGTTCGATGGTGAAATTGAGCGGCTGGAATTAGTCCGAACAATTCCTCAGAGCAATCCCCATGGTAGATGCGATAAAATATGCAAAGATATGCAACGTCTCTACACAGTGCCAGGAAGTCAAGCCGATCAGAAAGAAATCGGCCGTCGACGATTCGAATCGCGTTGCGCTGGATGCGGTCAAGTGGAAGTAGCTTGTACTAGGAGCCCTTGCCCAGAGTTGGGAACAGTATTCCATCTGAAGTAAGTCTTTGGCATACGCATTTATTTAGTTAGACGCTAAATATGCAAATTAAATTACAGTATGTAGGTCACTCAATAAGTTTTGAGATATACAAAAAATATTTTAGTTAGTATTAATATTTATTTTACACCTTTCAAAATATTTTTCATCATGCTCTATACAAAGTTCCATTTGCCCAAGCCAACTCTGAAAACACTTTTGCTAGTCTTGATCCGACAGGTCGGAATAGCTTCTTCGTAGGCAGCCACGGCTTCTTCGGCGCTTGAAAAAAACTTGCCTTTTATTTTTTCTTCTCTTGGGAACAAAAAGAAATCCTCAATAAATGCTTTTGTTTTAAGGAAGGTATGTGAAGAGGCGTTATCGTGATGCAGCATGATTCCCCGAAAACCGGTCTTTAGTTTTCTCTTCCGCACAGCTTGAAAAGCTTTGGGTAATGCAAGTATGCTATTCAGAGTTGACTGACCTACAATTTACCAACATTGACGTCGACAAATGTCCGCTCCGCAAAAAAAGCTAGTCTCCATTTTTTGCTGACATTGCGAAGTCTTAGCAGTTTTGTCGGTAACTGTCCTTCTGAGTAGACCGATGATTGCCTTTTATTTTCCGGATCATATTGATAGATCCATGTCTCGTCACCAGTAACGATTTCTAAAACACGCCTAGATGCCCCGTTTTCAAAACGTAGTCGCATTTCATGGCATCAATCCACACGAGTCTGTTTTTTGCTTTCGGAGTGCAAACGAGGGATCCATCGACAACAAAGCTTCATCACTCCAAGAATCTGTGGGGCAAGGAGTGGACTTTAATGTAATGGTATACAGTAGCCAGAAGACTTAAACATTACTTCAATATTTCACGCAATCCTCTTTTGTTTTCATTAAAATTTAGAAGACTTACAAATGTAAAAAAAACGGTTACAGGTTGACTAAGAATACTAAACTATAATGATATAGAAAACTCTTTGGTGCTAAAGCTATCTAAACATACAGTAGCAGGGGTTCTAACACGCAAATAAACAAAACCCACACACAGAGTGACTAGTAGCTTCTAAAAATATTATATTGTATTAATAAGTATGCGACTTTAAAATTATTTCACATTGTTTTCTTTGTAAGCTTTAGGTAAGAGCGAGACGTTGAACACAAATGTATTTATTACTTTCTAGTTGTTCACATCTTAGAATGATGTAGGATCGTATAAAAGCTCCCCGAACTAATTTCTACAATCTTTTCGATGTCCGTATATGTGATTCGTGGGTCTTCTCGCACCAACATTTCAGTAGTCCATACATTTTCTGCCGTTACTGTTGTTTGCGGGGCCCCGGTTCTTTGTTCATCTTTAAGATTAATTTTACCCCTTTTGAATTCAGCAAACCACCTAAAAATTGTTGCGCGTGATGGAGCTAGTTCCCTAATGCTAAATGTAACCGTTGTAAACTTAATTAGTCGGTTAAACCAAATTTAAAATTACAATATATCATAGCGCGCGAATGTTCACAGTTAAGATCCATCGTTTTAAATGAAATGCGTGGGAAGCGACGCAGGAAAATTAATAGAACTTTGTTTTTTTAATATTGAGCAATTGGCTTATGGATTTCTATTTTTAAATAAATTTGCATTTTAGAAACATATAACACGGGTGCGTTCCATTTTAAATTTCGAGCATATCAAAACTTATTGAGTGACCTACTTACGTATTAGAAATATGTTGCTGAATAATTATCAGATTCTTTTGTAAATGCCTATACACATATTAAAACTTAAAAAGGTTAAATAAAAAATTCTGTTTTTAGCGTTATGATTATGAAAATAATATTTTTTTATGTTTTCGCAAATAGTACGCTAGAAATCAGTAAAACTAATTACCACGATTTTTGTCGTTTGCAACTGAAGACCCTATGATACTAAAACTTGACTACGATACTTTCAATAAGAATTATATATCATCCCGTGGGTTTCGTAAGAATTAAAGAGGAAAACTGAACTTAAATATGCAGCATCTTCCAAATAAGTGATGAATAAAAAACTGCGGTTGTCAATCCGCCTGCCAAACGTGGCAACCGTGGGAAATATCCCCCCTATAAAACAATCTTTGGGGAGGCCTATGTTCAGCAATCGACTTGAAATGCAAAAGGTTATATGCTTAACGGTGGTAGAGCAACGCAGCAATTTTTGCTGTTGCACGTATGGGCCGGCTCGAACCGGATTGGTGGACTTCACAGAATACCGGCGTGAAGTAGAAGCTCTGCTTCTGCATTTCGTCTGCCCCCCCATCAACATGGTAGCAGAATTACACGATAGACTACCCCAGGAGGGTACCAATAACCCTGGAGAATCCCTCGCTGAGCATCCACGACCATGTTATTCCAATCCTGAGCGTGGGTGCTCAGGCTGCCCGGCCGTTAGTCTGGACATTGCGATGGCCTTCGATCGGGTTTAGCTCAAAGCGCTTTTTTCGAAGCTCCCTTCCTATGGGCTTCCCGAGAAATTGTGCAATTGGATCACCAGCTTCCTTGCAGATCGGAGCATCAAGGTCGTTGTAGACGATGCATGTTCTGAGTACAATCCTATTAACGATGGTGTTCAACAAGGATGTGTGCTATCACCAACGCTGTTTCTTCTGCATATCAATGATATGTTGCTAACTGGTAATATTCATTGCTATGCGGATGACAGCACTGGTGATGCGCTATACACCGGCCGTGCCAAAATTTGTCGGGAAAACGTCGCCGAGTACCGGAACAAACTTGTGTCTGAAGTCGAGTCACATTATGCGATTTAGAACATGTTTTCTTCCTTGCACGATTTTCTTGTGGAATCGATTACCATCAGCGATTTTTCCGGACCGATACGACTTAGGGACCTTCAAGAAAAGAGCATACTCCTTTTTAAAAGGCCGGCAACGCATCTGCAATTCCCTCCCTGGTGTTGCGGTTTTTCATGGGCGGCGGTAGTCACTTATCATCAGGTGAGCGGCATGCTCGTTTGCCCCCTCTCCTATTAAAAAAAAGGTTAGTCGGGATAAGCAAAAACTTCAGAAAATGGAACATGTAAGTTCGCCGTTGACACAATGGATAAAGTAAAACAGTCGTACAACGTATTCAATAGAAAGAATTATGTTAACAGAATGTTTGGGATTCACTAGAAGCCTATATACAAATTAATACCTTTCTTTATCAAATTACCTATTTAATCTCAACACTTCATTTTTGTAGGCGTGGTAACGCTTCGCTGCCTTTGAATTTTATAGCAACTTAGCGAATCGAATTTGATCCCCAGCACTACCTATAACAATTTTAAACTATTGATTTGTTTTGTCTAGACCATGTGCTAGACGGTTAAGGTAATCATCGCGGAGAAACCTACATGTCTATCAAATAAGAACATTTTTCTGTTTAAGACCACCTGAACTCTGCCCACCATCATATAAGGTACCTTTTTTGTCTCCTTTCTCCAAAACGTTTTAAAAATGAAATAACTCCCATCAGGGTACTCAAAAGTGTGACTTTAAGATATCGTAAGATATTTTTTTACTCATTAGTATGAAAACATGTCTGGAAGATTTAACATATCCATGGTAAAAATGTAGTTTAAAATTGAATGACAGTACCAACGCTGTAGCTCTAAAATCAATGTTAAAACGTATAATACAGTTTTTTAACGTTATCGTATCTCAAATATTTGCCAAACTCTTACCAAGTCAACTTATTTTAGAATTTGGACTATGCCCAAAATATACAAATCAAATCGCTTACTTTTCACTGAAAATGGAAATATAGAATTTTTATTATGATTTATGTAAAGATCTGCTGAATATTTATAACATAGTATAATATTTTGACAAACAACCAAAAAACAATAGAACATTAACTATATTTTCGCAAAAACCATATTCGTTACGAAGATATGTCTTTATTCTTCACTAAACATGTTCTTGTAATAACATTTAATATTTTAGATTTCGGTAGTTTTTAAAAGAACTAAGGGCAATAAAAGAGCATACAGTCCGCCTCTTTGAAAGTAAATGCTGTGGCCTATAAACTAAAATAATACTCACATTTCGGTCCTCGATTTAAAGAAAAAGTACAGATGCGTTGTCACCCCTGAGAGCTACGATCGATGGCCACGGCGCCAGTAATCATTTATTGGTACCGGCACGACCTCTCCCTTCACTAACCATAGGTAATGCAGCAGCATTTTAATGATATTTCACGATAGTAGTGTTGCGAGTGTGGTTCTTTTTCGGTTGAGACGACCCAGTCGTGCTGCAGAGATAAAAAATTGCAGCAATTTTACAATTAATTTTAATACATTTCATGTTTCATATATCAAATATTGCTCCATTTCTAGAAACTGTACTCACATAAAAATAATAATATATAATTTACAAATGTATTACGAGTATTTTAAACTCTGGATACTTGCCAAAGAATTGTTAAAAAGTCTTGAATGGTAGCATCGGAGGTAGGAGAAATTAGAGAAACTATATCTATACTATCGGTTCCTTCGATCCTCTCTCAATCTTTCTCTCTCTACTCCTTCGCACTCTTCCTCCTTTTTTAAGAAATCCTTTACTGTAACTGCTGTACGTTTGTGGAACTCTTTACCCCTCCACATTCGTCGTGCTCAATCTCTTCATTCTTTCAAAAGTCTTGTTAAATCACAGGAACAAAATTTATACCATTCTCAAGCACAACTATTAAACATACGCTATTATGTGGTAGTTAAATTATTTAAATTTACGTATAAATTCACATTAGAGTAGGTCTAAAGTATGAACAACCAATTTATGCGACGCACAAATTACATGCTATAGAGTATATGAATGAATGAAACTGTTCCGTGATAAAATATATCGTCCATTTCTTCTCATAGATATATCTGTCGGATATTGTAATACCTAGCAAAACTGATTTTGTATATAGTTATCACAGATAATTAGACTTGTGTTATATTTATTTATTTATTAATCGTTTAACACCTGAATAAAAGGATTATAAACGGCGGACTTTATGCCTTTTGACATTCTCACCCAGTTAGCCCTGCATAAGCAGTTGGCTTGGATGTAATTTTGTACCACTACTCATTATTATCAAATTTTAATTATATTTATAATTTAAATTATTCTTTTTTAAACTTAAATTAATGTCTTAGCTAATTTTCCTATGACCATCCTTGAATGTTTCAACTCCCATTCTGCCTCGAAGTTTGTCTAGGTACATACCGAACCTATTACGTATTTCTGCCGCCAAGCAGCATTGCGTGCGCTGTTGTGTCGGTTTAATACAGTAGCTATTATCCTCAGGTGGATTGTTAGTGTACCTATCACATCAATTATATTTATAGAAACAAGGCTATTGAGACCAGGATGATAGCCAAGTTGGCGAACAACTACACCACACGATTTTAAGTTACTTTAGCCCGAGACTTCAAAAAAATTATAAGACAGAATCCCTTATCGCACTAACTTATTAATTAAATAACGATATGATATTTAAAAATTTGAAGTGATACCTCCCAAAAATTTTAAAGAAACAAGAAGACTTTCTGGTTACAGATAGCGCTATATACTTTAAATGTTTGACAGACCTAAAATGTCCTAAGCGTTTACGGGAAACAGAACCAAAAATGTGTGACACCTATGTACAATATAATTTTATACAATACAGTACTGATTAGGAACAAAATTTTATAGTATTAGAGTAATTGCAAAAAATGGCGTTGTTCAGTGGCGAACAATTTTTTTATAGGATAGGGTGACAAACGGGCAAACAGTCCACCTGATGGTAAGTAGTTGCTGTGATCCATAGACATCTAAATTTATCCTAAATAGAGAATCTAAAAGCAAATTTGTCGTCACCCGTGAGAACTTGGATGGAATAACTCTTCTCCAGTTAAATGGGTCTCCGGTTCTCTACACTCACCATACAAAACACAGCAAAGTCAAGCTATCATTTTACGCTGGTATTCTGTGTGAGCGTGGTCCCTTCTCGATCGAGCCGACCCATTCGTACTACAACTATACCACTAATATAGCTGCAGCGTGGCTCTACCACGTATAAAAACGATATTATACTGATAGGGATGAACATATTCTTTTTTATTGGTTTTGTTTTCATCTTAGGAATATATATATAAATGAATTGTCTGAGATGAATAAATCCTATATATGAAATATGTCAATTTAAAACCAACCAATTTTCTGTGAATTTGTTAGGCCTTCTAACAGCAGTCATTTCCGTTTAAACTGACGTAAACAAATATTCAGTTGTTATTATATATTTCCCTGTTAATTATAAAGTACGTATTTGAAATTATTGTTTTTAAATTCATTTTATATTTATATAAATTGCTTATATTTTTTACAAATTTTGTCGTCTTAAATTTTAACTAACTGCTTATTTTTAATTTCTGATGATTCCGCGGCGAAATCTGTTGCATGTGAATATCGCAATCAAGATCGCAACTACCTTTGCGTCACATTTGATAGGCAAAAAAGTTTTGTAACGGAACGCCAATTCCTACAGAGAATGATTCCATATTCGGCTGTTCTGATGGAGTCGCTGTTGTTGTCTGACATCTTCGTTTAGGCCAAATAATTAACATTTGAAATTTGCATTCAACACGCGTGTCCTTCCGCTGACTTTGTAAAGGTCACCGTCGCCCCCTGTTCCGTGTGGGTCGCTTGGCAGAGGGCGCGAACGCCGGACGCAAGTGCGAAGTCAGTAGCTTGACCGCCGCGGGTCTATCGACTAGTTGTATTGTTTGCGACCGCTGGATCGATTGCGCGCGGCCAGTTTTGGTTTTGTTGGTCTAGAATTTGAGTAATTGTGCGCGTCTAATTTACTATAGAAGATTTGGGTCCCTTTAAGACCGCCTCGAATGCAGTGCAGTTACTAGAACAGCGTGGTCGCGTACCGTATAACCTCTAAATAGTGTCGGTTTTTGTTAGCAAGTTTATGCAACGACGAGGAGTTTTGTTGAGTCTAGAAAAATAGATTGTCTGTGCGGACGCCGGGTCGATTAATTGTTTTGGAAGTTAATATTGATTGCGATGAACGTCCGGTCTTTGATGCGTGTGGAATTTACTATTGCAGTTTTTTCGCTAGACTCGTGAGGTCGCTTTAAGATCGCTTCTATTTTGAGTTATCATTTTAGTGCGTTTACGCGATAACGAGGCCTGTCTAAGTGTTAAGTGATTAAATTAACTTACTTTTGTTTGCAAATAATTTACGTCAATTTGTATAGTGCTTGCATTTTGAAGCGCATTTGCAATATTTAATTTGCTTGTGGGGCCTGTTAATATCGTACGAAAGAATTTTAGTTTGTTGTGTGGAACGCTGAAATTTGTGACCCGAGAGAAGTCGCGTTCGGTTTCTAGAAATAATTTGTTGCTAAGTGAAAATGGAAGTTGAACTTTGATCGACCGTTCATTAGTTGTGCCGTGTGTCACGTGTTTGATTACGATTAACGGGGATTTAGTTGAGTTTGAAGTTAGTTAAATGTACAATAAAGTTGATAGATTGAAATAGTGTAAAATAAAGTTGATAAACAGAAATAGTGAAATGAAGGCAGAAGTTTTCTATTGGTGAACTACGACTGGAGGAAGCGCACACTGGGAGAACAGCAGTTCCTGTGGATCTTCTGTCCGATTAAATCGGGCCGTCAGGTCACACATATACACACTTTCTAACACAAAACTTACAAGCACATACTTAACGCCTGACCGCGCCTTGGGGTCGGTCCTCGATTCGGAACCCGGTAAGTTCGTATTAATTACCTAGCCTTATATCTATTGTGTAGAATAACTGTCCATAGGCCATTTGGGCCCTTCACGAAGACAGGGCTCAAAAAAGTTTAAGAACATTAAATCGTTCCTATTCCACTTGTATCAGGTTGACATAAGTCAATTCCTTGTTAAATATTCTCTTCCCGCTTGGAAAAGACTCATAATACTTATATCAAATGCCAGATACAAGGGCTTCGCTCTCTCTATTTTAGACAAAAAAATGTGGGGGAGGCACACGGCTCCACACACGCCGTGTGCGGTGAGCGCCAACCAACCAACGCACTCCCCCCGAAGGGAACGTTAAGATGAGAACTGAACTGTAGTCCACAGCAAAATAACTAGCGTTCCAGTAAAAGAAGGCTTGGCCCCTTTGTAGTGCATAAACACAAACATCGACCAAAGTCGCGCATGTCAATGAGTGTAAATGCTATACAGAATACCATCAAATCCAGCCACAGTGAATGAGCACCACACGGATTAGGCAAAAATAGGCACACTGGCAATAAAATGCCCTTCGTGAGCGCCACCAGCTGCCATACCGCCGTTCCTGCAGACGTGAAGTAAGTGTAAGGCATCACTACCAATTGCATGATCAGCACGGCTAATTAGCTGCAGAGAGTTGCTCTGGGGCTAATTAGCCGTGCTAATCATGCAATTGGTAGTGATGCCTTACACATGACAAGTCTACTGCTCAATTTAAGGAAATCCACAAAGGGTAGTTCATGGGTTCCCACGTTACGCGGCTTTCGGCCGCAGCCTTGAGAGCCTCCTCAGATTCTCCCTCCAGCTGCATGAGGTCGACACATATGCTCCACCAACCAATGCAGTGACAGATATAACCAATAGGCAGTTATAAGTTAATAGTAATAATTCGCCATCAGAAAGGGTTTGTGTAACTGACGTTCAGTATATGCATTTTTCGTTCATGTTTGTCTTACCCACCAACAAGTTGCCTTCAATCATTCGAAGGTGGGAACTTTACTGAGATATATTACTGCAGGACCGTAATTAAGGGACCCGACTAGGGCAAAGCTGCTTAGGTTGTGAGTCAAATCAAGACGCAGAGAGCGCCACTGAGAATAGCGACCCGCCAAACAACAATTGCAGAGACGCAATGCTGCAGAACGCAACAAGCATCAATAGGACTATCGTCGGGCTTACACTATCCCAAGGTCCTCCATACAATCCCAGCAGACATCATCACCTACATACCTCTATCGACCAGAACCACAAGATGCGGCTAAACAGGCGCGACACACCCGCAGATCCATTACAAGACGCAATACCGCATGTAGCAGGAAGCATCGATGCACCTATCATAAAGATGGTGCCCTTTCACAACACATTCACATGATCCCAATCGACTTTGGTTATAAAATTGATAATGTTGTTAACTAAAAATAACACCAACGTATGATAGTAGCACGCTACTAAGGCGTCAGTAGCCAAAACTCTACGTATCATAACGCTATTGCACTAAGACCTGTAAATTAGTATGCTTGCTGCACTTAAAAGTACTACCAAACACATTCACCCTAATCCAAAAGATAGCCGACGTATCATAACGCTATGCGCTAAGACGCCGCCCACAAACGGTAGGGGTATGCGATGTCCACGGGCATAAATAAACCCGCTTACCACCGGCACTAAGATGACACATCCAGGACATTACCGAGTCCAAGTTTACCTCAGTCTCGGACCTTGTGATTATGCTTTTACATATTTAAGACCTTCCACATATTTGTTTTATTTCATAGACAGTATTATATGTCTTATACATATGGGATTTCAAGTCATAACTCTGCTATCATAACGCTTTTGTATTATTATTTTTTTTTGTTTTATTAAGGACAACAAACAGTTGTATAATAAAATTACAATTCAAATCATATATAAACAGATTAGCTAATTACACAACCAACACCGTTATCCACAAAAATACCGTAGTAATTAAAACGCTAAAAGGCACATATAACACAAAAATAAAACAAGAGGCAAAGATGCATACCTAGCCGTTAACAGCAAAATCATGAATCTTACATGTATTACTAGGAAAGAAAAAAAAAACAATTTTGATTAAAGTTATAACATTAGAAGAAAAGAAAAAGAAAAATTACAATTTATTCAATACAAGCTTTATAGCTTTCCTAAATTGAGGTAGTGACATGGTAAATAAGTATACATCGGAGAAGCTGTTGTTATACAGTTCCATTATGCGACGCAAAGGCGAACGCTTGCCCGCATTTGTTTTACACAGATTAAGAAAAAACAAACGATGCACGTGAGTGTTTCGTATTCTTTGAGAGCGACTTGGTACACGAAGGTATATACAATTAACAAATTGAGGACAATCGAAAAAGTTACGACAAATTTTGTAAAGAAAAATACAATCATGCAACAATCGCCTATTACTTAAAGTTGTTAAAGAATAATTATGCAAGAGATTATCATAAGAGGACCAAGAACGGTAACATCTATAGTTTACAGAACGTAAATATTTACTTTAAACCGATTCTAGTAAATCACGATACCTTTGGTAAAAGGGATTCCAAACTTGTGTGGCATATTCCAATTGAGGTCTTATAAGAGATTTATAAAGCAGTAGATAAGTGCCAGATTTTTTAAATGGCTTACAAGTTCTCATGACAAAACCGTAAAGTTGCAAGGCTTTGTTGATAATGTGGTAATCAAAATGAAGTTTGGAATCAAAGAACACGCCAAGGTCTTTAATAAGCGAGACGTTCTCAAGAGGATTATTACAAAGAGAATATGTGAATTTAGTTATATTGCTTTTTTTAGTGAATGTGATAGATTTACATTTAGGTAGGCTAAGAATTAATTTATTTTCAAGACAATAGGAAGATAAACGATCCATGTCATATTGAAGTAGAACACAGTCATCCAATGTTTTTATAATACGAAAAATGTTTAAGTCATCAGCATAAAGTAAGAAATGGGAATTTTTGAAACAAGTCGATATATCGTTTATAAAGATTAAAAACAGAAGAGGACCCATTATTGAGCCCTGTGGTACACCAGACGATACATTTATTTCATCGGATGAGAATCCATTAATGACCACCTTTTGTGTCCTGTTTATTATATACGAAGAAAACCATCGCAATAAATTTCCGCGTATACCATTATAAGCAATTTTACGAAGTAGAATTTCGTGATCAACCTAATCGAAAGCCTTGCAAAAATCTGTATAAATTCAGTCAATTTGAAGGCGCTTGTCCATATTATCAAAAATAAAGTTAGCATATAAAACAAGATTACTTACAGTCGAGCGGTTTTTGACAAAGCCATGCTGTTCCTGAATTATGATATTGTGTAAGCTTGGATAGATACAGTTATGAACTAACCTTTCCAAGACCTTCGACAAGGTAGACAGAAGCGAGATCGGGCGGTAGTTAGAATCAACATTTTTTGCTCCTCCCTTAAAGACAGGGGTAATATTTGCTGTCTTCAAAACCTTTGGTACGTAACCCTCGCGTAGACTACGGTTAAAGATATTAAAGAGAGGAAAGCTTATGGAGTCTGCGGTATGCTTAAAAAAGAACGGCGGAAGACCATCAGGTCCTGAGCCTTTAGCAACATCTAAGGATTTAAGTGTTCCGATTATAGTATCTAACGAGAAGGATATATCACTTAGAATGACGTTATTAGTAGAAGTACACGGCAAGGAGTCAAGGTCTATCAATGCAGCATCACTTTCCACATATACAGATCCAAAATATTTTGAAAACATGTTGCATATGTCTTGCGGGTTATTAGACTGAGAATTATTATATGTCATGTTGTTGGGAATGCCATTTTTATCCTTTCGCGTTTTCACAAATGACCAAAACAATTTTAAATCCCTATGCATACCAGTTTCGATTGAATTAATATAAGTGTTATAACATTTTTTACATAATAATTTAAATCTTTTACGAAATACTGCGAAAATCTCATAATCCGACTTATTACCGTACTTTTTCCATTTAATCCACGCTTTGTCTTTGTTTTTAAAAACATGAATAAGAGGACGTGAGAACCATATAGGAAATTCTTTTGATTTAGTAGGCCGTAAGGGTACATACTTTCTAATAATTTTATTTATCTCCTCATAAAATAAGAATACAGCCGATTCCAATGAGAGCCCGTACAGTATATTGGCCCAATTAATAGAGTTTATCTCACTATTAATATCAACATAATTAGCTTCAATAAATTTATACTTAGGATCTGCACAAGAAATCATTGGTTTTTGTGGTACGTCTAAAAATATATGTGCTATAAAAGGTGGGTGGTAATTATCTATTTGAACCAAGGGAAACAGTGGCAACTCACAGTTGCAAGTATCAGTGTTACTTATAAAGAGGTCAAGAATGCGATCTATAGTATTTTTAAATACGTTATATTGTTTGGCATTCAATAATGACAAAAAGTTAGAAAGTAGTCGGTAGGTAGGTGTAAATCTATATAGCGGATCTCGCATAATTGCATACTTATCATTAGAAACCCATTCCACGTGTGGCAGGTTGAAATACCCAAAAATAAAAAAATCATTAACCGCACTAGAAGTCAATTCATAATGGGTGGCATTAAATAATAAATCATAGGTGTTCATATTTTGGTTTGGGGGAATGTAAACGCCACAAACTACACTACATTCATGTTGCACAGATGTTTCGAATCTTAAAAATACATAGTCAATATTAGAGGGCACATTGCGACATACATTATCTTTAGACGTTGTGGTTGGTTGGTTATAGACCTTACTGTCATAAGTCCCTAATATACATTGTGCAAAAGTCTCTCCGTCTATGCAGGATAGGGTTATTGTGCCCGACTATATGTGCAAACTCAGGTACAGACTTAATTTCCTTACTCTGGAGAGAGATCAGACGCAGGACTCAACTTTACGTGCTTCTCGAAGCACGGTGGTAAACAATTTCCTGACTCCTACTCCTGGCAGCTACTGATAATTTCTGATCGTAAAATCCCAATCACTGATATTGACCCGATCTGGGATTCGAATCCGGGATCTCATGATCAGCAGTCACGTTTACGACCATTTGAACAACATGGCAGTTGAAACAATAGAAAATAATTTAAGTAGCATATTATAAACAATTGCACACTGCGGAATTTGAATCCGCACCCCCGTAGTGCTTTAGCGAAACGTTTAGCTACTACAGCGACATCAATAGAGATCAGTAATCTCTCTCTTTGGAGGCGAAATTGACTAATATAATTATTTTAATTTGACTAATCGTATTTTTTTCTTAAATATACCTTTAATATATTTTAATCGTTAAAGGAACAAGGAATATCTTGAAAAAGCTTAGTGACGTTTCACAAAATATTATACGATTAAAGTAAAAAAGATTTCATCTATAAACTCGATGCTTCTGAATTTCACCCTATCAGTAATTCAAAAAGACAAAATCAGTTTCCTAAATAACTCACCGCAGTAATAAACTACTGTAATAAAACGAAAGCCTCAACGCTACTTATAGTGCAGCATTTTTTTAATAAAAAATACTATTAATCTTATTAAACATTACTAATATTCCTTTTAACCACTTCTGGTAAGCTTAAAATGCTTGTGTTAGAAGTGGTTCACGACAGTAGTCGAATGGCGGATTCGAACCCACGACCTTTCGAGTTCGCGGTCCACGCCCTGCCATTAGGTTACTGATGCTTAATATTTACTTATAACATTTCCTTTAAAAAAGATTTTTTTTAAGAAAGAACAAAACGTTTTCTTCACAAGTCTATGTTACAAAAAAAGTGATATATCTTGACACAAATTATTTTGGCATGCTCTTAAAATTTTGAATGTATTATTTTGTATATTGGAATCTTTGAAAATGTTTTAAAGGATGAAACTTGTGATTTTTCCTTCAGATAGCCCTTCATTTAATCTTCAGACCGGAGCATAGCAGTGCAAGCACTACTATTAGGAGTAGGAATAGGTAAGAGGGTTGGTACCCACCAATAACTATATAACCACGGTGGTTATATTCTTCTATGGCGCCCACCCAGACGAACTCATAGGTAGGAAGGAAATCCTGCCTATGTTCCTGGTGGTACATATATTAAATAAATGTTGAAAGTATGTGGCTGTGTTTCATATTTCCCATTAAATATTATCACCTATTCATAATTCCTTTATCCAAGTAAACACGTTGGCGTTCTGTAAGACCGTGAGCTTTTTTCCGTCGGGGCTATCCATTTGCAGTCCTTATCTACAACTTTTCTCTTCTCTTATCATCTCAATTTTTATTTCAAATAAAAATAACCCGGAAATATGATGCACAAATAATTTATTAGTACAGAATATTTCCGGGTATATAACAAACACATAAGCAACAATTGCAAAAACTAAATAAAGTGAAAGTAACTATATAAAGTCTAAAAACTATATTCACTCAATATAAAATACAATTTCAGTATGAATGAACATATTATGTATGTTGTGAGTAACATTTAGCATGAGTGCTCAGCTGTGAAGTAAACCTCGTGGAAAGACTAGAGAAATTAGAAATTTCGAGGATATTATGTGAAGTTTTCTTTACTCTAAAACTCTCTCAAAAGGGAACGTGAGAAATAAAGACTGTGTTCGAGCAATAAGTAAATATAATATTTTGTTTACTTTGATGATTTCAAACGTCATCGTAAGCCCTTATACTTCTTAAACACTTGACAGACAGATTAATAATCAATCATAGTACCAATACTTTTGCACCTTTGATGCTATTCCTCGTTAAAACTACGGGACAAAATAGGCTGACGGTTTAGGATGCTCTTAAGCCACCATCATGAAATTCTAATATGGTAGATGACAATGATCATTTACTATAATTAGAATTTCTGAAAAACGTCCGAATGGATTGAAAAACTGAAAATTGAAAAAATTTTATTGCAACAAAAAACAATTTATACATATCAATGTGGCCCTATCTCCTGTAAAAGGTTAACCTGAGTAACAGGAGATAGTTCCTTCCTACTCGTATATTTAGCAAACTTTTGTTGAATAAAAACACAAAAAAAAACATGTGTATTTGTTTGTGTGTGTGTGTGTGTGTGTGTGTGTTTGTATGTGTGAGAGACAGAAAGAGTGAGTGTGTGTGCGCACATTGTTTTAATTTTTTAAATTAAAAAATATATGTATGTTGTATAATTTTTTTGTGAATTTTTTTTGAAACCGTGTACTAAATTAGCTTTACAGCTTATAAAAGTCCACTACTGAACATAGAACTTTCCCATCTCAGGCAGGATTTTGCCAAGTTTCCACGCTTGACAAGCGGGTTCGCAACCGCAGTTTTTTTTATTATCTTGAGTTGTTATCAGGAAGATGCTGCTGCCCATCTACTATTTTGGTTCCCCTCTGTCGTCTCTTACGACACCGACCGGTCGATATTGGGTAGTAAATACTCATACACCGCCTATACACGGTTTAAACGGTACTAAGTTTAGAAGCCTTAAAAGGCTATTATCACTACACTTTTAAAACAATTTTATAGAAAGCCATAAATGCCAGATTTATAGAAAGCACTAAGCTCCAGAAAATGTTTTATGTACACATAAACACATAAAGTAATAGATTTACGATAATACCATATTATTTCTTATAAATTCAAATGTATATAATATGTTTTTCAACTTTACGCCGAACATTTATGTAATACGACGTCTGTATAAATCTCCATTTTATTTACTTATCATTAAATCGTATTCCTTGTTATCGAAATGAGTATTGCTGGATATATAAATCGATTTTATATTACATATTAGATGATTATTAGAAAAATTCATCCAAGATATTTGAGCAGAAATTTCGTGATGTTTGCTAACTAACAATTGTACCGTTTTGGAAGTTTCTTTCCTGGTTTGCTACTCCTTTTAAATTGAGAGAAAAACAGGAGGAGAGAGGAAGGGGGTGATCTACAACAGGGTCTTTTATTTTGTCATGGCTAAGTTTTACATTTGTAGATACATAATATTTACATGGACAAACACTAAAATAATTACTTGTAGGCTATATAAAAATTTGTACGGTATCGAATGCGTGTTTACATAAATTTATATTTGGGTATCTCTTACAGGCAAACAGACAGACAGTCTTCTTTTTTTATATATTATGCTGGAGAAGTTGGTTCTGTCAAAAACATCTTCTATATCTATGCAGGAACTTATTTCTTTAATTTGGATGACCTCTTCAATCCTTGTTGTTAACTGGTAAAGAGCTCGATGTTTGTCGATTTCCCAAAGCTGTAGGCATAATGCTTGCCGTGTAGCAGTAAGTTTATTAGCGTCAACCCACAAAATTCCCTTTCATACACCCTCTCAATCGTCTTTAGGAGAAAGGATATGAGGCTAATGGGTCTATATGATTTTGGGTTTCTATATTTGCTATCATCACTCCATCCCCTAGGAACATATCTGAAGGCCAGACATGCTCTTATTATGACAACAAGATTTTGTTACCACTCTCTGTGCTAAATGCCAGGCTTCAGTTGTTGGTATCAGTACATTTTTATGCCGGTTCATCCACTGAGTTACATGGGAACCTGGGAAGTGCGTTTCTATTAAGATGCGTTGGGTTTCATCCGACGATATTGAATAACTTCCATCGGGTTCCTTTAAAGAGATGGATTCCAGCGTGTTCTGTTTAGCTATGATTTTCCTTATTCGACGACGCGCTATTCGGGCCACGAATTGCTCGACAGTCTCCATCCTCAAGTTGGCCGCGACGACGTCGTTCCGGACGTAGCGACCAGCACCGACGATGGTCCGTAGTGACAAGTTCTGCTGGACCTGTAATCGCCGCTTCTGATGATCGCTCAGGAGCGCGTACCAGGCCGGCGCAGCATATGTGAATTTGGATCTAATGTACATTTTATAGATTTTGATTTTCGTTTTGAGAGGTAATTTTGATGTTAGGACCGGACGGAGTGCCGCTCGCGCACATCTGGCGTTGCGGACGGCGATATCGACGTGCGCGGTCATATGCAGCATCCGGTCGATCCGGCACCCTAGGTACGTCACTGTCCTCTGGTAGGTGATCTCCTGGCCCCTGAGCGTCAGTGGTGGTGGAAAGATCCTGTAGCGGCGAGTGAGCAGAGGGGTCGTCTTGCCAACGTTGACGGCCATCCTCCACTCGTCTAGCCATAGTGGCAGCAGGTCCAGCAGGCGCTGCATCCTGGCAGTGGCTATGTGGGCTCTTCTAGACGATGTGAAGTAGGCACTATCGCCCGCGTATAGCGTTAATTCAACATCGTCTTCCCATTCGCGGAGGTGGTTTGCCAGGGTGGGGATGTCATTGGTGTAAGCCGTGTACAGGATCTTCGACAGACAGCTGCCCTATGTTACACCGGCTCTAATTGGTCTCGCGTGGTCAGACGTAGAACTTCCTCTGAGAAATGACGCCACTAGCCGCAACATAGCAGGAGGGGTACTTGTTTGTGTTTCTAATTTATAAAGTAGTCCAGTGTGCCACACCCTGTCGAACGCCTTCTCTAGGTCGAGAAAGACGCCCAACGATGTGCGGCCGCGGTTGTACTCGGCCGCAAGATAGTGCAGCACCATGGTCATATGTTTTGCTGTTGAGTGGCCCCTCCTGAATCCGTGCTGTTCCGCCCGAAGTTGTACGCACGGGCGGAAGCTTCTTAGCAGCAATCTTTCGCACAGTTTAGCTAAGTGCGGTAGCAGCGTGATCGGCATATAACTGGCTGCTCTACGCCTGTCCTTCCCGGGTTTCGGCAGAACGATCACTTTGCCGATTTTCCAGTCCCCCGGGAAGTGGGATGTCCGCAGTATACCGTTGTAGAGACAACCTAGCTCTACAAGTGTTCTGTTAGGCAGCTGTCGGAGTGCTGCGTTGGTTATCCCGTCATGCTCCGGCGCCTTCCTAGGTTTCAGGCAGGCGGGCTACTGTCCTCCGCAATAGGGCGGGGGATATAAAACACTCTTCTGCAAGCGGTGGCGCGGGCGATGACACGAACTACTGTACGCGGCTTTCCTTCCAGGTATGAAGTTCCATGAACTCCGCACTTGCTGGGTTCGGCATAAATAGCTTCTCGAAGTGCTCTGCTAGGATATCTGCTCTACCTTTGGCCTCGTAACAACGTTTCAGCGGTCGTTGGTCAGCGGGCAAACGGCGGATCTGATTTTTGTTAACTGCCGGTTCAGTTTGTAAAGCGACGCTTGTTTTTGATATGCGCCGCTTCCAGGCCTCTCCTCTGTGGGCCCGGACTGCAACCGACCGTTCATTCGACAAGGTGTTCAGCTGCGTTTTAATTCTGGGGCAGCGAGTACGCGCCCAGAGCTTCCTCAATGCTCTCTTGCGATCGAGCTGCACGCAGATCTCCCGTGGCAGCTCTTTCCTCCTTCCAGTGGTTGGGACGATCGTAGAGGCCGCGCATAGGGCCTCCTGTATCGTCTTTGTAATTCTCTTTGCAGCGGCCTCTACATCGTCCGCTGTGTTAATTGGGGTATAGGTTGGAGGTCTCTCCGTTAGGTGTTTCTGGTAGAGCCTCCAATTGATCTTCCTTTTGAGAGCTCCGGGCAGCGTAGTCACTGCCTTGAGGCCAAGGGTGATGAGAATCGGGAGGTGCTCTGAACTCAAGTCGTACAGCACCTCTACCACTATTGGGCGTTGACGTTCCTAGAGAGCACGATGTCCAATACATCCGGACATTTCCGATGATCCGTAGGGACGTTCGTTGGTTCCTCGGGACCTAAAACGTCATAGCCGTTTCTCTCGGCATCTATGTAAAGTTCAAGAACGGCGGGGTGATCACTCTGGACCCCACGCCGGGTGTTTCGCGTTTACGTCCCCCGCGAGGATGGTAGGTGCTACGCCTTTCATTACCGTCCAAATGTCTGAGGAGCAGAATGGAATCCCTGGCGGGCGGTATGCTGCGTAGATCCTTAGTTCCTCGCTCGCCGCCTCCATTTTTATGCCGATAGAGCGCATCGTTTCGTATTTTGGCAAGTCCAGTTCGTGATGGACGATGTCTCTCCTCACTAGAACCACCGTGCCTCTGTAGGCGGTCCCTTGACTATTGACCTCGTCCTTTCTGTAGATATGGTAATTTGGCAGCTTAAGATGCGTCGATGGATTCAATTTTGTCTCTCCCAGCAATATCACCTGTATATCCTGCTGCTGGGCGACAGTGCGGAGTTCATGGATCTTCTGTTGTATCCCATCTGGATTCCAGTATAGTAGGCGCAGGTTACTCTCCTCCGTAATTCCGGGCCAGTAGTTGAGCCAACGCTCTCATAATCGCTGCTATGGGATCTGTCTCGGCTCTTATATCGGCCAGGACTTTCATGCCGACCTCTATGGCTAGGCCGAACAATCTGTGGATGGCTTTTGCGTTGCCGAGGCTGGCAGTTGGTGGTCTATATGATGAGGTTGGCTCTTATCTCGGCTGGGCTTGGGTCTGTCTTCGTAAGGTAGAGCGCGCTCTAGTCGTAGAGCGGGCTCTATGTTCCGGTAGAGTCCTATCTGGCGCTCTACCTACGGTGGTCCTTACATCCTTAGCGGTAACCTGCGCGTGGGAG
Organism: Parnassius mnemosyne; assembly: GCA_963668995.1. Lineage (NCBI taxonomy): Eukaryota > Metazoa > Arthropoda > Insecta > Lepidoptera > Papilionidae > Parnassius > Parnassius mnemosyne. The sequence continues at coordinate 43,677,654 of CAVLGL010000115.1, read as the reverse complement.
GCTATCGTGACCGCTTGAGTAGGGGTAGAGGTAACGGTTTGAAACAGCTGTTGCGTCTTGCTCTTCTTCCTTCTCCCCCGCTTTTTCTTTTTTGGTGCTAGATGCTCTGTAGCGTCATTAGCGGGGGGCTGGAGAGTCGCTCCGGTGGTTGCTTTGGCTTGCGGTTGTTAAACTACATCCATTGGCTGCTGTGATTGTGGCTGCGGGGGGGGGGGCTGTTTGCATCCCCCCCTTCCCTGTTATGGTTACCCACCCCTCTTCGTTGATCTCAACGGTCCTCGGGCGACTCTCTAGAATCAGCTTCGGCGCTTCCGGTAGCAAGCCGGGAAGTGTTATTCCTTGCTTCCGTGCGATCCTCCTCAAAACCGGACATCGACGATCATTGACTGTGTGGGATCTAGTGCAGTTAGCGTAGGTGTGTGTAGGTTGTTCGTCTCTACCCCTCGGGCAATCCCTTGCGGCGTGTTGCCTCGCGCAACGGACGCATTTAATGGGTCGAAAACAGTTGTAGGAGGCGTGTCCGAACGCTTGGCAGCGGTGGCACTGTGCTGGGCTCACTCGTCCCTGCCAGGCTTCTATTACGACTCCTCTCATGTAAAGTAGCTCGTTAACTTTATATAAGTCGCTTAGCCTTTCTTGGCTTAGATGGTCCAATCGCGCGAAGTACAGGTATCCCGACCTGCCTCTGCGCGGAGGGATTGCCTTCACATAGCGTATCGGAAATCCTAACGCTTGGATAGCCTTCTCTATCGCTTTTGTGTCCGTGTCCACTAGCAGCCCCCTAATGCCCACTTTTGTGGGCTTCTCCTCTTCGGGGTGTAACAGTACCAGGACATGGATGGTATTTCCTTCGATAAGTTGATCAGGTATTTCTGAACGGCCCGGAATTCTTCCGGGCTCTGGGGGGAGAAGCGCACCCCCTTCCCGAATGGACGAGCGTTCGGAGGGTGACCCAACTTCTTGTTGAGTACCTCAAAATGCTTCGTCCAGTTCGGGAGGCATTCTGCGACACTTGGTGGATATCTGCCCTTCTCGGCTTCCTCTGTTGGTTTCGGCGTATCAGCCACCTGCCTTGGTACTGCCGGGGCTGCTGCCAGTTGTGCGTAGCTGGTTGATGGTCGTTGACCATCGTCCGTTGGTAATTCAGACGGGTTTGTTGGCTGTCCATCCGAGGGGGCTAGGGTAGCATACGCAGTTCTGTCCCAGCCGTAAGATTCCTCTCCCCCTTGCTCGTACCCGGCCGCGTTGCTACGTCGGTCCGGGGATAAAGGCGGAGTTGGTTTCTTTGGATACGGTGACTTCGGCGGTGAGTTATATGTCCTGACTTCAACCGCTGGTAGGTGATCTTCTTCGTCCGAAGATAAAGGTGCAGACGAGTTGGAAGACACGACGCATTGCCTCTTCTCGTATAGGGATGCTTCGGTTTCGGGTGGCGTGTGGCTCCTGGCCGACTTCTTCGCCCGCTGCGGTAGGGGCGTCGGTTCACGTTCGCTCGTGCACTCAGGCGTGGTGAGCGCGAGCGCGGCGCTCGATGCGGTCTCCTTAGGCGGCGAAGTAGGCTTCCTAGTGGTCTTTGGTGTGTGGCTAAAAGAGCTTACGATTCTTGATCGCTCTGGATTCGAGATGTCCTTAACCAATAATGGCCTATCCAATATCCCGGGGAGATCCGGGGGTTTCCTAACGCGGGGGGGGGCAGGCTGACAACGAATGACGCGCGACGCTGGGTACGGACGGAAGCGAAGATGGGTGGACGCAACACGCAGGCGCACTGACTACCCCTTTCCTCACGAAAGGGTTGGGGGAAGTGCTTAGTGAGCACTCGCGCATAACACAAACAACACACACTTAGGATATCGTTGGTGTCTTGTTTTAATGCATTTCTCAAGCATAATAGTACTATTATAATTGTTAATAGATAACTATTTAGCTCGTATAACTCGTAATTGGAAGATTACACACCGACTTGTCTGTGAAGTCACAAGGCTCCAACTGAAAACCAGAACTGTCTTTGCAGCATTGTGCTGTGTTAGAGTTACCTATTGTGGCGGTGCATTATTATTATTAATGAATATTAATTAATTTAAATATAAAATCATTTAAAAATATAATAGGAAATAGGGGTACTAACACGAGCACGCTGCAGCTATATTAGTAGTATAGTTGTAGCACGAATGGTTCGGCTTGATCGGGAAGGACCACGCTCTCACAGAACACCAGCGTAAAATAGCATCTTAACGCTACTGTGTTCCATATGGTGAGGTTATTGAGCCCCGACGATTGGACAAAAAATGAGATTGACTTCATTATGACGATCAGATGACAATTTTTCAGTGTTGTCTCAGTGATCGCAAGGGTGAAAACCAGAAACGATCGCCGAATGAGGAGAGGCACACTGAATCTAAACGATAAGTTGAAGAGGTCACGTCTAATTAAGTCAACGCCCATTACCCCTCGTGCTCTCATCCCAAGTCCCGAAACCTTTCAGCTCAAATTACAAAATGCAGTGAACGATATGAATGACAAGCTCGTAGAAACTGTCCATGCGGTCGGAGCTAATTTTTGCAAGACCCACCGCAGACAAACACAAATACTCTCCGATCACACTGTTATTCTCATGGCTGTTAGACGGGAAATTAAGCTGCAGTCCTCTACAAAGAACAATGGCAGACTTTCATACAAAAAATAGGTTGAGAACGAATGGTAGCGTCTATATATAAAAATATCTTAAAATGTTAAGCGTCACTCCCTCAATAACTCTGTCAGAGGATTTTGTCCTGAGAAGGTTTCAAAAAAAAGATATTTAGATTTGAATCTTTTTAGGTTATATCTAATGTCACTTTGAAAAAGTCATGCGTCCTGTGGTTGTTTGATGTTAGCTTAATACATTCTCAACATAATGTGCCCTACCTACATAATTGAGAGTTTTTAGATTATTGTATCTCTATTATATATTTGCATACTATAAATGTATATTTCTGGCATGGCTCCAGGGCCTTTGTGTCATACAGTGACATTCTCAGAAGGGCTATAACCCAGAGCCGTAAAGCCACTAAAATATTGACATTTTGTTTTAGCTAAACTTGCCAGAACATTAAATGGAATTGTTACATATTACCATGATTGAGATAATGTATTATTGTAGGAAGTTCGTTGAAAGAGACTTCTTTTCAACCATGTCACTTTTATTAATATTATTACTGATAGTATAGAAATAACTTCTTATAAAAATATTTTGTGTTTGTGTGTTGTGTTGGTAGCCTTACAAAGTGTATACGAAAATAGTATGAATATAGTAAATAGCAACACTAGAATAGAGTAAAATGATTTAAGTCATTTGATATTTCCAAAAATGTTTTTTTTTTCTGTGGTTTTAATTAAAATTCATTTTTATTTGAAAAATCATAGAAAAATAATAAAACTCATTTTATATATAACTTATTTCTAGACGCAATATTTTTTGTCAACTATTTTTCTGCCATTGTTCTTTGACAGCATACAGGCAACTGAGCAAACAGATCTTCAAATGCATGTGGCGGGACTTAGGCAACTTTAATGCTGCGTGTATTGAAGAAGCGATCGAGCGGAACCAGGGCTCCAAAGTCTTTGCTAGAGATCTGGCTGCCAGAAAGAGCCAACTGTCGAAGCTGAAGACCGAGTGTGGCAGCGTCGTTTTTGGGACACCTGAGATTTTGAGTGAGATTGAGAAATTCAATGGGCAGCTGTACAGATCATCGTTGAAGCCACACATAAGTGTGAGTAACGATCCAAGAGCAAGTCTTATCCGGCACTATTCCGACGATATTCCAGACCTCAGTCTAAGCGTGATTATAGAATGACTCTCCATCCACTTAAAAACATCAAGACCCCAGGCGAGGATGGAATTACAGCGGAGCTTCTGAGAGCGGGTGGAAAATCGCGCGGAGCAAAAGTGCGGTGGTCTTGTTTTCCAAGAAAGGCGACAACGCTCTCTTAAAGAAGTATAGACCGATTTCCCTTCTGACCCACGTCTACGTGTTGTTTTCGAGAGTCATTACAAATCGTCTCGCACGCAGACTCGACGACTTCCAGCCTCCTGAACTATACGGTTTCCGAAGAGGCTTAAGCACCATAGACCACATACATACCCTTAGGCAAATTTTACAGAAGTCCGAAAAGTACAATTTGCCACTATGTCTGAAGTATGTGGCCTATGGGAAAGCCTTTGATTCCGTCGAAATTTGAGCGTTGCTGCAGTCCCTTCAGCGGTGCTAAGTTGATTCTCGTTATATCGAAGTGCTGACGTCTTTGTACAAAAGGACTACGATGTCTGTCCGAATACAGAACCAGAATAGGAAACCTATCCAACTGCAGAGAGGTGTGAGACAGCGTTACGTAATATCCCCGAAATTACAGTGGATTGGAAACTGCATTGAAAGACGTTTTCAAGCTTCTGGACTGTAAAGGAACACAACTCAGTTGGGCAGCGTACGGGAAATTACGGCACATCTTCTCGTCAGGTATACCCAAAAACTTGAAAACGAGACTGTACAACCAGTGCGTGTTGCCAGTGATGACCTATAGAACTGAGACGTGATCTTTCACTGCTGGCCGGATGAGGAAGCTCAAGGTCCGCTCAGCAAGCTATGGAGAAATCTATGCTCGGAGTTTCTCTGCATGAAAAACTTAGAAATGAGGATATCCGCAGTAGAACCAGGATGAGTGACATAGACCAACGGACTAGTAAGTATCAATGGGCCCGCCATATAGCTCAAAGAGCCGACAACCGATGGAGAAAAAAGGTTCTCGAGTGGCAACCTCGTACCGGCGGACGAAGTGTGGGGCATATCCCCACTAGATGAAGTGACAACCAAGGGGCCTACTACGAAGTGTTTATAAAACTGGGCAAGTTCCAAACAGTTCAGTTTCTGACCTTAAACTAAAATGCTTTATTGGTAGTATGAACTACGCTTATCTCAACTGTTTTAAACTCACATAATGACTTGCGACGGCTTTGCTCACAGGTTAGCGCTGTCTCTGTCTTATTTTGGCTAACCGTTGGAGTGAGAGGACGCTATACAAATGTTACATAAGTTTATCTCTTGAATTTTAAGGTTGGTTTTAAAGTGAAACACATACTCTTGTAGTTTTTTAATACTAAATAAATTAGCAATGTTGTTCATGCCCTTAGTTGCCCCTACAATAGTCGACTGGGCTAGGGCCCATAGTAGCCCCCTCGACGAGCAACAGAGGGCGGAGCCCAATGGCTTATGGACAATGATTCTAAAACGGCTGACAAGAAAACAAAACTTACCAAGCTCCGGAGGTAGGGTTGACCACAGGGTACCAGTCAGGTGATAAGTGAGGTGTATGTAAGGAGTGTGTAGTAGTGTTTAGATGTAACCTGACATCCCCAATGTAGTCGGACCGCAGATCCACAGGCGCTGCTTTTCTCTAAATGTGAGCTCCCTCCAGTGGTAGTTCACCAATTGAAACCTTCTGCCTTCATTTCACTATTTCAGTTTATTAACTTTATTGTACATTTAATTAACTTCAAATTCAACAAAATCCACGTTAATCGTAATCAAACAAGTGACACACGGCACAAATAAAGAACGGTCGATCAAAGTTCAACTTCCATGTTCACTTACCAACAAATTACTTCCCGAAACCGAACACGAACTTCTCTCGGGTCACAAAATTAGCGTTCCACACTACAAGGCAAAAATTCTTTCGTACGATATTAAATACCACACAAACTACAATTCGTCGGCGCATATTAATGGCAATCAGTTACTTTAATCACTCAAAACTCAATAATAAGCCTCGCTGTCACGTAACGCTCAAAACAGACACTCCATTCTAGGCGGTCTTAACGAGACCCAAATATTCAATAGTAAATTCAAAACGGCGCGCACAATTATTGACACCACACGGGCCACGCCCAACCAACTAACGGTCGCAAACAATACTATTTCATACTTTAAAACAAGCCTCGTTATCACGAAACGTACAAATTAAGCCGACCCAGCCGCCGCTAGCAACCAACTTTTCTCCAGACAGTGGCCCCGCTGGCAACAAAACTCCCGTTAATTGCCCACACGTCTAACCGGTTATGAACGCGCCGTGTCGAGCGCCTCGGAATACAGTTTTAAAAATTTAGCATTTGTTAAGATTTTAACCACACTCTTGAGGAAAATAAAAAATGACAAAATAGGAATAGGAATTTTCATAATTTTTACAAAGATATTATCGGCCATCATCATAAAAATATCCCAAAATAGTCACACAATGCAACAAGTTGCTTAACAAGGAACGAAAGTTTTCGTCAAGAAAAAGAGCGAGAAAACTTCCGTTTCTTGTTAAATTCTCTTTTCTTTACTCAATTTAGGTATATTTACTCACGTGTAACTTGTTATTCTTTTCGTAAAAATTAAAACATTAAAATGAAAATTTCCTAATAACTTATTTTCACGATATTAACACCTGAATTACTATAATTTGATGTATTCAAACTTATTAAAAGTTTTGATGTGTATGTTTCAATGGTTATAGATAAAGGTCGACGATTTGGCGCGTTGATATTATATGACATAATTGGCTTTAATATTAACTTATAATTTGAGTTTTTGATAGATGACAGTATAGCCATTTCATCAGTATAGACAGAACACCAGCGTAAAATAGCAGCTTAACACTGCTGTGTTTCGTATGGTGAGTATAGAGAACCAGAGACCCTTTTTACTGGAAAAGTGGCATTCCTTCTTAGTCCTCACGGGTGACAACGCACCTGCATTTTGATTCGCAAATGAGGATTGATGTAGATGTCTATGGGCCACAGCAACCACTTACCATCAGGTGGACTGTGTGCTCGTTTGTCACCCTATCCTATAAAAAAAAGTGAACTAAGCTAAGCTAACCTAAAAAATCGTTGCACATCCACCTAAAAATAAGCTAAAACAAACAACACTAAGCGAAAGGTGTCAGAGGGCTAAAGGGGTAAGAGGCGTTTAACGTAGTTCGCGTAGTTTCGCATCGGCCTACACAATTAAGTTAGTTCGACTTAGTTTGGTTATTTTACCTGCTTAGCTGACATATTTTGCTGTGGGCGCACATGTATGAAAAACTGTCTCAGCTATGCGAGCTAAAATATACTAAGTTAGTTTAGTTTGCGGTGGACGTTCGGGTTTAAAGACACGAGACGACTTTCACTGAGATCTATCAGCAGCCTCTCAGTTGACAATTAATAAAAATCATCCCTATTACGGGTTTCCTATGATCGCCACGCTTGACAGAAGATTAAGCTTTTGCAATACTAGAAATCAGACATCTATCACGCTGCTTTCCGTCACCTCAATAACAACTTTATATACAGTAAAATATCGCTCTTGCGTTCCAGGATAAGAAGGCCTCTACATAACCCCTTTGTCGTATCTCCTCAGTTTCAAGGCACTCCTCTTCTTGCCTCAGCCAGTATCGGTATCCTCGGAGTCGACATATCGAGTGACGTGCAGTTTCGTGGTCACTTGGAAGAGAAGGCCAAATTGGCCTCTAAAAAGCTTGGCGTGCTCAGCAGAGCGGGACAGTATTTCATGCCGGCACACCGCCTGCAACTTTACAAGGCGCAGGTTCGGCCTCACATGGAATACTGTTCCCATCTCTGGGCAGGGGCTCCCCAGTGCCAGCTCCTTCCACTTGACCGCATCCAGCGCAGAGCGGCTCGAATCGTCGACGACCGAGCCCTTTCCGATCGGCTCGATTCATTGGCACTGCGAAGAGATGTTGCATCTCTTTGCATTTTCTTTCGCATCTACCATGGGGAGTGCTCTGAGGAATTGTTCGGATTAATCCCAGCCGCCAAATTTCATGAACGCACATCGCGGCAGAACTCCCTATACCATCCACACCATCTGGATGATTGGCGGTCCACCACTGTGCGATTTGGAAGATGTTTTCTTCCTCGCACGACTTCCTTGTGGAATCGATTACCATCAGCGATTTTTCCGGACCGATACGACTTAGGGACCTTCAAGAAAAGAGCCTACTCCTTTTTAAAAGGCCGGCAACGCATCTGCAATTCCCCTGGTGTTGCGGTTGTTCATGGGCGGCGGTAGTCACTTACCATCAGGTGAGCCGCATGCTCGTTTGCCCCCTCTCCTATAAAAAAAAAAAAAAAAAAAAAAAAAAATGTATACGCACATGTTCTTATGCTTGTTAAATAAAACGTGGGGATGTTAAATACATTTGCGGGAAAATGCTGTCGCTATATTTGATCGTTAGTACTAAGTTGTATATGAAGATTAAAGTGAGCTACTGAGTTTGCTCAGCGTTTTTCTGCGTCATCCCAATTTCAATATCTGTAGTAGAAACAGAATAACCAACACAGTCCAACGTAATCTCTAGGGGTCCCACGGCCTCCATGAAAATGTTGTTGTTAAAATGAAATTGAACGACAAACATGGGGCTCACCTGACGGTAGGTGTCGATTGCTGCCCATTTACTAATACAAAACCAGAGAAATTTTAGTTGCGTTACCGGCCTTTTAAAAATTTGTAAGTTCATTTCTCGAAGGTTCCTAACTCTTATGGATCCGAAAAACTGGCCGTAGGTCAACGATTCCACAAAGAGGTCGTACGAGGAAAATCATGTCAATAATGTGGATGGTAATGTGAGTTTTGTCGCAAGGTGCGTTGGTAAAATTTGGCGGCTGAAATTAATCCGAACATGTTCTCAGAGCACTTCCATTATAAATGCGATAGAAAATTTAAAGAGATGCTGCGCCAGATGCGGTCAAGTGGAATGAGGTGGCATTGGGGAGCCCCGGTCCAGAGATGAGAACAGTATTCTATATGTGGCCGAACTTGCGTCTTGTAAAAGTTTGAAATACTGTCCCGCTCTGCCGAGCACACGTCTTCAGCACAATGGAAGAGACTGCATCAAGCTCAAACGACTTGTTGACGTTCAGGGAGAGGAGTGTTATGCGTACTGAGTGCTGTGTAAACCAAAAAACTGCTGTGTAAACGTAGGTTAGACTGCCTTATCGAGAGTCCAGAATGCACGAGTTCCCGAAGGAATTCTAACCAGTTTCTTGCCCATTCTACCGATGTGCTTTGACTTTGCCTTCGCGATAACAATGACTATTTGAAGGATCTGGAGTCGGAATTATGCTTCTTTTTTAAGAGCTCTGTTGTATGCATCCGGGACGTTGGAACCTCAGCCCAGGCCCAGTAACATTCCTGCTTATAGCACTTCACGCTGGAATTTCTGGAAGTACGATTAAGTATTTTCTGCTGCACATAAGACTTAGTAGTAAGTAGCTTTTCTTTATTATGTCCTGTTAGTGGGCGATAAGGAGCTGATGATGAAGTAGTATTTTGCACCTTTAAATTATTTAGTTTAGTTTAAATAGGGCCCCAATTTTATTTTGCCCCGGGCCCCTTGGTTGCTTAGTTACGCCACTGCGTTGTTTGTCGTTTAAGGAACAAGGAATATCTTTAAAAAGTTTTAGTGACGTTATACAAAATATTATCCAATAAAAACAACAGTCATATTTCTATAAAAACTTGATGCTTCTGAATTTAACCCTATCACCAATTGAAGAAGACTAAAGTGGTTCCCTAAATAACTCACCGCAGTAATAAACTACTGATAAGACTCGACGTTTCCTACAATGTAACCTCCACTTTTAATAATAAAAAAGAAAACGTTTTATTCAATTCTATTATTTATGTTTATTAACTGCAATATTTTTTATACGTGGTAGAGTCATGATGCAGCTATATTACTGGTGTATTGTGCCGACTTGACCGGGGAAGGAACGCTCTCACAGAATACTAGCGTAAAATAGAAGCTCAACGCTGCTGTCTTTCGTATGGTGAGTGTAGATAACCGGAGACCCTTTTTACTGGGCACGAGGTATTCAATCTTAGTCATCACGGGTGATAACGCATCTGCATTTTGATTCGTATTCAAGGATAGATGTAAATGTCTATGGGCCACAGCAACCACTTACCATCAGGTGGACTGTTTGCTCGTTTGTCACCCTTATCCTATAAAAAAATATTATTTCAATCTATGTTACAAAAAAAAGTAAAGTACCTATACAATATGTAATAATATGTATCTTGACAGAAATTATTTTGCTACAAACTTTGAATTAATTGTTTCGTATATAGATTTTGAATTGTTTCGTATATTGGTATCTTTAAAAAATGCCTTTAAAGGAAAACATGTCAGAGTTTTCTTCGTAAAACTGTAGTGATAAACGAACAATCAATTCACCCGATGGTAAGTAGCGACTGCAGTCCATTGACACATGAAGCCAATTTTAAATAAAGAAGGCTTTGTCATCTCTGAGCATTAAGATTGAATCCCTCACAGTCTGAATTTATAGTCGCTCTTTATATTTAGCGGCAAAAATAGTTAAGGGAAGAGGGGGTGGAGCCTAACGCAAATTTTTTTCCGAATCTTATGTATTGAATAAAATATGGATGGAAATTATGAATTCTATCGCGTTTATTTCATCTTTTTTATGTTGATTTCCAAAAAGTAGACGGTACTCAATTCGACTGTATGTTTTTTATGTGTGTTACCTTATAACTTTTTACTGCATGAACTGATTTCGATGATTCTTTTTTTATTTGAAAGCTGGTGCTTCTCGTGTGGACTCATATGAATTTGATCAAGATCAGACGAATAGATTTTAAGTTATTCTTAATAACTTATATTGAAGTCGGCTGAACAAAATTTTTAATTTCAAATTATTATTATTCAAAGATCATAAAAACCTTAATCAATAAAAATAAATATATAGCAATGGAAATTAAAAAAAAAACAACTAACAACTAATCACTGGCTGTAATAACTCACGTGCGCTTTTCTAAAAATTCGTAGTCTCCGACTAAAACGAGTTTGAACGCGCCGGCACCAAGGAAATTGTCCAGCATCCAACTTTAAAGAAAGAAGTCTCGTGATATGATGTCACATCTAAGAACTAAGCTTGAATGCCTTACAGCCTGTAATTGAACTAGCTTTCACTACCGTTGAGACAAAAACACACATAAATTCTACAAAAAAATACTAAAATTACCATACAGTACTTCTTCAAGTCAGTGTCAAGAACTCTGGCTGCGTTTATTCACCGTATAGCATAATGGCAATGATCTGCTAATTTATTTATATTTCTGAAAACATGTGAATACTAAGAAATATGCATCAGTTGCATAATTTTATCGTGAATTTACTTTAAGTCACGTATTAACTTTAAGTATTAAACGGCTTGTGTCTTAAAGCAATAACGATTGAAGTTCCAGACAATGTTTTACATATACTTAAACATATAAAGTAATGGATTTCATTTACGATAATACCATATTATTTCTCATAAATTCAAATCCATATAATATGTTGTTACATTTTACGTCGAACATTAATGTTATATGACGTCTATATAAATCTCCATTTTCATATACCAGTTACTTATCATTAAATCGTAAGGTCCTTGTTATCGTAATTAGTATTGCTGGGAAATTAAATCGATTTTATATTACATGTTAGATTATAATAATATTAGATTAGATGTTACATACATCGAAGACATTTGAAAAGAAAGTTCAAGAAGCTTGCCAACTCGCAATGTACTCTTTGGACGTTTCTTTTCTACTATGTCACTCCTTTTTTAATTGAGACAAAAAACAGGAGGGGAAGGGGTAATCTGGCTAAATTTAAACAAATGCTGTGGCCAATAACACCTGCATCTATCCTCTATTAAGAGTAAAAATGAAGAGAGGCTGTCAATCCTAAGGACTAAGATATAATTCTTTGTTGCCAGTAAAAAGTGTACTTTACACTAACTATACGAAACACAGCAGCATTAAGCTGCTATTTTATGATAGTATTCTGCGAACGCGTGGGCCTTACCCGGTGTAGCCGACATATTCGTGCTGTAACCCTAATATAGTGGCAGCGTGGCTCTACCACGTTAGTATAATTCATAACTGTTTCTATAAATAATAAATATACAACAATAATATTTACATAAAAGTTGAGTAGATTGTTTACGTACTCAGGCACGACGTTTACAATATTCTATATTGATATTCCTTTCATAATTCAACAAATAAATGTCAGAAATATTTGAAACAAGCTTGTTCATTGTAATGTTTGTCATATTATGACATGTTGATTATGGTTTGGAAAGGTACGTAAAAATATTGTGACATGTAACAAACACTCAACTTGTGGACACAAAACTTCATAAAGATAATCCTCATACTTACAAAGTGAGACTCCTTAATTTTATATTTCTAGCCCATCTATGTAATAAATGTACAGAACGATTATTTAAAGTGGGATAAAACAAAGACGTTTAAAAACAATTTAAGGTATTATTAACCTTTTATTTACAAAATATATCATTTTCTTTTTTGTTTAATTAACTTTACTCAAGCAGTAGGATTCGTGGAGGCAGTTTACTTACATAAATTGCACAAAACAAACATCCAGATCCTGAGTAAATATTAGTTTGCCGTATATACTTGTACCCTAGTTCACTGCCAAAAGTTGCAATTATGACAAGTAATTTCTACAATGGGAGTCTTATCTAAATAGAATTTAAACAGGAGATTTTTTTTTTCATTAGGATTACGAACAATTAATTAATATATTTGTGGAATTATTAGGTAAATATTGTTATTGTTTTAATTTAAATTTTCTTGTTTCATTGCATATAGTTAATTGATTGCAGTTATATAAAATTTGGCTTGTTCTTGTAGGTTTCTTTCTTTAAACGTTCAAAGATTTTAAGCAGTAAGCAGTTCTGTTATTGCTGTTTTTTATGTGTATGTTTATACAATCTGACTGATAAGTTATGTAAAATAACGCATGCCAGATGAAGAAACCGGGATTCATTTTCAGGTCGAAATTTTCGGAACGGAACTGGGGAAGCCTAAAACATATGGTGCGTTCGTTTGTAGTATTTGATCCGTAAACAATCGTCGTTGATGTCGCGTGCAGCTTGTGCCGCGTTACTGCCACGGCGTTACTGATATTCCATAATTACTCGAATTTTTAGTGTCCATGATGACCAAAAATATTCAAATGTAATGAAAACATGGCGGTTATAAATAAAAAATGATTTAATTTTGAAAAGAATTCCATGTTTTTAAAATAAAATTAATTTTAAATTAGAATTCTTAGCCAAACAAATATAATTTGGGATTTGAAATGGCCAGTATTGCAGAAAGGCAATTTCATATATAAATACCTATTATATATTATTTGAAATTCACACCACTCTCTGGAACATAATTTCCTTTGGGTCTGTAAATATGAAAGCTAATCAGCACGTGCGTGGCAAATACATTTAAATAATATATATGGAATTTCTCTTCTGTAATCGAAATGAACTTGTTGGAAAATTCGAATGCAGTTAAATGGTTTACACTTTAATTCCACATAGAGTTTTACTTTTTGTATACGTACGTAAAACTCCTGTATAAACAGCTGTCACCCAATAGTGTAGGCAGAGATTACGCACTTTCATGTATCACGATCCTGACACACTACTTGCCTCCTTCACGTACTCATATCATCTACGCATAATGTTTTTTTTTAATTAGGTGACTACGGCTTTTTTTCAAGAATCTGCCAGCAACCATACATTTTGTTTATAAAACAAAGGTGTCCAACAGGCACACAGTTCACCTTATGGTAAGTGGATCCTGTATTCTATAAACACTTATTAGTCCTCGATTAAAGATTAATTAAGGATTATTAAGGAATTAAGTAATCCCTTATGTATTATTTTCAATGCATCCATTAAGACAGGTGTTTTTCCTTCAGTATGGAAAATAGCTCATATCGTTCCGATTTATAAATCCGGCGACAGGTCTAATTGTGAAACTTATAGACCTATTAGCATCTTGTCTTGCCTCGGTAAATTGTTTGAATCATTGGTGTATGATTCTCTTTACCACCATATTCAACCCTTCCTGTCGCTCAGACAACATGGCTTTATTAAGAACAGATCGACAACTTCTAATTTACTTGAATACAAACACTATCTTTGCAGTGCCTTCACCAAGAGAAAACAGCTTTATAGTATATATATACCGATTTCTCGAAAGCATTTGATAAAGTAAATCATAATATTTTATGTATCAAATTAGCATGTAACGGAATACATGAGAATCTGTTTAGATGGACTGAATCATACCTCAACAGGAGGAGTCAGTTAGTTACTATAAAAGGTTTCAAATCCTCACCCGCCCCTGTGACATCGGGTGTGCCACAAGGGTCCCATTTAGGTCCTTTATTTTTTATAACATTTATCAACGATCTTATTGATAAATTAACATGTCCATGCCTGTTGTATGCAGATGATTTGAAGCTCTTTTCTGTTATCGATACACCCAGCGATTCGTTCAATCTTCAGTCGAATTTAGACTCCATTCATAATTGGTGTAAAGAAAACTACATGCATCTTAATACAAGAAAATGCTTTGTCATATCATTTAACAATAAGAAACACAGGTTTACTTTTGATTACAAAATAAATCGACAGGTACTTGATAGAAAATCCGTAGTTAAGGATCTTGGAATACTGTTTGATGAAAAGCTTACGTTCCGCGATCATTACGATCATGTGGTATTTAAAAGTACAAAACTTCTTGGTTTTATATTCAGAACTGCCAAGACTTCTAAAAATCCGCGATGCTTTCTCATTTTGTACTGTTCTCTAGTACGCAGTATTTTAGAGTACAACATAATTATTTGGTTTCCATACTACGCTGTCCACATAGATCGTATCGAACGTGTTCAAAAAAAATTTCTATCAATCTTGTGCTATAGGTATGGTTTAAATAGAAGTCTGCCCTCGTATGAAGACAAACTTAAGAAGTTTAACATTATGTCACTACAAACCCGGTGTAAATATCAGGATATGACTTACCTTTTCAAAATTATTCATTCCCTTATTGATTCCCCCACCCTCCTTTCATTTGTCAAGAATAACACTAAGCCCCATCGTCACTATACATTCCTAAACACTTTTGTTTTGCAAGTTTACAGAAATAATACGTCCTATTATAATCCTCTAGTAAGAATGTGTCGCCTCTACAATGACTTATTGATTAATAATAGTAAAAACAACAACATATTTAATGTCAAAGTAAACAATTTCAAAAAATCTGTATTAGATATACTTTGTAAATAAGGCAATATTTTTAATAAAGAATTAATTTTTCTAAATTTTCCACAACTTAAGTTTATAAGTAAGAATATAAGTATTTACGCTGTAAACTCGTTACTGTAACCTAATATCATTCCAAAGTATTCCAAAACATGTGCACACAACGTGCACATGTTTTGGAATACCGTCCAGATTGTTATTTTGCATTTATTATGTTCAATTGTTTATGTTTTGATGTTATTCTGTTTTGTGTACCTAAATAAATAAATAAATAAAGATCAAAATATAGATCCAAACGCTGAGGAATAAGATGGAATGATTATTTACCATTAAAAAGTATCTCCATTTCTTTACACTCACCATATGGAACATAGCAGCATTAAACTGCTATTTGACTCTGGTTATCTGTATTGCCCGGTCGGGCCGACCCTTTCGTGCTGCAAACATAGTTTAATTGTAGCCTGTAATTACTAAGTTAAAAAGTATTATTCATACTGATTAACTCTGGGCAAACGAATCGGCAAATGCAGAGCTGATAACATCACATTGGTAGTTCTGCTCTCCATCTCTAGTATAAGAGTTGCTTCAGAATTTAAGACGACTTTTTCGTCATTCATTGATCTCGTGCCTCATCATTCAATTATCAGGATACACGGTGCGGCGGATAGGTTATTACACTTTATAACTCTATCTGCTTTTTTTTAGTTAAAACAAGTTTAAACATTTTCAACATTTATTAAGTTTTAAATAGTGCAAAAAATATTCACGTTAATGCTTAGCATTTTAATGAAGTTACAATAATATTTGTGATCATCCTATTAGTTTTCTTCAAGTTTAATACACTACTATACTCTATAAATACGAGTATATATGCAAATAAGGCTCAATAACAACAGCCATCTTAACGCTCAGGAAATTGAAGGAGAACAAGCTCATATTTTAATAAAGTTGCAATCATCTAAAAAAAATGCAATTATTAGAATTCGGGGACATAGCGCAGGCACCCCTGTACATTCCACATGTACTCGTTGGGGGGAGAAAAAGCCTCATTTTAAAGAAATTTCACGAAATATTTTTTCTGTGAAATATGATCAACGTCATATATACTTACAGACAAAATTGATCCACTGGTAACATAGAAAAACTTACATCCACTTAAACTAAGATTGGAATAAAACACTTGATCCATAAATCTCTGCATCTGAAAGTAGAAAATACCAAATTTAAGCAATATATATAACTTTTAATATTTTAACATTAATTAACACCTAAGATTTTGTTTATTTTACAAAAATGCCGTATTTTGTTACCTATTTGGACAACATATTTATAATTATCAGGTTAACTGACACCTAGCATCAAATATTTTAAACATGGAATTATTACGCATAGAAACAAAGTCTAGTACAAAACACGAGCGTTAAAATGACGCAAGGTCATTATGTTAGTGGGTGCGAGTCGAATGTGCTTACGCTCGTCACACGCACACATACACGCCATTCAGTGATACCATTTTCTGGCGTTTGCAATTAAACTGTGCAAATCAATATTTTTTGATTAATTTTAAAAAATCGATATAATAAAGATTACGTATTAAGTACGAAGATGTATTTTATGAGAATATTAAATGGAATAAAATAAACAAAATAATGATAGTACTAATATAACTTTATTATACATATATTAATGGTACAAAAATGCAGACGTAATAAAATTTAAGAATATTATTAAACACAATTAATTTGCTCTAATACAATAAGCATATCGTGTAATGTTTAATTTTAACCGACTTCAAAAAGGGAGGAGGTTATTGATTCGGTATATTTTTAATGTTTTTTACCTCAGAATTCTACAATTTCTAAACCGATTTAGATTTTTTTATTTGAAAGGATATACACACAGATTGATCCAATATACATGCTGAAATTTTAATTGTTGTTTTCCCGAAGTAAAAGGATTTTGCCTTAGTACTACAATAGATTTATTAAAATAAAAAATTATTAGGATGTAAAATTGGCACATTTACAATCGAGAAAAACAAAACTCGAATGCGATCTCAAACCAATAGCAATATCTCGCTAGTAGGTCGGGCGTGCAGGCTAGCTTATACCGAATTACTAAAATAAAGTCTGAAAAAAAATTCGCTGGACGTAATGTATTGTTACGTCTATCGTACGCGCTACCGCGCGCTTCCTATACAGTGAAAGGCCACTAATAAATGTTCATAATATGAACTCTCAAGCGTAGTGATACGACATAAACTAGTCTGGACGCCCGACTAGCTTGTGAGGTATTACTATTGTAAATCTGCCCTTTTTTAATGGTAATATTTTTTAATTTAACAAATTGAGTATTATCGAGACAGTATAATTTAGCTGCGGGACAACAACCACTAAAATTTCAGCATGTATATACGAATTGATCAAGCTTAGTAATCAGTGTACATATATATTTATAACCTTTCTTTTTGGAAGTCTGTTAAAATAGGCTATGTTTGTGTCTAACGTAACATCTGATTAATGTTTGAATGTAAAGTGACATCTGGTTAGTAAAGGCGTTCTTATTAATAATCTCTTGATGTTGTAAATAAATAAGTTTTTATTCTATACTCTAAAACGTAGCCTTAGACAATAAACAAAGCAATTAAAATAAAATAGTTGCGTTAAAATAGCGTCAACGAATCGCGATTAGCTGATCACTCCGTATTAGTTTTAAATAGGCACCTATAGTTAAAATAATGTTAACACTTAGAGAATTAAGTATCTATATATAAACATTTGAGTTTTACACAGAGCGTTGCGATTAAACGATTTAAACACAAATAGAAAATAAATATTTTTAAAAGGAAATTGTGATTTTTTCCCTACAACTAGCAACGTTTGTAATATGAGAGCTTAGGTAAGTATTTTTTTTTAGTTTTAACTACTTATAATGAATTCAATGTATAAACTTATATGTGAAATGTAATACCATTACTTCTTTTATGTTTATCATCACCGTTGTGACAATATTTTACAACACAAACGGTAATTTTTACAATTTTTTGCGAGCTCTTCTCCGTAAGACGTGACGTTGCCCACTGACGGGTCGCTGAGTCAACTTACGCGGTTTCGCGTTAGTTTTACTTGCTTCACTTTCGGTGCGCGTACTAGTATTCTATGCGTAATAATTCTATGATTATAAATAAATACGCTTTTAAGGAATTTTTTACTAGTTTTACAACTAAATTTTAATCACATTAGATATTTTTCTTTAAATTACCGTGTTGCAGCGGTGTAAGGATTTTACAATACCCCATAATATCTCGTAGGTTTCGTAAGAAGCGACAGAGGAATGTACAACAGGAGATGGGCAGCAGCCTCTGCCTGATAACGACTCAAAATTATAAAAACGCTGCGGTTGGCAAATGTGTGTGACGCAAATGGTAACTATGACATATATTCCCCTAGTAAGGCAATTTATTTATTGTACATATACAGCAGTGGACTTTTGATGGGCTATAATGACGTATGATAATGAGAAAATATATTTTTTTTTAAATGGTGATTTCAATAAATATAATTATTTACCTTATAATTGTATACTGAAGCAGGTACGGTATGTAAAAGATTTAACGGTTCACGAGTCAACGTATGATACTGTGCCAAGAGTAATGAAAGTAATGCTGCTCTTGCAATGGCGACAACAGTTGAAAACGCAAGGTAAATAATTGGCAACCAATCAACGCTATAATAAAATAATTGTGTTAAGGGTCATAACAGTGGTATTTCAAAATACGATATAAGAAGTTTGTGTGTTTGTAAGGGTTCTTACATGCTTAACATTTCTTCTGGGCTATTGTTTGATGCGGTTATATTATTTTTTTGTAGCTTTCTGGAAAAAAAAATATAATAATTGATATATTATGAAACAATAAACCAAAACTAAGTTTATTTTAAAGCATTAATTTTTTTGTTTTTTCTTTTGTTATGTGGTATGGTTTGTTATTTCTGGTTATCAGTTTGCGTAGGTAACATAATCCTATCTATTACTGCTGCCAAATAGTAGTACTTACACTGTTGTCTTCCGGTCTTAAGTTATATTTACTGGTTTTGAGACATCCCATCTACATCTTTAGAGGTTACAACGCATCTGTATCCTTCTTTGTTTTAAGTTGCAGGTGTTCATTAACTGCTGTAGCCATTTAGCACCAGGTGGACCGTAAATTCCATTCGACACTTCAGTTTTATTAGACAAAGACATGAACCCATTCGCTTACGTAGAAGTAAAGAAGGCATAATTTTGATTAGGTATGTATTAATTTGAAGAAAAAAATCCTAAATATACTCACTGAATTAAAATAAATATTTGCTTGCAAATGAATGATAAATTACATGTAAAGGAAATTAAAATAAAAGGATTAATAAATTCGTCCAGCAAGATAACAAGGCGCGTCAACTTGGTATAATGTTTTTGTATATCGGACCAAGGCATTCCTCCAAATCGTTCGTATTGCTAAAAATTAAATTTCGATTAACAATAACCTTATCCAGGGTAATACATACATAAATACATGAACTACACATACTATCGGCGATTCAGGGAAATTATTCATATAATATGGGATATGGACTCGCCGTATGACGAAGTAGATTGTTTTGAACTTGGATAAAATACTATAATTGTAATTCCGAATACTTTAGGTAGTGTAAAAATACTAGATATACCAAATATTGTTATTACTGTAAGTTGCACACCAAGCAGAAATATTCAGCGTCATAAATCATAATATACGCAATAATTCCCAAATTCGATGCAATTTAATTTTTTTATCTTTTTATTATTTTAAAAATACGTTACCCCCACACTAGGATTTTCTCCTGTGTCGTGGAGGCAGTTTACAAACATAAATTGCACGTGGACAAACATTCAGACGCGGAACAATTATTTGTAGGCCATACAAATACTTGTTCCGTGCGGGATTCGAACCAGCGGCCCCCAGCGCAACAACTCATTGCTAAGCCACTGCGCCACGGAGCCGTCAATTTAATAGCAAAATATTGACTGAATAGTAAATATTCTGGCATAAGCTCACACGGTATGGGTTTTAATTTCCGGTCGCCCTTTCAGATAAAGCTCTTGATATATACAAGCTTATTTATCATTTTGTGCTGGACCCTCACTAAGCAATAAAAAAATCGCAAATAATACAAGCAAAATGCCAAATTCCACAACAGTTATGAAGTGACGAGGATCTTTGGAGAATATTGTGATATAAAATATCTATATTTTGAATAAATACGTTTTTAATATATGTTTAATTATATTTCATTTTTTTAAACGCATCCTCTACACTTGAATATTCTCCTGTATCGTGGGGGCACTTTACATACATAAATTTCACAAGGCCAAACATCCAGACACGGAACATTTATTTATAGGCTACTATATATATTCAAATACTTGTTCCGTGCGGGATTCGAACCCGCGGACCTTAGCGCTGCAACTCAATGATAAGCCACTGCGTCACGCAGCCGTCGTTACGTATTGACATTATCTTTTTCTCTAAACATGTAGAAAATCAGCAAGCTAAAGTACCATTTAGGAATAAAAGACTTACTTGATTAATAATCCCGTAAGCTTAAATTTAGTGAATTTGAAAATACGACAATCGGGTTGGCGTACCGGAAATACTCGTAAATAAAAAATATTGTAATATCCTTCAATGGTATTACGACCACCTTAAATGATTAATTGAAAATATGTGTAGCTTTAATAATACTAACCTTTTTCTCTTCTTGAAGTAGCAACCTATTGAAATGTGCAAACCGCGAAGAAAGATATAATGTCAAAGACATCACCAATACATCTGTTTAGTTCCTTAAACAAACTGCTTGCCATTTGGTGACCTGCGTTTGGAATAAAACTTGTTTACGTATTTGTGGGCATCTCCCACTAGATGAAGTTACAACTTGGTAAGTGGAGATGCGTATAATGGTGCATTTGGCATACAATTTGAGGGGCCGTCACTCTGCATACAGTAATACCATAGCGTGTATTTTAATCTTCACGCTGAAAGCTTCGTTGAGATCTACTAGCACGTAGCGTGCCCAGCATGTAACGTGGCAGACACCGCACAGACAACTGTTTTCACATCTCACGCACCCGGCAGGAACAGACGTCATCAGGTAAACTATAATTTTTCATAAATAAAATCCTTCTTACATGAAATTTGAAGTTTTTCTGCTAATTCTTTCCATGCGTAATCTTTTTT
Organism: Parnassius mnemosyne; assembly: GCA_963668995.1. NCBI lineage: Eukaryota > Metazoa > Arthropoda > Insecta > Lepidoptera > Papilionidae > Parnassius > Parnassius mnemosyne. Next base: position 43,656,235 of record CAVLGL010000115.1, on the reverse strand, counting down.
TTGGTTCTCACTGTACCTGCGGTCACACATATCATACCAAAATGTATATTAGACACCCGCAGACACGCACCGGCAATGCCGGTGCGGCACAGACAAAACATTCTTGTTGAGAATGCCGGCCGGTGCCGGCCCGTGTCTGCGCGGAAACGCTCCGCTCGCGTGCGCTAGATGTAAATATATCTATATATAGTGTATAAAAGAATATTATTTTATCTGCCACGCCACGTGTCTGGCACGCTCAATGTCTGTAGATCTGAACGAAGCTGGAGTCTCCGTTCCACCGAACGAACTAACAACATAGGCTTTTGGCTCTTGTGATTAGTGGATAATAGAAAATCAATTAAAAAATATATCAACCCTAATTTTATTGACTGATATTAGGATACCAGATTATTAGTGCGACGCTATCCGACCTTAGTAAGTAAATACATTCTTAACAATGCCTTTACCCGGAATGGAGAGGTTGATAAATATGTAAAGATGACATTTCTTAATTTTTGATCACGTGTAAAATTTATAAAAATTTATAAAATCGACAGTTAATTTTAATATGTCATTTGAATTAATTTTATTGTTGAAGTATTTATTTGGATGGGAGTAAATTAACTGAACTGATGCTAAGTTAGTGAAACTAAAGAAAGGCTTTATATTACGGTACCTGTCATTTTATCGTAATTTAAATTCTAGTCCATGTAGGTTTTCATTCAATTCAAATATGGAACACTTTTTTCTAATGAAAGAAATGTATTTGCAGCCTCTACTTTGATAGTAAAGGCTTTAAAAAATCTAAATTAGTCACAATCGACCTCGCTTATAGTCGCTAATTATCGCTTATATATTTACCTCAATTATGTATTAATTATCTCCACGCTTGAGACTCCTTCTTTTGTCATTAAGTGAAAAGGGATAGCTTAACTCTAAGCAGTTCTTAAATTGACGTCGATATTCTGAGTGACGTCGTCGTAGTTTATTACGTTTTCTTTTTATAGAATAAGGGTGACAAACGAGCACAGAGTTCACCTGATGGTATCGATGGTAGATATAGATGGATGGTCTTAGTTCTGCAATGGACTTTAGATGCCTATCTAGCCATAGCAATTGTTTATTTTCGAATTGTCATCATAATAGCCTTATTATGATGACAATTCGAAAATAAACAATTGTTTTTTTAAGACATGTACGAGTGGACTGGAATTTGGTCAAATACTCACAAGGTCACAAGAACACGCAATCAACTGCGTCATATTATGCACGACTAAGACAAATCTAATTACTGTAATTATAATATAAATCTAATAATAGACTTATAACTGATAAAGGGCAGCAGATCAGTCAGTTAAATTGGTAATGGCCATATAGTTAAGTAAGGTTCTCGGAGGCGGCTGCGTTCTCGTTCTCGTTTCTTCTTTCGATTCTTCACTAAGTGGAGCATATACTTGATAAAATACGGAGTCGATAAATGCAGGTGGTTCAAAGGCGTACTTTGAAGCATTCTGTGGTGGAGACCTATGTTCAGCTGTGGACTTGTGATGGGCTGAAGTGACAATGATAGTGAAGATAAATCTGAAACAAAGTAATATTTTAAAAATAGTAAACTATGGCAAAAATAGTTCTTATACCATTAATATAAAACCGAAAATACAATGAAACGGCATGTGATCAAGGAACCAATCAAATGTTGGGCTGAAAAAGTATCGGAAGCAACATTCCGGACCATTCCTCGTTGCACTTCTTTCTGCTATAAATGCCTTATGTGTCATATACGTGAGAAATTCCACTGTAAAGGAAAATTAAAACGATATTACAAGTTCTTACGATTCATGTTAATCTAATCGTACGTATGAAATAAATTTAATATAACGTTTTAAACACGTTAATTTTTTTATTATTGGTACTCTAATTAACCCGGTCACTTCTTAACCTAACTTTTAAATTTTAGGTATTTATAATTTCATTTTTGATTTAATATAATAATTAAACTTAGCAAGTGCAAAATTTTTATAAAATTAAACTTTAAATATACTCTAATTAAGAACATATTTTTTTTATTTTTTTCATTATAACTTTTACAGATATTTCGGGCTACTGTAACCAGGGGACAACTGCAGCCAACTTCAAATAAAAAAGCATTGAGTTATATGTACTACGTACTAGAGAAGCCTTTCTAAACAAAAATGTGCACTACTCTATGTATTCGTGCATGCGCGGGAGATAGTAAAGTCGCGCATGCGCAGTTGATTTAAGCAAGTTGCGCATACACCAGTTTATATAAAGAAATATATTTTTTCATGATTTTTTCTTTTGTAATATTACGGATATTATTATTTATTTATTCACTTGAACAACAAATAATTTTACTTACTTGACTACTGAATTGTTACTTACGCCCAGGTTTAAACTTTAATTTGAAATCTTGTATTATTAGCGCCGCTTCACACTGCACGAATATTGAAACCACAGACTAACTAGTAGATTGAAACTACACTAAATGACTTAGCGTGGTCTAGATTGAAACCAAACTGTACGGATTGCAGAACAGTTCAGTTGAACATAGTGGTATGTTTGGAATGCGCAATCTAGTACGTAGTACACATATATCGATGTAAAGAAGGTTACAGACGTGGTATCACCTTTGTGGACTAAAATGGAATTACTCACATTCTGTTTAATTATACTTGTTCTCATACTGGAAAACAGTAGTGCAGGTAAAACTGTTTGCCAAAAAAAATAAGTGAGACCGTGGTATTTGCCTAGACGGATTCTTAGACAGAAATTTCTCCTGAATTTTGTAAGAAGATTAAAAGCGATTTACGTATATAAATTACACATGAACAAATATCCAGACCCAAAACAATGATAATGATTCTGGTACATACAAATGCTTATTGTTTTACTTAGCCGTGGTAACTCAGATGGTTAGCGCTCGTAAGTTTCACAGTACGCGACCAACCCGTGTTCAATCTCCGCCGACACCTATGAAATTGTTAATTGCAACTTGAAGTGTTGATTTACCACGCATTCGGCGGTGAAGGAAAACATCGTGAAGAAACCTGCATATCTGAGAAATAAAAAAAAAATTTCGAAGATATGTGAAATTCACCAACACGGATTGGGGCACCGCGGCAGACATTTCCTTGTCCTAAAGCCCTCTCAGAAATGACAGGAGGCCTGTGCCCAGCAGTGGGACATATGTAGGCTGTAACTTTAACTTTTATTTTAGTTAAATTGAACCCGCGAAACACTTAGCTTTTTTTTTTATAGGAGAGGGGGCAAACGAGCATGCCGCTCACCTGATGGTAAGTGACTACCGCCGCCCATGAACAACTGCAACACCAGGGGAATCACAGATGCGTTGCCGGCCTTTTAAAAAGGAGTACGCTCTTTTCTTGAAGGTCCCTAAGTCGTATCGGTCCGGAAAAATCGCTGATGGTAATCGATTCCACAAGGAGGTCGTGCGAGGAAGAAAACATCTTCTAAATCGCACAGTGGTGGACCGCCAATCATCCAGACGGTGTGGATGGTATCGGGAGTTCTGCCGCGATGTGCGTTCGTGAAATTTGAAGGCTGGGTTTAATCCGAACAATTCCTCAGAGCACTCCCCATGGTAGATGCGAAAGAAAATACAAAGGGATGCAACATCTCTTCGCAGTGCCAATGAATCGAGCCGATCGGAAAGGGCTCGGTCGTCGACGAGCCACTCTGCGTTGGATGCGGTCAATTGGAAGGAGCTGGCACTGGGGAGCCCCTGCCCAGAGATGGGAACAGTATTCCATGTGAGGCCGAACTTGCGCCTTGTAAAGTAGCAGGCGGTGTGCCGGCATGAAATACTGTCCCGCTCTGCTGAGCACGCCAAGCTTTTTAGAGGCCAATTTGGCCTTCCCTTCCAAGTGACCACGAAACTGCACGTCACTCGATATGTCGACGCCGAGGATACCGATACTGGCTGAGGCAAGAAGGGGAGTGCCTTGAAACTGAGGAGATACGACAAAGGGGTTCTTTTTAGCGGTAAACGCGCAAACTTGTGTCTTCTGAGGATTAAATTGGACTTTATTTAGTCGCCCCCAATCCGAGACTTTGTTCAGCAAAGACTCGACTTCAGACACAAGTTTGTTCCGGTACTCAGCGACGTTTTCCCGAGAAATATTGGCACGGCCGGTGTATAGAGCATCACCAGTGCTGTCATCCGCATAGCAATGAATGTTACCAGTTAGCAACATATCATTGATATGCAGAAGAAACAGCGTTGGTGATAGCACACAGCCTTGTGGAACACCAGCGTTAATAGGCTTGTAGTCAGAGCATGCACCGTCTACAACGACCTTGATGCTCCGATCTGCAAGGAAGCTGGTGATCCAATTGCACAATTTCTCGGGAAGCCCATAGGAAGGGAGCTTCGAAAGAAGCGCTTTGTGCCAAACCCGATCGAAGGCCTTCGCAGTGTCCAGACTAACGGCCAACGCCTCCCCCTTGGACTCTACTGCCTCCGCCCATCTATGGGTCAGGTAGACCAGAAGATCACCAGCTGATCGACCCTGACGAAAACCGTATTGGCGGTCACTAATCAGCTGGTGATCCTCAAGGTACCGGATGAGCTGGCAGCTAATAATGGATTCCATTATTTTGGAGAACAAGGAGGTGATCGCGATAGGCCTATATTTGGATGGGTCTGAGCGGTCGCCTTTTTTAGGGATCGGGTGGACAAAAGCTGTCTTCCATGAATTCGGGACTACGCCTTGGGAGTAGGAGTACCGGAAAAGACGCGTTAGCTACTGCACTACCTGGATAAAACAGTTACCGTTACATATTGTATTTTTTTTTTTTTTTATATGAGAGGGGGCAAACGAGCATGCGGCTCACCTGATGGTAAGTGACTACCGCCGCCCATGAACAACCGCAACACCAGGAGAATTGCAGATGCGTTGCCGGCCTTTTAAAAAGGAGTAGGCTCTTTTCTTGAAGGTCCCTAAGTCGTATCGGTCCGGAAAAATCGCTGGTGGTAAACTATTCCACAAGGAAGTTGTGCGAGGAAGAAAACATCTTCTAAATCGCACAGTGGTGGACCGCCAATCATCCAGATGGTGTGGATGGTATCGGGAGTTCTGCCGCGATGTGCGTTCGTGAAATTTGGCGGCTGGGATTAATCCGAACAATTCCTCAGAGCACTCCCCATGGTAAATGCGAAAGAAAATGCTAAGAGATGCAACATCTCTTCGCAGTGCCAATGAGTCGAGCCGATCGGAAAGGACTCGGTCGTCGACGATTCGAGCCGCTCTGCGCTGGATGCGGTCAAGTGGAAGAAGCTGGCACTGGGGAGCCCCAGCCCAGAGATGGGAACAGTATTCCATGTGAGGCCGAACCTGCGCCTTGTAAAGTTGCAGGCGTTGAGCCGGCATGAAATACTGTCCCGCTCTGCTGAGCACGCCAAGCTTTTTAGAGGCCAATTTGGCCTTCTCTTCCAAGTGACCACGAAACTGCACGCTACTCGATATGTCGACGCCAAGGATTCCGATACTGGCTGAGGCAACAAGGGGAGTACCTTGAAACTGAGGAGATACGACAAAGGGGTTCTTTTTAGCGGTAAACGCGCAAACTTGTGTCTTCTGAGGATTAAACTGGACTAGATTTAGTCGCCCCCAATCCGAGACTTTGTCCAGCAAAGACTCGACTTCAGACACAAGTTTGTTCCGGTACTCGGTGACGTTTTCCCGAGAAATATTGGCACGGCCGGTGTATAGAGCATCACCAGTGCTGTCATCTGCATAGCAATGAATGCTACCAGCTTGCAACATATCATTGATATGCAGAAGAAACAGCGTTGGTGATAGCACGCAGCCTTGTGGAACACCAGCGTTAATAGGCTTGTAGTCGGAGCATGCACCGTCTACAACGACCTTGATGCTCCGATCTGCAAGAAAGCTGGTGATCCAATTGCATAATTTCTCGGGAAGCCCATAGGAAGGGAGCTTCGAAAGAAGCGCTTTGTGCCAAACCCGATCGAAGGCCTTCGCAATGTCCAAACTAACGGCCAATGCCTCCCCCTTGGACTCTACTGCCAACGCCCATCTATGAGTTAAGTAGACCAGAAGATCACCAGCTGATCGACCCCGACGAAAACCGTACTGGCGGTCACTAATCAGCTGGTGATCCTCAAGGTACCGCATGAGGTGGCAGTTTACAACGGATTCCATTATTTTGGAGAACAAGGGGGTGATGGCGATAGGCCTGTAGTTGGACGGATCTGAGCGGTCGCCTTTTTTAGGGATCGGGTGGACAAAAGCTGTCTTCCATGATTTCGGGACTACGCCTAGGGAGTAGGAGTACCGGAAAAGACGCGTTAGAACCGGTGCCAACTCCGGAGCACACGTCCTCAGCACAATTGGGGGGATTCCGTCAGGCCCACTCGACTTGTGGATGTCAAGGGAGAGGAGTGCTCTGCGAACCGAGCGCTGTGAGAATCGCACATCCGGCATGGAGCACTCACACCGCGGGATGGTCGGCGGTGTGTTCCCCCCGTCATCAACAGTCGAGTTGGACGCAAAAAGGGAGCCTAAAAGGTCGGCCTTCTCTTTTGCGTCGTGGGCCAGTGAGTCGTCCTCCCTGTGCAGAGATGGTAGTGATGGCTTACAGAAATTCCCTTGGACAGCCTTGGCGAGAGACCAGAATGCACGGGTTCCCGAAGGAAGGCGAACTAGTTTCTCGCCAATTCTGCCTATGTGCTCTGACTTTGCCTTGGCAATAACTCTTTTGAAGGACCTGGAGGCGAAGTTATACTTCTTTTTGAGTGTGCTGGTGTTTACATCCCGAGTCACCGAAGCCGCAGCCCAGGCTTGATAACACTCCTGCTTACTGCGTTATGCAGTCTTACAGGAGCGACCAAACCAAGGCTGAGATCTGCCTCCGATGGGTACCACAGATGATGGAATAAATAGTTCCATTCCCTGTAGCACTACATCAGTGACAGAGTCAGCAACAGCGCTGGGATCATCCGGCGAGAAGCAAACCCGCCCCCATGGGTAGGAAGCAAAGAAAGACCGCATTCCGTCCCAATCCGCCGACCTGTAATGCCAAACACGGCGGCAACCTGCAGAACGCAACCGCGAAGGGAGCGCGAGTGGCACCACACTCCGGATCAGACAATGGTCCGAAGAGCCAAGAGGGGCATCGACGGAAACCTGATATCCGTCCGGATGAGAGGTCAGCAGAAGGTCCAACAGGGAAGGTGTATGATCCTCAACATCTGGAATCCGCGTAGGCGATGTAACCAGTTGTGTCAGACCATATGCCAAGGCAAAGTCATAAACAGATCTTCCCGCATGATCGGTTAAACGTGAACCGAGCCATTCGGCGTGGTGGGCGTTAAAATCGCCAAGGATCACGATCTCTGCGGATGGGACCTGTTGTAGCAAGGAATCTGTAGCCATTTGGACGTGGTCGATGAGTCGGTCTGTTTCGGCATTACCGCTATGGGACCTATAGAGGCACACGTAGACGCGCGGATGGTCGTCGCTGTCTACGCGTAGCCAAAGGATGGACAGGTCCGAACCTTCAAGACTGCCGAGGCGTCGAGAACAGATGTCCTCTCTGACATACATGCAAACTCCAGCCCGAGGCACAAAGGAGTGCTCCAATTTGTACCCCGGGCAGGAGAGATACGAAGTATCAGCTGGAGAGGACACCTGCGTCTCGGTCAGAAAGAGCAAGGCCGGCTTCGCCGTCTCAAGATGGTAGTGGACGGCGTTTAGGTTCGAGTGAAGTCCCCTGATGTTGCAGAAATTCACGGATAGCGTGGCAGGGGTCGCCTTGGTCTTGTTGCTCAGTTTGCCCCGAGCAGTTATTGTGTTGAGCGGAATTTTGCCCCCCCCAGAATACGCGGGGCAGCCTGAGCACCCACGCTCAGGAGTGGAATAGCATGGTCGTGGATGCTCAGCGAGGGATTCTCCAGGGGTACTGGTACCCTCCTGGGGTAGTTTTTGACGTAATTCCGCTACCATGTTGATGGGGGGGGGGGGGGGGAATTGGGCATCCGGTCACCTGCACTCACCAGACGAAACGCGGAAGCAGAGCTTCCACTTCACGCCGGTATTCTGTGAGGTCGTGGTACTAACCCGGCTCGAGCCGGCCCATACGTGCAACAGCAAAAGCTGCTGCAAGGCTCTACCACCGTTAGAGCCTTGCAGCAGCGTGTATAAACTGGTAAAGCGCAAGCTACTTTAGTTCCAAACATATAGATGGTTACATTGGTCGTAATAATTAGTGATCGAACTTGTTTTTCAAATTCGATAATTTTAAATGATATTTGTACATTTTCCTTAAGTACATGACTTACTCTAGTTTTAGAACTACGTCTACTGAGGACCATGATCCCCAATGATAAAGGGGACAAAAACTGGCCCAATAAAACAAAATTCTAATTATTTTCTACTATCAAAACAAATCACCTATAATTTAAGATGTCTTTATCTAGCAGTGGGCTTTTAGAGGCTGATGATGAAGAATAATAAAACTACGAAATCAGGATTTTTTTAGTTATAGAATCCCTTCTAGACAACACAAAGTAAATTACTTACGCAAAAAACTAAGCAAAACTATGACCAGAATCCGGATGGTAATTTTATTAGCTTTAGAGTTCTTTAGAAAAGGCAGAACTTTCTCCACAGCTTCAATTTTACGTATGGTTTCCTTCCATGTTATAGCCAATTGCATTACAAATATTAAAGATATTAACATATTCACACTGAAGATGAATCCAGCTAAAAATATCATATTTTTACGTATTTCTTAAGTGTATTACCCTTATAACTACCATAGTATCTAAAACCTAAAAGCATCTAAAAAGTAGTTTTGTAAAGGTTTTAGAATCTTTAAGATTATTAGTGTCATGAATTAATAATTTGTTCCTAAATATGGCCATAGTCCCCCCAATGATGCAATCTATACGGGAGGCCTATGTTCAGCAGTGGACTTTTATAGGTTGTAATAGATCGGCTTAGTTTATTTTTGTAAATAAGAGTTGTGTATCACTTGTATTAAAAATATTTTAATGTCCGCAAAAGAAAAAAAAATGCCTCCAACACGCATCAGAGCAGCAGGGCGTATTATATCTTTATTTTCTTTTTTGTTCGTAAAAGATATCTGGCCTATACTTAAAGTGCCATTAGTCCATTGCTTTGCTTTTTTATAGTTTACGTACGTTGAATTTTTCAAATACTTATTCGTTTTATTTTATTTTTATTGTATATAACTGACTGCCTCGTTCGTTGGCTGCTAACCATGATGTAGACTCGGGTCGGGCCAAAATTATTTATTGAGTTTTTCTGTCACAAAACTCTCAACAGTAACCTTCCTTCCTCCATTAGCTAGCTGGTAGTGTTGAAAGCACATAGAGGACTTTAAAACAATATATTTAACAAGAAAATGTCATATTATCTGATTAATAATTGCTTTTTCAAAAACTTTGCTAAGTGCTGGTGAATTTTAGACCTATATCTATACTGATGTAGGCCTAAAATTAATAAGATCACTTTTATCCCAAAGATCTTCAGTTTTTAACATTATCATCAGTCATCAGTGTTAAAAGTTTAAATTATATTACATGCCTTAAATTATATAGTTTTAGCACAAAAGGGTCGGCACGACCGATGACGGACCACACTCTCACAGAATGCCAGCGTAAAATAACAGCTTAATGCTGCTGAGTTTCATATGGTGAGTGTAAAGAACCGGAGACCCTTTTATACTGGAAAATAGGCATTCCATCTTAGTCCTCACTGTTGAAAACGCATCTGCATTTTGATTCACAAACGAGGATATATGTAGATGTCTATGGGCCACAGTAGCCCCTTACCACCAGGTGGACAGTGTGTTTACTTATCACTCTTATCCTATAAAAAATATTATAATAGAGCCACGCTGCAGCTATTTAATGGTTATAGCACGAATAGATCGGTTTGACCGAAGGATCAGCGTAAAATAGCAACTTAATACTGCTGTGTTGCGTATGGTAAGTGTTGAGAACCAGAGATCCTTTTTACTGGACACGAGGCATTCCATATTAGTCCCTGAGAACTAATATGGAATGCCTCGTGTGTGACGATCTCATCTACAGTCGGTTATAAAAACTGTTACATTTAGCCTCAATAAATATTATTGTGGAAAATCATCAAATACATCTGTGACTACGGCATCCGCTTTGAAAATTCCATTAATAAATTCATAGAGCAATACGAGCCACTGACGAAACGGAGGGAAGTAGTAATAGCGCTTTACCTGAGTCTTCTGTGGGAAATGTTGTCCACATTTTTTGTTGTACATATTTTATTTATAAAAACAATCGTCTGTCACTACGAAACTCACACATATTAATTCAAGCAATTAACTAACAATTTCACACACATATAGATACATTATAACGATATCGTTCGGTGACAGCGACAACACGAACACAGAATCGGATCAGTCGCTAGACTGATCTGCATATTGTACAAGGACGAGCGACTTATATTTGTATACAAATCCGAAATAAATCCGGTAAATAACACGACTTATTATTAATAATAGTAATAAGAAATAAAAATAAAAATGTTTTATTTTTCAGGCATCGTAGGCCCATTACGTGTTAGTAATAGAAAATAAAACTTAAGTACTAATGTTAGTAAATAAACAAGACAGAAATAATATGAAAAATTTGGAGGTTTTATCAAGCTCCATTTAGTAAATGTAGCTTGACAAACCTACTCAGTGTCGGGCCATCTAGCCGTTCCGCAAAGACCCTCAAGACACTATTCGAGCTTTTCCTTACTCTGTGCATCAATGACCCTACTTTTTTAGCATGATCGCAAAGTAATCGTCAGTATGCGCATCGGTGAACATGTCTGATGCACTACAATATATACGATACGCAGGGTATTTCATGCCCTTTGGGTATGATTGGCCTAAAGGCTGCTGGTGTTAAATGATTGGCAGGAAGCCATGAACAGTGTTATTTTAACTGGTACAGAGCAAGCAGCAAACCTTCGAGCCACCATGTTACCTCTCACAGCTAGCGCCCTGCGTTTCCTTTTGATATCTAGGTCGTCCTTTAAGTCTTCTATCACAATATGAACCAGATATTTAAATTGGGTTACTCTCTTTAAAAGTGAAGCGTTAAGCTGTACTGGAGGTACATACGTTGGACTTTTATTTCTACCTCTGAAAACCAACAGTTCACTTTTATCAGCATTATATTTCAATCCATGTTGATCAGTATAATCCTCACAATGGCAAGCAAATTTTCGCATTCCACATATTCATCATCATATCGCTCAGCAGCATCATATCGTCTGCGTAACACAAGTTGTTGAGACTTATTCCGTCTATATGGCAACCAACATGTGTGCTGCTAAGCTCGTCAATCAGCTTATTAATATATTAAAAAGCCTCGGAGAGGTAAGACCTCCCTGTCTCACACCGCACTCAAGTTTATAACGGTCAGACAATGCATTGAACCACCATACAAAGTTTCTTTGCCTGTCATACCACATAGATAACGTGGACTAGTGAAGCAGGAACTCCCGCCTCTCTCTTGGTAAATATATTCCAGCGTTTTGAAGGTGCTCGATGCTCAGTCCGTCATGTCCAGGAGATTTACCCCTCTTCATACTTTTAATAACGGATTTTAGTTCCTTACATGTTATCCTCAGTGGTGATTCAGACTGACTTGACTCTGCATCGTTCACCCTATGCACAGTTTCAAGAGGTGAGCTCACTGTAAAATGATCTTTAAAGAGATTTGCTATCTCAGTATTATCACTCTTACCCTCCACGCTAACTGGAAGAGGTGCAATATTGTTTAATTTCCCAGTAAATTTTCAAAAAGGGGAGAAACTTCTTTTTTTAGAATTATGTGAGGCTAATATATCTATTTTATTTTTTTCTTGGTTTTTAATACACCATTTTAATTTAGATTAAAATATTTTACGCGTTAGTCTCATATCTTCGAAAATGGGCTCTCTACTAGGTTGGCCATACAACATTCACATTTTTAACTTAATCCTTGTCTTGTTATGAAATTCTTTTATATATTTATTCCATCCCTTTATACCCTTATATTTTCCTCCAATGCCCCCCGGGGCGTTACTATTTCGGGTAGCATCACATAATATAAATACAATTTTGTTATATATATTATCCAACAGAACTTTATATTCTGGATTATTACAAAATTTATCCGCACATAGTTCTAAAACATTAGGAAAATCAAAATTTTTAAACTTATTATTACACAGAGAGTAATATTTATTTATTTATTCTAAATTTCTTCCTCCCCAATGAATACTATTATGAGAATATTGTACAGCACAATTTTTTTTCTCTAATAACAGTTAAATTGCATTCTAGTTTTAATGGAAAATGATCTGACCAAAAAGAGTCACGGATAACCTCAATGCTTGCAATTTTTTTTTGCAGCCGACTGTGTAACTAGTCTAACCAACGCTAACACCCGTGTGAGTCACTTATAAATGTATACGTTGGCGATGACAAGCCCAAATAATCAATATACGCACATAATAAATCTTGTTCGGTACAAAAACTAAGAAGTTCATTACAAAATAACTCACCCGGGTGCGCATTGAAGTCTCCCAAGATAAACACTGATTCTATATTATTATTTTGTATCATAGAATATATTTCACTGAGACATTGTGTAAAATGTGGTAGGTTTTCACCGCAGTCAGATGGCATGTATATGTTTATAACCATAAAACTTCGGTTATTCACCTCTATTTTAACAGCACAAATCCGGTTGTTCTAAATTTTGGTTTATGATTATGTTCTTAATTATGTTTGTTATTGAAATTATTAAATTTAAAAAGAAGATAATAGCAATAATGTGATTAAAAATTACTGTATATGAAAGTAAACGCATAATTTTATTATTATTATAATTTTATTTAAAATTTACGTGGCACATCTCTTTTTGCAGCAAACAACTGTACAATTCAGCTTTTTTTGTATGGACATCGATTTAGCCGCGCATCTAGATTTAGTTTAGGGGGCAGTGCGCTTGCAACTAGTTTTATTGTACGTATAGGATCGCGTGGACAGTTATACCAGTATATAATAACTTAAGTTAGTTTATAATAACTTAATTTACCACTATTTATAATAACTTAAGTACCCATATCTTCCCGTGGGTGTCGTAAGAGGAGACAGTGGGAAACAGCCAGGAGATGGGCAGCAGCATCTTCCTAATAACAGCAATATTACAATAAAAAACTGCGGTTGCCAACCCGCTCTCCAAGTGTGGCAACTATGGCAAATATTCTCCGATGATAAAAGTTACGAAGAGACTACCCCTTTCCCCGGCGGCCCTGCTATTCCTGGTTACGGTGGCGACCACGGTAATGACGGGGCAGGGGGTGCTTAAAATCTCTGGTGAAGGCTCGGTTGCCACCTAAGATAACTCAACCTGGCATATAAAACGCACGCACCCTGAGGACTGACGAGAAAATCCTGGACCTTTTTTTTAAATACAACACTTACAAAAAAAATTCCCCAAAAAGGCATCGTAATGGCATGGTCCAGTTAAATGGTTTGAATAAGTTATTGAACCTAATTGAGCTCAAAAATGTTAATATACCCACATTTTTTTAAATACACATTTGAGAGTGAGGGAAGTGAAAGAAAAGTACACCAATATATAATAATACACCTTTGCTTGCGCGCTTACTAGTGCATTATTAATCCTATCCTGTGCAGATGGCAGGTCTCTATTAAGACTGACCGAAATTTGGTCTGAAAGACATTATTTCATTTAAGGGTTTTTAAGGTTTCAAAAGGCTTTTAGGCACCCATCATTGAAAAATGAAGTCATTCTTCACTCTTTTTGGTAACTTTATTTTTTTACGTTTCAAGTTTCGATAGAATTGTATTCATTATTTTCTTTTTTTAACGCACCGAGAATATTAAAACGTAAAATTTTTATATTACTCATGTCTTAAACTAAAGTAAAAACAACACCTCACAGTTTTATTACTTTCGCATGTCAGTTTTAAAATACTGAACGAATAAAATACTTACATATTTCTTTACGGTCCAAACCGTAAGCTAGGTTATCATAGCATTCAGTCAGCAAGAAAAATGTTACCCAAAGCAAGTTTGAAATACATATGGGGCTATAAAGTGATTTCCAATTAAACCTGTAAATAAAAATAATAAGAGCTTAATGGTGTTTTGGTTTTGTTAGAAGTCTCATTATCATTATCGGCCTATGAAATATTACTCTACTATCTCCTCTTTTTTATAGAAGATGGGCAAACGAGTATGCGGCTCACTTGATGGTAATTAGCGAACGCCACCTAGAACAACTACAACACCAGAGGAAATGCACGTACGTTGCCGGCCTTTTAAAAAGAAGTAAGGTCGCTTTTTAAAGGTCAATAAGTTGTATAGGTCCAGTAAAATCGATTCGATTTTTCAAAGAAGTCGTGCGAGGAAGAAACTCTTAGTAGAACGCACAGTGGTGGACCGTCAAGCCTCCACATGTTGTCTGGCGGCTGGAATTAATCCGAACAATTCTTCAGAACACTACCCGTGGTAAATTCGATAGAAAAAGCAAAAGTGCCAGTGAATCGAGCCGATCGGAACAAACTTGATCGTTGATGATTTGAGCCACTCTCCGCTAGATATGGTCAAGTGGGAGAACCTGGCACTGGGGTGCCCTGGCCCAAAGATGAGAACAGTATTCCAAGTTTGGAACAGTGTGCTTACATGAAATACTGTCCCGCACTACTGAGCACTTAGTTTTACACAAGCTTTTTAGAGGCCACTTTACCAAAGGTAACCAAAGTGCAGGATGGTCTCCCACCAGATGTAGTAATCCCTCGGTACGAGATACAGGAAGTAAATAGATGCAGGTGTCTCAGTATCGTGTTTTTGGGGTTATTCGTTGGGGGAAGTCTTTGTTCAGCAGTAGACATGTAATGGTCTGTAATGATGATGATGATAAGAATTTCGGAGAATTACAGTAATATTATATACACCGTCTGCCTAACATGGTGAGTTTTTTATGTCAGGAGACATTGTTCAACAAAGTCTCGACTTCAGACATAAGATTTTTCTTTACTCGGCGACGTTTTCCCGAGAAATATTGGTACGGCCGGTGTATAAAGCATCACCAGTGCTGTCGTCTACATAGCAATGCTTGTTACTGGTTTGCAACATATCACTGATATGCAGAAGAAACAGCGTTGGTGATAGCACGCAGCCTTGTGGAACAACAGCGCTAATAGGCTTGTAATCGGAGCATGCACCGTCTACAACGACTTTGATGCTCCGATCTGCAAGAAAGCTGGTGATCCGATTGTACAATTTCTCGGGAAGCCCATAGGAAGGCAGTGAAAGAAGTGCTTTGTGCCAAACCCGACCGAAGGTCTTCGCTATGTCCAAACTAACGGTCAACGCCTCGCCCTTGGACTCCACTGCTTCCGTACATTTATGAGTCAGGTAATCTAGATCACCAGCTGACACAGAAATCACCAGCTGAGCGACCTCGACGGAAACTGTCCTGTCGGTCACTAATCAGCTGGTGATCCTCAAGGTATCGCATGAGCTAGCAGCTAATAGTAGCGATAGGCCTGTTTTGGACGGATCTGAGTGGTCGCCTTTTTTAGAGATCAGGTGCACCAAAGCTGTCTTCCATGAGTTTGGGACTACGCATAGGGAGTAGGAGTACCGAAAAAAAAAGCGATAAAACCATTACCAACTCCGGAGCACACGTCTTCAGCACAATAAGTGGAACTCCATCAGGCCCACTCGACTTGTTAACGTCCAGGGAGAGGAGTGCTTTACGCACCGAAGGCTGGGTAAACAGCACTTCCTGCATAGAGCACTCACACCGCGGGATGGTCGGCGGTGTGTTCCCCCTGTCATCTAGAGTCGAGTTCAAAGCAAAAAGAGAGCCTACCAGATCGGCTTTCTCCTTTGCGTCATGGGCCATTGAGTCATCCACCTTATGCAGAGATGGCAGAGATGGCTTACAGAAGTTCCCGTGGACAGCCTTGGCGAGAGACCAGAATGCACGTGTTACCGAAGGGAGTCGAACTAGTTTCTCGCCAATTCTGTCGATGTGCTCTGACTTTGCCTTGTCAATAACACTTTTGAAGGACCTGGAGGCGGAGTTATACTTATTTATAAGAGTTCTGGCGTTTACATCCCGGGACGTTGATGCGTCATCCCAGGCAGATCAAATTTTACAGGAGTTGTCAAACCATGGCTGAATTCTGCCTCCGATAGGCACCACAGATAATGAAATAAGTAGTTCGATCCCCTGAAGTACCACATAAGCGACAGAATCAGCAACAACGTTGGGATCATCCAGCGAGAAGCAAACCTGCGCCCAAAAAAAAGACCGCATCTCGTCCCGATCGGCTGACTTATAGTGCCAAACACGGCGGCAAGCTGCAGATCGCAACTGCGATGGAAGCGTGAGCGGCACCGTACTCCAGATCAGACAATGGTACGAAGAACCAAGACGGGGCATCGACGGAGACCTGATGTCCGTCCGGATCAGAGGTGACAGGAGGTTCAACAGGGAAGATACATGATCCTCCACATCTGGGATCCACGTAGGCGAAGTAATCCGTTGTGTCAGACCACATGCCAAGTAAAAGTCATTAACAGATCTACCCACATGATCGGTAAAACGGGAACCAAACTATTCAGCGTGGTGGGCGTTAAAATCACCGAGAATCACGATCTCTGCGGATGGGACCTATTGTCGCACGGAGTCTGCAGCCATTTGGACATCGTCAATGAGTCCGTCTGTGTCGGCATTACCGCTAAGAGTTTTAGCAAATCTTTCAGTAAGTGATGCCAGCTGACGCAGGCTTGTACTTGTAAAGATAGCTTAATAAAGCTGATGATGATTATGATTATAAAATGTACGTCTTTATCAGCCATTAAACAATAAATTGCTGGACAAGAGTGCTCTTAGATTTAAAATAGTTTCTTGCAGCAAAATTCGTTTAGCAGCAGGCGGATTGGATTGGATGAGCACAACTATCTCTTTTTTATAGAAATAGGGTGACAAACGAGCACATAGTCCACCTGATGCTAAGTGGTTGCTGATTCCCATAGACATCTACATCTCTCCTCGATTGCGAATCAAAATGCAGATGCGTTGTTAGCTAGTCCCCAACTAAGATAAATGCCTATTTTCCAGTAAAAAGGGTCTTCGGTTCTCTACACTCACCATACGAAACACTTGAGCATTAAGCTGCTATTTTACGCTGGTATTCTGTGAGAGCGTGGCCCTTCCCCGGTCAAGCCGGCCCATTCATGCTACAACTATACTATAAATATAGCTGCAGCTTGGCTGTACTACGTAAAAACTTCGAATTTCTACGTACTCCATACATCTTCTATAACAATAGATAAGTTTGGGTGATCGATTTCCTTTCTCTGACAATACTAATAAAAATATTGAATTAAGTAATATTAAGGCTAAATTAAACAACCACATTTATGTCACAAAACATACCTTACATCATCACATTTTGAATTTTTAAGACCTTCAAGGGGAAGAAAACCAATCCATTTACAACATAAAAGTACTGGTCGTACACATTTGTAAAAATTGTAGTTATTTATTTT
Organism: Parnassius mnemosyne; assembly: GCA_963668995.1. Taxonomy (NCBI): domain Eukaryota; kingdom Metazoa; phylum Arthropoda; class Insecta; order Lepidoptera; family Papilionidae; genus Parnassius; species Parnassius mnemosyne. Next base: position 43,638,604 of record CAVLGL010000115.1, on the reverse strand, counting down.
ATATAAACTTTTATAATTTTTAAATTGTGTTTTACTTTCTGGAAGTTGAGCCAAGGAAGCCAAAGGAGGTATTTCAGCTGCCATTACTATTACATTAAGACTATTATAACTTTTTAGCATTTATATAGCGGCGCAATAAACTGGAAAAAAATCATGTAAATAGAAACCGACAGTTGACATATTTTGTGTAACCGCTCAGTTCTGATTTTGAAGTTATCGTAATTTCATGTTGATGATATTCTGTTATCATAAAAAATGTCAACAAGCTAACACATGTTTGATTTCTTTTAACCCAAGTAATAAATTCCTTGAAAGCATTTAATATTTTAAGACTGACATTTAAGGACATCAGCAAGCGAATCATAGGTTAAATATTACCTACTTAAACATTGAAATTAAATATTACCTACTTATACATTGAAACTAAATAGTACCTACCTATAATTTCTAACCGACAAGCGATGGGTAAAAAGCTTCTCGAGTAGCAGCCTCGTACCGGTAGGCGAAGTGTAGGGCGACCCATTCACTAGATGGAGTGACGACTTAGTAGGATATGCAGGAAGTTAATGGATGAAGGTGGTTCAGGCCCGTGCTTTGTGGCATTCCTTGGCGGAGGCCTATGTTCATGCCATAAACTTGTAATATGTCCATCTATGAATATACTTAATATGATAAATGATTATATTACAGTTGTGAAGATTCACAACAACTATTTTGTTGACTATACGAATTATACATCTTAATAATTATAATAAATAATTATATATATTGTTGGGAAAGAGGGTAAAAAATAGGAAGAGAATAGAGCAAATGAAAAGGTGGAGTGATGGTCTCCCATTTCTTTTGGCAGTATAAAGTGCCGCACGGGCGACTGAGAAGCAACAATCTGATGTTCTACGAGTCTCGTGTCGTTGGGCTAAAACAACAACTAAAACATTACTTCTACACTGAGATTCTGCCCAAATAAGACAAGTGATGTAGTTCAAGAAAGTTCGTGTTGCAGAGAGGCTGCTCTGTGTACATTGAGATGGGTAGTGATGCTGTTAGTCTGCATACTTTGGTGTTGTCATGTAATTGGGGTCCTGATAGTAAGGTTTGTTAACGAGTGATGTTCTTCTATTTAAATACTTTTGAGAGTAGTTTCAAACATCAGAAGTGGAATAGTTTCTAAAACGTGACGGCAGGTGCACCATAGCACGTTCGGCAGCGTCGGTGTAGCTAAACAGAATTCTTGTAAACACACGTGAACAGCACACCTGCGCCATTGCACCTGCGGTGGCACCCGTTTTGTTTGTATAAAACGGATGGAGCGGCCGCCGTTAGGACAGTCCTGGCTCTAACGTGGAACGGTGTGCTTGTCGTATTCTGTTACTAGTTCATCCTTGACTCGTTGGATAATCAATTCGTGTAAACGAATTAATTATTATTCCTACCTACAAAATTTGTCTCGGTACTATACTTAACTAATCTTTCTACATCTTAACTTTACTATACTTAACTAATCTTACTACCCCTCAGCTAAGTTGATAAAGAATTAAGAAAAAAATGGCAGACACTTCTGAAAGGGTTGACATAGGGGCAGACTATCCCAAAGTTGTATTTTAAAAAATTGCAAAAAAAGTGTTTGATTAAATAATAATAATGACTATCCGTCAGCTAAGTTGATAAAGAATTAAGAAAAAAATGGCAGACACTTCTGAAGCGTTTGACATAGGGGCAGACTATCCTAAAGTTTTATTTTCAAAAATTGCAAAAAAAGTGTTTGATTAAATAATAATAATGACTATCCATCAGCTAAGTTGATAAAGAATTAAGAAAAAAGATGGCAGACACTTCCGAAGGGGTTGACATAGGGGCAGACTAACCCAAAGTTGTATTTTCAAAAATTCCAAAAAAAGTGTTTGATTCAAATAAAAATAATGACTTTCCGTCAGCTAAGTTGATAAAGAATTAAGAAAAAAAATGGCAGACACTTCTGAAGGGGTCGACATAGGGGCAGATTATCCCAAAGTTGTATTTTAAAAAATTCCAAAAAAAATGTTTGATTCAAATAATAATAATGACTATCCGTCAGCTAAGTTTATAAAGAATTAAGAAAAAAATGGCAGACACTTCTGAAGTGGTTGACATAGAGGCAGACTACTCCAAAGTTGTATTTTCAAAAATTGCAAAAAAAGTGTTTGATTAAATAATAATAATGACTATCCGTCAGCTAAGTTGATAAAGAATTAAGAAAAAAATGGCAGACACTTCTGAAGCGTTTGACATAGGGGGCAGACTATCCTAAAGTTTTATTTTCAAAAATTGCAAAAAAAGTGTTTGATTAAATAATAATAATGACTATTCATCCGCTAAGTTGATAAAGAATTAAGAAAAAAGATGGCAGACACTTCTGAAGGGGTTGATATAGGGGCAGACTAACCCAAAGTTGTATTTTCAAAAATTTCAAAAAAAGTGTTTGATTCAAATAATAATAATGACTATCCGTCAGCTAAGTTGATAAAGAATTAAGAAAAAAAATTGCGAACACTTCTGAAGGGGTTGACATAGGGGCAGACTATCCCAAAGTTGTATTTTCAAAAATTCCAAAAAAAGTGTTTGATTCTTTAAGAACTTGGCTGACTATCCGTCAGCTAAGTTCTTAAAGAATTAGGATAAAAATGGCAGACACTTCTAAAGGGGTTTGACATAGGGGCAGACTACTCCAAAGTTGTATTTTCAAAAATCCAAAAAAAAAGTGTTTGTTTTAATCTGCCATTTTTACAGCGTGTATTTTATATATAATAAAAAATTCTCACAAAAGGGCAGACAGTTTCTTCGGGGGTTAATAATTTAAAAATATTTAAATAAATCTTGCGTGGCAAGCAGGCATATGTGTTACGGATTGTAATGGGTGCGAAAGAGAGCTACGGTCACCGAGAGTTTCTTAGTCATTCTTCGTGCTATCGTTAACTGCGGATCACGTGATCATGTACAACTGTACCTGCAGGATATTATTTAATTAGAGAGTTTTCATCTAATCTTTAATACGCATTAAGACTAACAGTAAGTTTGTAATTATATATTAAAATCAGTAATTAAATACAGACATTTGCCTCATGGTGCGATACAGGCATTGAAGTCTCTATATAGGGACTCTAGTGCTTGTGTCAGGATCAACGGGGCCTACTCGGACTGGTTTGACATCCATAAAGGTGTCAGACAGGGCTGTGTGGCTTCCCCGTGGTTGTTCAACCTATTTATGGACAGTTGTTTGGAAAATTTGAAAGTAGAAGAATGCGGGTTAAGAATGGGTGAGTTGACGGTTACGTCAAATGCCTTTTGTACGCCGATGATCAAGTCATACTTGCGTCGTCGGCAGCCGAGTTGCAAATGATGGTTACATTAATGAACAGGACATTAAAAGAAAAGGGAATGAAAGTGAACGCAAGTAAGACGAAAGTTATGGTTTTTGAAAGAGAAGAAAGTAAAACGATATGTGAAATAAGAATAGAAGGGGAGTTGGTAGAGCAAGTAGATGAGTTTGTATATTTGGGATGTGTGTTTAGCAGGGATGGTAGATATGATAAGGATATAGAACGACGAGTGAATGCAGGAAATAGAGTGAATGGGGCTCTACACTCTATTGTGAAAAGTCAGAATGTGTCCAAAAAGGCACGTATGGCAATTCACAATGCTGTGTTAGTACCTACTTTAATGTATGGTAGTGAAAGTTGGGTGTGGCAGAAGAAGCATGAGAGTAGAATAAATGCTGTAGAAATGCGGTCATTAAGGAGTATGTTAGGGATGAAGCTGAATGACAGAGTGAGAAATTGTTTAATAAGAGAAGAGTGTGGTTTGCAAGATGATATTGTGACCAGGATTAAGAAAGGAATGCTTCGGTGGTTTGGCCATGTAGAAAGAATGAATGAGGAAAGAGTGACAATGCAAATTTATGTTGCAGAGGTGAACGGCATAGTCGGGAAGGGTCGCCCTAGGCGAAAGTTTATCGACCAAATTGGCGATATATTAAAAATGGGCCAAATCAAGAGTACCTTTAACCGACGAGCGTGTATGCGTAGGTATATGGATGTGGAGGAAGCGAGAGAGGTGTGTCAGGATCGTGCCAAATGGAAGTCCATAATCTCTGCCTACCCCTCTGGGTGACAGGCGTGAGTGTTTGTTTATGTTTATGTTTAATTAAATACACTATTTTGGATGGATGAAGCAATCGATTACAATGGAATCTGTTTCTTGTAGGTATGTGTGTGTGTGTGTGTGTGTGTGTGTGTGTGTGTGTGTGTGTGTGTGTGTGTGTGTGTGTGTGTGGGTGTGCGTGTGTGCGTGTGTGCGTGTGTGCGTGTGTGCGTGTGTGCGTGTGTGCGTGTGTTCGTGTGTGCGTGTGTGCGTGTGTGCGTGTGTGCGTGTGCGCGTGTGCGCGTGTGCGCGTGTGCGCGTGTGTGCGTGTGTGCGTGTGTGCGTGTGTGCGTGTGTGCGTGTGCGCGTGTGCGCGTGTGCGCGTGTGCGCGTGTGCGCGTGTGCGCGTGTGCGCGTGTGCGCGTGTGCGCGTGTGCGCGTGTGCGCGTGTGCGCGTGTGTGCGTGTGTGCGTGTGTGCGTGTGCGTGTGTGCGTGTGTGCGTGTGTGCGTGTGTGTGTGTGTGCGTGTGTGCGTGTGTGTGTGTGAGTGAGTGAGTGAGTGAGTGTGTGTGTGTGTGTGTGTGTGTGTGTGTGTGTGTGTGTGTGTGTGTGTGTGTGTGTGTGTGTGTGTGTGTGTGTGTGTGTGTGTGTGTGCTGACGAGTCAGATATCAGTGACAATGAAAGCGGTAATTAACAAAACATATGTATTTGTCTATATTTTGCTATAGATATATTTTTAATGTCAGAATCTTTTTCATTGTAACCAATGAGATAGTTGTTGACACTTTTTTGAAATTTTTGACAATACAAATTTACAGTAGTTTGCCCCTATGTCAACCCCTTCAGAATTGTCTGCCATTTTTTTTTCTTAATTCTTTATCAACTTAGCTGATGGATAGTCGATAGATAGACGTATAGATAGATAGTTGAATCAAACACTTTTTTCACATATCTCTTGCACTGATTACAACCTGTAGCACATTTGTCTCCTGTCAACGCAAGATTCATTTAAATACTAGCTGTTCCCCTCGACTTCGCCCGCATGTGATGTAGGTTTTTTGCGCGGAACCCTAATAATTTTTCTAAAATAAAAGCAGTCTTAGTTACTCCTTATAACATTAGCTATCTGCCAGTGAACGTCCCGTTAAAATAGGTCCAACCATTACGGAGATTAGCTGGAACAAATAGGCAGACAGACAAAAATTGTAAAAATTGTGTTTTTGTTATAAATGTCGTATGTAATTTCGTGTGCGTTCAGTAAAAAGCTGTTATATTGACATTTCAAAATGACACTTCAATTTTACTTATTTGTATAGATTTTTAAATTAATAACCCCCGGAGAAACTGTCTGCCCTCTTGTGAAAATTTTTTATTATATACTAGCTGGCCAGGCAGACTTTGTTCTGCCCTTTCCGACGCTCCCTCCTATAAAATTATCCTTAAATTTGCAATAAAAAATATTAAAGGTCACTTATCGTGATAAAAAGTACCCTATCTCTCTAGTAGGACCAAACTCCACACAGTGTGCAAAAATTCACTGCAACCAGTTTAGTAGTTTAGGAGTTTATCGCGAACAAACAATGTGACACGTAATTTTTATATATAAAGGTAATAAACACACTGTAAAATGGCAGATTAACTCAAACACTTTTTTTTTGGAATTTTTGAAAATACAACTTTGGAGTAGTCTCTCCCTCTATCAACCCCTTCAGAAGTGTCTGCCATCTTTTTTCTTATTTCTTTATCAACTTAGCTGATGGATAGTTATTATTATTATTTAATCAAACACTTTTTTTGCAATTTTTGAAAATAAAACTTTAGGATAGTCTGCCCCTATGTCAAACGCTTCAGAAGTGTCTGCCATTTTTTTCTTAATTCTTTATCAACGTAGCTGAAGGATAGTCATTATTATTATTTGAATGAAACACTTTTTTTAGGAATTTTTGAAAATACACATTTGGGATAGTCTGCCCCTTCAGAAGTGTCTGCCATTTCTTTTCTTAATTCTTTATCAACTTAACTGAGGGTTAGTTATTATTATAATTTAAATCAAGCATTTTTTGTGCAATGTTTTTTGCGACTAACCTGTATGCGCAGTGCCAGGTGTACCCAGGTAGGCTAGGCAGACAGTCATATACTTGCTTATTTAGTCGACTAATAATTTTCAACAAAGTTTGATGATGCATCAAACACTTCATTAAAAATGCGTCATGAGCTCTCTGACCACGAGGACGACAAATACATAGACGGACTGTCTCCTAATAGATAGCATTTGATTGAAGATTAACCGTATTGCGCATGATTTTCATAAAATCTGAATCATGGGGCTTTATGCTTTTCACGCAGTTCGTCGTCACTATTGTATTAATAATTGCCAATCAAGATTTAACTTGATTTATGAAATACTTATTAAGTTTAATATATATTTATAGTCTGTTGCAGGTACAAATTACATTCTTTCATCATGACAATGTTATGTAACTATTATAAAATTCAAAGCCTAAAGAAATTATAGCAAAAACAAAATCTGACGTTTTGTTAAAAGAAAGGTTAAGGTAAGATTTGCCAACTGAAAGATATATTGTTTTCTGTTCTGATTCTTTACTATACGTTTCTTGTCTACTGGCTGGTAGGACTTTTTTGCTTAGGTGGTGGTCTAATAGCTAACGTCTTTTTACTTATTCCTTCCACAAAGCCGACACTCACTTAAAGTTGTATTCTAATCTAAAGGATATTAAGAACTAGTAAAAAATTTAACTGGCATTGCATAGTCCTCAGAGTTGACGAAATATCCGTACCGTTCTTTGTTTTTAATTGTTGGACTACAGGCTCGTTCAGCACTGAAATGTATAAAGAAAATGAGAATGGTTTGCGTTATAAATGATAGACAAACGAGCACACAGTCCATCTGATGACATCTATCCTTAATAAAGAATCAAAATCCAGAATTGTAACCCGTGAGAACTAAGATGGAATGCCTCTTTTCCAGTAAAAAGGGTCTCCTGTTCTCTACACTCACCATTCGAAACACAGCATTGTTAAGCTCTACCACATATAAAAGAAATTTTATTTGTGGTAGAGCCATACTAAATTACTTACTTTCTGAGAATAAGTCATTATATCTTAAACTTATGAGCTGACAGACAACGCATCTGAGGAATTCATTGTTTAAAATAGATAGTAAATGTCTATTAGCTGTAGTGGTACTGTTATAGTAACAGTAATAATTATAAGATTGACTAGAAGATAATATCTATATCTGCTGTTTGTAATCTTTTTATCTTTATATATAAAAACTGGCTGTTACCCGCGGCTTCGCCCGCATGGTCACTAGGAAATGAACTATCCATTTCTTTTTAAATTGAAAGAAGACTGAGTTTCATAGATTTGTCAGAGATGCAGCCATTAAAAGGAAACTGAGCAAAATTGATTCGTCATCCTATTGAAATTTTTTGAAAACACAGCGTATAGGAAAGCATGAAAATAGCCTGTTAATTCCAAATGGAAATGGGATATTTTTTTAATTAAAGGAAACTGAGCATAATTATCCGTCAGGGATGCAGACTTTTGAAAAGAATCTAAGCTAAATTGATTCGTCACAGAAGTAGTTTTCTGAATTCAAAGGAAACTGAGCCAAATAAAAGATCCGTCAGAGATGCAGCCTTTTGAGTTGAAAAGATACTGAGCTTAATCACCGTCAGAGGTGCAGCATTTGGAATTGAAAAGAAACTGAGCTAAATAGGAAATTTTGAATTGAAAGGATCTGTGGGAATTCTGATTAATTGATTGTGGGAATTTTGGAAAAAAAACTAACTGAACACTATTTTAAGACGCTACTACTTACTGTACACAATGTTAAATATTTTTCCATTCGGGGAAAGAATGTGGAGATTCTGGGCATTTGACACACGCGAACATGCTACATACAGCTGACCATGAGAGAAGCACGGTTTTTCTAAGTTGACCCACGCTACCTGTAACGTTTGCCCTTGCGCTTTATTAATTGTCATTGCAAAACTGAGCTTAATAGGGAACTGCAACCTTTTGAATTGAAAAGGAAGATCTGTGGGAATTATATGGATCCGTGGAATAATAACATTTTCACCTTTTCCTACGCCTGTCAAAATTGTAACACCGATTATGTTCCATCCGAGATGTGTCACACGCAGCCTTGTCCCGTTACATAACCGAGGAGCATCTAAATTTCGCATTAGCATGACTGGGACGCCTAATTTTAATTGAAGCTTATGTGAGGGCACACCTGACAACTCTAGAGAATTTAGAAACTCTACGGGATATGAAGTGCTCTGTTCTGTGTCCATAACTGTGTCTACTGACAAATACTCTGTTATTTCTCCTGATAGTTCGCTTAATATATCTGAATTCATTTTGCTAACGCTCTCATTTTTTGGTGTAAGAATCGCCCTTTCACCATTTGTCTTCATGCATGTTGTTCGTTAAATCTGAATAAACGCTCGCAATTAATTCGGAGTGACTCTGTACTAAATTACGAAAATCTCTCGTCAATTTAACGCAGCCCTCAGCATCCGTTTCCAACCGCCCATCGCCAAATTTTAATAGTGTGTCAGCATAGTTAACAGCATTGATATCATTATACAAATGCACTCTCATATTCGTAGTTAAACTGAATTTTGTCACCTTGTTCCATAAAATAGACGACTTGAGGCATGCTTTAATTTCATCTGCAGGTGTGCCCTTTTGAATGACAGGTAAAGTTTGGCGAAAGTCACCAGCCAGTAAAACCACCATTCCTTCCATTACATCGGTATTGCTGCGCAAATGCTGGAGCGTTCGATTTAGTGCTTCTACAGCTTTTTTATGCGACATTGTACTTTTGTCCCACAATAAAAAATTGCATTGTCGTAGCATTATACCTCGTGCACTATTTTTGCTAAAGTTGCAGATCGGCGATTTTTCCAGAGCTAGATTTAGAGGGAGTTTTAAAATAGAATGTGCAGTGCGGCCCCCGCTTAGCAGCGTGGCGGCAATACCGGAGGAAGCTACGGCCACAGCAATGTTTTTATCTTTCCGTACTTGCGCTAATAAAAAATTTAACAAAAATGTCTTCCCAGTTCCTCCAGGGGTATCTAAAAAGAAAAGTGCACCATTTCCAGATTCAATTTGTCCTAATACTTTGTCAAAAACTCGTTTTTATTCGGGAAGCAAGCGGGGTACAAATTCGGCTACTTGCTGATGCAAAGCTGGTATATTGTAGGTTGTTTCACGTATAATTTCATCACTTAGTTCATTTTCGGTTGTTCGCTGAGGGCTTATCATTCCAAAGTCGCTTAATTTTTTGCCTACCATTGCCATTACTTTATCTTCAATTTTTCCAAGTGCTTCATTATAAATGTGTTCATTGTAGGTCATGTTCGCGTGTGTCTGCTGAAACTTTCGCAAAATATCTTCCGCCATGTACTCTTTATATTTGTCATGTGCATTAGATAGCCCGCAAGATGATATGAGAGTTGCATAAAGATCCCTAATTTTGGCTAGTGATTGGCACTGCACAGCTTCCTCTATGGTTTCATCCCAGTGATTATCGTTTTCTAAATGATGCAGAGCTTCACATGCTTCTCTATATGTTGCGCATTCCTGACCGTTGACAGTTTTAAGGTCTTTATATCCTGTAGGACCCCGAACATGGTGCAGCAGCAATCGTAAAGAGAAACATTCAAAATTAGTTACATGGACGGTATACACACGACCAAGGGCATCTGATGACTTTACACCGGGCCAATTTGCAACAGGCGCGCCTGGAATACGGCGTTTCCACTCCTTCCTAGATGTGTTCCAAGTACAATAGCGGGAGACTTCATAATATAACAACGTTTTTGCAAAGGGGTTTATTTGAAAAAGTTGAAAGAAGGCTGTTAGTGTAGTTTTTGGCGGTGATGCAATTTTTTCTTGGAAATTTCTTTCGGTGAAATATACACGCTCTCCATTTTCTAAGTGCACAGCAAGGTGAGTAACTGTAGGGTGCCTTTCGTGTAAAGGGAAGCCAAGGAGACGCCACGCTGCCTCGTTACTGCTGACATAACGCCCTGCTTGAAAGGTCTGTACTTCATTAACGGGATTTGCCTCACCTTCACTCCTGAGTTTAAATATTGCTTGGTCGCTTCCTTTATTTATTTACTTACAGATATAGTTGATTGCGCGGACAGAGCTACATGCTTCTACATTAATGTGGGCATTAAACATTTTACATAGAATGGGCGAATACGGGACAATCCACCTGTTATCTAAGATTTCGAACGCTCCAGAGTGGGACTTGATTGTAACTTTTCTGCCACCATCTTCGGGAGCTCTGCGTCTGTATAACGGGTAGCCATTGTCATTGTGCACTGTTTCTTTTAATAGCTGTTTAGGGAATTTCTTTGTACATTTTCCTTCTCTCATACATGGCGATATTGAATTTCTTGCTCCACATGGACCGTGAATCATATTTCGGACGATGGTATCATACAATTCTTTATCTTGCTCAGGATCCGGAATCTCGGCGCTTATTATGTCGTCTATTTGGCTGGGCCGCAACTTCTCTTTAAGCCATATTAGAATGTGGGCATGCGGTAATCCTCTTTTTTTGCCATTCAATTGAATACATAAAGCACTGCACCTCTCCGAAAATTTTCCTTTTGTTAATTACAAACATTAATTTTTGTACTTTTAATCTAATTACTCTAGCAACTAAATCGTGTCTGTCAGTACTTTTTTGGCCCGGCATTAGCTCCTCGGTTATTTCTTTCCATGTGGGATTGCAAGTAAAAGTAACAAAAAGTTGAGGTCTTCCGTAAGTTCGTACATAGGCGAATGCGTCTTGTGTGTACTCATGTAGGTAGCGGGGACTGTTAACGAATGATGAGGGCAAAATTACCATTTTACCTAAATCTCTGGAGTTTACATTGGCGTCGTAGAAACTGCATCTTGTAAATGTATATAATTCTCATTCACTTACTACCTTCACATACATGTCTACCAAAAATTGATGAAATAATTGTCTACACCGGGCTAAGAGTTTAAAATCATTTTCTCGCAACATCATATGATACGCATAAAAATCCATACATGATACTTTTTTGTTCGAATTAGGCTCCTTTGTGACCGGTTTAATGAGTGAAATTTGAAAATGATAACCCTCTTGTCCTTTGCAATAAATCAATGGGTATTGCAGAGCATCATAAAACTTGAGTGTATCGGCTACCCGTTGTACCCGTAACGTATCATCACGTGCTCGCAAGACAATGTCTCGTGAAGAAAATTCCACTAATTACGGCTGCTATTTCGTTTATCAAAGGTGCATTGTAGCGCCTTTCATGCTCTCCTCGAGGGGTCCGATCTGCGTGAATGACGAATTTATAATCCTCTTCAGGTAGGTTTTCTAAAGCAGTTTTAAATGTTTTGACTAAAATCTTTAAATTTTGTCTCTGTCTAAAAATGTCTCACTCAACTCCAAATTGGCAGCGGCGGTCTACCTCAATTTCTTCGTTACCCATAAAATATACTTTTAAAAATTTATGCTGTTCTTTTTCAGCTAGAAAAAGTGAACCTACTTTATGATAAATTTGCCCTTGCACCGTAAATGTAGGCGAAAATCCCGGCATTATTATTTCCCGGTCAACTCCGAAGGACGTCATTTGAAAGCATGAGTTATATTCCCGGATCCTGTTTAAAAAGCGCCGTGACTCATTAGCATCATATAAAAAGAAAGTTTTCAAAGGTTCTTCTGGTTCCCCAAGTAACGGAAGAGACACTTTTCCATTGGAACAGCACACGCCTGCGGTCTCATATTTCCATTCTAAAGCGCTGAAAAATCGACACGCCTTGTCCATCAGTCCGATTTTATAATCAATCAACGGAGCATAATTGAATGCTGCTCATTAAAAACCGACCAATTGTTTCTTTGAAAATTTTGTCGACGTTCAGCTTGGAGCTGTGCATTTGCATCTCTTCGCGCCTGTGTCTGTTCTGGTGTTTCAGATGCCCTTATAGTAGATTGACGTTCAGCTTGCTCAATGAGTCTGTGTTGAGTTTCATTAGGTGTTTCCGCGGCTCTTAAGGCGGCCTGACGTTCCGCTTGTTCAAATAGATTTTGCTGACTTTGAGCAGGTGTTTCAGTAGCTCTTAAAGTAGATTGACGCTTTGCCTGTTCAAGACGCCTTTGCTGACTTTGATCAGGTGTTTCAGTAGCTCTTAAAGTAGCTTGACGCTCTGCCTGTTCAAGACGCCTTTGCTGACTTTGAGCAGGTGTTTCAGTAGCTCTTAAAGTAGCTTGACGCTCTGTCTGTTGAAGACGCCTTCGCTGATTTTGAGAAGGTGTTTCAGAAGCTCTTAAAGTAGCTTGACGCTCTGTCTGTTCAAGACGCCTTTCCTGACTCTGAGAAGGTGTTTCGGAAGCTCTTAAAGTAACTTGACGCTCTGTCTGTTCAAGATGCCTTTGCTGACGTTGAGAAGGTGTCTCAGATGCTCTAAAAGCAGCCTGACGCTCGACTTGTTCTTGATTTCTCAGTTCTAAAGATTCTAGCGAACGAGCTAATCTTTTCGCTTGTCTTTGAGAAGATACTCTTGAAAGGCTGGTCTTACGTTTGCGAGGCATTATAAAGTAACAAAAAACATATTTATAAAAAAAAACGTTAAAATACCTAAAAGGAATTAAATTTCCTTTTAAATATTTTTTTTAAAAGCAAACTTTGCAAATATATCTCATATATCTATACAAGAAATAGGCTAAAATTAATAAAAACATTGTGTAAAACTGTAATCTGCGACCTATTTTGATATGCGGTGCAAAGACTGTAAAAGTTACATAGATATAATGCATTTTCGAATTGATTTTCCTAAATAGTTCTAAAAAAATTTTCGACAGTACATATCTATATTTTATGTGTAAGCATTATTACCAAAATAGTCAACCATAAATACAATAATATTTGATACTTTATTTCCAATGTACATTTAGCAGTAACAAATAGATTTTATCAAAATAAATACTTTAAACGCTTCTGCTGTTCAAAGTAAATAAACTTAGTCTTTTAAACTACGTAATTTGTTTAAATACTTTAAAAGTAATGACGACATAAAATTGTGCGGTCCGGAATGCGCAGGGTGGTCTGTCGGACTGCGAGCGACGTGGGGGGAAACATCGGTCATCGCCGCGTGAATATTTAAATGAAATTTGGTATCGAGATAGCTTTAGGTAGTTTAAATCCCGAGGAACGAAATATGATAGCTTTGATCACGGAAATCATTTCTAAAGAGGAAGATGAAATTTACTATGAAAGTGCGATTCGGTTACTGATGGATCACCTATAGTTTAAAGTAGCTATTTCTAAATTTAGTTTACTCGCAAAGCGTATGCGAAATATTTGAGATACGAAAACGTTACAAAATTTTAGTATCAAAACTTACAATAAGCGATATATTTCAGGATTACATTTTCAAACTGATTTTGTAATTTCAGCTACAGCGTTGTTACTGTATTTCGATTTTATATACAGTTAGATAACCTTTCTTTTTTTTAGGCTTTCATAATTTATCTATTCATCAGATATTTCATTATAAGGATCTGTCTTTTTTCACTATGCTTGACAAACTATCTTATATATAATATGTTACGGCTAAATTGCTGGATTGAACTACTTTAAGTTTACGCAAAGTTCGCATACCGCAGAACAACACATCTGTTTAAGTATGGCTGGAGCGTTTGGAGTGAGGAAGACTAAATTTCTTTTTTTTTCTCTATTTTTTTTTAAAAAACGTTACCCCCACACTAGGATTTTCTCCTGTGTCGTGGAGGCAGTTTACAAACATAAATTGCACAAGGACAAACATCCAGACCCGGAACAAATACTTGTTCCGTGCGGGATTCGAACCCGCGGCCCCCAGCGCAACAACTGATTGCTAAGCCACTGCGCCACGGAGCCGTCAAATTGTTACTAAATAGTTCAATTCAATCCAATCCAGTTCAATCCCCAGAGACAACCAAAACGAACACCCATTGTGATCTTTCGAAGAACTACAGACTGATTTCCCTTCTGAGCCGCGTCTACGAGCTGTTTTCGAGAGTCATTACGAATCGTCTCGCATGCAGACTCGTTGACTTTCAGTCTCCCGAACAAGCCAGTTTCCTAAGAGGCTTTAGCACCATAGACCACATACACACCCTTCGGCAAATTGTACAGAAGTCCAAAGAGAACAATTTGCCACTATGTCTAGCGTATGTGGACTATGAGAAAGCCTTTGATTCCGTCGAAATTTGGGTGGTGTTGAAGTCTCTCCAGTGGTGCCAGTTTGACAGTCGGTAAATCAAAGTGCTAAACTGTTTGTACAGTAGGGCTACTATGGCTACTACTGTACTAGAGTACGAAACCTAACCAACTGCAGATAGGTGTAAGACAGGGTTACGTTATATCCCCGAAACTCTTCACCGCTGTATTGGAAGACGTTTTCAAGCTACTGGACTGGAAAGGACACGGTATTAACATCAACGGCGATTTGCCGACGATATAGTCCTTATGGCAGAATCGCTGGAGGGCCTACGCACTATGCTCAATGACCTCAATAATGCCTCCCAACGGATAGGTGTTAAGATGAACATGGACAAAACAAAGATCATGTATAACGTCCATGTCACACCTATGCCAGTAGTTGTTGGGAGCACTTAGCTCGAAATTGTTGACGAGTATGTTTTCCTGGGACAAATAGTCCGACTAGGTAAGTCCAACTTCAACTGAGAGGTCAATCGACGGATTGAACTCGGCTGGGCAGCGTTCGAGAAATTACGGCACATCTTCTTGACAGGTATACCTCAAAACTTGAAAACGAGACTATACAACCAGTGCGTGTTGCCAGTAATGACTTATGGAACTGAGACGTGGTCCTTCACTGCTCACCGGATGAGGAAGCTCAAGGTCGCTCAGCAAGATATGGATAGGGCTATGCTCGAAGTTTCTCTGCATGATAAACTTAGAAATAAGGATATCCGCAGTAGAACCAGCGTGACTGACATAGCCCAACGGATAAGTAAGCTGAAGTGGCAATGGGCCGACCATATAGCTCGAAGAACCGACAAATGATGGAGAAAGAAGTTTCTCGAGTGGCGGAGTCGTACCGGCGGACGAAGTGTAGGACGTCCCCCACTAAATGGAGTGACGACCTGGTAAGACATGCAGGATGTCGATGGATGCAGGTGACTCAGGACCGTGCTTTGTGGCGTTCCTTGGGGGAGGCCTATGTTCAGCAGTTAACTTGTAAAAGGCTGTAATGATGATGTTGATATGTTTATAAATACTCGTAGTTTATTCAGATTGTAAATTTAAGCATTTTTGTAATTATATTTTACAAAATTATCTTCGAATTTCTTTATAATATATTATTCCAACATTATTGTTCGTACAAATCTAGATAATAGACTAGTGATACAATATTGCATGTAACATGTAACTTGTGACAATAGAGTCTTTCAAACGCAGTTACGGCTACAGTTACGCAGTTATGGCTTCCATTTATAAAGACAATGTTTTCTTAGCCGGAAATCGTCCATTGTGCAAGTGAAAATCTAGGTAGTTCGTTAAATCTTATACGCATAGTATATTAAAAGGTGGTTCATGGATTAATCTAAGTGCTTTTATTTTATATCAATTTTTTTTTAAATCTCTTAGCGGGATAAATGAAATGCTTATTTGGATATTATGCTTTCAATCCTGCTTATTGCAGGAACAATATTTTTCCGATAATCTAGTAAGAGTGCTTTTTACAATATGTTGATCGTAATATACGTGGTAGAGCCATGCTGCTGCTGTATTAGTAGTATAGTTGTAGCACGAATGTGTCGGCTCAACCGGGGAAGGACAATGCTCTCTTAGAATACCAGCGTAAAATAACAGCTTAACACGGCTGTGTTTCGTATGGTGAGCGTGGAGAACCGGATACCCTTTTTACTGCAAAAGAGTCATTCCATCGTGAATAAATGTAGATGTCTATGGGCCACAGCAATCACATTGTGTGCTCGTTTGTCACCCTATCCTAAAAAAAAGTAATAATATAATGGCCCTTCTTATTTCAACTCTAAAATTCAATTTTTGTACAATTCAAACTCCTACAATTATTATTTATTTAATACCTATTTATTTACATACAAAAAACGGACGAACACATCATTATAAAGAGTTTTTACAAGGGCGTACAATGTGATAACTTACTTCAAGCGTGTATTCAGATGCGTGGACATATCCAACAACAAACATGGGCTCCTGTGCAGCTTCGTTCATGTTTGCTGCTAACAAACACATCACAGTCGCTCTAGTGATTAGAAACACGAAGGAGTAGAGGTAATATAATAGGTTTATGGTGATAAGAATGGAACTGTGGACAAAGTAAAGTTTAGTAGGTTGCATAACTTCTCTGCCGTTCGGGTGGCTACGACTCTCTTAACTATTTTTGTTGCCAAACAGTTGTGATTGCACAGCTGTACCAGTTTTAAAGATATAGAGGGATAGTATAATTACAGGTAAATGGCATTCCATATAAGTCTTCAGAGATGATAACCTAAGAAAATGCATATTAAAAATCTCCGTTCTACATGTAGGATTTCCCGCTCCTCGCATTGAACCTACCGGGACATCTCTCCTTATCACCGACGGCCGAATTAGTGTAGTAGTTTACTTACGTTTTTCTCAATACACTGTAGACAAGGCTTTGCAGCTTACACTTTCACAAAAAAAGCTAATTGAAATAAAAGTTTAGATATTGTCCGGCAATTCTATTGGTCGATCTTTCCAATGCTTACTTAATATCGGCGATGAATTCTGTCTAAATTTCAGTGGTTGTATTTTTTAAAGTATTATAGCATACAGGCACACATTTTTCTTTATTTTAAGTGGATTTAAATAGATCTTATTTAATTGGAAATCAGAATTATATAAAAAGTAAATTTTTATTATGAAATAAGGGCGACAAGCGAGCACACAATCCACATGATGGTAAATGGATGCTGTGGCCCATAGAAACCCTACACATATGACGATATGTGTAGGGTTTATTGAATTAAGCACCAAAATACAGAAGTGTGAAATTGCCTTACATAAAGTGCTAGAAGTGTCACCCCTGACGAATAGATAGAATTCCTCGTTACCAGTGATAAGGGTATCTAGTTCTCCTACATGCACCATATGAAACAAAGCATTATTAAGCTGGTATTCTACACTGTTATTCCGTGTGAGCGTGGTCTTTCCACAGTTAAGCCAACTCATTGTTGCGAAAACTATAACTAACCCATTGATGCAGCTAGAAATATGGCTCTACCACGATAAAAACTGTTTTGCTCTCTATATATATCAAACACATCAGTAAGTATGTAAATTACGCTTAAATATAAAAAAACAGAGTTACATAACCAACTTATGTCGTATGCTTGCGGCGTAGGGAAGTTAATCATCCCCTTTCGACCCGTGTTTATGATAAGTGCTGACTTTGCCAATCTAACACAGTCCAACAGTAATCGAAGTGACACATGTCCAGTAGTGGATGAAACTGATAATAGAGATGATGTTGACTCAGTTACACATGTTTTGCGCATGGTAGTTTGGCAAGGCTCTGAGCCTCAATGTTTGCCTCTTCTTCACGGCACTCTCGTAGATTACTCCCTTTCTTCTCGACTCACCGCAAATATATTGCTTAACTTACATCCAAAATAATGAATGAACAAATTACAAAAATAAAAAGATTTCAGAAACATGCTAGAGTACATAATTCCACTTCGTTGAAATCTTAAGGTTGTGTAAATAGACAGTTGACTGTTTAAACGTCATTTTTTATTAATTCTCGTTTAATATTCCTGTCACTTACCACATTGATAACTTAAGTGCAAGGTAAATAAAACTTGGATTTAATGTTATGTTCCGCTTTCCATAAAAATTCGACGTAAAAAAGGTATTAAATAAATAATGATTATTATGTCAGCTTGTGTCTGCGATCAGGTTTAGTATTTGGAGTAGTACTAGCACGTAAACATGTCTAACTTAAAACCAATAAAAATAACAGTAAAAGAAGCGAATGTTAAAAGTAAATAAGTATTCTTTAAATTTTGATTACTGCAACAAGAAAGTATTATTTATTTATTCTGTGAGATTTATTTCTTACTTTTATTATAGAAGCAACAATATCGGAGTTGTATATAGATTTAGAGACTAGTAATCTAAATGAATACACCGATGAAAATTCCGGGTGAGTAAATATTTAATAAAAGCCATCAGTATGAACGTTTTATAATATATTATTTAAAATTTTATGTTTTTTTTTTAGTAAATGCGTCTTAGAAGCAGGTTTTAAAATGATAAATACTGACAATAAAACTTCAACTGAAGGTAAGTAAATATTTGAATAAGTCATAAAATGCATTCATTCATTCATTCATTACAACCCAGTAAAAGTCTAATGCTGAATGTTAGGCTCCCACAGACATTGTCTCGCAGTGGAGATATGTATCAAAGTTACCACGCTTGGCATACGGGTAGGCAACCGCAATATTATCCTACTTTAATTTATGTATTTTTTTTATTAAAAATAACACAGAAAAATATTAAATAACGGTTTGTGTATTTTATACAGACGAATAAACAAAATGGAGTACAAATTACCGTTTTTCAAAGTTCTATGAAAATTATTTACCTCTACGGACTAATTATTGGACTGAACCCAGTCACGGAAATTTCTAAAAAGGATGTTTCTAAAATAAGGTGATACTTTTGTTTGAATTCAATTTAAAACCATTTCAATACCTTTGAAAATACACAAAATGTTTTCGTGGCATTCATCATAATAAATTTGTATATTTAGCTAAATTTCAAGAAAGTAAAAGGTTTACAATTCCACTGTATGTTTTTGTACGTATATTACTTTTGTATATATATTTGTCAACTGTGAATTGATTTTTATGATTCTATTTTGTTTAACATTTGATACTTCATGGATTGTCCTATATAAATTTAGAGAAAATATTACACCGCTAAGAGGGGTAATATAGGAGATGAACTTTTTAATGCAACTAAAATGATAATCCCGTGTAGTGTCAGGTAAAAACATCCACTACCCCATATCTTCCCGTGGGTATCGTAAGAGGCGACAGAGGTAAACTGATGCAGAACAAACAGCAAAACAACTATAAAAAATCTGCGGTTGCCAAACCGCTCGTCAAACATGGCAACTATAAAAATATACCCACCAAGATTAAAGATACGAAGAGACGGGCCCCATTCCTCAGCGGCCCTGCTATTCCGTATATACCATGTGACCATGGTAAAGGCGGGGCAGGGGGTGCTAAGAATCTCCGGTTCGGTTGCTACCTAAGAAGACTTGACATGGCAACATATAACACATGCACCCTGAGGACTGATGAGATAATCCTGGAGCTGGAAGAAGAGATAGACAAGTTGTGCTGTAATATTATAGAATTATCTGAAGACCGAAGAGAGGGGGAGAACATGGTAATCCTCAAATCCGGCAACTTGTTCTATCACCGGGAGGGCGACCATATGTCCCAAGGTGGTGTTGGATTTATCGTCCACAAGTCTCTCGTTAACAACGTTGTAAATATTGAGTGTGTCGACGAGGGTTGCATAACTTATACTCAGAATCACCAAACGATTGTCGCTGAAGGTGATACAGGTTTACGCACCAACCTCGGCATATCCCGATGAGGAGGTGGAGGAATGAGGACATATTTAGAATTTCCTCCAAAACCCACTATACGGTGTTAATGGGAGACTTCAACTCAAAACTAGGCACAAGAGAGAACAGTGAGTAGGGGGTAGGGAAATTTAGAATAGGGCAACGGGACCCAAGGGCCAGCAGCTGGCCGACTTCATGAAGAAAGAGGGACTATTTTTGATGAACTCTTTCTTTTAGAAGCGGCCCCACAGGAAGTGGACCAGTTCGAGCCCCGACGGTTCGACAAAAAATAAGATTGACTTCATTATGACGACCAAATGACAACTGTTCGGTGTTGTCTCAGTGATCGCAAGGGTGAAAACTGGCAGCGATCACTGAATGGTGAGAGGCACACTGAACCTAAACGTTAAGTTGGAGAGTTCACGTCTAATGAAGTCAACGCTCCGTCCCATTCGTGCTCTAATCCAAAGTGCCGAAACCTTTCATCTCGAGCCAAACCATTTTAGTGTCTAGAAGATTGCAATGTACTGGACGATATGAATGACAAGCTCGTGAAAACTGTCCATGCGGTCGGAGCTAAGTTTTGCATAGGCCCGCCGCAGAAGGGCACAAAAACTCTCCGATCACACTCTTAATCTCATGGCTGTTAGACGGGAAATGAAGCTGTAGTCTTCAGTAGATTTGACAGCATACAGGCAACTGAAAAAACAGATCTCCAAATGCATGCGGCGGGACTTACGCAACTTTAATACTACTCGTATTCAAGAAGGAATCGAGCGGTGAAGGATCGAGTTGTGAAGGGCTGTAATGATTATGATGAAAATGATTAATAAAAATAACTTTCAAATCAAAAGTAAAGCCATTTCAAAGAACTAAAACGAATTAAAATAATTTCGCATACAGAAATTGGAGCTTTAAGTATTATTATACATTCTGTATTGGCACCGATTTCAGAAATTGAAATTATTTTTTTACTTAATTAAAGTCGTCTTTACTTCTGATATGAAGTTATTTTGCTATTTACACCAAAATACCAATAAATCTTAGAATATATAATTATAATTATATAAAATACAATATATTAAATATTATATTTTATATATTTTACGACTAGGGTTAGTGTGTTTTTTATAAATAAATTAAGTTTTTATAAGTGATAGAACATATATGCAGCATGTATATAGGTATTTGTTACACGAATGGGTCAAGCACAAAATGGGAAATAGCACAAATTTCTAAAATTTATTTTTTAATTTGTCTATAACATATAACAGCCTCGTAGTGTATACCTTCCTTTTAGCATAATTTATGCCACCAAACAGTTTGCAACCACTGCTGAATTCCGGTTTCAAAGGCAGAGCTTGGAAGGAAACGTCACAATAATTACAGTGAACCAATTACATCTTTATCTTCAGAGTTAAAATAATATATTTGACCTACTTTATCTAAATAGTTTTAACTAAGAGTGTAAGATTTGTAGCTGTACATGGGCTAAGAGAAGCTTTCGATCAGGTGGATTCTTAGGTTGTTTCTTCTTCTTGTAATATATAAAAAATTAGATTAGTGATATGATATTGTAGAAATGTGCCGTAATGACCTAATTTTTAAATATTTATTTACGATTTCAGATTTTCTTTTCGGTCATGGAAAGTTTTGTACAGTTTATTCATTTGCTCCGTTCACGTATTGTGTGCAATTATTTGCTTCTGTAGCTTAATAACAAAACCTATTTCTCTATCTGCGATTAGTAAGTTTTACTCTTTTAATTAAACTATTATATTAATTTTATAATTGACAGGTGTAAACGAAACGATTTTTGTAATGAAGGACGTCCCCTAGTTAAGTGGAGTAAATACCTCCGTATGGTAACTTATCGTATAACAGGCGACAACGGGTTGACTAAACTTTGTTGTTAGGACTAAGGATGGCTGATTTAGTATCAGTAGGGTGTATCACTTATGTGAATAGGTTGGAGCCAGTCTGCCTGCATGACGTTAAAAAACGTATCACGGTTTAGTAAACTAAGCGATCATTAGGATGGTTGATTCAAGAACCATATGATATCCACAGTAGCTATACGCACAATTTAAAAATGGACATAGTTAGTTGTTTTATTTAGTAGATATTATAGTTGTTTCAATGCGTGTTAATTTTCCAACAAAAAAATTGCATCACCAGGATCATGATAAAATGTAATAATTATTTTGATAAAACATAAAAAATTAAAATAAAATAACATCAAAATCAAATTTGAATAAAATCCAAACCCTTACTAGTATATCAATCAGGTATTTTGTTTATCAAGCTTTCTTCTAGAACATTGTTCGTAATCTTGAACTCTTATG
Source organism: Parnassius mnemosyne (assembly GCA_963668995.1). Taxonomy (NCBI): domain Eukaryota; kingdom Metazoa; phylum Arthropoda; class Insecta; order Lepidoptera; family Papilionidae; genus Parnassius; species Parnassius mnemosyne. The sequence continues at coordinate 43,616,458 of CAVLGL010000115.1, read as the reverse complement.
TACACTTGTTTAAAGATTAAATGAGATTAAGATTTTTTCTAGTTTTAAGTTCTAAGTTCTTTATTGTTCTTTATCCGTTCTATATTATTCTTTTTAGTCCAGCAGTGAATTACGGGCCGACTAAGAACTCATATATGAAACACACGTGAACAATTAACAAATTCAATAGTTTAGTAAAAATATTTCTGTCTTTGCCAATTGCATAATCGGATTAAAAATATCACACTAACCTAAATATTTTTCATACTGGTTTGAATGTTTAGAGAATTCGTGAAATTCCTTATTCAATAATCTGTGAAGTGTATATCAAGACGAAAAGAGTTTATTCTATATTTTGTGTATTAGATCTTTATTAATGTGAATTTGAAAGCACAGGTAATACACATATATATTCAAAAAGTCTAAAGTAGAAAAACAGTTTGCTTAGTATTTCAAGGTAGAGCCATGCTGTAGCTATATTAGTAGTATAGTTGTAGCACGAATGGGTCGGCTCGACCGGGGAAGGACCACGCTCTCACAGAATACCAGCTTAAAGTAGCAGCTTAACGCTGCTGTGTTTCGTATGGTGAGTGTAGAGAACCAGAGACCCTTTTTACTGGAAACGAGGCATTCCATCTTAGTCCTCACGGGTGATGACGCATCTGCATTTTGATTTGTAATCGAGGATAGATGCAGATGTCCACTTACCATCAGGTAGACTGTGTGCTCGTTTGTCACTTTTATCTTATAAAAAAAATAAAAACATAAATATAACACTAAGATATTTATTTTTTACAGTTGTAACATGTTTATACGTCTCTACGAGTGCGACGTCCATATTTTCCATTTATATTGCCTCGAAATTGCCAGGTTTGATGCTAAAATTATTAAAATTAAGACTTGATGAGTACGTTGATTTTCGGGTAAAAAGAAAGTGTATTTGGATTTCACTAACATTTATAGCTTTCGCTGTCAGTAAGTACTCAGAAATATACTTCACTTTGTTCTTATTGTTTATTAGCAATGAAATCCTTCCATCATAGAAATGATTTAATCAGAAATTGCCACGTTTGGCAGAAGGATTGACGTTCACAGAACAACATTTTTAATAGAAGTAAGGATGGCTAATGCTCGAAGTAAATTGTGGGATTAGTGGTAACGGGGATAGTGCACGCAGTTGAGGGAGGGCGGGGGTGCTCTTCAAACTAGGTAAGACACATCATTTTATTTTATCTAGCGAATGTACGCGAAGTAATTTTTTGGCAAATTTAATATACTTCCGCAAAGTAACGCCTAATTCTATTAATTATTTTGTAAGGGACTATTTCTTTTGAGTTTAGGGTAATTTTTACAACTCATTATTTTACCCGTAGCATTTCCTAATCAGATTTAAAATCGTCCTGTATTGAGTTCGTCACGATCATTAGGTTATTTCAACTTGATTTATATTGAAAATATCATACAATTTTTAATTCCACTTCTGGACATTGGCCTTACTTATATGTGCCAGTTGTTTTGAAATTACTTGTAAGTTTGGCTCATATTCACGACATTGAACACAAGGGTTAATAGGAGCAGAGATGCTTATCACCAGTTAGATAAAAGAATTCTTTAACGCTTCTTTAACATTATATAACGCTGAACTCAGCATTTTATAACGTAAAAGAAGCATTGCTAGATCCATGAAATAAAAATAAAATAAGAATAAGATGGTCTATTGGTTATCGCTGAATAAACAGGCCATTGCTCAACGCAGTCCCTTTCGAAGTAGGTATTCAATAACACCATCAACATTGAGCCGGGTGATATTAGAGGAGGCTGAACTGAAGAAATGGTGAAAATATGAGCTACTGACTATCGGTATGTGGGGTAGACGAAAGATAAATTTTCTAAAGAAACTGGTCGTTGCCGCTGGTGACGGGAAGACTGTTTCCGCGGGGTAACGCCTCTCTGGCTTTATTGTAACTTTTAGTTTTAATTTTGTTCCAAAAAACTCAAATATATTATTTAAATAAATTAGTTATTAACAAAATGTATTTTTGTGCAGGAATGGATCAAATACGTCACACCTTATTGCTGCTGCTGCCTGCCCAAATTATCCTAGCGGGTAAAATACTTAAAACATATTTAGAATTTTTGAAAATATGTGAAAAATCAATACAACCCTCTAAAAAAATATGGCGATTTGGCATCAACATACTTTATATAAAGGACGACATATTTTATATAAAGGACGAATCTTATGGTGTACGGGTTTTAGAAGATTTTAGCAAAAAAGTTGCAACACTTACAACAATTTCGGCATCAGTATTAATGGCGAAACCATCACTTACGTTCGATTTTCCGACGATATTATAGTTAGAGTTCATTAGCACTACGCTTAATGACATCAATATAACTCGCAACGGATAGGTCATAAGATGACAATGGACAAAACAAAGTGAAAATGTGTATAATAATATTTGTTTTGTCCTTGTTTTGGTTTGTGTTTTATGTTCATCAAGGGCAAAGTATTCGACTACGTAAGTCCTACTTCGACAAAGATGTAAATCAATGAATCCAACTCGGCTGGGCAGCGTTGGAGAGATCGACATTATATCTTCTCGTCACGTATTCTTGAAAACTTAAAAGCTAGAGTTTACGGCCAGGGTTGACATATTGTTCTGAGAGGTTGACCTACATTACTGGTCGTATGAGGGAGCTTAAGGTCGCTCAGCAAGCTATGAAGAGGCTTATGCTCGGAGATTCTTTATGTGATAAAATCCTTAGTATAACGAGAGGAAATGATTTAGCCTTACTAGAGAAGAACGCTAAAGACTATCTAACTATTTGGCTTGATGAACTAACAAAAGATGGGGAAGAAAGTTTCTAGAGCGAACGCCCACTAGATGGAGGGATGACCTGGTATGACATACAGCAAGTCGATGGAATCAACTGCCTCAGGATCGTGCTTTGTCGTATTATTTGGGGGAGGCATGTGTAGAACAGAGAACTTGTGAAAGTATCTAATGGTGTTAATGATAATGAACTAGAATTCCACGAAAATTACTACAGTCTTATAAGTCTCGGACCATAAAAAAAGGTTAAGTTATTTGAGAACAGTAATAATAAGGGACGTAATAATGCCTTAATAATAAAATAAAAATATTTTATTACTTTATTATGTAAAAGTTTGCTTAAAAATATTTCCATTTCAGCCCATTCAACGGTTACGAGCACAGTATTTCCTTTTTAGCTACAGTTACTACAGTGGTTGTACGATTTCTAATTGTCGCTCTCTTTGCTGCCGAAGTAAACACCGCTTCTAAAACGCTTGCAGCGTATTTGTATAATGTACCATCAACGATTTTTTGTAACGAAGAAAGTATTTTTCTCTTAATTAATAATTTTTCCCTATTTGCAAGATTTTAAAGCAACTTGCGAACTTTGATATTGAGATATATTTTAAAATTTTAGGTACAGAGATTTACTGACCAAATAAATGGAAGTATGGTATCTTTAAGTGGACTCAAGTTTTTTTACGTTACTCACGAATTTGTTCTTTCTGTAAGTGGAATTATTTAAGTACTTTCTTATGTTTTATGCAACAAATGACCACACAGTCTAAACAGTCTATATGTTTAGTGATGCTAAAACATGTTTACATCAAAATTTATTTCATATTACACTAATAGCTCCCCCGACGACTAAGGTAGAATATCTAAATACCGATAAAAAGTTTTTAAATTTTAGTCACATAAGAAACAGTACATTTAATAAAAATCAATGTTTATTGTTTTTACTATCCAGTAATTTAGGCATATTACCTTTCAGGTGGTAAGCACTATTATAACCTATGAATTAGTTCTGCTGCAATTGAAATGAGATTTAATTAAGTACTTTAAAAATAAACGTATAATTTATTTCCTCTTTTTTTATTTTCTCCCATTTCTATATTTCCCTTTACTTAACGGAACAACATAAATATACAGGCTATCAGAGTGTGTGTAAAGATTAAATTAAATTAAATTATAGGAAAACTCAGTATTCCTCAAGGAGGCCTATAAGCAAGACACCTTATGTTTTAAATGTCTAATGTACAGAAAGTGTTAAATGGCTTAACATCCTATATGGAAAATTTATGAGTATAACAATTAGTATTATTGATTATTTAAATACCTCCCTAACATCACAGTTTGTACTTAAGAAAAGAGGAGAGTAGATAAAGCAAGAAGCGTTGTGAATGGAGACATATCAGCAGTAGCGAGCTCAACACTACAAGCGCGGAATAACTGCTAGAAGAAAGACATATTATAATATATACAACTGACTCATGTTCCGTCTTTAAACCCAAAAGACCCACAACATTTATGAAGAAATTTTACGAAAACTAATAATGTTCATAACAGTTTATAATATTGAATATATTATATTTTAGAGTTGGGGTGATAAGACTTCGCTTAATATATCTGAATTTATTTTGTTAACGCTCTCATTTTTTGGTGCAAGAATCGCCCTTTCACCATTTGTCTTCATGCATGTTGTTCGTTAAATCTGAATAATTCGGAATGACTCTGTACTAAATTACAAAAGTCTCTTGTCAATTTAACGCAGCCCTAAGCATCCGTTTCCAACCGCCCATCGCCAATTTTTAATAGTGTGTCAGCATAGTTTCCAGCATTGATATCATTATACAAATGCACTCTCATATTCGTAGTTAAACTGAATTTTGTCACCTTGTTCCATAAAATAGACGACTTGAGGCATGCTTTAATTTCATCTGCAGGTGTGCCCTTTTGAATGACAGGTAAAGTTTGGCGAAAGTCACCAGCCAGTAAAACCACCATTTCTCTCATTACATCGGTATTGCTGCGCAAATCCTGGAGCGTTCGATTTAGTGCTTCTACAGCTTTTTATGCGACATTGTACTTTCGTCCCACACTAAAAGTTTGCATTGTCGTAGCATTATACCTCGTGCACTATTTTTGCTAAAGATGCAGATCGGCGATTCTTCCAGGGCTAGATTTAGAGGGAGTTTTAAAACAGAATGTGCAGTGCGGCCCTCGCTTAGCTGCGTGGCGGCTATACCGGAGGGAGCTACGGCCACAGCAATATTTTTATCTTTCCGTACTTACGCTAATAATAAATTTAAAAAAAATGTCTTCCCAGTTCCTCCAGGGGCATCTAAAAAGAATAGTGCACCATTTCTAGATTCAATTTGTCCTAATACTTTGTCAAAAACTCGTTTTTGATCGGGAAGCAAGCGTGATACAAATTCGCCTTCTTGCTGCTGCAAAGTTGGTATATCGTAGTTTGTTTCACGTATGATTTTATCACTTAGTTCATTTTCGGTTGTTCGCTGAGAGCTTATCATTCCAAAGTAACTTAATTTTTTGCCTACCATTGCCATTACTTTATCTTCAATTTTTCCAAGTGCTTCATTATAAATGTTTTCATTGTATGTCATGTTCGCGTGTGTCTGCTATAACCTTCGCAAAATATCTTCCGCCATGTACTCTTTATATTTGTCCCACAATTGATGTGCATTAGAGAGCCCGCAAGATGATATGAGAGTTGCATAAACATCCCTAATTTTGGCTGGTGACTGGCACTGCACAGCTTCCTCCATGGTTTCATCCCAGTGATTATCGTTTTCTAAAAGATGCAGAGCTTCACATGCACTAAGTTGCGCATTCCTGACCGTTGACAGTTTTAAGGTCTTTATATCCTGTAGGAACCCGAACATGGTGCAGCAGCAATCGTAAACAGAAACATTCAAAATTAGTTACATGGACGGTATACACACGACCAAGGGCATCTGATGACTTTACACCGGGCCAATTTGCAACAGGCGCGCCTTGAATACGGCGTTTCCACTCCTTCCTAGATGTGTTCCAAGTATAATAGCGGGGCACTTCAGAATATAACAACGTTTTTGCAAAGGGGTCGGTTTAACAAATTTGAAAGAAGGCTGTTTGTGTAGTTTTTGGCGGCGATGCAATTCTTTCTTGGAAATTTCTTTCGGGGAAATATACACGCTCTCCATTTTCTAAGTGCACAGCAATGTGAGTAACTGTTGGGTGCCTTTCGTGTAAAGGGAAGCCAAGGAGACGCCACGCTGCCTCGTTACTGCTGACATAACGCCCTGCTTGAAAGGTCTGTACTTCATTAACGGGATTTGCCTCACCTTCACTCCTGAGATTAAATATTGCTTGGTCGCTTTCTTTATTTATGTACTTACAGATATACTTGATTGCGCGGACAGAGCTTGCTTGTACATTAATGTGGGCAGACATGCTTGTACATTAATGTGGGCATTAAACATTTTACATAGAATGGGCGAATACGGGACAATCCAGCTGTTATCTGAGGTTTCGAACACTCCAGAGCGAGATTTGATTGTAACTTTCCTGTCACCATCTTCGGGAGCTCTGCGTCTGTATAAAGGGTAGCCATTGTCATTGTGCACTGTTTCTTTTAATAGCTGTTTTGGGAATTTCTTTGTACATTTTCCTTCTTTCATACATGGCGATATTGAATTTCGTGCTCCACATGGACCGTGAATCATATTTTGGACGATGGTATCATACAATTCTTTATCTTGCTCAGGATCCGGAATCTCGGCGCTTATTATGTCGTCTATTTGGCTGGGCCACAACTTCTCTTTAAGCCATATTAGTATGTGGGCATGCGGTAATCCTCTTTTTTGCTATTCAATTGAATACATGAAGCACTGCACCTCTCCGAAAATTTTCCCTTTGTTAATTACATACATTAATTTTTGTACTTTTAATCTAAATACTCTGGCAACTAAATCGTGTCAGTCAGTACATTTCTTTCCATGTGGGATTGCAAGTAAAAGTAACAAAAAGATCAGGTCTTCCGTAAGTTCGTACATAGGCGAATGCGTCTTGTGTGTACTCATGTAGGTAGTGGGGACTGTTAACGAATGATGAGCGTAGAATTACCATTTTACCTAAATCTCTGGGGTTTACATTTGCGTCGCTAGAAACTGCATCTTGTAAATGTATATAATTCTCAACGCGCAGCTTTTTTTGATTGAAAGATATATATTGGAGACGTTCACTTTCTACCTTCACATACATGTCTACCAAAAATTGATGAAATAATTGTCTACACCGGGCTAAGAGGTTAAAATCATTTTCTCGCAACATCATATGATACGCATAAAAATCCATACATGAAACTTTTTTGTTCGGAATAGGCTCCTTTGTGACCGGGGTAATGTGTAGAATTTGAAAATGATAACCCTTGTCCTTCGCAATAAATAAATGGGTATTGCAGAGCGTCATAAAACTTGTGTGTATCGGCTACCCGTTGCAACGTATCATCACGTGCTCGCAAGAAAATGTCTCGTGAAGAAAATTGATCACCACTAATTACAGCTGCTATTTCGTTTATCAAAGGTGCATTGTAGCGCATTTCATGCTCTCCTCGAGGGGTCCGATCTGCGTGAATGACGACTTTATAATCCTCTTCAAGTAGGTTTTCTAAAGCAGTTTTAAATGTTTTGACTAAAATGTTACGTTCATGCAAGAATCTTTGAATTTTGAACACTGTGTCTCTCTCAACTCTCTGGATAAATTGGCAGCGACGGTCTACCTCAATTTCCTCGTCACCCATAAAATATACTTGTAAAAATTTATGCTGTTCGTATTCAGCTAGAAAAAGTGAACCTATTCTATGATAAATTTACCCTTGCACCGTAAATGTAGGCAAAAATCCCGGCATTATTATTTCCCGGTCAACTCCGAAGGACGTCATTTGAAAGCATAAGTTATATTTCCGGATCCTGTATAAAAAGCGCCGTGATTCATTAGCATCATATAAAAAGAGAGTATTCAAAGGTTTTTCTGGTTCCCCAAGTAACGGAAGAGACACTTTGCCATTGGAACAGCACATACCTGCGGTCTCATCTTTCCATTTTAAAGCGCTGCAAAATCGATACGCCTTGTCTATCAGTCCGATAACAACTAACCTGTGATTTTTATAATCAATCAACGGATCATAACTGAATGCTGTGTCATTAAAAACCGACCAATTGCTTCTTTGAAAATTTTGTCGATGTTCAGCTTGGAACTGTGCATTTGCATCTCTTCGCGCCTGTGTCTGTTCTGGTGTATCAGATGCCCTTATAGTAGATTGAAGTTCAGCTTGCTCAATGAGTCTGTGTTGAGTTTTATCAGATGTTTTCGCGGCTCTTAAGGCGGCATGACGTTCCGCTTGTTCGAATAGCCTTTGCTGACTTTGAGCAAGTATTTCAGTAGCTCTTAAAGTAGATTGACGCTCTGCCTGTTCAAGACGCCTTTGCTGACTTTGATGAGGTGTTTTAGTAGCTCTTAAAGTAGCTTGACGCTCTGCCTGTTCAAGTCGCCATTGCTGACTTTGAGCAGGTGTTTCAGTAGCTCTTAAAGTAGTTTGATGCTCTGCCTGTTCAAGACGCCTTTCCTGACTTTGAGGAGGTGTTTCAGAAGCTCTTAAAGCAGCCTGACGCTCTGTCTGTTCAAGACGCCTTTGCAGACGTTAAGAAGGTGTCTAAAATGCTCTGAAGCAGCCTGACGCTCTGCTTGTTCTTGCCTTCTCAGTTCAGCATCTTCTAAAGATTCTAGCGATCGAGCTAATCTTTTCGCTTATCTTTGAGAAGATACTCTTGAAAGGCTGAACTTATGTTTGCGAGGCATTATGAAGTAACCAGAAACCTATTTATAAAAAAACGTTAATATACCTAAAAGGAATTAAATTTCCTTTTAAATATTTTTTTTAAAAGCAAATCCAAAATATCTAAAAGGAATAAATATTCCTTTTAAATATTTTTTTAAAATCAAAACAACAAAACCAATTCAAGACATAACACGAATCCGAAAACGATAGCCGAAAAAAATCGAATCAACTTAAACCAAATCACAAAACAAATCGCAGAAAACCGATATCGAAAGCAGTAGTCAATATAAATATAACCAACTAAAAAAGAAGTAAGTGTATAGGTACCGTATACACTATCTATACTATTAATATTCCTTTGAAATATTGTTAAACAACCTAAAACAACGAAAACCAATTCACGATTCTAAATATACAAAATCCAAAATCAAAGTCAGAGTCTAAATATGTATAAAGGAAAGGAATACCAACCAAATTAACAAAACCGATCCAAGAAAATACACAAATCCAAAAATGAAAGCCAATATAAATCCATTCAACCTTAACCAAATCACAAAGCAAATGACAAACAACCGAAATCGAAAGCAGGTATTCGAATAAGCTACGAAAGAGAAACAATTTAAGCGTATAGGTACTGTATGCACTATAAAATGACGCGCGGCTCAACGGCGGGAATGAAGTACATGTCAGGAAACATTTCGTTACCGCGTTTTAAAAACCTAGTAACGACATCTAGCGGAATGAATTTAAACTATGTATACGTTAGTTAATAAGAACTCTCAAAAGTATTTTTCTTATAATTTTTCACAATTTTTCTTATTGTAATACCGATTCATTCATAACCACATATAAAAACTGTATTCATTTCCGTTCAATAAATATTACTAAGGCTTATTAATAAGGCTTACTAAGAACTGTTTCTACCACAGTTAAGTAATAGTTAAGGGTGAAAGCGTGACAGTTGGTGATAGTATTTCTGATCCATACTTATAATCACGCCTTGCGGGGTAGGCAGAGTATCCACGGATTACTTAATATCGTCTGCGAGGTTATCGCCTATTCTGTGAATTACAATGCACCAAAACGTTTGAAGAAAATCAGCTGGTGAATTTTATGTTTTTTATCGCTCTATTCCCGGTCCTGCGTGGAAAAATACAGATCCATACATTTTTTATCTTAATTTTGGTAAAAAGACATAATAATCCAGATATTCTGACCTTCTGTGTTCGTCCATCGTACCGTCGTCCGTCTTGTAGAATCACGGTGGTGCCACCTAGCTGAATTTAATTTTGCAACATATTCGATTTTCCCACGGGAATGAGATGTTTTTCCGCGGAAAAAAGTAGCCTATGTCACTCTACAGGCACTGAACTATCCCCATACAAAAAATCATGCCATGCCGACGCTCTGTTGCAACGTGAAAGATGGACAAACAAACAAACAAACACACTTTCGTATTTATAATATTAGTATGGAGTATGGACTGACTGATAAAGAGGTATCGTATCACGTAACCACCTATACAAACAAGGCTGTAGTGTTTGAGCTTTAGGAAATGACCATATCAACCTGATGACCATATTACCCTCGCGTACCATATTAACTTGTTTTTAAGATAATACATGATATTAAAGAGATAATATAATAATCCATGCCGGATGTGCGGTTCTCACAGCGCTCGGTTCGCAAATCACTCCTCTGTCTGGACATCCAAAAGTCGAGTGGGCCTGACGGAATCCCCCCAATTGTGCTGAGGACGTGTGCTCCGGAGTTGGCACCAGTTTTACGCGTCTTTTCCGGTACTCTTACTCCCTAGGCGTAGTCCCGAATTCATAGAAGACAGCTTTGATCCACCCGATCCCTAAAAAAGGCGACCGCTCAGACCCGTCCAACTACAGGCCTATTGCCATCACCTCCTTGTTCTCCAAAATAATGGAATCCATTATAAACTGCCAGCTAATGAGGTACCTTGAGGATCACCAGCTGATTAATGACTGCCAGTACGGTTTTCTTCGAGGTCGTTTTTCTGGTGATCTTGTAGTCTATCTGACTCATAGTTGGGCGGAGGCAGTAGAGTCCAAGGGGGAGGCATTGGCCGTTAGTTCGGACATAGCGAAGGTCTTCAATCGGGTCTGGCACAAAGCGCTTCTTTCGAAGCTTCCTTCCTATGAGCTTCCCGAGAAATTGTGCAAATGGATCACCAGTTTCCTTGCTCATCGGAGCATCAAGGTCTTAGTAGACGGTGCATGCTCTGATTTCAAGCCTATCAACGCTGGTGTTCCACAAGGCTGCGTGCTATCACCAACGCTGTTTCTCCTGCATATCAATGATATGTTGCTAATTGGTAGCATTCATTGCTATACAGACGATAGCACAGGTGATGCCTTATATACCGGCCGTGCCAATATTTCTCGGGAAAACGTCGCTGAGTACCGGGACAAACTTGTGTCTGAAGTCGAGTCTTTGCTTTACAATGTCTCGGATTAGAGACGACTAAATCTAGTCCAGTTCAATCCCCAGAAGACACAAGTTTGCGCGTTTACCGCTAAAAAGAACCCCTTTGTCGTATCTCCTCAGTTGCAAGGCACTTCCCTTGCTGCCTCAGCTAGTATCGGTATCCTTGGCGTCGACATATCGAATAGTGTGCAGTTTCGTGGTCACTTGGAAGGGAATGCTAAATTGGCCTCTAAAAAGCTTGGCAGACAGTATTTCATGCCGGTAAATCGCTTGCAACTTTACAAAGCGCAAGTTCGGCCCCACATGGAATACTGTTCTCATCTCTGGGCCGGTGCAACCCAGTGACCGCATCCAGCGCAGAGCGTTTCGAATCATCGATGACCGAGTTCTTTCTGATCGGCTCGATACACTGGCACTGCGTAGAGATGTTGCATCTCTTTGCGTATTTTATCGCATCTATCACGGGGAGTGCTCTGAAGAATTGTTCAGACTAATTCCAGCCACTCAATTTCACCATCGCACATCGCGACAAAACTCGCGTTACCATCCATACCATCTGGATGATTGGCGGTCCACCACTGTGCGATTTAGAAGAAGTTTTCTCCCTCCCAAAACTTCCTTGTGGAATCAATTACAACCAGCGAATTTTCCGGACCGATACCACTTAGGAACCTTCAAGAAAAGAGCATACGCGTTTCTAAAAGGCCGGCAACGCATCAGCGATTCCCCTGGTGTTGCGGTTGTTCATGGGCGGCGGTAGTCACTTACCATCAGGTGAGCCGCATGCTCGTTTGCCCCCTCTTCTATAAAAAAAAAATTATAATTATAATTTGAAATAATTAGTCTTCCTGTCGGGAAATGATCATGTTATAATTAATTTATGTTTGACACGATATCTCAGAAAATATTCAATAAATGTAACAAGATTTTGCAGTGCAGGTCACAAAACTCAGATAAACAATAAGTACATTTTAAGAAGACGGAAAAAGAAATGTTAAGGTGGTCCAGCAAACTGTTGTCAACCCAGACCTTGCAAAGCCATTGCTGTTTCTAGTTATGAAGGATCAGCTAAAAGGGAAAAACTTTTCTAAATAAAGCGAGTCGTTAAGCGAGTCTAGAAAAAAAATTTAATATTCTTTTATCGCTGATATAGATTTTTGAAATAAAGATGACGTTTTGAGTTCTGAAGTTTTTTTTTGTTTTAATTTGCGGTATGATGTTTTTCTTAATCTCTTAGGCCGAATCACGTCTGTAATTGTGATGGAACACAATTATACAAAATAATTTGAAGTAATCGTCAATCACTTGCTACTTTTAAGTTTGTATCAACTAAAGCTTTAGGAGGATGCAAGCAACTAAGTTCTTTTGAAATTGAAAAAGAAATTGCAAGTGTCTAAATAGTTTTCGGGGAAAGAAAAAATCAGGAAAAGTATGTTATATGAAATGACATTGCTCTGATGTTACCTGTGAGTTTCATATAAACTTAATTATGTTGCTAAAAGTTATTCATCATCGGCATTTTAAGTAAGGTAAGCAGTGCAAGCAGGTAAACGTTGCTCTGACGTAAAGGTAAGTCACATTGAAAGGACAAAATTAAGTTTGCAGTAGAAGATAATGTTCTCTTTTTATTAGAAAAGCTCACAGGGGTAACAACGCATCTACATTTTGATTATTCATGGAGAACAGATGTAAATGTCTATGGGCCTCAGCATTTAATTACCATCAAGTGAACTGTGTACTCCTTTGTCATCTGATATTTATAAATAAAAAGGCAGTCATTGGAAACTGTGTGTGTAAACCTGACGAGAAGATATGTCGTAATCTCCCAAATGCTGCCCAGCCAAGTTGAATCCGTCGATAGACCTCTCGGTTGAAATTCTATTTACCTATTTGGACTGTTTGTCCTAGGTAAACATACTCGTCGACTTCGTCGAGTGCTCCCAAAAACTAACGGCATGGATGTTACACGTGACCTTTATTTTGTTCATTTTCAACTTAACCTACACGTGACCTATATGTTGAGAGACACTATTGAGGTCATTGAGCATAATGTTTTGGTCCTCCAGCGATTCTTCCATAAGTGATGATTCATAGATGAGGTGAGGTGTTAATACCGTATCTTCTTCAGTCCAGTAGCTTGAAAACGTCTTCCAATGCAGGGGAGAAGAGTTCGGAGATATAACGTGACAACGTCTTTCACTTTTCTGCAGTTGGATGGGTTTCATACTCTGCTTCTGTACTCGGATAGCCACCGTAGCCCTACTGTACAAATACATCAAAATACTTCGATATACCGACAGTCAACTTGGGACCGCTGAAGGGACTGCAGCACCGCTTAAATTTCGACGGAATCTAAGGCTTCTTCATAGTCCACATACGTAAGACATAGTGGCAAATTGTACTCCTCGGTGTTTTGTACAATTTTCCGAAGGGTGTATGTGGTCTATGGTGCTAAAGCCTCTTTGGAAGCCGGCTTGTTCGGGAGGCTGGAAGTCATCAAGCGTATAACAATATAAGTGGATCTTTCACTTCGTTACATAAACATTTATTTTGATTAGCCTTAACAAAGAAATGAGACAATTGTGTAATATTGCCACCTATAACACCTCTCATATATTTGCACTAATATCTTTGCAAAAATTAAACAGAATAAAATATGATTTATTTTATTTATTTGTTTTTTCCGAATGATAGTCATCTAATTTTGGATTACGATCTCTGAATTATATTTCTTAAAAGACTTTTAGAAGATCATAATGACAAACGGGTATCCGGTTAACTTGAATATTAATATATATACAGAATGGGGTCCCACATATATGCAATAAATTAAACCACAAGTAATACTAGTCCATAGAAGTGTAGAAAAATTAAATATTAAATTAAAACCCGTAACATAAAAAAGTGAAATTTTCAAACAAAATAAATATTAAAATAAATTCAGTAAAAGTAAACACTCTGTTTAGACAACGTACCTTGACCCCTTGGAAGAGTGGCAACGTTGCACGCAGGTGGCATGGCGGTTGGCGGCAGGCAGCGTTATTGTTTGTCGGCACGGCCTATGGTTCGTCGGACAATGTGCGACGAAATAAAAACTTACTCACTAAACTGTTTAGGTATTTTACCGCCACTTTTTTATTTCGCGAAAATGGAACTGAACGAAATAAATATTATTGCATATTAGTAGCAAAATTTAATGAAACCCTATATTTTAAAATTTTCAAAATCGTTCTTGAATGCACAAGTTACATCGCCGCATAATGTTGTCCTGAAGCTTGCTCAAAAAATTTCGTTCAGGATCCAGAGCCAGGGCTTTTAATTTGTTAAAGGCGGCAACAATACGATTGCGCAGTTCATCTTCGGTTTCGAAAATCTTTGAGTACACTTCATTTTTAATAAAGCCACATAAAAAAAAAGTCTAGAGGAGTGAGGTCAAAAAAAGTAAAGTAGTTTCAATATCACAGTAAAAAATTAACGTACTTAAAACACTATTTACACACACAAAGTCAATCAACTAATGTCTATTTCACCGTAAAATAATTGTTTGACTAATTGTATTTATCTTACGATAATACGATAATTATCTTACGATAAATAATTACGATGCGCGTAGGCAGCGAAACGCACCTGTATCCTGAAACAATTGCGCGTGAACTGGAAGCTAAACTTCCAAATTCCAAAATGGCGAAAATAATAAAAGTAATAAATAGGGCGGCCACAAGGTGCAATAATCGTTTATCGATACTTTTCTTTTTACGCTTACTTACTTACTACATTTGAATACAAGTAATTTTGATTTTTGATTTCATAACAATCGACAAGTTATTGATATTAAAAAAAAGTTTATTTTTGTACAATTGAACTTACGAAACTACCGATTTGTGACTTCCTGGGAAACGGTTAAGTATGTATGACTTTTTAATTGGTTGTTTTATGGGTTTTTTATCATGTTAAAATAATTTATTATCTCTAAATCTACAAGAACACACTTAAACAAAAAAAAGCTTTAAAGCTTAGCTTTAATACTTAGGTCGTAGTATTTTTAGGATTATCATAACAACACGATAATTCTAAAAAAACCATACCCAAAGTGTTTAAAGCTAAACAATTTTTTGTTTATCGTTTATTACTTACTCCCTTTGAAAGAAGCTAATCGTCGATAACAGGTGTCCTACTCTATGACAAAGGCGCGCGCGCCGTTGCGCCGTCGCCTTTGAAGTACGCCGCGTGCCTCGTGCCGCTTGTTTATGCACGCCGACAAAAGACACCGCTGTCGATACGTCGCAATACCAATAGTTTGCACTGCGTGGCAACGTCGCTTTTTAATATTCAAGGATTCAAGTTCATTGAATTATTGACTTAGTGACCCAATTCTATAGAGGGTTCAAATATGCTTAAAATTAAAACTCTACTTTTTGACCTAATTACTGGGCCGATTATGTTCATTTTTTGTACATCGTCAGCAAAGGCGATAACAAGTATGTGGTTTCATTTATTGCATATATGTGGGACCCCATTCTGTATATATATATATATATATATATATATATATATATATATATATATATATATATATATATCTAATTCTTATTAATATAAATAAAGTCTTTATTTGATTCTCATAAAAATACAAACGGCGGACTTAACGAATTTATACATTATCTACAAGTCAACCCATTAACTATTACTGCAGCAGTTATATGCATTAGTTATATCATGTTAAAAAAATATTCTACGTTCAACAGAAAATTTATCTATATGAAGTTCGGCAATACATAATTATTATTTAAAAATCAAGTTAAATCTTGATTTGCAATAATTGCTACAATATTGACGAAGAGCATTAACAGCGTAAAACGCAAATAATTAAATTTCATAAAAATCATGCGCAATACGATAAGTCAAATACTGTCTATTATGAGACTACGCGTTTATGTAAGTATTTGTAGGAAAAAGGGGTCCGCCATGCTGAATAAGTCAGAGATTGCAAGATAACATTTAGTTTTATTAATTATAAATTGCATGCACCAGGGCTCTTTTATAATTAATGATAAATAATTTTAAATAAATTATCCGTGAGCGTTTAGGATAAGCAAGCTTGGTACAACCAATGCACCGAGTCACGCCAGAGCCAAGACTGCGTGCTCCGTCATTTTTTTGCGCTTAATGCAAGGCTACCTTCCGGGAGCGGGGGAGGGAGGTGGTAAATGCTCATAGCATACCACGCAGCCAGCTGCGTGGTTATGTGGGACTCACTATAAAGTGCCTACCCACTAAACACCACCTGTGGGACTGGCTCAGGCTTGAGTGGCCTCTTCGCCGCATTGGAAACGAACCCCCTTAGGGAATGGGGGCGCGGGGTACATACCGTCGGGGTCGGGAACGCAGGCCAACTATCACAGCCGCACGGGGGCGGCGGTGCAAGAGGAGTAAAGATGTGGAAGTCGCATGGGAGAGAATGCACCCATCGTACGGGGACAGTGAGCACGGTCTGCTAACACAACCACATGGAGGCGGCTGCGCTAGCGGAGGCGGGAAGGGGAGGAAAGGCACTCACCGTAGGGGGACGGTGAACGCGGACAGCTAACGCAACCGCACGGGGGTGGCGGCGATAGAGGAGGCGGGACAGCACTCACCGTACCGGGACGGTGAGCGCGGGCACTTAACACAACCGCACGAGGGCGGCGGCGCTAGCAGCGGCTTGAGGGCACTCACCGTACGGGAACGGTGAGCCTGGATAACTTACACAATCGCACGGGGGCAGTGGCGCTAGCTGCGGCGGGACGGGTCTGACGTTTTATTCCTCGACTGAACTGAATGCGGGATTCCCGTACGGGGACAGGTGGCTCGGTCAGCTGGCGGACTCCGCTAGTGCACGAACGCACGGGGGCGACGGCGCAAGCGGTCGTTTTATATCCGTTGCAAAACAAGTCGAGTAGTGGGGCGGTGTAGTGGGGGAAATCTAGTGGCACGCTGGGTTGCGTGATCGGTGCACATGTTGTTTACAATTTTTTCTGTACTGGCGTAGTACGACGCCGTCGTCATGCCGTCATATTCATCGTCCTTGATGAGAAGTCTGTAACGTACTAATAATTTGTATAGTCAACAAATTTGTTATTGTAAATCTTCACAACTGTAATAATAAAGTTGTATGAACATTTGTTTTGTTAAGTAAATTAATTTATGAACATTTTTCAAGGTTATGGCATGCCTTATATTATTGTGCTAATATTATAATTTATGAATCGTTTACTAATGCGCTTAGTCGTACAATATTAAATACTTTCAAGGAGTTGGTTGCTTGGGTTAAAAGAAATCAAACAAGTGTTTACTTATTGATATTTGTAATGAAAACAGAATTTAATCAACATGAAATTACTATATCTCTAAAATCAGGACTGAACGGCAACAAAAAAAATGTCAACTGTCAGTTTCTATTTACATTGACTTTTCCAATTTATTGCGGCGCTATATAAATACTAAAGAATAATAGTCGTAATGAAGTAGTAATGTTAGCTAAAATGCTTCCTTCGGCTTCATCAGTTCAACTTCCAAGAAGTGAAACACAATATAAAAATAATAATAATTTGAATAAAGTAAATAACTACAGTTTTTACGATTGTGTACGACCAGTACTTCTATTTTGTAAATGGTTTGGTTTTCTTCCCCTTGAAGGTCTTGAAAGTTCAAAAAGTAATGATGTAAGGTATGATTATTTGAGATAATATTTTTTTTATTTAGCAGAAAAAAGTCCTTAATTAAATAACTTCGATGAGTACTGTCAGATAAAGAAAATAGATAACCTCATTTCATCTATTGTTATTGAAGTAGATGCATCGACTATAAATATATTCGAAATTTTAAATATATAGCTGAAGCATAAGCCATAAGAATATGGGACGTATATTTATAGTACTGCGGCCGCCAATCCGCCTTCCAACCTAAGCTAATTGTGTTGCGAGAAGTTCCCTTAATTCTATTAGACACTCTTGCCAATCAATGGATTGTTCAATGACTGAAAAAGACGTTTATCTTATAATCATAATAATCAACAGCTTTATTAAGTCGACTGATGCGTTTTAATCTTTACAAGTAGAAAACTGTGTCAGCTGGCGTCATTTAAATTGAAACATTTGCTCAAACTCACTGTGCAGGTGCTGCACGAGTAGTATAAATTCAATTAAGTCAACCACCAAAGAATACAATGCCGAGCCACCTGAATCTATTTACTTCGTTTGTTTAGCTTACGATCTATTGAGCTATGTCTTTTACTCTGATTCAACTGCTGTCATATTCTCATTAAGACGTCTATCATGGAGAGAACCTACAAGTATGCTCTTCTGCGTAGCTTGTGGAGTGACTTTAAGAACCCTGTGAAATTTAAGTTTTAGAATTTTGGGGTAGATTTTTAAGCATCAGTCACAGATCGGTATATATTATGTGTTATGTGTTATTTGAAAATAATTTTGTCGTATTCATTCCTACAAAATTTGGCCATATAAATTTTTTATTGTATGAAATAAGAAAAGTGTAAATTGTGAGTTGTGATTGTCGCAAATCTTCCCCTAACAATGAAACTGCCCACATTTTGTTTTTATTAAATTGAAGTGACAAAAGAACTTACAGTTCACCTCATGGTAAATAACTTCAAACAAAGAAGCCTACAGATGCGATGTCTTCTTTGAAGACTAAGACATGCACCCTATATTTATACTGGATCTCTACACCTTTCATACTGGAACACAGTACCGTAAGTATTACCTTGCCTGTTTTGTAACACAAACATTAAGCAGTTTTGTTGATGAGGATATTTTTCCTGAAATAAAAAATCACCAATTCGATTATAAAAGTTGTAATTATGTTTAGCTAAGAGTGTCATTGAAAAATAGAGAGACATAAGATTTCTCTACTTATCCAGGAAGACAGATCCTAAGAATTCTGTGAGACAATTTTATACTAAGCTTATCCATTTTAAAAATCAGTGAAATAGTTATTTATAAATTAAATATACAAATATATGCATACATTATTTTATTTTTTAATTAACATTAAATAAAAATTTATCAATAATCAATAAATCCCAAGTTTATCGATCAACGTCCCAACCCTGTTCCATCGCTATGGTTTGGTGTATTATAAGTTTAAGCTTATACAGCAGAGAAATGTTCACAGACTGATGGTACTGAAACTCCTAAGAAAACCAGAATATAATTAAACTTTTATTATGTATATTTACAGGTTTAATTGGAAATCATTTTATATGCCCATATGTGGTTTAAACTTGCTTTGTATAACATTTTACTTTCTGACTGAATGCTATGACAAACTAGTTTCCGGTTTGGACCGTAAGGAAATATGTAAATATTTTATTTAGTCAATAGTTAAAAATTTGCATGCGTAAATAATGTGATGTATTGTTTTTGCTTTGGTTTAAAATATGAGTTTTAATATTTTATTTAACAGTTATATATTTAGAAATATAGTTATGGCATTGATTATCTCAATGATTCCAAAACTTTTATAAAACTTCCGATCGAGAACATTTCTAAATAATAACTTGTAGATGTTTAGGTTTAAGATAATTACGTAATTAAAAGGGTAGCCCATTGAAGGAATGGATAGATAAAATATAATTTTTTTTTCAGCTGGAGTCATTTTCTCTATGAATACGTTAATATCTTCAATATTTATACTAAAATTGGCTATGACATGGAAGAAAATATTACGTAAAGTTGAGGATATGGAAAAAGTTCTTCCACTTCTGAATAACACTAAAGTTAATAAAGTTTCCATCAGGATATTGATCATAGTTTTGCTTAATGCTTTTCGTAAGTAATTTACTATGGACTATCTAAAAGTGTTTCTATAACTAAAATCCTGATTCGGAGCCTTACTATTCTTCTTTATCAGCTTGTTAAAATTCCATTGCTTGATATAAAATGCAAGATATGAATACTAGCATAAACTAACCACAGAACACTAATACCCTTAGGCGGGAAACTAACAGCTTAATGTTGCTGTATTTCGTATGGTGAGTATATTGATGATCTTAGTGAGGGATCCGGGGATGACGCCGTGACTGGTACGCCAGACCCGGACCTCGATGACACTGAGATCATCAGTATGAAAGAGATTGAACGAGCGATTCGAAGTTTGAAATGTGGTAAGGCTGCGGGACTAGACAGAGTTACTGCTGAAATGGTCAAGTATGGTGGGCCTCGCGTCTGGGACAGCTTTCATCTGCTGTGCAATTTGTGCTGGCGGACGGGGGATGTCCCGGATGATTGGCGATCCGCAGTCATTGTGCCTTTATATAAAGGTAAAGGTTCACATTTTGACTGCGGGTGCTATCGGGCGATCAGCTTGACCAGTTTAGCAAGTAAAGTTTACTCGAAGGTTTTGACACGTAGGATGCAAGAGAAATCGGAAAGATTTCTATGGGAGGCACAATGCGGATTTAGACCTGGAAGAGGATGCACGGATCAAATGTTTTCTCTCCGCATGATCACGGAGAAGCTTATGGCTGCTAACCAGAAGATTTTCTGTGCTTTTGTGGATCTTGAGAAAGCATTTGATAAGGTTGTAAGGAAGAAAATGTGGGAACTGTTGCCGGGGTATGGTGTGGATGGTCGATTGCTAAGGGCTGTGCAGTCTCTTTACTGTGACTGTAAAGCCTGTGTGCAGGTAGGGCATGACCTGTCACCCATGTTTAACGTCCAAACGGGCGTAAAGCAGGGTTGTGTCATGTCTTCCTGGCTGTTCATACTGTATCTCGACAGCTGTTTACAGAAGCTGAAAGATAGTTGTTTGGGTGTGAAATTGGGTGACATTAAAGTAAATTGTCTGCTGTATGCTGATGATGCAGTGCTTATTGCACCATCAGAGGCAGAACTGCAGGCATTAGTCACGTGTATGAAAGAGGAATGTGAAATTAAAGGTCTCCGTTTGAATGCTAATAAAACTAAGGTTCTGGTATTTGAAAGGGACGAAGAGAGAACGAAGTGTGAAATATGGGTAAATCAGGAATGTCTAGAACAGGTAAATGAAATTGTATACTTGGGGAGTGCTTTTAGCCGGGATGGAAGATGTGATTTAGATGTGGACAGGCGTGTCGCTGCCGGGAACAAAGTCAATGGTGCCCTGACTGCGTTAGTCAAAAGGCAAGGCGTAGCGAAGAGTGCACGCCTTGCAATACATAACGCAGTGTTGGTACCGACTTTGTTATATGGCAGCGAAACCTGGGTATGCCAGAAGAAGCATAAAAGTAAGTTGAATGCAGTGGAGATGCGATCTCTTCGTAAAATGTGCGGCGTTACCATGGCCGACCGAAAGCGAAACGAAGAGATTCGCAATATGGCAGGTTTGAAAGATGACCTTATCACAAAAATTGATAAGGGCGTGCTTCGGTGGTTTGGGCACGTTGAGCGAATGAGTGAAGACCGAATGGTGAAGAAAATATATAGCGCGAAAGTTAATATTAAAAGGTGTCGAGGTAGACCGAGACTAACTTTCGAAGACCATGTGAGCAAATTGCTCGAAGAGGGTAGGGTCAAAAGTACTCGGATACCTAGACGTGCATGCATGAAGAAGATAATGAATCTGAAAGAAGCGAAAGAGGTTTGTAAGGATCGTGACACTTGGCGATCTGTTCTCTCTGGCTACCCCGTCAGGGATTGTGCGTGAAGATAAGCAAGCAAGCAAGTATATAGAACCGGAAACTCTTTTTAATCAAAACGAGGCATTTCATCTCAGTACTCACGGGGGTGACAACGCATCTGCATTTTGTAGTTGCGGATGGATGCATATGTCTATGGGCCACAGCAACTTCTTACCATTAGCTGGACTGTGTGATCGTTTGTCACTTTTATTATATAAAGAAGACATATTTCCCTGTGGAGGATTTGGCATAACAGCCAAGCTTGGCGAGCGCTAAAAAAGATGTCTCGCATCTTTGCAAGCTCGCTGTCGCCAGTTAATTGTTTTCATTCGATCTTTCTGGCATTTACAAGTCGCATTGTACGATAGAAATTTGTCGAAATCATACACGATAAAATTTGGAGAAAACAACATCATCAGCTTTTTTATCAATACAATACCAACAAAAATTTTGTAAAAACAACATAATCAATAGGCTTTAAACGCAATATTGTAAAGCATAAACATAAGTTTAAATAATTAGGACTAGTTTATCAATAATATTATAAAATAAAATAAATGGTAAGTAGTTATTTAGTAACCGCTTAAAGAATGTGTCCATTTTTAAAGTCTGACTGTAAGCGAAACTACGAGAATGAATTAAAGACTCCACCTCAGTAACTTACCAACTCGATTTTTACACAAAGGATTAAATATAACTAGGAAATATATGAATCACCTGAATACGTTTAAGTAAGATAGATATTAATAGATTGTGTCATCCTTTACTAACACCCTTAATGAAAATGAAATCAAAATAATAAGAACAGCCTTTATTATAGAATAAGGACAAACGAGCACATAGTCCATCTGATGGTATTTGGATGCTGTGTTGCTGTGGCACATAGACACCTACATCTATCCTCAACTAAAAATCAAAATGTAAATGCGGTGTCACCAGTGAGCACTAAGTTATAATGAGTTCGAGTAATTTTAGATTAAATCTAAGAAAATAATTTATTACTTTATAATTTTTCTTTACAGTGGAATTCCTAATGTATGTGACATGTAAGGCATATAAAACAGAAGGACGTGTAAAGAGAAATGGCTCGGAATATTGCTTCCAGTACTTTTTCACCCAAACTTTTGATGAGTACTTTGATCACATGCCGTTTCATTGTGTTATTGGTTTCATATTAATAGTAAGAATTATTTTTACCTTAAATTCATATTATCAAAACATTTCTTACTATGTATCAGATTTATCTTCACTCTTATTATGATTACAGCCCATCACAAGCCCACTGCTGAGCGTAGGCTTCCTCCATAGATAGCTACAAAGTACGGCCTTAAGCCACATGCATCCATCCATTGCCTGCGTGGTTCATCAATTAGCCGAACAACACTGCGCTTATCATTACGAGGCTGCCACTCTAGAATCTTCCATCGATTGTCGGTTATTCGAGCTGTATGACCAGTCTATTGCCAATGCAACTTGTAGATGCGATGGGCTATGTCAGTTAAGTGTAAGATGCTGCTGCTCTCTTATTTCAGTTGCTCTCTGTCGCCTTTTACGAAACCTACGGGATGCTATCACTACCACGACTACATAGTATAATAATATGGATGTATCGCGATTAATGTTGTATAAGTTAGTCATTGTTAGTTTACCACGTATATACCACGAAGTTATTAACATAGACAAATTACTCATAAAAAGAACGTCAATTTAAGACCCGCTAAAAGCAACTGTAACTCTTTTCACTAAATTACAATAGACAGAGACAAGTATCGAGATAACTAATATGTAATTGAAGTAAGCGATTATAAGTAAGATCAATTATGACTAATTTTGATTTTATAAAAACCATAACCACCATCAAAGTACAAGATGAAAATATATTTCTGTCATTAGAAAAAAGTGTTCTACGTTTGAATTTCACTTTAAATTCCAAGTATGTCTCAACCTACGTGAACTAGAATTTACTTTACAATAAAATGACGGATGCAGTAATAAAAAAACTTTATTAAAGTTTACAAACAGCATAAGCTCAAATACTTTCCTTCCATGCAATGAAATGCTTCAATATTAAAATTAATTCGTATGACATAAAATAAATGGTGATTTTATCTATTTTTATAAATTTACGCGTGATCAAAACTGTTTAACTATTTCATCCTAACATCTTTTTTATCAACATCTCTACGCCGGATAAAGGTCATTTTCAAGAATATATTTACTTAGAAATATTTTCTCATGATTATTACGTAAGTAAAAGGAAGATCGGATTGCGATACCGGTCAATAAATTAGTATTTACATATAGTTTTTAATGGTTACCATTATAACTAATCACAAGAGTCAAGAGTCTAAGGTTTTAGTTCGTTCGGCGGGGAGAGCATTCAGCATGAAGGTTAAATACACGCTGTTGTATTACGGTGGAGTGACGGCTCCACCGTAATACAACACCGCTATACGCTTCTCGACTTACCAAGTTGTCACTTCATTTAGTAGGGGGTCGCCCACAAAAACATAATCAAGTTTTATTCGAAACGCAGATCATCAAATGGCAAGCAGTTTGTTTGAGGAACTTAACAGATATATTGGTGATATCTTTAACATTATATCTTTCTTCGCGGTTTGCGCATTTCAATAGGTTGCTACTTCAAGAAGAGAAAAAGGTTAGTATAATAAAGGGTTAACAGATTTCCCATAGACCATTTAACGTGTTCATAATACTAATGTATACGAAATTTTATTATAAATAATTTTTGATATTATTTCCGGAACGTAAAGCCGAACGTCGTTCATATTCACCACATACAAGTTTACTAGATTATTAATTATGTAAGTCAAGTAATCCTCTTCACATTGAAGAGGATGACTTGGAATGGTTCTGTAGCTCTGATTTTCTACGTGCTCGGAGAAAATGTCAATAAGAAATTATGCAGGACCATAAAATTACACATGCTTTGAAGATGAAAAAAAAATTCATATCACAATATTCTCCAAAGTCTTTCGCTACTTTATTGTTATTGTGGAATGTTGGTCTTTTATTTATATTATTTCTGATTTTTTTATTAATTAATGAGATCCAGCACGAAATGCTCAAAGGACGACCGGAAATTAATACCTAGACCGTCTGTATTTGTGCTAGAATATTTTACTACTAAAAATATGACAATATTTTTCTTTTAGATTACATTTGAATTTAGGAATGATTGCGTGTATTATGATTAAATTAATATTTCTGTGTAGTGTGCAACTTAGTACGAGGGGCGTTCAATGTTTTCTCGGTATGGGTTTATTAGAAAAAAGATAAAATTATGAAATATACTTTATTTTTCAATATAGTCATCAATACATTTATTTGGTTGTGAAAAAAAGCCTTTCTATTCCCTTGAAAAAATATTGTTCGTCTTTCCCTGAAAAATGCTCATTTACAGCGGACTTGAGCTCATTATCGTATGCAAATCGCTTTCCCCGAAGGTCTTTTTAGTTTAGGAATAAAAAAGTAGTTACAAGGGGCTAGATCTGGGCTGTATAGTACAGCAGTTGCAGTCTTGAAAAGCAGCCTTGGAGAGCCGCGCCGTGTAACCGGTGTGTTGCCATGAAGAAGCAGATCTCTCTTGATCAGCTTTCCTCTTCTCTTTTCTTTTATTGGTTTTCTTAAACGGCGTAAAGAGGTTGAATATTTGTCTGCGTTGATGGTTTCACCTTTTTTTTGTGTAATTGGTCAAAAGATTTTCTTTGGAACACTGTGGCCATTATTTTACCGGCCGTTGGAGTGAGAGAAAAACTCCTTACAATAGTCAACCCGCGCCTGCTTATGAAGCGTAGTGAGCATTCGCGGCAACCATCTTGCACTTACTTTCATGATGTTGAGACAGTCAAGCATTATGGTGTGTATTCTACCAACGGATAGGTTAGTCATTTTTGCTAACATCTTAATTCTTACTCGTGCATCTTCCAACACAAGTTTTTCAATAATTTTCACATTATCTTCTGTAGCCGCTGTGATTGGCCCACCCGGGCGGGGGTCATCTTCGATGCTTTCCCTGCCTCCTTTGAATTCACTTGAGCACTTCTGTACGGATGACATTGAAGGAGCACAATCAAGACTCTGCTCCAAGGTAAACGGCAACCATTTCTTCTAGAATGTTTTTTTTAATTTTTCCTTGTTTAGTGAGGAATTTAATCACCTCACGGTGTTCGATTTGTTTTAACATTGTAGAGTCAGTCTCTCGTCATGTATGACTGAAGGTTACATAAGAAGTAATGAAGTTATCAAGAAGACCCTCAGGTATAAATATGAAATTTCGTTAGCTAATCCATTTTTTTAATTAATCAAATTATTAACAAGGCATCCTAATACCGAGAATATATTGAACTCCCCTCGTATATCTAGTATTTTTACATCACGCAAAACATTTGGAATTATAATCATAGTATTTGTAGCTTTGTTCAAGTCTACTTCTGATTGAACTTCCATTAAAGGAAGTATTTGTCTTAATTGCCGCTTTATTATATGTATAGTTTTTGTATATTATCCTGGATAAAGTTATTGATAAAAGTAATTTAAATTTTAGCAATACGGACGGTTTGGAGGAATGCCTTGGTCCGATATACAAAAACACTATACCAAGTTGGCGCGCCTTGTTATGTTGCTGGATGAATTTATTAATCCTTTCATCTTAATTTCCTTTATGTGTAATTTATTATTCATTTGCAAGCAAATGTTTATTTTAATCCAGTGAGTATATTTCGATTTACATTAATTTAATAAATAAGTTTTATGCCTCGCTTAGATCTACGTAAGCAAATGAATTAAAGTCTTTATTTTAATAAAACTGAAATGAAAAACAAACATATGGTCCACCTGATATAAAGTGGCCACTGCAGTCCATGGACACCTATTTTATATTGGGAAACGCCTATCTACCTCGTGGGGTCAAGGACGGGTTATGTCGGACTCGCACCGACTAAACGCCATGATGTTCACCTTCGCCGCATATTGGCACGGCCACGCGATCGCTCTCACACACATCTGCAACCTCATCTGCGTGAGCTGCCCTACGGCAGCCCATCAGAAAGAACACAACTCTTCCCCCTTCACCTACTCAGGTAAGGCACATCAGAACACAAGGCGCGCCTTTCTCTGCGGCCTCTCTCCACCTCCGCATTGAGCCCACCCGAGTCTGGTACGCGGAGGCTATGGAGCCAGGTAATTCAAGCACTCGTATGCACTAGCCTTGCCGACCCCAGTGGCGGATTTGGTACATTCCAACCAAGTTTTACGCGGAGAGTAGAGAGTGCGGTACCTCGCTATACTGACACGTCTCTCCCTCCGTGGCCTCACCACCACCGCTACAACGTTACGGCCCCGCCAGAGTCGTGGGGGATAGGGCGAGTGGCGCATCGTGGAGAGGACACCTCTTCCGCCACAATCCAACATCGCGCATCAATTGTGGGCTAAGCAAGCCTACTGGGAGCGGCAACCTCGTGTCGGTCCAACACCTGGGGCCAGCCAACTGGGTTCCTCTTTATTTACCCTCCGTGACTAAATCACGGCTACTTAGACCTGGTGAGTACCCGTTCGGGAGCGGCTCAATGCACACCTCGAGCCAACTTCAAATAAAAATGCTAGAGATGCGTTTTCACACGTGAAGACTAAGAGATAATGCCTCAATACCAGTTAATATACTTTAAGACTGGAGCACAACAGTTCAAGCACTACTATTTGGCAATAGCAATTCGTAAGATAACGGTACCTATCCAGACTGCTAAGAATTTAATTTTTACACACTTTTACTAGGCAGTAAAAGTGTGTAAAAATTAATGCCATAAAATAAACTTCGTTTTTTATTATCCTTCAGTTATTTTTTTTTATTTTTTTCCAGGATGCAACAAATAATAAATAAATCCGCATTACACAATAGCCCGGAAGAAATGATTACTATGTAAGACCCTTACAAACACACAAATTTCTAATTTGTTTTAAAATACCGCTGCTGCTACGATATGTTCCTGTCACCTTTAACATAATTATTTAATTTATAGCGCCGATTGGTTGCCAATTATTTACCTTGCATTTTCAACGGTTTTCGCCATTGCAAGAGCAGCATTACTTTCATTACTCTTGGCACATCATCATACGTTGACTCGTGAACCGTTAAATCTTTTACATACCGTACCTGCTTCAGTATACAATTATAAGGTTAATAATTATATTTAATTATATCACAAAATAAAGCAATATATTTATTTTCTCAGCATCATTCACCATTACAGCCTATTTTAAGGCCACTGCTGAACCGCGCCTTTCCCCATTCATTGCCTCACTGGGAGGATATTTCTCATAGTTCTCACTTGCGTTGCTCACACTTGGCAGGCGAGTTGGCCATCGTAGTGCTTTTATTATTTTAAGTTGTTATCAGAAGCTGTCCATCTCTTCTTTCATTTCCCTCTGTCGCTTTTTACGAAACCCACGGGATAGTATGTGGTAGTCTATATTCTTACACCGCCACAACACGAGAATAAAATAAAAATGTTGAATATGAATTAAATTTAATTGTAAAACTAGTGAAATTTAAATAAAAATATTTATAGTTTTTCATGTTTCGAATTGGTATAACCAAACTATTAAAATAGATTACAAAATACGTTTTTCTTTTGTAAAATGAAGCAAATAGGTGTTTCTAAATGTTGAATTTTAAACATTATACAATTTAATCAAATTGCTATTTTTTATTCTTTCAGATGCAGAGATTTATGGATCAAGTGTTTTACTCCAATCTTAGTTTAAGTGGATTTAAGTTTTTCTATGTTACCAGAGGATCAATTTTGTCTGTACGTGTATATGTCGTAGATAATTCTATCTCTTACGAGAGACCTATTATTTATTACCTCTTTCTAGTGCATGTGGAATTTTAAGGTGGCTTGCATTATGTTCCCGAATTCTTATAATTGCATCTTTTTTCAGATGATTGCAACTTTAATAAAATATGAGCTTGTTCTTCTTCAATTTCCTGAAGGTTAATATGGCTGACGTGATTGGGCCTCGTATGCATATTTATTTTTAGTTTAAAATTTGCAATGAAATAATGAAAACATCACAAATATTACTGTAACTTTATTTTTATGAGCATTAACGTATTTTTTTTCACGACGAAAATATAATAAATGTTAAAAAACTTTTCACTTGTTTCCACTTAAAAAAATAATCATAATATAGAGTTTTAAGGGTTAATAAGCTGCCTGCGGTGCATTCCGATAGATGACGAACGAAGCTTTAGTGTACAATAATGGAGGAAAAACCATCTTAAATGCTGAACCAACTCTTATACTATAGATGGAGAGCAGATCAGTGCGATGTTATCTGGTCTGCGTTTGCCGAATCGTCTCCCAAGAGTTAATAAGTATGAACAATACTATCGTTAAATATGCTTCTAACGTAATAGTTCAACGCTGCAACTATACTGTTGCAAAACGAAAGAGTTTGAGCAAAAGAGCGGCTTTTCTCTCTTCGGGTACCTGGATACCAACAAACCGATTCTCTTCATAACTGACTAGCAGTCCGACTTGTGGTGAATTGTAGAATGATAGTGCCTAATAGTTGACATCATCCTCCTAAACAAAATCGCTGGTGGTAATCGATTCCACAAGGAAGTTGTGCGAGGAAGAAAATATCTTCTAAATCTCACAGTGGTGGACCGCCAATCATCCAGGTGGTATGGATGTTATCGCAAGTTTAGTCGCGATGTGTGATGGTGAAATTGAGCGGCTGAAATTAGTCCGAACAATTCCTCACAGAACTCCCCGTGGTAAATGCGATAAAATACGCAAAGAGATGCATCATCTCTGCGCAGTGCCACTGTATCGAGCCGATCAGAAAGAACTCGGTCGTCGACGATTCGTACCGCTCTGCGCTGGATGCGGTCAAGTGGAAGAAGCTGGCACTGGGATGATCCGGCCCAGAGATGAGAATATTATTCCATGTGAGGCCGGATTTGCCCTTTGTAAAGTTTCAAGCGATGTGCCGGGATGAAATACTGTCTCGCTCTGCTAAGCACGCCAAGCTTTTTAGAGGCCAGTTTGGCCTTCTCTTCCAAGTGAACACGAAACGTCACACTATGCGATATATCGACGCTGAGGATTCCGATACTGGCTGAGGCAACAAAGGGAGTGCTTTGAAACTGAGGAGATACGACAAATGGGTTCTTTTCAGAGGTAAACGCGCAAACTTGTGTCTTCTGGGGATTGAACTGGACTAGTTTTAGTCGCCAGTCTGAGATTTTGTTCAACAAAGTCTCAGACTTTCAGACACAAGTTTGTTCCGGTACTCGGCGCCGTTTTCCTATTATTGGCACGGCCGGTGTAAAAAACATCACCAGTACTGTCTTCTGCATAGCAATTAATGTTTTTTTTATAAGATAAGGGTGACAAACGAGCACACAGTCCACCTGATGGTAAGTGGTTGCTGCGGCCCAAGACATCTACATCTATCCTCGTTTGCAAATCAAAATGCAGATGCGTTATCACCGGTGAGGACTAAGATGGTATGCCTCATTTCCAGTAAAAAGGGCCTCCTGCCACCTGCACCCATCAAGCAAAACGCAGAGGTAAACCTCTACTTCACGTTGGTATTCTGTGAGGTCGTGGTACCACCCCGGTTCGAGCCGGCCCATCCGTGCAACAGCAAAAGCTGCCGCGTGGCTCTACCACTGTTGAATGTTACCGATTTGCAACATATCATTGAAAAAGTAATAGTATATATCATCGTCTTATTAAAAGGAAGATGGTTCACTTTACTCCACTCTGATAACCCACCTATGTATGTAAATAACAGACACTTCACAGATTTTACTTTGGTAGGCAAGTCATTTATAAAAATTAAAAACAGCAGGGCCATGAGTACTACACTGACTCTCAACAGATCTAGTGAAATAATCGAAACCACTTATTCTAACAAATTGACGACGATTATTCAAATAGCTAGCAAAGAATTGAAGCAGCTCCAGAATAAAACCCAACTTAGCTAGCTTCTGTAACAGTATGTCATTACTCACCAGGTCAAAAGCCTTTCTAAAATAAAAATAGGCAGCGTCTACCTGTCTTCTAGAATCCATATCTGCACAGACATAGTCTACGTGTACTTTCAAGCTAGTATTCGTTGAGCGATTCTTTCGAAACCCATGTTGACTGTCATACTTGAATGTTATTTAACTGTTTGCTACTGTGAAAGTTCAATATGGTTTCAAATATCATCGCCAGAACCGAAAGCACCGTAATAGGTCTAAAAGCAGAAACATCCTTTGCAGTTTCGCCCTTTGGAACAGGTGTCAACCTAGATTGTTTCCATTGCTCTTTATATTTAACCTATCTAAGATACAAAATAAAAAAGGAACAACACCGGTGAACGAAGAGCTGGCGCACAATCCTTGCCCAGATAAACAGGAATGCGATCAGGGCCACCAGCAGCTCGTGGCTTTATTCGTTTTATTACCAATCTAAAATCACTATGGTCTACTTGCCAGACTGAGATGGACATCACGTTAACTTGTGAATTAACCACATTTTCGATATCTACATAGTTTAATTGAAGTTAATTTTTAAGAAGTACATTATGAAATACTGAGGAAAAATTTTCAGCAAAGGCATTAGCCGCATCTTGATCTGTTACTTCTTTAGCTTTATAATTATACGTTTCACCTTATAAACATATTTGCAAAAAAATATCGGATCGTCAATTATGCTTCTCTGTATCAACTTAATGTGCTGCTCATATAAAAATGCCAGTGTGTTCCTTATAAAGAGTGAAAATAACCGGAACCTTTTTAACACTAGAAGGGTCGGGAACATGCCATACCTACAAAGACCACGAGCGTCAAATTAACGATATATTGGATGTTTGTGATTGAATCAATATTATGAATTTTTAATGTTGATTTTAATTACTTAAATACTTTGA
The DNA here is from genome assembly GCA_963668995.1 of Parnassius mnemosyne. Classification (NCBI taxonomy): domain Eukaryota; kingdom Metazoa; phylum Arthropoda; class Insecta; order Lepidoptera; family Papilionidae; genus Parnassius; species Parnassius mnemosyne. The sequence goes on along the minus strand of CAVLGL010000115.1, from coordinate 43,584,756 downwards.
TTACATGGAACATTTACGACAAAAAAATTTATAGACATTTTTATGCATTGACAACAAACAGCTTTTTGGCAAACAGTGTATATATCAGGGGCGTTTTTTACATTTCGAATTAATTTGATATTGACATTTTTTATAGGATAAGGGGGACAAAGGAGCACACAATTCACCTGATGGTAAGTGGTTACCGTGGCCTATAGACATCTACATCTATCTTCGATTCCGAATCAAAATGCAGATGTGTTATCACCCGTGAGGACTAAGATGGAATGCCTCGTTTCCAGTAAAAAGGGTCTCCGGTTCTCAACACTCACCATACGAAGCACAGGAGCGTTAAGCTGCTATTTTACGCTAGTATTCTGTAAGAGCGTGGTCCTTCCCCGGTCGAGCGGACCCATTCGTGCTACAACCATAATATAGCTACAGCATGGCTCTACCACGTATAAATCATCATTGAATTACATCTTTTGGAAGTTCTTTATCAGACGGTACGGATTTGGCGGATGGAGGCTAGGCGACAAAAAGTGTAATATTTTTCCGTCACGACCCTCTCTGACGTACTGTGGACGGCCTTGGCCTTGTTTTTGCAATAATAGACGCTGTTAATTCATTTATTTGTATTTGTGTAATCAATATTATAATACGTTTATCAATAATAATATACTGCGAAAGGAACTTCGTTCCAACCGAGTGTTCCACGACACTCACGCATGTTTTTTTTAATGTGTAGTAAGGCTGTACTTCGGTATTATTTATATTATCTACAAGTTAAATAGTGGTTGAACATTGTTTTTTACTTATGTACTCAGCTCGAAGTTCATTTACGAGTGCGAAAATATAATTGTAGCGAGAAATGTTTTCATCTGTAACTTTCCTATAAACAATCCATGAATTTATAGCGGCTAAATCTAAAATATTGTAGAAGACATGGACTGGCCATCTTCTCCGAGTTCCAGCTCTTACGGTCTACTTTCGTGCTATTTGGTCAACTATGTCGACGCCCAGTTTGGTTTCGTTATAAAACTGTACAGTCTAAGGAAGTGTTTTTGAATAAGTATCAATATGAACATCTTGATGTAGTGTACTCAAGATAATTACATTTTTTCCAGGTTTATTTTGATAAACTGTTAGGATTGCGTTTGTTGCCGATTTAAAAATAAAGGTTTCATATCTTTGTGTACGAATGTTTCTACAAATTGGTGGTACTCTCGTCTTGCTCGTCTAATTGTTCCAACAATACTCGTATTTTCAGATCTTAGCTTTTCTGCTTATTTTAGAGATGTGCAGAAATTATCCGTGGTGACGTTTCGACCTTTTTAGAGATACGGTATTAACAGTTTCATAACTACATGTTCTGGTAATGAAATATCGTATAGTATTAGGCGCTCAACATCTTTTCCTAAATAAGGAAAGCCACCACATAGATATTTTCTCTCAACATTCACTAATAACAAAAACTTGATTCCAAATTTATCAGGTTTATTTGTAATGTATTGCAAAAAACGATAACGTGTTTTCGATGGAAATAACTGTTCTTCAACAGTCATATTTTCACCAGGAATGTAACACATTTCACAGTTTTCTATGAATTTATTCCATATATCAGAAACCATTGCAAACTTGTCTGTATATAAACGCGTATTACGCGTTTTTCTCAAATCAAATCGTAAATATTTCATTATTTAGTTGAATCTATTTTTACGCCAGGAGGAAAGATTTTTTTTGTTTTCTACATACCGCTTTGCGTATGGAGTAGGACCTTAAACTTTTCTTAGTACGTTTTGCTGACTTCGACGGCCCGTTCCACCACCACTAGAAATACACGTCCATTCACTGCCATCACTAGCTACTTGACTCATATTTACTTCTGAAAACGATGACGTTCTAACTAGCTTCCTACCACGGGTTATGCTTCCAGAGTGCTGTGCTCTTCTGCCAGGTCCAAGTCTGGTACCACGAGTTCTTCGGCTGCCATGTTCGCTGTGTAAACTCCTGTCCTACATTTCAGTTTCAAAAGGACTTTGAGTTGGAGTATCAGTTTCAGAATCCTCCGATGTGGAACTTTGTTGTTCTGGATAAAAGTCCCTATCCGTGTTTTCGCAAAGTTCTACTGATAATTCATTGTCACTTTCATCACCTGAGATATCTTCTTCTATACCACGAAGTCGCAATAACTCCCGTTCTATTTCTTAAGTCTGTCAATTCGAGCTCAGTTTATAATGTAAACACACGCCAATTAACTTCAAAGAATCAGTGGAAACTACAAGTCATGTCAACAAATACAAAATGTAAAAAAAAGATACGTTCAGAAGGTAGAAATAAATCTTTTGTTTTCAATACTTCACACTAATTGATGTGGCGTCAAATTGACGGCATTCGGTCTTATTAGGAATAAGTAAGCATTTTCCTTTTAACAATTATAACTCACTTATTTTTATTATTTTAAAACTTATAAAATCATAAATTAGGAAAAGTCATTAAATATGAATACAAACTGAAAAATAGATAAAAGTTATTAGGGATCAAAATCATTTTGCCGTCAAATTGACGGCGTTGACCCTTCTAGTGTTAACTAGTAGTAAACCAATATATCTTAGCCCTTTGGGATGACAACACATCTCCATTTTGATTCTTAATAAGGATAAATGTAGGTGTCTAGGTAGCCACAGCATAGACGTACTCTCTGATGGATTATGTACTCGTTTGTCATCCATATTATAACATAAACACTCACGCCTGTCACCCAGAGGGGTAGGCAGAGACTACGGACTTCCATTTGGCGCGATCCTGACACACCTCTTTCGCCTCTTTTACATCCATATATCTACGCATACACGCTCGTCGGTTAAGGGTACTACTAATCTGGCCCATTTTTAATGTATCGCCGATTTGGTCGATAAACCTTCGTCTAGGGCGTCCCTTCCCGACCCTGCCGTACGGGGACGGCAGGGACGGCAGGGTCATCCATATTCTATAAAAAAAAATACTAACAAAGCGTTGTCAAGAAAGCCAACTGTCTGTCTGTTTGCTTGTAAGAGATAACCAAATATAAATTTATCTAAACATGCGTTCGATGCCGCACAACTTTTCATACAGCCTAAAAATAATAATTTGAGCCTGGATGTTTGTATATCTACATCTTATGTACCTACATATTATGTTAAACTTAGTTATGAAAAAATAAAAGATCCTCTTGTAGAATACCTTCTTCCCCTCCTCCTCCTGTATTTTCTCTAAATTTAAAAGGAGTGCCAAAGCAGAAAAGAAACATCCCAACGGAAAGTGAAAATAGCCTTTTAAGACTTCTAAACTTAGTACCGTATAAACCGTGTAGTGGCGGTGTAAGAATATCCACTACCCTATTTTGTCCTGTGTGTGTCGAAAGGGCGGCAGAGGGAAACTAAAATAGAAGATGGGTAGCAACATCTTTTTGATAACAACATAAAATTATAAAAAACTGTAGTTGCCAACCCACCCGGTAAGGGTGGTAACTACGGCAAAAACCTCCCTATAAGGCAATCTACGGGAGATTCCTTTGTTCAGCAATGGACTTTTATAGACTGTAATGGAAACTTAGTACGTGGTTTCAAGTAAATTCACGATAAAATTATACAGCTCATGCATAATTCTCACTAGTCGTATGTTTTTGGCAAATATAAACATAGTAAAGCATTGTAGTGTGGTGGTGGCGTAGGAGTATCCAAATCCAATCAAGCTTTTTTGTCGTTTAGTTTTAACTTTCTCGCTGCCCATTGGCGTATAATACCCGATTGGCGCATGAGTTTTGGTACTGTGATTGATAATCCGTCTGTTAAAAGATTAAGAAAGAAGAAGGCCGTACTATGACGTTTTAACATTTCAACTCGTATCATCAAATTAAAAACAAAAGTTCAATTACGTCTTATTGCTGGGCACAGGCTTTCATTATTCACGTTGGCTTTTGAGATAATTTTAGAGTAAAAAGACATCACCGCGCTCTTTCATTGCATGCTAGCCGACATCATAATGTTCTCGAAATATTTAAATTTTCCTAATCTCTTAGTCATCACTAAAATATTAAGTCTTTTCGCGAGTTTTTAAACTTCACAGCTGTGCACATGCTAAATGTTACTTACTACATATAATGGGGACTTTTTTTATTTCTTTGCATTTTAAATTGAGTTAAATAGTAATAAATAGACTTTATTTAGTTTTTTTTTCAATTGTAGCTTATGTGTATTTTATATACCCGGAACTATGCTGTACTAATAAATTATTGTATAGCATACTTTCGGGATAGTTTTAATAAGACATAAAAATTAAGATGATAAGAGAAGAGGCAAGCGTATATATAATGGCTGGAGATGGATCGCCCCAACGCGACGGAAAGCCCGCGCTCTCACAGAACGTCAACGTCCTTAGTTGAATAAAGGACTTATGAATAAAGGTGATAATATTTAATGGGAAATATGAAACGCAGCCACATACTTTTTACTTTTATTTAATTTATGTACCACCAGTAACATAGGCCGATTTTTTTTCTACCTAGGAGTTCGTCTGGGTAAAAACCAACCCTCTTACCTATTGCTGCTCCTAATAGTAGTGCATGCACTGCTATGTTCCGGTCTAAAGTCTGTATAGACAGCTTGCTTAGTTACAGACTGTGAGGGATTCCATCTTAGCCCTTAGAGATGACAAAGCATCTGAAGTCTTCTTTATTTAAAGTTGGTAACAGTTGTCAATGGTCTGCAGGAGCTATTTACCATCCGGTGGACTGACATCAGGTGGTTCTTTTGTCTTTTCAATTTTATGAAGAAAAATCTGACAGTTTTCACCCTTTAAAGGAATTTTCAAAGATTCAAAATACAAAATAATAATTTCAAAATTTAAATTGGTAGCAAAATAATTTGTGTCAAGATATATGACTTTTTTGTAAGATAGGCTTATGAAAAAAAAAACGTTTTATTTTTTTAAAATATTTTCTTTTTTAAAGGAATTGTTTAAAGTAAAGGCTACATTGTAAGCAACGTTGAGACGTTCGTTTTATCACAGTAGTTTATTACTGCGGTGAGTTATTTAGGGAACTACTATTGTCTTATTGAATTACTGATAGGGTGAAAGTCAAAAGCATCAAGATTATACAGATGAAAGACTTTTTTACCTTTTATCGGATAATATTTTGAGAAACGTTACTAAACCTTTTCAAGATATTCCAAGTTCCTTGAACAATAAAAATATTTAAGGTATATTAAAGAAAGAAAAACCCTACTATTTGGCGACCACTAAGTCAAATTCACCTCCATAGAGAGAGATTGCTGATCACTATTGATGTCGCTGCAGTAGATAAACGATTGGCTAAAGGCGGCTCATCACGCTGGCAAACATAGTAGTGAATGTGTTGGAAAAGATATTGGCCAAGAGTTTGTGACAGCGTCTACACGTTGGAAGGTCGTTCAGTTTGTTTCGGTTCAGGCCAATGTGCGGACGAATTTATTAAAATGGATATTGAGGCACCTGCTGCGGTTTATTTATTCACATCATACCACTACTACATGAATGTGTATAAGAAAAGGGTGATCAAAAAGAAATAGAGAAAAAGACATTTTATTTCTTGTGTTCCATAAATGATTTTCAGCTTGGTGGGCTATAAAGCGAAAAGTTTCTTCATTGGTCATTGTAACTGCCATTGTGTAGACTAGTTACGATGCGTGAATATAAAATTTAAGTGAGATGCGTCTGATCACTCTGGGAACTCGTAGCAAACTAAACGTGCACCCAACGTGTGGACGCGATGGCCAATTCTCTGCCAAAACCCTTTGATCTTTTGTAAAAACCCAACACCACACGGATTTCACCCCAACTTTTGGGCCATCTTTCCAATACATACCAAGTGTAGCACAAACACCCGCTCTGCATCATGGCCATTTTGTTCAATAACTTGTTCTTGTAAATATTGGGAGTTTTGATCAAAAAAATGCGACAAGTAGTTTTGCAAGTCCTCTTATTGTTAACCTAATACTACTCAAAAAATTTTGAAGAGACCAAAACAGGTAATAATCTGAGTGTGCAAGGTCAGGTCTATATGGTGTATGTACGAGTATTAACACTTCCCATACAAGCTCTCTCAAATTTTGCTGAGTGGCCAAAGAAGCGTGTGGTCTAGCGTTAGCATAATGAAAGATTTAAATAAAACTAATTTTACGGATTTTATCGCGTATATTAACTTATTTTACATTCCCGACGTTTCAAGCACTTTACAGCACCCATGGTCACGGGGGGGACTGAAGTGTATGACGTCCCAATGTCATAGTTAACCACGGCTACCTCCAGAATTAAAATTATTAATTTTTGTTCCGATCTACGCAGTATGAACTTACAGTATCATGAAGTCTTGCAGTTGTATGCTTGGGTTGGGATTTAATTTTATTAATTATGGGATCCCAAGTAGATGGTAGTACCCAGCCATCATCTCTATTGAAATTAGGATGTTTTTTGATTTCAATAGCCTCGCGAATCATCCTTGGAAGGAATCGGTGTTCTTTAGCGAGGATTTGTGGTCTATCAAATCTAATGTAAAGACGGGGGCGATCCTGCACATGTTCACAGACTGCAGACTTCCCGGAGCGTCTATTCTTCACATCAGCTATGTGTTCCTTAACGCGAATTTTTATGGATCTTTTAGTTTGTCCTATATAAGAGAGACCACATTCACAATCCAGCTTGTACACTCCTGCATCTTGCAGAGGAATATTACACTTGACTGATGGTAAAAACTGACTAATCTTCTTCGGTGGCTTGAAATATGTTTTAATGGAAGCACGCTTCAAGATGTAGCCAATCTTGTCAGTGACACCTCTGACATATGGCAGTACAGTAGGCACTCGTTCGACTGTGGCCGGCTTCACTCGTTCACTGTGACGTAGGCGCGGAACCCGAAGCTTATTGTCGTGCAAAACTTGCTTGACGTGTTGGAGCTCGGCGGCCAGGTGTTTACTGTCACAGATTCCTCGTGCTCTCTGAAACAAAGATTTACCCACGGTAGCTAACTGTGAAGGATGGTGGTGAGAATCACCGTTTAAATATCTATCTGTATGGGTCTTTTTTCTATACACAGTGTGGCTCAAGGTGTTATCAGGATTCCGAATTACTAACACATCTAGAAAAGCTAAATAATTGTTTGCCTCTAACTCCATTGTGAACTGAATTTTAGAATTTAAGGAGTTAAGATGGTCTAAAAATGCAGTTACTTTATCTAAAGGTAGAATTGTGAAAGTGTCGTCTACGTACCGCTTGTAGAATCTTGGGTAAGATGTAGATGAGTAGTATGAAAGTAGATGGAGTGACGATGGGCTCACCTGTATCTCCCATTGTTGCCGATATATTCATGGAGGACTTTGAGGAGAAAGCCCTGCTTACTTCTACCATAAACCCAAGATTCTACAAGCGGTACGTAGACGACACTTTCACAATTCTACCTTTAGATAAAGTAACTGCATTTTTAGACCATCTTAACTCCTTAAATTCTAAAATTCAGTTCACAATGGAGTTAGAGGCAAACAATTCTTTAGCTTTTCTAGATGTGTTAGTAATTCGGAATCCTGATAACACCTTGAGCCACACTGTGTATAAAAAAAAGACCCATACAGATAGATATTTAAACAGTGATTCTCACCACCATCCTTCACAGTTAGCTAGCGTGGGTAAATCTTTGTTTCAGAGAGCACGAGGGATCTGTGACAGTAAACACCTGGCCGCCGAGCTCCAACACGTCAAGCAAGTTTTGCACGACAATAAGCTTCGGGTCCCGCGCCTACGTCACAGTGAACGAGTGAAGCCGGCCACAGTCGAGCGAGTGCCTGCTGTACTGCCATATGTCGGTGGTGTCACTGACAAAATTGGCTACATCTTGAAGCGTGCTTCCATTAAAACATATTTCAAGCCGCCGAAGAAGATTAGTCAGTTTTTACCATCAGTCAAGTGTAATATTCCTCTGCAAGATGCAGGAGTGTACAAGCTGGATTGTGAATGTGGTCTCTCTTATATAGGAAAAACTAAAAGATCCATAAAAACCCGCGTTATATAACACATAGCTGATGTGAAGAATAGACGCTTCGGGAAGTCTGCAGTCTGTGAACATGTACAGGATCGCCCCCGTCACTACATTAGATTTGATAGACCACAAATCCTCGCTAAAGAATACCGATTCCTTCCAAGGATGATTCGCGAGGCTATTGAAATCAAAAAACATCCTAATTTCAATAGAGAAGATGGCTGGGTGCTACCATCTGCTTGGGATCCCATAATTAATAAAATTAAATCCCAACCTAAGCATACAACTGCAAGACTTCATGATACTGTAAGTTCATACTGCGTAGATCGGAACAAAAATTAACAATTTTTAATCTGGAGGTAGCCGTGGTTAATTATGATATTGGGACGTCATACACCTCAGTCCCCCCCGTGACCATGGGTGCTGTAAAGTGCTTGAAACGTCGGGAATGTAAAATAAGTTAATATACGCGATAAAATCCGTAAAATTAGTTTTATTTAAATGTGTAGTGTTCGCGTAAATATAAGAAATCATTATAATGAAAGATCCTTTTCTGTTTTTCATTTCCGGACGTTTTTCCTTAATTTCTAGCTTGAGTCTCATTAGTAGTAGGCAGTCTTTCCCGGCTGTAAAAGCTCATAATAAACGATGTCCTTCCAATCCCATCATACACACAGCATCACCTTATTGCGTGTTAATCCTGTTTTCGCTACAGTCTGTGGAGCTTGACTACTCTTTGTCCATAATTTTTATCGCACGTTAAATGATGAAAATTGGATCACCTACGACAAAAACCATCAATCTTTTCAAAAATGCTTCGGTTTCATTACATTTCAATAGAGAATCGCAAATGAGTACACGATTCCTTAAGTTTCTTTCAATATGCTCGTGTGGTACCCAAATATCGAGCTTTTTTATATAGCCAGACTTTTCAAATGATTTAAAACTGTTTTATCGTCAATTCTCAATTTCTCGGCTATGTTGTAACTGCTAACATGCCAATTTTGCTCCACTTTTTCAAAAATGGCATCTACGTTATCCATATGAGGGCGACCAGATTGATTTACATCTTTGACATCTAAATTCCCGGACTGAAACGCTTGAACCAATTTTTGCTACTCTTAGTGACATTGAATTAGTTCCACTTTTTTTTTTCGTTATGTGAGTCGCTTTTTTGTCTTTTTTTAATAAAATTTCAGAATGTATCGAATTTCTTCGTTAGATTTACCCATTTTGGCACACAGAAAAACAATTGAAAAATGACGGAAAAGTGTGTTATTTTATAAAGATTCCTTATATTTACGCGAACACTACACATTGAATAAAACAAATTTTACGGATTCTACAACTCTACGTTTTGGGTGCTTTACAGCACCTGAGGTCACGGAGGACTGTGGTGATTGAAATCCCGATGTCAGAGTTAACGCGGAGTACCTTCAGCTTTTTGAATCATTAATATTGGTCCGATCTACGCAGAATGAACTTACTGTGTCTTGCATTGGTATGCTTGGGTTCAGTTTTAATTTTATTAATTACAGGATCCCAAACACTGGTGATAGTACAAAACCAGTGGTAGTACCCAGCCTCCCTCTCTATTGAAATTAGGATATTTTTTAATTTCAATAGCCTCACGTATCATCCTTCGCAGGAATCGATGTGAAAAATGTTGCTAGTAATGAATGTTGTAATACGTTTATATAGCATAGAAAAATTGCCACATTTTAAAAAATCTTTTCTCGCCAAAAAATCTGTTGAACAATAGATAATTTGCCAAAAATATTAAAGAAATTCCATCTTAGTCAATAAAAAAACTTCATGACCATCATAAAATCAATTCTCGATTTTTCTATTTAACGATTGTGTCATAAAACTTATCGCATTATATATAATAATAGAGAATGAAAGTTTTATGATGTTTAATAAAAAACTATCGTTACAGAAAGTCACTTCGCTATCGCAGTTTCTTAGGTCTACGCTTTATATAGGGTTTTTAATTAAGATTGCTCGAACTTTGAAATTAAATAAAACAATTTTATCGCACTGACAAAATGGTATGAATCCTTAGTGTATACTCTTGTGTGTCCTCTGAGTGGTGATAGTATTTTTGCGAAGTATTAAGCCAATCTGTAAGTTCTGTAATGGAGCGTTCGGTTTCTGTATTTTTGGTAACCCATACAACTTCGGTGGTTTTGGCACACGCAGGTATTATCAAATTAATGTCTAGATTGAATTTCTCGAAGTGTTTCTTAATTAGCTCGCTAGTTGTTTTAAGTGTTTTAGTTGTAGGGTCAGTTTTGACCTTTACGTACGTACTTTTAAATTGTCATTCGACGTATCCATTTTAACCGTAGCGTTACCTTTTTCTGCGCGGAGAATTGTGAGGTCTGATCTATTGCGTAAGTCTTTCAATGCGTAGATTTAATTTCGGCGCTAACATAGACGAAATGTCTTGACGTCTGGCCTCTTAATTTTGATTAACATTAACATATTATTTTTATACAGACAGTCCTCAACACTACAGATACGGGATTCATCGCGGTGTTTTTACGAAATTCATATCGTTGGCTAAATTTTTTATTGTCGCGTCCAAAGAGAATATAATCACTACGTTTAAAAGGCAGGACTTCCTAAAAAAAAGTAAATGAAAGGGCGCCAAGCTACTCTACCAAAATCAAGGGATGACATTTAATTTTTGACAAACAGTGCTGAAAACATAAGCGAATTATAATAGTGCTGCAAAATGTCTATCCTCGTATAATAGTTTTACTAATTTAACGTTTATGGATATTTTTACATAATAAAAGTTACAAATATATACTGAATTATTTATGAGAAATAAACTTTAAAGGTGGGGATGAGTAAAATGCCGATAAGGATAAGAAATTAATGAATTTTACACACAGCAATTTGTAACTAAATCTCTACAATTATTAGCTACAAAAATATGTATAAGGAAAATATAAAATAATAAACGCACTATTATACTAGTTGTTTACGCCCGAACGGTGGTTTCTGAATCGACGTCAGAGGGCGCGCGGCTCGGTGCCATACCGGTTTTGACGTCGGTCGAGCGGTGGGTATTGAGAACGCGTAAAGGTGCAAACGAGTCGTCTGCCAGCTGTGCTAACGTCAGCACGCTGTCAATCAGGCGCGGCTAGTAAATATACTGTCTAGGATTTGTAACGCGCATTCCTTGCTGGATAGCTTGCCCGGGACTCATTGTGTCTGACTCAGAATCTGTATAAGTGCATTCGACAATATTAGCTAATGCGGCCTTTGATATTCTAGAAATAACTGTTGCTAGGCGAAACGGGACATTTCCCGACACCGGGACATTCCCTGTTCGTTTTGTGTGTTAAGCTTTATAACAACGAGAGTTAGTGGCTTCTGTAAGTTAGTTAATAGTACAATAGAGTTCATGGACTGTCATCGTGACGAACGAAGAAAGTGACTGTGGACGGCGCCGCGGAAGATTACCTCAATTTGGAGCGGCGCTGACGTCCGGGCTGCTGCCGACGGTAGAGGTCTAATAAGGTCAATCACCACCAGTCACACCCAGATACACATCACAGCACCTATTTCCCTTGCACCACACAACCACATACGACCTGACCGAATCCTGAGGGACCAGTCGCCTTGGATATAGGTAAGTAAGCTCCGTCTAATATTCTTCCTGTTGTATAACAGCAGGATCAAACGCCCCCCCTTATTGTTTATTGTAATTAGAGACTTTCCACTTTGGCCTTAGGTGGCCCGACCTACGTCTGCTCGTTGAAACTATGCTGAATGGGCCCCGGAGGATTTGACCACTATGGGAGCAGCCGTAGGCCGTAACATACTGGTAGCAGAGCGTGGTTCCGGGTTCGATTCCCCGGTCGATCCCGACCATAGTGTTTGATAAAAATTAAGCAATTCTGGTGGCAGGGAGCGTTGGTTTGATTGGTTTAATTTTGTGTCTACAATCACGCCCGTCCGTAATACGTAAACATATTTTTTTGTACGTAATAATAAAATTATTTTCCTTTGTTGCTTGCTTATTTGGTTATCGGGTAGATTGAAAAGCCGCGCCCGTTTAGTGCGCAAGCGGGAGTTTTTCTAGAGGAATGCGTCATGTAAAAAATGCTTTAGGCTTTCCGCGAAATTTTCCTATCTGTAGCGGTTTAAATTAAAAGAATTGAATTTAATCTACTCCTTTAAATGCTACTGGTATTTCGATGAAAGAAGCAGGGAAAAGGGAATATGGTATAAAACAATACAAAGTCAGCCTCTTCGAATACCGTGGTATAACAATATTAAAATTAATAGAAACCATATAATTGTTATTCATAGATTACGTTCTGGGCACTACCCGAATAAAAAAATTTGTATTTTTAATGAAATAAGCAGACACGCGCAATTGCGATATTTGTCATATTATAGAAGATGTACAACATATGCTAGCAGAATGTGTCAAATATCAAAGGGAAAGGGAGAATCTGGTACAAAAATTTAGTATCAATTTGTGTGAAACGGGTTGGTTTTTGAGTATACTTGCGGAGCCACACTCAGCGGTAGCAAAATCAGTCAGTACCATATTTTTACCACATTGATTGCCCCTTTCCAAATAGCATTGGTGAAACGGGAACAAGCTAGGTTACGATAAGGCTGACATATCCTTGTAGGATAAAAGCCTTTTTAAATAAAGATAGATAAAAAAAAATGCTACTGCATGTGTTTTGTACATATATTTAATCACTGTATTTGATTGTTGCGTCTGTTTGCTGAAAGGAAAGTTTGAATTCATTTGAAATTGAAAGTCGTGCTTTTTGGAAAATTGTGTATATGTTTTGTGATAGTGTTTAATCATTTTGCTTTGTGAAAATGAAGGCTGAAATTAGATAACCCTATTTGTGCCGAAAGGAATAAGGAGTCGTTCCTTCGTTGGTTTTCGCATTTGTAGGCACTGTCTAAGATACTTATTTGAAATGAGAAATAGCGCTGTCTCTTACGTTTATTGTTTTGTATAATTTGGAAGTTGACCTATGTGCATCAGTGATTAATTTGGTTGAATTAATTCTGTAGTTGAACATTGATGCTTTTGAAAAATTTGTTGAAATATGAGCATAGGACTACTTGTCTAACAGGCTAGCTAGTTTTGGAGATTATCAGATTGAAATCAGCTGCCGCACTATTTAGTAAATGATTATATGGTGGATGACTTGGTTAGGCCTACTTGTTGAAAATTCATACTAGGGACTATCTGTGAGTTTCGTTCGGCTCTCCACAGACGACGTTCATGTGGAATTATGGGTGCTCTCTGCACTGAAGCTTAGGAGGCCACTCTGGGCCGCTTCATGTCGCGTCGCTGTTTGCAGACCTGATCCGGTCGGATTGTGGAACTAATCATAGGAGCACAGATAGGTGTTTGAAGGAGGTCGTCGGACTTCTGTCTAGGAATAGGACTTATTTATGGGCTGCGATGTCCACGAATGGTGAACCCTTCGGCTTGCCCACGTTGGGGCTGTAATTTTGAGGCGTTGTTTAGGGTTGCAGGACCTGATGGGGTGCCTAGGGTGGCCTAGTTTGGTTGTAGTTTCGGTCTTGTAACTTGCCGTCGTGACCCCGTCCCGCTGACCGGTTTGCTCGTGGACCAAAATCTTTATGTCCGAGACGGGGGTTTGTTTACGCCTGAACGGTGGTTTCGGAATCGACGTCAGAGGGCGCGCGGCTCGGTGCCATACCGGTTTTGACGTCGGTCGAGCGGTGGGTGTTGAGAACGCGTAAAGGTGTAAACGGGTCGTCTGCCAGCTGTGCTAACGTCAGCACGCTGTCAATTTTTGTTCGGGAACTCGGAATAATTAGGCGCGGCTAGTAAATATACTGTCTAGGATTTTTAACGCGCATTCCTTGCTGGAGAGCTTCCCCGGAATTCATTGTGTCTGACTCAGAATCTGTATAAGTGCATTCGACAATATTAGCTAATGCGGCCTTTGATATTCTAGAAATAACTGTTGCTACGCGAAACGGGTCATTTCCCGACACCGGGACATTCCCTGTTCGTTTTGTGTGTTAAGCTTTATAACAACGAGAGTTAGTGGCTTCTGTAAGTTAGTTAATAGTACGATAGAGTTAATGGACTGTCATCGTGACGAACGAAGAAAGTGACTGTGGACGACGCCGCGGAAGATTACCTCAATTTGGAGCGGCGCTGACGTCCGGCTACTGCCGAAGGCAGAGGTCTAATAAGGTCAATCACCACCAGTATCACCCAGATACACATCACAGCACCTATTTCCCTTGCACCACACAACCACATACGACCTGACCGAATCCTGAGGGACCAGTCGCCTTGGATATAGGTAAGTAAGCTCCGTCTAATATTCTCCCTGTTGTATAGCAGCAGGATCAAACGCCCCCCCTTATTGTTTATTGTAATTAGAGACTTTCCACTTTGGCCTTAGGAGGCCCGAACTACGTCTGCTCGTTGAAACTCTGCTGAATGGGCCCCGGAAGATTTGACCATTATGGGAGCAGCCATAGGCCGTAACACTAGTAATTAATTAAGTAAAAGTAAATGATGACTCCGTAGGAGAGTGGGTAAGCGTTTGGCTTCGGCACTGTAGGACTGAGGGTTCGTTCCCGCTCTGAACATGTGTTTCTATGCTGTAAAATAAGTAGTCTGCGTCTGGATGCTTGTTTTCAACGTTAATAAAACTGATTGGATTAAATTGCTTTTAATTGTAACAAATACTATGTACAAATCGCTAGGCTTCTTCACAGAGGTACCTATGTACATACTACTCGCAGAGTCGCTTTCAAAATGAGTGCTTATTATAGCTAATGTTTGTAGATGATTCCATAAAAATATATTTATTACCAGGTGACTTTGAGTTTAGTAATATAATCGAATTCTTACCAAAATATGACTTTAGGGAGATATTATCTTTTGCTACATGTAAATGAAACCTAATTAACATATACGTAATTGTGGAAGTTTTAATTAAGTTTACTGATGGAATAACAGTTCGTTTTAGTTGGATTCTAAATCCTCGGATTTGCAATGTTTGCCACTATTTTGAATTTCTGAATCTTTTCAATTGGTGCATGTGCCTGCTACTTAACCCCTTGCCTGCATGTGAATTAATTCACTATTACACTATACACTATATACAATCACATTTTTATTGAACAAATAGAATGTTAGTAGTCACAATTGATAATGTAGCTTTTAGTTAAATTATAATTCGTTTCGAGCTATCAGATTTAGAAAATAGTGTGTTTGTATTTATGCACACTATTATACACTGTAAAAGCTGTCCTACGTTGATGGCAAGTCCAAAAATGTACTCACGTTAAATATCATATTACAATTAAAGTTGCTACGCCTTTTCTTCTTTTCTTCTATCCTTTTCTTGTTATTATTTTTTCCGCTTCTTACACCATTTAATTAGCAAATTTTATAATACATGATTATTTTTTTACCAATTCTGGAAATGAAAAAGGACTCCTATAGCAAAATTAAAAGCAACCTTAATAAAAAATATAGAAAAATGTAACTGTTTAATTTGACAATTGAACCTATTTGATTTGACAATGACGTTAATAGACATATTACGAAAAGCAGAAAGAAGAGATAACCGGCATGAAAGAACCCTGTAGTACATGTAATTTTTACTATGGAAGTTGCAGAAGCCTGGTCGCGTCGTCCAGAGATTGTTTCGACACGTTATAGACCGCGCGTTGTTTATTATTACTCGCGTATGTTGTCAATGGTTGCGTTAGGTTCTCCCCCCCCCCCCGAACGGGTTCCCGCCTTGTCGTGGCGGGGGGGCTTAGTAGCCGTGGCTTGGTCACCCACGGTGAACAAAGAGGAACCCTTTGGCTGGCCCGTGTTGTAGGGCCGGCCCGAGGTGACCAATCCGAGTGGGCTTGGCGAGCCCATGTCGGATGTGTGTCGGGGGGCGGCGGTGAGAGGTGACTCCGCACCCTCTACCGCTGCAGCCGAGGTGGAGTCGCGGAGGAAGAGGAGTGTTGGTATGGCGATGCGCCACTCGCCCTATCCTCCGCGACTCTGACGGGGCCGCACCGTTAATGATGCGGTGGTGGTGGGGCTGCGGGGGGAGAGGAGTGTCGGTATTGCGAGGCGCCGCTCTCCCTACCCTCCGCAGCCTAATCTTGGTTGGCGGCGGAGCCATAGACCAGATTCGCCGCTGGGGCCAGGAAGGCCGGTGCTTCTGAGTGCTAGTTTTTCCTGGCCCCATGGCCTTCGCGCATCGTACTCGGGGGCGTCTTTTGCGCATTGGAAATTGGAGGCCGAGGAGGAGGGCGCGCCATGTGTTCTGGTGCGCCTTACCTAAGAAGGAGATGGGGGAGGAGTAGTCCTCTCCCGAGGAGGGGCCGCCATGGAGTGGCCAGCGCAGGTGGGGCCGCGGAAGTGTGCGAAAGCGTTCCCGTGGCCCTGCCAATATGCGACGAGGGTGGAACACTATGGGGTTTTAGTCGGTGCGAGTCCGACATAACCCGTCCTTGCCCCCGCGAGGCGGGTATGCGTAGGCATTTCCCCATGTAAAAAAAAGGTTCTTACATTGACACCCCCGAACGGGTTCCCGTCTTGTCGTGGCGGGAGGCTTAATAGCCGTGGCTTGGTCACCTCCGGTGAACACAGAGGAACCCCTTGGCTGGCCCGTGGTGTAGGGTCGGCCCGAGGTGGCCACTCCGAGTAGGCTTTGCGAGCCCAATTCGGATGTGTGTCGGTGGACTGCGGTGGGAGGGGTGTCCTCTCCCCCTGCCGCAGTGTTAATATGGCGATGCGCCACTCGCCTTATTCTCCGCGACTTAGACGGGGCCGCACCGTGGGTGCGGTGGTGTTGGGCCGCGGTGGGAGAGGAGTGTCGGTATTGCGAGGCGCCGCTCTCCCTACCCTCCGCGGCCGAAACTTGATTGGCGGCGGAGCCAGAGACCAGATCCGCCGCTGGGGTTGGGAAAACGGGTGCTACTAAGCGCTCGATTTTCCTGGCCCCATGGCCTCCGCGTATCGAACTCGGGGGGTCCGATACGCAAGTGGAGTTGGAGGGGGGCGTGTCTTGTGTTCCTGGTGCGCCTGGCCTGAGAGGGAGAGTGGGTAGGAGAGGTTCTCCCCCGAATATGCGGCGAAGGTGGAACACCATGGGGTTTTAGTCGGTGCAAGTCCGACATAACCCGTCCTTGCCCCCGCGACGCGGGTATGCGTAGGCATTACCCCATGTAAAAAAAAGGATCTTACGTTGACATTGATGTTGGGCATATAATAAGGTTGTTAGTTTTCGGTATATGTCGCCTCACGTTTATCTAAAGTTTCCATGCAACTCTTGTAATCAAATGTCGATAAAACTGTCTTTAAATCACTGGACGATTTGTCTATGTTATTATTTATGAAATATAGATAGGTACGTATTCGCTGAAACACTGTTATTAACAAATTTTTGCTTGTCTAAATTAAGATCGTTTTGTTTGCCCTATATCTATTTTGGAAGGAAGATTTTTATAAGCAAGTAGATATTGTTGCAATGGGCTAACCGGTATCTCACATTGTCGCCGATATTTTCATGGAGGACTTTGACAAGAAAGCCCTGTTTCCATCCATTACAGCCCTTCTCAAGTCCACTGCTGAACATAGGCCTCCCCCAAGGAATGCCACAAAGCACGGTCCTGAGCCACCTGCATCAATCGACTTCCTGCATATCTTACCAGGTCTTCACTCCATCTAGTAGGGGGACGCCCTACACTTCGTCCGCCGGTACGAGGCCGAGGTAGATTTTGAATACCTTGTGAAAAAAAGTTGTATCTAATCATGCAGTTTGGAAAATTATACTTAAATGGTGTTAAAAATCTACTAAACCTGAGTATAATTATTGTGTAAAATAAACTTTAAATTTATAATACTTTTTAATAATTTTAAATAAAACTAATTTCTAGAACATCTTAATTCTATAAACTCTAAAATTCAATTTACTATGGAATTAGAGCCAAATATTTTTTTAAAATTTAATAGATGTGTTAGTCACCCGAAATCGTAACAACATCATAGGTCACAATGTATACAGAAAAAAGACCCATACAAACCGATATTTAAACGGTAAATCCCACCACCATCCTTCACAGTTAGCTACCGTGAACAAATGTTTGTTACAGAGAGCACAATTGATCTGTGACAACAGCATATACAACCTCATAAAACCAGCAATAAATAAGTAAGACCCAAGAATAACAATACTAAGTTCTAATGATAAAATACAGCGACAGTGTTAATTTCCCCGTAAGGGTAATAAATTTGGTTTATTTAGCTTCACTGCGTTTTGTACAACAAGCATTGTAATTAAATGATACTGAAACAATAAATAAAAAGCAATTAGCTCACGAACACGTAGAAAACGTTTAATTATAGAATTTAGGCGTATACTTTATATAGGGATATTCTTATCCTTGAACGCACGACAAATATTTTATCGTACAAAATTTGTTATTGAGGTAACGATAAGCAGCGTAATAGACGTCTAACTTTAATCATCTGTCAAGCGTGGTGATCATAGGGAGCCGTGGTATGGACGCTTAGTCTTAATTGTCAAGTTTGACAGGCTACTTTTCGATCGCAGTCCAAGTCGTCTCGCAACATCAACGCTGCTGTCCATAGCCGTTCTTGGTATTTTGCGTCTGACGTAAACGTAATGGCTATACCGCCATCTATCGGAAGCCTAAATTATGAGTTAACTAGTGATCCGACCTCACTTCGCACGCGTGTTTTCTGGATTTTGAAAACTGCGCCGCCGACCGGGTCCAATTATGAATTTAAACCATCAAGCAACCTCATAAAATGCACATAAAAATTCATCAAAGTCGTTCTTGCCTTTTAAGAGTTTTAGCGAGATTAAAGGGCAATTGATTTTTGTATATGTATAGAGATTTAAGTGTCAACAATGTCATATGATATCAACGCGCCAAATCGTCGACCTTTATCTGTAACCAATGAACCATGTAAAGAAATATAATCAATAAACCGGAAAAAAATCAAATTATACTGACTGTTCAGGCGTAATCCTCCTGAAAAAAGTTGTAAAATGTATTAGGAAATTTCTATTTTAGTTCTTTAATTTTTTATGAAAAAAATATCAAGCTCAAGCAATTTAGTAAAATAAAAAGAGTATTTAACAAGAAACGGAAGTTTTGCCATTTCAAAACTTCCGTTCATTGTTAAAGAACTTGCAGTAATTTGAGACTATTAATTTTAAATATGATGATGGCAATTATGATGATGAGATAAGATGGCGAAATTTTTTTTTATATATATTTATAAAAAATACATTTTTCGGAGTTTTATGCCAAGCAATGTATGGACCAAAAGTCGATTTTCTCTGATGAGGCATTTCAACTAAAGGAAAGAAGATGTGAGACAACATCAGCAACTCCATCAGAACAGTCGAATAATGACTAATTCTCTGTAGGAATCGAAGTTCCTTTGCGGGAATTTTTGGTCTTTTAAATGTAACGTAATGACAGATGCGATCTTGATTGTGATATTCACAGGCAGCAGATTTCATGACATAATCGTTGGAAATTAAAAATAAGCAGTTAGTTAAAATTTAAGACGACCAAATTCGTAAAAAATATAAGCAGTTTATATTAATATAGAATGAATTTAAAAAACTATGATTTCAAATATTTACCTTATAATTAACAGGGAAATATATTACAATAACTGAATATTTTATTACATTGGTTAAAACGGAAGTTGCTGCTTTTAGAAGGCCTAACAAATTTCCAGAAAATTCTTCACAAATATCAACCATATTAACATTAGAACATGGTTTATTTAATCATTTTTAATTTACATATTCCGGATTTATCAGATAATTTTAGTACTATATAGGATACAATTTATTTCTATTCCTAAGATGAACCAAACCTATAAAAACGAATATTTTCATCACTATCGTTATAAAATCGTTAACTGTTCGCCACTAAACAATGTTATTTTCCATAGTTGAAGAGTTGGTCACTCTTATACTATAAAAGTTTTGTTTTTAATCAGTACTGAATTTTATTAAGTTGTATTGTATATAGGTGTTTTAGGTTTGTCCAACATTTAAAGTACGAGTATATAGCGCTATCTATTACCAGTAAGTCTTCTTATAAAAATAGAATAGTATGGCTTTCAACAAAACAAATCAACCATGATGGCATAGTTTGATCTACTAAAAGGTAAAGGTAACAAATGTATTTTTTAATATGTCTAAAAATTTGACTTTGTTTACCATGACACCTTATTAAGAAAACTAGAAAAGTATGGGATAAGAGGACTGATATTGCAGTGGATAAAATCATACTTAGAATAAAGAAAACTAACAAAAATAAAGTTTTGACAAAATTTAGATCGCGATTAGTTCTTAAGTATGCTGGAATTCCTCAGGGAAGCGTTCTTGGGCCTTTTTTGTTTGCAAGTTATGTAAATGATTTACCGGATTCAACTCAATTCCCGTGCATTTTATGAGAATTTTAGATCAGCTAGGACAGAGCAAATACTTCTCAACCCTTGATCTTGCGTCAGGATTTCACCAGATTCTGATCAATGAGGAAGACGCTCCCAAAACATCCTTTAGTGTACCACAAGGACACTACCAATTTACAAGAATGCCATTTGGTTTAAAAACGCGCCTGCCACTTTCCAACGATTAATGAATACCACTCACAGGCCTCCAAGGCAAACGGTGTTTTGTCTACCTTGATGACATCGTCGTTTAATCTCATGAATTGAATTCTCATATCAATAACCTTTGGTCAGTATTCCAAAGGCTTCGAAATTACAATTTAAAACTTGAACCTGACAAGTACGAGTTTTTCCGACGTGAAGTCGCATATCTTGGTCATCAAATAATTAAAGATGGTGTAAAACCTAACCCTGAAAAGGTAAAAGCGGTAACTCAATTTCCTGCTCCCAAATCCCCGAAGGACATTAAGTCCTTCCTCGGTCTTGTATCCTACTATCGCCGTTTCATTGCCAACTTCTCAAAAATTGCTAAGCCTTTAACTCAACTTCTAAAAAGGATGTCCCATTTCTATGGGAAAACCAACAGCAAGTTGCCTTCGACGAACTCAAGCACAAACTTACCTCTGCTCCCATCCTCATTTATCCAGATTTTTTCCATCTCTTTCATCCTAACATGTGATGCCTCGAATTACGCTATCGGTGCTGTACTCAATCAAGGTCCAATTGGCAAAGATAGGCCAATAGCCTTTTCCTCTCGGACTCTCAACAAAAGCGAATGTAACTATAATACCACCGAAAAGGAACTCCTTGCTATTTTGTTCGGTTGTAAAACATTTCGCCCATATCTCTATGGACGAAAATTCAAGATGATTACTGACCATAGACCACTAAAGTGGTTGTTTAATCATAAAGATCCTAGTAGCAAGTTACAAAGATGGCGCCTAAAACTAATGGAATACGAGTATGAGATCGAATACCAGAAAGGAAAACTTAATGTCGCTGCTGACGCCCTATCCCGATATCCCGATATCCTGTAAACCCAGTTCAACCATCAGACTCTGATCTTGTTCCATCTAATTCTAATCAAAATGAAGGTAACTCCACACATCAATTCAGCCCTCTTACTCTTGACGATCTTGATATCCAACTACCCCTTGATTCCTTAGACCTCGACGATAAACTACCTTCTGTAGACCTCTTGGAAAACGATGATTCACTACCAGGTATCGACGATCCTCCTACACCGACCACATCTAACAAATCTCCAGATCCTATACCAAATCCTTCTCGTGACAATAATTATAGCAAATTCCTAAAAACAATGGGCAACAAAGACTAATAGTAACGCTAACATCTTAGAACACAACGAAAGCATCTTGAAAAATAACTGCAAAATCATTGTCATACCTACTTCCACCGATCTCGATGACTCCAACCCTCACGTAGAAGAAATTCTAAGTAACCTCGAAAACTCTAAAGAACTCTTAGATAGGGAAAGAACTCATTATTCCTTCATCTCATTCGATCAAAAAGGAAAAACAATATATTTTCTATTCACCAAAGTATACAACTTCCATAACAGTTCTTATGAAGACATTTATAAAAGCCTACTAAACCTTCGATGCGATATATTACGTAATTCCACTGATTCCAACCTAAGTTTAGCCATTACTGATTTCCAAAACCCTTTTGACAAACACATCTGGACAAAAATATACAACATGTTCTGCTATATCTTTAACAATACTCAAATATCAGTTCATATTTATCACAATGCTATAATTTACCCTACACCCTCCGAGATACCCAGAATACTCCGTGAAAACCACGACATTCCAATTGCCGGAAATTTAGGATCTGCGCGAATGTATAATCGAGTAAAAGAGAGGTATTTCTGGAAAAATATGTGGATAGACATCGAAACATACGTGAAGAATTGCTTCCAATGCCAAAGTAATAAAGCCTTAAGACAAGTTAAAAAATCACCTATACAAATAACTACCACTTCCACCAAACCATTTGAACCAATCAGCCTCGACCTTGTAGGACCACTTCCAGAAGCTGGACTTAATAAACTCAAATTTATTGTTACGTTGCAGGACGACCTCACCAAATATTCCCTCGCTTACCCCATCGCTAATGCGACTGCAGAAGAAACATGTGAATGTCTAGGGTACTTTTTTCTGTCTTCGGCATCCCGAAGTCTATTTTAACCGATCAAGGCACAAACTTCACCGCAGACCTATTTAAAAGAACCTGCAACTTCCTGAAAATTAAACAAATCTGGTCTTCTCCATACCATCCTCAAACGCAAGGTGCACTGGAGCGCATTCACTCCACACTTAAGGAGTACCTTAAATCTTATGTCAACGAAAATCATTCTGATTGGCATAAGTATGTTTATACCGCTATGTTGGCATACAACACATCTACTCATTCCACTACTAATTTCACACCATACGAACTCCTCTTCGGTCAGAAGCCTTTTATTCCAGACTCCGTCTACGAATTACAATCGGACCTTACATATCCAGAATATCTCAAATCTCTACACTATCGTCTAAAACTTTCACGCGAAAAAGCCTTAGAAAACATACAAATATCTAAATAAAGATCTAAACAGTATTACGACACCCGGTCACGGCCCGTTCAGTATAAAGTTGGAGATTACGTATATCTCAAAAATCATGTGCGTCTACGCAAAGCCTTTTCGCCTATTTGGAAAGGACCGTATAAGGTTGTAAAAATCAATGGTTGAAACGCCTTGATATTACTCATAAGTAGACGTCATGTGACACATTACTATGACGAGTTAAATTAACTCCTAGATCTGAAACGTAACCCTAGTTATATACATAACACTAATTTTAATTATATTCTATTGCAGTCATTCCGCGCTGAGTAAAAAATTCATTACGTCTTTGACGAACAGTCCTGGTATCTACTTTGACCCGTTAGGTTCCTTAAGTTTAGTTGATAGTTATCTTAGTGTAGTTATTCCGTATGATGTATCTTTTATCAGTCCACATATTCTAAATCTGCGACTAGTCCTAGATAAATCCAAACAAGTATGTAATGATGGCAAAGTCTTTGATCGTTTAGAATGTACTAATCTCTTTGAACCGTTGAACACCCATTATAATGATGTAGTCCATGACAACGAAGCCATCTTCCATCTTACGTCTCGCCAGTCGAGAAGGTCTGCACTTCTAGGATTCGTAGGCACTGCATCAAAAAAGTTATTTGGCACAATGGATGAAGATGATGCCATCCGATATGACAACGCCATTACAGAGGTAGAAATAGACTAAAAGAAATTAGCCCTCCTGATGAAGGAAAATATACTAGTCACTACCTCTTCGCTCAGATCTTTTAACGAAACTTTGCATAAAATTATACTAAATGAAAACCACCTGAAAAACTTAATTGATGGACTGTCCCAAGATATCCTAAACCTAACTTACGCTTCAAAAGAATTAGGTATTAGATCTCGCATGCTGGAATTAACTTCCATGATAGAAAGTAGTCTCCTAGCTTTGTCCTTCAAAGTTGAGGACATAATTAATGCTATCATGTTTAACACACAAAAACTCTCCGATCACACTCTTAATCTCATGTCTGTTAGACGGGAGATGAAGCTACATTCTTCAACAGACTTGACAGCATACAGGCATCTGAACAGACAGATCTCCAAATGCATGCGGCGGGACTTACGCAACTTCAATATAGCTCGTATTGAAGAAGCGATCGAGCGGAACCAAGGCTCCAAAGTCTTTGCCAGAGATCTGTCTGCCAGAAAGAGCCAACTGTCAAACTATTCCGAAGATATCCCGGACGTCAGTCTGAGCGAGATTAGAATGGCTCTCCAGCACCTTAAAAACGGTAAGGCCCCAGGCGAGGATGGAATTACAGCGGAGCTTCTGAAAGCGGGTGGAAGACCGGTACTTGAAGTCCTTAAGAAGCTCTTTAATTTCGTCCTTCATGGTGGTATTACACCGGAGGCGTGGAGCAGAAGTGCGGTGGTCTTGTTCTTCAAGAAAGGTGACAACGCTCTCTTGAAGAACTACAGACCGATTTCCCTTCTGAGCCGCGTCTACGTGCTGTTTTCGAGAGTCATTACGAATCGTCTCGCGCGCAGACTTGACGACTTCCAGCCTCCCGAACAAGCCGGTTTCCGAAAGGGCTTTAGCACCATAGACCACATACATACCGTTCGGCAAATTGTACAGAAGTCCGAAGAGTACAATTTGCCACTATGTCTGGCGTATGTGGACTATGAGAAAGCTTTTGATTCCGTCGAAATTTGGGCGGTGCTGCAGTCCCTTCAGCGGTGCCAAGTTGACTGTCGGTATATCGAAGTGTTGAAGTGCTTGTACAGTAGGGCTACGATGGCTATCCGAGTACAGAACCAGAGTACGAAACCTATCCAATTGCAGAGAGGTGTAAGACAGGGTGACGTCATATCCCCGAAACTCTTCACCGCTGCATTGGAAGACGTTTTCAAGCTTCTGGACTGGAAAGGATACGGTATCAACATCAATGGCGAGTACATCACTCACCTTCGATTTGCCGACGATATAGTCCTTATGGCAGAATCGCTGGAGGACCTAAGCACTATGCTCAATGACCTCGATAGTGTTTCCCAACGGATAGGTCTTAAGATGAACATGGACAAAACAAAGATCATGTTCAATGTCCATGTCACACCTATGCCGGTAGTTGTTGGGAGCACTAAGCTCGAAGTTGTTGACGAGTATGTTTACCTGGGACAAATAGTCCGACTAGGTAAGTCCAACTTCTACCGAGAGGTCAATCGACGGATTCAACTCGGCTGGGCAGCGTTCGGGAAGCTACGACACATCTTCTCGTCAGACATACCTCAAAACCTGAAAACGAAATTGTACAACCAGTGCGTGTTGCCAGTGATGACTTATGGAACTGAGACGTGGTCCTTCACTGCTGGCCGTATGAGGAAGCTCAAGGTCGCTCAGCGAGCTATGGAGAGGGCTATGCTCGGAGTTTCTCTGCGTGATAACCTTAGGAATGAGGATATCCGCAGTAGAACCAGAGTAACCGACATAGCCCAACGGATTAGTAAGCTGAAGTGGCAGTGGGCCGGCCATATAGCTCGAAGAACCGACAACCGATTGGGAAGAAAGGTTCTCGAGTGGCAGCCTCGTACCGGTAGGCGAAGTGTAGGGCGTCCCCCCACGAGATGGAGTGACGACCTGGTAAGACATGCAGGAAGTCGATGGATGCAGGTGGCTCAGGGCCGTGCTTTGTGGCATTCTTTGGGGGAGGCCTATGTTCAGCAGTGGACTTGTGAAGGGCTGTAATGATGATAATGATGATGTTTAGCAAATCTAATATCCTGTATCCTACTATCCTAACACCTAAAGAACTTTACCTCGAATTGGTCGAAAACTACAGATTCTTACCCGAATCTAAACAACTCCCAGTTCCTTTAAATCTCGATAACATGCATACTATTTTAAATGTATCAGATATATCTAGTTACTCCAATAAAGAAAAAGTAGTGTTTGCAGTAAAAATCCCTCTCATTAACCCTATATACTTGTAGGCTATTCTCCTACATTTATAAAATTATGTATTTATAACATTTATTATTTCGCATCATACTATTATATTTATTTATTAATATTAAACAGTATTCAATTTATGTTTATAATATTTATATAAAATATTATGTATATGTATTTATACATTAATTTTATATTAACACACAATACGTTAATACACTCAGCCAGCTCGCCGTCGTGACGTATATCGCAAATGGAAACAAACATACCGAGACGATTCTTTTGTTTTCGCCACCTCGTTCGACTCATGCGCATCGTCCGAGTCTTACGGACCTCCCGCCAGTCGGAACCTGCTCCTGACGCGAAGTGCATGTCGCTCGATGCTAACCGCTTTAGAATTGCTCGCTTACGTATTATTGTTTTTATTGTTAAATTATTATTGTGAACTTTCTCTGCTTCTTTTCTGTACTCTATACTTTCCTGCGAACTGTCTGTGCTTGTGCTATACTTACTTCCTGAATGTGTCACCTACTGTAAAGACACTCGTTTAACACCGCATGAAAATCATGAAATTCAACTGAAAACTATTGTAACTAATTTTAACATTTTAAATGATTCCTGTTGTAATATTGTAGCGTATAATAACATTGTATCAAACTTACCGGTAGTTAATCTTAAGAATGCTAACTTAGATTCCTTAGCTTATGATGATCCCGAAATTCTGAAAAGCTTTAACAGTATAATTGAAAAACCACATATTGTTTAATGAATTGTAAAATATTATTCAGGTATCACAATTGTATCTTCCATGATAGAAAGTAGTATCCTAGCCTTGTCCTTCAAAGTTGAGGACATAATTAATGCTATCATGTTTAGCAAATCTAATATCCTGTATCGTACTATCCTAACACCTAAAGAACTTTACCTCGAATTGGTCGAAAACTACAGATTCTTACCCGAATCTAAACAACTCCCAGTTCCTTTAAATCTCGATAACATGCATACTATTTTAAATGTATCAGAAATATCTAGTTACTCCGATAAAGAAAAAGTAGTGTTTGCAGTAAAAATCCCTCTCATTAACCCTATACACTTAAACATATATCATAACTTACCTTCACTGGTCCCTCATGACAAAAATAATCCAGAGTCATATTCGACCATCATTCTATCCTCCACATATATTGGTATAAGCAAAGATAGATCAATGTATTGTAAGTTAGTTAACCTAGATTATTGTAAAGTACATTCATTTTTTTAAATTATTAAGCATAATTATGTTAAATTATCCAGTACAATACTAGCATATAAACCTCTAGGGGTTTATCTACACTAGAGAGTCGTCTTATAAAAACAAAGATGTATTAATATTAAATCACAATAATCCAGTATGAAGTACTTACTACAATAAGTATGGTTGATTTATCAAATATGATTTAAGTTTACCTTTAAACAATTTTGATTTACCGTATGTGTTTTGTAATTCTAGTGGCAAGGCATTAATAAAAGTAGGTACAAGATGGGCCAACTTTCTTGCTCCATAGAAATTTTTAGTTTTCGGAAGTACATACATGTTGGATTTATAAGCTATATTTCGTAGATTTACAGGTCGTTTTCTAAGAACTAGGTATTCTGAATTATTTACTTCAGTCAGTATATTAAATTTAACTTTATCGAAAACATTTATGAATTTGCAATAATTAAAAATACCCCGGTCATTATATATATACTTATTTTTAATGTGCTTAGGTACTATCAATCTAAGCATTTTGCGTTGTAGTGTGTAAATTTCATGTATGTACGTTACATAAGTTCTTCCATAACTGCTAAGTCCGTAATTTATAACAGAATCTGCTAGAGCCATGTAAAGTAATCTAAGTATTTTATATGGTAGCTTAAATTTTAAAACATAAAGTTTACTTAACACAGAGCGAAGTTTTGCACACACGTGATATTTATGCGCTCTCCAGCAAAATCGTTCGTCAATAATCAGACCAATATACATGTGATTTTTGGCATTTTCAATGGGTTGACAAGTACAGTGTTGAAACATTCCGTGGAGACATTCATGGCCATGGGAAATGATAGTTGGTGCAGTGGTAATTTTGTTGTGAGATGAGTGTATATAAACAAGTTTTGTTTTTTGGGCGTTAACCACTAGGCCGACATCATGTGCCCACTTGCATAACATGTCATAACTTGCCTGCATTTCAGTTTGTGCTACGTCCATACTACGATCGGCAATAACGATACAGGTGTCATCGGCAAATTGATATATAGAACCCTTAGTTATTGCATTAACCATATCATTTATAAATAGCAAGTACTCAGTCGGGCCCAGTATCGAACCCTGTGCTGTACTATAGTAATAAAAAATGATCACTATCTTTGTCAAACACCAATACTGTATTCCTCTTCCGCGATGCCCTCCTGTGAAAGCAAAATTATTACAAAAGCACTTACCTCAATCCATTCGATTTGTGAATCTAAATTTATTCATGGACACATTAGCATCTGGCAGCCACTACGCTATAATAGATGGTTATTTGTAATGTCCGAAAAAACTAAAATAAGTATTGAATGTAATAACTCCCAAGTTACTGAAACAGAATTTAGTGGAAATGGTATATTGTACTTACTTCCTGAATGTGTCACCTACGGTAAAGACACTCGTTTAACACCGCATGAAAATCGTGAAATTCAACTGAAAACTATTGTAACTAAATTTTAACATTTTAAATGATTCCTGTTGTAATATTGTAGCGTATAATAACATTGTATCAAACTTACCGGTAGTTAATCTTAAGAATGCTAACTTAGATTCCTTAGCTTATGATGATCCTGAAATCCTGAAAAGCCTTAACAGTATAATTGAAAAACCACATATTGTCTAATGAATTGAAAAATATTATTCAGGTATCACAATTGTAATTACAGTTTTTATTATGTGCTTTATTATTTATAAGATGTATAAAACTGGCATACAAAAAAAATATTGAAATCTAAAGAAAATAAAACCCCTCAAAATAAGGACATTGAATTAGATGACAGTAACCCCTCAAACATTAACACGGGACCTTCTCTTCGAATCGGCTAATTTATATTTAATATATCATAAACTCCACTTTTAAGGGTGTAGTTTATTCTAAATCGGGGGGCTGTTACGGTTTCCCAATGCTAGGGAAAATCCTTAATCATAGGTAATAAGTGATTACATTGATTTCCTCTAAATAGTCATGTCATCATTTAAAGGCAGCTCTGCTTCCCGCTCCCGGGAACAAGTCAGTCGCTGCCCGACCGCTGAATTCATAACACCTCTGTATCATCTCGTGTGTGCCAGTTTCGACTCCGGGCTAATTAAAATTTGTAACCATTTCTATTTCTAAATTATACTATTTCCGTTGTGTAATAAAAGTGCTTTTTTTAAAACCTAGTTTACGAGGTCCCGTATAACAGTAAACTATGTGTGCGCTGAAGTCGTATACTCTGTATGCGCGGAAGTCATACACTCTGTGTGCACGTAAGTCGTAAACTCTGTGTGCGCAGTAGTGTTTTCTGAACATCTATCAGGCTCCGTCCTAGCAGGCGCTGTCCTGGTTCAGGATTTTAACGTGGTTCACGTGGTTAAAGTGGGATCTCGCAAGTTCAAGTACGAGTTTGTTTGAGATACTTCGTATGGAGATGTATGCATACTTGTGAGAGCGAAGTGCTTTATTATAGTCTGCGGTATGAGAGCGTATTTCTGTTTGAGGACCTCGTATGCGTGATGGATTAGAGGATAGGCAACTGTGTGTTGTTCTGATAATTAACAACTTGTTTCTCACGTAGATCACGATAAAGACAACCCCGACGATGCCTGTAAACCCTCAGGTACTCCTGCTGCTCACGTTGACGCTTCGAATGCGTGGTGCGGCATAGCGTTTTGCTGGCGCTGGTGCGGCGTGACGGCTCGCTATGCGAGTGCGGTACGCCCTGTGCTGTTGTTTTAACCACGTGAGTTTTCTTCATGATGGCTAACTTGGCGTGAGCTGGTTTGTTTTAATAGCCGTGTGCGCTTGCATTATGCCTGCCGCAACGGCGAACAGTGAGCGGCGTGTTGACGTTTGCTATGTCAGCAATCCCAGCGGTGTGATGATGAATACTGGTGAGTCGTACCCATTTTATTATGATTCTGTTGCCGAATGCTCTTTCATCAAAGATTGTGTTGCGCCAAAGTTTAATGGCAAAAGCATTAATAATATTGTAAATTTAACCGGAATCGGTCATGTTATTGTGCAAAGTACCCCATACGAGATACGAGAATCAGATGTCATAGTTGATGACAGCGGTAGTGAAACCAAATCTGATTAAGAATGGCTTGTATACTCATACTCGAAACCTTAGACTGCACCTCATGAGTAACATGTGGCGATGGGTCTGTAGGGAATTGTTGGTGCGGTTCTGGCCTCTGTTGGTGCATAGAGCCCCTCATGTGTTGTAGCATGTTTGGCGACAGATACGTAGGGAATCGTTGGTGCGATTCTGGCATATGTGGCGGCAGATATGTAAGAAATCATTGGTGCGATTCTGGTCTGTGTTGGTGCACAGAGCCCCTCATGTGTTGTTGCATATGTGGCGGCGGATATGTGGAGAATCGTTGGTGCGATTCTGGCCTGTATTGGTGCACAGATTTCAATGAAAGTTTCACGAGTTGATTATTCATTGCTTATGAATTATGGTAAAAAGTAACAAAATTGTTAGAATTACTGTATTGTAGCTTGTTGATTGAACCTTTCACAATAAATCATGTAGTGCAGGAAGCACTGTGTAAGAAACCTTAATAACAGGCCATTGTCAATTATGACAGGCTACTATTGTACTTAGACTTAGGAGAAGTAAAGTACCATTTAGGATCAACTTGTTTCTTTGGGCAGGATAGCCGACTATATTAATCTCTGAGCATATTTTGTCCACAGGCACTGAAACCGAGGACGGATGCTTTTCAGGGATGGCCGTGTCGTGGATTGATGGTGCCATAGTGCAACAAGCAGCGCCAATTAACAATTCAGGTTTGCGAACTAATAGTATGTACCCACTCATGTCAGGATGGACGAGCGGACGAATTGGTGTTTGTTACAGGAATGCAAAAAATACACGCCCGAGGACGGTTATACGTCAGGATGGCCGTGTCGGAGCGTTTATAAAATACCCGGTTGGATCGAGGTGGAAATGAGGGTATATCGAGAAACCCCCACTTGTTTGTGCAGTATAAAGTTCACTGTAGGTGCCGTACGCGAGAGATTCCGCTGAAGTCATTCTACGAGTGTAGTCATTCTACTAGTGCTAACATAGTGTCGTGGTTATGTTCGTTGTTGTAATTCTCCTAGTGCAGGCGAGGAGGATTGATGTTGTTGAGAGGCTGCCTTGTGTTACATTAAGATAAGTAGTTTTGCCGTTGGTTTACATATTTTGATGTTATCATGTAATTACGTACCTCACGTTACACTGGTGTGTGATTGTGACGGAGACGTGTTACGGTGGTTGAACTGTAATTGCTCTATACTTAATGTATAGTGCGTTTACGCTGTCTTACTACTGATAATGATTAACTGCGTAGGCAAGAGAGCAAGTTGAACATCCGCTCTCAAACTTTTACCATTTTTAACGATTAACGGTATTCCGAAATCAAAATTGGAATCCTCTGTTGAATTCTCCGACATATTATATTTATTTGTTTCAATTTAGTCTATGTACATAATTAATTGTTTTTATTTAATTAATAATTTTCGCATGTCAGATGTGGTAAACATGTGGACTATGTACAATATGCAACTATTTGTCATCTCTGATGTACCATGTTTAGGGGAATAAAGGATATTATTATTATGTATTTCTATATCTTTGTTTTCAAGCCTTGAGGCCGTTATTAATGCTAATTACGGGTGTTCATCAAGTAAAAAGCATATGTTTTTTTTTTAATTTAATAGTGTGTTCTGGGATATTTGGCATAACTTCGTTTTCATCTATTTGCAAAAACTTTCTCACGATACGACACGTATTTCATATGGCGGCTTTCGGTAATTGTTTGTATTTATTCTCTTTTATATATAATAGTTTCAGGCTATGGTGAAGATGTTTTGGGATTACATTTGTAGTTGATAATACAATCGGTACTATGTATACTTTTTTTGTCTTTAAATTCTGATTCGTCTTAGAGATCTGCATATTTGTGGATTTTTCTGTTATTGTCTTTATAATATTATGTGTATTAGGTATAGCTATATCAATATGTATTTAATGATTTTATTAAGTTTATCTTGTAGTGTAATGTCTGGTCTATTATAATGTACTGTTTTGTCAGTTAAGATGGTGCGGTCGTAGTACAACTTATGTATTGTATTTTCTAGAATTGTATTTGGGGCATTACGGATTTAAGGAATTCTATAGGAGTGTTATTAATTTTATAAATTTTAAGTACTTGAGTTAACCACGAGCGAGGAAGTGAGGTAACACCTTTTGATAATCTATAAACGCACAATCTAGATTTCGTTTTTTGGCAGCTGCATGTTTGTAAATAACTGAATCAATTCTCAGTTGCTCTTTGCACCCCATGTGGCCACGTCGATATCCTTTCTGTTCTTCAGCAATTACTTTACGTGTCTTTGCGTGTGTTCTGATTTTGTAAGTGATTGCTGATGTAAGTTAAGTATTTTGAAAATTGTAGGTAAGCATATAATAGGTCTATATTAAGGTGGTTATAACGCATATTGGCTTTTAGGAAGCATATATGTTATTCCTTTAGTTATAAACTGGAGTAAATCTTGTTTTTGACTTATAACTTCTGTTAAGATTTTGCCTAAATATTTATATAAGACTTCAAATTTTTGTACCCAAAATTATGAATTTTATCTATACCAGGCGATATATTTTTATAGAAGAGGGGGCAAACGACTCACCTGATTGTAGTGCGGCTCACCTGATTGTAAGTGACTACCGCTGCCCATGAACAAAACCAACATCAGGGGAATTGCAGATACTATGCGGGGCTTTTAGAAAGGTGTAAGCTCTTTTCTTGATTTATAATTATGTAATTTATATGTTATATTTCTTATATCATCAGATGTAATTTCCTCAAATTTCATTTCACCTTTTGTTTCTAATCGAGCTTTTTCTTATACTATTCATTTCGTTTCTGTATTTGAGTGACTTGAGTCACCAAAATATTTGACCAAAAGGATTCTAACTCCCCTTTGTTCGGTGTACCATGGTGTTGTCTGTCTATGTTGTCTGCTGTTGTGTTTCTTAAGCCTGCATTTAAATTTCTGTAAAATATTTTTTCCTTATTTATGAATAAAATATTTTCCTGCTTTCTCTGTAGCGATTTTTCATAACTTTTGAGTCTATTACATTTAAGGGCTAATTTATCTTATAGGGTATCAAAGAATTCTTCCGGTCTGCTATTGTTGCTTTCATGTTTTGTGTGTAAAATTGTGCGTTAAAATATCGCTGTAACTTATACTATCTTCTTAGATCTTGTCTTCATAAAATATATTGAGTGAGTTTTCCTATATCTGAGCACAATTTATTTTTATCTCTTTGTAGTCTTATCTGCCAGATTGGCTCAACTCCTCACCGCCGATGGCTCGTCCACTGCAACATCCACCGTCAGCTCCAGGTGTGCCCCAGCGATAGCCCCCGGGTAGCGGCATTAAACGTTAACAATTTGATCGTGTCTCCATGGTTTTAATAGGTAGGTAAATAAATACAATGTGTTTCATTTTCACACACACACTTTTCTATAGATTTATTATACGTGTAACTAAATCCTCTTAAGGACTAATGCAACCATTACCAGCTATATGGACAATAAAATTAAACAGAAAAGGAAAAATATAACCCCTTAATTGCTCTTCCGTAAGCGGGAAAAAGTTGTCTATATGTTATACACGGTCATACTCGTACTTACTGCCTACAAACAAAATTTCATTGAAATATGTCCAGTAGTTTTTGCGTGAATCGTGAACACACAATTTTTCTACATATTTATATTATGTCTAGCTCTAGATATATATAATAAATTCTACACTATTATTTCGTTTTCTATAGGTAGAAAAGTAAAGCTCAATTTAATAAACTATCTGAAATTAACTTTTTAATATATTATACCGTGAATATTAAGAGTAAGCAGTATCTAAATAAAATGTAATATTTTACCACTAACAATCTAATCAAAATGTGCCCTGCGTAAAGTGGCAAACTGCAACTATCCCATTATTGTATTTAAATGTACTACTTATTTACTACTTAAAATACATAAATAAATAGAATCCCAACGAGATGGAAGCCATCGACAGGAGAGAGCAAACGCTCGAGAGTTTGGGGGAAAGGGAAAGAAACCAACAGATGATGCACGCGGTAGCGAGGAGCCCCGCCTTCTTCATTTGAGCCTTTAGCGGTCCGTCACGGAGTCCCAGTCGCCTCAGATGACCTGAGAGGCTGACCGGGATTAGCCCGTTCGCAGAAACGTCCACAGGAATAATTTCGGTCGGCAGACCACCCCACATGTCGGTCATCTCGTGAGCCAGGACCAGATATTTTGTCTATCTGTTTCGGCTTTGACGAGGTTTTCGTCATAAGGAATGGTAATGTCGACAAAAATATTCTTAACTATGCCCGGTCCTTGAGCACAATATCAGACTTATTCACAATAATAGTCCTATCGGTAATGATAGCGCGGTCCCAGTAGAGCCTGGGGCGGGCATTTTCGAGAACGGTTTCAGGTAAGTACTTATAATATAGGAGTTTCCAGTCCACGAGACCGTATTTCAGAGTGAGCTCCTTGTGTAGAATCCTGGCTACTAGGTTGTGTCTGTGCAGAGTTAGAAAGCGCCGAACAACCGGAGATGATATGCCTAGGTGACTCACCAAGATGGCGACAAGCTCGACAGATGCCGACGGTGCCATCCATTAGGATGTAATTCCGATAACTGTTTATCTTAATAACCTGATCCTGAATCTCAGCGCCCAAACCCTCGGTTTCCCCAAAGAGGTCACCGAAACGTAGTCAGGGGATGGACGCAAAAACACATCATCATTCATCACTCATCATAACAACTATTCATATATCCACTGCTGAACATAGGCCTCCCCCAAGGAATGCCACAAAGCACGGTCCTGAGCCACCTGCATCCATCGACTTCCTGCATGTCTTACCAGGTCGTCACTCCATCTCGTGGGGGGACGCCCTACACTTCGCCTACCGGTACGAGGCTGCCATTCAAGAAATTTTCTTCCCCATCGGTTGTCGGTTCTTCGAGCTATATGGCCGGCCCACTGCCACTTCAGCTTACTAATCCGTTGGGCTATGTCGGTTACTCTGGTTCTACTGCGGATATACTCATTTCTAAGTTCATCATGCAGAGAAACCCCGAGCATAGCCCTCTCTATAGCTCGCTGAGTGAACTTGAGGTTCCTCATACGGTCAGAAGTAAAGAACCACGTCTCAGATCCGTAAGTCATCACTGGCAATACGCACTGGTTGTACAATTTCTTTTTAAGGTTTTGAGGTATATCTGACGAGAAGATGTGTCGTAGTTTCCCGAACGCTGCCCAGCCGAGTTGAATCCGTCGATTGACCTCTCGGTCGAAGTTGGACATACCTAGTTGGACTATATGTCCCAGGTAAACATACTCGTCAACAACTTCGAGCTTAGTGCTCCCAACAAATACCGGAATAGGTGTGACATGGACATTAAACATGATCTTTGTTTTGTCCATGTTCATCCTAAGACCTATTCGTTGGGAGACACTATTGAGGTCATTGAGCATGATGCTTAGGTCCTCCAGCGATTCGGCTATAAGGACTATATCGTCGGCGAATCGAAAGTGAGTGATGTACTCGCCATTGATGTTAAAACCGTATCCTTTCCAGTCCAGAAGCTTGAAAACGTCTTCCAATGCAGCGGTGAAGAGTTTCGGGGATATAACATCACACTGTGTTAGAGCTATCTGCAATTGTATAGGTTTCTTACTCTGGTTCTGTACTCGGATAGCATCGTAGTTCTACTGTACAAACACTTCAGCACTTCGATATACCGACAGTCAACTTGGCACCGCTGAAGGGAATGCAGCACCGCCCAAATTTCAACGGAATCAAAGGCTTTCTCATAGTCCACATATGCCAGACATAGTGGCAAATCGTACTCCTCGGACTTCTGTACAATTTGCCGAAGGGTATGTATGTGGTCTATGGTGCTAAAGCCCTTTCGGAAACCGGCTTGTACGGGAGGCTGGAAGTCGTCAAGTCTGCGCGCGAGACGATTCGTAATGACTCTCGAAAACAGCACGTAGACGCGGCTCAAAAGGGAAATCAGTCTGTAGTTCTTCAAGAGAGCATTGAGCACCTTTCTTGAAGAACAAGACCACCGCACTTCTGCTCCAAGCCTCCGGTGTAATGCCACAATGGAGGACGGAATTAAAGAGCTTCTGAAGGACTTCAAGTACCGGTCTTCAACCGGCTTTCAGAAACTCCGCTGTACTTCTCTCCTCGCCTGGATCCTTGCCGTTTTTAATATGCTGGAGAGCCATTCCAATCTCGCTCAGACTGACGTCCGGGATATCTTCGGAATAGTATCGGATAAGACTCTCTCTTAGATCGTTACTCACACTTGCGTCTGGCTCCAACGATGACGTTTACAGCTGCCCATAGAACCTCTCAATCTCACTCAAAATCTCAGGTGTCCAGGAAACGAGGTTGCCACATTCGGTCTTCAGCTTTGACAGTTGGCTCTTTCTGGCAGACAGATCTCGTGCAAAGACTTTGGAGCCTTAGTTCCGCTCGATCGCTTCTTCAATACAAGCTGTATTGAAGTTGCGTAAGTCCCGCCGCATGCATTTTGAGATCTGTCTGTTCAGATGCCTGTATGCTGTCACATCTGTTGAAGAATGTAGCTTCATCTCCCGTCTAACAGACATGAGATTAAAAGTGTGATCGGAGAGTTTTTGTGTTCTTCTGCGGCGGGTCTTGCAAAACTTAGTTCCGACCGCATGGACAGTTTCCACGAGCTTGTCGTTCATATCGTCCACTTCATTGCAGTCTTCTAGGCACTGAAAACGGTTTTGTAACTCGAACTGAAAGGTTTCGGAACTTTGGAACAGAGCACGAGGGGGACGGAGCGTTGACTTCATCAGACGAGACCTCTCCAACTTAACGTTTAGTTTCAGTGTGCCTCTAACCATTCGGTGATCGCTGCCGGTTTTCACCCTCGTGATCACGGAGACATCACTGAACAGTTGTCGTCTGGTCGTCATAATCAAACAGTCAATCTCATTTTTTGTCGAACCGTCGGGGCTCGACCAGGTCCACTTCCTGTGGGGCTGCTTCTGGAAAAAAGAGTTCATCATAAAGTGTCCCTCTTTCTCCATGAAATCGGCCAGCTGCTGGCCCCTTGGGTTCCATTGCCCTATTCCAAATTGCCCTACTTTCAGCTCACCGCTCTCTCTTGCTTCTAGTTTTGCATTTAAGTCTCACATTAACACCGTATATTGGGTTTTGGAGGAATGCATGGCTCTAGAGATATCCTCATACATTTCCTCCACCTCCTCATCGGGGTGTGCCGAGGTTGGTGCGTAAACCTGTTTGTCCTTCAGCGAATACCGTTTAGTGATTCTGAGTATAAGGTACGCAACCCTAATCGACACACTTTCGATCTTTACAACGTTTTTAACAAGAGACTTGTGGACGATAAATTCGACACCTCCTTGGAACTGATGGTCGCCCTCCCGGTGATAGAGCAAGTTGCCGTATTCGAGGATTACCGTGTCCTCCCGCTCTCTTCGGACTTTGGATAATCCTATAATATGCCAGCGTAACTTGTCTATCTCTTCTTCCAGCTCCACGATCTTCTCGTCAGTCCTAAGGGTGCGTGCGTTGTATGTTGCCAGGTCGAGTCGTCTTAGGTGGCAACCGAACCTCCACCGGATATTCTTAGCACCCCCTGCCCCGCCATTAGCATGGTCACCACCGTAGCCAGGAATAGCGGGGCCGCCGGGGACTGGGGGCCGTTTCTTTGTTACTCTCGTCATAGGGGGGTATTTGCCATAGTTGCCACGCTTGGCGAGCGGGTTCGTAACCGCAGTTTTTTTATTGTATGTTTGTGATTATCAGGAAGATGCTGCTGCCTATCTCCTGCCTGTTTCCCTTTGTCGCCTTTTACGACACCCACGGGAAGATATGGGGTAGTGGATATTATTTACCGCTACTACACGTCATACATAATACGGCAAAAATACATAAATAAATAAAATCCAGACTAGACTCTGTACACACAGTGCGTGTTGCCAGTGATGACATACGGAACTGAGACGTGGTCCTTCACTGCTGGCCGGATGAGGAAGCTCAAGGTCGCTCAGCGAGCTACGGAGAGGGCTATGCTCGGAGTTTCTCTGCGTGATAAACTCAGAAATGAGGATATCCGCAGTAGAACCAGAGTGACCGACATAGCCCAACGGATTAGTAAGCTGAAGTGGCAATGGGCCGGCCATATAGCTCGAAGAACCGACAACCGATGGGGAAGAAAGGTTCTCGAGTAGCAGCCTCGTACCGGCAGGCGAAGTGTAGGGCGTCCCCCAACTAGATGGAGTGACGACCTGGTAAGATATGCAGGAAGTCGTTGGATGCTGGTGGCTCAGGACCGTGCTTTGTGGCATTCTTTGCGGGAGGCCTATGTTCAGCAGTGGACTTGTGAAGGGCTGTAATGATGATGATGATAAAATAAAATCCCGACCAGATGGAAGCCATCAGTAGGAAAGAGCAAACGCTCGAGGGTTTCAGGGAATGGGAAAGAAACCAACGGATGATGCACGCGGTAACGAGGAGCCCCTAAAATATTCTTGACTATGCGCGGTCCATGAGCACAATATCAGACTTATTTGCAATAATAGTCCTATCTGTGATGATAGCCCGATCCCAGTAGAGCCTGGTGCGGGCATTTTCGAGAACGGGTTCCGGTAAGTACTTATAATATAGGAGTTTCCAGTCCATGAGCCCATATTTCAGAGCGAGCTCCTATGTACATAAAGTGTAGAACTTAAATACTTGTTTAAAGTTTGCGCGCGAAACCATTAATGAACATATAAAAATTATTACGAGCTTATAAATACGATTTAAAACAGCACGCACCGACAGGAATAAGACAAACACGCACAGACTCGTTTATCTCTTTCGAAGAAAAGTATCGACGAACCAGCTGATTGCTACCGCATTGTACCAATAGGGTTATTTAACAAAAACTTGTCACAACTTGATTACGTACGGTGTACGGCCTATCCTACGAAATATTTGTTAAGTATTTCTATTTTATATACTATCATACAGGGCAGAAGTATAAAATAATTATTCGATATTGAGTAGTACGTAGGTTTTAATTTTAGTAAATTTTAAAATATTAATTATCTAAATGAAATTACAAATCAACCATCGCCCCCCTAAGCTACGCCAATGTTCCCCATTTTTTATGGGCCCCTTAACGCCCCTCTAACGCCTCTAGGTCGCCGACGCCCACAAGGATGCGTTTTCGCTACTTTGAGAAATACTGACGTAAATCAACAGAAGAACGACCCTGGTCTTGACGGTGATGATAATAATAAATAATTTATTCATTGTTATAAAATTTATAACATTTTCCAGCACAACTATTAAGCTAACGCTATTACGTGAAACTTAAATCATTTCAATTTGTCCATAAATTCACCTAACAGATGGTCTAAATTATATACAACCAACTTATGCGACGCACAAATTACATGCTATAGATTATATGAATGAATGGAAACAACCCTTGATAAAAGATATCGTCCTTTCCTTCTCATAAATATATCTGTCGGATATTGCGGTGCCTAGCAAAACTGGTTGCGTGTGTAGTTAGAACAGCGGCTATGACTATGTGTAATATTAATTTATTTATCTATTTATTCTTTTTATATCTGAACCAAAGTATTACAAAAGGCGAATTTTATGCCTTTAGACATACTCTCCCAGTCAATTCTGCATAATCAGTTTGCTTGGATGTAATTTTATACCACTACTCATTATTATCAACATTACATTATCAAATTTTAATTACAGTTACAAATTAAATTATTCATTTTTAAATTTAAATTATGTCTTATTTAAGTTTCAGCTCTCTTTCTGCCTCGAAGTTCGTCTGGGTACATACCCAACCTCTTACGTATTTCTACCGTCAAGCAGCATGGCGTGCACCGTTGTGTCCCTGGATTAAAGTAGCTATTACCACTATGTGGTAATAGCTATTTTATGGTAATAGCTACTTTAATCCAGGGACACAAAATCCAACAGTGGTAGAGCCACGCGGCAGCTTTTGCCGTTGCACGGATGGGCCGGCTCGAACCGGGGTAGTACCACGACCTCACAGAAAACCAGCGTGAAATAGAGGTTTATTTCTGCGTTTCGCTTGGTGAGTGCAGGCGGCCTGAGGCCCTTTTTACTGGAAATAAGGCATTCCATCTTAGTCCTCACGGGTGACAACGCATCTACATTTTGATTTGTAACAGAGGATAGATGTAGATGTCTATGGGCCGCAGCAACCACTTACCATCAGGTGGACTGTGTGCTCGTTTGTCACCCTTATCCTATAAAAAAAATGTGAATTGTATGTGACTATATTACTTCAATTTTATTTACAAAAACCAGGCAATTGAGACCAGGATGTCAGCCAGTTGAAAAACAACCACGCCACATGATTTTAATGATTTTAAGTTATTTTAGTCCAAGACTCCAAAAAATTATAAGAAAGAATCCCTCATCATAATGCTACCTACTACACCCTAGTCATATTATTAAATACAAAAATAAATTAAATAATATAATTTTTAAAATTTTGAAGTCATACCTCCCAAAAATTTTATAGTTATAATAATAATGTGCAGTCCTCCATGTTGTAAGGGGAAGGGTTGCTAACTCTGAGGGCATATACTTATGGCATATACTATGCCCATCAACTTACGGACCCTTTCCGAGGCTGAAACATACCGATACCTGGGTACGTCACAAAACATCGCTATCGATGTAGCGGGTATAAAACAGTCAGTTTGCGATGTGTTTTATGCGCGCTTGATCAAAGTGCTTAACAGCTTTTTGTCCTGTGGGAATAAGATACAAGCATACATTATACACGCACATATATAACGCTTGGGTTATGCATACTCAAAAGGACTCAAACTGAACTTAACGCCCTAGATAGAAAAGTTCGCACTACTATGACGTCCCATAGGATGCTTCACCAGAGATCGTTGATAATGAGGCTGTACTAGCCGCAGAAACTTAGTGGGCGTTGCCTTTTCAACGCGCTTACCATGTATAATCGCGAAGTGTGCAGCCTCCTTAATTACTTTCTGAAGAGATCGGATGATCCATTCTATAGAGATGTCATCTCTTGTGATAAAGGGCTTACCCCTCTATCCTTGGGCAACGAGCAATGGCAAGACCCGGCAGTACAGAGCATTTCCAACTAGGAGACGGTATGGAAGCAGAAGGAACTCCACGGGAGGTTACAATATCGGCAGCTGCCTTAATCAAGGATGTCTTGAGTGACTCCAAATTGGGATGAGGCTTTGAGCACGCCTTTTCCTCCAAGTTTTGCCATATCTTGTAATCTAACGGATTCAAATCTGGACTGGAGGACGGCCACTCTTCGTGCCGGATTAAGTCGATTTCACGCGCCGCCAGCCAGTCTTATGTGCTCTTCGCTCTATGAGCTGGCGCCGAATCTTGTTGGAATACCCAGTGCCTGTTATTGAACATGGTATGAGAAACAGGTTCCACAAGGTTCGTCAGGACTGTATTTTGATACACAACTGCATTCGTTTTTACACCATTCTCACAAAAATGTACCTCTGTTAAGCCCCAATAAGAAACTCCCAACCATACCATGAGCGAGGATGGAAAATGAACTGGTTGGACACGCGGAATACGGTTGCTCGCTTCTTCACTACTGTGTGCGTACACCTTATCATTTTGTTTGTTGTAGCTCTCTTCTACGGTAAAAATGTTTTCATCCGAAAAAAGAATTTCGTATATATATATATATATATAGATATCTGTAGAACTACGAGACATATTTCAATGGATTTTTGTGTGTAGACAGTAAATGACCGTGTATAACATACAGACAACTTTTTACCCGCTTACGGGAGAGCAATAAAGGGGTTATATTTTTCCTATTCTGTTTCAGTTTATTGTCCTTATAGCTAGCAATGGTTGCATTAGTCCTTAAGAGGATTTAGTTACACGTATAATAAAGCTATAGAAAAGTATGTGTGTGAAAATGACTCACATTGGCTCACGAAACAGTAAGGGCAGAATAACGTCTGCCGGGTCAGCTAGTATATATATATATATATATATATATAAATACATAGTAGTAGTAGGCTAGTATATATATGACTTGCCGGTTCAAAAGGCTGTCACATACTTTTTTAAACTCTATAAGCTCTTTTTGAATAAGAGTTATTACCCCAAATTAACAATCCGTATCTTAGTATTGTTGCAACATAAACATGATATGGAATGAGTGCGGTTTGATGTCACGATGTTCTTCTTAACCTATTAAAGTATAATATACAAATCTTTTAATTTAATACAAATTTCGTCAATATGAGCCATCCAATTACAATTACTATCTAGTTTTAATCCCAGGAATTTCTTCTGTTAGTTTTCTTGCACTTTGTCATTATTATGCCTTATGTCATGATCTATTTTTCTTTCTACTATTACTATAAAATTGTACATAACAGGTTTTGGCGATATTTACCTTTAAAATTAGTATCGTGTAACCATGAAATGTCATCATTTATGCGCATTTTATGTTATCTACCGACTTCAAAAAAGAGACGGTACTAAATTCGACTGTATGTTTTTTTATGTGTGTTACCTCATAACTTTCTACTAGGGGAAACGATTTCAATGATTCTTTTTTATTTGAAAACTGGTGCTTCACATGTGGTCCCATATAAATTAATCAAGGTCTGACCAATAGTTTTTGAGTTGCAAACAAAAAGGCCCAAGAACGCTTCCCTGAGGAACTCCAGCATACTTAAGAACTAGTCGTTATCTAAATTTTCATATAATTTCATATAATTTAAAGTGCATGGCATTAGTGTCATGGTAAACAAAGTCAAATTCTTTTGAAATATCAAAAATACACTTATTACCTTTACCATTTTATATATATAGACATAATATAAATCTGTAGAAAAATTGTGTGTTCACGATTCACGCAAAAATTACTGGACATATTTCAATGAAATTTTGTGTGTAGACAGTAAATGACAGTGTATAACATATAGACTAACATATATAAGTTTTTACCCGCTTTCGGGAGAGCAATAAAGGGTTATATTTTTCCTTTTCTGTTTATGTTTATTGTCCTTATAACTGGTAATGGTTGCATTAGTCCTTAAGAGGATTTAGTTACACGTATAATAAAATGTGTGAAAATGAAACACATTGGCTCACGAAACAGTAAGGGCAGAATAACGTCTGCCGGGTCAGCTAGTATATATATATATATATATATATATATATATAAATTTACAATAACGAATGTTAAAAATCTGAATACCAATGTGTTTTTAAATGGGGAGGAATTGAGCCCTGTTGTATCCACTGTTTTTCTTGGCATCACTCTTGACGCAAAGCTACAGTGGGGCCCCCATATATCCAAATTAGCAAGCAGACTAAGTTCTGCAGCCTATGCTGTAAAAAAGATTAGAGGTCTCACTAGTGTCGAGACGGCTAGATTAGTTTATTTTAGTTATTTTCATAGCATAATGTCTTATGGGATTTTGCTATGGGGAAATACGGCTGTTTCAGAAACTATTTTTGTTTTACAGAAGAGGGCCATTAGAGCTATTTACAATCTAAAACCGAGAGAGTCTCTTAGAGATAAATTTAAAGAAATTAATATATTAACTTTGGCCTCTCAGTATATTTACGAAAATTTAATGTATGTTCACAAAAACAAAGATAGTTTTAGTAAAAGTAGTGATATACATTCTGTAAACACTAGGAACAAACACAAGCTAGTGATACCAGTTTCTCGACTCCTCAGAGTCAGTAATTCATTCTTGGGGCAATGTATACGCTATTACAACAAGGTCCCGGAAAGTGTACAGGTTCTCTCTATTACCAAGTTTAAATGTTTTATTAAGCTGAAACTGTATAAAAAGGGTTATTATAGTATAAATGAATACATGGGTGATAATAACCCCTGGGAATGAGGTGATCGCTTCCAAGCAGTTTCTAAAATAAATTTTGTAAATAGTTCGTAATCATTTATATTGTAAAATTTATTTAAAAAAAAGTCCCGCTGGGTTTCTTGCTGGTTCTTCCCAGGACAGAGGGTTTTTTCGAACCAGTGGTAAAGAAAAAAATGACTTTCAATAATAATTACACATGTAATGTATATTGAATAAAAAATATTCTATTCTATTCTATTCTATTCTATATAGTAGTTAGTAGTAGTCATCATTACAGCCCTTCACAAGTCCACTGCT
Source organism: Parnassius mnemosyne (assembly GCA_963668995.1). Taxonomy (NCBI): domain Eukaryota; kingdom Metazoa; phylum Arthropoda; class Insecta; order Lepidoptera; family Papilionidae; genus Parnassius; species Parnassius mnemosyne. The sequence goes on along the minus strand of CAVLGL010000115.1, from coordinate 43,540,139 downwards.
GAACATAGGCCTCCCCCAAAGAATGCCACAAAGCACGGTCCTGAGCCACCTGCATCCATCGACTTCCTGCATGTCTTACCAGGTCGTCACTCCATCTCGTGGGGGGACGCCCTACACTTCGCCTACCGGTACGAGGCTGCCACTCGAGAACCTTTCTTCCCCATCGGTTGTCGGTTCTTCGAGCTATATGGCCGGCCCACTGCCACTTCAGCTTACTAATTCGTTGGGCTATGTCGGTTATTCTGGTTCTACTGCGGATATCCTCATTCCTAAGTTTATCACGCAGAGAAACTCCGAGCATAGCCCTCTCCATAGCTCGCTGAGCGACCTTGAGCTTCCTCATACGGCCAGCAGTGAAGGACCACGTCTCAGTTCCGTAAGTCATCACTGGCAACACGCACTGGTTGTACAATTTCGTTTTAAGGTTTTGAGGTATGTCTGACGAGAAGATGTGTCGTAGCTTCCCGAACGCTGCCCAGCCGAGTTGAATCCGTCGATTGACCTCTCGGTCGAAGTTGGACTTACCTAGTCGGACTATTTGTCCCAGGTAAACATACTCGTCAACAACTTCGAGCTTAGTGCTCCCAACAACTACCGGCATAGGTGTGAAATGGACATTAAACATAATCTTTGTTTTGTCCATGTTCATCTTAAGACCTATCCGTTGGGAAACACTATTGAGGTCATTGAGCATAGTGCTTAGGCCCTCCAGCGATTCTGCCATAAGGACTATATCGTCGGCAAATCGAAGGTGAGTGATGTACTCGCCATTGATGTTGATACCGTACCCTTTCCAGTCCAGAAGCTTGAAAACGTCTTCCAATGCAGCGGTGAAGAGTTTCGGGGATATGACTTCACCCTGTCTTACACCTCTCTGCAATTGGATAGGTTTCGTACTCTGGTTCTGTACTCGGATAGCCATCGTAGCCCTACTGTACAAGCACTTCAACACTTCGATATACCGACAGTCAACTTGGCACTGCTGAAGGGACTGCAGCACCGCCCAAATTTCGACGGAATCAAAGGCTTTCTCATAGTCCACATACGCCAGACATAGTGGCAAATTGTACTCTTCGGACTTCTGTACAACTTGCCGAAGGGTATTTATGTGGTCTATGGTGCTAAAGCCCTTTCGGAAACCGGCTTGTTCGGGAGGCTGGAAGTCGTCAAGTCTGCGCGCGAGACGATTCGTAATGACTCTCGAAAACAGCACGTAGACACGGCTCAGAAGGGAAATCGGTCTGTAGTTCTTCAAGAGAGCGTTGTCACCTTTCTTGAAGAACAAGACCACCGCACTTCTGCTCCACGCCTCCGGTGTAATGCCACCATGGAGGACGGAATTAAAGAGCTTCTGAAGGACTTCAAGTACCGGTCTTCCACCCGCTTTCAGAAGCTCCGCTGTAATTCCATCCTCGCCTGGGGCCTTACCGTTTTTAAGGTGCTGGAGAGCCATTCTAATCTCGCTCAGACTGACGTCCGGGATATCTTCGGAATAGTGTCGGATGAGACTCGCTCTTGGATCGTTACTCACACTTGCGTGTGGCTCCAACGATGACGTGTACAGCTGCCCATAGAACCTCTCAATCTCACTCAAAATCTCAGGTGTCCCGGAAACGATGCTGCCACATTCTGTCTTCAGCTTTGACAGTTGGCTCTTTCTGGCAGACAGATCTCTGGCAAAGACTTTGGAGCCTTGGTTCCGCTCGATCGCTTCTTCAATACGAGCTGTATTGAAGTTGCGTAAGTCCCGCCGCATGCATTTTGAGATCTGTCTGTTCAGATGCCTGTATGCTGTCAAGTCTGTTGAAGAATGTAGCTTCATCTCCCGTCTAACAGCCATGAGATTAAGAGTGTGATCGGAGAGTTTTTGTGTTCTTCTGCGGCGGGTCTTGCAGAACTTAGCTCCGACCGCATGGACAGTTTCCACGAGCTTGTCATTCATATCGTCCACTTCATTGCAGTCTTCTAGGCACTGAAAACGGTTTTGTAACTCGAGCTGAAAGGTTTCGGGACCTTGGAACAGAGCACGAGGGGGACGGAGCGTTGACTTCATTAGACGAGACCTCTCCAACTTAACGTTTAGGTTCAGTGTGCCTCTAACCATTCGGTGATCGCTACCAGTTTTTACCCTTGCGATCACGGAGACATCACTGAACAGTTGTCGTCTGGTCGTCATAATGAAGTCAATCTCATTTTTTGTCGAACCGTCGGGGCTCGACCAGGTCCACTTCCTGTGGGGCCGCTTCTGGAAGAAAGAGTTCATCATAAAGAGTCCCTCTTTCTCCATGAAGTCGGCCAGCTGCTGGCCCCTTGGGTTCCGTTGCCCTATTCCAAATTTCCCTTTTTTCAGCTCACCGTTCTCTCTTGTGCCTAGTTTTGCATTGAAGTCTCCCATTAACACCGTATATTGGGTTTTGGAGGAATGCATGGCTCTAGAGATATCCTCATACATTTCCTCCACCTCCTGATCGGGGTGTGCCGAGGTTGGTGCGTAAACCTGTATGACCTTCAGCGAATACCGTTTGGTGATTCTGAGTATAAGGTACGCAACCCTCGTCGACACACTCCCGATCTTTACAACGTTGTTAACGAGAGACTTGTGGACGATAAATCCGACACCTCCTTGGGACAGATGGTCGCCCTCCCGGTGATAGAGCAAGTTGCCGGATTCGAGGATTACCGTGTCCTCCCCCTCTCTTCGGACTTCGGATAATCCTATAATATGCCAGCGCAACTTGTCTATCTCTTCTTCCAGCTCCACGATAATCTCGTCAGTCCTCAGGGTGCGTGCGTTGTACGTTGCCAGGTCGAGTCGTCTAAGGTGGCAACCGAACCTCCACCGGAGATTCTTAGCACCCCCTGCCCCGCCGTTACCATGGTCGCCACCGTAGCCAGGAATAGCGGGGCCGCCGGGGACTGGGGGCCGTCTGTTTGTTACTTTAGTCATTGGGGGGTATTTGCCATAGTTGCCACGCTTGGCGAGCGGGTTGGCAACCGCAGTTTTTTTATTATAATTTTGGCTATTATCAGGAAGATGCTGCTGCCCATCTTCTGCCTGTTTCCCTTTGTCGCCTTTTACGACACCCACGGTAGGATATGGGGTAGTGGATATTCTTGATCGCCACTACACGGCAAGTAAGTAAGTAGTAGTAGGCTAGTATATATATGACTTGCCGGTTTTTAAGGTGCTGGAGAGCCTTTCTAATCTCGCTTAGACTGATGCCCGGAATATCTTCGAAATAGTGTCCGATAAGATCATATTTGATCCGATTTAAAGATTATTTGAATAAAATGCATCCAGATAAGGAGGACAAAAAAGTATCCCATTTTCAAGACCTGGAAAAGAAGCATAATGCTCGCTCAAGTGTATCAAAACCTTTTTCGTTGGCTACTAGACGCAGCAGTGCGATGCAGTGTAGCAATACGATGACGGATTTCGAGCTTCATACAATATCTCTTTGTTAACTCGAACAGGTAAACCACACCATCGGAGAAACGTTAATTTTTCTGGAAATAAAAAAAAGAAAAAAGTTTACTTCGTGTGACCACGTAGACCACGAAACTGCACATCACTCGATATGTCGATAACGAGAATTCCAATTTTGGCTGAGGCAACAAGGGGAGTGTCTTGAAACTGAGGAGATACAACAAAGGAGTTTTTGGCGGTAAACACGCAAACTTGTGTCTTCTAGAGATTGAACTGCACTAGACGTAGTCGTCCCCAAATAAATACTTTATTCAACAAAGACTTAACTTCAGACACAAGTTTGTTCCGGTACTCGGTGATGTGAAATATTGGCACGGCCGATATATGAAGCGATATATGAACATTGCAGTTTGCATAGCAATGAATGTTACCAGTTGGCAACATATCATTGATATGCAAAAGAAACAGCGTTGGTGATAGCACGCAGCCTTATGGAACACCAGTATTAATAGGCTTGCAATCTGAGCATTCACAGTCTAATACGACCATGATGCTCCCATCTGCAAGAAAACTGGTGATCAACTTGCACAATTTTTGGTAAGCCCATAGGAAGGGAGCTTCGAAAGAAGCGCTTTGTGCCAAACCCGATCGAAAGCCTTCGTAAAATCCAAACTAACGGCCAACGCCTACCACTTAGACTCTACTACCTCCGCCCGTCTATGAGTGAGTAAAGCAAGAAGATTAGCAGCTGAAGAACCACTACGGAAACCGTACTGGCGTTCAATAATCTGATGGTGATTCTCAAGTTACCTCATGAGTTCGCAGTTTATGATTCCCATTATTTTGGAGAACAAGGAGGTGATGGTGATAAGCCTCTAGTTGGATGGATCTGAGCCTTCACCTTTTTTAGGGATAGGGAGTAGGAGTAGCGGAAAAGAAGCATTAAAACTGGTGCTAACTCCAGAGCACACGTCTACAACACAATAGGAGGGCCGCCATCAGGCCTGCTTGACTTGTTGAACTCAAGGAAGAGGTACTTTACGCATCGAGAGCTGGGTAAACAGCTCATCTTACATGGAGCACTCACACCGCGGGATGGTTGATGGTGTGTTCCCCCCTTCATCAAGAGTGGGAGTTGGACGCAAGGAAAAGAGTGCCTAGCAGATCGGCTTTCTCTTTTGCGGCATAGGACAGTGAGTCGTCCACGCTGTTCAGAGATGGCAGAGATGGCTGACAGAAGTTGCCTTGTACAACCTTGGCGATAGACCAGAATGCACGTGTTCTCGAAGGAAGTCAAACTAGTTTCTCGTCAATTCTGCCGATGTGCTCTGACTTTGTCTTGGCAATGACACTTTTGGAGGACCTGGAGGCGGAATTATACTTCTTTTTGAGAACGCTTGTATTTGCATCCCGAGACGTCAATGCGTCAGTCCATGTCCGGTAGCACTCCTCTTTATGGCGTGAAGCAATTTTGCAGGAGCGACCAAACCATGGCTGAGTTCTACCTCTGATAGGCACGACAGATGAAAGAATAAAAAGTTCCACTCCTTGGAGCACCACATCAGCGACAGAATCAGCAACAACGTTGGTATCATCCAGCGAGAAGCAAACCTGCACCCAAGGGTAGGATACAAAAAAAGACCGCATCCTGTCCCAATCGGCCGACCTATATTGCCAAACATGGCGGCAACCTGCAGAATGCAACCGCGATGGGAGCGTGTGTGGCACCACACTCCTGACTAGACAATGATCTGAGGAGTCAAGAAGGGCATCGACGAATACCTGATATCCGTCCGGATGACAGGTCAGCAGAATGTCCAACAGGGAAGGTGCATGATCCTCAACATCTGGTATCCGCGTACGCGAAGTAACCAGTTCTGTCAGACCATATGCCATGTCAAAGGTATAAACAGATCTACCCGCATAATTAGTTAAACGGGAACCAAGCCAATTAGCGTGGTAGACAGGCAGGCAGTGTTAAAGTCACCAAGGATATAATATATGATATAATATATAACCAAGATCTCTGCGGATTGGATTTGTTGTGGTATGGAGTCTGCATCCATTTTGAAGTGGTCGATGAGTCGGTCTGTGCCGGCATCACCGCTTTGGGACCTGGGACAGGTCCGTACCTTCAACATTTCCAAGTAGTTAAAAATAGATGCCTTCTCTGAAACCGGAGAAGATACCTGTGTCTTGGTTAGAAAGAGCAAGGCCGGCATTGCCATCTGTATATTGTAGTGGATAGCGTCAACGTTCGAATGAAGTCGCCTGATGTTGAAGAAATTCACGGATAGCGTGGCAGGGGTCGCCTTTGTTTTATTGCTCCGTTTGCCCTGAGTAGCAATAATAGCCGCGAGTAGAATTTCAACCCCCTCCCTTCTTTACCCCAGTTCGAACCGTCCCATCCGTGCGACAGCAAAAGCTGTATTTGCTCATATTTTCGTGCATCTTATCCTGCACTGAAATCTAGCCTCCATTAAAATGGATGACATGACAGAAATTCGCTCTGGATTAAATTATAAGCCGGTGTTTGACTACTATCCCACCTGATCGTAAGAGATGATATAATCGGAGATGGTAAAGAGCAATGACTTAGCTTAACAAAAGCTTACATTCTTATTTTTACATTATATATACATATTTATTCGGAAAGGCTGTACATTTTAGCCGGCAAAAAATCATCCAATCTAATTAAAACACGACAACCAGATACACGTATCTTAATGATAACTTCGAGACACTGATCAGTGAAACGAATGTAAGGTTTTTTTTTAATTTAAAAATGATTTTTAAGGTTTTCATCTGTATAGTGAACTTGCACAAGGACACATCCAGAGCCGGAATTTAAGGGCCATACAAGCACTTGTTCCGTTCGGGATCCAAACCTACGGTACTACACGCTGCGACAAAACTATGCGCTACGGAGAGGTTTAGGACAAAGACAAAACGTACTTGAAATAGAGAATATTAAACTTTATAATTTTACGTTTTCACGACAGTTTAACCGTTTGTTTTACCGAGCATTTGTTCTTATCCAAGTGATTCATCGTAAAATTGAGAACTAATCAACGTCACCTGCCCTATATATTTGAATAGGATTTCAAATAATTTTGATGTAAATCATTTCTAAACAATATTCTACAATTTTAAAACGTTTGAAGAATTATACAAATATGTTGTCAATGGGCATATTCAAATACAGGTCAAGATATTTTTTGGTTGTAATGATCGTCATATCTTACTCAAACATTCACAAAAATTTATCTTTCAAAGCTGGCTTCAAAAACTAAAAAGAAGTACTTAGTTATTGGTTTTCATGGGTGTAAGTCTCTATCGTTATATAATCGTTCGTATTATTGAATCCGTGATGATGATGGGTGTAAGTCTCTATCGTTATATAATCGTTCTTATTATTGAATCCGTGATAAATATGATTATGTATATTGCGGCAAGCTGTAATTATAACAATTAATGACAAAAGATAATACTTGGTGAAAGATTTATTACAAATTGAACATAGCAATATTACATTTGTTGTTGAAATTTGATCAGCTTCATTTTGAAACTAAATACCTTTATCTAATGCTGCGTCTAGACATTTTACTGAATGTTATACAAGAATTACTCTGTAAAGGTCGTGGTTATTTCTTTTTAGCTTTGCAAAGTTATCTTGTTGTATGACTTTTAAATTATTTAAAAGGAATTTATTGGTACTTTTATTAACTTAAAGCGCTTTGTAAAAAAATCTTCTTTTTCTTTTCCACCAACTCGCAAAAGTCTACTGGTGGACATAAGCTTCTCCCTTTGTAGGGAGGTTTTGTCTTAATCGTCACGCTGGCAGGGAAACTGACGATCGCAGTGCCAGGTGTCTCGCATCTTTGACGCTGCTGTCAATTGCCAGTCTGGATATTTTATGTCTGGCGTTAACGAGACGTTCAAACCAACATCTATTGAAATTCTTTTTTTTTTATGGTTTTCCTCGTAGTCGCGTAAATCTTATTTCATTTGCCTATTCGATTATTTGTCGGTTTCAGGTAAACACACACCAATGTGTAACATACATATGAAGATTTTATCCAATGATAGCCATACTAAAAATCTAAGTAGTGGACAATCTTAACCGCAGAACAATACATCTGTTGAAGTATGGCTGAAGCACTCGGAGTGGGGACAACTAAATATAGTTCAGTTCAATCCACAGAAGACACGACACAAGTTTGCGCGTTTACAGATCCACGGTCACTTATAAGGGAAAGCTAAATTGGTATCTAAAAATTTTGGCATGCTTAGTAAAGTAGGCCAGTATTTCATGCTTGAAGTTTGTCGAAAGGATGATTGGCGGTAAACCACTGTGCAATTTACCAGAAGTTTTCTTCTTCGCACAACTTCCTTGTGGAATTCACTACCACCAGCAAATTTGGGACTGATACGACATTTGGAAACATAAATGTTGTCAACATTTTTGGTGGAGACGCGCCTTTACACAGGGCAGCCTCCCAGCAACACGACATTCCTTGCCTACACTATAAGAATTACCCCGACGGGCATAATAACGACACTGAGACTCGTAAAATTACCGAGTGATCCCTCTTAGTCGCGTGTGTCATATTTCATATTACTAGAACGAGTGGGAAATAACAGTTCTACCCTCATTTTTTCGTATTTTGTTTTATTTTTTACCCTCGTCCTAACAATATTATACCATCATAGCAATTATTGTACTGCATGATAATTGATCAGTTCAGACAAAATAATTTATGCGATATAGCCTTCACGAATTAAAAAGTCGTGGGTTTGAATCCGCAATTCGACTATTACTGACGTGAACCATTAGGTAAATACATTGAGTTATATGTACTACGTACTAGAGAAGCCATTCCAAGCAAAAATTGTGTCCTACTCAATGTCTTCGCGCATGCACGGGAGTAGTAGTCGCGCATGCGCGAAGACTTTAATTTAATATAAAATGAGATATTAATATAAAATAAATATAAGAATAAATATAAAATATCTTAATTTAATCTTAACAAACATATTTCTAAATAAAATGTAATAATAATTATTTTATGGAATTCACAAATCTTCAATTTACGCAATATTTCGTTTGTATGGATTGCACTACAGTTCAGTTGAACATAGTCAATGTTCGGAATGGCTACTCTAGTACGTAGTATATATAACTCAATGGGTAAATATTTTAGTGAATTTAATTTTATAGTTTATAGGACGTGCCAGGCTTTTTGACTTCATAGGCTTAAATATGGATTTACATATAAGCAATTTTAAATATCAGTAAGATAAGATCAGCGTAGTAAAATAAAAAAATGTTTCAGGATTACAAGTGACGTGACGGAGAAAATGCACGCAATTGAGGGAAGGAGGGAGGTAATCTTCAAACTAGATACGACTTCGCGGGTTTTAGACAATAAATTTTTAACATTTCTAACATAATGAAATCGACAACAATACAACATGCAAACAACAAAGGCATTTAAGTTTACCTGGAGGAGTAAGCAGGAATACTAGTAGTATTAATAACATTGCTTTCTAAAAATGTCACGAAGTTAAACGTTATTTATTTTGGACCACTTTAACACGTTCTTAAAATATGACTTTAAAATAATAAATTCAACGTGAGTCAACGTATTATCATATATTATATGCACGCACACCAAAAATACATTGACTCACGTTGAATCCATTATTTTATGTAAGATGTAGACGAAATTTAATATACTACGCTTCACGGTGCGATAAGGTAATTTACATTTATAATGAGTATGATAATATGTATAATGAAAGGAATTGAGAGAAAATATACTACGACTCTTTATTAAAGACTTAATACGTCCGAGGGTAATTGCTCATCGTAATTTAACAGCACTGGAGCAGCACGGTAGTCTATTTGCTCCATTACCATCTCAGAAATGAGAGAATGGAGAAAAATAATATTTGATATATAGATAGATATAATTTCGTAAAATAAAGTAGTAAATAAACCCAAAAACTCTCCGATTAAACTCTTATTCTCATGGCCGCTAGACGAGAAATTAAGCTACAGCCACCAGCAGATATGACAGCATACAAGCAACTGAACAGACAGATCTCCAAATGCATGCGGCGGGACTTACGCAACTTCAATAGCTCGTATTGAAGAACCGATCGAGCGAAACAAGGCTCCAAAGTTTTTAGCAGAGATCTGTCTGCCAGAAAGAGGAAACTATCAAAGCTAAAGACCAAATGTGGTAAATTCGTTTCTGGGACACCTGAAATTTTAAATGAGACTACTAATAGGACCCACGCAAGTGCGTGTAGCGATCCAAGAGCAAGTGTTATCTGACACTATTCCGATGATATCCTGGACATCAATCTGAGCGAGATTAGAATATCTCTCCAATACTTTAAAAACGACAAGACCGGGGACAAGGATTGAATTACAGCGTAGCTTCTGAAAGCGGGTGGAAAACTAGTACTTGAAGTCCTTCAGAAGCTCTTGAATTCCGTTCTCCATGGTGGCACTACCCCCGAGGCTGTTTTTGAGAATCATTACAAATCGTCTCGTTTGCATACTTGACGACTTACAGTCTCCAGAACAAGCCAGATTTCGAAAAGGTAAGGCTTTAATATTAGAAAATACATACATACCCTTCTACAAATTGTACAGAAGGTCGAGGAGTACAATCTGCCTGCTACTATATCTTGGATATATGGAATGTATGTATGAAAATTCCTTTAATTTAATCGAAATTTAGGCGGTGCTACAGTCCTCTTCAGAGGACTGTAGCACCGCCTAAATTTCGATGTCCAGCTAGGGTAGCAACGGATTCAACTCCGCTGGGAAGCGTTCGGGAGATTACGACACATTTTCTCGTGAGGTATACCTCAATACTTGAAATCGAGACTATACAACCAGTGCGTGCTGCCAGTGGTGACCTATGGAACTGAGACGTGATCTTTCACTGCTGGCCGAATGAGGAAGCTCAAGGTCGCTCAGCGAGCTATGGAGAGGGCTATGCTCGGAGTTTATCTGCGTGAAAAACTTAGAAATGAGGATATTCGCAGTAGAATCACAGTGACCGACATAGCCCAACGGATTAGTAAGCTGAAGTGGCAATAGGTCGGCCATATAGCTAGAAGAACCGATAACTGATGGGGAAGAAATGTTTGCGGTTAGCGGCCTCGTAGCGGCAGTCGAAGTGTAGGGCGTTCACCCACTAGATGGAGTGATGATCTGGTAAGACATGCAGGAAGACCATGGATACAGGTGACTCAGAACCATTCATTGTGACATTACTTCGGGGAGGCCTAGGGGCAATGGCCTTGTAATGATTATGATGATGAAGGTGTTAATAGGTAACGTGTTTAAATTCATAACATTATATAAACTCTCACGCCTGATACCCAAAGGGGTAGGCAAAGACTTCCTTACACATCTACGTCACTTCTTTCACATTCATATACCTACACATATATTCTCGTCGGTTAAGAGTTCCCTTAATTTGGTCCATCTTCAATATACCAATACCAATTTAGTCGAAAAAACTTAAACTAGGGCGTCCCTAGTGACTCTGCCACTCACTTCTGTAGCATACATATGCCTTATCACTCGTGCCACATTCGTTCTTTCAACGTGTCCAAACTACCACCTTTCTTAATTCTAGTCACAACATCTTTAAACCACACTTTTCTATTATCACACATTTTCTTACCCTACCATTTAGTGTCAGCCTTAATATACTAAATATAGTTCTTTATGGCCATGATGATGATGATAATGATGACTTATTCTGCTACACCCAACTTTAACTACCATACATTAAGGTAGGGACTAACAGAGCATTGTAAATTGAAATACGTGACTTCCCACAATAGAGTGAAGAGCTCCATTTATTTTGTATCTTGCATGCACGTTTCGTTCTATATCCTTTTCATATCTACTATCCCAGGTAAACATTCATCCTAAGTACACAAACGCATTCACTTCCTTTACTCCCTTTCTATTCTAATAATACATATCGTTTATATACTTACCCCTTATCCCTTTAACTTGATTAAATATATGGCCCCTAAATCTTTATTTAAAATGGAATTTATGTTCTTCGCATGTAATTTTATATTTAGTCTTACAATCATGAATACTAACATATCTAAAGGAGTTTTCTACCCTTTAGAGTGTCATTCAAAACACCCTTGATCCTTTATTCAAGAGCAGTTGCAATTAACTTTAGTATTTTCGCTTAACATATCGGTTAAATTTGCATTTTCTTCCACTTTGTATTCAAAATTAAATTAATCCTTGTTAAGAACGTATACCTATTTGACGTATTCAAATTTGGATATTCGACTTGCAAGCCGACTTGACTTACGCACGCACACATTAAAACAGTTTTCCGCTTTATTTTATATATTATACCTAAACAAATTTAATACTTGCTCAGACCAACAAAGGAAGAAAGAAGGAGCGCTTGTGAAGCCGAAACCATGCTCAACTTCTTGACACGCACTCTCACATACATAATTTTTCTTATTTTCTTTATCAATCCGTGAAGGTTTACTGATGGTTGGTGGAAGGTTGGAATGGTTTACACATGAATGCACCTAAAACAATGTTTATGGTTGCAAAGTATTTTCAGCCACCTGCATCCATCGACGTCCAGCATGTCTTATCAGGTCGTCACTCCATCTAGTGGAGGATAGCCCCACATTTCTTCTACCGGTACAAGGCTTCAAATCGAGGACCTTTTGTCCCCATCGGTTGTCGGTTCTCGAGCTATATGGCCGGACAATTGCCACTTCAGCTTACTAATCAGTTGGGCTATATACGGTTACTCTGGTTCTACTGCGGATATCATATGTGTAATAATTCATTACTGTCTAGCTAGGAAGCCCAAATATATCTTGGTTTTATTTACCAGTTCAGTTTCGGAATCAGTTGTCCTTATAACTTATAAGGTGTTAATGGGAGACTTCAATGCAAAATTGGCGCAAGAGAGAACGGTGAGCTCAATGTTACGAAATTTGGAATAAAGCAACGGAAACAAAGGGGTCAGCAGCTGGCCGACTTTATGGAGAAAGAGGTACTCTTTATGATGAAACGGCCCCACAGGAAGTAGACCTGGTCGAGCCCCGTCAGTTCAACAAAAAATGAGATTGTGATCATTATGACGATCAGACGACAACTGCTCAGTGATGTCTCAGTGATCGTGAGGGTGAAAACTGGCAGCAATCACCGTATAGTTAGAGGCACACTGAACCAAAACATTAAGTTGTAGAGGTCTCGTCTAGTAAAGTAAATGCTCCGTCCCCCTCGTGCTCTAATATAAAGTCCCGAAACCTTTCAGATCAAGTTACAAAACCGTTTTCAGTGCCTAGAAGACTGCAATGCAGTGGACGATATGAATGACAAGCTCATGGAAACTGTCCATACGGTCGGAGCTAAATTCTGCAAGACCCGCCGCAGAGGAACACAAAAACTCTTCGATCACACTCTAAATATCATGATTGTTATTTTTTTATATAGGATTAGGGTGACAAACGAGCACACAGTCCACCTGATGGTAAGTGGTTGCTGCGGCCCATAGACATCTACATCTATCCTCTATTACAAATCAAAATGCAGATGCGTTGTCACCCGTGAGGACTAAGATGGAATGCCTCATTTCCAGTAAAAAGGGCCTCCGGCCACCTGCACTCACCAAGCGAAACGCAGAGGTAAACCTCTACTTCACGCGGGTATTCTGTGAGGTCGTGGTAACACCCCGGTTCGAGCCGGCCCATCCGTGCGTCAGCAAAAGATTATTAGACGAGAAATGAGGCTGCAGTCTTCAAAAGATTTGACAGCATACAGGAAACTGAACGGACCCATCTCCAAATGCATGCGGCAGGACTCACGCAACTTCAATACAGCTTGTATTGAAGAAGCGATTGAATGGAACCAAGGCACCAAAGTCAAAGTTGAAGACCGAATGTGGAAACATCTTTTCCGCGACACGTGAGATTTTGAGTGAGGTTGAGAGATTCTATGAACAGCTGTACATATCACCGTTGGAGCCACACGCAAGTGTGAATACGATTCAAGAGCAAGTCTTATATGACATTATTCCGGTCATGTCCCGGACGTTACTCTAAGCGTGAATAGAATGACTCTCCAACATCTTAAAAACGGCAAATCCCCGGGCGTGAATAGAAATACAGCGAAGCCTCTGATAGCGAGTTGAAAACCGGTTCTGAAACTCTTTAATTCCTTACTACATGGTGGCACTTCTCTAAAGGCGTGGAGCACAATTGCAGTGGTCTTGTTCTTCAAGAAAAGCGAAAAAGCTCTCTTGAAGAAACTACAGACTGATTCCCTTCTGAGCTTGTCTATGTGCTGTTTTCAAGAATCATTATGATTTGTCTCGCTCGCAAACTCGGCGACTTCCCCTGTGCCTCCCGAACAAACAGATTTCCGAATAGGCTTTAGTATACTAGAACTACAATATGCCACTATGTCTTGCGTATATGGACTATAAGAAAGCCTTTGATTCCTTCAAAACTTGGCGGCGCTGCAGTCCCTTCAGCATTGCCAAGTTGACTGTCGGTACATCGAAGTACTGCAGTGTTTGTAGAGTAGGGCTACGATAGCTATCCAAGTACAGAACCAGAGTACGAAACCTTTCCAACTGCAGAGAGATGTAAGATAGGGTGACGTTATATTCCCGAAACTTTTCACTACTGCATTTACATACGTTTTCAAGCAACTGGACTGTAAAGCATATGGTATAAACATCAATGGCGAGTACATCACTGACATCAATAGATGGATTCAACTCCGCTGGGCAGCGTTCGGGAAATTACGACACATCTTCTATCTAGGATCTTCTATTTATCTACCTATCTAGGTATACCTCAAAACTTGAAAAAAACATTGTACAACCAGTGGGTGTTGCCATGAGACGTGGTCCTTCACTGCTTGCCGTATGAGGTCACTTAAGTTCGCTCAGCGAGCAATGAAGAGGGCTATGCTTGGGGTTTCTTTGCGTGATAAACTTAGGAATGAGGATGTAGGTCTATGTTTGTCACACTGGTTCTACTGCAGATGCAGTAGAACCAGTGTGACCGACATATCCCAACTGATTAGTAATTTGAAGTGGCAATGGGCCTAATATAAAGCTCGAAGGACCGACAACCGATAGGAAAAAAAGGTTCTCGAGTGGCAGCCTCATACCGGTAGGTGAAGTGTAAGGCGACCCCCCATTAGATGGAGTGACGACCTGGTAAGACATGCCGGCAGTCTATGGATTCAAGTGACTCAGTACCGTGCTTTGTGGCATAACTTGGGGGAGGCCTATGTTCAGCAGTGGACTTATCAAAGGCTGTAATAATGATGAAGCAAATGTCGTGGTTGCTTTAGTTATTATTCGATCTTTAGCCATAACATTAAGTAACACCGAGTAAACCTAGAATTACTACTTCTTTTATATATAATATTGAACGTCACTTCTAGTGTGATCATTTATGCTCTCATCAGTCTTTACAAAGTATTTGAAGGCATTTTGTACCGCTTCCTGAAAACAATGCTTTTTCCTTGCAGGAAGTTGTCCAAATTAAGGACAATTGGTAATGGTTTGGGGCTAGATCCGGCGCGTACAAAGAATAACTAATGATTTTATTCCTAACAGAAAGATAGAAGTAGAAGTAATAGATCTTGTGGTTTTTTTAACAGTTTGTCGAGGTGTGTGAGTTCAGAGCAAGAGCATAGGTTGACAAATCGGGTTGTCTTTCTGAGAGTTTTGCCAATTTATTTTATAGTTCTTAAAATTAGGCATCTGACTTTACTGATACACTAGATTTCAAAAAACTATAGTCAATTACACCATGAAGTGACCACTAAACAGTTTCTATTACATTTTTGTGGCTGAGTTTCGCTTTAGGGCATTATTTCAATTTCTGACCTGCATCAGCTCTCACGCTTTTCTCTTGCGATTGGCACAGAGAATGCTTTTCTACGTTCGAACCACGTCACAGCGTGAATTCGAAATAAATATTCTAATTTTGAGGTCTCCATGTTTAACTCAAAATTCTAAATAAAAAAAAATATACAGTCAAACAATAAAATGCAATAAAAATTTTAAGTAAAAGGTTATAATCATGAACCTTGAACTCGAATACTCCATTTAAAATTCTATAAGCTATATGAAGAAGTAGTATGAAGTTGTAGTTACCTTATTTATAATATGTATAGATCGTTTCTTATATCTTATATGTTATGTTGTACTAATATCAGTATTTTCTCAAAAACATTCCAGTACCTCTAACATTATTTACGAATTTGCCGTAATCGATAATTTTGACATACGATTTAGCAATCACACTATCGGACATCGTAATTGGAGTTCTGCTTCTAGTCGCCAGTACCTCTACAAACTAGACGATGTTTACACCGCCATCTATTGGAGACATTAGTAAAAAAAAATCTGGCATTTTCCTTGTTAGATTTGTCTCTAAATCCGTTAATCGTATTATCAATAAAATGAAAGAATAAAAGCATTCTTGTACTTTTGCAAAAAAAAAAAAACCAGAAATTCAATTTATTGGATTACAATCAACAAATCAGTCTCATGAATTTCAATTTAATTTTTTGTTCTTTTACAAATCTGATTTTCAAAATAAATTTTAAAAGTTAAATTTGAAAAGTGGTTAGTATCAAACTTGTCGTACCGCACGTTATAAATTACAACTGTGAAACCTCGTGTTCCATGTTCTTACTATGTTTCTCGGCTGCCCCATATGAAAATCTACTGAAAGACTAAAAACTAGTTTTACAGGAGAGCCACTAAATATAAATCCAAGAAATCCTACAAAAGTTTTATTTGTACATAATATTTAAAGGTAGGAGTTTTAAATTTCCACTGAACAGCTTTATGTAAATGATTGTAATAAGTAGTTAATATTTACACATTACTTGGTGAGAATGGATTTATTGTAAACCATAAATATTTCTCGATATATTTTCTCTAGCGCAGTCACAGCCTAATTTAAAAATTTTAAATATATTCTCAATTTGTATTACTTCAGAAACTATATTTCAGATAAATATAATAAATTACAATAACAATTGATTATAGCTTACATAAATTAAGTATTGATTATCTCATACCTGTCCGTTTCTATTGTCATTTATTGAAATGCGAGAGTGACAGAGAGACGAGAAAGAGAGAGTAAGACAGAGAGAAATAGAGAGAGTGAGAGAGAGAGAGAGAGAGAGAAAGAGAAAGAGAGAGACACACACAGAGACAGAGTAACTTTAAGCATTTCTTAAATTGACATCGAGTTTTATGAGTAAAGCCATAATATTTTAACATAACTAATATATAGGCCTAAAGAATTGTTTACTTCTTAAACACCTGCTGGGATGAACCATATGAAGCACTGAAACAAATAATGTTATCATAAGAAAACGGTCGTACCAATCGTCATCATCATCACAGCCCTTATCCATTGCTGAACATGAGGCTCCCCTAGTAATGCTGCAAGGTCCAGAGTAGTTTGCATCCATCGAATTCTTGCATGTCTTACCAGGTCGTACTAGTAGTATCATTTTTACAACACGAATGAGTTATCTTCAACAGGAAAGGTCCGCGCTTACATAGAATAACAGCATAAAATAGTAGCACAATGGTGCTTGTTTCTGTACACTATTCATACCACCAGGTGGTAGGACCCTTTTCTTCCAAGGAATCCGTTTGTATTTATGCCGGCAAATAGATAGAGAACCAGTATAATTAGTTGTGAAGCATTCCATCTTAGTCCACAGAGATGACAACGCAATATACAATCCGTATTATTTTTTATTTCTAGTTAGTTACAAGTTTCTATGGACTACAATAGTATTAAGATGGACTGTCAGTTGTCTGTTATTGTCTGAAAGTCGTAAGTTAATTCTGTTTAAATTAAAAAAAAAACCCGAGCGCTCTCTTTGCGAGTAATTAAACGCAACGATTTTATTTTAGTTCTCAAAAGTGTTAGCTTATTTCAATGTTGGTTCTTAATCGAAGATAGATGAAAGTTTTTATGGGCTACAACGTTTTTTAAAGATGTGTGGTGGCGCTGTCAGCGAAAATACATCGAAGCGAAGAAATAAAAGCATTTTATATAGAATAGTTCCGAACTACAACTCGGAGCATTAAATGCTCCCCGGGTCGGAAGATCTCCCTTTCCTTTCACGGCCACGTATGAAGTGGATTGTGAGATCGTTTTCCATATATTTAATTGTATTACAGTTGTAGCAAGTATGAATAAGCTCAACCGAAGAAGGACCGTGCGCTCAGAATAACAGCGTTAAATAGCTTCGTATGATAATGTGGAGAATCGGATACTATTTGTACTGGAAACGAGGCATAAAATTTTCTGATTTTTGATTCTTAATTGATGATAGATGTACATTTCTATAGGCTACAGCATCCGTACAAAATTCTGTGCTTGTTTGTAACGCTTATTCTATAGAAATTCTGAAAACCTATTACTAACGAAAGTCAAATTAATTTAAAGACGAAATCTGGACCCAGAGTTGGATACAGATTTGAATTCGTTTGTAAGAGATTTAAAATATATTTCCATAAGTTATAGGAGATAGGACTCCCTTTCTGCTTAGGAGTCTCTCTGGCTAAATAACACCCTCTTACCTTTGTCTGCCATCAAGCAGCAGTGCGTGCACAGCTGGGTTCCAGCTTGAAGAGTATAGAAAGCAAGAGCATAAGGCTCATTATACAACGCATCTGTAGACTTTTTTGATTAGAAATTGGTTGCAGGTATCCATGGGCTGTAACTTACTATCAGGTGGATTGTTAGTTCGATTGTAATTCCAATTTATAAAAAAAAATCATATACAATAATGTTAGTAAATCACATTGTCTTGCCTAAATTCTCTTTACACATAGCGCGCCTGGCTTGACATTCGTTGACATAGAATTGGTATCCTCTCTTAAAACGACTGAACATCATGCAAACAGGTTCCGTATCATCTTCGGGTAGATCTTGACAGACAGTATCACATTCGTGATCGTTATAGACTCCATGTGAGACCGCGACTGTAACATTCCTTGTAAATAATATGAAATAATCATTCCAGCAACAGTTCGGAGACGTATATGAGAGTCAAGTTGGTCCTAATCAGTAAAAAATCCAAATAATATTAAAATCACGGAACCTAATATTATAGATTGGTGAAAAGCAATATCAATGCGATGATATCGGTTCAGCATTCACCAACCAGTCAGAATGTGGTCAGTATATGCGTGCCTTCAAGATATTTATTATAGAAAGCAATAGCATCGTATCTTACAAGGAAATTTAAAAAGTTTGTAATAATAAACAAACTAAACTTAAAAAAGACTAAGCAACGACTTCAAAAACAAAAGAAATTAAACAAAGAATATCTTAAATCACCGATTCCGAGATATCGGTGAACATCTCATGTTTTTATAACGACATATTTCGTAAGTACCTACGTAATAACGTTCTCGTTTTTTTAAGGTTGGTAATAAAAATATGCATATTATTTAGACTTACTTGCAGAAAATATAAATAATTTATAAATAATTGAAGAAATTGCTTCATTCATTGTTTTTATAATACTATATAGTTTTACTAAATATTTTACTTATAATAAAGTATCTGCTTGTTCTTAATATTTGTTTTGAAACCAGGGCAGTTCAAAATTACTTTCTGGTTTTATGTATCCCAAGAATAGTAATTCAAGACGTTAAAATATACATAAACGAAAATTTAATGCATACATTCAGCTATAAATGTAAGATTTATGTATTAAATTTATGAAAATTTCTATGTAACATATCGCAATCCTATGCGTAAATGCGTACATGCATGTTGTTCTTTTTGTTTTCAAAATATTTTTTTCTTTCATCCCGATGAGGAGATGGAGGAAATGTATGAGGATATGTCTAAAGCATTCCTCCACAACCCACAATGCGATGTTAATGGGAGACTTCAACGCAAAATTAGGTACAAGTGAGAACGATGAGCTGAAGGTAGGGAAATTTGGAATAGGACACCGGTACTCAAGCAGCCACTGGCCGACTTCATGGAGAAAGATGGCTCTTTATAATGAACTCTTTCTTCATGAAACGGCCCCACAGGAGGTGGACCGGGTTGAGCCCCAACGGTTCGATAAAAAATGAGATTGACTTCATTATGACGACCAAATGAAACTGTTCAGTGATTTCTCAGTGATCGCGAGGGTAAAAACTGGTAGCGATCACTGAATTGTTAGAAATAAAATGAATCTGCAATCTTCAGCAGATTTGATAGCGGACAGGCAACTGAACAGACAGATCTCCAAATGCATGCGGCGGGACTTACACAACTTCAACACAGCATGTATTGAATAAGCGATCGAACGGAGCCAGTACTCCAAAGAATTTGTTAGAGATCTGTCTGCTAGACAGAGCCAACTCTCGAAGCTGAAGACTGTGTGTGGCGGCGTAGTTTCTGGGACACCTGAGATTTTGAGTGAGATTGAGGGGTTCTACGGGCAGCTGTACTCATTTACTCAAACATACACAAAAATTTCATCAGAATCATCGATCCAGTTTCGTGTTTTAGCGAGACTAACGGATAGCAATTAATTTTTTATATATAGAGATTCAGTATAGGACTTCTTTTTTGCCTAAGAAGTCGTTCCGATAGGTATTGTTTGTTCTGTTTTCTAAATCATACGTCTTATGCCAAATAGTATATGAAGTAAGATTATTATAAAATGCATTTTAAATTACAACCTACTTACCGTGCAGTGGCGGTATATATTCTTAAACGGCTACGGTGTAAGTATATCTAATACCCATATCATACCGTGGGTGTCGTAAGAGGTGACAGAGAGCTAACATGCAGAAGCGCAGCAGAGTCTTCGTAATAAAGACTAATAATAAAAAACTGCGGTTTCCAATCCGCTGGCCACGCGTGGCAACTATGGCAAAATTACAAAACAGTAGTGGACTTTAATATGCTGTGATGGTAACAACGTATATAAGAGGAAGCCTGAAAGTAGCGCCAGTGGTAGAAAAGGTGAGAGGAAGCAGATTGGCATGGTTTGGGCATGTGATGCGGAGGAATGAAAGTCATGTCACAAAACGAGTGTTGAATATGAATGTGGAGGGACACACGGGCAGAGGAAGGCCGAATAAAAGATGGATCGATTGTGTGAAGAGTGATATGAGAATGAAAGGAGTAAGTATGGAAATGACGGCTGATAGAGAGGAATGGAACAAAAAGATTTACTGCGCCGACCCCAGATAATGGGAAATGGTTTAGAGAATGATGATGATGGTAACAACGTACTTAGGTAACAGCAACGCGCAGGCATCTTTTTTCTAGAAAGCTATAGAGCAGTTAGTCCGTCTTACGGTTGCAGTAAGAGTTGGAAAACTACACATGCTCTCTAAATATCATATTTATCAGACACAGAGGTTTACTCATGATGCTTACTTTCATAGCCGAGCACTTACTAATTCAATTAACAATCACGCGTGCCGGTGGGAGTCGAACTTGGGTTGCTGGCGAGATAAGAAAGTTACAGCGGGCACTTATGAGCTACTTCGGCTCTAATTATTTTGATTGTATAATTGTAATTAAAAATTGATTAGTCTCAAAATTAACTCCTACTATCATTTCGGTTGATGCTAACTAATCAAAAATACTCGTCAAAAACTTCGAGCGTGGAGCTCTTCAAAACCACCAACATAGGTATCATATGAATGTTACTCCTTTATCTTTTCCATTTTTTTTTTAATTTTAAGATCTATTCATTGGGAGATACTATTGAACATAGTTTTGGGGCCTTGCAGCGGTTATGCCAGTATATTGTAGGCAAACCGTAGGTCTTGGGCATTGTTCAAGAGATTACGGCTTAGCTTCTCGCCTTTTATACCTCAATATATCAAAATACAAATACACAACCAGTGCGATTTAGCCTGCATATAAGGATCTCAGAAGTGGTCGTTCACTACTGGCCGTATAAGGAAGCTCAAGGTTGCTCAGGAAGGTAATGAGGTTATCTGATTAGAACCAGAATAACCGACAACGTCTAACCAGACCGTGGACCGACTCAAGCGGACCGGCCATAAAGCTCGAAGAACCGACAACCAATGGGAAAGAAAGGCACTCAAGAATCAGCTTCGTACCGGTAAGGCAAGATAGAGCGGTAACTATTAGATGGAGTGACGAACTAGTAAGAAATGCTGGATTCGATGGATGCAGATGCCTCTGTTCCGGTCTTGGGGGTAAAGAGAGCAGTATGGTAAGTGGATACTGCAATCCATAGACATCAACATCTATCTATGATTAAAAATCCAAAAACAGATGCGTTGCTACCCAGTATGCATGCCTGTTATCCAGTAAAATCGTTTCCGGTTCTCTATACTCACCATACGAAACACAGCAGAATTAAGCTGCTATTTTACTATGGTATTCTATGAGAGCGGTGGTCCTACCCCGGTCGAGCCGACAACAATATATAATACTAGCTGGCCAGGCAGACATTGTTCTTCCCTTTTCGACGACCCTTCATATAAAAAAATCCTTAAATTCGTAATAAAAAATATTGTGTGTCACTTATCGGGATAAAAACTATCCTATCTCTCAAGTTGGACCAAACTGCACAGAGTGAGTGAGTAGTTTAGGAGTTCATCGCGGACAAACAACGTGACACGTAATTTTTATATATAAAGATAATAGGTGCGAAACGTCTTCAAAATGAAGCGGAACGAAGAACGAACAATTGTTTAACTAAAACGTAAGTATTATGTTAGCATTTTAATTAAGCTTTAAAAAAATAAAGACGACAAATACACCTTAACTAATATGATTTCAAATCTAAATTACAGAGTGCCATAAATGTTACTTTCACTTAGACATTAGGGTTTGTATCCTTGACAATAAGGGATTTATCAAGTCATCTAAATCCCTGTAATAGGCGGAGTTGCAAAAGGGTGTTATTCTCATGAAATATCAATATAACGTTAGTCCCTATTGGATATTCATTAAGTTTATTACAAAAACATTATTACAATTTTAGTCAAATTTAAAATTTACAAAGGGATTATACCCTTTGTTTTGTATTATGTGTGTTAACGGAATGTGCTACATTGCCCAAAAATGTAAAAATATTCTCCACACCAGCCAGTAAGCAGTTTAGTGCTAGTCCATAATAGAAAAGGTTTGCCATAAACGCCACGCTTTGCAAAAATATCAAAATTTCAAAATGCGTTTTTTATTATTTCTTTTTTTTTTAATAAGGTTGGCAAGCAGATACAACAAAGGAAAGAAGGGTCCTCGAATTGCTGTCGCGTATCGTTAAGCGAAGTGTATGGCGACCCCCCACTAAATAGAGTGGCGATTTTTAAGAGAAGCAAAGAAGTAAATGGATGCAGGTTGCTCAGTAAGAGAAGCAAGGAAGTCGCTGGACACAGATAGCTCAGGACCGTGATTTGTGTCATTCGTTGGAGAAGGCCCATGTTCAGTAGTGAGGACTGTAATGATGAATTATTTACCTACATAGTATGAAGACTAGATAAAAAATGTACAAGAATTTATATAAATAATTATAGTGCATCGTCTAAATTATTTAAAAACTAACTACTGTCGTCAGCTTCAAATTAGTCATATTTATCATGAAATTAAACTATCATATTATACTTTATATTATATAATAGAAAACCTACATGTTTAATAAATATAATATTTGAAAGAAGTGATGACCGTCAACCAGCATAAGCGTTTTATGGATTTTTTATTTTTGGGATTTTTGAACCTTTTTAGGATGAGCGTAAGTAAGCCTTTGATACATATTTTGCTGGGACTTGAACATAGACGTGGGATGTATATTATCGTGTTGGCTCGACCGGGAACGGATCACACTCTCATAGAATATCAATTGGACTGCTATTTTGTAAGTGATAAGTAATTGTTGAATTAAATTTAATGAAAAACAACCAAAAGCTGTAGATAGCTCCGGGGCTATCGTGTGTCTATCGTGTGGCTATCGGGGCTAAGTGCTCGTCGTAAATTTCACATTACGATAGCAGCCCGGGTTCGATCCTCACCGTGCTCATTTGCTGCGTATGAATGCTTGTGGTTAAATTACTACACTCTTACGAGTAATAGTACTAATCGCCAAACGGCAATATATTTACTACAGTTTTACGGTACGGTACGGTATCGCTGCCGTGTAAAGGTGGCTTCAAAAAACTAGGATAAAACGTTAGTATACGCACTTCGATATATATATACGATCATTACCGTATCGTCAAGCCTCAAGCCCACAAGCCCATATCGTCCCGTGGGTTTCGTAAAAGGCGATAGAAGGAACCAAATCAGGAGATGGGCAGGAGTGTTTCTGTAACAATGACCAAAAATACAAAACTGCGGTTGCCAACCCGTTTGCCAAGCGTGAAAACTATGGCAAATATCGGCAGGCAAACTATGGGGGAGGCCAATGTTCAGCAGTGGTTTTTAACAGGATGTAACGGTAACGGCACTTCATCAAAGAATGACATTTTTGTATTAGGAACCGGAGACATCTTTATACTGAGGCATTTCCATCTTAGTTGTCAAAAGTGAAAACGCATCTGAAAAAGGATTCTTAACCGAGATACGAGTATATACATGTAGTTAGTGTCGATGGACCAGAGCATTAACTAACCATTAGGTAAATTGTGAGGTCGTTTGTCAATCTTGCTACGAGTACTATAAAAAGTTATTGCATGTTAGCCACTAATTAATTTTAGTATTTTACATTATGTACTTTTTAATATATTTATTGAAGTTATAGTTGATTTTTTTCATGTTTTAATAAAAAGAAGTTATATTTATCAAACCTTTGTACCTTCATCTTCGTGAAATAATATTCCGATAAAATAGGTTTACTTAAAATCAGCAATTACAATTATAATTAATTTTTATTGGATACAACGCAATATAACTGTTACCGTTGCAGCCTTTAAAACAAACAAGATAGTAAACAATAGCTTAGAAAACTTGATAGACCTCCCCGTAAATTGCCTCATATGTAATCAGCATCAACAGTATGCACTTACCATCAGGTGGACTGTAAAGCTCATTACTTTTTTATTCTATAAAAAGAAACAAATTCTAAATATTTAGGAATAGAAAAAATTTAAAATAAGTTGATATTTTCTTACCATCAACAGCAGCAGCTTTAAACCTTTACTATTTTAAAAACAAAACATTAACAACATCTACTTACAGTATATACTAACAAAACGTGTTAAAATATTAGACTATAAAGTAATTTAAGCACTTACATACGTTTACTACGCCACAAATTACTTTAGTACTTAATAAGCCCGCAGCGGTTCATTACAAAATAATTAACAGCACTACAAGGATTCTTTTAATACTAGTCTTAGAGCTTTATTTTGTGAATTAATTGTTTTTTCTGATATAGACTAAAAAACTATCGGTAAATACAACTGTCAAAGTCCTAAGCGCATTAAAAAATTACGTATAACATAATTATACGTAATTTTTTTAAAGTAGTTTAAATACACACAAGTTTTCACTAATAACTTTATTATTATACTTTCAATTTTACAATAATTTTATGTCAAACTTCAATTTTAAAAAAAATTTGGAAAATCCAAAAGTGCACGACGTTTTTACGCGACGACATTTAGGTCACTTCATAAAGTCCAAGACGTATTTAATTGTAAATATACTTAAGTATATAATATATCCTATTTACTTTTAGTACTTCGTACTATTATTTATTCTGTGCTTTTAAAATATTGTAATAAAAATGTCTGATTAATACAATAATCAAATATGTATGAAATTTAATTTTTCGAATATATTGTACTTACACAGTGATCTCTTTGAGCCGCTGCAAACAACCGACACAGTATCCACTCATGACGGCGGTTAACGCCGAAGTGAGTAAGTGCTCAGTGGGGCAGTCTATTTAGTAAAATAAATTATTACAAGGCTGCTAAAACACCGAAAAATTCCGCATTTCTACGCTGAAAAAAATTAATTATAACTAAACAAAAGAAAATTAAACTGCCATTTACATGCCATGGCTTTCCACATGATAGATGAAGATATTAAAAAATAGATTGAGTTAATCCATTGATATTTTCAAAAGTTATCGTGTTTACGCCGCCATGCGGTGTTGATAAATCCACACCATAAGCCAATAAAACCCATTTTATATTTAAAAATATCAATAAATCGATTAAAAAAACTAATAATAAGTTAAACAATCATTTATCTTTCTGACAATGTGCTCATTATATCATTTCATTTCAACTGCGGTAGAGCCACGTGGCAGCTTTTGCTAGTAGGACCTCACAGAATACCAGCGTAAAGTAGAGGTTTACCTCTGCGTTGCGCTTGGTGAGTGCAGGTGGCCGGAGGCCCATTCCTGCCTCCCCCTCCATCAACATGGTAGCGGAATTAAACAAAACACTATCCCAGGAGGGTACCAGCACCCCTGGAGAATCCCTCGCTGAGTATCCACGAACAAACTATTCCACTCCTGAGCGTAGGTGCTCAGGCTGCCCGGCGTATTTGGGGGGGGGGGGGGGGGGGGGCAAAATTCCGCTCGCGACTAATACTGCTCGGGGCAAGCGGATCAAGAAGACCAAGGCAAACCCTGTCACGCTATCCGTGAATTTTTGCAACATTATGGCTTCATTCCAACCTGTTCATTACCATCTAGAGACGACAAAGCCGGCCTTGCTTTTTTAACCGAGACTCAGGTATCTTCGGCTGATACTTCATATCTCTCATACCTCGGGTACAAATTAGAACACTCATTTGTGCCCCGGGCTGGAGTTTGCGTATACGTCAGAGAGGACATCTATTTTCGACGCCCTGACAGTCTTGAAGTTATGGACCCGTATATGGCTGCGCGTAGACCAGTGACGACCACTCTATAGGTCCCACAGCAGTAATGCCGACACAGACCAACTTATATATACCACGTCCAAATGGCTGCAGACTATATGCTACAATAGTTCCCATCCGCAGAGATCGTGATACTCGGTAATTTTAACGCCCACCACGCTGAATGGCTTGGTTCCCGTTTAACTGATCATGCGGGTTGATCTGTCTATGATTTTACCTTGGCATATAGTCTAACACAACTAGTTACTTCGCCTACGCGGATCCCAGATGTAGAGGATGATGTATCTTCCCTGTTGGACCTTCTGCTGACCTCTCATCCGGACGGATATCGGGTCTCCGTCGATGCCCCTCTGGGCTCTGCGGACCATTGTCTGATCCGGAGTACGGTGCCACTCACGCTCCCATCGCAGTTGCGATCTGCAGCTTGCCCCTGTTAATGGCACTATAGTTCGGCCGATTGGGACGGGATACGGTCTTTTTTTGCATCCTACCCTTGGGTTTGCTTCTCACCGGAAGACCCCAGCGTTGTTGCCGATTCTGTTAGTGATGTGGTACTTCAGGGTATGGAATTTTTTATTTTATCCTCTGTGGTGCCGATTGGAGGCAGATCTCAGCCATGATTTGGTCGCTCCTGTAAAATAGCATCACGCTATAATCAGGAGTGCTACCGAGCCTGGGCTGATGCATCAACGTCTCGGAATGTAAACACCAGCGCTATTAAAAAGAAGTATAATTCCGCCTCCAGGTCCTTCAAAGGCATCATTGCCAAGGCAAGGTCTGAGCAAATTGGCAGAATTGGAGAGAAGGTAGTTCGCCTTCCTTCGGGAACCCGTGCATTGTGGTCTCTCGCTAAGGCTGTCCAAGGGAACTTCTGTCAGCCATCTCTTCCATCTCTGCACGGACAGGACGCCTCACTGGCCCATGGCGCAAAGAAGAAGGCTGATCTTTAAGCTCTCTCTTTGCGTCCAACTCGACTCTAGATGACGGGGGAACACGCCGCCGACCATCCCGCAATGTGAGTGCTCCATGCCGGATGTGCGGTTTACACAGCGCTCGGTTCCTAAAGCACTCATCTTCCTGGAAGTCAGCAAGTCGAGTGGGCCTGATGGAGTCCCTCCCATTGCGAGTAAGACGTGTGCTTCTGTGTTGACACCGGTTTTAACGCGTCTTTTCCGGTACTCCTACTCCCAAGGCGTAGTCCCGAATTCATGAAAGACAGCTTTGGTCTACCCGATCCCTAAGAAAGGTGACCGTTCAGACCCGTCGAACTACAGGCGGATGTGGCGGCGCTGTCGTCGCGCCACAAGCGAAACACATTGAAGTCTAAATCGCGCTAACATAGTTGCGAAGTTAAAGCAGTATATATAGAATAGCTTCGAACTACCATTCGGGGCATTGGCCGCTCCCCGGGTAGAACACCTTGCCCGGGGGAGGTCTCCCCTTTTCCTACCACGGCCAAATTGATCTCCACCCGACGTGATATCAACACGCAAACAACAACCTTCGGAAATTGACGTGGCGGCGCTGTCGTCGCGCCACAAGCAAAACACATTGAAGCCTAAATCGCGCTAACAAAGTTCCGAAGTTGAAGCAGTATATATAGAATAACTCCGAACTACCACTCGGAGCGTTGGCCGCTCCCCCGGTAGAACACCTTGCCCGGAGGGAGATCTCCCGTTTTCTTTCCTAACGCAAAAGTATTCGGGCACTTGCTCCGGCTCATCGTTCTCACCGGCATCACTTGCAAGTTCGTAGTATGGCATGCATTACACACCGGCATATCGTTCGCACCGGCGTCACTTGCCCTTACGCACACAACATGCATTCCCCACCGGCATTAAGGACGCACCGGCAATCGGACTGCAATATCGACCTCCGGTCTGAGCAGGGGGGTGATGTGGCGGCGCTGTCGTCGTGCCACAAGCGAAACATATTGAAGCCTAAATCGCGATAGTAAAGTTCCGAAGTTAAAATAGTATATTATATAGAATAGCTCAGAACTACCACTGGGAGCGTTGGTCGCTCCCCGGGCAAAACACCTTGCCCGGTGGGAGATCTCCCCTTTTCTTTGTACCCGCCACACCTATCGCCATCACCTCCTTGTTCTCCAAAAAATGGAATCCATTATAAACTGCCAGCTCATGAGACACCTTTAGGATCAACAGCTGATTAGTGACCACCAGTACGGTTTTCGTCGGAGTCGATCAGCTGGTGATCTTCTGGTTACCTGACTCATAGATGGGCGGAGGCAAAATACTCCAAGGGGGAGGCATTGGCCGTTAATTTGGACATAGCGAAGGCCTTCAATCGGGTCTGGCCCAAAGCGCTTCTTTCGAATATTCCTCCCTATGGGTTTTCCGAGAAATTGTGCAAATGGATCACCAGTTTCCTTGCTGATCGGAGCATCAAGGTCGTAATAGACGGTGCATGTTCTGCCTATCAACGCTGGTGTTCCATAAGGCTGCTTGCTATCACCAACGCTGTTTCTCCTGAATATCAATGATATTGTGGCGGCGCTGTCGTCCCGTCTCAAGCGAAAAACATCGAAGCCTAAATCGCGCTAACAAAGTTCCAAAGTTAACGCAGTATATACAGTGTTCAGCACGGCTCTGAGCCTTACTGCTCACCTCTGCTTCACAGCACTCTCGCAGTTTACTTGCCTTCTTCTCGACTCACCGCAGACTATAAGGCAATCCCTGGCTTGCTTCGGCTTATCGTTCTCACCGGCATCACTTGCAAGTGCGTAGTACGGCATGCATTACACACTGGCATTAAGGACGCACCGACAATCGGACTGCACTATCGACCTCCGGTCTGAGCAGGGAGGTGATGTGGCGGCGTTGTCATCGCGCCACAAGCGAAACACATCAAAGCCTAAATCACGCTAACAAAGTTCCGAAGTTGAAGCAGTATATATAGAATAGCTCAGAAGTACCACTCGGAGCGTTGGCCGCTCTCCGGGCAGAACACCTTGCCCGGCGGGAGATCTCCACTTTTCCTTCCTACGGTCACAATATTTTGCAAACTGCTAACATTCATTGCTATGCAGACGACAGCACTGGTGATGCCTTATATACCGGCCGTGCCAATATTTCTCGGGAAATCATCGTCGAATACCAGGACAAACTTGTGTCTGAAGTCGAGTTTTTGCTGAACAAAGTCTTGGATTGGGGGCGACTACATCTAGTCCAGTTCAATCCCCAGAAGACAAAAGTTTGCACGTTTACCGCTAAAAGGAACTCCTTTGTCGTATCTCCTCAGTTTCAAGGCACTCCCCTTGCTGCCTCAGCTAGCATCGGAATCCTCTGCGTCGACATATCGAATAGTGTGCAGTTTCGTGGTCACTTGGAAGGGAAGACCAAATTGGCTTCAAAAAAGCTTGACGTGCTCAGCAGAGCGAAACAGTATTTCATGCCGGCACATCGCTTGCAACTTTACAAAGCGCAAGTTCGGCCTTACATGGAATACTGTTCATCTCTGGGCCCGGGCACCCTAGTGCTAGCTCCTTCCACTTGACCGTATCCAGCGCAGAGCGGTTCGAATCGTCAACGACCGAGTTCTCTCTGATCGGCTTGATACAATGGCACTGCGTAGAGATGTTGCAAACCTTTGCATTTTCTTTCGAATTTACCACGGGGAGTGCTCAGAGAAATTGTTCGGATTAATTCCAGCCGCCAAATTTCACGAACGCACATCGCGTCAAAATTCACGATACCATCCTCACCATCCTCACTACATGGATGCTTGGCGGTCCACGACTGCGCGTTTTACTAGGAGTTTTCTTTCTCGTACAACTTCTCAGTAGAATTGTTTACCACCGGCGACTTTTCCGGACCGATACGACTCAGGGACCTTCAAGAAAAGTGATTACATCTTTCTAAAAGGCTGGCAACGCATCTGCAATTCCCCTGGTGTTGCGGTTGTTCATGGGCGGCGGTAGTCACTTACCATCAGGTGAGCCGCATGCTCGTTTGCCCCTTCTTCTATAAAAAAAAATCATATGTTATATGCTTGTAAGATACGATTTATGCGACTTAACGTTGGAATCTTGATTTTTAGGCGCAAGTAGAACATGCATTGCATGCATGCAATTAAGTTATAGCGTAGGTTTCTCGATAGAAAGAAATATTTTGTAAGGAGTAGTATAAAATTATCAGAAGAAAATGTAAATCCAACAGAGACTCGTATTTATACGCAACTGTCAATTTTAAAAGCATGAATGATAATAATTGCTAACAGACTGTAAATTTTTGGCTTAGGAACTAATCTAAAAGTAAAAGAAAAAAACACAGTATGGAGTGGCGTAAGAATATCTATCAACTACACGTCCTGTGCGAGTCAAAATGTATATTATCGTGACCTCTGATAGATTGTGTTACAAGGTTGTAAATAGTGCCAGTGTACAGTGCGATTGTACAGTGCCAGTGTACACTGGTTGTGTCTACCATTTTAATCCCGTAGGTGCCTTAAGTTGCGACAGAGCAAATAAAGGAGATAAGGAGCAGCATCTGTTTTTCCTAAACTCAAAATAATAAAACGCAGCGATCGCAAACTTGCCTACCCCAGGTAACTATGAAACATAGTCCATGGGAGGCAATTAATGGAAAAGACTGTAATTATGATGATGTTGAAATATAAATGCAATCGAAGGCAATTTTAATAATCGTGTATTAACTGAACCATCGTTTGATCTTTAATCACGTATACAAATCGCCACAAGCACAGTAGCCGTTCCCGTTCTCCGGTACCTACAGGTACATTATGTTTGTATTAGGAATGAGTTCTTCTTCACCGAGAATTGACTAGGTTCACTCAGAATACCAGTTTTGAACAGCAACTTAATGCTGTTGTGTAACGTATGGTAGATTTAGAGACCCTTTTTATTAGAGGTATTCCATATTTGTACCCGGTGCGGTGGTGGCAGCGCATCTGCATCTTGATTCTTGGTTGAAGAACTATGGAGATATCTAAAGATCACAGTATCGAGTGGACCACATAGTTCTATCTCAGTCTCATTTAATGATTAATTTATTTTAATGATAGAAAAACTGTTTAAAAATGTAATAAATTTAAATTTAAATCTAAATTTTAAAGACTTGTCAAGACTCTGCACTCAACCCGTAGTTGGAATGGGGTAAGCTTTTAAGAAATGCAAATTCGTGAAAGTCTTATTCACAGTAAACTAACAATAATACTGTTAAAAAATAAGAAGGTCATATATACATAGTTTATTTTTATTAGTGTTGATTTTATTGGTTAGACATTCCTTTGAAATCAATTTTCACCGGCTGAATCACAAGATCTCATTTGTTATTCTAGTTAGGTACAACAGTAAAATGAAGCTTCTGTAGACTACGCTAAATTTATTGCTGTGGAAAGGGAAACCTATTGTGAAGTTCCTACATAGTAAGTGATGTTGAAGGCAAACGGGCATTCAAGCTTAGCTGGAGTAATGCAAGTCAACATTGTTGTTACAAAAGAAGCTAGGACTTTGATATCAGATGAATTTCACTACATAGGTTTAATTTGCGTAGGTAAATAAATGTGTCTGTTTAAATGTTATTATATAACAGCGGTACAAAATGATAAGAAACATTTCATCTTAACCTACAGGGATGCCAACACATCAGCGTTTTGAATCTTAATATAACACACTCGCACCTGTCATCTGGAAGGATAGGCAGAGACTACAGACTTCCATTTGGCACGATCCTAACACACATCACTCGCCTCCTTTACATCCATATACATACGAGCATGTACAAATGACAAACGAGCACACAGTCCACCTGATATTAAGTGGTTGCTGTGGCCCATAGACATCTACATCTATCCTCGTTTGCATATCAGAATGCAGATGCGTTGTCATCCGTGAGGACTAAGACGGAATCCCTCTTTTCCAGTAAAAAGGGTCTCCATAAGAACACACTCACTCACCATAAGAAATACAGCAGCATTAAGCTGCTATTTACGCTGATATTCTTTGAGAGCGTGCTCTTTGCAGGTCGAGCCGACCCATTCGTGCTACTACTATACAATTAATATAGCTGCAGCATGGCTCTACCACGTTCATGGTACTCTTAATCTTTCTCATATTTAATATATTGCTAATTTTGTCGATAAACTTCCATAGAGGGCGTCCTTTCCTGACTCTGCCGTTTGCTTCTGCAAAATAGATTTGCTTTGTGATCCTTAATACTAGGGTTCTATAGCCCTAGCCATAGGTACTTACGTAACGTGGGAATAGTTTATCATTATAAATTATTTAAAAAAGTTTTTATTTCTTTTGCGCGTAGTACTTTAGACAATTTGTGACGAAATAAAAGCATTCCATTCAGAATTTATAGCAGTGGTGGAGCGTGTTATATTGCGCATAAAATTTTCACCATAATTTGTCAAGCGTAAAATTTTGAATAAGACTACAAATTCAGCTAAGTGGCACAAATGACGTCTTTCCACGCTTGGTTTATGGTCGTATGGCATAAAAACGAAATTTAAACACAATATATACTTTCATTTTAAATCTCAAATGTTTTCGAACATTAAATGATAAGTTAATGGAGAAAATTAAAATAAAACACGTAAATACAAGGTAATATATATTTGAAATTATAATTGTAACTGACATTTTATATTCCTTTGTTTGTGGATCTTAAGAAAAAAAAATTCAAAGTATATAGCTGTAACAGTGGTAGAGCCACGCGGCCGTCTTTGCTGTTGCACGTATGTACCGGCTCAAACCGGGGTGGGTAACACGACCTCACAGAAGACCAGCGTGCAGTAGAAGCTCTGCTTCTGAATTTAGTCTGGTTAGTGTGATCCCCCCCCCCTCTTAACATTGTAGCGAAGTTAAATAAAAAACTACTCCACGAGGGAACCAGCACCCCAGGTGACGGAGAATCCCTCGCTGAGCATCCTAGGCCAAGATACCCTACTCTTCCTGATTGTGGGTGCTCCCCGCGTATACTGACGGAGCAATAAGTCAATGGCGCCCCTGCCATTCTATGCTATCAGGGGACTTCATTCCAACTTTAACGCCGTCCACTACCATTTGGTAATCGTGAAGCTGACCTTGCTCTTTCTAACCGAGACACAGGTGTCCTCTTCGGCTGGTACTTCGAATCTCTCCTACCCGGGGTACAAATTAGAATACTCCTTTTGTGCCCCGGGCTGGAGTTTGCGTGTATGTCAGAGAGGACATCTATTTTCGATGCCTCGGTAGCCTTAAAGGTACGGACCTGTCCATCTTATAGTTGCGCGTAGACAGCGACGACCATCCCGCGTGTACGGGTGCTTCTATAGATCTCATAGCGGCAATGCCGACACAGACCGACTCATCGACCATGTCCAATTGGCTGCAGACTCCGTGCTACAACAGGTCCCATCCGCAGAGATTGTGATGCTTGGTGATTTTAACACCCACAACGCTGAATGGCTTGGTTCTCGTTTAACCGAAAATGCGGGTAGATCTGTTTATGACTTTGCTTTGACATATGGTCTAACACAACACACACAGATGTAGAAGATCATGTACCATCCCTATTGGACGTTCTGCTTACCTCTCATCCGGACAAATATCAGGTCTCCGTCGATGCCCCTCTTGGCTCGTCGGATCATTATCTGATCCGGAGTATGGTGCCACTCACGCTCCGATTGCGAGTGAGTTCTGCAGGTTTCCGCCGTGTTTGGCAATATAGGTCAGCCGATTGGGAGGGGATACGATCTTTTATGCATTCTACCCTTGGAGACGGGATTGCTTCTTGCCAATGACCCCAGCATTGTTGCTCATTCTATTGCTGATGTGTTGCTACAGATAATAGAATTTTTTATTCCTATTTATTCTATCTGAGACAGAACCCAGACATAGTTTGGTCGCTCCTGCAAAATTGCATTACGCCATAAGGCCTGGGCTCACGCATCGACATCTCAAGATGAAAATACCAGCGCTCTTAAAAAGAAGTAAAATTCCGGCTCCAGGTCCTTCAAAAGTGTCATTGTAAAGGCAAAGTCTGAGCACATCGGCAGAATTGGCAATAAACTAGTTCGTCTTCCTTCGGGAAAACGTGCAGTCTGGTCTCTCGCCATGGCTATCCAAGCGAACTTATGTCAGCCATTACTCCCATCTCTGCACATGGAGGATGACTGACTGGCCCATGCCTCTCTTTGCGTCCAACTCGACCCTTGATGACCATGCCACGGTGAGAGTTCTCCTTACATGCGATGTGATGCTTACCCAATGATTGGTGCGCAAAACAATCCTCTCCCTGGACTTCAACCAGTCGAGTGGACCTGATAGCGTCCCTCCTATTGTGCTGAAGACGTGTGCTCTGGAGTTGGCACCGGATTCAACGCGTCTTTTCCAGTACTACTACTTCCTAGGCGTAGTACCAAACTCATGGAAGAGAGCTTTCGTTCACCCCATTACTAAAAAAGGTGACCGCTCTGATCCATCTAACTATAGACCTATCGCCATCACCTCTTTGTTCTCTAAAATAATGGAGTCCATCATTAAGAGCCAGCTCACGTGATACCTTTAAGATCACCAGCTGATTAGTGACCGTCAGTACGGTATCCGTCACGGTAAACTTCTGGGTTACCTAACTCATAAATAAGCGGAGGTATTAGAGTCGAAGGGGGAGGTATTGGCCGTTAGTTTGGACATAGCTAAGGCCTCCGATCGGGTTTGGCACAAACAGCTTCTTATGAAGCTTCCTTCCTATGGACTTCCCGAGAAATTGTGCAATTGGATCACTAGTTTTCTTGCAACTTGGAGCATCAAGGTCGTAGTAGACGGTGCATGCTCCGATTACAAGCCCATTAACGCTAGTGTACCACAAGGCTGCATGCACCGCCAACGCTTTTTCTTCTGCATATCATTGATATGTTACAAACTGGTAACATTCATTGCTATGCGTATGACAGCACTGGTGACGCTTTGTAAACTGGCCGTGCCAATATTTCTCGGGAAAACATAGCCGAGTACCGGGACAAACTTATGTCAAAAGTTGAGACTTTGTTGAACAAATCTCGGACTGGGGGCGACTAAATCTAGTACAGTTATTTCACCAGAAGGCACAAGTTTGCGCGTTTACCGCTAAAAAAACCCCTTCGTCGTATTTTCTCAGTTTGAAGGCCCTCTCCTTGTTGCGTAAGCAGCAATGACGTGCAGTTGCGTGGTCACTCGGAAGAGAAGGTCAAATAGGCCTCTAAAAAGCTTGGCGTGCTCAGCAGAGCAACTTTACAAGGCACAAGTTCAGCCGCACATGGAATACTGTTCCCATCTCTGGGCTGGAGCTCCCCAGTGCCAGCTTCTTTCATTTGATTGCATCTAGCGCAAAGCTGTTCTAATCGTCGGCGATCGAACTCTTTCCGATCGGCTTGACTCACTGACACTGCGAAGAAATGTTGAATATCTTTCGTATTTTATCGCATTTACCAAGGGAAGTGCTCTGAGGCTTATTCGGACTAATTCCAGCCGCACAATTTCACCATCGCGCATTGCGACGAAACACGCGATACCATCCATACCATCTGGATGCCTGGTAGTCTACCTCTGTGCAATTTAAAAGAGTTTTCCTTCCTCGCACAACTTCCTTATGGAATCGACTACCACCAGAGATTTTTCCAAACCGATACGACTTAAAGACCTTTAAGAAAAGAGCGTACTCTTTTTGAAAAAGCTGGCAATGCATTTGCATTTCCCCTGGTGTTGAATTTGTTCATGGGCGGCGGTAATTACTTACCATCAGATGAGCCGTATGCTCGTTGCCCCTGTCCTATATAAAAAATCTGTATGAATTTTGTTTTGTAAATTACTTCGAAATTTACCATACATTTTCTAATATACCCATGTCGCAGCTAAATTTATGTCCGCAGAATACACTCAATATAATACCATCTAACAATTTTTTTTTACTTAAGTAGTTTAATAAAGCCATTGAGTGGTTAGGCATTTTAAATTTTATTTTTTATTTTTGGCTAAGTTTACAATATTCCAAAATATTAAAAACGAAGCATAAAAGAGTCGTATGTTTTCCTATTTAGATTTCATTTTTTTTTACAAATATACAACATGTTACGGCCCGCAGCTGCCCCTGCAGAGGTCGCCTTGGCTGGGGCCCATAGCAGCCTGCTCGACGAGCAAACGCGAGTCGGGCCCAAATGGCCATATGAAAGAATGTCCTATCATACTAAACTGTAGGGAGAAGGTTAGAAAAATATAGTACGTACCTGTATCCGAATCTAAGGCCGCCCCAAGGCTCGATCAGGCCGTAGGTGGGTGTAAGGTGCATGGAAAGTAGTGTATAGTGATGTGTATATGTCTGAGACCTGGACCAGCTGAGGTGACCGGCCGATTTCCAGGCTGCCCCACAATGCTGCATCACTCCAGTAGGCTTCCCCGCCTGACCATTTCTTTCTTCATGTCACTATTTCAGTCTATTAACTTCATTGTACATTTAACTAACTTAAACTCGCCTGATTCCAAATTCATCGTAGAATCGAACACGTGACACCCGACACAGTAACGAACAGTAGTTCAATGTTCAACATTCAATGTCCCGGATTCATTTATCACCAAATGACGAATAGTGAAATAATGCGATCTCTTGGTAAGTCACACGGTTCAGCGTTACAAACACAACTAAATTCCTTCGTTCGATATCCAATACTACGCCGCGATAAGAATTCAAAATACGCCTTGTTGACACGTAAATCTAACAAAACAGTCAACATACAAAAAAGGGCACTTAACGCCGACGGCACTTTTACTTTCAAAGAAGTTACTTTAATCAGTTAAACACAATACAGGCCTCTTGTCAAGAACTTAAACCCTAGACAACCTAAAACGAGGCGGTTTTCACAAAACACAATTACGTAGCGAAGTCACGCGCACAATTTCCAAAATTCTAGACCCTAATCCAAAAAAAAAACGGTCTCGCGAAACCTCAGCGAAGGGTATCGAAAGACACCAATTAACTGCCCAGCCGCCGTTGAGCTACTATCTCTCGCCCACGAGCGTTACACGCTGGGAAGCTGCCTACCGCAGCCCCCTCCCAGCGATGCTCGTGACACCTGGTACCATCGGGCGATTCACGAAGTCGAACGTGATTAGATGTCGTACAAATTACTTTTTTTGGCCTAAACAAACCCCCGTCCCGGACATAAGGATTCATGTCCGCGAGCAGACCGGCAAGCGGGACAGGGTCGCGAAGGCACGTTGCAAGACCGAATTTACAAACAAAACTAGGCCACCATAGGCACCCCATCAGATCTTGCAACCCCAGCCACCGCCTCAAAAAGACAGCCCCAATGTGGGCAAGCCGGAGGGTCAACCTCCACTGGATGCCCCTTCTGGGCATCGCAGTACCTTAACAAGTCCTGTACTGGACAGAAGTCCGACGACCTCTTTCAAACTCCTATCTGTGCCCCAATGATTCGTTTCGCAATCCGACCGGATCAGGTCTGCAAACAGCGACGCGACACGAAGCGGCCCAACGTGGCCTCCTAAGCTTCAGTGCAGAGAGCACTCACAAATTCCACATGAACGTCGTCTGTGGAGAGCCAAACAACGCACAGATAATCCCTAGTATGAATTTTCAAAAAAGCAGGCATAACCAAGCCATCCACCATATAATCATTTACTCAATAGGGCGGCAGCTGATTTCAATCTGATAATCTCCAAACTAACTAGTATTTTAGACAAGTAGTCCTATGCTCATATTTCAACCAATTTCAAAAGCATCAATGTTTAACTACTGAATTAATTCAAACAAATTAAATTACCGATGCGCATAGATCAAACTGATAATTAAACAAAACGATAAACGTAATAGACAGCCCTGTTTCTATTTCCAAATAAATATCTTAGACAGTGCCAACAAAATGTGAAAACCAAAGGTGGAATGACTCTTATTCCTTTGGGCACAAATAAGATTATCCAATTTCAATTTTCTTTACAACAAAACACAATGATCAAAAACAATCTCAAAAGCATATGCACAAGCATTCAAAGGGAACATCATTCAATTTCAATTTTCCTTTCAACAAAACAAACACAATGATCAAATACAATTACAGAAGCATATGTACAAGTATTCAAATAGGACACTAAATTCGCCTTCTTAGTTACAACCGCCACAAATATGAAAACAATTCGTGGAAAACCCAAAGCATTTTTATTTTTAATTTAAAGCGTTATTAATTAAGTGCTCGAACAAAACCAATCTAATAATCCCTAACAGCGCGATTCAACGCTCCCGGGGAGCCCTAGTCTTCCCAACAACCAAGCAGAGGCCAACCGTATTGTGAACCCGGAACCAATAAAGCGCGTACCGTTAAACAATCGACGCTCGGGTTGTACACCGTCACTGAGGCCGTCGACAATAGAACAGTTTGACAAGTGAGCTGTTGACGGCTCACAGAATCAGTGGAGGCGGCCGTGGTGGGAGCTAGGGCGGCAGCTACCTAGCGGGGGCTACCCGCATCAAAGGGCGAACGGTAGTACCCCAAGCCGCGGCCACTCAGCTGACGGGGGTGAGAAGGGTCTAGCTGACCGCTGAGTGGCAGTGAAGTCCCTCTCAACATACTGAGGGAGGGGGAGACGACCTCCCGCCCCTGGGAGAACAACCTCCCGAAGGGGGCGCGGCTGAGCGCCCCCGCCCGTGGCAGTCGAGGGCTTGGGAGAGCCCTGAGAGGAAACGCCGTTCGCACCCAGACATAAAACGGCATTTTTTTTATAGGAGAAGGGGCAAACGAGCATGCGGCTCACCTGATGGTAAATGACTACCGCCGCCCATGAACAGCTGCAACACAGGGGAGGGAATCGCAGATGCGTTGCCGGCCTTTTAAAAAGGAGTACGCTCTTTTCTTGAAGGTCCCTAAGTCGTATCGGTCCGGAAAATTCGCTGATGGTAATCGATTCCACAAAGAAGTCGTGCGAGGAAAAAAACATCTTCTAAATCGCACAGTGGTG
This sequence comes from Parnassius mnemosyne, assembly GCA_963668995.1. NCBI lineage: Eukaryota > Metazoa > Arthropoda > Insecta > Lepidoptera > Papilionidae > Parnassius > Parnassius mnemosyne. The sequence continues at coordinate 43,500,816 of CAVLGL010000115.1, read as the reverse complement.
GATCGCCAATCATCCAGATGGTGTGGATGGTATCTGGAGTTCGCCGCGATGTGCGTTCGTGAAATTTGGCGGCTGGGATTAATCCGAACAATTTTTCAGACCACTTCCCGTGGTAGATGCGAAAGAAAATGCAAAAGGATGCAACATTTCTTCACAGTGCCAATTAATCGAGCCGCCGATCGGAAAGAACTCGGTCGTCAACGATTCGAACCGCTCTGCGCTGGATGCGGTCAAGTGGAAGGAGCTGGCACTGGGGAGTCCCTGCCCAGAAATGGAAACAGTATTCCATGTGAGGCCGAACCTGCGCCTTGTAAAGTTGCAGGCGGTGTGGCGTCATGAAATACTGTCCCGCTCTGCTGAGCACGCCAAGCGCTTTAGAGGCCAATTTGGCCTTCTCTTCCAAGTGACCACGAAACTGCACGTCACTCGTTATGTCGAATCCGAGGATTCCGATTCTGGCTGAGGCAAGTAGGGGAGTGCCTTGAAACTGAGGAGATACGACAAAGGGGTTCTTTTTAGCGGTAAACGCGCAAACTTGTGTTTTCTGAGGATTAAACTGGACTAGATTTAGTCGCCCCCAATCCGAGACTATGTTCAGCAAAGACTCGACTTCAGACATAAGTTCGTTCCGGTACTCGGCGACGTTTTCTCGAGAAATATTGGCAGGGCCGGTGTATAGAGCATCACCAGTGCTGTCATCCGCATAGCAATGAATGTTACCAGTGAGCAACATATCATTGATATGAAGAAGAAACTGCGTTGGTGATAGCACACTGCCTTGTGGAACACCAGCGTTAATAGGCTTGTAGTCGGAGCACGCACCGTCTACAACGACCTTGATGCTTCAATCTGCAAGAAAGCTGGTGATCCAATCGCACAATTTCTCAGGAAGCCCATAGGAAGGGAGCTTCGAAAGAAGCGCTTTGTGCCAAATCCGATCGAAGGCCTTTGCAATGTCCAAACTAACGGCCAACACCTCCCGCTTGGACTTTACTGCCTCTGCCCATCTATGGGTCAGGTAGACCAGAAGATCACCAGCTGATCGACCCCGACAAAAACCGTATTGGCGGTCATTAATCAGCTGGTGATCCTCAAGGTACCGCATGAGCTGGCAGTTAATAATTGATTTCATTATTTTGGAGAACAAGGAGGTGATCGCGATAAGCCTATAGTTGGACGGGTCTGAGCGGTCGCCCTTTTTAGGGATCCGGTGGACAAAAGCTGTCTTCCATGAATTCGGGACTACGCCTTGGGAGTAGGAGTACCGAAAAAGACGCGTTAGGACCGGTGCCACCTCCGGAGCACACGTCCTCAGCACAATTGGGGGCATTCCGTCAGGCCCACTCGACTTGTGGATGTCCAGGGAGAGGAGTGCTTTGCGAACCGAGCGCTGTAAGAACAGCACATCCGGCATGGAGCACTCACACCGCGGGATCGTCGGCGGTGTTTTCTTCCCGTCATCAAGAGTCGACAACTAAATTCCTTCGTTCGATGTATATCCAATACTACGCCACGATAAGAATTCAAAATACGCCTCGTTGATACGTAAAACTAACAAAACAGTCAACACACAAAAAAGGGCACGCGACGGCACAAATACTTTCAAAGAAATTACTTTAATCAGTTAAACACAATACAGGCCTCTTGTCAAGAACTTAAACCCTAGACAACCTAAAACGAGGCGGTTTTCACGAAATACAATTCCGTAGCGAATTCACGCGCACAATTTCCAAAATTCTAAACCTAATTCTAATTCTAACTTGGTATTATTGGTGACTAATTGTGTTTTTAGTTAAATAAGAAAAATATCATTTAGATCTTGTTATAGTGCTGAGTATGATTGGGTATCTAGCTGCGCTACGACAAAGGAGAATGGGATTTTTGGGCCAGAAGTTAACTAATTCGTTTATACTTTAAAAAAATTGGCCATATTTTTCTTAAGTAAGATAAAAAAAAACCTCTTTTTAAAATCTAGATTTCGAAAAAACAATAAATAAAATGAGAAATAAGTTAGAAAATTGATTGTAGTATATTATTTATGGCAATAAATCGATTACCATAAATAATACACTAGTGAAATTCTCGTTTCTGAACGTTATCTTCCATTAGATGATTTCTCATTTTGAAACTTGACTTGACAGTTTAAACTTCAAACTATTTACTTTAAAAATAAAAATAGAGATTTTTGGTTCGATTTGAAACGATCGCAATATAATCGATTCTCGAATAAATTGAGCATTTTAAAATCTATTTTCGATTATTTTTCTATGTTAACTAGGGAGACAAAAAATGTTTACATATCTACAAAAGAATAATAAAAAATCAAAATTCCAACAAGTAAAAGTTACAACAATAATTTAACTAATGGATCTCATATCGATATCTCTAATATTCACTCCACTTAGTTGTGGTTGTTCATCTTTCGTTAATCGTTTCACTATTTCGTTTCATTATTAACCATATCGAGCATTTCGTATAGCCAGACCTTTTTTAAATTGATCAAAACTGCTAATATGCCGATCTTGTTTTAATTGAGTTATATTGTACTACGTACCAGAGAAACTATTCTAAACAAAAAACGTATCGCACTTGACAACAGCGGGGGCTTGCGAGGGGCGAGAGCGTGGTGGACTGAGGTATTTACTGCAAAGCTAAAATATTAGTTATATCATATAACCAAGCTATTAAAACATGCAGCACTAGATCGCTTATAGGGTATAGTTTTCTCGCGACCACAACGTCGTTAACGCAATTTTACTTCAATACTTTTAAATTTCTTTTTCTTCTCGGATGACCAGGGTGAATAAGCCTGAGTTAAATATATATATTTATTTATTATACGGGAAATATTCCAGGAACACACAATAAAATTAAGAAAAACACAGGAAACAAACGCTGTGACTGAAAAGCTCTGAATCACCTCGAACCAATAAAGCGCGAGTGGGGAGTGCAATCCCATCCAAGTAGTATACGCAGATATATAAATCAATGCGAATGTTTGCGGATGCGAATTCGAATATCCGCAACACCCCAGTTTCAAATACCCTGGGTCTAATCGAAATGATCAAAAATATTAATAGATTAAAAATATTATGTAATTGTTTTTAGAATTCTCTCGAACAATAATAGCAAGCTCTTCAATAAAGCCATGTCTTAGATTACACATCCAAGTGTTATATCACTGTTCGCGCCAAACGCTGTTGTCGGAATCGACGTATAGGGGGCGCGACGCTCGGTGCCATACCGGTTTTGACGTCGAGCGGTGGGGTTGAGAACGCGTAAAGGTGAAGTGAAGTCGTCTGTAAGCAGTGCTAACGTTAGCACGCTGTCATTTTTGTCGGGAACTCGGAATAATTAGGCGTGGACAGTAAATATACGGTCTAGGATTTGTGGCGCACATTCCTGCTGGAGAGCTTCCCAGGGACTCGTTGTGTCTGACTCAGAATCTGCATAAGTGCATTCGGCAATATTAGCTAGAGCGGCCTTTGATATTCTAGAAATAAATGTTGCTACGCGAAACGGTAGTGACCTTTGATCCGGAAACTCTGTGTGCGTTTTGTGCGTTAACCTTATACCAAACGAGAGTTAGTGGCTTCTGCAAGTTAGTTAATCGTACGATAGAGTTAATTAATTGTCATCGTGACGAACGAGGAAAGTGACTGTGGACACCGCCGCGGAAGGTTCCCTCAATTTGGAGCGGTGTCGACGCCCGGGCTGCTGCCGACGGCCAAGGTCTAGGGTCAATCACCATCAGTCACACCCAGATACACATGACATCACCTTATTTCCCTTGCACTACACAACCACATGCGACCTGACCGACCCCGGAGGGACCAGTCGCCTTGGATATAGGTAAGTAAGCTCCGTCTACTACCCTCCCGGTCGACTGGCCGTAGTATAGAACGCTCCCCCATATAATTTAGTGTAATAAGAGATTTTCCACTTTGGCCTGGAGGAGGCCCGACCTACGTCTGCTCATCGAAACTCAGCTGAATGGGCCCCTGAGGATTTGACCTTTAAGGGAGCAGCCGTAGGCCGTAACAAACTGGTAGCAGAGCGTGGTTCCGGGTTCGATTCCCCGGTCGATCCCGACCATAGTGTTTGATAAAAATTAAATAATTTTGGTGGCAGGGAGCGTTTTTTTGATTGGTTTAATTTGTATCTACAATCACGCCCGTCCGTAATACGTAAAAATATATTTTTTTGTACGTAATAATAAAATTATTTTCCTTTGTTGCTTTGTTGCTTGCCTTTTTTTTGGTTAGTGGGTAGATTGAAAAGCTGCGCCCTAGGTTGCGCAAGCGGGAGTTTTTCTAGAGATATACGTCATGTAGGTGTTAACAGTGGTAGAGCCACGCGGCAGCTTTTGCTGTCGCACGGATGGGCCGGCTCGAACCGGGGTAGTACCACGACCTCACAGAAAACCAGCGTGAAGTAGAGGTTTACCTCTGCGTTTCGCTTGGTGAGTGCAGGTGGCCGGAGGCCCTTATTACTGGAAATGAGGCATTCCATCTTTGTCCTCACGGGTGACAACGAATCAACATTTTGGTTTGTAACAGAGGATAGATGTAGATGTCTATGGGCCGCAGCAACCACTTACCATCAGGTGGACTGTGTGCTCGTTTGTCGCCCTTATCCTATAAAAAAAATGTAGGTAGATAGTTTTTTTTACGTAATCGGTTAATTATCGTTGTCGGATAGTTGTAGTGGATTACTTATCGAAGGGTCGATTTCCGTGCTAGGCAATTTTTGTTGATCGACCGTGATGTGTATCTTCGTTTATACTGTAATTTGTATTTGAACTAAAGAGTAGTAATTTGTATTTGCGCCATTTGAATTTAACTTGATTTGATCGCCTTAGTATTTGTTATTTGTTAATTTGATTTGTGTCTTTTCTTTTGTGCTAACTTGTATTTGGTTGATACGTAGTAATTCGTATTTGTGTAATTTCTATTCAACGCGATTTGATAGGAACTGCATTTATTAACTGCTAATTTTTTGTTGAATTTTTTATTTGTTATCTTTGTAATTTGTGCTCGAGCCGCGTCGTAATTTGTATTTAGTAGTGATGTCATCGCCCAGGCTACATATCCGTTGCCTGCGGATGGAGTTACGCTGGGCCACAAGCGCCCATGCTTTGATAGGTTGACCGGATAGAGTCCATAACGTGACGAAGCGGTTCGAGCAGGTGGATGCTCGAAGGGCCGCAGTGGAGGAGGCTTACGCTGAGCTCGAGGATTCGGATGTGGAGAAGGAAGTCCTGGACTCCTGCTTCGCGGACTATGAGCAGTTCCTTTGGCTCACGGACGAGTTGATCGAGGCCGAAGGCAGGTATGCCGAGGAGGCGCGTGAAGCTCGGATGTGTGGCCTGCCCGAGTTCTCTCGGAAGCAGCTTCAGCCGGAGCTGTTGGGACGACTCCCAACTCTGGACCTGCCAAAGTTCTCCGGGGTCCTCTCCGAATGGCTGACCTTCGTTGGTCTTTTCGACAGCTTAGTGGATGCCCGGAGTGACTTGACCCCGAGCCAAAAGATGGCGTACCTCCTGGCCTCACTGGAGGGGGAGGCCCTGGGCGTCGTGGGCCACTTGAGATTGTCGGACGACGCTTACCAGACTGCTCGGGACCTCCTAGCCAGAAGATACGCCAACGTCCGGCGAATTGCGGACGAACATGTTAAGCAGCTTCTAAGCCTCCCGCTGCTTAGTGACCGGGCCAGACTACGTCCGGACCTGTTGGATCCAGTCTTGGTGGCCTGTAATACGTTGAGGCGGCTGGATTTACAAGTGGGCGAGTGGGCTTTTTCGTTGCTCCGCATTGTGCTGCCCCGTCTACCTCTCGACCTTCGAATCCATTTTGAGAAGAGGTACTGCGCGGACGAGGCCTCCTATATTCCGCCCTTCTATGACCTGCTGCGGTTTTTGGAGGAGCAGTGCAGGCAGATAGAGAACGCGACGGGTACCGTTGACGACTTACGGGCCGTGCCCAGTGAGAGGCTGAATCCGCCAGGCAAGTCGTCGTCAACCCCCCCTGCTCCTATTGTCGAGCATCTGAGCACCGGGTAAAGTCGTGCCCGAAATTATTAGGTAAGTCGGTTCCGGCGAGGCGAACTATCGCCATGGAGCGCCGCTGGTGCTGCTCATGTTTGGAAGGGCACCTCCAGCGAGACTGTCCGCATCGGCGACCCTGTCTGCTTTGCCAGGGCAATCACCATGCAGTTTTGTGCCTGGGTGCGAACAGCGTCTCTTCTCGGGGCTCTGCCAGGCCCTCGACCCCCACGGGCGGGGGCGCTCAGCCACGCCCTCTGCCGGGCGACTCTCGGCGCCCGCCGGCCAGCCACCAGGCCCCTAAGTTAGAAAGGGGTCCCTCCCCCGACCAGTCGGGAGGTAAGTCTCCCAGGGGCGGGGGTGTCATCACCCCCCCTCCCCCCTCAGCATGTAGAGAGGAACTTCACGGCCACTCATCGGTCCGCTGGACCCTTCTCACTCCCGTTAGCTGAGTGGCCGCGACTGGTGTACCACTGCTCCCCATTTGATGGAGGCGGCCCTGGCTAGCTGCCGCCTTAGCTCCCACCACGGCCGCCTCCACTGAGCCTTAAACCGTCAACAGTTCACTTGTCAAAATGTTCTGTTGCCGACGGCCTCAGTGAAGGCGTACAACCCTAGTGGCCACTGTTAGCGGTTCGCCCTCTATTGGTCTCGGGTTCACGCCGTGTGGCCTCCCCTTGGTGGTGGGAAGATTAGAGCTCCCCTGGAGCGTTGAATCACGCTGTCAAGGGGTATTAGATTTGGTTTGGTCGAGCACTTAGTTAAAAATTCTTTGAATTAAAATTAATAAAATGCTTTGGGCTTTCCGCGAAATTTTCTTATTTGTAGCGGTTGTGATTAAAAGAATTGAATTTAATCTACGCCTTTAAATGCTGCTGCATATGTTTTGTAAATATATTTAATCACTGCATTTGATTGTTGCGCCTGGTTGCTGAAAAGAAAATTTGAATTCATTTGAAATTAAATGTCGCGCTATTTGAAAAATTATGTATATGTTTTGTGATAGTGTTTAATCATTTTGCTTTGTGAAAAAGAAGGCTGAAATTAGATAACCCTATTTGTGCCGAGGTAAACAAAAGTCAATTCTCCTTTGGTTTACATTTTGTTGGCACTGTCTAAGTTACGTAAATAAAAAATAGGGCTGTCTCTTACGTTATTGTTTTGTTTAATTTGTCAAGTTGACCTATGTGCATCGGTGATTAATTTGGTTGAAATGATTCTGTAGTTGAACATTGATGCTTTGAAAAATTAGTTGAAATATGAGCATAGGACTGCTTGTCTAACAGGCTAGCTAGTTTTGGAGATTATCAGATTGAAATCAGCTGCCGCACTATTTTAGTAAATTATAATATGGTGGGTGGCCTGGCTAGGCCTACTTGTTGAAAATTCATACTTGTACTATTATGAATTTATTTTGAATTAGTACTATTCATCTGTGCGCTTCGTTCAGCTCTCCACAGACGACGTTCATGTGGAATTTGTGGGTGCTCTCTGCACTGTAGCTTAGGAGGCCGCTCTTGGCCGCTTCGTGTCGCGTCGCGGTTTGCAGACCTGATCCGGTCGGATTGCGGAACTAATCGTAGGGGCACAGATAGGTGTTTGAAAGAGGTCGTCGGACTTCTGTCCAGAATAGGACTTATTTATGGGCTGCGATGTCCAGGAAGGGCATCCAGTTCAACCCTCCGGCTTGCCCACGTTGGAGCGGTAATTTGAGGCGTTGGTTAGGGTTGCAAGATCTGATGGGGTGCCTAAGGTGGCCTAGTTTGGTTGTTGATTCGGTCTTGCAACTTGCCGTAGCGACCTTGTCCCGCTGACCGGTTTGCTCGCGGACCTAAATCCTTATGTCCGGGACGGGGGTTTGTTCGCGCCAAACGCTGTTGTCGGAATCGACGTCTAGGGGGCGCGACGCTCGGTGCCATACCGGTTTTGACGTCGCTCGAGCGGTGGGGTTGAGAACGCGTAAAGGTGAAGTGAAGTCGTCTGTAAGCGGTGCTAACGTTAGCACGCTGTCATTTTTGTCGGGAACTCGGAATAATTAGGCGTGGACAGTAAATATACGGTCTAGGATTTGTGGCGCGCATTCCTGCTGGAGAGCTTCCCAGGGACTCATTGTGTCTGACTCAGAATCTGCATAGGTGCATTCGGCAATATTAGCTAGTGTGGCCTTAGATATTCTAGAAATAACTGTTGCTACGCGAAACGGTAGTGACCTTTAATCCCGAAACTCTGTGTGCGTTTTGTGCGTTAACCTTATATCCAACGAGAGTTAGTGGCTTCTGTAAGTTAGTTAATCGTACGATAGAGTTAATTAACTGTCATCGTGACGAAGGAGGAAAGTGACTGTGGACCACGTCGCGGAAGGTTCCTTCAATTTGGAGCGGTGTCGACGACCGGGTTGCTGCCAACGGCCAAGGTCTAGGGTCAATGACCATCAGTCACACCCAGATACACATCACATCACCTTATTTCCCTTGCACTACACAACCACATGCGAGCTGACCGACCCCGGAGGGACCAGTCGCCTTAGATATAGGTAAGTAAGCTCCGTCTACTATCCTCCCGGTCGACTGGCCGTAGTATAGAACGCTCCCCCATATAATTTAGTGTAATTAGAGATTTTCCACTTTGGCCTGGAGGAGGCCCGACCTACGTCTGCTCGTCGAAACTCAGCTGAATGGGCCCCTGAGGATTTGACCTTTAAGGGAGCAGCCGTAAGCCGTAACACTCACTGTTCACATGAAGCGTCTCGAGTCTAAGCTCCTTTAAATTATATGATTCATACTTCACAATATTGCAAATATATAGATTTTACTTTTATTTTCTACGATAAAAGTCAAACGTTAAATTTACAGCCTATATACGTCCCACAGCTGGGCACAAGCCTCCTCTCATTTCTGCACGGCTAGCATGGGCTGGAGACAAAATTTTTATCTCCCGATTATATCCACTGACATGAGATAAAATTATCTTGTCCCTATGCCTAAGCACGGCAACGGGGAGAAGTATATCGCCGTATGACATAACGAGTGGACATATTATATCCCCCGTCCGTAGCACAGAGCCAAATGAAAGATAAAAAATTTTGCTTTATTGATATTTGAAAGGGACAATTCTATCCTAGTTCATTAGACGTGGGTTTAAGTTTATATTCAGACAAAAAATGTATCTAAGTCTAAATCTATCTCCATTATATGCACCGGTGTACCCATGCTCGAAGGGTGGATAAAACTAAGCGAGAGAATAAACATTTTCTCCTTTCCCCAGGGATAAGATTGTCTCCTACCCATGCTAGCCCTGCTGAGAGGATTTTAGGGTAAAGAAGTGTCCGCCGCGCTGTCCCAATGCGTATTGGCGTACAACAAGTCTTCGAAATATATTTTGTTTTCTTATTTCTCAGGCATGCAAATTTCCTCACGATGTTTTGCTTCACGGCCGAGCACGTGGCAAATCGGCACTTAAATTGCAATTAACAATTTCATTGGTGCCGGCGGGGATCGAACCTGGGTTGCTCTAACCATCTGAGCTACCACGGTTCCACGATAGCATGTAATCTAATTTAATTACAAATAATTTATTATTAGCCGTGGTAGCTCTGAGGCTAAGCACTCGCTATAAATTTTGAGTTCGATCCTCGCCGGCACCAATGAAATTGTTAATTGCAATTTTAAGTACTGATTTACCTCGTATTCTGCGGTGCAGGAAAATATCTTGAGAAAACCTGCATGACTGAAAATTTTGAAAAAAATAACTTTTACGGGTTGAATAAGGAGAAGAAGTATGTTTTATAACCTAGATTGAAGAACATATTTAATTCCATCCTAACCCATCCAATTCCATTCCAACTCACTTCTTTTGAGTCCATTAATTCATTCATGTTAAATTCTATTCTACTCTTAAGATAATATTATGCATGTGTTGGGGAGGGTCTACAAATTTACCAGTGGACCTGTGATGGGCTGCAATAATGCGGAGACTGATTAACTTTTAACGGTCCGTTGAACAATACAAGCACAAAATGCTTCCATTGATTAATATAAATTCAGTATAGATGTTCAAATATGTACAATTACTGTAATTCAATTTGCATGAAAGGAAAGGACCCTTGATTGTAAACACCAAATTCCTTTTCAAAAGATCAAAGTGATAACATAGGCGTATTGTGTAGTGTTTACTATAACGTGTCCGATATGAGATGTATTATTTGTATCTTGTTTGGTGTCGAGAATTTCGAATGATATTTCCAAAGGTTTTCAATCGGGGAAATTTCATTATGTAAATGCGTTCTTTTAAAGGGTTGTGGTAATTCAAGGGCTAATTACTCGCAGGAAATTTCACACTACGCGAACAAGTCGGGTTCGATCCCCGCCGACATTAATGAAATGATTGATTATAATTTTAACTGTAGATTTACCACGTGCTCGGCGGTAAAGGAAAACATCGTGAGTAAACATGCATGTCTATGGAATGAAAATATTAATTTGTATGGCATGTAAAGTACGCTTATAAGCACTAGAGCAGCGCGGTGGACTAGTTGCTCTATAATGTTCATAGAAATGAAAGGAGTACCGTGAACATCCAACGTGGGACGTTTAAATGCTATTACTTCACTTATCTTTTCATTTGCATTTACTTTTATTTCTCCGCACATTTATGGAATATACTTTGTTTTACGAAGGCGTTATTTTGGTTTGGTTATTGTGGGTTTGAAACCGCAAAAAATTTTAACAAGTAAAATAGTTGTTCGGGGTCTGGATGTTTCCAAACTAACAAGCAATATTTCAATTAATAAACAAAACACTAAATATAACAAAGGAAAAGAGAGAAAGTTTGAAATGAAATTTTAAAAATTTAGTCTTAGATATATAGATTTGAAATTTTCTCTTTCTTTTTAATTGTATTGAAATAAAGAACTTTAATACATGCTACACAAAATATAATGAAATATGATTGTAAGTATGAATAATAGCTTCGAAACAATAGGAAACAATCCTATACAACCAGTGGCGTAGACTATGTAACCAAAGGCCCCGGGGCAGAAATTAAATTGAGGCCCTATTTAAACTAAACTAAATACTTTAAAAGTGCGAAAATACTTCATCATCAGGTCCTCGTCCCCCACTGTAGGGCATCATAAAGCAAAGCTACCTTCTACTAAGTATTATGTGTAACGCATATCAATAACGAAGTAGATTACAGTTAATAATATAGGCAGACAACATAACAGTCGAAGAGCCACACGGCAGCTTTTGCTGTCACACGGGTGGTCCAGACAAGATGGAGTGACAAACTGGTAAGACATGAAATGAGGAGCTGTAAATGAATGAATGCGACCGGTTCGAACCGAGGAGACCCACGACCTTACAGATGACCAGCGTGAGGTAGAAGTTTACTTCGCCTGTTAAGTGCAGTTGGTCGGAGGCCTAAGCCCCCTCCCCCTTAACATGGTAGTGTAATCAAATAAGAAACCATCCCAGGAGGGTTAGCAGCACCCCTGGTATTGGAGAATCCCTGGCTGAGCATTCACGCCCAAGCTATCCTAATATTCCTTGGAGCTGGTGCTCAGGCTTCCTGGAGAGGGAGGGGGGGCTAAATTTTGCTAAAGACTAATATTGCTTGTGGCAAGTAGAGTGTGTCGACGAGGGTTGCGTACCTTATACTCAGAATCACCAAACGGTATTCGCTGAAGGTCATACAGGTTTACGCACCAACCTCGGCACACCCCAATCAGGAGGTGGAGGAAATGTATGAGGATATCTCTAGAGCCATGCATTTCTCCAAAACCCAATATACGGTGTTAATGGGAGACTTCAATGCAAAACTAGGCACAAGAGAGAACGGTGAGCTGAAAGTAGGGAAATTTGAAATAGGGCAACAGAACCCAAGGGGCCAGCAGCTGGCCGACTTCATGGAGAAAGAGGGACTCTTTATGATGAACTCTTTCTTCCAGAAGCGGCCCCACAGGAAGTGGACCTGGTCGAGCCCCGACGGTTCGACAAAAAATGAGATTGACTTCATTATGACGACCAGACGACAACTGTTCAGTGATGTCTCAGTGATCGCGAGGGTGAAAACCGGCAGCGATCAACGAATGGTTAGAGGCACACTGAGCCTAAACGTTAAGTTCGAGAGGTCTCGTCTAATGAAGTCAACGCTCCGTCCCCCTCGTGCTCTAATCCAAAGTCCCGAAACCTTTCAGCTCGAGTTACAAAACCGTTTTCAGTGCCTAGAAGACTGCAATGAAGTGAACGATTTGAATGACAAGCTCGTGGAAACTGTCCATGCGGTCGGAGCTAAGTTCTGCAAGACCCGCCGCAGAAGAACACAAAAACTCTCCGATCACACTCTTAATCTCATGGCTGTTAGACGGGAGATAAAGCTACATTCTTCAACAGATTTAACAGCATACAGGCAACTGAACAGACAGATCTTCAAATGCATGCGGCGGGACTTACGCAACTTCAATACAGCTCGTATTGAAGAAGCGATCGAGCGGAACCAAGGCTCCAAAGTCTTTGCCAGAGATCTGTCTGCCAGAAAGAGCCAACTGTCAAAGCTGAAGACCGAATGTGGCAGCATCGTTTCCGGGGCACCTGGCATTTTGAGTGAGATTGAGAGGTTCTATGTGCAGCTGTACACGTCATCGTTGGAGCCGCACGCAAGTGTGAGTAACGATCTAAGAGCGAGTCTTATCCGACGTTATTCCGATGATATCCCGGACGTCAGTCAGAGCGAGATTAGAATGGCTCTCCAGCACCTAAAAAACGGCATAGCTCCAGGCGAGGATGGAATTACAGCGGAGCTTCTGAAAGCGGGTGGAAAACCGGTACTTGTAGTCCTTCAGAAGCTCTTTAATTCCGTCCTCCATGGTGGCATTACACCGGAGGCGTGGAGCAGAAGTGCGGTGGTCTTGTTCTTCAAGAAAGGCGACAACGCTCTCTCGAAGAACTAATGACCGATTTCCCTTCTGAGACGCGTCTACGTGCTGTTTTCGAGAGTCATTACGAATCGTCTCGCGCGCAGACTTGACGACTTTCAGCCTCCCGAACAAACCGGTTTTCGAAAAGGCTTTAGCACCATAGACCACATACATACCCTTCGGCAAATTGTACAGAAGTCCAAGGTGTACAATTTGCCACTATGTCTGACGTATGTAGACTATGAGAAAGCCTTTCATTCCGTCGAAATTTGGGCGGTGCTGCAGTCCCTTCAGCGGTGCCAAGTTGACTGTCGGTATATCGAAGTGTTGAAGTGCTTGTACAGTAGGGCTACGATGGCTATCCGAGTACAGAACCAGAGTACGAAACCTATCCAATTGCAGAGAGGTGTAAGACAGGGTGACGTCATATCCCCGAAACTCTTTACCGCTGCATTGGAAGATGTTTTCAAGCTTCTGGACTGGAAAGGATACGGTATCAACATCAATGGCGAGTACATCACTCACCTTCAATTTGCCGACGATATAGTGCTTATGGCAGAATCGCTGGAGGACCTAAGTACTATGCTCAATGACCTCAATAGTGTTTCCCAACGAATAAGTCTTAAGATGAACATGGACAAAACAAAGATCATGTTTAATGTCCATGTCACACCTATGCCGGTAGTTGTTGGGAACACTAAGCTCGAAGTTGTTGACGAGTATGTTTACCTGGGACAAATAGTCCGACTAGGTAAGTCCAACTTCGACCGAGAGGTCAATCGACGGATTCAACTCGGTTGGGCAGCGTCTCTGGAAATTACGGCACATCTTCTCGTCAGGTATACCTCAAAACTTGAAAACGAGACTGCACACCCAGTGCGTGTTGCCAGTGATGACATACGGAACTGAGACGTGGTCCTTCACTGCTGGCCGGATGAGGAAGCTCAAGGTCGCTCAGCGAGCTATGGAGAGGGCTATGCTCGGAGTTTCTCTGTATGATAAACTCAGAAATGAAAATATCCGCAGTGTGACCAGAGTGACCGACATAGCCCAACGGATTAGTAAGCTGAAGTGGCAATGGGCCGGCCATATAGCTCGAAGAACCGACAACCGATGAGGAATAAAGGTTCTCGAGTGGCAGCCTCGTACCGGCAGGCGAAGTGTAGGGCGTCCCCCCACTAGATGGAGTGACGACCTGGTAAGATATGCAGGAAGTCGATGGATGCAGGTAGCTCAGGATGTGTCATTCTTTGGGGGAGGCCTATGTTCAGCAGTGGACTTGTGAAGGGCTGTTATGATAATGATGATGATGAGGTACCATCTGAAGACGGCGAAACTTACCTTGCTCTTTTGATCCAAGGCGCAGGTGACCTCTCCGTTCGATACTTCTCTCCTAATCGAGGTAAAAATTATAGCGCCTTTGTGCCTCGGGCTGGAGTATACGCAAGTATACGTCTTGAAGTTGAACGACTACCATCCTCGCGTCTACGGGTGCCTCTATAATTTAGGCCGACACAGACAAACTCATCGACCATGTGCAAATCGCTTAAAGACTCCTTGCTACAACAGGTCCCGTCTGCAGAAATCGTGATCCTTGGTGATTTTAACGACCACCACGCTCAATGGCTTGGTTCTCGTTAAACCGATCATGCCGGAAGATCTGTATATGATTTTGCCTTGGCATATGGTCAGACACAAATGGTTACTTCACCTACGTGGATGTTGGACCTTCTGCTGACTTCTCATCCAGACAGATATCAGGTCTCCATCAACGCCCCTCATGGATCATTGGACCATTGTCTGAAACAGACTATGGTGCCACTCACACTCCCATTGCGGTTGCGTTCTGCAGATCGCCGCCGTGTTTGTCACTATAAGTCGGCCGATTAGGACAGGATGTGGTCTTGTTTTGCATCCTTCCCTTGAGGACAAAGGTGGGTATGCTTCTCGAAGGATGATCCCAACGTGTTTCTAATGCTGATGTGGTACTTCAGGTAATCGGACTCTTTATTCTATGATCTGTGGTACCTGGTTTGGACGCTCCTGTAAAATTGCATCGCACTATAATAGGAGTGCTTCACGAGCGCTGTTAAAAAGAAGTATAATGTCGCCTTCAGGTCAGTATTACACAGTTTACACAGTGCTCGGTGCGCATAACACTACTCTCCCTAGACGTTAAGTCTAGTGGACCTAATGGAGTTAGCGTAGCGTAGACCCAAGCTCAAAGAAAATAGATTTAGTGCACCAGATCTCTAAAAAATAATCGAAAATCGACCGCTCAGACCTATTCAACTTGTTCTCCAAAACAATGAAAACCATTGTGAACTGACAGCTCATGAGGTTGAGGATAATCAACTGAAAAGTTACCGTCAGTATGATTTCCATCGGGGTTGCTTAGCTGATGATCTTCTGGGTTACCTGACTCATAAATCGGCAGAGGCAGAGAGGGAGACCCTGGCCGTTAGTTTGGACATAGCGAAGGCCTTCAATTAGATTTAGAAAAAAACGCTTCTTTCCCTTCTTACGGGCTTCCCGAGAATTTGTGCAACTGGATCAACAGTTTTCTTGCAGATTGGAGTAAAAAAGTCGTAGTAGAAGGTGCATGCTCCATTTACGAGCCTATTTACGCTGGTGTTCCACAAGGCTACATGCTATCACCTACGCTGTTTCTTATGCTTATCAAGAATATGATGCAAACTAGTAACGTGCACTGGTGATGCTTTATGCACAGGCTGTGCCTATATTTCTTGAGAAAACGTCACCGAATACCGACACAAACTTGTGTCTGAAGTCGAGTCTTTGCAGGATAAGGTCTCGGATTGGGGAGGCTAAATATAATTAAATTCATTGCCCAGAAGACACAAGTTTACGCGTTTATCACTAAAAAGAACCCCACTGTCGTAACTCCTCCCTTTGGAACAGGAGTATTCCCTGTTCCAGGGGAATTGCGGGCGCGTTGCCGGCTATTTAAAAGGAGTGAGCTCATTTTTTAAAGCTCCCTAAGTCGTATCGGTCCGACAGTAGTGGTCCGCCAAACATCCCAATGATGTGGATTTGCGAAATGCGTTGATGAAATTTTGTGGCTGGAATTAATCGAAACAATTCCTCTGAACACTCCCCGTGGTAAATACGATAATTGCAATTTACAAAATTACGAAAATGCAAAGAGGATGCAACATCTCTTCGTCTCGTCTTTCGTCTTCGTCGGTCGTCGACGATTCGAGCTGCTCTGCGCTGGATGCAATCAAGTGGAAGGAGCTTGGACTATGGAGCCCCAGCCCAGTGATGAGAACAGTATTCCACGTTAGGCCGCACCTTCCCCTTGTATTTGTTAATAGACGGTGGTCGACACGTGTCATCAGGTGAGCCGCATGCCCATTTGTCCCTGTCTTCTGTATAAAAAAGACAATAAGACGAAGTGGACAATTATCTTTAATAATGTTCTCTTTATGTTTTGTAAGAGAAAGTAATTTTTGTGATTTCAATTCAAGCCGTTCGCGGTAAGGGACCAAAAAGCTAAAACTCATATACATAACTTTTCGAATTTCGTTCTAGGAGACCGAGGCGCCCCTTTAGCTTGGTGGCCTCGGGGCACTGCCCCGCCTAGCCCCTGGGTAGTTACGCCTGTAGTAAACTACAACTCAGTCAATGCAAGCAACATAATTACGAGTATACTAGGGTATTATAACTGAAAATGTGGACGTTCTCCTTTCTCGATATTCCAGCACGCTTAATTAAAATGGTAGAACTAGTTATTACGTTATTATAGAAACACAAATGTTCACACAACAGTAAGCATAAGGGCCTTACAATAACTGCAAGAAAATCTTTGAACTGCGTAAAATTATTCAAAAATTGTAGTAATAAGACGGTTTAAATTATTACTCAGCCTAAAAGGGCCTAAAATTATTCAACCCTTGATATAAAGTCGCTGGTGCAAAAAAGCATTTGTCTAAAGGACAGTACTGGGGAGAGGTTAAGGTTGCGGCAAAAGCACAAGACTCTGGCAGTCATTTCGAAAACAGTATATTTTTAAAAGATGTTTTAATTAAATATTTTAAACGCCTTCTGTTCGAAAATTTTTGCTGATACATCTTATTCTCATCTTAATTTAATTTAAAAAAAACTGTTATCAAATTAATTTATATTAATGTGCAGTATAAAGCTAACTAAAATAGATAGAGATTCAGATATAATCGAATGATAAATATTATTATAAAAATTATATTTTAATTTAAAAGGATTTTTCATTACTTAAACATTATAATACGAGTTAACGTCCTTCTGCGCTCAAATCTTATCAAATTTTATTGAATTAAATTAAAATTATCTACTTAAAATAATTTTGTATGCGTTAAGTGCAAAGTTCGTATGTACGGGTATGTTCTACTAGCGCCTAAAATCAAGATACCAACGTTTTGTCGCATAAAATCGTATCTAACTATTATATTGAACATATTAATGATATGAAAAGCACATTGTAAGAAATATTTTTTATAGGAGAGGGGACAAATGAACATGCGGCTTACCTGATGGTAAGTGACTACCGCCGCCCATGAACAACTGCAACACCAGGCAAACCAGGGGAATTGCGTTGCCGGCCTTTTAAAAAGGGGTAAGCTTTTTTCTTGAAGGTCCCTAAGTCGTATCGGTCCGGAAAATTCGCCGGTGGTAATCGATTCCACAAGGAAGTTGTGCGAGGAAGAAAACATCTTCTAAATCGCACATTGGTGGACCGCCAATTATCCAGATGATGTGGATAGTATCGGGAGTTCTGCCGCGATGTGCGTTCGTGAAATTTGGCGGCTGGGATTAATCCAAACAATTCCTCAGCGCACTTCCCGTAGTAAATGCGAAAGAAAATGCAAAGGGATGCTCCCTTCGCAGCGCCAATGAATTGAGCCGATCGGAAAGGACACGGTCGTTAACGATTCGGGCCACTCTGCGCTGGATGCGGTCAACTGGAAGGAGTTGGCAATGGGGAGCCCCTGCCCAGAGATGGGAACTGTATTCCATGTGAGTAAGCACCTTCTCTTCCAAGTGACCACGAAACTGCACGTCACTCGATATATCAACGCCGAGAATTCCGATACTGGCTGAGGCAAAAAGGGGAGTGTTACGCGTAGTAAACAAAAAATGGACAGGTACGAACCTTCAAGACTGCTGAGGCGTCGAGAACAGATGTCCTTTCTGACGTATACGCAAACTCCAGCCCGAGGCAAAAAGGAGTGTTCCGATTTGTAACTCTGGTAGGAGAGATACGAAGTATCAGCCGGAAAAGACACCTGCGTCTCAATCACAAAGAGCAAGGCCCGCTTTGCCGTTTTAAGATGGTAGTGGAAGGCGTTTAGGTTTGAGTGAAATCCCCTGATGTTGCAGAAATTCACGGATGACGTGGCAGGCGTCGCCTTGGTCTTGTTGCTCAGTTTACCCCGAGCAGTTATTGCTTGGGGCGGAATTTTGCCCCTCCTCAGAATACGTGGGGCAGCCTGAGCACCCACGCTCAGGAGTAGAGTAGCATAGTCGTGGATGCTCAGCGAGGAATTCTCCAGGGGTACTGGTATCCTCCTGGGGTAGTCTTTGATTTAATTCCGTTACCATGTTGATGGGGGGGGGGGACCACTTCACGCCGGTATTCTGTGAAGTCGTTGCAACCCGGCTCGAGCCGGCCAATACGTGCAACAGCAAAAGCAATTAATAAATGATTGTTGAACTTATTTTTTTTTATCGATAAATTGCTATTTTTACATAAAAAAGCGGTTTTAGTGGCATAAGGTGTGGGTTTATCAAGTCCGCGTGGAGGCGTAAACACGAAAACTTTTGAAATTCAATTGTTCAACTCAATTTTATTTGCTGACGATACCTCTTTAATTTTCAAACTGAAACGGCAGTCAATTAAATATGACGATGTAAATAATGCTCTATCGAAACTAGTACATTGGTTTAACGCCAACAATTTGCTCTTAAACGGCAATAAGACAAAATGTATTAAATTTACAATACCTAATGTAAAACATTCGAAAACCAATGTGCTCTTAAATGGGGAGGAGTTGAGTCTTGTGGATACCACTGTTTTTCTCGGTATTACTATTGACGCGAAACTTCAATGGGGCCCCCATATATCTAAATTAGCAAGCAGACTTAGTTCTGCAGCATATGCTGTAAGAAAGATTAGAAGTCTCACAGATGTTGAGACAGCTAGGTTAGTGTATTTTAGTTACTTTCATAGCGTAATGTCTTATGGAATTTTGCTATGGGGTAATGCGGCTGATATTGAAGCTATATTTGTTTTGCAAAAGAGAGCCGTACGGGCGATTTATAATCTAAATTGTAAAGAGTCCCTTAGAGAAAAATTTAAAGAAATAAACATATTAACTTTGGCATCGCAATATATTTATGAAAATGTAATGTATGTACATAAAAACATAAATAGCTTTAATAAGAATAAGGATGTTCATACCTTAAACACTAGGAACAAACATAAGCTTGTAATGCCACTTACAAGACTCCACAGAATTAGTAATTCATTTATGGGGCAATGTATACGCTTTTACAACAGAATCCCAGAACATGTTCAAAGTTTGTCAATAAACAAGTTTAAAAGTTTTATTAAAGAAAAACTGTACAAAAAGGGTTATTATAATATCAAGGAATACATGAATGAAAATAACCCCTGGGAATAAGGTGATCGCCACCATGCTGGTTCTATGAAAATTCATTTAAAATTGTATAAACGAAATTATTGTTAAGTGAAATTATGTTTAAAAAAAAGTCCCGCTGGGTTTCTTGCTGGTTCTTCCCAGGACAGAGGTATTTTCCGAACCAGTGGTAAATAAAAAATGACTTTCAATAAGTATTATGTAATAATCCATATTGAATAAAAATCATTCTATTCTATTCTATTCTAATCTATTTTTTAAACTCTTCATGTAATGTAAATAGCAGTTTAATTTTTTTGTTCAGTTATAAATTTTCTTTCGGGTGAGAAACAGCAAGATTTTCGTTGGTTTTGAGCAGCTTTGTATTCATTTATTTTATTAAATATACTGCCTCACTCCTCATACTAGGTAAGACACACCATTTTATTTTATAACGCGGATATTTGCAAAGTAAATTTTTGTAAAAGCTTTTATATAATGGATTTCCGCAAAGTAACGCCTGATTCTATTAATAAAATTGGATATGTTCGTCACTAAGAAACATGGTAGTAGATGTTGTTAACCGACCAATGATGTCGGCTTAAATAATGGTTGTATATTAGTAATGGCAGTCTAATTTTATAAAAACATAAACCAATGTGGAAAGTCTATGATTAGGTATACTTATTTTAGGAACTCACAACAAAATAAAAACAAAGAATTTCAAAAATAAATTTTATTTTACATACATACGCATTCCATATTATCAAACAATATTTGCACATCTTGGAAATTTATACTCGTAAATTAATATCAAAGTATTGAGAAAAAAAAATTACTTTTGTAGCTTTTTGTTCATTGGCTACTGCATTCGCTGCTCGAGATCGCCCTTTCTTACGATTAGTTAGAAATCTGCAAACACATAAATCACTTACTCATATATCTAGATTACTCTTAGTATCAAACAATTTTATGTTATTTCTTAAGATGTAATCTCATTTACTAAATCATCATCATCATGACCACGCATCGTTACAGCCTTTTATAAGTCCACTGCTGAACATATACATTTTATTTAAAGTAGATCTCCAACTAATTTAAGAAACGATTGCTACAAATGCATTGTCACACCTGCGGACTAAGGTGGAAAGCCTCACAGTCTGTTTTTATACTGGCTCTCTGCACCCTTCAGATTGGAATACAGCAGTGCAGGTAATGCTATTTGGGGATGGGAAAGTGGTAACTACCCAGTAGGCTATTTTTTTTTTTTTTTTTTTTTTTATAGGATAAGGGTGACAAACGAGCACACAGACCACCTGATGGTAAGTGGTTGCTGCGGCCCATAGACATCTACATCTATCCTCTGTTACAAATCAAAATGTAGATGCGTTATCACCCGTGAGGACTAAGATGGAATGCCTCATTTCCAGTAAAAAGGGCCTCCGGCCACCTGCACTCACCAAGCGAAACGCAGAGGTAAACCTCTACTTCACGCTGGTTTAAATACTATAATATTTGATAGAAAAGGGAACCATTACACCTAATGATTACTGTACCTCCTCCAGGTTATGCTACAAAACATCATAAGCCACGTGTATCCATCCATAACACACTGATTATTATAGATATTTAAATATTCATGATGAAATTTCAAATATTATTTTAAGTATATTTAATGAAAAAACTATTGAGATTACCTTAGATTTTAAAACATTAGCTAGAGCTAGGGTTTATTTCAAGGGTCTCAACTTTGCGCGCTTGGTCTCTGCTGCTATATTAAGCGGTGTTTGCGTTGCAACATCTCGCCCTCTTCTGTTACTCTCAGACCCGGTACCATTGCTACAACCATTCATAAAACTTAACTAAGGATTGGAAATGCTCATACCAATCTTGTTTCGTTGTTTTCTAAAAAACGAGTCGTAAATAGTCATATTAAATCATACTTAAAAAGCGATATTATTGCGATGTTACTTTATTGTGCCCCTTGTTTTTTTTTTTTTTTTTTGATTATAGAAAATGCCAGAAGTCTTACGATAGATGACGCTGTAGTCATCTAGTTTGATACTAAATTATATTATCCAGGCCAGCGACGAGAAGCAGTGTAAAAGATCCGATATTATTTATACTGTGACCA
Source organism: Parnassius mnemosyne (assembly GCA_963668995.1). Classification (NCBI taxonomy): domain Eukaryota; kingdom Metazoa; phylum Arthropoda; class Insecta; order Lepidoptera; family Papilionidae; genus Parnassius; species Parnassius mnemosyne. Next base: position 43,479,085 of record CAVLGL010000115.1, on the reverse strand, counting down.
ATCTGGTTGTAAATCTTATTGATTATGACAAGCCTATAATAAATAAAAGGCCCTTATTCATTGCGGAGTTTTACAGGCTAATGAAAAAGATTAATAAATTTTTTTTATAGGATAAGGGTGACAAACGAGCACACAGTCCACCTGATGGTAAGTGGTTGCTGCGGCCCATAGACATCTACATTTATCCTCTATTACAAATCAAAATGTAGATGCGTTGTAACCCGTGAGGACTAAGATGGAATGCCTCATTTCCAGTAAAAAGGGCTTCCGGCCACCTGCACTCACCAAGCGCTTCACGCTGGTTTTCTGTGAGGTCGTGGTACCACCCCGGTTAAATATTGGTTAACATGTCTATATATAGCGAACGGATTAAGATTTTTATAGAATATGAGTAACAAACTAGACACGGTCCCCAACTCTCCTCGAATAAGTATCAAAATGTAGATGAGTTCTTACCCCTGAGGACTAAGATAGAATAAAGTAAACTAATTTTACCGAAAATTGCTCTATAGCCAGATATGTGCACCTATTTGTTGAAGTTATTCTCCAAGTCATTTGTCTTGAAACATTGCTACGGGGTGACAAATCTAGGTAGCTTTTGGCAACTATACGACATAGTCCTTATGGGGCCTATATACGATCAGCCATGATAGACAACCACAGAATGGGCCATGATTGTCACAATTATTGCGCAGCGTCCCACACGATCGTGCATCCTACATATTTGTATTGTCATCTGTCCGTGATGGACGTTGAAACAGTTGCAGCTGCCGGTATTTATTTACTTAATTAGTTTATATGTATAAGCATTATTTAAATGTACGCCTTAAAAGAATGGTGAAAAATAAATTAAGCAAAAAAGGTGGATGTTAACTATACACTGAAATAAAACAAGGTAAGTTTATAGAGCATCGGCGATCATTTAGATGCGCGCACGATCATGGCCGAACTTTCTTTGATGATTGTCTGAAAAACCGACACAGCGGCGATTACGCTCGATCATAACCGATCATGGGCGATTATAGGCGATCATGCCCTCCACACGATCGTGATCGCTAGTATTCGTCCATCATGGCCGATCGTGTATAGGGCCCGTTACGTTGGGTCGTTATCAAAACGACCTCATTGCCTCTGATAATAAAACTTGGTATTTTTCAATTTAACTTAAAATGATGTCATTAAAACAATTTAGAAAAAACAAAAGCATGTATTTTTGCAAATATTAATATTACATAAAAGTTTATAAGAGTAACGAAATAAAGTTTTAATTTACAATCTATTTTGTCACACCGCTGGGCAGAGGCCTGCACCAATTTTTAGAGGACCCCTTTTTTATAGTATAAGGATGACAAACAAGCACACAGTCCACCTGATTGTAAGTGGTGGCTGTGGCCCATAGACATCTACATCTATATCTCTTCGGTTACGAATCAAAATGTAGATGCGTTGTCACCCATGAGAACTAAGATGGAATGCCTCGTTTTCAGTAAAAAGGGTCTCCGGTTCTCACCATACGAAACACAGCAGCGTTAAGCTGCTATTTTACGCTGGTGTTCTGTGAGAGCGTGGTCCTTCCCCGGTCAAGCCGACCCATTCGTGCTACAACTATACTACTAATATAGCTGCATCGTGGCTAACACGTTAAAACACGCCCTGTAGTGCTTGCGGATCTCGTAGTAAATTATTAATTAAAATATAAATTTGTTAAATAATAAATGAAACGTATCTGGTTAAAATTATAGTTATAATGATCGGATTCAGCAAAATTATTGTACAGGTATGCAACTATCATAATGAGAACGTAATAGTTCATAGGTTAATTAGATTGAGGGTTATATTATTGCTGTAGTTGGGTAATTGATGATTTTGAAATTGTATTTTAGATAAAAAGATACCAACACAGGTTAAAATCTGAGAGTGCAAGGTTAGAACTAAATGGAGGATGCATTAACACTTATCATGACGAAAGACCACTCCTTTTCTGTTGATCAATTCTGGCCATTGTTTCTCAATTTCTTGCTTGAGTCTAATTAGTAGTTGGCGGTAGAAATTCGAATTGATGGATTTGCCCGCCGGTAAAAGCTCATAATATTGGTTCCCTTCCAATCCCATCATACACACAGCATCACCTTATTGCGTGTTAATCCGGGTTTCGCTACAGTCTGTGGAGCATAACTACCCTTTTACCATGATCTTTTTCGCACGTTCTTGTCGTAGGTGATCCACTTTTCATCATCGGCGATCAATCTTTTCAAAAATGATTCAGTTTCATTACGTTTCAATAGAGAATCGCAAATATGTACACCATTCATTAGGTTTCTTTCAGTGAGCTCGTGTAGTACCCAAATATCAAGCTTTTTTGTACAGACAGACTTTTTCAAAAGGGTCAAAACTGTTTTGTGGTCAATCTTCAATTCTTCGGCTGTGTAACTAACTGCGTAACTACTAATATGCAACTAATATACTATATCAAAAATGACATCGACTTTATCCCTATGAGGGCAGAGAGAGCTGCATCTTTGACATCAAAATTCCCGGACTGAATACGTTTGAACCAACTTTGTACTACTTTTACTGATACTGCATTAGGTCCATAGACGTTACAAGGTTTTTTAGCGGCTTGAGTCGCATTCTTCCTTTTTTTGTAATAAAACTTCAGAATTTTTCTTCGTTAGATTCACTCATTTTGGCGCACAGAAAAACAATTGAATAATGGCGGGAAAGTGTTTGTTACTTTTTCTTTTACTTTTTCTTAATGTCCTATATGTATTGATACTCGTATTAAAAACAGCAAGATACAAACAGTACAACCAAAGAGGTTTTACTTCAATTTTATACAAACAAAATACAAAGAAACTTTTCCCCTACATGTTATATAATTTCTAAAAATAAAGTAACGTAAAGTTACAGTCTTTATAAGCCCCACTGCTGGGCAAAGACCTCCTTTTATGTTAAAAGTTGTGTGGTAAGTGTACGTTAGTTAATAAAATGACTTATATGCGGTAGAGCCACGCTGCACCTATATTATGGTTGTAGCACGAATGGGTCGGTTCAACCGGGGAAAGACCACTTTCTTACAGAATATCAGCATAAAATAGGAGCTTTATTAGTATAGTATTAAAGTTTTCTTCTTAGGCTATGACAGTATTATAGGTAGCGTTCGCTCAAAATATATGTAGAAATCGCCTCTTTGTCGTGAGCTCCGCTGAATGCTCTCCACTCAAATTAAAGCTAAAAGACTTCATCGCTGCATCGCATGATTTCATTCCGTGGTTGACTGACGAGAAACATTGTTATAAACTCATGATTTCTTATATATAAAATAACCATCCAATTTTCGCCAGTCCTTAAATACCGGCGATGAAGCGAACGTCAAAGGTGCCAGACATCTTAAGCTGTAATTATTCATCCGCCTGACAATCGTAGCAATAATGAGAAATTCTACCTACAAGAGAACTATTTGCATCTATATGAGGAAGCTTAAGTTCGGTCAGCGAGATATTACGAAGACTTCACCAAATTATTCGGCGTGATAGACTTAGTAATAAGGATATCCGCAGTAGAAGCGACCGTAATGTAACTGACCTAGCCCAACGGATCATTAAGTTGAAGTGGTAATAGACGAACAACTGATGGGAAAAAACGTTTTCAAATGGTAGCTTTGTACCGGTACGCGAAATGTAGTGCGCCCAGCTAGATAGGGTGACGACCGGGTAATTTATGCTTCCTTGACTGCGTCGATGGATGCAGGAGTAACAGGATCGTCTTTTGTGGCGTTCCTTGGGGGAGTCCTATATTCAGCAGTGGACTTCCAATGATCAATCTTTCTGAGAAAGATTGGTGATCCCAGTTCTAGATCTCTCCCACAGAAATCTGCTACACGATCATGCCATTTAAGGACTTTACTTCCTTTTTTTCTTTAATCAGTCCGTGAATATAAACTGCTGAATTTATGTCTGTCCCGCTGTAGGAAAGATTGGGTATAATCACAATGATTAACAGGCAGACAGACAATCACAATACCAGAAGTACTAGATGTCTCGCACCTTTGAATCTTCCTTACTGCTTCCCGGTTCGCCGGTTGGGCTATGTACAGGATGGATATAATATCAGCATTTTATTGATAATCATGAGGTAGTTATGGCATTTTTCATATTCGTCTTTTATTGCACGGAGTGATGAATTCTTCCTTCGTGATCTATTAAAGAATAAAAATGATATTTTAGCGGAAGTGGAAGCTAGTAAACCTGATACGTTTTAAACGATATTTTATAGATTATTATTTATAATTTGTTAGGCGCAAGACCTAAGATATAAAAATTCGGAAATAACATCCTAAAAGATGTGATTTCCGAATTTTATTTTTCTGTAATTAGTTATGCCACTGTGAATATACTTAGAAGTTACATAGAACTATTTTGGCAAGATATAACAATAAATTTCGAGTTCGCTTTTAAAGCAGGGGACTTATCTAAAACCGTAATTGAACTGGATACAAACATACTAAGAAGCCAGAAGAGAGCAATTTTAATGAAAACTACTCTCTTAGTTGAATGGTGTCGACGTTTAAGTGTGTTCCGTATGCCAAGATACCTGTTAAAATAATATTTCGTTAAAAATCAACTATTGAAAAAAATTAATGCACCGTATGCATTTAATAATAGGAACCAAATAGTTTTCTTACATATAAATAAAATGCAAGTTTTATGTGTAGTTTAATAAAAGGTTTTTCGTCGTAAAACACGTCAATCATCGTCTCTACTATCATCTTTTTCAGAAAGTTTGTACATACTTGCAAAATGATTTTGTCGTATAAAAATTATATCTTATAAAGATCAAACCTAAATTATATAAAAACGTATGAAAATTAAAATATTATATATACATATATTCATCTTAACATATGTACATTTTATATGTAATCCCGTGTCACGATGTTCGTTCATACTAATCTCCGAAACCGCTCAACCGATTTTAATGGTAAATATATATATATATTGCTTGCTCTAAATGGAAATATAGAATAATATTTGTCCCGATAAGTGACTTTTGATATTTTTAATTGCGAATTTAAGGATTTTTTATGGGACAAATGGTCGTCACAAAGGGAAGGAAGCGTCTGCCTAGCCGGTTCTCTACTTTAGGATTACATACCTGCCAAACTTATGAAGCACGTGTGCATGATGCTAGCTGAACAAGCTAGAACGTCGCAAATACGTTACACCACACCACACCTAAGGGCTAATAACCTATAAACAAATTGAGGTTTATAAAAACAAGTCAAGTTTATTGAAGCCTTTTTTTTCAACGAACGACTACATGTTAACATATCAATTTCATACACAGTGAAACAGATCGAAGCCTAAATCGCGCTATGAATATTCGGAAGTAAACAAAAGTCCTGCATACTGGTGTCTTCAGATATCTTCCATTTTTATATTTAAGATATTCTGAATGACGAAGTTTTGAGTTTAAGAAGATGGAAGGAATACTTTGAAAGCGTGTTTATGAGTGATGAGACGTTTGAATTAAATGAAATAGAAATTCCGAAAGAAGAGGAAATAGATAGAGATATAAGTATAGATGAAATAATGAAAGCAATAAAAAGTTTGAAAGCAGGTAAGGCAGCCGGTTATGATAGAGTATCTCTCAAAATGCTAAGGGCTGGAGAAGGAGTGGTGGCAGACCTGCTGTACACCTTGTTTAATTTATGTTGGGAACTTAAGCGGGTACCGGGAGACTGGTGCAAAGCCGTGATAGTCCCAATATATAAGGGAAAAGGATCACAGCAGGACTGTAAAAACTACCGTGGTATCAGCCTTCTTAGCATTGTGTGAAAACTGTATGCTAAGGTACTAATTAAAAGAGTTATCAAAGAAACTGATGAAAAAATTTGGGATGTGCAAGCGGGATTTAGAAAGGGAATGGGATGTACGGATCAGGTCTTTCCCATGCGCATGATCGCGGAGAAGTTTTTGGCCAAAAACCAAAAAGTTTTTTGTGCGTTCATGGACTTGGAGAAGGCTTATGACAGAGTGGACAGGGATGTGTTATGGCAAACACTGAACTCATTTGGGTTGAGCGGTGGTCTGATACAGGCACTGAAGTCTCTATATAGGGACTCTAGTGCTTATGTCAGGATCAACGGGGCCTACTCGGACTGGTTTGGCATCCATAAAGGTGTCAGACAGGGCTGTGTGGCTTCCCCGTGGTTGTTCAACCTATTTATGAACAGTTGTTTGGAAAATCTGAAAGTAGAAGAATGAGGGTTAAGAATGGGTGAGTTAACCGTCAAATGCTTTTTGTACGCCGATGATCAAGTCATACTTGCGTCGTCGGCAGCCGAGTTGCAAATGATGGTTACATTAATGAACAGGACATTAAAAGAAAATGGAATGAAAGTGAATGCAAGTAAGACGAAAGTTATGGTTTTTGAAAGAGAAGAAAGTAAAACGATATGTGAAATAAGAATAGAAGGGGAGTTGGTAGAGCAAGTAGATGAGTTTGTATATTTGGGATGTGTGTTTAGCAGGGATGGTAGATATGATAAGGATATAGAACGACGAGTGAATGCAGGAAATAGAGTGAATGGGGCTCTACACTCTATTGTGAAAAGTCAGAATGTGTCCAAAAAGGCACGTATAGCAACTCACAATGCTGTGTTAGTACCTACTTTAATGTATGGTGGTGAAAGTTGGGTGTGGCAGAAGAAGTACGAGAGTAGAATAAATGCTGTAGAAATGCGGTCATTAAGGAGCATGTTAGGGATGAATTTGAATGACAGAGTGAGAAATTGTTTAATAAGAGAAGAGTGTAGTTTGCAAGATGATGTTGTGACCAGGATTAAGAAAGGAATGCTTCGTTGGTTTAGCCATGTAGAAAGAATGAATGAGGAAAGAGTGACAAAGCAAATTTATGTTGCAGAAATGAACGGCATAGTCGGGAAGGGTTGCCCTAGGCGAAAGTTTTTCGTTCAAATTGGCGATATATTAAAAATGGGCCAAATCAAGAGTACCTTAAACCGACGAGCGTGTATGCGTAGGTATATGGATGTGGAGAAAGCGAGAGAGGTGTGTCAGGATCGTGCCAAATGGAAGTCCATAATCTCTGCCTACCCCTCTGGATGACAGGCGTGAGTGTTTATGTTTATGTTTTATGTATATTCATGTTTCGTTCGTTTCATTTAAAATTACAAATTATAATTTAATTGATGCCGACCGAATTCAAACTCGATTAAGTGATATTCGGAAAAGTTCATATTTATTTAACAATATTGTATACTTAATTTACTCAAAGCTGAGTTTTTAGCCATCAGATAAAACTTGTTCATGTTATAAAACAAAACATCTATTGTACTAATTTATTCATAGACCTTTAAAATTTTTTTTTTATTGTTTATCCTTTGTATAACCTTTGTCTTATGATTGAATAATCGGCTTTGAATTATTTATTCGTCTGAAAACTGACGTATGTAACGTTTTAGTAGCTTAACGTTTCAAACTTTTCCCGCTTAGCATATTCATGGCTTTTGTTTTGCATAATAAAGGGTAAGTAAACATCGAAGAATATTCTATTTTCAATACAGTTTGTGACCGAGAACCCTTTAAGAAAATATATATTGCTTCATCACAAGAATTCTGAATTCAAATAAGTGAAAACAGGTGCGATCCTCCATAACCTTTTTGTAGGCAGATATAAAAGTGGAAGTTTGGATGATTGTTACGATATTTTAACAAAACATGTTTAATACTAATTTTTTAAATAAATAAAATTAATTCCCAACTATAATTAGCTTAGACCCTTCTTCAGAAGTTGATTTGCTGTAGTTGTAAATATGTCTAGGTAAATAAGAGATCCCAGTACTAGATTTCTCCAACATTTAAAGATGTCACACATTGCAATGCTTTTTAGGGCCTTTGCTTCTTATTCATTATCACTCCGTAAAATTTTACTGGTGGACATAAGACTGCCTCGAGCAACTTTTTGTAGTTCATTGCGCCATAAGTTATATAGGTTTTCTTTGATCATAAAACATACGACGCAATGCATTACAAAGAGAATATCATTTTGATGTCAAAGTTGGCGATGGCCTGCTGGTTACACCGCCACCCAACGTCATTGGGAAGAGAGCTTGAAGGTCTCACACACACAAAATATATTATTTATATCAATAAAAGCTTGATTAGTTTGTATGTTGATCGTAAGCGTGACTTCCGATCGTGTGGTCCCTAGTTCGAATCTCTGGTCAGGGTCAGTTCAATAACTGGGTTTTTCAGTCAAAAAATTCTAGGTAGCAGCCCGGAGTCAGGAAATTGGAGATGTTTAGTGAAACGGGAGTGCCGTGTCTCGTAAACCACCTAAAGTAATTGATCCTGCGCCAATTTTCTCTCCGGTCTGGTCATTTTCTGTCCCATTGGACTATGAGTCAGGGAATAGAGAGAGCACCTGCGTTTGCACATATACTCATACACTATAATTCTGTCCTGCACAAATGTCAGGTGTCCGTTCAGAAAGGCAGGTGCGACTGGAATTTAGTCTGAAGGACATTTTTATTATTTATCAGTAACAGAAAAAGAACACACAGTTCATGTCCAAAACAATATACTATAGCTACTAGTAGGCTATAGATATAGACATCTTAACTCATTGTGTCAATATAAACCTATGAACTGAAAACAGAGTAAAGTTGTAAACTGCTCGGGGCAAGCGGAGCAATAAGACCAAGGCGACCCCTGTCACGCTATCCGTGAATTTTTGCAATATCAGGGGACTTCATTCCAACCTTAACGCTGTCCATTACCATCTACAGACAGCGAAGCCGGCCTTGCTCTTTTTAACCGTGACTCAGGTATCCTCTCCGGCTGATAATTCATATCTCTCCTACCCGGGGTACAAACTAGAACACTCCTTTCTGCCTCGGGCTGGGGTTTGCGTATACGTCAGAGAGGACATCTGTTTTCAACGCCTCGGCAGTCTTGAAGGTACGGAACTGTCCATCCTATGGCTGCTCGTAGACAGCGACGACTATCCCCGCGTATACGGGTGCCTCTATAGGTCCCATAGCGGTAATGCCGACACAGACCGATTCATCGACCACGTCAAAATGGCTGCAGACTCCGTGCTACAACAGATCCCATTCACAGAGATCGTGATACTCGGTGATTTTAACGCCCACTACGCTGAATGACTTGTTTCCCGTTTAACGCAACTGGTTGCTTCGCCTACGCGGATCTCAGATGTGGAGGATCATGTACCTTCCCTGTTGGACCTTCTGCTGACCTCTCATCTGGATGTATATCAGGTCTCCGTCAATGCTCCTCTGGGCTCTCTGGATCTGACCATTGTCTGATCCGGAGTACGGTGCCACTCACGCTCCCATCGCAGTTGCGATCTGCAGCTTGCCGCCGTGTTTGGCACTATATGTCGGCCGATAGGGACGGGATGCGAACTTTTTTTGCATCCTACTCTTGAGCGCGGGTTTGCTTCGAGCCGGAAGATCCCAGCGTTGTTACCGATTCTGTTTTTTTTATTGGATAGGGTGCCAAACGAGCACACAGTCCAACTGATGGTAAGTGACCCATAGACATCTACATCTATCCTCAATAAAGACTCAAGATGCAGATGCATTGTCACTTGTGAGGACTAAGATGGACTGCCTCCTTGCCAGTAAAAAGGGTCTCCAGTTCTCTACACTCACCATACGAAACACAGCAGCGTTGAGCTGCTATTTACCGCTGGTACTTTGTGAGAACGTGGCTCTTCCCCGGTTGAGCCGACCCATTAGCGCTACAACTATACTACTAATATAGCTACAGCATGGCTCTATCACATAAAACCACCGTGTTGCTGATATGGTACTTCAGGGCATGGAACTTTTTATTCCATACTCTGTGGTGCCCATCGGAGGCAGATCCCAGCCATAGTTCGGTCGCTCCTGTAAAATAACATCACGCTATAAGCAGGAGTGCTACCGGGGCTGGGCTGACAGGTCAACGTCTCGGGATGTAAGCACCAGCGCACATAAGAAGAAGTATAATTCCGCCTCCAGGTCCTTCAAAAGTGTCATTGCCAAGGCAAGGTCTGAGCACATCGGCAGAATTGGCTAGAAGCTAGTTCGGCTTTCTTCGGGAACCCGTGCATTCTGTTCTCTCGCCAAGGCTCTCCAAGGGAACTTCCGTCAGCCATCTCTTCCATTTTTGCACAGAGAGGACGACTCACTGGCCCATGCCGCAAAGAAGAAAGCCGATATTTTAAGCTCTCTCTTTACGTCCAACTCGACTTTAGATGACGGGGGAATACACCGCCGACCATCCCGCGGTGTGAGTGCTCCATGCCGGATGTGCGATTTACACAGCTCTCGGTTCGTAAAGCACTCTTCTCCCTGGACGTCAGCAAGTCGATTGCGCCTGATAGAGTCCCTCTCATTGTGCTGAAGACGTGTGCTCCGGAGTTGGCACCGGTTTGAACGCGTCTTTTCCGGTACTCCTACTCCCAAGGCTTAGTCCCGAATTCATGGAAGACAGCTTTGGTTCATCCGATCCCTAAAAAAAGCGACCGCTCAGAGCCGTTCAACTGCAGGCCTATTGCCATAACCTCCTTGTTCACCAAAATAATGGAATCAATTATAAACTGCCAGCACATGAGGTACCTTGAGGATCAACAGCGGATTAGTTACCGCCAGTACGGTTTTCGTCGGGGTCGACCAGCTAGTGATCTCCTGGTCTACCTAACTCATAGATGGTGGAGGCAGCAGAGTCCAAGGGGGTGGCATTGGCCGTTAGTTTGGACATAGCGAAGGCCTTCGATCGGGTCTGGCACAAAGCGCTTCTTTCGAAGATTCCTTTCTATGGGCTTCCCGAGAATTTGTGCAATTGGATCACCAGTTTCCTTACTGGTCGGAGCATGAAGGTCGTAGTACACGGTGCATGCTCTGATTTCAAGCCTATCAACGCTGGTGTTCCACGAGGCTTCGTGCTATCACCAACGCTATTTCTCCTGCATATCAATGAATGTTGCAAACTAGTAACATTCATAGCTATGCAGACGACAGCACTGGTGATGCCTTATATACCGGCCGTGCCAATATTTCTCGGGAAAACGTCGCCAATTACTGGGACAAACTTGCATCTGAAGTCGAGTCTTTGTTGAACAAAGTGTCGGATTGGGGGCGACTAAATATAGTCCAGTTCAATCCCTAGAAGACACTAGATTGCGCGTTTACCGCTAAAAAGAATCCCTTTGTCCTATCTCCTCAGTTTCAAGGCACTCCCCTTGCTGCCTCAGCTAGCATCGAAATCCTTGGCGTCGACGTATCAAATAGTGTGCACTTTCGTTGTCACTTGGAAGGGAAGGCCAAACTGGCCTCTAAAAAGCATGGCGTACTCAGCAGAGCGAGACAGTATTTCATACCGGCACACGCTTGCAACTTTACAAAGCGCAAATCCGGTCTCTCATGGAATACTGTTCTCATCTCTGGGCCGGGGCACCCTAGTGCCAGCTCCTTCCACTTGACTGCATCCAACGCAGAGTGGTTTGAATCGTCGACGACTGAGTTCTTTCTGATCGGCTCGATACATTGGCACTGCGTAGAGATGTTGCATCTCTTTGTGTATTTTATCGCATTTACCACGGAGAGTGCTCTGAGGAATCGTTTTCGTTGAGAATTTCATGAATCATGAGGAATTTCAGCCGCTCAATTTCTCCATTGCACATCGCGACAAAACTTGCGATACCATCCATACCACCTGGATGTTTAGCGGTCCACCACTGTGCGATTTAGAAGATGGTTTCTTTTGCGCACAACTTTCGTGTGGAATCCATTACCACCAGCGATTTTCCCAGACCGATACGACTTAGGAACCTTCAAGAAAAGAGCTACTCCTTTTTAAAAGACCGGAAACGCATCTGCAATTCCCCTGGTGTTGTGGTTGTTTATGGGCGGCGGTAGTCACTTACCATCAGGTGAGCCGCATGCTCGTTTGCTCCCTTTCCTATAAAAAAATGATATTTTATTCCTATAGATGCCTTTTACGACACCCAAAATCCAGGTATGGCGCCCACGGGCATCCCAAACAAACTAACAAGCAAATCGGCTATCGCCAAGCTAAGAAGACAATAGTTCGTCACATTTTGAAGTCTTTTATCAATACATACGGCTAAACACACCATAATATTCTCGATACCGCCCGCAAAACACTATAACAATATAACAAGTGAAAAACTCTATTCATACCCTACTGTCACGAAGGAGTTGTTAGTTAAATTTTATAAATTCGATTTACATTGGTAGGTCTCTACTTCACTACTTTTTAAATCACTATCATTAAAGTCTTTGTATAACGTCCGATCAAAACCGTCTTTAAATCAAAATAAAGTATTCCAGTCGCACACTTCACAATCTGGTAGTTTCAGCCATAAAGTTTTCAACGCGCTCTCAAAAATTACAGACAACATATTGAGTTTGTATCTAGTCTTGCATACAGTGTTGTTGATGATATAATCCAAACTGTTATTAGAACACATGGTACAACAGTAACAAGTAACAAGTTTCATTTTGTACATCTATACACCACATCAACAGATTCTAGGGATATTTTATATTTCATCAAATATCTAAAAATCTATGACGAATTTTCTGATATAGTAAATGAAAGAATGATAGGTTATTTTAAGGTCTTTAATAAAAAATAAAAAACATTCCGTATTTTTTTGTTTTAAGTAAGAATTTTTTTTTAATCGCCGTAAAAAATAGTATGATAAAAAATTCATTTCTTATTATAAAACTATTAAATTTATTTTAAATTGAAAAAAATATAAAATCTAATTATTAATAATCAGTGGTGCTACCTCTTATATTAATTACACATTGACATCAATAGTTCATACTTAAAATTAAATTGTCGTTTTCTTGCTGCGTTATAAGGTCCCATGTTCTTTACAAGTGTTCGTAATGTTGTGGTTTTGTCGTCAAATTTGGCGGGAAATCTCTCAAAGCTTTTCGTTGTAACATGTTATCTCAGGTATGCTTGATAGGATTTAAGTCGAGTGCCTGTGCAGGCCAATCAAAAACTTGAATATCGTGGTCTCAGATAGCGGATAACACCAGCCGCTCGGTATGAGAAGGAGCATTATCGTGCATGAGTAGAAATTCCTGGCCCATTTGGATTCATTGTAGGACAATAACAGGCTCTACTACCTCCTCGTGGTATTTTTGTGCAGTCATGCTGCCTTGGATCTAAACGAGTTGGGTTCGTCCGCCAAGACGAATTCTTGCTCATACTATTATTGCCCCGCCTTGGTATAAGTGGACCTCCTGATGGTGCCTTTAACGGCTAATTCTCCCTGGAGTTCTCTAAACGCATGTTTTTTGTAAAACCGGATGAATCCCAAAGCGGGACTCATCGGTGAACAGCACCATTTGTTCGCCACTCCATGGTAAATGCTCCCGAGCCCACGAAAGCCACCGACCGCGATTGCCACGTTGCAATGCTGAAACACGTAGCGATCTCTAGCATGAAGACCAACTTTATGCAATCCCCTTCGCACGGTTTGGTCGCTTACCAGCAGCTGGTGGTCCTCCTGGAGACTTTGTAGTAGGTGCATCGCTGTGATATTGGTTTGTCTTCTAGCGGTCATTTGGAAAAATCGATCCTGTCTTTGTGTAGTAACACGATATCTACCTGTGTGCCATTCAGCCACATTCCCAGTACTGCGATAACGTGACCACAACCTTGATATCCTTGCTGGTGTGTAGGGCGTTAGCAACGACGCGTTGAATAGCACCATTTTCTAACATTGTCACGGCTTGTAACATTTCATCTCTACTCAAATGACGACGTGACATGACCCTTAAAGCTCACAGGGCACATTCAATTAAAAAATAAAAACAATCTAATCCCTTTTCATTAATTAATATCAGTAGAAAAGTTGTAATTTTCATAGACGTAACGAATTACTAACAATTTTGCCGCCGTATTTCGTTTATTCTTTTGTTTTTTTTATTTACATTATTAAATTTTGAAAATAGAATAAAAGAGTTTTCATTCTGTATATAAGCTTTTTTGTGAAAACTATAAAGGTTTTAAATTATAAAGTCGTAAATAATTTAGAATTAAGGTAATTCTACATTGTGTTGATGTGTGTTTGTTCAATTCGCAGAAATAGTCTACAGAGTATTTTGAATAGCTGCAGTCCAAGCCTGAATTGGTATCATTACCACATCCATTACACAATGTCAAGCGACATTTCAAAACTTCTAATATTAGATCCAAGTATTCATTATAGTCGCGGCATTCACGCCAAATGGATGGTTTTAAGTCCCCTTTTCCGGATACGTCTTATGTGAAAAACGTAGCTTTTTCACGTATTGCACTTTACACAGTATCTAAAACAAAGCGTATATTTTTATTGCTTTCAAATAATGGTGTTGAAATATAATTAAATTATAAAAATTATAAAGTACAATTTTCAGTTTCAAAGCCTTGAAAAAATTGAAAAACAATAACATCGAGAACTGATTTATTTTGACTAAAGTTTGAACTAAAAAAGTTGACATATTAAATTTATTAACTTCAGAACATATTAAAACCAGTATATTATTTTCATTAGAACCCTTTACAAGCTCACTGCCGAACATACTCCTCCCCCAAGGAATGCCACAAAACATGGTCCTGAGGTACCCATTTCGTCAGATCATCTAGTGGGGATCGCGCTACATGAGTCTTTCCTCCCCATAGGTTTTCAGTTCTTTGAGCTTTATTGCCGTCCTAGGAAAAAAATATTAAATTATTCGTAGGTAAAAATTTAATTCATCAAAAACTTCCAGCGTAACGTTTCCAGCTACAACTGGTATAGATGTAACATGGAATGGACGATAGAGATGACATTTTTCTTGTCTGTATTCATCTTAAGATCTATGCGTTGTGAGAAACTATTAAAATCATTGAGCACTATGCAGTTACTTTAATAGTGTCCATCCATCAGTGATTCTGCTATCAAGTGTGATATCACGACGAGTATATTTTCGTTATTGATGTTAATACCGTATTCTTTCCAGTCTAGTTGTTTGAAAACGTCTTCAAATCCCTGCCTGTAATGATGATGATGATAATGATTTCTATTTTTTAACCATAATATACGTCGTTATTTTGCTATAACCGGCAGAATTTGCATAACAGGTTCAAAATAAATAATATAGACGGATGACAACGCATCTGCATTTTGACTCTTAATTGAAGATAGATGTAAATGTCTATGGGCCACAGCAACCACTTACCATCAGGTGGACTGTATGCTCGTTTGTCACCTTTATTCTATAAAAAAAATAGACCAATGGTGGCAGCATGTTCAATTTTTTTTAAATATTGATTTTAAAAATCTCAACATTCTGTCCTTTTTATCTTTTCAATTTAAAATGCGCGGTAACGCATTATTTTAAGTGATTTTAACCGTCGATCGGTAGGCAAAAACGTTGTTACCCATAAATCACATTAAATTTTTTATTTAACTTAAGTTTAAAATTTGGCTAGTCTTTGAAAAATAACCCTGTATATTAAATTATCAAATATTTAACATTTTCATGGAATATAAGTATCGAGGACTTACTTCCTTCTTGTTACTTTAATAATTTCAGAATTTATTCAGTATTTTTCGAGATTTAAATAAGAACTTTTTTAAATATTATAACTATGTCTATTTTTATGAACGTGTTAATATTCCTTAAAATGTTATGGATACACTTTGATAGGGTTATATATAGAATAGAATAGAACAGAATGATTTTTATTCAATATTGAATATTACATAATACTTATTGAAAGTCATTTTTTATTTACCACTTTAGCACTTATATATAACTCGGTTACATTATTTACATAATTTAATAGAGTTATAATAAGTTTTAAGCGTTATTATTCTTATGATAGCCGCCAAAAATTAATTGACCTAGTGAGCGTGTGTTTTGTTCGTAAAAAATTTGGTACAACTTTTTAACTCTCTGAGAAAAATTTAATGAAATAAATATATTATTTTTGGCCTGTCAGAATAATTATGAAAATTTTATGTTCATAAATACAAAAGTAGTTTAAATGAAAAAATAATTACACTCTGTTAATATCAGGAACTAACACAAGCTAGTAATTCCAGTTATATGACTTCACAGAGTCAGTAATTCCTTTAAGGGGAACAACACAATGTTTACACTATTACAACAAAGTTGCAGTAAATATATAAGGTAACTATCTAATTTTAAATTAAAATTTTAAGAAGCAGAGATAAAAAAAAGAGTTATTATAATATAAATGAATACATGGATGATAATAGCCCCTGGTAATGAGTTGATCGCTTCTTAGGTGTGAATTATGTAGGATTTGTAAATAATTTTATAACCAATTTTTTATAGTGTAATGGTATTATAGAAAAAAGGTCCCGCTGGGATGGTTGATTGTTCTTCCCAGGACAGAGCCTTTTACGAACCAATGGTGAAAGGAATTCAACAAAATATTATTTATAATATATATATATATATATATATATATATATATATATATATATATATATATATATATATATATATATATATATTATAAATAATATATGGCGCGAACATATATATATATATATATATATATATATGTTCGCGCCAAACGCTAATTTCAAGAATTGACGCCAGGGGGCGCTCAGCGCGGTGATTTCCTACGTTCGCGCGAGTTCCCGTTGGCTGCGAGCAGGGCGCGTCGGAGGTCAATGCTGTGCGTGGTCATCCGGTATAACCTCTAATTAGTGACGGTTTTTGTTAGCAAATTTATGCAACGACGAGGAGTTTGTTGAGTCTAGAAAAATAGACGCCGGGTCGATTAATTATTTGGAATTTAATATTGATTGCGACCTACGTCCGGTTTTTGATGCATGTGGAATTTACTATTGGAGTTTTTCGCTTCTAGTTTTGGTTATCCTCAGTGCGTTCACGCGATGACGAAGCAGTAATAATTTGATTGATTAACCTAAATTCGTTGGCAAGTAATTTACATAAATTGTATAGTGATTGCCGGTTGAAGTGCTTGACAATATTACTTTGCGTCGATTAGTTGCTTTGTGGCATTGCATGTAACTCGGAGATATTTTCCTGTGTCGGTTAAAACGCTAAAATTTGTGACCCGCAAGAAACAGTGTTCGTATTAGATTATAGATTTGTGCTAAAGAACGCTGAACGTTGTGACTAGAGAAGGGATCGCGATCTTGCTCGTTGGTTATAATCTTGTTGCTACGTGAAACGGAAGTGACCTTTGATCCACCGTTCATTAATCGTGCCGTGTGTTACGTTTTTGATTACGATTAACGGCGATTTAGTTAAGTTTGAAGTTAATTAAATGTACAATAAAGTTGATGGATTGAAATAGTGTACAATAAAGTTGATAAACTGAAATAGTGAAGTGACATCGGACTTGAGGTCGGATAGAGTGAACTGCCACCTTTGGAGAGAAGCAACGCTGGATCTAGCGGTTGATTCGGGTCAAACATTATACACACTACTATACACCACTCACACACACCTACACCTACCTACGGTCTGACCGAGCCTTGGGGCGGTCTTAGCTTCGGAACCAGGTAGGTACTATTTCTTTACCTAGCCTTATCTCTATTATGTAAGTCAATTGTCCATAGGCATTTAGGGCCCCGTCCCTCTGTTGCTCGTCGATGGGATTACTCATGGGCCCTAGTCCCGTCAACCTTTGTTGGGGCAGCTAGGGGCGTATACAATATATATATATATATATATATATATATATATATATATATATATATATATATATTTTGATGAAATTTTCTGTGTTGTTATTAAGTTTATTCGACAATGTTTTAGTTTCATAATTGGACCTGGTAGTTGGCGCTGTCATCGAGCTCCCGAAGCGTTTGCTGTAAATTGCATAGTACGCGAGCAACCCGGGTTCGATCCCCGACGGCACCAATGAAATTGTTAATTGCAATTTTAAGTGCTGATTTACCTGCAACCTGCATGTCTGAGAAATAAGAAAAAAAAATTCGAAGACATGTGAAGTTCGCCAACACACATTGGGGCAGTGTGGCAGATATTTCCTTGACCTAAAACTCTTTTAGAAATGAGGTGAGGCCTATCCCCAGCGGTGGTAATTTTAACTATAACTTTAAAGCCGGTTCGGATCGCTAGTAGCTTCATAAAATTCTTAATTCTTTAAATAAGAACTGAGATGAACGACCAACCCAGGTTCGATCAACACCAATAAAATTGTCAACTGTCATTTTAAGTGCTAATTTACAGTGGTCGACGGTAAATAAAAACATTATGAGGAAGTCCAAACGTTGCAAAGACATGTTAAAGGTGACCAACATTAACTGTACTGTAACTGTAACGAAATGAGAGAAGTCGTCTCCAGTAGTAGGACGTAAGTATACATTTTTTTTCATAAAATTGAAGTCTCAAGGGAACTTACAGTACATCTGATGATAAGTAGCTACTGCAGCACGTAAAAATCTGCAGCCACTTCTAATAAAGCCACAGATGCGTTATCACCTCTGATGACTGATATGAAATGCCGCATGTCTGTAATGGTACTGGCTCTCTTTACTCTTCAGACTGGAACGTCTGAACACGCACTGATATTAGTTAGTTTTCATTCATATTTTCTTCATTTATATTCAAATTCATATTTATTTCATTCATTCATACACAATGCTATTTGTTTCAATCTATTATGATCTGAATTTTACGCAGGCAAAACGGCTGGCAACAGTGTATGTAATAAAAAGGCGCGCATACTTTTCTTTTTTTATATGATATTTTAACCACTTCCACCTAAAATCTGTTTGCGCTTTATTTTAAAACAATTGCGTTGTTGTATTGTGTTTTTAGGATTCCGTGCCTCAAAAGGAAAAAAAACGAACATTTATAAGATCACTTTGTTATCCGTCTGTCCGTCTGTTCGTCCGTCAAGACTCTTTTCGCAGGAACGGGTCGAGATATCAATTTAAAATAAAAATAAGGTCAATTACAAATAAGGTCAAACATCCCTTAGAGGCGAAAAAATAAGCTTTTGAGTCAACATGATCAAAAGATCCGTTCACATTAATTTGTTACTTACTTACAAACTCACTCGTCAAAATCTAAAGGGCTCTTTCCGCTGACCTAGAATCATGAAATTTGACATGAAGCCAGGTTAAGCAAAAAATCAAAATCTGTAGTTATATCAAGCGAAAAATCTATTTTCGCAATGACAAACTTACATTTGCAGCTAGACATCGACCGTGATGTAAACCGATGTTTAGAAAAATATTTCTTCCACTGCAGAGTTAACTTTTTCCTTAAATCCGATTTACGTTTTCGTTGGGTAATATTCGGTACATACCTTACCTGAAATTCCGGCTTTCTACATACATAATACCTAATTACAGTTTATACGGACAACTCGGGCTTCGAATTGTATCTATCAGTAACTATTCGGTATTTTATAACTTTGTATAATTTATGATTTAAGGATATGAGTTGCCAAACAATATATAATAATAGCCATCTTAACTTCATATATTGAGACATTCGTTTTGCCCCCACACTTGACAGAAAGGCCTTTATACTTATATTTTAGGACTAGTTCTCCCAAATTAGTTCTATTTCTGTCAGTTTTATGTCTTTTCTGTTTAGTTTTGTTATTTTTTTTTTAAAAACGCTACTCCCACACTAGGATTTTCTCCTGTATCGTGGAGGCAGTTGACAAACATAAATTGCACAAGGACATTCATCCAGACCCGGAAAAATTATTTGTAGGCCATACAAATATTTGTTCCTTGCGGGATTCTAACCCGCGGAACCCGGCGCAGCAACTCATTGCTAAGCCACACACTAAATAGATATATGGTAATCGTATGCCTACGGCTTTTTTCAACAGTAACTAGTCTGCGATAATACCACAGATTTAATGGGCTTTATACACGTATAGTACATTTTATTCCTTTTTATCAGTTTTTACCAGCCTAGATAGTGTAATGTGTTCATCAGCCTAGAAATGTACACTTATATGTATCTATGTATATATTTATCTATGTTTGTTTGTAAAGACCAAACGCGTGGGCCGATTTCGATGATTCTTACATTAATCGATTTTTCTTAATCTTGTGAGTGTCACTAAAGCCAAGACAGGAATCAAAATTCAATATGGCGAAAACCAGACGCCATATTGCTTAAAAGATAAAAATTTAAGTCAACGAACTATATTAGTGGGGTATCGTTTTTCAAACCTTACAACCTTAGTAATGACATACTACCGTGTACTGACGGTATAAGAATATCTTCCTTTGGGTGTCATAACAGACGACAGAGGGAAACAAATAAGGAGATGGGCAGCACCGTCTTTCTAATAACGACTAAAAATAAAAATCTGTGGTTGCCAACCCGCTTGCCAAGAATATCAACTATGGCAAATACCCCCCTCTATGAGGCAATCTATGGGGAGCCCTGTGTCCAGCAATGGACTTTAATAGGCTGTAACGGTAATGACATACTAATTCTGAATTTTTTTTGTATAACTGAATCTCCAAACAAACTGACTGACTGACGATCTGGTAACAGATGCAGGAAGTCAATGGATGTAGGTGTTCTTGACATTCCTTGAGGGATGCCTATATTCAGCAGTGGACTTGTGAATGAAACTAATGAACAATTATATGTACAAAGGTGCAAAGTAGCCAGCCTTTCGGTTTTACACTAGAGCATTTAAAAGTCTTTTTTGGGATAAAAAATCGAAAATAAAATAGCCTATTAGTCATAGCTACTCAATTCCAACTAATTGTAGATCTATATTAATTAAAGATTATGAATTTACTCCGTATTTTATGAAATAGTACAATTAGTAATAATTTCATCAAAATCATAAACAGGGGAAAGTTACTTACCGACATCAAAATTTAATTACAAAACAAGTAAAATTAACTAAACCTCATTATTTGATAATTGTATTTAAAGAAGTAACGCATTTTTGACTTATAGTTAAAATGATCTAAATAGAAATCAAAAACTTTCTGCCAATTAATTTTAACCATAGTACCTCCGAAGGAGGCGGAGTTATAGCCTAAATAAGAATTTAATTTTTTTGATTTTTAGCCATTTTGACCCATGAACACCATGAACCCCATGACATCCTCTACATGATAGGCTATTCAAACTGACTAGACCTAAACTTCGAGTCACCCCCTAACTCTTTTCTGGTCTTTACTTACTTCGTACTTCGTTCGTGTAGGATTGTTTTGAAAAAGTAACAAAGAATGAAGGTTATACTAAATAAAATCAAGGACTTTCGGACAAAGTTTTTCGACGGACATCGTCATCATCATTATCATTACAGTAGTAATCTACCCTTGTAGTAATCTACAATCACCCTCTACTGAGTATGAGCCTCCATCTGATGAGCGATAAATTACAGCATAATCCACCACGCTGCTCTAGTGCGGGCTTATAGAGGTTTTAGGCCAGTGACTAACCCTTTGTTAATGACGTCTATATAGACCTGTAATAATCAAATATTGTAGACAAATCTCTCTTAAAGTGGATAGTTGATCTTATAAAGAAAGTGGACTTTCATTGAATATTTAAGATAACTTAAAATCAACTGTCTGTAAAAATATACTAAAATAATTACTATTATACTAATACTGTTACTAAAATAAGTAATTTCGAAATCAGTATAGGTAGGTAAAACACAATTTCAACTAAGAAGAATATTGCTATCAAGTTTTAAAATATTCTAAAATTACAAAAACTTTACACAATCAAAAAAACATGTCGCAGTTAAACAACACAACTAAGATCAAGTCCTAACAATATAGAGCTTTAGTTACTACTTATTGGGTATATTTGGCATATTAGGTTGCCTATGTGACAGTTAGGTGAAGACTAATCAATATTTTGTTACCAACAGCCTATCAAAATCTGCTTTACAGTAAGTATAAGCGACAAAATAAAATACATGCAACAGCGGTAACGGCTCATCTTTATACAAATTTTATATCAGAAATTGTTATCTAAGTAACAAACACAATAAAATAGGGCAGGTAAAATATTACCAAACGACAAAATATTTTATAGGCAGGAAAAGTACTACTCTATTAAGCCCTTAAGTCCATTGCATTGTATACATTGCATTAAAAATACTAAATGAAAATGGGTACATAATTAACGTGTGTTAAAAAGTCTAACATGACGAGAAAAAAAAATTTAATCCGGTACTATTTATAACTTTATAACGCCCAACATGAAGTTTGGTAATTATTGCCTTTCAAGCGTCAATATGAATTCATTTTTGAAATTCTTACAAACCGAAATAGTTATAAATGGACTTGCTTGGAGGTGAAGGAAATATGTGGTGAAAGTTCTTTTACTTCTTTGATTAATAAATTATTTTTGTGAATTTTTTTTTTCTTATTCGTCTAATAATGTCCTATAACAGCAAACCACATTATGTTACAAATTAAGTATAAGCATAATTGTTGATTAAATAAGAGTTCACTTCCATCCAAATAGAAACATCTTAAAAATAAATTAAACCAACGTGTTCATTATTATAATACAAAGAAAATTCGTTGAAGTGAGAATATTTACAATTGACAAAAGTGTCAAAGGTGAATTTTGTAAAATTCAGCTTCATCCGCTCAAAACGGATGACGGGGAATTGACGTGGAAATAACAAGGAGGAGCTTGCACGTCGCATCGGAGAGATATTATCCATAAACATAACTTTAGTAATCTCTGTAAATACGGACATATACGGAAATCATTTATACACTGATGGATTTGTTCAAATAAATTTTATTTGTTACATTATATTTTTAGATTAGTAATATATAGTAATGTAAAACAAATATCCATTTTGTGTAGTTAAATATATTCGTTTAAATATAAAATATTATAAAGTTATAATATATTTACATATAAACAAAACTAAATAATGAACCCGCCACTACTTCACCTGGGTGGGATCTATTACCGTTACCGTTACAGCCTAATAAAATCCACTAATGCCTCCTCCAAAGATTGCCTCATAGAAGAATATTTGCCATAGTTACCTGGCTTGGCAAGTGGGTTATCAACCACAGTTTTTTTAGGCGGCCAACGAGCATATGACTCACCTGATGGTACTGTGTGTGACTACCGCCGCCCATGAACAACTGCAACACCAGGGAAATTGCAAATGCGTTGCTGGCCTTTTAGAAAGGAGTAAACTCTTTTCTTGAAGTTAGGAACCTTCAGAAAAGAGTTTACTCCTTTCTATCGGCCGTTGTATCGGCCCCAAAAAATTGCCGGTGGTATGCTTTTCCGCAGAGAGGTCGTCCGCGGAAGAAAACTCCTACTGGAACGTACAGTACGATTTTTTTTATTTTAGTCGTTATTAAGAAGACGCTGCTGCCCATCTCCTGATATGTTTCCCTCTGTTGCCTCCTATGACGCCCACGAGATGATATGGAGTAGTAGATATTCTTACACGGTCACTACACGTTAAATAGTATGGCATTATAATAGCGTCATTAAATCTGTTTAAATAATCATGAATAACAAAAATACTCTTAATAATATAAAATAAAATATAGCCCAGATCACTGCATTTCTATTTATCGGTTCGTGAAGTTTTATCACTATTGCTTCAGTGTTTCCAAAAATTAGATCGATCAGACAGACAGACAGACAAAATTTTTACAAATAGATATTCATAGCATGCAAATAATAAACCACCGAACTCAATAAAAGGTAATTCGACATTACAGACAGGCTGTTACGGCCTACAGCTGCCCCTGCAAATACAAAAAAATAGAATCTCCCGGGGCCCATGAGCGTAAGATTCAACGAGCAGCCGCAGGTTCGAGCCCGAATGGCTATATGGAAGAATTTCCTATAATACTAAGCTATATGGAAAATGTTTTATCCTACTACAATTTAATGGGGAGGCTAGTCAAATAGAGATGATTAAGACTTACCTGTATCTGAGGCGACGACTGCCTCAAGGTTCGGTCAGGCAGGAGGTGTGTATGTGTTGCGTGTATGGTGATGGTTTTTGTGGTGTGGATGTGATTGACCTGACTGGACCGTTGAGGTCGGCAGCTACCAGGACTCCGGCGCCGCTCCAAATTATGGTAATCTCCAGCAGCGTCACCCACGGTCAATTTCTTTCTTCTTCGCTATGTCAGTCTATTAACTTTACCGTACAATTAACTAACTTCTCTAGTGTCACAAAGTTCAGCGTTCAACCGACAACCGAAAACGTATCCGAACTATATCAAATGCCGCACGAGCAAATTAATATTGTCAAATGCACTTATATACGCTATCAAATTAAAATAACCAAATTCGCGGTAAATTAAGCGCGCACAACCCACAATTCAGACGTTGATCTCAATCAATATTAATTCTACATAATTAATCAAACCGGCGTCTATTTGTCTAGAATTAACAAAAGACCTCGTCGTGGCAACAATTTGCTAACGAAACCGACTCTAAATTATGGAGGTTTCCCGGGCGACTTCACAACGTGCTCGCGCCCTCTCTCCACAGCCACACCGCTCGCCCGAACGTCAAAACCTGTATGGCCTCGAGCCGAGCGCCCTTTGGCGTCAAATCCTGAAACCAGCGTTTGGGCGTGAACACAGGCAATGTATATAATTGATATGTAAAGATTCTTCACTTTTCGAGTGTTTAACAGTAACCCAAGCTTAAACATCGTAATTGTTATAGAGAACAATATGGCTGGATACTATCATCTTATGATCTGGTAATTAACCTCCTGTGCCTTCAATCCCCGCAAGACTGATATACTGTAAGCCCTTTTAGCGTAGTGCCTTCCCCATAATGTTCTTCCCCAAATGAATTGTATTGTACAATGGACATACCATCTACAGATCGATTTTTAGTTCGTGTGTTCCTTACTGCTATTTTTAAAGTCGGAGAATAATCACCAGTCAAAGAACCATGCCCACTTTTCATACATTTAAAAACCTAAGAGTAAAAGTTTATAGTTATAAGGTACAGTAGAAAAACTTCCTGTAAATTTAGAAAATAATGTCATGTAGTCATTTTTACGATTTAAATGCTACGAAGCCCAAAAATATTAATGTTACTCTTTAGGTTAGGATTTGCCGCAACCAAATACTTAATTTTTCTATCTCTTATTAATGTTCTATCACCACTTCCTCTGAGATTATACTGAGAAAAATCTTGTGTATCCCTACATATATCCATTTTATATGATCCAGGAAAAACACACAAAATGGCACAATACACAACGAAACGCAAACACAACAAGTGATTATATTCTTTTTGGCAACAACGAAGGACTGCGCCGATGCCAATTTTAGAACTGTCAAATGTCAAAAAAATCCGTTTCGCTCGTGTGCACTCAATAACATACTGCATGATTAATTTATTTAATTATTATATTATTTTTAAATCGTCTGTTCTATACAAAGAATAATAAAGAAATATATGTATATAAGAATATTAACAAATACTTACTGATTAAATAAAAATAATGTTTAAAACTCAGAAACAGAGTTCAATTAAGTCAAGTACCTAGCAGTTTGTGAAATGAAACGTCCTAGAAAAAGGGTAGTTGAGGTGCGTTCAAAATATGGTGGTAATAAGTTCGACCCTTGACGTAGAATTAGCATAAATAAATATTAAAAATATTTTTCTCCGGCGTTTCTTTTAATATTGTGATACGCGTATTTAATTTAGAATTCAATTAGCTGAATTTTAAGATTTATTTCATTTCTATACATAGTCAGGTGAAAAATGGGCATCCTTCTTTATTACAGAGGTTTTTACAATTATGGAAAATGTAACTGCAAGTTTGTAAAAGTACAATGCCACAGCTGTTTACTGCAGCTGATTCCATTCTTTAAACTTATCCAATGGTCTGTGCGTAATTCGCCATATCATATTTCAATGTTGTATTTATAGCAATGAAATTAATAATAAAATTATATGCCTTATAGGAGTGACCGGTTGACGACGACAGCTTTTAATGTTTTGAATTGTTAACATAACGCGCTGCTGCATATCTCCTGTTATATTTCCCTCTGCCGACACTTACAACACCCACGGGATCAAATGGGTTAGTGGATTGTACTGCAGAAGGCTTTATGATAATTTTTATTAGTTCGTACTTAAATATAGTCAAAAGAATATTATATTTTATTACTCAAATTAACACCACATTGATTGAAATGTATCAAGACACTTGCTATCAAATAAGTGGCATGCTCGTTTGCTCTTTTTTTCTATTAAAAAAAATTCGCAAACCTTATATTTCTCGTTCATACACAATAACAAGATTCAGAACTTCTATCCTTATACTAACCGACATCAGTCTAATTCACTAAGGTTATTATCCTCTATGGAATAACTCTTGAGAAAATTCGATAAAGGATTTGAGTGCTCACATCAGCACAAGTTTCTGAACTTATTAAGTTTAAAGCGATAACACGTCTTGTTTGTAACAGTGCGTAAGAATTTAGAGGAAATTAATATTGTTATAACAAGTTTTGCATCCCACTAACTTTCCTGTTAATAATTGAATAAAACTGTACAGTATATATTTCAGTAATTTATACATATAAATAAAATTGAAGTATCTGAGTGTAATATTGAAATAACTGGCCGGCAAGGCATTTGCAATTCCCCTTGTGTTGCAGTTGTTCATGGCCGGTGGTAGTCACTTACCATCAGGTGAGCCACATGCTCGTTTGCCCCCTCTCCTATAAAAAACTCGCTTCTATTAAGCCCAGGAAGTTATATGCATGCTCTTAAAACAATAATAAACATTTATAAAAATTTGTCGTTTTATCATTCTGTCTGTCAAAACTAATCTTCGGAATAGCTGAATAGATTATAATGAAACTTTACGAACAGATCGGGCGCAATGTCTGGAGCGGTTTTGGCTATATTTTATCGGAGAAAATCTAAGATTTTTTTGTAAAATCAAACAATTGATACAATAAATTATCATTAATGTAAAATACCGTTACAACCTAATAAAGTTCACAGCTAAACATAGGCCTCCCCCATTGATCATAGGGGTATATTTTCCACAGTTGTCACGCTTGGTAAGCAAGTTGACAATTATAGTTTTTTATTTTTATTTTAGTCGTAATTAGGAAGACGCTGCTGCCCATTTCCTTATAATCTGTTTCCCTCTGTCGCCTCTTACGATGCGATGATATAGGGTAGTGGATGTTCTTATACAGTCATTACACGGTTAATCTAAATAACTCCTGAATAGCTGGCGAAAGTGAAACCTTAAAACGAAAATGTACAACCAGTTGTCAGTGATGACATGGATCTGAGACGTGGTCCTTGACTGCTGGCCGTATGAGTACGCTCAAAGTCGTTCAGCTAGCTATGGAGAGGGCTATGCTTCAGGTTTCTCTGCATGACAAACTTAGAAATGAGTATATCCGCAGTAGAACCAGAGTGACTGACATAGCCCAACGGATTAGTAAGCTGAAGTGGTAATGGGCCAGCCATATAGCTTGAAGAACCGATAAGCGATGGGGAAGAAAGGTTCTCGAGTAGCATCCTCGTACCGGTAGGCGAAGTGTAGAGTGACCCCCCCCCCCCCTCACTAGATGGAGTGACGACCTGGTAAGACATGTAGGCAGTCGATGGATGCAAGTGGCTCAGGACCGTGCTTTGTGGCATTCTTTGGGGAAGGCCTATGTTCAGCAGTGGACTTGTGAAAGGTTGTAATGATGATGATGTGTTACATTGTTAGGCACAGGCTTTCGCTCATTTCTTAGAGGCTTCCTTGCATGTTGGCCGACTCACATGACGACGAAAAGCTTTTTAAGATAATTGATAGAACCAGGCGGTACATTGTGGAAATCCATTATATTAAAGATGTTAAAAATTAAATAGCTAAGATCTGTGTAGTAAAATAAAATTAAAGAAAATAAAAAGGAAAGGCACACCACCTTCCATAATACGATACGTGTTTCGCCTTTAAACGAGGCATTCACAGAAATAGACTGCGATGTCTAAACGCTAATATTTTTTTAGTGATGCTGGGTAGAGTGGTGACGGTGATAGCGGGAGCAATTGAGAAAAGGTGGGAGGTGCTCTTCAAAAAAAGTTTAAGACATCATTTTATTTTATTACGCTTATTAATTTTTAATATCTTTAATGAAAAGCTTTTTAAAATCTTTAAATGAAGATCCTTCCGTATGTTTTCTCGCACCACCGTTCTCGTGTTGAATGACCAAGACCAAATGGTAGGTACAATGGTTTAATGTATTCAGAATGAGCTACAATAATGATAATGCTAACTGTTATTAACGTATCCTCTGTTTATAATATCCCTTCAATATTAAACTTACAGCCTACCTCGCAGTAAAAACAAATACTGCCGTTCATAGATACGTATATTAAATGTTGTGTAAATGTAAAACAGTTGATATCGTAGACATAAGCATCATAAAATAAAGGTACTACATGGGAACCTTGGGGTATACCCGTTGGTATGCCAATGAAGTCCGATCTGTATCCTCCCACCACCATTGAGTACCTGTTATATTAGTAGGACTCGATCCACCTGAGCAGATCCCCGTGAATACCCAACATCTGAAGTTTTCTCAAAAGAAAGACGTGGTCCACACGATCGAAAGCTTTTTCAAAATCGGTATAGACCACGTCAATTTGCCCTCCGCCATTTATATTTGATAGTACATAGTTGGAAAAGCACGCGAAATTTGTGACAGTGAAGCGTTGTCTAAGAAATCCGTGCTAGCGTGCGTAGCTGGAAGGCCTTTATTTATAACAGGATATATGTTAGGGTAATAGCAAATGAAAGGGTAATAACTAGGGGTGAAGTGCACTTAGTAATTTCCAATGGAAGATCGGGAAATGCTAGGTCTAATGTACTGCCAGCGTGATTTATAATGTTATTATATTTTTCTAACCCTAGAAATTTCAATTCTTCTGTCAGTCTGATTCCAGCGTCCCGTACGTCCACGTTACAACCACTTGTATGCACTGGACCATCCCTGTGCCAAGATATACATAATAATTATTTTTATTTAAAAAAATTACCCCACACTAGGATTTTCTCCTGTGTCGTGGATTTTCTCCTGTGTCGTCAAACATTCAGACCCGGAACAATTATTTGTAGGCCATACAAATACTTGTTCCGTACGAGATTCGAACCCGCCGCCCCCAGCGCAACAACTACAATCTACTGAGCCACGGAGCCGTCAACATGGCAATTGAAGTCACCCATCACTAACAAATGTCCCTGTATGCCGTTTATGCCTATTATACTTGGAAGAGTTTGCAGTAGGCATTACATATCTGCCGAAATACGTTCCGAGTCAAGTGGAATATAAATCGCGCTAATACATAGGTCAGCAGTGCCCGCGAGCTCACGCGGCGGCACTGATACCATCACAATCTCTTTGCGTAGCTCGTAGATCGTCGTCGCTAGGCGATTTCGCAGCGCGTCGCGCCTAGTCCGCAGCGAACCAGTATCATAACACCTCCGCCAATTTTTACAACTTAAATCCAGATCAGAGTCATAGCGAAATACGTCATATTTGTTATCGCAAAATTCCTCATCGAAAATCCCATCATGCAACCAGGTTTCTGCGATTAAAATAATGTCATACTCATTTCACAAAATATTGTTGCTGCAGTTGTAAAAATTTCGTTCTCGGTCCGCGCACATTTTGACAGTAAATAGATAAATCTTTTCCTAATTTGTTATATTGGTCCACCATTTTAAACATATATTAATTTAATAAATTTTAACTGTCTTGTTAGTCTACCGGAGACAAATTATATAAAAATTTATAACAACCACGGATATTTATTGGTTAAAATATGTTTACGAGTATTAAGGATATTTCTATTACTTTTTGTATAATGAGATTCACGATCGCACACGCTAAAAACACAATTTCCGCAGAATAACAGTAACGAATAAAGATTGTTTTATATATTATAAGGCTTAACGTGTGTTTGATTGATAAATTTACTCTATTTTAATTGCAATAACTGGGATTTTAGAATAACACTATTTATTAAGAATGATTTAATTTAAACTAATCGGTACGATACTTCTGTATGCGCCGCGACTCGATGGTAGAAAAATATTTATACGATATAACTTCTTTGGTTATCCAGGTCAAAGCCAAAATTGTAATATAATTATTATATTCCGGCGTTACTAAGATCCGTGTAAAAAACTATCTGTGGAAATAGGAAGACACATTTTTATTTTTCATGAGCATCATATCTAATTAATTGAACATCAATAACAAAGTTTTTGTGACAAAGAATCGTGGAATAATATCTATCTAATATACTTAAATATGAATATGTATTTTATACAAAATATGTAGCCACATAAGCCATAGTAAGTTTTATAGGACAGAGTTGTGGATAGCCCTATGGAGAATTACATGTGTGTTCATAAACCCTTACTTCTGTTTACTTTTGGCACTAAGTTCCTTATCGTACGGTACGAAATTGTCGAATGGGGGCAAGGCGAGCAAAATGTAAGATTTTCTCGTCACGACCGCCTTTCGTGCGAGCAAGATGGAATAACATCCACCTCCCTCGCACTTTTTCTTATCTTATCATCAAAGAAATATTATTTTAAATGACGCTTCATTTTAATAGACGCTAGTAAATATTTTATTTGTATTTATTAATCAATAATATAATAAGTTTATCAACAATAATATACTACGAAAGGAAATTCCTTCCAACCGAGTGTTCCACGATATTCTTTTATAATTTTGAGGATTATTGTCAGTGTGTGGCGGGCTTAGAATTATTATGCTCACTCGACTGGTCGTTCACTTTCCTTTATTTTTTTTATAGGATAAGGGTGACAAACGAGCACACAGTCCACCTGATGGTAAGTGGTTGCTGCGGCCCATCTACATCTATCACTGATTACAAATCAAAATGCAGATGCGTTTTCACTCTTAAAGACTAAGTTGGAATGCCTCATTTCCAGTAAAAAGTGTTTCCGGTTCTCTACACTTACCATACGAAACAGCAGCATTAAGCTGCTATTTTACGCTTGTATACGCGTGGTCCTTCCACGGTCGAGCCGACCCATTTACTCTACCACGTAAAAGATAGTCGAGGATGGCGATGGCTTCCCCATGCGTCATTTTTTATAGAATTAGGGTGCTACACGGGCACACAGTCATCCTAATGATAAGCGAATGCTGTGGTCCATAGATATCTACATCTCTACATCTTTTCTCGATTAAGAATCAAAATACAGATACATTGCCGCCCCTGAGGACTAAAATGAAATGCCTCATCTCCAGTGAAACGGGTCTCTAGGTATCTACACTCACCACTAGAAACACAGCAGCATTAAGTTGCTATCTTACCCTGGTATTCTATAAGAGCGTGTCCCGTATCGAGCTGACTCATTTGTACTACAACTATAATATAGCTGCGGCATGGATCTACTATATATAAAACCCATACGTCATACTTGTGAACAGTTTCTACTTGTAAGGGCTGGTCCGTTCGGGCTTTTTATTCACTGATAATCTTAACATTTTAAAATTTTTTTGCTTTACATAAAACATGCTTAATTTACCAATATATCTGTACACTATTATATTATGTGAGATCATATTGTAATTATACCATAAAAAAAAGAAAAAAGGGGATACCGGCTTCGTATCTTTCGTCGTTTATTCTCCTCTCACAGAAAGCTCATATAAAAATGTTAGCAAATTTTAAAGAGACTTAACAAAATATATTTTTTAAAACTAGTTTAATATGTAATTAGCAGTCAAGGACACAATAGACGTGGTCCTTCATTGCTGGCCGTATAAGGAAACTCAAAGTCACTCAGCGAGCTATTAAGAGGGCTATGCTCGGGGTTTCTCTACGTGATAAACTTGGAAATGAGGATCTCCGATGTAGAACCAGAGTGACCGACATAGCCCAACAGATTAGGAAACTGAAGTGGCAATGAGCCGGCCATATAACTCAAAGATCCAACAACCGATGGGGGAAAAAGGTTCTCGAGTGGCAGCCTCGTACAGGTAGGTGAGGTGTAGGGCGACCCCCACTAGATGGAGTGACGACCTGGTAAAACATGTAGGCAGTCGATGGATGCAGGTGACTCAGGACCGTGCTTTGTGGCATTCCTTTGGGGAGGCTTATGTTCAGCTGTGGACTTATGAAAGGCTGTAATGATGATGATGATTACATTGTTATCGGAGTTAAATAAGTATGATTAATTTTAGCTCAATCGGATAAGTACTACAAAAATTCTTTAAAAATGTTGAACCGGAAGGAGCTACGATGGAAGCAAGTTAAATGAAAGCTTATATTAAAGACATTTTGCAGACAAAAGTTAAATTTCTAACTTCAAAGACAAATATTCATTTCATTTCATCTCAAAGTCAAAACTTTTCGCAAAAACCAGACATTCTCAGAAAAAAACTGACAAGAATCTTTGGACACGTTTAAATGCCATGTTACAATTTCATCTTAAACTTTTTACAACGTAAATTTATTCAATTTTATGTCAAAAATCTATTAACGTTCCTTTAAATGTCTGTTTAACAATAAAGCATTAGCCTGGAGGTGCAGAAAGTGAGTTATTTTCTTTCTCATTGTACTCAAAATAATTATCTGTATATATGCTAGACTTTTTTAATTACATAACAATTATATAACAATTTTTTTATTGATTATGGTTATTGCTGATGATAGATTTGCTTAAAGAAATTTTAGTTTTAGCCGACAGTTTGAGCTCGCTTCAAGATGTAGCCAACCTTGTCTGTGACTCCTCTGACATAGGGAAGTACAGCAGGAAAACGCTCGATTGTTGCCGGCTTCACTCGCTGTGACGTAGGCGTGAGACCCGAATCTTTTTTCTTGCAGTACTTGCTTGACGTTCTGCAGCTCGGTGGCAAGATGTTTTACTGACACAGATCCCTCGTGCTCTCTAAAACAAAAATCCGATAAATAGCTTGAACCAACAAATGCCTAGCGATTAAAGTTGTCATAGTTTCTACGTATCAGTATATAATATTATTATCAGAATTAAATTTATACATTGATAAAATCCTCAAAAATATGCAAGTTGGCGGATTCCATTTGGACAAGAGACAATTCCAAAAAAAATAGTCGTAGTAGGATAGTAATGTTCTTAGTTAATTATAACAAAATTATGTTCATTGTTCTGGTTTTCAATGTCGGTAGGGTTAATTTTTCCAACAATTATAATATTATTATTTGTTATAGGTATATTTTATCTGAATAAATTGAGTTTGTCTTCTTGCTAGAGGCTACTTCATTAGGATTTTTTTCCGATTTTTGTAACACGTGAAAGTAAACCTTTAATATATTTAATATAATTAGAATTTTGGGCGAGACCTACATCTATGCTTGGATATTTGACGATATATTTAAGTAATATTCTGAATGTCGATCTAGTAACCCTTTGGGTTCTACCCAACCCCAAATCATCCTTCAATCAAGACAGTTATTTCAGTTTGCTACTAGGACGGAGTAATTATCGTAATATCTTTAGTATAACTTTCTTTTTAGCTAAGTAATTTTATTTAGCAGTAATTAGTAGAAGATATGACGCGATTGGCATTTCGTTTCGACAAAAAACCCAAATAAAATAAAAAGAAAAAATAAAGCAAATTCTATATTTAACTTAAGTGCTCATTCGATTCTGAAACTCTTTTTTCAAAATATCAACTTAAACTGCACCGGCTGCTAACGGACGAGACTTTCTCAATTGATTTAATCGCAGACTATTTATTTTCACCATCATTAACAATACGTAGGTATTGGTTTAATACTAAATAAAAGGACTGTGCAATGAAGTGAGTATGGGTATATTACCCCTCAATTCTTGCCTGCCTTCATATTCGTGGCAAGATCTATATCTAGATTTATACTTAAAAAGACTGTTAAAGTGATTAAATGTAACTTGTGACATGGAATAATTTTGCAAAGTAACCCCTTTTGCTTGAAACTGTACGAATGCTATAATTAGTATAAATAAAGGATCATAAAGTTTGTATACTGTTGTTTGTGAACTTTTTTGAAACGCATTGGAAAGCAAACATCAAGAAGTGAGCTTGTTGCTAACCAAGTTTCTAGCAACAAGTTAATAGTTATTGATATATAAACTCGGTATTTCATTTGACCAAGTGTATAGTATCAATTGACTTTTGTGTCACATTTTATAAATGGATTAAACTTCTCAATCTTCTTTAACGATCTTGTCTTAAACTGAAATGTTTAAACTAATTAATTGATTTCCTCATCAGTTCGTAAAAGTTCGTTACTTTTACGAAATCATCTGAGAGTGATAAAACCCAATATATGGAAAAACACTTGTGATATAGATCGCTATAAACAGGGTCTGATTTACCCACAGCCTAATTAGGCTGGAGCCTTTTTATACATGGGGAAATGCCTACGCATACCCGCCTCGCGGTGGCAAGGACGGGTTATGTCGGACTCGCAGCAACTAAAACTTCATGGTGTTCCACCATCGTCGCATACTGGCAGGGCCACGGGAACGCTTCTCCGCACGTTCGCGGCCTCACCAGCGCTGGCGGCCTCCTCGGGAGAGGACTACTCCTCCCTCATCTGCTTCTGAGGTAATTCTCACCAGAACACATAGCGCGCCCATTTCCGCGGCCTCCAACTTCATATGGGGCCCACGAAATACTTGCACTCAGAAACACCAGCCTTCCTGACCCAAGCGGCGGATCTGGTCTATGGCTCCGCTGCCAACAAAGATTCGGATAGGGAGAACGGTGCCTCGCAATACCGACACTCTTCTCCCCCGCAGCCCCACTACCACCGCATCAATTAACTGTGCGGCCCCGTCAGAGTCGCGGAGGATAGAACGAATGGCGCATCGCCATACCAACACTTCTTTTCCCCCGCAACTCCACATCGGCTGCAGCAGTAGGGGGAGAGGTCAGCTCTCTCGCTGCAGCCCACTGACACACATCCGAATTGGGCTCGCCAAGCCCACTCGAAGTGGCCAACTCGGGCTGGTCTTACACCACGGGTCAGCCTAGGGGTTCCGCTTTGTTCACCGCGGGTGACCAAGCCACGGATACACAAACATATTGAATGTGTTACAATTTCGCGGTGTCTTGAAAGGGAAAGCTGAATTGGCCTCTAAAAAGCTTGGTGCGCTCAGCAGAGCGGGACAGTTCTTCATGCCAGCATACCGTTTGGAACTTTACAAGGCCCTTACATGGAGTACTGTTCCCATCTCTGAACCAGGGAACCCCACTGCCAGCTCTTACCACTTGAACGCATCCAGCGAAGAGTGGCTCGAATCGGCGACGACCGAGGTATTTCTGTTCTGATTTTCTATCGCATTTTTCACGGAGTGTACAATTTGATCGGATTAATTTCAGCCACCAAATTCCCGCAACACACATCGGGAAAAAACTCAAAGTACCATTCACAATATCTGCATGTTTGGCGGTCCACCATGACTGTGAGAAATACCAGGAGTTTTTTCCTCGCAAGACATCTTTGTGGAATCATTAACCACCGGCGATTTTTTCGGACCGATACGACTTAAAGATCTTGAAGACACAATCTTATTCCTTTTTAACAGGCCGGCAACGCACCTGCAGTTGCCCTGATGTTGCAGTTGTTCATGGGCGATGGTCGACACTAACTATCGGGAAAATTTATTTAATGTTGGCGAAACCGCAGGGTGGAAAGTTAAAAAATATAAAATTTTAGTAAATATATTCGTGGGCAGGCACAGACAGAACAGGGCGATGGGATATTCATAGTTAGCCATTCAAATTTTCACATAATCGCACACTTACCGTCGCCTACTCACCACCGTGAGTGGGCCCCCACAAAACAAAACATATTTTGGCTAAGTAAATTCTACAAATAATAAGAAAATATCACCGGAGATTTAAGGGAATAGAATTTAATAGGATAATTTTTATTAAATACTAGCGATCCACAGCGGTTTCGCACGGTTGATTTCTGGATCTCGACAACTGCGCCATCTGCCAGGTCTAATTATGAATCTAAGCCATTCAGGGACCCACTCAAACACACACAAAAAATTTATTAAAATCGATTTTTTACGAGACTAATGGATAGCAATTAAGTTTTATATAATAAAGAGATAGATAACAAGTAATACTTCTTGAAAGTCAATTATGCTTTTACCACTAGTTCGTAAATGACCTCTATCCAGAGAAGACTTGTTTTTTTTTTATAATATAATTATTTAAATAAAATTTTATTTAAATTCGGAAATACAAAAACTCAACACAAATTATTAACAATTTTACTGCTAGAATCGTAAATTTTTT
Organism: Parnassius mnemosyne; assembly: GCA_963668995.1. Lineage (NCBI taxonomy): Eukaryota > Metazoa > Arthropoda > Insecta > Lepidoptera > Papilionidae > Parnassius > Parnassius mnemosyne. The sequence continues at coordinate 43,442,707 of CAVLGL010000115.1, read as the reverse complement.
TCCATTTAAAGTTTTACTAGTTTCTATTTGTATTAAACAGACTAAAACGTGGCACCATCAAACGCAGGAAGTGCATAAGATAAAACAGCGAGCAGGAAATGTCGTCTCAAAGTTGAATTTTAAAGTTATGTTATAAGCTAGAAAAGATTGCCTTACTGTTGGGGTTTTACTTTCTAAGCAGTTTTTAAAAACGAATATAAAAAGTATTACGGCTTTTATAGAAAAGTGAAACAATTTATGTAGAACCCGCTAAGATTGCTTTCCGCAATAATTTATAATAAATACCTCTGGGAGATTTATGTGATAAAATTACGTATATTAAAGACTTCCGCACCGACAAAAATAATAGTAGCAATTACATTTTTTTGAAGTCATTCGTTTTATTCTTTCAGATATTTAATTTATTTATTTATTTGAAATTTTATTTCAATAAACTATACAGTTTATTCAAACAATGCCTTAATCTAAAGTAGTCTACAATAAAAGTACCAGAGCTAGGATAAACCGATCACCATTTCAGGATATATTAAAAGAACTAACCATATTTTACTTGTGAAAATATTTAGAATGAGAATGTTCAAAATAATATTTTCGTTTAATATGAAGTTCAAATAATAATGTGCAGGTTTGTTTGCTTTCATTTCTTAGCACATGGTAAATCGTAACTTAAATTTGGAGTTTGCAATTCCTTCTTCAGTATCTTCTTATTCCTCTTCACCAGTCAGTAAAAAGCCCGTTATTCCAAATTATTATTGAGTTTTTCTGACATAATTTCTCATAAAGTTGGCGGTGCGGTTGGCGGTGCAGGCTAACGGATTTACGTGCTTGCCATGAAAAGCACGTAAATCCGTTAGCCCGTTTGTCTTGTGCTTGATCTCTCTCCGTTCGTGACGTATGACGTAATTACAGACGAAAACAGAGTGCATCTATGTTTGTGCATACTCTCGTGCACTATATAATCCTTTCCTGCACAGACTAGTCTCAGTTGGGATTGGCGAATTTGGTCACGGCTGGAGGACTTTATTATTGCTTTCATTGTGGTTTAGACTTACTAGGAGAACAGCATTATTACGACTACAAAACAAAATCTAATCGTAATGTTACAATATATACCTGAAATGGTAATAACATTTCAAATATCCCCTTTTTCTTTTAAAACAACATTATTCGATATTATTTAAACTTGCTATGTTTCCTCTCGACAAAAGAGAATTTATGAGGCCATCACAATTCATGAGAATCTTTGTTGTAGAAGGAAGGGTTTTATTAAATAACAAAATTAAAAAATTGTCTTTAGATATTGTGTTCTGTATTTATATTATATCCAAAATATAAATAGGTTATCTGATCCATTTAGGCAGCAATGTTTCGTTAATGACGTAGAATACGTTTTATTTTCACAAGTGCAAAAGCTCAAACCAAAGAGAATATTTACACTACATTTTATCCACAGGACACGCAATCACAGAAGCTCTATGCATATCTGATAGTAGACGATTTATATGTGTATTATCTGTGGTAGACGACATGAAACGTAGTGGACAAAATCGAACGACGCTATCATATAAAGAGTTTGGTGAACCCTATCTCCAATTTAAAGTATCAGGAACAAGGGAAAAACCGCCGGATAGTAAACATCTTTCTTTTATAGAATAGGGTGACAAACGAGCACATAGTCCACCTGATGGTAAGTAGTTGCTGTGACCCATCATAGACGTCTACATTTATCTTCGATTACAAATCAATGCAGATGCCTCGTCACCCATCAGGACTAAGATGGAATGCCTGTTTTCCAGAAAAGTGGGTCTCCGGTTCTCTACACTCACCATACGAAACACAGCAGAGTCAAGCTGCCATTTTACGCTGGTATTAGGTAGAGTGTGGCCCTTCCCCGGTCGAGCCGACCCATTCGTGCCACGACTATACTACTAGTATAATTTCTGTTAACATCTTTTAATGAAAAATGTTCTCGTTTAATTGAGAAAACCATTTGGAAAATACGCCCGGGGCGATGCTCGGATACGTTTCTAAATTTTATTTAAATCTACTTAGTGAGTGATATTCAATCTTATTCCTCGTGTGTGTCAACACATCAATCTTGAAATGGAAAAGGGATAAGATGTCATTCAAAGTAAATTCAATGTCTGATAGTGTGATCTACAACAATTTTAAGATAAATTTTCATATGTATACGGTCTTTTATTCGCGTGGATTTTATATACATTCTACAAAGCATGTTAAAATTTATGAGAAAATTCATAACAGTTATAGAAAATTCTAAAAATATCTCATGGCTTCTGATACATGGCGGTTTTTTTATAGAATTTAAGTGACAAACGAACACATAGTTCACCTGATAATCAGTGGATACTATGACCCATAAACATCTACATTTATCGTCGATTAAGAATCAAAATGCAGATATGTTGTCACCCCAGAAGAATAAGACAGAATGTCTCGTGTCCAATAAAATGTGTCTCCAGTTCTCTACCTTCACCATATGAAACACAGCAGCATTAACCTTTTTTCTTTCCTGTATACTACATACAGGTCATTGCTATTGTCTTATTATTATGTCTGAAAACCGGACAGTGAAAGTGTTAAGCTGCTAATTTACACTGGTATTCTGTGAGAGCGTGGTCATACCCCTATTGACCCGATCCATTTGTACGATAATATAGCTGTGGCGTATAAACTCAGTGATTAAACTAGGTACCAAGTATCTGTAAAAAAATTTAAGATTGCATTGAAATCCTCCTCACAAATCCTCGCTAAAGAACACCAGTTCCTTCCAAGGATGATTCGCAAGGCTATTGACGCCGACGAAACGTCGGGAATATCACCTTCCCTGTTGGACCTTCTGCTGACCTCTCATCCGGACGGATATCTGGTTTCCGTCGATGCCCCTCTCGGCTCTTTGGACCATTGTCTGATCCGGAGTGTGGTGCCACTCACGCTCCCTTCGCGGTTGCGTTCTGCAGGTTGCCGCCGTGTTTGGCATTACAGGTCGGCGGATTGGGACGGAATGCGGTCCTTCTTTGCATCCTACCCATGGGGGCGGGTATGCTTCTCGCCGGATGATCCCAGCGCTGTTGCTGACTCTGTCACTGATGTGGTGCTACAGGGAATGGAACTATTTATTCCATCATCTGTGGTACCCATCGGAGGCAGATCTCAGCCTTGGTTTGGTCGCTCCTGTAAGACTGCATTACGCAGTAAGCAGGAGTGTTATCAAGCCTGGGCTGCGGCTTCGGCGACTCGGGATGTAAATACCAGCACACTTAAAAAGAAGTATAACTTCGCCTCCAGGTCCTTCAAAAGAGTTATTGCCAAGGCAAAGTCAGAGCACATGGGCAGAATTGGCGAGAAACTAGTTCGCCTTCCTTCGGGAACCCGTGCATTCTGGTCTCTCGCCAAGGCTGTCCAAGGGAATTTCTGTAAGCCATCACTACCATCTCTGCACATGACTCACTGGCCCATGACGCAAAAGACAAAGCCGACCTTTTAGGCTCCCTTTTTGCGTCCAACTCGACTCTTGATGACGGGGGGAAAACACCGCCGACCATCCCGTGGTGTGAGTGCTCCATGCCGGATGTGCTGTTCTCACAGCGCTCGGTTCGCAAAGCACTGCTCTCCCTGGACATCCAGAAGTCGAGTGGGCCTGACGGAATCCCCCCAATTGTGCTGAGGACGTGTGCTCCGGAGTTGGCACCGGTCCTAACGCGTCTTTTCCGGTACTCCTACTCCCAAGGCGTAGTCCCGAATTCATGGAAGACAGCTTTTGTCCACCCGATCCCTAAAAAAGGCGACCGCTCAGACCCATCCAACTATAGGCCTATCGCGATCACCTCCTTGTTCTCCAAAATAATGGAATCCATTATTAACTGCCAGCTCATCCGGTACCTTGAGGATCACCAGCTGATTAGTGACCGCCAATACAGTTTTCGTCGGGGTCGATCAGCTGGTGATCTTCTGGTCTACCTGACCCATAGATGGGCGGAGGCAGTAGAGTCCAAGGGGGAGGCGTTGGCCGTTAGTCTGGACATTGCGAAGGCCTTCGATCGGGTTTGGCACAAAGCGCTTCTTTCGAAGCTCCCTTCCTATGGGCTTCCCGAGAAATTGTGCAATTGGATCACCAGCTTCCTTGTAGATCGGAGCATCAAGGTCGTTGTAGACGATGCATGCTCTAACTACAAGCCTATTAACGCTGGTGTTCCACAAGGCTGTGTGCTATCACCAACGCTGTTTCTTCTGCATATCAATGATATGTTGCTAACTGGTAACATTCATTGCTATGCGGATGACAGCACTGGTGATGCTCTATACACCGGCCGTGCCAATATTTCTCGGAAAAACGTCGCTGAGTACCGGAACAAACTTGTGTCTGAAGTCGAGTCTTTGCTGAACAAAGTCTCGGATTGGGGGCGACTAAATCTAGTCCAATTTAATCCTCAGAAGACACAATTTGCGCGTTTACCGCTAAAAAGAACCCCTTTGTCGTATCTCCTCAGTTTCAAGGCACTCCCCTTCTTGCCTCAGCCAGTATCGGTATCCTCGGAGTCGACATATCGAGTGACGTGCAGTTTCGTGGTCACTTGGAAGGGAAGGCCAAATTGGCCTCTAAAAAGCTTGGCATGCTCAGCAGAGCGGGACAGTATTTCATGCCGGTACACCGCGTGCTACTTTACAAGGCGCAAGTTCGGCCTCACATGGAATACTGTTCCCATCTCTGGACAGGGGCTCCCCAGTGCCAGCTCCTTCCACTTGACCGCATCCAACGCAGAGCGGCTCGAATTGTCGACGACCGAGCCCTTTCCGATCGGCTCGATTCATTGGCACTGCGAAGAGATGTTGCATCCCTTTGCATTTTCTTTCGCATCTACCATGGGGAGTGCTCTGAGGAATTGTGCGGACTAATCCCAGCCGCCAAATTTCACGAAAGCACATCGCGGCAGAACTCCCGATACCATTCACACCATCTGGATGATTGGCGGTCCACCACTGTGCGATTTAGAAGATGTTTTCTTCCTCGCACGACCTCCTTGTGGAATCGATTACCATCAGCGATTTTTCCGGACCGATACGACTTAGGGACCTTCAAGAAAAGAGCCTACTCCTTTTCAAAAGGCCGGCAACGCATCTGCGATTCCCCTGGTGTTGCAGTTGTTCATGGGCGGCGGTAGTCACTTACCATCAGGTAAGCCGCATGCTCGTTTGCCCCCTTACCTATAAAAAAAAATAAAACATAGTAAAGTCATACCTATATTTAAATCTGGTAGTACATTAAACCCCGCCAATTTTAGACCAATTTCTGTACTATCAACATTAAGTAAAATTTTTGAAAAAATTATTTTAGATCAGATGTTAAGTTTCTTTAATATTAATAAATTGCTACATAATAATCAATTCGGTTTTACAAGGGGTCGCTCGACAAATGACGCTGGAGTTGAGCTTATTAAACATATTTTTTGTGCATGGGAGAATTCAGAGGATGCTTTGGGTATATTTTGTGACCTCTCCAAGGCCTTCGACTGTGTTCACCATGAGACATTAATCAGGAAGCTACAGTACTATGGTGTCAAGAACACAGCGCTTAAACTTATTATTTCATATTTAAGTACTAGAAAACAGAAGGTTATTATCAATGGTAAAAGTTCTTCCGGGTCACCTGTACTAATGGGTGTACCTCAGGGCCCGATTCTCGGCCCATTCCTGTTTCTGGTGTATATTAATGACTTACCTCACCTTGTAGGGGATAGTCATGATATAGTATTATTTGCTGATGATACTTCCTTGATTTTTAAACTTAAACGTCAATCATTTAAATGTGACGAAGTGAATAATGCTATATCAAAATTAGTGCATTGGTTTAACGTTAATAATCTGCATTTGAACGGAAATAAAACTAATTGTGTTAAATTTACAACAACGAATGTTCAAAATCTGAATACCAATGTGTTTTTAAATGGGGAGGAATTGAGCCCTGTTGTATCCACTGTTTTTCTTGGCATCACTCTTGACGCAAAGCTCCAGTGGGGCCCCCATATATCTAAATTAGCAACAGACTAAGTTCTGCAGCCTATGCTGTAAAAAAGATTAGAGGTCTCACTAGTGTCGGGACAGCTAGATTAGTTTATTTTAGTTATTTTCATAGCATAATGTCTTATGGGATTTTGCTATGGGGAAATGCGGCTGATTCTGAAACTATTTTTGTTTTATAGAAGAGGGCCATTAGAGCTATTTACAATCTAAAACCGAAAGAGTCTCTTAGAGATAAATTTAAAGAAATAAATATATTAACTTTGGCCTCTCAGTATATTTACGAAAATTTAATGTATGTTCACAAAAACAAAGATAGTTTTAGTAAAAGAAGTGATATACATTCTGTAAACACTAGGAACAAACACAAGCTAGTGATACCAGTTTCTCGACTCCACAGAGTCAGTAATTCATTCTTGGGGCAATGTATACGCTATTACAACAAGGTCCCGGAAAGTGTACAGGTTCTCTCTATTACCAAGTTTAAATGTTTTAATAAGCTGAAACTGTATAAAAAGGGTCATTATAGTATAAATGAATACATGGTTGATAATAACCCCTGGGAATGAGGTGATCGCTTCCAAGCAGTTTCTAAAAAAAATTTTGTAAATAGTTCGTAATCATTTATATTGTAAAATTTATTTAAAAAAAAGTCCCGCTGGGTTTCTTGCTGGTTCTTCCCAGGACAGAGGGTTTTTTTCGAACCAGTGGTAAAGTAAAAAATGACTTTCAATAAGAATTACACATGTAATGTATATTGAATAAAAAATATTCTATTCTATTCTATTCTATCCAGGATATCAAATACGTCTACGCAATAATGAAATTAGTGTTGGTAATTAGGGTTGGTAATTAATATATATATATATATATCTCTAATCTGATGGCGTGAGACTATATACAAGGTATAAAAGCAGCAAATGAAAATCCTTTACAAAAAATTGTTATAAAAATTTATGTATATATATAAAAAGTAATGCTAGTTAGCTGACTACACATGTCCTCGAATTTATTTTTAGCCGACTTCAAAAAAGATATGTTATGTGATATCTTCATCTATTGCAAACATATTTAAATTTTTTTTAATTAAGTAGGTTATATTCAAGATTAGTCCTATATAAATTTGTTGAAACAATTCTAACCCTAAAGGTGGAAAAATCATCATTTTTGTATTGTATATATATCTTGAAATGTTAATGATAAATTAAAAAATTATGTAAAAGTAATTAGATTGTAATTAATTGATAGTGTCAACTGAGGGGTCCAAAAGAAGGGCAAAATACAAAAATATTTTTAATACAAATTAAAGAAAAGCAGATAATAAGTGGATTATGAGCCTATAGATATCTACATCTATCCTCAATTACGAATCAAAATGAAGATGTGTTGACATCCCTGAGGATTAAGATTTAATGCCTCGTCTCCAGTAAAAAGGAACTCCGATTCCGTTAAATTTTAATAGATTTTGATAATACTCGTAGTTTACGATCAGAATTCAAATATTGCCTAGTCTACGATACATTTATCTTAATCGCTTTAGTTTGATCGACGATTCAATTACTATAAATAGAGGCTGTGTTGCATTAATTTGTTAGCAAGTGAGTTGCGCGTAATTTAATTGTATCAGTTTACTCGTGTATGTTTTAGACAAGTTATTAACAGTTTAAGCACATTGTTTTACTTAATTACAACAATTATCTAATAGAGGGAGAATAAATCACTACTAGAAAAAGACGAATTCAGCATTAGATATCACCCATTTTTTACAATGTTCCCCAAGGCCAGTCTGTGTGTCTACATCTAGTATATATTAGTTTTATGATATACTGTTGCAAAATCCATGTTATTAAGGCTGATGAATTCCTTTGTGGCGCCTTAATATTGTATGAGTGTATGAAACCGAACGCTTTGTGTACTATGATAACATCCTTAAAGACCTGAACAAGTGATATTAACACATCTCGTATTAAAACAAGATATAGTCTCTCACAGATATAGACCCCTCAGTTGACACTATCAATTAATTACAATCTAATTACTTTTACATAATTTTTTAATTTATCATTAACATTTCAAGATATATATACAATACAAAAATGATGATTTTTCCACCTTTAGGGTTAGAATTGTTTCAACAAATTTATATAGGACTAATCTTGAATATAACCTACTTAATTAAAAAAAATTTAAATATGTTTGCAATAGATGAAGATATCACATAACATATCTTTTTTGAAGTCGGCTAAAAATAAATTCGAGGACATGTGTAGTCAGCTAACTAGCATTACTTTTTATATATATACATAAATTTTTATAACAATTTTTTGTAAAGGATTTTCATTTGCTGCTTTTATACCTTGTATATAGTCTCACGCCATCAGATTAGAGATATATATATATATATATTAATTACCAACCCTAATTACCAACACTAATTTCATTATTGCGTAGACGTATTTGATATCCTGGATAGAATAGAATAGAATAGAATATTTTTTATTCAATATACATTACATGTGTAATTCTTATTGAAAGTCATTTTTTACTTTACCACTGGTTCGAAAAAAACCCTCTGTCCTGGGAAGAACCAGCAAGAAACCCAGCGGGACTTTTTTTTAAATAAATTTTACAATATAAATGATTACGAACTATTTACAAAATTTTTTTTAGAAACTGCTTGGAAGCGATCACCTCATTCCCAGGGGTTATTATCAACCATGTATTCATTTATACTATAATGACCCTTTTTATACAGTTTCAGCTTATTAAAACATTTAAACTTGGTAATAGAGAGAACCTGTACACTTTCCGGGACCTTGTTGTAATAGCGTATACATTGCCCCAAGAATGAATTACTGACTCTGTGGAGTCGAGAAACTGGTATCACTAGCTTGTGTTTGTTCCTAGTGTTTACAGAATGTATATCACTTCTTTTACTAAAACTATCTTTGTTTTTGTGAACATACATTAAATTTTCGTAAATATACTGAGAGGCCAAAGTTAATATATTTATTTCTTTAAATTCATCTCTAAGAGACTCTTTCGGTTTTAGATTGTAAATAGCTCTAATGGCCCTCTTCTATAAAACAAAAATAGTTTCAGAATCAGCCGCATTTCCCCATAGCAAAATCCCATAAGACATTATGCTATGAAAATAACTAAAATAAACTAATCTAGCTGTCCCGACACTAGTGAGACCTCTAATCTTTTTTACAGCATAGGCTGCAGAACTTAGTCTGTTGCTAATTTAGATATATGGGGGCCCCACTGGAGCTTTGCGTCAAGAGTGATGCCAAGAAAAACAGTGGATACAACAGGGCTCAATTCCTCCCCATTTAAAAACACATTGGTATTCAGATTTTGAACATTCGTTGTTGTAAATTTAACACAATTAGTTTTATTTCCGTTCAAATGCAGATTATTAACGTTAAACCAATGCACTAATTTTGATATAGCATTATTCACTTCGTCACATTTAAATGATTGACGTTTAAGTTTAAAAATCAAGGAAGTATCATCAGCAAATAATACTATATCATGACTATCCCCTACAAGGTGAGGTAAGTCATTAATATACACCAGAAACAGGAATGGGCCGAGAATCGGGCCCTGAGGTACACCCATTAGTACAGGTGACCCGGAAGAACTTTTACCATTGATAATAACCTTCTGTTTTCTAGTACTTAAATATGAAATAATAAGTTTAAGCGCTGTGTTCTTGACACCATAGTACTGTAGCTTCCTGATTAATGTCTCATGGTGAACACAGTCGAAGGCCTTGGAGAGGTCACAAAATATACCCAAAGCATCCTCTGAATTCTCCCATGCACAAAAAATATGTTTAATAAGCTCAACTCCAGCGTCATTTGTCGAGCGACCCCTTGTAAAACCGAATTGATTATTATGTAGCAATTTATTAATATTAAAGAAACTTAACATCTGATCTAAAATAATTTTTTCAAAAATTTTACTTAATGTTGGTAGTACAGAAATTGGTCTAAAATTGGCGGGGTTTAATGTACTACCAGATTTAAATATAGGTATGACTTTACTATGTTTTATTTTTTTTTATAGGAGAGGGGGCAAACGAGCATGCGGCTTACCTGATGGTAAGTGACTACCGCCGCCCATGAACAACTGCAACACCAGGGGAATCGCAGATGCGTTGCCGGCCTTTTGAAAAGGAGTAGGCTCTTTTCTTGAAGGTCCCTAAGTCGTATCGGTCCGGAAAAATCGCTGATGGTAATCGATTCCACAAGGAGGTCGTGCGAGGAAGAAAACATCTTCTAAATCGCACAGTGGTGGACCGCCAATCATCCAGATGGTGTGAATGGTATCGGGAGTTCTGCCGCGATGTGCGTTCGTGAAATTTGGCGGCTGGGATTAGTCCGCACAATTCCTTAGAGCACTCCCCATGGTAGATGCGAAAGAAAATGCAAAGGGATGCAACATCTCTTCGCAGTGCCAATGAATCGAGCCGATCGGAAAGGGCTCGGTCGTCGACAATTCGAGCCGCTCTGCGTTGGATGCGGTCAAGTGGAAGGAGCTGGCACTGGGGAGCCCCTGTCCAGAGATGGGAACAGTATTCCATGTGAGGCCGAACTTGCGCCTTGTAAAGTAGCACGCGGTGTACCGGCATGAAATACTGTCCCGCTCTGCTGAGCATGCCAAGCTTTTTAGAGGCCAATTTGGCCTTCCCTTCCAAGTGACCACGAAACTGCACGTCACTCGATATGTCGACTCCGAGGATACCGATACTGGCTGAGGCAAGAAGGGGAGTGCCTTGAAACTGAGGAGATACGACAAAGGGGTTCTTTTTAGCGGTAAACGCGCAAATTGTGTCTTCTGAGGATTAAATTGGACTAGATTTAGTCGCCCCCAATCCGAGACTTTGTTCAGCAAAGACTCGACTTCAGACACAAGTTTGTTCCGGTACTCAGCGACGTTTTTCCGAGAAATATTGGCACGGCCGGTGTATAGAGCATCACCAGTGCTGTCATCCGCATAGCAATGAATGTTACCAGTTAGCAACATATCATTGATATGCAGAAGAAACAGCGTTGGTGATAGCACACAGCCTTGTGGAACACCAGCGTTAATAGGCTTGTAGTTAGAGCATGCATCGTCTACAACGACCTTGATGCTCCGATCTACAAGGAAGCTGGTGATCCAATTGCACAATTTCTCGGGAAGCCCATAGGAAGGGAGCTTCGAAAGAAGCGCTTTGTGCCAAACCCGATCGAAGGCCTTCGCAATGTCCAGACTAACGGCCAACGCCTCCCCCTTGGACTCTACTACCTCCGCCCATCTATGGGTCAGGTAGACCAGCAGATCACCAGCTGATCGACCCCGACGAAAACTGTATTGGCGGTCACTAATCAGCTGGTGATCCTCAAGGTACCGGATGAGCTGGCAGTTAATAATGGATTCCATTATTTTGGAGAACAAGGAGGTGATCGCGATAGGCCTATAGTTGGATGGGTCTGAGCGGTCGCCTTTTTTAGGGATCGGGTGGACAAAAGCTGTCTTTCATGAATTCGGGACTACGCCTTGGGAGTAGGAGTACCGGAAAAGACGCGTTAGGACCGGTGCCAACTCCGGAGCACACGTCCTCAGCACAATTGGGGGGATTCCGTCAGGCCCACTCGACTTCTGGATGTCCAGGGAGAGCAGTGCTTTGCGAACCGAGCGCTGTGAGAACAGCACATCCGGCATGGAGCACTCACACCACGGGATGGTCGGCGGTGTTTTCCCCCCGTCATCAAGAGTCGAGTTGGACGCAAAAAGGGAGCCTAAAAGGTCGGCTTTGTCTTTTGCGTCATGGGCCAGTGAGTCATGTGCAGAGATGGTAGTGATGGCTTACAGAAATTCCCTTGGACAGCCTTGGCGAGAGACCAGAATGCACGGGTTCCCGAAGGAAGGCGAACTAGTTTCTCGCCAATTCTGCCCATGTGCTCTGACTTTGCCTTGGCAATAACTCTTTTGAAGGACCTGGAGGCGAAGTTATACTTCTTTTTAAGTGTGCTGGTATTTACATCCCGAGTCGCCGAAGCCGCAGCCCAGGCTTGATAACACTCCTGCTTACTGCGTAATGCAGTCTTACAGGAGCGACCAAACCAAGGCTGAGATCTGCCTCCGATGGGTACCACAGATGATGGAATAAATAGTTCCATTCCCTGTAGCACCACATCAGTGACAGAGTCAGCAACAGCGCTGGGATCATCCGGCGAGAAGCAAACCCGCCCCCATGGGTAGGATGCAAAGAAGGACCGCATTCCGTCCCAATCCGCCGACCTGTAATGCCAAACACGGCGGCAACCTGCAGAACGCAACCGCGAAGGGAGCGTGAGTGGCACCACACTCCGGATCAGACAATGGTCCAAAGAGCCGAGAGGGGCATCGACGGAAACCAGATATCCGTCCGGATGAGAGGTCAGCAGAAGGTCCAACAGGGAAGGTGTATGATCCTCCACATCTGGAATCCGCGTAGGCGAAGTAACCAGTTGTGTCAGACCATATGCCAAGGCAAAGTCATAAACAGATCTCCCCGCATGATCGCTTAGACGTGAACCGAGCCATTCGGCATGGTGGGCGTTAAAATCGCCAAGGATCACGATCTCTGCGGATGGGACCTGTTGTAGCAAGAAAAATAAAATCTATTATAGATAAAATAACTTTAACGGAAATCCCCCATAAGTCTGCCGTTTTCTTAACATCAATAGTTTTAAAATATTAAACGATATCTTTTGGCAGTACCCTATGGAATTTAAAAGTATTTGAACAAGCCTTTACATTTTGTTTGAGCAATGATTCGGCGACAGTAGGAGAAGAATTTAATGATTTTGTTGTCAAAAAAGGAACATCAGTAAAATGTTTCTCAAAAGCCATAGCAACTTCTTGATCAGATCGCGTTAAATTATTGTTAATATTCAATTGAAAATCCGAGTTGCGCGGTTTGACCTTGCCCGTTTCACTATTTATTATTCTCCAGGTCATTTTAATTTTGTCGGATGCAGATTTAATTTTGTTGCTTAAATGTATATGATAGATATACATGATAGATACGTCAGATCTGTTAGCGAAGAATTTGGCGGTTTTTTTTTGCAATCATACCGAAACGTTATCATTGGATGTTTGTCTTTAACTTCACTTTAAATTATTTTATGCCAAGGTTCCAATGAATCTGTAATCGTGTGAAGTACTCCTTTTATTTCAGCGTTGACCTTTCAAACAAGATGTATGTATATATTTTTGTAGCTATAGTCCACTAAGAATGAGTGTAAATCGTTCGCACACATCTTTCTTTGCCCTGCAAATTGCAAATTATTTTCTAAATTCCATGAAAATATCACAATATAACTTTTGTCATCGTCTATAAAATAAACTATTCACAATTACGCTTATTCTGTGCAGAATATACAGTTTGAAGTTGGTTAATTTTGTTATTGTTTTCGTAACTACATTGCGCGGTGCGAGTTGTGACTGTGGGTGAACTCATCGCTACAATCGCTCGGACCTACATGCTACATAGTGCACCGCTTCTTTATATCACTACAAAGCGATAGTGTCGCTAGAATATGCTTATTAAGAAATAGTTTGGCATCATGTCTTCTTTACAAAAAAATATAATTTATGCTGTATGTCGAAAAGAAGTGGTCAGTCCATAATATGTACTTAAATAAGCACTTTGAAGATCGCATCGCATCTATGTCACAACAGGCCCTGAAAATGACATTGAGATCCTAAGCATACATAAAGTCAAAGGTGAAAACCCTGGCCACATTGCTCTGGTAACTGCTACCAAGTTGGGAGTCGTCTTAAGTGATAATGACATTTATGAGTTATCGCGAGTTGACACTCAGCGTAAAACAGATGCCATCCAAAACATAACTTGTAAATAAAGCCAAGTCTCGCAACTCAGTTCTTCTACTCGTACCGTGAAAAGTTGTGAGACCCATGTAATACCAAGTCGGTTAATTTATTCAGTCCCTACTTAAGGGTCCTTCTGTCTTAAGTTATTAAGTAATTAGCTAACCGAACAACACCTTATAGTGACCATATCAATATTAAAAATCTTTTATATTTTAAATAATACACTACACAAATGTAGAAACATGGGAGTGTATAGGTAACATCACTCATACTCGGCGGGCATTTCCTTGCCCTAAAACCCTCTCAGAAATAAAAAAAGAGTCCTTTGCCCAGTAGAGGGACTTGTATAGCCTATTACTTTACTTTGTAGCAATATTTATATTCGTTTCAGATATAGAAGGGTACCTTATGCTGACAAAAATATCATGTGGAGGCGACGAAAACGTAAAAATCTTTGTACCTAGATAAAACGTTCGAAAGATTGTCAGTCATGTCATACGCCACATTTTCTATTGAGCATAGAATATTGCAGATAGGACAAAATAAAAAATAATCCAAAATATTATGGGAACTATTTATAAATAATATATACATTTATCGGTATTTATAATAAAATAATGAACAAGCTGCAAGGTTTAACTAATAATGTTTTTTGTAAACACAATTGTAAAATTCCTGTTTCAATTTTTACCAATGGTTAATTGATGAAACGTAGTCAAGATCACTTCATATAAAATATATTTAATTAAAATTGACACATGACATATTTGGCCTTCTACTTACAACTCGGCAGAAATTTGAAAAGAAGATTTTCCCTTTTCACACAAGTATTGTTTACAACTGGCGTGGTTTCAAAAAGCGTGATTGTGATTAAGAGTGTCAGCGGTATATAATCAATTAAATACTGAACTTTTTTGAAATTTATTTTTTTGTTTATTTTTGTTATATCTTCTTAAATACTGACGCCATCTCACTATTTTATTATTTGTTTTTTTTTTGTAACATATAAGGATAAGTTAGACTAAGTTAGATTAACTTTGATAAGTTTATAATTTTTTTTAACTTTATCACAAAATTTCCGCAATAAATTATTACCTTTTCTATAGTGATTCTCTCCTCTTAGTTTCGGCGTGACTGTAGGATGTTATAGTGAGTGACCGTCAGTTACTAAGCGGCCATAAATCATTATACTCGTATGTATGTATAGACATACATATATACATTTTTTGATTTTAATATTTATGTTTTTTTTGAATTTTGATTGATTTTTTGAAACCTGGTAAAATTATTTTTTTCCATGCCAATTGATGGGCCTGAGTATAATGCCATTTATGCTCCTTGGCTGAAGTTATTTTTTATTTTATGCTCAATTGCAGACAAAACAATATTGATTGCGTATTTCTAACATATAATTTTACCTCTTCTACTTCTTATAATAGCTCCTGCACCTAACACGGCGGAATAGTTATTATTATCTATAAGACCATTTGCGGAAACAGTTTTTGTTAACAGTTATGAGTGTAACATTTTTATGAGCTGCTTTGTTTATAGTGCCTTGAGCAACATTTTGCCGGTTTCTGTACAGAAAATGATGCTGGCTTTGCAAATATGGAGGGCCGTTAACATTGAACCCGCCATGATTTCCGCTATGTTACACTTATTTACATAGAAACTTTAATTATCATTTGCATAAAATTTTAAATAGCACTTTTTACACAAGAAAGTAAACTTTTAGATCAGTCCATCTTGTTTTTCACTAATTAAGTAAAAAGTAAAACAAACCAATAGGTCCGAGATTTAAAATTTCTTGCAACTTTTTTTTGAAAAGCATGACCTTATCATGATATAAAAGTCAATAATTTAGCCATGTGATAAAACTTTTAAGTGTGCCAGTCAAACATTAATGATGATCTTCGGGTCATTGTACTGGAAATAGTCTTTTAAATATTTTGTAGTACAATTGATAATCTTCAGTATGATTGACCGTGTATATGACTTTTATAAGTCTATGTTATTTTTGAAAATTATTATTGCAGATAAAATCCCTTTCACATTTATTTTAGTCTCGAATTAAATTAATCAAAATGAAAGTAATAACTTTGACTCTTTATAACTGATCTTAAAATGTAAAACACTGACTTGAAATTAAATAATAATTGGCATTTTTTTTAATTCATTGAACTTTTTTAAGATTTTGTTGAAACTCTTAAAAATATAGTACATGATGAAAATAATGTATGCGCGTTACATCGCATCCCATCAAGAATTTCTAATGTAATTCTTGGTGTAAAGCTATGACGTGATAATAACTGTAAACAATAGAATAACAAAATAGTAAAAACATTTACATTTACATACACAACATTTACAAAAATACTTGCTTTATAACCTAATAAATATTATTTGACCGTAATAAAATAAAACAAGGTAGTCTTCGGCATGAAAGTAAAAATAATTATTTTCGATTATTTTTGCAATATCTCACAGCCGGATCAGCGCGCGATTCTGATCCATCTAAAGATGCTAAAATTCAGCCAGCACTGTCAAATTCAATAGGAGTGACAGAAAAACGGTTCTTGATATAGAAAGGTAAATATATTATTTAACCTATAAAGTAAAATCACTTTATTACAAATCAAAATAGCCCAATAGCTTTATTAACATGAGACATAATTGTACGTGTGCTTACAATACTTAATATTATTTAACTGAAATCTCAGAAAGTTTTTTTTTAATAGAATAAAGGTGACAGACGAGCACACAATCCACCTGATGGTAAGTGGTTGCTACAGCCCATAGACATCTACATCTATTCTCGATTACGTATCAAAATGTATATGCGTTGTCACCCGTGAGGACTAAGATGTAATGCCTCGTTTCCAATAAAAAGGTTCTCCGGTTCTTTACACTCACCATACGAAACACAGCAGGGTTAAACTGCTATTTTACATGTTATTCCGTGAGAGCGTGGCCCTTCCCTGGTCAAGCCGACCCATTCATGCTACAATTATACCTACTACTAATATAGCTGCAGCATGGCTCTACTACGTAACAAAAAATTGACGTTGAAAATTTAAGTATTTTTAGAAGCAACTTTGCCATTATTTTCTATTGAGTTTATTTTTGTGGAATCGTGTTTTGCAGACCGCCACCTGAAATACTTACAATTTTTTTTCGATAATGACGTGAAATTACAAAACAATCACCATGCATATAAATGTGGCTCTATTCAGCCTCTTAATATGAACATACCTCGGGATTCAGAGATTTTAAAAGCTTTCGTGCTTAGATAATAGAAGATATAATATTATATTATTACTGTCCCGTGTGAGGCAACCTTTATACTTATATACATATTCTCATCATATTTTTACGGTTGGTTAGAAAAATTATATCTAAATGCAAACTTTCACAGGGTAAATTTTTTTACTATTTTTACCCAGCAAGGAGGAAAGCAACTACAATCCCATCGGTAAGTGGTTATGTATACTAAGATGGTGAATTGAACTGACTTTACAAAAACCTATTCACTCTTGCCTAATAGTACTAGGTAAGTATTATTTGCGACCTATTTGTGTGTGTGTGTGTGTGTGTGTGTGTGTGTGTGTGAGTGTGTGGGTGTGTGTGGGTGTGTGCGTGCGTGCGTGCGTGCGTGCGTGTGTGTGTGTGTGTGTGTGTGTGTGTGTGTGTGTGTGTGTGTGTGTGTGTGTGTGTGTGTGTGTGTGAAGAAAAGCGTATGAGAATACGTGAAGAGGAATAAAGGTTGAGTACTTATTCGTTTACCTGTAAGAGGTTGCCACTCGAGGACCTTTCTTCCTATTTTTTATCTGTTTTCTAAGTTATATAGCCAGCCCATTGCCATTTCACTGTAATATTCCGTGGGGCTATGTCAGTTACTCTGGTTCTAATGCAAATATCTTAATTTCTAACTTTATCACGTAGAGAAACCCCTCTCCAATTTAAAATTTTTACATTTTTTAGATGATAGTTTGTCTAACATAAAAAAAAACTATAAACCCAAGAATGTCTTTATATAGTTATTTATACTTAGGTAAGCACCATTCTTTTATTTACTTAAATTGTTTGATTTAATTTGATAACAGTGTACCTTAAGGCTTTAACTAGCCTGAATGACCTTGACGGAACGGCGATCGCAGAGATTTTAGCCGATGTCAACACCGTCTAGCAACTACGTTCTGTATTACTTATAAAAGTGCAAAGATTAATAGACTGTAGAGATGACAATTATATAAGTGACATACTGCCTGTTATGCTTGCGCATCTCTGAGAATTATGTCGCGGTTACCCATCTTCAATTACATTGCACGGTGTGGTGCTGTAGCTTTGTCCGGTAGGCATCACGAGCTATCAAGTGTTCAAGTTTCAAGTACGTAAGAATTTTATTATATATGTTAAATCGTATTTATTTGTATCGTATTAGTAGATCTGGGTCAAAGCGTTCGCTGTAAATATTTTCCCGGGTTTGATCCCCGACAGCACGAATGAAATATGTAATTGCAATGTTCGTCAACACGCATTGGGGAAGCACGGCGGGCATTTCCTTGCCTTAAAACACACTCAGAAATAAAAAAAGAGTCCTGTGCCCAGTAGAGGGACTTGTATAGCCTATTACTTTACTTTGTAGCAATATTTATATTCGTTTCAGATATAGAAGGGTACCTTATGCTGACAAAAATATCATGTGGAGGCGACGAAAACGTAAAACATCTTTGTACCTAGATAAAACGTTCGAAAGATTGTCAGTCATGTCATACGCCACATTTTCTATAGAGCGTAGAACATTGCAGATAGGGCAAAATAAAAAATAATCCAATATATTATGGGAACTATTTATTAATAATATATACATTTAAAGGTATTTATAATAAAAATAATGAACAAGCTGCAAGGTTCAACTAATAATGTTTTTTGTAAACACAATCGTAAAATTCCTGTTTTAATTTTTACCAATGGTTAATTGATGAAACGTAGTCCAGATCACTTCATATAAAATATATTTAATTAAAATTGACACGTGACCTATTTGGCCTTCTACTTACAACTCGGCGGAAATTTGAAAAGAAATTTTGTCTTTTCACACAAGTATTGTTTACAACTGGCGTGGTTTCGAAAAGCGTGATTAAGTGTCAGCGGTATATAATCAATTAAACACTGAACTTTATTGAATTTTTTTTTTGTTATATCTTCTTAAAAACTGACGCCATCTCGCTATTTTATTAATTGTTTTTTTTTTTGTACGCATAAGGATAAGTTAGACTAAGTTAGATTAACTTGGACAAGTTTATATTTTTTTTAATTTTATCACAAAATTTCCGCAATAAATTATTACCTTTTCTACAGTGATTCTCTCCTCTTAGTTTCGGCGTGACTGTAGGATGTTATAGTGAGTCACCGTCAGTTACTAAGCGGCCATAAATCATTATATGTATGTATAGACATACATATATACATTTTTCGATTTTAATATTTATGTTTTTTGAATTGTGATTGATTTTCTGAGACCTGGTAAAATTATTTTTTTCCATACCAATTGATGGGCCTGAGTATAATGCCAGTTATGCTCTTTGGCTGAAGTTATTTTTTATTTTATGCTCAATTGCAGACAAAACAATATTGATTGCGCATTTCTAAAACAAAATTTTACCTCTTTTCCTTCTTATAATAGCTCCTGCACCTAACACGGCGGAATAGTTATTATTATCTATAAGACCATTTGCGAAAACAATTTTTGTTAACAGTTATGAGTGTAACATTTTATCAGCTGCTTTGTTTATAGTGCCTTGAGCAACACTTTGCCGGTTTCTGTACAGAAAATGATGCTGGCTTTGCCAATACGGATGGCCGCTACCATTGAATATAATACCCGCTATGTTACACTTATTTACATAGAAACTTTAATTACCATTTGCATAAAATTCTAAATAGCACTTTTTACACAAGAAAGTAAACTTTTAGAGCAGTCCATTTTGTTTTTCACTAATTAAGTAAAAAGTAAAACAAACCAATAGGGCCGGGAATTAAAATTTCTTGCAATTTTTTATAGAAAAGCATGACCTTATCATAATATAAAAGTCAATCATTTAGCCATGTGATAAAACTTTTAAGTGTGCCAGTCAAACATTAATGATGATATTCGGGTCATTATACTGGAAATAGTCTTTTAAATATTTTGTAGTACAATTGATAATCTTCAGTATGATTGACCGTGTATATGACTTTTATAAGTCTATGTTATTTTTGATGAAAATTATTATTGCAGATAAAAGCCCTTTCACATTTATTTTAGTCTGGAATTAAATTAATCAAAATGAAAATAATAACATTGGCTCTTTATAACTGATCTTTAAATGTAAAACACTGACTTGAAATTATATAATTATTAGAATTTTTTTAATTCAATGAACTTTTTTAAGATTTTGTTGAAACTCTACTGGTAAAAAAAAACAAATATATATATATTATAAAAAAACAAATATAATATATATATATATATATATATATATTATAGTTCTTGATGAAAATAATGTATGCGCGTTACATGAAGAGTAAGAATTTCTAATGTAATTCT
The DNA here is from genome assembly GCA_963668995.1 of Parnassius mnemosyne. NCBI lineage: Eukaryota > Metazoa > Arthropoda > Insecta > Lepidoptera > Papilionidae > Parnassius > Parnassius mnemosyne. The sequence goes on along the minus strand of CAVLGL010000115.1, from coordinate 43,422,207 downwards.
TGGTGTAAAGCTAAGACGTGATAATAACTGTAAACAATAGAATAACAAAATAATGAAAACATTTACATTTACATACATAACATTTACAAAAATACTTGCTTTATAACCTAATAAATATTATTTGACCGTAATAAAATAAAACAAGGTAGTCTTGGGCATGAAAGTAAAAATAAATATTTTCGATTATTTTTGCAATATCTAACAGCCGGATCAGCGGGCGATTCTGATCCATCTAAAGATGCTAAATTTCAGCAAGCACTGTCAAATTCAATAGGAGTGACAGAAAAACGGTTCTTGATATAGAAAGGTAAATAAATTATTTTACGTATAAAGTAAAATCACTCTATTACAAATCAAAATAGCCCAATAGCTTTATTAACATGAGACATAATTGTACGAGTGCTTTACATTATTTTACTGAAATCTTAGAAAGTTTTTTTTTAAATAGAATAAGGGTGACAAACGAGCACACAGTCCACCTGATGGTAAGTGGTTGCTACGGCCCATACACATCTACATCTATTCTCGATTACGTATCAAAATGTAGATGCGTTGTCACCCGTGAGGACTAAGATGTAATGCCTCGTTTCCAGTAAAAAGGTTCTCCGGTTCTCTACACTCACCATACGAAACACAGCAGGGTTAAACTGCTATTTTACATGTTATTCCGTGAGAACGTGGCCCTTCCCCGTTCGAGCCGACCCATTCGTGCTACAACTATACCTAATAAATATAGCTGTAGCATGGCTCTACCACGTAAAAAAAATTGACGTTGAAAATTTAAGTATTTTTAGAAGCAACTTTGCAATTATTTTCTATTGAGTTAATTTTTGTGGAATCGTGTTTTGCAAACCGCCACCTAAAATACGTACAATTTTTTTTCGATAATGACGTGAAATTACAAAACGATCCCCATGCATTTCAATGTGGCTCTATTTAGCCTCTTACTATGAACATACCTCGGAAGATATAATATTATATTATTACTGTTCCGTGTGAGGCAACCTTTATACTTATATACATATTCTCATCATATTTTTATTGTTGGTTAGAAAAATTATATCTAAATGCAAACTTTCACAGGGTCAATTTTTTTTACTATTTTTACCCAGCAAGTAGTAAAGCAAATACAATTCCGTCGGTAAGTGGTTATGTAGTCTAAGATGGTGAATTGCACTGACTTAACAAAAACCTATTCACTCTTGCCTAATAGTACTAGGTAAGTATTATTTGCGACCTATTTGTGTGTGTGTGTGTGTATGTGTGTGTGTGCGCGCGTGCGTGCATGCGCGCGTGTGCGTGTGTGTGTGTGTGTGTGTGTGTGTGTGTGTGTATGTGTGAAGAAAAGTGTATGAAAATACGTGTAGAGGAATAAAGGTTGAGTACTAATTCGCTTACCTGTACGAGGTTGCCACTCGAGGACCTTTCTTCCTATTTTTTATATGTTTTCCAAGATATATAGCTAGCCCATTGCCATTTCACTGTAATATTCCGTTGAGCTATGTCAGTTACTCTGATTCTAATGCAAATACCTTCATTTCTCACTTTATCACGTAGAGAAACCCCTCTCCAATTTAAAATTTTTACATTTTTAGATGATACTTTGTCTAACATAAAAAAACCATAAACCCAAGAATGTCTTTATATAGTCATTTATACTTAGGTAAGCACCATTCTTTTAATTATTTAAATTGTTTGATTTAATTTGATAACAGTGTACCTAAATGTAAGTATCTGTATCTTTATTTCTCTCCCCAATAATATTTTATAAAGTCATACTTATAAAAACAGCGTTTTATTATAAAATTCATTATCAACTTATTAATAAAAATATGCAACAATAAAATTACATAGGTATTAAAAACGATCGAAATCTAAGTAACGAGAGCATGTTCGTCGTTCCACATCTAAATTATATAAAAATGCATTTTTCAATTTCACTAATCAACGCCGCCGCAAAAATTTCTTCTTCTTTGGGCACTTTAAAAATTCATTTATTTAGAAAATAATATTTACAGTTACCAGTGTACAGATATTAACTAAATTAAGTATTTCTAGTCATAAAAATATTTATAATTGAGTATAAACTTTTAAAAAACTAATATATATTTGAACGAAGTCGCTCCAACACCGACGTGCAGTCCACCCTCGACGATGTGCGAAAACGGACTGTGACAGAGCTTACATGGCGACGGAGCATGCGCGCTCGCGTAAATATATTCAATTTCAGAGAAAAATGATATATTCTCTTATAAAACGGGTAATAAAAATAAAACTTTCAATTAAAAATATTAATATTTTTAAGACCTTTTTTTTAGTGTAAGAACTATTTAAAAAGCTTGTGCCGTTTTGGAGAAATTTTGCAAAATATGACAAAGATAGGTACTCTTTGGGGATTTTTTTTCTAATAAGGGGTTGACAAAAATACAATTTTGTTAAATTAAAAACATCTACCAAATCTTCTTCTGTTACCTTGTATTTTTTCTTTGTGGATTAAATGAACAGTTATTGAGATTTTTTTACTTAAATATCCTAGATTTAGGCATTTCAACCACTGTTAAGGCCTTAATGTAAGTATCTGTATCTTTATTTCCCTCCCCAATAATATTTTATAAATTCATACTCATAAAAACAGCGTATCAACTAATTAATAAAAATATGCAACAATAAAATTACATTGGTATTAAAAACTATCGAAATCTAAGTAACGAGAGCATGTTCGTTGTTCCACATCTAAATTATATAAAAATGCATTTTTCAATTTCACTAATCAACGTCGCCGCGAAAATTTCTTCTTCTTTGGGCACTTTAAAAATTCATTTATTTAGAAAATAATATTTACAGTTACCAGTGTACAGATATTTACTAAATTAAGTATTTCTAGTCATAAAAATATTTATAATTGAATATGAACTTTTAAAAAACTAATATATATTTGAACGAAGTCGCCCCAACACCGACGTGCGGTCCACCCTCGACGATGTCCGAAAACGGACTGTGACAGAGCTTACATGGCGACGGAGCATGCGCGCTCGCGTAAATATATTCAATTTCAGGGAAAAATGATATATTCTCTTATAAAACGGGTAATAAAAATAAAACTCTCAATTAAAAATATTAATATTTTAAAGACCTTTTTTTTTAGTGTAAGAACTATTTAAAAAGCTTGTGCCGTTTTGGAGAAATTTTGCAAAATTGGGGATTTTTTTTCTAATAAGGGGTTAACAAAAATACAATTTTGTTAAATTAAAAACATTTACCAAATCTTCTTCTGTTACCCTGTATTTTTCTTTGTGGATTAAATGACCAGTTATTGAGATTTTTTTTACTTAAATATCCAAGATTGAGGCATTTCAACCACTGTTAAAGCCTTACGAAGACTGAGGCTGAGATCTATAGACCGTACTTCGACATTGCTCGAACTTTACTTACGAAAAACTTAACTGAGTAGGACATGCTTAGCATAATCTTTGATTCTGAATTTATAGTTGTATCGGGCTAAGATTAAGCTACGCGGATGCTTCGGCCCAAACAGTTAAAAAATTAAATGATGCTTCATTCCACACATTACGTTTTTGGATTTACAATACAAAATTTAAAATATTTAATATTAAAAAATCGTAAACAGTTGAAATTATATTTCATAAATAAGTTATAATTATATGAAATAGAAAATGACCGTATGAGAACGGGAACGTTTGAGAAGAGTTCAACATCAAAAAAAAAAGTCCCTACTTATTGTTATAAATAATTAGACCGACAGAAAGAAAGAACAGAATAAAGACACTTAAGGCCTTAACAGTGGTTGAAATGCCTAAATCTAGGATATTTAAGTAAAAAAATCTCAATAACTGTTCATTTAATCCACAAAGAAAAAATACAGGGTAACAGAAGAAGATTTGGTAAATGTTTTTAATTTAACAAAACTGTATTTTTGTCAACCCCTTATTAGAAAAAAAATCCCCAAAGAGTACCTATCTTTGTCATATTTTGCAAAATTTCTCCAAAACGGCACAAGCTTTTTAAATAGTTCTTACACTAAAAAAAAGGTCTTAAAAATATTAATATTTATAATTGAGAGTTTTATTTTTATTACCCGTTTAATAAGAGAATATATCATTTTTCCCTGAAATTGAATATATTTACGCGAGCAAGCATCTGTCGCCATGTAAGCTCTGTCACAGTCCGTTTTCGCACATCGTCGAGGGTGGACTGCACGTCGGTGTTGGAGCGACTTCGTTCAAATATATATTAGTTTTTTAAAAGTTTATACTCAATTATAAATATTTTTATGACTAGAAATACTTAATTTAGTTAATATCTGTACACTGGTAACTGTAAATATTATTTTCTAAATAAATGAATTTTTAAAGTGCCCAAAGAAGAAGAAATTTTTGCGGCGACGTTGATTAGTGAAATTGAAAAATGCATTTTTATATAATTTAGATGTGGAACGACGAACATGCTCTCGTTACTTAGATTGCGATAGTTTTTAATACCTATGTAACTTTATTGTTGCATATTTTTATTAATTAGTTGATAATGAATTTTATAATTATGTATTACAATAAAACGCTGTTTTTATAAGTATGACTTTATAAAATATTATCGGGGAGAGAAATAAAGATACAGATACATTTAGGTACACTGTTATCAAATTAAATCAAACAATTTAAATAAATAAAAGAATGGTGCTTACCTAAGTATAAATAACTATATAAAGACATTCTTGGGTTTATGGTTTTTTTTTGTTAGACAAACTATCATCTAAGAAATGTAAAAATTTTAAATTGGAGAGGGGTTTCTCTACGTGATAAAGTTAGAAATGAAGGTATTTGCATTAGAAAAAAAATAATTTTGATTCGTAATCGAAGATAGATGTAGATGTCTATGGGCCGCAGCAACCACTTACCATCAGGTGGACTGTGGGCTCGTTTGTCACCCTTATCCTATAAAAAAAAAAAAAGTAACTGACATAGCTCAACGGAATATTACAGTGAAATGGCAATGGACTAGCTATATAACTTGGAAAACATATAAAAATAGGAAGGAAGGTCCTCGAGTGGCAACCTCGTACAGGTAAGCGAATTAGTACTCAACCTTTATTCCTCTTCACGTATTCTCATACGCTTTTCTTCACACATACACACATACACACACACACACACACACACGCGCGCGCGCGCGCGCACACACGCGCAAGCACGCACGCGCGCGCACACACACACACACAAACAGAAATAGGTCGCAAATAATACTTACATAGTACTATTAGGCAAGAGTGAATAGGTTTTTGTTAAGTCAGTGCAATTCACCATCTTAGACTACATAACCACTTACCGATGGGATTGTAGTTGCTTTACTACTTGCTGGGTAAAAGTAGTAAAAAAAATTTACCTTGTGAAAGTTTGCATTTAGATATAATTTTTCTAACCAACCATAAAAATATGATGAGAATATGTATATAGGTATAAATGCTGCCTCACACGGAACAGTTATAATATAATATTATATCTTCCATTATCTCTGAAATCCGAGGTATGTTCATATTAAGAGGCTGAATAGAGCCACATTGAAATGGATGGGGATGGTTTTGTAATTTCACGTCATTATCGAAAAAAAATTGTACGTATTTCAGGTGGTGGTTTGCAAAACACGATTCCACAAAAATTAACTCAATAGAAAATAATTGCAAAGTTGCTTCTAAAAAGACTTAAATTTTCAACGTCAATTTTTTTTTACGTGGTAGAGCCATGCTACAGCTATATTTATTAGGTATAGTTGTAGCACGAATGGGTTGGCTCGACCGGGGAAGGGCCACGCTCTCACGGAATAACATGTAAAATAGCAGTTTAACCCTGCTGTGTTTCGTATGGTGAGTGTAGAGAACCGGAGGACCTTTTTACTGGAAACGAGGCATTACATCTTAGTCCTCACGGGTGACAACGCATCTACATTTTGATACGAAATCGATGATAGATGTAGATGTGTATGGGCCGTAGCAACCACTTACCATCAGGTGGACTGTGTGCTCGTTTGTCACCCTTATTCTATTTAAAAAAAAACTTTCTGAGATTTCAGATATATAATGTTAAGTATTGTAAGCACTCGTACAATTATGTCTCATGTTAATAAAGCTATTGGGCTATTTTGATTTGTAATAAAGTGATTTTACTTTATAGGTTAAATAATTTATTTACCTTTCTATATCAAGAACCGTTTTTCTGTCACTCCTATTGAATTTGACAGTGCTTGCTGAAATTTAGCATCTTTAGATGGATCAGAATCGCCCGCTGATCCGGCTGTTAGATATTGCAAAAATAATCGAAAATATTTACATTTACATACAAAACATTTACAAAAATACTTGCTTTATAACCTTATAAATATTATTTGACCGTTTTTATTACGTGGTAGAGCCTTATTCTATTGTTTACAGTTATTATCACGTCTTAGCTTTACACCAAGAATTACATTAGAAATTCTTGATGGGATGCGATGTAACGCGCATACATTATTTTCATCAAGAACTATAATATATATATATTTGTTTTTTTTACCAGTAGAGTTTCAACAAAATCTTAAAAAAGTTCAATGATTAAAAAAAATGCCAATAATTATATAATTTCAAATCAGTGTTTTACATTTAAAGATCAGTTATAAAGAGCCAATGTTATTATTTTCATTTTGATTAATTTAATTCGAGACTAAAATAAATGTGAAAGGGCTTTTATCTGCAATAATAATTTTCATCAAAAATAACATAGACTTATAAAAGTCATATACACGGTCAATCATACTGAAGATTATCAATTGTACTACAAAATATTTAAAAATTATTTCCAGTATAATGACCCGAATATCATCATTAATGTTTGACTGGCACACTTAAAAGTTTTATCACATGGCTAAATGATTGACTATTATATTATGATAAGGTCATGCTTTTCTATAAAAAGTTGCAAGAAATTTTAATTCCCGGCCCTATTGGTTTGTTTCACTTTTTACTTAATTAGTGAAAAACAAAATGGACTGATCTAAAAGTTTACTTTCTTGTGTAAAAAGTGCTATTTACAATTTTGTGCAAATGATAATTAAAGTTTCTATGTAAATAAGTGTAACATAGGGGGAATTATATTCAATGGTAGCGGCCATCCGTATTTGCAAAGCGAGCATCATTTTCTGTACAGAAACCGGCAAAGTGTTGCTCAAGGCAGTATAAACAAAGCACCTGATAAAATGTTACACTCATAACTGTTAACAAAAACTGTTTTCCCAAATGGTCTTATAGATAATAATAACTATTCCGCCGTGTTAGGTGCAGGAGCTATTATTAGAAGGAGAAGAGGTAAAATTTTGTTTTAGATGTGCGCAATCAATATTGTTTTGTCTGCAATTGAGCATAAAATAAAAAATAACTTTAGCCAAAGAGCATAACTGGCATTATACTCAGGCCCATCAATTGGTATGGAAAAAAGTAATTTTACCAGGTTTCAAAATATCAATCAAAATTCAAAAAACATAAATATAAAAATCAAAAAATGTATATATGTATGTCTATACATACATACGAGTATAATGATTTATGGCCGCTTATTAACTGACGGTGACTCACTATAACATCCTACAGTCACGCCGAAACTAAGAGGAGAGAATCACTGTAGAAAAGGTAATAATTTATTGCAGAAATTTTGTGATAAAATTAAAAAAAATATACACCTATCCAAGTTAATCTAACTTAGTCTAATTTATCCTTATGCGTACAAAAAAAAAAACAAATAATAAAATAGTGAGATGGCGTCAGTTTTTAAGAAGATATAACAAAAATAAATAAAAAAACTAAATTTCAATAAAGTTCAGTATTTAATTGATTATATACCGCTGACAATCACGCTTTTCGAAACCACGCCAGTTGTAAACAATACTTGTGTGAAAAGACAAAATCTTCTTTTCAAATTTCCGCCGAGTTGTAAGTAGAAGGCCAAATAGGTCACGTGTCAATTTTAATTAAATATATTTTATATGAAGTGATCTTGACTACGTTTCATCAATTAACCATTGGTAAAAATTAAAACAGGAATTTTACGATTGTGTTTACAAAAAACATTATTAGTTGAACCTTGCAGCTCGTTCATTATTTTTATTATAAATACCTATATATTATTAATAAACAGTTCCCATAATATATTGGATTATTTTTTATTTTGCCCTATCTGCTATATTCTACGCTCTATAGAAAATGTGGCGTATGACATGACTGACAATCTTTCGAACGTTTTATCTAGGTACAAAGATGTTTTACGTTTTCGTCGCCTCCACATGATTTTTTTGTCAGCATAAGGTACCCTTCTATATCTGAAACGAATATAAATATTGCTACAAAGTAAAGTAATAGGCTATACAAGTCCCTCTACTGGGCACAGGAATCTTTTTTTTATTTCTGAGAGGGTTTTAGGGCAAGGAAATGCCCGCCGTGCTTCCCCAATGCGTGTTGACGAAAATTGCAATTACAAATTTCATTCGTGCTGTCGGGGATCAAACCCGGGAAAATTTACAGCGAACGCTTTGACGACATATTTTTAATACGACACAAATAAATACGATTTAACATATATAATAAAAATTCGTACGTACTTGAAACTTGAACACTTGATAGGTCGTGATGCCTACCGGACAAAGCTACAGCACCACACCGTGCAATGTAATTGAAGATGCGTAACCGCGACATAATTCTCAGTGATGCGCAAGCATAACAGGCAGTATGTCACTTACATAATTGTCATCTCTGCAGTCTATTAATCTTTGCACTTTTATAAGTAATACAGAACGTAGTTGCTAGACGGTGTTGACATCGGCTAAAATCTCTGCGATCGCCGTTTCGTCAAGGTCATTCAGGCTAGTTAAAGCCTTAATTTGCACTGTAGACTCCGGCAGTCGGGCGAGAAATCCCAACAAGTTCGGAATCAACGGATGATGGGCCGTTTTCGGGCGTCATCGGACGATGACGGTCGTATTTGTGTACGCGCTCTCTTTCTTTTACAAGTGTTTGATTCGGTCGTCCAAATTTGGCCGTCGTCGCCCGAGCAAACTTCGGCCGATGACGGGTTAGGTATATGCGAACACTTAGCTATATAAATACCGACATTGTCTTAGCTCGAAAGTAAAGTCTGAGCAAAGTCAGAGTACGGTCTGTAGATTTTAGCCTGAGTGTAACACAGAGGTCTTAGGTTGCGAAAGAAATTAACATACATGGTTCAGCTGAATAGTTTTTACTTTTTGTAACAGATACGCAAGAAGTAGAGTAGTTAAACAGCTTAAATAAGGATGTGTTCCCGGTCTTGACGGATTCAGTAATTAACTCTTAAAATATATTGCTGGTGTGATATCAGAACCTTTAGCACATATTTTTAGTCTAAGCTTTTTGACTAGTATATTTCCAGAAACTTTGAGAATTGCCGCTGTTATTCCTTTTCACAAGAAGAGCACTAAATAGCAACCACAGAATTACAGATCGATATCTTTGCTAAGCAGCGTTTGAAAATTTTCTTGAGAGCATATTCAATACACGTTAGAAACTGCTGTCAAATTATCAGTTCGGTTTCAGAAAGAGCAGATCAACATAAAATGCTGAATCTCTGATAGTCAAACAATCACTACACATTTAGATTCAAGACAATCTTGTGTCGGAGTCTTCCCAGGTGAAGCTCGACACGGTATCTGTCCTGATCTTTTTGAGGAAGATAGAATTGATAGGTGTCAGGGCTGTTAGTCTAAACTGGTTTAGCTCTCTAACTGGGCGAAACAGTGCAATAAAGTTTATTCACATACATATAACTCAGCTTCTGTGTCTTACGTGTACCCCAGGGTAGCATTCTTGTCCGCTCCCTGTTTCTGGCATACATTAATAATACGTTACGTCAATACCATTACCACAAGTGCCTATCATTTGCTATGCAGACGATACTGCAGCTAATCACTTTTTCTGCAGACTCATGGCAGGATTGCTTTCAAAGTGCTAATCGTGACATGATAAAATTATCAGAATGGCTTGATCGTAACTTTACTCTAAAACGAAAATCCTCTGTTTTCACAAAACTGCTGCCATCCCTCCAAAGGCTGTTCCAAATGTTAGGGTTCACAGCTGTGTTAATAACATAATCGATTGTAGTTGTTGAATAAAACTGAAAATTATAAAAAAAATAAAAAAAATCTATCGCGTTTAATTAACTTATTTTTATTAAAATCCCGACGTTTCGGGTGCTTTACAACACCCATGGTCACGGGGGATTGAGGTGATTGCTTTATTTTTGGGTTTTTGGGATTGGTGATTGGTGAAATAAAAGTTTCTGGAAATAAAATACATACACAATTTTTAATTTTATATTTTTAAATTTAGTTTTGTTAAAGTAAATTTGTAAAATCCTAATTTTAAAACAGCCTGTATATTGTCATGTGGTGACGTAAGTGAATCCATCATTTCTCTCGTGTTTCTCCAAAGAGGTAACCATGAAAAAGACCAAAAGACCTTATGCATTCGAATGATGACAGTATACCATCTCGTTTATACCAGAAGAAAAATAACCGGGCCAGCGGTGGATATAAGAAGTATGGATGAGTTAAGTTTAGTAATTAATAGTGGTGACACTTGCTTTCTTTTCTAATATTTTAGCACATTTGATTACAATATCTTTCTCCCTATCTCTTTATATAATATTAGACTTTTGCCTACAGCCAGAAATCGTTTGCATCTTTTCAAAGCACTCCTCTCCCTGGACATCCACAAGTCGAGTGGGCCTGACGGAATCCCGCCAATTGTGCTGAAGACGTGCAATCCAGAGTTGGCACCGGTTCTAACGCGTCTTTTTCGGTACTCCTACTCTCTAGGCGTAGTCCCGAATATGAATTCGGGACTACGCCTAGGAGTACTTCCATGAGGAAGACAGCTTTCGTGCACCCGATCCCTAAAAAATGTAACCGCTCTGATCCGTCAAATTACAAGCCATTACCTCCTTGTTCTCGAAAATAATGGAGTCCATTATTAACTTCCAGCTCATGCGGTACCTTGAGGAGACAGTACGGTTTCCGTCCGGGTCGCTCAGCCTGTGATCTTCTTGTTTACCTTACACATAGATGGGCGCAGGCAATTGAGTCCAAGGGGGTGGCATTGGCCGTTAGTTTGGACATAGTGAAGGCCTTCGATCGGGTTTGGCACAAAGCGCTTCTTTCGAAGCTTCCTTCCTATGGGCTTCCCGAGAAATTGTACAAATGGATCACCAGTTTCCTTGCTGATCGGAGCATCAAGGTCGTAGTAGACGGTGCATGCTCTGATTTCAAGCCTATCAAACGCTGGTGTTCCACAAGGCTGCGTGCTATCACCAACGCTGTTTCTCCTGCATATCAATGATATGTTGCTAACTGATAGCATTCATTGCTATGCAGACGACAGCACTGGTGATGCCTTATATACCGGCGGTGCCAATATTTCTCGGGAAAACGTCACTGAGTACCGGAACAAACTTGTGTCTGAAGTCGAGTCTTTGCTGAACAAAGTCTCGGATTGGGGGCGATTAAATCTAGTCCTGTTTAATCCTCAGAAGACACAAGTTTGCGCGTTTACCGCTAAAAAGAACCACTTTGTCGTATCTCCTCAGTTTCAAGGCACTCCCCTTGCTGCCTCGGCTAGTATCGGAATCCTTGGCGTCGACATATCGAATAGTGTACAGTTTCGTGGTCACTTGGAAGGGAAGGCCAAATTGGCCTCTAAAAAGCTTGGCGTGCTCAGCTGAGCGAAACAGTATTTCATGACGGCAGATCGCTTGCAACTTTACAAAGCGAAAGTTCGGCCCCACATGGAATACTGTTCTCATCTCTGGGCCGGGGCACCCCAGTGCCAGCTCCTTCCACTTGACCGCATCAAGCGCAGAGCAGTTCGAATCGTCGACGACCGAGTTCTTTCTGATCGGCTCGATACACTGGCACTGCGTAGAGATGTTGCATCTCTTTGCGTATTTTGTCGCATTTATCATGGGGAGTGTTCTGAGGAGTTGTTCGGACTAATTCCAGCCACTCAATTTCACCATCGCACATCGCGACAAAACTTGCGATACCATCCACCTGGATGATTGGCGGTCCACCACTGTGCGATTTAGAATATGTTGTCTTCCTCGCACAACTTCCTTGTGGAATCGATTACCACCAGCGATTTTTCCGAACCGATGCGACGTAGAGACCTTTAAGAAATGAGTCTACTCCTTTTTAAAAGGCCGGCAACGCATCTGCAATTCCCCTGGTGTTGCAGTTGTTCGTGGGCGGTAATAGTCACTTACCATCAGGTGGGCCGCATGCTCGTTTGCCCCCTCTCCTATAAAAAAAAATCTTATCTTCGCGGACACCAACACTCAGTCTGCTTTTCTAGCATTTTTCTGACTGAATTGACATAGTACCAGCATGCCGCAAGGCATTATACTCTCTTCTTTAACGTTTTTACTATTTATAAATTCTATCACTACTGTTATCAGCTGCTTAAACCTGTACAGACATGTATGACCTTAACATTGCTATTTAAAAACTCAATGAAAACTTGGAAGCTCACAAGGATTGTTGTACAGATTAGGTGTTTTGTCAAATCCTTTTACCGTCACAGAGTATTAAAGCCCACTGCTGAACAAAGTCCTCCCATAGATTGCCTTTTAGGTTAAATTTTTATCCTAAAGGTTGTTTTTTTTTTTCAGTTTTTATTAGAAAGATGTTGCTACTCATCTCTTCATTTGTTTCCCTCTGTCGTCGTTTACGACTTCCACGGGATGGTATGGGGTAGTGCATATTCCTACCACGGTTCTTAAATCAAATCTAAAGAAATGATTGTAAGTGTAGTACAAGAATGCTGGTATTCTCTATCATTGATCTACTTATCATTGATTATGCAGATGTGTTCTATCTATCTATCCCAACATCTAAGTTAGAGCGCCTTTTAAATAATTATATAAAGGTCATTTTTGTTAACGTAAGTATATCATATTTCTTCACATTTTACTTTGTTTAAATGGTTTATTATTCGGAAAAGGCGTAGCTCCAGAATTCTACTTCGGTTTAATTGTTATTTGAGTCGAATACTCCATCCTACCTTAAATATAACTTTTATTGTTTTTATTCTACTCGAGATCGAGTACCTCTTTCATTAATATTTCCCAGCATAGTACTGGCTTCTTCAAGTCTTCTTTTACCGTTCAGGCTACATAACTCTGGAACGCTAGTTAAAATCCTAAAAATAGATAGTAAAAATCCTCCGAATAAATAATTTTTTAAAAGCTGCTTTGAAAACATTATCCGAAAGCAAACATAATATGATATAATATTCACCTTTCAGCTTATTAAAATTAATTGTAAATGTATTATTTATCTATATGTGCTTATGTATGTATGTAAGTATACATGGATTAATGTATGTACGTATTTATATCGGTATATATTTAAATATTATATACCTATTTATTAATTTTTCCGTTTCTTTTCTGCCAACATTTTTCTTATTTAAAAAAAAGGTATTAAGGTTACTTTTTCAATAATAAGTTATCATTAAACTGAAAATTTCTCCTGTATCGTAAAAGCTTTTAATATACATAAATTGCAAAAAGACAAGCAGCCAGACCTGTAAAAATTATCCGTAGGCCAAACAAATACTTCTGTGTAGGTATCGAAGCGAAGGCCCACATGCCGCAGCGCCGTAACTAAGCGGTTAAGTAATCATATTTTTACCAAGCCGTCTTTCTCTATACAGTGGCGTAATATGGTTTGCTGCCACCTGCAGCCCGGTGCCACTAGAGCCAAAAATATCGCTTCCTACCCTTCTCATTATTTAAATAAAAGTTTTCTAGTCTTTCTGGGTAAATATACAGTGAAGTATAAAAAAAACAACTCAATGTATTTTTATACTTACCCCTCGCCTTGTTTCAGTTACAGCCTTTATGAGATTTTTACTGGCTTGGAGGTGACTTTCATTCCCAAGATTCGGGCAGCAATTTCCCTAAATTTTCTGTCTGGGCTCATGGCAACCAACTTAGAAATATTTTTTCTGCCATTAATATAAATTTCAGTAAGTCCAACTTACCAAGAGTTCTAAGTTCTTAACCTCTATATTCCATTAATGCATTTTTATACAGTTTAAGTTAGAACTATGCAGTTTTGACTTTAACATTTAATGGTAAAAAAGATTTTAGCGTAAAATAGCAGCTTAACGCTGCTGTGTTTCGTATGGTGAGTGTAGAGAACCGGAGACCCTTTTTACTGGAAATGAGGCGTTCCGTCTTAGTTCTCACGGGTGACAACGCATCTGTATTTTGATTCGCAAACGAGGATCGATGTAGATGTCTATGGGCCACAGCAACCACTTACCATCAGGTGGACTGTGTGCTCGTTTGTCACCCTTATCCTATAAAAAAAATTATACAATTTATTTTCCAATACACTATCTCGATTTGTTCTGGAAAATAAAACATACAAAATAAAGAATAACAGACAATATTCCAGCGCCTTTTCAAGATAACGCCTATAGGAATGGAAGTATTTTGTTCATATATTAAGATAAACTGGCATCCCGCTACTTTTCATTAAGATATCTGCCGCATTGATTTCCTTTTTTAAAGTGCTTTATATTATTTTTTCACTCTAAGGTAACATATAATTTTATCGAATAAACATATGAAAAATACATAAGAAATTTCTTCTACAAATAGTTGCAAGTTTGGAAATAATCGCGATATTTTTTGCTTGAAATAATCTTTTTTAAATATATTTTCCCGGATCCATTTTGTAATAAAATGGAAATTTATAACATAAGTATGAATGAAGTATTCAATAACAATGTGTATTGTCGTTGAAACAATATCCACTAGCCAAAATCGTCCCGTGAGTGTGGCTAAAGGCGATAGAGGTAAACTAGGAGATGGGAACAGCATCTTCTCAACAACAACTGGATCCAAAGTTAAAAAACTGCGGTTGCCAACCCGCCTGCCAAAAGTGGAAAGTATGGTAAATACCCCGCTTATGAAATTATCTGTGGGGAGGCCTATTCAATAGTTGAATTTGATAGATTTTATTGAATGAATGAACAACGTATATTTGATCTCAACGTAATTTCAGAAACATTTATAACGCGTCAAAACATCGTCGTACACTTAGCGCGTCTAAGAATTTTTCTCGTTAAGTGATTTCGTAAAATGATATTTGTGAGATATTATAAAATATAAAATAAATATTAAATATTGTTAGGGAAAATTGTAAGAAGGGAAATAAAATATACATAAACTGCCAGCACTAGAATATAAGAGAATAGACTGTACACATCTGAGGGAGAAAATCGAAAGAAAAATATTGTATCCATACCGTATGGGGTAGTAATTGTAAATTAATTAAACACCTGCAACCAACTTCAATTCATTACTCCTGAAGATTAAGATATCCTCTCAGCTTATAAATTCTGGTAATCTCAAACTTCCAACCAGAATACTTAGCAGCAACAATAGGTAAGCAATTTGTATTTATTCAGACATTACACAAACTACATTAAGGAACAAATAAAAATTTTGCTAATAGCACTTCAGTCAAAATGTATAATGGATCGAGCTTGGCTGTTCAAGTCGAGTTTTTCGACAACTTTTACAAGAAAGCTGCGTCAAACGATAAAATCCAATTACCTGCGACTTACGTTGGTGCCAAATTAATTTGCAATCTCGAACATTGCACAGCACATTTTTTAAATTACGAGTATGAACAGATCGCGTTGAAAAGTCCCATGTAATCAACTTAGGTAGTTACGAACGTATACCGTTGCCCGAAAGAACGTTGCCAAAATTAAAAATTTAATATTTCAATAATAAAATATTAGGATGTGCTTTTTTTTCATTTCTTAACTTCATTTCAACATTGGTGTTTATAAGGCTTGAGCCCAGCAGGCACGCATACAGACTGTAACTTTAATCTAGCTGCTTCAACAGTGGTGTAAAGACCCCAAATTGTCCTGTTTTTATTAACTCAAGAGAATGGCCAATCTACTCGCCTGATCTGGGTTCGAGGATTCACTTTTCTCTTATTTTTATTATCTCAGTTCTCTTATATTTCTTATATTTATTTCGTTTTATCTCCTTGTTTCGAAGGCAGTGCTCGGAGTTAAGGAAAAATGCGGGAAATAAAATAAATACACAATTTTTAATTTAATTTTAATTATTTGTTAAAGTTAATGATGTGAATGTAGTTATTAGGTAGATGTTGCTGCTCATCTCTTGATTTGTTTACCTCTGTCGCCGGTTACGACTTCCACGGGATAGTATGGAGTAGTGCATATTCTTACAACGGTTGTTAAATCAAATGTACAGTAATGATTGTAGGTGTAGTACAAAAATGCTGCATTCTCTCTCATTGATCTACTTACCAGTGATTATGCAGATGTGTTCTATCCAGATCTATCCCAACATCTAATTTACTCGTAGAGCGCCTTTTAAGTAATTATATAAAGGTCATTTTGGTTTACATAAGTATGATCATATTTCCTCGCATCGTACTAAGCTTAAATAGCTTACTATTCGGAAAAGGCGTAGTTCCAGAATTCTACTTCGGTGTTATTGTTATTTGAGTCGAATACTCCATCTCATCTTAAATATAACTTCCATAGTCTTTATTCTACTCGAGATCGAGTACTTCTTTCATCAATATTTCCCAGCATACTACTGGCTTCTTCAAATCGTGCTTTACCATTCAGGCTACATAATTCTGGAACGCCCTCTCTAAAGATGCCAAAAATGCTCCGAATAAATATTTTTTTAAAAGCCGCTTTGAAGCCATTAGCAACCAACCGAATTCAACCATTATATGATATAATATTCACCTTTCAGCTTATTAAAATTAATTGTATATTTAATATTTATCTATGTATATATATACTTATGTATTTAAGTATATAAGAATTAATGTATGTACGTATTTATATCTGTATATATTTATATATTACGTACCTATTTATTAATTTTTCCCTTTCTTTTCTGCCAATACTTTTCTTATTTAAAAAAAAAGGTATTAAGGTTACTTTTTCAATAATAAGTTACCAATAAACTGAACATTTCTCCTGTATCGTAAAGGCTTTTAATATGCATAAATTGCACAAAGACAAGCAGCCAGACCTGAAAAAATTATCCCTAGACCAAATAAATACTTCTGTGTGGGTATCGAAGCGAAGGCCCAGATGCCGCAGCGCCGTAACTAAACGATTAATCATATTTTTACCAAGCCGTCTTTTTATACTGTGGCGTAATGTGGTTTGCTACCACCTGCAGTCCGGTGCTACTAGAGCCAAGAATATCGCTCCCTACGCTCATCATTATTTAAATAAAAGTTTTCTAGTCTCTCTAGGTAAATATACAGTAAAGTATAAAAAATAAAACAACGCAATGTATTTTTATACTTATCCTTAGCCTTGTTTTAGTTACAGCCTTTTTGAGATTTTCAATGGCATAATTGGCTTGGAGATGACTTTCGTTCTCAAGATTCGGGCAGCATTTTCCCTAAATTTTCTGACTGGGCCCATGGCAACCAACTTAGAAATATTTTTTCTGCCATTAAAATAAATTTCAATAAGTCCAACTTACCAAAATTTCTAAGTTTTTAACCTCTATAAGCCATTAATGCATTTTTATAGAGTTTAAGTTAGATTTATGCAGTTTTCACTTAACATTTAATGGTAAAAAAGATTATGCAATTTATTTTCCAATACACTATCTTGATTTGGTCTGGAAAATAAAACATACAAAATAAAAAACAACAGACAATATTCCAGAGCCCTTTCCCGATAACGCTTATAGGAATAGGAGTATTTTGTTCATATATTATGGTAAAGATAAACTGGCATCCCGCTACTTTTCATTAAGATATCGGCCGCATCATCCTTTTTTAAAGTGCTTTATATAATGTTTTCACTGTAAGGTAACAGATAAGAGATAACCATTTTTACTGGTAACAAGACATATTATGTTAGTCTTTAGGGGTGACAACGCGACTTTATTTTCTTACTTAATCAAAAACTTTGTATGTAGTTTTATTGGACTGCATTCACAATGTAGACATTGTCGTGTGTAATAATATAGAAGTAACTGACTTATTTTCATATCTTTAACTTTTACATAGACATACTTTAACGAAACTAACCTTGACACTATTTTTGTTTTACCATATTGGTACTTGTGATATGTTCAAAATACTAGATACTAGATTAAGTCTAATATGTTAAAATATAATACTACGTGACAAGTTTAAAATAAATTAGTCCAAAACCTACACTGAGAGGGAATTACGTCTCACAGCAGACCGCGAACGGCAAACATTATCTCGCGAGTCCGAAACCTACACTGAGAAGGAATTACGTCTCACAGCTGATCGTGAACGTCATATTTTATCTCAAGAATCTGAAACTTTTACTCAATATGAAGACCGTTTGACAAATGATAGGGTGAACCATAATATTATTCGATCTCTTGAAGATGAACATGAGCATGAACAACGACTAGAGTCGTGACGCGACTATTACAATTCTTTGAGACAAGAACGATTAATAAGTTTGTCTAATGAAAGATTAAGAATTGAAAATATTCGGTCTCTTGAAACGGACGAACAGCGAGAGGCCCGTCTTACTGCGGACAGATTTCGACATAGTCTTAATGACTTAGATGTACACATAGAAGATCAATCTACAAATTCAGTGGCGTGGTCCGACAAATATAAAAGTGGGTTTGCTTATAACCTCACATTTGATTACAGATCATCTTCTGTAATAGGCGATATGAACGAAATATGTTCTTTTTGTAATGCTTCAAAGTGGAGTAAGGAGTCGGCTGGTTTCTGTTGTTCTGGAGGTAAAATAAATTTGCCTTCGTTCGAAGATCCACCGGAACCTTTGAAGTCACTACTTTTATGGGAACATGTGCAATCTAAACAGTTCTTAGACAATATTCGCACTTATAATAATGCGTTTCAAATGACATCCTTTGGTGCTCAATTGCAAAAATACAAGGTCAGGTTTACCATTTGATAGGATCCCTTTTGCCTGAAGACCAACCTAAGTTTCTTCAAATATATTTTGTATCCGACTACAACGAACAGTCGAATATAAGAAATCAATATTTTCCTAATTTAAATACTAAACTTATTTCACAACTTCAGAACATGTTGAATCAGGTTAATTCGTATGTATGCAGTTTTAAATCGGCTTTAGAAGCTTTTCCTCAAGATGGTGATAACAATTTTATAATTGTAAATGTAAATGTAAATGCCGATAGGTGTCCAACTCAGGAACACCCTGGGCGTTATAACGTTCCATTCACAAATGAAGTTGCTATAGTATTGGTCGACCAGGAATGTGGTAGGCGTGATATCGTTATCCGTTCCAGAGACAATCGTTTGCAACGGATTTACGAAACCCACAGGGCTTACGACAGTTTGTAATATCCTTTGATATACTCTCGAAGGGAAGATGGTTATAATTTCGCTTTATACCAAACTGATCTGCGTACAGGCGCACCTAATTATAATAAAAAGATGTCATGCCTTCAATTTTATTGTTACCACTTGCAAGTAAGACGGAATAGATTTGTATACTTTCAACGTTTTCGTGGCTTATTCAATCAGTTTATTGTTGATGTGCACGCAAAAATTGAAACCGAAAGATTAGTTTATATACGATCTAATCAAAGGCAGCTGCGCGCTGAAGAATACGTGCACTTTCGCGACGCCATGCAGCAAGATAATGATATTGTGAATATGGGCCGTTTAGTTATTTTACCCTCTTCTTTTACTGGTGGTCCACGCTACATGCACGAACGTACTCAAGATGCTTTTTGTTACGTAAGAAAATATGGACGTCCCGACTTATTTATTACTGTAACTACCAATCCCAAGTGGGATGAAGTCACTCGGGAGCTTATTGAGGGTCAAGCACCGCATGACCGCCATGATATTATCGCAAGAGTTTTTCATTTAAAATTAAAATCAATGATAGATCTACTTACCAAAGATAACATTTTTGGAGATGTATTGTGTTATATGTATAATGTTGAGTAGCAAAAACGCGGCTTACACCACGCACATATCCTGCTTTGCTTAAAAGATAAGGTTCGACCTAATGATGTAGACAGTTCAATCAGTGCTGAAATTCCAGATCCGATTGCAGATCCCGTGTTATAATACGACATTGTTAAAACTCATATGATACATGGTCCATGTGGTGCATTTAACAGGAATGCTCCTTGCATGCAAGACGGTCGTTGCAGTAAAAGATATTCAAAAGCATCAGTGGATGAAACTGTAACAGGACATGATGGATACCCATTATATCGTCGCCGTTCAAGAGACAATTTACTGTTGAAAAGCGAGTGTCTGGACAACAGGTTACTTTAGATAATAGGTGGGTCGTTCCGTATACGCCTGTGATGTCTAGAGCATTTCAAGCTCACATAAATGTTGAAATGTGTAATAGTGTAGAGTCAATAAAATATATTTGTAAGTATATTAACAAGGGCAGTGATTTCTTATATTTACGCGAACACTACACATTTTTAAATAAAACTAATTTTACGGATTTTATCGCGTATATTAACTTATTTTTAACTTATTTTTATATTCCCGACGTTTCGGGTGCTTTCCAGCACCCGTGGTCACGGGGGACTGAGTTGTTTGACGTCCTGCTGTCATAGTTAGCCCGGCTACCTTCAGTTTTTTAATATTAATTTTTGGTTCGATTTACGCAGAATGAGCTTACAGTATCTTGAAGTCTAGCAGTGGTATACTTGGGTTTGGATTTGATTTTATTAATTATGGGATCCCAAGCAGATGGCAGCACCCATCCATCTTCTCTATTGAAATTAGGATGTTTTTTAATTTCAATAGCCTCGCGAATCATCCTTGGGAGGAATCGGTGTTCTTTTGCGAGGATTTGTGGTCTATCAAATCTAATGTAATGACGGGGACGATCCTGAACATGTTCACAAACTGTATCGGGAAGTCTGCAGTTTGTGAACATGTTCAGGATCGTCCCCGTCATTACATTAGATTTGATAGACCACAAATCCTCGCAAAAGAACACCGATTCCTCCCAAGGATGATTCGCGAGGCTATTGAAATTAAAAAACATCCTAATTTCAATAGAGAAGATGGATGGGTGCTGCCATCTGCTTGGGATCCCATAATTAATAAAATCAAATCCAAACCCAAGTATACCACTGCTAGACTTCAAGATACTGTAAGCTCATTCTGCGTAAATCGAACCAAAAATTAATATTAAAAAACTGAAGGTAGCCGGGCTAACTATGACAGCAGGACGTCAAACAACTCAGTCCCCCGTGACCACGGGTGCTGGAAAGCACCCGAAACGTCGGGAATATAAAAATAAGTTAAAAATAAGTTAATATACGCGATAAAATCCGTAAAATTAGTTTTATTTAAAAAAGGGCAGTGACCAAGCTACATTTGCATTTAGAAATGAACATGATGAAGTTACTAGATTTCAGTCAGGCAGATATATCAGCTCTTGAGAAACTGTGTGGCGGATCTTAAGTTTCAATATTCACGAAAGATATCCACCTGTGACTCATCTGGATGTCCATCTTAAAGGCGGTCAACGTATATATTTCAACGCCGAAAATGTTACAGAACGATTCGAGAACCCTAGACAATCAACTTTATTAACATTCTTTCGATTTTGCCAAACTGATGATTTTGCAAAATCTCTTTTGTATGAAGAAGTTCCATCGTATTATACTCGTACCTACGATAAGCAACGAGGTGTCTTTAATCGTAGACGCCGTGGCAGGCCTGTAGATGGCGAGTCAGATATTTTTAAAGAACATGTTCTTGGTAGAGTGTATACCGTTCATCCTAAAAACGCTGAGTGTTTCTATTTGCGATTATTATTACATACAGTGCGAGGACCAACATCATTTATAGATTTGAGAAAAATAGACGATGTTGTTTATCCAACTTATCATGCAGCTTGCCAAGCGCGTCGTTTGCTTGAAAATGATCAGCATTGGGATGACGCTTTAGCAGAATCCTGTGTTATAATATATCCACGACGATATAATAATCATATCCACGACGGTTACGCCATTTACTTGTAACATTACTCATATTTTGTAATTTGTCAGATGCTGTACAATTATGGGAAAAATATAGAGAGAAGACTTTCTTCGGAATATATCTCACAATGATGAAGGCGCAACTAATAATAATTTCCGTGATCTTGCCATAAATCTGTGCTTATCAGCTATTCAGGAAGACTTAACAGCAGTAGGCGGTAAATCACTCTGTGAATATGGTTTGCCAATACCAACCTCAGTCGGAGAGTTTACCAATAGGGAATATTCTGCAGAGATTGGTTACAACTCAATGGAACTGCTGGCAACATTAGAAAACGGTGTCCCAATGATGACTGCAGAACAACGTTCAGTCTATGATCGCATGTGCGAGAGTGTTCAGAATAATTTGGGAACAATATGGTTTTTAGATGCACCTGGAGGAATTGGGATAACCTTTTTGACTAAATTAATATTAGCTTATGTTCTAAATCAGCGTAAAATTGCTCTTGCCGTGGCTTCATCAGGTATAGCTGCAACATTGCTACCAGGAGGTAAAACTGCTCCACTATGTTTAAAATACCAATTGATTTAGATCGCACGGAAAGTTCAACCTGTAGTATTTCAAGAAATAGCGACAAAGCTAAGGTATTACGTGAGTGTAATTTAATCATATGGGATGAATGTACGATGGCCCACCGAAAAGGAAGAGAAGTGGTAGACAGAACTTTAAGGGATATAAAACAAAATGATCGACCAATGGGCGGTATCACGGTTTTATTTTGTGGTGATTTCCGACAAACCTTACCGGTAACACCACGCGGAACCCGAGCTGATGAGGTTAGGGCTTACCTAAAAAGCTCTTATTTGTAGCGTGATATACAATCGGTACATTTGACTATAAACATGCGAGTGAGAACTGGAGATAGTTTTGTATCTATTGTGATTAGACCGTGAATAAATGTTTTTTCTTCTTCTTCTTCTTCAGATAACCCGGATGATCGTCAATTTTCTGATAAATTATTAAAGATTGGGGAAGGTACCTATCCACAATTACACCAAGGAAAACTTATTCTGACGCCTGAGTTATGTTGTATAGTGCAATCCCAACCACAACTTATATCGTCGGTTTACGGTGACGTAACAATTATATTAAATAGGGACAATTTTGGCAACAAGGCATCTGAGATTAATAACAAAATACTGTCGAATATACAGGGGGAAAGCAAAGTTTATAGTTCAATAAATAGAATGGTTGATGAACAAGAAGCCACTAATTACCCAATAGAATTTTTAAATTCTTTAAATATGCCCGGACTTCCTTCTCATGAAATTTGTTTAAAAATTGGTATTCCGATTATTCTGCTCCGAAATTTAAGACCACCACAACTTTGCAATAGAACTCGGCTAAAAGTAACCCAGTTGCAACAAAATATAATCGAGGCTCAAATTTTAACAGGTTGCGGTGCAGGAGAAACCGTCTTTATTCCCAGAATTCCCATAATACCAAATAATTTTCCATTCCAATTTAAAAGAATGCAATTCCCAGTATCATTGTGTTATGCAATGACAATTAATAAGGCTCAAGGGCAGACTTTTCGTGTTGCTGGAGTAGATCTCTGTGTCAGTTGTTTCTCGCATGGTCAGTTGTACGTCGCTCTTTCCCGGGTTAGCAGTTCTAGAAATCTATATGTTCACGTGCCGGTCGGGTCAACTTTCAACATAGTTTACCCGGAAGCTATGCGCTGAAGTATTTTTGTTCTATAAGTACTTAAGCCTCATGTGAACGTGATCTAAACAATATTACCAATATATTAACTTAATAACACACAAGGAGTTACACTCCATCCAAAGCCCAGCGACACTATAACATATATAGGAATGACGTCTTAGCAAAAGTTGTTTAGTCTGATGGGCATTTCCTGTTGACTTACAAAAATGCAAGATCTAGAACGTCTCGAATCGTCTCGCAAATAACGTTGTTTTCCCGTCCCCGGGCTCTTAGAATTCAACATCAGACGTTTCAGATCTTCTATTTTGACGACCCCGTTGTCGCTGGCACAAGCAACAGGATCCGCGTACGAAGTCTCGGGCAGAAGCTAGTTTTAAATAAACTTATATTGTAATGAATGAATACAAGAAATTTATATTTAGTTATTTATCGTCTAATATTACCTGTGTCTTATGTTTAATAAAACTATTTTTTACTGATTTTATCTCGTTTAATTTACTATTTTAATTCCCGACCTTTCCGGTGCTTTACAGCAATCCATGGTCACAGGGGGACTTCCTTATGAGTTGAATCAGGAGATGGGCAGCAGTGTCTTACTAATAACGACTAAAACTATAAAAACTGCGGGTGCCAACCCGTTTGCCAAGTGTGGTAATTATGGCAAATATCTCCTCTCTGTAAGGCAATCTATGGAGAAAGAAGGCCTATGTTCTGCAATAGACTTTAATAGGCTATAACGGTAACGGTATTATCGAGTTCTAAACTTATTTTATTTTCAAAGTACATTTTTATCGAAATAAGTGTGGCATACTAGTGTACAGTCCCCCTGTTGTAAAGTAAATGTTGTGGTCCCCTCTACAAGTAACTTTATCCTAGTTAAAAGAAAAAAATGTAAATACCATATATATATATATATATATACATATATATATATATATATATATATATATATATATATATATATATATATATATATATAACAAATGTAACAAAAAACCCGATAGTCGTTTCAGGGACTTATAGGCATGGCAATCATGATAATGATAATTTTTTGGTTGTTATAAATGGGATTTTAGGGTTTCTAAGAATCTACGGCCACTGTGAGGTCACAGACACGGCCGCCACAAAGCAAGTCGCTGCTCGGCGTATATACCCCAACGTTTTATGTAAATCGTTATATCTAGACACAATAATTATTCTCCGAAAATTTAGATTTAAAAATAATAGAAATTATAATGAAAAATATTTTTAATAATGTGCTGGAAGTGTATGAATGTTCCATTTCCCTTCTTGAAAACTTAATAATATTTAATATTTATCTTATATATTATAATATCTTACAAATATCATATTTGATCTCAACGTAATTTCAGAAACTGTTATAACTCGTCGAACATCGTCGTACACTTAGCGCGTCTAAGAATTTTTCTCGTTGAGTGACTTCGTAAAATGTTATTTGTGAGATATTATAAAATATAAAATAAATATTAAATATTGTTAAATAGGTTCAAGAAGGGAAATAAAATATTCATAAACTGCCAGCACATTATTAAAAATATTTACTTATTTAATCTTTCATTCACAAAGTTGCAAACATGGCCTTGGCCATATGGCATTAATGCCATAGGGCATTCTCTCCCAGTCAACCATTAATCAACCATTAGGCTAAACAGAGATATACAATCAAGAGACGGTGCAGCAGATAGCAAAATAGAAACAAAATAAAAAATATTGTGTATACTTATGAATATACATATACACATACATACATACACAATACATATGAATATTATCTATGTCAGAATAAATATGAAATATTCATATGTATATGAAAATAAGAGCTACGTTAGTTCAAACGTACAAAGATTTTTTCACATGCTTACGGACTTGATTTTTAAAAACAATCTTGTTAGAAGCTTTTTTAATGTCAAGAGAGATGTCGTTCCAGAATCTGATAGCCGTGAGGTCGAAAGAGTGAGATAAATAACCAGTACGGTGTAAAGGAGTGAGCACCTTAAGATTAGCCGAAAAACTGAGAGAACGATATTAGAATCTTCCAGGTATTTAAATTTGCATTTTAGATACTCGGGAGCACACCGATCGTTCAGAATTGTGAAAATGGTGAAGAGTATTCTAACATATCTGCGCTGACGAATAGGCAGCCAATTTAGCTGAGCACGAAAAGAAGATACATAGTCGTATTTCCGAAGACCATAAATATATCTGATGCAGTTGTTAAGTAGACGATCCAATGTATTAAGATCATGTAGAGACAGGTCTGAACAACACACATCGACATAATCAATAATCGGTAGAATAAGCGACTGGACAAGTAATATCTTAATATTGGTGGGAAGAAAGTTTTTTAATCGATATAGAGATCGCAAAGTTCCAGTAGTTTTGCGACTCACCTCCTGTATATGTTTGTTCCATGTTAAGCAACCATCAGCGTACAGACCAAGGTTCTTTACATGGGAAGAGAAAGATATGACATTATTTTTAAACATAATTGATGGTAGGGTGGGAATATCTAGTTTCGATAATAATCGAGGGCTACCTAACCCATCTAAATACCAAACTATAAAGTTTGGCATTTAGATGGGTTCACGTTTATGCCATACACAGTGGACCATTCAGATATATATTTCAAGTCATCATTTAATAATGAGTTAGCATTAGAGATATTTGGGGGTTCCACTTGCACATATAACTACAAATAATCGGCATACAGATGGTAAGAGCGTTTGAGATTTAATATGATGAGATTGATAAAAATTGAAAACAGACGAGGAGAGACTATACCGCCTTGAGGGACGCCAGTAGACAAATCACATCAGTCAGATAGTATATGTCCAGTGCGCACAGCCTGTTGGCACCCTTGAAGATATGATGAGAACCATTCCTGAGCTGAAGACGAGACATTCAAATGAGAAAGAATAGCCAACCAGATATCATGATCAACAGAATTAAATTCGTTAGAAAAATCAATTAAGATGAGGACGGTCAATTTTGATTTTTCCATCCCCTATCGGATATCCTCCGTCACCTTGAGAAGAGCAGTAGTAGTAGAATTACCAGGGCGGAAACCCAACTGATAAGGGGAAAGAATGTTATTTGAGAAAACAAAAGAATAAATCTGTTTATGACAACTTCCAGAACCTTAAGAGAGGAAAGGCAGGATAGAAATTAGTCTGAAATTGGATAGTATTTCAATCGGTGCATTTAGGAACGGGTATAATAAAAACTTTATGCCAAAGAGTTGGGAAGGCACCATTCGTCAGCGAAAAGTTAATGATATGAGTTATGATGGGTAAAACAACATCCAACACGTGCATAACCATTACCCTACTTGCATCATCACAACCAATGGCTTTCGATTTAATAGAAGAAAGTACTTTGCATGTCTCGTTTTCGTCTACAGGAGAAAAAGTGAAAGTTTCGTGAGAATAAGGAGGCATGGAAGATATAAATGAGATAGCATCAGCTCTAGAATTATCAGAAACTATTGCAGAAGATAGAAAATGACGATTGAAATCATCAGGAGAAAAGGTGATGCTCTTATAGTCAAATTGCAATTTTTCATATTCAAGCGTTTTGAGAAACTTCCATATATCAGCCGAAGATGAATTAAGTACTTTTTCGTGGATATATCAGCGCTTAGCAACTCTCAACATCTGATTACATCGATTTCTCGCAGCTTTATATGCCTGCCACTTTATATCAGTGCGATTCTTTTCAAAAGCACGAAACATTCTGTCGCGTATTCATAATATTTCTTTATAAATATTTCTCATTATAATTTCTATTATTTTTAAATTTAAAGGAGACAGTTTCTTTTTGTATGGAGAATGGGTCCACCACAAATTTTAGAGAACCTTAATGAAATGCATGTCGATTTATTTACTATAATCTATACATTACGATAATAATATTAGTTTTACCGTATCTAATGGGAATACTGAGTAATTAGCAAAAAAAATATGTATCTTACTATAACCTAAAAAAAAACTAAAAGCTATTTTCTATTAGTTTTCATCGGTATTATAAGTTAAAATAGTGCACTGTTCAATAAATAAAGTTGTAGTTACATTCAGAATTTATAGGTACTTTAAAATTGATGGAAAATCTTTTTAGTAGAGTTAAATTATTAATTAGTAAGTGATATTATTTTATGAAGATTGTCTATAGGCAAACCAATAATATATAATTACCTATTAAGTTAAGAAATAATAATAATCATCTTGGATGGAAGAACAAATATAAAAATAATTTGTAACAAACTGACACAGCTTCGTTCCGCCAATTCGAGTTGCGTAACTCGAGTACTATTCGATTACGTGAATTTCAACACAAGTTAACTCGATTCGAATTCCTTCCGAGTTGGCACATCTATACTACAATTGTGTTTAATATTACTTTATCTGAACCAATGACATAAACATAAATATCAAAACAAATCTTTTTTTCAGATTTCTTGATTCCTTGTTAATTTTAATAAAATCTTTATGATATTTACAATAATAAATTGGAATCTTTTTTTGTATATTATATTATATACGAAAATCTCTAGTGGGCCCAAAAACGACGGTCTCCTTTTCGGAGATTAACTGTGTCTAGATATAACGATTTACACAAAAACTAGATTCAGATTTTTAAAAATTAATTACATTTTTCGAGTTATTGAATAAAGTGCATTTGGCGTTTACTACACGTATATTCCGTGCAATCAATTCTCGTCCATCTCACGTCACGAGAGGCTTCAAAAGCAAAAAAGAGATTATTTATAAGTGAAATATATCTTGATTATCGTACAAACCTAAAAGTTTAATGAATTTTTCTCAAATTTAGACCACTAGGCGACCGTTAGTATTTGTAAAAATACTGCCCATTAACATCCCGTTGCTGGGTACAAACCAACTCCTAGGAATGAAAGGAGGCCAGTTATTGAATAGTGAAGCGATGTTACGTCCTCTGTTATAAATCGAGCGAAGACCGATGAAAATTTTGTTGTAACAGGTCTAACCTTGTAAAAAAAATATTCTCGCTAGTTTATTCGCATCGATAAGTATTCGGGGTATTATGCGCGCGGGTGCGTAATAAATCTTCAAGTTGAAACAAAACTGTTTCACGCATCAGTTGCAATGTCTCCGCTGAGCAAGGAAAAATGTGTTTGTGTATACCGCGACAACTAAACTCCATAACGAAATTGTCGTATTTATGTATATTTCTTAGAGTAGACTCGCCTGAAAATATCGATCCTTACTACTTAGATAGTAGTATATTCCTTGCTTACTACTAAACTCAAGCGCTATTTTTATTTATTATTTATTCGCAAATAATTATATGTGGGAGGGAAATAAATACGCAAGGAAAACTATGCACAAGCAATGAATTTATAGTAAACGATAAATAAACTAAAACAAATTAATAATAATAGTGTCAAAAATTATAAAGTAAAAACATTAATAATAATAAAGTAAAAAAAAAACCCAATTGATTTTGACCTGACCACGGTTCAAACACGGGACCTCGTGATTAGTAAATCCGTATACGGCCATATATTTTGAAAATAAATTTTATAGTAAACTAACGGACAAATATACAAAATAAATTAATAATAATATTGTCAAAAATTATAAAGTAAGAACTTTAATAATAATAAATAAAAAAAACAGTTCATTTTGACCTGACCACGCACAGTGGTGCTGTCATAGGTCATTAGGTTGAAAAATCAATGTCTGATTTGTGACGTCATACTATTCTTCGTTACTCATTAGTAGTCATACTACACGACACTATATAAGAAATCTTGATTCCGTCATAACATAATCGACACCGCGGTCGATTTTCTCTCCACCCTTATAAAATCTTCCCTTAAGGAGAATGAAAGGTTCGTCCCGGTTGCTAATAATAATAGCCTTCCCTTACATATTAACAACCTAATGAAAGCCTGCTTTCCGGAGAGCAGCATTCTATCCCACCCCTGAATATAGGCGTATGGCCAATCGTCTTCAACGGGAAGTCCGATCACGCCTTTCGGATCTTCGAGACCTCGAAAAGAATAATCTCATGGAGAATATCTCTCCCTCTCATACAGCGTACTATCAGATGGCGAGAACCCTCCGCATAGACGCTATTAGTCACATTCCTCCTCTCTCCTGTCCCGACGGTAGTATTGCCTTCGAAGACGAGGAAAAGGCTGAGTGCTTTGTAGACAGCATCGCTGCTCAATGCCCTCCTAGTTCACAACCCACTGACCCCTCCCACATCGAGACAGTGGAGGATGAGGTCCGCCGCCGGAACTCACCCACTGCAGTCTCTAATCTTATCACTGTGTCCAATGATGAGATCTCATCCATCATCAAAGGACTGAAGCCCAAAAAGGCCGCGGGCACGGATGGCATCTCCAAACAAGCCCTGAAACATTTTCCTGAGCAGGTGTTAACCCTATTAGCTATTATCTTCAACGCCTTTTTTTACGTTGGGGAATTCTCATGGATACCAACCTGTCGCGGAGGTGACAGACAGGTTATGCCGGACTCCTACCGGCTAAAACCCCACGGAGTTCAACTCTTCGCTCTTAGTTTGGGCTACGGGAACGCTTTCGCACACTACCGAAGCCCAAACGGCGATAGCGCTTACAGGTTCCATCTCGATGGCGGAGTGGAGTTGGAGTTCTCCATTCCTTCTTCATTTAGGGGTACACGGGAAACACACCGTGCACGCCACCTCGAAGCATTAAAAGACGACGGACAGTCCCTGTGTCCGTCACCTAAGCCTCAATTATGGTGGGTGTAGAGAGATTGATATGCTCTCCATACCATAGCTTTTATTAAAGCTGGGAGCGAGAGGTCGTTCCCCACTACATCCACGAGATCACAACGCAACTCAGCCCATGCTGGGCAGTTCTCAAGGGTATGCTGCGCCGTGTCCTCGCCACTACCACAGTGATGACACTTAGTTGCCGGCTCTCTTCTGGCTATACGGCACAGATACATACCAAAGCACCCAAGCCCGGAAAGCACCTGTATCAGCCGGAAGGTCAGTGACCCGTGCCGCCTGTTCAACCAGTCTAGCAAGACCGGACGAACAGCCTCGACAGTCCTGCTTCCTGCCTTCGGGTGAGCTAGACGCTTTTTCCGCTTTTCAAACATAAGCTGCTGAGCGTGAAGCTTACGCAATTGCCACTCTTTGAGAGAAGGACGATACCCCCGATGTCGAAGTTCCGAGCGCCAATCGTACAGAGACGCAAGGAACTTTGCCTCCATATCCCAGGTGGGGATCCCGCCAAAGCCAAAACACACGCCGCCTCGTAAGAGATAGTCCGGTACCCTCGCACGACTCCGATGGCAATCGCCCTCTGGGGCTTTATCAGGAAGGTGACCGTTCTTTCCATCAGAGCCCCAACCCAAATTGGGGCCCCATACAAAGCTATGGACCGAACCACACCCAAGTAGAGGCGGCGGCAGTTAGCATCGGAACCTCCGACATTGAGTATCAGTTGCTTTAAGGCAGCTGCCGCTCCCATTAGCCGAGGGGTCAAGCGCTTGAAGTGCTCGCGGAAGCTCCAGCGGCTATCAATAATGAGTCCAAGATAACTCATGTTAGACCCAACCTGAATTCGGACATCACTGACAATAATGTGGGATCCCTGTGGCGGCGCGTGCGGTTGTGTTGGCTGTCCACGCTCACCGTCCCCGTACGGTGGGTGCCCTCCCGCCTTCGCTGGCGCCACCGCCCTCGTGCGGTTGTGTCAGCGGTCCGCGCTCACCGTCCCCGCATGGTGAGTGCCTTCCCGCCCCAGCTAGTGTCATCAACCTCGTGCGGTTGTGTTAGCTGTCCACGTTGCCCGTCTTGGCTAACGCTGCCGCCCCCGTGTGGTGGTGTTAAGTTCCCGCGCTCAACGTACGGGGAACGATGAGTGCGTTCCCGCCACCGCTAGCGCCGTCGCCCCGTGCGGCTATGTTGGTTGACCCGCGCTCCCGTCCCCGTACGGTTGTGCCCCGCGCCCCTCTACCCTAAGGGTGTCACTTCCGATGCGGCGAAGAGGCCATTCAGGCCAGAGCCAGTCCCACAGGTGGGGTTTAGGGGGAAGGCACTTCTTCAAAGAGAGCCCCACATAACCTGGAATCTGCAGATCTGCTCAAAGAACTTTGAATGTCTATTATCAAAGTTCTTAGAGCAGACCTGCAGATTCCTCTAAATTTCAGTTTGGCTTATCTCCACTTCATTCATACCTAAGATTTTTCGAATATTTCATACACCTTTCATATAAACTTGACTTAAAAAAATGGCAGGCGCGTTACAATGAAGACAAGGCTCTTGTTGCACAGAAAAAGCAACTTGTTCAACAGCAGTTCAAGGATCCATTGGGTTTAATAGTTGACAAACCGCGTAGTGAAGTAAAAACGAGTAGCAAAGTGGATCGAAATACGGCGAGTAAGTTTTTTTTAAAACTCTGCAATTTCAGCTGAAATTACAGGGATTGATAAAGAACTTATTGATAAATTTTTCACTTGCTACAATGCCTAGTATATGAATAAATTTAAAGAATAACGATCTACAAACTCCTGAGAAGCTTGTCTAAACGTATCCTTGGTATAATTTACCAGTTTCTGTTCATAAAGTTTTGATTCACGGGTCTGAGGTGATTGACTTAGCTCTTTTATCAATAGGTGAGCTCTCTGAAGAAGCTGCAGAGTCATCCAATAAGAATATTAAATTGTTTAGACGACAGAGTTCTCGTAAAATGTCACGAGTTTTGACGAACAATGACCTTTTACACAGACTTCTATTAAATGCTGATCATTTTGTATCAAGTTTGCAAAAATTGCCATGTAAAAAGAAATCTTTATTATCAAGAGAGGTGTTGGATATGTTAGATATATAAGTTAAAATAAATAAATTAAATCTATAAGTTAAAATTTAGTATTTGGTTATAAC
This sequence comes from Parnassius mnemosyne, assembly GCA_963668995.1. Lineage (NCBI taxonomy): Eukaryota > Metazoa > Arthropoda > Insecta > Lepidoptera > Papilionidae > Parnassius > Parnassius mnemosyne. The sequence continues at coordinate 43,389,423 of CAVLGL010000115.1, read as the reverse complement.
TTTTTTATCCTTCTAAATTTTATATATTATTTTTTATACGAATAAATGTCTGTTTATCAAAAAATATACTGTCCATTAGTTGAAAATTACCTCAACTGTCACCAAAATATACTCTTATTTACGATATCACACAGCATTAACGGTAATTCTTAGATTGTTTGATTGATTCTTCCTATAACCACCCATCTTAGAGCGCGGGACCACTGTGCCATGGTTCGAACCCGGGAGCTCGTGATTAGCAAATCAGTTTACGGTTTACGGTAGTTTATTATTTTGAAAATAAATTTACAGTATTTACAGTAACCGAACGGACAAATATACGAAAATAAATTAATTATAACAATCTCAAAAATTATAAAGTAAAACTTTAATAATAATAAAGTAAAAAAACAACCATATCATGGCTACGAACCCCCTACACAAAGCGATTTGCGATAGCGTTTCCGACTAATAGACCCGTTAGTCAAATGCTAATATTAGTTATCTGGTTATTTGCTGTTTATTTCATTATTATGATTTCAAAATAGTTAATGAATGTAAATTACTTTAAATAAAAATAATTTCACTAACAATAAAAGTATTAGACTTAATGAAAAACAAACAAGATACAAATAAGATTAATTTTCTAATGAAAAAAGCTAGTAATCGGGGAATTATACTTTGAAGTATTTATATATTACTAGCTGTTCCCCGCGACTTCTCCCGCGTGGAATTATTTTTCGCGGAACCCTAAAATAAAAGCAGCCCAAGTTACCCCTTATAACATCAGCTGTCTGCCAGTGTTTATAAATATTGACATTAATATTTATACGATACTAACGTCACTCAATTGTTTTGCCTTCCCAGAACCCCTCCACTAACACTTAAACTTTATGGTATGGTATTAAAGTTCAAATTGACTTTTAAGTATTATTACGAATCTTTTTTATGGGAATATAGAAAATTTTTCAGGCATTTTTTTTTGTTTTTTCTCTCCGTAAGAACCATTTTCGTACTTCAAGGAATATTATAAAAAAGAATTAGCGAAATCGATTCAGCTGCTCCCGAGATTTGCGCTTAGCAACACATTCAGCGATTCATTTTTATATTATAGATTACTAGCTCGCCAGGCAGACGTTGTTCTACTCTTTCCACCGACCCTTCCTATAAAAATAAAAAATATCGAGGGTCATTTATCGGGATAAAAACTATCCTATCTCTCAAGTTGGACCAAAATGCACACAGTGTGCAAAATTTCATTGAAATCAGTTCAGTAGTTTAGGAGAAAAAATAAATGATAATTTGCGGAGTTACGCTTTGTTCGAAAAAAGTTTTATTACCGTATTTTTTTTACAGAAAATCATTGTTTTATTAATATACTTTCAGAAACGTATAAAACTTTTATGAATAATTAAAATGAATAATAAATAATATACATATATACATATTTTTTATGTAAACAACTGGTATCTCGGTTTTACCTATAAATTTGCGTTTAATGCACACCTATATAGAAAATTTTTTTTTTCTGATTCCGAGCAAAGTTCGGGCCCAAGAACTATAATATTATACACAAAGTTTGCAAAGATGACTAGAAGAATAAACAATAAAATAGTATGCTTTGCCACTACTGCGCATTGACCCGGAGTGGTTGTAGTTCCGCCGTTTACCGTGCTACAGCGCAGCGGTCTCCTTGCGGGACGCGAAGGTGAAATCGAAAAATTTTCTGGATCAATACCCATTCTTAAGGCAACACATCGAAAACCGTTGAAGCGGTCTATTGCCGAACTGACCCGAATGAAACATAATTTCTAGAAAAACTTCAAAAACGCCGTCATAAGGTTAAATTTGTGTTGCGCCCGCGATGATTAAGACCGCTTAGATATCGCTTATTATCTTAATATATTTAAAAAAATATATTGACTTTAGTAATCAAATTAATGAGCAATTAAATTACGAATATTGACTTTATGAATGTATTTGAGTGGTTCCCATTGTGAAGATTCATAATTATTATTAATAAATAATAATTAAATTCATTATAAAGACATTTAAAAATGTCATAGAAATTATATTTTAAACAATTAAAATGCAAATAATAAGCATAAAGTTCAAATATATTCATTTGGAATATTAAATAATATAGTATTATTTAATATTCCAAACGCATAAATTGTCTCTAAAAATCTCTAAATTTATTAAAATTCTGCTTAAAATATTCAAAATGTATTAAATCATATAAATACAAGTCGAATATATTGAAGAAAAAAAAAGAAAAGAAAAGAAAAAAAACATTTATTCACGGTCTAATAACAATAGATACAAAACAAAGCAAAAAAAAATGGAATTAAACAGAAAGTAAAACAATATTTCCCTAAATTAACAAAAATGTAAAAATAATACATATAAAATAAATAAAGATAAATAACATTTGTAATATAATAGAAAAAATGGATCTAAGTTGATAAAGGTGTTCTTGTACTGTTCCCTTATATGGGGGCGTTGCCGGAGACACATACCCAAGGTTGTACATATATATATGGGATGGTCGGCTGACCGACTGCTAGTACTAAGGTTGCACAGTGACTAGTCCTATATTAGGGACTTATCATAGTAAGGTCTAACGAACCACAAAGCATTAATATAGAAGGTCTCAAATATGTAAAAGCATTATATTGAAAGAAAAGGGACTTAAAAAAGATTATTATAGTGGCATGTAGGTTGCTTCGCAGTCTCCGAGACCAAGGTAAACTTGGCCTCGCTAACCGATGTGTCCTAGACATATCATCTTAGTGTCGGTGGTAAGCGGGTTTTTTGTAGCAATACGACTTGCCCGTGGACATCGCACACCCCTACCGTTTGTGGGCGACGTCTTAGCGCATAGCGTTATGATACGTCGGCTATCTTTTGGATAAGGGTGAGTGTGGTTGGTAGTACTTTTAAGTGCACCAAAAGCATACTCAACATGTCTTAGTGCAATAGCGCTATGATACGTGGAGTTTTGGCTACTGACGTCCTAGTACCGTGCTACTATGATACGTTGGTGGTATTTTTAGTTAACAACATTATCAATTTTGTTACCAAAGTCGATAGGGATCATGTGGGTGTGTTGTGAGGGGGCACGATCCGTATGATAGTTGCATTCATGCTTACTGCTACTTGCAGTATTGCGTCTTGTGATGGATCTGCGGGTATACTGCACCTGAATCGATGCATCTTGTGGTTCTGGTCGATGGAGGTATGCGGGTGGTGATGTCTGCTGGGACTGTATAGGGGACCTTGGGATGGTGTAAGCCCGACGATAGTCGTATTGATGCTTGTTGCGTTCAGCAGCACTGCGTCTCTGCGACGGTTGTTTGGCGGGTCGCTATTCTCAATGGCGCTCCCTGCGTCTTGGTTTGACTCACAACCTAAGTGGCTTTTCCCAAGTCGGGTCCCTTCATTGCGGGACTGCAGACTGTCTGTCCTCCATGATGTTTTACATAACAACATAATAATTATATCTCTATAAAGTTCCCACCTTTGAAAGATTGAAGGCAACTTGTTGGTGGGTGAGACAAACATGATCGAAAAATGCATATACTCAATGTCAGTGACACAAACCCTTTCTAATGGCGAATTATTACTAATATCTTATAACTGCCTATTGGCTATATCTGCCATTGTATTGGTTGGTGGAGCATATGTATCGACCTCATGCAGGTGGTAGCTGGAGGGAGAATCTGAGGAGGCTCTCAAGGCTGCGGCCGAAAGCCGCGCAACGTGGAACCCCATTCCCTTGAGGTGAGCGGTATGAGTCTTCATGACACGCTCTGCGGCCAATTGGCCGTGCTGACCATGCAATTAGTGGTGATGCCTTACACTTACATCACGTCTGCAGGAACGGCGGTCTGGCAGGTGGTGGCGCTCACGGAGAGCTATTTATGGCCAGTGTGCCTATTGTTGCCTAACCCGTGTGACGTACATTCACTGTGGCTGGATTTGATCGTATTCTGTATGGCGTTTACACGCATTGACATGCGCGACTTCGGTCGATGTTTGTGCTTACGCACTATCAACGGGCCAAGTCCTCTTTTACTGATTCGCCAGTTATTTTGCTGTGGACTACGGTCCAGTTCCCAACTTAGTGTACCCTTCGGGGGAAGCGCATTAAAATGGTTGGCGCTCACCGTGCATGGCGTGTGCGGAGCCGTGTGCCTCCTCCACATTTTTATTAAAATGTGGGAGAGCGAAGCCCTTGTATCTGGTATTTGATATAAATATTGTGAGCCTTTTCCAAGCGGGAAGGAATTAATTAATAAGGAATTGACTATTGTGAACCTGATACAAGTGGAATAGGGACAATTTATTGTTCTTAACTATTTTTGAGCTCTGTCTTCGTGAACGGGGTTCTTTAGCTTATTATAAGACGCTACAGCTTTCGATTGCTCTCGTGAATATTCATTCTTCCAAGATACACCTAAAAGAACTAAGTTACTATACAAACACAATGTATAAATAAGGGTCCTACCTAAGACGATCACGCCATAAATTTATTATACGGCCTATATTTAAACCTTTAGAAAGATCAATGTATGATTAATATACTGGTCACGTAAATTAGATATATTTATATATCTTATAAATATAGATTCTGAAGAAATACAAGTATAAATATATATAGAAGAAAGGGGGGGGTCGTTACACCATGTAGATTAGTAGTAATTTCGTTGTAATTTCAACTATAGTGATTTTTAGAGGTGTTTTCGTAAATAATTATGATCGAGTCAAAATTTTACAATCGTGTTTTTGAACTAGCAAATTCAAGATAAATGTATGAATTTACATATATCAAAATTCCAGTTTGGTTAGTCGTGTCATACTCCTCCTATACTATTCGATGAAAGGAGGTGCATTTTTTCGCGGTGTCGCCTTAACGGGAACCACAATGTTTTTGTTACATATTGTATACATAAATGAAACAAGATTGATGCTACAATTCAATTCTATAAAAAAAAGGCTATCAAACTATTTATCAAAATAGATAAGTATTAACAGTACGAGAAAGAATAAATAGAAAAGAAGAAAAATAATGTAACAACTTACATTACATTTCTTCCTTGGATTTATTCGAGAATTTTGCAATAGTGTCTTTAACTGGGCTGCTTGCCAGATAAAATGCATCGTCGTTTATCTTTTATACAAGTAAATTGGTTAAAGATATCAGAAAACTGTTCGCTTAAAGTAAATCGTTATATTTTAAGTTAATCTCCGTAAACAATAAACAACGTGATTTGCATCTTATAATTTATAATAAAATCCCAAATAGCAGTTTTTATTTCAAATATTATATACGTTTCCAATTACTCTGCATAATAAATTGGAAAACACTGAGTTCAAATGGTATATCACAAGAGAAGATAAAATATTTTTAAATGCTTAATGAAATGAAGGAAAATCATAATATTGTGAAAGATATTTCCGTAAACCTCAAAATATCATATCTTCAACATTTATTTAGCAAGAAATATATTTTACGCCGATCTACTTACGGTACATTTCCATTTTAAATAAAACATAGTGTGAAGTTATCTTTACGAGTGCGATGTAACGTTTAAGCCTAATTTTATATAGCAAAAGCTAATTACGGCTCCGACACAGATTCACAATTTTCTTAATAAATGAAGCATTTTTACTTTAAGTAACTTTCCGCAAAATGTTCTTTCAATTTTACAAACATTCTTAAAGTTATTCTAAAATGTGAGTTTTACTCGTTAAACTTTTGTGGTATTTAGTACTTGAAAATAATTTTAAATTCTGTTAAAGTTGACATTTGAAATAAATTAAAATAAAACGAATCTATATATTTATTTATGATTTGTTTGCACAAAGACGCGTACAAAAGGGCTGACTTTGTATCACAGGGTATTCTCTGCCAGTCTACCTCCAGGTTGATCAGAAAATATTAAAGGGTGCAAAGTGCAAAAGTTTTATAAACTATTAAGATAACAATAATGCACTAGAAATAGTAAATATAACATAATACATAAACAACAACGCAAATACATAAATAATATAGACACTACCTAAATATATTAAGTTTCCGAATATAAAGTAGTTAAAGCCAGCTAGTTAAGAGTACATAAACAGAGAGATCAGCGCTCTTGCAGTGAAAGATAGTGAATTCAAAGCTGGTTTCTAAGTTATACCTTACTGGTAGCAGTACGTATGGTAATTCAATATTAATATTGAGAGTGAACATTTCAAATATTATAGAAATAATCTGCCCATTGCCTATTGGTCACATGTATGTATGAGGCTTAGGATACATGTAAAACACGCCGTCAACGCACGTACACTATTTTAATTTTTTAAGAAAAAATCTCACATTCAATATATTTGATATATTATATCTATCAAGATAGGAACAGTATTTTATGTGAAGCCGAACCTGCACCTTATAAAATTGCAGGCGGTGTGCCGGCATGAAATATTGTTCGGCCCTGCTGAGCACGCCAAGCTATTTAGAAATCAATTTGGCCTTCCCTTCGAAGTGACCACGAAACTGCACCACACTCTGGACTAGACAATGATCCGAGGAGCCAAAAGGGGCGTCGACGGAGACCTGATATCTGTCCGGATGAGAGGTCAGCAAAAGGTACAACAGGGAAGGTGCGTGATCTTGGACATCTGAAATCCGCGTAGGAGAAGTAACCAGTTGTGTCAGACCATATCCCAAAACAAAATCATGAACAGATCTCCCCGATCCCCGCATGATCGGTAAAATGTGAATCACGGTTCATTCATTCGGCGTGGTGGGCGTTAAAATCGTGATGGATCTGCTGTAGCAAGGAATCTGTAACCATTTTGACTTGGTTGACGAGTCGGTCTGTTTGGACATTACGATATGGGACCTACAGAGACACCCGTGGACGCGCGGGTGGTCGTCACTGTCTACGCGTAGCCAAAGGATTAACAGGTCGAAATCTTCAAGACTGTCGAGGCACAACGAGGGAGAACAGACACACAGGATAGCAAGGCAGGGGTCGCCTTGGTCTTATTCGTCCCGCCGTCCCGCCGCAGCTAGCGCCGCCGCCCCCGTACGGTTGTGCTGGCTGTCCACGCTCACTGAATTTTGCCCTCCCCCTCAGATTAAGTGGAGCAGCCCGAGCACCCATGCTCAGGAATGGAGTAGCTTGGTCGTGGATGCTCAGTGAGGGATTCTCCATTACCAAGTGTAGTGGTACCCTCCTGAGATAGTATTACATTTAATTTCGCTACCATGTTGATGGGGGGAGGGTTATGGGGCCTCTAGCCACTTGCACTTTTTTTATAGAATATGGGTGACAAATCCTTAGGGGTGAGTGACTTTGGGAGCGTCCATTAGTTACGTGAGGTATTTAGAGGAGCTAGGGGTCGAGCCGAAATTCACCCAATCTCACATGGGGAGAGGGAGGGTCTTGACAAATATCATGTAATTTTTTACGCTAGAAAAAGTGTAAAATTTCAAGAAAGTTGGACTAAATTAAGTAAAATGTGGCTAAATCTAAAAATAAAATGTTTTAAATAAACCCAATGCAATCAAGCACACATTAACGTGTTCACACTAAAAATACGCATTTTGAAAATTCTTACCAGAGAATTGGGGGGAGGGTGCGTGGTTCGAGTCATATTACACGAAATCTCACCAGGAGAAGGGAAAGGGTTGAAAAATCATCAATTTTACACTGGTATTCTGTGAGAGCGTGGTCCTGCCCCCGGTCGAGCCGATCCATTCGTGGTACAACCTTGATATAGCTGCAGCCTGGCTCTATCACGAATAAATGGTGATAGAATTACTTACATCACCATTGCGCCTCATATGTGGTGTTATTCATCAACGTTTCGTTCCGTGAATGTCGTAAGAGTCGTCCGTGAGAAGTGTCAGAAAGATCTCATAAACTCTGATAGATGTCTCGTTTCTACCAGATATAAAGTACCCAAATCAGTGGAGAGGAGAGTCAAAGGTGCAAGCATCTGGAGCTAAAAATTTTATATACTCTCACGGAATTATAAAGAAGATATAACCATATCTTCTGCTAATTAATAATTATCTACTCATATACCTAATTACCAGCGGTCTTGTAACTAAACGACCTAACACAACGTTTTAATCTTACAATCAATCACTAGCCCATTCATAAGATATAAAGTTATATGAAAAATTATCAAGTATTGCTTACAGTAAGAAAACCTTTTACATTACAAGTCTTACAAGATGACGCAACACCATATAATTCTGTCATGTTATATTCGGCTGTAACAGCTCTCGCAAATATTAATAATGAACACAAGCATATCAACTAATGTCTTAGCGCAATAAAAGTACTCTTTTCTTACACACATATAGTAATCGGAGGGAAAGACTGGCCAATTACTCTACTCCTTTGCTGTGCGCATTACTAACCATAGCATCAGACACACTTTATGATCTAATAACGGTGACATACAAGTATACAATCCACCTGGTGGTATGTGGATGATGGTACATAGACTTCTACATCTATATTCGATTAAGAATCAAAATTCAGATGCGTTGCCATCCGTTAAGGACTAGGATAGAAAGCCTCGTTACCAATAAAAATGGTTTCCAATGATTTGCACTCATTATACAAAACGCAGTAGCATAAAGCTGCTATTTTACGCTGGTATACTGAGAGTGCAATATAGGTGTAAGGGGCTCTACCGCAAAAAAATTGTTATTGAGATACCGAATCAAGGATATATGTATATGTCCATGGGCCACAGCATCCACTTACCACTGACTGCGAATTGTGCGCTCATTTCTCACCTTATCGTGTATTTGTTTTTTAAATAAACTCACAAAAAATATAAAATAATTGCATTCGTTGTGGGTATAGTTAAAACTGAATTAGTTGAACGCGACCAGTAATACATTAAACTATTTTTAATCCATACATTTATATAAAGTAAAAAATTAACGCTATATACGTCCTACTACATACTGGGCACAGGCCTTCTCTCACTCCCGAGAGGGTTTTAGGACAAGGAAGTTTCCGCCGCGCTGCTCCAGTGCGTGTTGGCGGACTTCACATGTCTGACTTGACATGCAGGTTTCCTCACGTGTTTCCTTCACCGCCGAGCACTTGGTAAATCAGAACATAAAATTGTAATTAACAATGTCATTGGTGCCAGCAGGGATCGAACCCGGATTTGCTCGCGTACTGTGAAATTTAATGCGATCACTAAGCCCCTGACCTACCACGACATATTTATATGAAACTAACTATACCTAATACACATGAAAACAGACCTACCTACCTTTTAAGCAGCAAGAAGAAAATATTTTCATTCATTATTCAGAGTGAAGCACGCACTTTTAATTTCTAAAAGATTTATAAAAAGGTTTTTCAGCTTTTAGTCTTGTTCATGCACTGAAAACAGAATATAACCTCGCCGCTTTTGCTCCGAAGTATAGTTTCATTCCTTAATATAGTGGCTACTATAAAAAAATATAAAAAATAATTTTTTTCAGCATAGATTAGATGTAGTACTTATTTAAGAGTAACTTTTAAACAGGAAACCATAAAGCAACACGGGCCGCCGACGTGCCGAACGGGAGGAGCCATATGCAGGAGTTCCCATGTGCCAAATTGTAAGACCTAATATGACACGACAGGTGACCTACCAATGTTCACAACTTTATTTTATAGGATAGGGTGACAAACGAGCACACGTCCACCTGATGGTAAGTAGTTGCTGTGGCCCATAGACATCTACATCTACCCTCTTTTGCGAATCAAAATGCAGATGCGTATTCACCCATGTGGACTAAGATGGAACGCCTCTTTTCCAGTAAAACAGGTCACCGGTTCTCTACACTCACCATACGAAACACAGCAGCGTTAAGCTGCTATTTTACGCTCGTATTCTGTGAGAGCGTGATCCCTCCCCGGTCGAGCCGACCCATTCGTGCTACAACTATACTACTAATATAGCTGCAGCATCGCTCTATCACGTATACAACTTAGATTATTGATACGTCTTCGCGTGAGCGCTCGATGACTTATTAATAATCTAAGGTTCACAATAAAACTAATTGCAACCGCACTGCTCACTAGACTATGTTTAGTTACGCAGTTGAATCGACGTTCTACAAAAATGCCAATTTTTTCAGTTTTTTGCTGCAAAAGCGATCTGCCACGTCAAATTTACAAAAATATGGTGTTATCTTTCATATCAATAGTAATAACAATCCATAGTTGCCATAGTAACGGTCGTGTTGTTTCGGATTTGGCAGGACACTCGCTCTCATACAATATGCGGTTCGGTCGTGCGACTGATCTGATTCTGTATCCGTGTTGTTGCTGTCACTGAGCGATAGTTTTGATATAGGTACCGGTTTGTAAATAGTTATAGATGAAAATGGCAAATGGCAAATATGGTCTATACAGCTATACCTAGTGCATATAATTATTAGCATTAATAATTGCACCCTGTTCAGTACTCCCACCATACCTGAGCTCTTTATATAGGGTCGAGCATGTAAGGCAGACGATCAGATTACAAATAAAAATCGATATATATATATATATATATATATATATATATATATATATATATATATATATTATTGTACATATTATATTACATTCAATAATTTAAACTAATATCAATAAAAAAAATTCAACCGTCAGATTAAGGTAATTCCTTCGCGTCTGTATAATAATCTGACGCGCTCGAGTATTTTGCATTTTTAAAAATCGGCCACGACTTTTGGTCGCCTCCAAATCCTCAGTTTTTGAATAGGAGCTACTTGAGGGTTCCTTAACATCCCTTCTCAATATCTCACGCGCTCGAATAAATTTTTTTTTCCTATTTTCTACCCTTTCGTACGGCCACCCCCACCATGCAAAACCGGCAGATTAATATTTCTCCGTTATCAGAAACACGTGGGGCGCATACACTATCAATATCTGAAGCGCCCCAGTATTTCTTTTTGACCGTTTTTTTTTTTACATTTTTGAAAAACTGTACAGGCTCCACCCACCAGTGAGAGGACATACCTTATAAGCTTTTTTATATTTGTTATAACCTCTTGGGCTCCTTTACTATTACATACACTATGTCCAGATAATATACTATGTCCAGTCCGTATTAGACGTACAACATTAAAAAAAAACTATCTAATTTCATTTTAAGCAATTAAATTGTCATTAAAATACGCAGTCGTTAATTGTATAATAAAATTTATCTGTCTAAAATAATTTGACTTCATTTTTAAATGTCAGTTAATTTAAAATCTCAAGACTATTTGGAAATTTATTATAAATAATAGGTCCCATGCCAATTACAATTTTGCTCATCATAGCTGTATTGTTCCACCAACTATTGTCGAACGTAATGGACGTGTTCTAACGTTGGGACGTAAGTACTTCATGGACTTAATATAATAGTAAATACATCACGTCATGTCCAACAAGGCGGTAATAAAGTGTGATGTGAGAGGTTGACTTCCTACTATACGATATTTTTGACGTGACTGAAGTTACGATATGGCGGCGATCGATAAAATGTAAAGTTACAAAGAAGTTAAGTTAAGTGTGGATGGTGTCAGATTATGAGACAGTTCCATTGTTTCCACGGTGATCCTTTCTGCAGCGCAAGCATTCCTCATTTTCCCACTGTTACCTGACTGATTGTTATTGCCCAGTTCCAGGGTTACGACACGTTAACTCTGATCGGTGACTTTATTTTATAACATGACTTATCAGTGACTTTATTTTTTGACGTGACTGATCGGTGAATAGGACGTGACTGTGACTTGACGGTGACATGATTTTGACTTAAAAGTAATGTGACATTTGTGTACGAGTATGCATGTAATTTTTTGTTCCATAAACAATTTAAGTTTTTTTTTAGTTTCCTATAACGTTAATGGCAAATGAGGAAACCGAGTCTTACTTCTTACTCACCAACATGGCTACCGCGGTTCTATATTATAAATTGATTAACTAAATTTCTTTCTTCTAAAACTCATTTTTAACAGTTAAATAATTTAAAAATTAAAATTTTGTACAACAGACTTCAATATAAATTATGAGGAATAACTCAATAAATATTTGTTAAACCTTGATCAAATTTATATAGAACCACATGTGAAACATCAGCTTTCAAATAAAAAAGAATCATTAAAATCCGTTTACCCAAAAAAAAGTTATGAGGTAACAAACAAAAAAAAACATAGAGTCGAATTTAGTACCTCCTCCTGTTTGAAGTCGGTAGAAAATATAACAAAATTGACTGCTGAGCAATATCGACGGTTACGGATACAAATCTTACACATGAGACGTGTTTTTATTGCCTACAAATTCTTGTTCCGGATCTGGATGTATATCCATGTGTGATTTATTTACACGTAAAATGTTTCCACATTACGGTAGAAATACCTAGTGGTAATAATATAAATACATTTTATTATAAACAATAATTTTATATTTTACGTTGTAGAGCCACGCTGCAACTACAATAAGGCTGTGGCACGAATGAGTCGGCTCGACCGGGGTAGGAACACGCTCTCATAGAATACCAGCGTGAAACAGTAGAATAATGCTGTTGTGCATGGTGGGTGTAGAGAACCGGAGTCCATTTGTACTGATAACGAGGCATTCCATCTTAGTCGTCAAAAGTGAAAACCCATCTGCATTTTGATTTTTAATTTAAGATAGATGTAGATTTCTATGGGCCGCAGCATCACTTACCATCACGACTGTATGCTCGCTTGTGACCCTAATTCTTTAAAAAATGTGACAAATAAGTACGCAGTCTACCCGATGGAAATTGAATGCAGTCCAGTAAAACTAACATAAAATATTCTTGATTAATATAAAACTGCAGAGACGTTGTCACCACTAAGTCCAAAGATAGAAAATGCTTCCATTGAAAATGGTACTATATATAAAAAGCAAAACAAATTACGAACATTTGCAATTATTCCTTGAAAGCCATTTAAATACAAACGCAAATTAATGATGTTCCACGTTCGTTAATTTATCATTTCGACGTGGCGCAACATGATTTACGCATACAGGTACTACCTACAGATCAATTCGCTGCTATCCTATTATTAATCTTAATTGAATTCTGTATGAGATTCAGTCTGATTTAGAATTCAAAGACCAGATTAATTAGGCCTATAGACATACACATTTACAAGTTTATTATAGAGAGACAAGAAAAAAATTTTTTTTAATCTATCTCATGCCATTTGGATTATGCGGCAATGACTTATTGCTTCTATGACCCTTGAGCTATGGCGGACATCATGTCCTAGAAATTTTTAACTCACAAACGTGCAGAATTCGCCAAAAGAATTTCCTCACCAACATGCACCATAATATCGATGAAAATCGATCGTAACAACTGATTCAATACAGAAAAAAATTCTGGAAAATTTAAGAGAAATGTGAATTTAATCTTTTGAAAAGATTACACACATACTAGTAGATTTACTACACAAACAAAGATGCTAGAGGCCATAATAATTACGCACATGTATATTATATCCTTTACACATTTTATTAAGAATAATATTGTTGTAAGTCAACAATAGATTTGTCTCTTTTAATGAAAAATAATAGTTGAAGGCACAAAAACCTTACTTAGTACGTGTTATAATGTTTTCTCCCCTTACTGAAATTGGCGAAATAGTCTGGAATAAATCCTCGGCGGTTTGCGATATTGCAGATATTTTGTTTCGGATGCTGTAAATTTCGAGATAATAATTAGCTAATAAAAATGTCAGGTATATAAAACAGTAATTAATGATTCGATGACATTTATTCGAATCATTGATGATTATTACCCGACTTTACGATATATAACTCGACTCGACATACAACATATGACCATATCACTAGTAGAATCATTCCGATAAGCGGAGTGTATTGTTATGAGTATTATGGCTGCAGCACAAATAAGTCGATCCTATTCTCACAGCATAATCAAAGGAAAGTAGCAGTGTTACAATACTGATGAGAATCGAACAACTCTTTTTAAGCATGCAAGAAGCAACGCATTTTTTTTATCGAGGAGAGATTTACCATATTATCTAGTTGCCATAAGGTGATCTGTGTGTGAACATTAATACGACTGACAGAATGCGCTATACAAATGAATCATATCACAAACGCGGTTGATAGAACGTTAATGGCCAGCATGTGTGTGGTATTATTTTTTTTTTTGGAGAAAACTATTGAAGGCGAAATTATAGCTAAAGTTAAGATTACGGTGTATTGGTATGAAAACTTTACCTCGCTCCCGCAATCGATCGAGGACAAAAGCAGGAAGAATTTTAGAAAATATTCAATCCAATTTCAAAGATACCTTCGCCTAAATGTTAATCACTTAATTTTAGTCTCGACGGGCAATGTGGGTAGACTGTTTAAATGAAAAGTTTAAACTTTTCGACTTAGTTTATTTTTTTATAATATTACAATAAAACCTAATTTGTATAATGTATTAACATATAGTGGGGACCGCCCTAAACTTCGTCTACCGGTACGAGGCTACCACTCGAGAACGTTTCTTAACCAAAAGTCATGGAGGAAGTTGATGAATGCAGGTGGCTTAGGAACGTGTTTTGTGAAGGGTCCCAAGCCCTACGTTCAGCGGTGGACTTGTGATGTTGATGATTATTATCAGCATAACCTAAAAATAATAAGCCTTTTCATTTGCTATTTATATTGTTTAAATAGCGATTTAGTATCATCTTTTTGACTTTTTATCAGGTCAATTAATACGTTTCACGTTTCTATATTTTCACGACCCTTGTCTATATGTTAATTTTTTATGAAATGATTTTGTTTTTGCGCAATAGGTATGTTTATGTAGATTTGCATAGCTTCCAAAAAGTTTTAAATAGTTTATGTTGCACAGTTTAATCACTGCACTTCATTTCAGCTATGCATTGTAGCAACGAAAACAACTAATCACGCAAACTCTTTGAGTGGCGGCTGTGTGAAAGAGCTATTTAGACTTCATGTAACGACCAGAAAGCAGCAATAAACGGTAAAATATAGACGTGTGTTCATTACAAAAGTACAGACTATTTCTGAGTAATGGAATGACGCTATCCAGTATCCCGTTAAATTTTCAAATTCTCCAAGTAAACCCGACCATCTACCACGTAATTCAAAAGTTAGTGTTTCGTTAATATAGTGTTAAAAAAATTAAAGCCTACTTAAATTGCTATAGTAATAATAGTATCACGTATAAAATTGTGAAATAATGCGTAAAATAAGCACTATCACGTTTAATTGTTTTGAATTTAAAAAAAAACTTATTTTTAACATTTACGTTTTAGTCATGGTTGATAATAACCCCTGGGAATGAGGTGGTCGCATCCAAGCAGTTTCTAAAATAAATTTTGTAAATAGTTCGTAATCATTTATATTGTAAAATTTATTTTTAAAAAAAAGTCCCCCTGGGTTTCTTGCTGGTTCTTCCCAGGACAGAGGGTTTTTTTTTCGAACCAGTGGTAAAGTAAAAAATGACTTTCAATAAGAATTACACATGTAATGTATATTGAATAAAAAAAAGTCACGTTACGTATATCAGTTTTTTAGGTGGTAGAGTCACGCTGCAGCTATGTTATGGTAGTAGCGCGAATGGATCGGCTTGACCGGGTTAGGACCACGCTCTAATTGAATATAAAAGAGGAGCTAAATGCTGCTGTGTTTTGTATGTTAAACAAAAAATACGGTTCTGGATGTTTGTTATTACAAAATGTATTTTTGTAAAAAGCTTCCATAGTACAGAAGAAATTCCGAGTGCATGGGAAAGGTTTTACGCAAAAAAGTGTTTTAAAAAAGTTATATATGTGCGATATGACACACGTTTGCTTATTTTAGAGATCGTAACTCAAGAGTCTATATAATCACTTCGTTTTAATCCGAACAACCTATCATCATCTGCTACACTACAACGCTATAATATCACAGACAATGTCAGTTTTGTTTATTAATTTAGTATAAGGGTCACTACTCTATAAATCGCAGTCTAAATTTCAGTCTTGATTAAGACTTCTATAAAGTAGATGTAATTAAATAGTATTATTTTATTGATCTTAAATCGTAACACCCACTCTATTATGTTCGCTTTTTTTTATAGGATAAGGGTGACAAACGAGCACACAGTCCACCTGATGTTAAGTGGTTGCAGCGGCCCATAGACATCTACATCTATCCTCTGTTACAAATCAAAATGTAGATGCGTTGTCACCCGTGAGGACTTAGATGGAATGCCTCATTTCCAGTAAAAAGGGCCTCCGGCCACCTGCACTCACCAAGCGAAACGCAGAGCTAAACCTCTACTTCACGCTGGTTTTCTGTGAGGTCGTGGTACTATCTCGTTTCGAGCCGGCCCATCCGTGCGACAGCAAAAGCTGCCGCGTGGCTCTACCATTGTTAAAAGTATACAATTATTAATAATAAATAATTCAACAAAGCATAATGGTTATAACAGTAATAAAAACCCGACGTCATCAAAAACTTTAGTATCAAAAAGTCACCTCCCCTTCTTTTGTATTTGCAGATGCAATATATAAACATTATATAGCCTATGTAACTCCCATAATTAAGACAAATATAATGACTTTTCATTTGACTTTGATTTTCATTTTGTAATAATCTATCAAGCAGTTTAAGCTACAGAGTGTGCTAAAGAAATAGACATAAATGACGTACATGCATACAATACATACTCTCGAAAAACATTACCCACCTTCTAGGGCAGTCGGGTAAGTAAAATTTTACCTCAATGTCATTCGAAAAATATGTAATCATGCGATTAATAAATGACCTCAGAACCCTGCTTTGTGGCAATCTAAGGCCAATGTTCAGCTGTGGACTTGTGATGGGTTATAATGATGATGGTAAAATAGTCGCTCATAAAGAATGCATCCTTATCCTTGAGTTTGAAGTTAATCAAATGTACAATAAAGTTGATAGACTGAAATAGTGAAATGAAGGCAGAAGTTTTCAATTGCTGATCGCTCCCCTTGAGAGATCTCACCTTTGGAGAGAAGCAGCACTTGTGGATCTGCGGCAGACTTCAACGGTCAAGTCAGGTGTAACCTTTAATTTATTGACTTAACCTCAATGTCATTCGAAAAATATGTAATCATGCGATTAATAAATGACCTCAGAACCCTGCTTTGTGGCAATCTAACGCCAATGTACAGCTGTGGACTTGTGATGGGTTATAATGATGATGATAATGATGATACCGCTATAAATAGAAGGACGCGATGTCTCTGTGGCATTTCTTATAGTTGCTGGTCACGAAATCAATGGAATATAATGGAATTCTCTTAGACTGGGACTACATCACGACCAATATTAACTAGTAGTTTAAAGAATTGACAGTGCAGTTTAAAAACACAAATATAAGTGAATCCTTTACTTATTTATTTTTAACTTAACTTTGATTAAGAAATAATAAAGCAAGTAACAGTAACTGTGGTTAATAATTGAAAACAATAATTAAAAAAGAGCTATGCGAGCAATTTACAATTTAAACTTACGGGAGTCTTTGAGAGAATTGTTTAAAGAGACTAACATATTCACTATAGCTTTGCAATATATGTATGTAAAAATATTTCATTATTTACAGTAAAAAGTGACATTCATACAATCAACATCAGAAATAAGCATAAATTAGTGCTTCCCTCCTTAACACTGAAGATAGTAGTTAGCAACTCCATTACAGGGCAATGTGTACGCTTCTTCAATAAGACACTCAAAGAGAAAGTAAACTTACCTTTATTTTTTTAAATAGGTAAAATAGTCGCTCATAAAGAACGCATATTTCACACTCCATGACTAACGATAAAGATGCTTGGTTAAAATATCTTTCAGGTTAATACATATAAAATCTCATTTTCAAATTTGTAAAATTTAATAAGTTATATTTTTAACATAAATAGTATTAGATATTATATATTTTTATAGATATTATATATTTTTTCAATATGACAATGTCAAATAACTACAATAATAATAAAAAAAAACTAAAACTAGAAACTTAATTATCATATAGTCCTACTCCCCGCGGTATCGTGTCAAGAACGCTGGCTGCGTTTCCCCGCTGAATGGCTATCTTAGCCTTTGAGCTAGAAAAGAACCAGCCCTCTTATCACCAGCAGCAACGACCAGCCGAGGATGGAGTTCCTTTAAGAACATTTTCACCAGGACAGAGCGTTTGCCATGTCTGCCCTGCCTCCGTAGCAAAGCATAGGTCGACTTTATTATTTAAAATTATGTTACATAAGTCACTGACACTGTTTAGGCCCAAACATGGGCATTTGAATTGCATCCAATAGCGTGTGATTCGCAGCATCGCCCGATGGTGTGAGGTGACGTGAGCGCTGCGGCGGGGGGGGGGGGGGGGGTATGCCGCTCCCGGCGTCGGGCCGGGTGGGCTGAGGGGTCAGTAGCTTGACCGCAGTGGCTCTGTCGACTAGTTATATTCTTTGCGACCGCTGGATCGGTTGCGCGCGGCCAGTTTTTGGTTTGATGGTCCAGAATTTGATTAATTTTGCGCGCCTAATTTACTATCGAAGATTTGGGTCCCTTTAAGACCGCCTCGAATGCAGTGCAGTGTTACTAGAACAGCGTGGTCGCGTACCGTATAACCTCTATATAGTGTCGTTTTTGTTAGCAAGCTTATGCAACAACGAGGAGTTTTATTAAGTCTAGAAAAAGAGATTCTCTGCGCGGACGCCGGGTCGGTTAATTGTTTTGGAAGTTAATATTGATTGCGATCAACGTCCGGTCATTGATGCGTGTGGAATTTACTATTGTAGTTTTTTCGTTAGACTCGTGAGACCGCTTTAAGATCGCTTCTATTTTGAGTTATCATTTTAGTGCGTTTACGCGATAACGAGGCCTGTCTAAGTGTTGAGTGATTAAATTAACTTACCTTTGTTTGCAAGTAATTTACGTCAGTTTGTATAGTGATTGCACTTTGAAGCGCATTTGCAATATTAATTTTGCTCGTGTGGCATTTGATATAGTACGGAGACATTTTCCATTGTCGGTTAAACGCTGAACTTTGTCACTCGAGAGTAGAACGCATGTGCTCGATTATAATTTTGTTGCTAAGTGAACATACCTTTGAACTTTGATCGACCGTTCATTAGTTGTGCCGTGTGTCACGTGTTTGAGTACGATTAACGAGCCTTATCCTTGAGTTTGAAGTTAATCAAATGTACAATAAAGTTGATAGACTGAAATAGTGAAATGAAGGCAGAAGTTTTCAATTGCTGATCGCTCCCCTTGAGAGATCTCACCTTTGGAGAGAAGCAGCACTTGTGGATCTGCGGTCAGACTTCAACAGTCAAGTCAGGTTACATTGTACACACTACTACATAACACTTTATATGCACCATCACTTATCACCTGACGTGTACCCTGTGGTCAACCCTACCTCCTGAAACAGGAAAGTTGTGCTTGCTTATTTGTCAGCCGTTTTTGTAACTTATTTAGAACGTTTATCCATAGGCCTTTGGGCCCCGTCCTCTGTTGCCCGTCGAGGTGGCTACTATGGGCCCTAGCCCAATCGGCTTTTGTCGGGGCAACTCAGGGCGTGAACAGACACTATGCACGGAAGCAAGAAAAGCAGGCAATGCAACGCTAGAAAGATTTTACCATTTTTACATAAATTGGCCAAACGATGAAACAGTTCGTAGCTATTTTCTTTGTATGAGTATAGTGTTAACACTAAGTAACAATTATTATTATTATGATATGTTAACGTTCTTAAGTACTTTCTTTAAAATCTACATGAATAAAGATATTGGATTTAATTTGAAGAGCCAATTTCAAGCAACTTAAAAAATAATTTTACATTCCGAGGTCGGGGCTTTAATTCTTTTATTCAATATGTTTTAGTAAAGACTTCAGAATTATTTTATTCTTTTTAGCTGTCTGAAGTCGGCTTTTTTATAAAAAATTATTTTTTATAAATGATTACGTTTCACAAAGTGAACCTCTTCTGACTGCTTTACGTCTCAACAATATAATATCGTACAAGGTCTATTTTACTAAGATCAAAGTGAATAAGCGAAATAATTTCGAAACAACTACTTTGATGATTACAGTCAACTAGAATTGCTTAATTCAAAATGTAGATTTTCCAATGCTACGAGTAGCAGGTTCTAATGCATAACATGATAAATGTATTACTAAGTCTGCGCGAAATGACACAGATATAGACAGACATGCCCATACAATGCTGGGCAAAAGGGTCAATAATCAGACTGTTTTTATTTCTAATCTGTATAAAATATCCGCCGCAAATTTTATAGTAAGACATAGCAAATCGTTCTTCCTGTTGATGAAAAATCGCGCTATGTAAGATCAATAGGAAAAACTATAATTTTACGCAAACCAAATTAATTCTAGCCAAATTTGTATATTTAGAACGAAAACAAAATTTATCAGTTTTACGATTTCAAATACACCGAGAATTCTATTTGGGGGTACCGCTTGAGTAACAAACTAAGGAGCTTATGAATTTAGTCCTATTTCTGAAGTTGATCGAAAACTGTTAGCGGAGCTGTCACTGCTACCTCCACAGTGACAGTTATGGATCGAACAAAACGGACAACGCTTTTATAATATAGTGTAGGTTTGAACGCCCTCCGGGCTAAATTAGTATCCACTACCCCATACTATTCTGTGGGTGTCGAAAGAGGTGACAGGGGGAAACTACAACAGGAGATGGGAAGCGGTACAACTCTTAAATAATAATAAAAAACTGCGGTTGCCAACCCACCCGCGTAGTGACTATGGCAAGCATCTGTCCAAAATAAATTGCTATCCCAAGCTAAAAAAATTAATAAATAAATTTGTGAAACCGTTTAAAATAAATAATTTTATATAAACGTGTAATAAAAATCCACTTCTTGAAAAGAAATTTATAGAAGACACCATAGTTACCAGTTACCATCAAGTGAACTGTGTGCTCGTTTGTTACCATTTCTCCTATAAAAAAAAACATTGTTGAGCATACCTTGATTAGTTAGCCTACGGCCTACTATAATCTTTACGATATGGTAGTGTGTTATACGAAACATTCCAAGCTAATTTCAAACCCCTCATAACTAAAAATATTAAATATGTTGCAACCTGTTAGTAGCACTTGCTTAAATCATAGAATCTATAGGTAGTACGTTATTTGAACTGCTATGGAGCTTGGCACCAGATTAGAACTCAACTCTTTTACCTGCAAAGCTGACAACTTTTTGTACTTTACTTGGTTCCCTTGTTACATTTATATTATCCGTAGTGTAAAATTAAGACTGTAGTACATAATTCCATTCAATTATTATAAAATGTAAAAGATAATTATCATTTATCTTTGACGGGTGGTAAAATTTGACTAATCTTCTTCAGCGGCTTGAATTATGTTTTAATAGAAGCTCGCTTCAAAATGTAGCCAATCTTGTCTGTGACTCCTCTGACATAAGGTAGTACAGCAGGCACATGCTTCACTGTGGCCGACTTCACTCGGTCACTGTAGGCGCGAGACTCGAAACTTGTTGTCTTGCAATACTTGCTCGACATGCTGAAGCTCGGCGGCCAGATATTTTCTGTCACAGATACCTCTTACTCTCTGAAACAAAGACTTTCCCACGGTAGGTAACTGTGATATCCATTATTACACTAGATGGTGCGATCATCCGATCGCACCATATACCAAGTGTAATATCCCTCTACAAGATGCAGGAGTGTGCAAACTTGATTGCGAATGTGATCGCTCTTACGTAGGACAAAAAAAGATCCATTAAAACCGCGTGAAAGAATATACCTAGAGCTGAAATGAGGCACCGACGCACTGGAAAGTCTGCAATCTGTGAACATTTTCAAGATCGTCCCCGCCGTTACATCACATTGATAGACCATAAATCCTCTCAAATGAACACCGATTCCTACTAAGGATGATACGTGAGGCTATTGAAATTAAAAGACATCGTAATTTCAGTAGAAAAGATGGATGGGTGCTGCCATCTGCTTGGGATTCTATAATCAACAAAATTAAATCCAAACCCAAGCACACTACTGCAAGACTTCAAGATAGTGTAAGCTAATTCTGCGTAGATCGAACCAAAAAATTAATATTCAAAAACTAAAGGCAGCCGGGCTAACTGTGACATCGGTACGTCAAACATGTCTGTCCCCCCGTGACCATGGGTTGCTGTAAAGCACCCGAAACATCGAGAATTAAAATAAGTAAATTAAACGCGATAAAATCCGTAAAAATAGTTTTATTCATTGTGTAGTGTTCGCGTAAATACAAATCACAGTATAAGAAATCACTATGATTTATATTTTAAAATTAAAACAGAGGATAAAACCAAAGACTTCTATCTCTCTCTATCTTCTATTCTCCTCTATATATCGTCTATGACTCTACTCGACGGGCAATATGGTACTACCACATTGTTCTCTTAGTTACGGTTAATTCTCCTCAATTTATTTAGTCAACTGCGAGTAGGCGAGACGACTATTTCTTTGTTTTGTAAACCGCGAACGTTCTTTTCGCTAATCTAACTCTGATTTTAAAGAAAACACTGCCATTATTTATGTGCGCACTTTGTCGACGTGATTTTAAGTTTATTTCATATATCAAAATAGTAACTGTCATAAATGAAAATAGGACTGCGTGACATATTTACCGTGCCAGCTACCCGTCCAGCTGGAGCGCGCACCCACGCAGTCCACAGCCACGACACAGTTTTTGTTCTGAATTGCTGGTCTAGTAGTAAACATGGAAGTCTTTGGAAAAATATAGATCTTGGCGTTTCTTGACGGTTCTCCTTGAAGAGGCGAACTTTTGGAACCATGAATAATCGATTTCTAATTTCTATTTTCATTTTTGCATTACTCATAAATATAAAATTCAATATTTACAACTTATTTCATACATTGATAAAATTTAGGATTTACGTAAATCAATAATAGAACTATAGTCTGGTTTGTACACAAGAACAAGTTTTAATAAAATAAATAACATTGTATAAACACTACAAACTAGCAGATGTTAATAACCAGTTACTAGACTTCTCAGATCCAGCAATTAATTCACAGGGCCATCTATACCTACGCTTTTACAACAAAGTATAAAAATAAACAAGGTCAGTATCACCAAGTTTAAGACTTTTACTAAGCAAAGGCTGTATATAAAATATTATTACAATATTAATTATTATACAGAAACAATTTGAAATGTCGAATCGAAAGTTAAGCTATTTCATAAAAGTTACCGTCCTAGTTTGGAAAGTTGTTCTGGCAACCCTGTTTATGTAATATATAAAGGATTCTTCAAATATTTAAATCGCTTTGTAAAAAATTCCAATATTGTTTTATCTACAAATATTACACAAAATTTTCAGAGTTCAAATCACTCTACAACTTACCCAACAGTTAGCTTATTATGTGATAATGCGTTAAAGTTTTTTTTAAACAATAGAAGCTTTTAGCATATGATCTCAAGATATACAGTCTGTAATAAAACTGTATTAATAAGTAATGTAATAAAAATTTATTTCAATTAATAAATTTTAATTGAAAAAGTTTTATATTATATATATATATATATATATATATATATATATATATATATATATATATATATATATAATAAAGTAAAATGTGGTATAGCCATGCCGCAGCTATATTATGGTTGTAGCACGAATGGGTCGGCTCGACCGGGGAAGGACCACGCTCTCACAGAATACCAGCGTAAAATAGCAGCTTAACGCTGCTGTGTTTCGTATGGTGAGTGGAGAGAACCGGAGACCCTTTTTACTGGAAACGAGGCATTCCATCTTAGTCCTCACGGGTGACAACGCATCTGCATTTTGATTCGTAATCGAAGATAGATGTAGATGTCTATGGGCCACAGCAACCACTTACCATCAAGTGGACTGTGTGCTCGTTTGTCACTCTTATCCTATAAAAAAAACATGTTTAATGGTCAAAACGGTAATAAAAACCCGACTGCGTTAAAAGGTTTACTGAAAATAAAACCTTTTCTTACCTTTTTTATTTGTAGATGCAATATATAAATATTATATAACCTATGTCACTCCTACTATTAAGACGAATCTAACCACACCTCGTATGTTAAAATACATCAAGCCCATCATTTTCAAGTCCTTAGACATGTATATTTGACATTGTTTTGCTATACCACCAAGTATGTGATAAAGAAACACAATTTAAACAAACATATTATTTGTTATACACTGGTCTGCTAGGTTTCGTGGTTAAAAATATACGGCAATACTTATAAAGCTAAGTACAAACCTAATATTATATTAAGCATCGTCTGCTACAAACTTTATAATACTTGTTGTGTTGTTGCTAACAATTATATCTTACTTTACAATATATTACAATACTAGCTCGCCAGGCAGACGTTGTTCTGCCCTTTCCAACGATCCTTCCTATAAAAATCCTTAAATTCGAATAAAAATTTTTGAGGGTCATTTATCGGGATTAAAACTATCCTAAATCTCAAGTTGGACGAAAATGCACACAGTGTGCAAAATTTCATTGAAATTAGTTCATTAGTTTAGGAGTCCATCGCGGACAAACAACGTGACATGTAATTTTTATATATAAAGATTTACCTATATTTCAGAAAACGAACTAGTTTTTCTTAATCACACTAAGCACTGCAGATTACGAGTACAGCTGCAGTATGCAGATTTATGACCGTATTTAACTAAAACATTTGAAAACCTTCTATCTTAAATAAAATAGCGACTTCATTTAGTTAAAAAGTAAAGAATATATGAGTCCCACTGTTGTGGCACAGATCTTTTCTAGTTCTAGAATTCACGTTCCGGATTTCCGAATCAGTACAATTTTGGGAAATAGGTGTAGGACTTCATTCCTTCTTAGGAGACTGTCTGGGTAATTTTACCTTCTTTTATATTTCTGCCGACCAGCAGCAACTGCGTGCACTGATGTGTGCCGGTCTGAAAGGTAAAGAGAGCTAGTATAATTTCTGTAAGACGTTTTATTTAAGTCCTCAGAAGTGACAAGACCTAGGCAGGTAGCCTTCGTTAATAGAATTTAGCTTCAGGTGTCCATGGACTGCTGTGGTCACTTCGAGTATCATCAGGGGGATTTATAAGTTCGTTTGTCACCTCAGTTTTATAAAAATCTTATCTGGAAGACTTTTTTATATCAACAATGGATGTTCAACTGGCAAATAACCTGTCTGAACGTGAGAAGATGTTTGGATCCTGAATGTGTGAATATGAAAGAAGCTGCAAAAAGTCAACATGGAAGGCAATTCGTCACATACATATTTATCTTCACTAGCACGTGAGTTTTCTCAATTTAAATCCTTTGTTTGGTGATCCCTTTCAGCAATGAAAACTCAAATCCAATTACTCTGCCTTGGGCTTGATAGGCATGAAACGGCTATGAGAAGAAAAGTGCTTTGATTTCATGGGCTGCCCGAAAAGCAAAATAAGAATCTAATTGATGTAGTCTATGAAGTAATATCCAGCCGATCGCAGTTTCCTGAGGTGAAAAAGAGTGTTCGAAGGTCTGCCATTGATTGGGAGCCTCACAAAATAAGACCCGACCTGTGATAGTTAGATTTTATGATACGGAACACAGACAGTTATTATGGGATAGTAAAAGTGGACTTAAAGGTTCCCAATAGGTATTTACTTTAAATACATTCATAGCAAATTCTCTGCGTGAAAAGCTTAGAAATTCGGATATACGCAGTAGAACCAGAGTTACCGACATAACCTAAAGGATTAGTAAGCTGAAGTGGCAATTGGTCTGCCATGTAGGTCGAAGAACCGACAACCGATGGGGAAGAAAGGTTCTCGAGTGGCAGCCTCGTACAGGGGGCTGAAGTATCGGGCGTTCCCCCACTAGATAGAGTGACGACCTGGTAAGACATGCAGGAAGTCGATGGATGCAGGTGGCTCAGGACCGTGTTTTGTGGCATCCCTTCCGTGGGAGGCCTATGTTCAGCAGTGGACTTGTGAAGGGCTGTAATTATGATAATGATGACATTCATAGCTTGAACGTTTGACATTAAGTAAAATAAAAATATTCTATGACATTGATGTTGAACACAAATGTGCAAATGTCAAATAACATGCGACGTTCCGTTACATCATTTTTAGAAAGTTATAATGTTACTTTTATATCATACAGTATGTGTTCATATTGATTTGTACAGTATACTGTAGGCAGCTTTCTTTTTTATTTTCTATTCGTTTTTTTTTTCTTTTTTAATCACACTAATTGTTTAGTTACTAATGTTCGCTGTAAGTATGAGTTTGTTCCATCACGCCAGTAAATAAGATGAGTTGCCCTTAATGTTAGTTTTTTTTTACAATATTTTATAAGTATAAGTTGATTTATTTTTAATTTACTTACATATTATTTTATATTTTTGTAAAATAATATTTTTTTATTTAAAATATTTTTATTAGTATTGTGCCTTTTTTTAAAATGTATACAAATAACGATATAGATAATAATGATATATTTTTCTCATGTTCGTCTTCATCTAACAGCTTTTTAAGCCTGGACTCCGTACTCCGACTTCCGTAGATCTTAACCTGCATGATCGTATTTCTTTCCTCTTTTCTCAATATCCTGACATTTTTAATACAGCTCACATAAACGCACAAAGTATTCTTTATTATTCTGACTTTCTGTCATTTATTAAGATAGATCTGTCTGCCAGAAAGAGCCAACTGTCAAAGCTGAAGACCGAGTGTGGCAGCATCGTTTCCGGGCACCTGAGATTTTGAGTGAAATTGAGAGGTTCTATGGACAGCTGTACACGTCATCGTTGGAGCCACACGCAAGGGTGAGTAACAATCCAAGAGCGAGTCTTATCCGACACTATTCCGAAGATATCCCGGACGTCAGTCTGAGCGAGATTAGAATGGCTTTTCAGCATCTTAAAAACGGCAAGGCCCCAGGCGAGGATGGAATTACAGCGGAGCTTCTGAAAGCGGGTGGAAAACCGGTACTGGAAGTCCTTCAGGGGCTCTTTATTCCGCCCTCCATGGTGGCATTACACCGAAGGCGTGGAGCAGAAGTGCGGTGGTCTTGTTCTTCAAGAAAGGTGACAATTCTCTTTTGAAGAACTACAGACCTAAGCACTATTCTCAATGACCTCAATAGTGTCTCCCAACGGATAGGTCTTAAGATGAACATGGACAAAACAAAGATTATGTTTAATGTCCATGTCACACCTATGTCAGTAGTTGTTGGGAGCACTAAGCTCGAAGTTGTTGACGAGTATGTTTACCTGGGACAAATAGTCCGACTAGGTAAGTCCAACTTCGACCGTGAGGTCAATCGACGGTTTCAACTCGGCTGGGCAGCGTTCGGGAAGCTACGATACATCTTTTCGTCAGACATACCTCAAAACCTTAAAACGAAATTGTACAACCGGTGCGTGTTGCCAGTGATGACTTACGGAACTGAGACGTGGATCTTCACTGCTGGCCATATGAGGAAGCTCAAGGTCGCTCAGCGAGCTATGGAGAGGGCTATGCTCGGAGTTTCTCTGCGTGATAAACTTAGGAATGAGTATATCCGCAGTAGAACCAGAGTAACCGACATAGCCCAACGGATTAGTAAGCTTAAGTGGCAGTGGGCTGGCCATATAGCTCGAAGAACCGACAACCGATGCGGAAGAAAGGTTCTTGAGTGGCAGCCTCATACCGGTAGGCGAAGTGTAGGGCGACCCCCCATGAGATGGAGTGACGACCTGGTAAGACATGCAGGAAGTCGATGGATGCATGTGGCTCAGGACCGTGCTTTGTGGCATTCCTTGGGAGAGGCCTACGTTTACCAGTGGACTTATGAAAGGCTGTAATGATGATGATGATGATTATATAAATATTTATCAATCAGCCATGATTTAAGCGCCTTTATAAAGAGAGGAGAAGATAACTCCCTGATATCAGAGAGAATTTTGTTATAAATTTCAATAGTCATCATGTAGCAATTTTTTTCAAAAAGTGGGCTTTTACGTGAAGGAGCCAAAAGGCGGTTAGTGTCTCTGGGGCGTAGCCGTGGATTGACCATTTCAAATTTCTGAATCTGATTCCTAACAAAAAGTCCTACTTCTAAGATGTAGAGGCCTGTTAACGTCAATAATTTAAATTGTTTAAATAATGGTCGGTAAGTATCACTTGGTCCTACTCCTGAAATAGCTCTTACACATTTTTTTTTTGTATTATAAATGCTTTACTTATTTCTGGAGAATTTCCCCATAATATAAGGCCATATCTCAGCACTGATGAAACATAGCCGTAATATGCGGTTAATGCAGTTTTTTCTCCAGCTGTACATCTTAAACGCCTAAGAACATATACGAATCTGCTCAATTTTGTACAAATGCTTTGTATGTGTGCCTTCCAATTGCAATGCTGGTCAAGAATAATACCCAAAAATTTGGTATCCTCTGTTTCTTGAATTTCTTGTTCTTGCCAAACTATTTTGAGATTCACTCGATTTGAATTATAATGTGATAACTTTATAAATATTGATTTTAATACATTGACACACAGTTCATTTTGGAGTAGCCAATCATATATTTAAGTGTTTTATTGATGGTTTGGTTGTAGCTTACGATTTTGTGACGGTTTAGAATTTCTACTGATAAATCATCTGCATATAAAACTGATGGATATTTAATTAATTAAGGTAAATCATTTATATAAATTAAAAACAACAATGGGCCCATGACGCTCCCTTGTGGGACACTTATTATATATAAGAGGTGATTTACATGAAACTATTTCATGACTTTTATTTATCTTACTGATTTCTACGCATTTCAGACGATTAGAAAGGTAACTGCTAATCCAGTTCAGAGCATTCCCTCTTATACCGCATCTTTCACATTTAGTCAAGAGTATCTCATGATCTACAAGATCAAAAGCCGTACTCATATCGAAAAATATAAACACAACTGGCACCTTCTTGTCTATGTTTTCTGTTATTATTTTTATCAGAGAGTAGGCTGCAAGAGTTGTCGATTTATTCGCCTGGAAGTCGTTTTGCTCTTCAGCTATTACATTATGCTTATTAAAAAGTCTATAATTCTTTTTATCATTACCTTTTCAAAAATGTTTGTAAGTATAGGGACGAAAGTTATTGGACGGTAGTTGTCCATATCTTCAGTACTATATTTCTTATATAAAGGCTTTACTATAGACCACTTTAGAGCTTCGGGAAATACTCCTTGAACAAAAGAAATGTTTACTAGGAAGCTCAATACAGGTACAAGTTCTACTATATACATGACTTAAACAATAATGTAGGTAGGAAGTCAATACCCACAGATTTGGTGTTATTTAAAGATTTAACTCTATTGGTAATTTCTTGTTCAGAACATGGCAATAAGAATAAGCTGCTACATACATTATTAACATAACGTTGCAATGGTACTACGATATTATTTTGTTCATTATTAAAATTTAACAAAATAATTATTAAAGGCTGCAGCAGTTTTATAAGGATCATCAATACTCTTATATACATAATATATAATCTACCATTATCTTATCAATTTCATTAAATTCGTATATATCTTATCAATTTCATTAAATTCGTAAATATCAATTACTTTGATACATTAGACACACTTCTTAATAAATTCTGTCTTGTAATCACAATGACATATAATCTTGAAGGAGGATTTTAATACATGTTTAATTAAAAATGATTTACCTACTTATAAATTGCAATCTCTTGTGTCATCTTATAACCTAGAGATCTTGCCTCTATCTGCCACCCACTACTTTCCCAATTATACTGCATCTCTTCTAGATCTGATTATCGTATCATCTTTAAATAGTGTTGCTAACCACAGACAAATATATGCCTCATTTTCATATCACGATTTCATTTACCTATCCTACCGTGTACGTCCCCCTAAGCGCAAGCCACATTTTCGATATCTCATAAGTTATAATGACATTAACTTGGAGCCGTTGAGGGGAGATGCTAGTTTAATTGACTGGACACCGGTTATTGATTGTTCTAACTTTGAGGACACAGTGATTAACTTCAATTCTCAAATTTTAGATTTATATAATTACCATGCACCAGTAAAACTTGTGAACATAAGACACAAAGCTGCACCATGGATCACAGCTGATATAAAAACCTGATTGCGCGTAGAGATAAAGCTAAAAGAAGGTATAAGCGATATCCCCTTAAACGCAATTCAATCAGCATTAATATACTACGAAATCGCTCCAATCGTTTGTGTAGAGATGCTAAAAGGCGCTATTTTCATGATACCCTCACAAGTTGCGATACTGCAAAAGCCTGGAGTTTTCTGAGATCTGTCGGTGGCGGAAAATATTCTGCTAGTATGGTAAGTGAAATTAACTTGGATAGTCTCAACGAACATTTTACAGTTAGTCAGTTTTTTTCAGTCATAGTTTCATCATTCACTAAAGCCAGAACCCTACTTGAATTATCCAAATGCCCAATTCCTCATTATTCCTAGTTTCATTTCACTTCTCTTACTGAAAATTATAATAAGCGATCAATCCTTGCAATTTCATCTACTGCTATTGAAAATGATAACATCTACTCTAAAATGATTTTGTTAATTCTTGCCTTTGTCATCCCTGTTCTTACTCATACCTTTAATTTCTCTTTATCTTATTGTTACTTTCCGTTGTCATGGAAGTTATTCTTCCCTTACCTAAGTCCGAATCCGAATCCTTCATCTACAACTCGTTATCGTTAAAAGTGCTTTGTACATATTGTCCACACACAATTGGCTAAGTTTCTTAACCATAACAATGTCTTAAGTACTTTTCAATCTGATTTTAGGCCTGGCCACAGTACAACTACTGCTCTCCTCAAGGTAACGGATGATATCCGGTGCGGTGTAGACCAAAAATACTTCCTTCAATTCTATTGATTTTGATATACTTCTTAGCATTCTACATTCTATTAATGTATCTCCTTCAACTATTCAATTGTTTCATTCCTACCTTCGTGGCTATTCTAAGTGTATCGTTTCATTGACTATTGTTTCACTAATAGTGAAAATAGTTGGCAAAAATTATTTACTTTCGCGTATTCCCATTTTCATTTTGATAAAACCATAAATAAATCAATTACGTCTCAACTAAAAGAGACAAAATTTAGATTACCCAATTAATACTTACTACCCAATTATTACGAATTTGATTTAAAAAGAGTTGTTGATTCGAAAGTAATGGATGCCGACTTAAAACTTTATCCCGTATTTTATTCTCAGACGACATCAAGGCTCCTCGTTATGTGTCTTGAAGACTTTCGACCTTTACAAATTTCTCAAAAAGACACTTTAAAAGCACTTATGTCATTTTCGAATGGCTCTGCTGGTGGCATTGACGGAATAACACCTCAACATCTAAAAGATCTTGTAAGCGCTTCTGCCGGCGGAGTACTTCTTAACGACATTACAAAATTTTGTGATTTTATGCTTTCTTAATGTTAATCTAAATTTCATTCCATTCTTATATGGGGCAAGATTATGTGCCTTCAAAAAAAGGATAACGGTATTCGTTCTATTGTCGTTGGTTCCATATTTCGATGCTAAACTTCAAAGTTAGCTTACACTCATATAATCTCTAAACTTAGACAAAATTTAAGCCTACTCAACTAGGCTTTGGCACTAGAGTTGGCTGTTAGGCGGCGGTACATTCAGTGCATGCATTTTTAACAAACTTTGGTGCAGATGTTCTTGTGAAGGATGACCTAAGGAATGCTTTTAATTCTATCAATAGGGTGACCCTACTTACTGAAAGAAGGGGCTAACAATAGAATCGAAATGTATCATTACGTTTGGCAATGTTACAGTCAAAATACTAACTTGTTTGTTTTACGAAAACCATATTATCTATTCTGTTGTCAGTGTTCAGCAGGGTGACCCACTAGGCCAAGTACTATTCAGTTTGGGAATTCAACCGATTATTTCAAATTTGAAATCCAAGCTGAATTTCTTGTACCCGGATGATGGTACACTTTGAGGGAGAGCAGATGACGTCCTTAGTGATCTTACTCATATTTTTCGAAATTTTAAAAATATTGTTCTTGGACCAAATAGCAATAAAAGTGATTTTTTTTTTCGTTGGAACCTAGATAATTTATGGAATTTATCTAGTTCTAAAGAGACACTTTCATTCAAAGTTTCAATAAAAGTATATTTCTTCTGGAATAAAACTGTCAGTACGAAATCACTATACCTGCCAGGTGCCCCTTTGTTTTCCAATAGTATGAAACCTGTTTTAAAAACAAAATTTGATCAGTTTTAAACCACGTTGATAAATTGTATGAATTAAACCCCCACGTTGCTCTTACGATTTTAAAATCTATAACTTAGATACAAGAAGATAATCTTCTTGTATCTAGATTTATGAATGGCAGTTTAAAATGAAATTTTAAAAATTAAGTCTCAGATAGAAATATTTGAAATTTTTCACTGTCTCTATAATTTTTTTAAATAAATTAATTTAATAAATAATATTACAAAAGTATAATGAAATATGATTGTAAGTACGAACAGTAACTCCAAAATAATAGAAAATAATACTATACAACTTACCTGTAATAAACTACAACCCAGTCCATGCAAGCAACATACGAGTATGTATAGTGCATGTTCTCGTTTCTCGATATCACGCTTACTTAAAACACAAGGGGAAACAGTAGAACCAATTTTTATTACAACACAAATGTTTATGCAACAGTAAGCATATAAGTTTTTAATCTATGTTGTTGAAAGATTAAAATAGCGTTTTATCTTTGGACAACATAGAATAAAGACAAGGCGTGTTTAATTAAGAAATGGGCACACGGGGTCAGCTGACACACAGGCATGCATGCGCTGTTAACCCGCTGCGGGTGTCATGGCACCGGAGGCGATAATTCGTCAGTTGGGTGTTAGGAAATATATAAAGTAATAAAAAATCTTCATATTTCTATTAACTCAGCTTTTAAAATTGTTACCTCACTTACTAAAATACTTACTTACATTTTAAGTAGTCTATAAATAGTTTAATACCGGATCTGAGTCACAGTAGGCAAGCTTATCAAATATAGTCAAAACATTAATAACAAATTATATAACCTGCCACCAATTTTTAAGAAATACATCGCCTCCAATATATCTCCATCTATTAAACCTAAACTAAGCTACGCTGCAATATAAGCTTCGTTTATCAAAACGTATTTAGCTCCAACTACTATGTACTTATAAGAAATTCGTTTAGTCGTTCATTAGAGCTTACAGAAAGCTCACTGCTAAACATAGACCTCCCCTAGATAACTATATTATAGATATTTGCAACAATGAATAAGCTTAGCAAGAGTGTTGACCATCGCAGTAATTTAATATTTTAAATTGTTATCAGGGAGATGCTGTTGTCCTTCTCCTAATTTACTTCCCTCTCTCACTTCTTAGGACAACTGCGTGATGATACGGGTTAGAGCATATTTTTATACCGCCACTACACGGTTCTCTTAAAAGAAATGTATGTGACAACTATAATCGTGTAACTCGATTTAAAATTATTTTTGAATCGTCAAGTCAGGCTATTACACGATACAAACTAAATCTTGAGGTCCTTCTGATTTAGCAAATTGATTAAATTTATAGCTCAAGTCAACAAATTGACGAATTAGTTTAAATAACTTAAGTTTAACTCGAAACATCCATCCAGTAACAGATTTTTTATTAAAATGTTTATTGTAGACCACTCATACAGGGTGACACTAGCAAATGTCCTTGTTGGTAATGAAATACGACGACGTACAAAACGAACTAAAGTCACAACACTTTCGGGTATTTCACACACTATTCGATCATAAATAATCAGGGCGATAGTATAAGTAGAATAAATGAAATTGACGTAAATAAATTGCCTCCACGATACAGGAGAAAATCCTAGCATTTAAAAAAAACATGCGTGCAGTTCACACGCGGTAGAATTAAAACAAGAATATTTTGCAGAAAATTATTTATTTAATTTGATACTTTTCAACCACAAGTTGGGCATAAAACATATGCTAAATTTTTTATTTTATAGCATATAAATGTTACAATTTTTATTTTCAGACATGTAGAGCCTAAATTTTAGTATATTAATTAAATCAAAAGAATATTTTCTTCCAACCAAAATTTATTTGCAAGAACGACGTCTACTAGTCTACTTCTATAGTTAAAGTCGTTTTATCAAACAAAAATTGATTGACACACAAATCGGTAAGATATGAAATCGTGGATTTTTAAGAATGTTTTGGATGTGATCATTTTATACAATATAAGTAATTTTATTTGTTCGATAAGTTTGTAATTGCAATTTTTTTTATTTTAACAGTTATACCATCTTTAAATCACCGCACACAGATAAGCCGAGAGGAGTCGATCGCGTGCCGAGCCGAGTGTTGAATTATTTTAATTTTTCATTACATTTTTAAGCTATGCGTCCAAGTAACGTATTATAAAGAGTAAATTTTATGCCTGTAAATATTTATTGATGCAAAAGTAACTTTCGTTCGTAAGGATTAATATTATACCAATAATAACGCTCAAAAATCACTTTTAAATTTTTAAATATTTTTTGTCACAAAATACCTTATTCTGGTTTATGTATAAGAAATAGGCCTATGGTATCGCGGACTTTTTTAATGAAAGAAAGATCTATATTTTTGTAGAGTATTTTATTTACAGCAGCGTTTAAAGCAGCTCTTGAGCACTTTTTCGTACAACTTGCTTGACAAAATATTTAAGGCTAGCTGAGACTTGTAGCTTAATGCTAGATAGCCTGTAGTATTCCTCATTAATACGACTATATATACAAAACGCATTTATCAAATCGTACCGGTAGTTACAGCGATTAACGTATTTAAACAAACATAAAAACCACTTTCGCTTTATTATATTAGAATATAGATTCTATCTCGTTGTCTCACAGGCTAAATCATATAAATAGTTGTTTGTGTCTTGTTAGTGTCGCTTTTTCGTTTCATTGCGTTTCAAATCACACCCGTTAGAAGAAATTTCACTTCAAAAATAAAAGTTAAATAATTATTTTTGGAATTTAAATAAATAAAAATAAATAAAATTTAATTTTTTACTCGCAATAAAATAAAAAACAAAGAATTTCAAAAATAAATTTTATTCTACATACATACATACACATCGCATATTAACAAAGAGAGTAATTGCACATCTTTGAAATTTATACAATTAATATCCATCGAAGTAATAAGAAAACATTTACATTAAACCTTTTTGTTTTTATTTTTATTATAGTCATAGAAAAACTGTTTTCTTTTCAGAAACCTTAATTTAACATTTTTCCTTCTCACTAGTATCTAAACATAGGAGAAACAAGTTTGAAACTGCACTATTTTTAATCTCATGCGCATAGTCTAACACTGTACGTAAATAATGAAACTTCCTATTTTACCTGCAATTTTCTACAAGAGTTATAAATATTTATCTACTGCAAATGCTATCCATTTCCCACAAATACAAAAAAAATCATGCTGATAAAATATCTAACCTATTCATACGGCTTGTAACATAATGGCCGAACACAGGCCGAACTAGATTTCAGGAGGAAATAATTTCAACTAAAACAAAGTATGTAATATAATAGGTTTTATTTAACTAGTTTATCGAAAGCAATATCATTGATGTCTCATTTCAACATTACAATTATTATAAAGCTACTACTGACACATAAACACATAAACACTCACGCCTGTCATCCAAAGGGGGTAGGCAGAGACTACGAACTTCAATTTGGTACGATCCTGACACTTTTCTCGTCTCCTTTACATTCATATATCTACGCATACAAGCTCGTCAGTTAACAGTACCCCTAATCTGGCCCATTTTCAATATATTGCCAATTTGGTCGATAAACCTTCGTCTAGGGCGTCCCTTCCTGACTCTGCCGTTCACTTCTGCAATATAAATTAGCTTTGTCACTCTTTCCTCGTTCAGTCTATCTACATGACCAAACCACCGAAGCATTTCTTTTTTAATCCTGTTGACAACGTCATCATGCAAACCGTACTTTTCTCTATCACACAATTTCTCACCCTGTTATTCATATTCAGCCCTAACATACTCCTTAAAACTGTAGTCCTTTAGCGTGGGAACTGCTAATAGAACACTTACGTTGATATTTTCTAGACACACAGACGCATCGAGCAGTGTTAGTATATGCACTCTGGACATGAGTAAATTACTTTTGGTGTTTTGGACAAGTTACATATTCATCACGCATTCGTCATCGTAGGAAGTTCATAAATGTCACAAATAACATGCATTGTATGTAGCCATTTGCAATTTCTTCTGTGTCATTTGCTTGTCATATAGCGAAGTTCGCGAGCCCGTAATTAATAGCTATCAACTAAGGGTGGAGCCGGAGTGTGCGCTTTCTAGGTATTATTTTATCTATTATTTTTTATTTACGAACAAATTTAAAATATTGTCATTATTTTGTGTTATATGGAAAATGTGGGTTTCATAAATGATCTTTTATGAAATACAAATGTTAATACAGATTCAAACAATCACAGTGGTTTAAATGTTGATCATCATCGAAATAGCCTACAGATTTAAAATAGAATGGGGCTCGTTTAAGTGTTTTTACCATTGTTGACGATTTTTTTTTTCTCGAAAATCATGATTTTCTTCATAAATAACACGCGTTGAAAGTGAAGACTCGTCTATCAACTAATTCAGATTTTTTTGTGGTGTCATTCAATGAGGTCAGTTCTTTAATATTTTCAAAAACGTAATTGCTTATTTTCACCTTTTTTATGGACCTACCTCTTAATGATCGCATTTTTAAAGCATTTATTCTACTCTCGTGCTTCTTCTGCCAGGCTCAACTTTCACTACCATACATTAAAGTAGGCATTATAAATTGCCATACGTGCTTTTTTGATACATTTTGACTTTTCATAATAGCGTGTACAGCCCCATTCACTCTATTTCCTGCGTTCAC
This sequence comes from Parnassius mnemosyne, assembly GCA_963668995.1. NCBI lineage: Eukaryota > Metazoa > Arthropoda > Insecta > Lepidoptera > Papilionidae > Parnassius > Parnassius mnemosyne. The sequence goes on along the minus strand of CAVLGL010000115.1, from coordinate 43,352,357 downwards.
TCGTCGTTATATATCCTTATACAATCTACCACCCCTGCTAAATTCACATCCCAAATATGCAAACTCATACACTTGTTCAATCAACTCCTCTTCTATTCATATTTCACATAACGTTTTACTTTCTTCTCTTTTAAAAACCATCATTTTTGTCTTAATTTCGTTCACTTTCGTACCCCTTTCTTTTAATGACCAGTACATTAATGACTTGATCATCGGCGTACAAAAGAATTTGACAGTTAACTCAGCCATTCTCAACCCACATTTTTCAACTTTCAAAGTCTCCAAACAACTGTCCATAAATAGGTTAAACAGCTACAGGAAAGCTACACAGCCCTGTCTGACACCTTTTTGGATGCCAAACTTGTCTGAGTAGGCACCGTTGATTACATAAATAGCACATAAACAGTAAAAAGTATTCCACCCTAAAATATAAAGACTTACTGAAAACCACTTTTTAAATATTTCATAGAATTAACACTAAGACTGAACACAACCCTGTCTGACTACTTTTTGGATGCCAAACCAGTCCGAGTAGATCCCGTTGAATACATAAATGGCACATAAATAGTAAGAAGTATTCCATCCTAAAATATAAAGATTTATAGAAAAACACGATGATTTTTAAATATTTCAGATAATTAACACTAATACTGAACACTCGCTTCATTTGCTATTCAATCTAACGTTCAAACATGTATATATAAACTAGTCTTCAAGGTTAAACAGGCAAAAGTATTCGAACTTTAAATTGGGTTTGACTAGAAACACGAATCGATACAAATGTGGTAGATCCGCGCTGCAGCTATATTAGTAGTATAGTTGTAGCACGAATGGGTCGGCTCGACTGGGGAAGAACCACGCTCTCACAGAATACTAGCGTAAAATGGCAGCTTGACACTGCTGTGTTTCGTGTGATGAGTGTAGAGAACCGGAGACCCATTTTACTGGAAAAGAAGCATTCCATCTTAGTCCTCAAGGGTGACGACGCATCTGCATTTTGATTCTTTATTTAGGATAAATGTAAATGTCTATGGGTCACAGTAACCACTTACCATCAGGTGGACCGTATGCTCTTTTGTCACCCTATCCTATAAAAAAAATCTTATTTACACTACTTTACATTTACAGAAGTAACTAAACTATAATGAGTCACCTTTTATGGCTCGTTTTCATCAGACGGTCGATACTCAGCATTCGGAGACTCCCGCAGGGGGAAGACTTGAGAAATTCCCCGAATTATAATCCGAACGATATATATTATATACAACATACTTGATCTGCCCGCCTCCCCGCTAGACCCTCATATTATAGCATCTCTTTTCATACTAGTCACTCGTTTCTATTACTATATGGTCATCTGTGTATTTTATACAGTACAACTTGCGCACAAGCAAGAAAAAGCTAAATTTTCTCAGCACAAAAATAACAGCTGTTAAAGTTTCTTTGTCTATCTATTTTTCTTTCAAAGAAACAAGAAATGCACGATGTAAAATCTTCTATTACGGCTACCTTAAGAGGTGACCTGTGTACTTTTCAGAAATCTTCATTCTGCAGTCATTTGGACAAATGAAAATGATTTCTGGAATTTAGATCTTATATCACACGTTTTAGAAAATTTCAATCAACCATCCTTCAAGAAAAATGCGCCCGAAAGTAGTTTTTAAAAAAATTTTTTTATAGAAATAACTTAATTCGGATTTCGAATCCTTCCACTAATTCTAGATATTGTTATTAAATTTGTCAAATCACTTATTATTTCTCATTTTATTTAGATATTTGAGCAAAATATCAAAAAGATAAGTAAAGGTTTAAGAAAATACGTTACAAATTTCTTATTAAATAAAGTATTTCAATTTTGGCCATAAATACCGAATAGTATTTACTTAGATTCTTACCATTATATAAACTACAGTTCTACTATTAAAAACTATGAAATGTTTACTTTCTATGGTATATACAATAGTGCTTAAATCTATAAATATCATAGTTTATTTTTTATAATTTTTTGCTTCTAAAGCAAGCTTATAGATACTAACTATAAATACAAAAAATAACGCACAATTTATGTATTTAAAACGGTTAAAATAAATTGAGAATATATGGGTGGGTGCAATTTGGTCTGACCTCGACTAGCATATTTCTATTTCTTTATTAATTCTTCTCAAAGTATATGAAGTTCACTTTCTTATGGACGAACATACACAAAAAGACATTTTTAAATACAATAGAATTAGGCTCGATGGATTTCAATATGTGAATACATGATGAAATTTAGACTTTCTAATTTCAGACCCACTACAACAACATTCAACTACGAAGTTAATAATGCAAGAAAGTTGTTATCATTCTCATCTAGGTTATCATTATTTTGGTTAGTATTTAGTCTTTTAATCATCTTGCTATATTTATAATTTAACTGTTAGACATACAGGTCGACGTAAAGAGAATATCATTAGTTAAAACCTAATAACGTAAATTATAACCCGTAAATTGTGGTTCAATTAGAACAGACTCTGTAATTTCCTGCATAGCAGGTGATGACGAAGGCATAACAGACGGTCGAAGTGATATCGCTAACGGCAGAGCAGATCTTGCACAAAGTTGTGAAGCTCCTCTAGTTGATCCAACTGACATGTAACGAGTACAATGACCTCGCCTGTAAAATAAATGTGAATTTCAATACATCTAACAGGCAAACCGTTAAATCTCAAAGCCATATCGTAAAACCAGATTCAGTCGTGTAGGAAAATGGCATTTTATTTAATTTTTTTTATATAATATGATATTTATTATTTTTATGTATGTCGATATGTAAATTTTATATTTATTTATATAATAAGTTAAAGTATTTTAACAGATTTTTTTAACAAAACCAGCTTTTAATTTTCTATAGTTCCCAGGTTTGGCTGGTAGGTAATACCATATGGCATTGAGTCCGCCCATTGTCACAACATTTAGAGATAAATTCCACATTTTAGAGATAAGTACTTCTATTTTACGGAGAGATTTGTCTGTTGTTAAATTATTATTACTATACATATAATTATTAAGTTTAAATTTCATTAAAATACATTGAATCAATTCAATAGTAACAAATATAGCTGTTGCATTTGTACGCTTCATATAAACCACAAAGCTTCTACAAGGTTAAGTACATCTATTCTTCGAAGTATTATTTGTAATTCTCTATTGTACTCTTTGAAAATATACCAATTGAACATTGGATAACACACGAACCTTGTTTACGGCAAAGTGTATTTAAATAAATAAATAAATAAATAAATAAATATCATTTTATTGCCACTTTTAAACACATGTTTACATATAAACTAATTATTTAACCTTAATTTAATTTAGACAAACGGAGGTGACTCAGCTTTTGCTCACATGGAACTAGATCCCATGAAGCGCTGGTTTTCAGGCACTCCTTCTTCCCTGAGATGTTACACGGGTGTTATGAGAATTTCGAGTTCCCCAATCACCTCTCTCATTTACTCATCTATCATTGGAATTTAACATGGTATGGTTGTGAACTTTCATAATTATTAATTAATCAGTTAATAATTCTTGCATTCGTGCGCACGCGCGCGCGCACACGCGTATGTGTATGTGTGTGTGTGTGTGTGTGTGTGTGTGTGTGTGTGTGTGTGTGTGTGTGTGTGTGTGTGTGTGTGTGTGTGTATGTGTATGTGTGTGCGTGATTGTACAGTTTATAATATAAGGGGATGTTTTATAAGGGTTATATCATAATGTTAAAAAAAGTCTCTTAAGTTTATATATTTCCAGTAGGTATGTTTCAAGTTTTCTGCAGCAATTTGCCGCTTCAGCAATGCTGATTTATATTATTTAGCTTTGAAGCTTTCCGTATTCATTTTATTTCTCATAGGAGGGGGCAAATCGTTCCATATCCTTGCTGCAACAAACTTGAAACATCCTCTGTACCGCGTTGTTTTATGTTTTGGCATACTTAACATGTTTAACGAGTTCGTACGAAGGCTTCTATGTGAAATGTCTTTGATCCATAGGAGTTTTTCAAATAGGTACTCAGGCTTTTTGTTCCATATTACCCTATGCACTGTACAAGCGTACTGAAGCTCCCTTCTAGCTATTTCAAAGGTAAATTTATCCGTTTACTTTATTTTATTTATTTTGGTCACTACAAATGAATAAGTATATGTACTGTATGTAATAATTAAATGTACGATACAAAAAACGCACTATGGTGATCACTGCTTACGTTAACCATTTATCATCAAATCAACAACCTTTAAAAAGTTTACTGTTAGGCATATTGCCTCATAGAAGGACATTCATAAAAGTTATCACGCTTGGCAGCTGGTCCGACAAACGCACTTGGCAACAGCATCAAAATTTATAACAAAGACTATAAAATATGTGTACATTTATCGGAGGCTTATGTAAGACTCAATATTTTTACTGAATAATGACGAATGTCTATAGAATTAATATACTTAAATGGAAAATTGAAAAAATTATATTCTTGAGCAATATCATAAATACAAATTGTTAAAAAAATATTCGGTTTTAAGTTAACAAAGTAATTGTAATAGAAAAATGAAAAATAGGCAATCTTAGGCCCGCCACATACATACGGAATTCCGTTTCGGGATTTCGTTTTGATATTTCGATTCGAGATTTCGAACGCAGCAAGTTTGTATAAAATCTATGACCCGTCACACACGTACGGTATTTTTCCGTTCGAAATTTTGCGGGCAAAACGGGATTCCGTATGTGTGTGGCCGACCCGTTCGAAATTCCGAAACGGAATCCCGAAACAAAATTCAGTATGTATGTGGCGGGCCTTAATAAGGTATAACATTAGAATATATTTTAGAAATACCTGCTACAGTGACATTTAAGTAGTCTTAGAAATGCAGCACGGAATGTTCTATTGAAGACCGTGTAGATAATTGGATTTATGGTGGAAGACATATAACCCAACCATAAGCAAACGTTAACTATATGTTCTGTAACAAAATATAATATTTTATTTATAAAATTCATCTCCTAGTATGAGGTAAATCAAAAATTTAAATTGTAGAACACATGAAGCTATCTATGGCAACTGAAATAGAGTTTCTTCTGTTGTTAACCAGCCTCTGACATACCAAAAGCTTAGCGGATTATTTCCTGCTCTAACTTTTTAGAAATTAAAGTGAGTCTGTGTCAATTCATAAGAGTTTTCAACTGAATGCCCTTAGATATTATTAGTATATTATATATATATATATATATATATATATATATGTACATATATATATATATATCTATATATATATATATATATAATATACTAATAAGTCTATTATAAAAAGTCTATAGTTTTACAAACTGAAATATATTATGCTTTAAATTTGTAACATACCTGGAACAATACATGTGGGACACGATGCGAATAAAATGTTGAGAAGGAAAAATGGAGCCCAACATAGGACGAATGTGAAAAACACCAACCCGAGTACTTTAGTAGCTTTTTGTTCATTGGCTACTGCATTCGCTGATAGAGATCGCCCTTTTTTACGATTGGTTAGAAATCTGCAACCACGTAAATCACTTAGACATATATCTAGATTACTCTTAGTATAAAACAATATAACGTTATTTTTTTTAGATAAAATCCAAAAAATGGATCATCATCATCATCATGAACATTAATTATCGTTACAGCCTTTTATAAGTCCACTTCTGAATATACACATTTTTATTTTAAATAAATCTGCAATTTAACTTCGTCTTAACCTTATTCCTAACCTTTATCTTAATCTTAAATTGTAAAACGAAGGCTACAGGTGCATGTTACTCCTGCGGACTAATATGGAAGCCTCACCGTCTATATTTAAACTGGATCTCTGTAAACTTCATACTGGAATACAGTAGTACAGATAATGCTATTTGGCGATAAGAAAGTGGTAACTACCCTGTAGGCTATTTGATAGAAAAAAAATTCGACCACCAAATGATAACTACACCTCCTCCAGCGAATGTTTATACATAATATTATTATTATAAGCACAAAACATCATATATATATATATATATATATATATATATATATATATATATATATATATATATATAACTACAAAACATCATAAGCCACGTGTCATCTATCCATACCACACTCAATGCAGATATTTAAATATGATTCCTTTGGATATATTTTTTTTAAGTATATGTAATGATAAAAACTATTGAGATTACCTTAGATTTAAAGCATTAGCTGGAGCTAGGGTTAATTTCAATGGTCTCAACTTTGCGCGCCTGGTCTCTGCTGCTATATTAAGCGGTGTCTGCGTTGCGACATCTCGTCCTCTTCTGTTACTACCAGACCCCGCACCATTGCCACAACCATTCATAAAACTTAACTGAGGATTGGAAACGCTCATACCAATCTTGTTTCGTTGCTTTCTAAAAAAAAAAGTCGTACGTAACCATATTAAATCATACTTAAAAAGCGATATCGTTATTCATCATCATCATCCACTGTTGAACATAGGTCTCCCCCAAGGAATGTGACAAAGCACGGTCCTGAGCCACCTGCATCCATCGACTTCCTGCATGTTTTACCAGGTTGTTAATCCATCTCGTAGGGTGTAGCCCTATACTTTACCTACCGGTACGAGGTTGCCACTCTAGAACCTTTTCTTCTCATCGGATGTCAGTTCTTCGAGCTATACGGACGGCCAATTGCCACTTCAGCTTACTAATCCGTTGGCCTATATCGGTTACTCGGGTTCTACTGCAGATATCCTCATTTCTAAGTTTGTCATGCAGAGAAACCCCGAGCATAGCCGGTTCCGATGATATAACGTACGTCACCCCGTCTTACACCTCGTTGTGCAGTTGGATAAGTTTCGTACTCTGGTTCTGTAATCGGATAGCCATCGTAGCCCTACTGTACAAACACTTCAGCACCTCGATATACCGACAATCTACTTAGCACCGCTGAAGGAACTGCAGCACCACCAAAATTGGACGGAATCAAAGTCTTTCTCATATTCCACATACGCCATACATAGTCGAAAATTATACTACTCGGACTTCTGTACAATTTGCCGGAGAGTATGTATGTGGTCTAAAGCCTTTTCAGAAATCGGCTTGTTGGGTAGGATGGACGTTGTCGAGTCTGCAAGCGAGACGATTCGTAATAACTCTCGAAAACAGCACGTAGATGCGTCTCAAAAGAAAATCGGTCTGTAGTTCTCCAAAAGACCGTAGACGTCTTTTTTGAAGAACAAGACCACCAAACTTCTGCTCCACGCCTCTTGTATAGTGCCACCATGGAGGATGGAATTAAAGAACTCAAGTACCGGTTTTCCACCCGCTTTCAGAAGCTCCACTGTAATTCCATCCTTGCCCGGGGACATGTTATCTTTAAGGTTCTGGGGAGCCATTCTAATCTCACTCAAACTGACGTCCGGAATATCATTGAAATAGTGTTAGATAGACTTGCTCTTGGATTGCTCGACTCTTGCGTGTGGCTCCAACAATTATGTGTACAGCTGCCCATAGAATCTCTCAATCTTACTTAAAACCTCAGGGGTCCCGGAAATGATGCTGCCACACTCGGTCTTCAGCTTTGACAGTTAGCTCTTTCTGGGAGACACTGGCTCGATCGTTTCTTCAATACGAGCCGTATAAACGTTGCGTTAGTCCCGCCTCATGCATTTGGAGACCTTTCTATTCAGTTGCCTGTAGGCTATCCAATCTGCCGAAAATTGCAGCCTCATTTCACGTGAGCTTAGGAGTGTGGTTGGAAAATTTTTGTTTTCTTCTGCGGCGGGTCTTGCAAAATTTAGCTCCGACCACATGAATAGTTTCTACAAGCTTGTTATTCATATCGTCCACTGAATTGCAGTCTTCTAGGCACTTAGTACGGTTTTGTTACTCGCGCTGACAGGTTTCGAGACCTTGAATTAGAGCACAAGGGGGGCGGAGTGTTGACTTCATTAGACGAGACGTTTAAGTGCAGTGTGATTCTAACCATTCGGTTATCGCTCACAATTTTCACGTCCGCGATCACTTAGAGATCACTGAACAGTTGCCGGCACGACCAAGTCCATTTCCTGTGGGGCCGCTTCTGGAATAAAGAGTTCATCACAAAGAGTCCTTCTTTCTCCATGAAGTCGGCCAGCTGCTGGCCCTTGGGTACCGTTGCCCTATTCGAAATTTCCTTACCTTCAGCTCACCGTTCTCTTTTGTGCCTATTTTTGCGTTGAAGTCTCCCATTAACACCGTATAGTGGGTTTTGGCGGAATGCATGGCTCTAGATATATCCTCATACATTTTCTCCACCTCCTCATCGGGATGTGCCAGGGTTGGTGCGTAAACCTGTATGACCTTGAGCGAATTTCATCTGGTGATTCTGATTGTAAGGTACGCAACCCTCTTTGACACACCTCCAATCTTTACTACGTTGTAACGAGAGACTTGTGAACGAGAAATCCGACACCTTCTTTGGACAGATAGTCGCCTTCCCGGGGATAGAGCAATTTGATGGATTCGAGGATTACCGTGTCCTCCCCTCTCTTCGGACCTCGGATAATCCTATAGTATTCCAGCGCAACTTGTCTATCTTTTCTTCCAGCTCCAGAATCCTCTCGTCAGTCCTCAGGGTGCGTAAGTTATATGTTGCCAGCTCGAGTTATCGTAAGTGGTAACCGAACCTCCACCGGAAATTCTTAGCACCCCCTGCCCCAGCGTTAACATGGTCGCCACCGTAATCAGAAATAGCGGGGCCGCTGGGGACTGGGGGGGCCGCCTCAGCGTAACTTTATTCAATCATGGTATTCATTCATCATATTGCCATAGTTGCCAGGCGAGCGGGTTGGCAACTGCAGTTTTTTCATTGTTATTTGGTTTTTATCTGAAAGATGCTGCTGCCCATCCTCTGCCTCAGTTTCCCTCTGTCACCTCCCGCAGGAGGATATGAGGGAGTGGATATTCTTACCCACCACTACACGGGTATTGTTATTACTTTATTGTAAATAACTTGCCCTAAAGTGTCAGCGTAAGGGAATCTGTTGGTTGTCGTAAAAGGTGAGTATAGAAAATTCCAGAAGGCCTACGATTGATGACACTGTAATCATCTAGTGTGATACCAAATTAAATTACCTAGATCGGCAAAGGGAAGCAGTGTAAAAGGTCCGATATCATTTGTACTGTGACAAATCTGGCTGTAAATATGGTAGATTATGACAAATCTTGCGGATTGTTACAGGCTACTTACGTTTGTGGCAGCTTAGAGAGGGTTGAAGTGGTAGGAGGCAAAGACTGTTTCCTACATTATTTTTATTTTCTAACTTACAAGTAAACTTAGTATGACAATGTGAGTACACAGGAATAATGTATTACAAGCTAACTTACAAATTAACTTAACTACTGTAACATTGTGAGTTCAGAGGAATACTGGACTACCTAACTTACAAACTAACTTAATTACTGCGCTGTTTTAACAATTATACCCTGGCTTTTATAGTATATTGAATATACTTAAGTCGTGTAAATGAATTGAGTCATGTCTTCAAAGACGTGCTGTTAATTGCTTAGCAGGCGCTGCTGTAAGGCAGGTGACTTGCTGATGGCACTATGTTGAATATTCTTAAATCACGTAAGTGAATTGAGTCATATCATGCTGTTAGTTTCTTAATAGGCGGTGATGTTTAGTAGGTAACTTCCTGATGTCATGTAAGGTCACAATAGGCATATGTAACTGACTGATAAAGAAACATGCTTAGATGGGAGCAAATATTTTAAGTTTTATTTTAGAATATGGGTAACAAACGGGAACACAGTCACCAACTCTCCTCGTATAAGTTTGAAAATATAGATGCTTTCTCACCACTGAGGATTAAGATAGAACAAAGTAAACCAAACTACCAAAACTTGCTCTATAGCTAAATATGTATACCTGTTTGTTGAAGTTACTCTCCAAGTCATTTGTCTTGAAACATTGCTACGCGGTGACAAATCTGGGGAGCTTTTGGATCCCATGCGACGTGGTCCTTGCGTTGTGTCGTTATCAAAACCGCCGCATTGCCTGTAATGATAAAACTTGTAATTACTTTTGTATTTTTCAATTTAACATAATAAATTTGTTATTAAATCGATTTAATAAAATTACAAGCAAGCATTTTTATCACACACTAATATTCCATAAAAGCTTATAAAAGTAATGGAATAGCCTGTTTCAATTTTTAGCAAAGCTGTGGTTCTTTAGGACCGGGGGCTAAAAGCTCGCACTAGATTTATATTAAAAATATAAATTTGTTGAATAATAAATTAGACGTGTTTGGTTAAAATTATAGTATTATTATTAACAGATATGCAACTATCATAATGAAAACGTAACAATTCATTGGTTATTTAGATTAACCTTTATATTATTGCTGCAGTTAATTGATGATTTCGAAATTCTGTTTTGCTTAATCAAGTTACAAATAATTGAAACAATATTTCATATATAATTAACAGATCACAATGCACTGATATTAGCGAAATTAATTTATTTGATAGGCGTCATTGCACAATGCAATATTTTTGTACTTTATCATCATCATCATCATCATCATTACAACCCATCAAAATTCCACTGCTGAACATAAGTCTACGCCAAGTAGGTCGGTAGTAGGTAGTCCTTAGCCTTCTGGGTCCATTTGCTTTCTTACATCTCTTACCAGTTAATAGAATAATATTTTGTACGCATTTGGAATAATATGAAAACCAAAATAGTACACATACTTTCGGGATAGGACCGTAAATACCGATTCTGTTATTGTTGTCTTTATTATCACTAGTCATTCTTCTCGTAATTAATCTCTAAATGAAAAAACACCTCTGTTTTTCGGATCAACATGCCTGTGCGTCAGTTACCGGTCTTTAGGACAAATGGCTCAAACACAGAATTTGTGAGACAAGTATTTGTACCATTTATTCAGTTCTCTAAAGAAGAAGTTTGTGCGCCACACAGAGTTCTCGCTCCTCTTACAGGATACTAGCTTAATGCAGCATATAGCTGCTGTATTTTGTATTATAAGTGACAGTATAATGAATTTAATCAAGCATATATTACAAGTGATACTTATTAAAAGCCATGCATTTACAACTGGTTTGGCAAAAACATCTACTTAGGGAAGAACCAGTAAGAACCCCACCGGAAATATTTAAAGGTAGGAACCGAAAATAAACCGAATTTAGAGGTAGGAACCGAAAACACTTTCTTCCTAATAACAAGGCGTTTCATCTTATTTCATAGAACTAACAACGCATTCAGGATTTTGATTCTTAGCCGAAGAAATATGAATGGTGTATGACTATATAACTATGTAACACATAATCAGTCGTTGACGGCTAGGTAGCCCAGAGCCCACACTTTTATTCGCGGCAAGTTTAGGTCACGGGTTCGAGTCTCGCACTATTTATAATAGCCTCCACGATACGGGAGAAAATTTGCATGTAAAGTAAACGTATTTTTATAACTAGTAAAAATAAATAGGGACACATTTACCATCAGGTTAATCTAGCACATAATCCACTTAGAACTATTTAGCACATAATCCATTTCATTGTAATTATGTTTCAATTTAATATTTCTAACTAATTACCATGCAATTTCTTTAATCTAAACAACAACCTTCTCTGCATTCCTCCGGGAACGGGCGTCGCTGCCAATAACGCTTGTTTTTTCAGCAGCTGCACAGTGAGCGCAAAGGAAACCACCATCATCAGCATTGGAATATAAAACGCGACCAAGGAGCCGAATACCCAAAACAGCCGATTGTTGATGACACAAAGATCTGGCGTTGGCATTATGTTCGATCGGTTAATTATACCTGTGGGTAAAAAAATATTATAAATATTAGTCCCACTACCGCGCGCAGGCCTCCTCCTTATGTAGTTAGTTATGTGGTTTGTGTAGGTAAGTGAATAAAATTACTTATATGTGGTAGAGCCACGATGCAGTTATGTTATCATTTATCATTTAGTCTAAGAAAGTGGTCAACAAAAGCACAAACATTATAAACAATAGCATATAATACAACAAAATTCAAAATCACCCTCATTTAAATAAATTACTCTATAGTCTTCATTGTTCTACTTCAAGTTCGTTGTCGACTGTTACAGGGACTGTGGGGGCTTGGTAACTCATCGCGGTTGCGGACGTGGCGGTGGGAGGCCTGCTCACTGCTGAATATGGTTGTAGCACGAATTGGTCGGCTCGACCGGGGAAGGACCACACTCTTACAGAGTACCAGCGTAAATTAGCAGCTTAATACTGCTGTGTTTCGTATGGTGAGTGTATAGAAAACATCCTCTTACCATTACGTGGACTGTTTTTTTTATAAAATAAGGGTGACAAACGAGCACACAGTCTACCTGATGGTTGATGGTTGCTGTGGCTCATAGACATCTACATCTATCCTCGATTACGATCTACATAATATATACTAGATTACGAATCAAAATGTAGATGCGTTGTCACTATGGTTTGGGAATTCCCGACAATTTCCCGGGACATGGGACAGCCTATAATCAAAGTTCCGGGAATTCTCGGGACTTCGAGACTTTAAAGAAAAAGCTTTTTTGTTTTTTTTAAGATGGGTGGTAAGCCTTTTTTTGAAGAATTTTAATTGAGTTAATTTCTGGTGAAACGTATTAAAAAGTGGTATTTTTTTTTAAAAACAACATATATTAAACAATTAAGCAGATAATTAAATAACTTTAACGTTAATTTCAGCCACAATTGACGGCTCCGTGGCGCAGTGGCTTAGCAATGAGTTGTTGCGTTGGGGGCCGCGGGTTCCAATCCAGCGCGGAACAAGTATTTGTATGGCCTACAAATAATTTTTACGAGTCTGGATGTTTGTCCTTGTGCAATTTATGTTTGTAAACTGCCTCCACGACACAGGAGAAAATCCTAGTGTGGGGTAATGTTTTTTAAAAAAAAATTTGTTGCTTACTCAGCAGTTACGTAGTAAGCCAAGTAATTATTCATTAAACTAGTACATGGCGCTAGGCTCCTTCAATTATTTGAAAATAAAAATGATTACATAACAATTTCGACAATCTTGTCTCGTCTCGAGTCTCGACCCGAAAGTCTCAGGACTCGAGACAACTAAAATTACGAAAAGTCCCTGGACTTCTAGACACGAGACGTCCCGGGACCCAAACCCTAGTTGTCATCCGTGAGGACTAAGATGGAATGCCTTGTTTCCAGTGAAAAGGGTATCCGGTTCTCTACACTCACTATACGAAACACAGCAGCGTTAAACTGCTATTTTACGCTATTGCCCGTATGTCACATTGATTCTATAAAAAAATACAAATATACAATCTTGTATTACAGTGTTATGGGTAGCGGTAATTTAAAATGTATGCAGAAAACACCTTTTTCATGATTTCTTATAAATAAGTTAACCATCAAATTCATATCAGTCGTTAACTATCGTCGATAGGTCGAAAGTCAAAGATGGGAGACATCTGAAGCTACGATTACTGATCCGGCTGACAAGCGTGGCAATAATGACAAATTCTACCCACAAGAGACTCATTTTCAGCAGCGTTTAAAAGAATTTAATTTATTTTACTGCGCTATTTGCATCTATATGAGGAAACTTAAGGTCAGTCAGCGAGATATTACAAAGGATATTCTCGAAATTTCTCGGCGTAATAGACTTCGTAATGAGGATATCCACAGTAGGAAGGAACGTAATGTAACTGATATAGCCCAACGGACCATTAAGTTGAAGTGGCAATGGTCTGATCATATTGCTCTAAAAACCGATAACAGGTGGTGCAGAAAGGTTTTCAAATAGCAGCCTCGTACCGATGAACGAAGTTTAGAGCGGCCCTTCTAGATGGGGCGACGACCTGGTAAGTCATGCTTCCTTGATTGTGTTGATGGATGCAGGTGGCGCAGGATCATGTTTTTTTACGTTCCTTGGGGAAGGGCTATGTTCTGAAGGGGTGTAATGATAATAATTATAATGATTATCATGATAAGACAAGATCAGACCCTTCTAAAATTGAATTCCTAGAGTTGTAATTTTTTTAAATAAATTAGTCATCCCAGTGCTAGATTGCTATAGCTGTCAATCTCTCTCGCTAAGATTGGTGTCACTACTAATTCTCACACTTTAAAAACGAATACACTATTGTGCTATTTAAGATCTTTACTTCGGTTTCTTTCTTTATCAGTCCGTAAATACGAGTATGAAGGATCAGGATATCAGGAAGATTGATGGTCAGATAGACTGTCGCAGTACTAGAAGGACTAGTGTCTTCGCACCTTTGATTCCTGTTTGTTACTCCCCATCTCCAGTCTGGGTTATTTACGGGATGGATATATCGCCATCTTATCGATAGTCATGAGGTCGTTATGGCATTTTTCACAATCAACTTTTACGACACGAATTGATGGATTCTTCCACCACGCGGATTTATTAAAAGACCAATGTCTTTTCAGAGGAAGGGTAAGCTAGTAAGCTTGTTACTTGATGCATTTCAAACAATATTTTATAGAACATCATTTATAATTTGTAAGACACAAGAGCCTTCGCCTTTAAGGATGTGATTCCCGAATTTCTATTGTAAGTTGAACCACTTAAATGTACTTAGAAGTTAAATATAGCTATTTTAAGATATAAAAATATATATATTAGTTCGCTCTTAAAGCAAAGGATTTACCTAAAACCGTAATTGAACTGGATACAAACATACTAAGAAGCCAGACGAGAGCAATTTTAATCACAACTACTCTCTTAGTTGAATGGTGTCGACTTTTAAGCGGGTTCCGTATGCCAAGATACCTGTAAGAATAATATTTCGTTAAAAATCAAATATTGTAAAAATAATAAAACCTAACCCCTATGCATTTAACAATAGCAACCAAAAAGTTTTGTTACACATAAATAAAATGCAAGTTTTTTGTGCAACGAAATCTTAGTGTAAGAAAAAGCACTTTATTATCTCTTCCACAATTGGAAGTTGGTAGTTGCAAAAAGATTTGTCGTATAAAAATTATATCATATAAAGATGAATTACATATAAAAAATATATAAATTTAAAATATGAAATATACATGTGTATTCATATTAATACATAAAAATCCCGTGTCACGGCTTAATCGTTTTTAATGAAATTTTGTAAATGTATATTAATTACTCCAACTTGAGAGACCAAATAGTTTTTATCTCGAAAATTGTAATACTCCGAATATTTGAATCCAATTTACCGATTTTTATAGGACAAATGGTCGTTGGAAAGGGCAGAACAACTTTTGACTAGCCTGCTAGTAAGTTTTATAGATCTAAAAATATTAAATCAAAATCTACTTTAGCATTACATACCTTCCAATACTTATGAAGCACATGTGCATGATGCTAGCTGAACAAGCTAGAACGTCGCAAGTAACATATACGTTACACCACACCACACCTAAAGGCCAATATCCTATAAACAAATTAAGATTCGTAAAAACAAGTCAAGCTTATTAAAGCTTTTTTTTTTCAACGAACAACTTAATACTTATCGGCCACAAATTGAATTTCATGTGTATAATTCAAACTTCTAAGTTAATTTGCAGCCTATAATATCGTCCCACTGCTGGCAACACACCTCTTTTTATTTCTGAAAAGGTTTTAGTTTACCAAAAATGTTCTGCATGCTGGCGGACTTCTGATATTTTCGTTTTTTATTTTTAAGACATTCATGTTTCGTTCGTTTCATTTGAACTTACAATTAATAATTTAATAATGCCTCCGGAATCAAACTGGTAGAAAGGTAACTATGATTTATAGTAAATTGGTTCATATTTATTAAAAAATATTATATAATTATTTTAAGGATCATCTAATAAAATAAAACAATTATTGAACTATTTTATTCATACAACTGTAAACTTAATTTTGTTTTAATTGTTTACCCTTTGAATATTTTTTTGTATTTGTTTTTATTGTTTATACTTTGATATGATGATTGAAAAATCGGCTCTTAATTGTTTATGCGTCTGAAAACTGACGTATTTATTGTTTTAGTGGCTTAGAGGTTTAAAGTTTTACCGCTTAGCATATTCATGACTTGTGTTTTGCATAGTAAAGGGTAAATAAACATCGAAGAATATTTTATTCTCAATACAGTTTGCGACCGCGCACCCTTTGAGAAACTACATATTGCTTCATGGCAAATATTCTGAATTCAAATAAGTGAATACATGTACGATCATCCATAAACTTTTTGTAGGCAAATATAGAACTGGAACTTTGGTTGATTGTTACGAAATTATAACAAAAAAAAATGTTGAATACCGATTTTTTAAATAAATAAAATGAATTCCCGATTATAATAAGCTTAGACTCTTCTTCGGTAGTTGATTTGCTGTAGTTGTAAATATTTCTAGGTAGATAAGAGATCCCAGTACTAGATTTCTCCAACATTTAAAGGTGTCATACAATGCAATCAGGTTTAAGGCCTTTACTTCTTCCTCATTACAACCCCGTGAATATTTTACTGCTGGACATAAAACTGCATCGTTGTAGAAAGGACTTTTCATAATCGTAACCTTTTTTTTGTAGTTCTTTGCGCCATAAGTTATACAGCTTTTCTTTGATCATAAAACATACGACGACATAATTTCGATGTCAAGTTGGCGAATGGCCTGCTGGTTATATATCATGGAAGAGGGCTTGAAGGTCTCATACACGCAAAATATATTTATATCAATAAAAGCTTGACTGTTTCGTTTGTATGGTGGTCGTAAGAATGATCCCTGATCATGTGGTCCTAGTCATAGTTCGAATGTTGGTTAAGGTTCAGTTAAGTTATTGGGTTTTTCAGTTGGGAATTCCTAGTAGCAGCCCAGAGTCGGGAAGTTGGAGATGTTTAGTGAAACGGGAGTGCCAGTGTCTTGTAAGACACGTAAAGCGGTTGCTACTGCGCCACTTCTCGCTCCGGTCGGGTCGTTGCGATCGAAATTCAACTTGAAGGGCATTATTAGTTACTTATCCGTAACAAAAAAGAGCACACAACTCATGTCCAGAACTGACTACCGTACGCTATAGATGTAGACATCTTAACTCATTGTGTCAATATAAATCTATGTACTGAAAATAGACTAAAGGTATGGACAGAAATATTTCGAGATTTGGGTTAAGCTTACATGAAATGATATGCTACTTTTTCGATTGCCGATGCTACATATATTAATAAGAAGCTACTGTAAATGATGGATAGCAGCTGTACATGAGCGTCTCCTGTTAGATTTGGTAAGAGTGAGTAATAATAATCAGTTATGAGCATCTTCCGTTACATCTGCCTTAATATAGCAACGCTTAACAATCGAATTGGTCTTTGCATCATCAAACGTGACACCGTTGACGCTACTCCCTGTCGCTGGATATTTTACGTCAGGAGTAAAAGATATGGTTTTACCGCTATCAATAGAAAGCCATGATATTTAATTCCTATAGATGCCATTTGCGATTCAAAAACAAAGAGAAGGTGTATTCTCTTACTTAAGCTTACAGACGTAGGATATAATATTACTTACCTAAAAATCCAGGTATGGCGCCCATGGGCATCACGAACAAACTAACAAGCAAATCGGCTATCGCCAACGAAAGGAGAAAATAGTTCGTCACATTTTGAAGTCTTTTATCAAGACATACGGCTAAACACACCAGAATATTCCCAACACCGCCCGCAATTATGAACAATATGACAAATAAAAAGCTCCATTCGTATCCTACTGTCACGGATAAGTTGTCAGTTACATTTTCAAAATTCCATTTACATTGATAGATCTCTACTTCACTACTTTTTAAATCACTATCATTAAAGTCTTCGTATAACGTCCGATTGAAATCATCTTTCAAGCAAAATAAAGTATCTCGGTCGCACACTTCATAATCTGGTAGTTTTAGCCATAAAGATCTCAATGCGCTCTCAAAAACTACAGACAACATGTTGAGTTTGAATCTAGTGTTGCATACAGTATAGTTGATGTTATAATCCAAACTGTTATTAGAACACCTTGTACAGCTGTAAGAAGTTTCATTTTGTACATCTATGTTCAATTCGCAGAAATAGTCTACAGAGTATTCTGAATAGCTGCAGTCCAAGCCCGGACTGATATCATTACCGCAGCCATTACCCGATGTCAAGCGACATTTCAAATCTTCCAATATTAGATCCAAGTATGTGATATTCATTATAGTCACGACATTCATCCCATATGGATGGTGTTAAGTCACCCTTTCCGGATACATCTTATGTGAACAACGTAGCTGGCTCACGTGTTGCACTTTACGCGCTATCTGAAACAAATTAAATTTTTTATTGCTTTCAGTTAGTGTTATTGACATAACGTGGCAGAGCCATGCTGCAGCTATATTACTAGTATAGCTGTAGCACGAATGGGTTGGCTCGACCGGGGAAAGACCACGCTCTCACAGAACACCAGCGTAAAATAGCAGCTTAATACTGCTGTGTTACGTATCTCACCGTACTGAATTCATTCATGTAGAGAATCGAAGACCCATTTTACTGGAATTCCATCTTGGTCCTCATAGGTGACAACACATCTGCATTTTTATTCTTTATTGAGGATAGATGTAGATGTCTATGGGTCACAGCAACCATTTACCATCTGGTGGACTGTGTGCTCGTTTGTCATCCTATCCTATAAAAAAAACAATCGAATTCCTTAAAACAATAATGGTGACTTTTTAATTTCAAATCTTTGAGGGACTTCCAAAATGGAAGGATCGAGAACTGATTTATTTAGTCAAAACTTTGAACAAAAACATATTAATTGAATAAAACTATTTTTACGGATTTTATCCCGTTTAATTTTACTATTTTTAATTCCCGACGTTTCGGGTGCTTTACAGCTACCCAAGGTCACGGGGGGGGGGGGGGGGGGGACTGAGATGTTTGACGTCCCGATGTCACAGTTAGCCCGGCTACCTTCAGTTTTTTTTTTAAATGTTTAATTTACACAAAATGAACTTACAATATCTTGAAGTCTAGCAGTGGTATGCTTGGTAAATTCAGTAAAAATAGTTTTATTCAATGTGTAGTGTTCGCGTAAATATAAGAAACCATTATGTAAAACATATTAAAACCAGAATATGGCATAATCATCATTTTCATTACGGTCCTTCACAAGTTCACTGCTGAACATAAGCCTTCTCCAAGGAACGCCACAAAACACGGTCCTGAGCTACAGCGTCCATCGACTTCCTGAATGTCTTACTCTGTCATCACGCCATTTAGTGAGGGTCACTCTACACTCCATTTACTAGTACGAGGCTCTCACACGAGTATCTTTCTTCCTGGTTCCCCTTTCCTAATCGGTTATCGGTTCTTTGAGGTATATTGCCGTCCTAATACCATTTCAGCCTGTTGATTCGTAGCTAAACATAAAAATCGTCAAAATCTTCTAGCTTAATGTTTTTAACAACAGCTGGTATATATGTACCACGGCATGGTTATTGCACACAATATTTGTCTTGTACATGTTCGTCTTAAGATCTATGCGTTGGGAGATACTATTATGTTATATTAATATTTTATTATTAGAATTTTTGACCGCAATATATATTAAATTATCGAAGATTTTATATTTTCATGGTATATATGTATCAAGGACTTATTTCTTTCTTAGCTTAATTATTTCAGAATTGATTCAGTACTTTTTGAGATTAAAGTAAGGCCTTTTTAAATATTAAAACTGTGTCTATCTTTATGAATGTGTAAGTATTAATTAAAAACTTATGGATAAACTTTGATGAGACTTATCATTTACATAATGTAACCGAGTTATGATAATTTTAAGAGTTTTATTCTTAGGAAAGCCACCAAAAATCGATTGACCTGGTGAGCGTGTGTTTTAAAAGACGATTCGTAAAAAAATTGATACACTTTTTAATTCTTAGAGAAAAAATTAATATTATTTTTGGCCTATCAGTATAATTACGAAAATTTTATGTATCTTCATAAAAACAAGAGTAGTTTAAACAAAAATACTAATTTACTTTATTTATTTTTTCTCTGTTAACTTTAGGAACAAACACAAGCTAGTAATTCCAGTTATACGACGTCACCGAGACAGTAACTCCTTTAAAGGGACAATCTTTACACTATTACAACAAAGTCCCAGAAAATATAAAAGGTTAATTACAAATTTTTAATTTTTATTAAGCAAAGATAAAAATATTATATATTATTATAAAATTTCTTTACGTGGTAGAGGCATGCTGCAGCTATATTATTAGTATAGTTGTAGCACGAATGGGTCAGCTCGACCGGGGAAGAACTAGGCTCTCACAGAATACCAGCGTAAAATAGCAACTTAATGCTGCTGTGTTTTGATGGTGAGTCTAGAGACCGGAAACTCTTTTTATTGGAAAAAAGGCTTTCCATCTTAGTCCTCACGGTTGACAACGCATCTCATTTTGATTCGCAAACGAGGACGTATGTCTAGTAGATGTATATGGGCCATAGCAACCATTTACCATCAGGTGGACCATATACTCGTTTGTCACTCGTATTCCATTTAAAAAAATTAATACATGGATGATAATAGCCCCTGGTAATGAGTTGATCGCTTCTAAGTTGTGTATTATGTAAGTTTTGTATATAATTGTGTAGCTATTTTATATTGTATAATGTTAGTACCTGGATGACCGTGCTTAGCTCGATATTTTTTTTTTTGGATATGGATATATGGATGTGGAGGAAGCGAGAGAGGTGTGTCAGGATCGTGCCAAATGGAAGTCCATAATCTCTGCCTACCCCTCTGGGTGACAGGCGTGAGTGTTTATGTTTATGTTTATGTTTATGTTTAAAACACTTCCGTTGTTGTAGCATATTTTTAGGATTCCGTGCCTCGAAAGAAAGAAACGGAAACTTCATATTATCACTTTGTTGTCCGTCTGTCCGTCTGTCCGTCCGTCAAGACTCTTTTTCCCAAAATCGGGTAGAGGTATTAAGTTAAAATAAATATCAAATATAAATAAGGTCGACGGTATCTTAGAGGTGAAAAAATAATCTTTTAAGTCAAAGTGATCAAAAGATCCAGTACCATTAGTTTGATACTTACAAACTCACTCGTCAAAACCAAAATGGCTCCTTCGACTGATATAGGAATATTAAAATTTCCATGAAGCAAGGTAAAGCAAATAATTCGAATCGGTAGTTATATCAAGCGAAAAATCTATTTGCGCAATTACAAAGCTACATTTGCAGCTAGAACGTTGACGTGACGTAGACCGATGTACTGGAAAACATTTTTTTTACTGCAAAGTTACGTTGTGCTTCAATCCGATCAACGTTTTCGTTGGAGCAATATTCGGTGCTTACCTTACCCACAATTCTGGCTTTCTACATACACAATTACAGTATATACGGACACCGCAGAGCACGAGATCCATTTTTTAACTTTGTAATATATTTCATTATTTCAGGATATGAGTTCCCAAACAAAATGTAATAAATTGCCATCGTAACTTCATAAATGGAGATATTCGTTTTCGCGATTGAAATACACCCACACACCCGATAGAAAGGTCTTCATATTTTTTTAGGACTAGTAGTCTAAAATTAGTTCTATTTCTGTCCGTTTCATGACTGTTATTTACATACATAAAGATAATATGGTATGCCTACGACTTTTTTGTGATAAATAGTCTCCGATAATATCAGACTCCATGGGCTTTATAAAGGAAATATGTATATTTTATTCCTTTTCATCATTTTTTTACCCGAATACACAGTGTAATGTGTTTATCAACCTATAATTATGTAAGTATGTTCGGTCCTTTCTCACGCTATAGAAAAAAAAAACCCGTCGGCCGATTGTGATAATTCTTACGTTAGTCAATTTGTCTTAATCTGGTCAGTGTCACTAAAGCCATGACAGTAATCAATAATTTATATGGCCACAACCAGACGCCATATTGCTTAAAAGGAAAAACTGAAAGTCGACGAAATATGTCAAGTGCTATATCATTGTTTAGGTCTTTGCAAATCATATTTAGGTTTCTGTAGTCATTTTTCATTTTGAATGATCACTTAGGATCTATAACGATTTATAGTTCGTTAGCGACCATACTCGCTTAAATTTTCAAACATTATAATAAAGCTGTCATAAAGTTATTATATAATGTCTGTTATTAGTATTTTTTACGCAGTCGGGTTTTTTTAAGCAGTATTAACCTTGTTGTTTACGACTCATGTAATGGTAAGCAATCTGCAACATCAGAAAAATTGCAGGTCTATTGTCGACTTTTTATAAATTACTTGCGTTTTTTTTTTCATCCATTACATCCTATGAAAAGTATATATATTATACATATTAATAATCACATATTAGTAAAGACATACTACCATGTAGTGACGGTGTAAGAATATCCACCACCTCGTATCATCCCGTGGGTCTCGTAAAAGGCAACAGAGGGAAACAAATCAGGAGATCGGCAGCAGCGTCTTCCTAATAACGACTAAAAATAATAGACTGCGATTGACAACCCTCTTGTC
The DNA here is from genome assembly GCA_963668995.1 of Parnassius mnemosyne. Lineage (NCBI taxonomy): Eukaryota > Metazoa > Arthropoda > Insecta > Lepidoptera > Papilionidae > Parnassius > Parnassius mnemosyne. The sequence continues at coordinate 43,329,800 of CAVLGL010000115.1, read as the reverse complement.
AAGCGTGGCACCTATGGCAAACATGTCCCTATGAGGTAATTCATGCGGAGGCCTTCATTCGGCTGAGGACTTTAATAGGCTGTAAGGGTAATGAAATATTAATTACGAAGTTTTGTAAATGATTTAACTGAAGTTCCAAATAAACTTATTGCCATTCTAATGGTAAGTGGCTACTGATGTCCTTGGAAACCTGCAGACAACTTCATAAAAATAAGGCTACAGATGCGTTGTCAATGGAATGTCTCACAGATGGTAATTATATTGACACTCAAAATTTTCCAGATAAAACATAGCAATGCAAGCACTGCCATTTGCACACACATACCACATCAAGATCAGCAGAATTTAAATGCGTTATTAATAACGTCTTCAGCGAAAATTTAAGCGGATTACTTTTATATTTAAATATAAAAGAAATCTGTTTAAATTTCCTAAGTAAGTCTAGGCGTTTAACTTAGCATATTAATTCTATACTAAGAATAACTGAAGATATCAAGGTCTAGAACAGCTTACGTCATCGCTGTCATCTCACTGTGACTTAATCCGCTCAAATGGAATGCACACTATTTTTCCCTACCCTTGAACTATTATCAACAGTCATAAATTTGAATTGTACTCTATACATATAAATAACAAAACATCTCTCTGTATCTATTGAAATAATTGCCTTTTTATTGAATTCAGGAGGTATTTGCGAGCCAGTAAGAATGAATAAACATGTTTAAATTTTATCTATCTGTTTGGGATTATCTTCGGAATGACTGAACCGATTGTAATGAAACTTCAGGAACAGATAGAAAACAATACCAGGATATCGGTTATCTTTTATGTAAAAACTCGTAGATTTTTTTTTTTGATGAAATTAAAATAAATTATAAAATACATCGTCTTTGATGACATAAGATCGAACCCAGGCACAGCTGAGGTAGGTCGCTAGTGCATAAATAAAGCCTTAACCTTAAAAACGTTTTTTCCACAGTAATGATCAGTTAACATTCTTCACTTGATTAAAAATATTTAAACGATATTGAACCGCTAACCGTCTAGATGATGAGGATGAAATTATAACTGATAGACAGTTTTACACTAGTTCGAGGGTCCATAGATTTATAAAACACTTAGTGTAAGTTTTTTTTTTTTATGTTAACATAAGACTTCTATTGTTGTAGGGTGGCTCCCACTAGATGGAGTGACGACCTATCAAGAGATGTAGGAAGTTGATGGTGCAGGTGGCTCAGTACCGTGTTTTTCACATTCCTTGGGAGACACTGCTGAAAATAGGCCATGTTTAACGGTGAACTTTTGGAACTTCAACATAGTCCCATTTAGCGACATCTGGTGAGCGTAAGTAACTAGCCCTCACTGTCCGGCTTTTATTGTAGAATAAGATAACGTTGCCAAACAATCACACGGTCCGTCTGACTGTAAGTGAATGATGTGCATATGCATGGGGATTAAGAATCAAAATGTACTGCGTTGTTACCTTTGAAGTCAAAGATGTTTATGTTTGTAATGAGAATAAGTCGTTTGCAGTAAAAAGGACCGCCGGTTCCCTACACTTACTGTATGAAACACAGCAGCATTAAGCTGCTAATGTACGCTGTTACTCGGTGCGACCGTAGTATTATCTTATTCGAGCCAACATATTTATACGAGAGCTACATTGTAATGCAGCGTTGTTCTACTTCGCTACCTTTTTGCATGTACGTGAAGTAAGTAGAAAAAATACCATTCCATCTCAGTCCTTGGGGGTGATAAGTCATCTGCATTTATATTCTTATTCAAGTATATATGTAGACGTTTATGAGCCACGGTTCACTTGTCATCAGATAGATTGTGTACTGAATTGTTCTTCGAACTTTCCTTTGTTTAAGAAAAACCTAAGATAATTTCTTGGTAAATAAAGTGAACTTCACGTTTCCCTTTTTAAATCTTACTTGTTACAACCGTTTAATTCTCTTTAGCGACAATTTATTGCTGACGCTCAGCGTCTCATTACGAAACGTGTCAGTGCTAAGTATTATGGTGAAATAATCGTTTTAAAATGTAAATTACTTAATATTCGTTATTATACTCGTACTTCAAGTATTTTAGCACATGACGTTAATTATTATTATATTGCAGAGCCAGTAATGGAGAGATTTATAACCTTTTTAGGGTTCCGTAAGTAACCAACAAGGGACCCTTATAGTTTCTCCATGTCCGTTCGTCCGTCCGTCCGAGGTTTTACTCAGAGACCCTAGGTGCTACAATTCTGTAATTTGACATAGTTATAGATATTTATCACGCCTATAAAAGTGTAAAATGAAATTTTAAAATACATTTTCATCTTGGGCACACCGCATACAGGAAACGCCCTACACTTTGTCTACCGGTACGAGGCTGCCACTTGAGAACTTTTCTTCCCCACCGGTTGTCGGTTCTTCGAGCTATATGGCTGGCCCATTGCCACTTCAGCTTGCTAGTCCTCTGGCTCTAGTGGGGCTACTGCTCTGGTTCTACTGCGGATATCCTTATTTTTAAGTCTATCACGCAGAGAAACCCCTAGCATAGTCCTCCCCATAGCTCGCTGAGTGACCTTGAGCTTCCTCATACGGCCAGCAGTGACGGACTCCGTCTCCGATTCATAAGTCATTACTGACAATCAGCATTGTTTGTTCAATCTTATTTTGAAGTTTGAGATATTTCTAATGAGAAAATGTGTCGTAATCTCACATGAAATCAATATTCTCATATTATCAAGAAGGCCCCTTCTACATTCACGTATTGTGACTGGCAACTACGGAACCCTAAATGTACATTGTACGTGGCCCGGCATGCACTTGGCCAGTTTTTTGTAAATTTCATTTATATATATATATATATATATATATATATATATATATATATATATATATATATATATATATATATATCGAAATATTAATAGATTTGCTTGGAGGTGAAGAAAATATGTGGCGAAAGACGACACTTCCCTTGATTAAAAATTAATGTTTTATGTTTTTTTTTTTAAATCTTAATCCTCTTATAATTTCCTATAACGGCAAAACAGTAACAATAAGAGTTTACTTCCATCCAAATAGAAACATCTTGAAAATTATTCAAACCAACGTGTTGATTATTACATAGAAAATTCGTTCGAGTGAGAATACTTACTACAGACGACAGTGTCAAAGGCAAATTTTGCAAAATCCAGCTTCATCCGCTCAAAACGGATGACGGGGAATTGACGTGGAAATAACGCGGAGGCTTGCACGTCAGTGAGATATTATACGTAAACACGACTTTAGTAATCTCTGTATTTACGAATATATACGGGTATTATTTATATGTACAGTGATAAATTTGTTCTAATTAATTTTATTTGATACATTATATTTGTGGATTCGTAATATAATTATGTATTATAACATAAGATAAATATCCATTTTGTGTAGTTAAAATACATTCGTTTAAAAATAACATATTATAAAGTTATAATAAATTCATATGTAAATATTATATATAAACAAAAACTAGATAATCAATATAATAAATTGTAAGAATTATATCGTGTGTATTTTTTACGAACTTAAAACTAGCGTCCCGCCCCGACTTCAACTGGGTGGGATCTACTACCGTTACCGTTACAGCCTAATAAAGTCTAACGCTGAACATAGGCGTCATCCTTAGATTGCCTCATAGAGGAATATTTGCCAAAGTTGCCATGCTTGGCCAGCGGGTTATCAACCGCAGTTTTTTTATTTTTAGTCATTATTAGAAAGACGCTGCTGCCATCTCCTGATTTCTTTTCCTCTGTCGCCTCTTATGACACCCACGGGATGATATGGAGTAGTGGATATTCTTACACCATCACTACACGGTAAATAGGATGGTATTAGAATGGCGTCATTTAGATTTTTTTTTAATAATCATCAATAACTATTTATTTTATCAAGTTCTCAATTTCACAAAAAATACTCTACGTTTTCGGATAAGATATAGCCCAGATCACTGCATTTCTTTTTATCTGTTCGTGAAGTTTCATCATTATTGATTTAGTCTTTCCAAAGATTAGATCGGACAGACAGGCATATACAGACAAAAATTTTACAAATGGTTATTCATGTGTTAAGCATCAAGCATTAAGCATGCAAATAACTCCCTGAGCTCAATAAAAGGCAGTTATTTCGACATTACAGACAGACATTTCAATATTATTTATATGTGTAGATTCTTGACTTTTCAAATATTTAACTATAACCCATGCTTAAACTGGATACTACTATCAGCTTATGATCTAGTAATTAACTTCCAGTACTTTGAATTCTCGCAAGACTTTGAGATACTGTAAGCTGTTTTAGCGTAGCTCGGAACACAAATTATTAATTAAAAGCTCAGGGCCCCAGGCTTCAGTACATCTTAACGTAATTCTGCTTCTAAACATAGACTTTGGCTTTAGGAGTGGTTCGTTGGTAACGGCAGCTTTTAATGTATTGGATTATTAACAGGAAGACGCTGCTGCCCATCTCCTGTTATATTTCCCTTTGCCGACACTTACAACACACACAGAATCAAATGGGTTAGTGGATTCTTTTACGCCGCCACTGCAGGAGGCATTAATATATTTTTTATTCCTACATTAAATTATTAAAGTTGATTTTTCACACAGTTACGGTTACATTTTTTAACAACATCACTACCTGGTTGAAATGTATCACGACAATTACTATCAGATGAGCCGCATCCTCGAGTGCCCCCTCTTCTATAAAATAAAAAAACTTCGCAAACCTTACATTTACATTTACATTACATTACATTTCTCATACACACGATAACAATATTCAGAAGTTCTATCCTTATAATAACGACATTAGTCTAAATCACTAAGGTTATTCTCGATAGAATAACTCTTGTGACAATTCGATAAAAGATTTTAGTGCTCACATCAGGACAAGTTTCTAAACTAATTAAGTTTGAATCGATAATACTCCTTGGTTGTAACTTTCCTGCTAATAACTGAAGTGGAACTGTATAATATGCATAATATGTATTTCAGTAATTTATACAGAAAAAAACATTTTCAAATTTTTTATATTTCTGTCGTCTGTCCGGACTAATCATCTTTTGATTGGCTGAACCGTTTATAAGGAATCTTAACGAACAGTTAAGAAACAATATAATTTTAGCTATATTTTATCAGAAAAGTTTGTACATTTTTTTGGAAAAACAACAATTGGTAGAATATGTTATTATAATTCTAAATACCGTTACAGCCTGATAAAGTACACTGCTGAACATAGGCCTCCAATAGGAGGGATATTTGACACAGTTAGCGACATCAGATTGCAAGCATTGCAGATCGTAAGCAAATACAGATTTTTTTTTATTTTAGTCGTTATTAGGAAGACGCTGCAGATATTTCTATGTGATTTGTTTCCCTCTGTTGCTTCTTACGACACCCAGGGGATGATATGGGTTAGTGGATGGTATGGTAAGGGGGGGGGGGGGGGGGTCGCTAGTATCTCAATAAATGAAAAGCCTAAATAAAACATTTATTTTATAATATGGTTGGATGTTTATCTGAGGAGTTAATGAACAAAAGAGATGATAATATTTACCACATACACCAACGTACGCCACGAGTATACTGCGACATATTCGCTTGAGGCCTGTATTCGTTAATGGATTATAAAATGGAACAGCCTACATAGGTGATATTGTTAGGCACAGGCTTTCGCTCATTCCTTAGAGGCTTCCTTGCATGTTGCCGACTCACATGACGACGAAAAGCTTTTTAAGATAATTAATTGAATCAGGTGCTACGATGTGGAGATACATTATTTTAAAGATGTTAAAAATGAATTAGCTAAGATGCACGTAATAAAATTAAATGATTTGATGAAGAAGAAGTTTTGAATGAAGCTATTTAAAATTCTTAAAATAAAGATGTTATCCTATGTTTTCTCGCTCCACCGGTCTCGTGTTAAATTTTTTTAGTGGTAAGTACCAGCGAGGATCCTCAGTTACGACGTCTTAGTGTATTCAGAATGAGCTACTATAATGATAATGATTATTTTTATTAACGAAGCCTTTTTACCAATACGTATTTCTATTTTTTCATAATATCATTTCAATATTAAACTTACAGCGTACTTCACAGGAGGTATGTAGCTACTGCAGCTCATGGATACCAGTAACCCACTGCATCAAAAGAAGGCTGCAGATGCGGTGTCACTTCTGAGGACTAACATGTTATGTTATTATATCTCTATACCTTTCAGACCGACACACTGATGCTTGGTGGTAGAAATAAGTAAGAAAAGGCCATTAAACTATATTTACCGTATGATGGATATTCTTACTGCGCAAAAAATATCTCTGAGAATATCCACAACCCCATATCGTCTCGTGGGTGTCGTAAGAGGCGAAAGCGGGAAACTGGAAGAGGAGTTGAGCAGCAGCATCTAATCGACCCACCTGTCTAACAAGGCAACTATGGCAAAATCCCTAGGCTTATAAAGAGACCTATGCTCTATAGCAGTGGACTTTTATAAGAAACAGAAACAGAAACTTTTTTATTCAATATAGATAATAAATAATACTTATCGAAAGTCACTCTTTTGTTTAGTTACCACTAGTTCGAAAAAAACAAAAACAAAAAAAAGCTAAGCTGTAATGGTACGCTATTTAAATGGGTTCCACTAGAATGAGCAATCTATAATATTATTAATGAATACGTTACATTATATTTGCGTTTACTTTTCATGTTAACTGACATGGAAATTATTTCTTAAAGTGTGTCATAAAGTTTTGCGAGGATTGAGGACTAATTTGTCCCCAACAATTTCATATCGTAACGTGAAATTTTACTTGAATACCAGAATTATCAGTCTCTTTTACATTTTGGTAATAGATTTCGAACCAAGTAAAAATCGCGAGTAACGATGGCGATTATAAACGTCGTAAACTAGTAAGCTGCCTTTCGAGTGCTGCAATAAACCAGTTGGCGAAGTCAAAATAATACGTTAAAAGAAACTTCTCCCGTTACTAGTATGTAGTGTAAGTAGATGACGAAAAAAACAACTACTTTTTTTTATATTTATTTTAATAAAATTACCTACAAAAATGGTTACAATGGTCGGACTTAATTTTTAAAAAGTACAGGTTTATGAAATTTTTATGTGTATGTGACTCAGAATAAGTCTATTTAATAACATCGCCATGGACCCTTTGTTTAAAACGAAGTACAAGCGAATACTGATTGTCACATCTGTAATTACTAATTAGGTACATTAATTACATTTTTTTAATTAATGTACCTAAAAAATATACAAAAAAATGTTACCCCCACCACTTTTTTCCTGTATCGTGGACGCAGTTTACATGTATAAATTGCACAAAGACAAACATCCAGACACGGTGCAATTAATTTTAGGTCATACAAATACTTATTCCGTGCGGGATTTGGACACGCAGCCCTCAGCGCCACTGCGCCACGGAACCGTCAGATATACGTGAACGAATTATTAAGAAAATATTCAGCGTCACATTCAATCTACGTGAATGAATTATTAACAATATATAACTTCGTAATTATTTTCATGCGGGGATTTATCTATTCATTATTCAAATTTAGATTTACAATTAGAAGATTGTGGGTGTCTCCAGGAATTTTTATTAGAATTTTACGCAAGGTAAGCTTTACTGTTGTATAAAGAAATATGACATTTTTGGAGTTTTGTATTTGTCAATTAAATTCATTAGCTGATGAATCAAAGACTAAACCGGTTTTGAATAGCTGTAATGCTAATATAATGTTACGTAAGTTAATTATAAACAATTATTTTTGAAAAAGGTTTCAAAGATTTTTTCTGATATTTAATCAACTGTCATACTGTCCCGGGTTTTAATCTCGGGTAGAGCCAAAAAAGTCAGTTATAGAGTTTCTTCAGTCTGTTTTTCACCCTCGTACCTCGGAAAGCACGTAAAGCCGTTAGTCATGTGCTTGATCTCTCTCCAATCGTGTGAGTGTGCCGTAGCATTGGACTATGAGAGAGAGAGAGAGAGAGGGAATAAAGAGTGCAGATGTGCTTGCGTATTTACTCGTCGCCGTTGAGATTAACCGTCGTGACCGAAATTCAGTATAAAGGAACTTAAAAAATTAATGCCATTATTAGTTTTTTTTTAATACTGTTTCAAAAACTATATTTAACATTCACACTTTTGGAATTGTTTAAATATTTAAATTTGCAGTTTATTTCAAAATAACTAACGAGTTTTAAAATCTATTGTTGTTACCTAAAATCATCATCATCATCATTATTACAGCCTTTCATGAGTCCGCTGCTGAACATAGGCCTCCCCCAAGGAATGCCACAAAGCACGGTCCCGAGCCACCTGCATCCATCGACTTCCTGCATGTTTTACCAGGGCGTCACTCCATCTCGTGGGGGTCGCCCTGCACTTCGCCTACCAGTACGAGGCTGCCACTCAAGAACCTTTCTTCTCCATCGGTTGTCGGTTCTTCGAGCTATATGGCCGGCCCACTGCCACTTCAGCTTACTAATCCGTTGGGCTATGTCGGTTACTCTGGTTCTACTGCGGATATACTCATTTCTAAGGTTATCACGCAGAGAAACCCCGAGCATAGCCCTTTCCATAGCTCGCTGAGTGACCTTGAGCTTCCTCATATGGCCAGCAGTGAAGGACCACGTCTCAGATCCGTAAGTCATCACTGGCAACACGCACTGGTTGTACAATTTCGTTTTAAGGTTTTGAGGTATGTCTGACGAGAAGATGTATCGTAGTTTCCCGAACGCTGCCCAGCCGAGTTTAATCCGTCGATTGACCTCTCGGTTGGACTTACCTAGTCGGACTATTTGTCCTAGGTAAACATACTCGTCAACAGCAGTTCGAGCTTAGTGCTCCCAACAACAACCGGGATAGGTGTGACATGGACATTAAACATGATCTTTGTTTTGTCCATGTTCATCCTAAGACCTATTCGTTGAGAGACACTATTGAGGTCATTGAGCATGGTGCTTAGGTCCTCCAGCGATTCTGCCATAAGGACTATATCGTCGGCAAATCGAAGGTGACTGATGTACTCGCCATTGATGTTAGTACCGTATCCTTTCCAGTCCAGAAGCTTGAAAACGTCTTCCAATGCAGCGGTGAAGAGTTTCCGGGATATAACATCACCCTGTCTTACACCTCTCTGCAATTGGATAGGTTTCGTACTCTGGTTCTGTACTCGGATAGCCATCGTAGCTCTACTGTGCAAACACTTCAGCACTTCGATATACCGACAGTCAACTTGGCACCGCTGAAGGGACTGCAGTTACCTAAAATAAATGCAAACAATACAAGTAACAACTTGGTAACTGACAGTTTTTACAGTACACTCGCATTGCCGGTGATAGTATAAAGAGGATTCATTGTTGAGGCCAACCTACCAGATACGGTATAACATCTTTGGTTATCAAAGTCAAGTTCAAAATTTTAATATAATTATTATAATCAGGCGCTACTTAACGGAAATCAATTATATTAAAGATGTTCAAATTAATTATCTGAGGTAAGTGTAAATAATAAAAATAATGTGTGGAAAGAGAAGACACAACATTTTCTTTTTTCATGAGGACCATTGTTAATTAATTGAACATCAATAACAAAGTTTTTATGACAAAGGATCGTGGAATAGTATCAATCTAGTTCTACGCCAAGCCAATAAAATTCGTTACATAATACACTGTTAGAAATGAGGGTAAAATCATAAAGAAAAGTAAGAAAATTTGAAGGTAGAACTGTAACCTCAGACTTATTCTAACAATATAAAGTATCGTGCAGGCGACTAAGAGGTTGCCACCGAGCTCCGGTGACTATGCGAATGAATTTATTTTGGACGAATTGCAGTTTGTACAAATGTCGATGGGCCGCGTGCGCGAAAACTATGCTTGCATAAGACATGGTAGGTCTTACGCATGCTTACAAAGGTAAAGGTTGAGCTTGTGTCTTAAGGACAGTTTGCTCTTTTTTTAACTATTCTGATAATTATCTAGTGGGTGAAGGCGACTCGTGACGATTTTGGCACGATTGCGGACATTACGAATGTGTTTCGTGAATGTTATACTGTAGTCAAATGTGACAGTCACTTTTTCAGGATTTACTTCGATTCATCATAAGCGGAACCAATTGCCTAAGCATTTGACTGCTGTTTGGAGCATCTCGGTGAGGATTCTTTTATTACGATGGGCGACGTAAAGTGCCGTGTCATCGGCGAAAAGCGCAGTATTCTTTACTGGAACCTTAGGGATGTCACTCATGAAGAGTGTGAAGAGAATTGGGGAGAGGACGGAGCCCTGTGGGACTCCAGCCTTGAGGGGACGTTTTGTGGAGCGATTGCCCTCCATTCGATACCGAAAGTGGCGATTGGCAAGAAAAGCTCTGATGATGTGGATGAGCTTGTCAAGCACGTTGAGTTTATACAGCTTGAAAAGCAAGCCGTCTTGCCAGACTTTGTTAAACGCTTTTGCGACATCGAAGAAAAGGGCACCGGTCGAAGTGATTCTACGACTTTTCTTGGGAGATTGAATCCTTTCAGAATATATTCTGTAAGGCGATGTAGCTGGTCGGTACACGAGTGTTCGGGTCTGAAACCGAACTGCTCATCTGGAGGAAGTTTATTAGCGAAGATGTATTTACAAAGGTGATTCAATATGAGTCACTCGTAAACTTTGCCCAGTGTGCTGAAGAGCTAATTAGTCTGTAACTAGAGGCTACGTTGCGTGGTTTCCCTGGCTTCGGGATTCCTGTTACACCTGCCTCTTTCCAGGCATCCGGAAAAGAGCAGCTGGAAAGAAGAGCATTGAATGTGCCCACTAGGAGGCACACAAGTGGCGCGGAGAGAGATCTCAGCACCCTGTTGCTAATGCCATCGGGGCCGATTGCGGATTTCTTTTTGAGGTGTTTAGCTTCTGTGACTCCATCGACTGTCACAGGCTCTAAGGGGTCGCCCGCTGGGGGTAGTTCAGACTTATGCTCGACCTCCGCTTTGACCTCTGCAAGATGAGCGGGATCTATCGGTTCGCTAGAGGGAGTGCGTTGGCTCTTTAAACGGTTCGCGAGGCATTCGGCCTTTTCAGAGTCGTCCAAGGCGAGATCGATGTATTTTGTTCTAATAAGTGGCGGCAAAAGTGAGGATTGTTCTACTTTCAGAGCTCGGGTCAACTGCCGGAAGACAGTAATATCCGTTAGCAGATTATGCCACTTATCATGTCTAATCTCTTGGATGCGCTGTTTCACCTCGTTTTGGAGGTTACGCAGTCGAAATTTGTTATCTATGCTACGATAGTGATCGTATTATCTTAGGGCCGCGTTCTTCGCTTCAATCAGCTGTCGAATATTACTCGGAAGCTTCATGTGTCGATTGCTCGACACACGAACCTTACTAGAGCATTCTTCAACTATAGAGGTGTGGTGGGCCGATTGGGACCTTATTGGCCTTCTCTGGCGAGTCTATTTTGTCAGGAATTTCATAAAAGTGTTGGGAGTAGTAGACTTGAGTTTAACCTCGAGCTTACGCCAGTCCACGATGGTTTTCGTCTGAAGGACCTCACTTGCGGGCTGGCCCAGCTGCATTAGGACTGGTCTATGGTCCGAACCGAGTTCTAATATTGTTTCAATCGATGATATCGACAAGCCGACATCTTTGAGAATAGCTACGTTAAGGTCGTCTGGTTGGTGGCTGTTGCGAATGGGTAGCGAGTTGGAGTCTCAGGCCCGATAACATCGAAGTTTAGTCGCTCCGTGAGATCGAACAAAACCATACCATTGGGATTGTTTATAGGCGAGTTCCAGGAGGAATGCTTACTCTTGAAACCTACAGCTATTATAACACTGGAGCCTAGATTGAGTAATTCCACAGAGTCAGATTCAACTATGCATTTGAGTGGCGGTAGAGGCACCGATACAATGGTGAGTGGCGGATGGACAGAGAGAGCTAACTTACATATAAGGACTTCTGTGTTGGTTAACGGGGGGCGTCGATTGTTACGCAGTACATGGACCTTTTGTAGTAGATCAAGGTGCTGCCCCAGGTCAACTTATCATTTCTAACTATGGTGTAATTTGTAATCATAGGGTCGCGATAGCTTGGCTTCAAGAAGTTCTCTTGCATCAGCATAACCTCTACATCGTGCTTAAGCAAGATTAGTGCAATCTCGTCTTTTTGGTCTCTAAGGCCATTCGCGTTAAAGAACGCGACGGTTAGAGAGAGTGGTTTAGTTCTACCTAAACGTCGTACTGTCATTTTGATTTTAATTGAGGTATTTTGGCGTACTGGAAATACCAGATTGCGTTGATTAGACCTATGTACTCAATCGTGGCGTCGAGCTTATCCTGTGGAGTGGTGGCTCCGCGTAGTTTGCGGGTCAGAGGATAATTCAGCAACGTTAATGTTGCTGATCAAGCCGTAGACTAAAGAGAAGTCAGCGGCGAAAGAAGACGAGCCTTCTGAGATGGGCTTCGATTTTGAGGCTTGGAAAGATGGCGCTGACCGTGAGGCAACGAGTGCTGGCGGTTTCACCCAAGCATTTGTATTTGGCGCGGAGAGAGCGGGAGGGCTAGCATCTAGCTCGGCCGCTCTGGTGACTGGGGCGTGCTTGGTGATGATTTGAGGCTCGAAAGTGGGCACCGAAGACGGTGCGGATTTGTAAGCAGGCAGCCGAGAGCGTGACACACTGACTTGAACCGCGCATCTGGGATGGTTTTTACCTCCGCGCCGTTTCCTTTGCGATACTTTGGTACTCCCGCGATAATTCACTGGGTGGTCCTCTTCGCGGCAATTGATGCAGCTCGTGGGTTCAACCGTCTCGGGCGTGCGGGGGTAGTGGTGCCGTGGTCACCTAGGCACTTGACGCACCTATGCCTGGTGTAACAATTTTTAGCCGAGTGGCCATACAATTGGCATCGGTGGCACTGGTCAACTATACCCTTATTTCGGAGGGCTTCAACTTCAATCCCTATTAGATTGATGCGCCAAACGCTAAATATTTCCTTGCATTCCGGAGACAGGTCCAGAATGACCAGGGATCAGTTTAAGAAGAGTTTACAGTCGGTCTGGTTGTGCATTCTATGGACCTCCTGGACTGGGAGATTTTAGGCTTTAAGGTCATTTAATATGTGCTCAGTCTCGAGCTCTTTAGGGAGACCGCGGATAACCACACGAAGGTTTCGCTCCTCTGGGAGAGCGTATGTGTAGAAGCTTATTTGCTGGGCTCGCAGGTGACTTGTTACACTATGGAATCCCTTGGTCGAGTTTATAGACACAGGAATGCCTTGACCGGCGTTTTGCACCTTTGGGCAATAGATTTTTTGGAGTCCAACCAGTATAATCGGTTGTTCCGTTTTGTCATGGATGATTATGGGGGCGACTGCTTTACCCTACGTTCAGGGGACCCATTACTTGCGGGTTTGGTCGCAGACTTGGAGGCTTAGGATCGCGTCGCGGGGGCTGGCTTTTTTCCGAAGTGGCGGTGGTTGACGAGGGGAACGAGTCAGGCTCGGCTGCCCTTTTAGGGGTTTTGCGCATTTGAGCTTTTTGTCCTGGATGAGGGTGCCTTCGTCTTCGGGCTTGAGCGGGACGCGCATGTCGGTTTCCATGTCGGAGCCTGATTCAACATTCGAGAAGACCAAAGGTGGGCTGCAAACGCAGAGCACCAAGTAATATGCTGTATTTCAGTGAACAAAAATTAAGACAATTCATGCGCAGGGGCAATGAGAATGGAGTGACGAGAGTGAACTCGACCGACACGTCCGGAGTCTACGAAACCCAAGCGCAGAAAAAATCGTAATGTCTGTAGTTCTACGAATCTCACTGTCGTTACTATGCCCGTTGGGGTATCCTACTAGTAGTAGTAGTAGTAGTATATACTTTATTGTACACCACACATATACAACGAATAAATACATTACAGAGAAAACTTAATATATACGTATGTACAATAAGGCGGTCTTATCGCTAAAGAGCGATCTCTTCCAGACAACCTTTGGGCTAAAGAGAAACTGGAATTAAGAACAGTAGGAGGTGGTGCGCTTTATGTTACACTTACATACTAATATCTAAATAAACTAAACTATATTTTGTTAAAATACCACAATAATACATAAAAAATAATAATAAAATAAACATACATATTAATAAATAGGTATATATATATATATATATATATATATATATATATATATATATATATATATATATATATAAATATATACACATACATATATATACAAAGATAATAAATATTGCTAGAATTGGTTATCAATAACCACAAAGTGTTAGGTAATGCTTCTTGACGTCACTTTTGAATCTTTTCAAAGTTTGAGCACGTTGAATTTGGAGTGGAAGTTCATTCCATAACCTTATGGCTTGGCTCGTAAAAGAATATTTCATAAATTTTGTTCGAAATGAACATGGTTCTAGAATTAGTTCGCCGGCTGACCGAAGAACTCTATCAGGTCGATCATGACCAAGAAACTTAAAGTTTTCCTTCAAGTAGCTTGGAGTCAAAGGATTGAACAACACACAGTACAAAAGAGATACAGTTTGCAGATTCCGGCGAAAGCGAATGGGTAACCACTTGAGCTGTAAACGATATTCGGATACATGATCATATTTGCGCAAACCAAATATGAACCTAATAGCAATATTTTGAATTCGCTCAAGTTTGTTCAGTTGGTCTTCAGTTAAATCGAGATAACTTGCGTCCGCATAATCGAGAATAGAGAGAAGTAAGGATTGTGCTAACATAATCTTAGTGGGAATGGGGAGAAAAGAACGTAAACGACGAAGTAAACTCATAGTAGCAAACACCTTTTTGCTCACTTGTTTTAACTGCTGCGACCACGACAAGGTAGAATCTAGATATATTCCCAGATTTTTTACAGATTTACTGTAGGGTATGACAACGTCATTTAGTGTCACCGAGGGTAGGTTGTTCCAGTCAACTCTGGAGACCATCCCTCCACTACAACTACTATTAACTAACTATATGTGCTCTATACTGAATGTGTTGTGCAGTATGCTATCTTATTCCTGATAATGATTAATTGCATAAGCAAGAGATCAAGTTGAATATCCACTTACACACTTTTATTATTTTTAATAATTAACCTTCTGAGTAATTTCTAAAACGAAATATTCTTTTCTTTAAAAAATTTTGAGAGTAGTTTCTAACATCAGAAGTGGAATAATTTCTAACAATACTTAAATATGATTATGTATTTTATACACAATATGTAGTTACATTGTAAGTTTTATAGGAGAGAGTTGTTGGTGTCCCTATGGAAAATTACAAGATGTGTTCATAAACCCTAACTTCTGTTTATTTTTGAAGATTATTGTAAGTCTGTCTTAGGGGCCTAGGTGTATTATGCTCACTCGATGGGTCGTCCACTTTCCTTTGATATAATCTAGAATGGCGGTGGCTGCCCCATACGTCATTTTTATAGAATAAAGGTGACAAACGAGCACACAGTCCACCTGATTATAAGTGCATGCTGTGACCCATAGATATCTACATCTATTCTCGATTAAGAATCAAATTGCAGATACATTGCCACCCCTGAGGACTAAAAGGAAATGCCTCGTTTCCAGTAAAAAGTGTATTTGGTTCTCTACGCTGATCATACAAAACACAGCTGAATTAAGCTGTTATTTTACCCTGGTATTCTATGAGAGCGTGGTTCTTCCCCGTTTGAACCGACCCATTCGTACTACATCCATAATATAGCTGCAGCATGGGTCTGCCACGTATAAAACTCATACGTCACACTTGTGAACAGTTTCTACTTGTGGGAGCTGGTCTGTTCGGGCTCGTTATTCACTGGTAAGTTTCAAATTTTTATGTTTTTTAGTTTATTATAGAACATGCTTGATTTACCCACATAGATGTATACTATTATATTGTGTGGAATCATATTGTAATTTTACCTTCGAGAGAGAGAGAGGAATACGATAAAAGCAAGTTAAATAAAAGCCATTTAAGACATTTGACAGACGAAAATTTAATTTCTAACGTCAAAGAAATAAATATTCATTTAATTTCATCTCAAAGTTAATAATTTTCCGTACACCGGTTCGCAAAAACAAGACATTCTCAGAAAAGAACTAACAAGAATTTTTGGAGATGTTTAAATGCCATGCTACATTTTCTTCTTCAACTTTGTACAACTTTTATTGAATCAATTTAATGTCAAAAGTCTATTAATGTTTCTTTAAATGTCAGTTTAACAATAAAACAGTAGCCTGTGGGTTTTAAGTGCAGAAAGTGAGTTATTTTCTCTCTCATTTTTCTCAATATAATTTTTTTTATAGGATCGGGTGACAAACGAGCACACAGTCCACCTGATGGTAAGTGGTTACTGTGACCCATAGACATCTACATCTATCCTCAATAAAGACTCAAGATGCAGATGCGTTGTCACCCGTGAGGACTAAGATGGAATGCCTCTTTGCCAGTAAAAATGGTCTCCGGTTCTCTACACTCACCATACGAAACACAGCAGCGTTAAGCTGCTATTTTACGCTGGTTTTCTGTGAGAGCGTGGTCCTTCCCCGTTCGAGCCGACCCATTCGTGCTACAACCATAAATAGCTGCAGCATGGCTCTACCACGTAGTGCCATGCTGCAGCTATTTATAATAATCTCATTTATATATAATAATCTCATTTATACTAAACTTTTTTTTTAAATTACATATTGGATTGACTTCCTGCATGTCTTGCCAGGTCGTCACTCCATCTAGTGGGGGTATATCCGTTCCTAAAATTTGTTACGGTCCTAAAAATGAGGTGTGAAAATATCCGTCTCTTTGAAAAGGTCATGTAACGATTCACGATGCCGCAAGTTGTATATTGCTTACACAAAATGTATATATTATTTCCAATACATTGGCGTTCCACCACTGTGCGATTTAGAAGATGTTTTCTTCCTCGCACAACTTCCTTGTGGAATCGATTACCATCAGCGATTTTTTCGGACCGATACGACTTAGGGACCTTCAAGAAAAGAACCTACTCCTTTTTAAAAGGCCGGCAACGCATCCCCTGGTTCCCCTGGTGTTGCAGTTGTTCATGGGCGGCGGTAATCACTTACCATCAGGTGAGCCGCATGATCATTTGCCCCCTCTCCTATAAAAAAAAATACAGGTGTAGATCTCTACAGTGAACTACCATAACATACGATAATTTGGAAATAAGCAAAGTAGACTAATTTAGCCCAGGCCTTTAGTATTTATAATACTAATGTATTGTAGTTAAAATTGCAGACTTTAATTTCAAAGCTTGTTTATTAATATGTGCTCCTCACTGGACCTTGGAATCAATAGAATTTCCAAGAAATAAATTACTAATTTTCTGCTACGTTTTAAACTATTGAAATTGTAATTTTTTTTTCCAAGTATAAAAGAAACTTAATTGCTGCAAAGTATTTCGAAAATATATCCAATATTTAGTCAGTCCCTTCCAGTGAACAGTCGTTTATTTAAAGTTTAAATAATAATGATGTATCGTCAGCAAACGAAACTATCACAGAACTTTTTTCATTATTCAAAGAAGATCGTTTAATGTATACCAAGATTAAAAAACAGCCAAGTATAGAACCTTGAGAGACACAATTTCATCATACAAATCATTGAAGCTATACCATTAATTGCACCATTTTGCTATCTTTTGGTTGGAGATAAAATGCTGTAATATTTAATATTAAATTTATTTTTTTTATTTCTGGAAAGCATTAGAATTACAACACAACCACAACTACAAAATTATAGATTATATCAACAATTATGTCCTCTCAACAAAAGAAGGCCATCTGTTCTTGGTGCAATGGGCTTCCTTAAACCTGATCTCAAGAGGCAGCGCTTCACGCCTTGATGCGCTAAAGTGCACAATCTGCATTAATTGTGACCGTGAAGATAGATCGTTGTGCGGTAGGAATGCATTTGTATTATAATCATAATAAACTATTTAATAAAATAAACGAACACTTGTCGTACGACAGCCACGGACGACTCCTGTGAAAATAATTAATGGACAGTAGCGTAGCAAGGGGGGATAAGTGTGTGAGCCATGACCCCGGACGGCATATTTCAGGGCTGAGATGACGAATCATCCAAAAAAATTATGGTAAAATGATTCGAATCAACGTTCGAATAATCGATTCAAATTTAAGATCAATTCACGGGATCGATCTATTGCTTACGTCCGATTAAAAGTAACGACTTTTGCAAATGCAGCTTTAACAATTAAATTAAAAAACTCAAAGAATGTGTAAATTAATAATATTTATATACCTAAAATAATACAAAAACATTACAGAAGACTTTTACTGGTTCTGTATTTTAAAGATCTTTGCGAAAATGGGTTGGAAGAGGGGCGATGAATGACTGATAGTAATTTTTGCTTTCACAGTTCGGAGCGGCAGCAACTCAAGCTACGCAACTGGGTTAAGTGTACAAACAATGAACTGAAAAATTCTAATCTGCTATTTAAATGTTGCTGTCAAACACTACTAACACAACCAGCACAAAAATCAAACCATCCTTACAACGAAAGAAACCCATGCTCAGCAGTAGCCTTCTAGAGGCCGGAGAGATAGACAAAAAGTATTATGTATAACATGATATGATATCATATATTTTAAGTATTGTCACATGTGAAAATGTCTTGTCAGAAATTTTGTAAATCCCGTATTGCAGAATACGGGTAACGAACAAGCACTGAGTCCACCTGCTGGTAAGTGGATGCTGTGGCCCATAGGCATCTACATTCTCGATTAAGAAGCAAAATGCAGATGCGATGTCACCGCAGATGACTTAGATGGAATGCCTCGTTTCCAGTAAAAGGGGTATCTGGTTCTCTACACTCACCATAGAATACACAGCAGCATGCCTGCATCCATTGACTTCCTGCATATCTTACCAGGTCTTCACTCCATTACGTGTGACATGGACATTATACATGATCTTTGTTTTGTCCATCTTAAGACCTATCCCTTGGGAGGCACTATTGAGGTCATTGAGCATAGTGCTTAGGTCCTCCAGCGATTCTTCAATAAGGACTATATAGTCGGCAACTCGAAGATGAGTGATGTACTCACCATTGACGTAAATACCGTATCCTTTCCAGTTCAGTACCTTGAAAACGTCTTACAATGCAGCGGTGAAGAGTTTAGAGGATATTACATCACCCTGTCTTACAACTCTCTGCAGTTAGATAGGTTTCGTAGTCTAGTTCTGTGTTCGGATAACCATTGTAACACTACTGTACAAACACTTCAACACTTCGATATACCGACAGTCAACTTGGCACCGTCGAAGGGACTGCAGCACCGCCCAAATTTCGACAGAATCAAAGGCTTTCTCATAGTCCACATACGCAAGACAATATGACGCATAGTACTCTTCGAGCTTCTGTAAAATTTGTCGAAGGGTATGTATGTGGTCAATGGTAGCACCATTATTAGTATTATTTGTAATAAATTAGTTTTAAGATTTTAAATTAACTGACATTTAACAATAAAGTGATTTTTTTGACGGATAATGTTTATTATACAATTAACGACTTAATGAAATGAATTTTAAAGACAAGTTAATTGTCCAAAATGAATTTCGATAGCCTTTTTTTTAGATATTTTACGTCCAATACGGACTGCATAGTGATAGTAATATTTATGTGATAAGTAATAAAATCTTTTGTAACCTATGCTCCATAGAAAAAGCTATTTGATTTGATTTGACCTCTTCGGGTTTCTTGCTTGACGGACGGAGAGTTTTTCTAAACCAGTGGTTAAATTTAAAGTTACTCTTAAGTACTACTTCTAACCTATGTTGAAAAAAATTATTCTTTTTTATAACATTATTTTTTATATTCGCTACTCTATTAACGAATACAAACATACTTCGGAGCAAAAGCAAAAGCGGGAAGATTGTATTCTGTTTTAAATGCATGAACAATACTAAGAGTCGAAAAACCTTTTTAAAAATATTTTAGAAATTAGAAGTGCGTGCTTCACTCTGAATAATGAATGAAAATAATATCTTATGCTGCTTAACCTACCTACCTTATAGGTCTGTTTTCATGTGTAACAGATATGGTCAGTTTTATATAGACTTTAAAGTAGTATAATGTATTACTGCTCATGTTCAACTAATTCAAAGTTAACTTTACAACAAATGCATTTTTAGAATAAGGTAACAAATGAGCACACAGTTTACAGTCAGTGGTAACTAGATGAATAGAATAGAATAGAATAATTTTTATTCAATATAGATTACAATACATAATACTTATTGAAAGTCATTTTTTACTTTTACCACTGGTTCGCAAAAAACCTCTGTACTGGGAAGAACCAGCATGAAACCCAGAGGTACTTTTTGTAAAAAGCACAATTTACAATATAATATTTTATACAATTATTATGAAAACATTTAGAAACAGCATGGTAGCGATCACCTCATTCCCAGTGGTTATTATCAGCCATGTACTCTTTAGTAGTATATGTATAACCTTACTAGACAATTTTTGCTTAGTAAATAATTTAAACCTTTTGATAGAAAAGGATGCTGTGGCCTATGAACATAATATCTATCCTTGATTAGTAATCTCAATTACAAATTTTACGTGGTAGAGCTATATCATTAAGGATCATGCACTATCAGTTTACCAGCGTAAAATAGCAGTTTAATGCTACTGTGTTTTGTATGATCTAGTGTCTGTTGTCATGGTTAGTAATGCGCACAGCAAAGGAGTAGAATACTTGCTCAGTCTTTACCTCCGATTACTATGTTGTCTGTCTTCAAAGCAAGTCTTTTATTACGCTAAGACTTTGGTTGATATGTTTGTGTTCATTATTAATATTTGCGAGAGCTGTTACAGCCCAATATAACATGACAGAATTATATGGTGTTGCGTCATCTTGTAAGACGTATTTATGTTAAAGATAGTGATTTTCTTACTGTAATCAAGACTTGATTATTTTTTACATAACTTTATGGGTATATCTTATGATTGATTGTAAGATTAAAGCGTTGTGTTAGGTCGTTAATTTGCAGGATCGCCGGTAATTAAGTAAGTAGATATTTATTAATTAGAAGAACATATGGTGGTATCTTCTTTATAATTACGTGAGAGACTATCTAGGAATTATTTGATCCAGATGCTTGCACCTTGGACTCCCCCGCCACTGATTTCGGTACTTTGTAACTGGCAAAAACGAGACATTTATCGGAGCTTATGAGATCTTTTTGACACTTCTCACGGACAACTCTTAAGACACTCACGGAAAGAAACGTTGATGGATTTTCTTACACCACGTACGCGGCACAATGGTGATATAAGTAATTCTATCATCATTAATTCGTGGTAAAACCATGCTGCAGATGTATTATGGTTTCAGCACGAATGGGTCAGCTCGACCGGGGTAGGACTACGCTCTCACAGAATACCAGCGTAAAGTAGCAGCTTAATGCTGCTGTGTTTCGCATGTTGAGTGTAAAGAAGCGGAGATCCTTTTTACTGTAAACGACGCATTCCATCACAGTTCACAGGATCAACAAAGCAATTGAATTTTAATTCATAATCAATGATAGGTGACTGTGGTTCACAGTATTCACCCACCATCAGGTGGACTGTGTGCTTGTTTGTCACTGTTATCTATACAAATAAATAAAATTGAAGTGTCTGTGTGTAATGTCAAAATTACAGCTTTTAACTAAATGCATATGAAAATATATACGATACTTATAACAAAAATACAATTTAAAATTTTTGTCTGTCTGTCTGTTTATTCCGGCTAATCTCCGAAACGACTGGACCGATTTTGATGGGACTTTCACTGACAGATATCTGATGTCATAAGGAGTAACTTAGGCTACTTTTATTTTAGAAAAAGAATAAGGGTGCCTCGTAAAAAGAATTTAAACCCTAAATTACACGCGGGTGGAGTCGCGAGTACAGCTAGTTCTACATAAAAAACAGATCTCTTTCATGTAATTCCTTATAATTGTTTGCTTAAAATCTCCTAACCTCGTTCAGTCAGGTTAGTCAATCGGAACACAATTTCACGTGTCACGATCTTTCTCTATCAGTTTTATTTTTGTTTGTTTGATAGAAGCTTTATTATCGTAATAAAGATTTTGCCATATGTACAATGTATCGTAAAATTTATTATAATAGAAATAAAAGTAAAACGTTGTTGCTTTTATGTTGCGCTTTTGGAAGGAGATATTGTAGTATTTAGATGTGCGGGCTGTTAAACTGTGCAATATATTATTTACGGCTGCTGATTACAGCTGATTTTGTGGCATTGTCCTGCATAATGTGAGATGTTTGGCCACCGTTGAGTGCAATACAATGCAATACAATACCCTTTAATAAACACTAAGGAAACAAATAACATCACAAGAAACAAACATAGATGGAAAAACAAAAGACTGTTTTATTGCTATACAGCAATTTCTTCCAGACAACCTATACCTGCAATAAATCTATTAAAAAATATAAAACTTTGCATATTTAAATAACTTTACATATATGTCTGTTACTATACAAATTTTAAGCAGAATCCATAGTTTGGTAGGTAGTCGCATATCCCGTTATTAATGACGTCCAGGTATTAAAACCGTGTAGTGATGGTGTAAGATTATCGTAGTTGTGTCGTAAGAGAAAACAGAAGGAAACATATCAGGAGATGGGCAGCAGCATCGTCTCAATTACGACTGAATTAAAAAAAATCTGCGCTTGCCAACCCGCTTACCAAGCGTAGTAACTATGGTAAATATCCCCCATGAGACAATCTATGGGGAAGGCCTATGTTCAGCTGTGAACTTTAATAGACGGTAAGTATGAATTTTTTTTTCTTACTATTATTACTACCGGATATTCCACGCGCCTAGTTATAGGATAGGATGTGCAAAATTTAACCAAGCTCGTCAGTTACCTCTATTCTATACAAGATTTCCACGTTCGTATTTCGTATTAAATAACTAATAATAATACAAGATGGCGTTAGTTTTTAAATACATTGCTTAAAGTTTTCAATTGTTAACGCTTCCAAATCAAAATATAAGTATACAATTTTATTCAGTAATAAACAAAATATTGTTGCAACCTACGGTCTTATCACCCCGAAATCTAAAAGTGAATTCTTCCGTATTTGCTACCCGATGCAGGTGGCTCAGGACCGTGCTTTGTCGCTTTCTTTGGTGGGGGACTATATTTAAATTCCAAATTCAAATTTATTTATTTGGGAATACAAGTAATAAGACAGAATAGAGCTGCTATATTTAGCAGTGGACTACTACTAAGTATACTAGTCAGAGAATAATAATGACGATGAAGTCATCATTAGTGCATAGCTGTCTGATATTAAAATATTTAGTTTTAGAACAACCTACGCTTAACATTTTGTGAGTAAGAAAGAACCTCAATATCAACTTAGCTCCAAGTGATGTATTGAATGTGAGATGTTATTCTTAAAACATGAAAGTACTGTACTGTATTAGAATACAGATGGGCACATGATTCCTATTATATTTGAAACGTTGAATAAAACTATTTTTTACGAATTTTATCGCGTTTAGTTTACTATTTTAATTCTCGACGTTTTGGGTGCTTTACTTGACCTGATGTCACAGTTAGCCCGGCTACCTTCAGTTTTTTTTTTTTTAAATAATTTTACTCAATATGTAGTGTTCGCGTATATTAAAATTTTTATATTTGAAACGTTTACACTCAAAATTAATATTGATTTATCAATAACCATTCGTACTGCTACCAGTAAGGCATCACTTATACGCCTGCTTTGGAATGACTACCTTAAACTGCAATAGCGTTAATCTCTCTACTCATGTACTTGTATCTGCCTTGTACTTAATATGCGGAAACTTAATAGATACATATATTTATGTATGATATAATATTTATTTGTGTTTTTACATGCCTCAATGTTATTTATGTATGCGTGTTTGTTGTGTATGTATTGTATTATATTTACTATTTCTAGTACATTATTGTTATCTTAATATTTTCTAAAACTTTTACACTTTGCACATTATTAATATTTTCTGATCAACCTGGGTGTAGACTGGCAGAGAATACCCTGTGATACAAAGTCAGCCTTTTTATACGCGTCTTTGTGCAAACAAATCATAAATATATATATGCTTTACTTTAAATTAATTTCAAATATCAACTTTCCCAGAACTTAAAATTATTTCCAAGTACTGAATAACACAAATGTTTAACGAGTAAAAATTACATTTTGGAATAAATTTAAGAATATTTTTAAAGTTGAAAAACATTTTGTGGAAAGTTACTTAAAAGTAAAAGTGCTTCATATATTAAGAAAATAGTGAATCTGTGTCGAAGCCTTAATTAGCTTTTTCTATATAAAATTAGACTAAAGCGTCACATCGCACCCGTGAAGATCACTTCATACTATTTTTTTATTTAAAATAGAAATGTACCTTATGTAGATCGGCGTAAAAGATATTTTTTGCTAAATAAATGTTGATGTAAATTAAATATAATATTTAAGATTTTCCTTTATTTCATTAAGCATTTTATAATATTTTCTCGTTTCTTCTGGTATTTTCTATCCCAGTTGAACTCAGTCTTTTTTAATGTATTATGCAGAGTAATTGTAAATGTATAAAATAATAATTGAAGTAAATACCGCTATTTCAGATTTTATTATAAAGTATAATATGCAAATAAAGTTGTTTGTTGTTTACGGAAATTTACTTAAAAAAATAACGATTTTACTTTAAACGTACATTTTTCTGATATCTTTAACCAATTTTCTTGTATAAAAGATAAACGAAGATGTATTTTATCTGGCAAGTAGCCCAGCTAAAGATTCTATTGCAAAATTGTCAAATAAATCTAAGGAAGAAATGTAATGTGACATTACACTTCTTATTTTCTATCTATTCTACTCGTATCTAGTACTGTAAATACTTATCTATATTGTTAGATAGTTTGATAGCTATAGTTTTTTATAAAATTGAATCCAAGCATTAATCTTTTGCATTTAAATTTTTATATACCTAGTCAGGTCATAAGTATTGTCTAGAGTAAAAACTTTTCTTTTAGAATGCTGGCCACAAAAAAATTTATTGAATTCGAATTTCGAATTGTTCATGAAAATAAAACTGTATACTTTTTAGAATTTCACTCATTTTTAAATATGGAGTGGACGCTTAAAGAATACCGTGTTGCAGTTATTGCGTTGCATCGTTGCGGTTACGCGCCAATTCAAATTTTTGACATACTGAAAAATTTGTGTATAACCAAAAGATTTGTTTATCGTACCATCAAACGATACAATGAAGACTCTAGTTTAGATGACAGATCAAGAAGTGTTCGCCCTCGGTCTGTTAGGGCTCCAGCAGTAATAAAAGCGAAGGCGCGAATTCAAAGAAATCCCAAACGTAAGCCGAAACTGTTGGCCCTTCAGATGGGGTTAAGCAGAACCACGGTGAAAAGGGTGTTAAATGAAGACTTAGGGCTTCGGGCATATCGAAGAAAAACAGGACATCGTTTGAATGCTCGTCTAATGGACCTGAGACTGAAGAGATGCCGCGCTTTGTTGAAGCGGTACGCGGGAAAAAATATCGGGAAATTCTTTTTTCGGATGAAAAAATTTTTACCGTAGAGGAGAGCTACAACAAACAAAATGATAAGGTGTACGCACACAGTAGTGAAGAAGCGAGCAACCGTATTCCACGTGTCCAACGAGGTCATTTTCCATCCTCGCTCATGGTATGGTTGGGAGTTTCTTATTGGGGCTTTTTTGTGAGAAAGGTGTAAAAACGAATGCAGTTGTGTATCAAAATACAGTCCTGACGAACCTTGTGGAACCTGTTTCTCATACCATGCTCAATAACAGGCAGTGGGTATTCCAACAAGATTCGGCGCCAGCTCATAGAGCGAAGAGCACACAAGACTGGCTGGCGGCGCGTGAAATCGACTTCATCCGGCACGAAGACTGGCCCTCCTCCAGTCCAGATTTGAATCCGTTAGATTACAAGATATGGCAACACTTGGAGGAAAAAGCGGGCTCAAATCCTCATCCCAATTTGGAGTCACTCAAGACATCCTTGATTAAGGCAGCCGCCGATATTGACATGGACCTCGTTCGTGCTGCGATAGACGACTAGCCGCGCAGACTGAAGGCCTGTATTCAAAATCACGGAGGTAATTTTGAATAAACTTTAGTTTCATAGGAATCTATGTTTTATTAAGTTCATTTTGGTACCTATATAAATGGTTACATAATGAATAAACTTATTTCAATTATTTTATATTAAACATGTGACAGAATTTATGACCTGACTAGGTATATTTAAACTGATTTTTAAATTTTTTAACTTCTAACTAGGATAAAGGGCATGGGCAGCAAAATAGTTAACAAAAATTATTGCGTCTAGAAATAAGTTATATATAAAATGAGTTTTATTATTTTTCTAAGATTTTTCAAATAAAAATGTATTTTAATTAAAGCCACAGAAAAAAACAAACATTTTTGGGAATATCAAATGACTTAAATCATTTTACTCTATTCAAGTGTTGCTATTTACTATATTCATACTTTTTCGTAGACACTTTGTAAGACTACCAACACAACACACAAACACAACATATTTTATATTAAGTTATTATTAATAATAACTATACTGTCAGTAATAATAAAAATATTAATGATATAGTTGAAAACAAGCCTCTTATAAAGAACTTCCTACAATAATATATTATGTCAATCATAGTAATATGTAACAATTCCATTTAATGTTATGGCAACACTAGCTAAAAAAAAATAACCCTTTTTTTACTGGCTTTACAGCTCTGGGTTCTAGCCCTTCTGAGAGTGTCACTGTACGACACAAAGGCACTGGAGCCATGCTAGAAATATACATTTATAGTATGCAAATATATTATAGAATTACAATAATCTAAAAACTCTCAATTATGTAGGTAGTTACATTATGTTGAGAATGTATTAAGCCAACATCAAACAACAACATGACGCATGACTTTTTCCAAGTGACATAAGACATAACCTTAAAAGGTTCAAATCTAAATATCTTTTTTTGACGCTTTCTCAGGACAAAATTCTTTGACAGAGTTGTTAAGGACTGACGCTTAACATTTTAAGATATTTTTGATGTATAGACGCTACCATTCCTTCTCAACTAATTTTATGTATGAAAGTCTGCCATTGTTCTTTAGGTGTTTATGGGGCCACAGCATTTACATTACATCAGGTGGACTGTGTGCTAATTTGCCACCATTATTTCCATAAAAAATATTGTACTTTATTTTCACAACAGTAAGTTAAGACATAGGACATAGGAAATACCTTAACCGTTACAACCTATTAAAGTCTACTGCAGAACCTAGGCCTCCCCCATAGATTGCCTTACAGAGGGGGGATATTTGCCATAATTACCACACGAGGCAAGCGGGTTGGCACCCGCAGTTTTTTAATTTTTAGTCATTATTGGGAAGACGCTGCTGCCCATCGCTTGATTCAAATTATGAGATACAGGTATAGTAGTCATTAAATAACTACATATAAATTTCATTCATTCATTTATTCATTCATTACAGCATAAATTTATATAAATTAATTAATTTAAACTTATTACGTAGTATTATGTTTAAATATAATATACTTAAACTAGTATATTTAAACATAATATCACAAGTACCAATATGATAAAACAATAATTTAAAATTTATTATTTTGTAAAACTGACTTCAATATAAATTATTAAGGAGAACTTAAAAACTATTGGTCAGAACTTGATCAAAGTTATATGGAAAGAACCAGCTTTCAAATAAAAAAATAATTATCCAAATCCGTTCACGTTGCACAAAGTTATGAGGTAACACATATAAAAAAAGAAACCATACAGTCGAATTGAGTACCTCCTCCTTTTTGGAGTCGGTAGAAAATAATGTCAAGGTGCTTCTATGCGAAAATAATATTTTGAAATATTATTTTCACTGCAGCATGTCAATAAGTAGGATTTTGCGAAAATTCATTAACTTAAAGATGAGAAAGTTTAGTTAGTTACTTCTATATTATTAGACACGAAAATACCTAATGGAACGTAAATGTAGCCCGATAAAACTGCATACCAAATATTTGATTAAGTAAGAAAATAATGTAGCGTTGTCACCCCTAAGGACTAAGATAAGACGTCTTGTTACCAGTAAAAAGGGTTATCTCCTATCTGTTACCTTAGAGTAAAAAAATAATATAAAGCACCTTAAAAAAAGAACCCAATACGGCCTGTATCTTACTGAAAAGTAGCGGGATGCCAATTTATCTTCACCATATCAGCATAAACAAAATACTTCTATCGACGTTATCTGGAAAAGGCTCCGTAACTTTTACAGTTGTTCTTTATATTGTATGTTTTATATTCAAGAAGAAATCGAGATAGTGTATCTATACGAATAAATAAAATTAAAGTGTCTCTTTGTAATGTCAAAATTACAGCTTTTTACTAAATGCATATGAAAAAATATACAGTACCTATAGAAAACTAAATATTTTTAAATTTTTGTTTGTCTGTTTGTTCCGGCTAATCTCCGAAACGGTTGGACCGATTTTGACGGGACTTTCACTGGCAGATAGATGATGTGAGAAGTAACTTAAGCCTTTTTTATTTAAGAAAAATAATTAGGATTCCGCGTAAAATAATTAAAACACTACATAACATGCGTGCGAAGTTGCCGGGAACAGCTAGTTGAATAATGAAATGTATAAAATCTTTTTTACTTGTTAAAAATGTTAAAATCAAAACTGCATAAAGGTAACTAAAACTGTATAAAAATGCATTAATAGATTATAGAGACTAAAAACTTAGAATTTTTGGTAAGTTGGACTTACTGAAATTTATTTTAATGGCAGAAAAAATATTTCTAAGCGGGTTGCCATGGGCCCAGACAGAAAATTTAGGGGAAATGCTACCCGAATCTTGGCAATGAAAGTCACCTCCAAGCCAATAAATGCCAGTAAAAATCTCAAAAAGGCTGTAACTGAAACAAGGCTACGGATAAGTATAAAAATACATTGAATTGTTAGTTTTTTGGATATTACTTTATATTTACCTAGAAATACTAGAAAAATGTTGCTTCAAGAAGGTAGGGAGCGATATTCTTGGCTCTAGTGGCACCGGGCTGCAGGTGGCAACAAACCATATTACGCCACTGTATATAAAGACGGCTTGGTAATTTATTATTAATCTTTTGGTGACGGCGCTGCGGCATGTGGCCCTTCGCTTTGATATCCTCACAGAAGTATTTCTTTGGCCTACAGATATTTTTTTCAGGTCCGGCTGCTTGAAAAAATTAATATATTTTTAAATATTTTAAATATTATATATTTTTTATAAGTAAGAAAATTATGGCAGAAGATAAAATAAAAAATAATAAATAGATACATAATAATATATAAATATATAAGTACGTACATACATTCATTCATATATATCCTTACATACATATATTAGCATATAGATAAATAAATAAATATACAACTAATTTTAATAAATTAAAAGGTGAATATTTTATATTATAAGGTTTGCTATCAGATAATAGTTTGGAAGCAGCCTTTTAAAAAGTTATTTATTCGGAGCATTTTTGATATCTTAAGAGAAAGCGTTTCAAAGTTGTTCAGCCTAAATGGTAAAAGACGACCTGAAGAAGTCAGTACCATGCTGGGAAATATTAGAAGTAAAATAGTAGAATAAAGAAAATGGAAGTTATCTTTAAGATAGAATAGACTTTTCGAGTCAAAAAAGAATAAAACCGAAGTGAAATTCCAGAGCCACACCTTTGCCGAATAGTAAGCTATTTAAGCTTAATACGATACGGGGAAATATATACTTAAGTAAACAAAAATGAACCTTATGTAATTACTTAAAAGGTGCTCCAACTTAGATGTGAGGATAGATCTGGATAGAATATATCTGCGTTATCAATGATAGTTAGATCAATAAAAACAGAAAGAGTACAGAAACAGAGACTTTTTTACAATATAAATTATAAATAACACTTATTGAAAGTCATACTTTTGTTTAGTTACCACTTTGTGCTGGGAAGAACCAGAAAGAAACCTAGCGGGACTTTTTTTATATAGAATATCATCATACTTGTACTACACCTACAATCAATTATTTACATTTGCTTTAACGACCGTGGTAAGACTATCCACTACCCCATACCATCCTGTGGGTGTCGTAAGAGGCGACAGATGGAAACGAATCACGAGATGAGCAGCAGCGTCTTCCTAATAACGACGGAAAAACTGATGTTGCCAACCTAGAGGTACAAATCTAACCTAAAAGGCAATCTATGGTGTGGACTACGTTCAGCAGTGGACTATACTAGGCTGTTACGGTAAACGGATTTCACAAAAACCCTAAATCTGCACAACTATGTTTGTTAACTTCCAAGTTTTAATTGAGTTTTCATAGCAATGTTAAGGTCACAGAAGCCTCATTGCAAATTGAGCTGAAGATCATTCACATATAGATGGTTTGAGCAATTGCCAACTGTAGTGATGGAATTCATAAATTGTGTAAACATTAAAGGAGAGAGTATACAGGCGGTATACAGTAAAAACATACTAGTGTAAATCCAGGCAGAAAAATTCTAGAAAAGAAGACTGATTGTTGGCGTCTACGAAGATATAATGCAAAACATTTCTGGCTGTAGGCGAAAGTCTAATATATGAGGAAATAGAGAGATGGATATAGTGATCAACTGTGCTAAAAGCATTAGAAAAGTCAGCAAGTGCCACCACTATTGATTACTCAACTTAACTCACCCATACTTTTTCTTATATCATCTGTGACCTTGATCAGTGCAGTGACGGTACTATGGCCAGAACGAAATCCCGATTGAAACGAATTCAGCAAGTTATATTTTTGTTATGAAGTAAGAGATTTGCTTACGTACAAAAATGGAATTTGGATAGATGTTGTACACATACATTTTTTGCACATGACTGGGTATGGTCCTGAGGTCCATTGAGGAGTTTGAAGCAGTGTTGATTCATGTCGTATAAACTTATTCCAGGAATACATTCTGAAGAATTGGACTTACAAATATCAAGAGGTCTTACAAATTTATAAACACGCAGCCGAAGAATCTGTTATCATGGAATGGTATTATCATGGAAGTAACGACGTTTCGCATTTTGTACCATCTGGTTGCTCTTGTTTCTAAGCAGTTTGAAGGAAGTCCAGTTCTTTTTACACAGAGTTCCCATTTATACTTGTTAATGTCCGCTCCCGTGTAGTGACTGCCCCGCTGTACGCCTTTAGTCTCCCAGGGGGCAGATGGGTGCTTTACCCTCATTATATGTATTGGAGCATAAATATTATAAAGGTTTAAGATTGTATTAGCAGCTTGTTAAGCAAAACACTAGCATCTATAGAAATTGGCGTCACTTTTAGGTACATCAACATTTAATTTAGTCCATTAATTTATATTTATACTCAATGACCTTAGTAGTATCTACCAATGTTTCAATAGGTTCCTGGATAGTTTAAATTCACAGTTGGGCTCGGTAGGTGGCAGTGTGATCAGATTCCAGAAAAAATCCGTGCACGAGCATATTCGGAGAAAAACAAGAGTGCGTGACTCACAAATCCTACCGAATAAGTAGACAGATAGATAGATAGAAAATTCTTTATTGCACTCAAACAAACAAACATTTGGTACAAAGGCGAACTTAATGCCAAAAAGGCATTCTCTGCCAGCTAACCTTTAGTAGTATGGTGAGAGCTATGGGTAGAGCCGAAACAGAAGAAACAAACTCACTTATTTTCACATATTATTCAATAATATTATATAATATTAATATGTTACTTTATATAAATGTATATATACATATAAACAAAAATACATACTATACCAATAAAAATAATAAAATAAGTAGACTACTGATGGAGTAAGAAAGATTCTTGAGTGGCATCATCGTATATACTACCAGCGCAGTGATGAACAAGCTACTACTAGATGTAGTTAAAACCTGTTTAAATCACTGAGAGAGTAGTCGATAGAACTCAGGACCGTATTTTGTGGCAAACCATGGGGGCGGCCTTCGTTCAGCGGTTGAATTGTGAAGAGCTATAGTAACAATGATAGTGTGATTAAATTTGAATATAAAAAATTATATTTGTTTATCCGTATTTTATACATAGCAATACAGTTTATCATATTTCGGTAAAACTTTGTCAACTTATTGCTTGC
The DNA here is from genome assembly GCA_963668995.1 of Parnassius mnemosyne. Lineage (NCBI taxonomy): Eukaryota > Metazoa > Arthropoda > Insecta > Lepidoptera > Papilionidae > Parnassius > Parnassius mnemosyne. Next base: position 43,297,481 of record CAVLGL010000115.1, on the reverse strand, counting down.
ACTTGTGCGAATGTTATAGGCAAAATACAATTAACTTACAGTAGGAGGCGCGCGTATCGTACCTATGCCTATGCCTAATTATATAATGTAAAAATTCTATACGTAGTACTCTTCCAAATTTCTATACGTAGTAGAGCCATGTTGTAGCACAAATGGGTCGGCTCGACCGGGGAAGGACCACGCTCTCACAGAATACCAGTGTAAAATAGGAGCTTAACGACCCTTTTTACTGGAAACGAGACATTCCATCTTGGTCCTCACGGGTGACAACGCATCTGCATTTTGATTCGTAATCGAGGATAGATGTTTATGTCTATGAGCCACAGCAACCACTTACCATCAGGTGGACTGTGTGCTCGTTTGTCACTCTTATCCTATAAAGAAAAACAATATTTCCACAAATGCGGCAGCAACGCGCCAGATACCAAGCTAGTATTTGATAAAAATATGCAATATCATTGAAAAAAGGAAAACATGGAAGAGACTCGTAGCGTGACGCGCTATTAAATAGCCTATTTGATATAATATAAGCTATTTAGGCCGATTTGTTCCTCCGTTTGTTATCCACAATTAGATACAGTCTTTAAAATCTTGTTTATATTCCCTTAGAAGATCCTCGATCATTTAATTCTATTATGATTAGGTCCATTTTATTCAATTAAAATTATGATTTTAAAAATTATATCATCAACTTTATAAATCATTTAAATTAGCTTAAAAATTGTGTATTTCTTGTTTTCCGTACTTTTCCCAGACGCCGAGCACAGATTTTTGCTTCTAAGATAGTTGAAACGAAATAACGATAAGAAGTATAAGAGAACTGAGATAATAAAGACACGCGAACTGTGATTCATCAGACCCAGATCTGGGGAGTAGGTTGACCATTGTCTTGAGCTAGTAAAATTTTGGGTCTTTGTACTACTTTTGAAGCAGCTAGAGCAGTAATGACTAAAGTTACAGCCTGTATGCGTGCTTGTTGGACACAAGCCTTCATAACAACAATGTTGAAATGATATTAAGGAATGAGGAAACAATAAGTGAGATAACAGACACAAAAAATATTTCATTTTGAAATATTAAATTCTTAAGTACTTTATTTTGGTCAACGGTATACCTACAAGTTGATTAAATGGAACTTTTCAGCGCGATCTGTTCATAATTTAAAACACGGTGCTTGTCAATTTTCCGGATTGCAAATTAATTTGGCACCAACATCAGTCGCAGGTAATTGGATTTTATCATTTAACGGAGCATTTTTGTGAAAGTTGTCGAAAAATTCGACTTAAACAGCCATTTCCTAACCTTTTCAATCCATTACACATTTTGACTGAAGTGCTATTAGAAAAAAATATTGTTCCTTCTTGTAGTTTCTATGTGATAGAGCTTATTTCCTGCCAAGATGTTTGTCTGGATATATACAAATGGCTTACGGATAAATACGTGCTGTTGTGATCTGGTTGGTAGTTTGAGATTACCAGTATTTACAGGCTGTGAGAATATCTTAATCCTCAGGAACTTAATCCTAATGAACTAAAGATGGTTGCAGGAGTTCAAGCTTGTAGGCTGCAATAGCCACTTACTGTCAAGTTCGTCTTACAATTTACAAGTCAGCAGAATCTTATTAGCCACTACATATTTAAAACTTTTTGGAACGAAGTTCCTTATCGGACGGTACGGGTTTGGCGGTTGGGAGCTAGGCGACAAAAAGTGTAAGATTTTTTCGTCACTACCCCTTGTGTCATAGTGTATTTTATTTTAAATGACGCTTCATTTTAATAGATGCTAGTAATACATTTATTTGTATTTGTTAACCTTTACATATAAAAATTATGTGTCACATTGTTTGTCCGCAATGAACTCTTAAAGTACTGAACTGATTTCAATGAAATTTTGCACACTATGTGCATTTTGCTCCAACTTGAGAGAAAGGATAGTTTTTATCCCAATAAGTGACCCTATTTTTTTTTTGCTAATTTCAGAAGTTTTTTGTAGGAAAGCAAATGGTCGTCGGAAAAGGCAGAACAACGTCTGCTTGGTCAGCTAGTCTTTATATATAAAAATTACGTGTCACGTTGTTTGTCCGCGATGGACACTAAACTACTGAACTGATTTCAATGAAGTTTTGCACACTGTGTGCATTTTGATCCAAATTGAGAGATAGGATAGTTTTTATCCCGATAAATGACCCTCAAAAAATTTTATTGCGAATTTAAGGATTTTTATAGGAAGGGTCGTCAGAAAGGGCAGAACAACGTCTGCCTGGCGAGCTAGTCAATCTTTATATATAAAAATTAGGCGTCACATTGTTTGTCCGCGATGTACTCCTAAACTACTGAACTGATTTCCATGAAATTTTGCATACTGTGTGCAGTTTGGTCCAACTTGGGAGATAGGATAGTTTTTATCCCGATAAGTGACCCTCAGTATTTTTTATTGCAAATTTAAGTATTTTTATAATACAGAGGTTCGCCGCTAAGGGCAGTACAATGTCAGCCTGGCCAGCTAGTAATATAATACGTTTATCAATAATAAAGAACTTCGTTCAAACCGAGAGTTCCACGACACTCACGCATATTTTTTTTATAATTGTAAAATGGATAATTTTTTAAACAAAAAGAAAACTACACAGACTGCAGAATTTCTTGCCGGTTCTTGAAATTTAACTGACTTTGTTACTTGTCTATATTTGTTTTGTCAATAACTAGGATTACCATTTTAAATAGTTTTCTGGTCACTTTTAATCATACTATATGAATGAAAATTTAATTTAAATTACTTAAATAAATTTAAGCTTCTTTACATTGCGATTTCGGATAAGATGCTGGTTTTGTGGATATCCGATTACCATATCTAAGGTATAAAATATTTCGAGAACATTTGAAGACTGGCAACACGCACTGAAGCAGGGTGGTGGTCTACTGACTCCACAATTCTCTTAGATATGAGATGCCTTTTTCCAATATGCATCCCATATGTAACGTACCTTTACTTGTCCTTGATAACTAAAGAAATGTTAGAAAATGCTTCTGGCTTCTGTTTTAGGTAATTAGCTTTCAAGACTTATTACAGAGACCTTACATTATCGATATAGGACTCGTCTTGGTTAGTGATTAAAAAAATAGATAAAATATTATATTTTTAATACTTAGGTAAGGCTTTAAGTAGGTAAAAACTATAACGTCTCTAGAAGATAAAAGTTAAAGAAGAGTCGCCATAGATTGTTCAGATTAGATATGTTCAACTCCTTTCTTAGGATTTTTTTAAGGTGATAACTTGATAAAGAGTACACAGTCCGACCTATGATAAGGAGATGCAGTGGCACATAGATATCTTCATCTATCTTCGATTAAGAATCAAAATTCAGATGCCTTATCAGCCCTGTGAACTAAGGTTGAATGCCTTATTCCAGTTTCTAGTTTTTTTTTTATAGGATAGGGTGACAAACGAGCACACAGTCCACCCGATGGTAAGTGGTTGCTATGGCCCATAGATATCTACATCTATCCTCGTTTGCGAATCAAAATGCAGATGCGTTGTCACCCGTGAGGACTAAGATGGAATGCCTCTTTTCCAGTAAAAAGCATCTCCGGTTCTCTACACTCACCATACGAAACACAGCACTTTTAAGCTGCTATTTTACGCTGGTGTTCTGTGAGATCGTAGTCCTTCCCCGGTTGAGCCGACCCATTCCTGCAATACTTCACATATGGCTACTATACTTTTTTTTATAGGATAAGGGTGACAAACGAGCACACAGTCCACCTGATGGTAAGTGGTTGCTGCGGCCCATAGACATCTACATTTATCCTCTATTACAAATCAAAATGTAGATGCGTTGTCACCCGTGAGGACTAAGATGGAATGCCTCATTTCCAGTAAAAAGGGCCTCCGGCCACCTGCACTCACCAAGCGAAACGCAGAGGTAAACCTCTACTTCACGCTGGTTTTCTGTGAGGTCGTGGTACCACCCCGGTACGAGCCGGCCCATCCGTGCGACAGCATAAGCTGCCGCGTGGCTATATCACTGTTAAAACTAAAAAAATAAGTTTCCGGTTATGTGCAACATACGAAACACATCAGCATTAACCTGCTATTTCATACTGGTATCCTGTGACAACTTGGTCCTTTCCCGGTCAAATCGACTCATTCGTGCTACAACCATAGTAAAGCTACAAGATAGCTCTACCATCTATTACACGTTGTCTTATTGTCGATGTTTTGCTCGACTGAGGTTGTAATAAAAAAAATATACTATGTTCTTTTAAATAATTGGGCAAGTAAATAAAAATGGTTACATCTCTAGGAGATAAAAGCTTAAGATTATTAAGATTAGATCGTTATAGATTATTAAGATTAGGTATGTTCAATTACTTCCTTAGACTTTTTAACATGATATGTATATATTTCTCCATATTATGTGAAGTGTTGCAGGATCTATACGAATAACTAAAATTGAACTGTCCATTTGTAATTTCAAAATAACAGCTTTTTACTAAATTCATTTCAAATTATGTACGGTACTTACAGCAGAAAAATAGTTTTTAAAATTTTTGTCTGTCTCTCTGTCTGTTTTCTCCGGTTTATCTCCGAAATGGCTGGACCGATTTTCATCGGTTTTTTTTAGATAGCTGATGTTATTAGAAGTTACTTAGGTTTTTATTTTAGAAAAAGAATTAGGGTTCCGCGCAAAGAAATGTTAAAACCAATAAAATAAAACCAATTGTAATAAATTCCACGCGGATGAAAAATACTCAACATGCTTACGAGTTTCTTCCGCTACTTCTCAAGAGGTCTCCAGTAGTAGGGATTTGTTGAATCGATGGCGTAGCTTTCTTTACTTTCAAAAAGTGCTTAATTCAATTACAATATTCGGGTTATTCTGCTTACCCATCCTAAAAAATCCACTCTAGGGTGGATACTCGGAAATGCGTGTTCATATATCTACCCCATACGGGATGAATAATCGGAGTTCATATATAATATTTTTGTTCCGATTTTCTCCCTCGGCTGTATACAGTCTATTCTATTTTTGTCTACTCCATTCTGCAAACACAAACAAATACAAATAAATTTATTTCAATGAAATCTGCACACATACATAGTAAAATTTTACAGAAATTGCAATCAATAGGCAAAGAAAAAAAAATACAGCTATGTTGTTGCGGCTTACTTTAGTATTTAACTATTGACCTCACACAAGGCCAAGTCTGTCCTGTGGCGGTCTGATTTATATTTTTATTATAAATTCATAAAAACGATATATTAATAATATTTATTAAATAACCCTTATAACATAATAATTACGAACAACAAGTATTTGACAACGTTAGATTTAACATTTATGATTATAATATACAAAAGTACATATTATATTATTACTTTTACAACTATAATCACTTCACATTTTTAACTTGAAAAACAGAGATAGAAATTTGAAATTGAAAGATGCTTCATGTTGGAAAAACATTGAATAAGTTTTATGAAATGTTCAGTAAATTGGGGCTTCAAGATTGGAGATGTGATTTGATATTAGTTTTTGCTTGTGAATTAAAACAATCAAAGATTAAATTATATTGTTATAGAATAAATTATATTGTTAGCGAAATCGTTTGATCGCGTGAGACTATTAACAAGGTTACAAAGCAGCAAATGAAAATCCTTTACAAGATATGATTATGACAATTTTGATTTTGTCATAGCCTCGAAAATACTGTATTTGATTTCAAAAAGTTGTCAGCCCAAGTTATACTGCACGCTCGTAAATAGCAAGCACTTACATTTGCTTCTACATTAGGATTAGGGTATGATGGGATACTTAAAGATACCCTTTATACAAAAGTAATCCTTGTTAGCTGACTACACATGTCCTCGAATTTATTTTTAGCTGTCTTCAAAAAAGGAGCAGTTTCTTAACTCTTACGTATGTTCCTTTTTGTGTTGTGTTAAGTGATATTGTCATCAATTGCGAACATTATTTAATACCTTTTTTGAATTAAGTAGGTTATATTCAAGAGTGGTCCAATATAAATAATTCTAACCCTAAATGTAGAAAAGTAATCATTTTTGTATTGTATATATCTTGAAATATGAAGAATAAATTTAAAAATTATGTTAAACAAAATAGATTGTAATTAACTGATAGTGTCAACTGAGGGGTCCAAAAGAAAGGCAAAATACATAATTTTTTTTTAATACATATATAAAGCAGACTTCAAAGATGAAGTTTCATTTTTTAATGATATACCTAAGATCAGAAACGAGTGTTGAAATTATTCAGTTAAAATTTAAATATTCCTTCTATAACTTCAATTTCAGGAATTTCTTTCGCAACTGCAAATAAGTACAGAATTAATTTTAGAACATACATTTCGTACATACATACATAGGCTGCACTAAAAGTATCGGGAATGGAATATTTCCACTGTTCCTGTCATATTAAAATATTTTTAATTGAAAAGTCCTTGTTTTTTTAAAATTGAATACTATTCATTTATTTTAAAAAAATTCTCGGTCTTGTCACAAGGTTTTGTCAAACTTGTTTAGTCGTTGAGAAAATGGAATTGACTCGAGAAAACTCAAGAGCGATGATTTATTATGACTTTCGAAGTGGTTTAACACAAAAACAGTGTGTTGACCGGATGATTTCTGCATTTGGTGATGAAGCCCCATCGAAAACCACAACACAATTTATCGCTGGTTTGCTGAATTTCAACGTGGACGTGTCAAGCTCAGTGATGATGCCCATCAAGGTCGTCCAAAAACTGCAGTCACCCAAGAAAACGTTGATGCTGTGCGTAAGCTGATTGAGGAAGATCGACATGTGACATACCGCGAAATTCAGGCAACTTTAGACATTGGCATGAGTCAAATACAAATAATCTTGCATGAACAATTAGGTGTAAAAAAGTTGTTTTCCCGATGGATACCGCATTCGCTCTGTGAAGAGCAAAAAGCGACTCGCGTTACTTGGTGCGTCAGAACTCTCGAAAGATTCCACGCAGGATCCTCAAATGCCGTATACAACATCGTTTCAGGTGACGAATCCTGGATATACGCGTACGAACCCGAAACAAAAAACCAGTCACGAGTTTGGGTGTTCGAAAATGAGTTAAAGCCAACAAAAATTGTTCGTTCATGGAGTGTTGCAAAAAAAATGGTGGCCACGTTTGTCTCCAAAATCGGCCATATTACGACTATTCCTCTTGAGGAACAAAGAACGGTTAATGCAGAATGGTATGCTAGCATTTGTTTGCCACAGGTCGTTTCTGAACTCCGTAAAGAGAACTGCAACCGCCGCATCATCCTCCATCACGACAAAGCGAGTTCTCACACCGCACACAGAACAAAAGAGTTTTTAGAGCAAGAAAACATAGAATTATTAGACCATCCGCCGTACAGTAACGACCTAATCCCTAATGATATCTATACTTTCCCTAAAATAAAGAATAAATTGCGTGGACAGAGATTTTCATCACCTCAAGAAGCTGTGGACGCCTACAAAACGGCCATTTTGGAGACCCCAATTTCCGAATGGAATGGTTGCTTCAATGATTGGTTCCATCGTATGGAAAAATGTGTCAAATTTCGCGGAGAATACTTCGAAAAGCAATAAATACATTTTTAAATAGTATTGTTGTGTCACTTTCTTGATTCCCGAAATTTTCAGTACGGCAATAGTAATAATAGTCTTGTAACGAGAAGAAAGTTTCTCGAAATGTTCATCAATGATGAAAAATATTGAGTTAAAATGATATATTTTTCCATTCAGAATTTCGTCTTCTTTACCTAAATTCTTACTCTATGGTAAATATGCATCTACCATTGATACTTGTACCTTTATATTACACGACCCACGCTCTCTAAAAATAGCAGCATAATTCTGCATTTAATTTTTGACCTCAGGGGTTACAACGCATCTGCATTTTTAATGATGATCGATAATAGATGGAAATGCCTATAGGCCACGGCATTTATTTACCATCAAGATTACCATGTGCTCGTTTGTCACAATAAAGAAATCTCATTTAAGAACTCACTCCGAACAAAAGGGCAAGAATATAGAAATAGTTTCTATACTTACCCTTTATTAATTTTTTTTATAGAATGAGGGTAACAAACGAGCACACAGTCGACCTGATGGTAAGTGGATGCTGGGCCTATAGACATATCTACATCTATCCTCAATTACGAATCAAAATGCAGATGCGTTGTCATCCCTGAAGAAGATTTAATGCCTCGTATCCACTAAAAAGGGTATCTGGTTCCCTACACTCACCTTATATAGGTATTCTGTGAGAGCGTGGTCCATCTCGGTGGAGCCGATCCATTAGTGCTACAACTATATACATATTTAGTTGTAGTATGACTATCACGTTAAATTGGATTTTTTTTTTTGATAATACTCGTAGTTTTTTTTTTTTATAGGAGAGTGGGCAAACGAGCATGTTAGTTCGTTTACGATCAGTATTCAAATATTGCCTAGTTTAGGATACATTTATTTATCTTAATCTTTTTAGTTCAATCGACGATTCAATTAATATTACTCGTAATCATAAAGTGATCGCTGCAAATGCTTGGGAATGCCAATTAATTTGTCAGCTAGTGAGTTGCGTGTAATTTAATTATTGTATCAGTTCATTCGAGTATGTTTTAGACAATTAATTAACAGCTTAGCCAGGATCATATTTTGTTTAACATTTCTACATTGTTTTACTTAATTATTTCGTAAACAATTCTGTACTAGAGGGAAAAAAAAAGATGAATTCAGCATTAGATATCACCCATTTTTTACAATGTTCCCCAAGGCCGGTCTGTGTGTCTACATCTAGTATATATGAGTCACATGATATAATGTTGCGAAATCCATGTTATTAGTGCTGAAGTATTCCTTTGTGGCGTCTTCATATTGTATGAGTATATTAAACCGCACGCTTTTTATACTATGGTAACATCCTTAAAAACGTGAACAAGTGCTATTAGCACATGTCGTATTTAAAGAAGATATAGTCTCGTGGCACTATGTAACATATATTTTTGTGGAACCTTGTACTTCTTTTGAAAGGAAATTGAATACAACATGATAAATATATATTTATATATGAGAAACTTGTTTCTGTTAATAACGTTTTCCATCTAATTTACCATATTTAATCCAAATAAATTATTTCATTTGATTTTATTTTTGAATGGATTACGTTACCTAAACTGCCAGCAAATCTGCCTAGTAAGTTATAGTTTCAAGGTTTTACTTCAAAGTCATGCCAATATTTCTACATTGTACAAAAGAATTATAAAATTTATATTTTTTTAGCCGGTCAGAATTTCAGCGTAATTAGTTGGATGCAAATAATGGAATAAATGGCGGCGACAGTAGTAGAGCCAGGCGGCAGCTTTTACTGTCGCACGGATGGGCCGGCTCGAACCGGGGTGGTACCACGACCTCACAGAATACCAGCGTGAAGTAGAGGTTTACCTCTGCGTTTCGCTTGGTGAGTGCAGGTGGCCGGAGGCCCTTTTTACTGGAAATGAGGCATTCCATCCTAGTCCTCAAGGGTGACAACGCATCTATATTTTGATACGCAAACGAGGATAAATGTAGATGTCTATGGGCCACAGCAACCACTTACCATCAGGTGGACTGTGTGCTCGTTTGTCACCCTATCCTATAAAAAAAAGACTTCCCACAAGTTAAATGCAATTTTTTTTGTTTTTGTTAGGCGTTATAATTTTGAATTATTTTTTTCTTAGGTGTTATGTTATAATTTTTAGTTATTTGGAGATTTTTTTTTCAGAAGTTGTGGTATGTTCTAGGTTTGAAAGATTTCGGATATTCTTTTTTTCGCTCATTATCGAAATAGATAAAAGATAATGTGTCCCGTACTAATAAAAATTGAGCTTAAAGTCACCTTGATAAAGACTCCCTTCTTAAAGGGAATGCGATTGACGATTCATGAAGATATAATTCTCATCGGGTAAAACAATTAGTAGTACGTTATGTTTGGGATAGCTGGGTAATTGAATTTGAAACCGTTACTTAATTCTGTATTTAGTAGATTTTTCAAGAATTATTAAGGAGGTCTTATAATAATTTCTTATATATACGCGAATACTACACATTAAATAAAACTAATTTTGCGGATTTTATCGCATTGATATTTAAACAATTTTTTCGATTAACAGCCCCGTTCTTCCAGTGATCGTAAGTACGACTGCTGATCATGAGGCTTTGAATCCCGGGTAGGGATAAAAAACTCAGTTACTGAATTTTTTCTATCAAGAAATACTTAGTAGCAGTGCAGAGTCAGGAAGTTGGCTGTGTTTCACCCGTGTGCCTTGGAAAGCACGTAAAGCCATTATTACTGGACATGATCTCTCTCCGGTCATGTCTGATTGCCGTCCCATCAGACTTAAGAGTGTATGGCAATAGAGAGTGCACCCGTGCTTGCGCTTACACGTGGACTTGGATACTTGGAGACTTAGACTAGCCGCTGTGAGCGAAATTCGGTCTGGAGGACATTATTATTCTATTCTCAGAGAATACCTGTATGTCAGACAGACAGACAGATTGCCAGCTCACGATCGTGATTCTTTATACTTTGTGTTTTGCTGAACCTGACATATAATACTTGAAATAAAAGTTTCTAAAAACAAAAATCGACAGTCGTGGTGTGAAAAAGAGAACTAACTAATGTCACTTTGCACTCCAACAATCTGAGTCTGATCACCGCCAGCACCAACGCAAATCATAGTGAATTTTTTTAATGCTGAATGTCCTTCAGCTCTTCGGTGAATTAAAACATCGTGATAATTCCTGCATGACAAAGAAATTAATAAAACATATTATATTTCAAATGTATGAAAAGTCTACCAATTCCGACTAGAGGAAAACGTGGTGGGTATTTTCTATTTATCGATCTATTGCAATTTTTATATTATTTATTAAACTAACTAAACGAAGTAAGAAAGAAAAGTTTAGATAATCTTGTAATGGGAGTTACTCCTATTGACAAAAAAAGAAAACCAAAAATGAATACGTAATATGAATAGAAGCTTTTGATCAAAAGCCCATGTAACTGTTGTGTTTGTTAAAATCAGGCTAAATGTGGTTGTACAACCGAGAGGAAAAGTGTGTTGGCAAAGTGCTAGCAGAAATTGAAATACGAGGCTTATCCTCTGACAGTTAGTTGAAGATAAATGATTTAAGTTGGTAGAAAAAATGTTTCTTGGAACCTTTATTATTTCATGGTTTTTGTTTGATATTATTTATACATTATTTGTACATAATTTATGTCATTCTGATCGTTTTTCACGGTTGCGTAATTTTTATACAAAATACTGTTGTTATTAAAATTATGAGGTTTGCTAAAAAAATACTAAATCATCAATAAATTCCAATTTTTTTAGGTATAATCATTAATTTAGTTTTTTATTCTAAAATTATTTCTTATTTACTTCGCAGCAAGCTGATGTGAAGTTTGTGGGTCGTAATACTAAATAACTCGCACCTTTTACTTAGATATTTATGGACTGAAAATTATTAAGATAAGATAAAAGAAAAAGACTATACATTTAAGGGATGTTACAACTAAAGTTCTTCGCTGCATCTGTCTGTGTGTATGTTCGCGCTGATCTAAGAAACAATTATAGAGATTTTCATTCTACTTCCACCAAGGCTTAAGTATATAATTTATAACATATTCATGTTTGAAAATTGGCTAATCTTGAGATAATATTTATCGATTTATTTGACAAGGCAAATCGACTCTTCGCTACATTAACCGATGAAAATAAATAAATTATGATATTGCATGAAAATAAATGTATGGTGTAATTTACGTTGCAAAGCCACGCTGCGGCTATATTTAGTTTGTAGCGCGAATGTGTTTGGCTCGACCGGGCTAGAATTTTTAGCTAGTCTCAAAAAAACGACCACGCTCTTACAGAACTCCAACGTAAAATAGTAGTTTAATACTGCTGTGTTTCGTATGGTGAGTGTAGAGAACTGGAGACCCTTTTTACTGGAAACGGGGCATTCCATCTTAGTCCCCAGGGGTAATAATGAATGTTTTCATTCTCAGCCGAGGATAAATGTAGATTTCTATGGGCCACATCGACCACTTACAATCAGGTGGACTGTGTGCTCGTTTGTTCAATGCAATCCATATAAAAAAAATATATTCTAAGAGTTCAAAGACCATTTCGCGACGCAACCTTATTCCAAAAAAATTGTTTTAGTATGAACCTACTATGCTCATAGTCCCAATACTATATTTAGTCCGTGTTTTGGAATAAGGTCGTATAAGTCTATCTAATAAGGTAAACACATTCATTCATTCATTACAGCCGACCACACTGCTGATTATAGGTCTCCCCATAGACCGGCTTAAGTCTCATAAGGAGGACGTTTGACATAGTTGTCACACTTATCAGGCGAGTTGGCAAACGCAGTTTTTTTCTAGTTGTTATTATGAAGACGCCGTTGCCAATCTTGTGGTTTGTTTCCTTCATCACCTCTTACTACATCCACGGCATGATATTTGGTAATGGATATTTCTACACCACCCATACACAGTTATGATTAACTCGCAATAACAAAAAAGAAAACCTTAAAAATACACGTAGCAAAACTTCAGTTTATGTGACTCTGTGTAACAAAGTACAAGTCCTAATTAAATAAACTAAAATTTATGCTAATTTTTTTTGTGCATTTTATCTATATATTTAAACAGTATTTATCACGATCCAAGGACAAGTACTTTAGAATTAACAAGTGTTTTTCGAATGGACAAATGACCCTGCGCTTCCTCCGCCGATACACTATACTCGTTGTCCATGTACGCGGCTAGTGATAGCCCAGCGTTCAAGATGGTAATATCTGCAAGATTGGGATCAACATCCTATTTGAGACACTTAGTGTTAACGTGGGAAGCTGGATGCTGAACTCCGATGCAATTTATTCTTGCTAAATACTCAGAAACCAATTGTCTCATTTTATATTTATACCATAAATAATCAATTTCTATGAAAATGTATGTAGTGTGAAGAAGGCATAGATTCATTTGAATGTCTCTAGCTATTTTTATTTACCTAAAACCGAGATTCTAATGTATATACAAAAAGGGTATGTAAATGTCATAACAATTGGTATATTTCCGAACATTGAAACTTGTGTATCGACTACTATACTGGTAAAAGTCCGGTCTTGACCATCTATATACATTATATATACATTTATTCATATTTATTAGTATACAAATGTCATGTTAAAATTAGTCATAAAAAAACATAGACATGCATACAAGTACATACATACACATTCGAAATACTCTTCTTTTTTACTTCTGGGCCGGTGGAAACAAATAATTGTTAATAATTCTGCTTTACAAGATTAGATAAAGCTGGAAGTTGAACAAATTGACTTACCGAATTGAAAATGTAATTTAATTAAATTTCACATACAAAAGAGCCACAGGCGCTAAGTATACACGTGCTGGAACGTTTCGAATTCTTGAATCGAGAAAATTGCGGTGTCAGATAATTTATTAATTACATTTGAGTAATTACATTTAAGTAAATCTGTACTTTCTAAAAAGAAAGCAAATGTTTACTCAAATGTAATTTGTGAATATTTTTTTATCGGATAAGGGTGACAAACGAGTACACAGTTCACCAGATGGTAAGTGGTTGCCGTGGTCCATAGACATCTTGATCTATCCTCGATTAAGAATCAAAATGCAGTTATATATATATATACCCGCGACTACTAAGATGGAATGGCTCATTTCCAGTAAAACGGGTCTACAGTTCTCTACACTCACCATACGAAACACCAGCGTTCAGCTGCTATTTTACGCTGGTATTGTTTGAATGCGTGGTCCTTCCCCGGTCGAGCCGACTCATTCGTGCTACAACTATACCAGTAATATAGCTGCAGCATGGCTCTACCACGTTTAAAATACGTTGTATTACGTAAATACGTAATTATTTACAGCCCACGGTTAAATTTGATATAGCGATAGAGTTCTTGAGATAACAAGTGAAGTTTCATCCAATAAAAATAAAGCTATATTTAGCTATTTTTATAGGATAAGATTTACAAACTAGCACACAGTCCAACTGATGGTAAGTGGTTGCTGTGGCCCACAGACATCTACATCTATCCTCAATTTAGAATGAAAGTTCAGATGCGTTATCTCAGAGCAATCACCGTGACAGATGTGATAAAATACGCAAAGAGATGCAACATCTCTTCTCAGTGCCTGTGAGTCAAGCCGATCAAAAAGAGCTCGGTCGCCGACGATTCGAACCGCTCTGCGCTCTATGCGGACAGTAGAAGGAGCTGCCGCTGATTTTCGAAAACTTCTACTTTGTTATTGTTTTCAGAATCACGCTTTAAGCGATCCAAATTTTTCTTCGTCGCTATTCCAATAGAAAACAAAAGATGGAATGTCTAGTTCTCTACACTCACCATATTGTATGAAAAAATATGGAATGGATGCTGCAGCTATATTAGTGGTATAGTTGCAGCACGAATGGGTTGGCACGACCGGAGAAGAACCACGCTCTCACAGAATACCATCGTAAAATAGCAGCTTTAGGCTACTGTATTTCGTATGGAGATTGTAGATAACCGGAGTCCCTTTTTTACTGGATACCATGCATTCCATCTTAGTCCTCAGGGACGACAACGCATCTGATTTTGATTCTTAATCGAGGATAGATGTGGATTTCTATTGGTCACAGAATCTATTAATAAAAAAGTAACAAAGAACAATATACGCGTTTCACTGTTAACCTCTTAGAGGTTAGGACTTTAAGAGGACAACTCTTCTAATTTCTAAAAGAGAATTTACATTTTGAGTAACAATTTATAAAAACATAATTAATCTTTTATTTATATTTCATTAAAACGGTTATTTGAGGTCCTGAACAAGGATACATTTAAAAACTTTGGCAGGAGCTCACCTCTTTCAAAACGGTGACGAATGAGGGAAAAGCCACAGGGTCTAGTCCCATGTTATTTTAAATTCGGTGTGCGTGTTTAGGGATTACATTAGCAATTTCGTTCCTACCTTTCAAAGGATTTTAAATATAAAGTGAAAGCTTTGATAAAAACGAAATCTTTTGTCAAACAATTTAAGTCAATCTATATAAAATGGGATTACATTGTTATAAAAAATGGTTCAGTGCGTGAAATCGCAGTAATCCCAGCGATTTTACTAAATTGAACCCGAGATGCAAGTCGCAGGGCTGAAGGGATACATCATTAATTGTGCTTAGGGATTCTATTATGCTCATTTTGCCTCGTCATCTCGAAGGTTACAGCTGAAATTCAGTTATGGCTCTCTGAGCAATATTATTCACTGAGCTAGGACCCATTTGTTAAACTGTAACACATGTACTTTTAGATTTTAATGCTATCTAACTTTTTTTGAATATGTTTCTTGGTACCTAGTTTAGTCACTGAATTTACACTCTGCCGTTATATTACGGTTGTAGCACGAACGGGTCGGCTCGATCAGGGTATGACCACGCTCTAATAGAATACCAGCTTAATGCTGCTGTGATTCGTATGGTGAGAGTAGAGAACCCTTCTTACTGGGAACGAAGCATTTCATCTTAGTCCTTAGGGGATATAACGCATCTGCATTTTGATATTTAATCGAGGATAATTTCTAGAATTTTCCGTAACGGTTATGAATTTTCTCATAAATGTTAATATAATTTGATGTAGACCGTATACAAAACCCACTCGAATAAAACAGTATACTTATAAAAAGTTATGTTGAAAATGGTTATAAATCACACTTATCAGACATTGAATTTACTCTCAATGACATCTTATCACTTTTCCATTTTAAGATACAACTCTAGATGTGTTGATACACACGAGAAATAAGATTGAATATCACTCACTAAGTAGATTTAAATAAAATTTAGAAACGGAGTCGAGCATCGTCTCGGGCGGGTTTTTCAGATGGTTTTCTAAATTAAACCAGAACATTTTTCATTAAAAGATATATTGACATAATAGCAAATGTTCACCACCCGGCAGTTATTTTCTTGTTCGAGATACTTTAAATTGGACATCATGTTCGCAGAGCACGTGAAATGATAGCATCGTTCGATCTTGTCCAATACGCTCAAATACGCTTCATGTCGTCTACCACAGATAATCCACATATAAATCTTCTACTATCGGATATGCATAGAGCGACTGAGTGCCTCTGTGTTTGCATGACCTGAGGCTAAAACGTAGTGATTTTAATATTCTCTTTGGTCTGCGCTTTTAAACTTGTGGAAATAAAACGTATTATACGACATTAACGAAGCATTATTGCCAAAATCGATCAAATAACCTGATTACATTTTGGATATATAATAGCAAATACAGAACGTAATATTTAAGGACGATTTTTAAATTGTGATATTTAATAAAACGCTATTTTCTACAACAAAGTTTTTCATGTATTGTGACGGCCTCATAGATTCTCTTTTATCGATTGCAATCCATTCAATTTAAAGGAACATTAGAAGCAAGTTTAAATAATATCGAATAAGATTATTCTAAAAGAAAAGGCCAAGTGCGAGTCGGACTCGCGCGTGAAGGGTTCCGTACCATCGTACAAGATTTAATACTATGTACTGTATTAAACTGTACACGTTTCTAGTAGGGGATCCCCCTTTAATTTTAAATTTATTTTTTTGTTGTTATAGCGGCAACAGAAACACACATTCTGTAAAAATTCAACTGTCTACCTATTACGGATCATGAGA
This sequence comes from Parnassius mnemosyne, assembly GCA_963668995.1. NCBI lineage: Eukaryota > Metazoa > Arthropoda > Insecta > Lepidoptera > Papilionidae > Parnassius > Parnassius mnemosyne. The sequence goes on along the minus strand of CAVLGL010000115.1, from coordinate 43,280,705 downwards.
TGCAGCCCGCTGACAGATAGACGGACGGACAGTAATATGATCCCGTCGGTTACCCTTCGGGTACGTGGACCAAATTCGGTCACGGTAGCCAATCCCTACTGATACTAGTTATCTCCGCAGGAAAGTATTATAGTGCACGAGTGTGTGCACAAACACAGATGCACTCTGTATTCATGTGTATTCCTCATCACGAGATCAAGCACAAAACGATCAGTCCAAAGGCTTTACGTGCTTTATGTAACACACAACCAACTTTGTGACTCCGGGCTGAGAAAGTTTTGTCAGATAAACTCAATAATAGTTTTGTAATAACGGACTTTTTTACTGACTCGTGCAGAAGAAGAAGAAGATACTAAAGAAGGAATTGCTAACTCCAAAAGACATTGCTAAAACTCGCCTAAGAACCAACATATATTTAACAATTACCAATGACACTTCTGAATTGTGAAATAAAAATTAAAAGGACTTTTTCGATTTTGAACTTTGTACCTATTTTTAATACTAATGTGCTGCGTTTATGGCCTCCTGTGATTTGGCCAATCGCACAATACCTTCACTCACATATTTCAAAAGTTGTCATAAACTCAAATATATTAGGAAAACGTTTTTATTTTAAAATATATCTCAGATTAATATATGCCACAAGGAACTGGGGTACAGTGAAATCATCTGTTTTCATTTAAAACTAGCTGTTCCCCGAGACTTCGCCCGCGTGGAGTTATTTTTCGCGCAACCCTAAAATAAAAGCAGCCCAAGTTACCCCTTATAACATCAGCTCTGTGCCAGTGTGTATAAATATTGATAAATACTGACATTAATATTTATACGATACTAACGTAAACTATTTATTAATCTGTACTAACGTCACTCAATTGTTTTGCCTTCCCGGAACCCCTCCACTAACACAAACTTTACGGTATGGTATTAAAGTTCACATTTACTTTTAAGTATTATTACGAATCTCTTGTATGATAATATAGAAAAGTGTTGTTTTTAGACTTTTTCGGGCAATTTTTTAATTTTTTCTCTCCGTAAGAACCATCTTCGTACTTCAAAGAATATTATAAAAAAAGAATTAGCGAAATCGGTTCAGCTGCTCTCGAGATTGTGCTTAGCAACACATTCAGCGATGTATTTTTATATTATAGATTATATTAGATAGACGGAAAGAAATCTTAGCGGGTTCTGAATAAATTGTTTTACTTTTCTATAAAAGCCGAAATATTTTTAAAAACTAAATAATTAAATTTAAATAAAAGTCTCGTCAGGACAGACGTAACGGATTAGGGTTAAAGCATAATTGACTTTCAAGAATATTACTTGTGATCTATCTCTACATATAAAAATTAAATTTTTGTAGAATTTACATTGTCAACACACTTTTACTTTGTGGTGGTCCACTCACGGTGGATGAGTAGGCGACTATTAGTGTCCGATTATGGGAAAATTAGAAATAATTTATAGCGACCTGTGTCACGAGCAATTCTCCATATATTAAATCTTTCTCAGCTGATGAGGAAGCTATTTAATTAGTTTAACACACTTCAGTTTAGGACAAGATCGTTAAATTATATTGAGAAATTCAATCCATTTACGAGAATAAATTTTAACCCAATAGACGATTGAATATTATACACTTAGTGAAATGAAACACCGAGTTTATACCAATACGTATTTACATTTTGGTAGAAGCTCGGTTACCAACAAGTTAACTTGACATTTGCTTTTCAATGTGTTTTAAATAGTTCACATGCAACAGCATACAACAGTATTAAACAAACGGGGCTTCTTTGCAAAACTATTCCATGTCACAAGTCACATTAAATCACTTTTAGAAACATTGTAGTAAGTATACATCCAGATCTTTTCAGGAATATGAAAGGAGGCAAGAATTTAAGGGATAATATTCCCTTACTCATTTCATTGGACAGTCGTTTTGGTTAGTGTAAAGCCAATACATACCCATGATGATGTAAATCAACATTCTGCGATTAAATCAATTACCAAAGCTTCATCCGTCAGCAGCCAGTGCAGCTTAAGTTGACATTTTGAGAAAAACGTTTCAGAATCGAATGAGCACTTAATTAAATTAAGATAGGATTTGCCTTAACTATCATTTTGAATTGAATTGAATAAACGGGCTGTTTTCCGCAACTCCACGTCTAAGCGCGTATTTTGCGTGTGGAAAGGAATAATGTATTTATTCGAGCAGTGAAATCTCCCCGAAGAAGTTCAAAAGTCCTTTGATGTTGCAAGCAACTTCGGGGAGTGGTCCCGGCGTGCCGAGATGTTTAGCCCTGTATACAGCGACTTCCGGACACGTCAGCAACACGTGGGCCGCCGTTTCTTCCTCCCTCACACATACCCTGCACAGGGGGACTGTCCGTAACACCTATGGTAAATAAATGTTTGTTAAAGTTGCCGTGTCCTGTGATAGCACTTGTTACTATTCTGATCTGCGGCTTGTTAAGTCATCTTAATTATCATACTTGACAAGCTAAATGACGATTGCAGTATCAAACATCTGGCACCTATGAGACTGTTGTATATCGCCGGTCTTGGTACTTAACGTTTAGAGTAAACGGGGGGTTCGCCGTATTTAACAAATTATTTTACATTATATTGTATTTATAGCGTAGCGGCTGTGTAAGAATGTCTACTAACCCATAACATCTATGGTTCTCGAAGGAGTTTAAAAGGGGGGGCAGCAGCGCTTACCTTATAATAACTAAAGAAAACTATGGTTGCCAATCCGCTTGTCGAGAGTTGTAACTAAGGAAAATATCCTCTCTATAGGGCAATCTATGGGGGAGGCATATGTTCAGCAGTGGACTTTAGTCTGTAGCTGTTACGGTAGCGGTATTATAGGTAGGTCACTCAATAAGTTTTAAGATGGAACTTACCCGTGTTATATGTTTCTAAAAAGCAAATTTATTTAAAAATAGAACTCCATAAGCCAATTGCTCAGTAATAAAAAAAAAACAAAGTTCTATTAGTTTAGTTTAAAGAAATTTAAAAATGGAACGCACCCGGTTCCATTTTTAAATTTCGGGCATCTCAAAACTTATTGAGTTACCTACGTATACAACACCATCCTCTTGTTGCAGACGCATACGTAAGAAACGATTTGAGTAATCGTTCGTAATGCGTACTGCGATGGACTGGAATAATTTGCCAGCATTTTTTGCCTTTACATCCGATTACAATGTCGGTGACTTCAAGACAAGAGCGAATAGTCTTTTGTTAAGCTTTACTTAACTTTAATGCATTTTAACATCTTCGGCTACATCACCAATTATTATCACTGGCCAAAATAGTTACAAAATACAAAAGACGCATATTATTACAGATCGGCTCCTGCGGGAAAGGACCGCGATTTCACATAATGCCAGTAGCTCGTTTTCGTATGGTGTGTGTAAATATCCAGTGACCCCTTTTAATTGGTGCAAGACATTCTATCTTAGTCTTCAGGGGTAAGAACGCATCTGCGTTTTGATTCTTAGTCAAGGAAAAATATAAATGTCAATGGGCCATAGTATCTCCCTTACCATCTGGTGGACTGTGTGCTCGTTTGTCGCACTTATTCTACGAAAAAACTTTCCAGCAGCATAACTTCATAACCTATAACCAAGCACCTGTCCACGTCGTGATAACTTATTTCTATATCAGTAAATATATTGTGTTTGAGCGCTGAGGCGTTTGTAACACAATAAGAAACGGGGAAAACAAATAGAAGCATTGAAGTTTTAAAGTTAATTTAAATCAACAATCTCGTTGTTAGTAGAGTTACTTCGAAAGTTTTCCAATATTGTAGAAAAACACAGGACAGAAATTAAAGACTAACGCAAAACTATAAAGAATGTCGTTTAGGACATACAATGACTTATAGTGATTACTAATAATAAAATGCACATAATACGTTCGTATGTTACGACGATTTATAAACATGATATTTAAACTCGTACTCAATGACTTTGTAGGGAAAGTGTCTTCCTCCTTAAAATTTTAGTAATACAGCAACTCACTTAACCGCATTTTTGTACTTGGTGTGTAAATAAAGCCAAAATAAAAAAGTAAATGTTACATTCGTGACCCGCATATCAGGCATACCTATCAAATCATATAGTTACTTTTTGTAACTTACTTTCTTGTAACTTAAGTACTGCATGAATTTAAATATCCCGGCGCAAGTGACTAAGAATGATTTATTATTTAATTATAAATTCGGCGAGAAGGGCCAGCTATTGATCTGATCCTGGCGAAGGGCCAAAAATGGCGTGTTGATTTAAATGGCCAACTGCTGGTTCAGAGTTGTTATAAGAACGATTTTACGTAAATTAGGTACTGTAGGGTGCGGTGCTAATTTACAATTTCGTCATACTGCAAGTGACCTGGACTTCTGCTAATCTGCCTCGTGTGTCAAGGCTGCAAATGGTTTAATCCCGGCAGTCTTCACACATATAAACTTCACAGATAACCGCGAAACATAGCGTCATTGTAAATCCATACACTTTACTATATTTTATATAGCTTAATATCTAAACCAAACACAGACGGGAACGATGACGCGAGATATAAGCCATTCGGTTGGTTGCGTGTCTTCTGAGCTTTTAAAAACCCCGTCAACATAAGAGTGTACATGCTAGGCATAAAAGGCGGTAGATAGGAAACCCGAAAATGGGCTTTGCAGTACGCGAACAAGTAAATTAAAAAAATCTTCGTATACGGAGACACTGTAGTGTCTCACGCCAAGTACACGTTCAACAAATGTATATGTATGTAAACGTGTAGGCGTGAGACTACAGTGTATATATTCTCGAATCAGATGTCAACATAACCTCACCAAATTTTTAACTTCATATATTTAATTATTAACGAAACGTTAACACTTTATACAGTCATTTATCATTTTGTTTTCATATAACACTACAAACAATTATTTCTATCTATCAATTATTTCATACTTTTCAATATTTCAAATTTTTGCTTGCGTACTTTTCCGATTCTACGAAAGATTTTTTATTAATTTCGGTGGAATTTTTTATCTTTTTAAAGATTGTTGACTTGAATGCTTGTCTTTTAAGCCATGTTTTCATTTATTTATTTTCAAGATTATAAATGATTATAATCCTTTATAATACATTGCTTTACAATATGTTGATGCGTCACATTGCGCAGCCCTTTGGCGATTTCGACGGCAACTTGAGCCCGCAGATAGTTGGCAACATTATCTCAAGGCGTCTAAGCAGACAGACACCTTATCTTGAGAATATTGGTATGGCGGTAGGGATGCAACATCGCTCATAAAAAATCGATATTAGAACCTCCATATTTTCGAAAGTGAAACATCGATTTAAAAAAAAAAGAGTTATTATAGTATAAATGAATACATGGTTGATGATAACCCCTGGGAATGAGGTGGTCGCTTCCAAGCAGTTTCTAAAATAAATTTTGTAAATAGTTTGTAATCATTTTGTATTGTAAAATTTATTTAAAAAAAGTCCCGCTGGGTTTCTTGTTGGTTCTTTCCAGGACAGAGGGTTCTTTTTCGAACCAGTGGTAAAGTAAAAATGACTTTCAATAAGAGTTACTCATTTAATGTATATTGAATAAAAAATTATTATATTCTGTTCTAAAAACATCAAAGTATATGAATAATATATCGATATTTTTGATGTTTTTTTAACACCATTTAAATATATATCAAATAAATAATCATTTTGAAGAGATCCGGAAACACTGTAGTGTCTCACGCCAAGTACACGTTCAACATCCTTATTGCATGCCGTAAGCGCAACGCGCGTAGGTATGTTCTATCTTTAGAATATTGGTATGACGGTAGTGATGCAACATCGCTCATAAAAAAAACGATATTAGAACCTCGATATTTTCGAAAGTGAAACATCGATTTTAAAAACAGCAAGGTATATGAATAATATTTTTGATGTTTTTTTATCACCATATAAATATATATATATCGAATAAATAATAATTCGTAGCAATAATATCCAGCGCAGAGCGGTTCGAATCGTCGATGACCGAGCTCTTTCTGCTCGGCTAGATGCTATGCTGTGCTATGTATATCCGGAGACACTGTAGTGTCTCACGCCAAGTACACGTTCAACATATTATGTATATGTCTGTAAACGTATAGGCGTGAGGCTACAGTGTATATATTCTCAAAACAGATGTCAACATAACCTCACCTAATTTTTAACTTCATATATTTAATTATTAACGAAACGTTAACACTTTATAAAGTCATTTATCATTTTGTTTATCAATTGTTTCCATATAACACTAAAATGATTCCACTATGGAGTGTAAAGTAGAAGTAGGACCATCTCTGTATATGAAAAGTGTCCCTAAAAACGCGTCCAATAAGGGTGGCGCTGCAGTAGCACAGGATAAATAAAAAAAAGCGCCAAAATTAATAAGAATAAGATGGAGAAATAAACAAGGACCGACCAATCCGCTTGGTTGTGTACTACATAAATAGTTGAGGTTTTGTATACTGGCATTTTACTAACTACTCTAGTCAAGAATTTTTTTAAATATTTGAATTCAGCTGACTTCACTCCGTCTACAACGGCTATACTCATATGGTAGTTTTTCAGAATATAATTAATAGAATGAGGCGTTACTTTGCGGAAATCCATTATATAAAAGCTTTTACAAAAATTTACTTCGCAAATATCCGCGTTATAAAATAAAATGATGTGTCTTACCTAGTATGAAGAAGCACCTCCCGCCCTCCCTCAATTGCGTGCACTATCCCCGTCACCACTAATCCCAGCACCGCTACTCCCAACACCACTACACTAGGCAAGACACACCACTGACGATAATATGACACGTGTTTCGCCTCTACACGAGGCATCCTCAGGTGATATAGACGTCGTCTACATCCCGGGGAAACAAATGATCTTCTTAACTTAACCTCTCTCTGTATGAAACAAAACTATTTCCGGTTTAATAACCGTTTCTATCTACAAAAAGAAGGGTTAGCTATGGGGTCCCCTCTAAGTCCCCTTATGGCGGACATTTTCATGCATAATTTCGAAAAACAGCATATAGTTGTCAATCAAAATATCTTATATTACTATCGATATGTAGACGACATAATTATTTGCTGGACTGGCACAAGGAGACAACTGGATGTTTTCCTCAATAAAATTAATAGAGTCCATGACAAAATTAAATTTAAACTTGAATTGGAACAAGATTGTTCCCTTAATTTTCTCGACTTAACAATAACAAGAAAAGAATCGTCACATGTTTTCCAAATTTATCGAAAGCCAACTCACACCAACACGGTCATCCCCACGTCATCATGTCATCCGTGGCAACATAAAGTAGCCGCTTTTTATTGTTACATTAACCGTTTGTTCACTGTCCCATTAAGTAAAGAAAATTATTTAAAAGAACTTAATATAATTTATCAAATAGCGGTCTCTAACGGTTTTTCAAAAAATCTCATTAACAATTTAATTAAAAAGAAACAAAAGCATGTTATTCGCAACTCTCTGTACGCGGTTCAACCTCAAAGTGTTCATCGATATGTGAGCAGTTTGACCTACTTAGGCCCCATATCTGAAAAAGTAGCTCTTCGACAAAACGGCGTTCATGTGGCGTTCAAAACAAACAATTCTCTTAGAAATATCTGTAATAGTAAAGATAAGTTAGATATTCGTCAAAAGTCAGGTGTTTACAAACTTGTTTGTGACGAATGCCACGCCGTTTACGTGGGTCAGACTGGTCGCAATTTCGAGACACGTTATAAAGAGCATTTAGCCGCGTACAGGAATTGCAATCCCGATAAATCCCATTTTGCCAAACATCTTTTGGACACTGGACACAACTTAGCCAACGACCACTCCTTTAAAGTCTTACATACGTGTAATAAAGGGCTGCGGCTGTGTTTGCTGGAACAGTTAGAGATATTAAAAAGTAATAATAATACCGTTGCATTGCTGAATGACAAATGTTACTAACTCACCTCTCTTAAATATCTTCAAGCCTGCTCTCTAATAATAGAGAGCCTCGCAATATGGTCGTTTGTCACCCTCACGGTGATCGGCGATTGGTTGCGTGGTTGGAGGATGGGCGTTGCGCGGCGGTTTGTTTTTAATTTTGCAAACGGCTACGTAAGTCCAGCGGTGATTTGTCGCATGTTTTATCGCATGACGCAGTCGCTCGCTCCGTAGAGATATATTTTCTTTTGAAGATAATTTAATGTTATTTCGCAGTTTGTTATTTGTTTACAAAACAGTACTAAAATAATAACAATTTAGGCTAAATGAACCTCCATCAGGTTGTTTTAAGCTACAAGAGAATCTAAAATATATAAATCAATTCTTACAATCATGATTTGCTTAAAGTTAGTCATGTATGTTATATATAACGTCAATATAATATGGCTACCACGGTTCTGTAATATAAATTGATTAATTTAATTTCTTTATTCTAAAACCCATTTATATCAGTTCAAAAATACAATAAAATTGACAGCTCGACAATGTCGGTGGGTCGCAGGTTCCAATGTTACATATGAAACATGTTTTGATTGCCTACAAATCCTTTTTCCGGATCTCGATGTTTGTTCATTATTAATTTATTTACATATGTAAAATGTCTCCACAATACGGTAGAAATACCTAGTGTAAATAATATTGATACAATTTCATTATAAACACTAGTTTTGTATTTTACGTTGTACAGCCACGCTGCAAATATAATAAGGCTCTGGCACGGATGGGTCGATTCGACCGGGGTAGGAGCACGCTCTCACAGAACACCAGCGTGAAACAGTAGAATAATGCCGATTTGCATGCTAAGTGTAGAGAACCGGAATCCCTTTGTACTGGTAATGAGGCATTCCATCTTAGTCCTCAAATGTGACAACTCTTCTGCATTTTGATTCTTAATTTAGTATAGATGTAGATTTCTATGGGCCGCAGCATCACTCACCGTCACGTGGACTGTGTGCTTGTTTCTCACCCTTATTCTATAAGAAATGTGACAAACAAGTACGCAGTCTACTGTATGGTAATTGAATGCAGTCCAGTAAAACATACATAAAATATTCTTGAATAAGAATAGAAATGGAGAGGCGTTGTCACCACTTAGTACAAAGATGGAATATCTTGTTTCCAATAAAAACTTACTATATAAAAAAGCAAAACAAATTACGAACATTCGCAATTGTTCCTTGAAAGCCATTTATATACAAACGCAAATTAATGATGTTCGACGTTCGTTAATTAGTCATTTCTACGTGGCGCAACATGATTTACACATACAGGTACTACCTACAGATCAATTATCTGCTATCCTATTATTAATCTTAATTGAATTCTGTATGAGATTCAGTCTGATCCAGAATTCAAAGGTCAGATTAATTAGGCCTATACGCATACACATCACAGTTTTATGAAAGAGAGACAAGAATAATTATTTTTAATCTGTCTGAAGCAATATGTCACTGCCGCATAATCCAAATGGCTTTTTGAATTATGATATTATATCCGATTAGTGACTTATTGCTTTAATGGCCCTCGACCTTTGGCGGGCATCGTGTCCTGGAAATTTTAAATTCTCAAACGTGCAGAATTCACCACGATAATCAGGCACCGGGCAAGTTTAGTAATACCGATGAAAATCGATCGTAACGACTGGCTCAATTCAGAAAAATAAATTTTAAAAAATTTAAAAGAAATTTGAATTTAACTCTTTAAAAAGCTTATAGTATACTCGTAGATATTGCATTTACTACACAAACAAATAAGCCAAAGTCCGTAATAATTACACACATGCATATAATATATCCTATACACATTCTATTAAAAATGCTATTATACGTCAAAAATAGAATTGTCTACTTTTAATGAAAAATTTAAAGGCACAAAAATCTTACTTAGTACGTTCCATGTTTTCTCTCTCCATACATAAATTGGTAAAATACTCGTAAATAAATAAATTTTGTTTCGGATGCTGTAAATTTGTAGATAAAAAATAACTAATAAAAATTTTAGGTATGTAAGACAATAATGAATGATGACTGACGAGAATCGAATAAGCATTCAGAAACGATGCATATTATGCATATGGTATTTTTACCGAGGAAAGACTTCCCACATTCTCCAATTGCTATATTACTTGATAAAAACACTAATACGACTACTTTATCGGCCAGAATATTCCTTACAAATAAATCATATCACAAAAGCGGTCTATAGAACTCTTATTAATATATATTAATAAAATAATGGAGAGCATATATATTATGTGTGGTACTAATTTACATTTTTATTGTTATTATTTTATACCAAGATTTTAGAAAGACCGCAAGTAATATTACCAGTAACTATTCAAGACGAAATTGGAGTTCAAATTAAAAGCCTCTTGTAGTACAGTGTATTGGTATGAAAAGATTATCTTGCTCCCCGCAACTGTCAAGCTAATAAGTATTAAGGCGAGAAAAATTTTAGAAAAAGCAACGTTCATCCAATCACAAAGACGCCTCGGCTTAGAAGTTAATCACTTAGTTCTAGCCTCAGCGGACATTGTAGGCAGAATGGACACGAGTATATAAACTTTTCGAATTGCTTTATTTAAAAAAATATTAATATGAAAATTAATTTGTTAAATTTATTCTCAACATGGCCTTAAAATATTAAGCCCTTTCATTTCATTCATTATGGAATCTCTGCAAGTTACACCGTTAAAATAGCGATTTAGTATTTATCTTTATGACTTTTTATCGGGTCAATTATTATGTTTTACGTTCCTGTTCATACAACTTTTGTCCATTTGTTAAATTTTTATGAAATTATTTTGTTTTTACGTAATGAGTATATTTATGTAGATTTACAGAAATTCACAAAAGATTAAAATTGTTTATGATGTACGGCATTATCAATGCACTTCTCTTCAGCTATTCATGTTACCCAACGGAAACAAATAATCATGCAAACACCAAGTATCGGCTAAGCGAGAGAGCTATTTAGACTTCACGTAACGACCAGGCAGCAGCGATAACCGGTAAAATATTAACGCGTGTTCATTGAAAAATTGCAGACTATTTCTCTACAAACTGAGTAATGGAATGTATCTCATTGAATTTTTAGATTCTCTAAGTGTCTTTAAAAGTTAGTGTCTCGTTAATATAGAGTAAAAAATTAAAGCATACTTGAATTGCTATAGTCATCTTCTTTATATGCCATCTCAGATATAACAGGAGGTTATTTAACAGTGGTAGAGCCACGCGGCAGCTTTTGCTGTCGCACGGATGAGCAGGCTCGAACCGGGGTGGTACCACGACCTCACAGAAAACCAGCGTGAAGTAGAGGTTTACCTCTGCGTTTCGCTTGGTGAGTGCAGGTGGCCGGAGGCCCTTTTTACTGGAAATGAGGCATTCCATCTTAGTCCTCACGGGTGACAACGCATCTACATATTGATTTATAATACTGTACTTTACAGAAACAACTGTTACTCTACCAACTGAAGTTCTGGGTTGTAGGAGACCTTTCTTGTATAGGAGTTTCCTGAGTAGGTCGTATTCCCGTCCGTGCACTGATATGTTCCGGTCTGAAGTATATAAAGAGCCAGTACCATAACGGGCTGTAAGACATTCCATTTTAATCGTCAGTGATGACAACGACACAATAGCCTTCTTTGTTTGAAGGTGTTAGCAGATGTGTCCATAGCCTGCATTAGCAACTTCATTTGCCATCAGGCGGTTAGTTCGCTTACAATTACAGCCTGTCAAAAGTTCACTGCTGAACCATTATATATATATATATATATATATATATATATATAGTTGTGGTCATATAATTAGAAACATTTTGACGCGGTAGAGTCATGCTGCAGTTATATTAGTAGTATAGTTGTAGCACGAATGGGTCGGCTCGACCGGTGAAGGACCACGCTCTCACAGAATACCAGCGTAAAATAGCAGCCTACCGCTGCTGTGTTTCGCGTGGTGAGTGTAGAGAACCGGACACCCTTTTTACTGGAAATGAGGCGTTCCATCTTAGTCCTCACGGGTGACAACGCATCTGCATTTTGATTTGTAATAGAGGATAGGTGTAGATGTCTATGGGCCACAGCAAACACTTACCATCAGGTGGACTGTGTGCTCGTTTGTCACCCTTATCCTATAAAATAAAACACTTCTTATGAATAAAGAAAGTATAAATTCAACGTAAAACATAAAATACGTAAAAAATATACACATTACATAATTAATAATCATGCAATAATCCAGAGCTACTCAAATAAAAAAACTCGTTAAATGCATAAAATATAAAACATATCTTACTTCTAATTACAAAATGAGTCTTACAAATGTAGGAATTTATTTTCTGTTACTGGCCGCTTGGACGCCTAATTAGAAACGTTTTAAAAAAGCATCCATAGCTCGTTCTTTTTATGAAATTGGAGAATAACATTTCTTTCTTGGCTTTTTCTATTATTTTGGCGGCAGTTAAAATTTAATCGGAATTTTATTTTGTTCGAGACGGGTAAAAATAAAAGTTGTGACGCGTCAACTAGGCAAATAATGGTTAATTTACATATAGATTATAAGTGGGCGTACAGAAGAATAGCTGAGCATTTAAATTATTCTGTTATGAAAGTTTTTAATGCAATTGATCATTATAATACACAATGGAACTGTTGAAAATGTTCTTAGAAAGGCGCGGCCAATAAAAACCTCTCCCAGAGAAGATACACTAATCGTTCATGTTGCTAAAAAAGACCCAAGTAATGTCTCCAACCAGATTAAAAATGAAGTTTTTGTCCTTTTAGCGACGGCCTTGATGCGAGCTGAAACTACAAACAGAGATAAGCATATCATAAGGGCATTGCTGGATCAAGGATCACAGGCATCCTTTATCACGGAGGCAACTGTTCAGTCCTTGGGCATCAAAAAGATCCCAATACATGGTTTTATTTCTGGTTTAGAATGTCATAAAAAGCGTAAGAAAGCATAAGAAGCGTATATGCTTACATCTATCACCACGTTCTAACCGTTAAACGTTTCACTGCGATGAATTGGCTTAACTTAGGTGAAGTAGATTTGGCGGATCCGCAGTATCACATACCAAACAAAATATACTTTCTATTAGGGACAGAGGTCTATGTGATAAAAGACGGTGTGAAGAAAGGTCCTTCGGGATCTCCAGTAGTCCAAGAAACATCTCTTGGCTGGATCCTCTCTGGAAGGGTAAATAACACAACTATGTAAAATAATAAGGTGGTGGTTATGCACACTTCTTTAGAGGACAATATGTATTGTCCTACTAAAAAGTTTTGGGAGACTGAAGCAGATTGGAAATCACAATCATGACAGATGAAGAAATTCATTGCGAAAGGTTTTCAAAGAAACTACAAGACGAGATCCAAGATTACAAGATTCAAGAGAAGAAGGGTGTTACATAGTTAGATTGCCATTGAAAAAATATTTAAGTAAGTATACTTACCTTGATCACGGATCATCTACGTTCACTTTATCCTTTTATAGATCGTGTAGGAGTGTTACGAGTAGGTGGAAGACTGGAGCATTCACGACTCAGTGAAAATCAAAATCATTTAGTATTGATCCCCATAAAGTCAACATTTACGACTTATTAGTGAAGGACACTCACTTGAAAACTCTTCATGAAGGTTTACAAATCATGTTACTTAAGTTCCAAGTATTGGATAATAGGCGCGAAGTCTAAAGTTCGAGCACATTGTCGCAATGGTGTCAAATATGTAAGACATAAAGCAGCAACACCAAATCGGCTTATGGGCCAGTTACCAGCTACCAGAGTCACACCAGTGAGACCTTTCAAGTGCAGCAGAGTGGATTATGCTGGGCCGATAAATATACGAACGACGAAGGGCCGTGGACATAATGCCTCAAAGGGTTACATTTGCTTCTCCATATGTATGGCTACTAGAGCTGTACATAATCAATTAATTACTGATCTCACAACTCAAGGTTTTTTGGCCGCATTTAAAAGGTTTGTGGCTCGTCGAGGTCTATATTCAAATCTCTGGAGTGATAACGGGACAAACTTTGTGGAAGCGATGATAAAGGAAGTAGCAGATATTTTGGCCACAAATGGCATTACGTGGCATTTTATTCCAGAGTGCACCTCATGTCGCAGGGTTATGGGAAGTCGGTGTAAGATCTGTAAAAATCCATTTGAGAAGAGTTTAGGACATTCAACTTTGACCTACGAAGAATTGTCCATAATTTTATCCCAAATCAAGGCTTGTTTAAACTTGAGATATTTGTCAAGGATCGATAGTGAGTCAGACGCTATTGATGTTTAACACTGACTCAGATGCTATTGATGTTTTAACACCGGGGCATTTCTTAATTGGGGAAGCCCTGGTGACAGTACCGGATGAGAACGGCTAATGCTAATGATTTGGTTAATGTTTCCAGTTTGCGCAGGTGGCAACTTACCTAGAAAATGGTGCAAAGGTTTTGGAAAAGGTGGTCACACAAGTATTTAACAAGATTTCTACATCGGTATAAATGGGCTTACTAAAACCCTGAAGCTGGCATGGGTGAAATCGTTTTGGTTAAGGAGGACGGCTTACCCCCAAGTAGGGCGGGGTTTAGTTTACTCCTAATTCTCACATTTTTACATTATCAGTAGGACTAGATTAACACCTATTTTGCTCTCCTGTCCGACGAGCAGTTAGGCAAATGTCTCTGGTGAAGAGCGCAGGTCGTGTTAATCCCCGGGGCAAGTCTGAGGAGTTCTTCCTTCACGTGGTTGCCACCTGTTATTTGGTCTGGTTCAATAGGAAATAGACAGAACAGAAACACTCAGACGATCCCCATTTTTTTTCACCACCACCTTTTTTCCTAGCCTGCGGGGCTCTGCTGGGAGTGACCGAATTTTTCCCTAGCTACTCGTGGGACCAAAATGGACGAAAATTGACATTTTGAAAAAGTTAACTCTCCTTTAATAGAACTGACCGTATGTTTGAAAGAGCCTGGGACGAGTCGAGAAGTAGAGGGCACGTCTGCAGCCGAACCACAGTCGGAAACGAACCAGGGAGGGGAAAAGAAAAAGTTCCCTAGGTCTTCATAAGCTTAGTGAGGCAGCACAGAATAGGTACCAAAGGCTGATAGCAGCTGAGATAGGAGCCGAAGAGGCCCTCTCTCTCTGCCAGAAGCCCTGGGACGAAATTCCTCTGCCAAAACCTTCCCCAGTTCCGAAGGCGAAAAAACGCAGTCGGTCTGAGAAGGAGTCCCCAAAAACCAGCCCAGGAAATCTGTGAAGCTGGCAACGAGGGAGGAGAAGCTCAGCTTCAGGTGACAAATGATCACATAGTCCACCGGATATTAGGTGAATGCTGTGATCCATAGACATCTACAACTATTTTCAGCTAAGAATCAAAAGGCAGATGTATTGTCGCCCCTGAATAATAAGATATAATACCTCGTTTCTAGTGAAAAGGTTCTCTGATTCTCTGCACTCACCATACGAAAGACAGCAGAGTTAAGCTGCTTACTCTTTCGTGCATAACTATAATATAGCTACTAGTGCTTCTATCACGAATAAAATTGTTAAATAATGCGTAAAATAAACATTATTAGTTACGACTAATTGTTTTGAATTAAAAAAAAAACTTATTTTTAACGTGTACGTGTTATTCACGTTACGTATATTCAATATTTAAGCGGTATTCACGTAAATTCATCAGAAATCACTTAATTTAATTTATTATGTTTTCTCGAGACTTGTTTTCATCGGTAAAACTCTTGAGAAAACCTGCATGTCTAAAAAATTGAAAATATTTTTTTCTTAAGCAACGAAATTCCGCCAACACTTATTAAAGCAGTGTGGAAATATTTTCACTGCGCATCTCTCTTATATAACTTTCTTATAAATGACATAGAAGAGTGATTATATTTTATTTATTATATATTTTATTGATATTAGATTATATATATGGGCTGTTACATTATACGTTTTAAAAATAAAATGCTTGCTAAGCGAAAGTAATTAGACTTAGGCTCATTAGCCCCTTTTTTATAAATGTATTTTGTAAATGTATTTTATCAATGTTGTATAGATAATCCTAGAATTGTATCACCGGAAGACGACTAGGTAGCGCAGTGCCTGTGCCTATGACTGCAGCGCTGCGGCACAATCTATTCTTCTTAGGCTGTGGTTGCGGGCTGGTTTCAATCTACCACGAAATAACTATTTGTATGGCCAACAGAAATTACGGGTCTGGATGTTTTCCTTCCACGCCGCAGAAAAAATTCCGAGTGCATAGAAAAGTGTTTAAACAAAAGTGTTTTCAAAAGTTTATGTTGCATATATGTGAGATATAACACTAATATGTTTGCATGTTTTACATAGCCTAACAACAGTTACGCTACCATGCTACAAAGTCACAGACAATGTCAGTTTTGTCTATTAATTTAGTACGAGGTTCATTACTCTGTAAATCTTAGTCTCAATTTACAACCAACAATTAAGACTCCTTTGCAGTAAATGTTATTAAATATAAATATTATATTTAATAACATTTACTGCATAAAATTATTCTATATATTAAATAATTATAATACACAAATTTAAGTACATATAACGATGTATAAATTCTGTCATTTTAGAAATTTGAAATCATGTGATTCATAAATAAGCAAGCTCAGAACCATGCTTTGTGGCAATATAAGGCCTATGTTCAGCAGTGGACTTGTGATGGGTTATAATAATGATGATAATGATGACATCGCTATAAATAAAAGGACTCATGTTCTCTCTGGCATTTTTCATAGTTGTTCGTCACGATACGTACATGGAATAAAATGGGATTCTTTTAGACCAGCACTGGTTAATATGGATCGTGATGTATCCCGATCAATATGAAATAGTGTCTTTTAAAGAATTGTTAGTGCAGTTGTTATAAACACAAATATTAGTGAATCCTTTACTCATTTGTTTTTAGAACAAGCAGTTTAAGCACTAAATGATTTACATCTGGTTTTTTTTTAGTTAAGTCTTAAGGAACTACGTAAACGACACAGGTTTTCCTGAATAAAGTGAACAATCTACAAATGTAATATAAACAGTGCGACGTGTGGTTCTGTTCGTTGTAGTTGTTCTTCTAGTGTAAGCAAGGAAGATTGTGTTGCCGAGAGGCTGCTGTATGTTGAGTGCACGTTTGTGCATCTAGCGTAGTTGTTTTCATGTTTTTTGCTTTGACTGTTGTGTACTTAAAATTTTACATTAAAACTATTTAGAGTAAAATCCAATATGAAAAAGGTTTCTAGTGTTAGTTAATGTAGTTATTTTCTGAATTGTTACGTGGTAGAGCCATGCTGCAGCTATATCAATAGTATAGTTATAGCACAATATGATGAGTGTAGAGAACCGGAGACCTATTGAACTGGAAAAGAGGCATTCTATCTTAGTCCTCACGACTGACAACGCATCTGCATTTTAATTCGCAAACGAAGATAGATGTAGATGTCTATGGGCCACAGCAACCACATACCATCAGGTGGACTGTGTCCTCGTTTGTCACCCTAATTCTATAAAAAAATGCTAATTTTGTGCCTATGTCAACAGCCACTAGGAGAGTATGCAAACTTGGTGCCTATGCCTACAGTGTTGAAGTCTGGGCAGCTTGTTGGCGCGAGTGCAGCGCGACGGGTCGCTGACTTGAGTGGTGCGCCTTGTTTCGCTGGTGCGAGCGCTGCCCGACTGCCCGCAGTCGCGCGTGTAGCGCGAGTGCTGCGCGACGGATCGCTAGCGCCAGTGCAGCGCAAGTGTTACGTGACTGCCCGCTGGTGCGAACGCAGCGAAACTGCTCGCCGGAGTGCTTTTGGTTGGTTGGCCTGTGTCTTCAGTGTGTGGCACGATCTGCGCTGTGTACGCAGTATTTCTCAGAGAATATTGTGTTATCTGTGACGTATGTTGATCTCTAGTTGGAAGCGTTGTATATGCTAAAATCTGGTATTTGGACGAGATTTTCAGCTCTATTTAAGCTTAGTCTTTCTTTTAAATACTAGTAATGCTATTAAACATTACTAATATTCCCTTTAACCACTTCTGGTAAGCTTAAAATGTTTGTGTTAGAAGTGGTTCACGACAGTAGCCGAATGGCGGATTCGAACCCACGATCTTTCGAGTTCGCGGTCCGCGCCCTGCCATTAGACTACTGACGCTTCAAAGTCTGTATTTCATAGTCTAAAAGGGTCGAGACGGGTAAGTTACAGTAAACCAGTAATGTTACTTTAGTCTTTACACGAGGACGTGTGAATTGTCAGGAAAGGCCGTGTTAGAAATGAGGGTAAAAATATAAAGGAAAATAAGAAGAATTGAGGGTGGAACTGTAATCACCAACTCTATCTAGCTGTATAAAATATTGCGCAGTCGACTAGAGAGATCAGTCGGTAAATCTACGAGTCTCATTGTCGTTGTTATGCCCGATGGGCTAAAACATTACCTCTACACTGAGATTCTGCCTAAGTAAGACATACATCATGGTTATGACGGCTCCGTGGCGCAGTGGCTTAGCAATGAGTTGCTACGCTGGGGGGCGCGGGTTTAAATCCCGCAAGGAACAAGTATTTGTATGGCCTACAAATGATTGTTCCGGGTCTGTCTGTCTGTTTGAAAATGATGTTTGTCCTTGTGAAATTTGTGTTTGTAAACTGCCTCCACGATACAGGAGAAAATCCTAGTGTGGGGGGTAACGTTTTTTTTTTTTTAAAAAAAAGTCATGGTTATGTTCATTGTAGTTGTTCTTCTAGTGTAAGCAAGGAAGATTGTGTTGCTGAGAGGCTGCCCTGTATTACATTGGGATGGATAGTATTGCTGTTGGTTTACATACTTTGGTGTTATCATGTAATTATGTCCTTCACGTTACACCAATGTGTGATTGTGCCCGGGACATATTACGTTTGGTCGAACTGTATATGCTCTACACTGAATGTGTGGTGCAGAACGCTGTCTCATTCCTGATAATGATTAATAACTTAAGCAAGAGAGCAAGTTGAACATCCGCTCTCACACTTTTATTATATATTTTTAACAATTTATCTTCAGAGTTATTTCGTTTTCATTTTATTAGAATCAAGTAATATTCTTTTATTTAATTAATTTTGTGAATAGTTTCTAACATTAGAAGTATAATATATCTAATAAATATTAGAAATATATCTAATATCAGGAATAGTTTCTTACAATAACATAGGGTTGGCCGCCCCCCGGGCTAAATTAGTATTCTCTGCATATTTTCACAATATAATGTCTTATGGAATTTCACTATGAGGCTCTGGAAGCTCTTTTAAAACAATATTAACATTGCAGTAATACAAAATATATAATAATGGACCCAAAGCCTCTCATAATTCGGTCTGGATGACTTTATTATTCCTACACCGCTACTACGTATCTTGAAAAAAATGTATGTATACAAAATGATATTTGCTTCTTTGAATGTTTATATAAAAATATAATGATAGTATGTATGTCTATGTAGTTTGTTTGTATGAATAAAATATATTAAATATATTTATATAATAAATAGATAATAATAATAAAAATATATTGATATGAATTTTAATGCCGATTTGACAGGATATTATTGTCAAAGTGTATGGGCAAGCACAGGTGCTATCTCTATTCACTCATTCTCATAATGTTTTGGAACGGTTCTCCGACACAGTTGGAGAGAGATCAGGTGCAGGACAAACGACTTTACATGCTTTCTGAGGTACGGGTGAGACACCGCCAACTACTGACTCCGGGCTGCTACTGAGAATTTCTTGACAGAAAAACTCAATAACTGGTCCGATCCGGGATTTGAACCCAGGACCACATGGACCAGCATCCGCGTTTACGACCACTAGACCAACGAGGAAGTCAAAAGGCGTAAGAACCACTACCCGTATTGTCTCGTGGGTGTAGTAAGAGGCGACAGAGGAAAATTAAAACAGGAGATGGGCAACCGGTTCTTCCTGGTAAAAACTCTTTAGTTGTAATAAAAAAAACTGCGCTCAAACATTTCCCCATAACTTAATGAAAAAAAAGATAATGAAATGCTAGCTCAAGCTAAAAAACGTTGCTTAATATTATTGAACTATTTGAAAAGAAGTTCTTTTTTATAGGATAAGGGTGACAAACGAGCACACAGTCCACCTGATGGGTCCTCTACACTCACCATACGAAACACAGCAGCATTAAGCTGCTATTTTACGCTGGTAGTTTGTGAGAGCGTGGTCCTTCTCCGGTCGAGCCGACTCATTCGTGCTACAACTATACTACTAATATATCTGCAGCATGGCTTTACTACGTAAAAATAGAAGATATTGTTAGACATACCTTGATTAATTAGCCTGCGGCCATACTTACACGAACCATTCCAAAGCACTTTTAAACCCATTTCTTTGTTATTATTGCAACCTTTTAATAGCAGAAGCTTTCAGAATTCATAGGAATGTACAACGTTCTTGGATCTGCTATGGAGCTTGGCACCGTTGTTCTAAATTGCCGGTCTAATACTATACATAAAAGTCTTTAGAAAAACAAAGACCTCGGAGTTTCTTGACGGTTCTTCCCTGAAGAGTCTAACCTTTGGAACCAGTAATAAATGTTTCCAATTTCTAATTTCATTTTTGCATTATTTATAAGTAAAATTCAATATTTACAAGTCATTTAATACATTGATAAAATTTGGGACTTACGTTAAGCAATAATAGAAGTATGATCTGGTTTTTACACAAGAACAAGTTTTAATAAAATACATAACATTGTGTAAACACTACAAAGTAGCAGATGTTATTAATACCAGGTACTGGACTTCTCAGATCCAACAATTAATTCACGGGGCAGTGTATACCTACGCTTTTACAACAAAGTATTAAAAAATAAACAAGGACGGTATCACCAACTTTAAAACTTTTATTAAACAAAGACTGTATATAAATTATTATTATAATATTAATTATTATACAGAAACAATTTGAAATGTAAAATTTAAGTTGAAGCAATTTCATAAAAGTTACCTTCTTATTTTTGAAAGTCGTTCTGGCAACACTGTTTATAGAAAGTATCAAAGGATTCTTCAAACATTGAAAGTATTGTACGATTAATAAAGCTCGCACAGATTCACGCCTCCTCTTTGTTACAAATTCCAATATTGTTTTATCTACAAATATTATACAACATTTTCAGATTTCAAAGAACTTTACAACTAACCGAACTGTTGGGTACCCTATTGTGTTATAATGTGCTTGAGTAAAGTTTTCCTTATGCGATAGAAACTTTTAGCATATTATCACAAAATATATCGTGTCTAATAAAACTTTATTTCCATTAATAAATTTGAATTAAAATAAAGTTTTACTGACAGTGATAAAAAGTTTACTGAAAGAAAAAAAATCCCCACCCTTTTTTGTATTTTTCGTATTCGTCGAGGGATACTCATCCCAATTTATATTGTGGTATGGTATATGGGTATGCGACCCCGGCTTCCCTAGCTATTACTGTCCTATCCCGTGCCCTCCTGGACGGTAATATCCTACATTTCCTATTTCCTACCCTAACTTACCTTACTCTTCCTTTTCACACCACCTATCCTTCCCCTTTTCCTATTCCTACCCTCCGCCAATCCAACGTCTGCCGCGCGGATGGATGCATGGCTAGGGGCGAGCCTAGTCGTTAGCCTGCCACACTGCCCTGGGACCGGGCGACCCCGGAATTAGGCTAGCCTTACCCTGGCATGCGGGGCTCTGCTGGGGGGGGACAAACCTTTCTCTCGCTATTCATGGGAACGCAATGGATAATCATAAAAATAATTTAATTAACCAAAATGGCGGCGATGTGGTTCGCCACCCATCACGTCTCGTTTCTCGCGGGGGCGAAAAGCGGCCCACGGAGAGCCGCTTCGCTACGTTGAATGTAAGAGGAGGAATGGATGGTAAGGTAGATGAAGTATGTCAGATGATGGATGAACGTTGCATTGATATTCTGTGCGTGAACGAAACCAAGAGGAAAGGATGTGACACCACGGTTCATGGCCCCTACACGGCATACTGGTCGGGAGTCCCCCAAACCAGCCGAGGCTGTCAGGGAGTTGGTGTAATTCTTTCATCTCGAATGGTTGAATGTGTGATGGAGCATGAATTTATAAGCCCAAGACTCCTCTGGATTAGGTTAAAAGTCGGACTCACTCGCTTATTTATCCTTGGGGTCTAGGCACCGACGGATCTGCGTGGAGGTGGGTCATTAAAAACACAACAAGAGAGAGAGGAATTTTGGGATAGCATGAGAGAGGTCTTGAATAAATACGGAGAAAATGAACGGATCGTGATGTTAGGGGACTTTAATGGATGGGTTGGAGTAAAGCGTGATGGGTATGAAGGAGTTCTGGGTACGTTTGGGGACGAGAGAGTGAATGACAATGGGAGAAGCCTGCTTGAAGTATGCTTGGAATGGAATCTGTGCGGGGCCAACACAATGTTTGACCACAAAAAGATCCATTTGTATACAAGAGATGAGGGTGAGTCTAGAAGTATGATTGATTTTGTAATTGTGGATGAAAGACCGAGGAAGAAAGTGCTAGATACTCGGGCATACCGCGGTGTAGGCACAGACACAGACCACTTCCTGGTCATAGCCCGAATGCGTGGCCTCTTTAAACGGTGGCGACACCGAGTGGCCGAACCTACGAGTGTTATGGACAGAGTAAAAGTAGAAATTCTACAAGAAAAAGAAAAGAAAGACGAGTATGTAGAGAAACTGAAAGAAAGTTTTAAAGGGATAGAAGAGATAGGAGTGATTGAAGACTTGTGGGAGACATTTAAGAAAGGGGTCGTAAATGTTGCTATTGAGGTATGCGGGGTAGCTAAAAGAAGGAAAGGAAGCTTTTTTTTCTGTGGCAACCCCGGTGACAAGTTGTAAAATAATTGCTCTCAACTATTTTTAAAAATTAAATATTGTAAATTAATAATATCCACCTCAATTTTGAGTTGCAGTTGTTAAATACGAATTATTTGTGTTTGTGACATAAGTAAAAGTCAGAAGTACCTTTTTTATTACATACATTGTGTTTACTGTTCCAACCAAAAGTAACAGCTGTAACGAACATCGTTTAAACGTATTGTAAGTGTAATTCTTGTTATCCCTTTAACATTTTAAGATTTACCTATTAAGTGTTGTTGTGGATTTCATTTTGAATTATTTACATGATAATTTAATTTGAGATCTGTAAATAAGCCCATACATCTCGACATTTGCTTACTCAGCTTCTTTGGTTTTCTTTCTTTGTTTTCTTTTGCTATTTACATTTAATAGTAAAATGAATACACGCAACGCCAAAACGCGCCAATTGGAGAACCAACTTCAAATGGCGCTTCAAGAACTTAAGGCGTCAAAGGAGCAGTGTGAGCTGTTAATTAAAGAAAGGGATGACAATGAAAAGGAAATAATAAATATAATTGCTAAAAATACTAAACTAAAAAGTGACATGGTTAAGTTGCATAAAGAATATACATTTGTTACAAAAGAAAGAGATCAACTACAGAGAACAGTCGATGAGTTTGACCAATGCAGCAAGGAATATGAGGAATCCCTCAAATTAATTGCTGCATTGCAGTTACAGTTAAGTGAGGCTAATGAGCAGATTGTGCAATTAAAACATTACATAGATAACATGAAAGCGTCCCAAACTTTTAATTAAATTTTATTAAACTAAAAATTTTTAGTGCCTCTCAACTTAAAGTGACAGCAGGTAACGAACATCGTTTAAAAGTTACTGTAATTCTTGTTATCCCTTTTAATATTTACGATATATCTCTTAAGTGTTGTTGTTTTCGGATTTCATTTTGAATTGTTTTCTTGATAATTTAATTTGAGATCTGTAATTAGAGTCCTATAATTGGATATTTGCTTACTCTGTTCCCTTGATTTTCCATCTTTGTTTTCTTTTACTATTTAAAATACATAGTAAAATGAATACTCGTAAGCCAAAACGCGCCAGATGGAGAACCAACTCCATCTTGCGCTCCAAGAACTGAGAGCGTCCAGGGAGCAGTGTGAGCTGTTACTTAAAGAAAGGGATGACAACGAAAAGGAAATAATAAGTATAATTTCGAAAAATACTCAATTGAAAAGTGATATGGTTAAGTTACATAGAGACTATACAGATATTTTAAAGGAAAGGGATCAGCTCCAGAGGACAGTCGGTGAGTTTGACCGATGCAGCAAAGAATATGAGGAATCCCTCAGATTAATTGCTGCATTGAAATTACAATTAAATGAAGCTAATGAGCAAATTTCACAATTTAAACAAAACATTGATAACTTGCATGCACTTAAAACTCAGAGTCTGTTCGAGGAGCTCGTAGAATGTAAATTTCATAAAACGTTGCAACCCTCCACAACAATAGATTTGACTGATGATTCTACCACATCAAGAACAGCAGAAAGGATTACAAGCAGCAGAAGGAAATTAAAAAAATAAAAATAAAAATTAATAAATATATTAGGAAAGTGCAAAAATTAGTTAAAACTAAAATTAATATTAAAAATTATACAAATGTATGTAAGGAAAAGCAAGAGTTAATTAGTAAAATTAAATTATATTCAATTGAGGTGGAAAACATGAAAAATTGTTATGAGACTGAAATAGAGTGTCTTAATTCAGAAATTTTATCACTTCAAACCTCATTACAAATTATGTCAAATAAATATAAATCTGCAGGGAATGAGATAAAAGAACACATACTGGCCATGGATAATCTGGTAAAGTCCTGCAAATATAACGAGGAACGTTTTGACTGCTTATTAAAATATAAAAATGAATATCAGCGCTCACTGCCAGGTTCTTTAGGGACAGTGTGTGTTAATAATATGACAAGCAGTAATACTTCATTTTCTTTACCTACACTCTATGATAGTACCATAACAAAGCAGATAAATTTAAAAAGTAATCTATATAATGAAAAAAATAATATAATTGTGTATAGTGATGACATAGGCAAAAACTTGGGTATATCATTGAATAACTGTTTAAAAAGGCAACAGATAAGTAATTACTGCATGCCTGGAGCATCATTCAGTGATATTATGAATAAAATTTTAACTAGTAAATTTAACCCTAATAGTATATTAATAATTTTTGTTGGGAGAAGAGGCAATATGAACAAGAATCAATTATTAAAATATATTGAATATCTCAATAACATAAATGTGGTTAAAGTTATCTTGTTTACATTGCCTTACATAGAGGGGTGGCCACAGGAAAATAAACTAAGACATAATTTAAATTTAATGATGCATAACTTGACATGTAACAATAACTTAAATTTGACATTTAATTGTAAGAATAATAATGAGAAATTTCATTTAATTGATATTAATAATTTAACTAAGAAGTTTTTGACAAGAGATAGGTATTACCTATCAAAGTATAGTTTAAGACTGGTAGCAAATACGCTATCTTATTATTTATATTTTAACTCAGCCAATGATTTGGCTACCTTGACACCTGCTTCTTTTGAGCAACAAAATAATTTTATATTTGATTTGGAACCAGTTCCAAGTAATTTAAATTAGATAATAAAACAATAGAGGTAATCTCTAGCAAAGATAATTTAAATAGCTTAGAATGCAACTTACCAATACATAATTATGCAATTTTACAAAATAACAATAATAAAAACTGTATCAACCTGGTGCATCAAAATATACAAGGTATGTTAGGCAAAGAATTAGAAATTGATATATTTTTAAATAGTAACAGTATAAATATTTTATGTATTACAGAACATTGGTTGAAAGAATACAACTCCATATTTAATTTCAGTAATCACCAGGTGGTCAGTTCGTTCAATAGAGATACTAAATTACGTGGTGGCTCCTTAATATTAGCTAATAAGTCCTTATCATGTAAAAAACGTAAAGACATTGTGAGCCTCTCTGTTGAGCGTACTGTAGAAATGGCATGTGTTGAGCTTGAGCACCTTATTGTTGTCAGTGTTTACAGACCACCATGTTCAAGTTATGATACTTTTGAAAAAATTATGGAAGAAGTTTTAGTTAAGCTTAATAAACAGAATAAATCTCTTGTAGTGTGTGGAGACTTTAATATCAATCTCCTGGAAACTTCTTCCATCAGTATTAAATTCTGTTCTTTGTTCAAATCCTATAATCTTAATAATTTATTCTTTGAAGCTACACGTATTGCAGGGTGTAGTGCAACTTGTATTGATAATATTTTTACAGGTGTTGTACCAATCAACAAATCAATAATACAAAAACTTAGTTCAGATCACTGTGGACAACTGGTTTCGTTACCTTATATGCACAAAAAACAGGTAAATGAGAAGATTGTGTTTGTTCCTATTAATGCAAAACGCCTGGAGAGATTTAGAAGTAATATGTTAAAAATCCTTCCATCCCTTTCTTATAAGAACAATGGAGACTATTAATATAGAGAATTATTTACCTTTATAAACAATGAATTTAATAAAACATTCACTTCTAAAACATTCTCCAGAAACAGTCGCAAGGCATTTAATGAGTGGGCGACAGTAGGAATTCATAAAAGCAGACGAAGGTTATATGACCTTTACCATGAAAGATCGTATAATCTTTCCGATGCTTTTAAAGAATATGTAAAAAATTATTCTAAAATGTTTAAAAGAGTTTGCTCCACAGCCAAATCATTACATATTAGTAACAAAATTAAGACAGCTAAGAATAAAATTAAAATGACGTGGAGTATAATTAACAGCGAAACCGGTAAAGAGAAACCTCGTAATTCAAACTATCAATTAAAAATTAATAATGAATTGACTAAATCAAATCAAGAAGTTGCAGCGGTGTTTGAGAAATATTTCACTGATGTTCCTATCTTGACAACAGAGTCATTGAATGCTTCTCCAACTGTCGCCGAATCATTACTTAAACAGAATGTTAATACCTGTTTAAAAGAATTTAAATTTGAAAAAGTATTACCGCATAATGTTGTAAAATACTTCAAAACCATTGATGTAAAGAAAACCGCAGATTTGTGGGGGATTTCCGTTACAGTGATTGCGTCCATAATAGATTTAATTGCACCTCATCTTGCTATTATTTTTAATACTTGTATCGATTCTGGTGTGTTTCCTGATTTAATGAAGTATAGTAAAGTAATACCTTTATTTAAATCTGGTAGTACATTGGACCCCGCTAATTATAGACCTATTTCTGTACTACCAACTCTCAGTAAAATTTTTGAAAAAATAATTTTGGATCAATTGTTAATTTTTTTTAATACAAATAAATTACTTCATAAAAATCAATTTGGTTTTACAAGGGGTCGCTCGACGTCTGACGCCGGTGTTGAGCTTATGAAATATATTTTTAATGCCTGGGAGAATTCACAAGATGCCTTAGGTATTTTCTGTGACCTTTTCAAGGCTTTCGATTGTGTTTATCATGATACATTAATCAGGAAACTACAACATTACGGTGTAAAAAATTTGGCGCTTAAACTTATTACTTCATATTTAAGTAACAGAACTCAAAAAGTCGTCATTAATGGTAAATGTTCCTCCGGATCAGTAGTATCAATGGGCGTTCCTCAGGGCTCGATTCTTGGCCCATTCCTGTTCTTAATCTATATTAATGACTTACCTTATCTTGTAGGGGACAATCACGATATAGTATTATTTGCTGACGATACCTCTTTAATTTTCAAACTGAAACGGCAGTCAATTAAATATGACGATGTAAATAATGCTCTATCGAAACTAGTACATTGGTTTAACGCCAACAATTTGCTCTTAAACGGCAATAAGACAAAATGTATTAAATTTACAATACCTAATGTAAAACATTCGAAAACCAATGTGCTCTTAAATGGGGAGGAGTTGAGTCTTGTGGATACCATTGTTTTTCTCGGTATTACTATTAACGCGAAACTTCAATGGGGCCCCCATATATCTAAATTAGCAAGCAGACTTAGTTCTGCAGCATATGCTGTAAGAAAGATTAGAAGTCTCACAGATGTTGAGACAGCTAGGTTAGTGTATTTTAGTTACTTTCATAGCGTAATGTCTTATGGAATTTTGCTATGGGGTAATGCGACTGATATTGAAGCTATATTTGTTTTGCAAAAGAGAGCCGTACGGGCGATTTATAATCTAAATTGTAAAGAGTCCCTTAGAGAAAAATTTAAAGAAATAAACATATTAACTTTGGCATCGCAATATATTTATGAAAATGTAATGTATGTACATAAAAACATAAATAGCTTTAATAAGAATAAGGATGTTCATACCTTAAACACTAGGAACAAACATAAGCTTGTAATGCCACTTACAAGACTCCACAGAATTAGTAATTCATTTATGGGGCAATGTATACGCTTTTACAACAGAATCCCAGAACATGTTCAAAGTTTGTCAATAAACAAGTTTAAAAGTTTTATTAAAGAAAAACTGTACAAAAAGGGTTATTATAATATCAAGGAATACATGAATGAAAATAACCCCTGGGAATAAGGTGATCGCCACCATGCTGGTTCTATGAAAATTCATTTAAAATTGTATAAACAAAATTATTGTTAAGTGAAATTATGTTTAAGAAAAAAGTCCCGCTGGGTTTCTTGCTGGTTCTTCCCAGGACAGAGGTATTTTCCGAACCAGTGGTAAATAAAATAATGACTTTCAATAAGTATTATGTAATAATCCATATTGAATAAAAATCATTCTATTCTATTCTATTCTATTCTATTCTATTCTATTCTATTCTTAGGAAAGCTGTGAAATAATATATTTAAAAGAAATTAATATATGAAATATATAGTACACTTTGATATCAAGGTATTTAACAAAAAAAATCAAGTATGTGTATCTGTGCATAAATACAATACCTATAACAAATAAAACAATATCAATTGATTTAATTAAATATTAAGTATATGTAAATGTAATGATAATATTATTCATACCAAACATTTAAAAAAATTATGTACATGTTAAGCTTTAGATATTGTTAATTAATACATTTACAGCCTACCAAATGTCCTCCACAGCTGAACATAGACCTTCCACATAGTTTGTCTCCAAATAACTGCAGTTGCCAATTCTCCTGCCAAGCTAGGTATCTATCACAAAACCTATAACTTTTGAATTTTGATACTGACTAATGGTAACGGTAAGTATATTTTCATCAAATTTTTTCTACATTATTAATTGAGAATATTATCTTATGTTGTTATGTTATTATGTACCTTAAGATTAAGACGTATTTATTTATTTATTATTTTATCTATATTTATATTTATTTTTATATTAGCATGACATATTTATTTATTTTTTAATAAATATTGTAATGTAATTGTTGCTAATTAATGGAATGCAATAAAGTTTTGTGCATCTGATTTCAGGCAATACATATTTTGTGAAATTAAATATACTTTGCCCAATATGTATGTACTTGAATCCAAACGTATTTTCAGGTTGATACTTACATATTATTTGTGACGTCTATGTAATATGGAAAATGATTGAAGAGTTGTAGGGCAATAAGGAGTTTCCTTTAAAGCTGAACATAAAAGTGTATGTATATGTATAACATTATGAGATTCATATTTATGGACATAACTACTAATCACAATAACAATTATTATTGAACAATGCGAAAACATTATTGTACTTGCTGATATCACTAAAGTTTCTATAATCCTACCAAATCAATAAGTACCCGTTTGTTATGACTTTAAGCTTTCGAATGACCGTTCAAAATTAAGGAGCATTATCATGAAGAGTTTACAATTTGGGAGTCCAAATATTTGACAAAATACATCACAAAGTTCATTAAAAACATGAAATGTTACACTTTATATTCAAAACAACAGATATTAATCAGTACAAGTAGCAAATGTAAGCACAAAACAAACTTACCGATGAAAGGTAATATTATCAATTTTTTGTTGACTGATGCTGTTGCATCCTAAAATGCTACAACTTACCATCTTTTTCACCTTACCTAATAACTAAGACCCACAAAAAACACTAAATTCAATTACCTGTTTGCTTATAATATCAATATTATTCAAAAGAGCTTGACATCGTTAATGTCAAATAAAGGAGGGAAAACAATCAAAAACGCATACCTAGAAAAAGACAAGAAATATAGATTTGCTCTCCCTTACTCTTATGTCTAACTACACGTATAGTATTCCTTTCACACCCTGCTAACGTCACTGAATGTTTAGTCTATAAGATACTATGTCTATGAAGAGTATGCATGCACCTTTAATTTTTTGTTCCATAAACAATTTTTGTTTTTTTTAGTTTCATATAACGTTAATGGCAAGTAAGGAAACCGAGTCTTACTTCTTACTCACCAACATGGCTACCGCGGTTCTGTAATATTAAATTGATTAACTAAATTTTTTTCTTCTAAAATCCATTTTTAACAGTTAAATAATTTAAAATTTTGTACAACAGACTTCCATATAAATTATTAAGAATAACTCAATAACTATTAGTTAAACCTTGATCAAATTTAACCACATGTGAAACACCAGCTTTCAAATAAAAAAAAGAATCATTGAAATCCGTTTACCCAAAAAAAAGTTATGAGGTAACAGACAAAACAAACATATAGTCTAATTTAATACCTCCTCCTGTTAGAAGTCGGTAGAAAATACAACAAAATTGACTGCTCGGCAATATCGGCGGTCGCGGATACTAATCTTACACATGAGACGTGTTTTTATTGCCTACAAATTCTTGTTCCGGATCTGGATGTTTATCCATGTGTGATTTATTTACACATGTAAAATGTCTCCACAATACGGTAGAAATACGTAGTATTAATAATATTAATACAATTTTATTATAAACACTCGTTTTATATTTTACGTTGTAGAGCCACGCTGCAACTACAATAAGGCTGTGGCACGAATGGGTCGGCTCGACCGGGGTAGGAACACGCTCTCATAGAATACCAGCGTGAAACAGTAGAATAATGCTGTTGTGCATGGTAGGTGTAGAGAACCGGAGTCCCTTTGTACTGGTAACGAGGCATTCCATCTTAGTCCTAAAAAGTGAAAACTCATCTGCATTTTGATTTTTAATTTAGGATAGATGTAGATTTTTATGGGCCGCAGCATCACTTACCATCACGTGGACTGTATGCTCGCTTGTGACCCTTATTCTTTAAAAAATGTGACAAATAAGTACGCAGTCTACCCGATGGAAATTGAATGCAGTCCAGTAAAACTAACATAAAATATTCTTGATTAATATAAAACTGCAGAGACGTTGTCCCCACTAAGTCCAAAGATAGAAAATGCTTCCATTGAAAATGGTACTATATATAAAAAGCAAAACAAATTACGAACATTTGCAATTATTCCTTGAAAGCCATTTAAATACAAACGCAAATTAATGATGTTCGACGTTCGTTTATTTATCATTTCGACGTGGCGCAACATGATTTACGGATACAGGTACTACCTACAGATCAATTCGCTGCTATCCTATTATTAATCTTAATTGAATTCTGTATGAGATTCAGTCTGATTTAGAATTCAAAGACCAGATTAATTAGGCCTATAGACATACACATTTACAAGTTTATTATAGAGAGACAAGAAAAAATATTTTTTTAATCTATCTCATGCCATTTGAATTATGCGGCAATGACTTATTGCTTCTATGACCCTATGAAGACTCTATAAAGCTATGGCGGACATCATGTCCTGGAAATTTTTAATTCACAAACGTGCAGAATTTGCCAAAAGAATTTCCTCACCAACATGCACCATAATGTCGAGGAAAATCGATCGTAACAGCTGATTGAATACAGAAAAAAAATCTGGAAAATTTAAGAGAAATGTGAATTTAATCTTTTGAAAAGATTACATACATACTAGTAGATTTACTACACAAACAAAGATGCTAGAGGCCGTAATAATTACGCACATGTATATTATATCCTTTACACATTTTATTAAGAATAATATTGTTGTAAGTCAAAAATAAGTTTGTCTCTTTTAATGAAAAATAATAGTTGAAGGCACAAAAACCTTACTTAGTACGTGTTATAATGTTTTCTCCCCTTACTGAAATTGGCGAAATAGTCGGGAATAAATCCTCTGCGGTTTGCGATATTGCAGATATTTTGTTTCGGATGCTGTAAATTTCGAGATAATAATTAGCTAATAAAAATGTTAGGTATATAAAACAGTAATTAATGATTCGATGACATTTAATCGAATCATTGATCATTATTACGATACGACTTTACGATATATAACTCGACGCGACATACAACATATGACCATATCACTAGTAGAATCAGTCCGATAAGCGGAGTGTATTGTTATGAGTATTATGGCTGCAGCACAAATAAGTCGATCCTATTCTCACAGCATAATCAAAGGAAAGTAGCAGTGTTACAATACTGAAGAGAATCGAACAACTCTTTTTTTAAGCATGCAAGAAGCAACGCATTTTTTTTTATCGAGGAGAGATTTGCCATAGTGTCTAGTTTCCATAAGGTGATCTGTGTGTGAACATTAATACGACTGACAGAATGCGCTGTACGAATGAATCATATCACAAAAGCGGTTGATAGAACGTTAATGACCAGCATGTGTGGTATTATTATTTTTTTTTTTGGAGAAAGCTATTGAAGGCGAAATTATAGCTCAAGTTAAGATTACGGTGTATTGGTATAAAAACTTTACCTCGCTCCCGCAATTGATCCAGGACAGAAGCAGGAAGAATTTAAAAAAATATTCAATCCAATTTCAAAGATACCTTCGCCTAAATGTTAATCACTTAATTTTAGTCTCGACGGGCAATGTGGGTAGACTGTTTAAATGAAAAGTTTAAACTTTTCGACTTAGTTAATTTTTTTTATAATATGATAATAAAAACTAATTTGTAAAATGTATTAACATAAAGTGGGGACCGCCCTAAACTTCGTCTACCGGTACGAGGCTACCACTCAAGAACTTTTCTTAACCAAAAGTCATGGAGGAAGTTGATGAATGCAGGTGGCTTAGGAAAGTGTTTTGTGAATTCCTTGGGACCCTACGTTCAGCGGTGGACTTGTGATGTTGATGATTATTCTCAGCATAACCTAAAAATAATAAGCCTTTTCATTTGATATTTATATTGTTTAAATAGCGATTTAGTATCATCTTTATGACTTTTTATCAGGTCAATTAATACGTTTCACGTTTCTATATTTTCACGACCCTTGTCTATATGTTCAATTTTTATGAAATGATTTTGTTTTTGCGCAATAGGTATGTTTATGTAGATTTGCATAGCTTCCAAAAAGTTTTAAATAGTTTATGTTGCACAGTTTAATCACTGCACTTTATTTCAGCTATGCATTGTAGCAACGGAAACAACTAACCGTGCAAACTCTTTGAGTGGCGGCTGAGCGAAAGAGCTATTTAGACTTCACGTAACGACAAGAACGCAGCAATAAACGGTAAAATATAGACTTGTGTTCATTGCAAAAATACAGACTATTTCTGAGTAATGGAATAACGCTATCCAGTATCCCGTCAAATTTTCAAATTCTCCAAGTAAACCCGACCATCTACCACGTAATTTAAAAGTTAGTGTTTCGTTAATATAGTGTAAAAAAATTAAAGCCTACTTAAATTGCTATAGTAATAATAGTATCACGTATAAAATTGTGAAATAATGCGTAAAATAAGCACTATCACGTTTAATTGTTTTTAATTAAAAAAACTTATTTTTAACATTTACGTTTTAGTCATGTTACGTATATCAATTTTTTAGGTGGTAGAGTCACGCTGCAGCTATGTTATGGTAGTAGCCCGAATGGATCGGTTCTACCGGCTTAGGACCACGCTCTAATTGAATATAAAATAGGAGCTAAATGCTGCTGTGTTTTATATGGTAAACAAAAAATACGGGTCTGGATGTTTGTTATTACAAAATGTATTTTTGTAAAAAACTTCCATAAGGATTTACGCAAAAAATAGTTTTAAAAAAGTTAAGTATGTGCGATATGACACACGTTTGCTTATTTTAGAAATCGTAACTCAAGAGTCTATATAATCACTTCGTTTTAATCCGAACAACCTATCATCAGCTGCTACACTACAACGCTATAATATCACAGACAATGTCAGTTTTGTCTATTGATTTAGTATAAGGGTCACTACACTATAAATCGCAGTCTCAATTTCAGTCTTGATTAAGACTTCTATAAAGTAGATGTAATTAAATAGTATTATTTTATTGATCTTAAATCGTAACACCCACTCTATTATGTTCGCTTATACAATTATTAATAATAAATAATTCAACAAAGCATAATGGTTATAACAGTAATAAAAACACGACGGCATCAAAAACTTTAGTATCAAAAAGTCACCTCCCCTTCTTTTGTATTTGCAGATGCAATATATAAACATTATATAGCCCGTGTAACTCCCATAATTAAGACGAATCTAATGACGGCTCATTTTGTAATAATCTATCAAGCAGTTTAGCTTAAAAATAATAAAGCAAGTAACAGTAACTGTGTTTAATAATTGAAAATAATAATTAAAAAAGAGCTATGCGAGCAATTTACAATTTAAACTCACGGGAGTCTTTGAGAGAATTGTTTAAAGAGACTAACATATTCACTATAGCTTTGCAATATATGTATGTAAAAATATTTCATTATTTACAATAAAAAGTGACAGTCATAAAATCAACACCAGAAATAAGTATAAATTAGTGCTTCCCTCCTTAACACTGAAGATAGTTAGCAACTCCATTGCAGGGCAATATGTACGCTTCTTCAATAAGACACTCAAAGAGAAAGTAAACTTACCTTTATTTTTTTTTAAATAGGTAAAATAGTCGCTCATAAAGAATGCATATTTTACACTCCATGACTAACGATAAAGATGCTTCGTCTAAATACCTTTCAGGTTAATATATATAAAATCTCATTTTCAAATTTGTTAAATTTAATAAGTTATATTTTTAACATAAATAGTAGAGATATTATATATTTTTACAATATGATAATGTCAAATAACTATAATAATAATAAAAAAAACTAAAACTAGAAACTTAATTATCATATAGACCTACTCCCCGCGGTATCGTGCCAAGAACGCTGGCTGCGTTTCCCCGCTGAATGGCTATACTTAGCCTTTGAGCTAGAAAAGAACCAGCCCTCTTATCACCAGTAGCAACGACCAGCCGCGGATGGAGTTCCTTTAGGAACATTTTCACCAGGACAGAGCGTTTGCCATGTCTGCCCTGCCTCCGCAGCAAAGCATAGGTCGACTTTATTATTTAAATTTATGTTACATAACTAAACTGTTTAGTCACTAACACTGTTTAGGCCCAAACATGGGCATTTGAATTGCATCCAATAGCGTGTGACTCGGAGCATCGCCCGATGGTGTGAGGTGACGTGAGCGCGTTACTAGAACAACATGGTCGCGTACCGTATAACCTCTATATAGTGTCATTTTTGTTAGCAAGTTTATGCAACGACGAGGAGTTTTGTTGAGTCTAGAAAAATAGATTTTCTGCGCGGACGCCGGGTGGGTTAATTGTTTTGGAAGTTAATATTGATTGCGATCAACGTCCGGTCTTTGATGCGTGTGGAATTTACTATTGTAGTGTTTTCGCTAGACTCGTGAGGTCGCTTTAAAATCGCTTCTATTTTGAGTTATCATTTTAGTGCGTTTACGCGATAATGAGGCCTGTCTAAGTGTTGAGTGATTAAATTAACTTACCTTTGTTTGCAAGTAATTTACGTCAATTTGTATAGTGATTGCATTTTGAAGCGCATTTGCAATATTAATTTTGCTCGTGTGGCATTTGATATAGTACGGAGACATTTTCCATTGTCGGTTAAACGCTGAACTTTGTCATTTGAGAGTAGACCGCGTGTGCTCGATTATAATTTTGTTGCTAAGTGAACAAACCTTTGAACTATGATCGACCGTTCATTAGTTGTGCCGTGTGTCACGTGTTTGAGTACGATTAACGAGGCTTATCCTTGAGTTTGAAGTTAATTAAATGTACAATAAAGTTGATAAACTGAAATAGTGTAATGAAGGCAGAAGTTTTCAATTGCTGATCGCCCCCCTTGAGAGATCTTATCTTTGGAGAGAAGCAGCGCTTGTGGATCTGCGGTCAGACTTCAACGGTCAAGTCAGGTTACATTGTACACACTACTACATAACACTTTATATGCACCATCACTTATCACCTGACGTGTACCTTGTAGTCAACCCTACCTCCTGAAATAGGTAATTTGTGCTTGCTTATTTGTCAGCCGTTTTTGTAATTTATTTAGAACATTTATCCATAGTTCTTTTGGCCCTGTCCTCTGTTGCCCGTCGAGGTGGCTACTATGGGCCCTAGCCCAATCGGTTTTTGTTGGGGCAACTCAGGGCGTGAACATACACTATGCCCGGAAGCAAGGAAAGCAGGCAATGAAACGCTAGAAAGATTTTACCATTTTTACATAAATTGGCCAAACGATGAAACAGTTCGTAACTATTTTCTCTGTATGAGTATAGTGTTAACACTAAGTAACAATTATTATTATTATGATATGTTGACGTTCTTAAGTACTTTCTTTAAAATCTACATGAATAAAGATATTGGATTTAATTTGAAGAGCCAATTTCAAGCAACTTAAAAAATAATTTTACATTCCGAGGTCGGGGCTTTAATTCTTTTATTCAAAATGTTTTAGTAAGGACTTTAGAATGTTAAATTATTTTATTCTTTTAAGCTGTCTGAAGTCGGCTTTTTTTATAAAAAGTTATTTTTTATAAATGATTACGTTTCACAAACCTCTTCTGACTGCTTGACGTCTAAACAATATAATATCGTACAAGGGCCATTTTACTAACATCAAAGTGAATAAACGAAATAATTTCGAAACAATTACTTTGATGATTACAGTCGACTAGAATGCTTAATTCAAAATGTAGATTTTCCAGCCTGTAATGCTACGAGTAGCAAGTTCTAATGCATAACATGATAAATGTATTACTAGGGCTGCGCGAAATGACACAGATATAGACAGACATGCCCATACCATGCTGGGCAAACGGGTAAGGCATGTATGGATTTATGGATAAATATAAATTTAATGGTGTTGTGTTCGACCTTAGTAGTCGGAATGAGTGTTATAAGGGTCAATAATCAGACTGTTTTTATTTCTAATCTGTATAAAATATCCGCCGCAAATTTTATAGTAAGACATAATCGTTGTTCCTGTTGATGAAAAATCGCGCTGTGTAAGATCAATAGATAAAACTATAATTTTACGCAAACCAAGTTAATTCTAGCCAAAATTGTATATTTAGAACGAAAACAAAATTTATCAGTTTTACGATTTCAAATACACCGAGAATTCTACTTGAGGGTACCGCTTGAGTAACAAACTAAGGAGCTTATGAATTTAGTCGTATTTCTGAAGTTGATCAAAAACTGTTAGCGAAGCTGTAACTGCTACCTCCACAGTGACAGTTATGGATCGAACAAAACGGACAACGCTTTTATAATATAGTGTAGGTTTGAACGCCCTCCGGGCGAAATTAGTATCCACTACCTCATACTATTCTGTGAGTGTCGAAAGAGGTGACAGGGGGAAACTACAACAGGAGATGGGAAGCGGTACAACCCTTAAATAATAATAAAAAACTGCGGTTGCCAACCCACCCGCGTAGTGACTATGGCAAGCATCTATCCATAATTTTAAAGAAAATAAATTGCTATCCCAAGCTAAAAAAAAATTAATAAATAAATTTTTGAAACCGTATAAAATAAATAATTTTATATAAACGTGTAGTAAAATTCCACTTAATATTATTAAAGTAATTGAAATGAAATTCATAGAAGACACAACAGTTAACACTTACCATCAAGTGGACTGTGTGTTCGTTTGTTACCCTTTATCCTATAAAAAACATTGTTAAGCATACCTTGATTAGTTAGCCTACGGCCTACTATAATATTTCCGACATGGTAGTAACTAGAACCTCATAACTAAAAAATATTAAATCTGTTGCAACCTGTTAGTAGCGCTTGCTTAAATCATAGAATCTATAGGTAGTACGTTATTTAAACTGCTATGGAGCTTGGCACCAAATTAGAACTCAACTCTTTTATCTGCAAAACTGACAACTTTTTGTACTTTACTTGGTTCCCTTATATTTTATTTATACATTACATTAATATTATCCGTAGTATAAAATTAAGACTGTAGTATATAATTCCATTCAATTATTATAAAATGTTGAATAGTTAATGTACAGAAAGGCTGTAATGACGATAATAAAATGTTAAAGATAATTATCATTTATCTTTGACGGGTGGTAAAATTTGACTACTCTTCTTCGGCGGCTTGAAGTAAGTTTTAATAGAAGCTCGATTCAATATTTAGCCAATCTTGTCTGTGACTCCTCTGACATAGGGTAGTAGAGCAGGCACACGCTTGACTGTGGCCGGCTTCACTCGGTCACTAAGACGTAGGCGCGAGACCCGAAGCTTGTTGTCTTGCAATACTTGCTCGACGTGCTGAAGCTTGGCGGCCAGATTTTTTCTGTCACAGATACCTCGTGCTCTCTGAAACAAAGACTTTCCCACGGTAGCTAACTGTGATATCCATTATTACACTAGATTGTGCGATCATCCGATCGCACTATCAAGTGTAATATCCCTCTATAAGATGCAGGAGTGTGCAAACTTGATTGCGAATGTGATCTCTCTTACGTAGGACAAAAAAAGATCCATTAAAACCGCGTGAAAGAATATACCTAGAGCTGAAATGAGGCACCGCCGCTCTGGAAAGTCTGCAATCTGTGAACATTTTCAAGATCGTCCCCGCAGTTACATCCCATTGCTAGACAATAAATCCTCTCAAAAGAACACCGATTCCTACCAAGTATGATACGTGAGGCTATTGAAATTAAAAAACATCGTAATTTCAGTAGAAAAGATGGATGGGTGCTGCCATCTGCTTGGGATTCTATAATCAACAAAATTAAATCCAAACCCAAGCATACCACTGCAAGACTTCAAGATAGTGTAAGCTCATTCTGCGTAGATCTAACCAAAAAAATTTATATTCAAAAACTAAAGGCAGCCGGGCTAACTGTGACATCGGGACGTCAAACATCTCTGTTCCCCCGTGACCATGGGTTGCTGTAAAGCATCCGAAACATCGAGAATTAAAATAAGTAAATTAAACGCGATAAAATCCGTAAAAATAGTTTTATTCATTGTGTAGTGTCCGCGTAAATACAAATCACAGTATAAGAAATCACTATGATTTATCTTTTAAAATTAAAACAGAGGATAAAACCAAAGACTTCTATCTCTCTCTATCTTCTATTCTCCTCTATATATCGTCTATGACTCTACTCGACGGGCACTATGGTACTAACACATTGTTCTCTTAGTTACGGTTAATTCTCCTCAATTTACTTAGTCAACTGCAAGTAGGCGAGACGACTATTTCTTTGGTTTGTCAACCGCGAACGTTCTTTTCGCTAATCTAACTCTGATTTTGAAGAAAACACTGTCATTATTTATGTGCGCACTTTGTCGGCGTGATTTTAAGTTTATTTTATATATTAAGTATTTCGTATTTGTATTTTATTTGTATTATATTATTTCGTATTTGCCTGAAAATAGTAACTGTCATAAATGAAAATAGGACTGCGTGACATATTTACCGTGCCAGCTACCCGTCCAGCTGGAACGGGCACCCACGCAGTCCACAACCACGACACAGTTTTTGTTCTGAATTGCTGGTCTAGTAGTTAACATAGAAGTCTTTGGAAAAATATAGATCTTGGCGTTTCTTGACGGTTCTCCCTGAAGAGGCGAACTTTTGGAACCAGGAATAATCGATTTCTAATTTCTATTTTCATTTTTGCATTACTCATAAATATAAAATTCAATATTTACAACTTATTTCATACATTGATAAAATTTAGGATTTACGTAAATCAATAATAGAACTATAGTCTGGTTTGTACACAAGAACAAGTTTTAATAAAATAAATAACATTGTATAAACACTACAAACTAGCAGATGTTAATAACCAGTTACTAGACTTCTCAGATCCAGCAATTAATTCACAGGGCAATCTATACCTACGCTTTTACAACAAAGTATCAAAATAGACAAGGTCAGTATCACCAAGTTTAAGACTAAGCAAATGCTGTATATAAAATATTATTACAATATTAATTATTATACAGAAACAATTTGAAATGTCGAATCGAAAGTTAAGCTATGTCTTAAAAGTTACCCTCCTAGTTTGGAAAATTGTTCTGGCAACCCTGTTTATGTAATATATAAAGGATTCTTCAAATATTTAAATCGCTTTGTAAAAAATTCCAATATTGTTTTATCTACAAATATTACACAAAATTTTCAGAGTTCAAATCACTCTACAACTTACCCAACAGTTGGGTAGCTTATTAATTGATAATGCGTTAAAGTTTTTCTTAAACAATAGAAGCTTTTAGCATATGATCACAAGATATATAGTCTCTAATAAAACTGTATTGCATCATTAAATTTTAATTAAAATAAAGATTAATAAGTAATGTAATAAAAATATTTATACACGTTTTACTTTATTATATATATAATATATAATTGAAATAAGTTTTATATTATATATATAATAAAGTAAAACGTGGTATAGCCATGCTGAAGCTATATTGGTTGTAGCACGAATGGGTCGGCTCGACCGGGGAAGGACCACGCTCTCACTGAATACCAGCGTAAAATAGCAGCTTAACGCTGCTGTGTTTCGTATGATGAGTGTAGAGAACCGGAGACCCTTTTTACTGGAAACGAGGCATTCCATCCTGGTCTTCACGGGTGACAACGCATCTGCATTTTGATTCGTAATCGAAGATAGATGTAGATGTCTATGGGCCACAGCAACCACTTACCATCAGGTGGACTGTGTGCTCATTTGTCAATCTTATCCTGTAAAAAAAAACATGTTTAATGGTCAAAACAGTAATAAAAACCCGACTGCTTTAAAAGGTTTACTGAAAATAAAACCTTTCCTTACCTTTTTATTTGTAGATGCAATATATAAATATTATATAGCCTATGTCACTCCTACTATTAAGACGAATCTAACGACACCTCGTATGTTAAAATACATCAAGCCCATCATTTTCAAGTCCTTAGACATGTAGATTTGACATTGTTTTGCTATGTGATAAAGAAACACAATTTAAACAAACATTTTATTTGTTATACACTGGTCTGCCAGGTTTCGTTGTTAAAAATATACGGCAAAAAAGCTAAGTACAAACCTAATATTATATTAAGCATCATCTGCTACAAACTTTATAATACTTGTTGTGTTGTTGCTAACAATTATATCTTACTTTACAATATATTACAATACTAGCTCGCCAGGCAGACGTTGTTCTGCCCTTTCCAAAGATCCTTCCTATAAAAATCCTTAAATTCGAATAAAAAATTTTGAGGGTCATTTATCGAGATTAAAACTATCCTAAATCTCAAGTTGGACCAAAATACACACAGTATGCAAAATTTCATTGAAATTAGTTCAGTTTCAGTTTCTGTAGTCCATCGTGGACAAACAACGTGACACGTAATTTTTATATATAAATATTTACCTATATTTAAGAAAACGAACTAGTTTTTCTTAATCACACTAAGCACTGCAGATTACGAGTACAGCTGCAGTATGCAGATTTATGACCGTATTTTTTTATTTTTTTTATTTTATTTTATTGAATAAGGTACACAAACAGACAGTAGTTATATACAGTGTTGATCTAAACTACAATCCAAAAAAAGTGTACACAGCATAGTAATATAACTTCAGTAGAATAACAAAAATAAGCAAGATAAAAAAAATACATTAAAAATTAAGAGCAACACGTAAATTTCTTTTTAATCTAACAAGGCTACAATCAAATATATCTAGA
Source organism: Parnassius mnemosyne (assembly GCA_963668995.1). NCBI lineage: Eukaryota > Metazoa > Arthropoda > Insecta > Lepidoptera > Papilionidae > Parnassius > Parnassius mnemosyne. The sequence goes on along the minus strand of CAVLGL010000115.1, from coordinate 43,238,710 downwards.
TGCACGTTACTACGCTTAATCTCGTCGTAATCACGGCACATTTTGACAACAGGGTTGAAAAAGGAAGTGTAACTAAAACATTTTAAAACCTTCTATCTTAAATAAAATAGCGACTTCATTTAGTTAAAAAGTAAAAAATATATGAGTCCCATTGTTGTGGCACAGATCTTTTCTAGTTCTAGGATTCACGTTCCGGATTTCCGAATCAGTACAATTTTGGGAAATAGGTGTAGGACTTCATTCCTTCTTAGGAGACTGTCTGGGTAATTTTACCTTCTTTTATATTTCTGCCGCCCAGCAGCAACTGCGTGCACTGATGTGTGCCGGTCTGAAAGGTAAAGAGAGCTAGTATAATTTCTGTAAGACGTTTTATTTAAGTCCTCAGAAGTGACAAGACCTAGGTAGGTAGCTTTCGTTAATAGAATTTAGCTTCAGGTGTCCATGGACTGCTGTGGTCACTTCGAGTATCATCAGGGGGATTTATAAGTTCGTTTGTCACCTTAGTTTTATAAAAATCTTATCTGGAAGACTTTTTTATGTCAACAATGGATGTTCAACTGGCAAATAACCTGTCTGAACGTGAGAAGATATTTGGATCCTGAACGTGTGAATATGAAAAGAAGCTGCGAAAAGTCAACATGGAAGGCAATTCGTCACATACAGATTTATCTTCACTAGCACGTGAGTTTTCTCAATTTAAATCCTTTGTTTGGCGATCCCTTTCAGCAATGAAAACTCAAATCCAGTTACTCTGCCTTGGGCTTGATAGGCATGAAACGGCTATGAGAAGAAAAGTGCTTTTATTTCATGGGCTGCCCGAAAAGCAAAATGAGAATCTCATTGATGTAGTCTATGAAGTAATATCCAGCCGATTGCAGTTTCCTGAGGTGAAAAAGATTGTTTGAAGGTCTGTCATTGATTGGGAGCCTCACAAAATAAGACCCGACCTGTGATAATTAGATTTTATGATACGGAACACAGACAGTAATTATAGGATAGTAAAAGCGGACTTAAAGGTTCCCAATAGGTATTTACTTTAAATACATTCATAACAAATTCTCTGCGTGAAAGGCTTAGAAATTAGGATATACGCAGTAGAACCAGAGTTACCGACATAACCCAAAGGATTAGTAAGCTGAAGTGGCAATTGGTCGACCATGTAGGTCGAAGAACCGACAACCGATGGGGAAGAAAGGTTCTCGAGTAGCAGCCTCGTACAGGGGGCTGAAGTATCTGGCGTCCCCCCACTAGATAGAGTGACGACCTGGTAAGACATGCAGGGAGTCGATGGATGCAGGTGGCTCAGGACCGTGTTTTGTGGCATCCCTTCCGTGGGAGGCCTATGTTCAGCAGTTGACTTGTGAAGGGCTGTAATTATGATGATGATGACATTCATAGCTTGAACGTTTGACATTAAGTAAAATAAAAATATTGTATGACATTGATGTTGAACACAAATGAACACAAATGTGCAAATGTCAAAATAACATGAGACGTTCCGTTACAGCATTTTTAGAAAGTAATAATGTTACTTTTATATCATACAGTATGTGTTCATATTGATTTGTACAGTATACTGTAGGCAGCTTTCTTTTTTATTTTCTATTCGTTTTTTTTTCTTTTTTAATCACACTAATTGTTTAGTTACTAATGTTAGCTGTAAGTATGAGTTTCTTCCATCACGCCAATAAATAAGATGAGTTGCCCTTAATGTTAGTTTTTTTTTTATATAATATTTTATAAGTATAAGTTGATTTATTTTTAATTTACTTCCATATTATTATATATTTTTGTAAAATAATATTTTTATATTTAAAATATTTTTATTAGTTTTGTGCCTTTTTTAAATATGTATACAGATAACGATATAGATAATAATAATAGCTTTTTCTCATGTTAGTTTTCATGTAACAGCTTATTAAGCCTGGACTCAGAGCCTTCCGTAGATCTTAACCTGCATGATCGTATTTCTTTCCTCTTTTCTCAATATCCTGACATTTTTAATACAGCTCACATAAACGCACAAAGTATTCCTGATTATTCTGACTTTCTGTCATTTATTAACAGTGCTCATCTTGATGCTCTTCTAATTTCTGAGCCTTTTCTCAAGCCTTCTCTCCCTTTTATTTAATATTCACTACCTGGTTACGTTCTTATTCGTAACGATAGGTAGGTAGGCATAGGTGGTGGAGATGTTGCTATTTATTTACGTTCGGAAATTCCTTACAAGGTTATTAGCGTATCTCCATCAACTTACTCGGAATCTGCTGAATATTTATTCCTTGATATCACATTTTATCATACAAACATTTTCCTTGAAGTCTTGTATAGTCCTAACCTTAATAGAATAGAATAGAACATTTATTTGCTTAAAACATGGTACATAAGATGGTCAATGATGTGGAACTGACATGTTTTGCCATAATTTGCATGCAAAAATTAATGAAATACAACTAATTACACTAAGCCAATCTTACATTTTAAAATTACCATCATTACTTAAAAATTATGAACAAAAATTCTTTTTGAATTCAAATATTATGTACAATTAAATGCTTATACAGACCCATTTAAATATAAAGGATTTTTGACAATATATTTTTCATAAATTATTAATTGAATTATTTTTACATGATTAATATTAAACATTATATGAGATTAGTTAAGCTATTATTATTATAATTATTGCATTACAGTATAAATTAATTCATAATTTTAATTACAATAAAATTATAATTTACAAATCTCAGGCTATTATGCAAATATTATTCCTGTTACGAGCTTGGGGTTCGAGACAATTAAAAACTGCCGATTGAATTACCAAAATTGACACTTTAATTACACAACACTAATTAAAATCTAAAATCACACTAATAATAAAACACAGTTCGCCGTTATTTCGCTTCGAAGTATTCTCTTCTATCGCCAATTCAATACTGCCCCGGTCGTGGTTTATACCGGCCTTATATAGGGCCTCAGATAGTTTCCAGAACCTTCTACTGTAGCGACATCTAGAATGTTCAAGTACATATCGGTCCCGAAATTTCTGGAAGGATCTTGACTCTCCTAGTTCTGCTACTCGACACTAGAGGGCGCTAGTGTAACTAGTGTTGCCATGTACAAGACATTAATAGTGGCGCGCAACATTCCATTTAACTTAATACATTATTTTACATTTTAATAAATAAATAATCAATATGAATTAATTATTGTTTTTAGAAATAAAATGCCTATATTCATTAATTTAAATTTTATATTAATATAATAAATATGACAAACTTATAATTAATTATATACGTAGGTATTATGTTATCTCAAAATATTCTGTTATACTATATAAACATTGTAAAGATCGGGAGTGTGTCGACGAGGGTTGCGTACCTTATACTCAGAATCACCAAACGGTATTCGCTGAAGGTCATACAGATTTACGCACCAACCTCGGCGCACCCCGATCAGGAGGTGTAGGAAATGTATGAGGATATCTCTAGAGCCATGCATTCCTCCGAAACCCAATATACGGTGTTAATGGGAGACTTCAATGCAAAACTAGGCACAAGAGAGAACGGTGAGCTGAAAGTAGGGAAATTCGGAATAGGGCAACGGAACCCAAGGGGCCAGCAGCTGACCGACTTCATGGAGAAAAAGGGACTCTTTATGATGAACTCTTTCTTCCAGAAGCGGCCCCACAGGAAGTGGACCTGGTCGAGGCCCGACGGTTCGACAAAAAATGAGATTGACTTCATTATGACGACCAGACGACAACTGTTCAGTGATGTCTCCGTGATCGCGAGGGTGAAAACTGGTAGCGATCACCGAATAGTTAGAGGCACACTGAACCTAAACGTTAAGTTGGAGAGGTCTCCTCTAATGAGGTCAACGCTCCGTCCCCCTCGTGCTCTGTTCCAAAGTCCCGAAACCTTTCAGCTCGAGTTACAAAACCGTTTTCAGTGTCTAGAAGACTGCAATGAACTGGACGATATGAATGACAAGCTCGAGGAAACTGTCCATGCGGTCGGAGCTAAGTTCTGCAAGACCCGCCGCAGAAGAACACAAAAAACTCTCCGATCACACTCTTAATCTCATGGCTATTAGACGGGAGATGAAGCTACATTCTTCAACAGATTTGACAGCATACAGGCAACTGAAAAGATAAGATAAGATAAGATATTTTATTGACTAAAACATGTGTGAGATATACATTGCATGGGCAGATATATATTCTTGGTGTTAGTGTTATTAGTATCAACATGTCTTACCGATATTCGGTGTGTAAAATTTAAAGGGTTAGGTTGTTAGTTTTCATTAAACATTAGCAGTCTATTAATATACAAAGTCAGTGAAATTATTACTTACAACAATTATAATTAAAAGTATATTTATGTGTTACGGCATACGGCTGCTCCCTTAAAGGATCAAATCCCCAGGGGCCCATGAGCTGAAGACTTCCCGAGCAGACGTAGGTCGGGCCTCCTAAGGCCACGTGGAATCTCTCTAATTACACTAAATATACGGGGGAGCGTTCTATACTACGGCCAGTCAACCGGCAGAGGAATTAGGCGAAGCTTACTTACCTATATCCAAGGCGACTGGTCCCTCCGGAGTCGGTCAGGTCACATGTGGTTGTGTAGTGAAAGGGAAATAAGTGATGTGATGTGTATCTGGGTGTGACTGATGGTCATTGAACCTTGGCCGTCAGTAGCAGCCCGAGCGTCTACACCGCTCCAACTTGAGGGGGCCCTCCGAGGCGTCCGTCCACAGTCACTTTCCTCTTTCTTCACGATGACAGTCAATTAACTCTGTCGTACGATTTACTAACTTACAGAAGCCATTAACTATCGCTGGGTATAATGGTTACCGCACAAACGCACACGGAGTTTAAAGGGTCAAAGGTCACTACCGTTTCGCGTCGCAACAGTTAATTCTATAATACAGAGGCCGCACTAGCTAATATTGCCTAATGCACTTATGCAGATTCTGAGTCGAACACAATGAGTCCCGGGAAGCTCTCCAGCAGGAATGCGCGTCACAAAATCCTAGACCGTATATTTACTGGCCGCGCCGAATTATTCCGAGTTCCCTAACAGAATTGACCTCGTGCTCCCGTCAGCACCGCTTACAGACGATTGACTGCCCTTGGGCGTTTTTCGCACGACCGAAAGTCAAACCGGTATGAATGCACCGCGCCGAGCGCCCTCTCGCGTCAATCCTTGAAAGTGTTTTGCGCAAACAAACCCCCGTCCCGGACATAAGGATTTAGGTCCGCGAGCAAACCGGTCAGCGGGACAAGGTCGCGAAGGCAAGTTGCAAGACCGAGTCTACAACCAAACTAGGCCACCTTAGGCACCCCATCAGATCTTGCAACCCTAACCAGCGCCTCAAAAAATAGTCCTAATGTGGCAAGCCGGAGGGTCAGCCTCCACTGGATGCCCCTCCTGGGCATCGCAGCACTTTAACAAGTCCTGTACTAGACAGAAGTCCGACGACCTCTTTCAAACACCTATCTGTGCCCCTATGATTAGTTCCGCAATCCGACCGGATCAGCTCTGTAAACAGCGACGCGACACGAAGCGGCCCCGAGCGGCCTCCTAAGCTTCAGTGCAGAGAGCACCCACAAATTCCACATGAACGTCGTCTGTGAAGAGCCGAACGAAACGCACAGATAGTCCCTAGTATGAATTTTCAACAAGTAGGCCTAGCCAGGCCACCCACCATATTATCATTTACTAAAATAGTGCGGCAGCTGATTTCAATCTGATAATCTCCAAAACTAGCTAGCCTGTTAGGCAAGTAGTCCTATGCTCATATTTCAACTAATTTTTCAAAAGCATCAATGTTCAACTACAGAATTAATTTAACCAAATTAATCACCGATGCGCATAGGTCAACTTGCAAATTAAACAAAACAATAACGTAAGGGACAGCCCTACTTCTTCGCAAAGCAAAATGATTAAACACTATCTATGTATATGTTACATAATTTTTCAAATAGCGCGCCATTCAATTTCCTTTCAGCAAACAGACGCAACAATCAAATACAGTGATTAAATTTATGTACAAAACACATGCAGTAGCATTTAAAGGAGTAGATTAAATTAAATTCTTTTAATTTAAACCGCTACAAATAGGAAAATTTTGCGGAAAGCCCAAAGCAATTTTTAATTTTAATTCAAGTATTTTTTGACTAAGTGCTCGACCAAACCAAATCTAATACCCCTTGACAGCGTGATTCAACGCTCCAGAGGGGCCCTAATCTACCCACCACCAAGGGGAGGCCACATGGCGTGAACCCGAGATCTCTAACAGTCGCCACTCGGGTTGTACGCCTTCACTGAGGCCGTCGGCAACAGAACATTTTGACAAGTGGACTGTTGACGGCTTAAGGCTCAGTGGAGGTGGCCGTGGTGGAAGCTAAGGCGGCAGCTAGCCAGGGCCGCCTCCATCAAATGGGGAACAGTGGTACACCAGTCGCGGCCACTCAGCTAACGGGAGTGAGAAGGGTCCAGCGAACCGATGAGTGGCCGTGAAGTTTCTCTCCACACGCTTAGGGGGGGTGATGACACCCCCGCCCCTGGGGGAATTACCCCCTGACTGGTCGGGGGAGGGACCCTTTTTAAACTTAGGGGCCTGATGGCTAGCCGGCGGGCGCCGAGAGTCGCCCGGCAGAGGGCGTGGCTGAGCGCCCCCGCCCGTGGGGGTCGAGGGCCTGGCAGAGCCCCGAGAGGAGACGCCGTTCGCACTCAGGCACAAAACGGCATGATGATTGCCCTGGCAATGCAGACAGGGCCGCCGATGCGGACAGTCTCGCTGGAGGTGTCCTCCCAAACATGAGCAGCACCAGCGGCGCTCCTTGGCGATAGTTCGCCTCGCTGTAACCGGCTTACCTTATAATTTCGGGCACGACGTTACCCGATGGTCAGATGCTCGACAATAGGAGCAGGGCGGAGTTGATGACGACTTGTCTGGAGGATTCAGCCTCTCACTGGGCACGGCTCGTAAGTGGTCAACGGTGCCCGCCGCGCTCTCTATCTGCCGGCACTGCTCCTCCAAAAACCGCAGCAGGTCATAGAAGGGCGGAATATAGGAGGCCTCGTCCCCGCCGTACCTCTCCTCAAAATGGATTCGAAGGTCGAGAGGTAGACGGGACAGCACGATGCGGAGCAACAAAAAAGCCCATTCGCCCACTGGTAAACCTAGCCGCCTCAACGTATTACAGGCCACCAAGACTGGATCCAACAGGTCCGGACGCAGTCTGGCCCGGTCACTAAGCAGCGGGAGGCTTAGAAGCTGCTTAACATGTTCGTCTGCAATTCGCCGGACGTTGGCGTATCTTCTGGCTAGGAGGTCCCGAGCAGTCTGGTAGGCGTCGTCCGACAATCTCAAGTGGCCGACGACGCCCAGGGCCTCCCCCTCCAGTGAGGCCAGGAGGTACACCATCTTTTGGCTCGGGGTCAAGTCACTCCGGGCGTCCACTAGGCTGTCGAAAAGACCAACGAAGGTCAGCCATTCGGAAAGGACCCCGGAGAACTTTGGCAGGTCCAGAGTTGGGAGTCGTCCCAACAGCTCCGGCTGAAGCTGCTTCAGAGAGGACTCGGACAGGTCACTCATCCGAGCTTCACGGGCCTCCTCGGCATACCTGCCTTCAGCCTCGATCAACTCGTCCGTGAGCCACAAGAACTGCTCATAGTCCGCGAAGCAGGAGTCCAGGACTCCCTTCTCCACATCCGAATCCTCGAGCTCAGCGTAAGCCTCCTCCACTGCGGCTCTTCGAGCATCCACCTGCTCGAACCGCTTCATCAAGTTATGGACCCTATCCGGTCGACCTATCAAAGCATGGGCGCTTGTGGCCCAGCGTAGCTCAGTCCGCAAACAACGGATGAGTAGCTTGGGCGATGTCATCACTATTAAATGCAAATTACGACGCGGCTTGAGCACAGATTACAAAGATAACAAACAAAAAATACAACAAAAATTAACAGTTAATAAATGCAGTTCCTATCAAATCGCGTTGAATAGAAATTACACAAATACGAATTACTACGTATCAACCAAATACAAGTTAGCACAAAAGAAAAGACACAAATCAAATTAACAAATAACAAATACTAGTGCGATCAAATCAAGTTAAATTCAAATGGCGCAAATACCATTACTACTCTTTAGTTCAAATACAACTTACAGTATAAACGAAGATACACATCACGGTCGATCAACAAAAAATGCCTAGCTCGGAAATCGACCCTTCGATAAGTAATCCACTACAACTATCCGACAACGATAATTAACCAATTACGTAAAAATAACCATCTACCTACATGACGTATATCTCTAGAAAACTCCCGCTTGCGCAACGTAGGGCGCGGCTTTTCAAATCTACCCACTAACCAAAAAAAGGCAAGCAACAAAGAACAAAGGGAAATAATTCTATTATTACGTACAAAAAAATATTTTTACGTATTACGGACGGGCGTGATTGTAAATACAAATTAAACCAATCAAACCAACGCTCCCTGCCACCAGAATTGCTTAATGTTTATCAAACACTATGGTCGGGATCGACCGGGGAATCGAACCCGGAACCGCGCTCTGCTACCAATTTGTTACGGCCTACGGCTGCTCCCTTAAAGGATCCAGTCCTCAGGGGCCCATGAGCTGAAGACCTCCCGAACAGACGTAGGTCGGGCCTCCTAAGGCCACGTGGAATCTTTCTAATTACACTAAATATACGGGGGAGCGTTCTATACTACGGCCAGTCAACCGGCAGAGGAATTGGGCGAAGCTTGCTTACCTATATCCAAGGCGACTGGTCCCTCCGGAGTCGGTCAGGTCACATGTGGTTGTGTAGTGAAAGGGAAATAAGTGATGTGATGTGTATCTGGGTGTGACTGATGGTGATTGAACCTAGACCTTGGCCGTCGGTAGCAGCCCGAGCGTCTACACCGCTCCAACTTGAGGGGGCCCTCCGAGGCGTCCGTCCACAGTCACTTTCCTCTTTCTTCACCATGACAGTCAATTAACTCTGTCGTACGATTTACTAACTTACAGAAGCCATTAACTATCGCTGGGTATAATGGTTACCGCACAAACGCACACGGAGTTTAAAGGGTCAAAGGTCACTACCGTTTCGCGTCGCAACAGTTAATTCTAGAATACAGAGGCCGCACTAGCTAATATTGCCTAATGCACTTATGCAGATTCTGAGTCGAACACAATGAGTCCCGGGAAGCTCTCCAGCAGGAATGCGCGTCACAAAATCCTAGACCGTATATTTACTGGCCGCGCCGAATTATTCCGAGTTCCCTAACAGAATTGACCGCGTGCTCCCGTCAGCACCGCTTACAGACGATTGACTGCCCTTGGGCGTTTTTCGCACGACCGAAAGTCAAACCGGTATGAATGCACCGCGCCGAGCGCCCTCTCGCGTCAATCCTTGAAAGTGTTTTGCGCGAACAGTATGTATAAGGCAATTATATAATGTCAAAATTTATCACTAAGAAAGTCAGTTACAGTGTAGTAGCATTTTTCAATTAAAAGGTTTTTGAATTTATTTTTAAAAAGATTGCTGTTCAGTGACTTATAGATCTGAGCAATTTTATTATAGAGTTTAGGAGCCATGCATACTACACTCTTTCTTAGCAGAGCCGTGCTTGCTTGTTGCAAGCACAATTTACTTCCATCACGACGGTTGCGCTTTACTTTGTCAGACAACCGTGGAAATAGGTAAGGATTGGCCCTGACAAAGAGAGCCATGTTCAATATGTATAAGGATGAAAGTGTAAGAATTCTGTTTAATAAAATATGGCATACAACTATCGGCAGTCTGAAGACCAAACATAGTGCGGATACACATACTTTTCTGACTTTTAAACGCAACTTCTCTGTCAGTTGAGTTACCCCAGAAAATGATTCCGTATCTAAGGACAGATTCGACTAGTCCATAATAAGCTGTTAGAAGTGCGTCAATGTTAACTGTAGAAGAAAGTCTAAACAGTGCATAAGCCGAACTATTTATTTTTTTATTTAGTTCTAGTATATGGCCTTTCCAATTTAGTTTTTGGTCAATTTGTAAGCCGATAAATCGGGTTGTATCTACTTCAGCAATAACAATGTCATTGTAATTTACTTCAATGTTAGATGGGGTTATTGGTCTTTGCCTAAAATGCATAATGTGTGTCATATTTAGGTTCACTTTCAAATTATTATTATTTAGCCATGTTATAATTGATATTAATGATTCATTTATGTCATTTTTATAAGAAAAGATGTCATCACAGTTTATAGTTATAGTACTATCGTCAGCAAATAAGGTCATAGGTTGCTTAGTAGCAATTGGTAGGTCATTTAGATATACTATAAATAAGAGAAGCCCTAAGACACTGCCCCGTGGTACACCGTATTTTACTAAACGCTCTGTCGAAGAGCTTAAGTTCTCAGATTTGGTCTTTAGATTTAACCGACATATTTCCGTTTTTTGACGACGGTTATTTAGGTAAGACTGGAACAAACTCAATACATTGCCTCTAATGCCATATGCCTAATGAAATTAAAATGTATATAATATATATACATTTTAATTTCATATATATATATATAATAAAAATAAAATGTTATGGTCAATATAGTCAAAAGCCTGAGTCATATCACAGTATAGTGACAGATATCACATATCACAGTCATATCACAGTATCTGACAGACAGATCTCCAAATGCATGCGGCGGGACTTACGCAACTTCAATACAGCTTGTATTGAAGAAGCGATCGAGCGGAACCAAGGCTCCAAAGTCTTTGCCAGAGATCTGTCTGCCAGAAAGAGCCAACTGTCAAAGCTGAGGACCGAGTGTGGCAGCAGCGTTTCCGGGGCACCTGAGATTTTCAGTAAGATTGAGAGGTTCTATGAACAGCTGTACACGTCATCGTTGGAGCCACACGCAAGTGTGAGTAACGATCCAAGAGGGAGTCTTATCCGACACTATTCCGAAAATATACCGGACGTCAGTCTGAGCGAGATTAGAATGGCTCTCCAGCATCTTAAAAACGGCAAGGCCCCAGGCGAGGATGGAATTACAGCGGAGTTTCTGAAAGCGGGTGGAAAACCGGTACTGGAAGTCTTTCAGACGCTCTTTAATTCCGTCCTCCGTGGTGGCATTACACCGGAGGCGTGGAGCAGAAGTGCGGTGGTCTTGTTCTTCAAGAAAGGTGACAATGCTCTCTTGAAGAACTACAGACCGATTTCCCTTCTGAGCCGCGTCTACGTGCTGTTTTCGAGAGTCATTACGAATCGTCTCGCACGCAGACTTGACGACTTCCAGCCTCCCGAACAAGCCGGTTTCCGAAGGGGCTTTAGCACCATAGACCATCGACAAGTTGTACAGAAGTCCGAGGAGTACAATTTGCCACTATGCCTGGCGTATGTGGACTATGAGAAAGCCTTTGATTCAGTCGAAATTTGGGCGGTGCTGCAGTCCCTTCAGCGCTGCCAAGTTGACTGTCGGTATGTCGAAGTGCTGAAGTGCTTGTACAGTAGAGCTACGATGGCTATCCGAGTACAGAACCAGAGTACGAAACCTATCCAATTGCAGAGAGGTAAGACAGGGTGACATTATATCTCCGAAACTCTTCACCGCTGCATTGGAAGAAGTTTTCAAGCTTCTGGACTGGAAAGGATACGGTATTAACATCAATGGCTAGTACATCACTCACCTTAGATTTGCCGACGATATAGTCCTTATAGCAGAATTGCTGGAGGACCTAAGCACTATGCTCAATGACCTCAATAGTATATCCCAACGGATAGGTCTTAAGATGAACATGGACAAAACAAAGATTATGTTTAATGTCCATGTCACACCTAGGCCGGTAGTTGTTGGGAGCACTAAGCTCGAAGTTGTTGACGAGTATGTTTACCTGGGACAAATAGTCCGACTAGGTAAGTCCAACTTCGACTGAGAGGTCAATCGACGGATTCAACTCGGCTGAGCAGCGTTCGGGAAGCTACGATACATCTTCTCGTCAGACATACCTCAAAACCTTAAAACGAAATTGTACAACCAGTGCGTGTTGCTAGTGATGACTTACGGAACTGAGACGATGTAGAGGCCTGTTAACGTCAATAATTTAAATTGTTTAAATAATGGTCGGCAACTATCACTTGGTCCTACTCCTGAAATAGCTCTTACACATTTTTTTGTATGATAAATGCTTTACTTATTTCAGGAGAATTTCCCCATAATATAAGGCCATATCTCAACTGTACATCTTAAACGCCTAAGGACATACACGAATCTGCTCAATTTTGTGCAAATGTTTTGTATGTGTGCCTTCCAATTGTAATGCTGGTCAAGAATAATACCCAACAATTTGGTATCCTCTGTTTCTTGAATTTCTTGTTCTTCGCAAACTATTTTAAGATTCACTCGATTTGAATTATAATGTGAAAACTGTATAAATTTTGATTTTATTACATTGACACACAGTTTATTTTGAAGTAGCCATTCATTTATATATTTAAGTGTTTCATTGATAGTTTGGTTGTAGCTTACGGTTTTGTCACGGTTTTGAATTACTACTGATAAATCATCTGCATATAAAAATGATGGATAATGAATTTATTTAGGTAAATCATTAATATAAATTAAAAACAACAATGGGCCCATGACGCTCCCTTGTGGGACACCGTATTTATTATATAGAAGAAGTGATTTAAATGAAACTGACTTGTCTTACTGATTTCTACGCATTGCAGACGATTAGAAAGGTAACTGCTAATCCAGTTCAGAGCATTCCCTCTTATACGGCATCTTTCAAATTTAGTCAAGAGTATCTCATGATCTACAAGATCAAAAGCCTTACTCAAATTGAAAAATATAGACACAACTGGCACCTTCTTGTCTATGTTTTCTGTTATTATTTTTATCAGAGAGTAGGCTGAAGAAATCGTTTTGCTCTTCAGCTATTACATTATGCTTATTAAAAAAGTCTATAGTTATTTTTATCATTACCTTTTCAAAAATGTTTGAAAGTATAGGGACGAGAGTCATTGGACGGTAGTTGTCCATATCTTCAGTACTATATTTCTTATGTAAGGCTTTACTATAGACCGCTTTAGAGCTTCGTGAAATACTCCTTCAACAAAAGAAATGTTTACTAGGAAGCACAAAACAGGTGCAAGTTCTACTATAAATGACTTAAACAATAATGTAGGTAGTAAGTCAATACCCACAGATTTGGTGTTATTTAAAGATTTAACTCTATTGGTAATTTCTTGTTCAGAACATGGCAATAAGAATAAGCTGCTACATACATTATTAACATAACGTTGCAATGGTACTACGATATTATTTTGTTTATTATCAAAAGTTAAAAAATAATTATTAAAGGCTGAGCAATTTTATAAGGATCATTAATACTCTTATTTTTTTTTTTTCATTCATTCATTACAGCCCTTCACAAGTCCACTGCTGAACATAGGCCTCCCCCAAAGAATGCCACAAAGCACGGTCCTGAGCCACCTGCATCCATCGACTTCCTGCATATCTTACCAGGTCGTCACTCCATCTAGTGGGGGGACGCCCTACACTTCGCCTGCCGGTACGAGGCTGCCACTCGAGAACCTTTCTTTCCCATCGGTTGTCGGTTCTTCGAGCTATATGGCCGGCCCATTGCCACTTCACCTTACTAATCCGTTGGGCTATGTCGGTCACTCTAGTTCTACTGCGGATATCCTCATTTCTGAGATTATCACGCAGAGAAACTCCGAGCATAGCCCTCTCCATAGCTCGCTGAGCGACCTTGAGCTTCCTCATCCGGCCAGCAGTGAAGGACCACGTCTCAGTTCCGTATGTCATCACTGGCAACACGCACTGGGTGTACAGTCTCGTTTTCAAGTTTTGAGGTATACCTGACGAGAAGATGTGCCGTAATTTCCCGAACGCTGCCCAACCGAGTTGAATCCGTCGATTGACCTCTCGGTCGAAGTTGGACTTACCTAGTCGGACTATTTGTCCCAGGTAAACATACTCGTCAACAACTTCGAGCTTAGTGTTCCCAACAACTACCGGCATAGGTGTGACATGGACATTAAACATGATCTTTGTTTTGTCCATGTTCATCTTAAGACCTATCCGTTGGGAAACACTATTGAGGTCATTGAGCATAGTGCTTAGGTCCTCCAGCGATTCTGCCATAAGGACTATATCGTCGGCAAATCGAAGGTGAGTGATGTACTCGCCATTGATGTTGATACCGTATCCTTTCCAGTCCAGAAGCTTGAAAACATCTTCCAATGCAGCGGTAAAGAGTTTCGGGGATATGACGTCACCCTGTCTTACACCTCTCTGCAATTGGATAGGTTTCGTACTCTGGTTCTGTACTCGGATAGCCATCGTAGCCCTACTGTACAAGCACTTCAACACTTCAATATACCGACAGTCAACTTGGCATCGCTGAAGGGACTGCAGCACCGCCCAAATTTCGACGGAATCAAAGGCTTTCTCATAGTCCACATACGCCAGACATAGTGGCAAATTGTACTCCTCGGACTTCTGTACAATTTGCCGAAGGGTATGTATGTGGTCTATGGTGCTAAAGCCTTTTCGGAAACCGGCTTGTTCGGGAGGCTGGAAGTCGTCAAGTCTGCGCGCGAGACGATTCGTAATGACTCTCGAAAACAGCACGTAGACGCGGCTCAGAAGGGAAATCGGTCTGTAGTTCTTCAAGAAAGCGTTGTCGCCTTTCTTGAAGAACAAGACCACCGCACTTCTGCTCCACGCCTCCGGTGTAATGCCACCATGGAGGACGGAATTAAAGAGCTTCTGAAGGACTTCAAGTACCGGTTTTCCACCCGCTTTCAGAAGCTCCGCTGTAATTCCATCCTCGCCTGGGGCCTTGCCGTTTTTAAGGTGCTGGAGAGCCATTCTAATCTCGCTCAGACTGACGTCCGGGATATCATCGGAATAATGTCGGATAAGACTCGCTCTTGGATCGTTACTCACACTTGCGTGCGGCTCCAACGATGACGTGTACAGCTGCCCATAGAACCTCTCAATCTCACTCAAAATCTCAGGTGCCCCGGAAAGGATGCTGCCACATTCTGTCTTCAGCTTTGACAGTTGGCGCTTTCTGGCAGACAGATCTCTGGCAAAGACTTTGGAGCCTTGGTTCCGCTCGATCACTTCTTCAATACGAGCTGTATTGAAGTTGCGTAAGTCCCGCCGCATGCATTTGGAGATCTGTCTGTTCAGTTGCCTGTATGCTGTTAAATCTGTTGAAGAATGTAGCTTCATCTCCCGTCTAGCAGCCATGAGATTAAGAGTGTGATCGGAGAGTTTTTGTGTTCTTCTGCGGCGGGTCTTGCAGAACTTAGCTCCGACCGCATGGACAGTTTCCACGAGCTTGTCATTCAAATCGTCCACTTCATTGCAGTCTTCTAGGCACTGAAAACGGTTTTGTAACTCGAGCTGAAAGGTTTCGGGACTTTGGATTAGAGCAAGAGGGGGACGGAGCGTTGACTTCATTAGACGAGACCTCTCCAACTTAACGTTTAGGTTCAGTGTGCCTCTGACCATTCGGTGATCGCTGCCGGTTTTCACCCTCGCGATCACTGAGACATCACTGAACAGTTGTCGTCTGGTCGTCATAATGAAGTCAATCTCATTTTTTGTCGAACCGTCGGGGCTCGACCAGGTCCACTTCCTGTGGGGCCGCTTCTGGAAGAAAGAGTTCATCATAAAGAGTCCCTCTTTCTCCATGAAGTCAGCCAACTGCTGGCCCCTTGGGTTCCGTTGCCCTATTCCAAATTTCCCTACTTTCAGCTCACCGTTCTCTCTTGTGCCTAGTTTTGCATTGAAGTCTCCCATTAACACCGTATATTGGGTTTTGGAGGAATGCATGGCTCTAGAGATATCCTCATACATTTCCTCCACCTCCTGATCGGGGTGTGCCGAGGTTGGTGCGTAAACCTGTATGACCTTCAGCGAATACCGTTTGGTGATTCTGAGTATAAGGTACACAACCCTCGTCGACACACTCTCAATCTTTACAACGTTGTTAACGAGAGACTTGTGGACGATAAATCCGACACCTCCTTGGGACAGATGGTCGCCCTCCCGGTAATAGAGCAAGTTGCCGGATACTCTTATTATTTACCATTATCTTATCAATTTCATTAAATTCGTATATATCTTATCAATTTCATTAAATTCGTAAATATTTAATGAAATTGAATACATTAGACACACTTCTTAATAAATTCTGTCTTGTAATCACAATGACATGTAATCTTGAAGGAGGATTTTAATACATGTTTAATTTAAAATGATTTACCTACTTATAAATTCCTATCTCTTGTGTCATCTTTAAACCTAGAGATCTTGCCTCTATCTGCCACCCACTATTTTCCCAATTGTACTGCATCTCTTCTAGATCTGATTATCGTATCATCTTTAAATAGTGTTGCTAACCACAGACAAATATATGCCTCATTTTCATTTCACGATTTCATTTACCTATCCTACCGTGTACTTCCCCCTAAGCGCAAGCCACATTTTCGATATCTTAGAATTTATAATGGCATTAACTTGGAGACGTTGAGGGACGATGCTAGTTTAATTGACTGGACACCGGTTATTGATTGTTCTAACTTTGAGGACAAAGTGAGTAACTTCAATTCTCAAATTTTAGATTTATATTATCATCGTGCACCAGTAAAACTTGTGAAAATAAGACACAAAGCTGCACCATGGATCACAGCTGATATAAAAGACCTGATGGCGCGTAGAGATAAAGCTAAAAGAAGGCATAAGCGATATCCCCTTAAACGCATTTCAATCAGCATCAATATACTACGAAATCGCTCCAATCGTTTGTGTAGAGATGCTAAAAGGCGCTATTTTCATGATACCCTCACAGGTTGCGATACTGCAAAAGCCTGGAGTTTTCTGAGATCTGTCGGTGTCGGAAAATATTCTGCTAGTGTGGGAAGTGAAATTAACTTGGATAGTCTCAACGATCATTTTACAGTTAGTCAGTTTTTTTCAGTCATAGTTTCATCATTCACTAAAGCCAGAACCCTACTTGAATTATCCAAATGCCCAATTCCTCATTATTCCTAGTTTCATTTCACTTCTCTTACTGAAAATGATACTAAACGATCAATCCTTGCAATTTCATATACTGCTATTGAAAATGATAACATCTGCTCTAAAATGATTTTGTTGATTCTTGCCTTTGTCATCCCTGTTCTTACTCATACCTTTTACTTCTCTTTATCTTCTTGTTGCTTTCCGTCGTCATGGAAGTTACTATTCCTTTACCTAAGTCCGAATCCGAATCCTTCATCTACAACTCGTTATCGACCTATTTCTATTCTACCACTTCTTTCAAAAGTGCTTTAACATATTGTTCACACACAATTGGCTAAGTTTCTTAACCATAACAATGTCTTAAGTACTTTTCAATCTGATTTTAGGCCTGGCCACAGTACAACTACTGCTCTCCTCAAGGTGACGGATGATATCCGGTGCGGTGTAGATCAAAAATACTTAACGGTACTTTAGATTTTTGATTTTAGTAGTGCCTTCAATTCTATTGATTTTGATACACTTCTTAGCATTCTACATTCTATTAATTTGTCTACTTCAACTATTCAATGGTTTCATTCCTACCTTCGTGGCTATTCTAAGTGTATTGTTTCATTGACTATTGTTTCACTAATAGTGAAAAGAGTTGGCAAACATTATTTACTTTCTCGTATTGCCATTTTCATTTTGATAAAACAATAAATAAATCAATTACGTCTCAACTAAAAGAGACATCTTTCCAAAATTTAGATTACCCAATTAATACTTATTATCCAATTATTACGAATTTGATTTAAAAAAAGTTGTTGATTCGAAAGTAATGGATGCCGACTTAAAAATGTATCCCGTATTTTATTGTCAGACGACATCAAGGCTCCTCGTAATGTGTCTTAAAGACCTTCGACCTTTACAAAGGGGAATGCCTAATTCTGGCCATGAAACGCCCAACAATTTGCATTTGTTAAAAAAATATATCTTTTTTTATGGTAATTAATCGCAGTATTTATGTATGCAAAAAAGATTGCAATATTTTTCCACATAAAAAAGTACCGAAAAGATAAAAATGAAATTAGGTAAATCCGCAAGTCATTAGTTTGTGGGTAAAATAAAAAGTGTTGCCAATCACAAATCTCGTAAAAAAAAAAGTCGATTCTGTTTTTTCAATCGATTTATATGTTGTCATTATTATAATGGTAATATTATTTTCGATAATTATTATGATGTTATGATAATTAAACAAGCGAATTGCTAGTTGATTTACCATGAACTCTTTATAACATAACAAAAACGGAATGGAATTTAAATAAATAAAACAAAACATATTTTAAAAGGCGTGCAGAACTTAAAGCGAATCAAAGATTATTCTTTTTATGAAATTATAAATCGATTAAAAAAATCACTATCTATTTATCGATTTTATGTCTGTTAATTGGCAACATCGAATCTGACAGCTAGCCCCATTTCATAATTATCGAAACTAAATAGTCACAAGTCGAATGACTTTGCATTTGTGTTATTTTGTTTGTTTTCTCGCGGATTTGTTGTCTAAGTAACGAATAAGCTTTCTAAATGGATTCCGATAATTCTTCTCGCCATATTGACCACGGCCTGAAAATGGATCCCGCTCCCACTTCTTACGATAACCTCTGCACGAACTTGGACTCGATATCCACTGTTAACGATGACCCCAGCTTTCCGTCACCCAGAGTTCTTCCTAGCTCTCAGTAACTCACTCAAGAACACATTAACGCTGTGTCAATTGTGGTTTAAATGTCACGAAAATACGAAGTCATTTGTTGTTAAAAACTGTTCTTGTGAAAATAAAAAACCTTTATATCTTAAAAATCCGGACTTTTTTTAAACCAATTTCTTAACCATTTCATTATTTTAATTGCATATTATCATTTCCACATGCTTTTATATGTGGGCACCTATGGCCGAAGTGTCTATGAACGGTGGGCATTCCCCTTTCTGAAAAAGACACTTTAAAAGCACTTATGTCATTTTTGAATGGTTCTGCTGGTGGCATTGACGGAATAACACCTCAACGTCTAAAAGATCTTGTAAGCGCTTCTGCCGGCGGAGTACTTCTTAATGACATTACAAAATTATGTAATTTTATGCTTTCTGGTAATGTTAATCTAAATTTCATTCCATTCTTATATAGGGCAAGATTATGTGCGTTCAAAAAAATGGATAACGGTATTCGTTCTATTGTCGTTGGTTCCATATTTCGACGTTAAACTTCAAAGTTAGCTTACACTCATATAATTTCTAAACTTAAGACAAAATTTAAGCCTACTCAACTAGGCTTTGGCACTAGAGTTGGCTGTTAGGCGGCAGTACATTCAATGCATGCATTTTTAACAAACTTTGGTGCATATGTTCTTGTGAAGTATGACCTAAGGAATGCTTTTAACTCTATCGATAGGGTGACTCTACTGAAAGAAGGGGCTAACAATACAACCGAAATGTATCATTACGTTTGGCAATGTTACAGTCAAAATACTTGTTTTACGAAAACCATATTATTTATTCTGCTGTCAGTGTTCAGCAGGGTGACCCACTAGGCCAAGTACTATTCAATTTGAGAATTCAACCGATTATTTCAAATTTGAAATCCAAGCTGAATTTCTGGTACCCGGATGATGGTACACTTTAAGGGAGAGCAGATGACGTCCTTAGTCATCTTACTCATATTTTTCGAAATTTTAAAAATATTGGTCTTGGACAAATGTGATTTTTTTTTCGTTGGAACCTAGATAATTTATTGAATTTATCTAGTTCTAACAGAGACACTTTCATTCAAAGTTTCAATTATATTTCTCCTGGAATAAAGCTGTCCGTACGAAATCACTATACCTGCCAGGTGGCTCTTTGTTTTCCAATAGTATGAAACCTGTTTTAAAAACAAAATTTGATCAGTTTTAAACCACGTTGATAAATTGTATGAA
Source organism: Parnassius mnemosyne (assembly GCA_963668995.1). Lineage (NCBI taxonomy): Eukaryota > Metazoa > Arthropoda > Insecta > Lepidoptera > Papilionidae > Parnassius > Parnassius mnemosyne. The sequence goes on along the minus strand of CAVLGL010000115.1, from coordinate 43,218,680 downwards.
TCAAACTCCCACGCTGCTCTTACGATTTTAAAATCTATAAATTAGATACAAGAAGATAATCTTCTTGTATCTAGATTTATGAATGGCAGTTTAAAATGAAATTTTAAAAATTAAGTCCCAGATAGAAATATTTGAAATTTTTCGCTGTCTCTATAATTTTTTTAAATAAATTAATTGAATAAATAATATTACAAAGGTATAATGAAATATGATTGTCAGTAAGACTAATAACTCAAAAATAATAGAAAATCATACTATACAACTTACCTGTAATAAACTACAACCCAGTCCATGCAAGCAACATACGAGTATGTATAGTGCATGTTCTCGTTTCTCGATATCACGCTTACTTAAAACACAAGGGAAAACAGTAGAACCAACTTTTATAACAACACAAATGTTTATGCAATAGTAAGCATATAAGTGTTTAATCTATGTTGTTGAAAGATTAAAACAGCGTTTTATCTTTGGACAACATAGAATAAAGACAAGGCGTGTTTAATTGAGAAATGGGCACACGGGGTCAGCTGACACACAGGCATGCATGCGCTGTCAACCCGCTGCGGGTGTCATGGACCTGAGGCGATAATTCGTCAGTTGGGTGTTACAAAATATATAAAATAATAAAAAATCTTCATATTTCTATTAACTCAGCTTTTAAAATTGTTACCTCACTTACAAAAATACTTACTTACATTTTAAGTAGTCTATAAATAGTTTAATACCGGATCTGAGTCACAATAGACAAGCTTATCAACCAATGCAACCAATATTTAAGAAATACATCGGCTCCAAAATATCTGCATCTGTTAAACCTAAACTAAGCTACGCTGCAATATAAGCTTCGTTAATCAAAACGTATTTAGCTCCAGCTACTATGTACTTATAAGAAATTCATTCAGTCGTTCATTAGAGCTTACAGAAAGATCGCTGCTAAACATAGACCTCCCCTAGATTACTATATTATAGATATTTGCAACAATGAATAAGCTTAGCAAGAGTGTTGACCATCGCAGTAATTTAATATTTTAAATTGTTATCAGGGAGATGCTGTTGTCCTTCTCCTAATTTACTTCCCTCTCTCACTTCTTAGGACAACTGCTTGATGATACGGGTTAGAGCATATTTTTATACCGCCACTACACGGTTCTCTTAAAAGAAATGTATGTGACAACTATAATCGTGTAACTCGATTTAAACTTATTTTTGAATCGTCAAGTCAGGCTATTACACGATACAAACTAAATCTTGAGGTCCTTCTGATTTAGCAGATTGATTAAATTTATAGCTCAAGTCAAAAAATTGACGAATTAGTTTAAATAACTTAAGTTTCACTCGAAACATCCATCCAGTAACAGATTTTTTTATTAAAATGTGTATTGTAGACCACTCATACAGGGTGACACTAGCAAATGTCCTTGTTGGTAATGAAATACGACGACGTACAAAACGAACTAAAGTCACATCACTTTCGGGTATTTCACACACTATTCGATCATAAATAATCAGGGCGATAGTATAAGTAGAATAAATGAAATTGACGTAAATAAATTGCTTCCACGATACAGGAGAAAATCCTAGCATTTAAAAAAACATGCGTGCAATTCACACGCGGTAGAATTAAAACAAGAATATTTTGCAGAAAATTATTTATTTAATTTGATAATTTTCAACCACAAGTTGGGCATAAAACATATGATAAAATTTTAATTTTATAGCAAATAAATGTTACAATTTTTATTTTCTGACATGTAGAGCCTAAATTTTAGTATATTAATTAAATCAAAAGAATATTTTCTTACAACCAAAATTTACGAACGACGTCTACTAGTCTACTTCTATAGTTAAAGTCGTTTTATCAAACAAAAATTGATTGACACACAAATCGGTAAGATATGAAATCGTGGATTTTTAAGAATGTTTTGGATGTGATCATTTTATACAATATAAGTAATTTTATTTGTAGGATAAGTTTGTAATTGCTATTTTTTTATTTTAACAGTAATACCATCTTTAAATCACCGCACACAGATAAGCCGAGAGGAGTCGATCGCGTGCCGAGCCGAGTGTTGAATTATTTTAATTTTTCCAGCTATGCGTCCAAGTAACGTATTATAAAGAGTAAATTTTATGCCTATAAATATTTATTGATGCAAAAGTAACTTTCGTTCGTAAGGACTAATATTATGCCATGCCTAATAATGGCGCTCAAAAATCACTTTTAAATTTTTAAATATTTTTTGTCACAAAATACCTTATTCTGGTTTATGTATAAGAAATAGGTCTATGGTATCCCGGACTTTTTTAATTAAAGAAGGATCTATATTTTTGTAGAGTATTTTATTTACAGCAGCGGTTAAAGCAACTCTTGAGCACTTTTTCGTACAACTTGCTTGACAAAATATTTAAGGCTAGCTGAGACTTTTAGCTTAATGCTAGATAGCCTGTAGTATTCCTCATTAATTCGGCTATATATACAAAACGCATTTATCAAATCGTACCGGTAGTTGCAGCGATTAACGTGTTTAAACAAACATAAAAACCTCTTCCGCTTTATTATATTAATATATAGATTCTATCTCGTTGTCTCACAGGCTAAATCATATAAATGGTTGTTTGTCTCTTGTAAGTGTCGCTTTTTCGTTTCATTGCGTTTCAAATCACACCCGTCAGAAGAAATTTCACTTCAAAAATAAAAGTTAAATAATTATTTTAGGAATTTAAATAAATAAAAATAAATAAAATTTAATTTTTTACTCGCAATAAAATAAAAAACAAAGAACTTCAAAAATAAATTTTGTTCTACATACATACATACACATCGCATATTAACAAAAAGAATAATTGCACATCTTTGAAATTTATACAATTAATATCCATCGAAGTAATAAGAAAACATTTACATTAAACCTTTTTGTTTTTATTTTTATTATAGTCATAGAAAAACTGTTTTCTTTTCAGAAACCTTAATTTAACATTTTTCCTTCTCACTAGTATCTAAACATAGGAGAAACAAGTTTGAAACTGCACTATTTTTAATCTCATGCGCATAGTCTAACACTGTACGTAAATAATGAAACTTCCTATTTTACCTGCAATTTTCTACAACAGTTATAAATATTCGTCTACTGCAAATGCTATCCATTTCCCACAAATACAAAAAAAATCATGCTGATAAAATATCTAACCTATTCATACGGCTTGTAACATAATGGCCGAACACAGGCCGAACTAGATTTCAGGAGGAAATAATTTCAACTAAAACAAAGTATGTAATAAAATAGGTTTTATTTAACTAGTTTATCGAAAGCAATATCATTGATATCTCATTTCAACATTACAATTATTATAAAGCTACTACTGACACATAAACACACGCCTGTCACCCAAAGGGGTAGGCAGAGACTACCGACTTCCATTTGGTACGATCCTGACACTTTTCTCGCCTCCTTTACATTCATATATCTACGCATACAAGTTCGTCAGTTAAGGGTACCCCTAATCTGGCCCATTTTCAATATATTGCATATTTGGTCGATAAACCTTCGTCTAGGACGTCCCTTCCCAACTCTGCCGTTCACTTCTGCAATATAAATTTGCTTTGTCACTCTTTCCTCGTTCAGTCTATCTACATGACCAAACCACCGAAGCATTTCTTTCTTAATCCTGTTCACAACGTTATCATGCAAACCGTACTTTTCTCTATCACACAATTTCTCACCCTGTCATTCATATTCAGCCATAACATACTCCTTAAGACTGTAGTCCTTTAGCGTGGGAACTGCTAATAGAACACTTACATTGATATTTTCTAGTCACATAGACGCACTCTGGACATGAGTTCAGGATCATGAGGCAAATTACTTTTGGTGTTTTGGACAAGTTACATATTCATCACGCGTTCGTCATCGTAGGAAGTTCATAAATGTCACAAAAAACATGCATTGTATGTAGACATTTGCAATTTCTTCTGTGTCATTTGCTTGTCATATAGCGAAGTTCGCGAGGCCGTAATTAATAGCTATCAACTAAGGGTAGAGCCGGAGTGTGCGCTTTCTAGATATTATTTTATCTATTATTTTTTATTTACAACCAAATTTAAAATATTATCATTATTTTGTGTTATATTGAAAATGTGGGTTTCATAAATGATCTTTTATGAAATACAAATGTTAATACAGATTCAAACAATCACAGTGGTTTAAATGTTGATCATCATCGAAATAGCCTACAGATTTAAAATAGAAAAGGCCGTTTTAAGTGTTTTTACCATTGTTGACGATTTTTTTTTCTCGAAAATCATGATTTTCTTCATAAATAACACGAGTTGAAAGTGAAGACTCGTCTATTAACTAATTGAGATTTTTTTGTGGTGTCATTCAATGAGGTCAGTTCTTAAATATTTTCAAAAACGTAATTGCTTATTTGCACGTTTTTTATGGATCTACCTCTTAATGATCGCATTTTAAAAGCATTTATTCTACTCTCGTGCTTCTTCTGCCAGGCCCAACTTTCAGTACCATACATTAAAGTAGGCATTATAAATTACCATACGTGCTTTTTTGATACATTTTGACTTTTCATAATAGCGTGTACAGCCCCATTCATTCTATTTCCTGCGTTTACTCGTCGTTATATATCCTTATCAAATCTACCACCCCTGCTAAATATACATCCCAAATATGCAAACTCATACACTTGTTCAATCAACTCCTCTTCTATTCATATTTCACATAACGTTTTACTTTCTTCTCTTTTAAAAACCATCACTTTCGTCTTAATTTCGTTCACTTTCGTACCCCTTTCTTTTAATGACCAGTACATTAATGTAACCATTTTGCAACTGGGCTGCGAACGATGCAAATATGACTTGATCATCGGCGTACAAAAGAATTTGACAGTTAACTCACCCATTCTTAATCCATATTCTTCAACTTTCAAAGTCTCCAAACAACTGTCCATAAATAGGTTAAACAGCTACAGGAAAGCTACACAGCCCTGTCTGACACCTTTTTGGATGCCAAACTAGTCAGACTTACAGAAAACCACTATTATTTTTAAATATTTCATAGAATTAACACTAACACTGAACACAACCCTGTCTGACAACTTTTTGGATGCCAAACCAGTTCGAGTAGATCCCGTTGAATACATAAATGGCACATAAACAGTAAGAAGTATTCCATCCTAAAATATAAAGACTTATAGCAAAACCACGATGATTTTTAAATATTTCAGATAATTAATACTAAGACTGAACACTCGCTTCATTTGCTAATCAATCTAACGTTCAAACATGTATATATAAACTAGTCTTCAAGGTTAAACAGGCAAAAGTATTCGAACTTTAAATTGGGTTTGACTAGAAACACGAATCTATACAAATGTGGTAGATCCGCGCTGCAGCTATATTAGTAGTATAGTTGTAGCACGAATGGGTCGGCTCGACTGGGGAAGGACCACGCTCTCACAGAATACTAGCGTAAAATGGCAGCTTGACACTGCTGTGTTTCGTATGATGAGTGTAGAGAACCGGAGACCAATTTTACTGGAAAAGAAGCATTACATCTTAGTCCTCAAGGGTGACGACGCATCTGCATTTTGATTCTTTATTTAGAATAAATGTAAACATCTATGGGTCACAGTAACCACTTACCATCAGGTGGACTGTATGCTCGTTTGTTGTTTACATTTACAGAAGTAACTAAACTATAATGAGTCACCTTTTATGGCTCGTTTTCATCAGACGGTCGATACTCAGCATTCGGAGGCTCCCACAGGGGGAAGACTTGAGAAATTCGCCGAATTATAATCCGGATGATATATATTATATACAACATACTTGATCTGCCCGCCTCCCCGCTGGACCCTCATATTATAGCATCTCTTTTCATACTAGTCACGCGTTTCTATTACTATATGGTCATGTGTGTATTTTATACAGTGCAAGTTGCGCAGAAGCAAGAAAAAGCTAAAGTTTCTCAGCACAAAAAAGCTGTTAAAGTTTCTTTGTCTCTCTATTTTTCTTTCAAAGAAACAAAAAACGCACGGTGTGAAATCTTCTATTACGTAACTACTGCTACCTTAGGAGGTGTTACCTGTGTACTTTTCAGAAATCTTCATTCTGCAGTCATTTGGACAAATGAAAATGATTTCTGAAATTTAGATCTTATATCACACATTTTAGAAAATTTCAATCACCCATCCATCAAGAAAAATGCGCCCGAATGTAGTTTTTAAAGATTTTTTTTATAGAAATAACTTAATTCGGATTTTAAATCCTTCCACTAATTCTAGAGATTGTTATTAAATTTGTCAAATCACTTATTATTTCTCATTTTATTTAGATATTTGAGCAAAATATCAAAAAGATAAGTAAAGGTTTAAGAAAATACGTTACAAATTTCTTATTAAATAAAGTATTTCAATTTTGGCCATAAATACCGAATAGTATTTACTTAGATTCTTATCATTATATAAACTACAGTTCTACTATTAAAAACTATGAAATGTTTACTTTCTATGGTATATACAATAGTGCTTAAATCTATAAATATCATCAAAATTAGCGAGAATTATATGTTTATTTCTAATAATGTTTTGCTTCTAAAGTAAACTTATAGATACTAACTACAAATACAAAAAATTACGCACAGTTTATGTATTTCAAACGGTTAAAATAAATTGAGAATATATGGGTGGGTGCAATTTGGTCTGATCTCGACGAGCATATTTCTATTTCTTTATTAATTCTTCTCAAAGTATATGAAGTTCACTTTCTTATGGACGAACATACACAAACAAAAAGACATTTTTAAATACAATACAATTAGGCTCTATGGATTTCAAATTGTGAATACATGATGAAATTTAGACTTTCTAATTTCAGACCCACTACAACAACATTCAACTACGAAGTTAATAATGTAAGAAAGTTGTTATCATTCCCATCTAGGTTATCATTATTTTGGTTAGTATTTAGTCTTTTAATCATCTTGCTATATTTATAATTTAACTGTAAGACATACAGGTCGACGTAAAGAGAATATCATAAGTTAAAACCTAATAACGTAAATTATAACCCGTAAATTGTGGTTCAATTAGAACAGACTCTGTAATTTCCTGCATAGCAGGTGATGACGAAGGCATAACAGACGGTCGAAGTGATATCGCTAACGGCAGAGCAGATCTCGCACAAAGTTGTGAAGCTCCTCTAGTTGATCCAACTGACATGTAACGAGTACAATGACCTCGCCTGTAAAATAAATGTGAATTTCAATACATCTAACAGGCAAACCGTTAAATCCCAAAGCTATATCGTAAATCCAGATTCAGATGTAGGAAAATGGCATTTTATTTATTTTTTTTATATAATATGATATTTATTATTTTTATGTATTTTCATATGTAAATTTTATATTTATTTATATAATAAGTTAAAGTATTTTAACAGATTTTTTAACAAAACTAGCTTTTTATTTTCTATAGTTCCCAGGTTTGGCTGGTAGGTAACACCATATGGCATTGAGACCGCACTTTGTCACAACATTTAGAGATAAATTCCACATTTTAGAGATAAGTACTTCTATTTTACGGAGATATTTGTCTGTTGTTAAATTATTATTACTATACATATAATTATTAAGTTCAAATTTCAATAAAAATACATTGAATCAATTCAATAGCAACCAATATAGCTGTTGCATTTGTACGCTTCATATAAACCACAAAGCTTCTACAAGGTTAAGTACATCTATTCTTCGAAGTATTATTTGTAATTCTCTATTGTACTCTTTGAAAATATACCAATTGAACATTGGATAACACACGAACCTTGTTTACGGCAAAGTGTATTTCAAAGGTAAATTTATCCGTTTACTTTATTTTATTTATTTTGGTCACTACAAATGAATAAGTATATGTACTGTATGTAATAAGTAAATGTACGATACAAAACACGCACTATGGTGATCACTGCTCACGTTAACCATTCATCATCAAATCAACAACCTTTAAAAAGTTTACTGCTAGGCATATTACCTCATAGGACATTCATAAAAGTTATCACGCTTGGCAGCTGGTTCGACAAACGCACTTGGCAACAGCATCAAAATTTATAACAAAGACTATAAAATATGTGTACATTTATCGGAGGCTTATGTTAAACTCAATATTTTTACCCTCGATTTAATTTAAAACCTAATATTTTACATCTTTAAATTATGGGATAGGATAATGAATGTCAATAGAATTAATATACTTAAATGGAAAATTGAAAAAATAATATTCTTGAGCAATATCATAAATACAAATTGTTAAAAAAATATTCGATTTTAAGTTAACAAAGTAATGGTAATAGAAAAATGAAAAATAGGCACTCTTAAGCCCGCCACATATATACGGAATTCCGTTTCGGGATTCCGTTTCGATATTCCGATTCGAGATTTCGAACGCAGCAAGTTCTTATAAAATCTATGAACCGTCACACACGTACGGTATTTTTCCGTTCGAAATTTTGCGGGCAAAACGGGATTCCGTATGTGTGTGGCCGACCCGTTCGAAATTCCGAAACGGAATCCCGAAACAAATTTCCGTATGTATGTGGCGGTCCTTAATAAGGTATTACATTAGAATATATTTTAGAAATACCTGCTACAGTGACATTTAAGTAGTCTTAGAAATGCAGCACGGAATGTTCTATTGAAGACCGTGTAGATAATTGGATTTATGGTCGAAGACATATAACCCAACCATAAGCAAACGTTAACTATATGATCTGTAACAAAATAAAATATTTTATTTATTAAATTCATCTCCTAGTATGAGGTAAATCAAAAATTTAAATTGTAGAACACATGAAGCTATCTATGGCAACTGAAATAGAGTTACTTCTGTTGTTAACCAGCCTCTGACATACCAAAAACTTAGCGGATTATTTCCTGCTCTAACTTTTTAGAAATTAAAGTGAGTCTGTGTCAATCCATAAGAGTTTTCAACTGAATGCCTTTAGATATTATTAGTATATTAATAGATAATATTTTAAAAAGTCTATAGTTTTACAAGTTGAAATATACTATGATTTAAATTTGTAACATACCTGGAACAATACATGTGGGACACGATGCGAATAAAATGTTAAGAAGGAAAAATGGAGCCCAACATAGGACGAATGTGAAAAACACCAACCCGAGTACTTTAGTAGCTTTTTGTTCATTGGCTACTGCATTCGCTGATAGAGATCGCCCTTTTTTACGATTGGTTAGAAATCTGCAACCACGTAAATCACTTAGACATATATCTAGATCATTCTTAGTATAAAACAATTTAACGTTATTTCTTTAGATAAAATCTCATTTACTGGATCATTATCATCATCATGAACATTATCGTTACAGCCTTTTATAAGTCCACTTCTGAATATACACATTATTATTTAAAATAAATCTGAAATTTAACTTCGTCTTAACCTTATTCCTAACCTTTATCTTAATCTTAAATTGCAAAACGATGGCTACAGGTGCATGCTACTCCTGCGGACTAATATGGAAGCCTCACCGTCTATATTTATACTGGCTCTCTGTAACTTTCATACTGGAATACAGTAGTACAGATAATGCTATTTGGCGATAAGAAAGTGGTAACCACCCTGAAGGCTATTTGATAGAAAAAAAATTCGACCACCAAATGATAACTACACCTCCTCCAGGGAATGCTTATACGTAATTTTATTATTATAAGCACAAAACATCATATATATATATATATATATATATATATATATATATATATATATATATATATATATATATATATATATATATATGACGTCTATCTATCCATACCACACTCAATGCAGATATTTAAATATGATTCCTTTGGATATATTTTTTAAGTATATGTAATGATAAAAATTATTGAGATTACCTTAGATTTAAAGCATTAGCTGGAGCTAGGGTTAATTTCAATGGTCTCAACTTTGCGCGCCTGGTCTCTGCTGCTATATTAAGCGGTGTCTGCGTTGCGACATCTCGTCCTCTTCTGTTACTACCAGACCCCGCGCCATTGCCACAACCATTCATAAAACTTAACTGAGGATTGGAAACGCTCATACCAATCTTGTTTCGTTGCTTTCTAAAAAAAGGAGTCGTACGTAAAGATGCTGCTGCCCATCTGCCTCAGTTTCCCTCTGTCTCCTCCCACAGGAGGATATGAGGGAGTGGATATTCTTACCCGCCACTACACGGGTATTGTTATTACTTTATTGTAAATAACTTGCCATAAAGTGTCAGCGTAAGAGAATACGTTCTCTATATCAACCCCTTGGTTGTCGTAAAAGGTGAGTATAGAAAATTCCAGAAGGCCTACGATAGATGACACTGTAATCATCTAGTGTGATACCAAATTAAATTATCTAGATCGGCAAAGAGAAGCAGTGTAAAAGGTCCGATATCATTTGTACTGTGACAAAGCTAGCTGTAAATATGGTAGATTATGACAAATCTTGCGGATTGTTACAGGCTACTTACGTTTGTGGCAGCTTAGAGAGGGTTGAAGTGGTAGGAGGCGAAAACTGTTTCCTATATTATTTTTATTTTCTAACTTACAAGTAAACTTAGTGTGACAATGTGAGTACACAGGAATAATGTATTACAAGCTAACTTACAAATTAACTTAACTACTGGGACATTGTGAGTTCAGAGGAATACTGGACTACCTAACTTACAAACTAACTTAATTACTGCGCTGTTTTAACAATTATACCCTGGCTTTTATAGTATATTGAATATACTTAAGTCGTGTAAATGAATTGAGTCATGTCTTCAAAGACGTGCTGTTAATTGCTTAGCAGGCGCTGCTGTAAGGCAGGTGACTTCCTGATGGCACTATGTTGAATATTCTTAAATCACGTAAGTGAATTGAGTCATGTCATGCTGTTAGTTTCTTAATAGGCGGTGATGTTTAGTAGGTAACTTCCTGATGTCATGTAAGGTCACAATAGGCATTTGTAACTGACTGATAAAAAAACATGCTTAGATGGGAGCAAATATTTTAAGTTTTATTTTAGAATATGGGTAAGAAACGAGAACACAGTCACCAACTCTCCTCGTATAAGTTTGAAAATATAGATGCTTTCTCACCACTGAGGATTAAGATAGAACAAAGTAAACCAAACTACCAAAACTTGCTCTATAGCCAAATATGTATACCTGTTTGTTGAAGTTACTCTCCAAGTCATTTGTCTTGAAACGTTGCTACGCGGTGACAAATCTGGGGAGCTTTTGGATCCCATGCGACGTGGTCCTTGCGTTGGGTCGTTATCAAAACCGCCGCATTGCCTGTAAAAACTTGTAATTACTTTTGTATTTTTCAATTTAACATAAAAAATTTGTTATTAAATCGATTTAATAAAATCACAAGCAAGCATTTTTATCACACACTAATATTCCATAAAAGCTTATAAAAGTAATGGAATAAGCCTGTTTCAATTTTTAGTAAAGCTGTGATTCTTGAGGACCGGGGGCTAAAAGCTCGCACTAGATTTATATTAAAAATATAAATTTGTTGAATAATAAATTAGACGTGTCTGGTTAAAATTATAGTATTATTATTAACGGATTCAGCAAATTAATTGTACAGATATGCAACTATCATAATGAAAACGTAACAATTCCTTAACCTTTATATTATTGCTGTAGTTAATTGATGATTTTGAAATTCTGTTTTGCTTAATCAAGTTACAAATAATTGAAACGATATTTCATATATAATTAACAAATCACAATGCGCTGATATTAGCGAAATTAATTTATTTGATTGGCGTCATAACACACAATGCAACATTTTTGTACTTTATCATCATCATCATTACAACCCATCAAATTTCCACTGCTGAACATAAGTCTACGCCAAGTAGGTCGGTAGTAGGTAGTTCTTAGCCTTCTAGGTCCATTTGCTTTCTTACATTTCTTACCAGTTAATAGAATAATATTTTGTACGTATTTGGAATAATATGAAAACCAAAATAGTACACATACTTTCGGGATAGGACCGTAAATACCGATTCTGTTGTTGTTGTCTTTATTATCACTAGTCATTCGTCTCGTAATTAATCTCTAAATGAAAAAACACCTCTGTTTTTCGGATAAACATGCCTGTGCGCCAGTTACCGGTCTTTGGGAAAAATGGCTCAAACACAGAATTTGTGAGACAAGTATTTGTACCATTTATTCAGTTCTCTAAAGAAGAAGTTTGTGCGCCACACAGAGTTCTCGCTCCTCTTACAGGATACTAGCTTAATGCAGCATATAGCTGCTGTATTTTGTATTATAAATGACAGTATAATGAATTTAATCAAGCATATATTACAAGTGATACTTATTAAAAGCCATGCATTTACAACTGGTTTGGCAAAAACATCTACCTAGGGAAGAACCAGTAAGAAACCCACCGGAAATATTTAAAGGTAGGAACCGAAAATAAACCGAATTTAGAGGTAGGAACCGAAAACACTTTCTTCCTAATAACAAGGCGTTTCATCTTATTTCATAGAGCTAACAACGCATTCAGGATTTTGATTCTTAGCCGAAGAAATATGAATGGTGTATGACTATATAACTATGTAACACATAATCAGTCGTTGACGGCTAGGTAGCCCAGAGGCTACACGTTTATTCGCGGCAATTTTAGGTCACGGGTTCGAGTCTCGCACTATTTGTAACAGCCTCCATGATACGGGAGAAAATTTGTATGTAAAGTTAACTTTTATAACTAGTAGGAATAAATAGGGACACATTTACCATCAGGTTAATCTAGCACATAATCCACTTAGGACTATTTAGCACATAATCCATTTCATTGTAATTATGTTTCAATTTAATACTTCTAATCTGATTAAGTAGAAGTATATCAGGGTTACTTGTATAAGAATATCTCACAAGAAATCAAAATCATTCCACAGTGTCTCTTTCTAACTAATTACCATGCAATTTTTTTTAATCTAAACAACAACCTTCTCTGCATTCCTCCGGGAACGGGCGTCGCTGCCAATAACGCTTGTTTTTTCAGCAGCTGCACAGTGAGCGCAAAGGAAACCACCATCATCAGCATTGGAATATAAAACGCGACCAAGGAGCCGAATACCCAAAACAGCCGATTGTTGATGACACAAAGATCTGGCGTTGGCATTATGTTCGATCGGTTAATTATACCTGTGGGTAAAAAAATACTATAAATATATGTCCCACGGCCGGGCGATGGCCTCCTCCTTATGTAGTTAGTTATGTGGTTTGTGTAGGTAAGTGAATAAAATTACTTATATGTGGTAGAGTCACGATGCAGTTATGTTATCATTTATCATTTAGTCTAAGAAAGTGGTCAACAAAAGCACAAACATTATAAATAATAGAATATAATACAACAAATTTCAAAATCACACTCATTTAACTAAATTACTCTATAGTCTCCATTGTTCTACTTCAAGGTCGTTGTCGACCATTACAGGGACTGTGGGGGCTTGTGCATCGCGGTTGTGGACGCGGCGGTGGGAGGCCTGCTCTCTGCTGAATATGGTTGTAGCACGAATGGGTCGGCTCGACCGGGAAAGGACTACACTCTTACAGAGTACCAGCGTAAAGTGGCAGCTTAATGCTGCTATGTTTCGTATGGTGAGTGTATAGAAAGCATCCCCTTACCATTACGTGGACACACAGTCTACCTGATGGTAAGTGGTTGCTGTGGCTCATAGACATCTACATCTATCCTCGATTACGATCTATATGTATACTCGATTACGAATCAAAATGCAGATGTGTTGTCACCCGTGAGGACTAAGATGGAATGCCTTGTTTGCAGTGAAAAGGGTATCCGGTTCTCTACACTCACTATACGAAACACAGCAGCGTTAAGCTGCTATTTTACGCTATTGTCCGTATGTCACATTGATTCTATAAAAAAATACAAATATACAATCTTGTATTACAGTGTTATGGGTAGCGGTAATTTAAAATGTATGCAGAAAACACCTTTTTCATGATTTCTTATAAATAAGTTAACCATCAAATTCATATCAGTCGTTAACTATCGGCGATAGGTCGAAAGTCAAAGATGGGAGACATCTGAAGCTACGATTACTGATCCGGCCGACAAGCATGGCAATAATGACAAATTCTACCCACAAGAGACTCATTTTCAGCAGTGTTTAAAAGAATTTAATTTATTTTACTGCGCCATTTGCATCTATATGAGGAAACTTAAGGTCAGTCAGCGAGATATTACGAAGGCTATTCTCGAAGTTTCGCGGCGTAATAGACTTCGTAATGAGGATATCCACAGTAGGAAGGTACGTAATGTAACCGATATAGCCCAACGGACCATTAAGTTGAAGTGGCAATGGTCTGATCATATTGCTCAAAAAACCGATAACAGGTGGGGCAGAAAGGTTTTCAAATAGCAGCCTCGTACCGATGAACGAAGTTTAGAGCGGCCCTTCTAGATGGGGCGACGACCTGGTAAGTCATGCTTCCTTGATTGTATCGATGGATGCAGGTGGCGCAGGATCATGTTTTTTGACGTTCCTTGGGGAAGTGCTATGTTCTGAAGGTGTGTAATGATAATAATTATGATGATTATCATGATAAGATAAGATCAGACCCTTCTAAAATTGAATTCCTAGAGTAGTAATTTTTTTAAATAAATTAGTCATCCCAGTGCTAGATTGCTATAGCTGTCAATCTTTTTAGGTAAGATTGGTGATGCCAGTGCTAAAGTTCTCACACTTTAAAAACGTCTACACTATCATGCTATTAAAGGTCTCTACTTCGTTTTCTTTCTTTACCAGCCCGTAAATACGAGTATAAACTGCTTTATACGTGATCGTCCTGTTAAAGAAAAGATTTGTCATAATCAAGACGATTGATAGTCAGATAGACTATCGCAGTACTAGAAGGACTAGTGTCTCGCACTTTTGATTCCTGTTTGTTGCTCCCCATCTCCAGTCTGCGTTATTTACGGGAAGGATATATCGCCATCTTATCGATAGTCATGAGGTCGTTATGGCATTTTTCACAATCAAATTTTACGACACGAATTGATGGATTCTTCCACCACGCGGATTTATTAAAAGACCAATGTCTTTTCAGAGGAAGGGTAAGCTTGTAAGCTTGTTACTTGATGCATTTCAAACATTATTTTATAGAACATCATTTATAATTTGTAAGACACAAGAGCCTTCGCCTTTAAGGATGTGATTCCCGAATTTCTATTGTAAGTTGAACCACTTAAATGTACTTAGAAGTTAAATATAGCTATTTTAACAAGATATAAAAATAATTAGTTCGCTCTTAAAGCAAAGGATTTACCTAAAACCGTAATTGAACTGGATACAAACATACTAAGAAGCCAGACGAGAGCAATTTTAATCACAACTACTCTCTTAGTTGAATGGTGTCGACTTTTAAGCGGGTTCCGTATGCCAAGATACCTGTAAGAAGAATTTTTCGTTAAAAATCAAATATTGTAAAAATAATAAAATGAACCCAATGCATAGCATTTAACAATAGCAACCAAAAAGTTTTGTTACACATAAATAAAATGCAAGTTTTTTGTGCAACGAAATCTTAGTGTAAAAAAAAGCACTTCATTATCTCTTCCACAATTGGAAGTTGGTAGTTGCAAAAAGATTTGTCGTATAAAAATTATATCATATAAAGATGACTTACATTATATAAAAAAATATATATAAATTTAAAATATGAAATATACATGTGTATGCATATTAATACATAAAAATCCCGTATCACGACTTAATCGTTTTTAATGAAATTTTGTAAATGTATATTGATTACTCCAACTTGAGAGACAGAATAGTTTTTATCTCGCAAAGTGTAATACTCCCAATATTTGAATCCTATTTACGGATTTTTATAGGACAAATGGTCATTGGAAAGGGCGGAACAACTTTTGACTGGCCAGCTAGTAAATTTTATAGATCTAAAAATATTAAATCAAAAACTACTTTAGCATTACATACCTTCCAATACTTATGAAGCACATGTGCATGATGCTAGCTGAACAAGCTAGAACGTCGCAAGTAACATATACGTTACACCACACCACACCTAAAGGCCAATATCCTATAAACAAATTAAGATTTGTAAAAACAAGTCAAGTTTATTAAAGTTTTTTTTTTTTAGCGAACAACTTAATACTTATCGGCCACAAATTGAATTTCATGTGTACAATTTACAGCCTATAATATCGTCCCACTGTTGGCAACACACCTCTTTATATTTCTGAAAAGGTTTTAGTTCACCAAAAATGTCCTGCATGCTGGCGGATTTCAGATATTTTCGATTTTTATTTTTAAGACATTCATGTTTCGTTCGTTTCATTTGAACTTACAATTAATAATTTAATAATGCCTCCGGAATCAAACTGGTAGAAACGTAAGTATGATTTATAGTAAATTGGTTCATATTTATTAAAAAAATTGTATAATTATTTTAAGGTTCATCTAATAAAATAAAACTATTATTGAACTATTTTATTCATACAACTGTAAACTTAATTTTGTTTTAATCGTTTAGCCTTTGAATATTTTTTGTATTTGTTTCTATTGTTTATACTATGATATGATGATTGAAAAATCGGCTCTTAATTGTTTATGCGTCTAAAAACTGACGTATTTATTGTTTTAGTGGCTTAGAGGTTTAAAGTTTTACCGCTTAGCATATTCATGACTTGTGTTTTGCATAGTAAAGGGTAAATAAACATCGAAGAATATTCTATTCTCAATACAGTTTGCGACCGCGGACCCTTTTAAGAAACTACATATTGCTTCATGCCAAATATTCTGAATTCAAATAAGTGAATACATGTACGATCATCCATAAACTTTTTGTAGGCAAATATATAACTGGAACTTTGGTTGATTGTTACGAAATTATAACAAAAAATTGTTGAATACCGATTTTTTAAATAAATAAAATGAATTCCCGATTATAATAAGCTTAGACCCTTCTTCGGTAGTTGATTTGCTGTAGTTGTAAATATTTCTAGGTAGATAAGTCCCAGTACTAGATTTCTCCAACATTTAAATGTGTCATATAATGCAATCAGGTTTAAGGCCTTTACTTCTTCCTCATTACCACCCCGTGAATATTTTACTGCTGGACATAAAACTGCATCGTTGTAGAAAGGGCTTTTCATAAAGGTTGCAACTTTTTTGTAGTTCTTTGCGCCATAAGTTATACAGCTTTTCTTTGATCATAAAACATACGACGACATCATTTTGATGTCAAGTTGGCGAATGGCCTGCTGGTTATATATCATGGAAGAGGGCTTGAAGGTCTCATACACGCAAAATATCTTAATATTATTTATAGCAATAAAAGCTTGACTGTTTCGTTTGTATGATGGTTGTAAGAATGGTCCCTGATCATGTGGTCCCTAGTTCGAATGTTGGTTAAGGTTCAGTTAAGTTATTGGGTTTTCAGTTAGAGCCCGGAGTCGGGAAGTTGGAGATGTTTAGTGAAACGGGAGTGCCAGTGTCTCGTAAGACACGTAAAGCGGTTGATACTGCGCCAATTTTCTCTCCGGTCGGGTCGTTGCGATCAAAATTCAACTTGAAGGGCATTATTAGTTACTTATCAGTAACAAAAAAGAGCACACAACTCATATCCAGAACTGACTACCGTACGCTATAGATATAGACATCTTAACTCATTGTGTCAATATAAATCTATGTACTGAAAATAGACTAAAGGTATGGACAGAAATATTTCGAGATTTGGGTTAAGCTTACATGAAATGATATGCCACTTTTTCGAATTGCCGATGCTACATATATTAATAAGAAGCTACTGTAAATAATGGATAGCAGCTGTACGCGTTTCCTGTTAGATTTGGTAAGAGTGAGTATCAATATTCAGTTATGAGCATCTTCCGTTACATCTGCCTTAATATAGCAACGCTTGACAATCGAATTGGTCTTTGCATCATCAAACGTGACACCGTTGGCGCTACTCTACGTCACTGGATATTTTACGTCAGGAGTAAAAGATATGGTTTTACCGCTATCAATAGAAAGCCATGATATTTTATTCCTATAGATGCCATTTGTGATTCAAAAAAAAAGAGAAGGTGTGTTCTCTTACTTAAGCTTACAGACGTAGGATATAATATTACTTACCTAAAAATCCAGGTATGGCGCCCATGGGCATCACGAACAAACTAACAAGCAAATCGGCTATCGCCAACGAAAGGAGAAAATAGTTTGTCACATTTTGAAGTCTTTTATCAAGACATACGGCTAAACACACCAGAATATTCCCAACACCGCCCGCAATTATGAACAATATGACAAATAAAAAGCTCCATTCGTATCCTACTGTCACGGATAAGTTGTCAGTTACATTTTTAAAATTCCATTTACATTGATAGATCTCTACTTCACTACTTTTTAAATCACTATCATTAAAGTCTTTGTATAACGTCCGATTGAAACCATCTTTCAAGCAAAATAAAGTATCCCGGTCGCACACTTCATAATCTGGTAGTTTTAGCCATAAAGATCTCAATGCGCTCTCAAAAATTACAGACAACATGTTGAGTTTGAATCTAGTGTTGCATACAGTATAGTTGATGTTATAATCCAAACTGTTATTAGAACACCTTGTACAGCTGTAAGAAGTTTCATTTTGTACATCTATGTTCAATTCGCAGAAATAGTCTACAGAGTATTCTGAATAGCTGCAGTCCAAGCCCGGACTGATATCATTACCGCATCCATTACCCGATGTCAAGCGACATTTCAAATCTTCCAATATTTGATCCAAGTATGTGATATTCATTATAGTCACGACATTCATCCCATATGGATGGTGTTAAGTCACTCTTTCCGGATACATCTTATGTGAACAACGTAGCTGGCTCACGTGTTGCACTTTACGCGCTATCTGAAACAAATAAATTTTTTATTGCTTTAAGTTAGTGTTATTGATATAACGTGGCAGAGCCATGCTGCAGCTATATTACTAGTATAGCTATAGCACGAATGGGTTGGCTCGACCGGGGAAGGACCACGCTCTCACAGAACACCAGCGAAAAATAGCAGCTTAATACTACTGTGTTTCGTATCTCGCCATACTGAATTCATTCATGTAGAGAATCGAAGACCCATTTTACTGGAATTCCATCTTGGTCCTCATAGGTGACAACACATCTGCATTTTGATTCTTTATTGAGGATAGATGTAGATGTCTATGGGTCACAGCAACCATCTGGTGGACTATGTGCTCGTTTGTCATCCTATCCTATAAAAAAAACAATCGAATTCCTAAAAATAATAATGGTGACATTTTAATTTCAAATCTTTGAGGGACTTCCAAAATGGAAGGATCAAGAACTGGTTTATTTAGTCTTAAACTTTGAACGAAAACATATTAATTGAATAAAACTATTTTTACGGATACGTTTAATTTTACTATTTTTAATTCCCAACGTTTCGGGTACTTTACAGCAACCCATGGTCACGGGGAGACTGAGATGTTTGACTTCCCGATGTCACAGTTAGCCCGGCTACCTTCAGTTTTTAATATTAATTTTTGGTTCGATTTACGCAGAATGAACTTACAATATCTTGAAGTCTAGCAGTGGTATGCTTGGTAAAATCCGTAAAAATAGTTTTATTCAATGTGTAGTGTTCGCGTTAATATAAGAAATCATTATGTTAAACATATTAAAACCAGAATATGGCATAATCATCATTTTCATTACGGTCCTTCACAAGTTCACTGCTGAACATATGCCTTCTCCAAGGAACGCCACAAAACACGGTCCTGAGCTACAGCGTCCATCGACTTCCTGAATGTCTTACTCTGTCATCACGCCATTTAGTGAGGGTCACTCTACACTCCATTTACTAGTACGAGGCTCTCACACGAGAATTTTTCTTCCTGGTTCCCCTTTCCTAATCGGATATCGGTTCTTTGAGGTACATTGCCGTCCTAATGCCATTTCAGCCTGTTGATTCGTAGCTAAACATAAAAATCGTCAAAATCTTCTACCCTAATGTTTTTTAACAACAGCTGGTATATATGTACCACGGCATGGTTGTTGCACACAATATTTGTCTTGTACATGTTCGTCTTAAGATCTATGCGTTGGGAGATACTATTATGTTATATTAATGTTTTATTATTAGAATTTTTGACCGCAATATATATTAAATTATCGAAGATTTTATATTTTCATGGAATATATGTATCAAGGACTTATTTCTTTCTTAGCTTAATTATTTCAGAATTGATTCAGTACTTGTTGAGATTAAAATAAGGCCTTTTTAAATATTAAAACTTTGTCTATCTTTATGAATGTGTAAGTATTAATTAAAAACTTATGGATAAACTTTGATGAGACTTATCATTTACATAATGTAACCGAGTTATGATAACTTTAAGAGTTATTATTCTTAGGAAAGCCACCAAAAATCAATTGACCTGGTGAGCGCGTGTTTTAAAAGACGATTCGTAAAAAAATTGATACAACTTTTTAACTCTTACAGAAAAAATTAATATTATTTTTGGCCTGTCAGTATAATTACGAAAATTTTATGTATCTTCATAAAAACAAGACTAGTTTAAATAAAAAACTAACTTACTTTATTTTTTTTCTCTGTTAACTCTAGGAACAAACACAAGCTAGTAATTCCAGTTATACGACGTCACCGAGACAGTAACTCCTTTAAAGGGACAATCTTTACACTATTACAACAAAGTCCCAGAAAATATACAAGGTTAATTATAAATTTTTAATTTTTATTAAGCAAAGATAAAAATATTATATATTATTATAAAATTTCTTTACGTGGTAGAGGCATGCTGCAGCTATATTATTAGTATAGTTGTAGCACGAATGGGTCAGCTCGACCGGGGAAGAACTAGGCTCTAACAGAATACCAGCGTAAAATAGCAACTTAATGCTGCTGTGTTTTGATGGTGAGTCTAGAGACCGGAGACTCTTTTTATTGGAAAAAAGGCTTTCCATCTTAGTCCTCACGGTTGACAACGCATCTCATTTTGATTCGCAAACGAGGACGTATGTCTAGTAGATGTATATGGGCCATAGCAACCATTTACCATCAGGTGGACTGTATACTCCTTTGTCACTTGTATTCCATTAAAAAAATGAATACGTGGATGATAATAGCCCCTGGTAATGAGTTGATCGCTTCTAAGTTGTGTATTATGTAAGTCTTGTAAATAATTGTATAACCTTTTTTATATTGTATAATGTTAGTACCTGGATGACCGTGCTTAGCTCGATATTTTTTTTTTGGAAATCGTGTTTTCGGAAATTATATTACTTGCCAATATATGCCAGGAAAAGTCATATTTTTCAGTTTATGTTTAAGTTGATTATCCATAACGAGTTATTGATTTGACTTTTTTCTTTGTACCGAAACATCGCCAATAGGCTAAAAATATTTGCGCAATGTCGATTTCTATACTAATGTAATTATTACCGTATTCTTTTTTTAAAGCTCGATTATTGTGTTCGTGTTTTTATAATATACTTTAATACGAATGAGATGCGTTGACAAAGCAAATAACAGTTTCTCTACTAATGTAATTACTACCGTATTATCTTTAAAGCTCCTGACCTCCTCCTAAACGATTTGGAAAAAACAAAATTTCACCAAAAACGGCTGGACCGATTTTGATGAAATTTTGTGTGTGTAGTAATTAAGTTGATTGGAGTATGTTTTAGATTCACAATTGGACCCGGTAGGTGGCGCTGTTATCGAGATCCAAAAATATCCTTAGCGAAGCAGGTTTGCAACGCTAGTACCTTTATAAAATTCTCAATTCCTTAAATAAAAACTGAGATAAACGAGCAACCCGGGTTCGATCAACAGCAATAAAATTGTCAATTGTCATTTTAAATGCTAAATTACAAGAAAATCCAAATATTACGAAGACATGTTAAAGATGACCAACATGAACTGGAGCAATGTGGATCCCCGACTCCTTAACCCGCTTAGAAACGAGAGAACGTGTGGCCAGTAGTCAGCCGCATACAGTTTTTTTTTATATACGTATCAAGTTGAAGTCTCAAACGAACTTACAGTGCACCTTTTTTTTATAGGATAGGGTGACAAACGAGCACACCGCCCACCTGATGGTAAGTGGCTGCTGTGGCCCATAGACATCTACATTTATCCTCGTTTGCGATTCAAAATGCAGATGCGTTGTCACCCGTGAGGACTGAGATGGGATGCCTCTTTTCCAGTAAAAAAGGGTCCCTGTTTCTCTACATTCACCATACGAAACACAGCAGTGTTAAGCTGCTATTTTACGCTGGTATTCTGTGAGAGCGTGGTCCTTCCCCGGTCGAGCCGACCCATTCGTGCTACAACTATACTATTAATATAGCTGCAGCATGACTCTACCACGTTTCAATTGCACCTGATAGTAAGTTGCTACTGCAGCCCGTGAAAATCTGCAGCCATCTTCAAATAAAGCCACAGATGCGTTGTGACTTCTGAGGACTGATATGAAATGCCTCACGTCTGTGATGGTACTGGCTTTCTTTACTCTTTAGTCTGAACACGCACTGCTATTAGTTTTCATTCATACACAATTCTATTTGTTTCAATCTGTTATGCTAAGATATGTAATACCTTTTTATGTTATATTTCTGAATTTTCCGCGGGAAATTGTCTATCAAAAGTGTATATAACTTTACTTTGCTTTTTATATGATATTTTAAACACTTCCGCCCAAGATCTGTTTGTGCTTTATTTTAAAACACTTCCGTTGTTGTATAATATTTTTAGGATTCCGTGCCTCTAAAGAAAAAACGGAAAATTCATAGTATCACTTTGTTGTCCGTCTGTCCGTCTGTTCGTCCGTCAAGACTCTTTTTCCCAAAATCGGGTAGAGGTATTAAGTTAAAATAAATATCAAATACAAATATGGTCGACGATATCTTAGAGGTGAAAAAATAATCGTTTAAGTCAACGCGATCAAAAGATCCAGTACCATTAGTTTATTACTTACAAACTCACTCGTCAAAACCAAAATGGCTCTTCCGGCTGACCTAGGATCATAAAATTTGATATGAAGCAAGGTAAAGCAAATAATTCGAATCGGTAGTTATATCAAGCGAAAAATCTATTTGCGCAATTACAAAGCTACATTTGCAGCTAGAACGTTGACTGTGACGTAGACCGATGTACTGGAAAACATTTTTTTTACTGCAAAGTTACGTTGTGCTTCAATCCGATCAACGTTTTCGTTGGAGCAATATTCGGTGCTTACCTTACCCACAGTTCTGGCTTTCTACATACACAATTACAGTATATACGGACACCGCAGAGCACGAGATACATTTTTTTAACTTTGTATATTTCATTATTTCAGGATATGAGTTCCCAAACAAAATGTAATAAATTGCCATCGTAACTTCATAAATGGAGATATCCGTTTTCGCGATTGAAAAACACCCACACACCCGATAGAAAGGTCTTCATATTTTTTTAGGACTAGTAGTCTAAAATTAGTTCTATTTCTATCCGTTTCATGACTGTTATTTACACACATAAAGATAATATGGTATGTCTACGACTTTTTTGTGATAAATAGTCTCCGATAATATCAGACTCCATGGGCTTTATAAAGGAAATATGTACATTTTATTCCTTTTCATCATTTTTTTACCCGACTGCACAGTGTAATGTGTTTATCAACCTATAATTATGTAAGTACGTTCGTTCCTTTCTCACGCTATAGAAAAAAAAGTCCGTCGGCCGATTGTGATAGTTCTTACGTCAGTCAATTTGTCTTAATCTGGTCAGTGTCACTAAAGCCATGACAGTAATCAATATTTTATATGGCCACAACCAGACGCCATATTGCTTAAAAGGAAAAACTGAAAGCCGACGAAATATGTCAAGTGCTATATCATTGTTTAGGTCTTTGCAAATCATATTTAGGTTTCTGTAGTCATTTTTCATTTTGAATGATCACTTAGGATCTATAACGATTTATAGTTCGTTAGCGATCATACTCGCTTAAATTTTCAAACATTATAATAAAGCTGTCATAAAGTTATTATATAATGTCTATTATTAGTATTTTTTACGTAGTCGGGTTTTTTTAAGCAGTATTAACCTTGTTGTTTACGACTCATGTAACGGTAAGCAATCTACAACATCAGAAAAATTGCAGGTTTATTGTCGACTTTTTATAAATTACATACTTTTTCTTTTCATCCATTACATCCTATGAAAAGCTATGAGAAGTATATATATTATACATATTAATAATCACATATTAGTAAAGACATACTACCATGTGATGGTGTAAGAATATCCACCACCTCGTATTATCCCGTGGGTCTCGTAAAAGGCGACAGAGGGAAACAAATCAGGAGATAGGCAGTAGCGTCTTCCTAATAACGACTAAAAATAATAGACTGCGATTGACAACCCTCTTGTTAAGCGTGGCACGTATGACAAACATGTCCCTATGAGGTAATTCATGTGGGGGCCTTCATTCGGCTGAGGACTTTAATAGGCTGTAATGGTAATGAAATATTAATTACGAAGTTTTGTAAATGACTTAACTGAAGTTCCAAATAAACTTATTACCATTCTGATGGTAAGTGGCTACTGCAGTCCTTGGAAACCTGCAGGCAACTTCATACAAATAAGGCTACAGATGCGTTGTCAATGGAATGTCTCACAGATAGTAATTATATTGACACTCAAAATTTTTCAGATGAAACATAGCAATGCAAGCACTGCCATTTGCACACATACCACATTAAGATCAGCAGAATTTAAATGCGTTATTAATAACGTCTTAAGCGAAAATTTAAGCGGATTTCTTTTATATTTAAACATAAAAGAAATCCGTTTAAATTCTCTTAGTAAGACTAGGCGTTTAACTTAGCATATTAATTCCATACTAAGTATAACTGAAGATATCAAGGTCTAGTATAGATCACGTCATCGCTGTCATCTCACTGTGACTTAATCCGCTCAAATGGAATGCACACTATTTTTTCCTACCCTTGAACTATTATCAACAGTCATAAATTTGAATTATACTCTATACATATAAATTAAAAAAAAACTCTGTCTGTATCTACCGAATTAACTGTCTTTTTATTGAACTCAGGAGGTATTTGTTTGCGTGCCAATAAGCCTGAATAAACATTTGTTTAAAGTTTTATCTATCTGTCTGTTTGGGATTATATTCGGAATGACTGAGCCAATTGTAATGAAACTTCAGGAACAGATAGAGAACAATGCCAGGATATCGGTTATCTTTTATGTAAAAACTCGTAGATTTTTGTTGATAAAATTAAATTAAATTATAAAATACATCATCTTTACTAATACATTCTTTGATGACAAAAGATCGAACCCAGGCACAGCTGAGGTAGGTCGCTAGTGCACAAATAAAGCCTTAACCTTAAAAACGTATTTTCCACAGTAATGATCAGTTAACATTCTTCACTTGATTAAAAATATTTAACCGTTATTGAACCACTAACTGTCTAGATGATGAGGATGAAATTGTAACTGATAGACAGTTTTACACTAGTTTGAGGGTCCATAGATTTATAAAACACTTAGTGTAAGTTCTTTTTTATATTAACATAAGACTTCTATTGTTGTAGGGTGGCTCCCACTAGATGGAGTGACGACCTATCAAGAGATGTAGGAAGTTGATGGTACAGGGGGTTCAGTACCGTATTTTTGGCATTCCTTGGGAGACACTGCTGAAAATAGGCAATGTTTAACAGTGAACTTTTGGAACTTCAAAGTCCCAATTAGCGACATCTGGTGAGCGTAAGTAACTAGCCCTCACTGTCAGGCTTTTATTGTAGAATAAAATAACGTTGCCAAACAAGCACACGGTCCATCTGACTGTAAGTGAATGATGTGCATATGCATGGGGATTAAGAATCAAAATGTACTGCGTTGTTACCTTTAAGGTCAAAGATGTTTATGTTTGTAATGGGAATAAGTCGTTTGCAGTAAAAAGGACCGCCGGTTCCCTACACTTACTGTATGAAACACAGCAGCATTAAGCTGCTAATGTACGCTGTTACTCGGTGCGACCGTAGTATTATCTTATTCGAGCCAACATATTTATACGAGAGCTACATTGTAATGCAGCGTTGTTCTACTTCGCTACCTTTTTGCATGTACGTGAAGTAAGTAGAAAAAATACCATTCCATCTCAGTCCTTGGGGGTGATAAGTCATCTGCATTTATATTCTTATTCAAGTATATATGTAGACGTTTATGAGCCACGGTTCACTTGCCATCAGATAGATTGTGTACTGAATTGTTCTTCGAACTTTCCTTTGTTTAAAAAAAACCTAAGATAATTTCTTGGTAAATAAAGTGAACTTCACGTTTCCCTTTTCAAATCTTACTTGTTACAACCGTTTAATTCTCTTTAGCGACAATTTATTGCTGACGCTCAGCGTCTCATTACGAAACGTGTCAGTGCTAAGTATTATGGTGAAATAATCGTTTTAAAATGTAAATTACTTAATATTCGTTATTATACTCGTAATTCAAGTATTTTAGCACATGACGTTAATTATTATTATATTGCAGAGCCAGTAATGGAGAGATTTAAAACCTTTTTTAGGGTTCCGTAGGTAACCAACAAGGGAACCTTATAGTTTCGCCATGTCCGTTCGTCCGTCCGTCCGAGGTTTTACTCAGAGACCCTAGGTGCTACAATTCTGTAATTTGGCATAGTTATAGATATTTATCACGCCTATAAAACTGTAAAATAAAATTTTAAAATACATTTTTATTTTGGGTACACCGCATACAGGGGACGCCCTACACTTTGTCTACCGGTAAGAGGCTGCCACTTGAGAACTTTTCTTCCCCACCGGTTGTCGGTTCTTCGAGCTATATGGCAGGCCCATTGCCACTTCAGCTTGCTAGTTCTCTGGTTCTAGTGGGGCTACTGCTCTGGTTCTACTGCGGATATCCTTATTTTTAAGTGTATCACGCAGAGAAACCCCTAGCATAGTCCTCTCCATAGCTCGCTGAGCGACCTTGAGCTTCCTCATATGGCCAGCAGTGACGGACTCCGTCTCCGATTCATAAGTCATTACTGACAATCAGCATTGGTTGTTCAATCTTATTTTGAAGTTTTGAGGTATGTCTGATGAGAAAATGTGTCGTAATCTCACATGAAATCAATATTCTCATATTATCAAGAAGGCCCCTTTTACATTCACGTATTGTGACTGGCAACTACGGAACCCTAAGTGTATATTGTGCGTGGCCCGGCATGCACTTAGCCATTTTTTTTAAAATTTCATATATATATCGAAATATTAATAGACTTGCTTGGAGGTGAAGAAAATATGTGGCGAAAGACGACACTTCCGTTGATTAAAAATTAAAATTTTATGTTTTTTTTTTTTAATCTTAATCTTCTTATAATTTCCTATAACGGCAAAACAGTAACAATAAGAGTTTACTTCCATCCAAATAGAAACATCTTGAAAATTATTCAAACCAACGTGTTGATTATTACATAGAAAATTCGTTCGAGTGAGAATACTTACTACAGACGACAGTGTCAAAGGCAAATTTTGCAAAATCCAGCTTCATCCGCTCAAAACGGATGACGGGGAATTGACGTGGAAATAACGCGGAGGCTTGCACGTCAGTGAGATATTATACGTAAACATGTCTTTAGTAATCTCTGTATTTACGAATATATACGGGTATTATTTATATGTACACTGATAAATTTGTTCAAGTTAATTTTATTTGATACTTTATATTTGTAGATTCGTAATATTATTATGTATTATAACATACGACAAATATCCATTTTGTGTAGTTAAAATACATTCGTTTAAAAATAACATATTATAAAGTTATAATAAATTCATATGTAAATATTATATATAAACAAAAACTAGATAATGAATATAGTAAATTGTACGAATTAGATCGTGTGTATTTTTTACTTACTTAAAACTAGCGTCCCGCCCCGACTTCAACTGGGTGGGATCTACTACCGTTACCGTTACAGCCTAATAAAGTCCAACGCTGAACATAGGCGTCATCCTTAGATTGCCTCATAGAGGAATATTTGCCAAAGTTGCCATGCTTGGCCAGCGGGTTATCAACCGCAGTTTTTTTTTATTTTTAGTCATTATTAGAAAGACGCTGCTGCCATCTCCTGATTTCTTTTCCTCTGTCGCCTCTTATGACACCCACGGGATGATATGGAGTAGTGGATATTCTTACACCGCCACCACACGGTAAATAGTATGGTTTTAGAATGGCGTCATTTAGATTTTTTTTAATAATCATTAACAACTATTTATTTTATCAAGTTCTCAATTTCACAAAAAATACTCTACGTTTTCGGATAAGATATAGCCCAGATCACTGCATTTCTCTTTATCTGTTCGTGAAGTTTCATCACTATTGATTTAGTCTTTCCAAAGATTACATCGGACAGACAGTTATATACAGACAAAAATTTTACAAATGATTATTCATGTGTTATTATCATGCAAATAACTTCCTGAGCTCAATAAAATGCAGTTATTTCGACATTACAGACAGACATTTCAATATTATTTATACGTGTAGATTCTTGACTTTTCGAGTATTTAACTATAAGCCATGCTTAAACTGGATACTACTATCAGCTTATGATGTAGTAATTAACTTCCAGTACTTTGTATTCCCGCAAGACTTTGAGATACTCTAAGCTGTTTTAGCGTAGCTCGGAACACAAATTATTAATTAAAAGCTCAGGGCTCCAGGCTTCAGTACATCTTAACGTAATTCTGCTTCTAAACATAGACTTTGGCTTTAGGAGTGGTTCGTTGGTAACGGCAGCTTTTAATGTATTGGATTATTAACAGGAAGAAGGCAGCAGGCCCATCTCCTGTTATATTTCCCATTGCCGACACTTACAACACACACAGAATCAAATTGGTTAGTGGATTCTTTTACGCTGCCACTGCAGGAGGCATTATGATATTTTTTCATCGCTACATTAAATTATTATAGTTGATTTTTCATACAGTTACGGTTATATTTTTTAACGACATCACTACCTGGTTGAAATGTATCACGACCATTACCATCAGATGAGCCGCATCCTCGAGTGCCCCCTCTTCTATAAAACAAAAAAACTTCGCAAACCTTACATTTCTCATATACACGATAACAATCCTCAGAAGTTCTATCCTTATAATAACGACATTAGTCTAAATCACTAAGGTTATTCTCGATAGAATAACTCTTGTGAAAATTCGATAAAATATTTTAGTGCTCACATCAGGACAAGTTTCTGAACTAATTAAATTTGAATCGATAATACTCCTTGGTTGTACCTTTCCTGCTAATAACTGAAGTGAAACTGTATAATATGCATAATATGTATTTCAGTAATTTATACAGAAAAAAAACATTTTTTAATTTTTTATATTTCTGTCGTCTGTCCGGACTAATCATCTTTGATGAACCGTTTATGAGGAATCTTAACGAACAGTTAAGAAACAATATAATTTTGGCTATATTTTATCAGAAAAGTTTGAACATTATATTTTTGGACAGTTGCCACGCTTCGTAAGCAAATTCAGATTTTTTTTAATTTTAGTCTATATTAGGAAGACGCTGCTGATATTTCTATGCGATTTTTTTCCCTCTGTTGCATCTTACGACACTCAGGGGATGATATGGGGTAGTGGATACTACACGGTAAGCTCACATGAATAGCCTGTATAGGCGAAGCCGGGTGAGGGAGGGGGGGTCGCTAGTATTTTCATTAATAAATGAAAAGCTTAAATAAAAAATGTATTTTATAATATGGTTGGATGTCTATCTGAGGAGTTAATGAACAAAAGAGATGATAATATTTACCACATACACCAACGTACGCTACGAGTATACTGCGATATATTCGCTGGAGGCCTGTATTCCTTAATGGATTATAAAATGGAACAGCCTACATAGGTGATATTGTTAGGCACAGGCTTTCGCTCATTCCTTAGAGGCTTCCTTGCATGTTGCCGACTCACATGACGACGAAAAGCTTTTTAAGATAATTAATCGAATCAGGCGCTACGATGTGGAGATACATTATATTAGGGTTGTTAAAAATGAATTAGCTAAGATGCACGTAATAAAATTAAATGATTTGATGAAGAAGAAGTATTGAATGAAGCTGTTTAAAATTCTTAAAATAAAGATCCTTCCCTATGTTTTCTCGCGCCACCGGTCTCGTGTTAAATTTTTTTAGTGGTAAGTACCAGCGAGGATCCTCAGTTACCACGTCTTAGTGTATTCAGAATGAGCTACTATAATGATAATGATTATTATTATTAACGAAGCCTTTTTACCAATACGTATTTCTATTTGTTCATAATATCATTTCAATATTAAACTTACAGCGTACTTCATAGGAGGTATGTAGCTACTGCAGCTCATGGATACCAGTAACCAACTGCATCAAAAGAAGACTGCAGATGCGGTGTCACTTCTGAGGACTAACATGTTATATTATTATATCTCTATACCTTTCAGACCGACACATAGTAGTAAATGCACTGATGCTTGGCGGTAGAAATAAGTAAGAAAAGGCCATTAAACTATATTTACCGTATGATGGATATTCTTACTGCGCAAAAAATATCTCTGAGAATATCCACAACCCCATATCGTCTCGTGGGTGTCGTAAGAGGCGAAAGCGGGAAACTGGAAGAGGAGTTGAGCAGCAGCATCTTATCGACCCACCTGCCTAACAAGGCAACTATGCCAAAATCCCTAGGCTTATAAGGAGACCTATGCTCTATAGCAGTGGACTTTTATAAGAAACAGAAACAGAAACTTTTTTATTCAATATAGATTATAAATAATACTTATCGAAAGTCACTCTTTTGTTTAGTTACCACTAGTTCGAAAAAAAAAAACAAAAAAAAGCTAAGCTGTAATGGTACGCTATTTAAATGGGTTCCACTAGAATGAGCAATCTATAATATTATTAATGAATACGTTACATTATATTTGCGTTTACTCTTCATGTTAACTGACACGGAAATTATTTCTTAAAGTGTGTCATAAAGTTTTGCGAGGATTGAGGACTAATTTGTCCCCAACAATTTCATATCGTAACGTGAAATTTTACTTGAATACCAGAATTATCAGTCTCTTTTACATTTTGGTAATAGATTTCGAACCAAGTAAAAATGGCGAGTAACGATGGCGATTATAAACGTCGTAAACTAGTAAGCTGCCTTTCGAGTGCTGCAATAAACCAGTTGGCGAAGTCAAAATAATACGTTAAAAGAAACTTCTCCCGTTACTAGTATGTAGTGTAAGTAGATGACGAAATAAACAACTACTTTTTTTTATATTTATTTTAATAAAATTACCTACAAAAATGGTTATAATGGTCGGACTTAATTTTTAAAAAGTACAGGTTTATGAAATTTTTATGTGTGTGTGACTCAGAATAAGTCTATTTAATAACTGCGCCATGGACCCTTTGTTTAAAACGAAGTACAAGCGAATACTGATTGTCACATCTGTAATTACTAATTAGGTACATTAATTACATTTTTTTAATCTATGTACCTAAAAAATATACAAAAAAATGTTACCCCCGCCACTTTTTTCCTGTATCGTGGACGCAGTTTACATGTATAAATTGCACAAAGACAAACATCCAGACACGGTGCAATTAATTTTAGGCCATACAAATACTTATTCCATGCGGGATTTGGACACGCAGCCCTCAGCGCCGCTGCGCCACGGAACCGTCAGATATACGTGAACGAATTATTAAGAAAATATTCAGCGTCACATTCAATCTACGTGAATGAATTATTAACAATATATAACTTCGTAATTATTTTCATGCGGGGATTTATCTATTCATTATTCAAATTTAGATTTACAATTAGAAGATTGTGGGTGTCCCCAGGAATTTTTATTAGAATTTTACGCAAGATAAACTTTACTGTTGTATAAAGAAATATGACATTATTGGAGTTTTGTATTTGTAAATTAAATTAATTAGCTAATGAATCAAAGACTAAACCGGTTTTGAATAGCTGTAATGCTAATATAATGTAACGTAAGTTAATTATAAACAATTATTTTTGAATAAGGTTTCAAAGATTTTTTCTGATATTTAATCAACTGTCATACTGTCCCGGGTTCCCATCTCGGGTGGAGCCAAAAAAAGTCAGTTATAGAGTTTCTTCAGTCTGTTTTTCACCCTCGTACCTCGGAAAGCACGTAAAGCCGTTAGTCGTGTGCTTGATCTCTCTCCGATCGTGTCAGTGTGCCGTAGCATTGGACTATGAGAGAGAGAGAGAGAGGGGATAAAGAGTGCAGATGTGCTTGCGTATTTACTCGTCGACGTTGAGATTAAACGTCGTGACCGAAATTCAGTATAAAGGAACTTAAAAAATTAATGCCATTATTAGTTTTTTGAAAACTATGTGTGTGTTTCAAAAACTATATTTTACATTGACACTTTTGGAATTGTTTAAATATTTAAATTTGGAGTTTATTGCAAAATAACCAACGAGTTTTAAAATCTATTATTGTTACCTAAAATCATCATCATCATCATCATTACAGCCTTTCATGAGTCCACTGCTGAACATAGGCCTCTCCCAAGGAATGCCACAAAGCACGGTCCCGAGCCACCTGTATCCATCGACTTCCTGCATGTTTTACCAGGTCGTCACTCCATCTCGTGGGGGGTCGCCCTACACTTCGCCTACCGGTACGAGGCTGCCACTCAATAACCTTTCTTCCCCATCGGTTGTCGGTTCTTCGAGCTATATGGCCGGCCCACTGCCACTTCAGCTTACTAATCCGTTGTGCTATGTCGGTTACTCTGGTTCTACTGCGGATATACTCATTTCTAAGTTTATCACGCATTGAAACCTCGAGCATAGCCCTTTCCATAGCTCGCTGAGCAACCTTGAGCTTCCTTATACGGCCAGCAGTGAAGGACCACGTCTCAGATCCGTAAGTCATCACTGGCAACACCCACTGGTTGTACAATTTCGTTTTAAGGTTTTGAGGTATGCCCAACCGAGTTGAATCCATCGATTGACCTCTCGGTCCAAGTTGGACTTACCTAGTCGGACTATTTGTCCCAGGTAAACATACTCGTTAACAACTTCGAGCTTAGTGCTCCCAACAACTACCGGCATAGGTCCATGTTCATCCTAAGATCTATTCGTTGGGAGACACTATTGAGGTCATTGAGCATGGTGCTTAGGTCCTCCAGCGATTCTGCCATAAGGACTATATCGTCGGCAAATCGAAGGTGAGTGATGTACTCGCCATTGATGTTAATACCGTATCCTTTCCAGTCCAGAAGCTTGAAAACGTCTTCCAATGCAGCGGTGAAGAGTTTCGGGGATATAACATCATCCTCTCTTACACCTCCCTGCAATTGGATAGGTTTTGTACTCTGGTTCTGTACTCGGATAGCCATCGTAGCTATACTGTACAAACACTTCAGCACTTCGATATACCGACAGTCAACTTGGCACCGCTGAGGGACTGCAGTTACCTAAAATATATGCAAACAATACAAGTATAATAACTTGGGCTGATAGTTTCTACGGTACACTCGCATTGCCGGTGATAGAATAAAGAGGATTCATTGTTGGGGCCAACCTACCAGATACGGTATACGGAGCCAATAAAATTCGTTACATAATATCTTTGGTTATCAAAGTCAAGTTCAAAATTTTAATATATTTATTATAATCAGGCGCTACTTAACGGAAATCAATTATATTAAAGATGTTCAAATTAATTATCTGAGGTAAGTATAAATAATAAAAATAATGAGTGGAAAGAGAAGACACAACATTTTAATTTTTCATGAGGATCATACTTAATTAATTGAACAACAATAACAAAGTTTTTATGACAAAGGATCGTGGAATAGTATCAATCTAGTTCTACGCCAAGCCAATAAAATTCGTTACATAAAACACTGTTAGAAATGAGGGTAAAATCATAAAGAAAAATAAGAAGATTTGAAGGTAGAACTGTAACTTCCGACTTATTCTAACAATATAAAGTATCGTGCAGGCGACTAATAAGTCGCCACCGAGCTCCGGTGGCTATGCGAATGCATTTATTTTGGACGACTTGCAGTTTTGTACAAATGTCGATGGGCCGCGTGCGCGAAAACTATGCTTGCATAAGACATGGTAGGTCTTACGCATGCTTTGTAAAGGTGGAGCTTGTGTCTTAAGGACAGTTTGCTCTTTTTGTTAACTATTCTGATAACTATCTATCGGGTGGAGGCGACTCGTGACGATTTTGGCACGATTGCGGACATTACGAATGTGTTTCGTGAATGTTATACTGTAGTCAAATGTGACAGTCACTTTTTCAGGATTTACTTCGATTCATCATAAGCGGAACCAATTGCCTAAGCATTTGACTGCTATTTGGAGCATCTCGGTGAGGATTCTTTTATTACGATGGGCGACGTAAAGTGCCGTGTCATCGGCGAAAAATGCAGTATTCTTTACTGGAACCTTAGGGATGTCACTCGTGAAGAGTGTGAAGAGTATTGGGGAGAGGACGGAGCCTTGTGGGACTCCAGCTTTGAGGGGACGTTTTGTGGAGCGAGTGCCCTCCATTCGATACCGAAAGTGGCGATTGGCAAGAAAAGCTCTGATGATGTGGATGAGCTAGTCAGGCACGTTGAGTTTATACAGCTTCAAGCTGTATAAACTCAACGTGCCTGACAAAGCAAGCCGTCTTGCCAGACTTTGTTAAACGCTTTTGCGACATCGAAGAAAAGGGTACCGGTCGAAGTGATTCTACGACTTTTTCTTGGGAGATTGAATCCTTTCAGAATGTATTCTGTAAGGCGATATAGCTGGTCGGTACACGAGTGTTCGGGTCTGAAACCGAACTGCTCATCTGGAGGAAGTTTAATAGCGAAGATGTATTTACAAAGGTGATTCAATATGAGTCACTCGTAAATTTTGCCCAGTATGCTGAAGAGGCTGATTGGTCTGTAACTAGAGGCTAAGTTGCGTGGTTTCCCTGGTTTCGGGATTCCTATTACACCTGCCTCTTTCCAGGCATCCGGAAAAGAGCAGCTGGAAAGAAGAGCATTGAATGTGCCCACTAGGAGTCACACAAGTGGCGCGGAGAGAGATTTCAGCACCCTGTTGCTAATGCCATCGGGGCCGATTGCGGATTTTTTTTGAGGTGTTTAGCTTCTGTGACTCCGTCGATTGTCACAGGCTCTAAAGGGTCGCCCGCTGGGGGTAGTTCAGACTTATGCTCGACCTCCGCTTTGACCTCTGCAAGACGAGCGGGATCTATCGGTTCGCTAGAGGGAGTGCGTTGGCTCTTTATACTGTCCACGAGGCATTCGGCCTTTTCAGAGTCGTCCAAGGCGAGATCGATGTATTTTGTTCTAATAAGTGGCGGCAAAATTGAGGATTGTTCTACTTTCAGAGCTCGGGTCAACTGCCGGAAAGCAGTAATATCCCTTAGCAGATTATCCCACTTATCATGTTTAATCTCTTTGATGCGTTGTTTCACCTCGTTTTGGAGGTTGCGCAGTTGAAATTTGTTATCTATGCTACGATAGTGATCGTATTGTCTTAGGGCCGCGTTCTTCGCTCCAATCAGCTGTCGAATATTACTCGGAAGCTTCATGTGTCGATTGCTCGACGCACGAACCTTACTAGAGCATTCTTCAACTATAGACGTGAGGTGGGCCGATTGGGACCTTATTGGCCTTCTCTGGCGAGTCTATTTTGTCATGAATTTCATCAAAGTATTGGGAGGTAGTAGACTTGAGTTTAACCTTGAGCTTACGCCAGTCCACGATGGGTTTAGTCTGAAGGACCTCACTTGCGGGCTGGCCCAGCTGCATTAGGACTGGTCTATGGTCCGAGCCGAGTTCTAATATTGTTTCAATCGATGGTATCGACAAGCAGACATCTTTTAGATTAGCTACGTCAAGGTCGTCCGGTTGGTGACTGTTGCGAATGGGTAGCGAGTTGGAGTCTCAGGCCCGATAACATCGAAGTTTAGTCGCTCCGTGAGATCGAAGAAAACCATACCATTGGGATTGCTTATAGGCGAGTTCCAGGAGGAATGCTTACTCTTGAAACCTACAGCTATTATAACACTGGAGCCTAGATTGAGTAATTCTACAAAGTCTGATTCAACTATGCATTTGATTGGCGGTAGAGGCACCAATATAATGGTGAGTGGCGGATGGACAGAGAGAGTTAACTTACATATAAGGACTTCTGTGTTGGTTAACGGGGGGCGTCGATTGGTACGCAGTGCATGGACCTTATGTAGTAGATCAAGGTGCCGCCCCTAGAGCTGGTCAACTTATCATTTCTAACTATGGTGTAATTTGTGATCTTAGGGTCGCGATGGCTAGGCTTCAAGAAGTTCTCTTGCACCAGTATAACGTCTACATCGTGTTTACACAAGATTAGTGCGATCTCGTCTTTTGGTCTCTAAGGCCTAGTTCTACCTAAACGTCGTACTGCCATTTTGATTTTAATTGAGGTATTTAGGCGCACTGGAAAGACCAGATTGCGTTTATTAGACCTATGTACTTAATCGTGGCGTTGAGCTTATCCTGTGGGGTGGTGGCTCCGCGTAGTTTGCGGATCAGAGGATAATTCAGTAACGTTAATCTTGCTGATCAAGCCGTAGACTAAAGTGAAGTCAGCGGCGAAAGAAGACGAGCCTTCTGAGATGGGCTTCAATTTTGGGGCTTGAGAAGATGGCGCTGGCCTTGAGGCAACGGGTGCTGGCGGTTTCACCCAAGCATTTTGTTTTGGCGCGGAGAGAGCGGGAGTGCTAGCACCTTGCTCAGCCGCCCCGACGACTGGGGCGAGCTTGGTGACGATTTGAGGCTTGAAAGTAGGCACCGAAGACGGTGCGGATTTGTAAGCAGGCAGCCGAGAGCGTGACATAATGACTTGACCCGCGCATCTGGGACAGTTTTTACCTCCGCACCGTTTCCTTCGTGATGCTTTGGAACTCCCGCGATAATTCACTGGGTGCCCTTCTTTGCGGCAATTGACGCAGCTCGTGGGTTCAACCGTCTCGGGCGTGCGGGGGTAGTCAGTGGTGCCGTGGTCACCTAGGCACTTGACGCACCTATACCTGGCGTAACAATTTTTAGCCGAGTAGCCGTACAGTGGGCATTGGTGGCACTGGCCAACTATACTCCTATTTCGGGGGGCTTCAACTTCAATTCCTATTAGATTGATGCGCCAAACGTTATATATTTCCTTGCATTCCGGAGACAGGTCCAGAATGACCAGGCATAAGTTTAAGAAGAGTTTACGGAGGGTCTGGTTGTGTTTAGGCTTTAAGGTCATTTAATATGTGTTCAGTCTCGAGCTCTTTAGGGAGACCGCGGACAACCACACGAAGGTTACGCTCCTTTGGGAGGGCGATGTGTAGAAAGCTTATTTGCTGGGCTCGCAGGTGAATTGTTACACTGCGGAATTCCTCGGTCGAGTTTACAAACATACGAATGCCTTGACCGGCGTTTTGCACCTTTGGGCAATAGATTTTTTGGAGTCCTACCAATATGAATGGTTGTTCCGTTTTGTCATGGATGATTATGGGGGTAGTTGCTTTATCCTACGTTCAGCAGGGGACTCATTAGTTGCAGGCTCGGTCTCACTTGGGGGCTTGGGACCGCGTCGCGGGGGCTGCCTTTTTTGCTGGAGTGGCGGTGGAAGACGATGGGGCCGAGTCAGTCTCGTCTGCCTTTTTAGGGGTTTTGCGCGTTTGCGCTTTTTGCCCTGGAATGGAGTGACAAGAGTGAACTCGACCGACACGTCCGGAGTCTACGAAACCCAAGCCAGAAAAAATCATAATGTCTGTAGTTCTACGAATGTCACTGTCGTTACTATGCCCGTTGGGGTATTCTACTAATGTAGGTAAGGAAGATCGTATTACTGATAGGCTGCCCTGTGTAACATTGAGATGGGTAGTATTTCTGTTGATTTGCATACTTTGGTGTTATCATGTAATAATATCCTTCACGTTACACCAACGTGTGATTGTGACGGGGACATATTACGGTTGGTCGAACTATATGTGCTCTATACTGAATGTGTTGTGCAGTACGCTATCTTATTCCTGATAATGATTAATTGCATAAGCTAGAAAGCAAGTCGAATATCCACTTTCACACTTTTATTATTTTTAACAATTAACGTCCTGAGTAATTTCCAATACGAGCAATATCCTTTTCTTTAAATAATTTTGAGAATAGTTTCTAACATAAGAAGTGGAATAATTTCTAACAATACTTAAATATAATTATGTATTTTATACACAATATGTAGCCACATTGTAAGTTTTATAGGAGAGAGTTGTGGGTGTCCCTGTGGAAAATTACAAGACGTGTTTATAAACCCTATGTAACGAACCCCCCCCCCATCTTTTTTCTTTTCTACTATATATCCACTTATACTTGTATTTCTTTAGAATCTATATCTGTAAGATATATAAATATATCTAATTTAAGTGACCAGTATAACTTGATCTTTCTAAAGGTTTAAATATAGGCCGTTTAATAAATTTATGGCGTGATCGTCTTAGTTAGGACCCTTTTTTACGTTGTGTTTGTATAGTAACTTAGTTCTTTTAGGTGTATCTTGGAAGAATGAATATTCACGAGAGCAATCGAAAGCTGTTGGTAGTGTCTTATAAGCTAAAGAACCCCGTTCACGAAGACAGAGCTCAAAAAGGTTAAGAACAATAAATTGTCCCTATTCCACTTGTACTCGTATCTGGTTCACAACAGTCAATTCCTTATTAATTAATCCCTTCCCGCTTAGAAAAGGCTCACAATATTTATATCAAATACCAGTTACAAGGGCTTCGCTCTCCCACATTTTAAAAAAAATGTGGAGGAGGTACACGGCCCCACACACGCCGCGCACGGTGAGCGCCAACCATTTTAATGCGCTCCCCCCGAATGGTACGCAAAGTTGGGAACTGGACCGTAGTCCACAGCAAAATAACTGGCGAACCAGTAAAAGAGGACTTGGCCCCTTGATAGTGCGTAAGCACAAACATCGACCGAAGTCGCGCATGTCAATGCGTGTAAACGCCATACAGAATACGATCAAATCCAGCCACAGTGAATGTACGTCACACGGGTTAGGCAACAATAGGCACACTGACCATAAAAAGCCCTCCGTGAGCGCCACCACCTGCCAGACCGCCGTTTCTGCAGACGTGATGTAAGTGTAAGGCATCACCACCAATTGCATGGTCAGCACGGCCAATTGGCCGCAGAGCGTGTCATGAGTCTACCGCTCACCTCAAGGGAATGGGGTCCCACGTTGCGCGGCTTTCGGCCGCAGCCTTGAGAGCCTCCTCAGATTCTCCCTCCAGCTACCACCCGCATGAGGTCGACACATATGCTCCACCAACCAATACAATGGCAGATATAGCCAATAGGCAGTTATAAGATAATATTAATAATTCGCCATCAGAAAGGGTTTGTGTCACTGACGTTGAGTATATGCATTTTTCGATCATGTTTGTCTCACCCACCAACAAGTTGCCTTCAATCTCTCAAAGGTGGGAACTTTATAGAGATATATTATTAAGTTGTTATATAAAACATCATGGAGGGCAGACAGTCTGCAGCCCCGCAATGAAGGGACCCGACTTGGGCAAAGCTACTTAGGTTGTGAGTCAAACCAAGACGCAGAGAGCGCCATTGAGAATAGCGACCCGCCAAACAACCATCGTAGAGACGCAATGCTACAGAATGCAACAAGCATCAATACGACTATCGTCGGGCTTACACCATCCCAAGGTCCCCCATACAGTCCCAGCAGACATCACCACCCGCATAGCTCTATCGACCAGAACCACAAGATGCATCGAATCAGGTGCAGCACACCCGCAGATCCATCACAAGACACAATACTGCAAGTAGCAGTAAGCATCAATGCAACTATCATACGGATGGCGCCCCCTCACAACACACCCACATGATCCCTATCGACTTTGGTAACAAAATTTGATAATGTTGTTAACTAAAAATACCACCAACGTATCATAGTAGTACGGTACTAAGACGTCAGTAGCCAAAACTCCACGTATCATAGCGCTATTGCACTAAGACATGAAGTTGAGTATGCTTGCTGCACTTAAAAGTACTACCAAACACACTCACCCTAATCCGAAAGATAGCCGACGTATCATAACGCTATGCGCTAAGACGCCGCCCACAACCGGTAGGGGTGTGCGATGTCCACGGGCAAGTCGTATTGCTACAACAAACCCGCTTACCACCGGCACTAAGATGATATGTCTAGGACACATCGGTTAGTGAGTCCAAGTTTACCTCGGTCTCAGAGGCTGCGAAGCAACCTACACGCCACTATAATAATCCTTTTCAAGTCCCATTTCTTTCAATATAATGCTTTTACATATTTGAGACCTTCCACATATTTGCTTTATTTCATAGACCATACTACTGTATGTCTTATTCATATGGGACTTCAAGTCATAACTCTGCTATCTAATGCTTATGCATCATAGAGACCTTCTATATTAATGCTTTGGTTCGTCAGACCTTACTATGTTAAGTCCCTAATATAGGACTAGTCATTGTGCAACCTTAGTACTAGCAGTCGGTCAGCCGACCACCCCATATATATGTACAACCTTGGGTATGTGTCTCCGACAACGCCCCAATATAAGGGAACATTACAAGAACACGTTCATTAACTTAGAAATTTTCCAATTATTACACGAACACCTTCATCAACTTAGGAAAAATTTTAATCCATTTTTTCTATTATATTACAAATGTTATTTATCTTTGTTATTGCAATATAATCGCCTTGTATTTATATGATTTGATACATTTTGAACATTTTAAGCAGGTTTTTAATAAATTTAGAGATTTTTAGAGACATTTTATGCGTTTACTAATATATATAATATTCAATATTCCAAATGGATATTTTTGAACTCTATGCTTATTATTTGCATTTTATTGTTTAAATTATAATTTCTAAGACATTTTTAAATGTCTGTATAATGAATTTAATTATTATTTATTAATAATAATTATGAGGCGTCACACCTAACTTCTGTTTATTTTTGAAGATTATTGTCAGTATGTCTTAGAGGCTTAAGTATATTATGCTCACTCGATGGGTCGTCCACTTTCCTTTAATATAGTCGACAATGGCGGTGGCTACCCCATGCGTCATTTTTATAGAATAAGGGTGACAAACGAGCACACAGTCCACCTGATGATAAGTGCATGCTGTGAGCCTATCTACATCTATCTTCGATTAAGAATCAAAATGCAGATTCAATGCCACCCCTGAGGACTAAGATGAAATGCCTCGTTTCCAGTAAAAAGTGTATTTGGTTCTCTACGCTCATCATACAAAACACAGCTGCATAAAGCTGCTATTTTACCCTGGTATTCTATGAGAGCGTGGTTCTTACCCGTAAGAACCGACCCATTCGTACTACATCCATAATATAGCTGCAGCACGGTCTGCCACGTATAAAACTCATACGTCTCACTTGTGAACAGTTTCTACTTGTGGGAGCTGGTCTTTTCGGGCTCGTTATTCACTGGTAAGCTTCAAATTTTAATGTTTTTTAGTTTATTATACAACATGCTTGATTTACCACCATAGATGTATACTATTATATTGTGTGGAATCATATTGTAATTTTACCTTCGAGAGAGAGAGAGGAATACGATAAAAGCAAGTTAAATAAAAGCCTATATTAAAGACATTTGACAGACGAAAATTTAATTTCTAACGTCAAAGAAATAAATATTCATTTAATTTCATCTCAAAGTTAATAATTTTCCGTACACCGGTTCGCAAAAACAAGACATTCTCAGAAAAGAAGTAAAAAGAATTTTTGGAGATGTTTAAATGCCATGTTACATTTTATTCTTCAACTTTGTACAACTTTTATTGAATCAATTTAATGTCAAAAGTCTATTAATGTTTCTTTAAATGTCAGTTTAACTATAAAACAGTAGCCTGTGGGTTTTAAGTGCAGAAAGTGAGTTATTTTCTCTCTCATTGTTCTCAATATAATGATCTCATTTATACTAAACTTTTTTTTTTAAATTACATACTGGATTGACTTCCTGTATGTCTTGCTAGGTCGTCACTCCATCTAGTGGGGATATATCCGTTCCTAAAATTTGTTACGTTCCTAAAAATGAGGTGTGAAA
The DNA here is from genome assembly GCA_963668995.1 of Parnassius mnemosyne. Lineage (NCBI taxonomy): Eukaryota > Metazoa > Arthropoda > Insecta > Lepidoptera > Papilionidae > Parnassius > Parnassius mnemosyne. The sequence goes on along the minus strand of CAVLGL010000115.1, from coordinate 43,176,366 downwards.
ATATCCGTCTCCTTGAAAAGGTCATGTAGCGATTCACGATGCCGCAAGTTGTATATTGCTTTTGCAAAATGTATATATTATTTCCAATACATTGGCGTTCCACCACTGTGCGATTTAGAAGATGTTTTCTTCCTTGCACAACTTCCTTGTGGAATCGATTACCATCAGCGATTTTTTCGGACCGATACGACTTAGGGATCTTCAAGAAAAGAGCCTACTCCTTTTTAAAAGGCCGGCAACGCATCCCCTGTTTCCCCTGGTGTTGCAGTTGTTCATGGGCGGCGGTAATCACTTACCATCAGGTGAGCCGCATGCTCGTTTTCCCCCTCTCCTATAAAAAAAATACAGCTGTAAATCATACACATACGACACAAACATACGATAATTTGGAAGTAAGCAAAGTAGACTAATTTAGCCGTTTCATCAGGTCATTAGTATTTATAATACTAATGTATTGTAGTTAAAATTACAGACTTTAATTTCAAAGCTAGTTTATTAATATGTGCTCCTCACTGGACCTTGGAATCAATAGCATTTCCAAGAAATACTTTTTTTGTTAAATATTTCAAAATTAATTACTAATTTTCTGCTACGTATTAAACTATTGAAATTGTAATTTTATTTCCAAGTTTAAAAGAAACTTAATTGCTGCATAGTATTTCGAAAATATATCCAATATTTAGTCAGTTCCTTCCAGTGAACAGTCGTTTATTTAAAGTTTAAATAATAATGAAGTATCGTCAGCAAACGAAACTATCACAGAACTTTTTTCATTATCCAAAGAAGATCGTTTATGTATACCAAGATAAAAAACAGCCAAGTATAGAACCTTGAGAGACACAATTTCATCATACAAATCATTGAAGCTATACCATTAATTGCACCACTTTGCTATCTTTTGGTTGGAGATACAATGGTCTAATATTTAATATTAAATTTATTTTTTTATTTCTGGAAAGCATTAGTAATACAACACAACCACAACTAGAAAATTATAGATTATATCAACAATTATGTCCTCTCAACAAAAGAAGGCCATCTGTTCTTAGTGCAATGGGCTTCCTTAAACCTGATCTCAAGAGGCAGCGCTTCACGCCTTGATGCGCTAAAGTGCACAATCTGCATTCAATGTGACCGTGAAGAAAGATTGTTGTGCGGTAGGAATGTATTTGTATTATAATCATAATAAACTATTTAATAAAATAAACGAACACTTATCGTACGACAGCCACGGACGACTCCTGTGAAAATAATTAATGGACAGTAGCGTAGCAAGGGGGGATAAGTGTGTGAGCCATGACCCCGGACGGCAGATTTCAGGGCTGAGATGACGAATCATCCAAAAAAAAATTATGGCAAAATGATTCGAATCAACGTTCGAATAATCGATTCAAATTTAAGATCAATTCACGGGATCGATCTATTGCTTACGTCCGATTAAAAGTAACGACTTTTGCAAATGCAGCTTTAACAATTAAATTAAAAACTCAAAGAATCTGTAAATTAATAATATTTATATACCTAAAATAATACAAAAACATTACAGGAGACTTTTACTGGTTCTATATTTTAAAGATCTTTGCGAAAATGGGTTGGAAGAGGGGCGATGAATGACTGATAGTAATTTTTGCTTTCACAGTTCGGGGCGGCAGCAACTCAAGCTACGCAACTGGGTTAAGTGTACGAACAATGAACTGAAAAATCGTGAATTCGAATCTGCTATTTAAATGTTGCTATCAAACACTACTAACACAACCAGCAAAAAAATCAAACTATCCCTACAACGAAAGAAACCCATACTCAGCAGTAGACTTCTAGAGGCCGGAGAGATAGAAAAAAAGTAATATATAGAATATGATATCGCATGAGAAGGATCTCACGCGATATCATAGATTTTAAGTATTGTCACATAAAAATGTCTTGTCAAAAATTTTGTAATTCCCGTATTGCAAAATACGGGTAACAAACAATCACTGAGTCCACCTGCTGGTAAGTGGATGCTGTGGCCCATAGGCATCTACATTCTCGATTAAGAAGCAAAATGCAGATGCGATGTCACCGCAGATGATTTAGATGGAATGCCTCGTTTCCAGTAAAAAGGGTATCTGGTTCTTTACACTCACCATAGGATACACAGCAGCATACCTGCATCCATTGACTTCCTGCATGTCCTACCAGGTCTTCACTCCATTACGTGGGACATGGACATTATACATGATCTTTGTTTTGTCCATCTTAAGACCTATCCCTTGGGAGGCACTATTGAAGTCATTGAGCATAGTGCTTAGGTCCTCCAGCGATTCTTCAATAAGGACTATATCGTCGGCAACTCGAAGATGAGTGATGTACTCACCATTGACGTAAATACCGTATCCTTTCCAGTTCAGTACCTTGAAAACGTCTTACAATGCAGCGGTGAAGAGTTTAGAGGATATTACATCACCCTGTCTTACACCTCTCTGCAGTTAGATAGGTTTCGTAGTCTAGTTCTGTGTTCGGATAACCATCGTAACACTACTGTACAAACACTTCAACACTTCGATATACCGACAGTCAACTTGGCACCGTCGAAGGGACTGCAGCACCGCCCAAATTTCGACAGAATCAAAGGCTTTCTCATAGTCCACATACGCAAGACAATGTGAAGCATAGTACTTTTCGGTCTTCTGTAAAATTTGCCGAAGGGTATGTATGTGGTCAATGGTAGCACCATCATTAGTATTATTTATAATAAATTAGTTTTAAGATTTTAAATTAACTGACATTTAACAATAAAGTGATTTTTTTGACGGATAATGTTTATTATACAATTAACGACTTAATGAAATTAATTTTAAAGACAAGTTAATTGTCCAAAATGAAATTAGATAGCCTTTTTTTAGATATTTTACGTCCAATACGGACAGCATAGTGATAGTAATATTTACGTAATAAGTAATAAAATCTTTTGTAACCTATGCTCCATAGAAAAAGGTTTTTCATTTGATTTGACCTCTTCGGGTTTCTTGCTTGACGGACGAAGAGGTTTTCTAAACCAGTAGTTAAATTTAAAGTTACTCTTAAGTACTACTTCTAATCTATGTTGAAAAAAATTATTCTTTTTTATAACATAATTTTTTTATATTCGCCACTATATTTATGAATACAAACTATTATTTCTAGAGCCTTCATACAAAATTATTTATTTCTAGAGCCAATGCGTATTGCTCAATCTAGTGCAACATGTATAGATAACATTTTTACAAATGTGAAGCCGTTGCATAAATGTATAATTCAAAAATTAAGTTCTGATCACTGCGGACAGGTAGTTTCGTTACCTTATGTTCACAAAAAGCAAGTAGATGAGAAAGTTGTGTTTGTTCCAATAAATGCACGTCGCTTGGAGAAATTTAGAAGTAACATAGTGAGAAAACTTCCATCACTATCATACCAAAATGATCCAATTTTTTTGTATGAAACATTATTTAAGCTTATTTGCAATGAACTTAATAATACTTTTATTTATAAACATTCTCCTTGAACAATCGGAAGTCATTTAATGAATGGGCGACAGTAGGAGTCCATAAGAGCAGACATAGGTTATATGATCTTTACCATGAAAGGTCATATAATCATAGCGTCGAATTTAGGGAATATGTGAAAAAATATTCAAAAATATTTAAAAGAGTGTGCTCCACAGCCAAGTCTTTGCATTTGAGCAACAAAATTAAGACGGCTTCTAATAAAATTTAAATGACATTGAGTATAATTAATAGCGAAACTGGTAAGATCAACTCTCGCAATTAAAACTACCAGTTAAGTGTTAGTAACAAATTAACCGAATTAGATCAGGACGTTGCAATGGTTTTTGAGAAATATTTTACTGATATTCCGATATTAATCACTAAGTCACTGAATTCTTCTCCTGCGGTCGCCGAATCATTACTTAAACAAAATGTAAATGCGTGTACAAAGAATTTTGCATTTCATAAAGTATCATCCAAAGATATTGTAAAATATTTTAAAACTATTTATGTTAAGAAAACTGCGTATCTGTGGGGGATTTCCGTTAAAGTTATTGCGTCTATAATAGATACAATCGCGCCTCATTTAGCTATTATTTTTAATACTAGTATCGAATCTGGTGTGTTTCCTGATTTAATGAAGTATAGTAAAGTAATACCTTTATTTAAATCTGGTAGTACATTAGACCCCGCCAATTTTAGACCTATTTCTGTACTACCAATACTAAGTAAGATTTTTGAAAAAATTATTGTTGATCAAATGTTAAATTTCTTTAATATAAATAATTTACTTCATAAAAATCAATTTGGTTTCACAAGGTGGTCGCTCGACAACTGATGCCGGTGTTGAGCTGATTAAATATATATTTAATGCATGGGAGAATTCACAGGATGCTTTGGGTATATTTTGTAACCTATCCAAAGCCTTCGATTGTGTTCACAATGAAACATTAATCAGGAAACTTCAACACTACGGTGTAAGAAGTGATGCTCTTAAATTAATTATTTCATATTTAAGTAAGAGAACGCAAAAAGTTGTCATTAACAGTATGAGTTCTTCCGGGTCGATGGTACAAATGGGCGTGCCTCAATACTCAATTCTCGGCCCCTTTCTGTATCTTGTATACATTAATGACTTACCATACATAGTAGGAGATAACCATGATATAGTATTATTTGCAGATGACACTTCTTTAATTTTCAAATTAAGTCGACAATTGCTAAAATATGACGAAGTAAATAATGCTATATCTAAATTAGTAAATTGGTTCAATGTTAATAATTTGCATTTAAATGGCACTAAAACGAAATGTATGAAATTTATGACTCCAAATGTCAAACAATTAAATACTAATGTAATTTTAAATGGGGAGAAACTGAGTCTTGTAGATACCACCATTTTTCTTGGAATCACACTAGACGCGAAGCTTCAATGGAGCCCCCATATATCAAAACTAGCAAGCAGACTTAGTTCTGCAGCATATGCCGTAAAAAAGATTAGAAGTCTAACTAGTGTTGAAACAGCTAGACTAGTTTACTTTAGCTATTTCCATAGCATATTGTCGTATGGTATTTTGCTATGGGGACACGCAGCTGACACTGAAATTATATTTGTTTTACAGAAGAGGGCCATAAGAGCAATTTATGATTTAAAGCCTAAAGAGTCGCTGCGACAAAAATTTAAGGAAATTAATATATTAACTTTGGCCTCTCAATAAATTTATGAAAATGTAATGTACGCACACAAAAATAAAAGTAGTTTTACAAAAATAAGTGATATTCATTCTGTAAATACTAGGAACAGACACAAGCTAGTAGTACCAGTTACTCGACTCCATCGAGTCAGTAATTCATTCTTGGCGATGTATACGTTCTTACAACAAAATTCCAGAAAATATACAAAATTTGACCTGCTCAAAGTTCAAAAACTTTATTAAACTAAGTTTGTAAAAAAAGGGTTATTATAATATTAATGAATTTATAGATGATAATAACCCCTGGAAATGAGGTGATTGCTACCAAGCTATTTCTAATTGGTTGTGTTGTTAATTTGTGTAACATACATGATTGTAAGCTGTTATTTAAAAAAAGTCCCGCTGGGTTTCTTGCTGGTTCTTCCCAAGACAGAGGTTTTTTTTCCGAACCAGTGGTAATTATACAATAGAGTGACTTTCAATATGTATTATTTATAACCTATATTGAATAAAAAAGTTTCTGTTTCTGATTCTGTTTCAAACATACTTCGAAGCAAAAGCAAAAGCGGGAAGATTGTATTCGGTTTTAAACGCATGAACAAGACTAAAAGCCGAAAAATCTTTTTAAAAATATTTTAGAAATTAGAAGTGCGTGCTTCACTATAATAGAATAATGAATGAAAATATTTTCTTATTGCTGTTTAACCTACCTACCTAATAGGTCTGTTTTCATGTGTAACAGATATGGTCAGTTTTATATAGACTTTAAAGTAGTATAATGTATTACTGCTCATGTTCAACTAATTCAAAGTTAACTTTACAACAAATGCATTTTTAGAATTAGGTAACAAATGAGCACACAGTTTACAGTCAGTGGTAACTAGATGAATAGTAGATTAGAATATAATCATTTTTATTCAATATACACATTACAATACATAATACTTATTGAAAGTCATTTTTTAATTTTACCACTGAATCGCAAAAAACCTCAGTTCTGGGAAGAACCATCAAGAAACCCAGAGGAACTTTTTGTAAAAAGCACAATTTACAATATAATATTTTATACAATTATTATGAACACATTTACAAACAGCATGGTAACGATCACCTCTTTCCCAGGGGTTATTATCAGCCATGTACTCTATAGTAGTATATGTATAATAATCCTTACTAGACGATTTTTGCTGATTAAGTAATTTAAACCTTTTGATAGAAAAGGATGCTGTGGCCCATGGACATAATATCTCTGCTTGATTAGTAATCTCAATTACAAATTTTACGTGGTAGAGCTATATCATTAAGGATCATGCACTATCAGTTTACCAGCGTAAAATAGCAGTTTAATGCTACTGTGTTTTGTATGATCTAGTGTGTCTGTTGCCATGGTTAGTAATGCGCACAGCAAAGGAGTAGAATACTTGCTCAGTCTTTACCTCCGATTACTATGTTGTCTGTCTTCAAAACAAGTCTTTTATTACGCTAAGACTTTGGTTGATATGTTTGTGTTCATTATTAATATTTGCGAGAGCTGTTACAGCCGAATATAACATGACAGAATTATATGGTGTTGCGTCATCTTGTAAGACGTATTTATGTTAAAGATAGTGATTTTCTTACTGTAATCAAGACTTGATTATTTTTTACATAACTTTATGGGTATATCTTATGAAAGGTCTAATCATTGATTGTAAGATTAAAGCGTTGTGTTGGGTCGTTAATTTGCATGATCGCCGGTAATTAAGTAAGTAGATAATTATGAATTAGCAGAAGATATGGTGGTATCTTGTTTATAATTCCGTTAGAGTCTAACTAGAAATTGATGATCGCTGCTCCAGATGCTTGCACCTTTGACTCTCCCTGCCACTTATTTGACTACATTTTAACTGACAAAAACGAGACATTTATCGGAGCTTATGAGACCTTTTTGACACTTCTCACGGACGACTCTTAAGACACTCACGGAAAGAAACGTTGATGGATGATTTTCTTACACCACGTACGCTGCACAATGGTGATATAAGTATTTCTATCATCATTAATTCGTGGTAAAACCATGCTGCAGCTGTATTATGGTTGCAGCACGAATGGGTCAGCTCGACCGGGTTAGGACTACGCTCTCACAGAATACCAGCGTAAAGTAGCAACTTAATGCTGCTTTATTTCGCATGTTGAGTGTAAAGAACCGGAGATCCTTTTTACTGTAAACGAGGCATTCCATCATAGTTCACAGGATCAACAAAGCAATTGAATTTTAATTCATAATCAATGATAGGTGACTCGGGTTCACAGTATTCACCCACCATCAGGCGGACTGTGTGCTTGTTTGTCACTCTTATCTATACAAATAAATAAAATTGAAGTGTCTGTGCGTAATGTCAAAATTACAGCTTTTTACTAAATGCATATGAAAATATATAACAGAAATACAATTTAAAATTTTTGTCTGTTTGTCTGTTTATTCCGGCTAATCTCCGAAACAACTGGACCGATTTTGATGGGACTTTCACTGACAGATATCTTATGTCATAAGGAGTAACTTAGGCTACTTTTATTTTAGAAAAAGAATAAGGGTGCCTCGCAAAAAAATTAAAACCCTAAATTACACGCGGGTGGAGTCGCGATTACAGCTAGTTCTACATAAAAAAAAACAGATCTCTTTCATTTAATTCCTTATAATTGTTTGCTTAAAATATCCTAACCACGTTCAGTCAGGTTAGTCAATCGGAACACAATTTCACGTGTCACGATCTTTCTCTATCAGTTTTATTTTTGTTTGTTTGATAGAAGCTTTATTATCGTAATAAAAATTTTGCCATATGTACAATGTATCGTAAAATTTATTATAATAGAAATAAAAGTAAAACGTTGTTGCTTTTATGTTGCGCTTTTAGAAGGAGATATTGTAGTATTTAGATGTGCGGGCTGTTAAACTGTGCCATATATTATTTACGGCTGCTGATTACAGCTGATTTTGTGGCATTGTCCTGCATAATGTGAGATGTTTGGCCACCGTTTAGTGCAATACAATGCAATACAATACCCTTTACTAAACACTAAGGAAACAAATAACATCACAAGAAACAAACATAGAGGGAAAAACAAAAGGCTGTTTTATTGCTATACAGCAATTTCTTCCAGACAACCTATACCTGCAATAAATCTATTAAAAAATATAAAACTTTTCATATTTAAATAACTTTACATATATGTCTGTTACTATACAAATTTAAAGCAGAATTTAAAGTTTAGTAGGCAGTCGCATATCCCGTTATTAATAACGTCCAGGTTCGTTGTGTCGTAAGAGAAGACAGACGGAAACACATCAGGAGATGGGCAGCAGCATCGTCTCAATTACGACTGAATTAAAAAAAAACTGCGCTTGCCAACCCGCTTACCAAGCGTAGTAACTATGGCAAATATCCCCCCATGAGACAATCTATGGGGAAGGCCTATGTTCAGCTGTGAACTTTAATAGGCGGTAAGTATTAAAAAATTTTCTCTTACAATTATTACCACCGGATATTCCACGCGCGTAGTTATAGGATAGGATGTGCAAAATTTAACCAAGCTCGTCAGTTACCTCTATTCTATACAAGATTTCCACGTACGTATTTCGTATTAAATGACTAATAATAATACAAGATGGCGTTAGTTTTTAAATACATTGCTTAAATTTTTCAATTGTTAACGCTTCCAAATCAAAATATATGTATACCTACGGTCTTATCACCCCGAAATCTAAAAGTGAATTCTTCCGTATTTGCTACCCGATGCAGGTGGCTCAGGACCGTGCTTTGTCGCTTTCCTTGGTGGGGAACTATATTTAAATTCCAAATTCAAATTTATTTGTTTGGGAATACAAATAATAAGACAGAATAGAGCTGCTATATTTAGCAGTGGACTACTACTAAGTATACTAGTCAGAGAATAATAATGACGATGAAGTCATCATTAGTGCATAGCTGTCTGATATTAAAATATTTAGTTTTAAAATAAACTACGCTTAACATTTTGTGAGTAAGAAAGAACCTCAATATCAACTTAGCTCCAAGTGTGTATTGAATGTGAGATGTTATTCTGAAAACATGAATGTACTGTACTGTATTAGAATACAATGGGCACATGATTCCTATTATATTTGAAACGTTGAATAAAACTATTTTTTACGAATTTTATCGCGTTTAGTTTACTATTTTATTTCTCGACGTTTTGGGTGCTTTACAGCAACCCATGGTCACGGGGGGACTGAGATGTTTGACGCCCTGATGTCACAGTTAGCCCGGCTACCTTCAGTTTTTTTTTTTTTAAATAGTTTTACTCAATATGTAGTGTTCACATATATTTCTATTTTTATATTTGAAACGTTTACACTCAATATTAATATTGATTTATCAATAACTATTCGTACCGCTACCAGTAAGGCATCACTTATACGCCTGCTTTGGAATGACTACCTTAAACTGCAATAGCGTTAATCTCTCTACTCATGTACTTGTATCTGCCTTGTACTTAATATGCGGAAACTTAATAGATACATATATTTATGTATGATATAATATTTATTTGTGTTTTTACATGCCTCTATGTTATTTATGTATGCGTGTTTGTTGTGTATGTATTGTATTATATTTACTATTTCTAGTACATTATTGTTATCTTAATATTTTCTAAAACTTTTACACTTTGTACACTATTAATATTTTCTGATCAACCTGGGTGTAGACTGGCAGAGAATACCCTGTGATACAAAGTCAGCCTTTTTATACGCGTCTTTGTGCAAACAAATCATAAATAAATATATATATGCTTTACTTTAAATTAATTTCAAATATCAACTTTCCCAGAACTTAAAATTATTTCCAAGTACTGAATAACACAAATGTTTAACGAGTAAAAATTACATTTTGGAATAACTTTAAGAATATTTTTAAAGTTGAAAAACATTTTGTGGAAAGTTACTTAAAAGTAAAAGTGCTTCATATATTAAGAAAATTGTGAATCTGTGTCGAAGCCTTAATTAGCTTTTTCTATATAAAATTAGACTAAAGAGTCACATCGCACCCGTAAAGATCACTTCAAATTATTTTTTTATTTAAAATAGAAATGTACCGTAAGTAGATCGGCGTAAAAGATATTTTTTGCCAAATAAATGTTGAAGTAAATTAAATATAATATTTTGAGGTTTACACAAAATATTTTTCACAAAATTATGATTTTCCTTTATTTCATTACGCATTTTATAATATTTTCTCGTTTCTTCTGGTATTTGCTATACCAGTTGAACTCAGTCTTTTCTAATGTATTATGCAGATTAATCGTAAACGTATATAATAATAATTGAAGTAAATACCGCTATTTCAGATTTTATTATAAAGTATAAGATGCAAATAAATTTGTTTGTTGTTTACGGAAATTTACTTAAAAAATAACGATTTTACTTTAAACGTACAATTTTCTGATATCTTTAACCAATTTTCTTATATAAAAGATAAACGAAGATGTATTTTATCTGGCAAGTAGCCCAGCTAAAGATTCTATTGCAAAATTCTCAAATAAATCTAAGGAAGAAATGTAATGTGACATTACACTTCTTATTTTCTATCTATTCTATCTAGTACTGTAAATACTTATCTATATTGTTAGATAGTTTGATAGCTATATTTTTTTATAAAATTGAATCGAAGCATCAATCTTTCGCATTTAAATTTTTATACATATTTAAACTGATTTTTAATTTTTTTACTTTTAACTAGGATAAATTTAGGTATTTATGGGACCACAGCATTTACATTACATCAGGTGGACTGTGTGCTTATTTGCCACCCTTATTTCCATAAAAAACATTGTACTTTATTTTCACAACAGTAAGTTAAGACATAGGACATAGGAAATACCTTTACCGTTACAACCTATTAAAGTCTACTGCAGAATATAGGCCTCCCCCATAGATTGCCTTACAGAGAGGGGATATTTGCCATAATTACCATACTTGACAAACGGGTTAGCACCCACAGTTTTTTATTTTTTATTTTTAGTCATTATTGGGAAGACGCTGTTGCCCATCGCTTGATTCAAATTATGAGTTACAGGTATAGTAGTCATTAAATAACTACATATAAATTTCATTCATTCATTTATTCATTCATTACAGCATAAATTTATATAAATTAATTAATTTAGACTTATTACGTAGTATTATGTTTAAATATAATATACTTAAACTAGTATATTTAAACATAAATATCACAAGTACCGATATGGTAAAACAATAATTTAAAATTTTGTACAACTGACTTCAATATAAATTATTAAGGAGAACTTAAAAACTATTGGTCAAACCTTGATCAAATTTATATGGGAAGCACCTGCTTTCAAATAAAAAAGAATCATCCAAATCCGTTCAAGTTGCACAAAGTTATGAGGTTACACAAAGTTACATATAAAAAAAACCATACAGTCGAATTGAGTACCTCCTACTTTTTGGAGTCGGTAGAAAATAAATTCAAGGTGCTTCTACGCGAAAATAATATTTTGAAATATTATTTTCACTGCAGTATGTCAATAAGTAGGATTTTGCGAAAATTCATTAACTTAAAGATGAGAAAGTTTAGTTAGTTACTTCTATATTATTAGACACGAAAATACCTAATGGAACGTAAATGTAGCCCGATAAAACTGCATACCAAGTTTTTGATTAAGTAAGAAAATAAAGTGGCGTTGTCACCCCTAAGGACTAAGATAAGACGTCTTGTTACCAGTAAAAAGGGTTATCTCCTATCTGTTACCTTAGAGTAAAAAAATAATATAAAGCACCTTAAAAAAAGAAGCCAATACGGCCGGTATCTTACTAAAAAGTAGCGGGATGCCAGTTTATCTTCACCATATCAGCATAAACAAAATACTTCTATCGACGTTATCTAGAAAAGGCTTTGTAACTTTGGCAGTTGTTCTTTATTTTGTATGTTTTATATTCAAGATGAAATCGAGATAGTGTATCTATACAAATTAATAAAATTGAAGTGCTTGTACTCGTAATGTCAAAATTACAGCTTTTTGCTAAAGGCATATGAAAAAATATACAGTACTTATAAAAAACTAAATATTTATACATTTTTGTCTGTCTGTTTGTATAATTAATAGAATCAGGCGTTACTTTGCGGAAATCCATTATATAAAAGCTTTTACAAAAATTTACTTCGCAAATATCCGCGTTATAAAATAAAATGATGTGTCTTACCTAGTATGAAGAAGCACCTCCCACCCTCCCTCAATTGCGTGCACTATCCCCGTCACCACTAATCCCAGCACCGCTACTTCCAACACCACTACACTAGGCAAGACACACCACTGACGATAATACGACACGTGTTTCGCCTCTACACGAGGCATCCTCAGGTGATATAGACTCTACGGTGGCTAACCGCTAAGTGAGCGGCGAGCCAAAACAAGTGCCTTTTATACAAACCGATGACGCAACCGCTCTCTACCTAACGAGCGAGCGATTGCGTCATGCGATAAAACATGCGACCAATCACCGCTGGACTTACGCAGCCGTTTGTAAAATTAAAAACAAACCGCCGCGCAACGCCCACATTATTAGAGAGCAGGCTTGAAGATATTTAAGAGAGGTGAGTTAGTAACATTTGTTTGTTCATTCAGCAATGCAACGGTATTATTATTACTTTTTAATATCTCTAACTGTTCCAGCACACACAGCCGCAGCCCTTTATTACACGTATGTAAGACTTTAAAGGAGTGGTCGTTGGCTAGGTTGTGTCCAGTGTCCAAAAGATGTTTGGCAAAATGGGATTTATCGGGATTGCAATTCCTGTACGCGGCTAAATGCTCTTTATAACGTGTCTCGAAATTGCGACCAGTCTGACCCACGTAAACGGCGTGGCATTCGTCACAAACAAGTTTGTAAACACCTGACTTTTGACGAATATCTAACTTATCTTTACTATTACAGATATTTCTAAGAGAATTGTTTGTTTTGAACGCCACATGAACGCCGTTTTGTCGAAGAGTATTAGCTACTTTTTCAGATATGGGGCCTAAGTAGGTCAAACTGCTCACATATCGATGAACACTTTGAGGTTGAACCGCGTACAGAGAGTTGCGAATAACATGCTTTTGTTTCTTTTTAATTAAATTGTTAATGAGATTTTTTGAAAAACCGTTAGAGACCGCTATTTGATAAATTATATTAAGTTCTTTTAAATAATTTTCTTTACTTAATGGGACAGTGAACAAACGGTTAATGTAACAATAAAAAGCGGCTACTTTATGTTGCCATGGATGACATGATGACGCGGGGATGACCGTGTCGGTGTGAGTTGGCTTTCGATAAATTTGGAAAACATGTGACGATTCTTTTCTTGTTATTGTTAAGTCAAGAAAATTAAGGGAACAATCTTGTTCCAATTCAAGTTTAAATTTAATTTTGTCATGGACTCTATTTATTTTATTGAGGAAAACATCCAGTTGTCTCCTTGTGCCAGTCCAGCAAATAATTATGTCGTCTACATATCGATAGTAATATAAGATATTTTGATTGACAACTATATGTTGTTTTTCGAAATTATCCATGAAAATGTCCGCCATAAGGGGACTTAGAGGGGACCCCATAGCTAACCCTTCTTTTTGTAGATAGAAACGGTTATTAAACCGGAAATAGTTTTGTTTCATACAGAGAGAGGTTAAGTTAAGAAGATCATTTGTTTCCCCGGGATGTAGACGACGTTTTTCAAAGAGATCTGCGAGTATACGCAAACAGTCAGGGGATGGGACATTTGTGAAAAGACTATCAACGTCTAAAGATAACAATATGGATTTAGGAGGAATACGAATATCTTTAATTTTGGAAATGAGATCTAAGCCATTTTTTAGGCTGTAAGTGGGGTTGAATCCAGATTTCTCTCGAAGGAGGAAGTTTAATTTTTTAGCAAGGAAATAAGCTGGTGCACCAATATATGAGACAACTGGACGAATAGGAACATGTTCTTTATGTATTTTTGGTAACCCATATAAAATGGGTGCTTGAGGATTCATTGGAACAAGATTGCTCCGAGACAAGTTATGATCGGGAAAAACATATGATGACTGTTGTATGTATACATAACTTAATATCCGAAGTAAACTTTTTGGTTGGGTCAGACTCCAATAGCTCAAAGTCATCACCTTGGATAACATCGTTAACTTTCTGGCTGTACCCACTACTCTCCATAATAACAACAGTATTGCCTTTATCGGCTTTAGTAACAATAAGGTCGTTTTCCCTTATTCTCTGCTTTAGGGACTTAAAAACAGGGAACTCAGGATTGAAATGGGAAGACGTGGGCACAGCCCGAATTTCATTAGCTACCAAACTTTTAACGATGTTATCTTTCCTCCCGATCACAACAGCCACCTCCGCGTCAACAGCCATAGTCTCTAACGATTTTTGGGAGACCGAAGGTGTTAAATTATACTTTAGGCCTTTATGTAAAAGGGACAACTCATCTGTTGGAAACTGGACATCGGAAAGATTTTTAACTCGGGGATAAAATTGGTGATATTCTGTATGTATGTCGTTATTACGATTACGGGATGAAGAGGATACAAGTCGTTGTAATTTACGGGACTGAATTTGATATTTCTCATAAACAGCCATTGAAGCAAGTTCTCTGGCTTTCCCATCCAAAATATCAAATTCAATATTATGTAATTTATATGAAAGTTCAGAGTATAATACTTTAAGGTGGATTTTTAAATTATCTCTATTGGAAAACCAACGACGATACTCCTCATTAAGCCAAATGTTCTGAGCTTTAGAAATAGCAATACTGGCCGCTCGACTATTTGTGCTGCAACGTATTTGAATATAATTGGGAATAACATGAAGTTGTTTGCACTGCTGATTGAACCAAACATTTTGGGCAGCAATACGATGGAGTTTTGTTAATTTGACATAGAGTCTTGCCTGGTCGGCCGTGCTAGCCTTTTTAATATAATTAATAGAATCAGGCGTTACTTTGCGGAAATCCATTATATAAAAGCTTTTACAAAAATTTACTTCGCAAATATCCGCGTTATAAAATAAAATGATGTGTCTTACCTAGTATGAAGAAGCACCTCCCACCCTCCCTCAATTGCGTGCACTATCCCCGTCACCACTAATCCCAGCACCGCTACTTCCAACACCACTACACTAGGCAAGACACACCACTGACGATAATACGACACGTGTTTCGCCTCTACACGAGTCATCCTCAGGTGATATAGACTCTACGGTGGCTAACCGCTAAGTGAGCGGCGAGCCAAAACAAGTGCCTTTTATACAAACCGATGACGCAACCGCTCTCTACCTAACGAGCGAGCGATTGCGTCATGCGATAAAACATGCGACCAATCACCGCTGGACTTACGCAGCCGTTTGTAAAATTAAAAACAAACCGCCGCGCAACGCCCACATTATTAGAGAGCAGGCTTGAAGATATTTAAGAGAGGTGAGTTAGTAACATTTGTTTGTTCATTCAGCAATGCAACGGTATTATTATTACTTTTTAATATCTCTAACTGTTCCAGCACACACAGCCGCAGCCCTTTATTACACGTATGTAAGACTTTAAAGGAGTGGTCGTTGGCTAGGTTGTGTCCAGTGTCCAAAAGATGTTTGGCAAAATGGGATTTATCGGGATTGCAATTCCTGTACGCGGCTAAATGCTCTTTATAACGTGTCTCGAAATTGCGACCAGTCTGACCCACGTAAACGGCGTGGCATTCGTCACAAACAAGTTTGTAAACACCTGACTTTTGACGAATATCTAACTTATCTTTACTATTACAGATATTTCTAAGAGAATTGTTTGTTTTGAACGCCACATGAACGCCGTTTTGTCGAAGAGTATTAGCTACTTTTTCAGATATGGGGCCTAAGTAGGTCAAACTGCTCACATATCGATGAACACTTTGAGGTTGAACCGCGTACAGAGAGTTGCGAATAACATGCTTTTGTTTCTTTTTAATTAAATTGTTAATGAGATTTTTTGAAAAACCGTTAGAGACCGCTATTTGATAAATTATATTAAGTTCTTTTAAATAATTTTCTTTACTTAATGGGACAGTGAACAAACGGTTAATGTAACAATAAAAAGCGGCTACTTTATGTTGCCATGGATGACATGATGACGCGGGGATGACCGTGTCGGTGTGAGTTCGCTTTCGATAAATTTGCTGGACTGGCACAAGGAGACAACTGGATGTTTTCCTCAATAAAATAAATAGAGTCCATGACAAAATTAAATTTAAACTTGAATTGGAACAAGATTGTTCCCTTAATTTTCTTGACTTAACAATAACAAGAAAAGAATCGTCACATGTTTTCCAAATTTATCGAAAGCCAACTCACACCGACACGGTCATCCCCGCGTCATCATGTCATCCATGGCAACATAAAGTAGCCGCTTTTTATTGTTACATTAACCGTTTGTTCACTGTCCCATTAAGTAAAGAAAATTATTTAAAAGAACTTAATATAATTTATCAAATAGCGGTCTCTAACGGTTTTTCAAAAAATCTCATTAACAATTTAATTAAAAAGAAACAAAAGCATGTTATTCGCAACTCTCTGTACGCGGTTCAACCTCAAAGTGTTCATCGATATGTGAGCAGTTTGACCTACTTAGGCCCCATATCTGAAAAAGTAGCTAATACTCTTCGACAAAACGGCGTTCATGTGGCGTTCAAAACAAACAATTCTCTTAGAAATATCTGTAATAGTAAAGATAAGTTAGATATTCGTCAAAAGTCAGGTGTTTACAAACTTGTTTGTGACGAATGCCACGCCGTTTACGTGGGTCAGACTGGTCGCAATTTCGAGACACGTTATAAAGAGCATTTAGCCGCGTACAGGAATTGCAATCCCGATAAATCCCATTTTGCCAAACATCTTTTGGACACTGGACACAACCTAGCCAACGACCACTCCTTTAAAGTCTTACATACGTGTAATAAAGGGCTGCGGCTGTGTGTGCTGGAACAGTTAGAGATATTAAAAAGTAATAATAATACCGTTGCATTGCTGAATGAACAAACAAATGTTACTAACTCACCTCTCTTAAATATCTTCAAGCCTGCTCTCTAATAATGTGGGCGTTGCGCGGCGGTTTGTTTTTAATTTTACAAACGGCTGCGTAAGTCCAGCGGTGATTGGTCGCATGTTTTATCGCATGACGCAATCGCTCGCTCGTTAGGTAGAGAGCGGTTGCGTCATCGGTTTGTATAAAAGGCACTTGTTTTGGCTCGCCGCTCACTTAGCGGTTAGCCACCGTAGAGTCTATATCACCTGAGGATGCCTCGTGTAGAGGCGAAACACGTGTCGTATTATCGTCAGTGGTGTGTCTTGCCTAGTGTAGTGGTGTTGGAAGTAGCGGTGCTGGGATTAGTGGTGACGGGGATAGTGCACGCAATTGAGGGAGGGTGGGAGGTGCTTCTTCATACTAGGTAAGACACATCATTTTATTTTATAACGCGGATATTTGCGAAGTAAATTTTTGTAAAAGCTTTTATGTCTGTTTGTTTCGGCTAATCTCCGAAACGACTGGACCGATTTTGACGGGACTTTCACTGGCAGATAGATGATGTGAGGAGTAAGTTAAGTTACTTTTATTTAAGAAAACAAATCAGGATTCTACGCAAAATAATTAAAAACATGCGTGCGAAGTCGCCGGGAACAGCTAGTTGAATAATAAAATGTATAAAATCTTTTTTACCTGTTAAAAATGTTAGTCAAAACTGCATAAAGCTACCTAAAACTGTATAAAATGCATTAATAGATTATAGAGGTTAAAAAATAGAACTTTTGTTGAGTTGGACTTATTTACATTTATTTTAATGGCAGAAAAAATATTTCTAAGCGGGGTTGCCATGGGTCGAAACAGAAAATTTAGGAGAAATGCTGCCCGAATCCTGGGAATGAATGTCAGCTCCTAGCCAATAATGCCAGTAAAAATCTTAATAAGGCTGTAACTGAAACAAGGCTAGGGATAAGTATAAAAATACGTTGAATTGTTTGTTTTTGGGCATTACTTTATATTTATGTAGAAATACTAGAAAACATTTAATTCAAAAATCAGAAGGGTTGGGAGCGATATTCTTGGCTCTAGTGGCTGCAGGTTGCAGCAAACCATATTACGCCACTGTATATAAAGACGGCTTTGTAATTTATTATTAATCGTTTGGTAGCGGCGCTGCGGCATGTGGGCCTTCGCTTCGATACCCTCACAGAAGTATTTGTTTGACTTACAGATAATTTTTTCAGGTCGGCTGCTTGAAAAAAGTAACCTTGAAAACTTTTTTTTTAAATAAGAAAATTGCTGGCAGAAAAGAAAGTAATATTATATCATATTATGTTTGCTATCAGATAATGGTTTCGAAGCAGCCTTTTAATAAGTTATCTATTCGGAGCATTTTTGATATTTTCAGGGAAGGCGTTTCAGAATTGTGTAGCCTGAATGTTAAAGGACGACTTTAGGAAGCCAGTACTATGCTGGAAAATACTGATGAAAGGGGTACTCTATCTCGAGTAGAATAAAGAAAATGGAAGTTATCTTTAAGATAGTATAGAGTATTCCAGTCGAATAAGAAGAAAACCGAAGTGAAATTTCGGAGTCACACTTTTGCCGAACCATTTAAGCTTAATACGATACGAGTAAATATGGTCATACTTAAGTAAACAAAAATGAACCTTATGTAATTACTTAAAAGGTGCTCCAACTAAGATGTGGGGATAGATCTAGATAGCACATATCTGCGTTATCAATGATAGTTAGATCAATAAAAACAGAAAGAGTACAGAAACAGAAACTTTTTTTCAATATAAATTATAAATAATACTTATTGAAAGTCACACTTTTGTTTAATTACCACTGGTTCAGAAAAAAAACCTTTGTACTGGGAAGAACCAGAAAGAAACCTAGCGGGACTTTTTTATAGAGAATATCATCATTCTTGTACTACACCTACAATCAATAATTTAAATTTGATTTAACAACCGCGATAAGAATATCCACTACCCCATACCATCCTGTGGGTGTCGTAAGAGGCGACAGATGGAAACGAATCACGAGATGAGCAGCAGCGTCTTCCTAATAACGACTGAAAAACTGCTGTTGCCAACCTAGAGGTACGAATCTAACCTAAAAGGCAATCTATGGTGTGGACTACGTTCAGCAGTGGACTATACTAGGCTGTTACGGTAAATGGATTTCACGAAAACCCTAAATCATAGTTGTATGCTTGTTAGCTTCCATGTTTTAATAGAGTTTTTAATAGCAATGTTAAGGTCATAGAAGTCTCATTGCAAATTGAAGATCACATATTATAGATGGTTTGAGCAATTGCCAACTGTAGTGACGGAATACATAAATTTTGTAAACATTAAAGGAACAAATATTATAAAGGTTTAAGATTGTAGTAGCAGCTTATTAAGCAAAACACTAGCATCTATAGAAATTGGCGTCACTTTTAGATACATCAACATTTAATTTAGTATATTAATATATATTTATACTCAAAGACCTTAATAGTATCTACCAATTCTGACAGTGGTAGAGCCACGCGGCAGCTTTTGCTGTCGCACGGATGGACCGGCTCGAACCGGGATGGTACCACGACCTCACAGAAAACCAGCGTGAAGTAGAGGTTTACATCTGCGTTTCGCTTGGTGAGTGCAGGTGGCCGGAGGCCCTTTTTACTGGAAATGAGGCATTCCATCTTAGTCCTCACGGGTGACAACGCATCTACATTTTGATTTGTAATAGAGGATAAATGTAGATGTCTATGGGCCGCAGCAACCACTTACCATCAGGTGGACTGGGTGCTCGTTTGTCACCCTTATCCTATAAAAAAAATGTTTCAATAGGTTCCTGCATAGTTCAGATTTACAGTTGGGCTTGGTAGGTGGCAGTGTGATCAGGTTCCAGAAAAATCCGCGCACGAGCATATCCGCAGGAAAACAAGAGTACGTGACTCACAAATCCTAACGAATAAGTAGATAGGTAGATAGATAGATAGAAAATTCTTTATTGCACTCAAACAAACAAACATTTGGTACAAAGGCGAACTTAATGCCAAAAAGGCATTCTCTGCCAGCTAACCTTTGGTAGTGCGGTGAGAGCTATGACTAGAGCCGCAACAAAGGAAAAAAACCTAACTTATTTTCACATCTTATTCAATTATATAATATAATATAAATATGTTACTTTATGCATATTTACACTTCATATACATATATATAAATGTATATATATATATAAACAAAATACATACTATACCAATAAAAATAATAAAATAAGTAGGCTTCGGATGGAGTAAGAAAGATTCTTGAATGGCAGCCTCGTATATACTACCAGCGCATTGATGAACAAGCCACTACAAGATGGAGTTAAAACCTGTTTAAATCGTCGAGAGAGTAGTCGATAGAACTCAGGACCGTATTTTGTGGCAAAACATGGGGGCAGCCTCCGTTCAGCGGTTGAGTTGTGAAGAGCTGTAGTAATAATGATATTATGATTATATTTGAATATAAAAATTAATATTTGTTTGTCCGTATTTTATACGCAGCAATACAGTTTATCAGCTTGCGGTAAAACTTTGTCAACTTATTGCTTGCACTTGTATACTTGAAGGCAAAGTGCAATTCATTGCTATGCGGATGACAGCACTGGTGATGCTCTATACACCGGCCGTGCCAATATTTCTCGGGAAAACGTCGCTGAGTACCGGAACAAACTTGTGTCTGAAGTCGAGTCTTTGCTGAGCAAAGTCTCGGATTGGGGGCGACTAAATCTAGTCCAGTTTAATCCTCAGAAGACACAAGTTTGCGCGTTTACCGCTAAAAAGAACCCCTTAGTCGTATCTCCTCAGTTTCAAGGCACTCCCCTTCTTGCCTCAGCCAGTATCGGTATCCTCGGAGTCGACATATCGAGTGACGTGCAGTTTCGTGGTCACTTGGAAGGGAAGGCCAAATTGGCCTCTAAAAAGCTTGGCGTGCTCAGCAGAGCGGGACAGTATTTCATGCCGGCACACCGCCTGCAACTTTACAAGGCGCAAGTACGGCCTCACATGGAATACTGTTCCCATCTCTGGGCACGGGCTCCCCAGTGCCAGCTCCTTCCACTTGACCGCATCCAACGCAGTGCTGCGCGAATCGTCGACGACCGAGCCCTTTCCGATCGGCTCGACTCATTGGCACTGCGAAGAGATGTTGCATCCCTTTGCATTTTCTTTCGCATCTACCATGGGGTGCTCTGAGGAATTGTTCGGATTAATCCCAGCCGCCAAATTTCACGAACGCACATCGCGGCAGAACTCCCGATACCATCCACACCATCTGGATGATTGGCGGTCCACCACTGTGCGATTTAGAAGATGTTTTCTTCCTCGCACGACCTCCTTGTGGAATCGATTACCATCAGCGATTTTTCCGGACCGATACGACTTAGGGACCTTCAAGAAAAGAGCGTACTCCTTTTTAAAAGGCCGGACACGCATCTGCGATTCCCCTGGTGTTGCAGTTGTTCATGGGCGGCGGTAGTCACTTACCATCAGGTGAGCCGCATGCTCGTTTGCCCCCTCTACTATAAAAAAAAAATTAACTTACAGTAGGAGGCGCACGTATCGTACCTATGCATATTATATAATGTAAAAAAAATGTATTATCATTCCTAATTAAACAATATACCTCTGCCAAATTTAAAACAATATTTCCACAAATGCGGCAGCAACGCGCCAGATGCCAAGCTAGTATTTGATAAAAATATGCAATTTCATTGGAAAAAGGAAAACATGGAAGAGCCGCCTTATTAAATAGCCTATTTGATATAATAATATTATAATTATACGAGTATTATTTAGGCCGATTTGTTCCTCCGTTTGTTATCCGCAATTAGATACAGTCTTTAAAATCTTGTTTATATTCCCTTAGAAGATCCTCGATCATTCAATTCTATTATAATTAGGTCCATTTTATTGAATCAAAATTATGATTTTAAAAATGATATCATCAACTTTTATTAATAATAATAATAATAAATATTTATTTCATTTCTAATTACACATATTTACATACAGGAACAAATATGATTACAATTAAATAAAGTAACAACAAGTTTAACAATAATAACATGCCATGATAAAATTAAAACTATGTGTAGCTTAATACTGTAGAATATTATACAAAAAGTCAAGTTTATAATATTAGCTACCTGCCTGAACTAGGTTGAGTACCTGTGTTTCAGACATCACTTACACAATGTGTTTAGTAATGTAGGACACTAGATATTTAAATAATTAAACTATATTATATAATAAATAAAATAACTAAATAACAATTAATTGTTACATACAATTAATACAAACTATTTTAGAATTTCTAACAACTTCTCTGTGTCTTCGTAATTTAATTTATTTAGAAATTCACTTACACTTATATTACAGTTCTTATAACTTAGACTATATACCTTTAGTGACTTGTTGAGCTTGTTATATAGAAAGGGTCCTAAAAATATGTAAAATTTGTTCACAAATGCGTGTTTGGTTTGAGGGTTTACGCAAACTAAGTCCATTCTTCTCCTGTCTATGGATTTTAAGTTAAATGGAAGTTAGATATGCTGTTTTAATATGATGTACAGGATAAACGACTGACGAACAGTTAGTACACTACATGCCAAGTAAAGTTGATGTGTAGGAAACATGAATGGACGGAAAGTGGCTACCTTTAGAACTGCTCTCTGAGCACGTTCTCATGGGAGCAATATTGTTTTAGAAGCACCACACCAGGACGTAATGCCATAAGTGAGTATGGATTGACACAAAGCTAAATAGACCTGTCTTATCAATTTGAAGTCAGCGATGTTACGAAGATATTTAAAAATATATATTAATTTACGAACTCTAGCACAAAGTAAATCGATGTGCTTGCGGAAATTTAAATTTGTGTCAAGCGTGATACCTAGATATTTTATATTGTATGTTTTTCTTAATGCGGAACATGCACATGCAGTGTCATTATACGAGTTACAATTATGAGCGTAAATATTTAGGTGAGTAGTTATGTTATTATTTCTCATTAAAAATAGCATATATTGTGTTTTATCAGCGTTTAAACGAAGGAGATTATTAAGAAGCCAATTAGATACTATGTTAAAGCCTTGCTGAGCATATTTATAAACCTCATCTCGTAATTTAGCTGAGAATAACAGGGTTGTGTCATCCGCATACGACATTATGACACCATTTTGAAGTTGAAGATTGCATAAGTCATTTATATAAATTAGGAATAATACGAGTATAGGCCCCAGGATACTGCCCTGTGGGATACCATAAGAGCTGTTTTGTAATTCATTACTTGTATACTCACCGATTTTTACACATTGAAACCGATGACTGAGGTAATCGGAGAAAATTTGTAGTTGAGTTCCCTTTATGCCAATTGTTTCAAGCTTTTGCAATAATATAAGGCAAGAAATAGTATCAAATGCTTTGGCAAGGACTAAAAAGATCCCAATTGAGTGCATACCATTGTCAAGATTACTTGTGACATAATCTGTCAATTGGTGCAAGGCATCATTACATGATCTCTTAGGCCTAAAACCATATTGTCTGTCTGACAGCAAGTTGTTAGTTTCCAGGTATTTTATTAACCTGGTATTTATGATCTTTTCTAAGATTTTGGATAAACCAGATAAGTGAAATCGGCCTATAGTTACCAGAGAAACCACTGCTTTTTTAAGCACTTTCAGGAAAATACCATTTGATAGGCATAATTGAAAGATATGTGTTAACGAGGCGGCCAGTAAATGTTTAAATCTTTTCAGTATGCGATTAGGTATATTGTCCCATCCAACTGCACAATCTTCTTTTAAGCCAGATATTATACTTAAATCTCATCAATATCGGTATTTAACAATACAAAAGAATTTAACTTAGAAAAGGTTGTGGGCATAAAAATTGGATTACGAGTGTTGCTTAGTTTTAAAGATGTCACTGCTATTTTTTGCCAACATTAATAAAATAATTATTTACTTTAGTAGTTGCTTCGTTTGGGCTTTTGTCTAATGACAGTAGATCAAGTGGGGTCCAAGATTTTTTGAACTGAAGGTATTATTTTTAATGAACTTCCATCCAAGTTTACTGTTTTTACCGGCCTTTTGTAAAACATTTTTATCATATTGTATTTTGAGGTTTTTTAATAGTTTGCAAAATTGCAAAAATTCCTATATCTTTTATAAGTAGCAGAAAGTATTAAATTATCATGAGAAAGTTTAGATTTTAAATGAAGTTTGTCTCTATTTCTTATACAGCGGACGAGACCAGGTGTTATCCAAGGTTTAATATTATAATGCTTACGTGACAGTTTTATTGTTGATGTATTATATTATTCATTATTGCGTATTGTAAAGAATTTATAAAGTAACTCAAGGACGTATTTGCATCGTCAGAGCAATAAACAAAGTCAAAATGAATGCTAAGAATGTCATTTTCAAGGTTCGTCATACGGACTTTAGTGTAATTGCGTATGCAATTTTTCCTAGGTAAGGCTAATTGTAATGTTCGTAAAATAACTTGATGATCAGTAAGTGAGGAATTAGTAACTAATGTTAAAGAAGGTTTATTTGATTTAATCACAAAATGGTCTAAACAAGAGCCGCTTTGATATGTAGGGTGGTAATGTGTTGGTAATAGCACATGAAAAGAGCAAATATTTAGGTAGTTATGGGCATATTTATCTGTTTTCCCAGGGATAATGTTAATATTTATGTCACTGGTTAGGATTATATTTTTATATGTGCTAAGTTTGTTTAAGGTAATATCAAGGGACTCTAGAAATCTATCAATATTTTGTGAGGGAGGTCTGTAAATTGCGATAACAATTGTCTCGGAATTAATTCGAATGATTAAGCAATTACTATCCTGGAATTTAGGTTCTGTTTTTAGCATAGATCACTAAACTGTCATTTTGATTAATGTTTTTCTCAGTTTTGTGTAAAGAATAGCCATTTAGAATCGGTAGGTGGGGTGGGAGGTTTGACAGCCAACATTCTGTAATTTATGTTGATATCCAGTCTATGCAACAAAACCTCAAACTCGGTTATATTCCGATTTATGCTTCTAATATTTTGTATAATTAAGATTAACTTATTTAAATTAGCTTAAAAATTTTGTATTTCTTGTTTTCCGTACTTTTCCCTGACGCCGAGTCTTTGCTTCTAAGATAGTTGAAACGAAATAACGATAAGAAATATAAGAGAACTGAGATAATAAAGACACGAGAACTGTGATTCATCAGACCCAGACCAGTAGGTTGGCCATTGTCTTGAGCTAATGTAATTTGGGGTCTTTGTACTACTGTTGAAGCAGCTAGAGCAGTAATGACAAAAGTTACAGCCTGTATGCGTGCCTGCTGGGCACAGGCCTTCATAACAACAATGTTGAAATGATATTAAGGAATGAGGAAACAATAAGTAAGATAACAAACACAAAAATATTTCATTTTTGAAATATTAAATTTTTAAGTAGGCTTTATTTTGGTCAACGGTATACCTACCAGTTGATTAAATGGAACTTTTCAGCGCGGTCTGTTCATAATTTAAAACACGGTGCTTGTCAATTTTCCGGATTGCAAATTAATTTGGCACCAACATCAGTCGCAGGTAATTGGATTTTATCATTTAACGGAGCATTTTTGTGAAAGTTGTCGAAAAACTCGACTTAAACAGCCATTTCCTAACCTTTTCAATCCATTACACATTTTGACTGAAGTACTATTAGAAAAAAATATTGTTCCTTCATGTAATTTCTATGTGATAGAGCTTATTTCCTGCCAAGATGTTTGTCTGGATATATACAAATGGCTTACGCATAAATACGTGCTGTTGTGTTCTGGTTGGAAGTTTGAGATTACCAGTATTTACAGGCTGTGAGAATATCTTAATCCTCAGGAACTTAATCCTAATGAACTAAAGATGGTTGCAGGAATTCAAGCTTATAGGCTGCAATAGCCACTTACCGTCAAGTTCGTCTTACAATTTACAAGTCAGCAGAATCTTATTAGCCACAACATATTTAAAACTTTTTGGAACGAAGTTCCTTTTCGGACGGTACGGGTTTGGCGGATGGGAGCTAGGCAACAAAAAGTGTAAGATTTTTTCGTCACTACCCCTTGTGTCATAGTGTATTTTATTTTAAATGACGCTTCATTTTAATAGATGCTAGTAATACATTTATTTGTATTTGTTAATCTTTACATATAAAAATTACGTGTCACATTGTTTGTCCGCAATGAACTCTTAAAGTACTGAACTGATTTCAATGAAATTTTGCACACTATGTGCATTTTGCTCCAACTTGAGAGATAGGATAATTTTTATACCAATAAGTGACCCTACATTTTTTTTTGCTAATTTCAGAAGTTTTTTTAGGAAAGCAAATGGTCGTCGGAAAAGGCAGAACAACGTCTGCTTGGTCAGCTAGTCTTTATATATAAAAATTACGTGTCACGTTGTTTGTCCGCGATGGACTCCTAAACCACTGAACTGATTTCAATGAAGTTTTGCACACTGTGTGCATTTTGATCCAACTTGAGAGATAGGATAGTTTTATCCCGATAAATGACCCTCAAAATTTTTTATTGCGAATTTAAGGATTTTTATAGCAAGGGTCATCGGAAAGGGCAGAACAACGTCTGCCTGGTGAGCTAGTCAATCTTTATATATAAAAATTACGTGTCACATTGTTTTTCTGCGATGTACTCCTAAACTACTGAATTGATTTCAATGAAATTTTGCATACTCTGTGTAGTTTGGTCCATCTTGGGAGATAGAATAGTTTTTATCCCGATAAGTGACCCTCAGTATTTTTTATTGCAAATTTAAGTATTTTTATAATACAGAGGTTCGCCGCTGAGGGCAGTACAACGTCTGCCTGGCCGGCTAGTAATATAATACGTTTATCAATATAAAAAAATAAGGAACTTCGTTCCAATCGAGAGTTCCACGACACTCACGCATGTTTTTTTTATAATTGTAAAATGGATAATTTTTTAAACAAAAAGAAAAGTACACAGACTGCAGAATTTCTTGCCGGTTCTTGAAATTTAACTGATTTTGTTACTTGTCTATATTTGTTTTGTCAATTACTAGGCCATTTTAAATAGTTTTCTGGTCACTTTTAATCATACTAAATGAATGAACATTTAATTTAAATTACTTAAATAAATTTAAACTTCTTTACATTGCGATTTCGGATATGATGCTGGTTTTATGGATATCCGATTACCATATCTAAGGTATAAAATATTTCGAGAACATTTGAAGTCTGGCAACACGCACTGAAGCAGGGTGGTGCTCTACTGACTCCACAATTCTCTTAGATATGAGATGCCTTTTTCCAATATGCATCCCATATGTAACGTACCTTTACTTGTCCTTGATAACTATAGAAATGTTAGAAAATGCTTCTGGCTTCTGTTTTAGATAATTAGCTTTCAAGACTTATTAGAGAGACCTTACATTATCGATATAGGACTCGTCTTGGTTAGTGATTAAAAAAATAGATAAAATATTATATTTTTAATACTTAGGTAAGTAGGTAAAAACTATAACGTCTCTAGAAGATAAAAGTTAAAGAGTCGCCATAGATTGTTCAGATTAGATATGTTCAACTCCTCTTAGGATTTTTTTAAGGTGATAACTTGATAAAGAGTACACAGTTCGACCTATGATAAGGAGATGCAGTGGCACATAGATATCTTCATCTATCTTCGATTAAGAATCAAAATTCAGATGCCTTATCAGCCCTGTAAACTAAGGTTGAATGCCTTATTCCAGTTTCTAGTTTTTTTTTATAGGATAGGGTGACAAATGAGCACACAGTCCACCCGATGGTAAGTGGTTGCTATGGCCCATAGATATCTACATCTATCCTCGTTTGCGAATCAAAATGCTGATGCATTGTCACCCGTGAGGACTAAGATGGAATGCCTATTTTTCAGTAAAAAGCGTCTCCGGTTCTCTACACTCACCATACGAAACACAGCACTTTTAAGCTGCTATTTTACGCTGGTATTCTGTGAGATCGTAGTCCTTCCCCGGTTTAGCCGACCCATTCGTGCAATACTTCACATATGGCTACTATACTACTAATATAGCTGCAGTATGGCTCTACCACATATAAAACTAAAAAAATAAGTTTCCGGTTATGTGCAACATACGAAACACATCAGCATTAAGCTGCTATTTCACACTGGTATCCTGTGACAACTTGGTTCTTTCCCGGTCAAATCGACTCATTCGTGCTACAACCATAGTATAGCTGCAAGATAGCTCTACCATCTATTAGACGTTGTCTTATTATCGATGGTTTGCTCGACTGAGGTTGTGATAAAAAAAATATACTATGTTCTTTTAAATAATTGGGCAAGTAAATAAAAATGGTTACATCTCTAGGAGATAAAAGCTAAAGATTATTAAGATTAGATCGTTATAGATTATTAAGATTAGGTATGTTCAATTACTTCCTTAGACTTTTTAATACGATATGTGTATATTTCTCCATATTATGTGAAGTGTTGCAGGATCTATACGAATAACTAAAATTGAAGTGTCCATTTGTAATTTCAAAATAACAGCTTTTTACTAAATTCATTTGAAAGTATGTACGGTACTTACAGCAGAAAAATAATTTTTAAAATTTTTATGTATCTCTCTGTCTGTTTTCTCCGGTTTATCTCCGAAATGGCTGGACCGATTTTCATCGGTTTTTTTAGATAGCTGATGTTATTAGAATGTTTTTATTTTAGAAAAAGAATTAGGGTTCCGCGCAAAGAAATGTTAAAACTAATGAAATCCAATTGTAATAAATTCCACGCGGATGAAAAATACTCAACATGCTTACGAGTTTCTTCCGCTTCTTCTCACGAGGTCTCCAGTAGTAGGGATTTGTTGAATCGATGGCGTACCTTTCTTTACTTTCAAAAAGTGCTTAATTCAATTACAATATTCGGGTTATTCTGCTTACCCATCCTAAAAAATCCACTCTAGGGTGGATACTCGGAAATGCGTGTTCATATACTCGTATCTACCCCATACGGGATGAATAATCGGAGTTCATATATAATATTTTTGTTCCGATTTTCTCCCTCGGCTGTTTACAGTCTATTCTATTTTTGTCTATTCCATTCTGCAAACACAAACAAATACAAATAAACTTATTTCAATGAAATCTGCACACATACCTAGTAAAATTTTACAGATATTGCAAACAATATACAAAGAAAAAAAATACAGCTATGCTGTTGCGGCTTACTTTAGTATTTAACTATTGACCTCACACAAGGCCAGGTCTGTCCTGTGGCGATCTGATTTATATTTTTATTATAAATTCATAAAAATGATGTATTAATAATATTTATTAAATAACCCGAATAACATAATAATTACGAACAACAAGTATTTGACTACGTTAGATTTAACATTTATGATTATAATATACAAAAGTACATATTATATTATTAGTCTTACAACTATAATCACTTCACATTTTTAAGTTGAAAAAGAGAGAACGAAATTTGAATTTGAAAGATGCTTCATGTTTCAAAAACATTGAATAAGTTTTATGAAATGTTCAGTAAATTGGGGCTTCAAGATTGAAGATGTGATTTGATATTAGTTTTTGCTTGTGAATTAAAACAATCAAAGATTAAATTATATTGTTATAGAATTAATTATATTGTTAGCGAAATTGTTTGATCGCGTGAGACTATTAATAAGGTTACAAAGCAGCAAATGAAAATCTTTTACAAGATATGATTATGACAATTTTGATTTTGTCATAGCCTCGAAAATACTGTATTTGATTTTAAAAAGTTGTCAGCCCAAGTTATACATATACTGCACGCTCGTAAATAGCAAGCACTTACATTTGCTTCTACATTAGGATTAGGGTATGATGGGATACTTAAAGATACCCTTTATACAAAAGTAATCCTTGTTAGCTGACTACACATGTCCTCGAATTTATTTTTAGCTGTCTTCAAAAAAGGAGCAGTTTCTTAACTCTTATGTATGTTCTTTTTTGTGTTGTGTTAAGTGATATTGTCATCAATTGCGAACATATTTTAATACCTTTTTTGAATTAAGTAGGTTATATTCAAGAGTGGTCCAATATAAATAATTCTAACCCTAAATGTAGAAAAGTAAAGTTTGTATTGTATATATCTTGAAATTTGAACAATAAATTTAAAAATTATGTTAAACAAAATAGATTGTAATTAACTGATAGTGTCAACTGAGGGGTCCAAAAGAAAGGCAAAATACATAAATATTTTTTTAATACATATAAAAAGCAGACTTCAAAGATGAAGTTTCATTTTTAATGATATACCTAAGATCAGAAATGAGTGTAGAAATTATTCAGTCAAAATTTAAATATTCCTTCTATAACTTCAATTTCAGGAATTTCTTTCGCAACTGCAAATAAGTACATAATTAATTTTAGAACATACATTTCGTACATACATAATACGGCAATAGTAATAATAGTCTTGTAACGAGAAGAAAGTTTCTCGAAATGTTCATCAATGATGAAAAATATTGAGTTAAAATGACATTTTATGTATTTTTCCATTCAGAATTTCGTCTTCTTTACCTAAATTCTTACTCTTTGGTAAATATGCATCTATCATTGATACTTGTATCTTTATATTACACGACCCACGCTCTCTAAAAATAGCAGCATAATTCTGCATTTAATTTTTGAGCTCAGGGGTTACAACGTATCTGCATTTTTAATGATAATCGATAATAGATGGAAATGCCTATAGGCCACGGCATTTATTTACCATCAAGATTACCATGTGCTCGTTTGTCACAATAAAGAAATCTCATTTAAAAACTCACTCCGAACAAAAGGGCAAGATTATAGAAATAGTTTCTATACTTACCCTTTATTATTTTTTTATAGGATGAGGGTAACAAACGAGCACACAGTCCACCTGATGGTAAGTGGATGCTGGGCCTATGGGATATGTCTATATCTACATCTATCCTCAATTACGAATCAAAATGCAGATGCGTTGTCATCCCTGAGGACTAAGATTTAATGCCTCGTATCCAGTAAAAAGGGTATCTGGTTCCCTACACTATAGGTATTCTGTGAGAGCGTGGTCCATCCCGGTGGAGCCGATCCATTAGTGCTACAACTATATACATAATATTTAGTTGTAGTATGACTATCACGTTAAATTGGATTTTTTTTTGATAATACTCGTAGTTTTTTTTTTTATAGGAGAGTGGGCAAACGAGCATGTTAGTTCGTTTACGATCAGTATTCTAATATTGCCTAGTTTAGGATACATTTATTTATCTTAATCTTTTTAGTTTAATCGACGATTCAATTAATATTACTCGTAATAAAGTGATCGCTGCAAACGCTTGGGAATGCCAATTAATTTGTCAGCTAGTGAGTTGCGTGTAATTTAATTATTGTATCAGTTCATTCGAGTATGTTTTAGACAATTAATTAACAACTTAGCCAGAATCATATTTTGTTTAACAGTTCTACATTATTTTACCTAATTATTTCGTAAACGATTCTGTACTAGAGGGAGAAAAAAAGATGAATTCATCATTAGATATCACCCATTTTTTGTTATGAGTCACATGATATAATGTTGCGAAATCCATGTTATTAGTGCTGAAGTATTCCGTTGTGGCGTATTCATATTGTATGAGTATATTAAACCGCACGCTTTGTATACTATGGTAACATCCTTAAAAACATGAACAAGTGCTATTAGCAAAGTCGTATTAAAAGAAGATATAGTCTCTTGGCATTATATAACATATATTTTTGTGGAACCATGTACTTCTTTTGAAAGGAAATTGAATACAACATGATAAATATATATTTATATATGAGAAACTTGTTTCTGTTAATAACGTTTTCCATCTAATTTACCATATTTAATCCAAATAAATGATTTCATATGATTTTATTTTTGAATGGATTACGTTACTTAACTGCCAGCAAATCTGCCTAGTAAGTTATGGTTTCAAGTTTCAAAGTCATGCCTATATTTCTACATTGTACAAAAGAATTATAAAATTTATATTTTTTAGCCGGTCAGAATTTTAGCGTAATTAGTTGGATGCAAATAATGGAATAAGTGGCGGCGACTTCCCACAAGTTAAATGCAATTTTTTTTGTTTTTGTTAGGTGTTATAATTTTGAGTTAATATTTTTTTTCTTAGGTGTTATGTTATAATTTTTAGTTATTTGGAGATTTTTTTTCAGAAGTTAAGGTATGTTCTAGGTTTGAAAGATTTCGGATATTCTTTTTTTCGCTTATTATCGAAAAAAGATAATGTGTCCCATTCTAATAAAAATTGAGCTTAAAGTCACCTTGATAAACACTCCTTTCTTAAATGGAATGCGATTGACAATTCATGAAGATATAATTCTCATCGGGTAAAACAATTAGTAGTCGTTATGTTTGGGATAGCTGGGTAATTGAATTTGAAACCGATACTTAATTCTGTATTCAGTAGATTTTTCAAGAATTATTAAGGAGGTCTTATAATAATTTCTTATATATACCAACGTGAATACTACACATCAAATAAAACTAATTTTACAGATTTTATCGCGTTGATATTTAAACGATTTTTTCGACTAGCAGCCCCGTTCTTCTAGTGATCGTAAGTACGACTGCTGATCATGAGGCTTTGAATCCCGGGTAGGGATAAAAACTCAGTTACTGGATTTTTTCTGTCAGAAAATACTTAGTAGCAGCGCAGAGTCGGGAAGTTGGCGGTGTTCCACCCGTGTGCCTTGGAAAGGACGTAAAGCCATTGGTACTGGACATGATCTCTCTCCGGTAATGTCTGATTGCCGTCCCATCAGACTTAAGAGTGTGTGGAAATAGAGAGTGCACCCGTGCTTGCGCTTACACGTGGACTTGGATACTTGGAGACTTGTATATTTTAGACCAGCCGCTGTGAGCGAATTTCGGTCTGGAGGACATTATTATTCTATTCTCAAAGAAAACCTGTATGTCAGACAGACAGACAGATTGCCAGCTCACGATCGTGATTCTTTATACTTTGTGTTTTGCTGAACCTGACATATAAAGTCTAAAAAAAAAAGTTACTAAAACAAAAATCGACAGTCGTGGTGTGAAAAAGAGAACTGACTAATGTCACTTTGGACTCCAACAATCTGAGTCTGATCACCGCCAGCACCAACGCAAATCATAGTGAATTTTTTTAATGCTGAATGTCCTTCAGCTCGTTGGTGAATTAAAACATCGTGATAGTTCCTGCATGACAAAGAAATTAATAAAACATATTATATTTCAAATGTATGAAAAGTCTACCAATTCCGACTAGAGGAAAACGTGATGGGTATTTTCTATTTATCGATGTATTGCAATTTTTTATATTATTTATTAAACTAACTAAAGGAAGTAAGACAGAAAAGTTTAGGTAATCTTGTAATGGGAGTTACTCCAATTGACAAAAAAAGAAAACCAAAAACGAATACGTAATATGAATAGAAGCTATGATCAAAAGCCCATGTAACTGTTGTGTTTGTTAAAATTCAGGCTAAATGTGGTTGTACAACCGAGAAGAAAAGTGTGTTGGCAAAGTGCTAGCAGAAATTGAAATACGAGGCTTATCCTCTGACAGTTAGTTGAAGATAAATGATTTAAGTTGGTAGAAAAAATGTTTCTTGGAACCTTTATTATTACATGGTTTTTGTTTGATATTATTTGTACATTATTTGTACATAATTTATGTCATTCTGATCGTTTTTCACGGTTGCGTAATTTTTATACAAAATACTGTTGTTATTACAATTATGAGGTTTGCTAAAAAAATACTAAATCATCAATAAATTCCAATTTTTTAGGTATAGTCATTAATTTAGTTTTTTATTCTAAAATTATTTCTTATTTACCTCGCAGCAAGCTGATGTGAAGTTTGTGGGTCGTAATACTAAATAACTCGCACCTTTTACTTGGATAATAATGGACTGGAAATGATTAAGACAAGATTAGAGAAAAAGATTATACATTTAAGGGATGTTACAACTAAAGTTCTTCGCTGCATCTGTGTGTATGTATGTTCGTGCTGATCTCAGAAACTATTATAGGGATTTTCATTCGCCTTCCACCAAGGCTTAAGTATATAATTTATGACATATTTATGTTTGAAAATTGGCTAATGTTGAGATAATATTTATCGATTTATTTGACAAGGCAAATCGACTCTTCGCTACGTTAACCGATGAAAATAAATAAATGATGATATTGCATGAAAATAAATGTATGGTGTAATTTTACGTTGTAGAGCCACGCTGCAGCTATGTTTAGTTTGTAGCACAAATGAGTTTGGCTTGACCGGGGTAGAATTTTTAGCCAGATTCAAAAAAACGACCACGCTCTCACAGAACACCAACGTAAAATAGTAGTTTAATACTGCTGTGTTCCGTATGGTGAGTGTAGAGAACTTGAGACCCTTTTTACTAAAAATTTTATATTACTAAACAATAATTGTATTCCAAATTTGAAGCTTCTATGTCTGCTAGAAGTGCCTTAGAGTTTTAATAATCAGTCAGTCAGTGAGTGACAAAATTAAGAAACTTTGACTAGTTATAATTCTTAAACAATTGCTTCAAATTTAATGAAATTTAAAATATACCGAGTTTATACAATGCCTACTTGGCTACTGAAATTCAGGCTTCTAGTTTTATCCACAACGAAGTTCTAGGGTTACTAAAATGGCCTGAACTGCTTTCAGAAAAGGATGGTACAGCCGTGCCGCTTTTTTGCTCGAGTTGGGTGGCACTGCCGTGCCCCCAGATCATCCATAGACATAGACATACATACAAGTACATACATACACATTCGAAATACTCTTCTTTTTTACTTCTGGGCCGGTGGAAACAAATAATTGTTAATAATTCTGCTTTACAAGATTAGATAAAGCTGGAAGTTGAACAAATTGACTTACCGAATTGAAAATGTAATTTAATTAAATTTCACATACAAAAGAGCCACAGGCGCTAAGTATACACGTGCTGGAACGTTTCGAATTCTTGAATCGAGAAAATTGCGGTGTCAGATAATTTATTAATTACATTTGAGTAATTACATTTAAGTAAATCTGTACTTTCTAAAAAGAAAGCAAATGTTTACTCAAATGTAATTTGTGAATATTTTTTTATCGGATAAGGGTGACAAACGAGTACACAGTTCACTAGATAGTAAGTGGTTGCCGTAGTCCATAGACATCTTGATCTATCCTCGATTAAGAATCAAAATGCAGTTATATATATATACCCGCGAGTACTAAGATGGAATAGCTCATTTCCAGTAAAACGGGTCTACAGTTCTCTACACTAACCATACGAAACACCAGCGTTCAGCTGCTATTTTACGCTGGTATTGTTTGAATGCGTGGTCCTTCCCCGGTCGAGCCGACTCATTCGTGCTACAACTATACCAGTAATATAGCTGCAGCATGGCTCTACCACGTTTAAAATACGTTGTATTACGTAAATACGTAATTATTTACAGCCCACGGTTAAATTTAATATAGCGATAAAGTTCTTGAGATAACAAGTGAAGTTTCATCCAATAAAAATAAAGCTATATTTAGCTATTTTTATAGGATAAGATTTACAAACTAGCACACAGTCCAACTGATGGTAAGTGGTTGCTGTGGCCCACAGACATCTACATCTATCCTTAATTAAGAACGAAAGTTCAGATGCGTTATCTCAGAGCAATCACCGTGACAGATGTGATAAAATACGCAAAGAGATGCAACATCTCTTCTCAGTGCCTGTGAGTCGAGCCGATCAAAAAGAGATCGGTCGCCGACGATTCGAACCGCTCTGCGCTGTATGCGGACAGAAGAAGGAGCTGCCGCTGATTTTCGAAAACTTCTACTTTGTTATTGTTTTCAGAATCACGCTTTAAGCGATCCAAATTTTTCTTCGTCGCTATTCCAATAGAAAACAAAAGATGGAATGTCTAGTTCTCTACACTCGCCATATTGTATGAAAAAATATGGAACTGACTAGCTTTGATACGTGTTAGAGCCATGCTGCAGCTATATTAGTGGTATAGTTGCAGCACGAATGGGTTGGCACGACCGGGGAAGAACCACGCTCTCACAGAATACCATCGTAAAATAGCAGCTTTAGGCTACTGTATTTCGTATGGAGTTTGTAGATAACCGGAGCCCCTTTTTTAATGGATACCATGCATTCCATCTTAGTCCTCAGGGACGACAACGCATCTGATTTTGATTCTTAATCGAGGATAGATGTGGATTTCTATTGGTCACAGAATCTATTAATAAAAAAGTAACAAAGAACAATATACGCGTTTCACTGTTAACCTCTTAGAGGTTAGAAGGACTTTAAGAGGACAACTCTTCTAATTTTTACAAGAGAATTTCCATTTTGAGTAACAATTTATAAAAAAATAATTAATCTTTTATTTATATTTCATTAAAACGGTTATTTGAGGTCATGAACAAGGATACATTTAAAAACTTTGGCAGGAGCTCACCTCTTTCAAAACGGTGACGAATGAGGGAAAAGCCACAGGGTCTAGTCCCATGTTATTTTAAATTCGGTGTGCGTGTTTAGGGATTACATGAGCAATTTCGTTCCTACCTTTCAAAGGATTTTAAATATAAAGTGAAAGCTTTGATAAAAACGAAATCTTTTGTCAAACAATTTAAGTCAATCTATATAAAATGGGATTACATTGTTATAAAAAATGGTTCAGTGCGTGAAATCGCAGTAATCCCAGTGATTTTACTAAATTGAACCAGAGATGCAAGTCGCAGGGCTGAAGGGATACATCATTCATTGTGCTTAGGGATTCTATTATGCTCATTTTTGCCTCGTCATCTCGAAGGTTACAGCTGAAATTCAGTTATGGCTCTCTGAGCAATATTATTCACTGAGCTAGGACCCATTTGTTAAACTGTAACACATGTACTTTTAGATTTTAATGCTATTTAACTTTTTTTTAATATGTTTCTTGGTACCTAGTTTAGTCACTGAATTTACACTCTGCCGTTATATTACGGTTGAAGCACGAACGGGTCGCATCTGCATTTTGATATTTAATCGAGGATAATTTCTAGAATTTTCCGTAACGGTTATGAATTTTCTCATAAATGTTAATATAATTTGATGTAGACCGTATACAAAACCCACCCGAATAAAAACAGTATACTTATAAAAAGTTATGTTGAAAATGGTTATAAATCACACTTATCAGACATTGAATTTACTCTCAATGACATCTTATCCCTTTTCCATTTTAAGATACAACTCTAGATGTGTTGATACACACGAGAAATAAGATTGAATATTACTCACTAAGTAGATTTAAATAAAATTTAGAAACGGAGTCGAGCATCGTCTCAGGCGAATTTTTCAGATGGTTTTCTAAATTAAACCAGAACATTTTTCATTAAAAGATATTGACATAATAGCAAATGTTCACCACCCGGCGGTTATTTTCTTGTTCGTGATACTTTAAATTGGACATCACGTTCACAGAGCACGTTAAATGATAGCATCGTTCGATGTTGTCCAATACGCTCAAATACGCTTCATGTCGTCTACCACAGATAATCCACATATAAATCTTCTACTATCGGATATGCATAGAGCGACTGAGTGCCTCTGTGTTTGCCTGACCTGAGGCTAAAACGTAGTCATTTTAATATTCTCTTTGGTCTGCGCTTTTACACCTGTGGAAATAAAACGTATTATACGACATTAACGAAGCATTATTGCCAAAATCGATCAAATAACCTAATTACATTTTGGATATATAATAGCAAATACAGAACGTAATATTTAAGGACGATTTTTAAATTGTGATATTTAATAAAACGCTATTTTCTACAACAAAGTTTTTCATGTATTGTGACGGCCTCATAGATTCTCTTTTATCGATTGCAATCCATTCAATTTAAAGGAACATTAGAAGCAAGTTTAAATAATATCGAATAAGATTATTCTAAAAGAAAAGGCCAAGTGCGAGTCGGACTCGCGCGTGAAGGGTTCCGTACCATCGTACAAGATTTAATACTATGTACTGTATTAAACTGTACACGTTTCTAGTAAGGGATCCCCCTTTAATTTTAAATTTATTTTTTTGTTGTTATAGCGGCAACAGAAACACACATTCTGTAAAAATTCAACTGTCTACCTATTACGGATCATGAGATGCAGCCCGCTGACAGATAGACGGACGGACAGTAATATGATCCCGTCGGTTACCCTTCGGGTACGTGGACCAAATTCGGTCACGGTAGCCAATCCCTACTGATACTAGTTATCTCCGCAGGAAAGTATTATAGTGCACGAGTGTGTGCACAAACACAGATGCACTCTGTATTCATGTGTATTCCTCATCACGAGATCAAGCACAAAACGATCAGTCCAAAGGCTTTACGTGCTTTATGTAACACACAACCAACTTTGTGACTCCGGGCTGAGAAAGTTTTGTCAGATAAACTCAATAATAGTTTTGTAATAACGGACTTTTTTACTGACTCGTGCAGAAGAAGAAGAAGATACTAAAGAAGGAATTGCTAACTCCAAAAGACATTGCTAAAACTCGCCTAAGAACCAACATATATTTAACAATTACCAATGACACTTCTGAATTGTGAAATAAAAATTAAAAGGACTTTTTCGATTTTGAACTTTGTACCTATTTTTAATACTAATGTGCTGCGTTTATGGCCTCCTGTGATTTGGCCAATCGCACAATACCTTCACTCACATATTTCAAAAGTTGTCATAAACTCAAATATATTAGGAAAACGTTTTTATTTTAAAATATATCTCAGATTAATATATGCCACAAGGAACTGGGGTACAGTGAAATCATCTGTTTTCATTTAAAACTAGCTGTTCCCCGAGACTTCGCCCGCGTGGAGTTATTTTTCGCGCAACCCTAAAATAAAAGCAGCCCAAGTTACCCCTTATAACATCAGCTCTGTGCCAGTGTGTATAAATATTGATAAATACTGACATTAATATTTATACGATACTAACGTAAACTATTTATTAATCTGTACTAACGTCACTCAATTGTTTTGCCTTCCCGGAACCCCTCCACTAACACAAACTTTACGGTATGGTATTAAAGTTCACATTTACTTTTAAGTATTATTACGAATCTCTTGTATGATAATATAGAAAAGTGTTGTTTTTAGACTTTTTCGGGCAATTTTTTAATTTTTTCTCTCCGTAAGAACCATCTTCGTACTTCAAAGAATATTATAAAAAAAGAATTAGCGAAATCGGTTCAGCTGC
The DNA here is from genome assembly GCA_963668995.1 of Parnassius mnemosyne. Lineage (NCBI taxonomy): Eukaryota > Metazoa > Arthropoda > Insecta > Lepidoptera > Papilionidae > Parnassius > Parnassius mnemosyne. The sequence goes on along the minus strand of CAVLGL010000115.1, from coordinate 43,136,765 downwards.
TCTCGAGATTGTGCTTAGCAACACATTCAGCGATGTATTTTTATATTATAGATTATATTAGATAGACGGAAAGAAATCTTAGCGGGTTCTGAATAAATTGTTTTACTTTTCTATAAAAGCCGAAATATTTTTAAAAACTAAATAATTAAATTTAAATAAAAGTCTCGTCAGGACAGACGTAACGGATTAGGGTTAAAGCATAATTGACTTTCAAGAATATTACTTGTGATCTATCTCTACATATAAAAATTAAATTTTTGTAGAATTTACATTGTCAACACACTTTTACTTTGTGGTGGTCCACTCACGGTGGATGAGTAGGCGACTATTAGTGTCCGATTATGGGAAAATTAGAAATAATTTATAGCGACCTGTGTCACGAGCAATTCTCCATATATTAAATCTTTCTCAGCTGATGAGGAAGCTATTTAATTAGTTTAACACACTTCAGTTTAGGACAAGATCGTTAAATTATATTGAGAAATTCAATCCATTTACGAGAATAAATTTTAACCCAATAGACGATTGAATATTATACACTTAGTGAAATGAAACACCGAGTTTATACCAATACGTATTTACATTTTGGTAGAAGCTCGGTTACCAACAAGTTAACTTGACATTTGCTTTTCAATGTGTTTTAAATAGTTCACATGCAACAGCATACAACAGTATTAAACAAACGGGGCTTCTTTGCAAAACTATTCCATATCACAAGTCACATTAAATCACTTTTAGAAACATTGTAGTAAGTATACATCCAGATCTTTTCAGGAATATGAAAGGAGGCAAGAATTTAAGGGATAATATTCCCTTACTCATTTCATTGGACAGTCGTTTTGGTTAGTGTAAAGCCAATACATACCCATGATGATGTAAATCAACATTCTGCGATTAAATCAATTACCAAAGCTTCATCCGTCAGCAGCCAGTGCAGCTTAAGTTGACATTTTGAGAAAAACGTTTCAGAATCGAATGAGCACTTAATTAGATTAAGATAGGATTTGCCTTAACTATCATTTTGAATTGAATTGAATAAACGGGCTGTTTTCCGCAACTCCACGTCTAAGCGCGTATTTTGCGTGTGGAAAGGAATAATGTATTTATTCGAGCAGTGAAATCTCCCCGAAGAAGTTCAAAAGTCCTTTGATGTTGCAAGCAACTTCGGGGAGTGGTCCCGGCGTGCCGAGATGTTTAGCCCTGTATACAGCGACTTCCGGACACGTCAGCAACACGTGGGCCGCCGTTTCTTCCTCCCTCACACATACCCTGCACAGGGGGACTGTCCGTAACACCTATGGTAAATAAATGTTTGTTAAAGTTGCCGTGTCCTGTGATAGCACTTGTTACTATTCTGATCTGCGGCTTGTTAAGTCATCTCAATTATCATACTTGACAAGCTAAATGACGATTGCAGTATCAAACATCTGGCACCTATGAGACTGTTGTATATCGCCGGTCTTGGTACTTAACGTTTAGAGTAAACGGGGGGTTCGCCGTATTTAACAAATTATTTTACATTATATTGTATTTATAGCGTAGCGGCTGTGTAAGAATGTCTACTAACCCATAACATCTATGGTTCTCGAAGGAGTTTAAAAGGGGGGGCAGCAGCGCTTACCTTATAATAACTAAAGAAAACTATGGTTGCCAATCCGCTTGTCGAGAGTTGTAACTAAGGAAAATATCCTCTCTATAAGGCAATCTATGGGGGAGGCATATGTTCAGCAGTGGACTTTAGTCTGTAGCTGTTACGGTAGCGGTATTATAGGTAGGTCACTCAATAAGTTTTAAGATGGAACTTACCCGTGTTATATGTTTCTAAAAAGCAAATTTATTTAAAAATAGAACTCCATAAGCCAATTGCTCAGTAATAAAAAAAAAACAAAGTTCTATTAGTTTAGTTTAAAGAAATTTAAAAATGGAACGCACCCGGTTCCATTTTTAAATTTCGGGCATCTCAAAACTTATTGAGTTACCTACGTATACAACACCATCCTCTTGTTGCAGACGCATACGTAAGAAACGATTTGAGTAATCGTTCGTAATGCGTACTGCGATGGACTGGAATAATTTGCCAGCATTTTTTGCCTTTACATCCGATTACAATGTCGGTGACTTCAAGACAAGAGCGAATAGTCTTTTGTTAAGCTTTACTTAACTTTAATGCATTTTAACATCTTCGGCTACATCACCAATTATTATCACTGGCCAAAATAGTTACAAAATACAAAAGACGCATATTATTACAGGTCGGCTCCTGCGGGAAAGGACCGCGATTTCACATAATGCCAGTAGCTCGTTTTCGTATGGTGTGTGTAAATATCCAGTGACCCCTTTTAATTGGTGCAAGACATTCTATCTTAGTCTTCAGGGGTAAGAACGCATCTGCGTTTTGATTCTTAGTCAAGGAAAAATATAAATGTCAATGGGCCATAGTATCTCCCTTACCATCTGGTGGACTGTGTGCTCGTTTGTCGCACTTATTCTACGAAAAAACTTTCCAGCAGCATAACTTCATAACCTATAACCAAGCACCTGTCCACGTCGTGATAACTTATTTCTATATCAGTAAATATATTGTGTTTGAGCGCTGAGGCGTTTGTAACACAATAAGAAACGGGGAAAACAAATAGAAGCATTGAAGTTTTAAAGTTAATTTAAATCAACAATCTCGTTGTTAGTAGAGTTACTTCGAAAGTTTTCCAATATTGTAGAAAAACACAGGACAGAAATTAAAGACTAACGCAAAACTATAAAGAATGTGGTTTAGGACATACAATGACTTATAGTGATTACTAATAATAAAATGCACATAATACGTTCGTATGTTACGACGATTTATAAACATGATATTTAAACTCGTACTCAATGACTTTGTAGGGAAAGTGTCTTCCTCCTTAAAATTTTAGTAATACAGCAACTCACTTAACCGCATTTTTGTACTTGGTGTGTAAATAAAGCCAAAATAAAAAAGTAAATGTTACATTCGTGACCCGCATATCAGGCATACCTATCAAATCATATAGTTACTTTTTGTAACTTACTTTCTTGTAACTTAAGTACTGCATGAATTTAAATATCCCGGCGCAAGTGACTAAGAATGATTTATTATTTAATTATAAATTCGGCGAGAAGGGCCAGCTATTGATCTGATCCTGGCGAAGGGCCAAAAATGGCGTGTTGATTTAAATGGCCAACTGCTGGTTCAGAGTTGTTATAAGAACGATTTTACGTAAATTAGGTACTGTAGGGTGCGGTGCTAATTTACAATTTCGTCATACTGCAAGTGACCTGGACTTCTGCTAATCTGCCTCGTGTGTCAAGGCTGCAAATGGTTTAATCCCGGCAGTCTTCACACATATAAACTTCACAGATAACCGCGAAACATAGCGTCATTGTAAATCCATACACTTTACTATATTTTATATAGCTTAATATCTAAACCAAACACAGACGGGAACGATGACGCGAGATATAAGCCATTCGGTTGGTTGCGTGTCTTCTGAGCTTTTAAAAACCCCGTCAACATAAGAGTGTACATGCTAGGCATAAAAGGCGGTAAATAGGAAACCCGAAAATGGGCTTTGCAGTACGCGAACAAGTAAATTAAAAAAATCTTCGTATACGGAGACACTGTAGTGTCTCACGCCAAGTACACGTTCAACAAATGTATATGTATGTAAACGTGTAGGCGTGAGACTACAGTGTATATATTCTCGAATCAGATGTCAACATAACCTCACCAAATTTTTAACTTCATATATTTAATTATTAACGAAACGTTAACACTTTATACAGTCATTTATCATTTTGTTTTCATATAACACTACAAACAATTATTTCTATCTATCAATTATTTCATACTTTTCAATATTTCAAATTTTTGCTTGCGTACTTTTCCGATTCTACGAAAGATTTTTTATTAATTTCGGTGGAATTTTTTATCTTTTTAAAGATTGTTGACTTGAATGCTTGTCTTTTAAGCCATGTTTTCATTTATTTATTTTCAAGATTATAAATGATTATAATCCTTTATAATACATTGCTTTACAATATGTTGATGCGTCACATTGCGCAGCCCTTTGGCGATTTCGACGGCAACTTGAGCCCGCAGATAGTTGGCAACATTATCTCAAGGCGTCTAAGCAGACAGACACCTTATCTTGAGAATATTGGTATGGTGGTAGGGATGCAACATCGCTCATAAAAAATCGATATTAGAACCTCCATATTTTCGAAAGTGAAACATCGATTTAAAAAAAAAGAGTTATTATAGTATAAATGAATACATGGTTGATGATAACCCCTGGGAATGAGGTGGTCGCTTCCAAGCAGTTTCTAAAATAAATTTTGTAAATAGTTTGTAATCATTTTGTATTGTAAAATTTATTTAAAAAAAGTCCCGCTGGGTTTCTTGTTGGTTCTTTCCAGGACAGAGGGTTCTTTTTCGAACCAGTGGTCAAGTAAAAATGACTTTCAATAAGAGTTACTCATTTAATGTATATTGAATAAAAAATTATTATATTCTGTTCTAAAAACATCAAAGTATATGAATAATATATCGATATTTTTGATGTTTTTTTAACACCATTTAAATATATATCAAATAAATAATCATTTTGAAGAGATCCGGAAACACTGTAGTGTCTCACGCCAAGTACACGTTCAACATCCTTATTGCATGCCGTAAGCGCAACGCGCGTAGGTATGTTCTATCTTTAGAATATTGGTATGACGGTAGTGATGCAACATCGCTCATAAAAAAAACGATATTAGAACCTCGATATTTTCGAAAGTGAAACATCGATTTTAAAAACAGCAAGGTATATGAATAATATTTTTGATGTTTTTTTATCACCATATAAATATATATATATCGAATAAATAATAATTCGTAGCAATAATATCCAGCGCAGAGCGGTTCGAATCGTCGATGACCGAGCTCTTTCTGCTCGGCTAGATGCTATGCTGTGCTATGTATATCCGGAGACACTGTAGTGTCTCACACCAAGTACACGTTCAACATATTATGTATATGTCTGTAAACGTATAGGCGTGAGGCTACAGTGTATATATTCTCAAAACAGATGTCAACATAACCTCACCTAATTTTTAACTTCATATATTTAATTATTAACGAAACGTTAACACTTTATAAAGTCATTTATCATTTTGTTTATCAATTGTTTCCATATAACACTAAAATGATTCCACTATGGAGTGTAAAGTAGAAGTAGGACCATCTCTGTATATGAAAAGTGTCCCTAAAAACGCGTCCAATAAGGGTGGCGCTGCAGTAGCACAGGATAAATAAAAAAAAGCGCCAAAATTAATAAGAATAAGATGGAGAAATAAACAAGGACCGACCAATCCGCTTGGTTGTGTACTACATAAATAGTTGAGGTTTTGTATACTGGCATTTTACTAACTACTCTAGTCAAGAATTTTTTTAAATATTTGAATTCAGCTGACTTCACTCCGTCTACAACGGCTATACTCATATGGTAGTTTTTCAGAATATAATTAATAGAATCAGGCGTTACTTTGCGGAAATCCATTATATAAAAGCTTTTACAAAAATTTACTTCGCAAATATCCGCGTTATAAAATAAAATGATGTGTCTTACCTAGTATGAAGAAGCACCTCCCGCCCTCCCTCAATTGCGTGCACTATCCCCGTCACCACTAATCCCAGCACCGCTACTCCCAACACCACTACACTAGGCAAGACACACCACTGACGATAATATGACACGTGTTTCGCCTCTACACGAGGCATCCTCAGGTGATATAGACGTCGTCTACATCCCGGGGAAACAAATGATCTTCTTAACTTAACCTCTCTCTGTATGAAACAAAACTATTTCCGGTTTAATAACCGTTTCTATCTACAAAAAGAAGGGTTAGCTATGGGGTCCCCTCTAAGTCCCCTTATGGCGGACATTTTCATGCATAATTTCGAAAAACAGCATATAGTTGTCAATCAAAATATCTTATATTACTATCGATATGTAGACGGCATAATTATTTGCTGGACTGGCACAAGGAGACAACTGGATGTTTTCCTCAATAAAATTAATAGAGTCCATGACAAAATTAAATTTAAACTTGAATTGGAACAAGATTGTTCCCTTAATTTTCTCGACTTAACAATAACAAGAAAAGAATCGTCACATGTTTTCCAAATTTATCGAAAGCCAACTCACACCGACACGGTCATCCCCACGTCATCATGTCATCCGTGGCAACATAAAGTAGCCGCTTTTTATTGTTACATTAACCGTTTGTTCACTGTCCCATTAAGTAAAGAAAATTATTTAAAAGAACTTAATATAATTTATCAAATAGCGGTCTCTAACGGTTTTTCAAAAAATCTCATTAACAATTTAATTAAAAAGAAACAAAAGCATGTTATTCGCAACTCTCTGTACGCGGTTCAACCTCAAAGTGTTCATCGATATGTGAGCAGTTTGACCTACTTAGGCCCCATATCTGAAAAAGTAGCTCTTCGACAAAACGGCGTTCATGTGGCGTTCAAAACAAACAATTCTCTTAGAAATATCTGTAATAGTAAAGATAAGTTAGATATTCGTCAAAAGTCAGGTGTTTACAAACTTGTTTGTGACGAATGCCACGCCGTTTACGTGGGTCAGACTGGTCGCAATTTCGAGACACGTTATAAAGAGCATTTAGCCGCGTACAGGAATTGCAATCCCGATAAATCCCATTTTGCCAAACATCTTTTGGACACTGGACACAACTTAGCCAACGACCACTCCTTTAAAGTCTTACATACGTGTAATAAAGGGCTGCGGCTGTGTTTGCTGGAACAGTTAGAGATATTAAAAAGTAATAATAATACCGTTGCATTGCTGAATGACAAATGTTACTAACTCACCTCTCTTAAATATCTTCAAGCCTGCTCTCTAATAATAGAGAGCCTCGCAATATGGTCGTTTGTCACCCTCACGGTGATCGGCGATTGGTTGCGTGGTTGGAGGATGGGCGTTGCGCGGCGGTTTGTTTTTAATTTTGCAAACGGCTACGTAAGTCCAGCGGTGATTTGTCGCATGTTTTATCGCATGACGCAGTCGCTCGCTCCTTAGGTAGAGAGCGGTTGCATCATCGGTTTGTATAAAAGGCACTTGTTTTGGCTCGCCGCTCACTTAGCGGTTAGCCACCGTAGAGTCTATATCACCTGAGGATGTCTCGTGTAGAGGCGAAACACGTGTCGTATTATCGTCAGTGGTGTCTTGCCTAGTGTAGTGGTGTTGGTAGTAGCGGTGCTGGGATTAGTGGTGACGGGGATAGTGCACGCAATTGAGGGAGGGCGGGAGGTGCTTCTTCATACTAGGTAAGACACATAATTTTATTTTATAACGCGGATATTTGCGAAGTAAATTTTTGTAAAAGCTTTTATAGTTTTTCAGAAGTCAGCGCTATTGTGGTAGGTTTTGGAACCTCTATTTTCAGTATATAGTGGGACACTTTTTCAACTTTCGGACCTTATAAGATGGTTGTCCTTCTACTCTACACTCCATAAAAAGATTTTAATAATTTTGGCCGAATTTTTTATCTTTTTAAAGATTGTTAACTTGGATGCTTGTCTTTTAAGCCATGTTTTCATTTATCTCGGTATCAAAAATGATTATAATCCTTTATAGTAGTACACTGCTTTACAATTTGTTGATGCGTCACATTGCACAGCCAAATTTAATTGTTAGTAGAATTTTATTCAGAGTTACATTGAAATTCAAAGTTAAAGTTTTATACCTAAGGTGACTGTATAATGAATGGAGACTTTTTATATAAAAACATCACTATTGTTATGAAATAAGTACCTATTTAATATAATTCTTAAAAAAAATAAACAAAACCCGGTCTCGATACGTTAAATTTTTTGAAAAAAATCGGACGTCCACGAAATTTTTTTCAGTTTTCTTAAAATAGAAAAATAATATGAGATAGATTGATTAAATTTTCTTGAAATAAATCTACTTATATTATCTTATGAGTGCAAATCAGTTGTTGTAGAGGTAGTTAAAGAGCAAAAAATTTCTTGACCTTGACGTGTTGAGAGTAAAGCACAAATTCAACCGCTTCGCGGTATGAGGTGTGCGATATTTGAAAAAGAAAGAAATTGTGTACTTTACAAAAATAATAATTACATTTTTACAAAAAAATTATAAAATAAAAAAGACCAAGTACATAACCGTTTTAGATTCGAAAAAACAATTTTGCTGAAAAAAGTAATAATAAAAAAATTATGTACTTGGTGTGCATTATACTTTATAGTACGAGCATAACTCTAAAGAGTTATAAAAAAACGACTTCCAATGTCAAGTTGGGTGATCGATACTCTTAATCATGCATATTTGTCATATCCTGCGTACAAATTGTGGAAAAAATTCTTCTAATTAAATTAGATTCTGATTCCGATATATAAAACTCATGTTCACCATTCACACTAATGTTTTAATTTTAAATGTAAGCTTTTTATTTGTTGTCAAATCAAATTCTGTATTCTATTATCGAATCATGACCGTTAGGAATAGAACCGTTCCTCCGAATTTTTCATAGCTGCATTTGTTTATTTCTTCGTGTATTTCGTAACTATTTAACTATATTCGTAACTATTTTATTTTTATATTCGTAACTACTTAAATATATCGTCAGATATCCGAGCACACAAACTTAATCTAGATGTCCCTCCCAAAATTCTAATTATATTAATTGTTTAATTTCATATGATACAAGAATCGGAAGGGGATCGTATTGCAGTGGCCTCTAACAATAAGACAAACTCAATTTATCCAGATAAAATATACCTATAATAAACAAGAATATAATAATTGTTGGAAAATTTATCTCTACTGATATTGCAACCCAGAAAAACGAACATAATTTTTTTATGATTAACTTATAGAGGGCCAGATTTTTTGGAATGTACTCTTGGCCAAGTGAAATCCGCCAACTTGCATATTTTTGAAGATTTCGCCAATGTCTTAATTAAATTTTGATAATAATATTATATCCGATACGTAGAATCTATGACAACTTTAATCACTAGGCGTTTGGTGGTTAAAGCTGTTTGTCGGAATTTTAGACTTGTTCTAATCTGCAGTTTAAAAATTGTTTCGCATGAAATTATATGTATTTGTTTGAAATTAATTTAAAACAATACATAAAAATTAAGTATTTTAACAAAAAAGAAGTCAACATATATATTTATATCTCAGGCAAAAACCCACAACGAAAAAGAAAGTGAAAAATTAAACAAAGAAACAATCAGTTTCTATTTCTCTCTAGAAACCTGAACTACGAAAATATTTCAATGAATCCCCATGGGAAATATATTTTCTTTTGAAGATAATTTAATGTTATTTCGCAGTTTGTTATTTGTTTACAAAACAGTACTAAAATAATAACAATTTAGGCTAAATGAACCTCCATCAGGTTGTTTTAAGCTACAAGAGAATCTAAAATATATAAATCAATTCTTACAATCATGATTTGCTTAAAGTTAGTCATGTATGTTATATATTACGTCAATATAATATGGCTACCACGGTTCTGTAATATAAATTGATTAATTGAATTTCTTTATTCTAAAACCCATTTATATCAGTTCAAAAATACAATAAAATTGACAGCTCGACAATGTCGGTGGGTCGCAGGTTCCAATGTTACATATGAAACATGTTTTTATTGCCTACAAATCCTTTTTCCGGATCTCGATGTTTGTTCATTATTAATTTATTTACATATGTAAAATGTCTCCACAATACGGTAGAAATACCTAGTGTAAATAATATTGATACAATTTCATTATAAACACTAGTTTTGTATTTTACGTTGTACAGCCACGCTGCAAATATAATAAGGCTCTGGCACGGATGGGTCGATTCGACCGGGGTAGGAGCACGCTCTCACAGAACACCAGCGTGAAACAGTAGAATAATGCCGATTTGCATGCTAAGTGTAGAGAACCGGAATCCCTTTGTACTGGTAATGAGGCATTCCATCTTAGTCCTCAAATGTGACAACTCTTCTGCATTTTGATTCTTAATTTAGTATAGATGTAGATTTCTATGGGCCGCAGCATCACTCACCGTCACGTGGACTGTGTGCTTGTTTCTCACCCTTATTCTATAAGAAATGTGACAAACAAGTACGCAGTCTACTGTATGGTAATTGAATGCAGTCCAGTAAAACATACATAAAATATTCTTGAATAAGAATAGAAATGGAGAGGCGTTGTCACCACTTAGTACAAAGATGGAATATCTTGTTTCCAATAAAAACTTACTATATAAAAAAGCAAAACAAATTACGAACATTCGCAATTGTTCCTTGAAAGCCATTTATATACAAACGCAAATTAATGATGTTCGACGTTCGTTAATTAGTCATTTCTACGTGGCGCAACATGATTTACACATACAGGTACTACCTACAGATCAATTATCTGCTATCCTATTATTAATCTTAATTGAATTCTGTATGAGATTCAGTCTGATCCAGAATTCAAAGGTCAGATTAATTAGGCCTATACGCATACACATCACAGTTTTATGAAAGAGAGACAAGAATAATTATTTTTAATCTGTCTGAAGCAATATGTCACTGCCGCATAATCCAAATGGCTTTTTGAATTATGATATTATATCCGATTAGTGACTTATTGCTTTAATGGCCCTCGACCTTTGGCGGGCATCGTGTCCTGGAAATTTTAAATTTTCAAACGTGCAGAATTCACCACGATAATCAGGCACCGGGCAAGTTTAGTAATACCGATGAAAATCGATCGTAACGACTGGCTCAATTCAGAAAAATAAATTTTAAAAAATTTAAAAGAAATTTGAATTTAACTCTTTAAAAAGCTTATAGTATACTCGTAGATATTGCATTTACTACACAAACAAATAAGCCAAAGTCCGTAATAATTACACACATGCATATAATATATCCTTTACACATTCTATTAAAAATGCTATTATACGTCAAAAATAGAATTGTCTACTTTTAATGAAAAATTTAAAGGCACAAAAATCTTACTTAGTACGTTCCATGTTTTCTCTCTCCATACATAAATTGGTAAAATACTCGTAAATAAATAAATTTTGTTTCGGATGCTGTAAATTTGTAGATAAAAAATAACTAATAAAAATTTTAGGTATGTAAGACAATAATGAATGATGACTGACGAGAATCGAATAAGCATTCAGAAACGATGCATATTATGCATATGGTATTTTTACCGAGGAAAGACTTCCCACATTCTCCAATTGCTATATTACTTGATAAAAACACTAATACGACTACTTTATCGGCCAGAATATTCCTTACAAATAAATCATATCACAAAAGCGGTCTATAGAACTCTTATTAATATATATTAATAAAATAATGGAGAGCATATATATTATGTGTGGTACTAATTTACATTTTTATTGTTATTATTTTATACCAAGATTTTAGAAAGACCGCAAGTAATATTACCAGTAACTATTCAAGACGAAATTGGAGTTCAAATTAAAAGCCTCTTGTAGTACAGTGTATTGGTATGAAAAGATTATCTTGCTCCCCGCAACTGTCAAGCTAATAAGTATTAAGGCGAGAAAAATTTTAGAAAAAGCAACGTTCATCCAATCACAAAGACGCCTCGGCTTAGAAGTTAATCACTTAGTTCTAGCCTCAGCGGACATTGTAGGCAGAATGGACACGAGTATATAAACTTTTCGAATTGCTTTATTTAAAAAAATATTAATATGAAAATTAATTTGTTAAATTTATTCTCAACATGGCCTTAAAATATTAAGCCCTTTCATTTCATTCATTATGGAATCTCTGCAAGTTACACCGTTAAAATAGCGATTTAGTATTTATCTTTATGACTTTTTATCGGGTCAATTATTATGTTTTACGTTCCTGTTCATACAACTTTTGTCCATTTGTTAAATTTTTATGAAATTATTTTGTTTTTACGTAATGAGTATATTTATGTAGATTTACAGAAATTCACAAAAGTTTAAAATAGTTTATGACGTACGGCATTATCAATGCACTTCACTTCAGCTATTCATGATACCCAACGGAAACAAATAATCATGCAAACACTGAGTATCGGCTAAGCGAGAGAGCTATTTAGACTTCACGTAACGACCAGGCAGCAGCGATAACCGGTAAAATATTGACGCGTGTTCATTGAAAAATTGCAGACTATTTCTCTACAAACTGTGTAATGGAATGTATCTCATTGAATTTTTAAATTCTCTAAGTAAGTGTCTTTAAAAGTTAGTGTCTCGTTAATATAGTGTAAAAAATTAAAGCATACTTGAATTGCTATAGTCATCACCTTTATATGCCATCTCAGATATAACAGGAGGCCTGTGCTTAGGAGTCAGACGTGTATTAGTTGTTACTGTACTTTACAGAAACAACTGTTACTCTAACAACTAAAGTTCTGGGTTGTAGGAGACCTTTCTTGTACAGGAGTTTCCTGAGTAGGTCGTATTCCCGTCCGTGCACTGTTATGTTCCGGTCTAAAGTATATAAAGAGTACCAGTACCATAACGGGCTGTAAGACATTCCATTTTAATCGTCAGTGATGACAACGACACAATAGCCTTCTTTGTTTGAAGATGTTAGCAGATGTGTCCATAGCCTGCATTAGCAACTTCATTTACCATCAGGCGGTTAGTTCGCTTACAATTACAGCCTGTCAAAAGTTCACTGCTGAACCTTTATATATATATAACATTTTGACGTGGTAGAGTCATGCTGCAGTTATATTAGTAGTATAGTTGTAGCACGAATGGGTCGGCTCGACCGGTTAAGAACCACGCTCTTACAGAATACCAGCGTAAAATAGCAGCCTAACGCTGCTGTGTTTCGCATGGTGAGTGTAGAGAACCGGAGACCCTTTTTACTGGAAATGAGGCATTCCATCTTAGTCCTCACGGGTGGCAACGCATCTGCATTTTGATTTGTAATAGAGGATAGATGTAGATGTCTATGGGCCACAGGAAACACTTACCATCAGGTAGACTGCGTGCTCGTTTGTCACCCTTATCCTATAAAAAAAAAAACACTTCTTATGATTAAAGAAAGTATAACTTCAACGTAAAACATAAAATACGTAAAAAATATACACATTCAATAATTAATAATCATGCAATAATCCAGAGCTACTCAAATAAAAAACTCGTGAAATGCATAAAATATAAAACATATCTTACTTTTAATTACAAAATGAGTCTTACACATGTAGGAGTTTATTTTCTGTTACTGGCCGCTTGGACGCCTAATTAGAAACGTTTTAAAAGAGCATCCATAGCTCGTTCTTTTTTTGAAATTGGAGAATAACATTTCTTTCTTGGCTTTTCCTATTATTTTGGCGGCAGTTAAAATTTAATCGGAATTTTATTTTGTTCGAAACGGGTAAAAATAAAAGTTGTGACGCGTCAACTAGGCCAATAATGGTTAATTTACATATAGATCATAAGTGGGCGTACAGAAGAATAGCTGAGCATTTAAATTATTCTGTTATGACAGTTTTTAATGCAATTGATCATTATAATACACATGGAACTGTTGAAAATGTTCTTAGAAAGGCGCGCCAATAAAAACCTCTCCCAGAGAAGATACACTAACCGTTCGTGTTGCTAAAAGAGATCCAAGTAATGTCTCCAACCAGATTAAAAATGAAGTTTTTGTGCTTTTAGCGACAGCCTTGATGCGAGCTGAAACTGCAAACAGAGATAAGCATATCATAAGGGCATTGCTGGATCAAGGATCACAGGCATCCTTTATCACGGAGGCAACTGTTCAGTACTTGGACATCAAAAAGATCCCAAATCATGGTTTTATTTCTGGTTTAGAATGTCATAAAAAGCGTCAGAAAGCATAAGAAGCGTATGTGCTTACATCTATCACCACGTTCTTACCGTCTAAACGTTTCACTGCGATGAATTTCCCCCCCCCCCCCCCCCATCAACATGGTAGCGGAATTACACGATGAACTACCCCAGGAGGATCCCTCGCTGAGCATCCACGACCATGTTATTCCGATCCTGAGCGTGGGTGCTCAGGCTGCCCCGCGTATTCTGGAGGGGGCAAAATTCCGCTCAAAAGCATAACTGCTAGGGGCAAACTGAGCAAGAACACCAAGGCGACCCCTGCCACGCTATCCGTGAATTTTTGCAACATCAGGGGACTTCACTCTAACCTAAACGCCGTCCACTACCATCTCGAGACGGCGAAGCCGGCCTTGCTCTTTCTGACCGAGGCGCAGGTTTCCTCTCCGGCTGATATTTCGTATCTCTCCTGCCCGGGGTACAAATTGGAGCATTCCTTTGTGCCTCGGGCTGGAGTTTGCGTGTATGTCAGAGAGGACATCTGTTCTCGACGCCTCGGCAGTCTTGAAGGTTCGGACCTGTCCATCCTTTGGCTACGCGTAGACAGCGACGACCATCCGCGCGTCTACGGGTGCCTCTATAGGTCCCATAGCGGTAATGCCGAAACAGACCGACTCATCGACCACGTCCAAATGGCTACAGATTCCTTGCTACAACCGGTCCCATCCGCAGAGATCGTGATCCTTGGCGATTTTAACGCCCACCATGCCGAATGGCTCGGTTCACGTCTAACCGATCATGCGGGGAGATCTGTTTATGACTTTGCCTTGGCATATAGTTTGACACAACTGGTTACTTCGCCTACGCGGATTCCAGATGTGGAGGATCATACACCTTCCCTGTTGGACCTTCTGCTGACCTCTCATCTGGACGGATATCAGGTTTCCGTCGATGCCCCTCTCGGCTCTTCGGACCATTGTCTGATCCGGAGTGTGGTGCCACTCACGCTCCCTTCGCGGTTGCGTTCTGCAGGTTGCCGCCGTGTTTGGCATTACAGGTCGGCGGATTGGGACGGAATGCGGTCTTTCTTTGCATCCTACCCATGGGGGCGGGTTTGCTTCTCGCCGGACGATCCCAGCGCTGTTGCTGACTCTGTCACTGATGTAGTGCTACAGGGAATGGAACTATTTATTCCATCATCTGTGGTACCCATCGGAGGCAGATCTCAGCCTTGGTTTGGTCGCTCCTGTAAGACTGCATTACGCAGTAAGCAGGAGTGTTATCAAGCCTGGGCTGCGGCTTCGGCGACTCGGGATGTTAACACCAGCACACTTAAAAAGAAATATAACTTCGCCTCCAGGTCCTTCAAAAGAGTTATTGCCAAGGCAAAGTCAGAGCACATGGGCAGAATTGGCGAGAAACTAGTTCGCCTTCCTTCGCGAACCCGTGCATTCTGGTCTCTCGCCAAGGCTGTCCAAGGAAATTTCTGTAAGCCATCACTACCATCTCTGCACAGGGAGGATGACTCACTGGCCCAAGACGCAAAAGACAAAGCCGACCTTTTTGGGCTCCCTTTTTGCGTCCAACTCGACTCTTGATGACGGGGGGAAAACGCCGCCAACCATCCCGCGGTGTGAGTGCTCCATGCCGGATGTGCTGTTCTCACAGCGCTCGGTTCGCAAAGCACTGCTCTCCCTGGACATCCAGAAGTCGAGTGGGCC
Source organism: Parnassius mnemosyne (assembly GCA_963668995.1). Taxonomy (NCBI): domain Eukaryota; kingdom Metazoa; phylum Arthropoda; class Insecta; order Lepidoptera; family Papilionidae; genus Parnassius; species Parnassius mnemosyne. The sequence continues at coordinate 43,121,182 of CAVLGL010000115.1, read as the reverse complement.
TGACGGAATCCCCCCAATTTGGAGTTGGCACCGGTCCTAACGCGTCTTTTCCGGTACTCCTACTCCCAAGGCGTAGTCCCGAATTCATGGAAGACAGCTTTTGTCCACCCGATCCCTAAAAAAGGCGACCGCTCAGACCCATCCAACTAATAGGCCTATCGCGATCACCTCCCTGTTCTCCAAAATAATGGAATCCATTATTAACTGCCAGCTCATCCGGTACCTTGAGGATCACCAGCTGATTGGTGACCACCTATACGGTTTTCGTCGGGGTCGATCAGCTGGTGATCATCTGGTCTACCTGACTCACAGATGGGCGGAGGCAGTAGAGTCCAAGGGGGAGGCGTTGGCCGTTAGTCTGGACATTGCGAAGGCCTTCGATCGGGTTTGGCACAAAGCGCTTCTTTCGAAGCTCCCTTCCTATGGGCTTCCCGAGAAATTGTGCAATTGGATCACCAGATTCCGTGCAGATCGGAGCATCAAGGTCGTTGTAGACGGTGCATGCTCTGACTACATGCCTATTAACGCTGGTGTTCTACAAGGCTGTGTGCTATCACCAACGCTGTTTCTTCTGCATATCAATGATATGTTGCTAACTGGTAACATTCATTGCTATGCGGATGACAGCACTGGTGATGCTCTATACACCGGCCGTGCCAATATTTCTCGGGAAAACGTCGCTGAGTACCGGAACAAACTTGTGTCTGAAGTCGAGTCTTTGCTGAGCAAAGTCTCGGATTGGGGGCGACTAAATCTAGTCCAGTTTAATCCTCAGAAGACACAAGTTTGCGCGTTTACCGCTAAAAAGAACCACTTTGTCGTATCTCCTCAGTTTTAAGGCCTTTTTGCTCTTCTTGCCTCAGCCAGTATCGGTATCCTCGGAGTCGACATATCGAGTGACGTGCAGTTTCGTGGTCACTTGGAAGGGAAGGCCAAATTGGCCTCTAAAATGCTTGGCGTGCTCAGCAGAGCGGGACAGTATTTCATGCCGGCACACCGCCTGCAACTTTACAAGGCGCAAGTTCGGCCTCACATGGAATACTGTTCCCATCTCTGGGCAGGGGCTCCCCAGTGCCAGCTCCTTCCACTTGACCGCATCCAACGCAGAGCTGCGCGAATCGTCGACGACCGAGCCCTTTCCGATCGGCTCGATTCATTGGCACTGCGAAGAGATGTTGCATCCCTTTGCATTTTCTTCCGCATCTACCATGGTGTGTGCTCTGAGGAATTGTTTTGATTAATCCCAGCCGCCAAATTTCACGAACGCACATCGCGGCAGAACTCCCGATACCATGCACACCATCTGGATGATTGGCGGTCCACTACTGTGCGATTTAGAAGATGTTTTCTTCCTCGTACGACCTCCTTGTGGAATCGATTACCATCAGCGATTTTTCCGGACCGATACGACTTAGGGACCTTCAAGAAAAGAGCGTACTCCTTTTTAAAAGGCCGGCAACGCATCTGCGATTCCCCTGGTGTTGCAGTTGTTCATGGGCGGCGGTAGTCACTTACCATCAGGTGAGCCGCATGCTCGTTTGCCCCCTCTCCTATAAAAAAAAAAAGAATTCGCTTAACTTAGGTGAAGTAGATTTGGCGGATCCGCAGTATCACATACCAAACAAAATATACTTTCTATTAGGGGCAGAGGTCTATGTGATAAAAGACGGTGTGAAGAAAGGTCCTTCGGGATCTCCAGTAGTCCAAGCCACATCTCTTGGCTGGATCCTCTCTGGAAGGGTAAATAACACAACTATGTAAAATAATAACGTGGTGGTTATGCACACTTCTATAGAGGACAATATGTATTGTCCTACTAAAAAGTTTTGGGAGATTGAAGCAGATCGGAAATCACAATCATGACAGATGAAGAAATTCATTGCGAAAGGTTTTCAAAGAAACTACAAGACGAGATCCAAGATTACAAAATTCAAGAGAAGAAGGGTGTTACATAGTTAGATTTCCATTGATAAAAGATTTAAGTAATTATACTTACCTTGATCACGGGTCATCTACGTTCACTTTATCCTTTTATAGATCGTGTAGGAGTGTTACGAGTAGGTGGAAGACTGGAGCATTCACGACTCAGTGAAAATCAAAATCATCCAGTATTGATCCCCATAAAGTCAACATTTACGACTTATTAGTGAAGGACACTCACTTGAAAACTCTTCATGAAGGTTTACAGATCATGTTACTTAAGTTCCAAGTATTGGAAAATAGGCGCGAAGTCTAAAGTTCGAGCACACTGTCGCAAGGGTGTCAAATATGTAAGACATAAAGCAGCAACACCAAATCGGCTTATGGGCCAGTTACCAGCTACCAGAGTCACACCAGTGAGACCTTTCAAGTGCAGCAGAGTGGATTATGCAGGGCCGATAAATGTACGAACGACGAAGGGCCGTGGACATAATGCCTCAAAGGGTTACATTTGCTTCTCCATATGTATGGCTACTAGAGCTGTATATACATAGTCAATTAATTACTGATCTCACAACTCAAGGTTTTTTGGCCGCATTAAAAAGGTTTGTGGCTCGTCGAGGTCTATATTCAGATCTCTGGAGTGATAACGGAACAAACTTTGTGAAAGCGATGATAAAGGAAGTAGCAGATATTTTGGCCGCAAATGACATTACGTGGCATTTTATTCCACAGAGTGCACCTCATGTCGCAGGGTTATGGAAAGTCAGTGTAAGATCTGTAAAAATCCATTTGAGAAGAGTTTAGGACATTCAACTTTGACCAACGAAGCATTGTCCACAATTTTATCCCAAATCAAGGCTTATAAATTATAAACTTGAGATATTTATCAAGGATCGATAGTGAGTCAGACGCTATTGATGTTTTAACACCGGGGCATTTCTTAATTGAGGAAGCCCTGGTGACAGTACCGGATGAGGACGGCTAATGCTAATGATTTGGTTAATGTTTACAATTTGCGCAGGTGGCAACTTACCCAAAAAATGGTGCAAAGGTTTTGGAAAAGGTGGTCACACAAGTATTTAACAAGATTTCTACATCGGTATAAATGGGCTTACTAAAACCCTGAAGCTGGCATGGGTGAAATCGTTTTGGTTAAGAAGGAAGTGTTACCCCCAAGTAGGGCGGGGTTTAGTCTACTCCTAATTCTCACATTTTTACATTATCAGTAGGACTAGATTAACACCTATTCTGCTCTCCTGTCCGGCGTGGAGTTAGGCGAATGTCTCTGGGGGAGAGCGCAGGTCCTGTTAATCCCCAGGGCAAGTCTGAGGAGTTCTTCCTTCACGTGGTTGCCGTCTGTTATTTGGTCTGGTTCAATAGGAAATAGAACAGAAACACTCAGACGTCCCCATTTTCTTTTTTTTTCACCACCACCTTTTTTCCTAGCCTGCGGGGCTCTGCCGGGAGTGACCGAATTTTTCCCTAGCTACTCGTGGGACCAAAATGGACGAAAATTGACATTTGAAAAAGTTAACTCTCCTTTAATAGAACTGACTGTAGGTTTGAAAGAGCCTGGGACGAGTCGAGAAGTGGAGGGGACGTCTGCAGCCGAACCACAGTCTGAAAGGAACAAGGGAGGGGAAATAAAAAGTTCCCTAGGTCTTATAAGCTTAGTGAGGCAGCACAGAAGAGGTACCAAAGGCTGATAGCAGCTGAGATAGGAGCCGAAGAGGCCCTCTCTCTATGCCAGAAGCCCTGGGACGAAATTCCTCTGCCCAAACCTTCCCCAGTTTCGAAGGCGAAGAAACGCAGTCGGTCTGAAAAGGAGTCCCCAAAAACCAGCCCAGGCAATCTGTGAAGCTGGCAACGGGGGAGGAGAAGCTCAGCTTCAGGTGGCAAATGATCACATAGTCCACCGGATGGTAGGTGAATGCTGTGATCCATAGACATCTACAACTATTTTCAGTTAAGAATCAAAAGTCAGATGTGTTGTCGCCCCTGAAAAATAAGATATAATACCTCGTTTCTAGTGAAAAGGTTCTCTGATTCTCTGCACTCACCACACGAAAGACAGCAGAGTTAAGCTGCTTACTCTTTCGTGCTATAGCCATACATTTCGTGCATAACCATAATATAGCTACTAGTGCTTCTATCACGAATAAAATTGTTAAGTAATGCGTAAAATAAACATTATTAGGTACGATTAATTGTTTTGAATTAAAAAAAAACTTATTTTTAACGTTTACGTGTTATTCACGTTACGTATATTCAATATTTAAGCGGTATTCACGTAAATTCATCAGAAATCACTCAATTTAATTTATTATGTTTTCTCGAGACTTGTTTTCATCGGAAAAACTCTTGAGAAAACCTGCATGTCTGAAAAATTGAAAATATTTTTTTCTAAGGCAACGAAACTCCTCCAACACTTATTAAAGCAGTATGGAAATATTTTCAATGCGCATCTCTCTTATATAACTCTCTTATAAATTACATGACATAATGACAACAAGAGATTATATTTTATTTATTATATATTTTATTGATATTAGATTACATATATGGGCTGTTAAATTATACGTTTTAAAAATAAAATGCTTGCTAAGAAAGTAATTAGACTTAGGCTCGTTATGCGCCTTTTTTATAAATGTATTTTGTAAATGTATTTTAACAATGTTGTATAGATAATCCTAGAATTGTATCACCGGAAGACGACTAGGTAGCGCAGTGCCTGTGCCTATGACTGCAGCGCTGCGGCACAATCTATTCTTCTTAGGCTGTGGTTGCGGGCTGGTTTCAATCTACCACGAAATAACTATTTGTATGGCCAACAAAAATTACGGGTCTGGATGTTTTCCTTCCACGCCGCAGAAAAAATTCCGAGTGCATAGAAGTGTTTAAACAAATTTATGTTGCATATATGTGAGATATAATTCTAATATGTTTGCATGTTTTAGATAGCCTAACAACAGTTACGCTGCTATGCTACAAAGTCACAGACAATGTCAGTTTTGTCTATTAATTTAGTACGAGGTTCATTACTCTGTAAATCTTAGTCTCAATTTACAACCAATAATTAAGACTTCTTTGCAGTAAATGTTATTAAATATTATAAATAATTAATAAATTAAAATCATGATCTATTAAATTATTCCATATATTAAATAATTATAATACAAAAATTTAGGTATATAACGATGTATAAATTCTGTCATTTTATAAATTTGAAATCATGTACTTCATAAATAAGCAAGCTCGGAACCGTGCTTTGTGGCAATATAAGGCCTATGTTCAGCAGTGGACTTGTGATGGGTTATAATAATGATGCTAATGATGACATCGCTATAAATAGAAGGACTCATGTTCTCTCTGGCATTTTTCATAGTTGTTCGTCACGATACCCATGGAATAAAATGGGATTCTTTTAGACCAGCACTGGTTAATATGGATCGTGATGTATCCCGATCAATATGAAACAGTGTCTTTTAAAGAATTGTTAGTGCAGTTGTTATAAACACAAATATTAGTGAATCCTTTACTCATTTTTTTTTAGAACAAGCAGTTTAAGCACTAAATGATTTACATCTGTTTTTTTTTTTAGTTAAGTCTTAAGGAACTACGTAAACGACACAGGTTTTCCTGAATAAAGTGGACAATCTACAGATGTAATATAAACAGTGCGACGTATGGTTCTGTTCGTTGTAGTTGTTCTTCTAGTGTAAGCAAGGAAGATTGTGTTGCCGAGAGGCTGCTGTATGTTGAGTGCACGTTTGTGCATCTAGCGTAGTTGTTTTCATGTTTTTTGCTTTGACTGTTGTGTACTTAAAATTTTTCATTAAAACTATTTGGAGTGAAATCCAATATGAAAAAGGTTTCAAGTGTTAGTTAATGTAGTTATTTGCTAAATTTTTACGTGGTAGAGCCATGCTGCAGCTATATCAATAGTATAGTTATATAGTACAATATGATGAGTGTAGAGAACCGGAGACCTATTGAACTGGAAAAGAGGCATTCCTTCATAGTCCTCACGACTGACAACGCATCTGCATTTTAATTCGCAAACGAAGATAGATGTAGATGTCTATGGGCCACAGCAACCACATACCATCAGGTGGACTGTGTCCTCGTTTGTCACCCTAATTCTATAAAAAAATGCTAATTTTGTGCCTATGTCAACAGCCACTAGGAGTATGCAAACTTGGTGCCTATGCCTACAGTGTTGAAGTCTGGGCAGCTTGTAGGCGCGAGTGCAGCGCGACGGCTCGCTGACTTGAGTGGTGCGCCTTGTTTCGCTGGTGCGAGCGCTGCCCGACTGCCCGCAGTCGCGCGTGCATCGCGAGTGCTGCGCGACGGACCGCTAGCGCCAGTGCAGCGCGAGTGTTACGTGACTGCCCGCTGGTGCAACGCAGCGAAACTGCTCGCCGGGGCGCTTTTGTGGTTGGCCTGTGTCTTCAGTGTGTGGCACGATCTGTGCTGTGTACGCAGTATTTCTCAGAGAAGATTGTGTTATCTGTGACGTATGTTGATCTCTAGTAGGAAGCGTTGTATATGCTAAAATCTGGTATTTCGAGGATATTTTCAGCTCTATTAAAGCTTAGTCTTTTTTTTAAATACTAGTAATGCTATTAAACATTACTAATATTCCCTTTGTAACCGTGTAGTGGCGGTTAAGAATATCCACTACCCCATATCTTCCCGTGGGTGTCGTAAAAGGCGACAAAGGGAAACAGGCAGGAGATGGGCAGCAGCATCTTCCTGATAATAGCCAAAATAACAATAAAAACTACGGTTGCCAACCCGCTCGCCAAGCGTGGCAACTATGGCAATATACCCCCCATGAGCAATGACAATAATAAACGGCCCCCAGTCCCCGGCGGCCCCGCTATTCCTGGCTACGGTGGCGACCATGGTAACGGCAGGGCAGGGGGTGCTAAGAATCTCCGGTGGAGGTTCGGTTGCCACCTACGACGACTCGACCTGGCAACATACAACGCACGCACCCTGAGGACTGACGAGAAGATTGTGGAGCTGGAAGAAGAGATAGACAAGTTACGCTGGCATATTATAGGATTATCCGAAGTCCGACGAGAGGGGGAGGACACGGTAATCCTCGAATCCGGCAACTTACTCTATTACCGGGAGGGCGACCATCTGTCCCAAGGAGGTGTCGGATTTATCGTCCACAAGTCTCTCGTTAACAACGTTGTAAAGATTGAGAGTGTGTCGACGGGGGTTGCGTACCTTATACTCAGAAACACCAAACGGTATTCGCTGAAGGTCATACAGGTTTACGCACCAATCTCGGCACACCCCGATCAGGAGGTGGAGGAAATGTATGAGGATATCTCTAGAGCCATGCATTCCTCCAAAACCCAATATACGGTGTTAATGGGAGACTTCAATGCAAAACTAGGCACAAGAGAGAACGGTGAGCTGAAAGTAGGGAAATTTGGAATAGGGCAACGGAACCCAAGGGGCCAGCAGCTGGCCGACTTCATGGAGAAAGAGGGACTCTTTATGATGAACTCTTTCTTCCAGAAGCGGCCCCACAGGAAGTGGACCTGGTCGAGCCCCGACGGTTCGACAAAAAATGAGATTGACTTCATTATGACGACCAGACGACAACTGTTCAGTGATGTCTCAGTGATCGCGAGGGTGAAAACCGGCAGCGATCACAGAATGGTTAGAGGCACACTGAACCTAAACGTTAAGTTGGAGAGGTCTCGTCTAATGAAGTCAACGCTCCGTCCCCCTCGTGCTCTAATCCAAAGTCCCGAAACCTTTCAGCTCGAGTTACAAAACCGTTTTCAGTGCCTAGAAGACTGCAATGAAGTGGACGATTTGAATGACAAGCTCGTGGAAACTGTCCATGCGGTTGGAGCTAAGTTCTCCAAGACCCGCCTCAGAAGAACACAAAAACTCTCCGATCACACTCTTAATCTCATGGCTGTTAGACGGGAGATGAAGCTACATTCTTCAACAGATTTAACAGCATACAGGCAACTGAACAGACAGATATCCAAATGCATGCGGCGGGACTTACGCAAATTCAATACAGCTCGTATTGAAGAAGCGATCGAGCGGAACCGAGGCTCCAAAGTCTTTGCCAGAGAACTGTCTGCCAGAAAGCGCCAACTGTCTAAGCTGAAGACAGAATGTGGCAGCATCGTTTCCGGGGCACCTGAGATTTTGAGTGAGATTGAGAGGTTCTATGGGCAGCTGTACACGTCATCGTTGGAGCCGCACGCAAGTGTGAGTAACGATCCAAGAGCGAGTCTTATCCGACATTATTCCGATGATATCCCGGACGTCAGTCTGAGCGAGATTAGAATGGCTCTCCAGCACCTTAAAAACGGCAAGACCCCAGGCGAGGATGGAATTACAGCGGAGCTTCTGAAAGCGGGTGGAAAACCGGTACTTGAAGTCCTTCAGAAGCTCTTTAATTCCGTCCTCCATGGTGGCATTACACCGGAGGCGTGGAGCAGAAGTGCGGTGGTCTTGTTCTTCAAGAAAGGCGACAACGCTCTCTTGAAGAACTACAGACCGATTTCCCTTCTGAGCCGCGTCTACGTGCTGTTTTCGAGAGTCATTACGAATCGTCTCGCGCGCAGACTTGACGACTTCCAGCCTCCCGAACAAGCCGGTTTCCGAAAAGGCTTTAGCACCATAGACCACATACATACCCTTCGGCAAATTGTACAGAAGTCCGAGGAGTACAATTTGCCACTATGTCTGGCGTATGTGGACTATGAGAAAGCCTTTGATTCCGTCGAAATTTGGGCGGTGCTGCAGTCCCTTCAGCGATGCCAAGTTGACTGTCGGTATATCGAAGTGTTGAAGTGCTTGTACAGTAGGGCTACGATGGCTATCCGAGTACAGAACCAGAGTACGAAACCTATCCAATTGCAGAGAGGTGTAAGACAGGGTGACGTCATATCCCCGAAACTCTTTACCGCTGCATTGGAAGATGTTTTCAAGCTTCTGGACTGGAAAGGATACGGTATCAACATCAATGGCGAGTACATCACTCACCTTCGATTTGCCGACGATATAGTCCTTATGGCAGAATCGCTGGAGGACTATGCTCAATGACCTCAATAGTGTTTCCCAACGGATAGGTCTTAAGATGAACATGGACAAAACAAAGATCATGTTTAATGTCCATGTCACACCTATGCCGGTAGTTGTTGGGAACACTAAGCTCGAAGTTGTTGACGAGTATGTTTACCTGGGACAAATAGTCCGACTAGGTAAGTCCAACTTCGACCGAGAGGTCAATCGACGGATTCAACTCGGTTGGGCAGCGTTCGGGAAATTACGGCACATCTTCTCGTCAGGTATACCTCAAAACTTGAAAACGAGACTGTACACCCAGTGCGTGTTGCCAGTGATGACATACGGAACTGAGACGTGGTCCTTCACTGCTGGCCGGATGAGGAAGCTCAAGGTCGCTCTGCGAGCTATGGAGAGGGCTATGCTCGGAGTTTCTCTGCGTGATAAACTTAGAAATGAGGATATCCGCAGTAGAACTAGAGTGACCGACATAGCCCAACGGATTAGTAAGCTGAAGTGGCAATGGGCCGGCCATATAGCTCGAAGAACCGACAACCGATGGGGAAGAAAGGTTCTCGAGTGGCAGCCTCGTACCGGCAGGCGAAGTGTAGGGCGTCCCCCCACTAGATGGAGTGACGACCTGGTAAGATATGCAGGAAGTCGATGGATGCAGGTGGCTCAGGACCGTGCTTTGTGGCATTCTTTGGGGGAGGCCTATGTTCAGCAGTGGACTTATGAAGGGCTGTAATGATGATGATGATAATGATGAAATATTCCCTTTAACCACTTCTGGTAAGCTTAAAATGTTTGTGTTAGAAGTGGTTCACGTCAGTAGCCGATTGGCGGATTCGAACCTACGATCTTTCGAGTTCGCGGTCTGCGCCCTGTCATTAGGCTACTGACGCTTCAAAGTCTGTATTTCATAGTCTAAAAGGGCCGAGACGGGTAAGTTACAGTAAACCAGTAATGTTACTTTAGTCTTCACACAGGGGTGAATTGTCAGGAAAGGCCGTGTTAGAAATGAGGGTAAAAATATAAAGGAAAATAAGAAGAATTGAGGGTGGAAATGTAATCACCAACTCTATCTAGCTGTATAAAATATTGCGCAGTCGACTAGAGGGATCAGTCGGTAATTCTACGAGTCTCATTATCGTTGTTATGCCCGATGGGCTGAAACATTACCTCTACACTGAGATTCTGCCTAAGTAAGACATACATCATGGTTATGTTCATTGTAGTTGTTCTTCTAGTGTAAGCAAGGAAGATCGTGTTGCTGAAAGGCTGCCCTGTATTACATTGAGATGGATAGTATTGCTGTTGGTTTGCATACTTTGGTGTTATCATGTAATTATGTCCTTCATGTTACACCAATGTGTGATTGTGCCGGGGACATATTACGTTTGGTCGAACTGTATATGCTCTACACTGAATGTGTGGTGCAGAACGCTGTCTCATTCCTGATAATGATTAATAACGTAAGCAAGAGAGCAAGTTGAACATCCGCTCTCACACTTTTAATATATATTTTTAACAATTTATCTTCAGAGTTATTTCGTTTTCATTTTATTAGAATCAAGTAATATTCTTTTATTTAAATAATTTTATGAATAGTTTCTTACAATAGCATAGGGTTGGCCGCCCCCCGGGCTAAATTAGTATTCTCTGCATATTTTCACAATATAATGTCTTATGGAATTTCACTATGAGGCTCTGGAAGCTCTTTTAAAACAATATTAACATTGCAGTAATACAAAATATATAATAATGGATCCAAAGCCTCTCATAATTCGGTCTGGATGACTTTATTATTCCTACACCGCTACTACGTATCTTGAAAAAAATGTGTGTATACAAAATGATATTTGCTTCTTTGAATGTTTATATAAAAATATAATGATAGTATGTATGTATATGTAGTTTGTTTGTATGAATATAATATATTAAATATATTTATATAATAAATAGATAATAATAATAAAAATATATTGATATGAATTTTAATGCCGATTTGACAGGATTTTAATGTCAGAGTGTATGGGCAAGCACAGGTGCTATCTCTATTCGCTCATTCTCATAGTGTTATGGAACGGTTATCCGATACAGTCGGAGAGAGATCAGGTGCAGGACAAACGACTTTACATGCTTTCTGAGGTACGGGTGAAATACCGCCAACTCCTGACTCCGGGCTGCTACTGAGGATTTCTTGACAGAAAAACTCAATAACTGGCTCGATCCGGGATTTGAACCCAGGACCACATGGACCAGCATCCGCGTTTACGACCACTAGACCAACGAGGAAGTCAAAAGGCGTAAGAACCACTACCCGTATTGTCTCGTGGGTGTAGTAAGAGGCGACAGAGGAAAATTAAAACAGGCGATGGGCAACAGGTTCTTCCTGGTAAAAACTCTTTTGTTGTAATAAAAAAAAACTGCGCTCAAACATTTCCCCATGACTTAATGAAAAAAAAAGGTAATGAAAAATTAGCTCAAGTTAAAAAATCTTAAAGAAATAAATTTATAAAAACGTTGCTTAATATTATTGAACTATTTGAAAAGAAGTTCTTTTTTATAGGATAAGGGTGACAAACGAGCACACAGTCCACCTGATGGGTCCTCTACAGTTTACATATCTCTACGTTTACATCTTATAGATATAGATTCTGAAGAAATAGAGGAAAGTATATATAGAACAAAGACGGGGAGGTCGTTACACCATGTAGATTAGTAGTAATTTCATTGTAACTTCACCTATAGTGATTTTTAGAGGTGTTTTCGTAAATAACAATGATCGAGTCAAAATTTTACAATCGTGTTTTTGAACTAGCAAATTCAAGATAAATTTATGAATTTACATATATTAAAATTCCAGTTTGGTTAGTCGTGTCATACTCCTATACTATTCGATGAAAGGAGGTGCATTTTTTCACGGTGTCGCCTTAACGGGAACCACAATGTTTTTGTTACATATTGTATATATAAATGGAACATAAAGATTGATGCTACAATTCAATTCTATAAAAAGTATGGCTATCAAACTATTTATCAAAATAGATAAGTATTAACAGTACGAGATAGAATAAATAGAAAAGAAGAAAAGTAGTGTAACAATTTACATTACATTTCTTCCTTGGATTTATTCGAGAATTTTGCAATAGTGTCTTTACCTGGCTGCTTGCCAGATAAAATGCATCGTCGTTTATCTTTTATACAATAAAATTGGTTAAAGATATCAGAAAACTGTTCGCTTAAAGTAAATCGTTATATTTAATTTCCGTAAACAATAAACAACGTGATTTGCATCTTATACTTTATAATAAAATCTGAAATAGCGGTTTTTATTTCAGATATTATATACATTTCCAATTACTCTGCATAATAAATTGGAAAAGACTAAGTTCAAATGGTATATCACAAGAGAAGAGAAAATATTTTAAAATGCTTAATGAAATGAAGAAAAATCATAATATTGTGAAAAATATTTCCGTAAACCTCAAAATATCATATATAATTTACTTCAACATTTATTTAGCAAGAAATATATTTTACGCCGATCTACTTACGGTACATTTCCATTTTAAATAAAACATAGTATGAAGTTATCTTTACGAGTGCGATGTAACGTTTAAGTCTAATTTTATATAGGAAAAGCTAATTACGGCTCCGACACAGATTCACAATTTTCTTAATAAATGATGCATTTTTACTTTAAGTAACTTTCCGCAAAATGTTCTTTCAATTTTACAAATATTCTTAAAGTTATTCTAAAATGTGAGTTTTACTCGTTAAACTTTTGTGGTATTTAGTACTTGGAAATAATTTTAAATTCTGTTAAAGTTGACATTTGAAATAAATTAAAGTAAAACGAATCTATATATTTATTTATGATTTGTTTGCACAAAGACGCGTACAAAAGGGCTGACTTTGTATCGCAGGGTATTCTCTGCCAGTCTACATCCAGGTTGATCAGAAAATATTAAAGGGTGCAAAGTGCAAAAGTTTTATAAACTATTAAGATAACAATAATGTACTAGAAATAGTAAATATAACATAATACATAAACAACAACGCAAATACATAAATAATATAGACACTACCTAAATATATTAAGTTTCCGAATATAAAGTAGTTAAAGCCAGTTAGTTAAGAGTACATAAACAGAGAGATCAGCGCTCTTGCAGTGATAGATAGTGATTTCAAAGCTGGTTTCTAAGTTATACCTTACTGGTAGCAGTACGTATGGTAATTCAATATTAATATTGAGAGTGAACATTTCAAATATTATAGAAATAATCTACCCATTGCCTATTGGTCACATGTATGTATGTATGAGGCTTAGGATACATGTAAAACACGCCGTCAACGCGCGTACACTATTTTAATTTTTTAAGAAAAAAATCTCACATTCAATATAATATTTGATATTTTATATCTATCAAGATAGGAACAGTATTTTATGTGAAGCCGAACCTGCACCTTATAAAATTACAGGCGGTGTGCCGGCATGAAATATTGTTCGGCTCTGCTGAGCACGCCAAGCTATTTAGAAATCAATTTGGCCTTCTCTTCTTTTCTTTTATAGAAGTGGGGGCAAACGAGCATGCGGCTCACCTCATACCTACTACTGCCGCTCATGAACAACCGCAACACCGGGGGAATTGCAGATGCGTTGCCGGCCTTTTAGAAAGGTGTAAGCTCTTTTCTTGAAGGACCCTAAGTCGTATCGGTCCGGAAAAATCGCCGGTGGTAAACAATTCCACAGAGAAGTTGTGCTAGGTTGATAATTCCTAGTAAAATGCACAGTCGTGGATCGCCAATATACATCGCCCCAAGAATGAATTACTGACTCGATGAAGTCGAGTAACTGGTACTACTAGCTTGTGTCTGTTCCTAGTATTTACAGAATGAATATCACTTATTTTTGTAAAACTACTTTTATTTTTGTGTATGTACATTACATTTTCATAAACGTATTGAGAGGCCAAAGTTAATCTATTAATTTCCTTAAATTTTTGTCGCAGCGACTCTTTAGGCTTTAAATCATAAATTGCTCTTATGGCCCTCTTCTGTAAAAGAAATATAATTTCAGTGTCAGCTGCGTGTCCCCATAGCAAAATACCATACGACATTATGCTATGGAAATAGCTAAAGTAAACTAGTCTAGCTGTTTCAACACTGGTTAGACTTCTAATAATTTTTACAGCATATGCTGCAGAACTAAGTCTGCTTGCTAGTTTTGATATATGGGGGCTCCATCGAAGCTTCGCGTCTAGTGTCATTCCAAGAAAAATGGTGGTATCTACAAGACTCAGTTTCTCCCCATTTAAAATTACATTAGTATTTAATTGTTTGAAATTTGGAGTCATGAATTTCATACATTTCGTTTTAGTGCCATTTAAATGCAAATTATCAACATTGAACCAATTTACTAATTTAGATATAGCATTATTTACTTCGTCATATTTTAGTAATTGTCTACTTAATTTGAAAATTAAAGAAGTTTCATCTGCAAATAATACTATATCATGGTTATCCCCTACTATGTAAGGTAAGTCATTAATGTATACAAGAAACAGAAAGGGGCCGAGAATTGAGCTTTGAGGCACGCCCATTTGTACCATCGATCCGGAAGAGCTCATATTGTTAATGACAACTTTTTGCGTTCTCTTACTTAAATATGAAATAATTAATTTAAGAGCATCACTTCTTACACCGTAGTGTTGAAGTTTCTTGATTAATGTTTCGTGGTGAACACAATCGAAGGCCTTGGATAGGTAGGTTGGAGAACAGTATTCTATGTGAGGCCGAACTTGCGCTTTGTAAAGTTGCAAGCGATGTGCCGGCATGAAATACTGTCTCGCTCTGCTGAGCACGCCAAGCTTTTTAGAGACCATTTTGGCCTTCCCTTCGAAGTAACCACGAAACTGCACCACACTCAAGACTAGACAATGATCCGAGGAGCCAAAAAGAGCGTCGACAGAGAACTGATATCTGTCCGGATGAGAGGTCAGCAGAAGGTACAACAGGGAAGGTGCGTGATCTTGGACATCTGAAATCCGCGTAGGCGAAGTAACCAGTTGTGTCAGACCATATCCCAAAACAAAATCATGAACAGATCTCCCCAATCCCCGCATGATAGGTAAAATGTGAATCAAGGTTCATTCATTCGGCGTGGTGGGCGTTAAAATCGCGATGGATCTGCTGTAGCAAGGAATCTGTAACCATTTGGACTTGTTTGACGAGTCGGTCTATTTGGACATTACGATATGGGACCTACAGAGGCACCAGTGGACGCGCGGGTGGTTGTCACTGTCTACGCGTAGCCAAAGGATTAACAGGTCCAAATCTTCAAGACTGCCGAGGCACAACGAGGGAGAACAGACACACAGGATAGCATGGCAGGGGTCGCCTTGGTCTTATTAGTCCCGCCGTCCCGCCGCAGCCAGCGCCGCCGCCCCCGTGCGGTTGTGCTGGCTGTCCACGCTCACTGAATTTTGCCCTTCCCCCCTCAGATTAAGTGGAGCAGCCCGAGCACCCACGCTCAGGAATGGAGTAGCTTGGTCGTGGATGCTCAGTGAGGGATTCTCCGTTACCAGTTGTAGTGGTACCCTCCTGGGATAGTATTACATTTAATTTCGCTACCATGTTGATGGGGGGAGGGTTATGGGGCCTCTAGCCACTTGCACATATTTATAGAATATGGGTGACAAATCCTTACGGGTGAGTGACTTTGGGGGCGTCCATTAGTTACGTGAGGTGTTTAGGGGAGCTAGGGAGTCGAGCCGAAATTCACCTGGGGAGAGGGAGGGTCTTGACAAATATCATGTAATTTTTTACGCTAGAAAAAGTGTAAAATTTCAAAAAAATTGGACTAAATTAAGTAAAATATAGCTAAATCTAAAAATAAAATGTTTTAAATAAACCCAATGCAATCAAGCACACATTAACGTGTTCACACTAAAAATACGCATTTTGAAAATTCTTACGAGAGAAATTGGGGGGAGGGTGCGCGGTTCGAGTCATATTACACGAAATCTCACCAGGAGAAGGGAAAGGGTTGAAAAATCATCAATTTTACACTGGTATTCTGTGAGAGCGTGGACCTGCCCCCGGTCGGTCCGATCCATTCGTGGTACAACCTTGATATAGCTGCAGCGTGGCTCTATCACGAATAAATGGTGATAGAATTACATTACAAGTCTTACAAGATGACGCAACACCATATAATTCTGTCATGTTATATTCGGCTGTAACAGCTCTCGCAAATATTAATAATGAACACAAGCATATCAACTAATGTCTTAGCGCAATAAAAGTACTCTTTCCTTCAAGACACAATATAGTAATCGGAGAGAAAGACTAGCCAATTACTCTACTCCTTTGCTGTGCGCATTACTAACCATAGCAACAGACACACTTTATGATCTAATAACGGTGACATACAAGTATACAATCCACCTGGTGGTATGTGGTTGATGGTACATAGACTTCTACATCTATTTTCGATTAAGAATCAAAATTCAGATGCGTTGCCACCCGTTAAGGACTAGGATAGAAAGCCTCGTTACCAATAAAAAGGGTTTCCAATGTTTTACACTCATTATACGAAACGCAGTAGCATAAAGCTGCTATTTTACGTAAGGTGGCTCTACCGCAAAAAAATTCCGAAGATTAGATAAGAGATTCCGAATCAAGGATATATGTATATGGGCCACAGCATCGACTTACCACTGACTGCGAACTGTGCGCTCATTTCTCACCTTATTATGTAATTTTTTTTCAAATACACTCACAAAAAATATAAAATAATTGCATTCGTTGTAGGTATAGTTAACACTGAATTAGTTGAACGCGACCAGTAATACATTAAACTATTTTTAATCCATATATTTATATAAAGTACAAAATTAACGCTATATACGTCCTACTACATACTGGGCACAGGCCTTCTCTCACTCCTTAGAGGGTTTTAGGACAAGGAAGTTTCCGGCGCGCTGCTCCAGTGCGTGTTGGCGGACTTCACATGTCTGACTTGACATGCAGGTTTCCTCACGTGTTTCCTTCACCGCCGAGCACTTGGTAAATCAGAACATAAAATTGTAATTAACAATGTCATTGGTGCCAGCGGGGATCGAACCCGGATTGTTCGTGTACTGTGAAATTTAATGCGATCACTAAGCCCCTGACCTACCACGGCATATTTATATGAAACTAACTATATGTAATACACATGAAAATAGACCTTAGAAAATATTTTCATTCATTATTCAGAGTGAAGCACGCACTTCTAATTTCTAAAAGATTTATAAAAAGGTTTTTCAGATTTTAGTCTTGTTCATGCACTGAAAACAGAATATAACCTCGCCGCTTTTGCTCCGAAGTATAGTTTCATTCCTTAATATAGTGGCTACTATAAAATAATATAAAAAATAATAATTTTGTTCAGCATAGATTAGAAGTAGTACTTAATTAAGAGTAACTTTTAAACAGGAAACCATAAAGCAACATGGGCCGCCGACGTGCCGAACGGGAGGAGCCATATGCAGGCGTTCCCATGTGCCAAAGTGTAAGACCTAATATGACACAGCAGGCCAATGTTCACAACTTTTTTTTATAGGATAGGGTGACAAACGAGCACACATCCACCTGATGGTAAGTGGTTGCTGTGGCCCATAGGCATCTACATCTACCCTCTTTTGCGAATCAAAATGCAGATGCGTTGTCACCCATGAGGATTAATATGGAATGCCTCTTTTCCAATAAAACAGGTCTCCGGTTCTCTACACTCACCATACGAAACACAGCTATTTTACGCTGGTATTCTGTGAAAGCGTGGTCCCTCCCCGGTCCAGCCGACCCATTTGTGCTACAACTATACTATTAATATAGCTGCAGCATCGCTCTATCACGTATACAACTTAGATTATTGATAGGTCTTCGCGTGAGCGCGCGATGACTTATTAATAATCTAAGGTTCACAATAAAAGTAGTTGCAACCGTACTGCTCACTAGACTATGTTTAGTTACGCAATTGAATCGACGTTCTACAAAAATGCCAAATTTTTCAGTTTTTTGCTGCAAAAGCGATTTGCCACGTCAAATTTACAAAAATATGGCGTTATCTTTCGTATCAATAGTAATAACAATCCATAGTTGCCATAGTAACGGTCGTGTTGTTTTGGATTTGGCAGGACACTCGCTCTCATACAATATGCGGTTCGGTCCTGCGACTGATCTGATTCTGTACCCGTGTTGTTGCTGTCACTGAGCGATAGTTTTGATATAGGTACCGGTTTGTAAATAGTTATCGATGAAAATGGCAAATGGCAAATATGGTCTATACAGCTATACCTAGTGCATATAATTATTTGCATTAATAATTGCACCCTGTTGAGTACTCCCACCATACCTGAGCTCTTTATATGGGGTCGAGCATGTAAGGCAGACGATCAGATTTCAAATAAAAATCGATATATATATATATATATATATATATATATATATATATATATATATATATACATATATATACAAAAATATTCTATTTTATAAACATTAAATTTATTAGTTAATTGATAGATAAGTATAGTAGTAATAAATAAAATCCTATCTTTATTATACTATCCACCTTTTCATCGATAATGCGCATCGACAGTTGTTACATCCATGGCTGTATGCATATGCTCAATGTAGTTGCGTCTCTTCATTACACTGTTATCATACATAATATATTTATGTGTGTGTGAAATTGTTATTGTATTATTTTAAATATTATGTGTGAGTTTCGTAGTGACGATTATTTTTGTGTGGGAGTCTGAGAAAGTGTGCGTGGCGCAGATTTCCCCCCGCAAAAAAATGACAGACAGTTTGGGATCAGAAAGTAACGCTTCTCCACTCCTGTTCTTTTCTGAGTTAAACTACTGGTTCAGAAAAACTCTATCCGTCAAAAAGAAACCCAAAGAGATCAAATCAAAAACCTTTTTTGTGGAACATAGGTTATAAAAGATCTTATTACTTATTATAGTATGGTAGCCGAAGCGGGGATTTTGAGATTTATTCCAGCGTGGCATAATTTCACAAGAGGGGAAATCTTACACCCTGTTGAGTACTCCCACCATACCTGAGCTCTTTATATAGGGTCGAGCATCTAAGGCAGACGATCAAATTACAAATAAAAATCGATATATATATATATATATATATATATATATATATATATATATATATATATATAATATGTACAATAATATATATATATATATATATATATATATATATATATATATATATATATTATTGTACATATTATATTACATTCAATAATTTAAACTGATATCAATAAAAAAAATTCAACCGTCAGATTAAGGTAATTCCTTCGCGTCTGTATAATAATCTGACGCACTCGAGTATTTCAATGTCACGATTTTTTTGCATTTTTAAAAATCGGGCACGACTTTTGGTCGCCTCCAAATCCTCAGTTTTTGAATAGGAGCTACTTGAGGGTTCATTTAACATCCCTTCTCAATATCTCACGCGCTCGAATAATTTTTTTTTCCTATTTTCTACCCTTTCGTACGGCCACCCCCACCATGCAAAACCGGCAGATTAATATTTCTCCGTTATCAGAAACACGTGGGGCGCATACACTTTCAATATCTGAAGCGCCCCAGTATTTCTTTTTGACCGTTTTTTTTTTTACATTTTTGAAAAACTGTACAGGCTCCACCCACCAGTGAGAGGACATACCTTATAAGCTTTTTTGTATTTGTTATAACCTCTTGGGCTCCTCTACTATTACATACACTATGTCCAGATAATATACTATGTCCAGTCCGTATTAGACGTACAACATTAAAAAAACTATCTAATTTCATTTTAAGCAATTAAATTGTCATTAAAATACGCAGTCGTTAATTGTATAATAAAATTTATCTGTCTAAAATAATTTGACTTCATTTTTAAATGTCAGTTAATTTAAAATCTCAAGACTACTTGGAAATTTATTATAAATAATAGGTCCCATGCCAATTACAATTTTGCTCATCATAGCTGTATTGTTCCACCAACTATTGTCGAACGTAATGGACTTGTTCTAACGTTGGGACGTAAGTATTTCATGGATTTAATATAATAGTAAATACATCACGTCATGTCCAACAAGGCGGTAGTGAAGTGTGATGTGAGAGGTTGACTTCCTACTATACGATATTTTTGACGTGACTGAAGTTACGATATGGCGGCGATCGATAAAATGTAAAGTTACAAAGAAGTTAAGTTAAGTATGGATGGTGTCAGATTATGAGACAGTTCCATTGTTTCCACGGTGATCCTTTCTGCAGCGCAAGCATTCCTCATTTTCCCACTGTTACCTGACTGATTGTTATTGCCCAGTTCCAGGGTTACGACACGTTAACTCTGATCGGTGACTTTATTTTATAACATGACTTATCAGTGACGTTATTTTTTGACGTGACTGATCGGTGAATAGGACGTGACTGTGACTTGACGGTGACATGATTTTGACTTAAAAGTAATGTGACATTTGTGTACGAGTATGCATGTAATTTTTTGTTCCATAAACAATTTAAGTTTTTTTTTAGTTTCCTATAACGTTAATAGCAAGTGGGGAAACCGAGTCTTACTTCTTACTCACCAACATGGCTACCGCGGTTCTATATTATAAATAGATTAACTAAATTTCTTTCTTCTAAAACTCATTTTTAACAGTTAAATAATTTAAAAATTAAAATTTTGTAGAACAGACTTCAATATAAATTATTAAGAATAACTCCATAAATATTTGTTAAACCTTGATCAAATTTATATAGAACCACATGTGAAACATCAGCTTTCAAATAAAAAAGAATCATTAAAATCCGTTTACCCAAAAAAAAGTTATGAGGTAACAAACAAAAAAAAACATAGAGTCGAATTTAGTACCTCCTCCTGGTTGAAGTCGGTAGAAAATATAACAAAATTGACTGCTGAGCAATATCGACGATTACGGATACAAATCTTACACATGAGACGTGTTTTTATTGCCTACAAATTCTTGTTCCGGATCTGGATGTATATCCATGTGTGATTTATTTACACGTAAAATGTTTCAAAGAAAGAAGAAATACCTAGTGGTAATAATATAAATACAATTTTATTATAAACACTAATTTTATATTTTACGTTGTAGAGCCACGCTGCAACTACAATAAGACTGTGATACGACTGGGTCGGCTCGACCGGGGTAGGAACACGCTCTCATAGAATACCAGCGTGAAACAATAGAATAATGCTGTTGTGCATGGTGGGTGTAGAGAACCGGAGTCCCTTTGTACTGGTAACGAGGCATTCCATCTTAGTCCTCAAAAGTGAAAACTCATCTGCATTTTGATTTTTAATTTAGGATAGATGTAGATTTCTATGGGCCGCAGCATCACTTACCATCACGTGGACTGTATGCTCGCTTGTGACCCTAATTCTTTAAAAATGTGACAAATAAGTACGCAGTCTACCCGATGGAAATTGAATGCAGTCCAGTAAAACTAACATAAAATATTCTTGATTAATATAAAACTGCAGGGACGTTGTCACCACTAAGTCCAAAGATAGAAAATGCTTCCATTGAAAATGGTATTATATATAAAAAGCAAAACAAATTACGAACATTTGCAATTATTCCTTGAAAGCCATTTAAATACAAACGCAAATTAATGATGTTCCACGTTCGTTAATTTATCATTTCGACGTGGCACAACATGATTTACGCATACAGGTACTACCTACAGATCAATTCGCTGCTATCCTATTATTAATCTTAATTGAATATTGTATGAGATTCAATCTGATTTAGAATTCAAAGACCAGATTAATTAGGCCTATAGACATACACATTTACAAGTTTATTATAGAGAGACAAGAAAAAATATTTTTTTAATCTATCTCATGCCATTTGGATTATGCGGCAATGACTTATTGCTTCTATGACCCTTGAGCTATGGCGGACATCATGTCCTGGAAATTTTTAACTCACAAACGTGCAGAATTCGCCAAAAGAATTTCCTCACCAACATGCACCATAATATCGATGAAAATCGATCGTAACAACTGATTGAATACCGAAAAAAAATCTGGAAAATTTAAGAGAAATGTGAATTTAATCTTTTGAAAAGATTACACACATACTAGTAGATTTACTACACAAACAAAGATGCTAGAGGCCGTAATAATTACGCACATGTATATTATATCCTTTACACATTTTATTAAGAATAATATTGTTGTAAGTCAACAATAGATTTGTCTCTTTTAATGAAAAATAATAGTTGAAGGCACAAAAACCTTACTTAGTACGTGTTATAATGTTTTCTCCCCTTACTGAAATTGGCGAAATAGTCGGGAAAAAATCCTCTGCGGTTTGCGATATTGCAGATATTTTGTTTCGGATGATGTAAATTTCGAGATAATAATTAGCTAATAAAAATGTCAGGTATATAAAACAGTAATTAATGATTCGATGACATTTATTCGAATCATTGATGATTATTACCCGACTTTACGATATATAACTCGACCCGACATACAACATATGACCATATCACTAGTAGAATCAGTCCGATAAGCGGAGTGTATTATTATGAGTATTATGGCTGCAGCACAAATACGTCGATCCTATTATCACAGCATAATCAAAGGAAAGTAGCAGTGTTACAATACTGACGAGAATCGAACAACTCTTTTTTTAAGCATGCAAGACACAACGCTTTTTTTATCGAGGAGAGATTTGCCATAGTATCTAGTTGTCATAAGGTGATCTGTGTGTGAACATTAATACGACTGACAGAATGCGCTGTACGAATGAATCATATCACAAAAGCGGTTGATAGAACGTTAATGGCCAGCATGTGTGTGATATTATTTGGTTTTTTTTTTTTTTGGAGAAAACTATTGAAGGCGAAATTATAGCTCAGAAACAGAAACAGAAACAGAAACTTTTTTATTCAATATAGATTATAAATAATACTTATTGAAAGTCATTCTTTTGTTTGATTACCACTGGTTCGGAAAAAACCTCTGTCCTGGGAAGAACCAGCAAGAAACCCAGCGGGACTTTTTTTTTTTAAATAACAGCTTACAATCATGATGTTACACAAATTAACAACACAACAAATTAGAAATAGCTTGGTAGCGATCACCTCATTTCCAGGGGTTATTATCATCCATAAATTCCTTAATATTATAATAACCCTTTTTATACAAACTTAGTTTAATAAAGTTTTTGAACTTTGAACAGGCCAAACTTTGTATATTTTCTGGAATTTTGTTGTAAAAGCGTATACATCGCCCCAAGAATGAATTACTGACTCGATGGAGTCGAGTAACTGGTACTACTAGCTTGTGTCTGTTCCTAGTATTTACAGAATGAATATCACTTATTTTTATAAAACTACTTTTATTTTTGTGTACGTACATTAAATTTTCATAAATGTATTGAGAGGCCAAAGTTAATATATTAATTTCCTTAAATTTTTGTCGCAGCGACTCTTTAGGCTTTAAATCATAAATTGCTCTTATGGCCCTCTTCTGCAAAACAAATATAATTTCTGTGTCAGCTGCGTGTCCCCATAGCAAAATACCATACGACATTATGCTATGGAAGTAGCTGAAGTAAACTAGTCTAGCTGTTTCAACACTGGTTAGACTTCTAATCTTTTTTACAGCATATGCTGCAGAACTAAGTCTGCTTGCTAGTTTTGATATATGGGGGCTCCATTGAAGCTTCGCGTCTAGTGTGATTCCAAGAAAAATGGTGGTATCTACAAGACTCAGTTTCTCCCCATTTAAAATTACATTAGTATTTAATTGTTTGACATTTGGAGTCACGAATTTCATACATTTTGTTTTAGTGCCATTTAAATGCAAATTATTAACATCGAACCAATTTACTAATTTAGATATAGCATTATTTACTTCGTCATATTTTAGTAACTGTCGACTTAATTTGAAAATTAAAGAAGTGTCATCTGCAAATAATACTATATCATGGCTATCCCCTACTATGTAAGGTAAGTCATTAATGTATACAAGAAACAGAAAGGGGCCGAGAATTGAGCCTTGAGGCACGCCCATTTGTACCATCGATCCGGAAGAGCTCATATTGTTAATGACAACTTTTTGCGTTCTCTTACTTAAATATGAAATAATTAATTTAAGGGCATCACTTCTTACACCGTAGTGTTGAAGTTTCCTGATTAATGTTTCATGGTGAACACAATCGAAGGCCTTGGATAGGTCACAAAATATACCCAAAGCATCCTGTGAATTCTCCCATGCATTAAAGATATATTTAATCAGCTCAACACCGGCATCAGTTGTCGAGCGACCCCTTGTGAAACCAAATTGATTTTTATGAAGTAAATTATTTATATTAAAAAAATTTAACATTTGATCAAGAACAATTTTTTCAAAAATCTTACTAAGTGTTGGTAGTACAGAAATAGGTCTAAAATTGGCGGGGTCTAATGTACTACCAGATTTAAATAAAGGTATTACTTTACTATGCTTCATTAAATCAGGAAACACACCAGATTCGATACTAGTATTAAAAATAATAGCTAAATGAGGCGCGATTGTATCTATTATAGACGCAATAACTTTAACGGAAATCCCCCACAGATCCGCAGTTTTCTTAACATCAATAGTTTTAAAATATTTTACAATATCTTTTGATGTCACTTTATGAAATGTAAAATTCTTTGTACACACATTTACATTATGTTTAAGTAATGATTCGGCGACGGCAGGAGAAGAATTTAGTGACTTAGTGGTCAAGATCGGAATATCAGTAAAATATTTCTCAAAAACCATTAGCAAGCAACTCAAGTTAAGATTACGGTGTATTGGTATGAAAACTTTACCTCGCTCCCGCAATCGATCGAGCACAAAAGCAGGAAGAATTTTAGAAAATATTCAATCCAATTTCAAAGATACATTCGCCTAAATGTTAATCACTTAATTTTAGTCTCGACGGGCAATGTGGGTAGACTGCTTAAATGAAAAGTTTAAACTTTTCGACTTAGTTTATTTTTTTTTTAAATATTACAATAATAACTAATGTGTAAAATGTATTAACATATAGTGGGGACCGCCCTAAACTTCGTCTACCGGTACGAGGCTACTACTCGAGAACTTTTCTTAACCAAAAGTCATGGAGGAAGTTGATAAATGCAGGTGGCTTAGGAACGTGTTTTGTGAATTCCTTGGGACCCTACGTTCAGAGGTGGACTTGTGATGTTGATGATTATTCTCAGCATAACCTAAAAATAATAAGCCTTTTCATTTGATATTTATATTGTTTAAATAGCGATTTAGTATCATCTTTATGACTTTTTATCAGGTCAATTAATACGTTTCACGTTTCTATATTTTCACGACCCTTGTCTATATGTTCAATTTTTATGAAATGATTTTGTTTTTGCGCAATAGGTATGTTTATGTAGATTTGCATAGCTTCCAAAAAGTTTTAAATAATTTATGTTGCACAGTTTAATCACTGCACTTCATTTCAGCTATGCATTGTAGCAACGGAAACAACTAACCGTGCAAACTCTTTGAGTTGCGGCTGAGCGAAAGAGCTATTTAGACATCACGTAACGACAAGAACGCAGCAATAAACGGTAAAATATGGACGTGTGTCCATTGCAAAAGTGCAGACTATTTCTGAGTAATGGAATGACGCTACCCAGTATCCCGTAAAATTTTTAAATTCTCCAAGTAAACCCGACCATCCACCGCGTAATTTAAAAGTTAGTGTATCGTTAATATAGTGTAAAAAAATCAAAGCCTACTTAAATTGCTATAGTAATAATAGTATCACGTATAAAATTGTGAAATAATGCGTAAAATAAGCACTATCACGTTTAATTGTTTTGAATTAAAAAAAACTTATTTTTAACATTTACGTTTTAGTCACGTTACGTATATCAATTTTTTAGGTGGTAGAGTCACGCTGCAGCTATGTTATGGTAGTAGCCCGAATGGATCGGTTCTACCGACTTAGGACCACGCTCTAATTGAATATAAAATAGGAGCTAAATGCTGCTGTGTTTTATATGGTAAACAAAACATACGGGTCTGGATGTTTGTTATTACAAAATGTATTTTTGTAAAAAACTTCCATAGTACAAAAAAAAAAATTCCGAGTGCATGGGAAAGGTTTTACGCAAAAAATAGTTTTAAAAAAGTTAAGTATGTGCGATATGACACACGTTTGCTTATTTTAGAGATCGTAACTCAAGAGTCTATATAATCACTTCGTTTTAATCCGAACAACCTATCATCAGCTGCTACACTACAACGCTATAATATCACAGACAATGTCAGTTTTGTCTATTGATTTAGTATAAGGGTCACTACACTATAAATCGCAGTCTCAATTTCAGTCTTGATTAAGACTTCTATAAAGTAGATGTAATTAAATAGTATTATTTTATTGATCTTAAATCGTAACACCCACTCTATTATGTTCGCTTATACAATTATTAATAATAAATAATTCAACAAAGCATAATGGTTATAACAGTAATAAAAACACGACGGCATCAAAAACTTTAGTATCAAAAAGTCACCTCCCCTTCTTTTGTATTTGCAGATGCAATATATAAACATTATATAACCTGTGTAACTCCCATTATTAAGACGAATCTAATGACGGCTCATTTTGTAATAATCTATCAAGCAGTTTAGCTTAAAAATAATAAAGCAAGTAACAGTAACTGTGTTTAATAATTGAAAATAATAATTAAAAAAGAGCTATGCGTGCAATTTACAATTTAAACTCACGGGAGTCTTTGAGAGAATTGTTTAAAGAGACTAACATATTCACTATAGCTTTGCAATATATGTATGTAAAAATATTTCATTATTTACAATAAAAAGTGACATTCATACAATCAACACCAGAAATAAGCATAAATTAGTGGTTCCCTCCTTAACACTGAAGATAATTAGCAACTCCATTGCAGGGCAATGTGTACGCTTCTTCAATAAGACACAGAGAAAATAAACTTACCATTATTTTTTTTTAAATAGGTAAAATAGTCGCTCATAAAGAATGCATATTTCACACTCCATGACTAACGATAAAGATGCTTAGTCTAAATATCTTTCAGGTTAATACATATAAAATCTCATTTTCAAATTTGTAAAATTTAATAAGTTATATTTTTAACATAAATAGTAGTGATATTATATATTTTTTCAATATGACAATGTCAAATAACTATAATAATAATAAAAAAACTAATTAATTATTTATTTTATTTTATTGATATTTATGTAAGTTTATCATTTTCATTTACAATTATATATTTATACAGCCCAACCAGATGAGAAAACTATACAAATACCCCATAAAAAAACTAAAACTAGAAACTTAATTATCATATAGTCCTACTCCCCGCGGTATCGTGCCAAGAACGCTGGCTGCATGTCCCCGCTGAATGGCTATACTTAGTCTTTGAGCTAGAAAAGAACCAGCCCTCTTATCACCAGCACCAACGACCAGCCGCGGATGGAGTTCCTTTAGGAACATTTTCACCAGGACAGAGCGTTTGCCATGTCTGCCCTGCCTCCGCAGCAAAGCACAGGTCGGCTTTATTATTTAAAATTATGTTACATAACTTACTGACACTGTTTAGGCCCAAACATGGGCATTTGAATTGCATCCAATAGCTTGTGACTCGGAGCATCGCCCGATGGTGTGAGTTGACGTGAGCGCTGCCGGGAGGGGCGGCGGTATACCGCTCCCTGATGGTCTAGAATTTGATTAATTTTGCGCGCCTAATTTACTATCGAAGATTTGGGTCCCTTTAAGACCACCTCGAATGCAGTGCAGTTACTAGAACAGCGTGGTCACGTACCGTATAACCTCTATATAGTGTCGTTTTTGTTAGCAAGTTTATGCAACGACTAAGAGTTTTGTTGAGTCTAGAAAAAGAGATTCTCTGCGCGGACGCCGGGTCGGTTAATTGTTTTGGAAGTTAATATTGATTGCGATCAACGTCCGGTCTTTGATGCGTGTGGAATTTACTATTGCAGTTTTTTCGCTAGACTCGTGAGGTCACTTTAAGATCGCTTCTATTTTGAGTTATCATTTTAGTGCGTTTACGCGATAACGAGGCCTGTCTAAGTGTTGAGTGATTAAATTAACTTACCTTTGTTTGCAAGTAATTTACGTCAATTTGTATATTGATTGCATTTTGAAGCGCATTTGCAATATTAAATTTTGCTCGTGTGGCATTTGATATAGTACGGAGACATTTTCCATTGTCGGTTAAACGCTGAACTTTGTCACTCGAGAGCAAACCGCGTGCGCTCGATTATAATTTTGTTGCTAAGTGAACATACCTGTGAACTTTGATCGACCGTTAATTAGTTGTGCCGTGTGTCACGTTTTTGAGTACAATTAACGAGGCTTATCCTTGAGCTTGAAGTTAATTAAATGTACAATAAAGTTGATAGACTGAAATAGTGAAATGAAGGCAGAAGTTTTCAATTGCTGATCGCCCCCCTTGAGAGATCTCACCTTTGGAGAGAAGCAGCGCTTGTGGATCTGCGGTCAGACTTGAACGGTCAAGTCAGGTTACAACATTGTACACACTACTACATAACACTTTACATGCACCATCACTTATCACCTGACGTGTGCTTGCTTATTTGTCAGCCGTTTTTGTAACTTATTTAGAACATTTATCCATAGGCCTTTGGGCCCCGTCCTCTGTTGCCCATCGAAGTGGCTACTATGGGCCCTAGCCCAATCGACTTTTTCGGGGCAACTCAGGGCGTGATCAGACACTATATTTTTACATAAATTGGCCAAACGATGAAACAGTTCGTAGCTATTTTCTCTGTATGAGTATATTGTTAACACTAAGTAACAATTATTATTATTATGATATGTTGACGTTCTTAAGTACTTTCTTTAAAATCTACATGAATAAAGATATTGGATTTAATTTGAAGAGCCAATTTCAAGCAACTTAAAAAATAATTTTACATTCCGAGGTCGGGGCTTTAATTCTTTTATTCAAAATGTTTTAGTAAGGTCTTCAGAATGTTAAATTATTTTATTTTTTTAGTTGTCTGAAGTCGGCTTTTTTTTATATAAAAAGTTATTTTTTATAAATGATTACATTTCACAAAGTGAACCTCTTCTGACTGCTTTACGTCTCAACAATATAATATCGTACAAGGTCTATTTTACTAAGATCAAAGTGAATAAGCGAAATAATTTCGAAACAACTACTTTGATGATTACAGTCGACTAGAATTGCTTAATTCAAAATGTAGATTTTCCAATGCTACGAGTAGCAGGTTCTAATACTAACATGATAAATGTATTACTAAGGCTGCGCGAAATGACACAGATATAGACAGACATGCCCATACCATGCTGGGCAAACGGGTAAGGCATGTATGGATTTATGGATAAATATAAATTTAATGGTGTTGTGTTCGACCTTAGTAGTCGGATTGAGTGTTATAAGGGTCAATAATCAGACTTTTTTTATTTCTAATCTGTATAAAATATCCGCCGCAAATTTTATAGTAAGACATAGCAAATCGTTCTTCCTGTTGATGAAAAATCGCGCTGTGTATGATCAATAGGATTTACGCAAACCAAGTTAATTCTATCCAAATTTGTATATTTAGAACGAAAACAAAATTTATCAGTTTTACGATTTCAAATACACCGAGAATTCTATTTGGGGGTACCGCTTGAGTAACAAACTAAGGAGCTTATGAATTTAGTCGTATTTCTGAAGTTGATCGAAAACTGTTAGCGGAGCTGTCACTGCTACCTCCACAGTGACAGTGACAGGTGACAGGGGGAAACTACAACAGGAGATGGGAAGCGGTACAACTCTTAAATAATAATAAAAAACTGCGGTTGCCAACCCACCCGCGTAGTGACTATGGCAAGCATCTGTCCATAATTTTAAAGAAAATAAACTGCTATCCCAAGCTAAAAAATATATAATAAATAAATTTGTGAAACCGTATAAAATAAATAATTTTATATAAACGTGTAATAAAAATCCACTTCTTGAAAAGAAATTTATAGAAGACACCACAGTTACCAGTTACCATCAAGTGGACTGTGTGCTCGTTTATTACCATTTCTCCTATAAAAAAACATTGTTGAGCATACCTTGATTAGTTAGCCTACGGCCTACTATAATCTTTCCGACATGGTAGTGTGTTATACGAAACATTCCAAGCTAATTTGAAACCCCTCATAATTAAAAATATTAAATCTGTTGCAACCTGTTAGTAGCACTTGCTTAAATCATAGAATCTATAGGTAGTACGTTATTTGAACTGCTATGGAGCTTGGCACCAGATTAGAACTCAACTCTTTTATCTGCAAAGCTGACAACTTTTTGTACTTTACTTGGTTCCCTTGTTACATTTATATTATCCGTATTGTAAAATTAAGACTGTAGTACATAATTCCATTCAATTATTATAAAATGTAAAAGATAATTATCATTTAGCTTTGACGGGTGGCAAAATTTGACTAATCTTCTTCGGCGGCTTGAAGTATGTTTTAATAGAAGCTCGCTTCAAAATTTAGCCAATCTTGTCTGTGACTCCTCTGACATAAGGTAGTACAGCAGGCACACGCTTGACTGTGGCCGACTTCACTCGGTCACTGTGACGTAGGCGCGAGACTCGAAACTTGTTGTCTTGCAATACTTGCTCGACATTCTGAAGCTCGGCGGCCAGATA
Organism: Parnassius mnemosyne; assembly: GCA_963668995.1. Lineage (NCBI taxonomy): Eukaryota > Metazoa > Arthropoda > Insecta > Lepidoptera > Papilionidae > Parnassius > Parnassius mnemosyne. The sequence goes on along the minus strand of CAVLGL010000115.1, from coordinate 43,090,423 downwards.
TTTTCTGTCACAGATACCTCGTGCTCTCTGAAACAAAGACTTTCCCACCGTAGCTAACTGTGATATTCATCATTAACTGTGATATCCATTATTACACTAGATGGTGCGATCGGATGATCGCATCATCAAGTGTAATATCCCTCTACAAGATGCAGGATTGTGCAAACTTGATTGCGAATGTGATCTCTCTTACATAGGACAAAAAAAGATCCATTAAAACCGCGTGAAAGAATATACCTAGAGCTGAAATGAGGCACCGACATAACTTATGAATTATTTAAAGTAAATACCTATTGAGAACCTTTAAGTCCGCTTTTACTATCCCATAATAACTGTCTGTGTTCCGTATCATAAAATCTAATAATCAATGACAGACCTTCAAACAATCTTTTTCAACTCAGGAAACTGCAATCGGCTGGATATTACTTCATAGAATACATCAATGAGATTCTCATTTTGCTTTTCGGGCAGCCCATGAAATAAAAGCACTTTTCTTCTCATAGCCGTTTCATGCCTATCAAGCCCAAGGCAGAGTAATTAGATTTGAGTTTTCATTGCTGAAAGGGATCGCCAAACAAAGGATTTAAATTGAGAAAACTCACGTGCTAGTGAAGATAAATCTGTATGTGACGAATTGTCTTCCATGTTGACTTTTTGCAGCTTCTTTCATATTCACACATTCAGGATCCAAACATCTTCTCACGTTCAGACAGGTTATTTGCCAGTTGAACATCCATTGTTGACATAAAAAAAGTCATCTAGATAAGATTTTTGTAAAACTGAGGTGACAAACGAACTTATAAATCCCCCTGATGATACTCGAAGTGACCACAACAGTCCATGGACACCTGAAGCTAAATTCTATTAACGGAGGCTACATACCTAGGTCTTGTCACTTCTGAGGACTTAAATGAAACGTCTTACAGAAATTATACTAGCTCTCTTTACCTTTCAGACAGGCACACATCAGTGCACGCAGTTACTGCTGGGCGGCAGAAATATAAAAGAAGGTAAAATTACCCAGACAGTCTCCTAAGAAGGAATGAAGTCCTACACCTATTTCCCAAAATTGTACTGATTCGTAAATCTGGAACGTGAATCCTAGAACTAGAAAAGATCTGTGCTACAACAATGGGTCTGATATATTCTTTACTTTTTAACTAAATGAAGTCGCTATTTTATTTAAGATAGAAGGCTTTAAAATGTTTAAGTTAAATACGGTTATAAATCTTCATACTGCAGCTGTACTCGTAATCTGCAGTGCTTAGTGTGATTAAGAAAAACTAGTTCGTTTTCTTAAATATAGGTAAATCTTTATATATATAAATTACGTGTCACTTTGTTTGTCCGCGATGGACTCCTAAACTACTGAACTAATTTCAATGAAGTTTTGCACACTGTATGCATTTTGCTCCAACTTGAGATTTAGGATAGTTTTAATCCCGATAAATGACCCTCAAAATTTTTTATTCGAATTTAAGGATTTTTATAGGAAGGATCGTTAGAAAGGGCAGAACAACGTCTGCCTGGCGAGCTAGTATTGTAATATATTGTAAAGTAAGATATAATTGTTAGCAACAACACAACAAGTAGGAGTATTATAAAGTTTGTAGCAGATGATGCTTAATATAATATTAGGTTTGTACTTAGCTTTATAAGTATTGCCGTATATTTTTAACAACGAAACCTGGCAGACCAGTGTATAACAAATAAAAGGTTTGTTTAAATTGTGTTTCTTTATCTCATACTTGGTGGTATAGCAATACAATGTCAAATCTACATGTCTAAGGACTTGAAAATGATGGGCTTGATGTATTTTAACATACGAGGTGTCGTTAGATTCGTCTTAATAGTAGGAGTGACATAGGCTATATAATATTCATATATTGCATCTACAAATAAAAAAGGTAAGGAAAGGTTTTATTTTCCGTAAACCTTTTAACGCAGTCGGGTTTTTATTACTGTTTTGACCATTAAACATGTTTTTTTTGTATAGGATAAGAGTGATAAACGAGCACACAGTCCACCTGATGGTAAGTGGTTGCTGTGGCCCATAGACATCTACATCTAACTTCAATTACGAATCAAAATGCAGATGCGTTGTCACCCGTGAGGATTAAGATGGAATGCCTCGTTTCCAGTGAAAAGTGTCTCCGGTTCTCTACACTCACCATACGAAACCCAGCAGCCTTAAGCTGCTATTTTACGCTGGTATTCTGTGAGAGCGTGGTCCTTCCCCGGTCGAGCCGACCCATTCGTGCTACAACCATAATATAGCTGCAGCATGGCTATGCCACGTTTTACTTTATTATATATATAATATAAAACTATTTTCAATTAAAATTTATTAATTGAAATAAATTTTTATTACATTACTTATTAATCTTTATTTTAATTAAAATTTAATGATGAAATACAGTTTTATTAGAGACTGTATATCTTGTCATCGTATGCTAAAAGCTTCTATTGTTTAAGAAAAACTTTAACGCATTATCACATAATAAGCTACCCAACTGTTGGGTAAGTTGTAAAGTGATTTGAACTCAGAAAATTTTGTGTAATATTTGTAGATAAAACAATATTGGATTTTTTTACAAAGCGATTTAAATATTTGAGGAATCCTTTATATATTACATAAACAGGGTTGCCAGAACAACTTTCCAAACTAGGAGGGTAACTTTTATGAAATAGCTTGACTTTCGATTCGACATTTCAAATTGTTTCTGTATAATAATTAATATTGTAATAATATTTTATATACAACCTTTGCTTAGTAAAAGTCTTAAACTTGGTTATACTGACCTTGTTTATTGATACTTTGTTGTAAAAGCGTAGGTATAGATTGCCCTGTGAATTAATTGCTGGATCTGAGAAGTCTGGTAACTGGTTATTAACATCTGCTAGTTTGTAGTGTTTATACAATGTTTACGCCCGAACGCTGACTTCGGGATTGACGTCAGAGGGCGCGCGGCTCGGCGATACCGGTTTGACGTACGGTCGTGCGTAGAACGCGCGAGTGAAAATATGAGTCGTCTGCAAGCTGTGCTAACGTCAGCACGCTGTCAATTTTTGTGCGGGAACGCGGAATAGTTTATGCGTCTAGTAAATATACTGTCTAGGATTTGTAACGCGCATTCCTTGTTTGATAGCCTTTTCCGGGACTTATTGTGTCTGACTCAGAATCTGTATAAGTGCATTCGACAATATTGGCTAGTGCGGCATTTGGTATTCTAGAAATAAAGGTTGCCACGCGAAGCGGTAGTGAACTTTGATCCGGACCTTCGTATTCGGGCGGTGTGTTACGTTTTTGCTTATAGTAACGGGATTTCATATAGACCGACACTCCGTGTTCGTTTTGTGTGTTAAGCTTTATAACAAACGAGAGTTAGTGGCTTCTTTAAGTTAGTTAATCGTACGATAGAGTTAATGGACTGTCATCGTGACGAACGAAGAAAGACACTGTGGACGGCGCCGCGGAAGGTTATCTCAATTTGGAGCGGTGCTGACGTCCGGGCTGCTGCCGACGGCAACGGTCTAATAAGGTCAATCACCACCAGTCACACCCAGATACACATCACAACACCTTACTTCCCTTGCACCACACAACCACATGCGACCCGACCGAATCCTGAGGGACCAGTCGCCTTGGATATAGGTAAGTAAGCTCGGTTTAACATTCTCCCTGTTGAATAGCAGCAGGATCGAACGCCCCCCCCCCCCTTATTGTTTATTGTTATTAGAGATTTTCCACTTTGGCCTTAGGAGGCCCGACCTGCATCTGCTTGTAGGTTCTTCCTTCATGGGCCGGGAAGATCCTACTCTTATTTAGGCAGCTGTAGGCCGTAACATACAATGTTATTTATTTTATTAAAACTCGTTCTTGTGTACAAACCAGACTAAAGTTCTATTATTGATTTACGTAAATCCTATATTTTATCAATTTATGAAATAAGTTGTAAATATTGAATTTTATATTTATGAGTAATGCAAAAATGAAAATAGAAATTAGAAATCGATTATTCCTGGTTCCAAAAGTTCGCCTCTTCAGGGAGAACCGTCAAGAAACGCCAAGATCTATATTTTTCCAAAGACTTCTATGTTTACTACTAAACCAGCAATTCAGAACAAAAACTGTGTCGTGGCTGTGGACTGCGTGGGTGCGCGCTCCAGCTGGACGAGTAGCTGGCACGGTAAATATGTCACGCAGTCCTATTTTCATTTATGACAGTTACTATTTTTAGGCAAATACGAAATACTTAATATATGAAATAAAATCACGTCGACAAAGTGCGCACATAAATAACGACAGCGTTTTCTTCAAAATCAGAGATAGATTAGCGAAAAAAACGTTCGCGGTTTACAAACCAAAGAAATAGTCGTCTCGCCTACTCGCAATTGACTAAATAAATTGGGGAGAATTAACCGTAACTAAGAGAACAATGTGTTAGTACCATAGTGTCCGTCTAGTAGAGTCATAGACGATATATAGAGGAGAATAGAAGATAGAGAGAGAAAGAAGTCTTTGATTTTATCCTCTGTTTTAATTTAAAAAGATAAATCATAGTGATTTCTTATACTGTGATTTGTATTTACGCGAACACTACACAATGAATAAAACTATTTTTACGGATTTTATCGCGTTTAATTTACTTATTTTAATTCTCGATGTTTCGGGTGCTTTACAGCAACCCATGGTCACGGGGGGACAGAGATGTTTGACATCCCGATGTCACAGTTAGCCCGGCTGCCTTTAGTTTTTGAATATTAATTTTTTTGGTTCGATCTACGCAGAATGAGCTTACACTATCTTCAAGTCTTGCAGTGGTATGCTTGGGTTTGGATTTAATTTTGTTGTTTAGAATCCCAAGCAGATGGCAGCACCCATCCGTCTTTTCTACTGAAATTACGATGTTTTTAATTTCAATAGCCTCACGTATCATCCTTGGTAGGAATCGGTGTTCTTTTGATAGGATTTATGGTCTATCAATGTGATTTAACGGCGGGGACGATCTTGAAAATGTTCACAGATTGCAGACTTTCCAGAGCGTCAGTGCCTCATTTCAGCTCTAGGTATATTCTTTCACGCGGTTTTAATGGATTTTTTTGTCCTACGTAAGAGAGATCACATTCGCAAATAGGTATTTACTTTAAATACATTCATAGCAAATTCTCTGCGTGAATGGCTTAGATATTAGGATATACGCAGTAGAACCAGAGTTACCGACATAACCCAAAGGATTAGTAAGCTGAAGTGGCAATCGGTCGGCCATGTAGGTCTAAGAACCGACAACCGAAGAAGGGGAAGAAAGGTTCTCGAGTGGCAGCCTCGTACAGAGGGCTGAAGTATCGGGCGTCCCCCCCACTAGATAGAGTGACGACCTGGTAAGACATGCAGGGAGTCGATGGATGCAGATGGCTCAGGACCGTGTTTTGTGGCATCCATTCCTTGGGAGGCCTATGTTCAGCAGTGGACTTGTGAAGGGCTGTAATTATGATGATGATGACATTCATAGCTTGAACGTTTGACATTAACTAAAATAAAGATATTCTATGACATTGACGTTGAACACAAATGAACACAAATGTGCAAATGTCAAATAACATGCGACGTACCGTTACAACATTTACAGAAAGTAATAATGTTACTTTTATATTGTACAGTATGTGTTCATATTGATTTGTACAGTATACTGTAGGCAGCTAACTTTTTTATTTTCTATTCGTTTTTTTTTCTTTTTTAATCACACTAATTGTTTAGTTACTAATGTTAGCTGTAAGTATGAGTTTCTTCCATCACGCCAGTAAATAAGATGAGTTGCCCTTAATGCTAGTTTTTTTTTTATAATATTTTATAAGTATAAGTTGATTTATTTTTAATTTACTTACATATTATTATATATTTTTGTAAAATAATATTTTTATATTTAAAATATTTTTATTAGTTTTGTGCCTTTTTTAAATATGTATACAGGTAACGATATAGATAATAATGATAGCTTTTTCTCATGTTCGTCTTCATCTAACAGCTTTTTAAGCCTGGAGCTATGGACCTGGAAAGAAATACGAATTTCTTTCCTCTTTTCTCAATATGCTGACATTTTTAATACAGCTCACATAAACGCACAAAGTATTCCTGATTATTCTGACTTTCTGTCATTATTTAAAACAGTGCTCATCTTGATGCTCTTCTAATTTCTGAGCCTTTTCTCAAGCCTTCTCTCCCTTTTATTTAATATTCACTACCTGGTTACGTTCTTATTCGTAACGATAGGGTAGGCTTAGTTGGTGGAGATGTTGCTATTTATTTACGTTCGGAAATTCTTTACAAGGTTATTAGCGTATCTCCATCAACTTACTCGGAATCTGCTGAATATTTATTCCTTGATATCACATTTTATCATACAAACATTTTCCTTGGAGTCTTTTATAGTCCTAACCTTAATAGAATAGAATAGAACATTTATTTGCTTAAAACATGGTACATAAGATGGTCAATGATGTGGAACTGACATGTTTTGCCATAATTGGCATTCAAAAATTAATGAAATACACTAAGCCAATCTTACATTTTAAAATTACTTCATCATTACTTAAAAATTATGAACAAACATTCTTTTTGAATTCAAATATTATGTACAATTAAATGATTATACAGACCCATTTAAATATAAAGGATTTTTAAATTCTTATACAATACATTTTTCACAAATTATTAATTGATTTATTTTTACATGATTAATATTAAACATTATATGAGATTATTTAAGCTATTATTATTTTAATTATTGCATTAAAGTATAAATTAATTCATAATTTTAATTACAATAAAATTATAATTTACAAATCTCAGGCTACTATGCAAATATTATTCCATTTAACTTATTTATTTATTACAATGTAAAATAATGTATATTTTACATTTTAATAAATAAATAATCAATATGAATTTATTATTGTTTTTAGAAATAAAATGCCTATATTCATTAATTTAAATTTTATATTAATTTAATAAATATGACAAACTTATAATTAATTATATACGTATTATGTTATCTCAAAATATTCTGTTAGACTATATAAACATAGTAAAGATCGGGAGTGTGTCGACGAGGGTTGCGTACCTTATACTCAGAATCACCAAACGGTATTCGCAGAAGGTCATACAGGTTTACGCACCAACCTCGGCACACCCCGATGAGGAGGTGGAGGAAATGTATGAGGATATCTCTAGAGCCATGCATTCCTCCAAAACCCAATATACGGTGTTAATGGAAGACATCAATGCAAAACTAGGCACAAGAGATAACGGTGAGCTGAAAGTAAGGAAATTTGGAATAGGGCAACGGAACCCAAGGGGTCAGCAGCTGGCCGACTTCATGGAGAAAGAGAGACTCTTTATGATTAACTCTTTCTTCCAGAAGCGGCCCCACAGGAAGTGGACCTGGTCGAACCCCGACGGTTCGACAAAAAATGAGATTGACTTCATTATGACGATCAGACGACAACTGTTCAGTGATGTCTCCGTGATCGCGAGGGTGAAAACTGGTAGCGATCACCGAATGGTTAGAGGCACACTGAACCTAAACCTTAAGTTGGAGAGGTCTCGTCTAATGAAGTCAACGCTCCGTCCCCCTCGTGCTCTGTTCCAAAGTCCCGAAACCTTTCAGCTCGAGTTACAAAACCGTTTTCAGTACCTAGAAGACTGCAATGAAGTGGACGATATGAATGACAAGCTTGTGGAAAATGTCCATGCGGTCGGAGCTAAGTTCTGCAAAACCCGTCGCAGAAGAACACAAAAAACTCTCCGATCACACTCTTAATCTCATGGCTGTTAGACGGGAGATGAAGCTACATTCTTCAACAGATTTGACAGCATACAGGAAACTGAACAGATAAGATAAGATATTTTATTTACTAAAACATGTGTGAGATATACATTGCATGGGCAGATATATATTCTTGGTGTTAGTGTTATTAGTATCAACATGTCTAACCGATATTCGGTGTGTAAAATTTAAAGTGTTAGGTTGTTAGTTTTCATTTAACATTAGCAGTCTATTAATATACAAAGTCAGTGATATTATTACTTACAACAATTATAATTAAAAGTATATGTGTATATAAGGCAATTATATAATGTCAAAATTTATCATTAAGAAAGCAGTTACAGTGTAGTAGCATTTTTCAATTAAAAGGTTTTTGAATTTATTTTTAAAAACATTGCTGTTCAGTGATTTATATATCCGAGGAATTTTATTATAGATTTTAGGAGCCATGCATACTACACTCTTTCTTAGCAGAGCCGTTCTTGCTTGTTGCAAGCACAATTTACTTCCATCACGACGGTTGCGCTTTACTTTGTCAGACAACCGTGGAAATAGGTTAGGATTTGCCCTGACAAAGACAGCCATGTTCAATATGTATAAGGACGGAAGTGTAAGAATTCTATGTTTAATAAAATATGGCATACAACTATCGGCAGTCTGGAGACCAAACATAGCGCGGATACATCTTTTCTGACTTTTATACGCAACTTCTCTGTCAGTTGAGTTACCCCAGAAAATGATTCCGTATCTAAAGACAGATTCGACTAGTCCATAATAAGCTGTTAGAACTGCGTCAATGTTAACTGTAGAAGAAAATCTAAACAGTGCATAAGCCGAACTACTTATTTTTTTATTTAGTTCTAGTATATGGGCTTTCCAATTTAGTTTTTGGTCAATTTGTAAGCCGAGAAAGCGGGTTGTATCTACTTCAGCAATAACAGTGTCATTGTAATTTACTTCAATGTTAGATGGGATTATCGGTCATTGGCTAAAATGCATAATGTGTGTCTGATTTAGGTTCATTTTCAAATTATTATTATTTAGCCACGTTATTATTGATATTAATGATTCATTTATGTCATTTTTATAAGAAAAGATGTCATCACAGTTATTATAGTTATAGTACTATCGTCAGCAAATAAGGTCATAGGTTACTTAGTGGCATTTGGTAGGTCATTTACATATACTATAAATAAGAGAGGCCCTAAGACACTGCCCTGTGGTACACCGTATTTTACCAAACGCTCTGTCGAAGAGCTTATGTTCTCAGATTTGGTCTTTAGATTTAACCTACATATTTCCGTTTTTTGACGACGGTTATTTAGGTAAGACTAGAACAAACTCAATAATTTGCCTCTAATGCCATATGCCTCGAGTTTGTGAATTAAAATGTTATGGTCAACAAAGTCAAAAGCCTGAGTCATATCACAGTATAGTGACAGATATCACATATCACAGTACCTGACAGACAGATCTCCAAATGGATGCGGCGGGACTTACGCAACTTCAATACAGCTTGCATTGAAGAAGCGATCGAGCGGAACCTAGGCTTCAAAGTCTTTGCCAGAGATCTGTCTGTCAGAAAGAGCCAACTGTCAAAGCTGAAGACAGAATGTGGCAGCATCGTTTCCGGGACACCTGAGATTTTGAGTGAGATTGAGAGGTTCTATGGAAAGCTGTACACGTCATCTTTGGAGCCACACGCAAGTGTGAGTAACAATCCAAGAGGGAGTCTTATCCGACACTATTCCGAAGATATCCTGGACGTCAGTCGGAGCGAGATTAGAATGGCTCTCCAGCATCTTAAAAACGGCAAGGCCCCAGGCGAGGATGGAATTACAGCGGAGCTTCTGAAAGCGGGTGGAAAACCGGTACTGGCAGTCCTTCAGAGGTTCTTTAATTCCGTCCTCCGTGGTAGCATTACACCGGAGGCGTGGAGCAGAAGTGCGGTGGTCTTGTTCTTCAAGAAAGGTGACAATGCTCTCTTGAAGAACTACACACCGATTTCCCTTCTGAGCCTTGTCTACGTGCTGTTTTCGAGAGTCATTACGAATCGTCCCGCACGCAGAGTTGACGACTTCCAGCCTCCCGAACAAGCCGGTTTTAGTACTATAGACCACATACATACCCTTCCGCAAGTTGTACAGAAGTCCGAGGAGTACAATTTGCCACTATGTCTGTCGTATGTGGACTATGAGAAATCCTTTGATACCGTCGAAATTTGGGCGGTGCTGCAGTCCCCTCAGCGATGCCAAGTTGACTGTCGGTATATCGAAGTGTTGAAGTGCTTGTACAGTAGGGCTACGATGGCTATCCGAGTACAGAACCAGAGTACGAAACCTATCCAATTGCAGAGAGGTGTAAGACAAGGTGACGTTATATCCTCGAAACTCTTCACCGCTGCATTGGAAGACGTTTTCAAGCTTCTGGACTGGAAAGGATACGGTATTAACATCAATGGCGAGTACATCACTTACCTTAGATTTGCGAACGATACAGTCTTTATGGCAGAATCGCTGGAGGACCTAAGCACTATGCTCAATGACCTCAATAGTGTCTCCCAACGGATAGGTCTTAAGATGAACATGGACCATGTCACACCTATGCCGGTAGTTGTTGGGAGCACTAAGCTCGAAGTTGTTGACGAGTATGTTTACCTGGGACAAATAGTCCGACTAGGTAAGTCCAACTTCGACCGAGAGGTCAATTGACGGATTCAACTCGGCTGGGCAGCGTTCGGGAAATTACGGCACATCTTCTCGTCAGGTATACCTCAAAACTTGAAAACGAAACTGTACAACCAGTGCGTGTTGCCAGTGATGACTTACGGAACTGAGACGTGGTCCTTCACTGCTGGCCGTATGAGGAAGCTCAAGGTCTCTCAGCGAGCTATGGAGAGGGCTATGCTCGGAGATTTTCTGCGTGATATACTTAGGAATGAGGATATCCGCAGTAGAACCAGAGTAACCGACATAGCCCAACGGATTAGTAAGCTGAAGTGGCAGTGGGCTGGCCATATAGCTCGGAGAACCGACAACCGATGGGGAAGAAAGGTTCTTGAGTGGCAGCCTCGTACCGGTAGGCGAAGTGTAGGGCGACCCCCCACGAGATGGAGTGACGACCTGTTAAGACATGCAGGAAGTCGATGGATGTAAGTGGCTCGGGACCGTGCTTTGTGGCATTCCTTGGAGGAGGCCTACGTTCACCAGTGGACTTATGAAAGGCTGTAATGATGATGATGATGATAATATAAACATTTATCAATCAGCCATGATTTAAGCGCCTTTATAAAGAGAGGAGAAGATTACTCCCTGATATCAGAGGGAATTTTGTTATAAATTTCAATATTCATCATGTAGCAATTTTTTTAAAAAGTGGACTTTACCATGATGAAGCCAAAAGGCGGTTAGTGTCTCTGAGGCGTAGCTGTGGATTGACCATTTTAAATTTCTGAAATAATCGTGGATGATTTCTAACAAAAAGTCCTACTTCTAAGATGTAGAGTCCTGTTAACGTCAATAATTTAAATTTTTCAAATAATGGTCGGCAAGTATCACATGGTCCTACTCCTGAAATAGCTCTTACACATTTTATTTTTGTATGATAAATGCTTTACTTATTTCTGGAGAATTTCCCCATAATATAATGCCATATCTCAGCACTGATGCGACATAGCCGTAATATGCGGTTAATGCAGTTTTTTTCTCCAACTGTACATCTTAAACGCCTAAGGACATATAGGAATCTGCTCAATTTTGTGCAAATGCTTTGTACGTGTGCCTTCCAATTGCAATGCTGGTCAAGAATAATACCCAAAAATTTGGTATCCTCTGTTTCTTGAATTTCATGTTCTTGGCAAACTATTTTGAGATTCACTCGATATGAATTATAATGTGAAAACTGTATAAATTTTGATTTTAGAACATTGGCACACAGTTTATTTTGGAGTAGCCATTCATTTATATATTTAAGTGATTCATTGATGGTTTGGTTGTAGCTTACGGTTTTGTCACGGTTTGGAATTACTACTGATAAATCATCTGCATATAAAACTGATGGATAATTAATTAATTTAGGTAAATCATGTATTGAAATTAAAAACAACAATGGGCCCATGACGCTCCCTTGTGGGACACCGTATTTATTATATAGAAGAGGTGATTTAAATGAAACTATTTCATGACTTTTATTTATCTTACTGATTTCTACGCATTGCAGGCGATTAGAAAGGTAACTGCTAATCCAGTTCAGAGCATCTTATACCGCATCTTTCATATTTAGTTAAGAGTATCTCATGATCTACAAGATCAAAAGCCTTACTCATATCGAAAAATATAGACACAACTGGCACCTTTTTGTCATTGTTTTCTGTTATTATTTTTATCAGAGAGTAGGCTAAAGGAGTTGTCGATTTATTCGCCTGGAAGTCGTTTTGCTCTTAAGCTATTACATTATGCTTATTAAAAAAGTCTATAATTCTTTTTATCATTACCTTTTCAAAAATGTTTGAAAGTATAGAGACGAGAGTTATTGGACGGTAGTTGTCCATATCTTCAGTACTATATTTCTTATGTAAATGCTTTACTATAGACCGATTTAGAGCTTCGGGAAATACTCCTTGAACAAAAGAAATGTTTACTAAGAAGCTCAAAACAGGTGCAAGTTCTACTATACATGACTTAAACAATAATGTAGGTAGTAAGTAATACCCACAGATTTGGTGTTATTTAAAGATTTAACCCTATTGGTAATTTCTTGTTCAGAACATGGCAATAAGAATAAGCTGCTACATACATTATTAACATAACGTTGCAATGGTACTACGATATTATTTTGTTTATTATTAAAATTTAAAAAATAATTATTAAAGGCTGAAGCAATTTTATAAGGATATTCAATACTCTTATTATTTACCATTATCTTATCAATTTCATTAAATTCGTAAATATCAATTACTTTGATACATTAGAAACACTTCTTAATAAATTCTGTCTTGTAATTACAATGACATGTAATCTTGAAGGAGGATATTAATACATGTTTAATTAAAAATGATTTACCTACTTATAAGTTGCAATCTCTTGTGTCATCTTATAACCTAGAGATCTTCCCTCTATCTGCTACCCACTAATTTCCCAATTGTACTGCATCTCTTCTAGATCTGATTATTGTATCATCTTTAAATAGTTTTGCTAACCACAGACAAATATATGCCTCATTTTCATATCACGATTTCATTTACCTATCCTACCGTGTACGTCCCCCTAAGCGCAAGCCACATTTTCGATATCTTATAAGTTATAATGGCATTAACTTGGAGACGTTGAGGGGCGATGCTAGTTTAATTGACTGGACACCGGTTATTGATTGTTCTAACTTTGACGATAAAGTGATTAACTTCAATTCTCAAATTTTAGTTTTATATATTCACCATGCACCAGTAAAACTTGTGAAAATAAGACACAAAGCTGCACCATGGATCACAGGTGATATAAAAGACCTGATGGCGCGTAGAGATAAAGCTAAAAGAAGGTATAAGCGATAGCCCCTTAAACGCAATTCAATCAGCATCAATATACTACGAAATCGCTCCAATCGTTTGTGTAGAGATGCTAAAAGGCGCTATTTTCATGATACCCTCACAAGTTACGATACTGCAAAAGCCTGGAGTTTTCTGAGATCTGTCGGTGTCGGAAAATATTCTTCTAGTGTGGGAAGTGAAATTAACTTGGATAGTCTCAACGAACATTTTACAGTTAGTCAGTTTTTTTCAGTCATAGTTTCATCATTCACTAAAGCCAGAACCCTACTTGAATTATCCAAATGCCCAATTCCTCATTATTCCCAGTTTCATTTCACTTCTCTTACTGAAAATGATACTAAGCGATCAATCCTTGCAATTTCATCTACTACTATTGAAAATGATAACATCTGCTCTAAAATGATTTTGTTGATTCTTGCCTTTGTCATCCCTGTTCTTACTCATACCTTTAATTTCTCTTTATCTTCTTGTTGCTTTCCGTCGTCATGGAAGTTGTTTTTTTTTTCTTTACCTAAGTCCGATTCCGAATCCTTCATCTACAACTCGTTATCGCCCTATTTCTATTCTACCATTTCTTTCAAAAGTGCTTCAACATATTGTCCACACACAATTGGCTAAGTTTCTTAACCATAACAATGTCTTAAGTACTTTTCAATCTGATTTTACGCCTGGCCACAGTACAACTACTGCTCTCCTCAAGGTAACGGATGATAACCGGTGTGGTGTAGACCAAAAATACTTAACGGTACTTGTGCTGCTAGATTTTAGTAGTGACTTCAATTCTATTGATTTTGATATACTTCTTAGCATTCTACATTCTATTATTATGTCTCCTTCAACTATTCAATGGTTTCATTCCTACCTTCGTGACTATTCTCAATGTATTGTTTCATTGACTATTGTTTCACTAATAGTGAAAAGAGTTGGCAAAAATTATTTACTTTCTCGTATTGCTATTTTCATTTTGATAAAACAATAAATAAATCAATTACGTCTAAACTAAAAGAGACATCTTTTCAAAATTCAGATTACCCAATTAATACTTATTACCCAGTTATTACAAATTTGATTTAGAAACAGTAGTTGATTCGAAAGTAATGGATGCCGACTTAAAAATGTATCCCGTATTATATTCTGAGACGACATCAAGGCTCCTTGTAATGTGTCTTGAAGACCTTCGATCTTTACAAATTTCTGAAAAAGACACTTTAAAAGCACTTATGTCATTTTCGAATGGCTCTGCTGGTGGCATTGACGGAATAAGACCTCAACATCTAAAAGATCTTGTAAGCGCTTCTGCCGGCGGAGTACTTCTTAACGACATTACAAAATTATGTAATTTTATGCTTTCTGATAATGTTAATCTAAATTTCATTCCATTCTTATATGGGGCAAGATTATGTGCCTTCAAAAAAAGGATAACGGTATTCGTTCTATTGTCGTTGGTTACATATTTCGACGCGTAACTTCAAAGTTAGCTTACACTCATATAATCTCTAAATTTAAGACAAAATTTAAGCCTACTCAACTAGGCTTTGGCACTAGAGTTGGCTGTTAGGCGGCGGTACATTCAGTGCATACATTTTTAACAAACTTTGATGCAGATGTTCTTGTGAAGGATGACCTAAGGAATACTTTTAACTCTATCGATAGGGTGACCCTACTGAAAGAAGGGGCTAACAATACAACCGAAATGTATCATTACGTTTGGCAATGTTACAGTCAAAATACTTACTTGTTTTACGAAAACCATATTATCTATTCTGTTGTCAGTATTCAGCAGGGTGACCCACTAGACCAAGTACTGTTCAGTTTGGGAATTCAACCGATTATTTCAAATTTGAAATCTAAGCTGAATTTCTGGTACCCGGATGATGGTACACTTTGAGGGAGAGCAGATGACGTCCTTAGTGATCTTACTCATATTTTTCGAAATTTTAAAAATATTGGTCTTGGACCAAATAGCAATAAATGTGATTTTTTTCGTTGGAACCTAGGTAATTTATTGAATTTATCTAGTTCTAACAGAGACACTTTCATTCAAAGTTTCAATTATATTTCTCCTGGAAAAAAACTGTCAGTACGAAATCACTATACCTGCCAGGTGCCCCTTTGTTTTCCAATAGTATGAAACCTGTTTTAAAAACAAAATTTGATCAGTTTTAAACCACGTTGATAAATTGTATGAAATAAACGCCCACGTTGCTCTTACGATTTTAAAATCTATAATTTAGATACAAGAAGATAATCTTTAGATTTATGAATGGCAGTTTAAAATGAAATTTTAAAAATTAAGTCCCAGATAGAAATATTTGAAATTTTTCGCTGTCTCTATAATTTTTTTAAATAAATTAATTGAATAAATAATATTACAAAATTATAATGAAATATGATTGTCAGTACGAACAATAACTCCAAAATAATAGAAAATCATACTATAAAACTTACCTGTAATAAACCAAAACCCAGTCCATGCAAGCAACATACGAGTAAGTATAGTGCATGTTCTCGTTTCTCGATATCACGCTTACTTAAAACACAAGAGGAAACAGTAGAACCAATTTTTATTACAACACAAATGTTTATGCAATAGTAAGCATATAAGTGTTTAATCTATGTTGTTGAAAGATTAAAACAGCGTTTTATCTTTGGACAACATAGAATAAAGACAAGGCGTGTTTAATTGAGAAATGGGCACACGGGGTCAGCTGACACACAGGCATGCATGCGCTGTCAACCCGCTGCGGGTGTTATGCCACCTGAGGCGATAATTCGTCAGTTGGGTGTTAGAAAATATATAAAATAATAAAAAATCTTCATATTTCTATTAACTCAGCTTTTGAAATTGTTACCTCACTTACAAAAATACTTACTTACATTTTAAGTAGTCTATAAATAGTTTAATACCGGATCTGAGTCACAATAGACAAGCTTATCAAATATAGTCAAAACATTAATAACAAATTGTATAAACTGCAACCAATTTTTAAGAAATACATCGGCTTAAACCTAAACTAAGCTACGCTGCAATATAAGCTTCGTTAATCAAAACGTATTTAGCTCCAGCTACTATGTACTTATAAGAAATTCATTCAGTCGTTCATTAGAGCTTACAGAAAGCTCGCTGCTAAACATAGACCTCCCCTAGATTACTATATTATAGATATTTGCAACAATGAATAAGCTTAGCAAGGGTATTGACCATCGCAGTAATTTAATATTTTAAATTGTTATCAGGGAGATGCTGTTGTGCTTCTCCTAATTTACTTCCCTCTCTCACTTCTTAGGACAACTGCGTGATGATACGGGTTAGAGCATATTTTTATACTGCCACTACATGGTTCTCTTAAAAGAAATGTATGTGACAACTATAATCGTGTAACTCGATTTAAAATTATTTTTGAATCGTCAAGTCAGGCTACACGATACAAACTAAATCTTGAGGTCCTTCTGATTTAGCAGATTGATTAAATTTATAGCTCAAGTCAACAAATTGACGAATTAGTTTAAATAACTGAATTTTAACTCCAAACTTCCATCCAGTAACAGATTTTTTTTATTACAATGTGTATTGTAGACCACTCATGCAGGGTGACACTAGCAAATGTCCTTGTTGGTAATGAAATACGATGACGTACAAAACGAACTAAAAACACATCACTTTCGGGTATTTCACACACTATTCGATCATAAATAATCAGGGCGATAGTATAAGTAGCATAAATGAAATTCACGTATATAAATTGCCTCCACGATAGAGGAGAAAATCCTAGCATTTAAAAAAACATGCGTGCAGTTCACACGCGGTAGAATTAAAACAAGAATATTTTACAGAAAATTATTTATTTAATTTGATACTTTTCAACCACAAACTGGGCATAAAACATATGATAAAATTTTAATTTTATAGCAAATAAATGTTACAAGTGTTATTTTCAGACATAAAGAGCCTAAATTTTAGTATATTAATTAAATCAAAAGAATATTTTCTTCCAACCAAAATTATTTGCAAGAACGACGTCTACCAGTCTACTTCTATAGTTAAAGTCGTTTTATCAAACAAAAATTGATTGACACACAAATCGGTAAGATATGAAATCGTGGATTTTTAAGAATGGTTTGGATGTGATCATTTTATACAATATAAGTAATTTTATTTGTTCGATAAGTTTGTAATTGCAATTTTTTATTTTAACAGTTTTACCATCTTTAAATCACCGCACACAGATAATCCGAGAGGAGTCGATCGCGTGCCGAGCCGAGTGTTGAATTATTTTAATTATTCATTACATTTTTAAGCTATGCGTCCAAGTAACGTATTATAAAGAGTAAATTTTATGCCTGTAAATATTTATTGATACAAAAGTAACTTTCGTTCGTAAGGAATTTTTATATTTTTATAAGGAGTTTCGTTAATATTATGTCATGCCTAATAATAACGCTCAAAAATCACTTTTCAATTTTCAAATATTCTTTTCACAAAATACCTTATTCTGGTTTATGTATAAGAAATAGGCCTATGTTATCGCAGACTTTTTTAATGAAAGAAAAATCTATATTTTTGTAGAGTATTTTATTTACAGCAGCGGTTAAAGCAGCTCTTGAGCATTTTTTCGTACAACTTTCTTGACAAAATATTTAAGGCTAGCTGAGACTTGTAGCTTAATGCTAGATAGCCTGTAGTATTCCTCATTAATTCGGCTATATATACAAAACGCATTTATCAAATCGTACCGGTAGTTGCAGCGAATAACGTGTTTAAACAAACATCTCTTCTGCTTTATTATATTAGTACATAGATTCTATCTCGTTGTCTCACAGGCTAAATCATATAAATAGTTGTTTGTGTATTGTTAGTGTCGCTTTTTCGTTTCATTGCGTTTCAAATCACACCCGTTAGAAGAAATTTCACTTCAAAAATAAAAGTTAAATAATTATTTAAGGAATTTAAATAAATAAAAATAAATAAAATTTAATTTTTTTACTCGCAATAAAATAAACACAGAATTTCAAAAATAAATTTTATTCTACATACATACATACACATCGCATATTAACAAAGAGAATAATTGCACATCTTTGAAATTTATACAATTAATATCCATCGAAGTAATAAGAAAACATTTACATTAAACCTTTTTGTTTTTATTTTTATTATAGTCATAGAAAAACTGTTTTCTTTTCAGAAACCTTAATTTAACATTTTTCCTTCTCACTAGTATCTAAACATAGGAGAAACAAGTTTGAAACTGCACTATTTTTAATCTCATGCGCATAGTCTAACACTGTACGTAAATAATGAAACTTCCTATTTTACCTGCAATTTTCTACAACAGTTATAAATATTCGTCTACTGCAAATGCTATCCATTTCCCACAAATACAAAAAAAATCATGCTGATAAAATATCTAACCTATTCATACGGCTTGTAACATAATGGCCGAACACAGGCCGAACTAGATTTCAGGAGGAAATAATTTCAACTAAAACAAAGTATGTAATATAATAGGTTTTATTTAACTAGTTTATCGAAAGCAATATCTTTGATGTCTCATTTCAACATTACAATTATTATAAAGCTACTACTGACACATAAACACATAAACACTCAAGCCTGTCACCCAAAGGGGTAGGCAGAGACTACCGACTTCCATTTGGTACGATCCTGACACTTTTCTCGCCTCCTTTACATTCATATATCTACGCATACAAGTTCGTCAGTTAAGGGTACCCCTAATCTGGCTCATTTTCAATATATTGCCAATTTGGTCGATAAACCTTCGTCTAGGGCGTCCCTTCCCAACTCTGCCGTTCCCTTCTGCAATAAAAATTTGCTTTGTCACTCTTTCCTCGTTCAGTCTATCTACATGACCAAACCAGCGAAGCATTTCTTTCTTAATCCTGTTCACAACGTCATCATGCAAAACGTACTTTTCTCTATCACACAATTTCTCACCCTGTCATTCATATTCAGCCATAAATTACTCCTTAAGACTGTAGTCCTTTAGCGTGGGAACTGCTAATAGAACACTTACATTGATATTTTCTAGTCACATAGACGCACTCTGGACATGAGTTCAGGATCATGAGACAAATTACTTTTGGTGTTTTGGACAAGTTACATATTCATCACGCGTTCGTCATCGTAGGAAGTTCATAAATGTCACAAAAAACATGCATTGTATGTAGACATTTGCAATTTCTTCTGTGTCATTTGCTTGTCATATAGCGAAGTTCACGAGCCCGTAATTAATAGCTATCAACTAAGGGTAGAGCCGGAGTGTGCGCTTTCTAGGTATTATTTTATCTATTATTTTTTATTTACAACCAAATTTAAAATATTATCATTATTTTGTGTTATATTGAAAATGTGGGTTTCATAAATGATCTTTTATGAAATACAAATGTTAATACAGATTCAAACAATCACAGTGGTTTAAATGTTGATCATCATCGAAATAGCCTACAGATTTAAAATAGAAAAGGCCGTTTTAAGTGTTTTTACCATTGTTGACGATTTTTTTTTCTCGAAAATCATGATTTTCTTCATAAATAACACGCGTTGAAAGTGAAGACTCGTCTATTAACTAATTGAGATTTTTTTGTGGTGTCATTTAATGAGGTCAGTTCTTTAATATTTTCAAAAACGTAATTGCTTATTTGCACGTTTTTTATGGACCTACCTCTTAATGATCGCATTTTTAAAGCATTTATTCTACTCTCGTGCTTCTTCTGCCAGGCTCAACTTTCACTACCATACATTAAAGTAGGCATTATAAATTGCCATACGTGCTTTTTTGATACATTTTGACTTTTCATAATAGCGTGTACAGCCCCATTCACTCTATTTCCTGCGTTCACTCGTCGTTATACATCCTTATCAAATCTACCACCCCTGCTAAATACACATCCCAAATATGCAAACTCATACACTTGTTTAATCAACTCCTCTTCTATTCATATTTCACATAATGTTTTACTTTCTTCTCTTTTAAAAACCATCACTTTCGTCTTAATTTCTTTCACTTTCGTACCCCTTTCTTTTAATGACTAGTACATTAATGTAACCATTTTGCAACTGAGCTGCGAACGATGCAAATATGACTTGATCATCGGCGTATAAAAGAATTTGACAGTTAACTCACCTATTCTCAACCCACATTCTTCAACTTTCAAAGTCTCCAAACAACTGTTCATAAATAGGTTAAACAGCTACAGGAAAGCTACATAGCCCTGTCTGACACCTTTTTAGATGCCAAACTAGTCTGAGTAGGCACCGTTGATTACATAAATAGCACATAAACAGTAAAAATTATTCCACCCTAAAATATAAAGACTTACAGAAAACCACTATGATTTTTAAATATTTCATAGAATTAACACTAAGACTGAACACAACCCTGTCTGACAACTTTTTGGATGCCGAACCAGTCCGAGTAGATCCCGTTGAATACATAAATGGCACATAAACAGTAAGAAGTATTCCATCCTAAAATATAAAGATTTATAGAAAACCACGATGATTTTTAAATATTTCAGATAATTAATACTAAGACTGAACACTCGCTTCATTTGCTAATCAATCTAACGTTCAAACATGTATATACGAGTATAAACTAGTCTTCAAGGTTAAACAGGCAAAAGTATTCGAACTTTAAATTTGGTTTGACTAGAAACACGAATCTATACAAATGTGGTAGATCCGCGCTGCAGCTATATTAGTAGTATAGTTGTAGCACGAATGGGTCGGCTCGACTGGGGAAGGACCACGCTCTCACAGAATAATAGCGTAAAATGGCAGCTTGACACTGCTGTGTTTCGTATGATGAGTGTAGAGAACCGGAGACCCATTTTACTGGAAAAGAAGCATTTCATCTTAGTCCTCAAGGGTGACGACGCATCTGCATTTTGATTCTTTATTTAGGATAAATGTAAATGTCTATGGGTCACAGTAACCACTTACCATCAGGTGGACTGTATGCTCGTTTGTCACCCTATCCTATAAAAAAATTCTTATTTACACTACTTTACAATTACAGAAGTAACTAAACTATAATGAGTCACCTTTTATGGCTCGTTTTCATCAGACGATCGATACTCAGCATTCGGAGACTTCCGCAGGGGGAAGACTTGAGAAATTCGCCGAATTATAATCCGGACGATATATATTATATACAACATACTTGATCTGCCCACCTCCCCGCTGGACCCTCATATTACAGCATCTCTTTTCATAGTAGATACGCGTTTCTATTACTATATGGTCATGTGTGTATTTTATACAGTACAAGTTGCGCAGAAGCAAGAAAAAGCTAAAGTTTCTCAGCACAAAAATAACAGCTGTTAAAGTTTCTTTGTCTATCTATTTTTCTTTCAAAGAAACAAAAAACGCACGGTGTGAAATCTTCTATTACGTAACTATTGCTACCTTAGGAGGTGTTACCTGTGTACTTTTCAGAAATCTTCATTCTGCAGTCATTTGGACAAATGAAAATGATTTCTGGAATTTAGATCTTATATCACACGTTTTAGAAAATTTCAATCACCCATTAGTATACGAAAGTAGTTTTTAAAGAATTTTTTTTAATAGAAATAACTTAATTCGGATTTTAAATCCTTCCACTAATTCTAGAGATTGTTATTAAATTTGTCAAATCACTTATTATTTCTCATTTTATTTAGATATTTGAGCAAAATATCAAAAAGTTAAGTAAAGGTTTAAGAAAATACGTTACAAATTTCTTATTAAATAAAGTATTTAAATTTTGGCCATAAATACCGAAAAGTATTTACTTAGATTCTTATCATTATATAAACTACAGTTCTACTATTAAAAACTATGAAATGTTTACTTTCTATGGTATATACAATAGTGCTTAAATCTATAAATATCATCCATATTAGCGAGAATTATATGTTTATTTCTTATAGTTTTTTGCTTCTAAAGTAAACTTATAGATACTAACTACAAATACAAAAAATAACGCACAATTTATGTATTTAAAACGGTTAAAATAAATTGAGAATATATGGGTGGGTGCAATTTGGTCTAACCTCGACTAGCATATTTCTATTTCTTTATTAATTCTTCTCAAAGTATATGAAGTTCACTTTCTTATGGACGAACATACACAAACAAAAAGACATTTTTAAATACAATAGAATTAGGCTCTATGGATTTCAATATGTGAATACATGATGAAATTTAGACTTTCTAATTTCAGACCCACTACAACAACATTCAACTACGAAGTTAATAATGTAAGAAAGTTGTTATCATTCTCATCTAGGTTATCATTTTTTTGGTTAGTATTTAGTCTTTTAATCATCTTGCTATATTTATAATTTAACTGTTAGACATAAAGGTCGACGTAAAGAGAATATCATAAGTTAAAACCTAATAACGTAAATTATAACCCGTAAATTGTGGTTCAATGAGAACAGACTCTGTAATTTCCTGCATAGCAGGTGATGACGAAGGCATAACAGACGGTCGAAGTGATATCGCTAACGGCAGAGCAGATCTCGCACAAAGTTGTGAAGCTCCTCTAGTTGATCCAACTGACATGTAACGAGTACAATGACCTCGCCTGTAAAATAAATGTGAATTACAATACATCTAACAGGCAAACCGTTAAATCCCAAAGCCATATCGTAAAACCAGCTTCAGTCGTGCAGTAAAATGGCATTTTATTTAATTTTTTTATATAATATGATATTTATTATATTTATGTGTTTCCATATGTAAATTTTATATTTATTTATTAAACGTATTATTTGTTAAAGTATTTTAACAGATTTTTTTTAACAAAACCAGCTTTTAATTTTCTATAGTTCCCAGGTTTGGCTGGAAGGTAATACCATATGGCATTGAGTCCGCCCATTGTCACAACATTTAGAGATAAATTCCACATTTTAAAGATAAGTACTTCTATTTCACGGAGATATTTGTCTGTTGTTAAATTATTATTACTATACATATAATTATTAAGTTTAAATTTCATTAAAAATACATTGAATCAATTCAATAGCAACAAATATAGCTGTTGCGTTTGTACGCTTCATATAAACCACAAAGCTTCTACAAGGTTAAGTACATCTATTCTTCGAAGTATTATTTGTAATTCTCTATTGTACTCTTTGAAAATATACAAATTGAACATTGGATAACACACGAACCTTGTTTACGGCAAAGTGTATTTCAAAGGTAAATTTATCCGTTTACTTTATTTTATTTATTTTGGTCACTACAAATGAATAAGTATATGTACTGTATGTAATAAGTAAATGTACGATACAAAACACGCACTATGGTGATCACTGCTCACGTTAACCATTCATCATCAAATCAACAACCTTTAAAAAGTTTACTGCTAGGCATATTGCCTCATAGAAGGACATTCATAAAAGTTATCGCGCTTGGCAGCTGGTTCGACAAACGGACTTGGCAACAGCATCAAAATTTATAACAAAGACTATAAAATATGTGTACATTTATCGGAGGCTTATGTTAAACTCAATATTTTTACCCTCGATATTATTTAAAACCTAATATTTTACATCTTTAAATTATGGGATAGGATAATGAATGTCTATAGAATTAATATACTTAAATGGAAAATTGAAAAAATAATATTCTTGAGCAATATCATAAATACAAATTGTTAAAAAAATATTCGGTTTTAAGTTAACAAAGTAATGGTAATAGAAAAATGAAAAATAGGCACTCTTAGGCCCGCCACCTACATACGGAATTCCGTTTCGGGATTCCGTTTCGATATTCCGATTCGAGATTTCGAACGTAGCAAGTTCGTATAAAATCTATGACCCGTCACACACGTACGGTATTTTTCCGTTCGAAATTTTGCGGGCAAAACGGTATTCCGTATGTGTGTGGCCGACTCGTTAGAAATTCCGAAACTGAATCCCGAAACAAAATTCCGTATGTATGTGGCGGGCCTTAATAAGGTATAACATTAGAATATATTTTAGAAATACCTGCTACAGTGACATTTAAGTAGTCTTAGAAATGCAGCACGGAATGTTCTATTGAAGACCGTGTAGATAATTGGATTTATGGTCGAAGACATATAACCCAACCATAAGCAAACGTTAACTATATGATCTGTAACAAAATAAAATATTTTATTTATTAAATTCATCTCCTAGTATGAGGTTAATCAAAAATTTAAATTGTAGAACACATGAAGCTATCTATGGCAACTGAAATAGAGTTACTTCTGTTGTTAACCAGCCTCTGACATACCAAAAACTTAGCGGATTATTTCCTGCTCTAACTTTTTAGAAATTAAAGTGAGTCTGTGTCAATCCATAAGAGTTTTCAACTGAATGCCTTTAGATATTATTAGTATATTAATAGATAATATTTTAAAAAGTCTATAGTTTTACAAGTTGAAATATACTATGATCTAAATTTGTAACATACCTGGAACAATACATGTGGGACACGATGCGAATAAAATGTTAAGAAGGAAAAATGGAGCCCAACATAGGACGAATGTGAAAAACACCAACCCGAGTACTTTAGTAGCTTTTTGTTCATTGGCTACTGCATTCGCTGATAGAGATCGCCCTTTTTTACGATTGGTTAGAAATCTGCAACCACGTAAATCACTTAGACATATATCTAGATCATTCTTAGTATAAAACAATTTAACGTTATTTCTTTAGATAAAATCTCATTTACTGGATCATTATCATCATCATGAACATTATCGTTACAGCCTTTTATAAGTCCACTTCTGAATATACACATTATTATTTAAAATAAATCTGCAATTTAACTTCGTCTTAACCTTATTCCTAACCTTTATCTTAATCTTAAATTGCAAAACGATGGCTACAGGTGCATGCTACTGCTGCGGACTAATATGGAAGCCTCACCGTCTATATTTATACTGGCTCTCTGTAAACTTCATACTGGAATACGGTAATGCAGATAATGCTATTTGGCGATAAGTAAGTGGTAACTACCCTGTAGGCTATTTGATAGAAAAAAAAATCGACCACCAAATGATAACTACACCTCCTCCAGGGAATGCTTATACATAATATTATTATTATAAGCACAAAACATCATAAATATATATATATATATATATATATATATTATATATATATATATATATATATATATATATATATATATATATATATATATATATATATATATAGATATATACATAATATAACTACAAAACATCGTAAGCCACGTGTATCTATCTATCCATACCACACTCAATGGAGATATTTAAATATGATTCCTTTGGATATATTTTTTAAGTATATGTAATGATAAAAACTATTGAGATTACCTTAGATTTAAAGCATTAGCTGGAGCTAGGGTTAATTTCAATGGTCTCAACTTTGCGCGCCTGGTCTCTGCTGCTATATTAAGCGGTGTCTGCGTTGCGACATCTCGTCCTCTTCTGTTACTACCAGACCCCGCGCCATTGCCACAACCATTCATAAAACTTAACTGAGGATTGGAAACGCTCATACCAATCTTGTTTCGTTGCTTTCTAAAAAAAGGAGTCGTACGTAAAGATGCTGCTGCCCATCTACCTCAGTTTCCCTCTGTCTCCTCCCACAGGAGGATATGAGGGAGTGGATATTCTTACCCGCCACTACACGGGTATTGTTATTACTTTATTGTAAATAACTTGCCATAAAGTGTCAGCGTAAGAGAATACGTTCTCTATATCAACCCCTTGGTTGTCGTAAAAGGTGAGTATAGAAAATTCCAGAAGGCCTACGATAGATGACACTGTAATCATCTAGTGTGATACCAAATTAAATTATCTAGATCGGCAAAGAGAAGCAGTGTAAAAGGTCCGATATCATTTGTACTGTGACAAAGCTGGCTGTAAATATGGTAGATTATGACAAATCTTGCGGATTGTTACAGGCTACTTACGTTTGTGGCAGCTTAGAGAGGGTTGAAGTGGTAGGAGGCGAAGACTGTTTCCTATATTATTTTTATTTTCTAACTAACAAGTAAACTTACTATGACAATGTGAGTACACAGGAATAATGTATTACAAGCTAACTTACAAATTAACTTAACTACTGTAACATTGTGAGTTCAGAGGAATACTGGACTACCTAACTTACGAGTACAAACTAACTTAATTACTGCGCCGTTTTAACAATTATACCCTGGCTTTTATAGTATAGGTATTGAATATACTTAAGTCGTGTAAATGAATTGAGTCGTGTCTTCAAAGACGTGCTGTTAATTGCTTAGCAGACGCTGCTGTAAGGCAGTTCTTGATGATCTTGACTTCCTGATGGCACTATGCTAAATATTCTTAAATCTCGTAAGTGAATTGAGTCATGTCGTGCTGTTAGTTTCTTAACAGGCGGTGCTGTTTAGTAGGTAACTTCCTGATGTCATGTAAGGTCCCAATAGGCATATGTAACTGACTGATAAAGAAACATGCTTAGATGGGAGCAAATATTTTAAGTTTTTTTTTTTTAGAAAATGGGTAACAAACGAGAACACAGTCACCAACTCTCCTCGTATTAGTTTGAAAATATAGATGCTTTCTCACCACTGAGGATTAAGATAGAACAAAGTAAACTAAACTACCAAAACTTGCTCTATAGCCAAATATGTATACCTGTTTGTTGAAGTTACTCTCCAAGTCATTTGTCTTGAAACATTGCTACGCGGTGACAAATCTGGGGAGCTTTTGGATCCCATGCGACGTGGTCCTTGCGTTGGGTCGTTATCAAAACCGCCGCATTGCCTGTAATGATAAAACTTGTAATTACTTTTGTATTTTTCAATTTAACATAAAAATGTGTTATTAAATCGATGTAATAAAATCACAAGCAAGCATTTTTATCACACACTAATATTCCATAAAAGCTTATAAAAGTAATGCAATAAGCCTGTTTCAATTTTTAGTAAAGCTGTGGTTCTTGAGGACCGGGGGCGAAAAGCTCGCACTAGATTTATATTAAAAATATAAATTTGTTGAATAATAAATTAGACGTGTCTGGTTAAAATTATTGTATAACTATTAACGGATTCAGCAAATTTATTGTACAGATATGCAACTATCATAATGAAAACGTAACAATTCATTGGTTATTTAGATTAACCTTTATATTATTGCTGTAGTTAATTGATGATTTCGAAATTCTGTTTTGCTTAATCAAGTTACAAATAATTGAAACAATATTTCATATATAATTAACAGATAACAATGCACTGATATTAGCGAAATTAATTTATTTGATTGGCGTCATAACACACAATGCAACATTTTTGTACTTTATCATCATCATCATTACAACCCATCAAAATTCCACTGCTGAACATAAGTCTACGCCAAGTAGATCGGTAGTAGGTAGTCCTAAGCCTTCTGGGTCCATTTGCTTTCTTACATCTCTTACCAGTTAATAGAATAATATTTTGTACGTATTTGGAATAATATGAAAACCAAAATAGTACACATACTTCATCACTAGTCATTCGTCTCGTAATTAATCTCTAAATGAAAAAACACCTCTGTTTTTCGGATAAACATGCCTGTGCGTCAGTTACCGGTCTTTAGGACAAATGGCTCAAACACAGAATTTGTGAGACAAGTATTTGTACCATTTATTCAGTTCTCTAAAGAAGAAGTTTGTGCGCCACACAGAGTTCTCTCTCCTCTTACAGGATATTAGCTTAATGCAGCATATAGCTGCTGTATTTTGTATTATAAGTGACAGTATAATGAATTTAATCAAGCATATATTATAAGTGATACTTATTAAAAGCCATGCATTTTTACAACTGGTTTGGCAAAAACATCTACTTTAGGAAGAACCAGTAAGAAACCCACCGGAAATATTTTAGAGGTAGGAACCGAAAACACTTTCTTCCTAATAACAAGGCGTTTCATCTTATTTCATAGAACTAACAACGCATTCAGGATTTTGATTCTTAGCCGAAGAAATATGAATGGTGTATGACTATATAACTATGTAACACATAATCGTTGATGGCTAGGTTCAGAGGCTAAACGTTTATTCGCGGCAATTTTAGGTCACGGGTTCGAGTCTCGCACTATTTGTAATAGCCTCCACGATACGGGAGAAAATTTGCATGTAAAGTTAACGTATTTTTATAACTAGTAAGAATAAATAGAGACACATTTACCATCAGGTTAATCTAGCACATAATCCACTTAGAACTATTTAGCACATTATCCATTTCATTGTAATTATGTTTCTATTTAATATTTCTAATCTGATAGAGTAGAAGTATATCAGGGTTACTTGTATAAGAATATCTCACAAGAAATCAAAATCATTCCACAGTGTCTCTTTCTAACTAATTACCATGCAATTTCTTTAATCTAAACAACAACCTTCTCTGCATTCCTCCGGGAACGGGCGTCGCTGCCAATAACGCTTGTTTCTTCAGCAGCTGCACAGTGAGCGCAAAGGAAACCACCATCATCAGCATTGGAATGTAAAACGCCACCAAGGAGCCGAATACCCAAAACAACCGATTGTTGATGACACAAAGATCTGGCGTTGGCATTATGTTCGATCGGTTAATTATACCTGTGGGTAAAAAAATATTATAAATATTAGTCCCACTACCGCGCGCAGGCCTCCTCCTTATGTAGTTAGTTATGTGGTTTGTGTAGGTAAGTGAATAAAATTACTTATATGTGGTAGAGCCACGATGCAGTTATGTTATCATTTATCATTTAGTCTAAGAAAGTGGTCAACAAAAGCACAAACATTATAAACAATAGCATATAATACAACAAAATTCAAAATCACACTCATTTAACTAAATTACTCTATAGTCTTCATTGTTCTACTTCAAGGTCGTTGTCGACTGTTACAGGGACTGTGGGGGCTTGGTAACTCATCGCGGTTGCGGACGCGGCGGTAGGAGGCCTGCTCTCTGCTGAATATGGTTGTAGCACGAATGGGTCGGCTCGACCGGGAAAGGACCACACTCTTACAGAGTACTAGCGTAAACTGGCAGCTTAATGCTGCTATGTTTCGTATGGTGAGTGTATAGAAAGCATCCTCTTACCATTACGTGGACTGTTTTTTATAAAGATAAGGGTTACAAACGAGCACACAGTCTACCTGATGGTAAGTGGTTGCTGTGGCTCATAGACATCTACATATATCCTCGATTACGATCTACGTAAATACTCGATTACGAATCAAAATGCAGATGTGTTGTCACCCGTGAGGACTAAGATAGAATGCCTTGTTTCCAGTGAAAAGGGTCTCCGGTTCTCTACACTCATTATACGAAACACAGCAGCGTTAAGCTGCTATTTTACGCTATTGCCCGTATGTCACATTCATTCTATAAAAAAATACAAATATATTCCTACCTACCCACTACCTATAACACTGTATACAATCTTGTATTACAGTGTTCTGGGTAGCGGTAATTTAAAATGTATGCAGAAAACCCCTTTTTCATGATTTCTTATAAATAAGTTAACCATCAAATTCATATCAGTCGTTTACTATCGGCGATAGGTCGAAAATCAAAGATGGGAGACATCTGAAGCTACGATTACTGATCCGGCTGACAATCGTGGCAATAATGACAAATTCTACTCACAAGAGACTCATTTTCAGCAGCGTTTAAAAGAATTTAATTTATTTTACTGCGCTATTTGCATCTATATGAGGAAACTTAAGGTCAGTCAGCGAGATATTACGAAGGATATTCTCGAAGTTTCTCGGCGTAATAGACTTCGTAATGAGGATATCCACAGTAGGAAGGAACGTAATGTAACTGATATAGCCCAACGGACCATTAAGTTGAAGTGGCAATGGTCTGATCATATTGCTCAAAAAACCGATAACAGGTGGGGCAGAAAGGTTTTCAAATGGCAGTCTCGTACCGATGAACGAAGTTTAGAGCGGCCCTTCTAGATGGGGCGACGACCTGGTAAGTCATGCTTCCTTGATTGTGTCGATGGATGCAGGTGGCGCAGGATCATGTTTTTTGACGTTCCTTGGGGAAGGGCTATGTTCTGAAGGGGTGTAATGATAATAATTAT
Source organism: Parnassius mnemosyne (assembly GCA_963668995.1). NCBI lineage: Eukaryota > Metazoa > Arthropoda > Insecta > Lepidoptera > Papilionidae > Parnassius > Parnassius mnemosyne. The sequence continues at coordinate 43,059,989 of CAVLGL010000115.1, read as the reverse complement.
GATGATGATCATGATAAGACAAGACCAGACGCTTCTAAAGTTGATTTCCTATAGTTGTAATCTTTTAGATAAATTAGTCATCCCAGTGCTAGATTGCTATAGCTGTCAATCTCTCTCGCTAAGATTGGTGTCATTACTAATTCTCACACTTTAAAAATGAATACACTATCATACTATTTAAGATCTTTACTTCGTTTTCTTTCTTTATCAGCCCGTAAATACGAGTGTGAAGGATCAGGATATCAGGAAGATTGATGGTCAGATAGACTATCGCAGTACTAGAAGGACTAGTGTCTCGCACCTTTGATTCCTGTTTGTTGCTCCCCATCCGGGATGGATATATCGCCATCTTATCGATAGTCATGAGGTCATTATGGCATTTTTCACAATCAACTTTTACGACACGAATTGATGGATTCTTCCACCACGCGGATTTATTAAAAGACCAATGTCTTTTCAGAGGAAGGGTAAGCTAGTAAGCTTGTTACTTGATGCATTTCAAACAATATTTTATAGAACATCATTTATAATTTGTAAGACACAAGAGCCTTCGCCTTTAAGGATGTGATTCCCGAATTTCTATTGTAAGTTGAATCACTTAAATGTACATAGAAGTTAAATATAGCTATTTTAACAAGATATTAAAATATATATATTAGTTCGCTCTTAAAGCGAATGATTTACCTAAAACCGTAATTGAACTGGATACAAACATACTAAGAAGCCAGACGAGAGCAATTTTAATCACAACTACTCTCTTAGTTGAATGGTGTCGACTTTTAAGTGGGTTCCGTATGCCAAGATACCTGTAAGAAGAATATTTCGTTAAAAATCAAATATTGTAAAAATAATAAAATGAACCCCTATGCATTTAACAATAGCAACCAAAAAGTTTTGTTACACATAAATAAAATGCAAGTTTTTTGTGCAACGAAATCTTAGTGTAAGAAAAATCACTTTATTATCTGTTCCACAATTGGAAGTTGGTAGTTGCAAAAAGATTTGTCGTATAAAAATTATATCATATAAAGATGACTTACATTATATAAAAAATATATAAATTTAAAATATGAAATATACATGTGTATTCATATTAGTACATAAAAATCCCGCGTCACGACTTAATCATTTTTAATGAAATTTTGTAAATGTACGAGTATATTGATTACTCCAATTTGAGAGACAATAGTATTTATCTCGAAAAGTGTAATACTCCCAATATTTGAATCCAATTTACGGATTTTTATAGGACATATGGTCGTTGGAAAGGGCAGAACAACTTTTGACTGGCCAGCTAGTAAATTTTATAGATCTAAAAGTATTAAATCAAAATCTACTTTAGCATTACATACCTTCCAATACTTATGAAGCACATGTGCATGATGCTAGCTGAACAAGCTAGAACGTCGCAAGTAACATATACGTTACACCACACCACACCTAAAGGCCAATATCCTATAAACAAATTAAGATTTGTAAAAACAAGTCAAGTTTATTAAAGCTTTTTTTTTTTAGCGAACAACTTAATACTTATCGGCCACAAATTGAATTTCATGTGTACAATTTACAGCCTATAATATCGTCCCACTGCTAGCAACACACCTTTTTTTATTTCTGAAAAGGTTTTAGTTTACCAAAAATGTCCTGCATGCCGTCAGCCTTCAGATATTTTCGATTTTTATTTTTAAGACATTCATGTTTCGTTCGTTTCATTTGAACTTACATTTAATAATTCCTCCGGAATCAAACTGGTAGAAACGTAAGTATGATTTATTATAGTAAATTGGTTCATATTTATTAAAAAATATTATATAATTTTCTTAAGGTTCATCTAATAAAATAAAACAATTATTGAACTATTTTATTCATACAACTGTAAACTTAATTTTGTTTTAATTGTTTACCCTTTGAATGTTTTTTGTATTTGTTTTTATTGTTTATACTTTGATATGATGTGATGATTGAAAAATCGGCTCTTAATTGTTTATGCGTCTGAAAACTGACGTATTTATTGTTTTAGTGGCTTAGAGGTTTAAAGTTTTACCGCTTAGCATATTCATGACTTGTGTTTTGCATAATAAAGGGTAAATAAACATCGAAGAATATTCTATTCTCAATACAGTTTGCGAAAGCGGACCCTTTGAGAAACTACATATTGCTTCATGGATACTCTGAATTCAAATAAGTGAATACATGTACGATCATCCATAAACTTTTTGTAGGCAAATATAGAACTGGAATTTTGGTTGATTGTTACGAAATTATAACAAAAAAAATGTTGAATACCGATTTTTTAAATAAAGAAAATGAATTCCCGATTATAATAAGCTTAGACCCTTCTTCGGTAGTTGATTTGCTGTAGTTGTAAATATTTCTAGGTAGATAAGAGATCCCAGTACTAGATTTCTCCAACATTTAAAGGTGTCATACAATGCAATCAGGTTTAAGGCCTTTACTTCTTCCTCATTACCACCCCGTGAATATTTTACTGCTGGACATAAAACTGCATCGTTGTAGAAAGGGCTTTTCATAATCGTAGCATTTTTTTCGTAGTTCTTTGCGCCATAAGTTATACAGCTTTTCTTTGATCATAAAATATACGACGACATCATTTCGATGTCAAGTTGGCGAATGGCCTGCTGGTTATATATCATGGAAGAGGGCTTGAAGGTCTCATACACGCAAAATATCTTAATATTATTTATATCAATAAAAGCTTGACTGTTTCATTTGTATGGTGTTCGTAAGAATGGACCCTGATCATGTGGTCCCTAGTTCGATTGTTGGTTAAGGTTCAGTTAAGTTATTGGGTTTTTCAGTTAGGAATTCCTAGTAGCAGCCCGGAGTCGGGAAGTTGGAGATGTTTAGTGAAACGAGAGTGCCAGTGTCTTGTAAGACACGTAAAGCGGTTGATACTGCGCCAATTCTCTCTCCGGTCGGGTCGTTGCGATCGAAATTCAACTCGAAGGGCATTATTAGTTACTTATCAGTAACAAAAAAGAGCACACAACTCATGTCCAGAACTGACTACCGTACGCTATAGATATAGACATCTTAACTCATTGTGTCAATATAAATCTATGTACTGAAAATAGACTAAAGGTATGGATAGAAATATTTCGAGATTTGGGTTAAGCTTACATGAAATGATATGCCACTTTTTCGATTGCCGATGCTTCATATATTAATAAGAAGCTACTGTAAATAATGGATAGAAGATGTACATGGGCGTCTCCTGTTAAATTTGGTAAGAGTGAGTAACAATAGTCAGTTATGAGCATCTTCCGTTACATCTGCCTTAATATAGCAACGCTTGACAATCGAATTGGTCTTTGCATCATCAAACGTGACACCGTTGGCGCTACTCCCCGTCGCTGGATATTTTACGTCAGGAGTAAAAGATATGGTTTTACCGCTATCAATAGAAAGCCATGATATTTTATTCCTATAGATGCCATTTGCGATTCAAAAAGAAACAGAATGTGTGTTCTCTTACTTAAGCTTACAGACGTAGGATATAATATTACTTACCTAAAAATCCAGGTATGGCGCCCATGGGCATCACGAACAAACTAACAAGCAAATCGGCTATCGCTAACGAAAGGAGAAAATAGTTCGTCACATTTTGAAGTCTTTTATCAAGACATACGGCTAAACACACCAGAATATTCCCAACACCGCCCGCAATTATGAACAATATGACAAATAAAAAACTCCATTCGTATCCTACTGTCACGGATAAGTTGTCAGTTACATTTTTAAAATTCCATTTACATTGATAGATCTCTACTTCACTACTTTTTAAATCACTATCATTAAAGTCTTTGTATAACGTCCGATTGAAATCATCTTTCAAGCAAAATAAAGTATCCCGGTCGCACCCTTCATAATCTGGTAGTTTTAGCCATAAAGATCTCAATGCGCTCTCAAAAATTACAGACAACATGTTGAGTTTGAATCTAGTGTTGCATACAGTATAGTTGATGTTATAATCCAAACTGTTATTAGAACACCTTGTACAGCTGTAAGAAGTTTCATTTTGTACATCTATGTTCAATTCGCAGAAATAGTCTACAGAGTATTCTGAATAGCTGCAGTCCAAGCCCGGACTGATATCATTACCGCATCCATTACCCGATGTCAAGCGACATTTCAAATCTTCCAATATTAGATCCAAGTATGTGATATTCATTATAGTCACGACATTCATCCCATATGGATGGTGTTAAGTCACCCTTTCCGGATACATCTTATGTGAACAACGTAGCTGGCTCACGTGTTGCACTTTACGCGCTATCTGAAACAAATTAAATTTTTTATTGCTTTCAGTTAGTGTTATTGATATAACGTGGCAGAGCCGTGCTGCAGCTATATCACTAGTATAGCTATAGCACGAATGGGTTGGCTCGACCGGGGAAGGACCACGCTCTCACAGAACACCAGCGAAAAATAGCAGCTTAATACTACTGTGTTTCGTATCTCGCCATACTGAATTCATTCATGTAGAGAATCGAAGACCCATTTTACTGGAATCCCATCTTGGTCCTCATAGGTGACAACACATCTGCATTTTGATACTTTATTGAGGATAGATGTAGATGTCTATGGGTCACAGCAACCATTTACCATCTGGCGGACTGTGTGCTCGTTTGTCATCCTATCCTATAAAAAAAAACAATCGAATTCCTAAAAACAATAATGGTGACTTTTTAATTTCAAATCTTTGAGGGACTTCCAAAATGGAAAAATCGAGAACTGATTTATTTAGTCAAAACTTTGAACGAAAACATATTAATTGAATAAAACTATTTTTACGGATTTTATCCCGTTTAATTTTACTATTTTTAATTTCCGACGTTTTGGATGCTTTACAGCAACCCATGGTCACGGGGGGGGACTGAGATGTTTGACGTCCTGATGTCACAGTTAGCCCGGCTACCTTCAGTTTTTAATACTAATTTTTGGTTCGATTTACGCAGAATGAACTTACAATATCTTGAAGTCTAGCAGTGGTATGCTTGGTAAAATCCGTAAAAATAGTTTTATTCAATGTGTAGTGTTCGCGTAAATATAAAAATTCATTATGTAAAACATATTAAAACCAGAATATGGCATTTTCTCCAAGGAACGCCATAAAACACGGTCCTGAGCTACAGCGTCCATCGAGTTCCTGAATGTCTTACTCTGTCATCACGCCATTTAGTGCGGGTCACTCTACACTCCATTTACTAGTACGAGGCTCTCACACGAGTATCTTTCTTCCTGCTTCCCCTTTCCTAATCGGTTATCGGTTCTTTGAGGTATATTGCCGTCCTAATGCCATTTCAGCCTGTTGATTCGTAGCTAAACATAAAAATCGTCAAAATCTTCTACCCTAATGTTTTTTAACAACAGCTGGTATATATGTACCACGGCATGGTTGTTGCACACAATATTTGTCTTGTACATGTTCGTCTTAAGATCTATGCGTTGGGAGATACTATTATGTTATATTAATATTTTATTATTAGAATTTTTGACCGCAATATATATTAAATTATCGAAGATTATATATTTTCATGGAATATATGTATCAAGGACTTATTTCTTTCTTAGCTTAATTATTTCAGAATTGATTCAGTACTTGTTGAGATTAAAATAAGGCCTTTTTAAATATTAAAACTTTGTCTATCTTTATGAATGTGTAAGTATTAATTAAAAACTTATGGATAAACTTTGATGAGACTTATCATTTACATAATGTAACCGAGTTATGATAACTTTAAGAGTTATTATTCTTAGGAAAGCCACCAAAAATCAATTGACCTGGTGAGCGCGTGTTTTAAAAGACGATTCGTAAAAAAATTGATACAACTTTTTAACTCTTACAGAAAAAATTAATATTATTTTTGGCCTGTCAGTATAATTACGAAAATTTTATGTATCTTCATAAAAACAAGAGTAGTTTAAATAAAAAAACTAATTTACTTTATTTATTTTTTCTCTGTTAACTCTAGGAACAAACACAAGCTAGTAATTCCAGTTATACGACGTCACCGAGACAGTAACTCCTTTAAAGGGACAATCTTTACACTATTACAACAAAGTCCCAGAAAATATACAAGGTTAATTACAACTTTTTAATTTTTATTAAGCAAAGATAAAAATATTATATATTATTATAATACAATATTATATATTATTATAAAATTTATTTACGTGGTAGAGGCATGCTGCAGCTATATTATTAGTATAGTTGTAGCGAATGGGTCAGCTCGACCGGGGAAGAACTAGGCTCTCACAGAATACCAGCGTGAAATAGCAAGTTAATGCTGCTGTGTTTTGTATGATGAGTCTAGAGACCGGAGACCCTTTTTATTGGAAAAGAGGCTTTCCATCTTAGTCCTCACGGTTGACAACGCATCTCATTTTGATTCGCAAACGAGGACGTACGTCTAGTCGATGTATATGGGCCATAGCAACCATTTACCATCAGGTGGACTGTATACTCGTTTGTCACTCGTATTCCATTAAAATAAAAGAATACATGGATGATAATAGCCCCTGGTAATGAGTTGATCGCTTCTAAGTTGTGCATTATGTAAGTTTTGTAAATAATTGTATAACCTTTTTTATATTGTATAATGTTAGTACCTGGATGACGGTGCGTTTGGAAATCGTGTTTTTGGAAATTATATTACTTGCCAATAGATGCCAGGTAGAGTCATATTTTTCAGTTTATGTTTAAGTTGATTATCCATAAAGAGTTATTGATTTGACTTTTTTCTTTGTACCGAAACAACGCCAATAGGCTAAAAATATTTGCGCAATGTCGATTTCTATACTAATGTAATTATTACCGTATTCTTTTTTTAAAGCTCGATCATTGTTTTCGTGTTTTTATAATATACTTTAATACGAATAAGATGCGTTGACAAAGCAAATAACAGTTTCTTTACTAATGTAATTACTACAGTATTATCTTTAAAGCTCCTGAACTCCTCCTAAACGATTTGGAAAAAACAAAAATTTCACCAAAAACGGCTGGACCGATTTTGATGAAATTTTGTGTGTGTAGTAATTAAGTTGATTGGAGAATGTTTTAGATTCACTATTGGACCCGGTAGGTGGCGCTGTTATCGAGATCCAGAAATATCCTTAGCGAAGCCGGTTTGCATCGCTAGTACCTGTATAAAATTCTCAATTCCTTAAATTAAAACTGAGATAAACGAGCAACCCGGGTTCGATCAATACCAATAAAATTGTCAATTGTCATTTTAAATGCTAATTTACAAGGTTCGGCGGTAAAGAAAATCCAAATATTACGAAGACATGTTAAAGATGACCAACATGAACTGGAGCAATGTGGATCCCCGACTCCTTAACCCGCTTAGAAACGAGCGAAGGTGTGGCCAGTAGAAAGACGTATACATTTTTTTTATATGATAAGGGTGACAAACGAGCACACATTCCACCTGATGGTAAGTGGTTGCTGCGGCCCATAGACATCTACATCTATCCTCTATTACAAATCAAAATGTAGATGCGTTGTCACCCGTGAGGACTAAGATGGATTGCCTCATTTCCAGTAAAAAGAGCCCCCGGCCACCTGCAGTCACCAAGCGAAACGCAGAAGTAAACCTCTACTTCACGCTGGTTTTCTGTGAGGTCGTGGTACCACCCCGGTTCGAGCCGGCCCATCCGTGCGACAGCAAAAGCTGCGCGTGGCTCTGTTAAAATTTTTATATACGTATCAAGTTGAAGTCTCAAACGAACTTACAGTGCACCTTTTTTTTATAGGATAGGGTGACAAACGAGCACACCACCCACCTGATGGTAAGTGGCTGCTGTGGCCCATAGACATCTACATTTATCCTCGTTTGCGATTCAAAATGCAGATGCGTGTTCACCCGTGAGGACTGAGATGGAATGCCTCTTTTCCAGTAAAAAAGGGTCCCCGTTTCTCTACATTCACCATACGAAACACAGCAGTATTAAGCTGCTATTTTACGCTGTTATTCTGTGAGAGCGTGGTCCTTCCCTGGCGAGCCAACCCATTCGTGCAACAACTATACTATTAATATAGCTGCAGCATGGCTCTACCACGTTCTAATTGCACCTGATAGTAAGTTGCTACTGCAGCCCGTGAAAATCTGCAGCCATCTACAAATGCAAAAAAATATGAAATGCCTCATGTCTGTGATGGTACTGGCTTTCTTTACCCTTTGTCTGAACACGCACTGCTATTAGTTAGTTTTCATTCATACACAATTCTATTTGTTTCAATCTATTATGCCAAGATATATAATACCTTTTTATGTTATATTTCTAAATTTTCCGCGGGAAAATGGCTATCAAAAGTGTATATAACTTTTCTTTTCTTTTTTCATATGATATTTTAAACACTTCCGCCCAAGATCTGTTTGTGCTTTATTTTAAAACACTTCCGTTGTTGTATCATATTTTTAGGATTCCGTGCCTCGAAAGAAAAAAACGGAAACTTCATAGTATCACTTTGTTGACCGTCTGTCCGTCTGTTCGTCCGTCAAGACTCTTTTTCCCAAAATCGGGTAAAGGTATTAAGTTAAAATAAATATCAAATACAAATAAGGTCGACGGTATCTTAGAGATGAAAAAATAATCTTTTCAGTCAACGCGATCAAAAGATCCAGTACCATTAGTTTGTTACTTACAAACTCACTCGTCAAAACCAAAATGGCTCTTCCGGCTGACCTAGGATCATAAAATTTGATATGAAGCAAGGTAAAGCAAATAATTCGAATCGGTAGTTATATCAAGCGAAAAATCTATTTGCGCAATTACAAAGCTACATTTGCAGCTAGAACGTTGACTGTGACGTAGACCGATGTACTGGAAAACATTTTTTTTACTGCAAAGTTACGTTGTGCTTCAATCCGATCAACGTTTTCGTTGGAGCAATATTCGGTGCTTACCTTACCCACAGTTCTGGCTTTCTACATACACAATTACAGTATATACGGACACCGCAGAGCACGAGATACATTTTTTTAACTTTGTATATTTCATTATTTCAGGATATGAGTTCCCAAACAAAATGTAATAAATTGCCATCGTAACTTCATAAATGGAGATATCCGTTTTCGCGATTGAAAAACACCCACACACCCGATAGAAAGGTCTTCATATTTTTTTAGGACTAGTAGTCTAAAATTAGTTCTATTTCTGTCCGTTTCATGACTGTTATTTACACACATAAAGATAATATGGTATGTCTACGACTTTTTTGTGATAAATAGTCTCCGATAATATCAGACTCCATGGGCTTTATAAAGGAAATATGTATATTTTATTCCTTTTCATCATTTTTTTACCCGACTACACAGTGTAATGTGTTTATCAACCTATAATTATGTATGTTCGTTCCTTTCTTACGCTATAGAAAAAAAAGCCCGTCGGCCGATTGTGATAATTCTTACGTCAGTCAATTTGTCTTAATCTAGTCATTGTCACTAAAGCCATGACAGTAATCAATAATTTATATGGCCACAACCAGACGCCATATTGCTTAAAAGGAAAAACTGAAAGTCGACGAAATATATCAAGTGCTATATCATTGTTTAGGTCTTTGCAAATCATATTAAGGTTTCTGTAGTCATTTTTCATTCTGAATAATCACATAGGATCTATAACAATTTAAAGTTCGTTAGCGACCATACTCGCTTAAATTTTCAAACATTATAATAAAGCTGTCATAAAGTTATTATATAATGTCTGTTATTAGTATTTTTTACACAGTCGGGTTTTTTTAAGCAGTATTAACCTTGTTGTTTACGACTCATGTAATGGTAAACAATCTGCAACATCAGAAAAATTGCAGGTCTATTGTCGACTTTTTATAAATTGCATACATTTTTTTTTCATCCATTACATCCTATGAAAAGCTATGAGAAGTATATATATTATACATATTAATAATCACATATTAGTAAAGACATACTACCATGTAGTGATGGTGTAAGAATATCCACCACCTCGTATCATCCCGTGGGTCTCGTAAAAGGCGACAGAGGGAAACAAATCAGGAGATGGGCAGCAGCGTCTTCCTAATAACGACTAAAAATAATAGACTGCGATTGACAACCCTCTTGTCAAGCGTGGCACCTATGCAAACATGGCCCTATGAGGTAATTCATGCGGAGGCCTTCATTCGGCTGAGGACTTTAATAGGCTGTAAGGGTAATGAAATATTAATTACGAAGTTTTGTAAATGATTTAACTGAAGTTCCAAATAAACTTATTGCCATTCTGATGGTAAGTGGCTACTGATGTCCTTGGAAACCTGCAGGCAACTTCATAAAAATAAGGCTACAGATGCGTTGTCAATGGAATGTCTCACAGATGGTAATTATATTGACACTCAAAATTTTCCAGATAAAACATAGCAATGCAAGCACTGCCATTTGCACACACATACCACATCAAGATCAGCAGAATTTAAATGCGTTATTAATAACGTCTTCAGCGAAAATTTAAGCGGATTTCTTTTATATTTAAACATAAAAGAAATCCGTTTAAATTCCCTTAGTAAGACTAGGCGTTTAACTTAGCATATTAATTCCATACTAAGTACGAGTATAACTGAAGATATCAAGGTCTAGTATAGATCACGTCATCGCTGTCATCTCACTGTGACTTAATCCGCTCAAATGGAATGCACACTATTTTTTCCTACCCTTGAATTATTATCAACAGTCATAAATTTGAATTGTACTCTATACATATATTATAACAAAACATGTCTGTCTGTATCTATTGAAATAATTGCCTTTTTATTGAATTCAGGAGGTATTTGCGAGCCAGTAAGAATGAATAAACATGTTTAAATTTTATCTATCTGTTTGGGATTATCTTCGGAATGACTGAACCGATTGTAATGAAACTTCAGGAATAGATAGAGAACAATACCAGGATATCGGTTATCTTTTATGTAAAAACTCGTAGATTTTTGTTGATGAAATTAAAATAAATTATAAAATACATCGTCTTTGATGACATAAGATCGAACCCAGGCACAGCTGAGGTAGGTCGCTAGTGCATAAATAAAGCCTTAACCTTAAAAACATTTTGTCCACAGTAATGATCAGTTAACATTCTTCACTTGGTTAAAAATATTTAACCGATATTGAACCGCTAACCGTCTAGATGATGAGGATGAAATTATAACTGATAGACAGTTTTACACTAGTTCGAGGGTCCATAGATTTATAAAACACTTAGTGTAAGGTTTTTTTATGTTAACATAAGACTTCTATTGTTGTAGGGTGGCTCCCACTAGATGGAGTGACGACCTATCAAGAGATGTAGGAAGTTGATGGTACAGGGGGTTCAGTACCGTGTTTTTGGCATTCCTTGGGAGACACTGCTGAAAATAGGCAATGTTTAACAGTGAACTTTTGGAACTTCAAATAGTCCCAATTAGCGACATCTGGTGAGCGTAAGTAACTAGCCCTCACTGTCCGGCTTTTATTGTAGAATAAGATAACGTTGCCAAACAAGTACGCGGTCCATCTGACTGTAAGTTAATGATGTGCATATGCATAGGGATTAAGAATCAAAATGTACTGCGTTGTTACCTTTAAGGTCAAAGATTTTTATGTTTGTAATGAGAATAAGGCGTTTGCAGTAAAAAGGGCCGCCGGTTCCCTACACTTACTGTGTGAAACACAGCAGCATTAAGTTGCTAATGTACGCTGTTACTCGGTGCGACCGTAGTATTATCTTATTCGAGCCAACATATTTATACGAGAGCTACATTGTAATGCAACGTTGTTCTACTTCGCTACCATTTTGCATGTAAGTAAGTAAAAAAATACCATTCCATCTCAGTCCTTGGGGGTGATAACGCATCTGTATTTATATTCTTATTCAAGTATATATGTAGACGTTTATGAGCCACGGTTCACTTGCCATCAGATAGATTGTGTACTGAATTGTTCTTCGAACTTTCCTTTGTTTAAAAAAAACCTAAGATAATTTCTTGGTAAATAAAGTGAATTTCACGTTTCCCTTTTCAAATCTCATTTGTTACAACCGTTTAATTCTCTTTAGCGACAATTTATTTCTGACGCTCAGCGTCTCATTACGAGACGTGTCAGTGCTAAGTATTATGTTAAAATAATCGTTTTAAAATGTAAATTACTTAATATTCGTTATTATACTCGTACTTCAAGTATTTTAGCACATGACGTTAATTATTATTATATTGCAGAGCCAGTAATGGAGAGATTTATAACCTTTTTAGGGTTCCGTAGGTAACCAACAAGGGACCCTTATAGTTTCGCCATGTCCGTTCGTCCGTCCGTCCGAGGTTTTACTCAGAGACCCTAGGTGCTACAATTCTGTAATTTGGCATAGTTATAGATATTTATCACGCCTGTAAAACTGTGAAATATTTTTTTAAATACTTTTTTATTTTGAGTACACCGCATACAGGTGACGCCCTACACTTTGTCTACCGGTATGAAGCTGCCACTTGAGAACTTTTCTTCCCCACCGGTTGTCGGTTCTTCGAGCTATATGGCTGGCCCATTGCCACTTCAGCTTGCTAGTCCTCTGGTTCTAGGGGGACTACTGCTCTGGTTCTGCTGCGGATGTCCTTAATTTTAAGTCTATCACGCAGAGAAACCCTCTATATAATAGTCCTCTCCATAGCTCGCTAAGTGATCTTGAGCTTCCTCATACGGCCAGCAGTGACGGACTCCGTCTCCGATTCATAAGTCATTACTGACAATCAGCATTGTTTGTTCAATCTTATTTTGAAGTTTGAGATATGTTTGATGAGAAAATGTGTCGTAATCTCACATGAAATCAATATTCTCATGTTATCAAGAAGGCCCCTTCTACATTCACGTATTGTGACTGGCAATTACGGAACCCTAAATGTACATTGTGCGTGGCCCGGCATGCACTTGGCCAGTTTTTTGTAAATTTCATATATATATCGAAATATTAATAGACTTGCTTGGAGGTGAAGAAAATATGTGGCGAAAGACGACACTTCCCTTGATTAAAAATTAATATTTTATGTTTTTTTTATCTTAATCTTCTAATAATTTCCTATAACGGCAAAACAGGTTATGTCACAAATTAAGTAAAAGCATAATTGTGAGTTAAATAAGAGTTTACTTCCATCCAAATAGAAACATCTTGAAAATTATTCAAACCAACGTGTTGATTATTACATAGAAAATTCGTTCGAGTGAGATTACTTACTATAGACGACAGTGTCAAAGGCAAATTTTGCAAAACCCAGCTTCATCCGCTCAAAACGGATGACGGGGAATTGACGTGGAAATAACGCGGAGGCTTGCACGTCAGTGAGATATTATACGTAAACATGACTTTAGTAATCTCTGTATTTACGAATATATACGGGTATTATTTATATGTACAGTGATAAATTTGTTCAAATTAATTTTATTTGATACATTATATTTGTGGATTCGTAATATTATTATGTATTATAACATAAGACAAATATCCATTTTGTGTAGTTAAAATACGTTCGTTTAAAAATAACATATTATAAAGTTATAATAAATTCATATGTGAATATTATATATAAACAAAAACTAGATAATGAATATAGTAAATTATACGAATTATATCGTCTGTATTTTCACTTACTTAAAACTTGCATCCCGCCCCGACTTCAACTGGGTGGGATCTATTACCGTTACCGTTACAACCTAATAAAGTCCAACGCTGAACATAGGCGTCATCCTTAGATTGCCTCATAGAGGAATATTTGCCAAAGTTGCCAGGCTTGGCCAGCGGGTTATCAACCGCAGTTTATTTTTTTATTTTTAGTCATTATTAGAAAGACGCTGCTACCATCTCCTGATTTCTTTTCCTCTGTCGCCTCTTATGACACCCACGGGATGATATGGAGTAGTGGATATTCTTACACCGTCACCACACGGTAAATAGTATTGTATTAGAATGGCGTCATTTAGATTTTTTTTAATAGTCATCAATAACTATTTATTTTATCAAGTTCTCAATTTCACAAAAAATACTCTACGTTTTCGGATAAGATATAGCCCAGATCACTGCATTTCTCTTTATCTATTCGTGAATTTTCATCACTACTGATTTAGTCTTTCCAAAGATTAGATCGGACAGACAGGCATATACAGACAAAAATTTTACAAATGGTTATTCATGTGTTATTAGCATGCGAATAACTTCCTGAGCTCAATAAAAGGCAGTTATTTCGACATTACAGACAGACATTTCAATATTATTTATATGTGTAGATTCTTGACTTTTCGAGTAATTAACTATAACCCATGCTTAAACTGGATACTACTATCAGCTCATGATCTAGTAATTAACTTCCAGTACTTTGAATTCCCGCAAGACTGAGATACTCTAAGCTGTTTTAGCGTAGCTCGGAACACAAATTATTAATTAAAAGCTTAGGGCCCCGGGCTTCAGTACATCTTAACGTAATTCTGCTTCTAAACATAGACTTTGGCTTTAGGAGTGGTTCGTTGGTAACGGCAGCTTTTAATGTATTGGATTATTAACAGGAAGACGCTGCTGCCCATCTCCTGTTATATTTCCCTTTGCCGACACTTACAACACACACAGAATCAAATGGGTTAGTGGATTCTTTTACGCCGCCACTGCAGGAGGCATTATGATATTTTTTCATTCCTACATTAAATTATTAAAGTTGATTTTTCACACGGTTACGGTTACATTTTTTAACAACATCACTACCTGGTTGAAATGTATCACGACAATTACCATCAGATGAGCCGCATCCTCGAGTGCCCCTCTTCTATAAAACAAAAAAACTTCGCAAACCTTACATTTCTCATATACACGATAACAATATTCAGAAGTTATATCCTTATTATAACGACATTAGTCTAAATCACTAAGGTTATTCTCGATAGAATAACTCGTGTGAAAATTCAATAAAAGATTTTAGTGCTCACATCAGGACAAGTTTCTGAACTAACTAAATTTGAATCGATAATACTCCTTGGTTGTAACTTTCCTGCCAATAACTGAAGTGAAACTTTATAATATGCATAATATGTATTTTAGTAATTTATACAGAAGAAACCATTTTTAATTTTTTTATATTTCTGTCGTCTGTCCGGATTAATCATCTTTGAATTAACTGAACCGTTTATGAGGAATCTTAACGAAGTTAAGAAACAATATAATTTTGGCTATATTTTATCAGAAAAGTTTGAACATTTTTTTTTTTTGGAAAAACGAACAATTGGTAGCTTGGCCTTTAAATTGGCCTAATAAAGTTCACTGCTGAACATAGGCCTCCAATAGGAGGGATATTTGCCACAGTTGCCACGCTTCGTAAGCAAATTCAGATTTTTTTTTAATTTTAGTCGTTATTAGGAAGACACTGCTGATATTTCTATGTGATTTGTTTCCCTCTGTTGCTTCTTACGACACCCAGGGGATGATATGGGGTAGTGAATACTACACGGTAAGCTCACATGAATAGCCGGTAAAGGCGAAGCCGGATGAGGGGGGGGGGGGGGGGTCGCTAGTATCTCAATAAATGAAAAGCTTAAATAAAAAATGTATTTTATAATATGGTTGGATGTCTATCTGAGGAGTTAATTAACAAAAGAGATGATAATATTTACCACATACACCAACGTACGCTACGAGTATACTGCGACATATTCGCTGGAGGCCTGTATTCGTTAATGGATTATAAAATGGAACAGCTACATAGGTGATATTGTTAGGCACAGGCTTTCGCTCATTCCTTAGAGGCTTCCTTGCATGTTGGCCGACTCACATCGACGACGAAAAGCTTTTTAAGATAATTAATCGAATCAGGCGCTACGATGTGGAGATACATTATATTAAAGATGTTAAAAATTAATTAGCTAAGATGCACGTAATAAAATTAAATGATTTGATGAAGAAGAAGTTTTAAATGAAGCTGTTTAAAGTTCTTAAAATAAAGATCCTTCCCTATGTTTTCTCGCGCCACCGGTCTCGTGTTAAATTTTTTATGTGGTAAGTACCAGCGAGGACCCTCAGTTACGACGTCTTAGTGTATTCAGAATGAGCTACTATAATGATAATGATTATTATTATTAACGAAGCCTTTTTTTTACCAATACGTATTTCTATTTGTTCATAATATCATTTCAATATTAAACTTACAGCGTACTTCACAGGAGGTATGTAGCTACTGCAGCTCATGGATACCAGTAACCAACTGCATCAAAAGAAGGCTGCAGATGCGGTGTCACTTCTGAGGACTAACATGTTATGTTATTATATCTCTATACCTTTCAGACCGGGACATAGTAGTGAATGCATTAATGCTTGGCGGTAGAAATAAGTAAGAAAAGGCCATTAACTATATTTACCGTATGGTGGATATTCTTACTGCGTAAGAATATCTCTGAGAATATCCACAACCTCATATCGTCTCGTGGGTGTCGCAAGAGGCGCAAGCGGTAAACTGGAAGAGGAGTTGAGCAGCAGCATCTTACCGACCCACCTGCCTAACATGGCAACTATGGCAAAATCTCTAGGCCTATAAGGAGACCTATACTCTGTAGCAGTGGACTTTTATAAGAAACAGAAACAGAAACTTTTTTATTTAATATAGATTATAAATAATACTTATCGAAAGTCACTCTTTTGTTTAGTTACCACTAGTTCGAAAAAAAAACAAAAAAAAGCTAAGCTGTAATGGTACTCTATTTAAATGGGTTCCACTAGAATGAGCAATCTATAATATTATTAATGAATACATTACATTATATTTGCGTTTACTGTTCATGTTAACTGACACAGAAATTATTTCTTAAAGTGTGTCATAAAGTTTTGCGAGGATTGAGGACTAATTTGTCCCCAACAATTTCATATCGTAACGTGAAATTTTACTTGAATACCAAAATTATCAGCCTCTTTTACATTTTGGTAATAGATTTCGAAGCAAGTATAACGTAATGGCGAGTAACGTTGGCCTTTCGAGTGCTGCAATAAACCAGTTGGCGAAGTCAAAATAATACGTTAAAAGAAACTTCTCCCGTTACTAGTATGTAATGTAAGTAGATGACGAAAAAAACAACTACTTTGTTTTATATTTGTTTTAATAAAATTACCTACAAAAATGGTTACAATGGTCGGACTTAATTTTAAAAAGTACAGGTTTATGAAATTTTTATGTGTGTGTGACTCAGAATAAGTCTATTTAACAACTGCGCCATGGGCCCTTTGTTTAAAACGAAGTACAAGCGAATACTGATTGTCACATCTGTAATTACTAATTAGGTACATTAATTACATTTTTTTAATTAATGTACCTAAAAATTATACAAAAAAATGTTACCCCCACCACTTTTTTCCTGTATCGTGGAGGCAGTTTAAATGTATAAATTGCACAAAGACAAACACCCAGACACGGTACAATTAATTTTAGGCCATACAAATACTTATTCCGTGCGGGATTTGGACACGCGGCCCTCAGCGCCACTGCGCTACGGAACCGTCAGATATACGTGAATGAATTATTAAGAAAATATTCAGCGTCACATTCAATCTACGTGAATGAATTATTAACAATATATAACTTCGTAATTATTTTCATGCGGGGATTTATCTATTCATTATTCAAATTTAGATTTACAATTAGAAGATTGTGGGTGTCCCCAGGAATTTTTATTAGAATTTTACGCAAGGTAAGCTTTACTGTTGTATAAAGAAATATGACATTTTTGGAGTTTTGTATTTGTAAATTAAATTCATTAGCTGATGAATCAAAGACAAAACCGGTTTTGAATAGCTGTAATGCTAGTATAATGTAACGTAAGTTAATTATAAACAATTATTTTTGAATAAGGTTTCAAAGATTTTTTCTGATATTTAATCAACTGTCATACTGTCCCGGGTTCCAATCTCGGGTGGAGCCAAAAAAAATCAGTTATAGAGTTTCTTCAGTCTGTTTTTCACCCTCGTACCTCGGAAAGCACGTAAAGCCGTTAGTCGTGTGCTTGATCTCTCTCCGATCGTGTCAGTGTGCCGTAGCATTGGACTATGAGAGAGAGAGAGAGGGAATAAAGAGTGCAGATGTGCTTGCGTATTTACTCGTCGCCGTTGAGATTAACCGTCGTAACCAAAATTCAGTATAAAGGAACTTAAAAAACTAATGCCATTATTAGTTTTTTTTAAAACTATGTGTGTGCTTCAAAAACTATATTTTACATTGACACTTTTGGAATTGTTTAAATATTTAAATTTGCAGTTTATTTCAAAACCTGGCCTACTGCCACTTCAGCTTACTAATCCGTTGGGCTATGTCGGTTACTCTGGTTCTACTGCGGATATACTCATTTCTAAGTTTATCACGCAGAGAAACCCCGAGCATAGCCCTTTCCATAGCTCGCTGAGCGACCTTGAGCTTCCTCATACGGCCAGCAGTGAAGGACCACGTCTCAGATCCGTAAGTTATCACTGGCAACACGCACTGGTTGTACAATTTCGTTTTAAGGTTTTGAGGTATGTCTGACGAGAAGATGTGTCGTAGTTTCCCGAACGCTGCCCAGCCGAGTTGAATCCGTCGATTGACCTCTCGGTCGAAGTTGGACTTACCTAGTCGGACTATTTGTCCCAGGTAAACATACTCGTCAACAACTTCGAGCTTAGTGCTCCCAATAACAATCGGGATAGGTGTGACATGGACATTAAACATGATCTTTGTTTTGTCCATGTTCATCCTAAGACCTATTCGTTGGGAGACACTATTGAGGTCATTGAGCATGGTTCTTAGGTCCTCCAGCGATTCTGCCATAAGGGCTATATCGTCGGCAAATCGAAGGTGAGTGATGTACTCGCCATTGATGTTAATACCGTATCCTTTCCAGTCCAGAAGCTTGAAAACGTCTTCCAATGCAGCGGTGAAGAGTTTCGGGGATATAACATCATCCTGTCTTACACCTCTCTGCAATTGGATAGGTTTCGTACTCTACTGTGCAAACACTTCAGCACTTCGATATACCGACAGTCAACTTGGCACCGCTGAAGGGACTGCAGTTACCTAAAATAAATGCAAACAATACAAGTAACAACTTGGGCTGACAGTTTTTACAGTACACTCGCATTGCCGGTGATAGTATAAAGAGGATTCATTGTTGGGGCCAACCTACCAGATACGGTATA
This sequence comes from Parnassius mnemosyne, assembly GCA_963668995.1. Classification (NCBI taxonomy): domain Eukaryota; kingdom Metazoa; phylum Arthropoda; class Insecta; order Lepidoptera; family Papilionidae; genus Parnassius; species Parnassius mnemosyne. Next base: position 43,040,801 of record CAVLGL010000115.1, on the reverse strand, counting down.
ACATCTTTGGTTATCAAAGTCAAGTTCAAAATTTTAAATTATTTTAGTTAAGTAGCGCCTGATTATAATAAATATATTTATATAATCATTTATTATCTTTAAAATAATTTATTTTAAATTATTTTAAAGATGTTCAAATTAATTATCTGAGGTAAGTGTAAATAATAAAAATAATGTTTGGAAAGAAAAGACACAACGTTTTCATTTTTCATGAGGATCATTCTTAATTAATTGAACATCAATAACAAAGTTTTTATGACAAAGGATCGTGGAATAGTATCAATCTAGTTCTACGCCAAGCCAATAAAATTCGTTACATAATACACTGTTAGAAATGAGGGTAAAATCATAAAGAAAAGTAAGAAGATTTGAAGGTAGAACTGTAACCTCCGACTTATTCTAACAAAATAAAGTATCGTGCAGGCGACTAAGAGGTCGCCACCGAGCTCCGGTGGCTATGCGAATGAATTTATTTTGGACGACTTGTAGGTCGTACAAATGTCGATGGGCCGCGTGCGCGAAAACTATGCTTGCATAAGACATGGTAGGTTTTACGCATGCTTTGTAAAGGTGGAGCTTGTGTCTTAAGGACAGTTTGCTCTTTTTGTTAACTATTCTGATAACTATCTAGTGGGTGGAGGCGACTCGTGACGATTTTTGCACGATTGCGGACATTACGAATGTGTTTCGTGAATGTTATACTGTAGTCAAATGTGACAGTCACTTTTTCAGGATTTACTTCGATTCATCATAAGCGGAACCAATTGCCTAAGCATTTGACTGCTGTTTGGAGCATCTCGGTGAGGATTCTTTTATTACGATGGGCGACGTAAAGTGCCGTGTCATCGTCGAAAAGCGCAGTATTCTTTACTGGAACCTTAGGGATGTCACTCGTGAAGAGTGTGAAAAGTATTGGGGAGAGGACGGAGCCCTGTGGGACTCCAGCCTTGAGGGGACATTTTGTGGAGCGATTGCCCTCCATTCGATACCGAAAGTGGCGATTGGCAAGAAAAGCTCTGATGATGTGGATGAGCTTGTCAGGCACGTTGAGTTTATACAGCTTGAAAAGCAAGCCGTCTTACCAGACTTTGTTAAACGCTTTTGCGACATCGAAGAAAAGGGCACCGGTCGAAGTGATTCTACGACTTTTTCTTGGGAGATTGAATCCTTTCAGAATGTATTCTGTAAGGCGATGTAGCTGGTCGGTACACAAGTGTTCGGGTCTGAAACCGAACTGCTCATCTGGAGGAAGTTTATTAGCGAAGATGTATTTACAAAGGCGATTCAATATAAGTCACTCGTAAGCTTTGCCCAGTGTGCTGAAGAGGCTGATTAGTCTGTAACTTGAGGCTAAGTTGCGTGGTTTCCCTGGTTTCGGGATTCCTGTTACACCTGCCTCTTTCCAGGCATCCGGAAAAGAGCAGCTGGAAAGAAGAGCATTGAATGTGCCCACTAGGAGGCACACAAGTGGCGCGGAGAGAGATTGGCATTAGCACTCTATTGCTAATGCCATCGGGGCCGATTGCGGATTTCTTTTTGAGGTGTTTAGCTTCTGTGAGTCCATCGACTGTCACAGGCTCTAAGGGGTCGCCCGCTGGGGGTAGTTCAGACTTATGCTCGACCTCCGCTTTGAACTCTGCAAGATGAGCAGCATCTATCGGTTCGCTAGAGGGAGTGCGTTGGCTCTTTAAACTGTCCGCGAGGCATTCGGCCTTTTCAGAGTCCTCCAAGGCGAGATCGATGTATTTTGTTCTAATAAGTGGCGGCAAAAGTGAGGATTGTTCTACTTTCAGAGCTCGGGTCAACTGCCGGAAGGCAGTAATGTCCGTTAGCAGATTATCCCACTTATCATGTCTAATCTCTTTGATGCGCTGTTTCACCTCGTTTTGGAGGTTACGCAGTCGAAATTTGTTATCTATGCTACGATAGTGATCGTATTGTCTTAGGGCGGCATTCTTCGCTCCAATCAGCTGTCGAATATTACTCGTAAGCTTCATGTGTCGATTGCTCGACATACGAACCTTACTAGGGCATTCTTCAACTATAGAGGTATGGTGAGCCGATTGGGACCTTATTGACCTTCTCTGGCGAGTCTATTTTGTCAGGAATTTCATAAAAGTGTTGGCAGTAGTAGACGTGAGTTTAACCTAGAGCTTACGCCAGTCCACGATGGTTTTCGTCTGAAGGACCTCACTTGCGGGCTGGCCCAGCTGCATTAGGACTGGTCTATGGTCCGAGCCGAGTTCTAATATTGTTTCAATCGATGATATCGACAAGCAGACATCTTTGAGAATAGCTACGTCAAAGTCGTCCGGTTGGTGACTGTTGCGAATGGGTAGCGAGTTGGAGTCTCAGGCCCGATAACATCGAAGTTTAGTCGCTCCGTGAGATCGAACAAAACCATACCATTGGGATTGCTTATAGGCGAGTTCCAGGAGGAATGCTTACTCTTGAAACCTACAGTTATTATAACACTGGAGCCTAGATTGAGTAATTCTACAAAGTCTGATTCAACTATGCATTTGATTGGCGGTAAAGGCACCGATATAATGGTGAGTGGCGGAGAGAGAGTTAACATACATATAAGGATTTCTGTGTTGGTTAACGGGGGGCGTCGATTGGTACGCAGTGCATGGACCTTTTGTAGTAGATCAAGGTGCTGCCCCTAGAGCTGGTCAACTTATCATTTCTAACTATGGTGTAATTTGTGATCTTGGAGTCGCGATGGCTAGGCTTCAAGAGGTTCTCTTGCACCAGCATAACGTCTACATCGTGTTTACGCAAGATTAGTGCGATCTCGTCTTTTGGTCTCTAAGGCCTAGTTCTACCTAAACGTCGTACTGCCATTTTGATTTTAATTGAGGTATTTAGGCGCACTGGAAAGACCAGATTGCGTTAGTCCGCGTAGTTTGCGGATCAGAGGATAATTCAACAACGTTAATGTTGCTGATCAAGCCGTAGACTAAAGAGAAGGCAGCGGCGAAAGAAGACGAGCCTTCTGAGATGGGCTTCAATTTTGGGGCTTGGGAAGATGGCGCTGGCCTTGAGGCAACGGGTGCTGGCGGTTTCACCCAAGCATTTTGTTTTGGCGCGGAGAAAGCGGGAGGGCTAGCACCTAGCTCGGCCGCCTCGACGACTGAGGCGGGCTTGGTGACGATTTGAGGCTTAAAAGTAGGCACCGAAGACGGTGTGGATTTGTAAGCAGGCAGCCGAGAGCGTGACACAATGACTTGACCCGCGCATCTGGGACAGTTTTTACCTCCGCGCCGTTTCCTTCGTGATGTTTTGGAACTCTCGCGATAATTCACTGGGTACCCCTCTTCGCGGCAATTGACGCAGCTCGTGGGTTCAACCGTCTCAGGCGTGCGGGGTAGTCAGTGGTGCCGTGGTCACCTAGGCACCTGACGCATCTATGCCTAGCGTAACAATTTTTAGCCGAGTGGCCGTACAATTGGCTTCGGTGGCACTGGCCAACCATACCCCTATTTCGGGGGGCTTCAACTTCAATCCCTATTAGATTGATCCGCCAAACGTTAAATATTTCCTTGCATTCCGGAGACAAGTCCAGAATGACCAGGCATAAGTTTAAGAAGAGTTTACGGTGGGTCTGGTTGTGCAGTCTATGGACCTCCTAGACTAGGAGGGCGGAAGCTTATTTGCTGGGCTCGCAGGTGACTTGTTACACTGCGGAATTTCTCGGTCGAGTTTACAAACATACGAATGCCTTGACCGGCATTTTGCACCTTTGGGCAATAGATTTTTTGGAGTCCATCCAGTATGATCGGTTGTTCCGTTTTGTCATGGATGATTATGAGGGTGCCTGCTTTACCTGACGTTCAGCAGGGGACCCATTAGTTGCAGGCTTGGTCCCAGACTTGGGGGCTTGGGACCGCGTCGCGGGGGCTGCCTTTTTTGCTGGAGTGGCGGTGGGGGACGAGGAGGCCGAGTCAGGCTCGTCTGCCTTTTTAGGGGTTTTGCGCGTTTGCGCTTTTTGCCCTGGAATGGAGTGACAAGAGTGAACTCGACCGACACGTCCGGAGTCTACGAAACACAAGCGCAGAAAAAATCATAATGTCTGTAGTTCTGCGAATGTCACTGTCGTTACTATGCCCGTTAGGGTATTCTACTAGTGTAGGTAAGGAAGATCGTATTACTGATAGGCTGCCCTGTGTAACATTGAGATGGGTAGTATTGCTGTTGATTTGCATACTTTGGTGTTATCATGTAATAATATCCTTCACGTTACACCAACGTGTGATTGTGACGGGGACATATTACGGTTGGTCGAACTATATGTGCTCTATACTGAATGTGTTGTGCAGTACGCTATCTTATTCCTGATAATGATTAATTGCATAAGCTAGAGAGCAAGTCGAATATCCACTTTCACACTTTTATTATTTTTAACAATTAATGTCCTGAGTAATTTCTAATACGAGTAATATTCTTTTCTTTAAATAATTTTGAGAATAGTTTCTAACATCAGAAGTGGAATAATTTCTAACAATACTTAAATATGATTATGTATTGTATACACAATATGTAGCCACATTGTAAGTTTTATAGGAGAGACTTGTGGGTGTCCCTATGGAAAATTACAAGATGTGTTCATAAACCCTAACTTCTGTTTATTTTTGAAGATTATTGTCAGTGTGTCTTAGGGGCTTAAGTATATTATGGTCACTAGTCGAAAATGGCGGTGGCTACCCCATGCGTCATTTTTATAGAATAAGGGTGACAAACGAGCACACAGTCCACCTGATGATAAGTGCATGCTGTGAGCATATCTACATCTATCTTCGATTAAGAATCAAAATGCAGATTCATTGCCACCCCTGAGGACTAAGATGAAATGCCTCGTTTCCAGTAAAAAGTGTATTTGGTTCTCTACGCTCATCATACAAAACACAGCTGCATTAAGCTGCTATTTTACCCTGCTACTCTATGAGAGCGTGGTTCTTACCCGTAAGAACCGACCCATTCGTACTACATCCATAATATAGCTGCAGCATGGGTCTGCCACGTATAAAACTCATACGTCACACTTGTGAACAGTTTCTACTTGTGGCAGCTGGTCTGTTCGGGCTCGTTATTCACTGGTAAGCTTCAAATTTTAATGTTTTTAGTTTATTATAGAACATGCTTGATTTACTCACATAGATGTATACTATTATATTGTGTGGAATCATATTGTAATTTTACCTTCGAGAGAGAGGAATACGATAAAAGCAAGTTAAATAAAAGCCTATATTAAAGACATTTGACAGACGAAAATTTAATTTCTAACGTCAAAGAAATAAATATTCATTTAATTTCATCTCAAAGTTAATAATTTTCCGTACACCGGTTCGCAAAAACAAGACATTCTCAGAAAAGAACTAACAAGAATTTTTGGAGATGTTTAAATGCAATGTTACATTTTATTCTTCAATTTTGTACAACTTTTATTGAATCAATTTAATGTCAAAAGTCTATTAATGTTTCTTTAAATGTCAGTTTAACTATAAAACAGTAGCCTGTGGGTTTTAAGTGCAGAAAGTGAGTTATTTTCTCTCTCAATGTTCTCAATATAATGATCTCATTTATACTAAACTTTTTTTTTTTAAATTACATACTGGATTGACTTCCTGTATGTCTTGCTAGGTCGTCACTCCATCTAGTGGGGATATATCCGTTCCTAAAATTTATTACGTTCCTAAAAATGAATTGTGAAAATATCCGTCTCCTTGAAAAGGTCATGTAGCGATTCACGATGCCGCAAGTTGTATATTGCTTTTGCAAAATGTATATATTATTTCCAATACATTGGCCTTCCACCACTGTGCGATTTAGAAGATGTTTTCTTCCTCGCACAACTTCCTTGTGGAATTGATTACCATCAGCGATTTTTTCGGACCGATACCACTTAGGGACCATCAAGAAAAGAACCTACTCCTTTTTAAAAGGCCGGCAACGCATTCCCTAGTTCCCCTGGTGTTGCAGTTGTTCATGGGTGCCGGTAATCACTTACCATCAGGTGAGCCGCATGCTCGTTTGCCCCCTCTGCTATAAAAAAATCCAGCTGTACATCTCTACAGTGAACTACCATAACATACGACAATTTGGAAGTAAGCAAAGTAGACTAATTTAGCCGTTTCATCAGGTCTTTATATATACTATAATACTAAAATACTAATGTAATGTAGTTAGATTTGCAGACTTTAATTTCAAAGCTAGATTATTAATATGTGCTCCCCACTGGACCTTGGAATCAATATAATTTCCAAGAAATACTTTTTTTGTTAAATATTTCAAAATTAATTATTAATTTTCTGCTACGTATTAAACTATTGAAATTGTAATTTTTTTTTCCAAGTTTAAAAGAAACTTAATTGCTGCAAAGTATTTCGAAAATATATCCAATATTTAGTTAGTTCCTTCCAGTGAACAGTCGTTTATTTAAAGTTTAAATAATAATGAAGTATCGTGAGCAAACGAAACTATCACAGAACTTTTTTCATTATTCAAAGAAGATCGTTTATGTATACCAAGATTAAAAAACAGCCAAGTATAGAACCTTGAGAGACACAATTTCATCATACAAATCATTGAAGCTATACCATTAATTGCACCATTTTGCTATCTTTTGGTTGGAGATACAATGCAGTAATATTTAATATTAAATTTATTTTTTTATTTCTGGAAAGCATTAGAATTACAACACAACCACAACTAGAAAATTATAGATTATATCAACAATTATGTCCTCTCAACAAAAGAAGGCCATCTGTTCTTAGTGCAATGGGCTTCCTTAAACCTGATCTCAAGAGGCAGCGCTTCACGCCTTGATGCGCTGAAGTGCACAATCTGCATTCATTGTGACCGTGAAGAAAGATTGTTGTGCGGTAGGAATGCATTTGTATTATAATCACAATAAACTATTTAATAAAATAAACGAACACTTATCGTACGACAGCCACGGACGACTCCTGTGAAAATAATTAATGGACAGTAGCGTAGCAAGGGGGTATAAGTGGGTGAGCCATGACCCCGGACGGCAGATTTCAGGGCTGAGATGACGAATCATCTAAAAAAAATGATGGTAAAATGATTCCAATCAACGTTCGAATAATCGATTCAAATTTAAGGTCAATTCACGGGATCGATCTATTGCTTACGTCCGATTAAAAGTAACGACTTTTGTAAATGCAGCTTCAACAATTAAAGTAAAAATCTCAAAGAATCTGTAAATTGATAATATTTATATACCTAAAATAATACAAAAACATTACAGATAGACTTTTACTGGTTCTATATTTTAAAGATCTTTGCGAAAATGGGTTGGAAGAGGGGCGATGAATGACTGATAGTAATTTTTGCTTTCACAGCTCGGAGCGGCAGCAACTCAAGCTACGCAACTAGGTTAAGTGTACGAACAATGAACTGAAAAATCGTGAATTCGAATCTGCTATTTAAATGTTGCTATCAAACACTACTAACACAACCAGCAAAAAAAGCAAACTATCCCTACAACGAAAGAAACCCGTGCTCAGCAGTAGACTTCTAGAGGCCGGAGAGATAGAAAAAAAGTAATATATAGAATATGATATCGCGTGAGAAGGATCTCACGCGATATCATAGATTTTAAGTATTGTCACATAAAAATGTCTTGTCAAAAATTTTGTAATTCCCGTATTGCAAAATACGGGTAACAAACAATCACTGAGTCCACCTGCTGGTAAGTGGATGCTGTGGCCCATAGGCATCTACATGCTCGATTAAGAAGCAAAATGCAGATGTGATGTCACCGCAGATGACTTAAATGGAATGCCTCGTTTCCAGTAAAAAGGGTATCTGGTTCTATACACTCACCATAGGATACACAGCAGCATACCTGCATCCATTGACTTCTTGCTTGTCTTACCAGGTCTTCACTCCATTACGTGAGACATGGACATTATACATGATATTTGTTTTGTCCATCTTAAGACCTATCCCTTGGGAGGCACTATTGAGGTCATTGAGCATAGTGTTTAGGTCCTCCAGCGATTCTTCAATAAGGACTATTTCGTCGGCAGCTCGAAGATGAGTGATGTACTCACTATTGACGTAAATACCGTATCCTTTCCAGTTCAGTAGCTTGAAAACGTCTTACAATGCAGCGGTGAAGTGTTTAGAGGATATTACATTACCCTGTCTTACACCTCTCTGCAGTTAGATAGGTTTCGTACTCTAGTTCTGTGTTCGGATAACCATCGTAACACTACTGTACAAACACTTCAACGCTTCGATAAACTGACAGTCAACTTGGCACCGCTGAAGGGACTGCAGCACCGCCCAAATTTCGACGGAATCAAAGGCTTTCTCATAGTCCACATACGCAAGACTATGTGACGCATAGTACTCTTCGGTCTTCTGTAAAATTTGCCAAAGGGTATGTATGTGGTCAATGGTAGCACCATTATTAGTATCATTTGTAATAAATTAGTTGTAAGATTTTAAACTAACTGACATTTAACAATAAAGTGATTTTTTGACGGATAATGTTTATTATACAATTAACGACTTAATGAAATGAATTTTAAAAACAAATTAATTGTCCAAAATGAAATTAGACAGCCTTTTTTTAGATATTTTACGTCCAATACGGACTGCATAGTGATACTAATATTTATGTAATAAGTAATAAAATCTTTTGTAACCTATGCTCCATAGAAAAAGGTATTTGATTTGATTTGACCTCTTCGGGTTTCTTGCTTGACGGACGGAGAGTTTTTCTAAACCAGTGGTTATTTAAAGTTACTCTTAAGTACTACTTCTAATGTATGTTGAAAAAAAATTATTCTTTTTTATAACATTATTTTTTTATATTCGCCACTATATTAACGAATATAAACATACTTCTGAGCAAAAGCAAAAGCGGGAAGATTGTATTCGGTTTTAAATGCATGAACAAGACTAAGAGCCGAAAAACCTTTTTAAAAATATTTTAGAAATTAGAAGTGCGTGCTTCACTCTGAATAATGAATGAAAATATTTTCTTATTGCTGCTTAACCTACCTACCTTATAGGTCTGTTTTCATGTGTAACAGATATGGTCAGTTTTATATAGACTTTAAAGTAGTATAATGTATTACTGCTCATGTTCAACTAATTCAAAGTTAACTTTACAACAAATGTATTTTTAGAATAAGGTAACAAATGAGCACACGTTTATAGTCAGTGGCAACTAGATGAATAGAATAGAATATAATCATTTTTATTCAATATAGATTACAATACATAATTCTTATTGAAAGTCATTTTTTACTTTTACCACTGAATCGCAAAAAACCTCTGTCCTGGGAAGAACCAGCAAGAAACCCAGAGGGACTTTTTGTAAAAAGCACAATTTACAATATAATATTTTATACAATTATTATGAAAATATTTAGGAACAGCATGGTAGCGATCACCTCATTCCCAGGGGTTATTATCAGCCATGCACTCTTTAGTAGTATAATAATCCTTACTAGACAATTTTTGCTTAATAAGTAATTTAACCCTTTTGATAGCAAAGGATGTTGTTGCCCATGGACATAATATCTATCCTTGATTAGTAATCTCAATTACAAATTTTACGTGGTAGAGCTATATCATTAAGGATCATGCGCTATCAGTTTACCAGCGTAAAATAGCAGTTTAATAATACTGTGTTTTGTATGATCTAGTGTGTCTGTTGCCATGGTTAGTAATGCGCACAGCAAAGGAGTAGAATACTAGCTCAGGCTTTCCCTCCGATTACTATGTTGTCTGTCTTCAAAGCAAGTCTTTTATTACGCTAAGACTTTGGTTGATATGTTTGTGTTCATTATTAATATTTGCGAGAGCTGTTACAGCCGAATATAACATGACAGAATTATATGGTGTTGCGTCATCTTGTAAGACGTATTTATGTTAAAGATAGTGATTTTCTTACTGTAATCAAGACTTGATTATTTTTTACATAACTTTATGGGTATATCTTATGAAAGGTCTAATGATTGATTGTAAGATTAAAGCGTTGTGTTGGGTCGTTAATTTGCAGGATCGCCGGTAATTAAGTAAGTAGGTAATTATTAATTAGAAGAACATATGATGGTATGTTCGTTATTATTCCGTGAGAGACTATCTAGGAATTATTTGATCGCTGCTCCAGATGCTTGTACCTTGGACTCCCCCGCCACTGATTTGGGTACTTTGTAACTGGCAAAAACTAGACATCTATCAGAGTTTATGAGATCTTTCTGACACTTCTCACGGACGACTTTTAAGACACTCACGGAAAGAAACGTTGATGGATTTTCTTACACCACGTACGCGGCACAATGGTGATATAAGTAATTCTATCATCATTAATTCGTAGTAAAACCATGCTACAACTGTATTATGGTTGCAGCACGAATGGGTCAGCTCGACCGGGGTAGGACTACGCTCTCACAGAATACCAGCGTAAAGTAGCAGCTTAATACTGCTGTATTTCGCATGTTGAGTGTAAAGAACCGGAGATCCTTTTTACTGTAAACGAGGCATTCCATCATAGTTCACAGGATCAACAAAGCAATTGAATTTTAATTCACCATCAGGTGGACTGTGTGCTTGTTTGTCACTCTTATCTATACAAATAAATAAAATTGAAGTGTCTGTGTGTAATGTCAAAATTACAGCTTTTTACTAAATGCATATGAAAATATATACGATACTTATAACAAAAATACAATTTAAAATTTGTGTTTGTCTGACTGTTTATTCCGGCTAATCTCCGAAACGACTGGACCGATTTTGATGGGACTTTCACTGACAGATATCTGATGTCACAAATTTTAAGCAGAATCCATAGTTTAGTAGGCAGTCGCATATCCCGTTATTAATAACGTCCAGGTATTAAAACCGTGTAGTGACGGTGTAAGATTATCGTCGTTGTGTCGTAAGAGAAGACAGAAGGAAACATATCAGGAGATGGGCAGCAGCATCGTCTCAATTACGACTGAATTAAAAAAAAACTGCGCTTGCCAACCTGCTTACCAAGCGTAGTAACTATGGCAAATATCCCCCCATGAGACAATCTATGGGGAAGGCCTATGTTCAGCTGTGAACTTTAATAGGCGGTAAGTATGAAATATTTTTTTTCTTACAATTATTACTACCGGATATTCCACGCGCGTAGTTATAGGATAGGATGTGCAAAATTTAACCAAGCTCGTCAGTTACCTCTATTCTATACAAGATTTCCACGTACGTATTTCGTATTAAATGACTAATAATAATACAAGATGGCGTTAGTTTTTAAATACATTGCTTAAAGTTTTCAATTGTTAACGCTTCCAAATCAAAATATAAGTATACAATTTTATTCAGTAATAAACAAAATATTGTTGCAACCTACGGTCTTATCACCCCGAAATCTAAAAGTGAATTCTTCCGTATTTGCTACTCGATACAGGTGCCTCAGGACCGTGCTTTGTCGCTTTCCTTGGTGGGGGACTATATTTGAATTCCAAATTCAATTTTATTTATTTGGGAATACAAGTAATAAGACAGAATAGAGCTGCATGAATTAGCAGTGGACTACTACTAAGTATACTAGTCAGAGAATAATAATGACGATGAAGTCATCATTAGTGCATAGCTGTCTGATATTAAAATATTTAGTTTTAAAACAACCTACGCTTAACATTTTGTGAGTAAGAAAGAACCTCAATATCAACTTAGCTCCAAGTGATGTATTGAATGTGACATGTTATTCTTAAAACATGAAAGTACTGTATTAGAATACAAATGGGCACATGATTCCTATTATATTTGAAACGTTGAATAAAACTATTTTTTACGAATTTTAGCGCGTTTGGTTTACTATTTTAATTCTCGACGTTTTGGGTGCTTTACAGCAACCCATGGTCACGGGTGGACTGAGATGTTTGACGCCCTGATGTCACAGTTAGCCCGGCTACCTTCAGTTTTTTTTTAATAGTTTTACTCAATATGTAGTGTTCGCGTATATTTATATTTTTATATTTGAAACGTTTACACTCAAAATTAATATTGATTTATCAATAACCATTCGTACCGCTACCAGTAAGGCATCACTTATACGCCTGCTTTGGAATGACTACCTTAAACTGCAATAGCGTTAATCTCTCTACTCATGTACTTATATCTGCCTTGTACTTAATATGCGGAAACTTAATATATACATGTATTTATGTATGATATAATATTTATTTGTGTTTTTACATGCCTCTATGTTATATATGTATGTGTGTTTGTTATGTATGTACTGTATTATATTTACTATTTCTAGTACATTATTGTTATCTTAATATTTTCTAAAATTTTTACACTTTGCACACTATTAATATTTTCTGATCAACCTGGGTGTAGACTTGCTGAGAATACCCTGTGATACAAAGTCAGCCTTTTTATACGCGTCTTTGTGCAAACAAGTCATAAATAAATATATACATATATATATTTGCTTTACTTTAAATTCATTTCAAATATCAACTTTCTCAGAACTTAAAATTATTTCCAAGTACTGAATAACACAAATGTTTAACGAGTAAAAATTACATTTTGGAATAATTTTAAGAATATTTTTAAAGTTGAAAAACATTTTGTGGAAAGTTACTTAAAAGTAAAAGTGCTTCATATATTAAGAAAATTGTGAATCTGTGTCGAAGCCTTAATTATCTTTTTCTATATAAAATTAGACTAAAGCGTCACATCGCACCCGTAAAGATCACTTCATATTATTTTTTTTATTTAAAATAGAAATGTACCGTAAGTAGATCGGCGTAAAAGATATTTTTTGCCAAATAAATGTTGAAGTAAATTAAATATAATATTTTGAGGTTTACACAAAATATTTTTCACAATATTATTATTATTTTAAAATTATTTCATTAAGCATTTTATAATATTTTCTCGTTTCTTCTGGTATTTGCTATACCAGTTGAACTCAGTCTTCTCTAATGTATTATGCAGAGTAATTGTAAACGTATATAATAATATTTGAAGTAAATACCGCTATTTCAGATTTTATTATAAAGTATAAGATGCAAATAAAGTTGTTTGTTGTTTACGGAAATTTACTTAAAAAAAATAACGATTTTACTTTAAACGTACAGTTTTCTGATATCTTTAACCAATTTTCTTGTATAAAAGATAAACGAAAATGTATTTTATCTGGCAAGTAGCCCAGCTAAAGATTCTATTGCAAAATTCTCAAATAAATCTAAGGAAGAAATGTAATGTGACATTACACTTCTTATTTTCTATCTATTCTATCTAGTACTGTAAATACTTATCTATATTGTTAGATAGTTTGATAGCTATATTTTTTTTTATAAAATTGAATCGAAGCATCAATCTTTTGCATTTAAATTTTTATATATATTTAAATTGATTTTTAATTTTTTTACTTTTAACTAGGATAAATTTAGGTGTTTATGGGACCACAGCATTTACATTACATCAGGTGGACTGTGCGCTAATTTGCCACCAATTTCCATAAAAAATATTGTACTTTATTTTCACAACTGTAATTTAAGACATAGGACATAGGAAATACCTTAACCGTTACAACCTATTAAAGTCTACTGCAGAATATAGGCCTCCCCCATAGATTGCCTTACAGAGAGGGGATATTTGCCATAATTACCATACTTGGCAAACGGGTTAGCACCCACAGTTTTTTTTTTATTTTTAGTCATTATTGGGAAGACGCTGTTGCCCATCGCTTGATTCAAATTATGAGACACAGGTATAGTAGTCATTAAATAACTAAATATAAATTTCATTCATTCATTTATTCATTCATTACAGCATAAATTTATATATATATATTAATTTATTTTATACATATTACGTAGTACTATATTTTAATACTAGCTGTGCCCGCGGTGTAGCTTGCGTATATAGGTTTTACTTGGAGAATTTGACATTCAGGTAAGAAAATATTAAACGATTTATATCATTACTGTATCAATATCACTTATTAGACGTCAGTGTAACAGACGTTTTTGGTTAGTGCGTATATACACTAAGCGCTCCGTCTCTATTTTCGCATACATGTCCACTATAAATTGGTAAAACAACCCCCGAAACCGTTGCAGATACGCAAGAAGATATATGCCTTACATGTAACAGGTGCGAATAAAATTACAGAGCAAATATTTTTTTAATAAAATTAGTCTCTCTGGTATTAGGATTAACTTGATAAATTCCGAAATTGTACCCATTTTCACCGTGAAAATATATTAATGGATATTGTAGAACATCATAATATCGATGCGTTTCATAAATCCCTGGCAGTCGATCGTCATGTGTGTGCAACACGATGTCACGTCTATCGCACTCGTGGTCAACTAATACCACTGCCACTTCATCAGTGACAGGAACGTAGCTACCGCGGTGTTCAGTAACTTTTTTTTAGTAACAGGACGTCTGTCAGCGTTAATAACTATTTTATAATTGTTTATTAAATCTTGACGGATCGATTGCAATGCAACCCTAAAACTATGAACGTATGGATTTATTTCATGTAGCATCCTTTGAAGTTGGGATATGAGTTCGCTATTGAGTTGTGGGAAGTTGTGATTTCGGATATTAGTATGTTCATTATAATCTGATACAAAATAATTTGACTATTTTACTTATATATACATATATATTTATAACTCATAATATATATCATTTAATTTAATTTATTAAGTTGAAATTGAAATTGAAAATATATAATATCTACATTTGTTCTGGGTAATGTATGGTTATTTGTGAGACTGAGACTGCACGTCAGTGAGTCTCAATACGATTCGGAGATTCAGAAAAGAATGTAATTTGTACAATGCCATCTATTACGTTCGTTGTGAGGAACCTTTTTTAATTTAAGGAAAACATCTTTTTTATTGTTTACTTTGTTTTAAGTAAGTATAAATGTATTATTATAGAACGTTTTTTTACACACAAATCTTTTTATTACTTTTTCTGAGATTTTATGGCGCCATTGAACAAATTAGAACCTACATTTTAAACTAATAATCATAACTTTCGATAGAATAAACCAAATTTAATAAAACAAAAATTAAATGTAACTTGAAGATACGCTTTATGATTTTCTTAACGATTTCTTTTTAAAAAATGTTTACTTTAGATGTGATGCGTTTATAAACAAACAGACAGACAGACAGACAATTCTAAAAATTATAAAAATGTGTTTAGTTAATTATTTTCATTTCACTATAATGATTTTAGTGTCAAATATTCTATACAATGTACAAAAACAGACACAACATGTTATTACCATTTTTATTATAAGTATATATTTAAAGAGAGACGGCGCTGCTAACAGCAATCAATTCTAAAAATAAAAGAGATTAATTGACGCGATTGGTACATTATTATATATATAAAACATAAAAGAACTTATAAACCAGTGTCTGCATAGTAAGCAAAACGCCTTTTTATATTACATTTGGCCCATACCGCCATCTATCGATGAAATTGGTTAACTATTTCACTTTAGATTTAGTTAATAAGGTTATAATATATTTTTGTATATTATTTTATTTAATACGTTCTTTAATACTTTTGTTTACTGCGTTTTAGATATAATTATATCATTATAGAACATTATTTTACCTAATTTAATTATGATCTATGATATAGAATTAGTTTAAAATGCACTTGATGACAACCAACGCCACCGTTGAACAAATTCGTACCTATACTTCGTATTCATACTTCAGAATATTTATCATAACTTTTGATTGAATGAACTGATTTTAATAAAATAAAGACTAAATGTAAAACGAAGATACACTTTATATTTTCCTTAATGATTCTTATGATATAAATTAGTACTTTATACGTGATACGTTAACAAACAAACAGACAGACAGACAGACAGAAAATTCTAAAAATGGTAGAAATGTATTTAGTGACTTATTTTTATTACCTCTCAATCACTTTTATTACAAAAATATAAAATGTACAGACGTCTGCTTTTTACATTTTTATTATATGTATAGATAATATACTTAAACTAGTATATTTAAACATAATATTACTAGTACCAATATGGTAAAACAATAATTTAAAATTAAATTTTTTTTACAACTGACTTCAATATAAATTATTAAGGATAACTTGGTCAGAACTTGATCAAAGTTATATGGAAAGAACCAGCTTTCAAATAAAAAAGGAATTATCCAAATCCGTTCACGTTGCACAAAGTTATGAGGTAACACATATAAAAAAAGAAACCATACAGTCGAATTGAGTACCTCCTCCTTTTTGGAGTCGGTAGAAAATAATGTCAAGGTTTTTCTACGCGAAAATAATATTTTGAAATATTATTTTCACTGCAGTATGCAGATGAGAAAGTTTAGTTAGTTACTTCTATATTATTAGACACGAAAATACCTAATGGGACGTAAATGTAGCCCGATAAAACTGCATACCAAATGTTTGATTAAGTAAGAAAATAAAGTGGCGTTGTCACCCCTAAGGACTAAAATAAGATGTCTTGTTACCAGTAAAAAGGGTTATCTCCTATCTGTTACCTTACAGTGAAAAAATAATATAAAGCACCCTAAAAAAAGAAGCCAATACGGCCGGTATCTTACTAAAAAGTAGCGGGATGCCAGTTTATCTTCACCATATCAGCATAAACAAAATACTTCTATCGACGTTATCTAGAAAAGGCTCTGTAACTTTGGCAGTTGTTCTTTATTTTGTATGTTTTATATTCAAGAAGAAATCGAGATAGTGTATCTATACAAATGAATAAAATTGAAGTGTTTGTACTCGTAATGTCAAAATTACAGCTTTTTGCTAAAGGCATATGAAAAAATATACAGTACTTATAAAAAACTAAATATTTTTAAATTTTTGTCTGTCTGTTTGTTTCGGCTAATCTCCGAAACGACTGGACCGATTTTGACGGGACTTTCACTGGCAGATAGATAATGTGAGAAGTAACTTAAGCTACTTTTATTTAAGAAAAAAATCAGGATTCCACGTAAAATAATTAAAAAAATGCGTGCGAAGTCGCCGGGAACAGCTAGTTGAATAATAAAATGTATAAAATCTTTTTACCTGTTAAAAATGTTAGTCAAAATTGCATAAAGCTACCTAAAACTGTATAAAAATGCATTAATAGATTATAGAGGCTAAAACATAGAACTTTTGGTAAGTTGGACTTATTTAAATTTATTTTAATGGCAGAAAAAATATTTCTAAGTTGGTAGTCATGGGTCCAGACAGAAAATTTAGGGGAAATGCTGCCCGAATCTTGGCAATGAAAGTCAGCTCCTAGCCAATAATGCCAGTAAAAATCTCAAAAAGCTGTAACTGAAACAAGGCTACGGATAAGTATAAAAATACATTGAATTGTTAGTTTTTTGGATATTACTTTATATTTACCTAGAAATACTAGAAAAATGTTGCTTCAAGAAGGTAGGGAGCGATATTCTTGGCTCTAGTGGCACCGGGCTGCAGGTGGCAACAAACCATATTACGCCACTGTATATAAAGACGGCTAGGTAATTTATTATTAATCTTTTGGTGACGGCGCTGCGGCATGTGGGCCTTCGCTTCTATATCCTCACAGAAGTATTTCTTTGGCCTACAGATAATTTTTTCAGGTCCGACTGCTTGAAAAAATTAATTTATTATTAAATATTTTAAATATTATATATTTTTTATAAGTAAGAAAATTATGGCAGAAAAGAAAATAGAAAATAATAAATAGATACATAATATATAAATATATAAGTACGTACATACATTCATTCATATATATACTTACATACATATACAAGCATATAGATAAATAAATAAATGTACAACTAATTTTAATAAATTAAAAGATGAATATTTTATATTATAAGGTTTGCTATCAGATAATGGTTTCGAAGCAGCCTTTTAAAAAGTTATTTATTCGGAGCATTTTTGATATCTTAAGAGAAAGCGTTTCAATGTTGTGCAGCATAAATGGTAAAAGACGACCTGAAGAAGTCAGTACCATGCTGGAAAATATTGATGAAAGGGGTACTCGATCTCGAGTAGAATAAAGAAAATGGAAGTTATCTTTAAGATAGGATAGACTTTTCGAGACAAATAAGAACAAAACAGAAGTGAAATTCCAGAGCCACACCTTTGCTGAATAGTAAGCTATTTAAGCTTAATACGATACGGGGAAATATATACTTAAGTAAACAAAAATGAACATTATGTAATTACTTAAAAGGTGCTCCAACTTAGATATGGGGATAGATCTGGATAGCACATATCAATGATAGTTAGATCAATAAAAACAGAAAGAGTACAGAAACAGAAACTTTTTTTCAATGTAGATTAAAAATAATACTTATTGAAAGTCACACTTTTGTTTACTTACCACTGGTTGAGAAAAAACCCTCTGTGCTGCGAAGAACCAGAAAGAAACCCAGCGGTACTTTTTATAGAGAATATCATCATTCTTGCACTACACCTACAATCAATTATTTACATTTGATTTAACAACCGCGATAAGAATATCCACTACCCCATACCATCCTGTGGGTGTTGTAAGAGGCGACAGATGGAAACGAATCACGAGATGAGTAGCAGCGTCTTCCTAATAACGACTGAAAAACTGCTGTTGCCAACCTAGAGGTACAAATCTAACCTAAAACGCAATCTATGGTGTGGACTACGTTCAGCAGTGGACTATACTGGGCTGTTACGGTAAATGGATTTCACAAAAACCCTAAATCATAGTTGTATGCTTGTTAGCTTCCAAGTTTTAATAGAGTTTTTAATAGCAATGTTAAGGTCATAGAAGTCTCATTGCAAATTGAAGATCACATATTATAGATGGTTTGAGCAATTGCCAACTGTAGTGATGGAATTCCTAAATTGTGTAAACATTAAAGGAACATAAATATTATAAAGGTTTAAGATTGTAGTGGCAGCTTGTTGAGCAAAACACTAGCATCTATAGAAATTGGCGTCACTTTTAGGTACATCAACATTTAATTTAGTCCATTAATTTATATTTATACTCAATGACCTTAGTAGTATCTACCAATATTTCAATAGGTTCCTGGATAGTTTAAATTCACAGTTGGGCTCGGTAGGTGGCAGTGTGATTAGGTTCCAGAAAAAATCCGTGCACGAGCATATTCGCAGAAAAACAAGAGTGCGTGACTCACAAATCCTACCGAATAAGTAGATAGATAGATAGATAGAAAATTCTTTATTGCACTCAAACAAACAAACATTTGGTACAAAGGCGAACTTAATGCCAAAAAGGCATTCTCTGCCAGCTAACCTTTGGTAGTATGGTGAGAGCTATGGGTAGAGCCGAAACAGAGGAAAAAACTAACTTATTTTCACATATTATTCAATAATATTATATAATATAAATATGTTACTTTATATAAATGTATGTATACATATAAACAAAAATACATACTATATCAATAAAAATAATAAAATAAGTAGACTACTGATGGAGTAAGAAAGATTCTTGAGTGGCATCCTCGTATATACTACCAGCGCAATGATGAACAAGCTACTACTAGATGTAGTTAAAACCTGTTTAAATCACTGAGAGAGTAGTCGATAGAACTCAGGACCGTATTTTGTGGCAAACCATGGGGGCGGCCTCCGTTCAGCGGTTGAATTGTGAAGAGCTATAGTAACAATGATAGTGTGATTAAATTTGAATATAAAAATTTATATTTGTTTATCCGTATTTTATACGTAGCAATACAGTTTATCATATTGCGGTAAAACTTTGTCAACTTATTGCTTGCACTTGTGCGAATATTATAGGCAAAGTACAATTAACTTACAGTAGGAGGCGCGCGTATCGCACCTATGCCTATGCCTAATTATATAATGTTAAAATATATTATCATTCCTAATTAAACAATATACCTCTTCCAAATTTCTATACGTAGTAGAGCCATGTTGTAGCACAAATGGGTCGGCTCGACCGGGGAAGGACAACGCTCTCATAGAATACCAGTGTAAAATAGCAGCTTAACGACCCTTTTTACTTGAAACGAGACATTCCATCTTGGTCCTCACGGGTGACAACGCATCTGCATTTTGATTCGTAATCGAGGATAGATGTGTATGTCTGTGAGCCACAGCAACCACTTACCATCAGGTGGACTGTGTACTCTTTGTCACTCTTATCCTATAAAGAAAAACAATATTTCCACAAATGCGGCAGCAACGCGCCAGATACCAAGCTAGTATTTGATAAAAATATGCAATATCATTGAAAAAAGGAAAACATGGAAGAGCCTCGTAGCGTGACGTGTTATTAAATAGCCTATTTGATATAATATAAGCTATTTAGGCCGATTTGTTCCTCCGTTTGTTATCCGCAATTAGATACAGTCTTTAAAATCTTGTTTATATTCCCTTAAAAGATCCTCAATCATTTCATTCTATTATGATTAGGTCCATTTTATTCAATTAAAATTATGATTTTAAAAATTATATCATCAACTTTTATAAATCATTTAAATTAGCTTAAAAATTGTGTATTATTCTTGTTTTCAGTACTTTTCCCAGACGCCGAGCACAGTTTTTGCTTCTAAGATAGTTGAAACGAAATAACGATAAGAAGTATAAGAGAACTGAGATAATAAAGATACGCGAACTGTTATTCATCAGACCCAGATCAGGGGAGTAGGTTGGCCATTGTCTTGAGCTAATAAAATTTTGGGTCTTTGTACTACTGTTGAAGCAGCTAGAGCAGTAATGACTAAAGTTACAGCCTGTATGCGTGCCTGCTGGACACAGGCCTTCATAACAACAATGTTGAAATGATATTAAGGAATGAGGAAACAATAAGTAAGATAACAAACACAAAAAATATTTCATTTTTGAAATATTAAATTCTTAAGTACATTATTTTGGTTAACGGTATACCTACAAGTTGATTAAATGGAACTTTTCAGCGCGATCTGTTCATAATTTAAAACACGGTGCTTGTCAATTTTCCGGATTGAAAATTTATTTGGCACCAACATCAGTCGCAGGTAATTGGATTTTATCATTTAACGGAGCATTTTTGTGAAAGTTGTCGAAAAACTCGACTTAAACAGCCATTTCCTAACCTTATCAATCCATTACACATTTTGACTGAAGTACTATTAGAAAAAAATATTGTCCCTTCATGTAGTTTCTATGTGATAGAGCTTATTTCCTGCCAAGATGTTTGTCTGGATATATACAAATGGCTTACGGATAAATACGTGCTGTTGTGTTCTGGTTGGAAGTTTGAGATTACCAGTATTTACAGGCTGTGAGAGGCCTTAATCCTCAGGAACTTAATCCTAATGAACTAAAGATGGTTGCAGGAGTTCAAGCTTATAGGCTGCAATAGCCACTTACCGTCAAGTTCGTCTTACAATTTACAAGTCAACAGAATCTTATTAGCCACTACATATTTAAAACTTTTTGGAACGAAGTTCCTTATCGGACGGTACGGGTTTGGCGGGTGAGAGCTAGGCGACAAAAAGTGTAAGATTTTTTGTCACTACCCCTTGTGTCATAGTGTATTTTATTTTAAATGACGCTTCATTTTAATAGATGCTAGTAATACATTTATTTGTATTTGTTAATCTTTACATATAAAAATAATGTGTCACATTGTTTGTCCGCAATGAACTCTTAAAGTACTGAACTGATTTCAATGAAATTTTGCACACTATGTGCATTTTGCTCCAACTTGAGAGATAGGATAGTTTTTATACCAATAAGTGACCCTAAATTTTTTTTTCTAATTTCAGAAGTTTTTTTTAGGAAAGCAAATGGTCGTCGGAAAAGACAGAACAACGTCTGCTTGGTCAGCTAGTCTTTATATATAAAATTACGTGTCACGTTGTTTGTCCGCGATGGACTCCTAAACTACTGAACTGATTTCAATCAAGTTTTGCACACTGTGTGCATTTGATCCAACTTGAGAGATAGGATAGTTTTTATTCCGATAAATGACCCTCAAATTTTTTTATTGCGAATTTAAAGATTTTTATAGGAAGGGTCGTCGGAAAGGGCCGAACAATGTCTGCCTGGCGAGCTAGTCAATCTTTTATATATAAAAATTACGTGTCACATTGTTTGTCCGCGATGTACTCCTAAACTACTGAACTAATTTCAATGAAATTTTGCATACTGTGTGCAGTTTGGTCCAACTTGGGAGATAGGATAGTTTTTATCCCGATAAGTGGCCCTCAGTATTTTTTATTGCAAGTTTAAGTATTTTTATAATACAGAGGTTCGCCGCTAAGGGCAGTACAACGTCTGCCTGGCCAGCTAGTAATATAATACGTTTATCAATAATAAGGAACTTCATTCCAACCGAGAGTTCCACGACACTCACGCATGTTTTTTTTATAATTGTAAAATGGATAATTTTTTAAACAAAAAGAAAACTACACAGACTGCAGAATTTCTTGCCGGTTCTTGAATTTTAACTGACTTTGTTACTGGTCTACATTTGTTTTGTCAATTACTAGTATTACCATTTTAAATAGTTTTCTGGTCACTTTAAAACATACTAAATGAATGAACATTTAATTTAAATTACTTAAATAAATTTAAGCTTCTTTACATTGCGATTTCGGATACTCGTATGATTCTGGTTTTGTGGATATCTGATTACCATATCTAAGGTATAAAATATTTCGAGAACATTTAAAGTATGGCAACATGCACTGAAGCAGGGTGGTGGTCAACTGACTCCACAATTCTCTTAGATATGAGATGCCTTTTTCCAATATGCATCCCATATGTAACGTACCTTTACTTGTCCTTGATAACTAAAGAAATGTTAGAAAATGCTTCTGGCTTCTGTTTTAGGTAATTAGCTTTCAAGACTTATTAGAGAGACCTTACATTATCGATATAGGACTCGTCTTGGTTAGTGATTAAAAAAATAGATAAAATACTATATTTTTAATACTTAGGTAAGTAGGTAAAAACTATAACGTCTCTAGAAGATAAAGAAAATAAAGAAGATAAAAAAGTTAAAGAAGTGTCGCCATAAATTCATCAGATTAGATATGTTCAACTCCTTTCTTAGGATTTTTTTAAGGTGATAACTTGATAAAGAGTACGCAGTCCGACCTATGATAAGAAGACGCAGTGGCACATAGATACTTCATCTATCTTCGATTAAGAATCAAAATTCAGATGCCTTATCAGCCCTGTGAACTAAGGTTGAATGCCTTATTCCAGTTTCTAGTTTTATTTTATAGGATAGGGTGACAAACGAGCACACAGTCCACCCGATGGTAAGTGGTTGCTATGGCCCGTAGATATCTACATCTATCCTCGTTTGCGAATCAAAATGCTGATGCGTTGTCACCCGTGAGGACTAAGATGGAATGCCTATTTTCCAGTAAAAAGCGTCTCCGGTTCTCTACACTCACCATACGAAACACAGCACTTTTAAGCTGCTATTTTACGCTGATATTCTGTGAGATCGTAGTCCTTCCCCGGTTGAGCCGACCCATTCGTGCAATATTTCACATATGGCTACTATACTACTAATATAGCTGCAGTATGGCTCTACCACATATAAAACTAAAAAAATAAGTTTCCGGTTATGTGCAACATACGAAACACATCAGCATTAAGCTGCTATTTCACACTGGTATCCTGTGACAACTTGGTCCTTTCCCGGTCAAATCAACTCATTCGTGCTACAACCATAGTATAGCTGCAAGATAGCTCTACCATCTATTACACGTTGTCTTATTGTCGATGTTCAATTACTTCCTTAGACTTTTTAACATGATATGTATATATTTCTCCATATTATGTGAAGTGTTGCAGGATCTATACGAATAACTAAAATTGAAGTGTCCATTTGTAATTTCAAAATAACAGCTTTTTACTAAATTCATTTGAAAGTATGTACGGTACTTACAGCAGAAAAATAATTTTTAAATTTTTTGTGTATTTCTCTGTCTGTTTTCTCCGGTTTATCTCCGAAATGGCTGGACCGATTTTCATCGGTTTTTTTAGATAGCTGATGTTATTAGAAGTTACTTAGGTTTTTATTTTAGAAAAAAAATTAGGGTCCGCGCAAAGAAATGTTAAAACTAATGAAATCCAATTGTAATAAATTCCACGCGGATGAAAAATACTCAACATGCTTACGAGTTTCTTCCGCTTCTTCTCACGAGGTCTCCAGTAGTAGGGATTTGTTGAATCGATGGCGTACCTTTCTTTACTTTCAAAAAGTGCTTAATTCAATTACAATATTCAGGTTATTCTGCTTACCCATCCTAAAAAATCCACTCTAGGGTGGATACTCGGAAATGCGTGTTCATATATCTACCCCATACGGGATGAATAATCGGAGTTCATATATAATATTTTTGTTCCGATTTTCTCCCTCGGCTGTATACAGTCTATTCTATTTTTGTCTATTCCATTCTGCAAACACAAACAAATACCTATACAAATAAATTTATTTCAATAAAATCTGCACATATACATGTAAAATTTTACAGAAATTGCAATCAATAGACAAAGAAAAAAAATACAGCTATGTTGTTGCGGCTTACTTTAGTATTTAACTATTGACCTCACACAAGGCCAGGTCTGTCCTGTGGCGGTCTGATTTATATTTTTATTATAAATTCATAAAAATGATGAATTAATAATATTTATTAAATAACCCGAATAACATAATAATTACGAACAACAAGTATTTGACTAGGTTAGATTTAAAATTTATGATTATAATTTACAAAAGTACATATTATATTATTAGTTTTACAACTATAATCACTTCACATTTTTAAGTTGAAAAAGAGAGAAAGAAATTTGAAATCGAAAGATGCTTCATGTTGCAAAAACATTGAATAAGTTTTATGAAATGTTCAGTAAATTGGGGCTTCAAGATTGAAGATGTGATTTGATATTAGTTTTTGCTTGTGAATTAAAAGAATCAAAGATTAAATTATATTGTTATAGAATAAATTAAATTGTTAGCGAAATTGTTTGATCGCGTGAGACTATTAACAAGGTTACAAAGCAGCAAATGAAAATCCTATACAAGATATGATTACGACAATTTTGATTTTGTCATAGCCTCGAAAATACTGTATTTGATTTTAAAAAGTTGTCAGCCCAAGTTATACATATACTGCACGCTCGTAAATAGCAAGCACTTACATTTGCTTCTACATTAGGATTAGGGTATGATGGGATACTTAAAGATACCCTGTATACAAAAGTAATCCTTGTTAGCTGACTACACATGTCCTCGAATTTATTTTTAGCTGTCTTCAAAAAGGAGCAGTTTCTTAACTCTTATGTATGTTCTTTTTTGTGTTGTGTTAAGTGATATTGTCATCAATTGCGAACATATTTTAATACCTTTTTTGAATTAAGTAGGTTATATTCAAGAGTGGTCCAATATAAATAATTCTAACCCTAAATGTAGAAAAGTAATCATTTTTGTATTGTATATATCTTGAAATTTGAACAATAAATTTAAAAATTATGTTAAACAAAATAGATTGTAATTAACTGATAGTGTCAACTGAGGGGTCCAAAAGAAAGGCAAAATACATAAATATTTTTTTTAATACATATAAAAAGCAGACTTCAAAGATGAAGTTTCATTTTTTAATGATATACCTAAGATCAGAAACGAGTGTTGAAATTATTCAGTTAAAATTTAAATATTCCTTCTATAACTTCAATTTCAGGAATTTCTTTCGCAACTGCAAATAAGTACATAATTAATTTTAGAACATACATTTCGTACATACATAATACGGCAATAGTAATAATAGTCTTGTAACGAGAAGAAAGTTTCTCGAAATGTTCATCAATGATGAAAAATATTCAGTTAAAACGACATTTTATGTATTTTTCCATTCAGAATTTCGTCTTCTTTACCTAAATTCTTACTCTATGGTAAATATGCATCTATCATTGATACTTGTATCTTTATATTACACGACTCACGCTCTCTAAAAATAGCAGCATAATTCTGCATTTAATTTTTGACCTCAGGGGTTACAACGCATCTGCATTTTGAATGATGATCGATAATAGATGGAAATGCCTATAGGCCACGGCATTTATTTACCATTAAGATTACCATGTGCTCGTTTGTCATAATAAATAAATCTCATTTAAAAACTCACTCGGAACAAAAGGGCAAGAATATAGAAATAGTTTCTATACTTACCCTTTATTAATTTTTTTTATAGAATGAGGGTAACAAACGAGCACACAGTCCACCTGATGGTAAGTGGATGCTGGGCCTATAGAAATATCTACATATATCCTCAATTACGAATCAAAATGCAGATGCGTTGTCATCCCTGAGGACTAAGATTTAATGCCTCGTATCCATTGAAAAGGGTATCTAGTTCCCTACACTCACATTATATAGGTATTCTGTGAGAGCGTGGTCCATCCCGGTGGAGCCGATCCATTAGTGCTACAACTATATACATATTTAGTTGTAGTATGACTATCACGTTAAATTGAAATTTTTTTGATAATACTCGTAGTTTTTTTTTTTTTATAGGAGAGTGGGCAAACGAGCATGTTAGTTCGTTTACGATCAGTATTCAAATATTGTCTAGTTTATGATACATTTATTTATCTTAATCTTTTTAGTTCAATCGACGATTCAATTAATATTACTCGTAATCATAAAGTGATCGCTGCAAATGCTTGGGAATGCCAATTAATTTGTCAGCTAGTGAATTGCGTGTAATTTAATTATTGTATCAGTTCATTCGAGTATGTTTTAGACAATTAATTAACCGCTTAGCCAGGATCATATTTTGTTTAACAGTTCTACATTGTTTTACTTAATTATTTCGTAAACAATTCTGTACTAGAGGGAGAAAAAAATATGAATTCAGCATTAGATATCACATCCTTAAAAACGTGAACAAATGCTATTAGCACATGTCGTATTAAAAGAAGATATAGTCTCGTGGCATTATGTAACATATATTTTTGTGGAACCTTGTACTTCTTTTGAAAGGAAATTGAATACAACATGATAAATATATATTTATATATGAGAAACTTGTTTCTGTTAATAACGTTTTCCATCTAATTTACCATATTTAATCCAAATAAATGATTTCATTTGATTTTATTTTTGAATGGATTACGTTACTTAACTGCCAGCAAATCTGCCTAGTAAGTTATGGTTTCAAGATTCAAAGTCATGCCTATATTTCTACATTGCACAAAAGAATTATAAAATTTATATTTTTAGCCGGTCAGAATTTTAGCGTAATTAGTTGGATGCAAATAATGGAATAAGTGGTGGCGACTTCCCACTAGTTAAATGCAATTTTTTTTTGTTAGGCGTTATAATTTTGAGTAATTTTTTTTTCTTAGGTGTTATGTTATAATTTTTAGTTATTTGGAGATTTTTTTTTCAGAAGTTATGGTATGTTCTAGGTTTGAAAGATTTTGGATATTCTTTTTTTCGCTCATTATCGAAATAGATAAAAGATAATGTGTCCCGTACTAATAAAAATTGAGCTTAAAGTCACCTTGATAAAGACTCCCTTCTTAAAGGGAATGCGATTGACGATTCATGAAGATATAATTCTCATCGGGTAAAACAATTAGTAGTACGTTATGTTTGGGATAGCTGGGTAATTGAATTTGAAACCGATACTTAATTCCGTATTCAGTAGATTTTTCAAAAATTATTAAGGAGGTCTTATAATAATTTCTTATATATCCGCGAATACTACACATTAAATAAAACTAATTTTGCGGATTTTATCGCGTTGATATTTAAACGATTTTTTCGACTAACAGCCCCGTTCTTCTAGTGATCGTAAGTACGACTGCTGATCATGAGGCTTTGAATCCCGGGTAGGGATAAAAAACTCAGTTACTGGATTTTTTCTGTCAAGAAATACTTAGTAGCAGCGCAGAGTCGGGAAGTTGGCGGTGTTCCACCCGTGTGCCTTGGAAAGGACGTAAAACCATTGGTACTGGACATGATCTCTCTCCGGTCATGTCTGATTGCCGTCCCATCAGACTTAAGAGTGTATGGCAATAGAGAGTGCACCCGTGCTTGCGCTTACACGTGGACTTGGATACTTGGAGACTTGTATATTTTAGACTAGCCGCTGTGAGCAAAATTCGGTCTGGAAGACATTATTATTCTATTCTCGGAGAAAACCTGTATGTCAGACAGACAGACAGATTGCCAGCTCACGATCGTGATTCTTTATACCTTGTTTTTTGCTGAACCTGACTTATAATACTTGAAAAAAAAGTTACTAAAAACAAAAATCGACAGTCGTGGTGTGAAAAAGAGAACTAACTAATGTCACTTTTCACTCCAACAATCTGAGTCTGATCACCGCCAGCACCAACGCAAATCATAGTGAATTTTTTTAATGCTGAATGTCCTTCAGCTCGTTGGTGAATTAAAACATCGTGATAATTCCTGCATGACAAAGAAATTAATAAAACATATTATATTTCAAATGTATGAAAAGTCTACCAATTCCGACTAGAGGAAAACGTGGTGGGTATTTTCTATTTATCGATGTATTGCAATTTTTATATTATTTATTAAACTAACTAAACGAAGTAAGAAAGAAAAGTTTAGATAATCTTGTAATGGGAGTTACTCCTATTGACAAAAAAAGAAAACCAAAAATGAATACGTAATATGAATAGAAGCTTTTGATCAAAAGCCCATGTAACTGTTGTGTTTGTTAAAATCAGGCTAAATGTGGTTGTACAACCGAGAGGAAAAGTGTGTTGGCAAAGTGCTAGCAGAAATTGAAATACGAGGCTTATCCTCTGACAGTTAGTTGAAGATAAATGATTTAAGTTGGTAGAAAAAATGTTTCTTGGAACCTTTATTATTTCATGGTTTTTGTTTGATATTATTTGTACATTATTTGTACATAATTTATGTCATTCTGATCGTTTTTCACGGTTGCGTAATTTTTATACAAAATACTGTTGTTATTAAAAGTATGAGGTTTGCTAAAAATACTAAATCATCAATAAATTCCAATTTTTTTAGGTATGATCATTAATTTAGTTTTTTATTCTAAAATTATTTCTTATTTACCTCGCAGCAAGCTGATGTGAAGCTTGTGGGTCGTAGTACTAAATGTCTCGCACCTTTTACTTGGATAACAATGGACTGGAAATGATTAAGACAAGATTAGAGAAAAATATTATACATTTAAGGGATGTTACAACTAAATTTCTTCGCTGCAACTGTCTGTATGTATGTTCGTGCTGATCTCAGAAACTATTATAGGGATTTTTATTCGCCTTCCACCAAGTCTTAAGTATATAATTTATGACATATTTATGTTTGAAAATTGGCTAATGTTGAGATAATATTTATCGATTTATTTGACAAGGCAAATCGACTCTTCGCTACGTTAACCGATGAAAATAAATAAATGATTATATTGCATGAAAATAAATGTATGGTGTAATTTTACGTTGTAAAGCCACGCTGCAGCTATGTTTAGTTTGTAGCACAAATGAGTTTGGCTCGACCGGGGTAGAATTTTTAGCCAGTCTCAAAAAAACGACCACGATCTCACAGAACACCAACGTAAAATAGTAGTTTAATACTGCTGTGTTTCGTATGGTGAGTGTAGAGAACTTGAAACCCTTTTTACTGGAAATTTTATATTACTAAACAATAATTGTATTCCAAATTTGAAACTTCTATGCCTGCTAGAAGTGCCTTAGAGTTTTGATGATCGGTCAGTCAGTGAGTGAAAAAATTAAGAAACTTTGACTAGTTATAATTCTTAAACAATTGCTTCAAATTTAATGAAATTTAAAATATACCGAGTTTATACAATGCCTACTTGGCTACTGAAATTCAGGCTTCTAGTTTTATCCACAACGAAGTTCTAGGGTTACTAAAATGGCCTGAACTGCTTTCAGAAAAGGATGGTACAGCCGTGCCGCTTTTTTGCTCGAGTTAGGTGGCACTGCCGTGCCCCCAGATCATCCATAGACATAGACATACATACAAGTACATACATACACATTCGAAATACTCTTCTTTTTTACTTCTGGGCCGGTGGAAACAAATAATTGTTAATAATTCTGCTTTACAAGATTAGATAAAGCTGGAAGTTGAACAAATTGACTTACCGAATTGAAAATGTAATTTAATTAAATTTCACATACAAAAGAGCCACAGGCGCTAAGTATACACGTGCTGGAACGTTTCGAATTCTTGAATCGAGAAAATTGCGGTGTCAGATAATTTATTAATTACATTTGAGTAATTACATTTAAGTAAATCTGTACTTTCTAAAAAGAAAGCAAATGTTTACTCAAATGTAATTTGTGAATATTTTTTTATCGGATAAGGATGACAAACGAGTACACAGTTCACCAGATGGTAAGTGGTTGCCGTGGTCCATAGACATCTTGATCTATCCTCGATTAAGAATCAAAATGCAGTTATATATATATACCCGCGAGTACTAAGATGGAATGGCTCATTTCCAGGAAAACGGGTCTACAGTTCTCTACACTCACCATACGAAACACCAGCGTTCAGCTGCTATTTTACGCTGGTATTGTTTGAATGCGTGGTCCTTCCCCGGTCGAGCCGACTCATTCGTGCTACAACTATACCAGTAATATAGCTGCAGCATGGCTCTACCACGTTTAAAATACGTTGTTTTACGTAAATACGTAATTATTTACAGCCCACAGTTAAATTTGATATAGCGATAAAGTTCTTGAGATAACAAGTGAAGTTTCATCCAATAAAAATAAAGCTATATTTAGCTATTTTTATAGGATAAGATTTACAAACTAGCTCACAGTCCAACTGATGGTAAGTGATTGCTGTGGCCCACAGACATCTACATCTGTCCTCAATTAAGAATGAAGGTTCAGATGCGTTATCTCAGAGCAATCACCGTGATAGATGTGATAAAATACGCAAAGAGATGCAACATCTCTTCTCAGTGCCTGTGAGTCAAGCCGATCAAAAAGAGCTCGGTCGCCGACGATTCGAACCGCTCTGCGCTGTATGCGGACAGTAGAAGGAGCTGCCGCTAATTTTCGAAAACTTCTACTTCGTTATTGTTTTCAGAATCACGCTTTAAGCGATTCAAATTTTTCTTCGTCGCTATTCCAATAGAAAACAAAAGATGGAATGTCTAGTTCTCTACACTCACCATATTGTAGTGGTAGAGCCATGCTGCAGCTATATTAGTGGTATAGTTGCAGCACGAATGGGTTGGCACGACCGGGGAAGAACCACGCTCTCACAGAATACCATCGTAAAATAGCAGCTTTAGGCTACTGTATTTCGTATGGAGTTTGTAGATAACCGGAGCCCCTTTTTTACTGGATACCATGCATTCCATCTTAGTCCTCAGGGACGACAACGCATCTGATTTTGATTCTTAATCGAGGATAGATGTGGATTTCTATTGGTCACAGAATCTATTAATAAAAAAGTAACAAAGAACAATATACGCGTTTCACTGTTAACCTCTTAGAGGTTAGAAGGACTTTAAGAGGACAACTCTTCTAATTTCTAAAAGAGAATTTCCATTTTGAGTAACAATTTATAAAAAAATAATTAATCTTTTATTTATATTTCATTAAAACGGTTATTTGAGGTCATGAACAATGATACATTTAAAAACTTTGGCAGGAGCTCACCTCTTTCAAAACGGTGACGAATGAGGGAAAAGCCACAGGGTCTAGTCCCATGTTATTTTAAATTCGGTGTGCGTGTTTAGGGATTACATTAGCAATTTCGTTCCTACCTTTCAAAGGATTTTAAATATAAAGTGAAAGCTTTGAAAAACACGAAATTTTTTGTCAAACAATTTAAGTCAATCTATATAAAATGGTATTACATTGTTATAAAAATGGTTCAGTGCGTGAAATCGCAGTAATCCCAGTGATTTTCCTAAATTGAACCCGAGATGCAAGTCGCAGGGCTGAAGGGATACATCATTCATTGTGCTTAGGGATTCTATTATGCTCATTTTTGCCTCGTCATCTCGAAGGTTACAGCTGAAATTCAGTTATAGCTCTCTGAGCAATATTATTCACTGAGCTAGGACCCATTTGTTAAACTGTAACACATGTACTTTTAGATTTTAATGCTATCTAACTTTTTTTTAATATGTTTCTTGGTACCTAGTTTAGTCACTGAATTTACACTCTGCCGTTATATTACGGTCGTAGCACGAACGGGTCGGCTCGATCAGGGTATGACCACGCTCTAATAGAATACCAGCGTAAAATAGCAGCTTAATGCTGCCGTGATTCGTATGGTGAGAGTAGAGAACCCTTCTTACTGGGAACGAAGCATTTCATCTTAGTCCTTAGGGGTAATGACGCATCTGCATTTTGATATTTAATCGAGGATAATTCCTAGAATTTTCCGTAACGGTTATGAATTTTCTCATAAATGTTTTAATATAATTTGATGTAGACCGTATACAAAACCCAACCGAATAAAAACAGTATACTTATAAAAAGTTATGTTGAAAATGGTTATAAATCACACTTATCAGACATTGAATTTACTCTCAATGACATCTTATCCCTTTTCCATTTTAAGATACAACTCTAGATGTGTTGATACACACGAGAAATAAGATTGAATATTACTCACTAAGTAGATTTAAATAAAATTTAGAAAATGAGTCGAGCATCGTCTCGGGCGGATTTTTCAGATGGTTTTCTAAATTAAAGCAGAACATTTTTCATTAAAAGATATTGACATAATAGCAAATGTTCACCACTCGGCGGTTATTTTCTTGTTCGTGATACTTTAAATTGGACAACATGTTCACAGAGCACGTTAAATGATAGCATCGTTCGATCTTGTCCAATACGCTCAAATACGCTTCATGTCGTCTACCACAGATAATCCACATATAAATCTTCTACTATCGGATATGCATAGAGCGACTGAGTGCCTCTGTGTTTGCATGACCTGAGGCTAAAACGTAGTGATTTTAATATTCTCTTTGGTCTGCGCTTTTAAACTTGTGGAAATAAAACGTATTATACGACATTAACGAAGCATTATTGCCAAAATCGATCAAATAACCTAATTACATTTTGGATATATAATAGCAAATACAGAACGTAATATTTAAGGACGATTTTTAAATTGTGATATTTAATAAAACGCTATTTTATACAACAAAGCTTTTCATGTATTGTGACGGCCTCATAGATTCTCTTTTATCGATTGCAATCCATTCAATTTAAAGGAACATTAGAAGCAAGTTTAAATAATATCGAATAAGATTATTCTAAAAGAAAAGGCCAAGTGCGAGTCGGACTCGCGCGTGTAGGGTTCCGTACCATCGTACAAGATGTAATACTATG
Source organism: Parnassius mnemosyne (assembly GCA_963668995.1). Lineage (NCBI taxonomy): Eukaryota > Metazoa > Arthropoda > Insecta > Lepidoptera > Papilionidae > Parnassius > Parnassius mnemosyne. The sequence continues at coordinate 43,007,411 of CAVLGL010000115.1, read as the reverse complement.
TACTATATTAAACTGTACACGTTTCTAGTAGGGGAGCCCCCTTTAATTTTTAATTTATTTTTATTTCTATTATTTGTTGTTATAGCGGCAACAGAAACACACATTCTGTAAAAATTCAACTGTCTACCTATTACGGATCATGAGATACAGCCCGCTGACAGATAAGACGGACGGACGGTAATATGGTCCCGTCGGTTACCCTTCGGGTACGTGGCTACCGTGACCAACTTCGGTCACGGTAGCCAATCCCGACTGATACTAGTTATCTCCGCAGGAAAGTATTATAGTGCACGAGTGTGTGCACAAACACAGATGCACTCTGTATTCATGTGTATTCCTCATCACGAGATCAAGCACAAAACGATCAATCCAAAGGCTTTACGTGCTTTATATAACACACAACCAACTTTGTGACTCCGGGCTGAGAAATTTTTGTCAGATAAACTCAATAATAGTTTGGTGATAACGGACTTTTTTACTGACTCGTGCAGAAGAAGAAGAAGATACTAAAGAAGGAATTGCTAACTCCAAAAGACATTGCTAAAACTCGCCTAAGAACCAACATATATTTAACAATTACCAAAATTCTTATTCTTAATTTGTATTAGACAACATTCATTAGATAGTAACGGACACTTCTGAATTGTGAAATCAAAATAAAAAGGACTTTTTCGATTTTGAACTTTGTACTTATTTTTTTAATACTAATGTGCTGCGTTTATGGCCTCCTGTGATTTGGCCAATCGCACAATACCTTCACTCACATATTTCAAAAGTTGTCATAAACTCAAATATATTAGGAAAACGTTTTTATTTTAAAATATATCTCATATTAATATATGCCACAAGGAACTGGGGTAGAGTGAAATCATCTGTTTTCATTTAATACTAGCTGTTCCCAGCGACTTTGCCCACGTGGAGTTATTTTTGGCGGAACCATAAAATAAAAGCAGCCCAAGTTACTCCTTATAACATCAGCTATCTGCCAGTGTGTATAAATATTGACAAATATTGACATTAATATTTATAGAATACTAACTATAATATAATATTTATAGAGATTATTTATATAGAGAATTATTTACCCTTATAAACAATGAATTTAATAAAACATTCACTTCTATAACATTCTCCAGAAACAGTCGCAAGGCATTTAATGAGTGGGCGACAGTAGGAATTCATAAAAGCAGACGAAGGTTATATGAACTTTACCATGAAAGATCGTATAATCTTTCCGATGCTTTTAAAGAATATGTAAAAAATTATTCTAAAATGTTTAAAAGAGTTTGCTCCACAGCCAAATCATTACATATTAGTAACAAAATTAAGACGGCTAAGAATAAAATTAAAATGACGTGGAGTATAATTAACAGCGAAACCGGTAAAGAGAAATCTCGTAACTCAAACTATCAATTAAAAATTAATAATGAATTGACTAAATCAAATCAAGAAGTTGCAGCGGTGTTTGAGAAATATTTCACTGATGTTCCTATCTTGACAACAGAGTTATTGAATACTTCTCCAACTGTCGCCGAGTCATTACTTAAACAGAATGTTAATACCTGTTAAAAAGAATTTAGATTTGAAAAAGTATTACCGCATAATATTGTAAAATACTTCAAAACCATTGTTGTAAAGAAAACCGCAGATTTGTGGGGGATTTCCGTTACAGTGATTTCATCCATAATAGATTTAATTGCACCTCTTCTTGCTATTATTTTTAATACTTGTATCGATTCTGGTGTGTTTCCTGATTTAATGAAGTATAGTAAAGTAATACCTTTATTTAAATCTGGTAGTACATTGGACCCCGCTAATTATAGACCTATTTCTGTACTAACAACGCTCAGTAAAATTTTTGAAAAATAATTTTGGATCAATTGTTAATTTTTTTTAATACAAATAAATTACTTCATAAAAATCAATTTGGTTTTACAAAGGGTCGCTCGACGTCTGACGCCGGTGTTGAGCTTATGAAATATATTTTTAATGCCTGGGAGAATTCCCAAGATGCCTTAGGTATTTTCTGTGACCTTTCCAAGGCTTTCGATTGTGTTCATCATGATACATTAATCAGGAAACTACAACATTACGGTGTAAAAAATTTGGCGCTTAAACTTATTCATATTTAAGTAACAGAACTCAAAAAGTCGTCATCAATGGTAAATATTCCTCCGGATCGGTAGTATCAATGGGCGTTCCTCAGGGCTCGATTCTTGGCCCATTCCTGTTATTAATCTATATTAATGACTTACCTTATCTTGTAGGGGACAATCACGATATAGTATTATTTGCTGACGATACCTCTTTAATTTTCAAACTGAAACGGCAATCAATTAAATATGACGATGTAAATAATGCTCTATCGAAACTAGTACATTGGTTTAACGCCAACAATTTGCTCTTAAACGGCAATAAGACAAAATGTATTAAATTTACAATACCTAATGTAAAACATTCGAAAACCAATGTGCTCTTATATGGGGAGGAGTTTAGTCTTGTGGATACCACTGTGTTTCTTGGTATTACTATTGACGCGAAACTTCAATGGGCCCCCCATATATCTAAATTAGCAAGCAGACTTAGATCTGCAGCATGTGCTGTAAGAAAGATTAGAAGTCTCACAGATGTTCAGACAGCTAGGTTAGTGTATTTTAGTTACTTTCATAGCGTAATGTCTTGTGGAATTTTGCTATGGGGTAATGCGGCTGATATTGAAGCTATATTTGTTTTGCAAAAGAGAACCGTACGGGCGATTTATAATCTAAATTGTAAAAAAGTCCCTCAGCGAAAAATTTAAAGAAATAAACATATTAACTTTGGCATCGCATTATATTTATGAAAATTTAATGTATGTACATAAAAACATAAATAGCTTTAATAAGAATAAGGATGTTCATACCTTAAACACTAGGAACAAACATAAGCTTGTAATACCAGTTACTAGACTCCACAGAATTAGTAATTCATTTATGGTGCAATGTATACGCTTTTACAACAAAATCCCAGAACATGTTCAAAGTTTGTCAATAAACAAGTTTAAAAGTTTTATTAAAGAAAAACTGTACAAAAAGGGTTATTATAATATCAAGGAATACATGAATGAAAATAACCCCTGGAAATAAGGTGATCGCCGCTATGCTGGTTCTATGAAAATTCTTTAAATTTGTAAAAACAAAATAATTGTTAAGTGAAATTATGTTTAAAAAAAAGTCCCGCTGGGTTTCTTGCTGGTTCTTCTCAGGACAGAGAAATTTTCCGAACCAGTGGTAAATAAAATAATGACTTTCAATAAGTATTATGTAATAATCCATATTGAATAAAAATCATTCTATTCTATTCTATTCTATTCTAACGTCACTCAATTTTTTTGCCTTCCCGGCACCCCTCCACTAACACTTAAACTTTATGGTATGGTATTAAAGTTCAAATTGCCTTTTAAGTATTATTACGAATATTTTGTATGGGAATATAGAAAAGTGTTGTTTTTAAACTTATTCAGGCAATTTTTTAAATTTTTCTCTCCGTAAGAACCATCTTCGTACTTCAAGGAATATTATAAAAAAAGAATTAGCGAAAGCGGTTCAGCTATTCTCGAGATTTTCGCTTAGCAACACATTTAGCGATTCATTTTTATATTATAGAGATAACAATACTATTGTAGTCTCATTGGCCAAATCAGCATTGTGCCACGCAAAAAAAAGTCAATAACGTTGACAGATGACAACACGTCAAAATAAATAGACGTCAGACGTGCGATCGTTTTGGTTTCGTTTGAAAAAATATAAATGCACTAAGCAGTTGGTTTGTTATGCAATAAGTTTTTATAAATTACGACTCGGCTTGAACAACGGATATCGACACTCTTCTTTAGCGACCTCCCTTCCTTGATTAACGGACTATAACCAAATGAGACTGTATAAGTTGTATTTATTTGGTATGAATAAAATAAATACCTAATCACAACCTCAGTTTTATTTACTGTATAAATGCTAGGCTTAGACTGAACTGCTTACATTAGCAATAGCATAGCAATGTTTCATAAAAATAAAACATAACCTCAAAATCTCTATGATAACTGCTAATATCTAAGTTTTCAAAAATGTCCGTCAGGAGTTATTGTTTTTACAAACAACTATTTGAAATTTCGGACTTAAAAAGGTATTTTTTTTTCACTGTTGGTTCTTAGGCGTACATTGTATGGACGCAGAACAATGTCCTTTAAGTGATGATTTATCATGTGCTAATAAATGAAAGCAAACAAACCTGCACATAACTATTTAAGCTACATATTAAACGAACATATTATTTTGAACATATATGCTCATTCTAAATATTTTCCCAAGTAAAACTTTTGAACTGCAAAAGGAGTAACTAGTTGACAAAAAAAAAATACAGGCATTATCAGTTGTCTCAACTGCCTGTCTGCTAATATATAATAATAACAATAAATATGGTTAGTTCTTTTAATATATCCTGTGATGGTGATCGGTTTATCCTAGTTCCAGTACCTGTTATTGAAGACTAATTTTTGGAAGTAATTGGAAGTAAAGACTAGAAATGAGTTGGGGGGGTGACTTGAAATTTAGCCCAAGTCAGTTTGAATAGCCTATCATGTAAAAGAAGGATGTCACGGGGGTCACGGTTGAATAGGGGCAACAAGTTCTCATTACAATCCCAGGGGGTCAAAAATGGCCATAAACCCAAAAATTGGGGGTGGCTCGAACTTTAGGCATAGTCAGTTTGAATAGCCTATTATGTAGATTATGTCATGGGAGCCATGGTTGAATAGGGACAAAAAGTCCTCGTTACACTCCTAGGGGGTCAAAATGGCCAAAAACCAAAAAATTTAAAATTCTTATTTCGGCTACAACTCCGCCTCCTTCGGAGGTTCTTACACAGTCTTTACTTCCCGCATTCCACTTTTGAAAATTAGAAATAATTTATAGCGATCTGTGTCACGAGCAATTCTCCATATATTAAGTCTTTCTCAGCTGATGAGGAAATTATTTAATTAGTTTAACACACTTCAGTTTAGGACAAGATCGTTAAGTTATATTGAGAAATTCAATCCATTTACGAGTATAAATTTTAACCCAATAGACGATTGAATATTATACACTTAGTGAAATGAGTCAAATGAAATACCGAGTTTATACCAATAAGTATTTACATTTTGGTAGAAGCTCGGTTACCAACAAGTTAACTTGATATTTGCTTTCCAATGTATTTAAATAGTTGACATACAACAGCATACAACAGTATTAAGCAAACGGGGCTTCTTTGCAAAACTATTCCATGTCACAAGTCACATTAAATCACTTTTAGAGTCATTGTAGTAAGTATACATCCAGATCTTTTCAGGAATATGAAAGCAGGTAAGAATTTAAGGGATAATATTCCCTTACTCATTTCATTGGACAGTTTTTTGGTTAGTGTAAAGCCAATACATATACCCATGATGATGTAAATCAACATTCTGCGATTAAATCAATTGCCAAAGCTTCGTCCGTCAGCAGCCAGTACAGCTTAAGTTGACATTTTGAGAAAAACGTTCAGAATCGAATGAGCACTTAATTAGATTAACATAGGATTTGCCTTAACTATCATTTTGAATTGAATTGAATAAACGGGCTGTTTTCCACAACTCCACGTCTAAGCGCGTATTTTGCTTGTGGGAAAGAATGATGTATTTATTCAAGCAGTGATCTCCCCGAAGAAGTTCAAAAGTCCTTTGATGTTGCAAGCAACTTCGGGGAGTGATCCAGGCGTGCCGAGATGTTTATCCCTGTATACAGCGACTTCCGGACACGTCAGCAACACGTGGGCCGCTGTTTCTTCCTCCCTCACACATACCCTGCACAGGGGGACTGTCCGTAACACCTATGGTAAATAAATGTTTGTTAAAGTTGCCGTGTCCTGTCATAGCACTTGTTATTATTCTGATCTGCGGCTTGTTCAGTCTCGTCTTAATTATCATACTTGACAAGCTAAATGAAGATTGCAGTATCAAACATCTGGCACCTATGAGACTGTTGTATATCGCCGGTCTTGGTACTTAACGTTTAGAGTAAACGGAGGGTTCGCCGTATTTAACAAATTATTTTACATTATATTGTATTTATAGCGTAGCGGCTGTGTAAGAATGTCTACTAACCCATAACATCCATGGTTCTCGAAGGAGGTTAAAAGGGGGCAACAGCGCTTACCTAATAATAACTAAAGAAAACTATGGTTGCCAATCCGCTTGTCGAGAGTGGTAACTAAGGAAAATATCCTCTCTATAGGGCAATCTATGGGGGAGGCATATGTTCAGGAGTGGACTTTAGTCTGTAGCTGTAACGGTAGCGGTATTATACGTCACTCAATAATGTTTCTAAAAAGCAAATTTATTTAAAAATAGAACTCCATAAGCCAATTGCTCAATATTAAAAAAAAACATAGTTCTATTAGTTTAGTTTAAAGAAATTTAAAAATGGAACGCACCCGGTTCCATTTTTAAATTTCGAGCATCTCAAAACTTATTGAGTTACCTACGTATACAACACCATCCTCTTGTTGCAGACGCATACGTAAGAAACGATTTGAGTAATCGTTCGTAATGCGTACTGCGATGGACTGGAATAATTTGCCAGCATTTTTGCCTTTACATCCGATTACAATGTCGGTGACTTCAAGGCAAGAGCGAATAGTCTTTTGTTAAGCTTTACTTAATTTTAATGCATTTTAACATCTTCGGCTACATCACCAATTATTATCACTGGCCAAAATAGTTACAAAATACAAAAGACGCATATTATTACAGGTCGGCTCCTCCGGGAAAGGACCGCGATTTCACAGAATGCCAGTAGCTCGTTTTCGTATGGTGTGTGTAAATATCCAGTGACCCCTTTTAATGGATGCGAGATATTCCATCTTAGTCTTCAGGGGTAAGAACGCATCTGCGTTTTGATTCTTAGTCAAGGAAAAATGTAAATGTCAATGGGCCATAGTATCTCCCTTACCATCTGGTGGACTGTGTGCTTGTTTGTCGCACTTATTCTACGAAAAAACTTTCCAGCAGCATAACTTCATAACCTATACCAAGCACTTGTTCACGTCGTGATAACTTATTTCTAGATCAGTAAATATATTGTGTTTGAGCGGTGAGGCTTTTGTAACACAATAAGAAACGGGGAAAACAAATAGAAGCATTGAAGTTTTAAAGTTAATTTAAATCAACAATCTCGTTATTAGTAGAGTTACTTCGAAAGTTTTCCAATATTGTAGAAAAACACAGGACAGAAATTAAAGACTAACGCAAAACTACAAAAAATGTGGTTTAGGACACTCGTACAATGACTTACGTCCACGAAATTTTTTTTCAGTTTTCTTAAAATAGCAAAATAATATGAGATAGATTGATTAAATTTTCTTGAAATAAATCTTGGCAAATACCCCCCAAATGGATATAGTTACTAAGAGACGGCCCCCAGTCCCCGGCGGCCCCACTATTCCTGGCTACGGTGACGACCATGGTAACGGCGGGGCAGGGGGTGCTAAGAATCTCCGGTGGAGGTTCGGTTGCCACCTACGACGACTCGACCTAGCAACATACAACGCACGCACCCTGAGGACAGACGAAAAGATTGTGGAGCTGGAAGAAGAGATAGACAACTTACGCTGGCATATTATAGGATTAACCGAAGTCCGAAGAGAGGGGGAGGACACGGTAATCCTCGAATCCGGCAACTTGCTCTATCACCGGGAGGGCGACCATCTGTCCCAAGGAGGTGTCGGATTTATCGTCCACAAGTCTCTCGTTAACAACGTTGTAAAGATTGAGAGTGTGTCGACGAGGGTTGCGTACCTTATACTCAGAATCACCAACACTTTTAAATACTTGATTATAATAATAATAAGAGATTTTTTATTACAATATTTTAAAAGCACAGAATAAATAATAATAGTACGTACTAAAAGTAAGGTAGTATCAATTTTTTGTCAGGGGTGACATTTTCATGGTTTTCTAGGGTGCTGAAGCCGATAGTGCTGTCGAAATGTAAATCCAATGTGGCGGTTGCAATAGATATCAATTTTTCATCATGGGTGTCATTTTCATGGTTATCGAGGGTGTTGAAGCCGATAGTGCTGCCGAAATGTAAATCCAAGATGGTGGCTGCAATTGATATCAATTTTTTCATCATGAGTGTCATTTTCATGGGTATCGAGAGTGTTGAAGCCGATAGTGCTGTAGAAATGTATATCCAAGATGGCGGCTGAAGTAGGTACCAATTTTTTCATCATTTGTATCATTTTCATGGTTTTCGAGGGTGTTGAAGCCGATAGTGCTGTCGAAGTGTAAATCCAAGATGGCGGCTGAAGTAGGTACCAATTTTTCATCATGGGTGTCATTTTCATGGGTATCGAGAGTGTTGAAGCCGATAGTGCTGTAGAAATGTATATCCGAGATGGAGGCTGAAGTAGGTACCAATTTTTTCATCATGGGTATCATTTTCATGGTTTTCGAGGGTGTTGAAGCCGATAGTGCTGTCGAAGTGTAAATCCAAGATGGCGGCTGCAATAGATATCAATTTTTTCATCATGGGTGTCATTTTCAAGATTTTCGAGGGTGATGAAGCCGATAGTGCTGTCGAAATGTAAATCAAAGATGGCGGCTAAATTATGTACCAATTTTTTCATCATGGGTGTCATTTCAAGGTTTTCGAGGGTGATGAAGCAGATAGTGCTGTCGAAATGTAAATCCAGGATGGCGGCTGAATTAGGTACTTTTTTTTCATCATGGGTGTCATTTTCATGGTTTTCGAGGGTGTTGAAGCCGATAGTGCTGTAGAAATGTAAATCCAAGGTGGCGGCTGCAATAGGTATAAATTTTTCATTATGGGTGTCATTTTCATGGTTTTCGAGGGTGGTGAAGTGCTGTCGAAATGTAAATCCAAGAAGGAAGCTGCACTAGATATAAATTTTTCCATCATGGGTGTCACTCTCATGTTTTTCGTGGGTGTTCAAGCCGATAGTGCTGTTAAAAGGTAAATCCAAGGTGACGGCTGCAATAGATACCAATTCGTTCATCATGGGTGTCATTTTCATTGGTATCGAGGGTGTTGAAGCCGATAGTGCTGTAGAAATGTAAATCCAAGATGGCGGCTGAAATAGGTACCAATTTTTTCATCATGGGTGTCATTTTCATGGTTTTCGTGGGTGTTGAAGCCGATAGTGCCGTCGAAAGGTAAATCCAAAGTGGCGGCTGCAATAAATACCAATTTTTTCATCATGGGTGTCGTTTTCATGGGTATCGAGGGTGTTGAAGCCGATAGTGCTGTAGAACTGTAAATCCAAGATGGCGGCTGAAGTAGGTACCAATTTTTTCATCATAGGTGTCATTTTCATGGTTATCGAGGGTGTTGAAGCCGATAGTGCTGCCGAAATGTAAATCCAAGATGGTGGTTGCAATTGATATCAATTTTTTCATCATGAGTGTCATTTTCATGGGTATCGAGAGTGTTGAAGCCGATAGTGCTGTAGAAATGTATATCCAAGATGGCGGCTGAAGTAGGTACCAATTTTTTCATCGTGGGTGTCATTTTCATAGTTTTCGAGGGTGTTGAAGCCGATAGTGCTGTCGAATTGTAAATCCAAGATGGCGGCTAAATTAGGTACCAATTTTTTCATCATGGGTGTCATTTTCAAGATTTTCGAGGGTGATGAAGCAGACAGTGCTGTCGAAATGTAAATCCAGGATGGCGGCTAAATTAGGTACTTGTTTTTCATCATGGGTGTCATTTTCATGGTTTTCGAGGGTGTTGAAGACGATAGTGCTGTAGAAATGTAAATCCAAGGTGGCGGCTGCAATAGGTATAAATTTTTCATTATGGGTGTCATTTTCATGGTTTTCGAGGGTGGTGAAGCCGATAGTGCTGTCGAAATGTAAATCCAAGAAGGAAGCTGCACTAGATATAAATTTTTCCATCATGGGTGTCATTCTCATGGTTTTCGTGGGTGATCAAGCCGATAGTGCTGTTGAAAGGTAAATCCAAGGTGACAGCTGCAATAGATACCAATTCTTTCATCATGGGTGTCATTTTCATTGGTATCGAGGGTGTTGAAGCCGATAGTGCTGTAGAAATGTAAATCCAAGATGGCGGCTGAAACAGGTACCAATTTTTTCATCATGGGTGTCATTTTCATGGTTTTCGTGGGTGTTGAAGCCGATAGTGCCGTCGAAATGTAAATCCAAAGTGGCGGCTGCAATAGATACCAATTTTTTCATCATGGGTGTCATTTTCATGGGTATCGAGGGTGTTGAAGCCGATAGTGCTGTAGAACTGTAAATCCAAGATGGCGGCTGAAGTAGGTACCAATTTTTTCATCATGGGTGTCATTTTCATGGTTTTCGAGGGTGTTGAAGCCGATAGTGCTGTCGAAATGTAAATCCAAGATGGCGGCTAAATTAGGTACCAATTTTTTCATCATGGGTGTCATTTTCAAGGATTTTGAGGGTGATGAAGCAGATAGTGCTGTCGAAATGTAAATCCAGGATGGCGGCTGAATTAGGTACTTTTTTTTCATCATGGGTGTCATTTTCATGGTTTTCGAGGGTGTTGAAGCCGATAGTGCTGTAGAAATGTAAATCCAAGGTGGCGGCTGCAAAAGGTATAAATTTTTTCATTATGGGTGTCATTTTCATGGTTTTCGAGGGTGGTGAAGCCGATAGTGCTGTCGAAATGTAAATCCAAGAAGGAAGCTGCACTAGATATAAATTTTTCCATCATGGGTGTCATTCTCATGGGTTTCGTGGGTGTTCAAGCCGATAGTGCTGTTGAAAGGTAAATCCAAGGTGACGGCTGCAATAGATACCAATTTTTTCATCATGGGTGTCATTTTCATTGGTATCGAGGGTGTTGAAGCCGATAGTGCTGTAGAAATGTAAATCCAAGATGGCGGCTGAAGTAGGTACCAATTTTTTCATCATGGGTGTAATTTTCATGGTTTTCGTGGGTGTTGAAGTCGATAGTGCCGTCGAAAGGTAAATCCAAAGTGGCGGCTGCAATAGATACCAATTTTTTCATCATTGGTGTCATTTTCATGGGTATCGAGGGTGTTGAAGTCGATAGTGCTGTAGAACTGTAAATCCAAGATGGCGGCTGAAGTAGGTACCAATTTTTTAAATGAAACTAATTTTACGGATTTTATCGCGTATATTAACTTATTTTACATTCCCGACGTTTCAAGCACTTTACAGCACCCATGGTCACGGGGGGGACTGAGGTGTATGAAATTGGGACGACATTGGGCCTCTAACTCATTTTGGTATTTGGGGCTGTACTGCCATATGTCAGAGGTGTCACTGACAAGATTGGCTACATCTTGAAGCGTGCTTCCATTAAAACATATTTCAAGCCGCCGAAGAAGATTAGTCAGTTTTTACCATCGGTCAAGTGTAATATTCCTCTGCAAGATGCAGGAGTGTGCTGTCGAAATATTTAAATAAAGTACTTTGAAAAAATTCCGTGTAATCATGCTGTACGTAATTTTGTTAATGCTAAGGCATACTCAATCGGATTTACCAATATTTATTTATATTAACTATTAAATCTAAAGAAAGAAAGAAAAGTTTAGATAATCTTGTAATGGGAGTTACTCCTATTGACAAAAAAAGAAAACCAAAAACGAATACTTACGTATGAATAGAAGCTTTTAATCAAAAGCCCATGTAACTGGTGTGTTTGTTAAAATTTAGGCTAAATGTGGCTGTACAACCGAGAGGAAAAGTGTGTTGGCAAAGTGCTAGCAGAAATTGAAATACGAGGCTTATCTTCTGACAGTTAGTTGAAGATATATGATTTAAGTTGGTAGAAAAAAGTTTCTTGGAACCTTTATTATTTCACGGTTTTGCTTGATATTATTTGTACTATGTCATTCTGATTGTTTTTCACTGTTGCGTAATTTTTTACAAAATACTGTTGTTATTATAGGCGACCGCTCAGACCCGTCCAACTACAGGCCTATTGCCATCACCTCCTTGTTCTCCAAAATAATGGAATCCATTATAAACTGCCAGCTCATGAGGTACCTTGAGGATCATTAGCTGATTAGTGACGGCCAGTATGGTTTTCTAGTCTATCTGACTCATAGATGGGCGGAGGCAGTAGAGTCCAAGGGGGAGGCATTGACCATTAGTTTGGACATAGCGAAGGCCTTCGATCGGTTCTGGCACAAAGCGCTTCTTTCGAAGCTTCCTTCCTATGGGCTTCCCGAGAAATTATGCAAATGGATCACCAGTTTCCTTGCTAATCGGAGCATCAAGGTCGTAGTAGACGGTGCATGCTCTGATTTCAAGCCTATCAATGCTGGTGTTCCACAAGGCCGCGTGCTATCACCAACGCTGTTTCAGAACAATGATATGTTGCTAACTGGTAGCATTCATTGCTATGCAGACGACAGCACTGGTGATGCCTTATATACCGGCCGTGCCAATATTTCTCGGGAAAACGTCGCTGAGTACCGGGACAAACTTGTGTCTGAAGTCGAGTCTTTGCTTAACAAAGTCTCGGATTGGGGCCGATTAAATCTAGTCCAGTACAATCCCCAGAAGATACAAGTTTGCGCGTTTACCGCTAAAAAGAATCCCTTTGTCGTATCTCCTCAGATTCAAGGCACTCCCCTTGCTGCCTCAGCTAGTATCGGAATCCTTGGCGTCGACATATCGAATAGTGTGCAGTTTCGTGGTCACTTGGAGGGGAAGGCCAAATTGGCCTCTAAAAAGCTTGACATGCTCAGCAGAGCGAGACAGTATTTCATGCCGGCACATCGCTTGCAACTTTACAAAGCGCAAGTTCGGCCCCACATGGAATACTGTTATTATCTCTGGGCCGGGCACCCCAGTGCCAGCTCCTTCCACTTGACCGCATCCAGCGTAGAGCGGTTCGAATCGTCGACGACCGAGTTCTTTCTGATCGGCTCGATACACTGGCACTGCGTAGAGATGTTGCATCTCTTTGCGTACTTTATCGCATCTATCCCGGGGAGTGCTCTGAGGAATTGTTCGGACTAATTCCAGCCGCTCAATTTCACCATCGTACATCGCGACAAAACTCGCGTTACCATCCATACCATCTGGATGATTGGCGGTCCACCACTGTGCGATTTAGAAGAAGTTTTCTCCCTCGCACAACTTCCTAGTGGAATCAATTACCACCAGCGAATTTTCCGGACCGATACGACTTAGGAACATTCAAGAAAAGAGCTTACACCTTTCTAAAAGGCCAGCAACGCATCTGCAATTCCCCTGATGTTGCGGTTGTTCATGGGCGGCGGTAGTCACTTACCATCAGGTGAGCCGCATGTTTGTTTGCCCCCTCTTCTATTAAAAAAAATGTTACAACTAAAGTTCTTCGCTGCATCTGTCTGTATGTATGTTCGTGCTGATCTCAGAAACTATTATAGGGATTTTCATTCGACTTCCACCAAGGCTTAAGTATATAATTTATGACATATTTATGTTTGAAAATTGGCTAATGTTGAGATAATATTTATCGATTTATTTGACAAGGCAAACCGACTCTTCGCTACGTTAACCGATGAAAATAAATAAATGATGATATTGCATGAAAATAAATGTATGGTGTAATTTACCTTGCAGAGCCATGCTGCGGCTATATTTAGTTTGTAGCACGAACGTGTTTGGCTCGATCGGGCTAGAATTTTTAGCCAGTCTCAAAACAACGACCACGCTCTCACAGAACTCCAACGTAAAATAGTAGTTTAATATTGCTGTTTCGTATGGTGAGTGTAGAGAACTGGAGACCCTTTTTAGTGGAAACGGGGCATTCCATCTTAGTCCTCAGGGGTGATAATGAACATTTTCATTCTCAGCCGAGGATAAATGTACATTTCTATGGGCCACAGCGACCACTTACAATCAGGTAGACTGTGTGCTCGTTTGTTCAACGCAATCCATATAAAAAAATATTTTCTAAGAGTTCAAAGACCATTTCGCGACGCAACCTTATTCCAAAAAAATTGTTTTAGTATGAACCTACTATGCTCATAGACCCAATACTATATTTAGTCCGTGTTTTGGACTAAGGTCGTATAAGTCTATCTATTAAGGTAAACACATTCATTCATTCATTGCAGCCGACCACTGCTGATTAAAGGTCTCCTCATAGACCGGCTTAAGTCTCCTAAGGAGGACGTTTCACATAGTTGTCACACTTATCAGGCGAGTTGGCAAACGCAGTTTTTTTCTAGTTGTTATTATGAAGACGCCGTTGCCAATATTGTGGTTTGTTTCCTTCATCACCTCTTACTACATCCACGGCATGATATTTGGTAATGGATGTTTCTACACCACCCATACACAGTTATGATTAACTCGCAATAACAAAAAAGAAAACCTTAAAAATACACGTAGCAAAACTTCAGTTTATGTGACTCTGTGTAACAAAGTACAAGTCCTAATTAAATAAACTAAAATTAATGCATATTTTTTGTGCATTTTATCTATATGTTTAAACAGTATTTATCACGATCCAAGGACAAGTACTTTAGAATTAACAAGTGTTTTTCGAATGGACAAATGACCCTGCGCGTCCTCCGCCGAGACACTATACTCGTTGTCCATGTACGCGGCTAGTGATAGCCCAGCGTTCAAGATGGTAATATCAGCAAGATTGGGATCAACATCCTATTTGAGACACTTAGTGTTAACGTGGGAAGCTGGATGCTGAACTCCGATGCAATTTATTCTTGCTAAATACTCAGAAACCAATTGTCTCATTTTATATTTATACTATAAATAATCAATTTCTATGAAAATGTATGTAGTGTGAAGAAGGCATAGATTCATTTGAATGTCTCTAGCTATTTTTATTTACCTAAAACCGAGATTCTAATGTATATACAAAAATGGTATGTAAATGTCATAAAACTTGGTATATTTCCGAACATTGAAACTTGTGTATCGACTACTATACTGGTAAAAGTCCGGTCTTGACCATCTATATACATTATATATACATTTATTCATATTTATTAGTATACAAATGTCATGTTAAAATTAGTCATCAAAAGACATAGACATGCATACAAGTACATACATACACATTCGAAATACTCTTCTTTTTTACTTTTTGGCGGTGGAAATAAATAATTGTTAATAATTCTGCTTTACAAAATTAGATAAAGCTGAAAGTTGAACAAATTGACTTACCGAATTGAAAATGTAATTTAATTAAATTTCACATACAATAGCCACAGGCGCTAAGTATACACGTGCTGGAACGTTTCGAATTCTTGAATCGAGAAAATTGCGGTGTCAGATAATTTATTAATTACATTTGAGTAATAACATTTAAGTAAATCTGTTCTTTCTAAAAAGAAAGCAAATGTTTACTCAAATGTAATTTGTGAATATTTTTTTATCGGATAAGGGTGACAAACAAGTACACAGTTCACCAGATGGTAAGTGGTTGCCGTGGTCCATAGATATCTTGATCTATCCTCGATTAAGAATCAAAATGCAGATATGTTGTCACCCGCGAGTACTAAGATGGAATGGCTCATTTCCAGTAAAACGGGTCTACAGTTCTCTACACTCACCATACGAAACAGCAGCGTTCAGCTGCTATTTTACGCTGGTATTGTGTGAAAGCGTGGTCCTTCTTCGGTCGAGTCGACCCATTCGTGCTACAACTCTCTACTCTATCACGTTTCAAATACGTTGTATTACGTAAATACGTAATTGTTTACAGCCCATGGTTAAATTTAATATAGCGATAAAGTTTTTGAGATATCAAGTGAAGTTTCATCCAGAGAAAATAAGCTATATTTAGCTATTTTCAAAGAATAAGATTTACAAACTAGCACACAGTCCAACTGATGGTAAGTGGTGGCCCATAGACATCTACATCTATCCTCAATTAAGAATGGAAGTTCAGATGCGTTATCTCCGACCAATCACCGGGATAGATGCGATAAAATACGCAAAGAGATGCAACATCTCTTCGCAGTGCCTGTGAGTCAAGCCGATCAGAAAGCGGTCGGTCGCCGACGATTCGATTGGATGATTTCGCGCTGGATGCAATCAAGTGGAAGGAGCTGCCACTAATTTTCGAAAATTTCTACTATTTGTGTGTTATTATTTTCAGAATCACGCTTTAAGCGATTCAAAGTTTTCTTCGTCGCTATTCCAATAGAAAACAAAAGATAGTATGTCTAGTTCTCTACACTCACTATATTGTATGAAAAAATATGGAAATGCCTAGCTTTTATACGCGGTAGAGCCATGCTGCAGCTATATTAGTGGTATAGTTGCAGCACGAAAGGGTTGGCACGACCGGGAAAGGACCACGCTCTCACAGAATACCTCTCACAGTATTTCGTATGGAGATTGTAGAGAACCGGAGCCCCTTTTTTACTGGATACCACGCATTCCATCTTAGTCCTCAGGGACGACAATGTATTTGATTTTGATTCTTAATCGAGGATAGATGTAGATGTCTGTTGGTCACAGAATCTATTAATAAAAAAGTAACAAAGAACAATATACGCGTTTCAATGTTAACCTTTGTCCTCTTCGAATTTCTAAAAAAGAATTTACATTTTGAGTAACAATTTATAAAAAAATAATTAATCTTTTATTTATATTTCATTAAAACGGTTATTTGAGGTCCTGAACAAGGATACATTTAAAAACTTTGGCAGGAGCTCACCTCTTTCAAAACGGTGACGAATGAGGGAAAAGCCACAGGGTCTGGTCCCATGTTATTTTAAATTCGGTGTGCGTGTTTAGGGATTACATTAGCAATTTCGTTCCTACCTTTCAAAGGATTTTAAATATAAAGTGAAAGCTTTGATAAAAACGAAATCTTTTGTCAAACAATTTAAGTCAATCTATATAAAATGGGATTACATTGTTATAAAAATGGTTCAGTGCGTGAAATCGCAGTAATCCCAGTGATTTTACTAAATTGAACCCGAGATGCAAGTCGCAGGGCTATAGGGATACATCATTCATTGTGCTTAGGGATTCTATTATGCTCATTTTTGCGTCGTCATCTCGAAGGTTACAGCTGAAATTCAGTTATGGCTCTCTGAGCAATATTATTCACTGAGCTAGGACCCATTTGTTAAACTGTAACACATGTACTTTTAGATTTTAACGCTATCTAACTTTTTTTTTAATATGTCTCTTGGTACCTAGTTTAGTCACTGAATTTACACTCTGCCGTTATATTACGGTTGTAGCACGAACGGGTCGCATCTGCATTTTGATATTTAATCGAGGATAATTTCTAGAATTTTCCGTAACGGTTATGAATTTTCTCATAAATGTTAAAATAATTTGATGTAGACCGTATACAAAACCCACCCGAATAAAAACAGTATACTTATAAAAAGTTATGTTGAAAATGGTTATAAATCACACTTATCAGACATTGAATTTACTCTCAATGACATCTTATCCCTTTTCCATTTTAAGATACAACTCTAGATGTGTTGATAGACACGAGAAATAAGATTGAATATCACTCACTAAGTAGATTTAAATAAAATTTAGAAACGGAGTCGAGCATCGTCTCGGGCGGATTTTTCAGATGGTTTTCTAAATTAAACCAGAACATTTTTCATTAAAAGATATTGACATAATAGCAAATGTTCACCACCCGGCGGTTATTTTCTTGTTCGTGATACTTTAAATTGGACATCATGTTCACAGAGCACGTTAAATGATAGCATCGTTCGATCTTGTCCAATACGCTCAAATACGCTTCATGTCGTCTACCACAGATAATCCACATATAAATCTTCTACTATCGTATATGCATAGAGCGACTGAGTGCCTCTGTGTTTGCATGACCTGAGCCTAAAACGTAGTGATTTTAATATTCTCTTTGGTCTGCGCTTTTAAACTTGTGGAAATAAAACGTATTATACGACATTAACGAAGCATTATTGCCAAAATCGATCAAATAACCTAATTACATTTTGGATATATAATAGCAAATACAGAACGTAATATTTAAGGACGATTTTTAAATTGTGATATTTAATAAAACGCTATTTTCTACAACAAAGCTTTTCATGTATTGTGACGGCCTCATAGATTCTCTTTTATCGATTGCGCTCCATTCAATTTAAAGGAACATTAGAAGCAAGTTTAAATAATATCGAATAAGATTATTCTAAAAGAAAAGGCCAAGTGCGAGTCGGACTCGCGCGTGAAGGGTTCCGTACCATCGTACAAGATTTAATACTATGTACTGTATTAAACTGTACACGTTTCTAGTAGGGGAGCCCCCTTTAATTTTTAATTTATTTTTATTTCTATTATTTGTTATTATAGCGGCAACAGAAACACACATTCTGTAAAAATTCAACTGTCTACCTATTACGGATCATGAGATACAGCCCGCTGACAGATAGACGGACGGACGGTAATATGGTCCCGTCGGTTACCCTTCGGGTACGTGGCTACCGTGACCAAATTCGGTCACGGTAGCCAATCCCAACTAAAAAATACTAAATCATCAATAAATTCCAAATTTTTTAGGTATAATCATTAATTTAGTTTTTTATTCTAAAATTATTTCTTATTTACCTCGCAGCAAGCTGATGTGAAGTTTGTGGGTCGTAATACTAAATAACTCGCACCTTTTACTTGGATAACAATGGACTGGAAATGATTAAGACAAGATTAGAGAAAAAGATTATACATTTAAGGGATGTTACAAATAAAATTCTTCGCTGCAACTGTCTGTATGTATGTTCGTGCTGATCTCAGAAACTATTATAGGGATTTTCATTCGCCTTCCACCAAGGCTTAAGTATATAATTTATGACATATTTATGTTTGAAAATTGGCTAATGTTGAGATAATATTTATCGATTTATTTGACAAGGCAAATCGACTCTTCGCTACGTTAACCGATGAAAATAAATAAATGATTATATTGCATGAAAATAAATGTATGGTGTAATTTTACGTTGTAAAGCCACGCTGCAGCTATGTTTAGTTTGTAGCACAAATGAGTTTGGCTTGACCGGGGTAGAATTTTTAGCCAGTCTCAAAAAAACGACCGCGCTCTCACAGAACACCAACGTAAAATAGTAGTTTAATACTGCTGTGTTTCGTATGGTGAGTGTAGAGAACTTGAGACCCTTTTTACTGGAAATTTTATATTACTAAACAATAATTGTATTCCAAATTTGAAGCTTCTATGTCTGCTAGAAGTGCCTTAGAGTTTTAATAATCAGTCAGTCAGTGAGTGACAAAATTAAGAAACTTTGACTAGTTATAATTCTTAAACAATTGCTTCAAATTTAATTAAATTTAAAATATACCGAGTTTATACAATGCCTACTTGGCTACTGAAATTCAGGCTTCTAGTTTTATCCACAACGAAGTTCTAGGGTTACTAAAATGGCCTGAACTGCTTCCAGAAAATGATGGTACAGCCGTGCCCCCAGATCATCCATAGACATAGACATAGACAAGTACATACATACACATTCGAAATACTCTTCTTTTTTACTTCTGGGCCGGTGGAAACAAATAATTGTTAATAATTCTACTTTACAAGATTAGATAAAGCTGGAAGTTGAACAAATTGACTTACCGAATTGAAAATGTAATTTAATTAAATTTCACATACAATAGAGCCACAGGCGCTAAGTATACACGTGCTGGAACGTTTCGAATTCTTGAATCGAGAAAATTGCGGTGTCAGATAATTTATTAATTACATTTGAGTAATTACATTTAAGTAAAT
This sequence comes from Parnassius mnemosyne, assembly GCA_963668995.1. NCBI lineage: Eukaryota > Metazoa > Arthropoda > Insecta > Lepidoptera > Papilionidae > Parnassius > Parnassius mnemosyne. The sequence goes on along the minus strand of CAVLGL010000115.1, from coordinate 42,987,636 downwards.
CTGTACTTTCTAAAAAGAAAGCAAATGTTTACTCAAATGTAATTTGTGAATATTTTTTTATCGGATAAGGGTGACACGAGTACACAGTTCACCAGATCTGACAGACATCTTGATCTATCCTCGATTAAGAATCAAAATGCAGTTATATATATATACCCGCGAGTACTGAGATGGAATGGCTCATTTCCAGTAAAACGGGTCTACAGTTCTCTACACTCACCATACGAAACACCAGCGTTCAGCTGCTATTTTACGCTGGTATTGTTTGAATGCGTGGTCCTTCCCCGGTCGAGCCGACTCATTCGTGCTACAACTATACCAGTAATATAGCTGCAGCATGGCTCTACCACGTTTAAAATACGTTGTATTACGTAAATACGTAATTATTTACAGCCCACGGTTAAATTTGATATAGCGATAAAGTTCTTGAGATAACAAGTGAAGTTTCATCCAATAAAAATAAAGCTATATTTAGCTATTTTTATAGGATAAGATTTACAAACTAGCTCACAGTCCAACTGATGGTAAGTGATTGCTGTGGCCCACAGACATCTACATCTGTCCTCAATTAAGAATGAAGGTTCAGATGCGTTATCTCAGAGCAATCACCGTGATAGATGTGATAAAATACGCAAAGAGATGCAACATCTCTTCTCAGTGCCTGTGAGTCAAGCCGATCAAAAAGAGCTCGGTCGCCGACGATTCGAACCGCTCTGCGCTGTATGCGGACAGTAGAAGGAGCTGCCGCTAATTTTCGAAAACTTCTACTTCGTTATTGTTTTCAGAATCACGCTTTAAGCGATTCAAATTTTTCTTCGTCGCTATTCCAATAGAAAACAAAAGATGGAATGTCTAGTTCTCTACACTCACCATATTGTAGTGGTAGAGCCATGCTGCAGCTATATTAGTGGTATAGTTGCAGCACGAATGGGTTGGCACGACCGGGGAAGAACCACGCTCTCACAGAATACCATCGTAAAATAGCAGCTTTAGGCTACTGTATTTCGTATGGAGATTGTAGATAACCGGAGTCCCTTTTTTACTGGATACCATGCATTCCATCTTAGTCCTCAGGGACGACAACGCATCTGATTTTGATTCTTAATCGAGGATAGATGTGGATTTCTATTGGTCACAGAATCTATTAATAAAAAAGTAACAAAGAACAATATACGCGTTTCACTGTTAACCTCTTAGAGGTTAGAAGGACTTTAAGAGGACAACTCTTCTAATTTCTAAAAGAGAATTTCCATTTTGAGTAACAATTTATAAAAAAATAATTAATCTTTTATTTATATTTCATTAAAACGGTTATTTGAGGTCATGAACAAGGATACATTTAAAAACTTTGGCAGGAGCTCACCTCTTTCAAAACGGTGACGAATGAGGGAAAAGCCACAGGGTCTAGTCCCATGTTATTTTAAATTCGGTGTGCGTGTTTAGGGATTACATTAGCAATTTCGTTCCTACCTTTCAAAGGATTTTAAATATAAAGTGAAAGCTTTGAAAAACACGAAATCTTTTGTCAAACAATTTAAGTCAATCTATATAAAATGGGACTACATTGTTATAAAAATGGTTCAGTGCGTGAAATCGCAGTAATCCCAGTGATTTTACTAAATTGAACCCGAGATGCAAGTCGCAGGGCTGAAGGGATACATCATTCATTGTGCTTAGGGATTCTATTATGCTCATTTTTGCCTCGTCATCTCGAAGGTTACAGCTGAAATTCAGTTATGGCTCTCTGAGCAATATTATTCACTGAGCTAGGACCCATTTGTTAAACTGTAACACATGTACTTTTAGATTTTAATGCTATCTAACTTTTTTTTAATATGTTTCTTGGTACCTAGTTTAGTCACTGAATTTACACTCTGCCGTTATATTACGGTCGTAGCACGAACGGGTCGGCTCGATCAGGGTATGACCACGCTCTAATAGAATACCAGGGTAAAATAGCAGCTTAATGCTGCCGTGATTCGTATGGTGAGAGTAGAGAACCCTTCTTACTGGGAACGAAGCATTTCATCTTAGTCCTTAGGGGTTATGACGCATCTGCATTTTGATATTTAATCGAGGATAATTTCTAGAATTTTCCGTAACGGTTATGAATTTTCTCATAAATGTTTTAATATAATTTGATGTAGACCGTATACAAAACCCAACCGAATAAAAACAGTATACTTATAAAAAGTTATGTTGAAAATGGTTATAAATCACACTTATCAGACATTGAATTTACTCTCAATGACATCTTATCCCTTTTCCATTTTAAGATACAACTCTAGATGTGTTGATACACACGAGAAATAAGATTGAATATTACTCACTAAGTAGATTTAAATAAAATTTAGAAAATAAGTCGAGCATCGTCTCGGGCGGATTTTTCAAATGGTTTTCTAAATTAAACCAGAACATTTTTCATTAAAAGATATTGACATAATAGCAAATGTTCACCACCCGGCGGTTATTTTCTTGTTCGTGATACTTTAAATTGGACATCATGTTCACAGAGCACGTTAAATGATAGCATCGTTCGATCTTGTCCAATACGCTCAAATACGCTTCATGTCGTCTACCACAGATAATCCACATATAAATCTTCTACTATCGGATATGCATAGAGCGACTGAGTGCCTCTGTGTTTGCATGACCTGAGGCTAAAACGTAGTGATTTTAATATTCTCTTTGGTCTGCGCTTTTACGCTTGTGGAAATAAAACGTATTATACGACATTAACGAAGCATTATTGCCAAAATCGATCAAATAACCTGATTACATATTGGATATATAATAGCAAATACATAACGTAATATTTAAGGACGATTTTTAAATTGTGATATTTAATAAAACGCTATTTTCTACAACAAAGCTTTTCATGTATTGTGACGGCCTCATAGATTCTCTTTTATCGATTGCGCTCCATTCAATTTAAAGGAACATTAGAAGCAAGTTTAAATAATATGGAATAAGATTATTCTAAAAGAAAAGGCCAAGTGCGGGTCGGACTCGCGCGTGTAGTGTTCCGTACCATCGTACAAGATGTAATACTATGTACTGTATTAAACTGTACACGTTTCTAGTAGGGGAGCCCCCTTTAATTTTTAATTTATTTTTATTTCTATTATTTGTTGTTATAGCGGCAACAGAAACACACATTCTGTAAAAATTCAACTGTCTACCTATTACGGATCATGAGATGCAGCCCGCTGACAGATAGACGGACGGACAGTAATATGATCCCGTCGGTTACCCTTCGGGTACGTGGACCAAATTCGGTCACGGTAGCCAATCCCGACTGATACTAGTTATCTATGCAGGAAAGTATTATAGTGCACGAGTGTGTGCACAAACACAGATGCACTCTGTATTCATGTGTATTCCTCATCACGAAATCAAGCACAAAACGATCAATCCAAAGGCTTTACGTGCTTTATATAACACACAACCAACTTTGTGACTCCGGGCTAAGAAATTTTTGTCAGATAAACTTAATAATAGTTTGGTAATAACGGACTTTTTTACTGATTCGTGCAGAGGAAGAAGAAGATACTAAACAAGGAATTGCTAACTTCAAAAGACATTGCTAAAACTCGCCTAAGAACCAACATATATTTAACAATTACCAAAATTCTTATTCTTAATTATGCATTAGACAACATTCATTAGATAGTAACGGACACTTCTGAATTGTGAAATCAAAATAAAAAGGACTTTTTCGATTTTGAACTTTGTACCTATTTTTTTAATACTAATGTGCTGCGTTTATGGCCTCTTGTGATTTGGCCAGACTCACATATTTCAAAAGTTGTCATAAACTCAAATATATTAGGAAAACGTTTTTATTTTAAAATATATCTCAGATTAATATATGCCACAAGGAACTGGGGTACAGTGAAATCATCGGTTTTCGTTTAAAACTAGCTGTTCCCCGCGACTTCGCCCACGTGGAGTTATTTTTCGCGGAACCATAAAATAAAAGCAGCCCAAGTTACTTCTTATAACATCAGCTATCTGCCAGTGTGTATAAATATTGACAAATATTGACATTAATATTTATAGAATACTAACATCACTCCATTTTTTTGCCTTTCCGGAACCCCTCCACTAACACTTAAACTTTATGGTATGGTATTAAAGTTCAAATTGCCTTTTATAATAATAATAATAATAAGTATTTATTTCAGACGTAAGGAACATCCATAGATTGTTAGTATGTTAGTAACAATTTTTTCTTAACTTGTAAGTTAGTATTGTTAGTTAATGTGAATTATGTACAAATTATTTTTTTCGCCCAATAGCTACCGTCATACAGTGGTGCAGTATGGGGCAGTCGGGCCTGGCAGCAATTACCCTTAGGATGCCGTTGTTGCTGGTACGTAAGCGCTGCAGGAGAGACGCTGCTTTTCTACGCATTATGGCGAAAAAGTCATTAGTGTGTGCGTCTGCGAACATTTTAGAGGCACTACAGCGCCACGGCAGCCTCAACAGCATTCTAAAAGCGTTGTTATATTGAATACGCAGGGCGCTGTAGGTCCGGCGTGTATAAGTCACCCACAGACCACCGGTATAGAAAGACTGACAGAACGCTTTAAATAAAGTTACTTTCACGTCTGCAGTGCACCGGGCGAATCTGCGGGCAAGCATATTGCCCCTTACCGACAACGCTCTGCGCTCTCGCTCAATGTCCTCATCATCTCCTAGGTCGCTCGTAACAATATGACCGAGATATTTGAACTTCTGTACGACTTTCAGAGGTAAACCATCGAGACATACGGGTGGCACATGTCGTGGCTTCCGTTTCGGTGCCTTAAATACTAATATTTCACTCTTTTTTGAGTTGTATTTAAGGCCCTGCTCCTCCGCATATGTCTCGCAGATAAAAAGCAGTTTCCTCAGACCTGCTATAGAAGGACTGAGCAGCACCATGTCGTCAGCATAGCTTATGTTGTTGACACATATGTCATCGATGTGGCAGCCAACATGTGTGCTGCTAAGTCGTTCAATCAGTTGGTTTACATACAGGTTGAACAAGAGTGGAGAGCTTAAGCCACCCTGCCTTACACCGCATTCCAGCCTGTATTCTTCCGACAGAGCTCCAACCCACCTTACCTGGTTACGCTGGTTAGCATACCAGTATCTTAGTAGAGCCGTGTACTCCGCCGGCACACCCGCGTCCCTCAACTTGCCCCACAGGATGTCGTATGAGACCAGGTCAAAAGCTTTCGATAAGTCGAGGAAACACGCGTACACCGGCGTCCGCCTTTTTTTTTTTGCGGATGGAAAATCATCAAATGACGCCTTTCGCTCTGGGTGGGGCGGAAGGGAGTTGTTCGCGCCAAACACTTTCAAGGATTGACGCTAGAGGGCGCTCGGCGCGGTGCATTCATACCGGTTTGACATTCCGTCGTGCGAAAAGCGCACAAGGGCTGCCTGTCGTCTTTAATCGGTGCTGACGTGAGCACGCGGTCCATTCTGTTAGGGAACTCGGAATAATTAGGTGCGGCCCGTAAATATACGGTCTAGGATTTGTGACGCGCATTCCTGCTGGAGAGATTCCCGGGACCGACTCAGAATCTGTATAAGTGCATTCGACAATATTAGCTAGTGCGGCCTCTGATATTCTAGAAATAACTGTTGCAACGCGAAACGGTAGTGACCTTTAATAAACTGTAAACTCCGTGTGCGTTTTGTGTGTTAACCTTATAACCAGCGATAGTTAGTGGCTTCTGTAAGTTAGTAAATCGTACGATAGAGTTAATTGACTGTCATGGTGAAGAAAGAGGAAAGTGACTGTGGACGCCTCGGAGGGCCCCCTCAAGTTGGAGCGGTGTCGACGCTCGGGCTGCTACCGACGGCCAAGGTCTAGGTTCAATCACCATCAGTCACACCCAGATACACATCACATCACTTATTTCCCTTTCACTACACAACCACATGTGACCTGACCGACTCCTGAGGGACCAGTCGCCTTGGATATAGGTAAGTAAGCTTCGCCTAATTCCTCTGCCGGTTGACTGGCCGTAGTATAGAACGCTCCCCCATATATTTTAGTGTAATTCGAGAGATTCCACGTGGCCACATTGAGGCCCGACCTACGTCTGTTCGGGAAGTCTTCAGCTCATGGGCCCCTGAGGATTGGATCCTTTAAGGGAGTAGCCGTAGGCCGTAACAGGAGTGTCAGACTTTTACTGACTAAAAACCATCCGTGTTCCTTCAGTGCCCTTACGTTCCGGAGCCGCGGTATCTCTTTCGAACAGCCCGCAGCCCCGGCAGGCGTCGGCCCTTGCGGGCCCCTTCACGCTGCTGACAGCTCTTTGAGGCGCGCGTGGAACAAAACGCGCCGTCGACACGGCCTGTCGTCGTTAGACGGACGGACGGCAAGCTACCCATTGCTCGCCGTCCACAGGCTCGCGCCTACGGTGGCCGGGGGCCACGACGCAGCCCCCGACGCCCGGGGCGTCTCCCGCGGTGGCCGGGAAGGAAAGCTGCTACTCTCTCCTTCTATAGTCTATTGTGTTTCTATAGTCTAGTGTAGTATTTGACAGTGTGTTTCAGACAGTAAATGGCACTCTCCGTCGATAAATTCGGCTTAAACCCAAATTGTGCATCGTTTATTAATACGTATTTGTTGAGATACTCATTTAACAGACTATCAAACACCTTGGCTGCAGTGGTTGCAAGCGAGATAGGTCGGTAATTACCCATGTCGGATGTGTCCCCAGTTTTATTTTTAACAATGGGTACTACAATAGTCCTCATCAGTGGCTCGGGTAAGTAAGAGTGACCCAAACACAGGCTGTAAAACAGTGAAAGGACTCGCGGAAGATACACCCCAGCATATCTGAAGTGTTCGATGCTGAGACCATCATAGCGAGGCGATTTTCCTCTTACCATCTCTTTAATTATTTTTTCTATTTTTTTTTTGCAGGTATCTTTTCATTTCGTTCTGTCATGATAGTCTCAGCCTCGCTCAAATTCAAACCTGAAACGACATTTAAGGGTGACCTTACAGTAAAATTGCATCTGAATGTATCCGCAATATCCTTGTGATCATAAGCACCCCCAACACTCACTGGAAGACTTGGCTTAACATGCATTTTGTTTGTGTTCTTCCAAAAGCTTTTAAAGTCTTTAGAAGAGTGATTTGTCGCAATAATATCCATCTTTAGCTGTTCTTGTCTGTTTTGACACCATTTTAATTTGGCTTTAAAATGCTTTCTAGATTCTGACATCTCTTCAAATACGCGACCCCTGGACGGCTGCCCAGCCATCATCCACTCTTGAAATTTAAGCCGCGCCTCCCGATGTGGGCCCACGACGTGCTTATTCCACCCCGTCACGTAACCTCCCTTTTTTCTACATGTATCCCTATATGTACGAATTGCTGCCAGTGATAGTATATTTATAATATTACCGTACATATTATAAAGTACAGCGTGATGTGCGTTGTTACTACAAAATGTATCACAACAGTCTCTGAGTTCCTCTGGAAGATCTATAACTCTCAAGTTTGTGTGACAAAAATCGTGATACAGTTTTATCTGTTGTGGAGTCCTGTTGCCCCAAGTAACACGGTTCACAGGTTTCCTCCTTACCTGCTCCACAACCTTAGGCTTAAGTTTATTTAAATTACATTCCACCACAAGTGGGTAGTGGTCTGACCAAAATACGTCATAATTAACAGACACGCTTACTACTATTTCACGCGCAGAATGAGTGACTATGCAGTGGTCCAGCCACCTGTTACAACCATGAGCCTCACTATGAAAAGTAAATGTATTTAATAACACATACTTGCATCCACACAAATCCAGCTCTCTTCATTACAAAAATCTATCATTTCATTATAAAATAATTCCCTAGGATGAGCATTAAAGTCCCCTAGTATATAAAAAGCTTCAATTCCCTTATTTTCCTCTATTTCTATTAGCGATCGGATCGAACCGAGACACGTACAGAACTCAGGTAAGTTTTTATAAGAGTTTGTGGGCATATATACACTAAATATAACTACAGATCTACTACTCACAGTTACTTTTATGGCACAGATTCGCACGTTGTCACACTCTATCACTGACACTGATTCAAACACATTTTTACGCCACAATATTGCAACTCCACCATAAGGCCTCCCACTCACTAGGCCTCCCTCCGTGTCCACCGCAGATGTGCCTGTGGACCCAAATTCTTCACTGATCGTGCTGAGAAATGATAAGTCATGTGGAAGAATCCACGTTTCCTGGAGGCACAACACGTCGGCTGACTGGCACAACTCTCTTACACCTTCCGCTGACCTCTTGATAGATTTACAGTTGAAACTTATAATGTTACTAAGATTATCCATATATGTATTAATTTTTATCTATATTAATTAATTATTTATTTATTTGGTATTTTTATTGAAATGTGTTTAGTATATTCAATATATTAATTTATTATCTAAATTATTTATTTGTTTCAAAATGTATGTAGTATATGTAGCACGTATTTATTATTCAGTATGTTCAACTATCCTGTATATTTTGTTCCTTATTATTGATATTACCTTTTTGTTTATCGTAAAAATTCACAAAACGACGAAACGTTATGCCTGATGGCCACAGTTTATCATCTAGGAATGTCTCAATTTTATGCTTAGATACCAAGACCTTATAGGCATCATACCCTTTATGCCGTCTCATATTTATTTTCACCAGTGAAACCTTTTCATGCGTTTTGTTATACACATAATCAATAATATCCTGCCCTGATACCTCCTTGGCAACATTCGAGATAAACAGAGGCACCTTTATATCCGCTGCCCTAAACTTTTGACTAGTTGACTCAGACTCAATGGCACAGCCTCTTTGACTACTAAAGCGGTTTCTAAGCCTACGTTTTTGGTACAAAACCCACCCCTCGTTTTTTTCAGGCTCTTTCCATTCGCCATCTTTCCTTACTATCTCCGAGAAAGACGCAATTTTTCCATTTTTAATATCAGTTTCAGCCTGATTGATAATATTATTACCGTAACGATGATCAGGCGATCTAATCATCGCTATTCGGCCCTGTTGCTCTTCCTCAGAACCCACACGTACCATCTCATGATCGATTTTTGACTCATTCACGCGCTCGGATGTTTGCTCAGGCGCCGTTTGCAATTCCTCGCTCACACTCGCTACACTCGCGGGCGAGCGGTTGTTTGAGTGGTAAGATGAATTACCCTCCTTACGCGAGTGAGACGCGCATTCGTCAAAGTAAGTTGAAATTTCCATGGGACCACTATCAAAATAACTAACACCACCGCCTCTCTTCATATTTACATTATTTTGGCTCGTATGCACGCAAGTACTTTTACAGTATTCGAATGTACTTTTACAGTATTTAAGTATTATTACGAATATTTTGTATGGGAATATAGAAAAGTGTTATTTTTAGACTTATTCAGGCAATTTTTTAAATTTTTCTCTCCGTAAGTACCATCTTCGTACTTCAAGGAATATTATAAAAAAAGAATTAGCGAAATCGGTTCAGCTGCTCTCGAGATTTGCGCTTAGCAACACATTCAGCGATTCATTTTTATATTATAGATTAGATAGACGGAAAGCAATCTTAGCGGGTTCTGAATAAATTGTTTCACTTTTCTATAAAAGCCGAAATATTTTTAAAAACTAAATAATTAAATTTAAATAAAAGTCTCGTCAGGACAGACGTAACGGATTAGTGTTAAAGCATAATTGACTTTCAAGAATATTTCTTGTGATCTATCTCTATATATAAAAATTAAATTTTTATAGAATTTACATTGTCAACACACTTTTACTTTGTGGTGGTCCACACACGGTGGATGAGTAGGCGACTATTAGTGTGCGATTATGGGAAAATTAGAAATAATTTATAGCGACCTGTGTCACGAGCAATTCTTCATATATTAAGTCTTTCTCAGCTGATGAGGAAATTATTTAATTAGTTTAACACACTTCAGTTTTTATAGACGATAGATATTCAATAGACGATTGAATATTATACACTTAGTGAAATGAAATACCGAGTTAATACCAATAAGTATTTACATTTTGGTAGAAGCTCGGTTACCAACAAGTTAACTTGATATTTGCTTTCCAATGTGTTTTAAATAGTTCACATACAACAGTATACTAGCTTTGTGATCCTTTATTCTTACTATTGTAGGCTACAGTTTTAAGCAAACGGGGCTTCTTTGCAAAACTATTCCATGTCACAAGTCACATTAAATCACTTTTAGAGTCATTGTAGTAAGTATACATCCAGATCTTTTCAGGAATATAAAAGCAGGCAAGAATTTAAGGGATAATATTCCCTTACTCATTTCATTGGACAGTCGTTTTGGTTAGTGTAAAGCCAATACTCGTACCCATGATGATGTAAATCAACATTCTGCGATTAAATCAATTGCCAAAGCTTCGTCCGTCAGCAGCCAGTACAGCTTAAGTTGACATTTTGAGAAAAACGTTTCAGAATCGAATGAGAACTTAATTAGATTAAGATAGGATTTACCTTAACTATCATTTTGAATTGAATTGAATAAACGGGCTGCTTTCGGCAACTCCACGTCTAAGCGCGTATTTTGCTTGTGGGAAGGAATAATGTATTTATTCGAGCAGTGAAATATCCCCGAAGAAGTTCGAAAGTCCTTTGATGTTGCAAGCAACTTCGGGGAGTGATCCCGGCGTGCCGAGATGTTTAGCCCTATATACAGTGACTTCCGGACACGTCAGCAACACGTGGGCCGCCGTTTCTTCCTCCCTCACACATACCCTGAACAGGGGGATTGTCCGTAACACCTATGGTAAATAAATGTTTTTTAAAGTTGCCGTGTCCTGTGATAGCACTTGTTACTATTCTGATCTGCAGCTTGTTCAGTCTCATCTTAATTATCATACTTGACAAGCTAAATGACGATTGCAGTATCAAACATCTGGCACCTATGAGACTGTTGTATATCGCCGGTCTTGGTACTTAACGTTTAGAGTAAACGGAGGGTTCGCCGTATTTAACAAATTATTTTACATTATATTGTATTTATAGCGTAGCGGCTGTGTAAGAATGTCTACTAACCCATAACATCCATGGTTCTCGAAGGAGGTTAAAAGGGGGCAGTAGCGTTTACCTAATAATAATAACTAAAGAAAACTATGGTTGCCAATCCGCTTGTCAAGAGTGGTAACTAAGGAAAATATCCTCTCTATAGGGCAATCTATGGGGGAGGCATATGTTCAGCAGTGGACTTTAGTCTGTAGCTGTAACGGTAGCGGTATTCTACGTAGGTCACTCAATAAGTTTTGAGATGGAACTTATCCGTTTTATATGTTTCTAAAAAGCAAATTTATTTAAAAATAGAACTACATAAGCCAACTGCTCAATATTAAAAAAAAAACAAAGTTCTATTAGGTTAATTTAAAGAAATTTAAAAATGGAACGCACCCAGTTCCATTTTTAAATTTCGAGCATCTCAAAACTTATTGAGTTACCTACGTATACAACACCATCCTCTTATTGCAGACGCATACGTAAGAAACGATTTGAGTAATCGTTCGTAATGCGTACTGCGATGGACTGGAATAATTTGCCAGCATTTTTGCCTTTACATCCGATTACAATGTCGGTGACTTCAAGGCAAGAGCGAATAGTCTTTTGTTAAGCTTTACTTAACTTTAATGCATTTTAACATCTTCGGCTACATCACCAATTATTATCACTTGCCAAAATAGTTACAAAATACAAAAGAAGCATATTATTACAGGTCGTCTCCTCCGGAAAGGACCGCGCTTTCACAGAATGCCAGTAGCTCGTTTTCGTATGGTGTGTGTAAATATCCAGTGACCCCTATTAATGGAAGCGAGACATTCCATCTTAGTCTTCAGGGGTAAGAACGCATCTGCGTTTTGATTCTTAGTCAAGGAAAAATGTAAATGTCAATGGGCCACAGTATCTCCCTTACCATCTGGTGGACTGTGTGCTCGTTTGTCGCACTTATTCTACGAAAAAACTTTCCAGCAGCATAACTGCATAACCTATACCAATCACCTGTCCACGTCGTGATAACTTATTTCTAGATCAGTAAATATATCGTGTTTGAGCGGTGAGGCTTTTGTAACACAATAAGAAACGGGGAAAACAAATAGAAGCATTGAAGTTTTAAAGTTAATTTAAATCAACAATCTCGTTGTTAGTAGAGTTACTTCGAAAGTTTTCCAATATTGTAGAAAAACACAGGACAGAAACTAAAGACTAACGCAAAACTATAAAGAATGTGGTTTAGGACATACAATGACTTATATATATATATATATAAGTCTATAGTGATTACTAATAATAAAATACACATAATACGTTCGTATGTTATGACGATTTATAAACATGATATTTAAACTCGTACTCGATGACTTTGGAGGTAAAGTGTCTTCCTCCTTAAAATTTTAGTAATACAGCAACTCACTTAACCGCATTTTTGTACTTGGTGTGTAATTAAAGCCTAAATAAAAAAGTAAATGTTATATTCGTGACCCGCATATCAGGCATACCTATCAAATCATATAGTTACTTTTTGTAACTTACTTTCTTGTAACTTAAGTACTGCATGAATTTAAATATCCCGGCGCAAGTGACTAAGAATGATTTATTATTTAATTATAGATTCGGAGAGAAGGGCCAGCTATTGATCTGATCCTGGCGAAGGGCCAAAAATGGCGTGTTGGTTTAAATGGCCAACTGCTGGTTCAGAGTTGTTATAAGAACGATTTTACGTAAATTAGGTACTGTAGGGTGCGGTGCTAATTTACAATTTCGTCATACTGCAAGTGATCTGGATTTCTGCTAATCTGCCTCGTGTGTCAAGGCTGCAAATGGTTTAATCCCGGCAGTCTTAACACATATAAACTTCACAGATAACCGCGAAACATAGCGTTATTGTAAATCTATACACTTTACTATATTTTGTATAGCTTAATATCTAAACCAAACAAAGACGGGAACGATAACGCGAGATATAAGCCATTCGGTTGGTTGCGTGTCTTCTGAGCTTTTAAGAACCCCGTCAACATAAGAGTGTACATGCTAGGCATAAAAGGCGGTAGATAGGAAACCAGAAAATGGGCTTTGCAGTACTCTTATTAGATAAAAATTAACGAATCTCATAAACGTTAGACGGTAATGCAAAGTGGCGCGAACAAGTAAATTAAAAAAAATCTTCGTATACGGAGACACTGTAGTGTCTCACGCCAAGTACACGTTCAACAAATGTATATGTATGTAAACGTGTAGGCGTGAGACTACAGTGTATATATTCTCGAATCAGATGTCAACATAACCTCACCAAATTTTTAACTTCATATATATAATTATTAACGAAACGTCAACACTTTATACAGTCATTTATCATTTTGTTTATCAATTGTTTCCATATAACACTAAAAAGATTCCACTATGGAGTGTAAAGTAGAAGGAGGACCATCTCTGTATATGTAAAGTGTCCCTAAAAACGCGTCCAATAAGGGTGGCGCTGCAGTAGCATAGGATAAATTAAGAAAAAAGCGCCAAAATTAATAAGAATAAGATGGAGAAATAAACAGGGACCGACCAATCCGCTTGGTTGTGTACTACATAAATAGTTGAGGTTTTGTATACTGGCATTTTACTAACTACTCCAGTCATGAAATGTTTTAAATATTTGAATTCAGCTGACTTCACTCAGTCTACAACAGCTATATTCATATTGTAGTTTTTCAGACGCCAGCGCTATTGTGGTAGGTTTTGGAATCTCTATTTTCAGTATATAATGGGACACTTTTTCAACTTTCGCACCTTATATGATGGTTCTCCTTCTACTCTATACTCCATAGATTCCACAAAAGATTTATGGAATGTAGAGTACAAGGAGGACCATCTCTGTATATGAAAAGTGTCCCTAAAGACGCGTCCAATAAGGGTGGCGCTGCAGTGGTAAAATTAATCACAATAAGATGGAGAAACAAACAAGGACCGACCAATCCGCCAGGTTTTGTACTACGTAAATAGTTGAGGTTTTGTATACTGGCATTTTACTAACTACTCTAGTCAAGAAATTTTTTAAATATTTGAATTCAGCTGACTTCACTCCGTCTACAACAGCTATACTCATATGGTAGTTTTTCAGAAGTCAGCGCTATTGTGGTAGGTTTTAAAACCTCTATTTTCAGTATATAGTGGGACACTTTTTCAACTTTCGCACCTTATAAGATGGTTCTCCTTCTACTCTTCACTCAATAAAAAGATTTTAATAATTTCCGCCGAATTTTTTATCTTTTTAAAGATTGTTAACTTGGATGCTTGTCTTTTAAGACATGTTTTCATTTATCTCGGTATCAAAAATGATTATAATCCTTCATAGTAGTACACTGCTTTACAATTTGTTGATGCGTCACATTGCACAGCCAAATTTAATTGTTAGTAGAGTTTTATTCAGAGTTACATTGAAATTCAAAGTTAAAGTTTTATACCTTTTTTTTTTTTTTTTTTTTTTTTTTTTGCAGATGGAAAATCATCAAATGACGCCTTTCGCTCTGGGTGGAGCGGAAGGGAGTGTCAGACTTTTACTGACTAAAAACCATCCGTGTTCCTTCAGTGCCCTTACATTCCGGAGCCGCGGTATCTCTTTCGAACAGCCCGCAGCCCCGGCAGGCGTCGGCCCTTGCGGGCCCCTTCACGCTGCTGACAGCTCTTTGAGGCGCGCGTGGAACAAAACGCGCCGTCGACACGGCCTGTCGTCGTTAGACGGACGGACGGCGAGCTACCCATTGCTCGCCGTCCACAGGCCCGCGCCTACGGTGGCCGGGGGCCACGACGTAGCCCCCGACGCCCGGGGCGTCTCCCGCGGCGGCCGGGAAGGAAAGCTGCTGCTCTCTCCTTCTCCCGCTCCGCCACCTCCTTCGCTAGCATCACTGCTTCGCAGAAGGTGGTGACGGCATCCCATTCCGTCTCGCTCCGGACCATGGCTTCGACCAGGGCCGGACGTGAGAGGTCGCCGCCGCCTATCGCCGCTACGAGGACACGGCGGTGCTCCGCCCAGGCAGGGCACACCTCCACGGTGTGCTCCACCGTGTCCTCCGGTCGATCCTCGCAGTGGGAGCACCCGGGCGTTTCCTCCCGCCCGATTCGGTGCAGGAACCTCCCGAACACACCGTGTCCGGTGAGGACCTGCGTCAGGCGGAAGGTGAGGACGCCGTGGCGTCTCTCAAGCCACTCCTCAAAGAGGGGTCTTATGGCCGCTATAGTGGCGTGCCCAAAAGTTTTATACCTAAGGTGACTGTATAATGAATGGAGATTTTTTATATAAAAAACATCACTATTGTTATGAAATAAGTACCTATTTAATATAATTCTTAAAGAAAATAAACAAAACCTGGTCTCGATACTCGATAAATTTTTTGAGAGTTATCGTTACCATGCAAAAAAAATCGGACGTCCACGAAATTTTTTTCAGTTTTCTTAAAATAGCAAAATAATATGAGATAGATTGATTAAATTTTCTTGAAATAAATCTACTCATATTATCTTATGAGTGCAAATCATTTGTTGTAGAGGTAGTTAAAGAGCGAAAAATTTCTTGACCTTGACGTGTTGAGAGTAAAGCACAAATTCAACCGCTTCGCGGTATGAGGTGTGCGATATTTGAAAAAAAAAAGAAATTGTGTACTCGTACTTTACAAAAATAATAATTACATTTTTACAAAAAATTATAAAATAAAAAAAGACCAAGTACATAACCGTTTTAGATTCGAAAAAACAATTTTGCTGAAAAAAGTAATAATAAAAAAATTATGTACTTGGTGTGCATAATACTTTATAGTACGAGCATAACTCAAAAAAGTTATAAAAAAACGACTTCCAATGTCAAGTTGGGTGATCGATACTCTTAATCATGCATATTTGTCATATCCTGCGTAAAAATTGTGGAAAAAATTCTTCTAATTAAATTAGATTCTGATTCCGATATATAAAACTCTAATGTTTTAATTTTTATTGTAAGCTTTTTATTTGTTGTCAGATCAAATTCTGTATTCTATTATCGAATCATGACCGTTAGGAATAGAACCGTTCCTCCGAATTTTCCATTGCTGCATTTGTTTATTTCTTCATGTATTTCATAACCATTTAACTATATTCGTAACTATTTTATTTTTATATTCGTAACTACTTAAATATATCGTCAGATATCCGAGCACACAAACTTAATTTAGATGTCTCTCCCAAAATTCTAATTATATTAATTGTTTAATTTCATATGATACAAGAATCGGAAGGGGATCGTATTGCAGTGGTCTCTAACAATAAGACACTCAATTTATCCAGATAAAATATACCTATAATAAACAAGAATACAATAATTGTTGGAAAATTTATCTCTACTGACATTGCAAACCAGAAAAACGAACATAATTTTGTTATAATTAACTTATAGAGGGCCAGATTTTTTGGAATGTACTCTTGGCCAAGTGAAATCCGCCAACTTGCATATTTTTGAGGATTTCGTCAATGTCTTAATTAAAATTTGATAATAATATTATATCAGATACGTAGAATCTATGACAACTTTAATCACTACGCATTTGGTGGTTAAAGTTGTTTGTCGAAATTTTAGACTTGTTCTAGTCTGCAGTTTAAAAATTGTTTCGCATGAAATTATATGTATTTGTTTGAAATTAATTTCAAACAATACATAAAAATTAAGTATTTTAACAAAAAAGAAGTCAACATATATATTTATATCTCAGGCAAAAACCCACAACGAAAAAGAAAGTGAAAAATTAAACAAAGAAACAATCAGTTTCTATTTCTCTCTAGAAACCTGAACTCCGAAAATATTTCAATGAATCCCCATGGGAAATATATTTTCTTTTGAAGATAATTTAATGTTATTTCGCAGTTTGTTATTTGTTTACAAGACCGTAGTAAAATAATAACAATTTAGGCTAAATGAACCTCCATCAGGTTGTTTTAAGCTACAAGAGAATCTAAAATATATAAATCAATTCTTACAATCATGATTTGCTTAATGTTAGTCATGTATCTTATCTATAACGTCAAAATAACATGGCTACCACGGTTCTGTAATATAAATTGATTAATTGAATTTCTTTATTCTAAAACCCATTTATATCATTTCAAAAATACAATAAAATTGACAGCTCGACAATGTCGGTGGGTCGCAGGTTCCAATGCTACATATGATACATGTTTTTATTGCCTACAAATCCTTTTTCCGGATCTCGATGTTTGTCCATTATTAATTTATTTACATATGTAAAATGTCTCCACAATACGGTAGAAATTCCTAGTGTAAATAATATTGATACAATTTCATTATAAACACTAGTTTTGTATTTTACATTGTACAGCCACGCTGCAAATATAATAAGGCTCTGGCACGGATGGGTCGGCTCGACCGGGGTAGGAGTACGCTCTCACAGAACACCAGCGTGAAACAGTAGAATAATGCCGATTTGCATGCTAAGTGTAGAGAACCGGAGTCCCTTTGTACTGGTAATGAGGCATTCCATCTTAGTCCTCAAATGTGACAACTCATCTGCATTTCGATTCTTAATTTAGTATAGATTTAGATTTCTATGGGCCGCAGCATCACTCACCGTCACGTGGACTGTGTGCTTGCTTCTCACCCTTATTCTATAAGAAATGTGACAAACAAGTACGCAGTCTACCCTATTGTAATTGAATGCAGTCCAGTAAAACATACATAAAATATTCTTGAATAATAATAGAAATGGAGAGGCGTTGTCACCACTTAGTACAAAGATGGAATATCTTGTTTCCAGTAAAAACTTACTATATAAAAAAGCAAAACAAATTACGAACATTCGCAATTGTTTCTTGAAAGCCATTTATATACAAACGCAAATTAATGATGTTCGACGTTCGTTAATTAGTCTTTCTACGTGGCGTGGTTTCTTTTTACAAATACAGGTACTACCTACAGATCAATTATCTGCTATCCTATTATTAATCTTAATTGAATTCTGTATGAGATTCAGTCTGATCCAGAATTCAAAGGTCAGATTAATTAGGCCTATACGCATACACATCACAGGTTTATGAAAGAGAGACAAGAAGAATTATTTTTAATCTGTCTGAAGCAATATGTCACTGAATTATGATATTATATCCGATTAGTGACTTATTGCTTTAATGGCCCTCGACCTATGGCGGACATCGTGTCCTGGAAATTTTTAATTCTCAAATATGCAGAATTCACCACGATAATTTGTTTACCATCAGGCACCGGGCAAGTTCAGTAATACCGATGAAAATCGATCGTAACGACTGGCTCAATTCAGAAAAGTAAATTTTGAAAAATTTAAAAGAAATTTGAATTTACCCATTTAAAAAGATTAAAGTATACTCGTAGATATTGCATTTACTACACAAACAAATAAGCCAAAGTCCGTAATAACTACACACATGCATATTATATATCCTTTACACATTCTATTAAAAATACTATTATAAGTCAAAAATAGAATTGTCTACTTTTAATGAAAAATTTTAAGGCACAAAAATCTTACTTAGTACGTTCCATGTTTTCTCTCTCCATACATAAATTGGTAAAATAGTCGTAAATAAATAATTTTTTTTCGGATGCTGTAAATTTGTAGATAAAAAATAATTAATAAAAATTTTAGGTATGTAAGACAATAATGAATGGTGACTGACGAGAATCGAATAAGCATTAAGAAACGATGCATATTATGCATGTGGTATTTTTACCGAGGAAAGACTTCCCACATTCTCCAGTTGCAATATTACTTAATAAAAACACTATTACGACTACTTTATCGGCCAGAATATTCCTTACAAATAAATCATATCACAAAAGCGGTACATATATAGAACTCTTATTAATATATATTAATAAAATAATGGAGAGCATATATATTATGTGTGGTACTAATTTACATTTTTATTGTTATTATTTTATACCAAGATTTTAGAAAGACCGCAAGTAATATTACCAGTAACTATTCAAGACGAAATTGGAGTTCAAGTTAAAACCCTCTTGTAGTACAGTGTATTGGTATGAAAAGATTATCTTGCTCCCCGCAACTGTCAAGCTAATACGAGTAAGTATTAAGGCGAGAAGAATTTTAGAAAAAGCAACGTTCATCCAATCACAAAGATGCCTCGACTTAGAAGTTAATCACTTAGTTTTAGCCTCAGCGGACAATGTAGGCAGAATGGACACGAATATATAAACTTTTCGAATTGCTTTATTTAAAAAAAATATAAATATGAAAATTAATTTGTTAAATTTATTCTCAACGTGGCCTTAAAATATTAAGCCCTTTCATTTCATTCATTATGGAATCTCTGCAAGTTACACCGTTAAAATAGCGATTTAGTATTTATCTTTATGACTTTTTATCGCATCAATTATTATGTTTTACGTTTCTGTTCATACAACCTTTGTCTATTTGTTAAATTTTTATGAAATTATTTTGTTTTTACGTAATGGGTATATTTATGTAGATTTACAGAAATTCACAAAAGTTTAAAATAGTTTATGATGTACAGCATTATCAATGCACATCACTTCAGCTATTCATGGTACCCAACGGAAACAAATAATCATGCAAACACTGAGTATCGGCTAAGCGAGAGAGCTATTTAGACTTCACGTAACGACCAGGCAGCAGCGATAACCGATAAAATATTGACGCGTGTTCATTGAAAAATTGCAGACTATTTCTCTACAAACTGAGTAATGGAATGTATCTCATTGAATTTTTAAATTCTCTAAGTAAGTGTCTTTAAAAGTTAGTGTCTCGTTAATATAGTGTAAAAAATTAAAGCACACTTGAATTGCTATAGTCATCTTCTTTATATTCCATCTCAGATATAACAGGAGGCCTGTGCTTAGGAGTCAGACGTATATTAGTTGTTACTGTACTTTACAGAAACAACTGTTACTCTAACAACTGAAGTTCTGGGTTGTAGGAGACCTTTCTTGTATAGGAGTTTCCTGAGTAGGTCGTATTCCCGTCCGTGCACTATTATGTTCCGGTTTGAAGTATATAAAGAGCCAGTACCATAACGGGCTGTAAGACATCCCATTTTAATCGTCAATGATGACAACGCCACAATAGCCTTCTTTGTTTGAAGATGTTAGCAGATGTGTCCATGGGCTGCATTAGCAACTTCATTTACCATCGGGCGGTTCGCTTACAATTACAGCCTGTCAAAAGTTCACTGCTGAACCATTATATATATATATATATATACCTAGTCAGGTCATAAGTATTATCACACAATAAAAACTTTTCTTTTAGAATGCTGGCCACAAAAAAGTTTATTGAATTCGAATTTCAAATTGTTCATGAAAATAAAACTGTATACATTTTAGAATTTTACTCATTTTTAAATATGGAGTGGACGCTTACAGAAGACCGTGTTGCAGTTATTGCGTTGCATTGTTGCGGTTACGCGCCAATTCAAATTTTTGACATACTGAAAAATTTTAATATAACCAAAAGATTCGTTTATCGTACCATCAAACGATACAATGAAGACTCTAGTGTAGATGACAAGTCAAGAAGTGGTCGCCCTCGGTCTGTTAGGACTCCAGCAGTGATAAAAGCTGTGATGGTGCGAATTCAAAGAAATCCCAAACGTAAGTAGAAACTGTTGGCCCTTCAGATGGGGTTAAGCAGAACCACGGTGAAAAGGGTGTTAAATGAAGACTTAGGGCTTCGGGCATATCGAAGAAAAACAAGACATCGTTTGAATGCTCGTCTAATGGACCTGAGACTGAATAGATGCCGCGCTTTGTTGAAGCGGTACGCGGGAAAAAAATATCGGGACATTGTTTTTTCGGATGCAAAATTTTTACCGTAGAAGAGAGCTACAACAAACAAAATGATAAGGTGTACGCACACAGTAGTCAAGGAGCGAGCAACTGTATTCCGCGTGTCCAAAGAGGTCATTTTCCATCCTCGCTCATGGTATGGTTGGGAGTTTTGTGTCAAAATACAGTCCTGACGAACCTTGTGGAACCTGTTTCTCATACCATGTTCAATAACAGGCACTGGGTATTCCAACAAGATACGGCGCCAGCTCATAAAGCGAAGGGCACACAAGACTGGCAGGCGGCGCGTGAAATCGACTTCATCCGGCACGAAGACTGGCCCTCCTCCAGTCCAGATTTAAATCCGTTAGATTACAAGATATGGCAAAACTTGGAGGAAAAGGCGTGCTCAAAGCCTCATCCCAATTTGGAGTCACTCAAGACATCTTTGATTAAGGCAGCCGCCGATATTGACATGGACCTCGTTCGTGCTGCGATAGACGACTGGCCGCGCAGATTGAAGGCCTGTATTCAAAATCACGGAGGTCATTTTGAATAAACTTTAGTGTCATAAGAATCCATGTTTTATTATGTTCATTTTGGTATATAAATGGTTACATAATGAATAAACTTGTTTCTATTATTTTATATTAAACATGTGACAGAATTTATGACATAACTAGGTATATATATAGTTGTGGTCATATAATTATAAACATTTTGACGTGGTAGAGTCATGCTGCAGTTATATTAGTAGTATAGTTGTAGCACGAATGGGTCGGCTCGACCGGGGAAGGACCACGCGCTCACAGAATACCAGCGTAAAATAGCAGCCTAACGCTGCTGTGTTTCGCATGGTGAGTGTAGAGAACCGGAGACCCTTTTTACTGGAAATGAGGCGTTCCATCTTAGTCTTCACGGGTGACAACGCATCTGCATTTTGATTTGTAATAGAGGATAGATGTAGATGTCTATGGGCCACAGCAAACACTTTACATCAGGTGAACTGTGTGCTCGATTGTCACCCTTATCCTATAAAAAAAACACTTCTTATGAATAAAGAAAGTATAACTTCAACGTAAAACATAAAATACGTAAAAAATATACACATTCAATAATTAATGATTATGCAATAATCTAGAGCTACTCAAATAAAAAACTCGTGAAATGCATAAAATATAAAACATATCTTACTTTTAATTACAAAATGAGTCTTACACATTTATTTTCTGTTACTGGCCGCTTGGGCGCCTAAATAGAAACGTTTTAAAAAAGCATCCATAGCTCGTTCTTTCTTTGAAATTGGAGAATTACATTTCTTTCTTGGCTTTTTCTATTATTTTGGCGGCAGTTAAAATTTAATCGGAATTTTATTTTGTTCGAAACGGGTAAAAATAAAAGTTGTGACGCGTCAACTAGGCAAATAATGGTTAATTTATAATATATAGATCATAAGTGGGCGTACAGAAGAATAGCTGAGCATTTAAATTATTCTGTTATGAAAGTTTTTAATGCAATTGATCATTATAATACACATAGAACTGTTGAAAATGTTCTTAGAAAGGCGCGGCCAATAAAAACCTCTCCCAGAGAAGATAAACTAATCGTTCGTGTTGCTAAAAAAGACCCAAGTAATGTCTCCAACCAGATTAAAAATGAAGTTTTGTGCTTTTAGCGACGGCCTTGATGCGAGCTGAAACTGCAAACAAAGATAAGCATATCATAAGGGCATGGCTGGATCAAGGAACATAGGCATCCTTTATCACGGAGGCAACTGTTCAGTACTTGGGCATCAAAAAGATCTCAATACATGGTTTTATTTCTGGTTTAGAATGTCATAAAAAGCGTAAGAAAGCATAAAAAGCGTATGTGCTTACATCTATCACCACGTTCTTACCGTCTAAACGTTTCACTGCGATGAATTGGCTTAACTTAGGTGAAGTAGATTTGGCGGATCCGCAGTATCCGCCAAATACCAAACAAAATATACTTTCTATTAGGGGCAGAGGTCTATGTGATAAAAGACGGTGTGAAGAAAGGTCCTTCGGGATCTCCAGTAGTCCAAGCCACATCTCTTGGCTGGATCCTCTCTGAAAGGGTAAATAACACAACTATGTAAAATAATAACGTGGTGGTTATGCACACTTCTATAGAGGACAATATGTATTGTCCTACTAAAAAGTTTTGGGAGATTAAAACAGATCGGAAATCACAATCATGACAGATGAAGAAATTCATTGCGAAAGGTTTTCAAAGAAACTACTAGACGAGATCCAAGATTACAAGATTCAAGAGAAGAAGGGTTTTACATAGTTAGATTGTCATTGAAAAAAGATTTAAGTAATTATACTTACCTTGATCACGGTTCATCTACGTTCACTTTATCCTTTTATAGATCGTGTAGGAGTGTTACTAGTAGGTGGAAGACTGGAGCATTCACGACTCAGTGAAAGTCAAAATCATCCAGTATTGATCCCCATAAAGTCAACATTTACGACTTATTAGTGAAGGACACTCACTTAAAAACTGTTCATGAAGGTTTACAGATCATGTTAATTAAGTTCCAAGTATTGGATAATAGGCGCGAAGTCTAAAGTACGAGCACATTGTCACAAGGGTATCAAATATGTAAGACATAAAGCAGCAACACCAAATCGGCTTATGGGCCAGTTACCAGCTACCAGAGTCACACCAGTGAGACCTTTCAAGTGCAGCAGAATTGATTATGCAGGGCCGATAAATGTACGAACGACGAAGGGCCGTGGGCATAATGCCTCAAAAGGTTACATTTGCTTCTTCATATGTATGGCTACTAGAGCTGTACATAGTCAATTAATTACTGATCTCACAACTCAAGGTTTTTTGGCCGCATTTAAAAGGTTTGTGGCTCGTCGAGGTCTATATTCAGATCTCTGGAGTGATAACGGGACAAACTTTGTGGAAGCGATGATAAAGGAAGTAGCAGATATTTTGGCCACAAATGACATTACGTGGCATTTTATTCCACAGAGTGCACCTCATGTCGCAGGGTTATTGAAAGTCGGTGTAAGATCTGTAAAAATCCATTTGAGAAGAGTTTAGGACATTCAACTTTGACCAACGAAGAATTGTCGACAATTTTATCCCAAATCAAGGCTTGTTTAAACTTGAGATGTTTGTCAAGGATCGATAGTGAGTCAGACGCTATTGATGTTTAACACTGACTCAGATGCTATTGATGTTTTAACACCGGGGCATTTCTTAATTGGGGAAGCCCTGGTGACAGTACCGGATGAGAACGGCTAATGCTAATGATTTGGTTAATGTTTCCAGTTTGCGCAGGTGGCAACTTACCCAAAAAATGGTGCAAAGGTTTTGAAAAAGGTGGTCACACAAGTATTTAACAAGATTTCTACATCGGTATAAATGGGATTACTAAAACCCTGAAGCTGGCATGGGTGAAATCGTTTTGGTTAAGGAGGACGGCTTACCCCCAAGTAGGGCAGGGTTTAGTCTACTCCTAAATCTCACATTTTTACATTATTAATAGGACTAGATTAACACCTATTCTGCTCTCCTGTCCAGCGAGCAGTTAGGCGAATGTCTTTGGGGGAGAGCGCAGGTCGTGTTAATGCCCAGGGCAAGTCTGAGTAGTTCTTCGTTCACGTGGTTGCCACCTGTTATTTGGTCTGGTTCAATAGGAAATAGACAGAACAGAAACACTCAGACGATCCCCATTTTCTTTTCTTTTTTTTTCACCACCACCTTTTTTCCTAGCCTGCCGGGCTCTGCCGGGAGTGACCGAATTTTTCCCTAGCTACGCGTGGGACCAAAATGGACGAAAATTAACATTTTGTAAAAGTTAAATCTCCTTTAGTAGAACTAACTGTAGGTTTGAAAGAGCCTGGGACGAGTCGAGAAGTGGAGGGCACGTCTGCAGCCGAACCACAGTCGGAAACGAACCAGGGAGGGGAAAAGAAAAAGTACCCTAGGTCTTATAAGCTTAGTGAGGCAGCACAGAAGAGGTACCAAAGGCTGATAGTAGCTGAGATAGGAGCCAAAGAGGCCCTCTCTCTCTGCCAGAAGCCCTAGGACGAAATTCCTCTGCCCAAACCTTCCCCAGTTCCGAAGGCGAAGAAACGCAGTCGGTCTGAAAAGGAGTCCCCAAAAACCAGCCCAGGCAATCTGTGAAGCTGGCAACGGGGGAGGAGAAGCTCAGCTTCAGGTGGCAAATGATCACATAGTCCACCGGATGGTAGGTGAATGCTGTGATCCATAGACATCTACAACTATTTTCAGTTAAGAATCAAAAGTCAGATGTGTTGTCGCCCCTGAAAAATAAGATATAATACCTCGTTTCTAGTGAAAAGGTTCTCTGATTCTCTGCACTCACCACACGAAAGACAGCAGAGTTAAGCTGCTTACTCTTTCGTGCTATAGCCATACATTTCGTGCATAACCATAATATAGCTACTAGTGCTTCTATCACGAATAAAATTGTTAAGTAATGCGTAAAATAAACATTATTAGGTACGATTAATTGTTTTGAATTAAAAAAAAACTTATTTTTAACGTTTACGTGTTATTCACGTTACGTATATTCAATATTTAAGCGGTATTCACGTAAATTCATCAGAAATCACTCAATTTAATTTATTATGTTTTCTCGAGACTTGTTTTCATCGGAAAAACTCTTGAGAAAACCTGCATGTCTAAAAAATTGAAAATATTTTTTTCTAAGGCAACGAAACTCCTCCAACACTTATTAAAGCAGTATGGAAATATTTTCAATGCGCATCTCTCTTATATAACTCTCTTATAAATTACATGACACAATGACAACAAGAGATTATATTTTATTTATTATATATTTTATTGATATTAGATTACATATATGGGCTGTTTGTTAAATTATACGTTTTAAAAATAAAATGCTTGCTAAGAAAGTAATTAGACTTAGGCTCGTTATGCGCCTTTTTTATAAATGTATTTTGTAAATGTATTTTATCAATGTTGTATAGATGATCCTAGAATTGTATCACCGGAAGACGACTAGGTAGCGCAGTGCCTGTGCCTATGACTGCAGCGCTGCGGCACAATCTATTCTTCTTAGGCTGTGGTTGCGGGCTGGTTTCAATCTACCACGAAATAACTATTTGTATGGCCAACAAAAATTACGGGTCTGGATGTTTTCCTTCCACGCCGCAGAAAAAATTCCGAGTGCATAGAAAAGTGTTTAAACAAATTTATGTTGCATATATGTGAGATATAATTCTAATATGTTTGCATGTTTTAGATAGCCTAACAACAGTTACGCTGCTATGCTACAAAGTCACAGACAATGTCAGTTTTGTCTATTAATTTAGTACGAGGTTCATTACTCTGTAAGTCTTAGTCTCAATTTACAACCAATAATTAAGACTCCTTTGCAGTAAATGTTATTAAATATTATAAATAATTAATAAATTAAAA
The DNA here is from genome assembly GCA_963668995.1 of Parnassius mnemosyne. Lineage (NCBI taxonomy): Eukaryota > Metazoa > Arthropoda > Insecta > Lepidoptera > Papilionidae > Parnassius > Parnassius mnemosyne. The sequence continues at coordinate 42,961,331 of CAVLGL010000115.1, read as the reverse complement.
TCATGATCTATTAAATTATTCCATATATTAAATAATTATAATACAAAAATTTAGGTATATAACGATGTATAAATTCTGTCATTTTATAAATTTGAAATCATGTGCTTCATAAATAAGCAAGCTCAGAACCGTGCTTTGTGGCAATATAAGGCCTATGTTCAGCAGTGGACTTGTGATGGGTTATAATAATGATGATAATGATGACATAGCTATAAATAGAAGGACTCATGGTCTCTCTGGCATTTTTCATAGTTGTTCGTCACGATACGTACATGGAATAAAATGGGATTATTTTAGACCAGCACTGGTTAATATAGATCGTGATGTATCCCGAACAATGTAAAACAGTGTCTTTTAAAGAATTGTTAGTGCAGTTGTTATAAACACAAATATTAGTGAATCCTTTACTCATATGTTTTTAAAACAAGCAGTTTAAGCACTAAATGATTTACATCTGTTTTTTTTTTTAGTTAAGTCTTAAGGAACTACGTATACGACACAGGTTTTCCTGAATAAAGTAAACAATCTACAGATGTAATATAAACAGTGCGACGTGTGGTTCTGTTCGTTGTAGTTGTTCTTCTAGTGTAAGCAAGGAAGATTGTGTTGCTGAGAGGCTGCTGTATGTTGAGTGCACGTTTGTGCATCTAGCGTAGTTGTTTTCATGTTTTTTGCTTATTTTTTCTGTGTTTTTTTTTTTGCTTTGACTTTGACTGTTGTGTACTTAAAATTTTACATTAAAACTATTTGGAGTAAAATCCAATATGAAAAAGGTTTCAAGTGTTACTTAATGTAGTTATTTGCTGAATTGTTACGTGGTAGAGCCATGCTGCAGCTATATCAATAGTATAGTTATATAGTACAATATGATGAGTGTAGAGAACCGGAGACCTATTGAACTGGAAAAGTCCTCACGACTGACAACGCATCTGCGTTTTAATTCGCAAACGAAGATAGATGTATATGTCTATGGGCCACAGCAACCACATACCATCAGGTGGACTGTGTCCTCGTTTGTCACCCTAATTCTATAAAAAAATGCTAATTTGTGCCTATGTCAACAGCCACTAGGAGTATGCAAACTTGGTGCCTATGCCTTCAGTGTTGAAGTCTGGGCAGCTTGTTGACGCGAGTGCAGCGCGACGGCTCGCTGACTTGAGTGGTGCGCCTTGTTTCGCTGGTGCGAGCGCTGCCCGACTGCCCGCAGTCGCGCGTGCAGCGCGAGTGCTGCGCGACGGACCGCTAGCGCCAGTGCAGCGCGAGTGTTACGTGACTGCCCGCTGGTGCGAACGCAGCGAAACTGCTCGCCGGAGCGATTTTGGTTGGTTGGCCTGTGTCTTCAGTGTGTGGCACGATCTGTGCTATGTACGCAGTATTTCTCAGAGAAGATTGTGTTATCTGTGGCGTATTTTGATCTCTAGTAGGCAGCGTTGTATATGCTAAAATCTGGTATTTCGACGATATTTTCAGCTCTATTAAAGGTTAGTCTTTTTTTTAAATACTAGTAATGCTATTAAACATTACTAATATTCCCTTTAACCACTTCTAGTACGCTAAAAATGTTTGTGTTAGAAGTGGTTCACGACAGTAGCCGAATGGCGGATTCGAACCCACGATCTTTCGAGTTCGCGGTCCGCGCCCTGCCATTAGGCTACTGACGCTTCAAAGTCTGTATTTCATAGTCTAAAAGAGTCGAGACGGGTAAGTTACAGTAAACTAGTAATGTTACTTTAGTCTTCATACGAGGACGTGTGAATGGTCAGGAAAGGCCGTGTTAGAAATGAGTGTAAAAATATAAAGGAAAATAAGAAGAATTGAGGGTGGAACTGTAATCACCAACTCTATCTAGCTGTATAAAATATTGCGCAGTCGACTAGAGGGATCAGTCGGTAATTCTACGAGTCTCATTGTCGTTATTATGCCCGATGTGCTGAAACATTACCTCTACACTAGTATTCTGCCTAAGTAAGACATACATCATGGTTATGTTCATTGTAGTTGTTCTTCTAGTGTAAGCAAGGAAGATCGTGTTGCTGAAAGGCTGCCCTGTATTACATTGAGATGGATAGTATTGCTGTTGGTTTGCATACTTTGGTGTTATCATGTAATTATGTCCTTCACGTTACACCAATGTGTGATTGTGCCGGGGACATATTACGTTTGTTCGGACTGTATATGCTCTACACTGAATTTGTGGTGCAGAACGCTGTCTCATTCCTGATAATGATTAATAACGTAAGCAAGAGAGCAAGTTGAACATCCGCTCTCACACTTTTATTATATATTTTTAACAATTTATCTTCAGAGTTATTTCGTTTTCATTTTATTAGAATCAAGTAATATTCTTTTCTTTAAATAATTTTGTGAATAGTTTCTAACATCAGAAGTGGAATAGTTTCTTACAATAGCATAGGGTTGGCTGCCCCCCGGGCTAAATTAGTATTCTCTGCATATTTTCACAATATAATGTCTTATGGAATTTCACTATGAGGCTCTGGAAGCTCTTTTAAAACAATATTAACATTGCAGTAGTACAAAATATATAATAATGGACCCAAAACCTCTCATAATTCGGTCTGGATGACTTTATTATTCCTACACTGCTACTACGTATCTTGAAAAAAATGTGTGTATACAAAATGATATTTGCTTCTTTGAATGTTTATATAAAAATATAATGATAGTATGTATGTATATGTAGTTTGTTTGTATGAATATAATATATTAAATATATTTATATAATAAATAGATAATAATAATAAAAATATATTGATATGAATTTTAATGCCGATTTGACAGGATTTTAATGTCAGAGTGTATGGGCAAGCACAGGTGCTATCTCTATTCGCTCATTCTCATAGTGTTATGGAACGGTTATCCGACACAGTCGGAGAGAGATCAGATGCAGGACAAACGACTTTACATGCTTTCTGAGGTACAGGTGAAACACCGCCAACTCCTGACTCCGGGCTGCTACTGAGAATTTCTTGACAGAAAAACTCAATAACTGGCCCGATCCGGGATTTGAACCCAGGACCACATGGACCAGCATCCGCGTTTACGACCACTAGACTAACGAGGAAGTCAAAAGGCGTAAGAACCACTACCAGTATTGTCTCGTTGGTGTAGTAAGAGGCGACAGAGGAATATTAAAACAGGAGATGGGCAACAGGTTCTTCCTGGTAAAAACTCTTTAGTTGTAATAAAAAAAACTGCGCTCAAACATTTCCCCATGACTTAATGAAAAAAAAAGATAATGAAATGCTAGCTCAAGCTAAAAAAAACTTAAAGAAATAAACTTATAAAAACGTTGCTTAATATTATTGAACTATTTGAAAAGAAGTTATTTTTTATAGGATAAGGGTGACAAACGAGCACACAGTCCACCTGATGGGTCCTTTACACTCACCATACGAAACACAGCACCATTAAGCTGCTATTTTACGCTGGTATTTTGTGAGAGCGTGGTCCTTCTCCGGTCGAGCCGACCCATTCGTGCTACAACTATACTACTAATATATCTGCAGCGTGGCTCTACTACGTAAAAATAGAAGACATTATTAGACATACCTTGATTAATTAGCTTACGGCCATACTTACACGAACCATTCCAAAGCACTTTTAAAACCATTTCTTTGTTATTATTGCAACCTTTTAATAGCAGTAGCTTTCAGAATTCATAGGAATGTACAACGTTCTTGGAACTGCTATGGGGCTTGACACCGTTGTTCTAAATTGCCGGTCTAATACTATACATAAAAGTCTTTAGAAAAACAAAGACCTAGGAATCTCTTGACGGTTCTTCCCTGAAGAGTCTAACCTTTGGAACCAGTAATAAATGTTTCCAATTTCCAATTTCATTTTTGCATTATTTATAAGTAAAATTCAATATTTACAAGTCATTTAATAGATTGATAAAATTTAGGACTTACGTAAAGCAATAATAGAAGGATGGTCTGGTTTTTACACACGAACAAGTTTTAATAAAATACATAACATTGTGTAAACACTACAAAGTAGCAGATGTTATTAATACCAGGTACTGGATTTCTCAAATCCAACAATTAATTTACGGGGCAGTGTATACCTACGCTTTTACAACAAAGTATTAAAAAATAAACAAGGACGGTATCACCAACTTTAAAACTTTTATTAAACAAAGACTGTATATAAATTATTATTATAATATTAATTATTATACAGAAACAATTTGAAATGTAAAATTCTAAATGAAACAATTTCATAAAAGTTCCTTCTTATTTTTGAAAGTCGTTCTGGCAACACTGTTTATAGAAAGTATCAAAGGATTCTTCAAACATTGAAAGTATTGTACGATTTATAAAGCTCACACGGATTCACGCCTCCGCTTTGTTACAAATTCCAATATTGTTTTATCTACAAATATTATACAACATTTTCAGAGTTCAAAGAACTTTACAACTAACCGAACTGTTGGGTACCCTATTGTGTGATAATGTGCTTGAGTAAAGTTTTCCTTATGCTATAGAAACTTTTAGCATATTATCACAAAATATATCGTGTCCAATAAAACTTTATTTCCATTAATAAATTTGAATTAAAATAAAATTGAATAAGTAATTTAATAAAACTTAATTTTAATTAATAAGTTTTAATTTAAATGTTTTATATTATATTACTGACAGACTGTGTTAAAAAGTTTACAGAAAAAAAAATTCTCCTCCCTTTTTTGTACTTGCAGATGTAATATATGAATAATTTAAAGCCTATGTCACTCCTACAATTAAGACGAAATTAACGACAACACATATTATGTTAAAATCCATCCAGCCGTTTAGGCTACAGAGCGTACCAAATAAATAGACACACATACATACCATTCTATGGGGCAGTTTGGTAATAATACCAGCAGTGAAGTGTATACAGTGAAGTGTATATATTTATACACTTCACTGCTGGAAACAGGCAGTGGATATTTGTAAATTTAGCGTCATCATAAAAATATCTGAAAGAGCACCCCACGCTTTTTTTCAATAAAATTATTTTCTTATGTTAATCACTATTTTATTATTTTAAACTTATTGAAAACTATTTTCAACTTTTTAGTTCGGTTATCTACAAAAGCGTATTTTTTTAGTTGGTGGTGAAAGAACGCAGTTGAATGTGGCAACTATGTTCAGCAGTGGACTTTTATAGAAAGGTAATAAGTATATTCCGTAATTGCTAATCCTAACACTAGACTTCTGGCATCTTTAACAGTGCTTCTCGTCGCAACAATGGTAGTGATTATATACTCTTTGATTGCATCGTTTACCATGATGTAAATTATTTAAACCAAAACTCTTAAATAACACATTCGTCAAACTTCACTTACTTACCATTATGTTTTGCAATTTGAATTTTATTTAAATCCAGGGATAAATTTGAATCTAACTCAATTACAATTCAATATTCATAATTTAAAATTTGCCTAGCTGCTTAGGCTATAGGAGGCAAAGAAGAAACAGATTAATAGATACATAACGCCGTTAAGTCTTGTTGTAAGAAATTTATTTATAGTTTATCAAATATATTTATAAATTACACCACATTTAAAAAAAAAACTATAGTTAAAAACAAATTTACAATCTATGAGATGGTAAGAGGCTACATCAGTCCACGGACACCTGCAACCATCTCCAAGCAAAGACGGCTACGGCTGCTACACTAAATCCCATCTGTGATGAGAAAACGGTAAAGCAAAATTGCCTCATATCTGTCATTTGAATTCCATTTTTTTTCTAAATATTAATTTTCAGAAATTCTAACAACCCCAAATTACTTATACAAAGCCTTAGAGATAAGACTTGATGATGCTTTTTCTATTACATTACAAACACAAAGCAACAATCAAGTGCTTAAATGTATACAAACACAGTAAAATCTATTTAATAAAATAAATTTGCCATTAAAGAAAAACACCCTTAATGTTGGGCGCTTAAAATAAAATAATCTGTTGTTAGTAATCTTTGCACGTAATACAACTAAAGCAAGAAGGTAATGAATGTCTGTAATACAAGAGCGAATATTACAGGTTACATGTAATATGTTGCGTGGGATTATTTTTTAAACTTTATTGCATTCTCTATAAAAAGGCTACAAAGATAGAAGATAAAATTTGATTTACTAAGTACTCGGTAATAAGGAAAATCATGAGAGCTCTCTGCACACCTAATTTGAATATAAGTAAATGAATTCGTCAATACGCAATGGGGAAGCGAGATAAAATCTTCCCTGTTCTAAATAAAGCCCTCTCAGAAATATGGAGATGCCTGTGCCCAAGTGCGAGAAGTATAAATTAATGTTTTTAGTAGAAGTAGAACATCTTACTTTTTACCCTTGTAATAGACAGGTGCGATTTAAAAAATACTACTACTGAAATCTTTTATCACATCGTTTTAACTATTTCAAAAAATATATAATAAAAATGAAATTTGTATTTTAGCAATATGAAATTGAGTAATATAAAAATCAGCAGCAATCAAGAAGACACATCTATGGGAAGGAAAACACAACCCACCATTTTGCAAAACGTATTATTCTTTGTTTACTGTGTTTTAGGTACGAGTATATCAATAAAGAACATTATTTGACATAATGATTTCTTATATTTACGCGAACACTACACATTTATATAAAACTAATTTTACAGATTATATCGCGTATATTAACATATTTTATATTCCCGACGTTTCGAGCACTTTACACCACAATTGATCACGGATTATAATTCTAAGATACAAGAACTTTTGTCGGACGCAAGTAATTATAAAAAGGTTAAATACGACTCAACAAATAACACACTTAAAACAATTAATGACCTCATAAAGAAACACTCCGAAAAATTTAATCTGGACGTAAAATCGATAATATGTACATGTGCCAAACCACCGAAGTTGTGTTACCGAAGTTAGGTTACTAAAAATACACAAACCCAATGCTCCACTATGTCCTATAGTGAGCCAGATCGATTCACCAACTTGCAGATTGGCTCAACACCTAACGAAAATACTCTCACCGCTCAGCAGACATACAAGAGCACACACAAAGGATTCCTACCATTTTGTCAGCAATATTAAAGACCTACATCTGGCAAACAATGAAACTATGGTCAGTTTTGTTGTGCAGTCTCTGTTCACATGCTTACCTGTTGAAGAATGCATCTCGATTGTTACTAGAAGGCTGGAGGAAAACAACGTGCCCGTAGAATATGCAGTATTACTCAGATACTGCCTTACATCTGGCTACCTATTGTGGAAGGAAGAGTTCTACAAGCAAGTAGATGGCGTGGTGATGGGCTCACCTGTATCTCCCATTGTTGCCGATATATTCATGGAAGACTTTGAGGAGAAAGCCCTGCTTACTTCTCCTGTAAACCCAAGATTCTACAAGCGATACGTAGACGACATATTCACAATTCTACCTTTAGATAAAGTTACTCCATTTTTAGACCATCTTAACTCCATAAATTCTAAAATTCAGTTCACAATGGAGTTAGAGGCAAACAATTTTTTAGCTTTTCTAGATGTGCTAGTAATTCAAAATCCTGATAACACCTTGAGCCACACTTTGTATAGAAAAAGAACCCATACAGATAGACATTTGAACGGGGAAGTCTGCAGTCTGTGAACACGTACAGGATCGCCCCTATCACTACATTAGATTTGATAGACTTGAATAGATTTGAAAGAACACCGATTCCTTCCAAGGTTGATTCGCGAGGCTATTGAAATCAAAAAACATCCTAATTTCAATAGAGAAGATGGTTGGGTGCTACCATCTGCTTGGGATCCCATAATTAATAAAATAAAATCCCAACCCAAGCATACAACTGCAAAACTTCAGGATACTGTAAGTTCATACTGCGTAGATCGGAACAAAAATTAATAATTTTTAATCTGGAGGTAGCCGTGGTTACCTATGACATTGGGATGTCATACACCTCAGTTCCCCCCCCCCCCCCGTGACCAAGGGTGCTGTAAAGTGCTCGAAACGTCGGGAATATAAAATAAGTTAATATACGCGATAAAATCCGTAAAACTAGTTTTATTTCAATTATTCGACATAATTTAATTACGATTTCAGAGATTACATTAAAATTCACTTAATGATTTAACGCCACCGTTAAACAAATTCGTACTGAAATTCGTTCTACACTTCAAAATAATAATCATAACTTTTGATAGAATGAACTGATTTTAATAAAACGGACTAAACTATACTCAAAGAATTAACAGACAGATAAACAGACAGTTCTAAAAATGTCAGAAATGTACTTAATTACTTATTTTAGTCCCTCTCTTTTGTCCCAAAAATATACAATGTACAAACATATTAAGCAATTTACTTTTTTATGATGTCATTTTTATTACGAAAGACGATAGATGTTAGAAGACCTTAAAGACATTTTTAAAAACTCACTTACCGAGTCTTAAACAAAAGGAAGTTTATTAAGTTTCCTAAAACATGAGAAGAACGCATGTATAACACGTGCATTGTTATTTCTACGAGACTTGTTTATAATATAGATGTTATAAAAGAGCCATATAACAGAGTGAAATATGCTTTGACATGAACGCGGTTTAATATTGTGATAACCAAATACCGTGAAAAGTGCAATAAAACCACCACATTATTTGAAACAATGCTTTGAGAATATATTAACAAAATTTTAAACAAATTTTCATTAAACATTTTTATAGTAATACGTATTGCAAAACTTATTTAAAAGCCATTATTATTTTTACCATTTTTATTTATTTCTTTTCCCTGTTAATATTTATTTACATTTCTTCACCTACTAATTCAGTTTAAAAATAATATATCGAATTTAAATGGAAACGTGATTATGCCAAGTCGACAGTAAAGCCCAATTTCTCTCGCTTCTCGGTCGAGGTGTGCAAATGTAATACGAATTATGAATATTAGTCTAATACGGGAAGCAACAGCATATAGGATATCCAGTAGAACCAGTGTAACCGACATAACCAAAAGAATCAGAAAGCTATAATGTAAATGGGTCTGTGGTATGGCTCGAGGGACCGACAACCTATGGGGAAGAATTTTTCTTGACCCTACATTGCGTTTATCTCTACAATACCTCGTAGCGATAAGCGCTATGTAGGGCGGCCCCCAATATATGGAGTTGCGACCCGGTAAAACATGCTGTAAATTTATGGATGCAAGTGGCAGAACAAACTTTTTGGTATTCTTAGGGACTTGGATATTATATTCAAAAGTGGACTTTTGGCTGTAATGATGGTTGTGTCATGGCCATGTATAGCTCTTTAAATAGAATTTTCTCCCTATTATAACAAGGATACGTCTAGTATCATATATACGTGGTAGAGCCATGCTGCAGCTATAGTGTATAGTTGTAGCACGAATGGGTCAGCTCGACCGGGGAAGGACCACAGAAAACCAGCGTAAAATAGCAGCTTAACGCTGCTGTGTTTCGTATGGTGAGTGTAGAGAACCGGAGACCCTTTTTACTGGCAAAGAGGCATTCCATCTTAGTCCTCACGGGTGACAACGTATCTGCATCTTGAGTCTTTTTATTGAGGATAGATGTGGATGTCTATGGGTCGCAGTGGCCACTTACCATCAGGTGGACTGTGTGCTCGTTTGTCACCCTATTTTATAAAAAAAAATAGTATAAACTCTTGTTTTAGTGAATATTTGCTAATGCTGATGTGTGTTACCCTGATTTAAGCCTTACTAAGTAAAACACTTCTAAGTTAAATAGTCTTGTTATTAATGCTTTCGCTTTATCTTCTGTCTACGCAAACTTAACGATATATCTATTTCCATTATTTTAACTATCGTTTCTTATATAGAATAAATGTGACAAACGAACACACAGTCTATCTAATGGTAAGGTGGATGCTGTGGCCCATAGATAGCTACATTTATCTCCATTTCTCTACAACTACCATACGAAACACATAATGCTGCTATTTCACGCTGGTTTCCTGTGAAAGCGTTAAAAGTTCTCTGCATTGAAGTGGTCTACTCGCCAAAGTGATATAAAACTTCTTTATACCGTTCGCTCCACACTCTTTCTTTCTTAAAAAAGAGTCTTCTTTTCATGAGTATTTAAAGTTTTAATTCCAAATTTTATCTCATACACACGATCGCCATCCTCGGTCATCTAATAGTTTTATCCTCCCCATTCTTCTTCATCGTTCAGGATATCTCTTTTATATTTTAAGCTGCTAGGCTCTAGAATACTCCTCCTGATGACATAAGGTTCCTTCTATTAAAGGAGTTTTAAACACAGACTTCTAACTTATTTTAGCAATCAGAATCATAATTTGAAGTAAACATAATATTATAAGACTTATTTTTTTTATAGGATTGGGTGACAAACGAGCACAGAGTCCACCTGATGGTAAGTGGTTGCTGTGACCCATAGACATCTACATCTATCCTGGTATGCTAATCAAAATGCAGATGCGTTGTCACCCGTAAGGAATAAGATGGAATGCCTCTTTTCCAGTAAAAAGGGTCTCTGGTTCTCCACACTCATCGTACGAAACACAGCAGTGTTACGCTGCTATTTAACTGCTGGTATTCTGTGAGAGAGTGGTCCTTCCCCGGTTGAGCCGACACATTCTTGCTACAAATGTACTACTAATATAGCTGCAGCATGACTCTGCCACGTGTATAAAATAATAATGAATATAAATGTGTTTATTTATATCAAATTATTATAATTGCATTAATTAGTATAAATATAAATGTATATCATATGTAAGCAGTAATTTTTACTATTTTTAGTTTTCATTAACCAACTATTTACATTTTATGTAAAACTAGCGATCCACCCTGGCTTCGCACGAGTGATTTATAGGTCTCAATAACAGCGCCCCCTGCCGGGTCCAATTGTAAATCTAAACCATCCAAACACCCACTCAAATACACACAAAAAATTCATCAAAATCAGTCAACGGACGGCTATTGATTTTTATATATAGGGATGTTTAATATAATCTTTCGTGACATCTTTAATGATGCGAGTTTCATTGCATTATCTGAGATATAAATTATAAATTTTAGTTATTTGAAATATAAGTTTTATAGAATAATATTAATTAAAAATTATTTTTATGTCTATGTAAATAAAAACGCGTGTATAAAAGATCGTCACTTGAGAACAGCTGGACTAATTTTCATGAATTATTTGTGTAGATCTCTGAATAATTTAGATTTACAATTGGACCTGGTAATTGATGCTGTTGTCGAGATCCAGATATCACCCGTACAAAGCCGGGCCGGATCGCTAGTTTAATATAAATATCCACTGTTTCAGAGATGAGCTCTGTTTTAAAAAAACTAACCATACAAATAATATTAGAAACAGCTTAACAGCAATCGACTTATAACCCCTTTTTATACAATCTTCGTTAATATCTTTGTTTTTTTTTTAATTATTTAATTCGGTACTGTATATTACAGTTCATATCAAATCACTCAACACTTTATTCGTAACTTAATATAACTTTTTATTGCTATTAGACTGTCAGTAGAAATAAATTCAACGTTCGTTCCCGTGAGCGTCATAGATTTTTATTTTTTATAACGCACCTAATAAAACTGATAATGATATTATTATATTAATAGGATTATCTGTCAGTTAAAATCCAATCCAATCTCGTATATTAGTCAAGGATCAACGTGTAAGTTCATCAATAGTCGGGAACAGACTAATTTCACACTGATGCACGCATCGGTTAAGACCGATCAGTAAACCAAAGAACGCATGACTTTTTGATTGTGCCTGCTTTCCAAATCAAAAGCCTTGGTTTACATCGAAGCAGCCAAACTTCGCACAAAATTACAAATTGCTTGTTTCCACTACGGATATGGTGTCATTATCTCCTTATTTCTGATACAACTATCAAAGTCTAATTTCAATCTACTTCATATCTACGAGTATTTATTTTTTTAAATAAAGAATACTTATTGTATGTTTGTGCGTACAATTGATTCCCAAGCTTGATTCACCAAAATATGTCATGCATAACTTCAAAAATACAATGAGAGTTACTGGCAAAAAGCGATTTTGATATAACGGCATAGTTTTTTTCTAGATACACGAAAGTTGAGAGTTTTTACCGGCATTAGTTTTGTCTGTAAAAATGAACTAGACTTCCCAAGATAAATGAGTGAGCTGCTCTAAGCAGTATTTTATACCAAAGCCTTATATAACATAATTATATAATAGTAGCTAATCTTGTGTTAGGAGAAAATAGTATTCATTAATTTAGTTTGGATTTTAAGCAGTTTTAATTAGGTTTCATTGTGTTTTTCATTCTCGAAATTATGTAACTACGTCTTATTGTCATTTTTGTATATTTAAGAACTTACCTTAATTAATTTTTTAACAATATGGTTTCTTTTATATAGGATAGGGTAACAAACGAGCACACAGTCCACCTGATGGTAAGTGGTTGCTGTGACCCATAGACATCCACATCTATCCTCAATAAAGAATCAAAATGCAGATGCGTTATCACTCGTGTGGACAAAGATGGAATGCCTCTTTTCCAGTAAAAAGGGTCTCCGATTCTCTACACTCACCATACAAAACACAGCAGCTTTAAACTGCTATTCTTGTTTTACACTATCATTATAATAACTGAATAACACAACATTCATAACAATTTCTGATTATAAGCCAATAAAAGTGGCTTCATTTTGAAACAGGGGTAGTTGAAAGAATTAATTTATTACTTATTAAGTCGAAGTGAATGTACATTTAATGCATTCAACTTCACGAGTTTTAATTCATTACGCTATTGTAATATTTACTTAAAATGCGCGCAACTCCGGTTATTTCATTGCTTTTTAAACATTGTTTTAATAGTTTTATTGTCATGGCTATATTATATTTCGATTAAGAGGTCAATCGAGAAATTCAATTTGGCTGGGCGTTCGGTAGATTACGACATATCTCAAAACTTGAAGACGAGAGTGTACAACCATTATGAGTTGCCAATGATAAAATATAGATTTGAGTTATGGTTCCCGACTACTGGCAGTATGAGGGAGCTCAAGGTTGCTCAGCGTGCTTACTCTTATTTCTCTTTGTGATACACTTTAAATTATGATATCCGCAGTAGAAGTAGAGTAACCGACATAATCTATCAGATTAGTAAACTGAAATGGCAATGGCCTAGCCCTATAGTTTGAAAAATCGGCAACCGATAGAGAAGACCTAGTAAGAGATGCAAGAAATCAATGGATGCAGGTGGTTCAGCACCGAGCTTTGCATAGCATTCTTTGGAGGCATTCAGCTTTGCAGCTTTGTTCAGCAGTGGACTTGTGCAGGGCTGTAATAATGATGATAATAAATTAGATAGATATGCAATGCAAAATTCTGGAAAATAAAATTCCGTATGCAACTTTATTTCGTATAATATAAATATCGGAATAAGTTCGCAATAAAAGAAAATTACGTTTTTTAATGAATTAAATCTCAAATTTTATGATTAAGTCACCAGCAACCAAAGTAAACAAATATTATTTTGTCTAAATTTTACATTAATAACTGCACTGCGACGTTTTCACTATAAATTTTAAGTCGCTCTGTAGTCAACAGTAATCAAATACGGGAGCTAGGTACTGAGGGAAACCTTCAATTAGTATTCATAAATTCTACTTGAATTATCAGTAATATAGAATGCATTAATACTGATGGCTCACCTGATATAGATAATTAAAATTTGATATTAATTTTTCGGAGTCTATTAGGATATTATCTAAACTGATTGTAACTTTCAAACCAGATATAACTACACTAGGTATTATATTAAAGTGTACACAGAGATAAATACAATTGCCCATAAATATATCAAAAACATTCAACTACTTAAAGGTAATAACCGTACCATTTGTAGCAAAATTCAAAAATTCAAAAAATTCAATTAAAAAAATATTTTCCTATACTATAATTTGAATTACTTACCCATCATTAAACTTTCAAGAATTATAAGGTTTTTTGGTTGAAATTCAAATATCTTAAAAACACTAACACTTTATGGATTACTAATTAGATAGATAACTGTTAATTAAATAATTTTTTTTGTTAATGATTTAAATAATAGGATTTTAAATAATACTAACACTTCACGTATACATCGAAACTGTTTATAATATTTAAACTAACGACTAATTTCTGTGCAAGTATTATATTGCGATGATCGTTACCGAAATATTTTCCTCTCCTGTTAAGATCGCGCTCTATACGTCTGCATCATTCGCGATCTCGTAGGAAACTGGCGGGAAATCTCATATTGGCGGGAACAGAGCCCAGAGAACCGGATGAAAGAGCTAAAATTTTCTCGTTTAAGCGTAAGGTTTGTGTGTATATAAGTTTTATTCAAATTAAATATTTTAGAGGGAATCAAATAAAACTAAATTTTACTGATTTTGTCGCGTTTCATTTTAACTTTTTAACTCTCGACGAACTGGGAATTAACTAAAAAATAAGCATACATACACGTTACTTAAATAAAGTAATATAATAATACAAATAGTGCAGCAGTAGCAATAGCAGTGGCTCAGCATTATTAGAAGCGCTGTGTGTCCACAGGTTCGAAACAAGTGTTTGTACGCCGTACAAAAAAAATCAGGTCAGGATCATTGTTTATGTGCAATTTATGAATATAAAGTGCCTCTACAATGCAAGAGAAAATCGTAGCGTGGGGATAACGTTGTATGTATAAAATCTGATATATTATGGTTTGGTGGCGAAGTAAGAAAATCCATTACCCCATTTTAAGTGACTACAAATTTCTATAAAAGGCTCGCGACCATCTCGTATATAATGGATGAAAATCATTAAAGATAGTTGTGGTCCCAACATAGTTGCATCTCTCCACTGGCTGAGATTCGGTGATCTCTTGGTGGAAACCGAGGGGTTTGTCTGTGTGATACACGATCAGGTTTATAAGATCAACAATTATCGAAGGTACATCCTATGGGATGCTGCCGTTGACACATGTCGAGCTTGTCCTCATCCCGATGAGTCACTGGGGCATAATTGTACTTGCGTCGCCCGTCTTCTGTTTTTCAGCGCTTTCTAACTCTGAGCATCTGCACGTATACAACAAGGTAGCCAAGATTCTACACCAGGAAGACTGATTGCTGTTACATTAATAAACCCGGGCACAGTCAAGGATATTTTCTACCGACTTCAAAAATGAGACGGTACTCAATTCGACTGTATGTTTTTTTTTGTGTGTGCTACCTCATAACTTTTTTCTGGGTGAACTGATTTCGATGATTATTTTTTATTTGAAAGCTGGTACTTCTCATGTGGTCCCATATAATGTTGATCAAATTCTGACTAAAATTTTTTAATTTATTCTTTATAATTTATATTGAAGTAGGTTGTACAAAATGTTTAATTTTAAATTATTGGTCGACATTACCATTCCGTATGATGAAACCGAAAGCGAACAAAATATATGAATCTACTTCCTACCGGTTCTCTATACCCTTTTAGACCGGAATACATCAGTTTACTCAATGTTGTTTGGCGGCAGCAATAGGTAATATTTACCCAGACGACCTAGATAAAAAGGGAGTCCTATCAACTCGTAAATTATTTAGAATAGAATAGAATATTTTTTATTTAATTCGATAAAGGTTACAAGAATATTCATTGAAAGTTTTTAAGCACTGCTTCGGAAAAATCCTCTCTTCTTTATACCGGCTTCAACAAGGAGACGGAACTCAATTCGACTAAATGTTTTGTTGTGTGTGTTACCTCATAACTTTTTACTAGATGAACCGATTTTGATGATTCTTTTTTATTTGAAAGCTGGTGCTTCACATGTGGTCCGATATTTTGATCCAGGTCTGACCATTAGTTCTTGAGTTATTCTTAATAGTTTATATTGAAACGGTTGTACAATTTTTTTAATTTTTAATTATTTCAGAGTAATATCAATAGGATTTTTTTGAAATATTACTTTACAACATAATATTTTGTAGTATTATGTGTGAAAACATTTAAAACAACATGATAAAGCTCACCTCAATCTTATTATCAATCATGTACTCTTTAGAAGTATAATATTCCTAATTTTACAGTGGTAGAGCCACGCGGCAGCTTTTGCTGTCGCACGGATGGGCTGGCTCGAACCGGGGTGGTACCACGACCTCACAGAACACCAGCGTGAAGTAGAGGTTTACCTCTGCGTTTCGCTTGGTGAGTGCAGGTGGCTGGAGGCCCTTTTTACTGGAAATGAGGCATTCCATCTTAGTCCTCACGGGTGGCAACGCATCTGCATTTTGATTCGCAAACGAGGATAAATGTAGATGTCTATGGGCCGCAGCAACCACTTACCATCAGGTGGACTGTGTGCTCGTTTGTCACCCTTATCCTATATAAAAAAAAATATTAAACAATTTTATGTAAACGCTCTTTGGAGTTGAGTAACTGGTATAACTATAGCTTGTGCTGGTACCTATTATTTACAAAATGTGCATTACTTTTTTTAATAAAACAGTTAAATTATTATCAGTTAAGTAGCTAGTGTTATATTTATAACCTGTGCCGTTTGATTTGTCTTTGCGATTATAAACCGATTTCTCTGTGAGATTTGATGATGCCTTTGGTAATATTTGGTTATTATTTTTTCATTTAAATGTACGAAATAACATAAATGCTGTAATATATTTTAATCATCGATAATTAAATTGTAACCAAATCGACACCAGCTCGTTTTCTATATAGCAATATAAGAAAAAGCCTATAAAGTTCTTACAGCAGGGCACAGACTCTTTTTACTTACTATTCCTCTTAAATTTTATAGGGTGCTACATTGTAGACACAAAACCTTGGAACGTGCAAACTTTATGCGTTAAACCGGTATAAGGCATATAAAATGGTTATTTATGAAAATAATAGTAAAATAAAAGAGACTGTTCTATGAAGTAGTGATTTTCAATATCAGTAAAACGGAACAAAATTTCATGCAAACTGCTATTTTAATATGAAGCTAAAAATACACCATATCAAATTGTTTTTACTTTTTATCATTTATTAAAACAAAAAGTAAAGTAAAGTTACACACACACATACACATTACAGTCCAGATACGAACTACTCTGGGCACACGCCTGATATTTTTTTTTTGAAAGATTTATTCGCGCTACACCGCTCTGCTACAGTGCGTGTTGTCAGATTTCACACATCCTGGAAATATTTTATTCCTACGACAGGCATGTTTTCTCACGATGTTTTCCATTACCGACGGGCAAGTAATAAATCAGCACTTAAAAACAATTAATTAATAATAATTAATTAACAATTTTATTATCGCCGGTGAGAATCGCACCCAGGTTTTTTTATAGGATAAAGATGACCAGCGATCACATAGTCCACCCGATGGCAAGTGGTTGCTGTGGCCCACAGAGACGTCTATATCTATCTTTTTTGCGAATAAAATGCAGATGCGTGAGGACTAAAATGAAATGCCACTTTTTCAGGGTCTCCGGTTCTATACACTCACCATACGAAACACAGCAGGGTTACGCTGGTGCTCTACGCTGGTATTCTGTGAGAGCTTGACCCTTCCCCACTCAAGCTGACCCAATCGTGCTACAACTATACAATTAATATAGCTGCAGCATGGCTCTACCATGTATTGCTCACATACTGTAAAATTTACGGCGGGCGCTTAATCCTCAGCTCTACATGTTAAAAACAAACTACAAAGAAATTTTTTAAACAATTTTTTTTTAATTTTATTACTTAAACAGTATGTTTAATCTTACTTATTACACTAAAATCATTTTAAATAAAGATAATTACAGCCTTTAACCATCCTACTGTTTCAGCGCTGCATGAGTTCGTGTTGGCAGACTTCACATGTGCCCAAAATATTTTATTTCTCAGACATGCATGTTTCCTTACCATGTTTTTCTTCACCGATGAGCAGGAAATTAGCTCTTACACTTTTTGCTTTACATTTCTTTTTTTTTTAAGTAAAGCCACACGTAGATTTTCTCCAGTATCGATGAGGCGTTTTTTTTTATAGGAAAAGGGTGACATACGAGCACACAGTCCACCTGATGGTAAGTGGTTGCTGCGGCCCATAGACATCTACATCTATCCTCGATTACAAATCAATATGCAGATGCGTTGCCACCCGTGAGGACTAAGATGGAATGCCTCGTTTCCAGTAAAAAGGGTCTCCGGTTCTCTACACTCACCATACGAAACACAGCATCGTTAAGCTGCTATTTTACGCTGGTATTCTGTGAGAGCGTGGTCCTTCCCCGGTCGAGCCGACCCATTCTAGCTACAGTTGTATTACTGAATATAGCTGCAGCATGGCTCTACCACGTAAAATTACCACGTAAATAGCGGGAGAGATTCTAACCCGCGATCCTTCGCGATGCAGTCAAACGCTATTTATATGTATTATATATATTTTTTAATAATTGCAAAGTAGAATATGCTAACATTTTCTCCAAAATTCAAATCAACCTTTCAATATTACGTGCGAAGCACCGTGCCGACTGAAGAACGAAACTCTGTCTGAGCCTCTAATTCACGTACTTATTCCGCTCGAGTTCAACCTAAAATTTTGTGAATAAAAAATTGTATCATTATCTCTAGATACATTTTTTTTCTAAAATTCTAATTTGTTATTTTAACTGAACCGTATAAAGTAATTTCTTATATTACAATAAATACTACACATTAATTGAAACTTATTTTACGAATTTTATCGCGTTAAATTTTAACTAAAAATAACTCCTGACGAGTGCTTTGCAGCAGAGGACTTTGACGTCCTGAAGCGTGTGAGATCCCATAATAAAAGTTTGCCCCTTGTCCCCTGAGCATGAGTTTCAGCATCGGAGTGACTGTATGACAAAGCATAGTTTTGTCTAATTATTGGTCAACAAATTTTGTAACAAGAAAACTGCGTACTAATTTCGAAATACCTACTTAACCTCTCTACTAAATCATATGTATTTTAATTTGATTAGGTCTAGTTTTCGTATTACAGCTACTATCACTAATGAGCTGATATTGTCTGCAGTCTTCCCATTCTGCAAGCCATCTAGCTTTACAAAGGTTCATCGCAGCACTAAAATAACAATGCTTCCTGTTCCTTCAAGCTACTTTCTGCGCTACAGTGTTCGGCACGGCTCTGAGCCTTACTGCTCGCCTCTGCTTCACGGCACTCTCACAGATTACTTGCCTTCTTCTCGACTCACCGCAGACTACAAGGCAATCCCTGGCACTTGCACCGGCTCATCATTCTCACCGAGCATCACTTGCAAGTGCGTAGTATGGCATGCATTACACACCGGCATATCGTTCGCACCGGCGTCACTTGCCCTTACGCTCGTAGCATGCATGCCCCACCGACATTACGGATGCACCGGCAATCGGACTGCACTATCGACCTCCGGTCCGAGCAGGGGGGTGATGTGGAGGCGCTGTCGTCGCGCCACAAGCAAATACATCAAAGCCTAAATTGCGCTAACAAAGTTCCGAAGTTAAAGCAATATATATAGAATAGCTCCGAACTACTACTCGGAGCGTTGGCCGCTCCCCGGGCAGAACACCTTGCCCGGCGGGAGATCTCCCCTTTTCCTTCCTACGGCCACAGGTATGTTCATATACTTATGTATAATTTTATTCGATGAAGATACGAAAACGTTATTAAAAACTTGCTACGAGCGCTGAACATGACTTTTCTATTAGATTGCCATCGAGAAACTTTGTATAATAAAACATTGTACCATATATTATGTCCGATAGGGGCATTTTTCATATTTGCATACAATTTTTGTCAAATAGATACGTTAACGTGGGTGTCAAATACTGTTTCTGCTCTGTTTTGTCATTCAACTGTCATCCCAAAACTCTTTATTTTAAGTATATAATTTTAAAATAAATAAATAAATGAATGAGTTTACTTTTATTTAAAAAAAAGAGTAAAGATTCTAGATATGAGGGTTAAATTCCAGGTATGAAAAAAGAAGTTATTTATCTATATGTCAATACTTGAAAAGAAAACATAGTACCCTTTTTAAGCTTATTGCGTGCACGAAGTAGTGTCAGACTTGTCATAGGTAAAGCTTATATAAAAGAAAGAGCAGTAAGCTAAAATTTATTTTTATAAAATGTGTTACAAATACATTAAACAAAATTTAATAAAACACATAATAGTATTTGGTCAAACAGAGTATAGATTGTCGTTATTTTTTTTAAAGCATAGTTAATTCATATATATGTATATTCAGAATTGAAAGTGAAGTACAGCTTGCTTTATATACAAACTTAAATAAATTATGTGTTCACTATCTATCGGAAGCAAAAAGACTGTAAGATTTTTTTGGTTTTCCCATAATCATCTCTTACCAAATCCACGGCACGTAATGGGGTGATGCATACATACTCTAACGCCACCGTGTGGTAAGCTTTACTTTTAAGCTGGCTTTTATTACTTAAGATACTCAAATATTGATATAACACACATTTATGATTACCACTATCATAATCCGAAAGTGGTGTTAATCCTTCCGATATGTATTCTCCAAGTATTGTATTCACCAAAGTATCCATAAATTTCGGCCATAACATCGCTTCGCTTAAGATCATGACGTAAACATCTAACGATGACTCTACGGCACGGCGATGGCGATTAGAATATTCTTTATCTGTAAAACTGTGGGCACAGAGATCAAATCCCAAATAAATATAACATTTTTTTAATTTAAGTAAGGATGAAAACGGAACACATTCCAACTGTGGTAAGCGAGTACTGAGACCCATACGTATCTACATCTGTCCTCAATGAGCCCTCAGTAAGCTCTGATAGTTTAAATGACTGAAGAAACACGCTAAAAATAAAATTATTTTATTTTAGCCTGGTAGTACATGGATAAAATTATCAAATTATTGTATTTTCATCTGGCCTTGATACGCGTGCAAATTTTCAAGTCAATCGGCCGTCTACATAGTGAAAATTGCATTAAGACAGATAGATACATGTCAAGCCAATAAAAACGTGTTAAAAAGGATCTTCGGTTCTCCTTATTATACACCATAGGAAACACAGCAATATCGTGCTACTATTTCACGCTTGTATTCTGTGCCAACATGATTCATGCAACAGCAATAATAAAATAATTAATAGAATCAGGCGTTACTTTGCGGAAATCCATTATATAAAAGCTTTTAAAAATTTAATTTGCAAATATCCGCGTTATAAAATAAAATGATGTGTCTTACCTGATGTGCTAACCGTTAAGAGTCTTAACGGTTAGCCACCGTAGAGTCTATATCACCTGAGGATGCCTCGTGTAGAGGCGAAACACGTGTCGTATTATCGTCAGTGGTGTGTCTTGCCTAGTGTAGTGGTGTTGGGAGTAGTGGTGCCGTGATTAGTGGTGACGGGGATAGTGCACGTAATTGAGGGAGGGCGGGAGGTGCTCTTCATACTAGGTAAGACACATAATTTTATTTTATAACGCGGATATTTGCAAAGTAAATTTATCTTAAAGCTTTTTTAGCAATAATAAACTTTAACGTATCTCTACTGAATACTAAAAACTTTTTACATTCCAACACTTTATTAATTTGACCCTTTAAAATTTCTTGTTTCAGTGCCGAATGACAAAAACCTTTATACAACTTTAAAACACAATGCACACCTCGAACTTCAAGCTATTTTGTTTACTTATCAAGGTCACACCGCCCACTCATATTAAATCGGGCTCATTTATTTATTTATTTAAACTTTATTGAACCTTACACAATAAGTAAAAGAACAAAAGGCGGACTTAATGCTAAAAGCATTCTCTACGAAGGCGGTTACAAAGAAGTATGCATACACACATACATATACATATTATACATACATATACATATATACTAATGATGACGATTATTTATATACTAAGCTAACACGTGAAGTAAAAGTTAATTAAAAAAAGTTTTTTTTCTTCACGTGTTATTAGTTAGTAATTAATTATAAAAACTAACGAATAAGCCAGAAGAAGTTTTGAAATATTATGTATTATACTTGCCGTTTAGATGATCCCTAATGCAATTCAATAACGAAATAATGAAACGAGATATTGCTTATAGTCGATAAACTTTTAGAAAGTAGTTTTCTATAAATCTACTATTTATGTCTTAAAAATGCAAGTAGAAATTTGTTTAGAACATTCGTTAACCTGAGAGATCAAGATGTACACTTTTGAATACTGTAAACATTTTTTTATGAAACATTAAGAAACGTTTCATTGAAGGACATTCTCCTGTATCCTGGAGGCGTATACGAGATGTAATTTGAACTTGAACTAAAATTTAGATCTAAAACAATTATTTATATAACATCCAAATACATTTTAACGCTAATAATATCCGTGCAAGAATCCATTCCACGTATCGGCAATGAAATTTTGAAAATGCTCGCATGCCATTAAATTTATGGCCGATCCCTGACCCTTAACTCAGTTGTTTGAAATTTGAAATATACTTTTGTATTCATGTGGCAGTTTTGCACAACGTTGAAAAACAAAATTAGACATAAAATTTAAAAAAAATTGCTTGTTTTTTTGTTAAAACCGGCCTACTATAAAATAGAACAATATGTTAGAAACAAATCTTGTTTCGCACTTGAAAGTCCCCTATCTACATTCCTCATGACCATTTCATACTATACATACATACTCACCCATTGGTGAGCCACCGCAGAGTCTACTTCACAGGAGGATGCCTCGTATAGAGGTGAAACACGTGTCGTATTATCGTCTTTGGTGTGTCTTTCCTAGTATAGTGGTGTTGGGAGTAGTGGTGCTGGGAATAGTGGTAACGGAGATAGTGCACGCAATTGGGGGTGGGCGGGGGGTATTCTTAAAACTAGGTAAGACATCGTTTTATTTTATTGAGCGTATACAGGCAAAGTAATTTTTACTCGTATAAGCTATGATACATTACTTTCTACTCTATACTATTTCGTTTAGGGAAAAATTGTTTAGGGGACAGGAATTTAGCAGTAGTAGTTCGCCAGAGATAAGAGTGAAGATGAAATTCCGGCACATATTTTAAAATGTCTTTCTTTATTCTAGTTACTTAGTTTAATAATTTGTATCAGTGTCAATCAGTGTACTAAGTACCACAAAGCTGGAGCACTCAAAACTTTTTAATACAAGTCGATAAAAACTTTCCAACAAACTGCATTTCCAAGTTTGTCGCTCTGAAACATTTTAAAATGTATAAAGTTTTCATTGCGTTCAATGATGTTCAATTGTGGTGATTTAAAATAGTTATATATACTTTCAATATCATTACGTCTACGTCTAACTCTACTCGAACTCATAATAATGGTAATTGATGCAGTTATTATGCTGATAACAACATTAGTTTTCATCCCCGCATATCTCAGAGATTATTTTAAAGATTTTATGTAAATATGTAACGCATATTCAAAACACTTTAAAAAAATTGAAGTGACGAACGTACTTGCTGTTCACCTGAATTGAAGTGTAAGTAAGTACTCCCAGCTAAACGTTTATGTGTAAAGATGTTTGTCCTTTCATCACGTTTTAACGACAACAGATCCGAGTGAATCTTGGCATAGTTGTCGGTTATGCCGTATTATAGGAAAGAAGATATCTTTTATAACAATTTTATTTTAGGTATATAATACTCGTATATTTTTGAATTTACTAAAAATAATCACAATTGTTTTACTTTTTTGCCTACATCCTGCAATGTAGCACTAACGTGCTACGTCGAAGCTCCTCTACGTAAATAATATAATAACTGTCAAACACAGTAATAAATAAAAAGTATAGTATTCATTCGTTCATATTTTACATAACCTACTAAGAGGTCACCGCTGAACATAGACCTCCTTGATGGATTGCTGGATAAAATAAATAGTCTATTGGGAAGTAAATCTCGTTGTGGGCTATTATTTATTCCGTATCGTTATATACGTATTATACTTGGTAGAGCCTTGCTGCAGCTATATTATTTGTATAGTTGTAGCACTAATTAAAAAGGTTTATAATATATGTTTAAATTTATTAAAATATGCTGACTGGCATAATTTTTACTTCAATCGTAGCCAAGAATACAAATATTATTAAAAGAGAGTAAAAGTTGTGAGGCATTCCATCATAGTTCTGAGAGATGACAACGCATCTGTGTCTATGGGGTGCAGTAACCATATACCATCAAGTACTATTCAAACTATGTAAAATATTGTATGTAAGTTCGTTTGTCACCTCTGTTTTTTTAAAAAATGTCATTGAACTTTTTACCGTAGTTTCTGAACATACGTAAACGTCATTTCTAAAAAGTGCCAATTTCAAATTATCACACTTCGCTCTCTGATATTTCGACCGTGAATCAGTCTGTCAAGTGCGGTGTTTATAGCAAATGCAACTAAAAGCAGAAAAATAACATGATACGGGCATTTACGGGCTGGTGAAGCATCAGAAAAAGAAACACATATTGTTTTTAGTATTTGTATAGTAAAAAGAAATAAATATATAGCATTTTTATAGGATAGGATGACAAATGAGTACACAGTCCACCTGATGATAAGTGGTTACTGTGACCCATAGACATCTACACCTATCCTTATTAAAGACTCAAGATTCAAATGCGTTGTAATCCGTGAGGACTAAGATGGAATGCCTCTTTGCCAGTAAAAAGGGTCTTCGGTTCTCTACACTCACTATACGAAACACAGCAGCGTTAAGCTGCTACTTTACGCTGGTTTTCTGTGAGAGCGTGGTCCTTCCCCGGTCGAGCCGACCCATTCGTGCTACAACTATACTATTAATGTAACTGCAACATGGCTCTACCACGTAAAATCATACGCCAAGTCGGCTTAACCTTGAATGGTACTGTATCAGGTCTGCTGAAATAAATTTAACATAAAATAGACAGTCAGTTTGTATCAAAATTCCATTATCTTTCACCGATAAAACTAGAACATCAATTGAAAAGACTATGTATGCCTATATATGTATGAGTATACATAATAAAAATAGTCTAAATGCTGTACTGAAATTTCTTTTTCTCTTTGTAAAGGAGAAAACTGTAAATTGCATTGTAAGCAGAAACTTTATTTAGTTTCGCTTTTTGTTGCCGCTCTCTAGACTCGACTTGAGTAGCGAAATTAAAAGAAAAAATGTTATAATGCATCGTCATGCAACAGTTGTACAACGGAACATTCGCTAATCCTTTTAGGCTTTGCAAAATGTAATTTAATTAACAAGATTTATTGTATAATAAAAATAATGCTTCTTTTTCATTAGTCTGTAAGAGTTCACTACAGAACATAGGCCTCACTCGGTGTAGGAGCACTTACCACGATTTGTAGGTGGTTCGACGATCACACTACTAGATATCTCGCACATTTTGTGCTACTTCTCGTCTTTCTTTTTCCTAGCAGCATGTTTTCCGCCTGGCGTTAAGGGTATGGTTGTATGTCGTCCTAGCGGCGGCCATAAGAATTTTATAGCATTTCTCATAGTCTCCTCTTACGAAACAAACATGACTTTTAATGGGGTGATGGATTCTCTTACGCATCTACCAAAACTGCATTAATGCAAATATAACAAAAGTTAATTATTTTGCTTTCATTTTGAAAAAACGAATCCTGCTTAAATAATGATTAAAATATTCGACAAAAGGACTAAAAACTGGAAAAGGGCTTATCTGGGCGACAAGCTTTTCAGAAAACAAATATTATATCAATATTATAATTTTCAGAGATAAAGATAGAATTAAATAGGTAAGAATATTCTATAAGACTCTACTTAATATTTGAGATTTATTTGTTCACATAATTAAGAATATCTAGCATTAGTTACCTTAACAAAAAATCTTACCTATTTTATTCGTTTAAGTACTTACATGAATATATATAACATCGTTTATTCGTCTAAATAATTAAAACTTTGTTTTTAAAAAACTTTGCCCCTATATGTTCTATTTTACTATTTTGTAAATGTACATTAACATTTTTATGTCGTAAAATCAAAACTATATCAGCTAAATTATGGCAGAATACCAGCGTAAAATTATATTATGTTATTATAGCAGCTTAATGCTGCTGTGTTTTGTATGGTGAGTGTAGAGAAACATAGAACTCTTTTTACTGGAAACGAGGCATTTCATCTTGGTCCTCAGGGGAGACAGCACATCTGCATTTGTATTCTCAATTTAGGACAGATGTAGATTTCTATAGACCACAGCATCCACTTAACGTGAGGTGGACTGTGTGCTCGTTTGTCACCGTTATTCTATTTTAAAAATGGGCTTGATTTTGCTGCTGCGTAGGATCCAACTCGAGCTCTTTTCTTCCGGTGACGAGACATTCCATCTCAGTCCTCAAGTGTGACAACCTGCCTGCATTTTTATTAATCAACGATACACGTAAGTGTCCATAGGTCCCAGCATTTTCTGGCATGCAGCATCACCTGGATGACAATGTCATTATTATCATTCATTCATTCATTCATTCTACAAAAAATACAAACATTTTTTTTCTAATTTAAATTAATTCAAAAACGTTTGGTCTTATTCTGGGCATTTTTTTTCTCTTATCTTGACGGGTAAATGAACGACAAAAGTCGCACACGCTACTGTTGATGAATTTTACATGTTCCTAAAGAACATTATTAAAATTCACATTTGTTTTTCTCATTTCATTAATTTAATTATATTAGTGAATTCAATAATACCATCATGTACTAAACCACCGAGGTTGTATGGGTTACTGAAAATACACAAATCAGATGCTCCACCATGTCCCATAGTGAGCCACATTGATCCACCAACTTATAAATTGGCTCAACACTTGTCAAAAATACTGTTACCACTGAGAGGACACACACAATAATTTCTTACCATTTTGTTGATGAGATAAAAGACCTACATCTCGCTGACAATGGAAACTATGGTCAGTTTTGAAGTTCAGTCACTATTTACATGCCTACCTATTGAATACTGCATCTCATTGCAAGACTTCAAGATACTGTATGCTGGTTTTGCGTAGATCAGACCAAAGTTAATATTCAAAACCTGAAGGTGGTTCTCGATGTCAGTGTACCCGTCTGATTAACACTGACATAGAGACGTCAAATTTCTCAGTCCGACCCGAGACTATAGGTGCTGTAAAGCACCGGTAACGTCGGGAATTAAAAATAAGTAATTTAAACGCAATAAAATCCGTAAAAATAGTTATATACAATAGTTTATATCGCCTTCAAATAATAGTTCCAACGTTTATTCCTTGTTTTATTTATATATATCAAACGTTGACATGTAAAACATGTAAGTGTTTAATATTCGCATTTTAATGCAAAATCCCTTTTAATAATTTTTTATTAAGTGAATAAATTTTTAGCAAAAATGTGACTAAATGCACTACGTATGTACTAATGTAATTAACATTATTCTACACAAAAAAATTACGAGCAGTTTCCCCATAAGTAGAACGTCGATGTCTCTAAAAAAAATTGAAAATAACTGTCTATTACGAAGTATGCACGATACTTAAAAGACGCAATAATATCAAAAGCCTCGCTAAATAAGCGGTTTTATAGTCTTGGACTGCAGCCAGATCTAAGTGTTGGTCGCATACTATAAAATTACAATGTAATTTTGCTATAAATTTTGCTAGCTCTGGGGCTAAGCGCTCGTTGCAAATTTCACAGTACCCAACCAAAAACAAGCACTTGAGTTCGATCCCAGCCGGCACCAAAATTTTAATTGCAATTTAAGTGCTGATTTAGCACGTGTTCGTCGGTGAAGGATAACATCGTGAGGCAACTTCCATGTCTGAGATATTTAAAAAAATCGCTGACGCGTTGAGGTAGGGTTGTACATTTCCTTGCCCTAAAACCCTCTCTCTACCCCATATCGTGGCGAAAATGAGGATATAAAACAGGAGATGAAGACAGCAGCATCTCTCTGATAACAACCCAAAACAATAAATAACTGTGGCTGCTAACCAAGGTGGGTTGTGCAACACGTGGCAACTATGGCAAAAATATCCTCTATGAAACAATTTAAGGGGATAAATCTATGTTCAGCATTGGATTTTCAATGGATTGTATTAATATGATAAAAGTATGATGCCTAAATATGAATATTGAACTTTTCATCTGCTCTCCAATATTTCGAAATATGAAATATTATCGACGACATACTTTTTTATATCAAAATATGAAAACTCCGTAACAATGCTATAATGAATGTCGTATTTATTATTATAAATGCTATAATAATAAATACGACATTCATTTCGGATACAAAGATTATTTTACCTTATTTTAACTTATTTAAAATGAATATCCGGGATTTTAAGATCATGAAAATGAATAACATAGTTGCCAAGTAAAATATTTGCAGTTGTAGTTGCAGTTGAACTTTTAAGGCAAACATACTGTTGTATAGTTATAAACTTGACCTTTTAATAAACTATGTACACTTATCCGGATTGACATTTGAGTTAAACTGATATAATTTAAGCTTTATACTTTAATAACACGCTCATATTATCACCACCTATCTCTGACATATCAACTAATATGTGAGATCTGTTTGTACATACAAAAAATATATATATATATATATATATCATTCTAGTCTAACTTTCGATCATTAATATATACAAGCCACGCTATCCCTACATATATTAATATCAGATGATTGCTACAAGAAACAATTTTCTACATAGATATGTTGCAAAAATTCTTTTATTATTTACTCTACTGTACTTATTTTTTATGAAAAGTTGCTACTTCCATAAACGTGTGCTTCAGTTACAAAGAAAAATTGATGTCACTTTTTCTTACTTTACCGGGCATGCCGCAACAATAAACGTATTAAAGTCATTTCTGACCGTGCCAACAACCAAAGTTCTTTCCTTAGAAAAATACTCTTGCCGGTAACCTAGAACCTTTTTCGTGCATAGAAAAGAGGGCCCCTCTTATATACATAAATTAGACCAATGAAATCCCTTGAAAACACTCACATCCTAAACAATCACTTGCAGGCTGTACAAATTTTTTTCACTGTGGTAGACAAACCCGTAACCACAGCTGCAAGTCGTAGCCCAATGCTTAGCAAACGCGATATCAAACAATTGATGGACGTTGATTAAGATTAGAGTTCTCATCGGTCATCATAAAATAATTACAATTACTTTTCTTGCCTATATCCTGCAACGTAGCACCAACATGCTACGTCGTAGCTATTCTACGTAAATAATACAATAACCATCGAACACAACAATAAATAAATAAAATAGTTTTCATTCTTCATGTTTCACATTACCTACTAAAAGGTCACTGCTGAGTATAGGCCTCCTCGATAATTTGCTTGATAAAATAGTTTATTGTAAAGTAAATCTCCTGGTCTAGTCGTGGGCTATTATTTATTGTATCGCGTTTGTATGTAATCGTTTATACCTAGTTTCGTGGGCACACGCTACTAATCTCGAAACCGTTTATCAATTAGTATAGTTCACAAGGGGGGACTGATGATTACAGTCTACCTGATGGAAAATGGCTATTACAGTTCATGGATACCTGCAGAGAATCTCTGTAGTATCAGAACGCAGCTTTATCAGAACGCAGCTTGTCAGTGTCAGAATAATCACCCCTCTCTTTTTATACCAGTCGCTATCTCGCTCTCTTGTAATTGAATCGACAGAACATTGTAGCTTGCGATAATAAATAATAATATAAAACAACCATTGTAAGAAACTTTGTAAATAAACTCAAGAAGATCTAAACACTAATCTTTTATTTACTATAATACATGGCGCAGTCAATGAAAAACAAAAGTCAGCAAGATTAAAACAGATTAAGGAGTGCAATTCGAGGTAACCTCAAAAGCGCATGGCTGACATCGCACTAATTATTGAAAATACGAATTGATTATGAGTGACGGCCCAGAAGAAGTCGCGGAAATGGATAACGTCCTGGCGGGCGAATGCAGAATGCCTCAGGAGTTAATTTTGGACGATATCGAGAACTATTGACCGCGGTGGCAAAGGTTTAAACAATCTCTTAATATATTTATTTTGGCGGCTGGCTACGAGAAACTGGCGGAGACAAGGAAAGCGGCGATCCTATTAAATTGCATCGGCCAGCAAGCTCAGGATTTATACCTAAATACACCGAAGACTGAAGACTCAGACAAGGCGAAACTGCATGAAGTTATTGGGATATTTAACGATTATTTCAAACCGAAACAGAACGAAGTCATAAATAATTACAATTTTAATAAGAGAAGTCAGGAAGATGGGGAGTCTTTCAACGTTTTCTACACTGCTATGAGGAAGCTAGCGGAC
This sequence comes from Parnassius mnemosyne, assembly GCA_963668995.1. Lineage (NCBI taxonomy): Eukaryota > Metazoa > Arthropoda > Insecta > Lepidoptera > Papilionidae > Parnassius > Parnassius mnemosyne. The sequence continues at coordinate 42,930,945 of CAVLGL010000115.1, read as the reverse complement.
AACTGTAATTTTGGTGACCAGAAGAATAGGATGTTCCGAGATAGAATTGTTATTGGAATTCAAGACCAAAGGATGCCGCAAAAGCTTCTTGAAATCAAGGACTTAAGTCTTGAGAAGGCTGTGGACATCTGCCGTTCGACGGAGCTCTCCAAAGAACATGTGAAGAGGCTTAACAACCAGGAGGTGCATGCAGTGCAGTCGAGAAGTGGGTCACAGCATCAGCGCACTACAACCTGGGAGTCTAAGATATCGCATAATATATATTAAAAAAGAACATACAGTCGAATTAAAAACCTCTGCATTTTTTTATAATATCCTAAAAATTTACTTGATAAAGGTTGCGAAATGTTAAACTAAGGTGTAGATAATGGCACTCAATATCGATTTATGTATATAAATCGATATTCTACTATTAATTTATGAATACTGCTACTACTACTATCGATTTATATATATTAGACTATTAAAATTATGTAAAATATTGTATGTAAGTTCGGTTATCACCTTTGTTATATAATAAAAATATCATAGAACTTTTTACCGTCGTTTCTGAGCATACGTAAACATCATTTCTAAAAAGTGCCAATTTGAAATTATCACACTTCGCTCTCAGATATTTCGACCGTGAATCAGTCTGTCAAGCACGGTGTTTATAGCAAATGCAACTAAAAGCAGGAAAATAACATGATACGGGCATTTACGGGCTGGTGAAGCATCAGAAAAAGAAATACATATTTTTATAAGTATTTGTATAGTAAGAAGAAATAAATATATAGCACACGCCAAGTCGGCTTAACCTTGAATAGTACTGTATCAGGTCTGCTGAAATAAATGTAATATAAAATAGACAGTCAGTTTGTATCAAAATTCCATTATCATTCACCGATAAAACTAGAATATCAATTTAAAATATCATAAGTATACATAATAAAAATTGCCTAAATGCAGTACTGAAATTTCCTTTTCTCTTTGTAAAGGAGAAAACTGTAAATTGCATTGTAAGCAGAATCTTTATTTAGTTTCGCTTTTTGTTGCCGCTCTCTAGACTCGACTTGAGCAGCGAAATTAAAAGAAAAAAAAGTTATAATGCATCGTCATGCAACAGTTTTGCAACGGAACGTTCGCTAATCCTTTTAGACTTTGCGATATGCAATTTAATTAACAAGATGTATTGTATAATAACAATGATGCTTCTTTTTCCTTAGTCTGTAAGAGTTCACTACTGAACATATGTCCAGTAACTTTATACATCACAGTATGCGTTAGATCCGGTAGTTCTGATTTTTTGCAGACTTGTTTATGATGTTGCCTGAATGAATAATCCAAGTTTGTGACCTCGAGCGCCGAACGCAACTTTGTCAAAAATCGAAAAAACTGCGAAAAATTTTTTTTTTTCAAATTTTGGCGATTATAACATTAAAAAACTAGTTTTTAAAGTAGAACCGTCTTTGTAGACCCAATAGTTTCCGAGATTTAGCCTTTCAAAGTTTATAATTTTTTTCGAATTTCGCATTTTTTCGCAATATTTTAGACGTCATTCGAACAACTCTAGCGGGATGAAATTACCTCCGACGGAGTGTGATTTGTGTGTTTGAAATCAGAGCTTACCCTCGTCATCCATGCCTGCTGCTTTGGCTTAGGGAAGAATCAAATGATGTCTATAGTCGAAAAAAATCCGGACGTTGAAAAGCAAGCTGCGATTTTTCTCGACACCAACTCTACACCTGACGAGATAGCAGCAGCAGGAGAGCGAGTCATAATTGCTCTGTACGGAGGCAACCCCAACACCCATAACCTTGACGAACAGCGGTACCAACTATTCGCCAAGGCTGCGACGAAGACCAGCTTCAATCTAGCCAGGTTACCTCCATGAGACTGAGTCTGCAAAAAATCAGAACTACCGGATTTAACGCATACTTTTAGGCGACAAAGTTACTGGACTAATAGGCCTCTCTAGTTGTAGGAGCACTTGCCACGATTTATAGGCGGTTCGACGATCTCATTACTAGATAAGTCGCACATTTTGCGCTACTCCTCGTCTTTCTTTTTACTATCTGCGTGTTTACCGCCTGGCGTTAAAGGTATGGTTGTAAGGGTATTGTCATCTGGCGGCAGCCATAAGAATTTTCTGGCATTTTTCATTGTCTCCTCTAACGAAACCAACATGACTTTTAATAGGGTGATGGATTCTCTTATGCATCTATCACACCGCAATAATGCAAATATAACAGAAGTAAATATTATTTTGCTTCTATTTTAAAAAAAATCCAATTCAGGTTAAATAACGATTAAAATATTCGACAATACGCCTAAAAACTCGAAAAGGGCTTATCTGGACGACAAGCTTTTCAAAACCCAAACATTATGACGAAACGTCAAATATCTCAGTCCCATCCGTGACTGTGCTGTAAAGCACTGTGCTGTAAAGCACCGGTTACGTCGGGAATTAAAAAAAAGTAATTTAAACGCAATAAAATCCGTAAAAATAGTATTATTCAATAGTTTATATCGCCTTCAAATAATAGTTCCAATGTTTATTCATTGTTTTATTTATATATTTCAAACGCCAACACGCATTTTTATTCAAATTTCTTTAAATATTTTTTTATTAAGTAAATAAATTTTGGCAAAAAAGTGACTAAATGTACTATGTATGTAATACACCAATGTAATTAACATTATTCTACACAAAATCTTACGAGCAATTTTCTCATAAGTAGAACGTCGTTGTCTCTAAAAAAATTGGAAATAAATGCCTATTACGAAGTATGCACGATACTTTAATTACGCAATTATATCGAAAGCCTCGCTAGCAGAGCTGCAGCCAGAACTAAGTGTTGGTCGCATACTATAAAATTACAATGTAATTTTGCTATAAATTTTGGTAACTCAGTGCCTAAGCGTCCGTTGTAAATTTCACATTACCCAACCAACAACAAGTACTTGAGTTCGATCCCCGCCGGCAGCAAAATTTTAATTGAAATATAAGTGCTGATTTATCACGTATTCGTCGGTGAAGGATAACATCGTGAGGCAACTTCCATGTCTGAGAAATTTAAAAAAATCGCTGACGCGTTGGGGTAGCGTTGCACATTACCATGCCCTAAAACCCTCTCTCTACCCCATATCGTCGCGAAGGTGACGGAAGAGGTGACAGGGAGATATAAAACAGGAGATGAAGGCAGCAGCATCTCTCTGATAAGAACCCAAAACAATAAATAACTGTGGCTGCTAATCAAGGTGGATTGTGCAACACGTGGCACCTATGGCAAAAATATCCTCTATGATAAATCTATGTTCAGCAGTGGACTTTCAATGGGTTGTATTGATATGACAAGAGTATGATGCCTAAATAATAATATTCAACTTTTCATCTGCTCTCCAATATTTCGAAATATGAAATATTATCGACGACGACGACGACGTTATATGTACTACGTACTAGAGAAGCCTTTCTAAACAAAAAATGTGCACTACTCTATGTCTTCGCGCATGCGCGGGAGATAGTAAAGTCGCGCATGAGCAGTTTAGTTTGAAGCGCGTTGCGCCTGCGCGGTCAGTTTATATAAAGAAATATATTTTTTCATGATTTTTTCTTTCGTAATATTACGATATTATTACCTATTTATTCACTTGAACAACAAATAATTTTACTTACTTGACTACTGAATTGTTATTTACGTCCAGGTTTAAACTTTAATTTGAAATCTTGTATTATTTAGCGCCGTTCCACACTACATGAATATTAAAACCACAGACTGACTAGTAGATTAAAACTACACTAAATGACTTAGTGTGGTCTAGATTGAAACCACACTGTACGGATTGCAGAACAGTTCATTTAAACATAGTGTATGTTCGGAATGTGCAATCTAGTACGTAGTACATATATATCGACGTCAACGACATAATTTGTTTTATATCATAATACGAAAACTCCGTACCAAAATCTTGTAATAATAAACGACGTGACGTTCATTTCGGATAGAAAGATATTTTTTCACTTATTTAAAATTAATTGCCTTAATTTCAAGAACATGAAAACGAATAACATAGATGCGAATTAAAACATTTGCAATAGTAGTTGCAGTTGAACTATTAAGGCAAACATACTGTTGTAGTACATTTACTTGACCTTTTAATAAACAATGTACACATATCCGGATTGACATTTGAGTTAAACTGATGTAATTTAAGTAATAGCTAAGTAGTAACTAGTGTCTACAAAGATAATTTGTATCCACCACACCACCTATCTCTAACATATCAACTAATGTGCGAGATCTGTTTGTACATACAATATATATATATATATATATATATATATATATATATATATATATATATATATCATTCTAGTCCAACTTTCGACCATTAATGTATACAAGCCACGCTATCACTACATATATTAATATGAGATGATTGCTAAAAGGAACAGTTTTCTTTATAGATATATGTTGCCAAAATTATTGTATTAGTTACTGTGATGTACTTATTCATTTATGAAAAGTTGCTACTTCTATAAACTTGTGCGTCAGTTACAAAAAAAACTTGATTTCACTTCTTCTTTCTTTACCCGACGAACTGCGGTCTTTTCTTCGAAAAATACTCTTCCCTGTAACCTAGAACCTTATTCGTGCATATAAAAGAGGGGCCTTATATACATAAATTGGACCCATGGAACTCATGGAAACTACTCAGATCCTAAGCAATTACTTGAAGGCCGTACAAAATTGTTTTCTCAGTGGTAAACAAACCCGTAGTGTATGCTGCAAGTCGTAAACTGTAGTAAACAAACCCGTAGTGTACGCTGCAAGTCGCAGACTAATGCTTAGCAAACGCGCTATCAAACCATTGATGGACGATGATTAAGCTTCCAGTTCCCATCGTTCATCATAAAATAATCACAATTTTTTACTTTTTTTGCTTAGTATATCTTTCAACGTAGCACTAACATGCTACGTCGTAGCTCTTCTACGTAAATAATACAATAACCGTCGAACACAGTAATAAATTATATATGGTAGAGCCATGCTGCAGCTATATTTGTAGTATAGTTGTAGTACGAATGGGCCGGCTCGGCCGGGGAAGGACCACGCTCTCACAGAATATCAGCGTAAAGTAGCAGCTTAACGCTGCTGTGTTTCGTATGGTAAATGTAGAGAACCGGAGACCCTTTTTACTGGAAATGAAGCATTCCATCTTAGTCCTCACAGGTAACAACGCATCTGCATTCTGATTTGTAATAGAGGATAGATGTAGATGTCTATGGGTTACAGCAACCATTTACCATCAGGTGGACTGTAAGCTCGTTTGTCACACTTATCCTATAAAAAAATAAAAAGTATAGTATTCATTCGTTCATATTTTACATAAGATACTAAAAGTTCACTGCTGAACATAAGCCACCTCGATAAATTTCTTGATTTAATAGTTTACTGTAAAGTAAATCTCCTGGTATAGTCGTGGGCTGTTACTTATTATATCGCGGGTCAAACCATTGTTTGTGTGTAATCGTTTATACCTAGTTTTGTGGGTACACGTTACTAGTCTCGAAACCATTCATCAATTAGTATAGTTCACGAAAAGGACTAAATGGATACCTGCAGATAATCTCAAGCAAAGAAACCTACAGATGCGTTGTAACCTCTGAGGACTAAGAAGAAATGCCACACAATCTGTAAATATGGCTCTCTATAACTTTTAGCCTGGAACAGTTCAGTGCAAGCACTACTATTTGGCGGCAGAAATTGGTATGAAGCTGGTTGCCCAGGCAAAAAATAACCCTACTACTTCTACGTACTAGCTAGAGTATGTAAGAGAGTGTGGACCCCGACTTTGACGGCTTAACTCATGTAAGTCGTTATTCTGAGCCGTGAGAATCGCCCAGTTACGTAGTTGTGCAGTGTATACGTGGTGTCGAGGGGTACGCGGTGCGTTTCATCGAATGATATAAGTTAGCCATCAGATTCAGGGCTTGCAAATTTTGCTCAGACGACGGCTATTATATGATTATCTGTATACTGATTTGCGTATACGAGAACTCGTAGAACCTATACGCAAATCAGTATGTAAATCGGTGTGCACCTATACTATAGATGAACACCGCAACTGAAAACTACCGTTCGGACATAATCACATACTCGTCATTATCATCAGTAACTCCTTTTATTTAGCCCTAAGTCCGTTGAAGCGGTAAAAGTCAACTGGATAATAACACTAACATCAAAAAATTAGAGAGAGCGGCGCGTCTCATCCATGATACTATTGAAGTACGTATAATATGTCGCTGGGTGTTTGTGTAGTGTTGCTATGTGATGGACCTGTGACGTTTCGATCGTAGGAATTGAATACTAGTAGTAATCGAGTACTGAGACTAGGCACGACGTTTAGAAAGTAGGTTAATACGTTTACCACTAGCGGGTTGGGGTGGGCTTCCACTCTTTTGAAGTAGCTCTGAGACAAAATATCAATCAACTGTGATAATAATCTCTCCGACGCGATGGCCCACTTAATGAGTGAAGATATACGCCTTACTTCGTTGTTATAAATTTTCATTAACTTGTGTCCCTTAAGAAGTTTAAACAAACGATGTTTTCACATTGTTTATTAACAATAATTTTACATATTATAAAGTAGAATACCTAACATTTTATTATACATGATATAGATGGATATGTGATATGTACAAGAATGGTTACATAACCGACTGCAACAACTAGATGAAGCAATTCTTAGTCTGAATTACATTATATGACTAGGTAACTTAAATTGAAGTCTGGAAATACGTGTAGCGTTCTGTTAGGACAATTTACAAATTTTAGATCAACAGCGATCAATGCGACGCGAATACGAATCAACCTAATTGCTGGATACACGTGCAAAATTTATTTATAAAAAAATATTTGAAAAATATTTTTATATAGTCCTAAAAAGTCCTATTTATAAATATTATAATATTTGAAAAATATTTTTATATAGAATTAGGGTTACAAACGAGCACATAGACCACCTGATTGTAAGTGGATGCTGTGGCCCATACACATCTATATAACTATAACTCAAAATGCAGATATGTTATCACCCTTCAGAACTAAGATGGAATACCACGTTATCAGTAAAAAGGGTATCCGGTTCTTTACACCCATCATACGAAACAAATTAGTATCCCAAATTTTACAGATAAATCTATTAATGAATCAACATTTTATTTAATTTTCTTTTCTGCACAAGACTTTGTTTTAGCAATGGTTCGAAACGATCTTGATATAGAAAGTTCATTATGTCGACTAAGAAAGCATAATCAAACTCAACAATAAACATTAAGCATTTATTTTTTGTGTCTTGGTGGCGTAATAAAATACAGGGTCATTTTTAATTTACTAGAGACCTTTTGGAAATATATTGGTTACATCATTACAAACAATTTTAGCGAGATCACTCTTCACAGAATACATTTACGAAAAAACTACTTTTAAGGTTTTGTTGTCATGTCTGACTCCTTTTAAGTCTTTATTTTGTAGTACCTAAACAATGTCAGAATAAATCGTTAAAGAAAATGCCTTATTTAGTTTACACTTGATATCAGTATCAAACATTGTGTTGAAATCATTAAACATAATTAAATGAGCAAATGGCATACAAAAAAATCACAAATATTAAAATTTATAATAAGTAAGAATGACCGCCGGGCCGGTCGACGCCCGCGCTCAGCTGATTGCGTTGCGAGTGCCTACTAAACCATTCATTACTGTGCCTATTGCACCAGGGCGCCACTTTAAATGACTTTACATTAACTATTCATATACTTATTTATTTTGCATAAAACCATTTCATGAACTATTTGATTCTTTTTTTAATTTCTTTAAGAATTGAATTATTGGCTCCGTGGCGCAATGAGTTGCTGCGCTGGGGGCCGCGGGTTCGAATCCCGCACGGAACAAGTATTTGTATGGCCTACAAATAATTGTTCCAAGTTTGGATATTTGTCCTTGTGCAATTTGTGTTTGTAAACTGCCTCCACGATACAGGAGAAAATCCTAGTGCGGGGGTAACGTTTTTTTAAAAAAAATAAGAAAATTTATAGACATTCTTTAATAGACATTTAGGTAGTTTTTTTACGAATACTGTTTGCTAGCAACGCCTCAACGTCGCACATGCGGCGGCCCAAGGCCAAGCCAAAGGTATATTATGATGTCGACACAGGTGTCATCGTCATCAAAGGCGCCGGCTGCCCTTTTCGGTTTGCAGCCATCGATTTGGTGATCGATGTTTGTAGCAGGTGCAAATTAAATGAGTATAATTAACTTTTTTTTTATATAATGTAAGTTGTATTTAAAAAATGAATGCAGGTTAAAATAATTACAAATATTACAATAAAATATTTATAATGGTTAAATACAAATTAACAGCAATTGAATAAAGATATTAAGGTATAATGGTTCAATAAAAATATTAAAATCAAATTTAAAAATTAGACTTACCTAGGTACTTGTCCACGGATGGTGGTAAGTATCGCGCACATAGCGTTCAAAATAATCACCTCCACATTCTATGCATAGGTGACACCTAAATCTTAACTCTAAACTCTTCAGTAAACTAAAATTACCCTGTATATCACGTGTCGTAAATGGCGGCTATGGGAGAGGTCAGAAAGACTAAATGCACCCTAAAGGCACCAATTCGTTTAGGCCACATTCAAAGCAGTTACGTTTCAAAATTGCTCGCAGCTTTAGCAATAGATAGCAGCCTCAGATAAGTGAGTCATCTAATTACGGAAAAATCCTTTCAACATTGAGGCTGACAGAGTGCAACTCTACGCCCTATCTACTCTACTTTGTTACGAGTTAAATGAGTTACTCACCCGACAGCCTCGCTTCAGATGGCATATTTCAGGAAATATAACAGTTTGGATGGATATATTCTGTATGATCCTTGATCGACTTTGTGTATATCACTGCAATCGGGCTATCTGCATTTAATTTTATTAAAATACTAGCTCCGGCGATACCGGCGCATTGTAGCCGCAGAAGAAATAATTGTGGAAATATCAGTATAAATTTATATTGTTGAATTAGGAATGTAACACATTCTTCTAGGTTGAATAATATATAACTTTAAATAAATTGTCGGTACTAGACGCGCGCTACCTACTTTAAGTTAATTTTACTATGGCTATTAATAAGTTATAATAATTAAGAAGTAATTCAATAATTATTTTTACGTGGTAAAGCCACGCTGCAGTTTAATTATGGTTTCAGCATGTGAAGGCAACAACATGCTGTTGTTTCCTATCGTGAGAATTCAACTCGTGCTCTTTTCTCCCGGTGACGAGGATTTCAGTCCTCAAGAGTGACAAGAGTGAAACAAAATTTTTATTAACCAAGGATATATGTAAGTGTCCATGGGTCACAGCATTCACTTACCATCTGGGTAGAGAATGCTCTTTTGTCGCCCTTGCTTCTATAAAAAAATCCAATGATTTATTTCTCTTATTTCAATGAATAAGAATTGTAAAAATAATGTTTAAAATGGTCAACTTCTAGGTACATTCTTTAATATTGAAGGGTAATGACGCGAATAAAGTCACACACGCAGCTCCAGTTCGTGTGGACGAATTTATTCTACTTCCTAAAGAGTATTATTATAATTCAGTTATTCCGTTTTCTAACTTCTTTATTATTCTTCTAACGTTAAAAGAATAAATAATTTGCAAGCATGACGTGAAACTTAAACTCAAGTGGTATCCAAAAACTTTACCCAAGCCTGATTCTGATTCAAGGCATTTAAATCATTAAGACGCTACGTTAATGTTAATTACTTTAGAGATGAGTTGAATATTAAAAGCGTAACTTGTAGCGGACGTTGGTCTGTACTCTGTAGTTGTCCTTTCGTTCTGTACTGTACTGTAGGTGTAATTTAGTTCTCATAATATCTACTTAACGTAAAGTGGTGGTGTAAGAATGTCCACTACCCAATATTGTTACGTGGGTGTCGTAAGAGGCGAAAGAGAAGCATGAGATGGACAGCAGGTCCCGTTTCAACTTCCTAATAACATCTTAAAATTATAAAAAACTTCGTTTGCCAATCCACCTGCCACGCGTGGTAGCTATGGCAAAACCCTCTATAGAGGAGGACTATGTTCAGCAGTGGGCCTTTAAATTATGTAATGCATAACTACTTCATGTACCTAAAACACGTAGCGTGAGATTTTGTAAAATAGTGTAGTTAATGACCTCAATAGTGTCTCCCAACGGAAAAGTTTTAAAATGAGCATAAACCCTCTCAGAAATAAAAGAACCCCAGGCGGTGCGACGTGTATAGACTACTTTTTTTCAACTTTTGTGAACAGAACAAAGCCAAGAAATAAATCTAATAATCTGGGACCGATATGTGGTGCTGCGGGTTAATAAAACATTTTATATTTACACTGTAAAAACTTTTAGAAGAGAACCTATTATTATAAAGTCATTAAAAATTATGTTTGTGATGGGCAGAAAGATACACTGACAGACATCATAGTATAGCATGGAATAGAATAAAGGTAATTGCGACTTTTGGCATGGAATACTTATGATGTTGGTAAAGCAAAGGTCACGCGAGCAAAGCTGCGGGAAAATATTAATTTTTAGGGTTCAGTACCTCAAAAGGAATTAATGGAACCCTTATAGGATCACTTAATTGTCCGTCTGTCTGTCTGTCTGTCAAGGCCCTTTTTCTCAGAAACGCGTGGAGGTATCAAGCTGAAATTTATACCAAATACTCAAGTCTACTGTCCCTTGGAGCTGTGAAAAATTTAAACTTCTAAGCCAACGCAATCAAAAGATACAGCCGTTTATGCCGCAAATTTTCGACATTCGCAAGGGAAACAAAACCTACAGGGTACTTCCCGTGAACTCAGAATCTTAAAATTTGGTTCGAAGCAACGTATTATAGCACAGATATAGGAAAAATTGCGATAAGCATAAATTTTTAGTTACATCATATAATAAAAATATTTTTAATAATTATAAACTTATATACCTATGGATTTGTTCGGAACCCTCGGTGCGCGAGTCCGACTCGCACTTGGCCGGTTTTTTTTATTATTTTATAGACTAAGTAAGGGTGACAAACGAGCACTTCACCTGATAGTAAATGGCTGCTTAGGTCAAAAGATATCTACATCTAACCTCAATTATGAATCAAAATGCAGATGCGTTATCTCTCTTGAGGACTACTATTTTGGACTAAGACTAAGATGGAATGTCTCGTTTCTAGCAAAAAGTGCTCTTCGGTTCTCTACACTCACTATTCGAAACACATACTAAAAAGTATAAAAACGCTAAGGTAAAAGTAGGGTAAGATGGTAATAAATAAAAGACCTGTAAACTTAGCAAGAAGTAATCACATTGTCGACGGGTGCCAAATATATGGGAATTAATAAAGCACGATATTACACTTTAGCTTTAATATTTTCTTGAGCCTTACAAAAAACTCGAACAGTATATCGTAATTTGTCGGTAAAGTTGCTTATAACTTAAGATTTTTAAATTAATAATTTATTAATATGGTATGAATATAATATGTTACGGTTCACTGACTCAAAAACATGTATGATTAGATTTAGCGATTGAATTTGAAGACTTGGTAGCGCAGTACGCAACGCAGCCACTGCACGGCTTAGCAATCGTTTGTTACGAGTAGCAGCACTGCACATCTGCGGATTTGAATCCCGTACAGAATCTTGATGTTTTTCACTGATTGCCTTATGTAACACGTCGACACGATATAATAAAACATTTCAGTGTGATTTTTAATTTTCGCATTTTATGAAGTTGATGGATGGAGGTGGCTCAGGACCGTGCTTTGCGGCATTTCTTGGGGAAGGGCTATGTTCAGCGGTGGACTTGTGAAGGGCTGTAATGATGATGATGACGATGATGCAAAATTTTAATATTTAGTGAATAATTGTTCTTAAGCAAAGAAATTATTCTACACAAAAAAAAATTACGAAAAATATTTGGAATAACTGCCTATTACGAAGTATCGTGCATCGCAATAATATTAACAGCCTCTGCTAAGAGCTAAATATGCGGTTTTATAGTCTTGGACTAGAGCCAAAACTGAGTGTTGATCGCATACTATAAAACTATAATATGATTTTACTGTTTGGTAACAATTACCTACTATTATATCTCTGAACCTTGGTAGATCAGGGTTTAAGCGCTCTTGTAAAGTTCAAAGTAAGCAAGCAAAAAGAAAGCAATGGAGTTCGATCCCCGCCGAAATTGTTTATTGCAATTTAAGTGCTGATTTACCACGTGTTCATCGGTGAAGGAAAACATCGTGAGGCAACCTGCATATCTCATAAAATTTTTTAAAAAAAAATCGCAGACATTTGAAATCCGCCAACACGCATTAGGGCATCATGTTGGACACTTCTTTACCCTAAAACCCTTGCCGAAGTGAAAGAAGGCCAGTGCCCAGGTGGAGAACCGATATAGGCTGTAACTTTACTTTTTGTCACTAAGCGCCCGTATATAAATAATATTAAGGCCGTATCTTTATTTGTCCGTAGTACGTACAATGAAGCAACATACAAGCAACATGCCGAGCATAACTGTTAACGTTATAGCCTATCTATAGTCCACTGCTGAACATAGACCTCCCCCCACAGATTGCCTTATAGGGAGGACTTTGCCACGCTTGGCAGTTGGGTTGGCATTCTCGGTTTTGCGCCAAAAGACGGTATAAAGTAAGCATAATATTACGTCAAGCACATATTATTTTGACACCACAAATGATTTTATTGGAGACTTCTTCATTACTCGACGCATGGTGATCTAAGTGAATCCGCTACCCCATTATCATCCCGTATGTGGTGTAAGAGGTAACATAGGGCATGACATAAATGGGCAGCAGCATTTCCCTAATAAAAACCTAAAATAATAAAAAAAACTGCGGATGCTAACCCACGTGTGTGCCACACGTGGTAACTATGGCAAATATACCCTCTATGAGAAAATCTATGGAGATAGATCTATAATCAGTATTAGAATTTCAATGGGCTCTAAATGTATGAGTATGGTGCCTAAATATGAATATTTAACTTTTCATCTTCTCTCTAATATTTCTATATACGAAATATTATCGAATAGGTAATGTTTTTACAATGTAAATTATATAAATGTACGAAAAACACGAAAATATAAAATAAATTCCTCCAAAGGATAAACCGCATTAGTATGTTAATGGAGTTCCAGATCGCAAATGGTACGGAATCGAATAACAATGAGTATATTTAATATGGCTAAAGACTTTATTAACAATACGGCACAAGTTATGCATATCAATACATTATAAATCAACTAAGGAAAGATACTGTTAAAGAAAGAAATAACAATTTTGCTTTGAATATTCGAGTCCAACTTCCGACCATTAAAGTATACAAGCCACGCTATTCCTACATATATTAATATGAGATAATTGCTACAAGAAACAGTTTTAGATATGTTGCCAAAATTATTTTCTTAGATAAAAAATAAGTACAGTACTTATTTTTTATGAAAAGTTGCTACTTCCATAAGCGTGTGCTTCAGTTATAAAGAAAAATTGATTTCACTTCTTCTTTCTTTACCAGGCATGCCGCAACAAAAAACGTTTTAAAGTCATCTCTGACCGTTCCGATATCAAAATTTCTTTTCTTAGATAAATACTCTTCCCTGTAATCTAGAACCTTTTTCGTTCATAGACCAGAGGGGCCTTATAAATTGGACCCATGTAACCCATGGAAAACACTCAGATCCTAAACAATTACTCGAAGGCCGTACAAATTTTTTTTCACTGTGCCAAACAAACCCGTAACCACAGCTGCAAGTCGCAGCCTAATGCTTAGCAAACGCGCTATTGATAGTCGATAATTAAGATTGTCTTCTCGTTGGTCAAAATAAAATAATCACAACTTTTTTACTTTTTTGCCTATATCTCGCAACGTAGCACTAACATGCTACGTCGTAGCTCCTCTACGTAAATAATACAATAACCGTAGAACACAGTAATATATAAAAAGTACAGTATTCATTCGTTCATATTTTACATAACTACGGTCCCTGCTGAACATAGGCCCCCTCGATAGATTGCTTGATAAAATAGTCTATAGGGAAGTAAATCTCCTGTCTAGTCGTGGGCTATTATTTATTCGGTATCGTAATATACGTATTATACGTGGAACAGCCATGCTGCAGTTTTGTTTTTGCATAGTTTTAGCATGAATGATTCGGCTCAACTTGGGAAGGATCATGTTCTCACAGAATATCAGCGTAAAATAGCAGCTGTGTTTCGTATTGTAAGTGTATAGAACCGGAAAATATTTTTACTGCAAAAGAGGCATTCCACCTTAGTCCTCACCGATGACAAAGCATCTGCATTCTGATTATTTATTAAGGATAGTTATATGTATCTATGGGTAACAGCAACCACTTACCATCAGGTGGACTGTGTGCTTGTTTGTCACCCGATCCTATAAAAAATCGTGTTTCATAACAGTTATACGTAGTGTGCGTAATCATTTATACATAGTTTCGTGGGTACGCGTTACAAATTACGAAACCGTTTATCAACTAGTATAGTTTGCGAGGGAGACCGATAATAATAATGATAATGATAATGGTGGTGGTGGTTATGCTGATGACTTATTTCGTGACGTCTGTCTTTCTTCGCTCTGGTGTACTTACACATAAATTAGTGTAGAGACGACTTATGTATCAGTTGAGCAGTATTTTTATAAAATTGAAGTGACAACCGAATTTACAGTCTACCTGATTGAAAATGGCTATTACAGTTCATGGATACCAATTTCAAACAAATAAACCTGCAAATGCGTTATAACATCTCAGGACTAAGATGAAATGCCACCCAATCTGTAAATGTGGCTCTCTATATCCTGCACACCAGAACAGTGCAGTGCAAATACTGCTGTTTGGCGGCAAAAATACGTATGAAGCTGGTTGCCCAGGCAGACTCCTAGGTAGAAATGAATTTCTACCGCCTAGTTAGTATGTGGGAGTGTGTGGACCCCGACTCTGACGGGTTAACTTGTATCTGTCGATTTTCTGAGTGGTGAGAGTCTCCCAGGTACATTGTTGTATGATGTGCAAGCGGTGTCGAGGGGTACGCAGTGCGCTCATAGAACGATACAAGTTAGCCATCAGAGTCGGCGCCTGCAACCCCTGCTTAGACAACGGTTTTATAACTCATCTGTACACTGATTTACATATAGGTAAACACCGTAACGGAAAACTAACGTTCGGGCATAATCACATCCTCATTATCTTCATCATCATTATCATAACCACCATCATCATAATCATCATCAGCATCATCAGTCCCTCGTTTTATTTAACCTTGAGTCCAATTTACAGCTCCGTGGCGCAGTGGCTTAGCAATCGGTTGTTGCGCTGGGGGCCGCGGGTTCGAATCCCGCACGGAACAAGTATTTGTATGGCCTACAAATAATTGTTCAGGGTCTGGATGTTTGTCCTTGTGCAATTTATGTTTGTAAACTGCCTCCACGAGACAAGAGAAAATTCTAGTGTGGGGGTAACGTCTTTAAAAAAAATGAAGCTGTAAAAGCCAACCGGATAACAGCACTAACACAGAAAATAGTAAGGGCAGCGCGTCTCATCGATAATGCTATTGTAGTACATATATGTCGCTAGGTGTTTGTATAGTGTTGATGAGTGACAGACCTATGATATCTGGGTCTTAAGAATCGAGAGGAACTGGAGGTTTAATAAGCATGTTGTGGATTCTGCGGAGACTGGATGCGACGTTGGAAACGTAGGTGACTGCGTATACCACTAGCGGGTTGGGGTGGACTTTCACTCTTTCGAAATAGCTCTGACACCTCTATTTTTTATAAAGTAAAATATTTTATTATATTTATTAATGGCCGACAATATTTATTTTATAAGGACAACAAATTACTATTCAGACGTAATAGAAAATAAAACTAAGCTACATTTATCAAATTTAAAAAAAAAAACTAAAAAATTTGGAGAATTTAGTTGAAAGTTTGGTGAATTTATCTTATACTAGCCACTAGTTAGTTATGTATAATTACGATAAATAACAAGGTTTGTGTGTTTACTAGTTAATGGTTTAACTTCAGGCAAAGTAAGAAAATCCCAAATGCTGCTGAGATAAGAACGAAAAAATTTAAAAGTAATGAGATTTGTTTTATTATTTTACTTTAGGTAATAATGTTGTCTTTTTTATCAACAGGAGCTAAAATGTGCAGTTAAAAATGTAAACCAAAATATAAGAGAAAGATTGAAATTTCTTGAGCAGCAGTATTAAAAATAAAAAGAGCTGAACTTCACTAAAATGATAAATGGCTTTGCAAAATGTGTGTTGAGAATTTAAAGCTCGAAAAAGTGCTATAAGGCAATAATAAAATGGGCATAAATCAAGAATTTTCAATTTGATACGTATTTTAAAAAACAGATTCCTAACTCACACATGCACATACAATCGCTACATGCGCGGTGATACAGTCGCAAGCCTAATCGTGCCCTTGGTGTCCTATACAAAATTATTTTATAATAATACTGAACCCACACCCCACTATCAAATTTACAAATAATATGAATATTATTCTCATGCCCCATACCAAATGCGATTGCAATGTTTCGCCAACTAACTTTACTTAATACATACATACATAAACACTCACGTCTGTCACCCATAGGGGTAGGCAGAGACTATGGCCTTCCATTTGACACGATCTTGACACACTTCTCTCGCTTCCTCCACATCCATATTATTTATGAAACATATTCGAAAAACCTTTTTTTTATATTAACACACAATACAAAATAAGGTTGACAAACGAGCACTGAAACCATCTGATGGTAAGTGGGTGTTATAGCCCATGCATCTATCTTCGATTAAGAATCAAAATGCAGATGTTTTATCACCACTGAAAACTATCACAAAATGCCACGTTACCAATAAAAAGGGTATCTGGTTATTTTCACTCATCTTACAAAACAAAAGCAGCATCACAAATATTAAAAATAAATCTCCATTTAATCAACATCTTACTTTAATTTTCTTTTCTGCACTAGACTACTATTTGTTTTGGCAATGTTCTAAAACAATTTTAATGTATTGATTTCTTTTAGTTCTTCTAGTTACTAATTTCTTTTCGTAAATAAATTAATATTACAATATATAATATATGAATTAGTATTATCAATGATAAAAACATTGCTAGTATTTCATATAATTTGACACTGCACTTTAATTTAAAAAATAATTACCTAACATTAATTGTTTAATTTAATAAGACTTTTTTCTCTGATGACAATGCCAGTTGCCTTTTATAGCTTCATATGATTAAGGTAATAAGTACAACAAAGGCTTCATATTAAACTCATTTCAGATATCATGCTTATATTTTTGCTACGAATAAAAATATTTTTTCGGATTGCCTGTAGATTTGGCTTCCTAATCTTTACAAAGAACGAAGATACGTACTATAACCTTAGAGTAATTATATACACTATAATTTACAATACAGCGAACAATTGAATACCAACCTTTAAGGCTCCGATTCTTTTGACAAATGTTGCGATTTATTGTCCCTTTAGTTTATGTGGTAGAGCCGTGCTGGAGCTATATTATGATTGAAGCACTAATGGGTTGGATCGACCGGGGAAGGACCATACTCTCACAGAATACCAGCGTAAAATAAGAGCTCAATGCTGCAGGGTTTCGTATGGTTAGTGAAGAGAACTGGAGACTCTTTTTACTAGAAACCATGCATTTCATTTTAGCTCTCCGGGGTAATAACGTATCTTCATTTTGATTCTTAATTGAAGATAGATTTATATATAAATAGAATTATTTCAAGAAACAAAATTGACAAAATAATTATGTATAAGATGTTTTAAAATAAAATTACAAGAGAATTAGCATTATTTTTTAAACAGAAAGTTATTACATTGCCTAACCGATGGTAAATGTCTGCTGTGGTCCATAGATATCTACATCTGTTTTTTATTAAGAATCAAAATGCAGGTGCGTTATCTCACCTGAGGACTAAGATGGAGTGTCTCGTTTCTAGCAAAAAGAGTATTCGGTTCTCTACACGCAACATACGAAACGCAGCAGCAATAAGCTGTTATACTACGTTGGTATTTTGTAAAATCGAGGCATCTACTGGTATCTAGTATATATATAAAAAGTATAAAAACGCTAAGGTAAAAGTAAGGTAAGATGGTAAAAAATAAAAGAACTCTAAAATTAGCAAGAAGTAATCACGACGGGTGTATATATATAGATATTGATAAGTATGTATGTATATATATTTATATAAGTATGTATATTAAGTATGAATCTATGTACTACCATTCTATATTATGCATCTTTATTTCTATTTTATGGTTTATAATAAAAATAATATTTTTGTCGCAAACCACACAAATGTTTTTATTGTGTTCTTGCAATCCTCTCCATCCAAAGGTTGTCTGGAAGAGATCGCTCTTAGCGATAAAACTGCCCATTGTACCATATTTCTTTCTCTCCTTTTTTGTTAATATTTATGTTTTTTTTTTTTTGGCGTACAATAAAGTGTTATCTATCTTTCTATCTATGTTACCATAATTATGATTCAAAATGCATTATCTCTCCCGAGAACAAAGATGGAATGTCTCGTTTTCAGCAGAACTCGCAGGGTCTGCGGTTCTCTACACTCACCATACGAAACACAGCAGCATTAAGCGAGGTAGCTAGTGGTACCCTAAAATGTGGTGAATAGGCACAACTTTCAATATCTACACTGTTTTTATTACATATCTTGTATAAAAGCTGATAATAAAACACTTTGATATTATAAGTCTTGTTGTATTTTATCAAAATCTAATGTTTCTACCATGTAAAAACATGCAAATTATTTGTATATAACTTTCAATAGACAGAAACTGTAAGGGCCTTTCGTCTACTCTCGAATATTTCGATATTCGAAATATTATCGAATATTTAACGTTTTTACTGTATAATTTGAAAATTCTGTCTATATTAAATAATTTATGCGTACGTTTACTTCGATAACAAACATATTTTTAAGACATATTTCTTGCATTTTAAGATCATGAAAGTGAATAACATAGTTGCCAAGTAAAATATTTGCAGGTTTAGTTGCAGTTGAACTTTTAAGGCAAATACATACTGTTGTAGAGTTATAAACTTGACTTTTTTTTAAATAAATGTACACATAATCTAATTGACATTTGAGTTATACCGATTTAATTTGAGCTGAATTCTTTTTCCTTCAAATAACATTGTATACACTCATATAATCACATAGCACATTACATGCCTTCATATAGATATATTAACATGCCTACGTATATACACATGTACTATATATTGGGATTTAACCGATTTGTATAACAAATAAATAAGAATTATAAGTGAAGCAAGACCAGGTGTCAATCCTTGTATGTATATACTAGGATTGATTTATATAAATGAAAATTCTACGTATAGGTATTACTAAATGTAAATTGCAAGCTAATAATGTTCCTTTTATTAATTATAAACTTGAAGTAAATATTTAATGCAAAATCGTAAACTCTACTAAACTAATGTTAACTATCGTCTCAATATGCACGTAAATATGTCTCTATTATAAGTTACTTATAGTATCTTTTCCACTAACCACATAGTTTGAAATTTATTCGAGCCTATTGCTTAGTGGGTTATCTCGTCACAGTTCTCTGAACGACGTTATCCGAAGGACTTGTGTCTCTATAAATGTCCTTTCAGTTTTAAAGTCGAATATTTAGAGACAAATATAGCAGAAGAGTATGTCTTTGGTGCCTTGGGTAAGATGCAAAGCCCTAATGTGCGGTGCTACGTGCGTAGACAGAATAGCGCAAATATAAGCATCTAAGAGATTACATATTCGTGTCATTTGCTCTCTAAAGGTAATTGCTCTATAAGTCAGATTTGTCAACGTGCGGTATAGTTCTCAAAGGTACTGCATCCCTCACCAATGACCACCACAAATTTTTGTGCCACCAGGGCGGCGTCACTAGAAAGTGAGATATAATTTTTGACAGATTTCATTACGGAGAAGTGAATTTGTTCGGAAAATGTATAAGTTATTGTTTCTTTCTGTTAGCTATATTTTAAATTAATAACATTAGAAATAAATAAACCAAACTACAGATATTCAAGCAAAAATTAAAAAAAAAGTTTAAAATGTGCAAAACATTAAAGAGCAACCAACTGACGCATTGTTTTTGTATCAATATAATACTCTTGAAAAACTTTTATTAAAAAAACAACTTCTTATTTTAATCACATTTTGTAACAAAAAACTTTACCTCAGTGTCAACTAGCGACATCTTATGAGCAGAAAATGATTAGCCCTCATTGTCGCCATTGATAACAAGAGGACTGGTTTAAAGGCTAAGTATATAATATATAAAGTGTTGGCTATATCAGCAAAGACGCAATATGGCAGGTTTGAAAGATGACCTTATCACAAAAATTGATAAGGGCGTGCTTCGAAGGTTTGGGCACGTTGAGCGAATGAGTGAAGACCGAATGGTGAAGAAAATATATAGCGCGAAATTAAATATTAAAAGGTGTCGAGGTAGACCGCGACTAACTTTCGAAGACCATGTGAGCAATTGCTCGAAGAGGGTAGGGTCAAGAGTACTCGGATACCTAGACGTGCATGTATGAAGAAGGTAATGAATCTGAAAGAAGCGAAAGAGGTATGTAAGGATCGTGACACTTGGCGATCTGCTCTCTCTGCCTACCCCGTCAGGGATTGTGCGTGAAGATAAGTAAAGTAAAGTAAAGTAACTTTTACTTCACGTGTTAGCTTAGTATATAAATAATCGTCCCCGTCAGGGATTGTGGGTGAAGATAAGTAAGTAAGTAAGTAATAAATTTTAATATTTGTTACATAATTATACTGTGTTTAAACACACAAAAAAGAAAACACGTGGAAGATAATATGTCTGGTTATAATATATGTACGAAAAATATGAAAATATAAAATAAGTTCCTCCAAAGGATAAAACGCATTATTATGTTAATGGAGTTCCAGATAGCACATGGTACGGAATCGAATAACAATGAGTATATTTAATATGGCTAAAGACTTTATTAACAATACGGCACAAGTTATGCATATCAATACATTATAAATCAACTAAGAATAGATTGTGTTAATGAAAGAATAAATAAATAATAATAATTTTTCTTTGAATATTCTAGTCCAACTTTCGACCCTTAATGTATACAAGCCCCGCTACATCTACATATATTAATGTGAGATAATTGCTACAAGAAACAGTTTTCTTTAAGATATGTTGCAAAAATTATTTTATTAGTTACTGTACTGTACTAATTTTTTATGAAAAGTTGCTACTTCCATAAACGTGTGCTTTAGTTACAAAGAAAAATTGCTATCACTTCTTCTTTCTTTACTAGGCATGCCGCAGCAAAAAAATTATGTATTAAAGTCATCTCTGACCGTGCCAATATCAAAAGTATTTTTTTTTAGAAAAATACTCTTCCCTGTTACCTAGAACCTTATTCGTGCATAAAAAAGAGGGGCCTTATATACATAAATTGAACCCATGGAAAACACTCAGATCCTAAACAATCATTTGAAGGCTGTACAAATTTTTTTCACTGTGGTAGACAAACCCGTAACCACAGCTGCAATGTGCAGTCCAACGCTTAGCAAACGCGCTATCAAACCATTGATGGCCGATGATTAAGCTTCTAGTTCTCATCGTTCATCATAATATAATCACAATTTTTTTTACATTTTTTGCCTATATTCTGCAACGTAGCACTAACATGCTACGTCGTAGCGCTTCTACGTAAATAATACAATAACCGTCGAACACAGTAATAAATAAAAAGTACAGTATTCATTCGTTCATATTTTATATAACCTACTAAAAGATCACTGCTGAACATAGGCCTTATCTTATACTAGCTACTAGTCAGTTATGGATGATTACAGATAAATTACAAGGTTGGTGTATTAACTAGTTTATGGTTTAACTTCAGACAAAGTAGGAAAATCCCAAATGCTGATGATATAAGAACGGAAAAAGTTAAAAGTAATGAGATTTTGTTTTATTATTTTCCTTTAAGTACTAATGTTGTCTTTTTTTTTTAATTACAGGAGCTAAAATGTGCAGTTAAAAATGCAAACCGAAACATAGTAGAAAGATTGAAATTTCTTGAGCAGCAGTATTAATAAAGAGAAAAGAGCTGACCTTCATTAAAATGATTAACGTCTCTGCAAAACGTATGTTGAAAAGTTAAAGCTCGAAAAAGTTAACACTTTTAAGGCGATAATAAATTTCGCATAAATCAGGAAGTCTTACTTTTTTTTCTTTCTTGTTTTGTTTTCATCTTTTAAAAAGTAGGTTCCTCACTCACACGTGTTCCCACTCGTGCTCGTGGCGTCCTATACAAAATTATTTATAATTTACAAATATTATAAACATTATTATCATGCCAGATACCAAATGCGATTGCAAAGTTTAGCCAACTAACTTTACTTAATACTTGTAAAATTAGTAATACTTCAAGTATCCTCATAGCAACAAAGAAAGTAAAACGGAGCGCTGCGTAAATTTCAAGGGATCCAAAAACCAAGCCGAAACCATACTCACCTTTATGCAAGGACCTAAAATCATTTGCAACCATTAACATGGTTTTAGGTGCATCCATGTGTGCATCCATCAGTAAACTATTACGGGCTGATAAATAAAAAAAATAAAAAATACGTATGCGAAAGCACATGTCAAGAAGTTGATCATGGTTTCAGCTTCACATAAAATGTGCGCAGCGCTCCGTCTTTCTTTCTTTGTTCGTCTGAGCAAGTACCAAGTTTAGTTCGATATAATATATAAAATATAGGGGAAAACTGTTTCGATTTGCGCATGCGTAAGTCAGCTTACAATGCGAATATCTAAATTCGAGCACATCAAAAATATATAGTACGTCCTTAAAGATAATTTGCTTCTATTTGACAAGTGAATTAAGGTGGCTAGTAACAAATTTGGCTGTATTTCGCACCGTTGTTGCCACACCATTGTCAAAAGGTTGTTTGACCTTAAAGTATTTAACCGTCGATGTCCAGTGTGATTGGATTATATGAGGTCATCGTACAAAAGATGTGAAATACGAAACATATATTCAACAGTGGACTTGTAATGAATAAATAACAATATCGATCATGAAGTTCTTAAATATTAAAACCGTGATTACAATCTCACCGACGCGATGGCCTACTTATTGAATCAAGATTGATCTTATACAGCTTATTTCGTTATTATGGATTTTCATTAAATTGTGTCCCGAAATAAATTTAAACAGACGATATTTTCATAGTGTTTATTAACAATTTCATTACATTTGTAGTAGAATACTTAAGATTTTTTGATTATACATAATATAGATGAATGATATGTACATGAATGGTCAGATAACTGAAACTTGATCAGACAGATCGTTAGTCTGAATTACATTATAGTAAGGCTAAGCAATTTAAAATAAAGTTTGAAAATACGTTTACCATTATGTTAAGGCAATTTACAAATTTTAGATCGACAGCGATCAGAATAGAATAGAATAGAATAGAATAGAATATTTTTTATTCAATATACATTACATGTGTAATTCTTATTGAAAGTCATTTTTTACTTTACCACTGGTTCGAAAAAACCCTCTGTCCTGGGAAGAACCAGCAAGAAACCCAGCGGGACTTTTTTTTTAAATAAATTTTTAAATATAAATGATTACGAACTATTTACAAAATTTATTTTAGAAACTGCTTGGAAGCGATCACCTCATTCCCAGGGGTTATTATCAACCATGTATTCATTTATACTATAATAACCCTTTTTATACAGTTTCAGCTTAATAAAACATTTAAACTTGGTAATAGAGAGAACCTGTACACTTTCCGGGACCTTGTTGTAATAGCGTATACATTGCCCCAAGAATGAATTACGGACTCTGTGGAGTCGAGAAACTGGTATCACTAGCTTGTGTTTGTTCCTAGTGTTTACAGAATGTATATCACTTCTTTTACTAAAACTATCTTTGTTTTTGTGAACATACATTAAATTTTCGTAAATATACTGAGAGGCCAAAGTTAATATATTAATTTCTTTGAATTTATCTCTAAGAGACTCTCTCGGTTTTAGATTGTAAATAGCTCTAATGGCCCTCTTCTGTAAAACAAAAATAGTTTCTGAATCAGCCGCATTTCCCCATAGCAAAATCCCATAAGACATTATGCTATGAAAATAACTAAAATAAGCTAATCTAGCTGTCTCGACACTAGTGAGACCTCTAATCTTTTTTACAGCATAGGCTGCAGAACTTAGTCTGCTTGCTAATTTGGATATATGGGGGCCCCACTGGAGCTTTGCGTCAAGAGTGATGCCAAGAAAAACAGTGGATACAACAGGGCTCAATTCCTCCCCATTTAAAAACACATTGGTATTCAGATTTTGAACATTCGTTGTTGTAAATTTAACACAATTAGTTTTATTTCCGTTCAAATGCAGATTATTAACGTTAAACCAATGCACTAATTTTGATATAGCATTATTCACTTCGTCACATTTAAATGATTGACGTTTAAGTTTAAAAATCAAGGAAGTATCATCAGCAAATAATACTATATCATGACTATCCCCTACAAGGTGAGGTAAGTCATTAATATACACCAGAAACAGGAATGGGCCGAGAATCGAGCCCTGAGGTACACCCATTAGTACAGGTGACCCGGAAGAACTTTTACCATTGATAATAACCTTCTGTTTTCTATTACTTAAATATGAAATAATAAGTTTAAGCGCTGTGTTCTTGACACCATAGTACTGTAGCTTCCTGATTAATGTCTCATGGTGAACACAGTCGAAGGCCTTGGAAAGGTCACAAGATCAATGCCATGCGAATACAAATTAGTCTGATTGTTTGATGCGCGTGCAAAAATATAATTTTATTTTAAATGACTCTTCATTTTAATACGTGCTAGTAATTCATTTATTTGTATTAGTTAATCAATAATATAATACGTTTATCTATACATATAATAAAAATGTAAATAGCAGATGACTGTACATTTTATATTTTTGTAATAAAAGTGATTGAGGGGTACTAAAAATAAGTAATTAATTGCATTTCTACCATTTTAGAATGTTTATTTAAGAAAGATATTTAAAAAGACGTTTTTTATATAAACACACAATACAAAATATGGGTGACAAACGAGCACATAGTCCACCTGATGGTAAGTAGATGCCATGCATCTATCATCGATTAAGAATCAAAATGCATATATGTTATCACCCCTGAGAACAAACATGGAATGCCAAATTACCATTAAAAAGAATATCTGGTTATTTTCACTTATCATACATAATAAAGCAGCACCTCAAATTTTACAAATAAATCTCCAAATCAAACATCATGTAATTTTCTTTTCTGGGCGAGACTTTGTTTTGGCAATGGTCTAAAATGATTTTAATGTATTGATTTCTTTTAGTTCTTCTAGTTATTAATTTCTTTTCGTAAATACGAGTATAATTTATAAATTAGTATTAACAATGATAAAAACATTGTTAGTATTTCATATAATTTAATACCGCGTTTTATTAAAAAATAATTACCTGACAATAATTGTTTAATTTAATAAGACTCTTTTCTCTGATGACAATGCTGTTAGCCAGTTGTCTTTTATAGCTTCATATGAATAAGGTAATAAGTACAACTAAGACTTCATATTAAACTCATTTCAGTTACCATGCTTATATTTTTGCTACGAATAAAAATAATTTCTTTTTTTTTTCTTTATATTAGATTCGGTGTTCTAATCTTTAAAAAAAACGAAGATTCGTATTATATCATTCATCATCATTACAGCCCTTAACAAGTCCACTTCTGAACATAAGCCTCCCAAGGAATGCCACAAAGCACGGTCCCGAGCCACCTGCATCCATTGACTTCCTGCTTGTTTTACCAGGTCATCATCACTCCATCTAGTGGGAGGACGCCCTACGCTTCGCCTGCCAGTAAAAGGCTGCTACTCAAGAACCTTTTTCCCCATCGGTTGTCGGTTCTTCGAGCTATATGGCTGGCCCATTGCCCTTGCGCTATGTCAGTTACTCTGGTTCTACTGCGGATGTCCTTATTTAGAAGTTTTCCATTTAGAGAAACCCCGAGCATAGCTCTCTCCATAGCTCGCTAAGCGACCTTGAGCTTCTTCATACGGCCAGCAGTGAAGGACCCAGTCGCCACCACGCACGAGCCGATCAGAAAGGACTCGATCGTCGACGATTCAAAGTGGAAGGAGCTGGCACTGGGGAGCCCCAGCCCAAAGATGGGAACAGTATTTTAAGTGAGGCTGTCGTTAGTAACAAGGGCTTTGTGCGATGACGATAGATAAATGATAGCGATAGGCCTATAGTTGGACGGATCAGAGCGGTTACCTTTTTTTAGGATTGGGTGCACGAAAT
This sequence comes from Parnassius mnemosyne, assembly GCA_963668995.1. Lineage (NCBI taxonomy): Eukaryota > Metazoa > Arthropoda > Insecta > Lepidoptera > Papilionidae > Parnassius > Parnassius mnemosyne. The sequence continues at coordinate 42,904,387 of CAVLGL010000115.1, read as the reverse complement.
CTGTCTTCCATGATTTCGGGACTATGCCTAGGAAGTAGGAGTACAGAAAAGACGCGATAAGAGCGAGCCAACTCCAGAGCACACGTCTTCAGCACAATAGAAGTGACGCTAACAAGCCGACTAGACTTGTTTGCGTCCAGGGAGAGGAGTGCTCTGCGCACCGAGCGTTGGGTAAACAGCACATCCTGCATGGAGCACTCACACTTCTGGAAAGCTTAAAAGTTTATACTAGGAGTAGTTCACGACAATAGTCGAATAGTAGATTCAAACCCACGACCTTCTGAGTTCGAAGTACGTACCCTGCCATAAGGCTACTGTCACTTCAAACTAAACATTTCGCACCTATGACGCTGCTTCCCGTCGCCGCTTTGGATATTTTTATTTTATTATTATACCGTCATCTATGGAAAGGGTTCAGATCTTTTTGGCATATCCCGTGGTCGTTAACGGGTTTTAAAATGAACATAAAGCCTCTCAGAAACCAGGCGGTGCGACGTGTATAGACTCTAACTTTACTTCAACTTTTTTGAACAGGACAAAGCCAAGAAAGAAATCTAAAACCAATATGTGGTGCTGCTGTCGAGTTGATAAATTATTTAATATTTACATTGCAAAACATTTTTTATAGGATAAAGGTAACAAACGAGCGCACAGTCCACCTGATGGTGGGTGATTGCTGTGGCCCATAGACATCTACATCTATCTTCGATTACGAATCAAAATGCAGATGCGTTGTCACCCGTGGGGACTAAGATGGAATGCCCCGTTTCCAGTAAAAAGGGTCTCCGGTTTTCTACACTCACCATACGAAACATAGCAGCGTTAAGCTGCTATTTTACGCTGGTATTCTGTGAGAGCGTGGTCCTTCCCCGGTCGAGCCGACCCATTCTAGCTACAACCATAACATAGCTGCAGCATGGCTCTACCACGTATAACTGTAACACGTGTAACTTCCTGAAGCGAACTTGTACGTACAAAAGTTATTATAAAGTCATTGAAAAGTACGTCTGTGATGAACAGACACACTGACAGACATCATAGAATAGAATAGATTAGAGGTGATCGCTGATTTTGGCATGGAACACCTATGATGTTGCTAAAGGAAAGTTCACGCGAGCCAAGTCGCGGGAAAATATTTTTTATTTTTAAGAGTAAGGGTACAAATGAGCACACAGTCCACCTGGTGGTAAGTGGCTGATGTAGTCCATAGAAATCTACATCTTTTCTTAATTAAGAATCAAAATGCAGATGCGTTATCTCTCCTGAGGACTAAGATGGAGTATCTCGTTTCCAGCAAAAAGAGTATTTATTCGGTTCTCTACACGTACCATACGAAACGCAGGAGCAATAAGCTGTTATATTACAGTAAAAGTAGGGTAAGATGGTAAAAAATAAAAGAACTGTAAAGTTAGCAAGAAGTATACACAACGTCGACGGGTGCCAAATGTATGGAAATTAATAAAGCACGATATTTCACTTTAGCGTTAATGTGTTCTGAAGCCTTACAAAGAACTTGAACTGTATATCATAATTTTTTGGTCGGAATACGTACTTACAATTTAGGGGTTTCAATTAACAATTTATTAATATTGTATGAACATATATTACGGCTCACTGACCCAAAAAACATGTATGATTTTTGCACATATCCAAACTCGATCAGATTTCACAATTGAATTTGACGACTCTGTAGCGCAGTAGAGCTGTGGTAGACTAATCGTTTGGTAGCGGCATTGCACAGCTACGGGTTTGAATTCCGCGCGGAACATGTGATTGTATGGCCTCAGAATAATTGTTCCGTATCTTGATGTTTTTCACTGATTGCTTTTATCTAACACGCCGACACGATATAAGTAAAACATTCTAGTGTGTATTTTAATATTCGCATTTTATGCAAAATTTTAATATTAAGTGAACTAGCTGTTCCCCGCGACTTCGCTCGCGTGTTATTTGGGGTATTAATTTTCTTGCGCGGAACCATAATTCTTTTTCTAAAATAAAAGTAGCCTAAGTTACTCTTTGTGACATCAGCTATCTGCCAGTGAAAATCCCGTCAATATCGGTCCAGCCGTTTCGGATATTAGCTGGAACAAACAGGCAGACAGACAGACAAAAATTTTAAAAATTGTATTTTTGTTATTAGTACCGTATATACTTTCATATGCATTTATTAAAAAAAAACTGTAATTTTGACATTGCAAACAGACACTTCAATTTTATTTATTTGTATAGGTAATTGTTCTTAAGCAAAGAAAGCGACTATATGTAATATATTATTGTCATTATTTTATACAATTAATTACGAGCTGTACGTGGTAGAGCCATGCTGCAGCTATATTACTGATAGTTGTAGCACGAATGGGTCGGCTCGACCGGGGAAGGACCACGCTCTCACAGAATACCAGCTTAAAATAGCAGCATAACGCTGCTGTGTTTCGTATGGTGAGTGTAGAGAACCGGAGACCCTTTTTTACTGGAAACGAGGTATTTCATCTAAGTCCTCACGGGTGACAACGCATTTTGATTCGTAATCGAGGATAGATGTAGATGATGTAGGGGCCACAGCAACCACTTACCATCAGATGATCTGTGTGCTCGTTTGTCACCCTTATTCTATAAAAAAAACGAGCATTCTCCCCACAAGTAGGACGTCTATGTCTATAAAAATTTGGAAATAACTGCCTATTACGAAGTATCGTGCGACGCAATAACATCAAGTGCCTCGCTTAATAAGCAGTTTTATAGTCTTGGACAAGAGCAAAACTGAATGTTGGTCGCATACTATAAAACTATAATGTAATTTTGCTGTTTGATAACAATCACCAACTACTATGCCTCTGAACCATGCTAGATCAGAGACTAAGCGCTCGCTGTAAATTTCACACTACCCAAGCAAAAAGCAAGCACCCGAGTTCGATACCCGCCGGCACCAATGGAATTGTTAATTGCAATTTAAGTGCTAATTTACCACGTGATCGTCGGTGAAGGAAAACATTGTGAGGCAACCTGCATGTCTGACTGAGAAATTAAAAAATATGCGTGAATGTCGTGGAACACTCGGTTGGAACAAAGTTCCTTTCGAAGTACATTATTATTGACTAGTAGTGTCACGTGTGTGCCTAGTGCCCACGGCGTAGCACGCGTATATAGGTTTTACATAAAGAATTTGACGTTTAGGTAAGAAAATATTAAACGATTTATATCATTACTGTATCAGTGTGTATTTTAACAGTGGTAGAGCTACGCGGCAGCTTTTGCTGTCGCATGGATGGGCCGGCTCGAACCGGGGTAGTACCACGACCTCACAGAAAACCAGCGTGAAGTAGAAGTTTACCTCTGCGTTTCGCTTGGTGAGTGCAGGTGGCCGGAGGCCCTTTTTACTGGAAATGAGGCATTCCATCTTAGTCCTCACGGGTGACAACGCATCTACATTTTGATTTGTAACAGAGGATAGATGTAGATATCTATGGGCCGCAGCAACCACTTACCATCAGGTGGACTGTGTGCTCGTTTGTCACCCTTATCCTATAAAAAAAAATCAATAAGTGGTAACAAAATCATTATCATCAAAGTTCTAAGTCGTTTATGATAGAGCTTCTGTGTAAACGACGTTAGAAGTAGGCTTAGCCAGGGTGTACACAAAAAGGTTACAGGGGGTACTAAAGCGGGAAAAAGCAACATATAGTTGGCCATGTGCAATACAGTCAGTACTGAGGTGTACTCCTACAACGCGTAAAGTTTGACCTTGCGCTTTATTTACGGTCATCGCATAACACACGCTGACTGTGACTGGGAACTGAACGCGCTTAAAACTGAAAGGAAAGTTATTTCTTAATAGAGGGATTTTGGGCAGTGCCAGATCAAACAATTCTTATGTTATAAATTAGTACTTTATACGTGATACGTTAACAAACAAACAGACAGACAGACAGAACATTCTAAAATGGTAGAAATGCAATTAATTACTTATTTTTAGTACCCCTCAATCACTTTTATTACAAAAATATAAAATGTACAGTCATCTGCTATTTACATTTTTATTATATGTATAGATAAACGTATTATATTATTGATTAACTAATACAAATAAATGAATTACTAGCACGTATTAAAATGAAGAGTCATTTAAAATAAAATTATATTTTATTCAATACAAGATACGACAAAGTGCGAGGGTGATGGATATTATTACATCTCGCTTCCTTATAGCCGCCAAGGCCGTCTACACTACGTCAGAAGAGGTCGTGACGGAAAAATCTTACACTTTTTCTCACCTAGCCCCCATCCGCCAAATTCGTAACTTCCGTTAAACAACTTCATTTCAAAAAAGAATTGCAGACATGTGAAGTCCGCCAACACACTAAAACCCTCTCAGAAATGAGAGACGGCCTGTACCCAGGAGTGGGACCGAATAGGCTGTACCTTTACTATGTGTCACTAAGCGCTCGTATGTAAATAATGCTAAAGCTGTTTCTTTATTTGTCCATACGACAATGAAGCAACATACACTCATCATGCCGTGCATTACATTACTGTTAACGGCACAGCCTATCTGAAGTCCACTGCTGAACATAGCCCCACAGATTGCCTTATAGAGGGGATTTTTCCACGCTTGACAGGTGGGTTGGTAACTGCAGCTTTTCCGCCACAATAAGGTATAAAGTAAGCATAATATTACGTCGAGCACATATTATTTTGACAGCACAAATGATTTTATTAGAGACTTCCTCATTACTCGACGCATGGTGACCTAAGAGAATCCGCTACCCCCATATCATCCCGTGGGTGTTGTAAGAGGTAACATAGGGTAATGAAGAATGAAATGGGCAGCACCATCTCAAGCATGGCTAAGTCCCCCCGACTTTACCATGCTTGGCGTAGCAACTTTTCATCTACTCTCGAATACAATATTTCGTATATCGAAATATACAAAGTATTATCGACTAGTTAACGTTTTCAAAATAAAATATGTTTAATTCGGTTACAAATTGTTCACTTATCTAAAATATATTGCATGCATTTTAAGATAGTTGATGATGAAATTGAATAACATAGTTGCCAAGTAAAATAATTGAAGTTAAAGTTGTAGTTGCAGTTGAACTCTTAAGGCAAATACATACTGTTGTAGAGCTTTATGCTTGACCTTGACATAAACAATGTACACATAGCCAGATTGACATTTGAGTTAAACTGATGGAATTTGAGCTCAACTCTTGTTCCTACAAACATCATTGTATACGCTCTTACTTAATAATACCGTCTTTGATTCCGTGCACAGCACCTGTTATTTTTTATGTTACGCAATTCTAAACAATAAATTAGGCCATGACTTTGTTGCGGAGGCAAGGCAGACATGGCAATAACAACTTGGACCAAGCGGGAATGTGCCTCTGGAAGTTAACCAATACAATTAGTGTGATATTCCAAAGATTTGTTTTTTAATTTCAATTTTTTTTATTAAAATTTGTCAACCTTGTCAATGCCCTTGTGATAGCGATGTCGAGTTTGGGTCCCAAAGGCTTCATGTGAGAAAAGTGCTGGTAGATTGTTCCGTCACGGTTCTCTGAACGACATTATCCGAAGAACTCATATCTCTATAAAAGTTCCCTCAGTTTAAGAGGCTTGTGGAGTATTTAGACACAATTGCACGATTATGCTTTTGAACCCTTGTGAGAGAGACAAAGCCCTAACGTGGGTAGACTCTGTGGTGGCCTCTCATTTTAGGGGTAACTCGTTTAGGGCCGGGCAGCAACAAATACGGCACGAATTTGAAGTAAAGGGTGCAAATATGAATAAATATGTGTGTGTGTGTGTGTGTGTGTGTGTGTGTGTGTGTGTGTGTGTGTGTGTGTGTGTGTTTTATAGGACAGGATGACAAACACACAGCACACAGTCTACCCTTTTTCACCAGTGAGGACTAAGAAGGATGTCACTTTTCCAGTAAAATGGGTCACCGGTTCTCTACACTCACCATACGAAACACAGCAGTGCTAAGCTGCTACTTTACGTTGGTATTCTGTGAGTAAACTGTATTAACTACTACCACGTATTAAAACAATGTTAGGAAATTGATTACATATTATGATGACTTTATTTATTATGGTAAATTTTATTTCTTTAATAAATGTTATATTTAATTTCAAATGTTTATTTTTGTTACGAGCTTGGGGTTCGAGACAATTAAAAAATGCCGATTGAATTACCAAAATTGACACTTTAATTATAGAACACTAATTACAATTTAAAACCACACTAATAATAAAACACAATTGTACTACTGATCACTTTAGTTCGCAGTTATTTCGCTTCGAAGTATTCGCTTGTATCGCCCATCTTATACCCCACCTTCTAAGTCCACCATCATGAAGGTAATATCATCACAGTGACCTAGGTTTTTATGAGACCTTTCAAATGAGTTCAAAAACGATCGCTCTATCTAGTGCCGCCAATGAGATTCTATACCCACCTGTGGATTGCACCATCAGAAAGGCGAGATCATAACAGTCACCTAGGTCTTAATGAGCCATTTCAAATGAGTTCAAACATGATCGTTCTATCTAGTGCCGCCACTGAGATCCCATGCCCACCTTCGGATTACACCACCAGAAAGGTGAGATCATAACAGTCACCTAGGTTTTTATGAGCCCTTTCAAATGACTTCAAACTTTATCGTTCTATCTAGTGCCGCAGCTGAGATCCTATACCCACCTTCAGATTGCACCATCAGAAAGGTGAGATCATAACAGTCTCCTAGGTCTTTATGAGCGCTTTCAAATGAGCTTAAACTTGATCGTTCTATCTAGTGCTGTCACTGGTATCGTATACCCACCTTCGGATTGCAATATCAGAAAGGCGAGATCATAACAGTGACCTAGGTCTTTATGAGCCCTCTCAAATGAGTCCAAACACGATCGTTCTATCTAGTGCCGTCACTGAAATCCTATAACCACCTTCGGATTGCACCATCAGAAAGGTGAGATCATAACAGTCTCCTAGGTCTTTATAAGCCCTTTCAAATGAGCTCAAACTTGATCGTTCTATCTAGTGCCGTCACTGAAATCCTATACCCACCTTCAGATTGCACCACCAGAAAGGCGAGATCATAACAGTCACTTAGACCTTTATGAGCCCTTTCAAATGAGTTCAAACACAATCGTTCTACCTAGTGCCGTCACTGAGATTCTATAACCACCTTCGGATTGCACCATCAGAAAGGCGAGATCATAACAGTCACCTGGGTCTTTATGAGGCATTGCAAATGAGTTCAAACACGATCGTTCTATCTAGTGCCGTCACTGAAATCCTATACCCACCTTCAGATTGCACCACCAGAAAGGCGAGATCACAACAGTCACTTAGGCCTTTATGAGTCCTTTCAAATGAGTTCAAACACAATCGTTCTATCTAGTGCCGTCTCTGAGATCCTATACCCACCTTCGGATTGCACCATCAGAAAGGCGAGATCATAACAGTCACTTACGCCTTTATGAGCCCTTTTAAATGAGTTCAAACACGATCATTCTATCTAGTGCCGTCATTGAGATCCTATACCCACCTTCAGATTGCACCATCAGAAAGGTGATATCATCACAGTCATCTAAGTCTCCATTCTCTCTCAAACAAACTTCTCTAAATATATAAAATAATATAAAATCTAAACAGCATAGAAATAATGTAAGTAGCTACTAAGACAGTAAGTACTTACCAATAATTGAAACTAACTGAAGCCAGTGGATTACAATGTGCCCGAGAAAATCAGTGGGTTGCCGTCAGTTAAAAGTTTTAACTTAAGATTTCACACTCACGATTAGTTTTCGGATGTACGTCAGTTCAACTGAGCAGTTTAACTAACAGTACACCCGAAAAAATCCGTGGATTGCCGTCAGTTAAAAATGTCTACTTAAGATTTCACACTCACGGTCAGTTAAAAGAAATAAATAACAATTTAGCTTTGAACCAAATTTCGGCCATTAACGAATACAAGCCACGTTTTATTTACATTAATATGAGAGGACTGCTACAAGAAACAGTTTTCGTTTAGATATGTTGCCAAAATTCTTTTAATAGTTACTGCACTGTACTTATAAACTTTCTATAAACTTGTGCTTGTTACAAAAGAATATTGATTTCACTTCTTTCTTTACCAGCCAAGTAGCATCAAAAAATCCACTAAATGCATTTCTGATCTTGCCAATATCAAAAGTTCTTTTCTTAGTATACTACTCTATCTTTATAATTTTTCTTGCATAGAGAGAAGAGGCTTTATATATACAAATTGGACCCATGGAAACCATGAAAAACACCTTAGATCCTAAACAATTTTTTTAATAGGAGAGGGGGCAAACGTGCATGCGGCTGACCTGATGGTAAGTGACTACCGCCGCCCATGAACAACCGCAACATCAGGGGAATTGCAGAAGCGTTGGCCTGCCGTTTAAAAAGGAGTAGGCTCTTTTCTTGAAGGTCCCTAAGTCGTATCGGTCCGGAAAAATCGCTGTCGGTAAACTATTCCACAAGGAAGTTGTGCGAGGAAGAAAACATTTTCTAAATCGCACAGTGGTGGACCGCCAATCATCCAAATGGTGTGGATGGTATCGGGAGTTCTGCCGCGATGTGCGTTCGTGAAATTTGGCACCGATGCAACATCTCTTCGCAGCGCCAATGAGTCGAGCCGATCGGAAAGGACTCGGTCGTCGACGATTCGAGCCGCTCTGCGCTGGTGCGGTCAAGTGGAAGGAGCTGGCACTGGGGAGCCTCAGCCCAGAGATGGGAACAGTATTCCATGTAAGGCCGAACCTGCGCCTTGTAAAGTTGCAGGCGTTGAGCCGGCATGAAATACTGTCCTGCTCTGCTGAGCACGCCAAGCTTTTTAGAGGCCAATTTGGCCTTCTCTTCCAAGTGACCACGAAACTGCACGTCACTCGATATGTCGACGCCGAGTATTCCGATACTGGCTGAGGCAACAAGGGGAGTACCTTGAAACTGAAGAGATACGATAAAGGGGTTCTTTTTAGCGGTAAACGCGCAAACATGTATCTTCTGAGCATTAAACTGGACTAGATTTAGTCGCCCCCAATCCGAGACTTTGTCCAGCAAAGACTCGACTTTAGACACAAGTTTGTTCCGGTATTCGGTGACGTTTTCCCGAGAAATATGGCACGGCCGGTGTATAGAGCATCACCAGTGCTGTCATCCGCATAGCAATGAATGCTACCGGCTTGCAACATATCATTGATATGCAGAAGAAACAGCGTTGGTGATAGCACGCAGCCTTGTGGAACACCAGTGTTAATAGGCTTGTAGTCGCAGCATGCACCGTCTACAACGACCTTGATGCTCCGATCTGCAAGAAAGCTGGTAATCCAATTGCATAATTTCTCGGGAAGCTCATAGGAAGGGAGCTTCGAAAGAAGCGCTTTGTGCCAAACCCGATCGAAGGCCTTCGCAATGTCCAAACTAACGGCCAATGCCTCCCACTTGGACTCTACTGGCTTCGTCCGTCTATGAGTTAAGTAGACCAGAAGATCACCAGCTGATCGACCCCGACGAAAACCGTACTGACGGTCACTAATCAGCTGGTGATCCTCAAGGTACCGCATGAGGTGGCAGTTTATAACGGATTCCATTATTTTGGAGAACAAGGGGGTGATGGCGATAGGCCTGTAGTTGGACGGGTCTGAGCGGTCGCCTTTTTTAGGGATCGGGTGGACTAAAGCTGTCTTCCACGAATTCGGGACTACGCCTTGGGAGTAGGAGTACCGGAAAAGACGCGTTAGAACCGGTGCCAACTCCGGAGCACAATTGGGGGGATTCCGTGAGGCCCACTCGACTTGTGTATGTCAAGGGAGAGGAGTGCTCTGCGAACCGAGCGCTGTGAGAACCGCACATCCGGCATGGAGCACTCACACCGCGGGATGGTCGGCGGTGTGTTCCCCCCGTCATCAACAGTCGAGTTGGACGCAAAAAGGGAGCCTAAAAGGTCGGCGTTCTCTTTTGCGTCGTGGGCCAGTGAGTCGTCCTCCCTGTGCAGAGATGGTAGTGATGGCTTACAGAAATTCCCTTGGACAGCCTTGGTGAGAGACCAGAATGCACGGGTTCCCGAAGGAAGGCGAACTAGTTTCTCGCCAATTCTGCCTATGTACTCTGACTTTGCCTTGGTAATAATTCTTTTGAAGGACCTGGAGGCGAAGTTATACTTCTTTTTGAGCGTGCTGGTGTTTACATCCCGAGTCGCCGAAGCCGCAGCCCAGGCTTGATAACACTCCTGCTTACTGCGTAATGCAGTCTTACAGGAGCGACCAAACCAAGGCTGAGATCTGCCTCCGATGGGTACCACAGATGATGGAATAAATAGTTCCATTCCCTGTAGCACCACATCAGTGACAGAGTCAGCAACTGGGATCATCCGGCGGGAAGCAAACCATGGGTAGGAAGCAAAGAAAGACCGCATTCCGTCCCAATCCGCCGACCTGTAATGCCAAACACGGCGGCAACCTGCAGAACGCAACCGCGAGGGGAGCGTGAGTGGCACCACACTCCGGATCAGACTATGGTCCGAAGAGGCAAGAGGGGCATCGACGGAAACCTGATATCCGTATCCGTATGTTTTTGAGCGGAATTTTGCCCCCCCCCCCCCCCCAGAATAAGCGGGGCAGCCTGAACACCCACGCTCAGGATCGGAATAACATGATCGTGGATGCTCAGCGAGGGATTCTCCAGGGGTACTGGTACCCTCCTGGGGTAGTCTATCGTGTAATTCTGCTACGATGTTGATGGGGGGGGGGCGAATTGGGCCTCCACCACTCACCAGACGAAACGCACAAGCAGAGCTTCTACTTCACGCCGGTATTTTGTGAGGTCGTGGTACCAACCCGGCTCGAGCCGGCCCATACGTGCAGCAGCAAAAACTGCTGCGTGGCTCTACCACCGTTCAAGTTCAATTACTTGAAAGCCGCACAAATATTTTTAACGGTGGAATCAAACCCGTAGCTACAGCCGCAAATCGCAGCCAAATGCTTAGCAATTGGCAATTTTTAACAATGATTGAGCTCTAAGTTATCGTCGTTTATCATAAAATAATCACATGTTTCTTACTTATTGTGCCTATGTCCTGCAACGTAGCACTAACATGCTACGTCGTAGCTTTTCTACGTAAATAATACAATAACCGTCGAACACAGTAATAAATAAAAAGTATCAAATTCATTCGTTCATATTTTACATAACCTACTAAAAGGTCACTGTTGAACATAGGCCACCTCGATAGATTCCTTGATAAAATAGTTTATAGGGAAGTAAATCTCTGTCTAGTCGTGGGCTGTTATTTATTGTGTCGTGGTTCATAACATCTTTTGTGCGTAATCGTTTATACGTAGTTTCATAGGTACGCGTTTCAAATTTTGAAACCGTTTATCAACTAGTATAACCAGTATAACTGAGGGAGGTATATAACCGTCAATGCCCAGTGTCGTTGGATGATATGACTCCTTTGAAATGATATTGCTACACTTTTCTCGAGATTCACTTCAATTTTCCACAGGCAAAACTATTCACCTAGGCGATCAGCGGCTCTTATGAGAATCTTAGTGATAAATCTATTTATTCAATTTCGCCAGTGTAAAGTACGGTACCGTCAGGAAAAAAAGCATTATTAATAACTGGGTCAAGATATCACTCGTTTATACTGTAGAACGTAAAAAGGAGTGGGTAGTGGTTTTAAAACCGCATTCTTCAATCTTGTAACCTATGGAATCGTTGCCAAGAGTTATAAGTGTTGATCGCTCGATCACCGAATCTCACGTGAACACTTCAGTGAGTTACGCCGATAAGGAGCAAATTAACTCATGGGCCTGCTCTGGCAAAAGTTTTGTATCTGTGATGGCGTCCTCAAAGCAGAAATTTAGCAAATTCGACTCTGTCATTGAGCGTATGCCAGTCAACGACAATTATGTTCTGAAGGACCTCGCTTGCGGGAGGACTCGTCTCCTCCCCCTTGAACAGAGTCCCACCTGGTCGTAGCGAGGGTGATGTGTGTTTGATAGGCTGCGGCTAGAGGGGATGGGGTACGGGTGGATAGAAGTGTCGGTATTGCGAGGCGCCTGTTTTCACTGGGGTTCGGCGATCCGGTGGCCGGTTCGGGATTCTCACTACCCTCGGCGGCTGAAAGTTGGCTAAAGCTAACGTCGTCAGGCGTGGCTTTTTTGCGCTACTCCATATCGAATCCGATTAATGAATGGGCCTGTTGTGTTGAGAGCAGAAGGTTCAGAGGGCGCCGGGATATAGAGGTCGTCAACCAACGTAACTAACACAAGGGACAAGAGTTCAATGCTTAGAGACATAGTGTCTTCTAATCTAATAGTAGGCGTTTAGCATCGGGTATATTTCGCTGGTTCATCATGTTGATGTTTGAATAATCTTAACACATCCAGACAACAACGCCGTAATATTCACAATACTATTACGATTTAACAAAATTATGTCCCCCAGCCCCTCTAATTTCCTGTAACAATAATTGACACTAAATCTTGTCAACACGCTTGGAACTTAAGCTTGTTAGCAACCGCGGTAATTATTATTTTGGGCTGTATCAGAGACATGCTGCTGCCCATCTCCTGTTTCTTTTGCCTCTGTCGCCTCTTATGACACCCACGGGATGATATGGAGTAGTGAATTCTCTTACGTGCTATTTAATGACGCAACTTCATGATTAATACAATTTATATATTGTTGGGAATAAGGGTAAAAAAATAAAAGGAAATACGAACAAATGAAGGTAGAATGATAATCTCCCACTTGTTTTAGCAGTATAAAGTATCGCACAGGCGACTAAGAGTCATCAGACTGTAATTCTAAGAATCCCACTGTTACTATGCCAATTAGGGTATTCTACTAGTGTAGGCAGGAAGAATGTGTTGCTCAGAGGCCCCCTTGTGTTACATTGAGACGGGTAGTGATGCTGTTGGATTACATACTTTAGTGTTATCTTGTAATTGGGTCCTGATAGTAAGCAGGGTTTGTTACCGAGTAGTGTTATTTTATTTAAATGCTTTTGAGATTAATATATAACATCAGAAGTGGAATAGTTTGTTACAATATATAAATCATGTAAGTATTAAATGGGCATCTTCCTGATAACAGCTTTAACAATATTAGACTGTGGTTGTTAACCCAATCTATGGCGGAGGGCTATATTCAACAGTGGACTTGTAATGAATTAATAAAAAATTTAATCATGAAGTTCTGAAATCAAATATTAAAACTGTGATTATAATCTCACCGACGCGATGGTCTACTTACAGAGTCAAGAGTGATCTTGTGAAGCTGTATAGCTTATTTCGTTATTATGGTTTTTCATTAAATTGTGTCCCTTAATAAATTTATGTAGACAATAATTTCATAGCGTTTATTAACAATTTTATAACATTTATAGTATAATACTTAAGATTTTATTATATATAATGTAAATAGATGGATGATATGTACAAGAAAGGTCAGACATAAACGAAATTTGATTAGACGATCGTTAGTCTGAATTACGTTATAGTAAGGCTAGGCAATTTATAATGAAGTTTGGAAATACGTTTAGCATTCTGTTAAGGCAATTTACAAATATTAGATCGACAGCGATCAATGCGACGCGAATACGAATTAGTCTGACCGCTTGATGCGTATGCAAAAATTATTGTTTATTTATAAAAGATATTTGAAAAAACTTTTTTAGATATAGAAAAATGGTGAAAACGAGCATAACATAGCCACTCACCCGTCCGCCCCGCGCGAGTGACTCTCGCCTGAACTGTCCGCGAATTAAATGTCACTATTTTTTACGACCGCGCGAGACAGTCTTAACGAAAACGATTACTACTGAAAAACTACTATAGCTACATTCAAATAAAAAATATTCTCAAAAGACTCGAAGAATTCAAAATTTTATTTTGTTAAAAGAAAATTACTCAAATTAAAAATAAAGCCTGAAAATAAAGCTTAAAAATTGGAATATCAAAAAAAATCGTATTTATTTTTTATTTCGAGTTTTACAAGAAAAGTGTGATACTTACTGGAGACAATTATTTTATATTATGATATAAGTACATGATATTCCCTTTAAAATGACGCCAATATCAATAACATCTTATATACTCGATATACATAATTATATAATGTTTACCCAATATAAATTTGAATAAATAAGTAAATAAATGAAAAAAATAGGTTATAATAATTTCTAGACACATCTCAACAGATATTTCGTTTATAAATTGCTATCAACTTGTTAATAGTGAATCAATATTTTATATTATGCATTCATTTAACACAAAAAACTGATAAGAATACATTTTAGACAACATATAATCAATAAACGATGATCGCGTATAGTGATTAAAATTAAGAGCTAAATTATTATATGTAAACATATTGGAATTGTCGTAATGATACATATTTACTAAAGAAAATATCTTCACAATTAGTTTGATGTACAATAACATTAGAAATAACGTATAAAACAGAAAAGTTATCACATTTTTGATCGAATGTCTCACACGTTAACATTCCACAAACAAAACTGGCGAAATTTAATTTTAACTTTTTTTTCCAAATATTTTGCTACTATTATACAGATAAAATTCACTTTCACAGACGACAAATTTCATATAGCACCATCTATAATTTTTACTGTATTATTAACAGCTATCTTTTGCCCTGTACGCGTTTAAACCGAAAGATGTCGTTTGGTGCCTAGACAGGTGAGGCAATAATGGTGGACGGTTGAGTGAATAATCCACCTATTGGTAAGTGAATGCTATAGCCTATGCCTCTATCACCGATTAAGAACCAAAATGCAAATGTGTTAACACCCCTAACAACTAAAATGGAATGCCACGTTACCAATAAATAGGGTATCTTGTTATTTTCACTCATCAAACAAAACAAAGCAGCATCTCAAATTTTACAAATAAATCCCCAAATTATACAACATCTTACTTTATATTTCTTTTCTGAACTAGACTTTGTTTTGGCAATGGTCTTCTAGTTATTAATTTATTTTCATAATTAATTTAATTAATGGTATTAAGAACGTATCAACAAAATTGCTAGTATTTCATATAATTTAACACTGCATTTTAATAGAAAAAAATTGTTACCTAACAATAATCTCTTCTATCTAATGCTAATGCTGTTAGCCAAATGGCTTTTATAGCTTCATCGTACTAAGGTAATGTACAACAAAGGCTTCTTATTAATTTCATTTCAGTTATCATGCTACCAATAAAAAAAAATCGGATTACCTGCAGATTCGGCTTCCTAATCCTAACAAAGGACGAGATGCGTAGATACAAAATCTTGTAGTAATTACATATACTGTAACGTACAATACAGCGATCAATTGAATATCACCCCTCAAGTATCCGATTCTTTTTAAACAACTTACGACTTATTGTCTTCTTTGTTCTAACAATGACAAACTTTTTGTTTATGTGGTAGAGCTTTGCTGCAGCTATATTATGATTGTAGCACGAATGGGTCGGCTCAACCAAGCGAGGACCACGCTCATACAGAATACCAGCGTAAAATAGCAGCTTAACACTGCTGTGTTTCGTATGGTGAGTGTAGAGAACCGGAGACCCTGCCTCAAATAATGTAGGGAGCATATTAACAAGTACCTATTCGATGGATGCAGGTGATTCAGGACCGTGTTAAGTAATGGACTTGCGAAGGGCTGCAATGATTATGATAGTGATGATTTTTAACATATTAATTTCTTCTTCGTTTGCTTCATCAGCTCGTCAAACGTGGTAGAGCCACGCTACAGCTACATTAATAGTATAGTTGTAGCACAAATGGGTCGGCTCTTTTTACTGGAAAAGGGACATTCCATCTTAGTCCTCACGGCTGACAACGCATCTGCATTTTAATTCGCAAATGAAGATAGATGTAGATGTCTATGGGCCACAGCAACCCACTTATCATCAGGTGGACTCTGTGCTCGTTTGTCACCCTTATTTTATTTAAAAAAAAAGTTTATTTTTGGTCTTGGTTTCCTCCTATTGTAAAGAAGATTTAGCACGGATTATTGCCGATTGCAGTACTATTTTTTATTAAAAAAAATAGTCGCAATGCTATTAAGATTGCTTTTATTCCCTTTAACCACTCCTGGAAAGTTGAAAAGCTTGTGTTAGGAGTGTGGTTCACGACAGTAGTCGAATAGCAGATTCGAACCGACGACCTTTTAGTTCGCGGTCCGTACCCTGCCATTAAGGCGCTTCCCTGACCAAATAACCTTGAGCATTCGTTCCCTCTTTAGACGTACACCGCTTTATCATAGATTGCACACAATTTTTGAAATTATTTTAATTAAAAAAAGAAAAACTTTAAAAATTAAATAAAACGTGAAGAATATAGATTTTTAAATTATCTATCCATTAGTGTAATCCTCAAATGAGCGAGATATGAGAGCGAATGGGTCGGCTCGACCAGGGAAGGACCATGCTCTCACAGAATACCAGCATAAAATAGCAGCTTAACACTGCTGTGTTTCGTATGGTAAGTGTAGAGAACCGAAGACCGTTTTTACTGGAAAAGGGGCATTCCATCTTAGTCCTCACGGGGGACAACGCATCTGCATTTTAATCCGCAAACGAGGATAGATGTATGGCCAACAGCAAGCACTTACCATCAGGTGGACTGTGTGCTCGTTTGTCACCCTATCCTATAAAAATAATGAGCAGCCGCATTTACGACCACTAGATCAACAAGCCAGTCATAGGGATTTTGGTGGCTTATAGGTAACAGTTTTAAAAAAACAGTGATCACTATGGTCAGCATAACTGGCAACCACGCCGCTGTTACTGCGCCGGTCATCAAATAAAAAAAGAAAGATATCATTGCGGCCGAATCCTACTAAAAGACATCATTAATCATTTTAATGTTAGTTAACATTGCTTTTATCGATATACCATTAAGAAAAGATATTTCCTGGCTACATTTTACTTTCCTGTTTGGAGTTTTTCCGAGATCTCATTAATGACTGTCAGCGATTTGTTATTTTTCTTTTGCGTCCAACGAGCCACCTTAAAAGGTAATATAATATGCCTAGGAAGTTTTATCTAATCGAACAGTAACTTTAATATAATAATTAAATAGTCTACCACATAATAATAAATATTCATAATAGAGTTTGTGTGTACGTCAGAGAGGATATTTGTTCTCGACGCCTTGGTAGATTTGAACACAGGGACGGGACACGTTACATCTCTACCACATATACCACGGGGAGTTCTCAGAGGAATAGGTCGGATTAATTCCAGCTGCTGAATTCTAAGATGTTACACTGCAACAGAACTCGAAATTCCATTCTCATCATCTCGAGCGCTGGCGGTCCACTACTGTACGTTATACACGGAATTTTCTGCCTCACGACCATACTGTGAAATTTACTTCCACGCGCGCCCCTTTGTAACCTTGCGCCCCTAGGGCACATTCCTAGTTTGCCTTTTTTTTCGATAATCCGCCACAGGCCGCGGAAGGAAAAGGGGAGATCTCCCGCCGGGCAAGGTGTTCAGCCCGGGGAGCGGTCAACGATCCGTGTGTTACTTCGGAGCTGTTCTATATATAGCGCGTTAACTTCAGAACTTTGATAGCGCGATTTATGCTTCGGTGCGTTTCCACAAGTCTATACCCGCGGCTAGGCACAGGCCTCTTCTCATTTCTGAGTTATAGAGTAGCCTCTGAGCTACCACGGCTCGTAGATTATTATCAGTCTAAACAAAAGAACGGAAGCATCATACGTCAATAAGCAAAACGTCAAGCGGAGAAAATAACGCGACGCTCGCATCAGTAGTACTAAATATCGCAATATTTTCTCAGCGGCCGCTACTATAGGTGAACCTCGCACTTATATGCATGCATTGCGAGACGCTTTGAAAAAGCTTCCACATTCTTGTTCACTCTGTTTTTATCTACAATAGTTTAAATGCGACACTTTTTAGTATAATATTAACCGAAATAATTTAATTAACCAATTAAGTTAAGCGCATTTTTTCCATATAGGTTACTTTGAAGCATGATATTTCGTACTAAGTTTAATAGCTAAAAGTGCTATATGGACCTTATAATTATTTAAAAATATTTATCTGATAACTTTACACATAGCGGAAGAAGTTATATGACGTTATATGCTCTAAAAATTAAGATGATTCTAGATTGCTGACATACCTTACATAATGACTAAAAGAAACAAGCATTATATTAAAACGCAATAAATGTTGGAATTTATTTTTCAAATTCGTACCTAAGACTACAGTTAGACAGAATAAAAATATGCTTTGAAGGGTATCTCGGAAAGATGTAATCTATGGGCTATGGCCCATTTACCATCAGGTGGACCGTGTGTTCGTTTAGAATAGAATAGAATAGAATAAAATAATTTTTATTCAATATTAAATATTACATAATACTTAATGAAAGTCATTTTTTATTTACCACTGGTTCGGAAAATACCTCAGTCCTGGGAAGAACCAGCAAGAAACCCAGCGGGACTATTTTTTTTCAAACATATTTCACTTAACAATAATTTCGTTTATACAATTTTTAAATGATTTTTCATAGAACCAGCATGGTGGCGATCACCTTATTTCCAGGGGTTATTTTCATTCATGTATTCCCTGATATTATAATAACCCTTTTTGTACAGTTTTTCTTTAATAAAACTTTTAAACTTGTTTATTGACAAACTTTGAACATGTTCCGGGATTTTGTTGTAAAAGCGTATACATTGCCCCATAAATGAATTATTGATTCTGTGGAGTCTAGTAACTGGCATTACAAGCTTATGTTTGTTCCTAGTGTTTAAAGTATGCACATCCTTATTCCTATTAAAGCTATTTATGTTTTTATGCACATACATTACATTCTCATAAATATATTGCGATGCCAAAGTTAATATGTTTATTTCTTTAATTTTTCTCTGAGGGACGCTTTACAATTTAGGCTATAAACCACCCGTACGGCTCTCTTTTGCAAAACAAATATAGCTTCAATATCAGTCGCATTACCCCATAGCAAAATTCCATAAGACATTACGCTATGAAAGTAACTAAAATACGAGTACACTAATCTAGCTGTCTCAACATTTGTGAGACTTCTAATCTTTCTTACAGCATATGCTGCAGAACTAACCTCTTTTGTCACCCTGATTCTGTTAAAAAATATACTTTGGTTACGGACAACAAAGTAATGCTTTAATATGTTATATGTAAAAACCTGCTCTTTTTTGGCAATAGGTTCAAAAATAATATTAATTAAATCTTGATCCTTCGTATAAAAAGTAAACCATCATTTATCTTGCCTTATTTAGGCGTTGATGTTTATTATGTTATTTAGTTAACCTTTACTTTTACGCGGTAGCTGCAACAATGTTTTGGTAGATTTAAGACTCAGTTTACGGCGATGAGGTTTATTTTTATTGGTCGTACACGTAAGGCATAAATAAAACGCGTTGTAACGTCGAACTATCTTTTTAAAAATAAAACAACTCAAGAAAGCATAGAGCGCGATATTAAAGCGCTTTATTAATCCGCTAGCGACAGCCGATAAATAAAGAGAAAACTTAACAAATAAGTTTTTTTTTGTTTATAAAATAACGTTACCTCCACACTAGGATTTTCTCCAGTATCGTGGGAACCGGTTACATACATAAATTTCACAAGGACACACATCTAGTAAGAACAATTAATAAGACCGAATTTCGGTCACGGCGGCCAGCTTCAACTAAGACTACTCTACGGCGCAGTAGTGCCTAAGTGTATGCGCAAGCATAGGTGCCCTCTATATACCCTCAGTCTCATAGTCTGATAGGACGGTATACGGCTTTATTATATTTATATTATTTATTATATATATATTTATTATATTTATATTTGGCTTTATTATATTATTATATATTTTTTGACCCGACCCGCGTTTACAACCACTAGACCTATTTATAGGCATTTATTTATAGCCTTACAAATACTTGTTCCGTGCAGGATTTTAACCCACTGCCTCCAGCGCTGCAACTCATTATTAAGCCACTGCGCCACGGAGCCGTCGTTAAGTGTACCTCTACTATAGTCTGGTTGCACTCCTTTTCCGCATAAGAATCCGTCTGATTAGACACCACCATCTTACCTATTTCTGGAACCACGCAGCAGTGCGTGTATTCCATGATCCAATCTGAAGGGCATAGACAGTTTGACGCATTCCATCTTAGTTACCAGAGGTGACGACGCACCCTTAGCGTTCTTTGTTTGAGTTGGTTGCATGCGTCCATGGACTGCAGTAGCTACTTACAATGATTCAAGTGGTCTTTTTTAGTTGGTTAGCTCGTTTGTCACTTCAATTTATTTAAAAAAGACTCTAAACATAATGCTTCCCTGACGCGACGCGCACTATTAAAGATAGTGATACAAAATATAACTTTATTTACTACACTAAAAGATATATTATTTTATTGTGATAATTTTAAAATGCCTCGCGGCGTAGCGCGACCCATCGCGACACAGGGGTGTTTCGTCGGTATGCGCATCATACAAAAGCAGTGCGCTGCCAGCGACTTCCACATTAGTAATAACCTGTCAAAATTCCACTGCACATAAGAGGATTATTTGCCCTAGTTGTTACGCTTAGCAGGCGGGTTGAGAAGCGCAATTTTTTTTAAATATTTTTAGCCGTTTTCGAAAAATGATGCTGCCCAACTCTCGTTTTAGATTCCGTCTGTCGCTTCTTACAATCACGGGATAGTATAGCGTAGTGGCGTAGTATAAAGACAGTATACAGTTTGGAAATGCCTTTTATGTTAACCGATGCCGCCGTATTTACGCTGCCTGCGCAGATATGCAAGGGGTTGTCACGAGCTAGTAAAATTATTTTGGATTTTTATCATACCTACTCATTATCATTTATTACAGTGGGTAGCTCTCTTACGTCGTCAGTACATGGCAATTAGATGTAACTTTACGGTTTTTCCATTAAAGCCAGCATATTGAATGTTGTCAGATACAATAAAATCTGACTTTTGTCAGGAATTTTCAACCACGCACGATAATAGTGTGGAATAAATTTTATATTCTATCACATCTAACACGGACAGTGCTCGGAGGAATATTTCGGACTAAGGGCTCATGCCCACGAGACGGTTTTTCGCCGGAGCTAAGCCCGGCGTCAAACCGGGTCTACGTCCGGTCGTCACTATTGTGCGGGACAATATGAAGCCAATCACACGACGCCTTTTTTTTCGAAACCTTTTTTCCCCATCGGTTGTCGGTTCTTCGAGCTATATGGCCGGCCCATTGCCGCTTCAGCTTACTAATCCGTTGGGATATGTCGGTCACTCTGGTTCTACTGCGGATATCCTCATTTCTAAGTTTATCACGCAGAAAAACTCCGCGCATAGTCCTCCATAGCTCGCTGAGCAACCTTGAGCTTCCTCATCCGGCCAGCAGTGAAGGACCACGTTTCTCACTTCCATAGGTCATCACTGGCAACGCGCACTGGTTGTATAGTCTCGTTTTCAAGTTTTGAGGTATACCTGACGAGAAGATGTGCCGTCATTTCCCGAACACTGCCCAACCGAGTTGAATCCGTCGGTTGACTTTTCGGTCGAAATTGGACTTACTTATCTAGTCGGACCATTTGTCCCAGGTAAACATACTCGTCAACAACTTCGAGCTTTGCTCCCAACAACTACCGGCATAGGTGTGACATGGACATTAAACATGATCTTTGTTTTGTCCATATTCATCTTAAGACCTATCCGTTGGGAGACTATTGAGGTCATTGAGCATAGTGCTTAGATTCTCCAGCAATTCTGCCATAAGGACTATATCGTCAGCAAATCTAAGGTGAGTGATGTACTCGCCATTGATGTTCATACCGTATCCTTTTCAGTCCAGTAGCTTGAAAACGTCTTCCAATGCAGCGGTGAATAGTTTCGGGGATATAACGTCGCCCTGTCTTACACCTCTTTACAGTTGGATAGGTTTCGTACTCTGGTTCTGTACTCGGATAGCCATCGTAGCCCTACTGTACAAACACTTCAGCACTTCGATATACCGATAGTCAACTTGGCACCGCTGAAGGGACTGTAGCAACCCCACAAATTTCGTCGGAATCAAAGGCTTTCTCATAGTCCACATACACAAGGCAAAGTGGCAGATTGTACTCTTCTGTCTTCTGTATAATTTGCCGAAGGGTGTGTATGTGGTCTATGGTACTAAAGCCTTTTCGGAAACCGGCTTGTTCGGGAGGCTGGAAGTCGTCGAGTCTGCGTGTGAGAAGATTCGTAATGACTCTCGAAAACAGCACGTAGACGCGGCCTAAAAGGGAAATCGGTCTGTAGTTCTTCAAGAGAGCGTTATCGCCTTTCTTGAAGAACAAGACCACCGCACTTCTGCTCCACGCCTCCGGAGTAGTACTACTATGGAGGACGGAATTAAAAAGCTTCTGAAGGACTTCAAGTACCAGTTTTCCACCCGCTTTCAGAAGCTGCGCTGTAATTCTATCCTCACCCGGGGACTTGCCGTTTTTAAAGGGCTGGAGAGCCATTCTAATCTCGCTTAGACTGACGTCAGGGATATCTTCGGAACAGTGTCGGATAAGACTCGCTCTTGGACTCACACTTGCGTGTGGCTCTAACGATGACGTGTACAGCTGCCCATAAAACCTCTCAATCTCACTTAAAATCTCAGGTGTCCCGGAAACGATGCTGCCACAATCGGTCTTCAGCTTTGACAATTGACTCTTCGTGGCAGACAGATCTCTGGCAAAGACTTTGGAGCCTTGGTTCCGCTCGATCGCTTCTTCAATACAAGCTGTATTGAAGTTGCGTAAGTCCCGTCGCATGCGTTTGGAGATTTGTCTGTTCAGTTGCCTGTATGCTGTCAAATCTGTTGAAGACTGCAGCTTCATTTCCCATCTAATTTCCATGAAATTAAGAGTGTGATCGGAGAGTTTTTGTGTTTTTCTGCGGCGGGTCTTGCAGAACTTAGCTCCGACCGCATTTATATCGTCCACTTCATTGCAGTCTTCCAGGCACTGAAAACGGTTTTGTAACTCGAGCTGAAAGGTTTCGGGACTTTGGACTAGAGCACGAGGGGGACGGAGCGTTGACTTCATTAGAAGAAACCTCTCCAACTTAAAGTTTAAGTTCAGTGTGCCTCTAACCATTCGGTGGTCGCTACTAGTTTTCACCCTCGCGATCACTGAGACATCACTGAACAGTTGTCGTCTGGTCGTCATAATGAAGTCAATCTCATTTTTTGTCGAACCGTCGGGGCTTGACCAATTCCACTTCCTGTGGGGCCGCTTCTGGAAGAAAGAGTTCATCATAAAGAGTCCCTCTTTCTCCACGAAGTTGGCCAGCTGCTAGCCCCTTGGGTTCCGTTGCCCTATTCCCTACTTTCAGCTCACCGTTCTCTCTTGTGCCTAGCTTTGCATTGAAGTCTCCCATTAACATCGTATAGTGGGTTCTTCCAGTTAAGCTTATACAAACTAGTATTAGAAAAACCCGTCTACCGTATAGGCTATAGGGTAGGATATTTTCTTTCTATATTTGTCTTATCACTAAGTCGGTATTTTAAATAGAATATCTGTATATATTATGATCTCAAATTGAGCAGATTTTTCTTAAAGTTCTGTTTGTTAAGAACGTTAAGGTGGTACAGTCCACCGCTGTGCGATTTACCAGAAGTTTTTTCCTCGCACAGCTTCTTTGTGGAATCGGCGTACTCTTTTCTAAAAAGCCTGCAATGCCTCTGGTGTTGCAGATGTTTATGAATATCATTTACAATCTGTGAGCGGTATGCTCGCAGAAAAAATAAAATAAATAAAGCTGGCCAAGTACGAGTCGGACTTGCGCATGAAGGGGAACACATCTTAATATTATTCTAGTAGGGAAGGCCCTTAAATTTTTAATTAATTTTTATTTTTATTATTTGTTGTTATAGCGGCAACAGAAATTACACATTCTGTGAAAATTTCAACTGACTACCTATTAGAGATCATGAGATACGGCATACTGACAGACAGATGGACGGACGGACGGATGGACGGACAGCGGAGGCTTAGTAATAAGGGTTCCGTTGGTTACCCTTTGGCTACGGAACCCTAAAAAGTAAAATCCAAATTCAAGGAACTAAAAATATCTACATAACGGCTTCTGCGGTTGGTGCTAAGTTATTATGTATAGAAAAATTAAAGCCCCGCCTTCAGAGGCTACTGTATAGAAATTTATATCGTTTAATTAGGAATGATAGATAACATTCATTCAAGTTGAATGATATATAACTTTCAAATGTCGGTAAGATACGCGCCACCTACTGTAAGTTAGTTTTTTTTATAGGATAGGGTGACAAACGAGCACACAGTCCACCTGATGGTAATTGGTTGCTGTTAACCATAGACATCTACAGATATCTATCTATCCTCAATAAAGAATCAAAATGCAGATGCGTTGTCACCCGTGACGGCTAAGATGGAATTCCTCTTTTCCAGTAAAATGGGTCTCCGGTTCTTTACACTCACCATACGAAACACAGCAATTTCAAGCTGCCATTTTACCACGTATATATACGTATTATACATGAAACCAAATATGCTCTCGCGATGTTTAAGAGCCTCAAACCTAGGATGGCAGCTTGCACGCACATTACCGACAATGACATAAAAATAGTTTATTTTGAAATTTTCTTCCGCATTCAATTCATGAGCTTCATCTTCCCCTTCATAATAAAAATGTCTTTTTTACGTAATTTTCTGACTTCTTTGAACTGTCTGTCAATATCATTTTCCTCGGCTATTTCTCTCGCTGTTACAAGGGATGACTGAAAACTATTTTTTAGATAATTATCGAGCCAATTTGTGAATGCGTCTAGGTGTTGTATAGCCACATCTAAGTGCATGTTCTCGCTTTGTCAAATCTTACTTATAACATTTATCTTTGTAAGTAACATATGACAAGTGAAACTACAAATTCGTAGGTAGTTATTTCCTTTTCTATAGAATGGCATTCACTAACCAAGTGACAATCTGTTGTATTTTCTGCTAAATCTTTTAAAGCATCACATTTATCGCTTAGTTGGTATTTAACGGCCTACATCGATGCACTGCACCCTGCACTCCCATCTAGTTTCATAAAGTGATTTTAGCGATAACGATTTTACATGAGCATTTAAAATAGCCCAACTCTGACTTGAGCCGGCAAACAGAGTGTACAATCGTTGTAGCAAACCAAAAAAAGATTTTGCTTGGACACAAGACGATGCTGCATCTCCTATGATGAGATTCCTGCTATGACTCCCACAAGGTAAAATATAAGCAAGTGGATTTATTTCAAGAATAAGTTTTTGGACACCACTTTTTCACCACGCATATTGATACCATTATCATATCCTTAGCCTCTGCAGTTTTGCAATTATATACAATCGTTATATCAATAATTGACAATCGTGAAACGTCGCGTGTACAATCAAGAATAATCGAGTAATATTTATAAGTTATTATTTTTTCAACAATTTGATTCTTCACGTGATCTGCCATTAATTGTATGAGCTCATTTTGAATACTTTTTCCGATATAGTAGTCATTAATCGTCTTATCCTTTACTTGTTTTAGATGGAGTCTCATCAAGGGATCAAATCGGGCTATTAACTTTACTAAATCTATAAAGTTGCCGCTTGTCTCACGCGAATCTGAGTCAGATATTAACTTCTCTCTATGACCCCTGAAGGCCAAATTGTGAGATGCTAAAAATTTTACAATTGCGAGCAATCGTTATAAAATATCTCTCCAACGTTGCTTTTCTTATTCAATTTGTGATTGGGCCAAGAAGTCAATAGTGGAACAACTTTTTAAACCATTCTCCAAATTAATTCACATCAACATAGAATCTTTGTGCTGTCGATTAGATTCATAAGACTAGGTAATCACGCAAGTGTTTCCAATCACACACTCCTTCACTAGATTCAATCTTTTTATTTTCTAGCCCGAATATTCGACACGGAAAGCAGTAAACGGCATCCTTTGTTTGTGAATAAATCATCCAGCGCCTGTCAAGCTTTTCACCGTTAACTAATATATTATTATAATGATATTCGCCGAATCGCCGTCCATTATCATTTACGGGAAATAAATCAACTTTAGCCGTGTAGTGGCGGTCAAGAATATCCACTACCCCATATCCTCCCGTGGGTGTCGTAAAAGGCGACAAAGGGAAACAGGCAGGAGATGGGCAGCAGCATCTTCCTGATAATAGCCAAATTACAATAAAAAAACTGCGGTTGCCAACCCGCTCGCCAAGCGTGGCAACTATGGCAAATACCCCCCTATGAATGACAGTAAGAAAGAAACGGCCCCCAGTCCCCGGCGGCCCCGCTATTCCTGGCTACGGTGGCGACCATGGTAACGGCGGGGCAGGGGGTGCTAAGAATCTCCGGTGGAGGTTCGGTTGCCACCTTAGACGACTCGACCTGGCAACGTACAACGCACGCACCCTGAGGACTGACGAGAAGATCGTGGAGCTGGAAGAAGAGATAGACAAGTTGCGCTGGCATATTATAGGATTATCCGAAGTCCGAAGAGAGGGGGAGGACACGGTAATCCTCGAATCCGGCAACTTGCTCTATCACCGGGAGGGCGACCATCTGTCCCAAGGAGGTGTCGGATTTATCGTCCACAAGTCTCTCGTTAACAACGTTGTAAAGATCGGGAGTGTGTCGACGAGGGTTGCGTACCTTATACTCAGAATCACCAAACGGTATTCGCTGAAGGTCATACAGGTTTACGCACCAACCTCGGCACACCCCGATCAGGAGGTGGAGGAAATGTATGAGGATATCTCTAGAGCCATACATTCCTCCAAAACCCAATATACGGTGTTAATGGGAGACTTCAATGCAAAACTAGGCACAAGAGAGAACGGTGAGCTGAAAGTAGGGAAATTTGGAATAGGGCAACGGAACCCAAGGGGCCAGCAGCTGGCCGACTTCATGGAGAAAGAGGGACTCTTTATGATGAACTCTTTCTTCCAGAAGCGGCCCCACAGGAAGTGGACCTGGTCGAGCCCCGACGGTTCCACAAAAAATGAGATTGACTTCATTATGACGACCAGACGACAACTGTTCAGTGATGTCTCCGTGATCGCGAGGGTGAAAACTGGTAGCGATCACCGAATGGTTAGAGGCACACTGAACCTAAACGTTAAGTTGGAGAGGTCTCGTCTAATGAAGTCAACGCTCCGTCCCCCTCGTGCTCTGTTCCAAAGTCCCGAAACCTTTCAGCTCGAGTTACAAAACCGTTTTCAGTGCCTGGAAGACTGCAATGAAGTGGACGATATGAATGACAAGCTCGTGGAAACTGTCCATGCGGTCGGAGCTAAGTTCTGCAAGACCCGCCGCAGAAGAACACAAAAACTCTCCGATCACACTCTTAATCTCATGGCTGTTAGACGGGAGATGAAGCTACATTCTTCAACAGACTTGACAGCATACAGGCATCTGAAGAGACAGATCTCCAAATGCATGCGGCGGGACTTACGCAACTTCAATACAGCTCGTATTGAAGAAGCGATCGAGCGGAACCAAGGCTCCAAAGTCTTTGCCAGAGATCTGTCTGCCAGAAAGAGCCAACTGTCAAAGCTGAAGACAGAATGTGGCAGCATCGTTTCCGGGACACCTGAGATTTTGAGTGAGATTGAGAGGTTCTATGGGCAGCTGTACACATCATCGTTGGAGCCACACGCAAGTGTGAGTAACGATCCAAGAGCGAGTCTCATTCCGAAGATATCCCGGATGTCAGTCTGAGCGAGATTAGGATGGCTCTCCAGCACCTTAAAAACGGTAAGGCCCCAGGCGAGGATGGAATTACAGCGGAGCTTCTGAAAGCGGGTGGAAGACCAGTACTTGAAGTCCTTCAGAAGCTCTTTAATTCTGTCCTCCATGGTGGCATTACACCGGAGGCGTGGAGCAGAAGTGCGGTGGTCTTGTTCTTCAAGAAAGGTGACAACGCTCTCTTGAAGAACTACAGACCGATTTCCCTTCTGAGCCGCGTCTACGTGCTGTTTTCGAGAGTCATTACGAATCGTCTCGCGCGCAGACTTGACGACTTCCAGCCTCCCGAACAAGCCGGTTTCCGAAAGGGCTTTAGCACCATAGACCACATACATACCCTTCGGCAAGTTGTACAGAAGTCCGAAGAGTACAATTTGCCACTATGTCTGGCGTATGTGGACTATGAGAAAGCCTTTGATTCCGTCGAAATTTGGGCGGTGCTGCAGTCCCTTCAGCGGTGCCAAGTTGACTGTCGGTATATCGAAGTGTTGAAGTGCTTGTACAGTAGGGCTACGATGGCTATCCGAGTACAGAACCAGAATACGAAACCTATCCAATTGCAGAGAGGTGTAAGACAGGGTGACGTCATATCCCCGAAACTCTTCACCGCTGCATTGGAAGACGTTTTCAAGCTTCTGGACTGGAAAGTATACGGTATCAACATCAATGGCGAGTACATCACTCACCTTCGATTTGCCGACGATATAGTCCTTATGGCAGAATCGCTGGAGGACCTAAGCACTATGCTCAATGACCTCAATAGTGTTTCCCAACGGATAGGTCTTAAGATGAACATGGACAAAACAAAGATCATGTTTAATGTCCATGTCACACCTATGCCGGTAGTTGTTGGGAGCACTAAGCTCGAAGTTGTTGACGAGTATGTTTACCTGGGACAAATAGTCCGACTAGGTAAGTCCAACTTCGACCGAGAGGTCAATCGACGGATTCAACTCGGCTGGGCAGCGTTCGGGAAGCTACGACACATCTTCTCGTCAGACATACCTCAAAACCTTAAAACGAAATTGTACAACCAGTGCGTGTTGCCAGTGATGACTTACGGAACTGAGACGTGGTCCTTCACTGCTGGCCGTATGAGGAAGCTCAAGGTCGCTCAGCGAGCTATGGAGAGGGCTATGCTCGGAGTTTCTCTGCGTGATAAACTTAGGAATGAGGATATCCGCAGTAGAACCAGAGTGACCGACATAGCCCAACGGATTAGTAAGCTGAAGTGGCAGTGGGCCGGCCATATAGCTCGAAGAACCGACAACCGATGGGGAAGAAAGGTTCTCGAGTGGCAGCCTCGTACCGGTAGGCGAAGTGTAGGGCGTCCCCCCACGAGATGGAGTGACGACCTGGTAAGACATGCAGGAAGTCGATGGATGCAGGTGGCTCAGGACCGTGCTTTGTGGCATTCTTTGGGGGAGGCCTATGTTCAGCAGTGGACTTGTGAAGGGCTGTAATGATGATGATGAAATGATGAAATCAACTTTGACCTGGATTGGACCTTTTAATACAACCTCAGTTTGGTCTATATCAGTAATTGTTACAGGCCACAAACCGGGGTCATTTTGAGGATTCATATTTTCCATTCCAGCAGTCATGGATGTAGACATAGACTCGGGCTCAGATTCGTGTTCTTGACTGAATAGCGATGATGACGGTACGGTGAGCTAAGAGAAAATGATGTAGTTAACTTATCACCACCCTCGCTGTTTTTACTTAATGTTGGCGGCGGCACCCATGATAATGTGGAATGTTTTAGCTGGATTAGGATTAGAGTCACTTTCAGTCTATAAATGTTTTGTAGAGGTTTCTTGATCATCTCTTTTTATATATTTATATAAATATATAAAAGTTTTAAATAAAAAAATTGTTAAAAATCTATATTTTTTAAGATTTGCTTGGGTTGTCGCGCGAGGCCCCTGCAAGAGCGAGGCCCCGGGCGATTGCCCTGTTCGCCACTCCCTAAGGCCGCCGTTGCCGGTTCTCTACACTCACCACAGTGTTAAACTGCTATTTTACGCTAGTATTCTGTGAGACCACGGACCACGCTCCTTCCCCGGTCAAACCGACCCATTCGTGCTACAACTATACTACTTATATAGCTGCAGCATGACTCTACCACGTATAAAAGTACAGTGCCAGCAATAACTTGACAAAGTTTTACCGCAATCTGATGAACGGTATAGCAGCGCATAAAATACGAACAAACAAATTTAATTTTTTATATATTAGATAATTCTTTAACCGATTCGTTGCGGCACCGATTTTCGACAACTTTTAGCTGTGGCGGCGAACAAATATTTAATGACACGCCTGGCGTGTCAAACGCACAGAAGTTGATGTCACGCCTATTGTGCCATCAGCCATGTGTAAAAGGAATGTTCTTTTTTATGCTTTTTTCACTTGTTTAGGCCTAATTAAGTTTAGTTGATATCAAAAATACGTTACAAAAGGAAGGATACTTTTTTTTAGTGGACAACTAGGTGTTTTTTACGTGTTTTCTTTGAAATTGAGAGTAGGTGACTTTTTTATGCAGAGATTACAAACCTTTTGTACTATTTTTTGTTTTATAAAAAAATCATTTATATAAGTACGAGGGCGGCATTGAAAATTTCGGGAATCAAGGAAGTGACACAACATTACTATTTAAAAATGTATTTATTGCTTTTCAAAGTATTCTCCGCGAAATTTGACACATTTTTCCATACGATGGAACCAATCATAGAAGCAACCATTCCATTCGCAAGTTGGGGTCTCCAAAATGGCCGTTTTGTAGCCGTCCATAGCTTCTTCAGGTGATGAAAATCTCTGTCCACGCAATTTATTCTTTATTTTAGGGAAAGTATAGAAATCATTAGGGCTTAGGTCGGGGCTGTACGGCGGATGGTCTAATAATTCTATGTTTTCTTGCTCTAAAAACTCTTTTGTTCTGTGTGCGGTGTGAGAACTCGCATTGTCGTGATGGAGGATGATGCGGCGGTTGCAGTTCTCTTTACGGAGTTCAGAAACGACCTGTGGCAAACAAATGCTAGTATACCATTCTGCATTAACCGTTCTTTGTCCCTCAAGAGGAATAGTCGTAACATGGCCGGTTTTGGAGACAAACGTGGCCACCATTTTTTTTTTTGCAACACTGCGTGAACGAACAATTTTTGTTGGCTTTAACTCATTTTCGAACACCCAAACTCGTGACTGGTTTTTTGTTTCGGGTTCGTACGCGTATATCCAGGATTCGTCACCTGATACGATGTTGTATACAGCATTTGAGAATCCTGCGTGGAATCTTTCGAGAGTTCTGACGCATCAAGTAACGCGAGCCGCTTTTTGCTCTTCTCAGAGCGAATGCGGTATCCATCGGGAAAACAACATTTTTACACCTAATTGTTCATGCAAGATTATTTGTATTTGACTCATGCCAATGTCTAAAGTTGCATGAATTTCGCGGTATGTCACATGTCGATCTTCCTCAATCAGCTTACGCACAGCATCAACGTTTTCTTGGGTGACTGCAGTTTTTGGACGACCTTGACGGGGATTATCACTGAGCTTGACACGTCCACGTTGAAATTCAGCAAACCAGCGATAAATTGTGTTTTTGCGTGGGGATTCATCACCAAATGCAGAAATAATCCGGTCAACACACTGTTTTTGTGTTAAACCACTTCGAAAGTCATAATAAATCATCGCTCTTGAATTTTCTCGAGTCAATTCCATTTTCTCAACGACTAAACAAGTTTGATAAAACCTTGTGGCAAGACCGAGAATCTTTTTTTAAATAAATAAATGGTATTCGATTTTTAAAACCAAGGAGTTTTCAATTAAAAAGCTTTTAATATGACAGGAACAGTGAAAATATTCTATTCCCGATACTTTTAGTGCAGCCCTCGTAGGTACAGCTAAATCACCCTGGAAAACCTTGGTTTTTGTTAAATTAAATTTTCACCTAATAATAACATTTGTAAATATCAAACAATGAAGAACCTTAATTTGGAAAAAATAAAGTTTATGATTCATTGATATTTATAAATGTTAAATATTATTTAATGTTATACAAATGTAAAAGTAAAGTCGATCTGAAGACGTCCAATTAGTAAGAATAGCAAAACAAGTGTTTTCAAAAGGAAAAAAACGCCAGCGCTATACGGCGGCGGATTGACAAAAAACTATTTATTAGCGAACTTTTTTTATGCATGAACGGTTTCGAACTGTTTCAAGCAAAAGCAAACCTTATACCATATCACAAGAGCACATGGTACTTCGTAGGTCTATTCGGCCATATGATAGTAATAAGACGGCAGTTCAACCATTTTAAGCAAAATTAAACAATAAGACAAACGCATTTTCTTTTAACAGGAATTAAAATTCTTTAAGACTTGTTTTCCAGAAATTTATTTACAACTTGAGTTTGTGAGCGATCGCAATGAGTCCTATTATTTGTTACTTATTAGACTATTTTTCCACAACATGATTTAAAACCCACAAAGTAAAAATAGTACCATCTATACGTTAAAAAAAGGTTGTCAATCCCTAAAAATTTCAAATTTTCAAAATATCCAGAAACGAGCTGCAGGCATGAACTACTTGCAAAATAATGAATATTTTGTTCTGGATAAATTTTCCAAAAAAGCAATTTGAGCGAGTTATAACGATTTAAAAAAAAAGACACGACTCGCGTGTCATACGCATAACACAAAAGTAATCGAGTGCACGCCTGGCGTGCCACCCACACTGAACCGGTTAAAGTTGGAATTTATTTTTTTAGAACGAGTGAGTACAGAGTAAATGGGAAAGTCATGTGTCAAAAAGGCACGTACGGCAAATCTACCAAAGTAGTGTACAGAAGTTAATTGTGGCGGAAGTATGGTAGTGAAAGGTAAGTGTGGCAGAATCATGAGAGGAGAATTAATGTTGTAGAAATGCGGTCATTAAGGAGTATGTTAGAAGTGACTAAAAGGTGGCGTAATGAGGAAACAATGAAAAAGCTTTATGTTGCAGAATTTAGTGACAGAGTCGTTAAGGGACGCCTTAGATGGAAGTTTACCAACCAAATTAGCGATTCCTTGAAGATGAGCCAGATTAAGGGTAACCCCAACCAACGAGCATGTATATGTAAATGTTTGTTTTATTTTTGACCCTTTTTAATGGACCATGAATATCACCAGCTCAAGCTAACAACTAAAATGCCGTCTATATATACATTAAATACTTCATCCCCTATTTTAATGGGGTCGATTTATTCTCCAAATTTATATGGTGATCCCCTTAAATATAACCTATTTAATAAAAAGAAAAATCACAATTGATAAAGATATCGCGTAGCATACATACAAAAAAAAACATACAGTTGAATTGAAAACATTTATGGTGCCTTTCCATGCTTGCCAAGCCTTGGCAAACGTCTTCAAGCCCCAAGCGTCCACAAATCTCATTTGGTGTTTGGAAGTAGTTTTCATGCTTGTGAATGCGTCAGTGTGCTACGTACACCCAAGCATGGCGGAGACCGAACTTGTGTCGGCTATTGCGTTTGGTTTAACATATTTTTATTTGAAATACAAGCAAAGTAATACAAAAACAAAGAATTTTTTGGCTTTTAATTATTTTACTGGCTTTTCCGTTAACTCGGCAAGACGACTCCAAGCATCTGCAACGTTCTTTTTGTTTTTATGATTAACGTCTTTGGGGTTCCCGATAGACGATTCGCTCTGGTACCATTCCAGAAACGATAAACTCTCTTCGTTCGATCAGCCACTCATTTTAAACAAAGAACTTAACATGCGCTCGTCACTAACTTGCTGCAAGCGTCCTTTTGCCGGGTTTCCACGCTTGCCAAGTCTCGGCAAGCATCCCCAAGCACAAGTGTGTAAAGAGGGCGTTTGGCTTGGCTTGCGTGAGCTTGTGGACGCTTGTTCCCGATCCGGGCTAGTGTCGGTTTTTGGACACACATCAAAGGGCGCTTGCGGCAAGCGCTTGCAACGCATTCACACGTTGGTGCGCGTTTAGTAGAAATTGTAATATCGCGACGAGCGCATGTTTAGTTCTTTGTTTAAAATGAGTGACTGGTCGAACGAAGAGAGTTTATCGTTTCTGGAATATTACCAGAGCGAATCGTCTATCTGGAACCCCAAAGACGTTAATCATAAAAATAAAAAGAAAGTTGCAGATGCTTGAAGTCGTCTTGCCGAGTTAACGGGAAAGCCAGTAAAAGAAAAGCCAAAAATTCCTTGTTTTTGTATTACTTTGCTTGTATTTCAAATAAAAGTATGTTAAACCAAACGCAATAGCCGACACGAGTTCGGTGTCCGCCATGCTTTGATATACGTAGCACACTGACGCATTCACAAGCATGTAAACAACTTCCAAACGCCAAAGGAGATTTGTGGACGCTTGGGGCTTGAAGACGTTTGCCGGGGCTTGGCAAGCGTGGAAAGGCGCCCTTTGATCTGTGTCCAAAACCGACACTAGACCGGATCGGGGCAAGCGTCCACAAGCTCACGCAAGCCAAGCCAAACGCCCTCTTTACACGCTTGTGCTTGTGGATGCTTACCAAGACTTGGCAAGCGTGTAAACACGGCATTAGTTTTTTTTTAAATCTGCTAAAAAGAATTAGCTTCGGGGAAACGTATCATAGGTCTAAGATGCTGGAACTCTATTCCGCTGAGTGGCATTAGCAAATTCTTCCTACTGTGGGAAAAACACTGCACGGCTAATAAAGTGAACATAATTAAAACTACAGTAAAACGTGTAAAATCATTGTAATTCTCCACAATTATTTATAACAACTTTGGCAGAAACTGTCCCGCCTTTGCTCCCGTATTTCTCCATTTTCTTTAGCACATCTAACCCTGATATAACATGGCCGAATACGACGTGTTTATTGTCCAGCCATTCAGTTCTGCAAACAAAAAAATAAATAAATATTGAGGGGAAGAAAGAATTACTTTATTTTGTCACAAAGACAATTGAGACAATAGCTGCTCGTTACTAAGAATTAAATGATGGACATTCAAAATTAAAATTTCCTTCCATATTTTTACGAGCTACGTATTTAACGGAATGTTGGTATTACAGAAAAATGGATGCAATCATCTAGCTGTGTTTATATAAATTAATATCTTTATATAAATTATACTTCTTCTGTAGGTGTGTTTATCACTAAACAGCTGGATCAATCTTGATGTAATATTTGTATGTGTTTGAATGGGTAAGTGGCGCTGTAATCGGTTTCTAGTTTTTGTTTTCTGGGCAGGACAACGTGTACCGGGCCCGCTAATAGATTATAAATAATAGTTATTTATCAGAAGAGAAGGCCTGTATAAATACAGACTGTGAGGCATGACATTTTAGTCCTCGGGGATGATGACGCAGTTGTGGCCTTCTTTGTCCCAAGTAGCGTACAATGGTCAGATAGCCACTTAACATTGAGAGGTCCGTTAGCTTGCTTGTCACTCTAAACTTATAAAAACAAGTTGTTTAACTTTGTTAACTAACATTATAAAAGTTGGCTAAACTTTAAGTTAACGAAACGTTGGGAGGATTAAAAATAAGTCAATTAAAAAACGCGATTATATCCCTAAAATTAA
Organism: Parnassius mnemosyne; assembly: GCA_963668995.1. Taxonomy (NCBI): domain Eukaryota; kingdom Metazoa; phylum Arthropoda; class Insecta; order Lepidoptera; family Papilionidae; genus Parnassius; species Parnassius mnemosyne. Next base: position 42,868,941 of record CAVLGL010000115.1, on the reverse strand, counting down.
TTTTATTCAATGTGTTGTATTTGTGTAAACACAAATCATTAAGGTATCATCAAGCAAGCCTGTATCGGAGTACAATAAATTTACAGAATCTCAACTGACTTTAGTGGGCACAAAAAATGAAGAAAATACAAGAAAAAGGAAAATAGTTATAGTACTCACTTTGCAGTGCATAAGAAGAACTGTGATCCATTTGTGTTAGGCCCCGAGTTTGCCATACTCAATATACCAGGACCCGTGTGTTTTAGTGTAAAGTTTTCATCATCAAACTTCCGGCCATATATTGATTTTCCACCAGTTCCATTATGATTAGTAAAATCACCTCCTTGACACATCTAAGTTACATTAAGGACAAATTATGGCACTAAAGTTTTTATCATAGAATAAGGATAAGGATGATAAAAGTTCACCTGATGGTAAATTGATGCTGTGGCCCATAGACATTTATCCTCGATTAAGGATCAAAATTCAGATGGGTTGTAACCGATTTCGATGATTATTTTTTTCATATGAAAGCTGGTGCTTCTCATGTGGTATCATATAAATTTGATCAAGGTCTGACCAATAGCTTTTGAGTTATTCTTAATAATTCACAAAATTTTTAATTTTAAATTATTAAATATATGGTAACCAATTAGCTTAATAAGCATCTAAATATATGTTTTCATGATTTTTAAAATAAATCGAAAACTAAAGTAACTAACGCATTTACAGCCCAGCCAAACGAGTGGATACTGCTGCGCATGGTCATGTGCAACCAGTTTCAAACAAAGATGACTACTGATACGTTGTCACTACTGAGGACTAAGATGGAATGCCTCGTTTCCTAGTCTCCGGTTCTCTACACTCACCATACGAAACACAGCAACATTAAGCTGCTATTTTACGCTGATATTCAATGAGAGTGTAATCCTACCCCTGTCTAGCGGACCCATTTGTACTTTAACATCATTTACAAGTGGTGTATAAGAATCCATAACTCCATTTCGTCCCATGGATATCATAAAATGGCACTATGGGAAATGTAACAAAGAAATTCTGGCGTCCGACAATTAGAGCCTCATTTATAATCTAAATGAGACTTAAGAGATATACAAGAAATCCGCTCTAGAATCGGCGACTCCTGGTCAGAGGAGGATTGCATTTAACATTGATTAAAATTGTTATATTATGTTAAAGTTAATTTGTTAAAATGTATTTTTTTTATTTCTCTCGACTATTCATAAAAGCTTGTAAATGAGCCTATGAGAATAAAAATAAATAACTGTTACAAGTTGGTGAATATATACAGTTAATGTAGAGAAATCTTAATATATATGAGTATTTCTATTTCCACGTGGCCTATCGCCTTAAAATTTTACAGTCAGACAGGTCAGACCTTGATGAAAAATTATATGGGACCACATGAGAAGCACCAACTTTCAAATAAAAAAAAGATCATCAAAATCGGTTCACCCAGTAAAAGTTATGAGGTAACACACATAAAAAAAAGAAAAGAGACATACAGACGAATTGAGTACCGTCTCCTTTTTGAAGTCGGTAGAAAAAGGATACAAAATTAGGAATAATTCTGTGGAAACTGCTTCCTTGGTATCCAAAACCCTTTTCATGCGTGCACAGTGCTCTGAAGTTTTCTGCTGTCTTTGGTACTATGTCTGATCTGAGCATCATTATTATTCTTCCTAGTTCCTGTTTCCCAACACAGATGTCAAAGTAAACTTGAGGATTGCGTTTCTCTGCAGGTTTGGCTGGTATTACCTGGAAAAATTAAGTATTCCTTATATTTTGACGATTTATATAACCAATTTCACAACCAACAAATTAGCATAATCGAGTATACAGGATATACATATTATGCCAAAGATATAAAGGCACTCAATCGTATGATGATACCAGAGATCATATAGTTCAAATAAAATGTATGTGACAGTTGAAGAGTCATAAAAATACAGACAAATCCAAAAATATCCAGAGCAGAAAATTATTTTTTTCAAAACAGATTCAAACCCAGAACCTGACCGGATAATTACAATGGCAACAGCTGCCTTATGAATAAGAGTATGAACTATAAAACTTGTCATCAATCCTTTTACTTTAAAATAAATAAGTATTTAATTTTAAGACATTTTAGTAAAAGTAATAAATTACTCTCTAAAGCCAATTACTATTAATATTAAATTATTCATGCAGCAATTATCAATATAGCCTCTGTGTCTGTCTGGGTCTGGGAAGACTGATGCAAGTCACTCTCTTATTGTGCAATATGCACATCGAAATCAATGGGTCATTTATGGCCCATTGATTTCGATGTGCATATTGCTACTATTTTCATGGTTCACATTTGTACCTATCTGAGACTGGTCAACAAGGTCAGGAGTGAATCCAATTGTATATCATTCCATGGCAAAAGGGGTGTTAGCACACTACCTAAATCAAAAAAGTTTATTTACCAAATTGTAGCAACCTGGTAAGGCATGCAAGAAGTCAATGGATGCAGGTCGTTTAGGGCTATGCTTTGTGGTAATTTTGGGGGAGGCATATATTTGGCAGTGGACTTGTGAAGACCTGTAATGATGATGAAACTAATCTTTATATACCTATAATTGTTAGTGTTTCTGTTAGTGATTGTCTGTAGTAACTTCTGAACAACTTGACCAGTTATGGTCATATTTGCACAATATATTTGTTTGATCAAGACTATAGTTAATAACAGGTTAACAACACAAATAGTTAATAACTATAACAGGGGATAGGTTGTACTATAGTTGAGTTACTGACAAATTCTATATTTATGGATCAAAATGGCCTGTATTTACAAAGTAGGTATGTTGTTTTACAGATACCTGACCACAATGCCAATTGTGTTATTGATAAATTTTATATTTACCACTAGTGGGCACAGGTCAGCTCACACTTTTGAGTTTTTTTTTTTTCAATATTTTTATTCCTCAAATATTCAGGTTTCCGCTAGTTTTCCTTTTTCCATTGAACAAGTGGTAAATTAGTACTTAAAATTGCAATTAACAATTGACCCAGTCAGAAGTGAATTTGAAGTGAAACTCATCGTGCCAACTACCGGAAAGGGCAGGACAATATCTACTGGGCCGTCATTATCGTTACCATCATCATTACAACCATTCTCAAGTCCACTGTTGAACTTAGGCCTCCCCAAGGAATGCCACAAAGCACAGTTTTGAGCCACATGTATCCATCAACTTCTTGTATTTCTAACCAGGACATTACTCCATTTAGTGCGGCCTGCTCCAAACTCGCTTTCCATATGGCTCAAAGAACTGATAACAGATGGGGAAGAAAGGTTCTAGAGTGGCAGTCTGGTAGGCCAGGTGCTTTAGTTTCTTATTGAAAATCTGCCTAGAAATAAACTTTTGAAATAAACATTTTACAAAAAAATTATTGTCCAATTTAATATTTTTAAAAGGCCAAAATATTAGTTACAGTGTCTTGTTGATTATTTTTTACTTTACTTACACTGGTATCTTCTGTTTTCTCCGTAGTGCTTTCTTTTTCATCTTCTTTATTAATTGGTAAAGTTTCACCAGCATGCTTCTGAAGCCAGCTGTCTTCTGACCAAACAGGTCTTGTGGATCCTTCCTTTATTCTTTGTGGTGCTGCTATATTCACCCTTATTGTCCTTCCAAATAACTCTGAGTCATTCTGAAAACCAATCCCTTTTTATTAACATTTAGACTACTTCTTAATCAGTTCAAAACTAGGCACAAACCAATGTAGGAAGACATAGTCATATTTAAAAATGTTATTAAAATTATTATATAATTGAGTATACTTAAAAAAAAGTAGGTAGTGCATTCTCTTAACAAAATCTTAAAATATATAATAGTTCATGCGTCTGAAAGTGATAGTGTAATTACTAAATGAGTTTTTTTATAGAATAGGGATGACAAACAAGCACACAGTCCACCTGATGATAAATGGATGCTGTGGCTCATAGATATCATTATCTTTGATTTAGAATCGAAATACAAGGGGTTGCTCAGTGGTGACAACGCATTGATGTCACCTCAGAAGACTAAAATGGAATGTCACGTTTGCAGTAAAAAGGGTCTCCAGTTCTCTACACTCATCATATGAAACACAGCAGCATTAAGTTGCTATTTTTGCTGGTATTGTGTGAGAGTGTGGTCCTTCTGCGATCAATCCAACCCATTTGTGCTACAACTATAATATAGCTGCAGTGTGGTTCTACCATGTTGATCGATTGCAGTCATATTCACACAATATAATTATTTTGTGTAGACAATGGTTCATAGCTACATCTAAGATCCGATAGGTAGTGTTATAGTCAAGTTATAAACAAATTCTAAACAGAAACTGAAACATAATTAAATACATAATAAAAATTTGTACAACCAACTTCAATATAAGTTATTAAGAATAACTCCAAAACGAATGGTCAGACCTTGATCAAATTTATATAGGACCAGCTTTCAAATAAAAAAACACATCAAAATCAGTTCACCTAGAAAAAAGTTATGAGGTAACACATAAAAAAGAACATACAGTCAAATTGAGTACCTCCTCCTTTTCGAAGTCGGTATAAAACAGCAGTTGCAAATATCCCCATGTAGCAATTTATGTGGGAGGTTTATGTTTACAAGAGGACTTTAATAAACTGTAATGATAGTGATGATGATCAAATTCAGACAAACAACAAACCAGACATGTTTTTATCAGTATCAAACAAAATTTTTACTAACACTAATATTTTTGATATATAATGAAAGATATAAGAATATTTATTTAAAATATTTTTTATAGGATAAGGGTTACAAACAAGCGCACAGTCCCATACATACTTACATCTATCCTCGATTACAAATTAAATGAAGATGCGTTGTCACCTCTGAGGATTAAGATGGAATGCCTCATTTCCAGTACAAATGGTCTCCAGTTCTCTACCCTCATCATACGAAACACAGCAGCATTAAGCTGTTATTTTATGCTGGTATTCTGTAAGAGTGTGGTCCTTCCCCGGTCTAATGGACCCATTTGTGCTACAAATATACGACTAATATAGCTGCTGCATAACTACCACGTAAAGAAATTACAACAATAATTATTTAGTCATTTAATTTTACCACAGGTTCGGAAAAACTTTTGGCCTGAAAAGAACCAGCACAACAGTTCTTTTTTATTATTATTTTATAATATTATGTTGTACAAGTGATTGTAATGTTGAATAATATCATATGAATTTGCACTATGCAAAATATTTAGCACGTAAATATAGTAATCCAATAATTCCTATCCACCATATATCCATAACGTCATTCATTTTCTATTTGCGGTAATTACACGTAATGGTATATGGAACTAAGGAGGAAATACTAACCATATTATCTATTGCTGCTGCAGCATCTTCGGCATTTTCAAACTCAATAAATGCAAAACCCCTATGTTTTTCAGTCTCATAATCTAGAGGTATTTGTACATCAACCAAATCACCAAAAGGAACAAAAGCAGCATTTAAAACTTTTTCATCAACTTCCTCTGCTAAACCGCCTACATATATTGTCCGCTTAGAATTAGGTTTACTAGTCATTTTATGTCGAGTAGATATTTGATTTAAATACAATAGAATATATATTTAAATTAACAGAACTATCTTCAGTTTATTTTATTTACTTTGTAAAATTCTAACCTTAACCTTAACTTGGACTTGTTTTGTTTTGAAACGGTTTTGAACTAGGGATGTTCGATGATCACCGATGTTAAAAATTAACACATCGATGTTTTAACATCGATGTTGACACATGTCAAACATCGAAACATCGATGTCAATGAACCTATAGTCGATTATTGGGAACTTGCGAACAATGCGAAGCCGCGAAATCAATACCAACTTAATCTAGCATCTCCTCTGAAGATTTAAAATTTTGAATAATTCAGAATTCCTGAGCACATCGCTAACCTAAAAAAATATCATTATGGTGTGTCAAACTTAATTATCAAGTGTCACCTGTAATGTCACAGTGGTCACTGCTTTCGCTTTATTTTGTAGTGTCGTTATCGGTTGTCGCATAATAACTATTCTACGTAAATTGATATTGTTAACTGTTACTTTTTGCCTTTCTGTGTATACCCACATAATTTTAAAACAATATGTAAGTAACTACACATACATAAAAAACATCGATAATGGTCAACATCGATGTTTTGAGTAGGCTAAACATCGAACTAGACTTGGACAAAAAATATCTAAATATCGATATTTTTTATTAAATATAACGATATTTATCGTCAATATTTTAATTCGCGATATATCGATTTTTATTTTAGAGTATCGACAACGGAGGTACACAAGTATTCATGTGTTGTTGGTTGTCATTTTTTTTGGCGTCTAACCGTCAGTAATATAAAATTTTGAACCTTATCTTTACATCTTGCAAATGATGATGATATATCGATATTTTATCACGCATTATATATCGCTACAGTAAAAAAATATCGATTTATATTTTTTTGCCATGCCCGTCCCTATTGGGAACTAGGAATTCTAGGAATGTCAAATTGACTTCTTGTCAATAGTTGTCTGGCATATGAGAGTTTTGGCGGGAACTTGACCGGCGGCGGTTTGCTGCTCCTGTATTATAGTTTGAAGTGGATTTTAATATGTAAAAGTGGTGCGATTTTATGTATTAGGTAACTGTCTCTACATGTGAACTATTAGTGGAAACGGTGAAACAAGTGCTCTGATGGTGATGGATTCTCAAGATAAGCTGTTTGTTTGCATAGACGCCTTTAGATACCATCGGCAACTCTCAGCTGTCTGCTGGCTCAAGTTGTCGTCAAAATCTCCCAAGGGCTGCACAATGTAACGCATCAACATATTGCGAAGCTTAAAATTCTATATATTCAAAATAAAAAACACAAGGCTGTATGGCTTAGTTCCTTGGCCTGCTCTCTCGAGCGAATAATAAAAAAAACAACAACAACAACAACAATTGTCTGTCATCATGGAAATATATGTACTTTGTACAAACTGGAACCCGCACTCTCGAATGACATAAAAAATACAAGAAAACGACCTTGAAATTTTTCATTACCCCTCAGTCTCTTTCTAATTAGGGTTAACACAATATACAATAATTTGGGATATTATGGGGAAAAATCAGTTTATTATTATTATATTCACATATAAAATTTTATTTTAATAGAAAATAGTAGAGTTCCATTGAAACGCATGATATTAAAAAAATTCATAAGGACGAAGCTGCGGGCGGAAGTTTATTAATTAATATTTATTCGTGTACTTTTTTGTCAATAACCGAATTTAAAAACGAATAAACGAGTGAACGGGTTCAATATAAAAAAAAACTTTAACCATGAGCTCAGACCGTCATCCTGAACAAAATCTAAAATAATTTTTGTCCAAAAATGAAAAAAAATTCAAAATGTCACGTGACCAATTTTGTATACGAAGTCAATTTTTTTTTAATTTCCACAAAGAAATTCCTTCAGTACCTTGCTCAGGATGATGGTCATGATGAGTTCATGGTTAAAGTTTTCGGGAGGATGTCTTTACATCCCTTATAATGTAACATTAGGAAATAATAAAACTAAAATAATAATCGTTTTTATTTACATTTAATATTACAATAGAAATAGTGTCTACAAATTTAAAATATACAACAATAATAACTAGAGGTGAAGGTTTTACAACAACACAATTTTTATACATGATTGAATAGTTTTGTGAAGTTTTTGTCGCTTGGTACGAACAGCACTCAACTTTTGGTACATAAAATCTTTTAGATGCGTTCTGAGACGCATGGTCAAAAAAGAGTTTCAAATTCACAGCAACCACTTACCATCAGGTGGACTGTGTACTTGTTTGTCACCCTATCCTATATAAAAAACTATTTTTAAATTCTGGATTAATGAAATTCAGAGCAATTAATACTGTCATCCATAGGCTGATGCAGTTCACCTGATGGTAAGTGATTGCTGCGGCCCATAGACATCTGCATCTATCCTCTATTACAAATAAAAATGCAGATGCGTTGTCACCCGTGAGAACTAAGATGGAATGCCTCATTTCCAGTAAAAAGGGTCTCCGGTTCTCTTCACTCACAATACGAAACACAACAGCGTTAGGCTGCTATTTTACGCTGGTATTCTGTTGAAGGTCCTTCCCCGGTCGAGCTGTTTCTATTCCCATTCGTGCTAGAACTATACTACTAATATAGCTGCAGCATGGCTCTACCACTTATAAAATACACTATATTTTTATAAATATAACATTGGTCGCAACTGTGGTGTGAAGTGTTGAATAATAATATTGATTAATACATTTTTAATTTAAGCTTGACTCAGACTATTCATATTTGCTGCCCTTTTAAATATTTTATCCGCAAAAAGGACAATTTTGTACACCTCTGCAGATGGAATATGCAATTTACCTCTATTTACAAATGTTGTAGATGATTGATATTTATTTACATTCAAAACGTATAAATGATCGGTTTCTAAATGATCTGCAGCAATTAGCAAATTTTTACAATCGTTACATTTCAGCTGTTTGACAAAATTTTTATTATATAACCAGTAATATAATAAAGAATAGTTTTCTGATAATCCCTATGGGTGTTTTGTGATTCCAAAGCCTGCAAGTGGTTTTCGATTTCATCATTAGTATCATCAGTATTTGAGATCGGATTCCAATTGGAAAGCCCCACATTGCAATTAAAATAGGCCAAAGACCGTCTTAAGATCTCAACGTTTAGCAAAGTTGCATATTGTATAATAAATTAGAACTACATTTAAAAACATGAAAACAAAAATTGTTTTTTTTTATATTTATATCTTTATTTATAGCGATAGCACTTATATACGTGTAACGTGTCAAAAAATTGATTTCCTGAGACCGCAATTTTGATTAAATGTGTATATTTTCATTTAAAAAATTAAATACAATTAAATACTTAGCAAAATGTTGTACAAAAATAGCTTGTAATTATTTTTACAAAGTATAGCCTAGTGATATAACATATTAAGCTGTTCCTATTTTCTAGGTAACAGAATGCACTTTTCTTTCTTTCTCAGAAAAAATATTTTTTTAAATTACTTTTCTTCCCTGGTAACAAAACTTCGCTTTGAAATAAGAAATAACAAGTACCTAACAAAAGTTCATTTAAAAACGGTGTGACTCCTTGACTCAGTTGTTTCCCAGTAATCATGTAATTGGTTGATATGAAAAAGATTACAAATCTTTGCTTTTTCAAAAAAGGGTATTTTTAGCTCCACATTATTTAACCATTTATTACGTTCTGTTAGATTGGAAGGAAACCTGCAAAAAATTAAGTAATAAAAGATATACATTTTTTTTAACTTTGATGTTTCAGTGTATCGTCATTCGTGTAAACAACGTTTCGAAATTTCACGCAAATCGAGCAGAGATTCCATTCGAGAAAACCTTTTCCTGAAAATACATTACAATATATGGTCACACTAGTCGAAATTATAATACAAACATGAAAAATTAATTATTAAGCAAATAGCGAAGTAAAATTGGAAATACCGAACAAAAATTAAAATCTAAACCAAAATAACCAAATTTATATATAGAAATAATAGCAATTAAAGTCAAAATATCACTAAAAATCAGTTTGACATGACGCGCAGTATTTGTATGGTATTTTGTACTTAAGAATGAAATATAATATTACATTCTGGATGCCACTCACTTTTGCAACCGCGCACAATAAATTTAATGACCATTTTACTAGTTTTGCCTCTGCATTATTCCAAAATTCAAAAAACAAACTTGCGAAATGAACATAAACATCCGCCATGTACAGTAAAAATTATTTGACAAATAGATTTTGGGTTGTCATATAACGGCTTTTAAGAATAAATCTAAAATAGGGGAAATATGTAGGAAGTTAGGCAAATAGTTCATCATAAATCTTTATTAAGTGTTTAAAAGAAACAGCAAACACTTAAGTGAAAATCGTTTTTGACAAGTTTCGTTATCATTTTTTACTTAAAATCTTGCCATACTGAGAATTAAACTTATACTGAAATTCTTGATGGCTGTCAATGGGGTAATATCAGTCGTCACGTTGGCTATCCTGTAGGGAAAACAGGGGTTACTCAAGGTCATTTGATTATTCCTAATGTTGATATTAGGAGTGTGGGTTTTGTCTATACTTCCGTGTCTGTCATATAGTTTTTTTACGAAGAGTTTTTGCTTGGATGAATGGTTTTTAAGCCATGTCTTCATTTGTTTTAGTATCAATAGATAATAATCCTTGAAAGTACATTGCTTCACAATATGTTGATGTGCCAAATTACAAACTTTTTTGACGTGGTGGAGCCATGCTGCAGCTATATTAATAGTATAGTTGTAGCACGACTGTGTCGGCTCGGCTGAGGAAGGATTACGCTCTCACAGAATACCAGCGTAAAATAGCACCACTTACCATCAGAAGGACTGTGTGCTCGTTTGTTATCCTTATTCTATAAAAAAAAAGTTTTTGAGAAATATTGGTGACAACTTGAGCCAGCAGACAGTTTCTGATAGTATCTCAAAATGCCTAAACAGACAGACATCTTATCTTGAGATTAAGTTTATGATCGTACAATCATCAATAGCGATCGAACGAATAATATTTAGTAAAAATTAATTAATTTAAGGAATAAAAGTTAAAATTTACAATAAGGGGGGCAAACCTAAGGATACAATTTGTTTAATTCATTATAAATAATTAAAAGACAAACAAACCATTTTTATGTTCGAACAATAACGAACAAACGACTAACAATTCATTAAAAATAATAAAACTCAAAAATCAAATGTAAAAAAATAAATAAAAGTCTGACTTTTATTTTTTTTTTACAATATTATCCTCTCAGATCCCGACATTGTATTTTAATAACTCCGTCAATTCAACATCAATAATAAACCTACGGTGTCAAATTATTTTTGTTTACATAAAAAATAGTTAACTTGAAAACTTGGCTAGAATTTACAAGCGCTTTCTTGATTCGGGTTCTCAAAACTTGCGGCTGTTAAATGTTAGCAAACAGCAAAAGAAATTTTACACCAAACAAATAGAGAAAAAATCGTCAAGCTAAGTCTTAGCAAAAAAAGTGATTGTAGATTTAGATCGTCATTTTATAACTAAAATGTTTTAACAAAATATATCCAAATTGATAATGCATAATGGAATAAATTTGTATTTCACCAAAATTTCTTGTTTGCAGGTAAACAATAAAAGAAAATCAAGAGCCGCTTGAAAGTACATACGAAATACTCGTCGACATCAATAACTTTATTTCATTTATTTATTTTTTAAATGTTATAAGTTTATAAAACTAAAATAATCATTAAGAACAAAATTAAATTTTTAAAATGGTGTGCTTTATTTCATTATAACTACTTCTAATTAGTTACACGGGAAGATTTAACACCTTGGGTATGCTCCGATATACACTGTGACAACTGTAAGGTGTGACGACAATTCAGTATACTGTGAAGCCGTTCCTTTTTAGTTTGCAATACTAGTTACTGTTAAAAACGGAACGCAATCCTATCTATATACTGTCATCCCCATTTTTCGAAACTGTTTTCAAATGAAAATATTTATTATGTACACGTTTTCTGTTCAACAAGAAAAATAATTATTTGAATGTTGCTTTTAAAAGTTAATATCCGAGTTTATTTGAATAACAATATTAATTAATAATAATAACAATCATTCATGGAAGCTGTTAAATCTCTAGGCGCTGTTATGTTTTTTGATCATGTGATCAAAGTACTGAGAGCATCTTACCTCCAGTACTCTCAGCGCCAGTGATCACAGTACAAAAATGGCAGCGATTTATGACGTCATATATTTCCCTAGGGTACTGCGGCACTATACTGGCAGTCCATAACGGAACGATTTTTTTACCAGTGAGAGCATTGAGCAGTGAACACGAACCTTATTTTTCAAAACTACATTTCTCCTTTCTTATATACGATTTTATTATTGTTGTAATTAAAAATAGAGGTAAATATAACGTGGTTTCATTTCATTAATTAATTTTACTATGTTCTTGTACAAAAATAAAAAAATATAATTTATAAAATCATTTAAAATTTTTTGTATGTAGGACAAGTAAGCACTAGAGAAACGATATTCCAAGACATTGTTGATAAATAAAATGTTTTAAGAAATTATCAATTATTATAACGCGTTAGTTGTAGTAGTGATAAGAAAAAATGTGGGAGGGAAAAAGACGAACATATTATTAAATTTCTGCAATACGTGGATGATCTGTGCAATGTTAAGGTCGAATTATTTTTGTTTACAATAAAACACACTTAAGGGGATACCCTGAAAACGAATCGTAGTTTATGGGGCGTGGCTTAGTGAGCCCTTTGTCGGTAAAGCTCACAGGCGATTACAGGAATGTCAAAATGAACTCGAAAATAAACTACGTAAGCGCTAAACAACATTTTTTTTAAACAAAACTTCGTTATGGATTAAAAATGATTTATGTGAACTCAGATATTATTATTTACTATGATTTAAAAATAATTCCATGAACTTATTCGTGGAAATATTGTGGTGGCATGGAGAAATGTTAGAATTAATTAGAGCATGTTTTACAATGCTTTTTTATCGAGAAAATTACATGTTATCGTGTTCTCCTTTTATGCAATCCAAGATCATATAGTTAAAAGTCATATACCAATAATTTGTTTCGTATTTTATGAAACTTAAAGTAATATGTAAAATAGAAAAACCACAAATATTCGAGGTATCACCATAACTTGAGAACTAGTCTAGGATTTAAAATCGGTTTCTTGATTCGGGTTCTCAAAACGTGCGGCTGTCGAATGTAAGCAAAAATCAAAAGAAATTTTACACCAAACAAATTCGTCAAGCTTAGAGTACTCGCTAAGTTGTAGAAAATAATGTGGAGAAAATCGTAGAAAAATTTAGATCGTCAGTTTATAACTAAAATGGTATATATTTTGGTATGATTTTTTAACTAAATATACCCAAATTTGATTAGTTTATAATAGAATAAATTTGTTATTTCACCAAAATTTCTTGTTTGCAGGTAAACAATAAGAGAAAAATAAGAGCCACTCGTAGGTACATACAATAATAATTGATGTCGAAGTACTTTGTAACTTCGACATCAATTATTATTGTATTTCACTTAATTATTATTTAAATGTTACGAGTTAAAGTAGTTAAAGGCAGCATTGCCGAGGTCGGCGACGTTAAAGGCAGAAAAATTTAGAGCTCCCCTGTTTTTCCATGACCTATGGCCAACAGTGGATTGTTACGACCTGATCATAAAAGAAGAATTGTGAGGAAACCGTAGGGAGAGGGATGCGGTAATTTTATTATTTGAAAAAATATTTTTGTGTGCAGAAAAGTCATATCACAATTCACAACATTAAAATAATTTATTTAAAAAGTTGCATAAACAAGCCCAATGGTTAAAACAGTAATAAATAACAAAACCAATAAGTTTACTGAAAAGAAAAAATAAATATTGTTTATGTCACTTCCACAACTAAAACGTCTTACACACAGTCCATTTTGATGTACGTCCCACCAAGGTCATGCATGACAATTTAGTGTCAAATATATTTAATTACATTTAAAAGCCGACGCAGAGATTTTTCTAGAACTATTTTAATAAATTAGGTATAATATTATTTACAAATGAAATGTGATGCCATCCATAGCATCAGAGTGTTTATCTGAATAGTTTTTACACGATAAGACACAACACTTCATCCTTTTCTTAGTCTTAATACTATGAAACTACACCGATTTGCGATTTTCAGCACATAAGTGCACAGGACGAACGCTAGCAGTATACTAACTAAAGCCACACCCTCTGTGATGACGTCAGGACCTAATTAGAATCACAGTGCCCAGTTGCTTAGGCCGACTCCTCTTTGTATTTGCTCCGTGGTTTTTCCTGGTTTTTTTTTCGCGTAAAAGGAGGTTTTTTAAAAAGTTTGTACTGTGTAAAAAATGTATTGAGAGATGCGATTTTTTATCTCTTTTGATAGAATGTTGTATTGTTATGCAAATAAAACAAATACCTTTTATATACCTAATGGTTTAATTTCATAATCCTTAACCATTAAGTACAAGAAACCGGCAAACAATTTTGAAATAAGATTGATATATCTAGGTATAAAAGTAAATATGCGCCAATTCATTTACAATTAAAAAACTTAATTCATAACGATGCGATACGTATAAATTTTATAGCAGGCATACAAAATTAAAAAGATGTCATTGTTTACATTAGCACCTGCTAGTATCGGGTGACCTCACGTACGGACGCCGGCAGTTGGCGTGTAAAAAAGAAAAATGACAGGGCAGATGAGGGAAACTATCTTCAAACAAAAGGCAAGTTTTTAACATTCAATACATATATACCTACTATTAGAAAAAATACTCTATTTTATATATACATAGGTTAAAACAATTAATGTGACAAATAGCCATCGTAAAATGAGTTCCTAATGTGATGCATTCACAGAGACATCATCTGTGAATGCATCACATTACAACATTTTTAGGAGATTTTCGTACCTTACTCTAAATACTCAGCAGACAGAGCAGAAAGGAGCAGACAGTTGATGACGAACTTACGTCGACGTCAAAACCCGTACGATATCATTACGCCAAGAATTAGACTCTTCAGCTACCACGGCTCTCAAAACATAAAAATATTGTTTTAAAAAATATAAGTAGGTACATATTAATAATAATTTTTGGAATTTAAAAATCTAAAAAAGTCTGCATGATGCATGTGACTGACTAACTGAAATGAATTAATGCAGCGAATGCAGTTTAGATTTTTAATAAGTTTAACTTCATATAACGATTTTAAATACCTTTAATCAATGTACATATTGCAACGTAATCGTCGGTAATTATTATGACATTTTACATGTAAATATAAAATAATAACTAATTTATTTTTATCATTACGTTTCCTATGAGTCGTATAGCTGAATTTAATTTACGTCAATTAATAGGCTTCTTACGTTCCTTAGATAACAGGTACAGACAGTAAAAAAGTCAGCTTGTACTTAATTTTAATATCTTATTTTCTAGTCTAATATTTAACATCCGTATTCTCTATCTGTAAAAAGTCACTTTCGCAAGCCGCTGAGCGACCTTAATACCAAATCGCTTGTATCATAGCATTTTAAATCATAAAATATATTAATATATTTTATCATTTAAAATGCTAAGTTATTTATAATATATTTTATGATTTAAAATATTTTGACTATAGATATATATTATTATAGACTTCCCATCCATCCCATTTGCCATCTTGGTTGAAAAACTAGCAACCCTTTCGGAACTTCTCAGAATGATATCAGGTAAAATACCGAATTAATACCAATCCCACATCTGTTTTAGAAATTGTGAAATTTAGCTATATTGTTATGAAACATAACACTCAAGTATTTCAAACCACTACACTCATCTTTCCACTGAGTTTAAGGCAGCTAATTATAAACCCAAATATGACAATAGTACCTTATTGATGTCCAGTTTTGAACTTTACAGAGATTGAGAAGCAGATACTGTGTGAAGTACTGAAGCACTTTCAGTTAATATCAGTGCTTTCCACAAACTTAACGTTAGCTTAATAAATAACTATAATATCAATTGTTATAAAAAATGTTATAAACTTTTTTTGCGAGTGCACTTTGTTTATATTCATATGGAAGTAATTAGTCATGTCATGTATTTATCTGTATACGATATTATAGTTTATCTTAGAAACTATTTATAGATCTATAAGTTACTAACGAACAAGGCTCTAGCAACCGGTATATTCCTTTGTAATTGCCTCAACCAGTCAATACCATAGATAGGTGATAGGTAACAGCATTATCAATGCGAATGTAACGACTGATCTTAGTACACCTTCCGCCTAGCGTAGTGGATATGGACGAGTCTGGGTTTTGAGGGGACGACATACTGACAGCTGCCAACATACAACTTTGGAATATTCTAAGCTACCGATGTTTCATCGTTTTTTTTTTCAGAGAATCGCTGCTCGTATACATAATTAAATATTTATATAGCTTGTTAGAACTTACTGACCAGTGACAAATATAAAAGGCGGCAATGTAGTGATTTAATAATAGTGACAATAGGGCCGTGGTAACTCAAAGCGCTCATAGACTCGACACTTAACTTTCGTACGTAGTGAAAAACCTGAGTCGATAACCGCCATGTTTAGTTGAAATTATATGCAGTTAACTATTCCAATAATGTCTCATTAGTGGTACTATATTAGTACTGGTTTACCATGTGCTCGGCGATAAAAGAAAACATATTGAAGGAACCTGCGTGTGAAGCCCGGCAACACGTATTAGGGCACGGAGGACGCTTCACTGGTCCAAGATCCCCTCAATATACGAGGAGGCCCAGAAGTGGGACGTATAGTCAATAACAATTAGTACCTTCATCGAGATTCGAGATGTATAAAAATGTAATAAAATAATTTACACCGTAATAATTTTAGAGTACAATATACATAAATAGAAAAGTATCGATCTTTACCTTTTTTTTTATAGGAGAGGGGGCAAACGAGCATGCGGTTCACCTGATGGTAAGTGACTACCGCCGCCCATGAACAACTGCAACACCAGGGGAATCGCAGATGCGTTGCCGGCCTTTTAAAAAGGAGTACGCTCTTTTCTTGAAGGTCCCTAAGTCGTATCGGTCCGGAAAAATCGCTGATGGTAATCGATTCCACAAGGAGGTCGTGCGAGGAAGAAAACATCTTCTAAATCGCACAATGGTGGACCGCCAATCATCCAGATGGTGTGGATGGTATCGGGAGTACTGCCGCGATGTGCGTTCGTGAAATCTGGCGGCTGGGATTAATCCGAACAATTCCTCAGAGCACTCCCCATGGTAGATGCGAAAGAAAATGCAAAGGGATGCAACATCTCTTCGCAGTGCCAATGAATCGAGCCGATCGGAAAGGGCTCGGTCGTCGACAATTCGAGCCGCTCTGCGTTGGATGCGGTCAAGTGGAAGGAGCTGGCACTGGGGAGCCCCTGCCCAGAGATGGGAACAGTATTCCATGTGAGGCCGAACTTGCGCCTTGTAAAGTAGCAGGCGGTGTGCCGGCATGAAATACTGTCCCGCTCTGCTGAGCACGCCAAGCTTTTTAGAGGCCAATTTGGCCTTCCCTTCCAAGTGACCACGAAACTGCACGTCACTCGATATGTCGACTCCGAGGATACCGATACTGGCTGAGGCAAGAAGGGGAGTGCCTTGAAACTGAGGAGATACGACAAAGGGGTTCTTTTTAGCGGTAAACGCGCAAACTTGTGTCTTCTGAGGATTAAACTGGACTAGATTTAGTCACCCCCAATCCGAGACTTTGTTCAGCAAAGACTCGACTTCAGAAACAAGTTTGTCCCGGTACTCAGCGACGTTTTCCCGAGAAATATTGGCACAGCCGGTGTATAGAGCATCACCAGTGCTGTCATCCGCATAGCAATGAATGTTACCAGTTAGCAACATATCATTGATATGCAGAAGAAACAGCGTTGGTGATAGCACACAGCCTTGTGGAACACCAGCGTTAATAGGCTTGTAGTCAGAGCATGCACCGTCTACAACGACCTTGATGCTCCGATCTGCAAGGAAGCTGGTGATCCAATTGCACAATTTCTCGGGAAGCCCATAGGAAGGGAGCTTCGAAAGAAGCGCTTTGTGCCAAACCCGATCGAAGGCCTTCGCAATGTCCAGACTAACGGCCAACGCCTCCCCCTTGGACTCTACTGCCTCCGCCCATCTATGGGTCAGGTAGACCAAAAGATCACCAGCTGATCGACCCTGACGAAAACCGTATTGGCGGTCACTAATCAGCTGGTGATCCTCAAGGTACCGGATGAGCTGGCAGTTAATAATGGATTCCATTATTTTGGAGAACAAGGAGGTGATCGCGATAGGCCTATAGTTGGATGGGTCTGAGCGGTCGCCTTTTTTAGGGATCGGGTGGACAAAAGCTGTCTTCCATGAATTCGGGACTACGCCTTGGGAGTAGGAGTACCGGAAAAGACGCGTTAGGACCGGTGCCAACTCCGGAGCACACGTCCTCAGCACAATTGGGGGGATTCCGTCAGGCCCACTCGACTTCTGGATGTCCAGGGAGAGCAGTGCTTTGCGAACCGAGCGCTGTGAGAACAGCACATCCGGCATGGAGCACTCACACCGCGGGATGGTCGGCGGTGTTTTCCCCCCGTCATCAAGAGTCGAGTTGGACGCAAAAATGGAGCCTAAAAGGTCGGCTTTGTCTTTTGCGTCATGGGCCAGTGAGTCATCCTCCCTGTGCAGAGATGGTAGTGATGGCTTACAGAAATTCCCTTGGACAGCCTTGGCGAGAGACCAGAATGCACGGGTTCCCGAAGGAAGGCGAACTAGTTTCTCGCCAATTCTGCCTATGTGCTCTGACTTTGCCTTGGCAATAACTCTTTTGAAGGACCTGGAGGCGAAGTTATACTTCTTTTTAAGTGTGCTGGTATTTACATCCTGAGTCGCCGAAGCCGCAGCCCAGGCTTGATAACACTCCTGCTTACTGCGTAATGCAGTCTTACAGGAGCGACCAAACCAAGGCTGAGATATGCCTCCGATGGGTACCACAGATGATGGAATAAATAGTTCCATTCCCTGTAGCACCACATCAGTGACAGAGTCAGCAACAGCGCTGGGATCATCCGGCGAGAAGCAAACCCGCCCCCATGGATAGGATGCAAAGAAGGACCGCATTCCGTCCCAATCCGCCGACCTGTAATGCCAAACACGGCGGCAACCTGCAGAACGCAACCGCGAAGGGAGCGTGAGTGGCACCACACTCCGGATCAGACAATGGTCCGAAGAGCCGAGAGGGGCATCGACGGAAACCTGATATCCGTCCGGATGAGAGGTCAGCAGAAGGTCCAACAGGGAAGGTGTATGATCCTCCACATCTGGAATCCGCGTAGGCGAAGTAACCAGTTGTGTCAGACCATATGCCAAGGCAAAGTCATAAACAGATCTCCCCGCATGATCGGTTAGACGTGAACCGAGCCATTCGGCATGGTGGGCGTTAAAATCGCCAAGGATCACGATCTCTGCGGATGGGACCTGTTGTAGCAAGAAATCTGTAGCCATTTGGACGTGGTCGATGAGTCGGTCTGTTTCGGCATTACCGCTATGGGACCTATAGAGGCACCCGTAGACGCGCGGATGGTCGTCGCTGTCTACGCGTAGCCAAAGGATGGACAGGTCCGAACCTTCAAGACTGCCGAGGCGTCGAGAACAGATGTCCTCTCTGACATACACGCAAACTCCAGCCCGAGGCACAAAGGAATGCTCCAATTTGTACCCCGGGTAGGAGAGATACGAAATATCAGCCGGAGAGGAAACCTGCGTCTCGGTCAGAAAGAGCAAGGCCGACTTCGCCGTCTCGAGATGGTAGTGGACGGCGTTTAGGTTAGAGTGAAGTCCCCTGATGTTGCAGAAATTCACGGATAGCGTGGCAGGGGTCGCCTTGGTGTTCTTGCTCAATTTGCCCCTAGCAGTAATGCTTTTGAGCGGAATTTTGCCCCCCCCCAGAATACGCGGGGCAGCCTGAGCACCCACGCTCAGGATCGGAATAACATGGTCGTGGATGCTCAGCGAGGGATTCTCCAGGGGTGCTGGTACCCTCCTGGGGTAGTTCTTCGTGTAATTCCGCTACCATGTTGATGGGGGGGGAGGGAATTGGGCCTCCGGCCACCTGCACTCACCAGACGAAACGCAGAAGCAAAGCTTCTACTTCACGCCGGTATTCTGTGAGGTCGTGGTACCAACCCGGCTCGAGCCGGCCCATACATGCAACAGCAAAAACTGCTGCGTGGCTCTACCACCGTTAAACCTTTTTCGAAATCTGGTCTTGCAGTAGGCCAATGCACAGTAATGGACTGTTGCCTTGTAATAAGCATTCTATCCTTCATCCTGTGATGCTCAGCGGCTTTAGTGAGGTCCGTGAGATCCGAGCATACAACCGGGGTCACAGTGTCAAGGGGGCTTCAAGGAGTTGACAGATGAATTAGTTATATATTATATATTAGCCAATATAGATATCAAGTAGGTAGTACCTACCTTCCTCCCGAACGGGTTTCCGCCTTGTCGTCGCGGGGGGCTTAGTAGCCGTGGCTAGGTCACCCGCGGTGAACAAAGAGGAACCCCTTGGCTGGATATTGAAAAAAAATTATTCTATTCTAACCATACGGTTTCAAAATATTATAACCGAAAACTTATAACCAAATGACCAGCTTGGGTCGTTACAGTCGTTTTTATACTTCCTTTTAAGACTCAAATTCGAAACTATTACCTACAGTAAAATCTTATCGAAAATTCAATGTTACAAAAGGGGACATCCGATTTACATTTCTTAAAGTTTAATGTATTTTTCAAAAGACAATTGCATTAAAATTAAAATGCTTAATATTATTAATAAGTAACGAAAACACTTTTTGATTACTTTACAGTCTTTAAACGAACGTAAACGAATCTATTTTACAGTTTATCTTTTTAAAGACCCATAACTATACATTAAATTTAACACCCTTACCATTATGGGCGTTATAATTTGCAGCGAGTTATTTGCCACATGCAACATTGAGTTTGAGTTGCGATAAAATTTGATTCCGGTTTATATAACTAGTTCTGTGATGCATTTACAGAATCTTCTAATGCGTTGAAGATGGGATTTGTGCGCAAGTATATTAGTTATGACGTAGTTTTCAATATTTAAAAGACCTATTTTGATTAAATGGTAGTTAGTAGTGGAGCTTACACAACGCTAGTGTACTTGGGGGGCACTTGCCTGGATTTTTTTATTTTTTAGTTTTAAACCGACTTTCTTAAAAGGAGGAGGTTCTCAATATGACTGTTTTTTTGAACCGATTTTAATGATTCTTTTTTTATTTGAAGAAAGCTTCTGTAGTTTTTGAGTTATCCTTAATAATATATATTAGGACTGCTTTTCCAGGTAGATTGAACTCGTTTTCTTCCTAAGAGTCTTGTTTGGGTACGTACTCTTATCTATTTCTACCACCAAACAACAGTATAGAGAGGCAGTATAATTACAGACTGTAGGACTGCTACCGATATATTTTTTATTTTATTTTTTTCTGAGTACCTGCGGGTTTATCCATTACTTACCGGACACCTGTATGATGTCTTCAACGATTAATTTGTTTTGAAGTGATTTCTTACTTGGTCTCAATGAAAGCGAAACGTTTCGTACAATGTAGCACGACAATGTTAGTTTTCGGGGCTGAATGTATTTTATTTCATTTTTATGTGGTGACATGGCGTATTTTGAAAGGAGGGTTATAACTTCAGTTGGTAAATTTGTAGGTTCATTTCTGTTTTTCCGTAACTCCTTAACTGGTCGTCGGATTTGAACAAATAATATCTCAATCGATATGTCTTAACTATATTTAAATCTATATTAAGATATAATTAAGACGTTTTTATGTGGTAGAGCCACGCGCTGCAGCTATACGAGGGCGACATTGGAGGTTTTTAGAACTGGCCACTTGTAAACGATATAATAAAAAAATAAGTTAAATTTTTCAAAATGGAACTCTTTGCCAATATTATTGAGTATGTATTTTATTAATTTGTCATTTGTTTACGATTTGGTGGCAAACGAGGGCTAATAATTTTCTGCTTACCAGATGTCGCTAGTTGACACTGAGGTAAAGTTTTTTGTTACACAATGTAGTTTAATTGAGAAGTTGTTTTTTAATAAAAGTTTATCAGTTTCTAGAGTATTATATTAATACATAAAACAATGCATCAGTGGTTTGTGTGCTCTTTAATTTTTTGCACATTTTTAACTCTTTTTTTATTTTCTATTTTTATGATTTTTTTATAGATTAAACGAGCACACAGTCCACCTAATGGTAAGTGGTTGCTGCGGCCCATAGACACCTACATCTATCTTCGTTTGCGAATTAAAATACAGATGCGTTGTCAGCCGTGAGGACTAAGATAGAATGATAAGTCATTGTTTATTTTTGTACTATTAACTATATTTTATATCAATAACATTAAAAATAAATAAAACAAACCACTGTTACACACTTTATACGTGGTAGAGCCATGCAGCAGCTATATTAATAGTATAGTTGTAGCACGAATGGGTCGGCACGACCGGGGTAGGACCACACTCTCACAGAATACCAGCGTAAAATTGCTACTTAATGCTGCTGTGTTTCGTATGGTAAGTGTAGAGAACCGGAGACCCTTTTTACTGGCTACGAGGCATTTTAACTTAGTCCTCAGGGGTGGCAACTTCTGGTGGTGATTCTTAATCGAGGATAGACGTAGATATCTATGGGCAATAGCATCCACTTACCATCAGGTGGGTTGTGTGCTCGCTTGTCACCATTATTCTATAAAAACTTGACGGCTCCGTGGCGCAGTGGCTTAGCAATGAGTTGCTGCGCTGGGGGGCGCGGGTTCGAATCCCGCACGGAACAAGTATTTGTATGGCCTACAAATGATTGTCCCGGGTCTGGATGTTTGTCCTTGTGAAATTTGTGTTTGTAAACTGCCTCCACGATACAGGAGAAAATCCTAGTGTGGGGGTAACGTTTTTTAAAGAAAAAAAAAATAATTCAAACATACCTAACATAGAATATAACATTAGTATGAAATAAATACGAATACAAACTATCAAAAACGATAAAAAAATGCTTCATGTGTGGTATGTCATGAAAAGTAATATGTATAATATAATACATTAATAGGTCACTATGGGTACATTCATCATCATCATAATTACAGCCTCTAACAAGTACCTGCGGGTTATCCATTACTTACCGGACATCCTGTATATCTAGCTTTCTTAGTTGACTAGTTACCTATAACTATAGTTAAGATTGCTCAAACGTTAATACTGTCGTACTGTCATAGAACCAGAATAACTGTACCGAGCAGTCAATGCCAACTGTTCTGATCATGCTATATATGTAATGCAGACTACACTGTTAGTAAACAGTAAGACCGGTTGCAGTAGGTATGTGTGTAGAATTTTAGAAACTCTAGTTTCATAATACAGAAACAGAACCATTTTTATTCAATATAGATGATAAATAATGCTTATTGAAAATCGCTCTTTTCTTTAATTTACCACTGGTTCAGAAAAGAGAACCTCTGTCCTGGGAAGAAGCAGCAAGAAACCCCGCGAGACTTTTTTTTTAAATAACAGCTTACAATCATTTAATATGTTACACAATTAACAACACAATACAAAATAGAAATAGCTTGGTAGTGATCACCTCGTTCCCAGGCATTGAGTTATATGTACGTAGTACATATATCTCAATGTTCCCAGGGGTTATTATCATCCATAAATTCCTTAATATTATAATAACCCTTTCCATACAAACTTACTTAAATTTTTTCTCTTATAAGGTCGAAATTGTCACTTTTTGCTTAAAGTGTCGTCCATAAATCCGACAAATTCATGAAATATATAGGTAATTAGCTGTTCCCCGCGACTTCGTCCGCGTGGAATTTTTTTGTGCGGAACCCTAAAATAAAAGTAGCCTAAGTTACTCCTTATAACATCAGCTATCTGCTAGTGACAGTCCCGTCCAAATCGGTTCACAGATTTTTGCGTGATGTGCGTTCACGCCAAAATAGCTCGCAGATGACAGATATTTTTAAGATTTACTTAACATTATATTTTGGCCAATTTACACAATATCTTTATGATTTATAGCTTGTGTATTATTCTGATGTATGAACTATATTATAAAGTTTCATTAAAATTCATTCAGTAATTTTTGCGTGAAACAGTAACAAACATCCACATGTCCTCACAAACTATCACATTTATAATATTAGTAGGATAATTAGTGTAATTACAGAAGCAGTCAATGAGGGCATCCACGACTTTTTCTACCACCAGGGCGGCGCCACTGGAAAGGGAGGTATAACATTTGACAGATTTCATTGCGGTAAAGTTAATTTATTTGGAAAATGTAAGACTTATTGTTTCTTTTTGTACTATTAGCTATATTTTATATTAATAACATTCAAAATAAATAAACCAAATCACAGATATTCATAAAAGTAGAAAAATTATAAATAGTTAAAAATGTACAAATATTTTAAAAAGGAAACCACTGACGCATTATTTTTGTATTAATATAATAATCTAGAAACTGATAAACATTTATTAAAAAACAATTTCTCAATTAAATTACATTGTGTAACAAAAAACTTTACCTCAGTGTCAACTAGCGACATCTGGTGAGCGGAAAATTATTAGCCCCCATTCCATTAGAAAAATATCGATTCAGAAAACAAAGGAGTATTTTAATTTAAAAAATCCTTCTTATTACAGACTTAAAAAATAAAAATATCTCGTATACGTTTCCATAATATTTTACATTGTATATGTGTCTGAAAGTAAAAGCAAAGTAAAAGTTACAGCCTATATACGTCCCACCGCTGGGCACAGACTTCTGACAGAATTTTAGAACAAGGAAGTCACCGCCGCGCTGGTCCAATGCGTGTTGGCGGACTTCAGTTTATTCACGATGATTTCCTTCTTCGCCGAGCACGTGGTAAATCAACACTTGAAATTGCAATTAAAATTTCGTTGGCGCCAGCGGGGATCGAACCCGACCGGGGTTATAATAATAAATTAATTATTGTCGCTTCGAGTGGCCAAAGAAATATCACATTATGTTCAAGTAACAACTAAAATGACGTACTTATATCTAAAATAATAATATTAAAAATTTCTTTCCTTGTTTTTTCGCCACTTGTGTTTGAATTTTTCCACCACCCTTGAATTACTTCAATCATATTTAATTAAAAAAAAGTTTGATTTTCTATCGACTTCAAAAAAGAGGAGGTACTCAATTCGAGTATATTTTTTATGTGTGTTACCTCATTACTTTTTTCTGGGAGAACCGATTTCGATTATTCTTTTTTTATTTGAAAGCTGGTGCCTTTCATGTGGTCCCATATAAATTTGATCAAGGTCTGAGTAATACTTCTTGAATTATTCTTAATAATATATAATTGAAGTCGGTTGTACAAAATGTTTAATTTAAAATTATATTGATTCATAATTGACGTAGAAATCGCGTAACAGTACAAACAAAGAACATAAATTTGAATTGAAAACATCCTTTTTGCTAAAATATTCTGTTAAATATCTTTTCATCCTCTTATTATTATCTCATCTTTATTCATCTTCAATGTATCAATTGATTTTTTGCTTGATATTAACGTTCGATTTCGAGCAATCATGCCTTAGAAACGGTTGCCACAGAGATACTATGAGGCAAAAGTCAGTCTTGTACAGCAGTTTTTAAAGATATTCAAAAGATCAAACGATAACTTAAAAACAGTCGGGTAATTAAGTTAACAGTTTAAACGGTCACAATAATAAGATACCATCTTTACTTTTCTGTGTAAATACAGCTCATTAAGACCTTGCTCTATCAGCAAAGTGTAATGCTGTAGTGAGACAGATAAATTATATTTAGTTTTAAAAAGTAACGAAGAAACAGTTATTTAGATAGATAGATAGATAGAAAATTATTTATTGTTCAAATATTTTTGAAATAATACTTCTTTTGGCACGTTTGAGAAAAATGATGAGAGTGAATTTTTTACGATGCGCGCGCACACCGACACCTAAAAACGACACCGTGAAGTTGTTACGATGCGAGCGCACACCGAAACCTAAAAGCGACAATTTCAGTTGATAATTATCTGTCAAATGTCAAGTTTTCGTGAGAAGTGATAACTATATTCGAGGTAGTTATTTTTTAGTTATTTTTCTTTTCTTACGCTAAAGAAGTATAACTTCTTACGTGCGTACAGTACACACACACACACACACACATTTTTGTACAATGGATATTAGCATAGCATTCTGCACCAGCTAAGCTTTGGCAGTGTGGTTTAGTGATATAGGAGTGTGGAGAGCTATAAACGGAGCAACGATAAAACAAATAGCTTATTAAGATTATTGGACAAATATTCTATAAAATATAAAATAACATAATGTATATACAACATAGACATGATATACTATATATAAGTAACAGGTGGTTTGCTATTGATTTAAAAAAATTGTCTTCAAGTTACGATTTGTAATCTATGCTAAATTTTGCTACGAGAAACTTTTATAACAAGTACCGATCGACTTCAAAAACTAAAAAGAATGAATAGAGAAATTCCCTTTTTGCCTTCTGAAGTCGGTGCTAAGAAATTATATCGAAGAATTAAAACCTAGACTTCTGAAAGACAGAAACTTTTTTTGTGGTAATTATTTCACTTCTTTAGTTGAAGTCTGGTTTTACTTTTTGTCAAAGTTTCAATTATTTCACTCCGTAAGAACATGAATGTCGAACATTAAAAACTTCAATCTATGTTTACCACCTTTCGAGGTTACACACATTGAGTATAACCTATTAAATAAAAAAAGAATCTTTTAAATCGATTTATCCGTTTCTGTGAAATTGGTGAAATTTCGACAAAAAATACGCATAGAATATTTAACCTCCTTTTTTTCTGAAGTCGTTAAAAAATAAAAACCATACACTGATATGCTTTATAACAAGATCTGTTACATGCAGAAATTGATTGGAAATCGTCAATTTGCTTTCCAAGTAACATTGGTAATTACTTATAACGTGATTGCCTGATAATGTGCAAGAAGTTTACAGGTTTCTTAATCAGCCTGTCTGACGAGCAATTGGCTACTAACAGATGAGCATTTAAAAGCATTCAATAACAATGTCTATTGCAACGCAATAAAGAATATATTTAAAGAAGTACATATATAATGAAGATGTTGAGTAGGAGAAAAGTTAAAAAGTTGTGTAATAACATTTTTCAGAGACACGGGGACAAACAACGCAACCAGACCAAAACCAACGATTTGTATTTATGCAAAAATATTGGATTTAACTGAGAAACTGGTCATGGAAATACAAGCAATTTCTAGCGAAGAACTATATAGTTACTTTGTCATCTCGTAGGATTAAGATAAAATGTTTCACATCCTGTAATTATGCTCTACTCCGCAGTAGCTGCAGTGCTGTTTGGTGGCAAAAGTGGTATAAACCCGAATGAATCACAAAGTATAAAAGGAACCCACGTCAATTTTCTATCTAACCGTTGAATTGCTTGATTAAAACACTATTCATTACTCACTTTAATATAATTATTTTGCACCACAACTACATTGATATTATTAATATAGTTCAAGTCCAAACGATGATATCTTATAATTTTTTGTCTACTATATATAGCATATTATATGCTGGGTAAAAGTCAATATTTAAAAACAAAAGTTAACTATTACATCGAAAACGGGTCTGTACCAAGTACCAACCATGAGTACGTTCGTAGTGCAAATTTGGGAGGGGTTGGAATTCACCAAAGATCGCGATGGACAGTGTGTAGTGTCTCAAATCCAAATTAATCTACAACGCGAGAGGGTCAGGTATGGCAATAGACTTTTTCCAGCTCATGTAGACAAAGAAAAAAAGGCTTCATTCATATCGTGGTTGATCTAAATGTTTGATGAATAGTTTGTTAGACAGGTATCGAATTTTTCTTAAAATATCGCAGGCAAACGCTTGAGTTCGTACAACAGCTGCTATTTCAGTTCATTTGATGCTGCTCCGTGCCTGTTGACAAAGAAGAATTGGTGCCTACCTGAAACACTTCGGATTCTTTATTGTATGGACTTTTATGGTAGGGCTATAGTGGTTGTGGCGTAGTCACATAAATACTTATGCTTAAAACAAAATATAATTAATTAAAGTTTTTAAAAAGTTACCTCGCGTATATCCGCTCGATAAAATTAAATTATGTGTCTTACCTAGTTTGAAGAGCACCTCCCGCTCACCCTCAATTGCGTGCACTATCCCCGTCACCACTAATCCCAGTACCACTACTCCCAACACCACTACACTAGAAAAGACACACCATTGACGACAACACGACACGTGTTTCGCCTCTACATGAGGCATCTTCAGGTGATGTAGACACTGCAGTGGCTGACCGCTAAGTGTAAGTAAATATAACTAAAGTAGTAAATTAACTTAAAAATAAACAACAAAAATTCTGAAAGAAAAACAATAAAAATTAATTTTATATATATTTATTATTTATTCACTTATTTATACATACATCGGACAGCTAAGAAATACTTACCTGTCCGGACTGCAAGTTCATATATCACTTCAATTTTATTTAAAAAAAAACTCTTCGACAAAAGCCTTCTTTATTTGAATATGGCTGTATGCAGAGAATACTATAATAGTGTTCTATGGCTGTACGTTTTCGATTGCTATAGTCTACAAGACTTAATATAAATAAAAAAAATATATGTTACAGTCTTTTCAATACAATTTAATTTATAGCCTTTAAACCATACAAACATTTCCCACTTACAAAGACTATACACACGATCCGTCTGCATACTCACAATTGCCGTATCCGTGACCTTTAATGCGACAAAGACTAATTAGGCAGGCATAATAGACGGCAAAGGGAAATTGAAACAGGAAATGAGCAGAGGCATCTTCGTGAGAAGTATTTAAAATAATAAAAGACTGCGGTTGTCAACCCGCGTGCCAAGCATGCCAATGAGGGCGACCCTTTCCACGACTTTTTCTGCCACCAGGGCGTCGTATAATATTTGACAGATTTCATAGCGGGGAAGTTAATTTTTTTTTATAGAATAGGGTGACAAACATAGATGACAAACGAGCACACAGTCCACCTGATGGTAAGTGGTTGCTGCGGCCCATAGACATCTACATCTATCCTCATTTGCGAATCAAAATGCAGATGCGGTGTCACCCGTGAGGACTAAGATGGAATGCCTCGTTTCCAGTAAAAAGGGTCTCCGGTTCTCTACACTCACCATACGAAACACAGCAGTTTTAAGCTGCTATTTTACGCTGGTATTCTGTGAGAGCGTGGTCCTACCCCGGTCGAGCCGACCCAGTCGTACTACAACTATACTACTAATATAGCTGCAGCATGGCTCTACCACGTAATTTTTTCGGAAAATGTAAAAGTATTTGTTTCTTTCTGTACTATTAGCTATATTTTATATTAATAAGATTAAGATTATATAAACCAAACCACAGATATTCATAAAAGTAGAAAAATTAAAAAAAAGTTAAAAATGTGCAAAAAATTAAAGAGCAAACCACTGACGCATTGTTTTGTGTATTAATATAATACCCTAGAAACTGATAAACTTTTATTAAAAACCAATTTCCCAATTAAATGACATTTTACTAAAAACTCTTTTTTAACTTTTTATTTAACTAAAAACTTTACCTCAGTGTCACCTAGCGCCATCTGTTGAGCAGAAAATTATTAGCCCTCATTATAACAAACGTCCTATCCACGAAGTAATCTATGAGGGAGGCCTATATATTCCGCAGTGGAGTTTTGATAGGCTGTATTAAATGAATATTTAAGGTCATGATATTTTTTTATAACTAATCTTAAACTTTTAAAAGTTCCAAAAATGTCGCATAAATATTTTTGTCCTTCACCTGTCGATTTATAGGTACCTAGTCGTAAGTCGGTAAGCATCTCACATTTTGTTAATCCGCCTAAGCATTAGCGTAGCGGTTGCGAAAAATCCTCGTCACTAGCGGTCAGAAATCCAGTAATTTCTTATCAAATATCAAATAAACATAACATTTAAATGTCTTATTAATACATATATATTCTTTTATATCTGTGATAAATATACATTTTAATACATACATACATATAATCACGCCTCTTTCCCGTAGGGGTAGGCAGAGACCACTTCTTTCCACTTGCTACGATCCTTACATACTTGTTTTGCATCGTCCACTTTCATTATTCCCTTCATACATGCTCTACGGTTTAGGGTACTCTTGACCTGGCCTTTATGGCCATACATTTTAAGCTATTAATTTATGCATTTGTTTTTTAATCTATACAAATAAATAAAATTGAAGTGTCTGTTTGTAATGTGAAAATTACAGCTTTTTACTAAATACATAATATGAAAGTATATACGGTACTAATAACAAAAATACAATTTTTAAAGTTTTTGTCTGTCTGTCTGTCTGTATGTCCGTCTGTGTGTCTGTTTGTTCCAGCTAATCTCCGAAACGGCTGGACCGATTTTGACGGGATTTTCACTGGCGGATAGCTGATGTCACAAGGAGTAACTTGGGCTACTTTTATTTTAGAAAAAGAATTAAGGATCCGCGAAAGAACATTTAAAACCCCAAATAACACGCGGGCGAAGTCGTGGGGAACAGCTAGTTTGTTCATAAAATACTTAGTACATATTATCTTTCAACCGAACAGGGGCGGTGTAAGAATATCCACAACACCAAGTCATCCAAGAGGTGACATACGTGGTAGAGCCATGCTGCACTATATTAGTAGTATAGTTGTAGCACGAATGGGTCGGCTCGACCGGGGAAGGACCACGCTCTTACAGAATACCAGCGTAAAATAGCAGTTTAACACTGCTGTGTTTCGTATGGTGAGTGTAGAGAACCGGAGACCCTTTTTTACTGGAAAAGAGGCATTCCAACTTAGTCCTCACGGATGACAACGCATCTGCATTTTGATTCGCAAACGAGGATAAATGTAGATGTTTATGGGTAACAGCAACCACTTACCATCAGGTGGACTGTGTGCTCGTTTGTCACCCTATTCCTATAAAAAAAAGGTGGCAGAGGGAAACTGAAACGGAAGATGGGCAGCAGCATCTTTCTGATAACAAGTTAATTATAATTTCACCGTCGCACATCGCCACAGAACACGAAATACCATCCGTACCATCTGGATGATTGGCGGTCCACTACTGTGCGATTTAGAAGAAGTTTTCTTCCTTGCACAACTTTCTTGTGGAATCGAATACCACCAGCAATTTTTCCGGACCGATACGACTTAGGGACCTTCAAGAAAAGAGCCTACTCCTTTTTAAAAGGCCGGTAACGCATCTGCAATTCCCCTGGTGTTGCGGTTGTTCATGGGCGGCGGTAGTCACTTACCATCAGGTGAGCCGCATGCTCGTTTGCCCCCTCTCCTTTAAAAAAAAATAACTTTTTACGAAGAGGCTTCATGATCCGATATTAGGTAGGTTTGTCAAGCTACATGCTACATGATAAATCCCAAAACTTTTGAATTTCTGTCTTGTTCTATTCATGTGTTGTATATACTAACATAGTTTTTTTTTAGTTTATTTGTATTACTGGCATGCTATGGGCCAACGATGCTTGAAAAATAAAACATTATTATTTTGCTTTTAA
The DNA here is from genome assembly GCA_963668995.1 of Parnassius mnemosyne. Taxonomy (NCBI): domain Eukaryota; kingdom Metazoa; phylum Arthropoda; class Insecta; order Lepidoptera; family Papilionidae; genus Parnassius; species Parnassius mnemosyne. Next base: position 42,837,548 of record CAVLGL010000115.1, on the reverse strand, counting down.
AATTGGAAATGCTTGCGCATAAAACATCTTCTAAATCGCACAGTGGTGGACCGCCAATCATCCAGATGGTGTGGATGGTATCGGGAGTTCTGCCGCGATGTGCGTTCATGAAATTTGGCGGCTGGGATTAATCCGAACAATTCCTCAGAGCCCCCAGATACCCCATGGTAGATGCGAAAGAAAATGCAAAGAGATGCAACATCTCTTCGCAGTGCCAATGAATCGAGCCGATCGGAAAGGGCTCGGTCGTCGACGATTCGAGCCGCTCTGCGCTGGATGCGGTCAAGTGGAAGGAGCTGGTACTGGGGAGCCCCTGCCCAGAGATGGGAACAGTAATCCATGTGAGGCCGAACCTGCGCCTTGTTAAGTTGCAGGCGGTGTGCCGGCATGAAATACTGTCCCGCTCTGCTGAGCACGCCAAGCTTTTTAGAGGCCAATTTGGCCTTCTCTTCCAAGTGACCACGAAACTGCACGTCACTCGATATGTCGACTCCGAGGATACCGATACTGGCTGAGGCAAGAAGGGGAGTGCCTTGAAACTGAGGAGATACGACAAAGGGGTTCTTTTTAGCGATAAACGCGCAAACTTGTGTCTTCTGAGGATTAAACTGGACTAGATTTAGTCGCCCCCAATCCGAGACTTTGTCCAGCAAAGACTCGACTTCAGACACAAGTTTGTTCCGGTACTCGGCGACGTTTTCCCAAGAAATATTGGCCCGGCCGGTGTATAGAGCATCACCAGTGCTGTCATCCGCATAGCAATGAATGTTACCAGTTAGCAACATATCATTGATATGCAGAAGAAACAGCGTTGGTGATAGCACACAGCCTTGTGGAACACCAGCGTTAATAGGCTTGTAGTCAGAACATGCACCGTCTACAACGACCTTGATACTCCGATCTGCAAGGAAGATGGTGATCCAATTGCACAATTTCTCGGGAAGCCCATAGGAAGGGAGCTTCGAAAGAAGCGCTTTGTGCCAAACCCGATCAAAGGCCTTCGCAATGTCCAGACTAACGGCCAACGCTTCCCCCTTGGACTCTACTGCCTCCGCCCATCTATGGGTCAGGTAGACCAGAAGATCACCAGCTGATCGACCCCGACGAAAACCGTATTGGCGGTCACTAATCAGCTGGTGATCCTCAAGGTACCGGATGAGCTGGCAGTTAATAATGGATTCCATTATTTTGGAGAACAAGGAGGTGATCGCGATAGGCCTATAGTTGGACGGGTCTGAGCGGTCGCCTTTTTTAGGGATCGGGTGGACAAAAGCTGTCTTCCATGAATTCGGGACTACGTCTTGGGAGTAGGAGTACCGGAAAAGACGCGTTAGGACCGGTGCCAACTCCGGAGCACACGTCCTCAGCACAATTGGGGGGATTCCGTCAGGCCCACTCGACTTCTGGATGTCCAGGGAGAGAAGTGCTTTGTGAACTGAGCGCTGTGAGAATAGCACATCCGGCATGGAGCACTCACACCGCGGGATGGTCGGCGGTATTTTCCCCCCGTCATCAAGAGTCGAGTTGGACGCAAAAAGGGAGCCTAAAAGGTCGGCTTTGTCTTTTGCTTCTTGGGCCAGTGAGTCGTCCTCCCTGTGCAGAGATGGTAGTGATGGCTTACAGAAATTCCCTTGGACAGCCTTGGCGAGAGACCAGAATGCACGGGTTCCCGAAGGAAGGCGAACTAGTTTCTCGCCAATTCTGCCTATGTGCTCTGACTTTGCCTTGGCAATAACTCTTTTGAAGGACCTGGAGGCGAAGTTATACTTCTTTTTAAGTGTGCTGGTGTTTACATCCCGAGTCACCGAAGCCGCAGCCCAGGCTTGATAACACTCCTGCTTACTGCGCAATGCAGTCTTACAGGAGCGACCAAACCAAGGCTGAGATCTGCCTCCGATGGGTACCACAGATGATGGAATAAATAGTTCCATTCCCTGTAGCACCACATCAGTGACAGTGTCAGCAACAGCGCTGGGATCATCCGGCGAGAAGCAAACCCGCCCCCATGGGTAGGATGCAAAGAAAGACCGCATTCCGTCCCAATTCGCCGACCTGTAATGCCAAACACGGCGGCAACCTGCAGAACGCAACCGCGAAGGGAGCGTGAGTGGCACCATACTCCGGATCAGACAATGGTCCGAAGAGCCGAGAGGGGCATCGACGGAAACCTGATATCCGTCCGGATTAGAGGTCAGCAGAAGGTCCAACAGGGAAGGTGTATGATCCTATGAGTCGGTCTGTTTCGGCATTACCGTTATGGGACCTATAGAGGCACCCGTAGACGCGCGGATGGTCGTCGCGGTCTACGCGTAGCCAAAGGATGGACAGGTCCGAACCTTCAAGACTGCCGAGGCGTCGAAAACAGATGTCCTCTCTACATACACGCAAACTCCAGCCCGAGGCACAAAGGAGTGCTCCAATTTGTACCCCGGGCAGGAGAGATACGAAATATCAGCCGGAGAGGAAACCTGCGTCTCGGTCAGAAAGAGCAAGGCCGGCTTCGCCGTCTCGAGATGGTAGTGGAAGGCGTTTATGTTAGAGTGAAGTCCCCTGATGTTGCAGAAATTCACGGATAGCGTGGCAGGGGTCGCCTTGGTATTGTTGCTCAGTTTGTAACACGAAAATTTTCGTGTACATTATTTTAGCATATTTACGTTATTACATGCGATGAACAGACTTCAGAGCGCCATCTAACGTCATTAGTCCGAAGTAACTAGAAACATATATTGACGAATCGAGCTAGCTAATTGCATGCAATTGACCTTTCGTGTTAGTTCGAAATCCTACCACGGATCGACGGTGGCGTGTAGCCCAAGGGAGGCCTAGTTCTTTTTGGATCGAGCCGTTGTAATGATCGGACACGCACAAATATAATTTTTGAATCGAAACGCCGGAACATGAATTTAAAGTGACGACTACTTGGGCGTACGGCCCCTTAAACACAATGTCTACGGGCAGTTTAATGTGTTGAAACACATCATCCCATAAATTGTAAGTACTTAATGTTTTTGTCTTCTTAAAATCACATGTGCTCTAATTAACGGTACACGGTGTTTCATAGATGTTCTTTTGCCTTGTCATAGGGGTACTTAGTCCTTAGTCCTTAGTCCTTAGTCCTTAGTCCTTAGTCCTTAGTCCTTAGTCCTTAGTCCTTAGTCCTTAGTCCGTACTTTGAGTATGGTCCATTATCAAGTTCAACAATGTGAACGAGGCGAGGCAGCTTCAACGGGTGGCTATATTGGGACTGGGCGGCCAGGAGACCGCGACCGGCGTACACCTGGAGGATATCTGTTGCCTCACTGCTTCGCGGGATTGACCATAAACAGTGTAATACTGTGTAATCCACCAGGTTAGTCAAAACCTCAGTTCGTAGGGTATTTTAAAGTGAAAACTTGATATTTGGAGCTATACATGTGAACCGTAGAAGGAAATAAACTACTTTTTGTCTGTATATGTAACTTAGCATTTTCATTTACTAATCATCCAACAACAGGCGCCCTGGGATACTTTTATTTTGATCCTCGAGTCCCTTAACTCTCCGACAACCGTAGCCGGTGAGTAACGCCCTAAAAAGTGTTATAAAGTGGCGCCCAACGTGGGGCCTTAAGTTGCTGGATGTTAGTAGATGAATTAACCTTAATTGTAACTATTTAAGCTGTTAAAAACCCATTTAATATGAAAACTTAGTGAAATTTAATGTTAACATTTTTTTTTCTGATGTAGGTAGATTTAAGTAAGCTTGAGAACAAAGAAAGTTTAACTTGAATGTGATTTATATGTATTTAAATGAATTAAAACTTAACATAATAAAAATATTTGTGCTATTTTAAGTAGATATTTTTAATATCAACCGATTTAAGACTTTCTTGTAACCGTCAGTACATTTTAACAAAATGTCGATCCACAAGTATATAGACTCATTACATAAAGATGAAATCAGATATGAACTCGCCATTATTGGTATTTCCACAGATGAAAATGTAACCACCGATGCAGTGAGGAAGCAGATCCGCCAGGTGTACAAACTCGCACGCCGTGGAAGCATAAAGTGTGAACCACTCCAGTCACCCAGTATAGCCTCTGAACTAGAGATCTGCACCCCAAAGGTCGAACTTCTGGAATCCCAGCTGCAGGCGGGTAAAGTAGATGATCGCAATTTGACTCTTAAACTGTCTCGTCGTGCAAATTATTTGATGGATAGACTAGCTCGTATCTCTGAAAGTAGTTCGCATTTGTCAGATCTTCGTTGTCGTTTGATTCGCATTTTGAGTGTCATAGACGGTGAAGATAGCGACACGGATAGTGAGTACAAGGAAACCCAGGCACAGCCGTCTAACCAGAAAGTGGAAAGTAACGTGATCTATGTGAAAGATAAACCCTTGAACCTAAATACATTTAACTTAAAATTTGACGGAACCACGTGTGTTCGTGTATTTATTGAACGTCTTGAGGAACTTAAAGAGGCTCGCAACATTACTGAAGCTCGCATACTTTCAGCTTTTTCTGATCTTTTAGAAAACTCTGCTTTATGTTGGTTTAGAAGTAATAAGGATAATATCCACTCATATTCACAATTATTGAAATGCTTAAGGGACGACTTTGATATTCCCGATTTAGACTATAAACTATTAAATGAAATAAGGCAGCGTACACAGGCCAGACACGAAACGATAGTAGTCTGTCTATCTTTCCATTATGCAGGGAATGTTCTCGCGACTCACTCAGCCGTTGTCGAGTAGACAACAACTCGAAATCTTGATGCATAACATTAGACCAGAGTACATGAAAGATTTAGCTTTACATGATATAACCTCTGTAGACAAACTTAAACTTTATTGCAAACAGTTAGAAATTGCGCGGTCGCGTGCGGAACAATTTAGTGAACCTAACTTGAATAACTTTAAAATTACAGCGGACTTAAATAAACAAACGCCGCGATCTCACAGTAAACAAGTCTCTGTGCTGAATGAAGCTGGCTCTTCGAGGCAATTGGATAGGAAATGCTTTAGGTGTGGATTAAACACTCATTTCACCAATCAATGCAATTCGAAAGAGTTAGTGTGTTTTAAGTGTGGATTAAAAGGTGTTAAGCGTTCAGATTGTAGTAATTGCAATTCAAAAAACTAGTTAACACGGAACTATCCAACACCTTTAATAAAAATAGGTCTGTTTAAAAAAAATACTAGGGATATAAGACCATACTTAAAATTAAAAATATTGAACTTACAAGCTTTTGGCTTATTAGATTCGGGTGCAACTTGTAGCATTCTTGGAAATAATGCGCATTTGATCTTTTTAGAACACGGATTTCAACTCAACTGGTTTGACACTGAGCACTACGTAAGAACTGCTGATGGTACGAGATTGCATTGCTTAGGGTATATGTCCTTACCTATTGAATTTAACAATAATTTCAGAGTGATTAACTTTTATGTTGTTGCACAAATAACTTCACCTATAATTCTAGGTGTTGATTTTTGGCAGGTGTTTGACTTAGGGAGTGACCTTGTATCCGAAGTACAGTTTGACCGAAAGTCGGAGTCATCAATATGTAATAGCATAAATTCGGTTTCTCTTAATAAAGGCCTTGAAGAATACGAGTCTTTATCCATAGAACAAAAACAAATCATGGATAAGTTAGTCCAACAGTTTGATACAATTAACACAGTTAAAGTAGGTTTGGGACGTACCAATTTAATTCATCACGTCATAGACACAGGGGATAGCAAACCTATTAAGCAAAGGTACTATCCATTATCACCTGTTAAGCAACTAGCACTTGAAAAAGAATTGGATAGAATGCTTAGTTTGGGAGTTGTGTCACCTTCACAGTCAGCTTGGAACTCACCTGTAGTAATGGTTCAGAAGCCAAATGGGGACCTAAGGCTTTGTCTAGATTGTAGAAAATTAAATGCAGTTTCCAAACCCGATGCGTATCCTCTCCCGTATATAAGCAGCATATTGGACCAGCTCCGCGACGCGAAATACCTAACGTCAATAGATCTTTCCGCTGCGTATTGGCAAATACCCTATGATAGCGAGCAATCAGCTGATAAGACCGCGTTCACAGTGCCACGTAGGGGGTTATTTAGATTCAATGTAATGTCGTTTGGCCTTGTTTCCGCGTCAAGCACAATGCAGAGATTAATGGATAGGCTATTTGGTCCCGAATTTAACAACAAAGTATTCTGTTTCCAAAACGACATAATCATAATATCCAGCACTTTCTCAGAACATGTGCAGCTCTTGCATAAGGTCTACGCAAAACTCAGGGACGCAAACTTGACTATAAACATGGATAAGTCTATCTTTTACCGTAGAGAACTTAAGTACTTGGGATATTTAGTTGACAAACATGGACTTAGAACTGATCCGGGAAAGGTAGATATTATATTGAATTATCCAACTCCAACTTCCGTTAAAGAGGTTAAAAGGTTTCTAGGCATGGCAGGCTGGTACAGGAGGTTCATTAACAATTTTTCGAAAATTAGTAAACCGTTGAATAAATTAACTAACAAAAATGTCCGCTTGGAATGGACTACGGAGGCAGATGAGTCATTTAACCACTTAAAAACCGCTTTAGTGTCTGCTCCGATACTTAAATGTCCAAACTTTGATTTGCCTTTTTCTATCCATTGTGATGCTTCCTCAGTGGCTGTGGGCGGAGTCTTAACCCAGACTTATGACGGGGTAGAACATCCCATAGCATACTGCAGTCGGTCTCTTGCCAAAAATGAAATTAATTTTTCCACATCGGAGAGAGAACTTATGGCCGTGATTTACGCATTAGAGCAATTTAGATCTTATGTAGAAGGTACAAAGTGTAAAATAATAACCGACCACGCCTCGTTATTATGGTTTTATAAATTAAATAACCCATCAGGTCGCTTAGCCAGGTGGAGCATGCGATTGAGTCAATTTAATTTCGAAATAGAACACAGAAAAGGTAAATTAAATGTTATTCCAGACGCACTAAGTAGGATTCAAGTTGATGCAATCGCTACGCCAGCAACCAGTGATGCGTGGTATAGACATGTATACGAAGATTGTCAGGCCAACCCTCGCAAATATCCCCACTTCATGGTAAAAGACGATAGATTGCTTAGGTACTCTAAAAATAAATATGAGTTAACGAATGAGTTTAATTGGAAGTTAGTGGTACCCGAGGAAGACAGGTTAGATATTTTAAAGAAATGTCATGATGAACCAGTTAGTGCTCATTTGGGTGTCTTTAAAACCCACAAGCGTCTTAGTCTTAATTATTACTGGCCCAGCATGTACCGAGATGTGAAAGAATATGTTAAAAAAATGCGAGATATGTAAACAATACAAACCCGTCAACACGGCTAGACCTGGTTTAATGGGAAACCCGAAGGAGGTTAACAAACCCCGGGAGGCCATATGTTGCGATTTGCAAGGCCCATTTCCGGTTTCTCGCAATAGGAATATTCACTTAATTGTATGTACAGACTATTTTAGCAAGTATGTCATGTTGCATCCTATACGGATCGCAACAGGCGCTGCGGTCGCTAAGTTCATAGAAGAGAAAGTGTTCCTAGTACATGGCGTATGTAAGACTATCTATATTGACAATGGCCCACAGTATGTGTCTAATCAGTTTAGGCAACTGTTACATAAATATAACGTACCGAATATCTATTATAACCCGCGTTATCACCCACAGGTAAATCAAGCCGAAAGAGCGATTAGGAACGTAGTTAACGGTATATCATGTTATGTAGGTACCGAGCATAAACGATGGGACGAGAACATCCCACAGTTGCAATGCGCACTTAATTCAGCCGTGAATGATACCACTAAGTTTACTCCGTATTTTCTTGTGCACGGACGGGAATTCATAATAGATGGAATGTTACACAGCTTAGATAGCCCTCAGCCGGTTCAAAGATCACAAGTAACTCTCGGTGAACCACAAGCATACAGTAAAAAATTAGCGGAATTAGACACCATATTTAAAAAGGTACAAAAGCATATTAAAAATGCTCATTCTAGAAATGAAAAGTACTATAACTTAAGAAAACGACATGTTGAGTTAAAAGTAGGTCAGATTGTATATAAACGTACCCATTACCTATTTAATGCCTCAAAGAGATTTACGGCTAAACTAGCACCAAAATTTCAAAAATGTGTCATAACAGCGAAATTATCACCTTTAGTGTATACCTTAGCCAGCATGGAAGGTAAGACACTAGGTAATTTTCACATAAAAGACATACTTAAACAAGATGACTAATAGTTTTGTAGAATGTGAGTGATGAGTATGATTGAGTGAAAGAATGTAAGAATAATAAACATTTTCAAAATTCATTTCCACCGGTGAACTTTCTGAGATAAATAAGCTGTGATTGTATTGATGAACGAGCGATACATAACTAGTAGGTCATCTTATGTTGTGAACATCGGCGCGAGTTAGATAAGAATTTGTTCTTTATGTCCGCACTCTGGACATTATATAAGAAAATGCATACCAGCCAGTGCGTAGCATTACTTAAGCTGTTTCTTTTAACTTAATATGATTAAACGTTAATTCACTTAACTTAATGCGAGATAGATATTTAACTTAACTTAATACTTAATATGATTTCCAAATCACTTAACTACTCAACTTAATAAATAAGAACACGTTCGTTTTTCGACTACTTAGAGAAAAGTCGAGTCGAAACGTAAACATCGTGTGTAGGCTTAGTGCACTGTAGGTATTCGTTTCTGTCCCGTGATGTTACGTCAAGCACCGCATGAATGGTAATAGACTATTCGCGCGTAGGATTCGGGAACGTAATTATTCATAGGCGGTTGTATTTCATTATTGTAAAAACATGTAGGAATAAATGTAAATAAAGTTGCATGCCATTAGGTTAATATAGGTATAACAATTAGTGTAGTATTTTCTAACTTACAACACAAGTAGGTAAATTTGTGGTAGTGTTTTTTTTTTTTGTGTTAACAACACAAGTAGGTAATTACATTTTGAGGTTAAATTGTTTAGTGGAATATAATGTTACTAGGTATACAGATACAGAAATGAAAATTAGGTAATAAGTAGAGTAATAATGAGCCTTGTGTAAGATTAAACGTCGTAATTAAGTGATTAAGTGATGGCTTGTTACTTGTTAGTTGTTGGTGCATGGGTGACTTGGAATTTACTATCCGTGCGAATGTTTTTAGCCAGATTGGATTAGAGACGCATTACAACTTCTTCACTGTCTTTGGTATTCAGTCGTTGTTCTGCAGGTGGCACGAAATGTCTTCGGAAAAAGTATCTTCATTACGAAGAACTTTTTAACCCAAGCAAAGGGGATGTGTAACACGAAAATTTTCGTGTACATTATTTTAGCATATTTACGTTATTACATGCGATGAACAGACTTCAGAGCGCCATCTAACGTCATTAGTCCGAAGTAACTAGAAACATACGTTTCTAGTTACTTCAGACTAACCTTCGGCCCACTCGACTTCTGGATGTCCAGGGAGAGAAGTGCTTTGTGAACTGAGCGCTGTGAGAATAGCACATCCGGCATGGAGCACTCACACCGCGGGATGGTCGGCGGTATTTTCCCCCCGTCATCAAGAGTCGAGTTGGACGCAAAAAGGGAGCCTAAAAGGTCGGCTTTGTCTTTTGCTTCTTGGGCCAGTGAGTCGTCCTCCCTGTGCAGAGATGGTAGTGATGGCTTACAGAAATTCCCTTGGACAGCCTTGGCGAGAGACCAGAATGCACGGGTTCCCGAAGGAAGGCGAACTAGTTTCTCGCCAATTCTGCCTATGTGCTCTGACTTAGCCTTGGCAATAACTCTTTTGAAGGACCTGGAGGCGAAGTTATACTTCTTTTTAAGTGTGCTGGTGTTTACATCCCGAGTCACCGAAGCCGCAGCCCAGGCTTGATAACACTCCTGCTTACTGCGCAATGCAGTCTTACAGGAGCGACCAAACCAAGGCTGAGATCTGCCTCCGATGGGTACCACAGATGATGGAATAAATAGTTCCATTCCCTGTAGCACCACATCAGTGACAGTGTCAGCAACAGCGCTGGGATCATCCGGCGAGAAGCAAACCCGCCCCCATGGGTAGGATGCAAAGAAAGACCGCATTCCGTCCCAATTCGCCGACCTGTAATGCCAAACACGGCGGCAACCTGCAGAACGCAACCGCGAAGGGAGCGTGAGTGGCACCATACTCCGGATCAGACAATGGTCCGAAGAGCCGAGAGGGGCATCGACGGAAACCTGATATCCGTCCGGATGAGAGGTCAGCAGAAGGTCCAACAGGGAAGGTGTATGATCCTATGAGTCGGTCTGTTTCGGCATTACCGCTATGGGACCTATAGAGGCACCCGTAGACGCGCGGATGGTCGTCGCGGTCTACGCGTAGCCAAAGGATGGACAGGTCCGAACCTTCAAGACTGCCGAGGCGTCGAGAACAGATGTCCTCTCTGACATACACGCAAACTCCAGCCCGAGGCACAAAGGAGTGCTCCAATTTGTACCCCGGGCAGGAGAGATACGAAATATCAGCCGGAGAGGAAACCTGCGTCTCGGTCAGAAAGAGCAAGGCCGGCTTCGCCGTCTCGAGATGGTAGTGGACGGCGTTTATGTTAGAGTGAAGTCCCCTGATGTTGCAGAAATTCACGGATAGCGTGGCAGGGGTCGCCTTGGTATTGTTGCTCAGTTTGTAACACGAAAATTTTCGTGTACATTATTTTAGCATATTTACGTTATTACATGCGATGAACAGACTTCAGAGCGCCATCTAACGTCATTAGTCCGAAGTAACTAGAAACATATATTGACGAATCGAGCTAGCTAATTGCATGCAATTGACCTTTCGTGTTAGTTCGAAATCCTACCACGGATCGACGGTGGCGTGTAGCCCAAGGGAGGCCTAGTTCTTTTTGGATCGAGCCGTTGTAATGATCGGACACGCACAAATATAAAGGGGTCCTTAGTCCTTAGTCCTTAGTCCTTAGTCCTTAGTCCTTAGTCCGTACTTTGAGTATGGTCCATTATCAAGTTCAACAATGTGAACGAGGCGAGGCAGCTTCAACGGGTGGCTATATTGGGACTGGGCGGCCAGGAGACCGCGACCGGCGTACACCTGGAGGATATCTGTTGCCTCACTGCTTCGCGGGATTGATCATAAACAGTGTAATATTGTGTAATCCACCAGGTTAGTCAAAACCTCAGTTCGTAGGGTATTTTAAAGTGAAAACTTCCTCGAGTCCCTTAACTCTCCGACAACCGTAGCCGGTGAGTAACGCCCTAAAAAGTGTTATAAGTTTGCCCCGAGCAGTTTTGTTTTTGAGCGGAATTTTGCCCCCCCCCCCCCCCCCAGAATACGCGGGGCAGCCTGAGCACCCACGCTCAGGATTGGAATAACATGGTCGTGGATGCTCAGCAAGGGATTCTCCAGGGGTACTGGTACCCTCCTGGGGTAGTCTACTGTGTAATTCCGCTACCATGTTGATGGGGGGGGGGGGAATTGGGCCTCCGGCCACCTGCACTCACCAGACGAAACGCAGAAGCAGAGCCTCTACTTCACGCCGGTATTCTGTGAGGTCGTGGTACCAACCCGGCTCGAGCCGGCCCATACGCGCAACAGCAAAAACTGCTGCGGGGCTCTACCACCGTTAAATTTTAAGTTAAATTATAATTTTTCTGATGATCTCAAACACATAATAGACTGTTATGAATAGCATTGTCCTTATTTAATCAGTACATTATTACAAGCGTTTAACAGAACTTTTCCAGAGGATTGATTTTATATCATTATGATCATGTTGTCTCTTATGAGATAGGTCCATGTCCCACGGACGGTTTAAGATATTATGATGAAAAAGAAACACTAAATATTAATATAACTACCGTTATTTTAATGCAAGTATAATGGATTTCCCACGTATAACTAAATTGCAGTAAGCGGTTTATTTTACAAGTGAGGGTGACAAATTAGCTGATCTACATGACTGAGAGGATACTGTGATTTATAGATACCTATATCTATCCTCGATTAAGTATTAAATGCAGATACGTTAGTTTCCGCTTCTCGTCAATCATCATCCGAAAAACAGTATTACCCTACACTGTAGTACGTTAGGGTAATATCGTCATTTGGTTAATATGGTCACTTTCTTATAACTTAAAAACTACAGCCTTATTTGCATAGATGGCTCTGTGATACAATAGCTCTTCATCAGTTAATCAAATAATAAAGGGTCTAAAGGGCGCCGCTTTATCGACGCCATTTTGCCAGATGATAATGATTGTAAATATTTTATTCGATTTTAGTAATTAATAATAATCGAGTAATTGCATAACTCCTTAATTAAAAAATTTGTAGGTACTTACTAAAGACTTCTCGGTGACATTTTAAAAACTTTTAATTTCTTCAAACAGTTTTTGAGAACATACAGACCATTGGTCTGAGGACATGTTTTCACGCGCTGCTTGAAAGCTCCGTAAATGTCAAACTTCAAATCTTTTATTTTTGCGAAAATAATGAAATTACATGGTACGAGATCCAGTCTATGTGCGGGCATAAATAGGATTTTTTTAATAATATGAGGGTGACAAACGAGCACACAGTCCATCTGATGGTAAGTGGATACTGTGGTCCATAGACATCTACATCATTCCTCGATTAAGAAATGTAGATGCGTCGTCACCCCTGAGGACCAAGATGGAATGCTTTGATTCTAGTAAAGGGGGTTATCAGTTATCTATACTCACCATACGAAACACAGTAACAATAAGCAGCTATTTTACGCTGGTATTCTCTGAGAGCGTGGTCCTTCCCCGATCGAGCTACATATAAAATAGCTGCAGCATGGCTCTACCACGTAAAAGTGGGATGCAAATTTTTGGTCGTTTTTACCTAAACTTTTTAAAGACCTATTGAGCATTAACCATCTTTGCTCATCAAGTCGTGCAGATAGGACGGATCATGTCATCATCATCATCATTACAGCCCTTCACAAGTCCACTGCTGAACATAGGCCTCCCCCAAAGAATGCCACAAAGTACGGTCCTGAGCCACTTGCATCCATCGACTTCCTGCATGTCTTACCAGGTCGTCACTCCATCTCGTGGGGGGACGCCCTACACTTCGTCTACCGGTACGAGGCCGCCACTCGAGAACCTTTCTTCCCCATCGGTTGTCGGTTCTTCGAGCTATATGGCCGGCCCACTGCCACTTCAGCTTACTAATGCGTTGGGCTATGTCGGTTACTCTGGTTCTACTGCGGATATCCTCATTCCTAAGTTTATCACGCAGAGAAACTCCGAGCATAGCCCTCTCCATAGCTCGCTGAGCGACCTTGAGCTTTCTCATCCGGCCAGCAGTGAAGGACCACGTCTCAGTTCCGTAAGTCATCACTGGCAACACGCACTGGTTGTACAATTTCGTTTTAAGGTTTTGAGGTATGTCTGACGAGAAGATGTGTCGTAGCTTCCCGATCATGTAAAAAACCGCAATCATTTTGTGCCTACGCTTCTCGCCTGCCTCAATTTTATTGGTTTGCTGTCGCCTTCAAACACCCATACAGAAAACTGTTGCTTATTTTCCGAAATGTAACTATATATCCATGTTTCATCCACTGTCACAATGTCATACACAACGTCATATCCGAACATCATAAGTTTAAGAAAATGTTTTTACACCAATCAACATGAGCCTGTTGTTGTACTGGAGTGAGTTCAACGACAACAAAGTTTTCTAACTTTTAAATGATTATGTAAATATTTTTGAATTTGACTCATACTAATACCCAAATGTTATTGAATCTCATCATAGGTGATGCCCCGGTTTACTTCAATTAGTAGTACACATATGTTCGATTGGTTTACACATTACAGTAGCTATATTTTCTTCAGTGATCGCACTTTTTCTTCTAATTTACCTTCACAAATTTCATTATTGAGAGAAGAGAAACACGACCAAGATTAAATTCTGCGTACCAACGCCTTACTGTACAATGAGGTGCCCCCTCCCAAAAGCATTTTAAAGATGAACTTTTAATATATATTTGTTTTATGAACAATTAACACGCTACTTCCCGCCAAATATTACTTTTATCAATAAAAGAGTTTATTGTGTTTTAAAATAATATAAAATGCGTTGCTCAACCAAGAAAAAAGATTTCTCGTAGAAAATATGTATTATCATATAAAAGTTTGTAAAGATACACTCATTTGGGCTAAATTGATTCTTTGTGGCGGTTGTTGCCTTGTTTGTACGCAACTGAGTAGCATTTGAAGATAAAGAAAAAGAAGAAAGAAAAGAAAAGATAGTTCCATGTCATTATTTATTTTACCATCATTTGTAAGCATCGCAACATTTAGATGCGATGTACCCAATGTGTCGTAGGAGACGGCAGAGGGAAGCAAACCAGGAGACGAGCAGCAGCGTGTTCTAAATAACAATTAGAAAATAAAGAACTGCGGCTGCCAACCCGACTGCCAAGCGTGGCAATTGTGATAAATATTCCTCTTATGAAATAATCTATGGTAAGTGTTCAGAAGTGGACTTTGATAGGCTGAAATGATGATAATGATGGTAATTTATTTTTAGACGCATATAATATATGATGGCATTATCACCATACATTAAACAATATAAAGAGGGTATGAAAGTAGGAGGTATCGATTTTGTTATACTTATTAAGTACGTTATATTATAATCTATCGATCCAACTCATCTCGCAAAAGCCGTAAAATGTTAAATAAGAAAAATGCTTACCAAATATAAGTGTTCATTGACTGATTGTGAAATAATAAGATTATTTCTAAGAAACAAAACCATTTCTTAAAATACGTTCAAACCTCATTACTTTTTACGCTCCTCTTTTACATAGTTTGCTGTGGTCAGAAATAGGTGTAAAAAATGTCCGTGATAGTTTGATGCCCTTAGCTTCGATATCGACAAAAAATTACAAACTCTCATAAGGTCATTGATATTAACTCGCGTACACGGATTAGACTTGTAAGAGAAAAAAATGTTAATAATATCATCATCAACATCTTCATCATCACCTTTATCATGATCATCATCATTAGCACCAAAAGTCCAATCGGGGTAAGATAATCCACTACCGCATATCATTCCGTGGGTGTCGTAATAGTACATCCATCACAGCCTATAATAGTTCACTGCTGAACATAGGCCTTCCAAATATATTATAACATAGGGCGGATTTTGACAAAGTTGCCCCGCTTGGCGACCGCAATTTTTTATTATTATTTTGCGTTGTTATTAGTAAAATGCTGCAGTTACTGTTTCGGTAATAGTCAACAGAGGGAAATAAAACAAGCAGAAGATTAGCAGCCGCGTCGTTTTTTGTATAGGTTAGGGTGGCAAACGAGCACACAGTCCAACTGATGGTTAGTGGTTGCTGTGACCCATAGACATCTTCATCAATGCTCAATAAAGAATCACAATGTAGATGCGTCGTCACCCGTGAGGAGTACGATGTAATGCCTCGTTTCCAGTATAAAGGGTCTCCGGGTCTCTACAACTCACCATACGAAACACAGCAGTGTTAGGCTTTTTTTTATAGGATAAGTATGACAAACGAGCACACAGTCCACCTGATGGTAAGTGGTTGCTGTGGCCCATAGACATCTACATTATCCTCGATTACGAATTAAAATGCAGATGCGTTGTCACCCGTGAGTAGGGTTACCATATCTCAGGATTTGTCCTGAGATTTCAGGATTTTTAGACTCTTCTCAGATTTGCGGCTGGATTTTGCAAATCTCATGAAATCTTAGAATTTTTAAAACTTTCAATATAATACAGCTTACATTTTAAAGATCTCTTTAATAAAAAGTTAAACAAACTAAAAATAATTTTCCTTTGGTAATAATTGCACAATTAAAATCAAAACTTATTTATCCAAGTAGGTACTTAAACAGTTTTATCATACTTAATATGTGAAGATACCTTTTTAAGTAAGGTTTTCTTCTTAAACTGTAAAAAAATCTCAGGATTTTTAAATGGAAATCAGGCCTCTTCACCGGACTTTTAATTTTTTCATCTGGTAACCCTACCCGTGAGGACTAAGATAGAATGCCTCGTTTCCAGTAAAAAGGGTATTCGATTCTCTACACTAACCATACGAAACACAGCAGCATTAAGCTGCTATTCTACGCTGATTTTCTGTGAGAGCGTGGTCCTTCCACCATTCGTGCTACAACTATACTACTAATACAGCTGCAACATGGCTCTACCATGTATAAACGTTGTCGTTAAGTAACTGCCGAAAAAACAAAACACTGCGGTTGCCAAGCAAGCCAAGCGTGACTAATATTACAAATTATGACGAAATCTATGGGAAAGGTAGATGCTGCTGCCAATCTCTTGTTACATTTCCTCATCTCCTACAACTAACCACGGGATAATTTAAGCAAGTGGATTCTTACACTGGCCCTTCCACGACGTGTTATCCTTATAAAAATATTTTCTAACCTTTTATTATAGAATAAGGGTGACAAACGAGTACACTGTCCACCTGATGGTAAGTGGATGCTGTGGCCCATAGAAATCTACAGTAATCCTCAATTAAGAATCAAAATTCAGATGCGTTGTCACCCCTGAGGACTGAGATGGAATGCCTCGTTCCCAGTAAAAACGGTTTCTGGTTCTCTACACTCACTGTACGAAACACAGCAGCATTAACCTGCTATTTTACGCTAGTATTCTGGGAGAGCGCGGTCCTACCCCATTCGTGCTACAACCATAATATAGCTGCAGCGTAGCTGGTAGGGCCTAGAAGTCCGTCTGAGTTGGTTTAGATATTTACGTTACCTGTTAGATATTTCTGCTACCTGATATCAAAGCTCGTACTACTATGATTCGGTTCAAGGGGAGCCAGTATAATCACATGCTGTGAGGCATTCTGTCTTAGTCATCAAATGTAATAAGCTAGCTGCAGATGTCCATAGACTGCAATAACCACTTACCACCAAGTGGACTATAGATTCGTCAACGGGCGGATATATGGGCTTTTTGGGCTGCAGCTCTGGGCCCTGTGGATGTAAAGGGCCCCCAGCTATTATAGACGGTACGGAAATATCATGAGTTTTATTAAAAAAAAAAATAAAAAAAAATTAAGATAGTTAACTTTCGAAGAGATACATCGGCATACATTAATAAAGAAAATAGTTTTTTGACAAAATAGTCATTACTTTGATTAATTATTAGGCCCCCAAGTAATATTAGCCCAGGGCCCTACTAATTCGTGCTCCGCCCTTGAGTTCGGCTGTCTCTTCTGTTTTATTAAAAATATAGGTAACTTAGTATTATTCAAAAAACTAGCTGTAACCGTCGACTTCGTCCGCGTGTAATTTATTACGATTAGATTTCATGAGATTTTTTGCGGGTAACCCTAATTCTTTTTCTAAAATAAAAGTAGCCTATGTTACTCCTTATAACATTAGCTATCTGTCAATGAAAGTCTCGTCAAAATCGGTTCGGAGATTAGTCGGAACAAACAGACGTACAGACAGACAGATAGACAGAAAGACAGACAAAAATTGAAAACATTGTGTTTTTGTTATAATTACCGTATGTACTTTCATATGCATTTAGTAAAAAGCTCTTAATTTGACATTACAAATAGACACTTCAATTTTATTTATTTGTATAGATAAAGTGTTGATAATAATGTCATCAACAGTGAAACCTTTGAAATTACCTGATTCAATTGATACAGTTTCCACTACCATTTAAGGAATTTCCTGAGTAGTCCATGTTTGATTCCATGAAGATAATTGGGTGTTCAATAAAAATGCCTATTATTTATATGTTACAGTCAAAATTCAGAACCGGTCAAAATCACTTTTGACTGCAAATATCAGGCAAACGTAGTTTTGACTAAGGACGTTGTTCAATACCCATTTTAACTGATTTTTGCAGTCAAAAGTAGTTTTGTAGAATGTTTGCCAAAACTACTTTTGACTTATACTTTTTAAATTTCTTAAGTTAAAAAGTTCAAATCTTTCAATATTTTTTTTATATCATTATAACTAACCTAACCTACTGTCACTGATATAGCAAGTTTTGACCGATAGTCTGAACTTTAAATCAGGCAAAACCACTTTCGACTAAGAACGTTGGTTCGCATTCAAAAGTGGTTTTGTACGGTTATGAATTTTCACTGTGACATATATAAGGATAATTAAAAAATTGGCGTTCTTTGACCAATTCGGGGCCGCGGGTTCGAATCCCGCACGGAACAAGTATTTGTATGGCCTACAAATAATTGTTCCGGGTCTGGATGTTTGTCCTTGTGCAATTTATGTTTGTAAACTGCCTCCACGACACAGGAGAAAATCCTAGTGTGGAGGTAACGTTTTTTTAAAAAACAGAACAGAATTCGTCTAATATAACACCTCAGGGGTGAATCACACATGACAAAATATAAAAGTAACTTACTTAAAATTACAGCCTACGCTTATATACGTAACCCTACAGCACGTAGCATTTAAAATTGCAATTAACAATTTCATTGATGCCGGCGGGGATCGAACCCGGGTGGTTCTTGTACTGTGAAATTTACGGCGAGCATTTAGCCCGTAAGCTACCACGACTCTTTATTATTAGATTAGACATTACTTACCACGCTGGAGAGGCGGTTGCATGAGCGTTTACGTTACCTTCCATTCATCCATCCATTACAGCCTATAAAAGTCCATTACTGAAATTACTGAACACAGACCTCTCCCAAAGATTCTGCCCTGGGTCCAAGAAACCGAACGGGATTCTTTTTTTTTATAGGGTAAGGGTGACAAACGAGCACACAGTCCACCTGATGGTAAGTGGTTGCTGTGGTCCATAGACATCTACATCTATCTTCGATTAAGAATCAAAATGCAGATGCGTTGTCACCCGTGAGGACTAGGATGGAACACCTCGTTTCCAGTAAAAAGGGTCTCCGGTTCTCTACATTCACCATACGAAACACAGCAGTGTTATGCTGCTATTTTACGCTGGTATTCTGTGAGAGCGTGGTCCTTCCCCGGTCGAGCCGACCCATTCGTGCTACAACTATACTATTAATATAGCTGCAGCATGGCTCTACCACCAACCAATTTAAAAAGAACTTATTTTTTTATGTCGGTTGAAAATGACATCAAAAAAATAAGGAGGTTCTTAATTCGACTCTATTTTCTTTTATGGCTGTTACCTCAGAACTTTATCCAGGTGAACCGATTTTGATGATTCTTCTTTTAATTGAAAGCTGTTCTCAAATGCATTTACATTTATATACATTTGATCTAGAACTGACCAGTAGTAGTTTTTGAGTTATCCTTAATAATGCGTATTTAATCGACTTCGACTACATTGTTGTACATGTTCTTATTTTATTTATATTGAAGTCAGTTGTACAAAAATTTTTATATTTACCATTTGTATAAATAATAATTTACAATGTAGTACAATTAAATATAAAACGTTTGGAAACAACATGATAGGGATTATCTTATTTTCCCAGGGATAAACCCTAAGTGATATACTGATAATAAATCATATAATTTCTTTTATATATACATAGTTCGGTTAACAATAATTAAGCTTTTCGATAGATAGGCATTGCGTATTTTCTGAGACTTTGTTGTAAAGGCATATTTATTGTCCCATGAATGAATTTTTTACTCTTCGGAGTCGAGTAACTGGTATTACTAGCTTGGTGCTTGTAAAAAGTATTTATAGAATCACTGTTTTAATATAACTATCTCTGCTTACGTGTACAATCGTAAAATTATCTTAAATATACTGATAAGCGAAGGATAATATATTTATTTAGGCTATTAGTTAGGTAAAAAATTTAAAATGATACACAGCACTCGGTAACGGTATTTGTTGAATTATGTCACTGGTCTTCGATTTCCGCTAGTATTTTAAAAACATGTTATAATATGCAAATAATGTCTTCGTTCATTTGCCCGGAGATCTGATAGCCCACTTTTATAATGACTGATATTTCTTTCCTGACAACAACAAGCAACACGCTATATACTACTTACAAATTGACAAGAAAAAGAGTGCTTTGATGACGCGACACCCAACTTCGTACTGTAAATGAAGTCATCATCTTTTCAAGTAACTTCAAAAAAGGAGGAGGTTATCAATTCGACTATATTTTTTTTGTATGTGCTACCTCAGAATTTCTCTAGCTGAATAGATTTTGATGATTTTTTTTATAGGATAGGGGTGACAAACGAGCACACAGTCCACCTGTGGTTGCTGTGGCCCATATACATCTACATCTATCTTCGATTAAGAACCAAAATGCAGATGCGTTGTCACCCGTGAGGACTAAGATGGACTGCCTCGTTTCCAGTAAAAAGGGTCTCCGGTTCTCTACACTCACCATACAAAACACAGCAGCGTTAAGCTGCTATTTTACGCTGGTATTCTGTGAGAGCGTGGTCCTTCCCCGGTCGAACCGACCCATTCGTGCTACAACCATAATATAGCTGCAGCATGGATCTACCACGTATAACTTTACTATCTTGATGACGTTTGATATTTTGATGATTTTATTTGAAAGCTGGTGCTTCTCATGTGGTCCCGGATAAATTTGATCAAGATCTAGCTAGTAGTTTTTGAGTTATCTTTAATAATGTGTGTTTATAACTTCGACTACATCGATGATGTTCTTATTTTATTGATAGTGATGTAGGTTGTACAAAATTTTTTATTTTACCACTTGTTACATTTCTACAACAGTATGTACTTGCCTTAAAAGCTTGACTTTAAGTATATTTAAAAAGTTGGCAACTAAGTTTTTTACTTTCATGATCCTAATATCCATACAACAAATTTTAAATAAGTGAACAAATTATCTTTGTAACCGAAATGCAGGTTTTTTTTTTAACTTATTATAAACCAGTGCTTGACCACAATCCCACCTGGTAGTTGGTAAGTGGTGATGCAGCCCTAAATGGTAAAGCGCACTGTCTTAGTGTAACAAAAGCCTATTCACTGTTGTCTTGAAGACGCCCAGATTGTATTCGGATGGAAAGATAGACGCCGGCAAATTATTCCACTCCTTTGCTGTACGCATTACAACAGACGAAGCAAACCGTTTGGTTCTAATGCGTGGTTCGCAAATATTATTTATTTTAGACGGAATTTTCACATATAGATACTCTATAATATTTTAATATATAGGCATCATAGTATTACCATTACATTACAGCCCATGATAAATCTACTGTTAAACATAGACCATAGACTGACTGCCTCATGAGACCTGTGATGTGACCTGTGACCTGTGACCTGTGACCTATGATGCCGCCACTAGACGGCACGTTATATTATAATGTTTAAATAAAACTTTTAAATCTAAAATCGCGTTTATTTTTCCCATTCATATAAACCTACAATTACAATTATACTACATAGCCTTAGAACCAAAAAATAAACACTTAAGTCAGATATTACGTTCTTTACTGTTTTTTTTTTCATATTGTTAAGTTGTCTCAGGATGAGCCAGGTCAATTTTAACTGGATGGACAAATTCGTCTACACAGAGTCAGTAACACAGGCGAACTTTAGTTCGTTTACAGTAACGAGGATCAATTGAGTCAGATACATAATGCACCTTGCTACTTTTACATATTTGTTGTCTCAGGATTGGCCGGATCAATTTTAACTGGATGCGCAAAATCGACTACACAGAGTCAGTGACACAGGTGACCTTTAGTCCGATTACGTTAACGAGGGTCAAGAATGGTCACTTTCCTAATTCAAAATATATATTTCAATTTCTTTGAAAGTGTTAATAGACAATTCTTGTGATTGATTCTAAGACTTTTTTAGTAATCATTAAAAAATATTTTTTCATCTTCTTCGTCAACCCGTAAGTCCACTGCTGTACACGGGCTACTATGGAAAAACGTTGTAAGTAGGATTACTGTAACTTTGGCATGCACACATTTTTCAGTACCAGAAGTCTAGTCTCTTTGATGCTGATCCCTGTTGCCCGCCTTAGTACATCTGATATAATCGAAATGGTTACCTCCATCAATATTAGGTCATGTGATCTTTCTAACATATCCCGCAGTCGCCTCTTATGGTTTGCACGGGGCTAAATACGAAGATGGATTCTATTACGCTGGCTATACGTGGCACAAATATTTTATATTCTAATTAAATTATACACCTGATCCCGGCACCAATGAAACTGTTGTATTTACAAGGGACTTTCTGCCGCTCCGTAGCAGTTTTTTGCTCCTTGAGCTGTGAATCTACTTTTTTAAATAAAACTAGTTTTTACGGATTTTATCTCGTATATTAACTTATTTTATATTTCCGACGTTTCGAGTACTTTACAGCACCCATGGTCACGTGGAGGACTGAGGTGATTGACGTCCCAATGTCATAGTTAACCACGGCTACCTCCAGATTAAAAATTATAAATTTTTGTTCCGATCTACGCAGTATGAACTTACATTATCTTGAATTCTTGCAGTTGTATGCTTCCGTTGGGATTTAATTTTATTAATTATAGGATCCCAAGCAGATGGTAGCACCCAGCCATCTTCTCTATTGAAATTAGGATGTTTTTTGATTTCAACAACCTCGCGAATCATCCTTGGGAGGAATCATTGTTCTTTATCAAAAATTTGTGGTTTTTCAAATCTAATGTAGTGACGGGGACGATCCTGTATGTGTTCACATACTGCAGACTTCCCTGAGCGTCGATTCTTCACATCAGCTATGTGTTCTTTAACGCGGGATTTTATTGATCTATAAGAAATCATTAGTGCATCTACTGTTATGTTCCATTTTGAATTATTTGTGTTGCCAGTTTAATTATAACTTAACAACGCGACTCGAAGTTAAATTAATGTGATAGAGCCATGCTGCAACCATAATGTAAGGTGTTGGCTCAACTGAAGGAGGACCACGCTCTCAATGAATACCAGCATAAAATAGGTTAACACTGCTGTGTATAGTGTAGTAAGCGTAGAAAACCAGAGACCATTTTAACTTGAAAACTAAATTTGTTTCTTAATATTGGCTAGATATAGGTGTCTGCAGGGTACAGAATCAGATGAATTGTGTACTCATTTGTTACCGTTTTTATATAGACCAAAGTTAGTTGCAGATGGCAGGCTTTTAACATCAGGTGAACTATTAGCTAGGTAGTCACTCTAATGTTATAAAATATTCAGCAAAGAAAGATACATGGGGGCGGGGAACAGGGCTATCCCTCACCTCAGAAATGAGGAGTGCGTTTACCTTTATACCTGGTAACATAGTTGTATGGTATTAACTATGCGATGATGAGCTACCATTCTTTAACATATCAGTAGATATAAATGCTTTCTAAATTCGTAACCCCTGTAAAGAATTCTCTACTTTTAAAGAATTGCTTACCAACCATCATAGCTGTGTTCCCGCTAAAAAAGGCAGTATAAAACGAGGCTGATGGGTTGTTTCGCGTGTACTCGCTTGCCCGCTCCCACAAGGTCAAGTGCGAGCGTCCGAGTCATTGCTCCTCTTGTGTTGCATAGTTGCGCCGGCGTTCGGACGCTGTTCTGACCACCGCTGTTCTGCGCTGACGGTGAGTCCATTTTCACAATTCAAACACATGTTACATAATAAAATTAGTATGCGGTAATCTTTATGATATTGAGCCAAAGTTTGGTGTTAAGTTTTTTAACGTGTTCATAACTGAAAATCACATTTTCATTTTTACGCAGAAAATGCTAATTTTACGTTTTTCTTTTGTTGAATAGAATAGAATAGAATGATTTTTTAATTCAATATTGATTATTAAATAATACTTATTGAAATTCCTTTTTTTATTTACCACTGATTCGGAAAATAACTCTGTCCTGGGAAGAACCAGCAAGAAACCCATCGGGACTTTTTTTTAAACATAATATTACACTTAACAAAAGTTTTGTTTGTACAAGTTTTAAATTAATTTTCATAGAACCAGCATGCTGGCGATTACCTTATTCCCAGGGGCTATTTTCATTCATGTATTCCTTGATATTATAATAACACTTTTTGTATAAATATTCTTTAATAAACCTTTTAAACTTGTTGACATACTTTGAACATGTTCTGGGTTTTAGTTGTAAAAGCGTATACACATAATCATAACATTGCGAGTGCTTAGCAGCAGCAAGCACCCATCCTTGGATATGATTGCTTTGGGAAAACACGTAAAATTAGTTGTATGCTATTTGTTTATTTATTATTTATTTATTTAAACTTCTTTACACAAAATGTGAACCACAAAATTACTTTTAACGCTTTAAGGCGTTCTCTACCAATCAATCTGTGTCAAATTCGTATCAATACAAGAAATCTAAAACGTACGTAATACATAGACTTAGAATATACCTACTGACGTATTATTTATTTTACTTTATTTCACACAAAACTCCTTAACATTGTCAATGTAAAAAGATATAATCTATAATATAAAAAAAGAATAAGGAAAAAGAAAAGGAATGAAAGAAAAGTAACGCAAACATCTTATTTTGCTCATTTGATTTTAGATTTGTAATTTTAAATATGCATTAATGTTTTTCAGTGTTTGATTTTGAATTTACCTTAACCCATTTATTTTTGTTTTCCATTCATAATTATTTGTTATTTTTTTTTAAATTTAATATGACCTCTTTGTCTCTTAATAGGAAATGTGCTTAACGACTTCTATACACCTCATATTGTGCACTATAAAATCTCAATATCGCCATTAAAATTGATTATAATCAGAAATTATAATTAAAATGAACTAGTTGAGTGTCGGAATTTACGAAAATTAAAGTCAATGCAACGAAACTAACGGGAACAGCCTGTATATTAATAATAATGTGAGATAAAATTTATTTAATTTAATAGCTCGGCTCTTTTGTCTGTACCTATCATACAACCGCTATGTGTCGCCATTTGTCATAAAACTTAAGCTTTATTGCAAAAAGTAGTTTGTAATTAGTCTTAGACTTACTAGAGTCAGGAGGAAAATATGCTAAATTATAAAATAACTAAAATTTAAACTATGGAATTTGATTTGATTTTCGAATTATTTTGGTTCGCCTTACCAGCGTCCTACTGCATTTACACACAACCATGACAACCAATAATATCGTTATAAAATAATCCCAAGTCGATAAAGAAAATCTTCAAAAAGTTTACGAAAATGCACCTTTTTTATACATTTCATTTATAAGGTGTTTATGTATATCAACTAACTGTACCCGGCATTCCTCTTTTTTGACATAAACCTTGTAATGCCTCCTTTTTAAACAAGGTAGAGCCATGCTGCAGCTGTATTAATTATATAGCTTAATGCTGCTGTGTTTCGTATGGTAAGCGTAGAGAACCGGATACCCATTTTACTGGAAAAGAGGCATTCCATCTTTGTCCTTACCGTTGACAACCCATCTGCATTTTGATTCGCAAACAGGGATAGATATAAAGCTACAGCAACCACTTACCATCGGGTGGACTGTGTGCTTGCTTGTCACCCTTATCCTATAAACAAAATTATCCTTATGATTAAAAATGTTAAAATCTAACAACTAACATCCACGTATTAAAATAAAGTGATGTGTCTTCTTATCTCTAGTTCCTCCTCTTGCCCTAGAGAGATACCATTATTTTAATACTCGGATCTTAATTAATTAATTTTTAACATCTTTAATATAGTGGATTTCCGTAAAGTAATGCCTTTTTTTATAGGATAAGGGTGACAAACGAGCACACAATCCACCTGATGGTAAGCGGTTGCTGCGGCCCATAGACATCTACATCTATCCTCTATTACAAATCAAAATGTAGATGCGTTGCCACCCGTGAGGACTAAGATGGAATGCCTCATTTCCAGTAAAAAGGGCCTCCGGCCACCTGCAGTCACCAAGCGAAACGCAGAGGTAAATCTCTACTTCACGCTGGTTTTCTGTGAGGTCGTGGTACCACCCCGGTTCGAGCCGGCCCATCCGTGCGACAGCAAAAGCTGCCGCGTGGCTCTACCACTGTTAAATGCTTGATTCTATTAATAACCCTATCATTGCAGAAGCAAAATAAGGCAGATGCACAGTGCACACTTTTTATTTTTATAGTCCGTAGGGTCTATAATTTATTTTGATTCTTATTTTTTACTTTACTTTAAGGTAACAAGTTTATTATGCCAAACGATGTAAAGATTCACAAGGTTCAATATTACACTGTTCCTTTTAGTGTCAATCATAATAACCTTTTTTTTTTAAATAATATGTATTTTTAATATACGACGTTTATTTTTTTATTTTATTACATTGTCTTCCGATCTGAACTAAGTTCAAAATTTCAAGTGACAAGTTCATCAGGGAAATGAGTTAAAAATCGTTTACTAAATTCGCCACGAACAGATACACACGAAAGCGAGTAAATAAGAATATACACGATACACAATACAAACCGTGTGTAGCTCTAGACTACAAAACATCTCCAAATGTCAATTATACCTAGACGTACTTCACGTTGCTAATTAATAACAGTAATAATAAGCCAACTAGATGAGAATAAAAAATAAATAACATATTATGTAACACAAAAATGAATAATACCATACATACTGCTACTAGTACTATCCAAACAGTTAGAGTTACAAAATGGCTCATTACAAATCATAAATTAATTTTAGGCTTTGCCTATTGACGAATATAATCTCTAGATAAATAAAGTCTTTTACCGTTGCTTCACTGTTGAACATAAGGCTCCTCCATAGATTGGGGGGGTTATTTGGCATAGTCGTCACGCTTGGCTAGCGTGTTGGCAACTTTTTATATTTTTGTTGTCATAAGGAAGACGTTGCTGTCCACCTCCTGATTTGTTTCTCTCTGTCACCTCTTACGACGGGATTACAACTTTACGACCCACGGGAGTGTATTTGGATATGGCTGGTAATGGGGTACGTCTTTTAAAATATGGTAGGTAGGTAAAACTTATTTTATTTAAGGCCTGTTGCCGATCCTACTTCACCTGCGCTTTATGGGTCAAAAGTAGGCGACGGGCATGCAATATAATAAAGCTAATAAATAATTAATATAATAAACCCAACGTATATCTATACATATAATAAAACTGTAAATAGCAGATGTCTGTACATTTTATATTTTTGTAATAAAAGTGATTGAGGGGTACTAAAAATAAGTAATTAAATACATTTCTACCATTTTTAGAATTTTCTGTCTGTCTGTCTGTCTGTCTGTCTGTCTGTTTGTTTGTTAACGTATCACGTATAAAGTACTAATTTATATCATAAGAATTGTTAAGGAAATTATAAAGTGTATCTTCGGGTTACATTTAGTCTTTATTTCATTAAAATCAGTTCATTCCATCAAAAGTTATGATAAATATTCTGAAGTATGGGTAGGGAAGTATAGGTACGAATTTGCTCAACGGTGGCTTTGTTTGAGTCATCAAGTGCATTTTAAACTAATATCATATCATAAATCATAGTTAAATTATGTAAAATAATGATATAATTATGTATATCTAAAACGCAGTAAACAAAAGTATTAAAGAACTTATTAAATATATTATACAAAAATATATTAACCTTATTAACTAAATCTGAAGCACAATAGTTAACCCATTTCTTCGATAGATGGTGGTGTGGCATAAATGTGATACAAAAAGGCAGGTTAAAATTTATTCCTGTAGTTGAGTTTCATATTTGCTTCTAACCTTTATATTAATGACACGCTGCCCTACTGCGTGTTGACAATCTCATTTATTTTTAATTTTTTTACCGCCGAGTACTCTATGTGGTAAATCAAATTTTAAGAGCTATTAACAATTTCATTTTTCGGCGAGGATCAAACTTTCTTTTTTGCTTACTATGCAGGCACTGATTTATAAGTTCTTTTATGTTTTTTATTGTATCAATCGTGTGAATTAATCTCTTATTTTTAGAATTGATGTTAACAGCGCCATCTCTCTTAAGTCTATACATATAATAAAAATGGTAATAACATGTTATGTCTGTTTCTGAATATTGTATAGTATATTAATTTGCGACTAAAATCATTATTGGGACTGTAAATCATTAAATAAGTACCTACATTTTTATAATTTTTAGAATTGAACTATCTGACGGTCTGTCTGTTTGTTTATGGACGCATGACGTTTTGAGTAAACATCTTTTTTTTTCAATGAAATCCTTAAGAAAATCATAAAGCGTATTATCAAGTTCATTTAATCTTTGTTTTATTGAAATTGGTTAATTCTATCGAAAGTCATGATTATTATTTTGAAATGTAGGTTCGAATTTGTTTAATGGCGCCACAAAATTCCAAAAATAGTAATAAAAAGATTCGTGTGTAAAAAAAACGTTCTATTATAATATATTTCGTATCGTTCTATTATAGTACTTAAAACACAGTAAAAATATGTTTTCCTTAAATTAAAAAAGGATGTTTTCTCACAAAGAACGTAATAGATGGCGTTGTACAAATTACAACCTTTTCTGAATTGCGGTGTTAAGATTTTTCGCAGGTGAATCGTATTGAGACTCACTGTAATAATTTATGTCCATGAGCCTGACGAAGCTGCAAGCCTGTAAGATATATATACAGAGGTATTGAAATATTTAATTATTCAACAACAAAACTCGACCAAAACTAAAAGTAGCAAAATTGCAATAAATGTCGTGATGGTGATATTGTTTTATAGCCAGAATCACTCTAATACCAAATAACTTTTTTTTCAGTTTTAAGTAAAGTAAAGTTGCAGCCTATTTACGTCCCACTGCTGGGTACAGGCCTCCTCTCATTTCTGAGAGGGTTTTAGGGCAAGGAAATGTCCACCGCGCTGCCCCAATACGTGTTGGCGAACTTCACATGTCATCGAAATATTATTTTTTATTTCTCAAACATGCAGGTTTCCTCACGATTTTTTCCTTCACCGCCGAGCACGTGGTAAATCAGCACTTAAAATTGCAATTAACAATTTCATTGGTGCCGGCGGGGATCGAACCCGGGTTGCTCGAGTACTGTGAAGCTTACAGCGAGCGCTAACCATCTGAGCTACCACGGCTCAGGCTTCAGTTTTAAGATAGGGATAATAACATCGATGTTGGCATCGCTAGCTCAACATCGATGTTCGATGTTTAGGCCACTCAAAACATCGATGTTGACCATTATCGATGGTTTTTGTATATGTGTAGATAGTTACACATTGTTTTAAAATTATGTGGGTATACACAGCAAGGAAAAAGTAACAATTAACTTGAATATCAATTTACGTAGAATAGTTATTATGCGACAACCGACATCGACACTATAAAATAAAGCGAATCAGTGACCATTGTGCCATTACAGGAGACACTTGACAATTAAGTTTGACTCACCATACTGACATTTTTTTAGATTAACGATGCGTTCAGAAATTCTGAATTATTCAAAATTTTTAATCTTCAGAGCAGATGCAAGATTTAGTTGATATTGATTTCGCGAGTTCGCATTGTTTGCAAGTTCCCAATTATCGATTATGGGTTCATTGACGTCGATGTTTCGATGTTTGATATATGTCAACATCGATGTTAAAACATCGAAGTTTTAATTTTTAACATCGATGATCATCTAACATCGCTATTTTAAGTGTGTTTCCCACTCAGCGTGTGTTATGCGACGATCGTAAATAAAGCGCAAGGTCAAACTTTACGCGTCAGTACTGATTGTTTTGCACATGGCCAGCTCTATATTGCTTTTTCTCGCGTTAGTAGTCCCCGTAACCTTTTTCTGTACGCCCCGGCTAAGTCTACTTCTATCGTCGTTTACACAGAAGCTCTATCATAAACGACTTAGAACTTTGAGAATATCGATTTATTTTGTTACCACTTATTCATAGAGTAATGATATAAATCGGTTAATATTCTCTTACCCTAAACGTCAAATTCTTTAAGTAAAACCTATATTCGCGAGCTACGCCGCGGGCACAGCTAGTAATATAATAAAGCTTTTAGATTCTTGCTGGGGCTCCCGCGTTACTGTAGTGCATCTGGTATGTATGTTGACGTCCACGAAGACAATTTTTTACACTTATTCGCAAAGTAACTGTCACTGATGCACAGGGTTCGTGGAAGCGCCAACTGCATTCTTAACGTACTCGTACTTAGCAAGAAACCCGAGTGTGCTCCTTTGAGGCACTGGGTACATGAACATGGTTAGCTCGGTCAGGCACCCCAGGTATATGAATTAATGTTTATTTAATTTATTACCTACGTTTGCTAACAAATATTTTAAGATTTTTCTCTGTATTTTTAACAAATGATGGTCTGCAATAAAGTATTTATTATTATTATGGGGTATCTATAAAGTTTTCTCATCTGGTCCGGCTGTTAGATACGTTTTGTTGGTGGTTTTGTTAAAATATAATTTAGTCAAGTAAAATAAACTCAAATAGTAAGTTACAGTGATATCGGTCAATATTATTTTATTATTATTATTTAATATAAATCTTATTTTAAATATTTACTTATAATACGAATATTTATGCATTCGATACATTAATTTTATTAATGATTTGAAATTTTAATATTATAGTTAACTTGAATCAGTAACCCTATGATCTGTTGGTCGAAACAAATAAAATAAAATTAATAAAAAACAGTATTAATAAACGGTTAAATTGAATGTTAACGTTCCACTTTTTGTTAATTTCCACGGCCGCATGCTGAGGTGTTTAAATTTTCAGTTATTAAGCCATCACTTCACCTGACCTCATCGCGTTTGAACTCACGACTTGCGCCAAATGCTTTTTTGTGTGCTCCCCTACAAAGAATGAACGGAACGTATTTACACAAGCAATTTCTCGTTTGTAATGGTGCTGACTTTTTTTTTCAAATAGATGTAATTTTCTTTAAACTTGCGTCCGGGTTTGTGTATCGACTGTTCGCTCGCGTTAATAGAGTTTTTTTAAGATGGACGGAATTGCGGACGTGATGCTGGGTAAACAAACAATGATGAGGCGAAATGTATGTCATCGGTGGTGTAGCGATGAAGAAATTACAATTTTGAAGGCGACATGGCTACTTGAGCGCTTAGTTTGATCGTAACACAGTATTTGTTTTTACGGAGAATTTAAAAAAAATGTTTTTTCGTTATTTGTTTTTGATAAGCCATATTTTAATATGTACATATATTTTTTTTAGAATAGGGTTGAAAAACGAGTACACAGTCCACCTTATGGTAAGTGGATGCTATGGCCTCAATTAAGGATCAAAATGCAGATGTGTTTTTTCCCCCTGAGGTTTGAGATAGAATGCCTCGTTTCCAGTAAAATGGGTCTCCTGTTCTCTACACTCACCATACGTAACGCAGCAGCATTAAACTGTTATTTTACGCTGGTATTCTTTGAGAGCGTGGTCCTACCCCGGTCGAGCCGATCCATTCGTGCTGCAACCACAATATAGCTGTAGCGTGGCTCTACCACGTAAATTTCAATGAAATTGAAATGTCTGTCTGTAATATCTAACTTGATATTATCTCCACTTATTATTTTATTCTTCAGGTTCAGGTTTCCTCACAATGTTTTCCTTGGTAAATGGGTACTTAAAATTACAAATTAACAATTTCATTGGTGCCGGCAAGGATCGAACACGAGTTGCTCGCGCACTGTACAATTAACGAAGAGCGTTTAGCCCCTGAGCTTTCCACGGCCTGTATTGTGTATCGTGTGTACATTAAAATAAAATTGAAATGTATGTATGAAACATCTATATAACTGCTTTTCTTAAACTGAAGAGGTTATTTGCAATCCATTACGAGGGCGGCACTGAAAATTTCGGGAATCAAGGAAGTGACACAACATTACTATTTAAAAATGTATTTATTGCTTTTCGAAGTATTCTCCGCGAAATTTGACACATTTTTCCATACGATGGAACCAATCATTGAAGCAACCATTCCATTCGGAAGTTGGGGTCTCCAAAATGGCAGTTTTGTAGGCGTCCACAGCTTCTTCAGGTGATGAAAATCTCTGTCCACGCAATTTATTGTTTATTTTAGGGAAAGTATAGAAATCATTAGGGCTTAGGTCGGGGCTGTACGGCAAATGGTCTAATAATTCTATGTTTTCTTGCTCTAAAAACTCTTTTGTTCTGTGTGCGGTGTGAGAACTCGCATTGTCGTGATGGAGGATGATGCGGCGGTTGCAGTTCTCTTTACGGAGTTCAGAAACGATCTGTGGCAAACAAATGCTAGTATACCATTCTGCATTAACCGTTCTTTGTCCCTCAAGAGGAATAGTCGTAACATGGCCGGTTTTGGAGACAAACGTGGCCACAATTTTTTTTGCAACACTCCGTGAACGAACAATTTTTGTTGGCTTTAACTCATTTTCGAACACCCAAACTCGTGACTGGTTTTATGTTTCGGGTTCGTACGCATATATCCAGGATTCGTCACCTGATACGATGTTGTATACAGCATTTGAGGATCCTGCGTGGAATCTTTCGAGAGTTCTGACGCACCAAGTAACGCGAGCCGCTTTTTGCTCTTCACAGAGCGAATGCGGTATCCATCGGGAAAACAACTTTTTTACACCTAATTGTTCATGCAATATTATTTGTATACGTAACACAGCAGCATTAAACTGCTATTTTACGCTGGTATTCTTTGAGAGCGTGGTCCTACCCCGGTCGAGCCGATCCATTCGTGCTGCAACCACAATATAGCTGTAGCGTGGCTCTACCACGTAAATTTCAATGAAATTGAAATGTCTGTCTGTAATATCTAACTTGATATTATCTCCACTTATTATTTTATTCTTCAGGTTCAGGTTTCCTCACAATGTTTTCCTTGGTAAATGGGTACTTAAAATTACAAATTAACAATTTCATTGGTGCCGGCAAAGATCAATCACGAGTTGCTCGCGTACTGTACAATTAACGAAGAGCGTTTAGCCCCTGAGCTTTCCACTGCCTGTATTGTGTATCGTGTGTACATAAAAATAAAATTGAAACGCATGTATGAAACATCTAAATAACTGCTTTTCTTGAACTGAAGAGGTTATTTGCAATCCATTATGACATTTTATTAACGATTTTTAAAATGTTTTATTCTTCGGGATGGTTGAATCGATTGTAATAATACTTGACGGACAGATAGAGTGTTACGCCAGGAGTGAGTTTTTCTTAAATGAAACAAATTTGTACGGATTTAATCGCGTTTAATTTAACTTTTTAATTCCCGAGATTTTGGGTGCTTTACACCGTGCACCCATGGTCACGGGGGGGGGGGGGGGGGCTGACTCTTACATATGACAAACAAAAAGATCTATAAAAACCAGCGTCAAAGAACATATAGCTATAGACTTGAAGCACTAACATTCCGGGAAGTCTGCAGTGTGTAAACATATTCAAGATCTTCCCCGCTATTACAATGATAGACCACAAATCATCGCAAAAGAACACCGATTCCTACCAAGGATGATTCGCGAGGATATTGAAATTAAATAACATCCTAATTTCAATACATACCTACAATACAGTACGCATCATGTGCCTTAAAGTTGAAATCACAGTTCGTGACGAACAATGTACTCACCTTATAAAATTTTAATTAATTTTTATATAATTAAACTTACGTAGAGATATAAGACGGAGAGTCATTCCAAATAGATCTAAAAATAAGAACCTTAGTGAGTCTAAATGGAGTCGATAATGCCTATACACCATTAAATCTATGTATCGCGTGCGAGACTCCAGTAATCATTATTTCTAAGTTCAACGTATTACGTTACACTTGTTATCTTGAGAATATTTACAAGCAGTAACTCTTAGAGGTAAAGAATGTGCTCGCGTATTATTTAGTTAAGATATTCGTAAAGGTATAAGAATAAAATAGCTTTGGTTACAACGTATTGGTCAATAGAAAACTGAGCGTTCTTTTTTAACCTATCAAGAGGTAGTTGTTAAACTTATCATGCTTTCAAGTTCCATGATTGATAAACTGACAGCGCCGGAAACCTTTTTTAAACTTTATTCATCTTTAACTTCACCGTCATAGTTATTGTCAACGATGTGTAGCGTTATATATATTTTAAATGTAAGATGTTAATGTCCTAAAATCCATTTGAGATCCTTGATTACCAAACAGTGTGCTTGTTTTTCTGAGTTATTTCATGTTCCATTAAAGAGCTTCTATATAAAATCTTTGACTAAAGGTCGGCAACGCGTTTACAATATCATTGGCGTTGCGAATGCTAATGGCCGCCGTTGGCCACTTACTATCACGTGAGCCGCACGTACTAGTACATTTGCCGCGTCTTTTATAAAAAAAAAATATGCAGGCCTATTTTTGATTCAGTAATAACATATTTAATAACCAAGTTGATTGAACTCGCGATGGCCATCATGCGTTAAATACCAGTTTTGAGAGGTTTGTTCCATTAGTTTAGCGGCGCCGTCGCTATGAATGAACTTTACACAACAGAACTGCCGCAAATTAAATAATGATTTATTGCTGTTGGATGAGTCATATTTTACTTATAGTTATAAAATATTGCTTGTAAGCAGTTTTTCTAGAATTCCGTTCTTACCTGACAGACCCACGCTGCAGCTATGCAGCATGAATGGGTAAACTCTACTGGGCAAGGACCACGATCTCACAGAATATTGACGAGGAACAGCAGAACAGTGTGTATTTGCTGTGTTTCGTCTACTGAGTATAAAGAACCAGATACCCTTTTCACTGGAAATGAGGCACAACATCTTAGTAATCACGAGTAACAATGCATTTGCTTTTAGATGACTATGGTCCACAGCATCCACATATATACTATCAGACAAATTGTGTGTTCGATTGCACCCTTATTATATAAAAAATTGCGATATTTCGGTATTCTTATATGGATTTTACATCTTTATCGGTGAAATTGGAAGTTATTTTTTTGAGATGTATCACGTGTATGTAATTTTTTTTATAGCCCGTAACTGCCCACTATCGCACAAGGGCATCTCCAATTATAGAAAATATTTGTCATAACCACCAAGCTTCGCACCTTTCATGCTGCTTCTCGTCGCCGCGCCGGTCTGAGTACCGCCTGAGTAACCTACCAAAGTCCACTGCTGGACAACGGCCTCTCTCATAGATCGCCTCATAAGTAGGATATTTGTCACATTTGCCACGCTTGGCACGCGGGTTGGGAGTGGCATCCAAGGTTTTTATTTTTATTTTTTAGTTATTATTTAAGACAGACGCTGCCCATCTCTTGGTTTGTTTCCCTCTGTCGTCTCTTACGACACCCACGGGACGATATGGGGTAGTGCATGTTCTTACATCGCTACTACAAGGTCAACGGCCACGGTCAATGTCACGGTCTGAGTAATTATCATCTGTTAATATATTAAAAGGTATACCGCCATCTATTCGAAACCCAGAGGTCTTTTCGTATTGTTTTTTCCTTTCGACGGTCTTTTTAACACTCTTTTATTATCTTGACCAATAATATACCTACATGTATGTTTGTATTTACGTATGTTTTCAAGTATACGTACGGGAGTCTGAATAATCTAAAGTTTTTCGGATATATTAAGAACCGATGATAATACAATAATGAATCCTATTACCTACTCGTAATTGCAGTCTTTTGACCTAGTAGCCGCACATAAACATCTACAATTATCAGGAATTAGGTTCAACATGTGTCAATAGATGTATCACCACTTGTAGGTTGCCAGAACGTCGTTCATCAATTATATGCAGTGGCGGATTATCCTAAAGGGAAACTAGGCACGTGCCTAGGGGTGCGAGATTGAAAGGGACGCGCGCGCAAGTTTTTAAAACGAAGAATGTGTATCGACGGCAGTCAGCAATTGCAATTGTGTGAAAAATTATATTCGCTCAACCATGGAAGATAAAAGATTAAATTCGTTAACGAAACTTAACATTGAAACAAACGTATTGCTATATCTTTAACCTATGTGTGACGATGTTATTGACAATTACGCAAAACAAAAACACATTTTTAACAAATGTGATTAGATAAATAATTGCTGCTTGGTACCAATTTTATATAAATTATTTTATTCATGGCGTTATTGTTTTATATATTAAATATTAAACGAACTTCCGAAAATTTGTGGAGGGATAGAATTTCCACATTCTATCCCTCTTGCTTTCTTCATCATCATCATCATTATTATAGCCCTTTACAAGTCCACTGCTGAACATAGGCCTCCCTCAAGGAATGCCACAAAGCACGGTCCCGAGCCAACTGCATCCATTGACTTACCAGGTCGACACTCCATCTAGTGGGGGGACGCCCTACACTTCGCCTGCCGGTACGAGGCTGCCACTCAAGAACCTTTCTTCCTCATCGGTTGTCGGTTCTTCGAGCTATATGGCCGGCAAATTGCCACTTCAGCTTACTAATTCTTTGGGCTATGTCGGTTACTCTGGTTCTACTGCGGATATCCTTATTTCTAAGTTTATCACGCATAGCAACGCCGAGCATAGCCCTCTCCATGCTCGCTGAGCGACCTTAAGCTTCCTCATACGACCAACAGTGAAGGATCACGTCTCAGATCCATAGGTCATCACTGGCAACACGCACTGGTTGTACAATCTAGTTTTGAGGTATGTCTGATGAGAAGATGTGTTGTAATCTCCCGAACGGTGCCCAGCCGAGTCATCGATTGACCTCTCGGTCGAAGTTGGACTTATCTAGTCGGATTATTTGTCACAGGTAAACATACTCGTCAACAACTTCGAGCTTAGTGCTCCCTTCACTCTTGCTTCATGCTTGTTGCTTTCTTCACTCTCATCAATTTTTTCATTCACAGACCTTATAGCAGTTTTTACCTCTTCTATCTCCCCATGTTTTCCTTTTTGATGATACATTATCTTTATAAGCACTATAACCTTTACAAAATGCTCAAAATTTCCTATTTAGACCGCTGTCAAAAAAGGCGTAGTGTTCAAATTTGATAACTAATACTGAAAAAAGAAAACATAGGGACACAGTGTATATCCTTCTTATTCAGTTTATAAAATATCTTTTAAATTTGTCTAATATTGGAAGAGTAAATGGTAGAGAGCCAAACCTCGAATTAAGCCTTTTTACTTAGGCTATTCAGTCAGATCTGCAGTTGTCCTTATCGGACATCGATTACTAATAAATATATAAAATACACAATCCCATACAAAAGTTCTCTAAAAACTGTCTTCAATTGTTTTGACGTAATTCTAGTTGAAATAAAAATACATTAATGTAAATACAACCTTAAATGAATTGACTAAAGTTGTATTGTCAAAGCTACGTACAAATTAAAAGCGCACCCAAATGTTCGAGTGGACGCTCATTCGGTAAGGACATTTGTTGTCACTGATTGTATATCTAGATTAGTCATCGATGTTATCGGACGTCAAACGTTCGCAGAGCGACAGGGACAGTTTCTTAAATACCTAATTTTACAAGTCTCTTAGTCCGCATTTTCTTTCAAGATGTACGTATATCCACGTACTTGAGTGGTTCTTACCGCCCAAAACATCGACCGACACGTGCTAAGCAGTCAGAGAAGGAGGTCCGCACTCCCCTACTCGGACAGCGGTTAGATAGCTCAAAAATCCTACAGAGGGGCCCTAATGATTGGTAACAAATCAATTCATAAACTATCATCGTCATCATCATTGCCTATTCCTTTTTATATAGCCGCGAGCCCTGAATCAGCAGCAGATGAAGGTGTAAAATCCAAAAAGGTTAACAGCACTAACATCACAGAATTCAGATATAAATACCACACGGAGCGTTGGCTGCTCTAACACCTTTCTCCTTCAGAGATTCACTTTTTTCCTTCCAAGGCCAAAATTAGAATATAGTTTAAATTGCAAAATAAGTAATTATAATCTATAATATATGGTCGCCAGAGCGCGCCAATGATGTGCTAGCTTAGAGCGCTGTCGACATTTAATCCGTCTCTCCACATAGGCAAAATTGGCCATTGAAAATAGTTATTGATGATAGTTGTCGGCCTAATGTAATTTTTGCTAGAACGCCCACCCAAGAAGAATATCCATAATAATTGAAACAAGTTATTTATATATATTTTATGATACTAAAAAAGTAAAATGATGAGAACTCCCTCGCATAACTTCACTACATAAAAGAAAAAAAAAACTGGTTTCAAACTGGACTTCAAGCCGCCGCGCCGGAAGCATTCTCCGTAATAATCGTACTATTTTTTTGCCCAACGTCTAATTAAGCCTACACAAAAGTTCGTTTACGTTTGCCTTACCGTTATTTCGATCGCTTTATAAAATTATAACATATCAAAACAAGCAATAACTTTATTATGATATTTTTATTTCTTTAAAAGAAAACCTTGTTCAATAATATAATGTAACGATAGAAAAAATAAATAACAACCTTGAGAAACTTCAAAATACTAAGCATTCAGTTCTTTGATTGCGCTTTGACCATATTTCCCAATTTTGCTCACGTCTCAAGTGATTACCTATCCGACTTCGCCGGAACATGCATATTCTTTCTATTCTGTACTGTGTATTATTTCACCCTTCTGCTCCTCCCAATCTAAAGGAGAAGTTTAATTTTGTAGGGCTTCGTGGGAACCTCTACGTTCTTGAAGAAAATTAATTTTAAGGGTACCAACTCACAGTACATCATTTTTTAATAAATCTTTAATTGTCCAGTCTATTAAACTCTGGAATACATATATGTGAATACATATATGCATATATGTGAAGCACAAACTATTGCAATCTTTAAGCGACTACTTAAAGAGCATTACTTGTCTGAATCGTTCGGCCACCGTTAGGATAAATTATATGATTATGTATTTATTGTATTTATTAGCTTTATATTATTATTTGTGGAATTTTGTAATTTATATATGTATTTTTAGGTACATATGTAAGTTTGTTTATATTATTTCATGTATTAGTTATTTAAGTATATGTTATTTTATTGCATGTATTGTCTATATATCGCATGTATTGATATTATATTATGTATATTTATATTGCAACACCTACCTAGTATTCATTGTTTTATGCCTTTACACCTTTAGCTGCCTGGAAGAGATCGCTATGTTGCGATAAAGCCGCCAAATTGTACATATAATCTGCCTTTTTGTTATATTATTTGTATATTTGTTTGCGGTGTACAATACATTACACTCATTCATTCATAACAATATCAACTCAGTATCATTGTTTGAATAAAAAATTAAAAAAGAAGAAAAACGTAAGAACATACTCGTATTTATTCATGGCTGAAACTTACTTTTACAAAACAAAACTAAATCATCATCATCATCATCATCATTACAGCCCTTCACAAGTCCACTGCTGAACATAGGCCTCCCCCAAAGAATGCCACAAAGCACGGTCCTGAGCCACCTGCATCCATCGACTTCCTGCATGTCTTACCAGGTCGTCACTCCATCTCGTGGGGGGACGCCCTACACTTCGCCTACCGGTACGAGGCTGCCACTCGAGAACCTTTCTTCCCCATCGGTTGTCGGTTCTTCGAGCTATATGGCCGGCCCACTGCCACTTCAGCTTACTAATCCGTTGGGCTATGTCGGTTACTCTGGTTCTACTGCGGATATCCTCATTCCTAAGTTTATCACGCAGAGAAACTCCGAGCATAGCCCTCTCCATAGCTCGCTGAGCGACCTTGAGCTTCCTCATACGGCCAGCAGTGAAGGACCACGTCTCAGTTCCATAAGTCATCACTGGCAACACGCACTGGTTGTACAATTTCGTTTTCAGGTTTTGAGGTATGTCTGACGAGAAGATGTGTCGTAGCTAAATATAAAGAATAAAATATATTAAAATTAATGGATTGCAGCAAAAACAGGCCACCGACTCAGCATAATGCTAAATACATACAGTAACAAGGTTACCGCAGCGCTGATATTTTATCGGAACCTGTTATTATCTATTTTATAACTATAATCAATAAGTAAATAAGTAATGTTAACATTAAATTTAATAGTTATTAGTATTATATAATCATATGTACATTAAACTAGCTAAAACTCTATCGTACGTTCCTGTACTCTGTTACTCTGTGATGCTAAGTCTATATCAATATTAGTCTATAACACAAAGAAAAGTCAATGTTCTCAGTCTTAAAAAAAATTTTGGTTTGTTTTTCTTGTAAAACAATAATAAATTACATAATTAATTCTTACAATGCAACAGTTTAACAGTTAACCTTTTAAAATGTTTTTGTTTTAAATTAATAACTCTTAACTATTAAAACGACCTGGTAAGACATGCAGGAAGTCGATGGATGCAGGTGGCTCAGGACCGTGCTTTGTGGCATTCCTTGGGGGAGGCCTATGTTCAGCAGTGGCCTTGTGAAGGGTTGTAATGATGATGATGATGATGATGATGAACTATTTAAATTATAAATTCTAGAGTATAATATTCGCAATTGTGCTGCGCGCAGGGACAACATAACTTAAATTTTTGTTAACACTCGTGCCTGATATGTCTTTTCATAATGCAATACGCTGATGCGAGATTTCGAGTGCTTTGTAGCACCTAACATTTAGTGACGTTACCTGAGTTACTTACATAATAATTATAATCAAGTACTGGCTTTTTAATTAATAAGCAAAGGACTTGACCGTATGGTGGCAGTGTGAGAATATAAACTACTACACCCATATCGTCTCGTGGGTGTGGTAAGAGGCCACAGAAGGAAACAGAAATAGGAGATGGGCTGCGGCATCTACTGCGTTATGTCTCCTACCAACCATAAGAATTGTGGAAAATATCCCTCCTATGAAGCAATGTTATTTTAGGCATCCCTCTCTTGGTGGATATTTGTATATAATGTTCAGCAGTGGACTATTGATATAAAGGTATATAGGTTTTCTCACCACACCTGAAATTTTCTTGCCCGGGGTTCCCGGAAGACTAAGGCTGGCTCTGGGTGCTGTTGGTGGTGATTTGGTGTTGATGGGCCGCGGTAAGTACTTATCAATTACCACATTAGTGATCGACGCACCAACTTCTGATTTTTTTTAAAACTGGCTTTACGGCTCTGGGTTCTAGCCCTTCTGAGCCTACCAACTTCTGAATAAAGATGGGCGCACAGACTAATACGATGTTTACGCATGATGGCCGTTTTAAAGATAAGTATGTTTGAACGTAATCGTCAAACGTGAAAGCGGCACTTTTGAACGTAAGCAATCTATACATCTATACAAATAAATAAAATTGAAGTGTCTGTTTGTAATGTCAAAATAACAGCTTTTTACTAAATGCATATGAAAGTACATACTGTACTTATAACAAAAACACAATTTTTATAATTTTTGTCTGTCTGTCTATTTGTTCCGGTTAATCTCCGAAACGGCTGAATCGATTTTGACCGGACTTTCACGTGCAGATAGCTAATGTTATAAGGAGTAACTTAGGCTACTTTTATTTTAGAAAAAAATTTAGGGTTCCGCGCAAAAAGAAATTAAAATCAAATTACACGCGGGCGAAATCGCGCGGTACAGTTAGTTTTTAATAAATAGTATAGTGAAGTAAACTAACAGACTAACGTTTTTAAATGTAGTAAATTCAAGTCACTAAGCTAACAGCAAATAATGTTTTTATTAACGTAATTTTTTACCAGTCACTTTTTATTATTATAAAAAAATTATAAGCTATTAAGCAAATAAGCAGTTATTATAAGTTACTTACGAAAAAAATTAAGCACATGAATTAGTGATCCATTTGAATCCGTTATTCTTATCTCTACTTCTGAATATAAAAATGCAATACAACGCAAACAGACTCAGTCTCCTTAACGGAGCAGTTTCCAACATAATATTTCCGCTACAATAATGGAAGTAATAAGTCCATTTTTATTAGAGAAATATAATTTATGTTATTGTTGGTCATATTTTCTCATAGAATATGGGTGAGAAACGAGCGCACATTCCACTTTATGGTAAGTGAATGATGTGGTTCATAGACATCTACATCAAACAATCACTGAGAACTAAGATACAATGCCTCAAGTAAAAAAGGTCTCCGGTTCTCTACACTCACATCATAAGAAAAACAGCAAAGCGGCTATTTTATGCTGGTATTCTGTGAGAGCGTGGTCCTTGCCTGGTCGAACTGGCCTATTCGTGCAACCACACAACCATATTATATGTAGCCGCAGCGTGGCTCTACTTGTAACTTATAATGACGTCAATTATTTGAAGGTAAATGCTATTGATGACCTACCTGGATTGATTCTGCTTGCTATCATAACTTTTTTTAATATACTGATCGATGTAACTTGAGATGGGTAACATCAACTGGATACCAACGGAAAATAATAAAAAAATATTTCACGTGCTAGAGCCATGCTGCAGCTATATTAGTAGTATAGTTGTAGCACGAATAGGTCGGCTCTACCGGGAAAGGACCACGCTCTTACAGAATACCAGCGTAAAGTAGCAGCTTTACGCTGCTGTGTATCGTATGGTGTAGAGAACCGGAGACCCTTTTTACCGGAAATGAGCCATTCCATCTTAGTCCTCACGGGTGACAACGCATCTGCATTTTGATTTGTGATCGAAGATAGATGTAGATGTCTATGGGCCACAGCAAGCACTTACCATCAGGTGGACCGTGTGCTCGTTTGTCACCCTTATCCTATAAAATAATAAAAACCTGCAGGTGCCGACCCTACTGTGATGCAGCTATAACAAATACCCTCCTATGAGGCAATCCATGACCATGTAGTGTAAGAATATCACTACCCCATATCATCCTGTAAATGTTGTAAAAGACGTTAGAGGGAAACAAACCATAAGATTGACAGCAGCGTCTTCCTAATAACAACAAGAAAGTAAATAACCGACCAAGTGCGAGTCGGACTGGCGCATAAAGGGTTCCGTACCATCGTTATATACGTATGACTGCCTCGTTGGTCTAGTGGCTGTAGTAGTGCGACTGCTGATCATGAGATCCCGGATTCGAATCCCGAGTCGGGCTAAAAAATCACTTATTTAGCTTTTCCATCAAGAATTTCTCAGTAGCTGCCCAGAGTCAGGAAGTTGGCGGTGTCTCGCCCCCGTGCCTCGGAAAGCACGTAAAGCCGTTGGTCCTGCGCCTGATCTCTCTCCGGTGGTGTCGGTTTACCGTCCCATCGGACTATGAGAGTGAGGGAATAGAGAGTGCAACTGTGCTTGCGAATACACTTGGGCACTATAATCCTGTCCTGCGCAGATGGCTAGCCTTCGTTGAGGCTGGCCGCCGTGACCGAAATTTGGTCTGGAGGACATTATTAATATACATTTCTAATAGGTTTCTAGTTATTATAGCGGCAACAGAAATACACACTTTTTACTGGAAAAGAGACATTCCATCTTCGTCCTCACGGGTGACAACGCATCTGCATTTTGATTCGCAAACGAGGATAAGTGTAGATGTCTATGGGCCACAGCAACCACTTAACATCGGGTGGACTGTGTGCTCGTTTGTCACCCTATCCTATAAAAAAACACATTCTGTGAAAATTTCAACTGACTACCTATTACGGATCATGATCCGTAATAGGTAGACAGTTGAAGTCAAATCTCATGAGATTTGAGATACAGCCCAATTTTCAACTGTCTACATATTACGGATAATGAGATTTGAGATACAGCCCGATAATAGGGCCCTAAACACTGCGGTTGCAACCCCGCCTACCAAGCATTGCAATTATAGCAAATGATGCAATCTATTGTGGAGGCCTACGTTCAGCAGTGGAGTTCGATAGGCTGTAATAAATGCATGAGGCAATCCATGGTGAGGGGTGGAGGGGGGGAGGGTTCTATTTTTATCAGAGGACTTTTAATAGACTGTATAAATTAATGAATAATAATCAATAACGGGCTTTCTCGAGAACGCGCCTACTGGTGTGTGAAGTGTGGTTGTCTGAATGTGGAGCTCTTGTTACTAATACGCCCGTGTGTTTATTTTCGGCATATTCTAATGCATATACCGTTATTTACGTATTGCTGGTTGTTGTTACCTTGTTCGTTAGTTTGTAAAGAACACGGCTTTTAGGTAAAGTTTATATTAGTAGAAAAAGTATGTTCATTAGCAATTTATGTATCCCAAGCGCCTCCATTTATTTATTTTTATTTATCTTCACGCACAATCCCTGACGGGGTAGCCAGAGAGAACAGATCGCCAAGTGTCACGATCCTTACAAACCTCTTTCGCTTCTTTCAGATTCATTATCTTCTTCATGCATGCACGTCTAGGTATCCGAGTACTCTTGACCCTACCCTCTTCGAGCAATTTGCTCACATGGTCTTCGAAAGTTAGTCTCGGTCTACCTCGACACCTTTTAATATTAACTTTCGCGCTATATATTTTCTTCATCATTCACCGAAGCACGCCCTTATCAATTTTTGTGATAAGGTCATCTTTCAAACCTGCCATATTGCGAATCTCTTCGTTTCGCTTTCGGTCGGCCATGGTATCGCCGCACATTTTACGAAGAGATCGCA
The DNA here is from genome assembly GCA_963668995.1 of Parnassius mnemosyne. NCBI lineage: Eukaryota > Metazoa > Arthropoda > Insecta > Lepidoptera > Papilionidae > Parnassius > Parnassius mnemosyne. The sequence continues at coordinate 42,793,054 of CAVLGL010000115.1, read as the reverse complement.
TCTCCACTGCATTCAACTTACTTTTATGCTTCTTCTGGCATACCTAGGTTTCGCTGCCATATAACAAAGTCGGTACCAACACTGCGTTATGTATTGCAAGGCGTGCACTCTTCGCTACGCCTTGCCTTTTGACTAACGCAGTCAGGGCACCATTGACTTTGTTCCCGGCAGCGACACGCCTGTCCACATCTAAATCACATCTTCCATCCCGGCTAAAAGCACTCCCCAAGTATACAATTTCATTTACCTGTTCAGACATTCCTGATTTACCCATATTTCACACTTCGTTCTCTCTTCGTCCCTTTCAAATACCAGAACCTTAGTTTTATTAGCATTCAAACGGAGACCTTTAATTTCACATTCCTCTTTCATACACGTGACTAATGCCTGCAGTTCTGCCTCTGATGGTGCAATAAGCACTGCATCATCAGCATACAGCAGACAATTTACTTTTATGTCACCCAATTTCACACCCAAACAGCTATCTTTCAGCTTCTGTAAACAGCTGTCGAGATACAGTATGAACAGCCAGGAAGACATGACACAACTCTGCTTTACGCCTGTTTGGACGTTAAACATGGGTGACAGGTCATGTCCTACCCGCACACAGGCTTTACAGTCACAGTAAAGAGACTGTACAGCCCTTAGCAATCGACCATCCACACCATACCCCGGCAACAGTTCCCACATTTTCTTCCTTACAACCTTATCAAATGCTTTCTCAAGATCCACAAAAGCACAGAAAATCTTCTGGTTAACAGCCAGAAGCTTTTCCGTGATCATGCGGAGAGAAAACATTTGATCCGTGCATCCTCTTCCAGGTCTAAATCCGCATTGTGCCTCCCATAAAAATCTTTCCGATTTCTCTTGCATCCTACGTGTCAAAACCTTCGAGTAAACTTTACTTGCTAAACTGGTCAAGCTGATCGCCCGATAGGACCCGCAGTCAAAATGTGAACCTTTACCTTTATATAAAGGCACAATGACTGCGGATCGCCAATCATCCGGGACATCCCCCGTCCGCCAGCACAAATTGCACAGCAGATGAAAGCTGTCCCAGACACGAGGCCTACCATACTTGACCATTTCAGCAGTAACTCTGTCTAGTCCCGCAGCTTTACCACATTTCAAACTTCGAATCGCACGTTCAATCTCTTTCATACTGATGACCTCAGTGTCATCGAGGTCCGGGTCTGGCGTACCAGTCACGGCGTCATCCCCGGATCCCTCACTAAGATCATCACACGCATACATTTCTCTATAAAATTCGCTCCATCGCTGCATGACGTCCGATTTTTCTGAGAGGACGTCATTAGTTCTCGAAAGCACTTTGTTCATTCTCAAGGCCGTCGCACCACTTCGGGTCCTTCCAACCTCTTTCCAGAAGAGTTTGGAGTTCTCCTTAAAGATGTGCGACAACCTTTCGTCTGCTTCCATTCTACACCTTTCACGCACTTCCTCAATCAGTGCTTTCGTGTGAACTTTCTGCAGCCTATATCTTTCTTTCATCTTCTGTCTCATATCCTTATCATTACTAGAGGCCAAGTAGTCTAACCATGCTTTCTTCTTCTTCTTTACAGCTTCTTTCACTTCATCATTCCACCATGCATCTCTTCTTTTACTACAAGCGCCTCCATGATACAGGAAAACACCTAGTGTGGGGGTGGATAACAAATTTTAATGTTGAAACAACGAGTAGTATTTTATATTTAGTAGATAAATTCAGTAATGACGCTTCAAAACAACAATCCTTACCCAATTATGTAATCTGAACACGTGCATGTGTGTGTAATTATTGGATGAACAATCTTACGAAACACTGCCTAGTTATTATATTAACAGAGTTATGTAAATCTACGTTCCTGAGTGTAGATGTGTAATAAAAGTTCTGTTATTCCGCGTTGAACTTTGAAGTTATAGATGCATATCCATTTGATTCGACACTTTAAAACTAGTTACGCTGGAACAATATAACGGTTGCGGCAATTTGATGGCAAAGCTCACAGTTCCCACGTGTAGAAGCCCGCCTATCAAATGACGTATGCCCATACGCTAGGACAATGCAGTGACACTATAGTCAAGTGAAAGTCAAAATATTTTTATTCAAAACTGGTATTAACGAAGCACATTTAAGTCAAGAATACTGCAGTTTTATACGTTGTTACAAATACAAAAAAAAATAACGAAATTATTACCTTAAAAACAAAGCTTACATTGGATTGGAGCAACGAAAAAGCTACTGACTTAACATGTTACAGCAGCGGAGTTACTGCAGCGTTGACATTCTGACGGAGTCACTTAAGGCGAATTGCGAGCAATCGTTGGTAGCAATTATTATTTACCCTAATCACTGATGTAAAGTTCACATCAGCTAACAGAAATACACACTTTTTACTGGAAAAGAGACATTCCATCTTAGACCTCGCGGGTGACAACGCATCTGCATATTGATTCGCAAACGAGGATAAATGTAGATGTCTATGGGCCACAGCAACCACTTACCATCTGGTGTACTGTGTGCTCGTTTACTCAGCTTAATAATTATAATTACTGCGGAAAATTTTGTTAGAAGAAGCATCAGCATTTCGATTCCTTATCGAAGATATTTTTTAGATTTTTATGGGCGTATCCACTTACCATTAAGTGGACTGTTTACCTTTTTTATTTTCTCATTTGTCTCCCTTATTCTATGCAATTTTTTTTTAAACGGACTAAAAATTAAATAAATTATTTTTGTTTTTTAATATTCTTACAATGTTCGTTTCTGTTCAGAATTTCAAGTATCTAGCTTATCGAGAAGATAGTTTAAAACCGATTACTGAATTCGACCCGAACAGACATAGGTACACGAAAGCGAGTTAATAAAAAAAGCAAGCAAGAAAGTGATGACTAGAATAATTTTCACTAAGCAATAGCAAATAATTAACTGCTAATAAAAGTTGAAGTTGGTAAAAATTAGCTTGCGTACATCCGTTCGTACATCAGCTGAAGATGCCCCGTGTAGAGGCGAAACACGTGTCGTATTGTCGTCAGTAGTATGTCTTTCCTAGTGTAGTGGTGTTGAGAGTAGTGGTGATGGTGACGGGGATAGTGCACGCAATTGAGGGAGGGCGGGAGGTGTTCTTCAAACCGGGTAAGACACATCATTTTATTTTATCGTGCGGATGTACGTAAGGGAATTTTTACCAACTTTAATATAATGGATTTCCGCAAAGTAACGCCTGATTCTATTAATGACCAATAAAAGATGCTAAAAGGAACAAGTGGTAAATTTAAAATTTTGTACAAACGACTTCAATATGAGCATAATGCATTGTTGATTTTTTTAAAACCCCTCAACCGATTTAGATGGGACTATCTGGAAGGTATACTCTTTGAACAAAAAAATAATTTTCCAAATCGGTTCAGGCGTCTTTGAGTAATCGGTGAACATAAATTAAAAAAAAGATTCCGACGAATTGTGAACCTCCTCCTTTTTTGAAGTCTTTTGATAAAATCATTTCACATTCTGAAATCGGTGCTAAGACATAGATTATGTATAGAAGTATTAAAATTATTTAATTAAAAATTATTTTTTACCTATTGAGTGAACTAAGGAATATCACAATCTCAATATCATCTTTTTTTATAGAATAAGGGTGACAAACGAGCACACAGTCCACCTGATGTGTAGGTAAGTGGATGCTGTGACCCTACTGTGGCATCTACATCTATCCTCAATAAAGAATCAAACTGCAGATGCATTGTCACCCGTGAGGACAAAGATGGAATGCCTCTTTTCCAGTAAAAATGGTCGCCGATTCTCTACACTCATCATACGAAACACAGCAGTGTTAAGCTGCTATTTTACCCTGGTATTCTGTGAGAGCATGGTCCTTCCCCGGTCGCGCCGACCCATTCGTGTTACAAATATACTACTAATATAGCTTCAGCATGGCTCTACCACGTATAAAAATAGTTTCATTAAAAACTTTATATTTGCCACCCTTAGGGGTAGAAATTATCTCCAAAATTGTGTATGGAACCACCTTTAAAGTATAACATGATTACTAAACAAGTACCATCAAAATGGTTCACAATTGACGAAGATATTGCGTAACATAAATAAAAAACAACTTACAATCGAATTTTTTTTTTGTTGTGTGAATAAAAAATTTTTTATTAAAACCAACTTCTCAATTAAATGACATTGTGTAACAAAACAACTTTACCTCAAAAAAAAAATAATACTAGACTAAAACTATTACTAAATTAAAATAACTAAAACTAAACCTTAAAAATATAATAAAATAACTAATTAAATAAGAGGCCTGGGCCTCTTGGCAGGGTGCCCATCACGCAGGCAGCATTCCCGCGTTGAACTGCGATTGCAATTCTTTGCGCGAGAAAGCCGCCGGCGCGAGGGTCGCCTGTTGCCTCCCTCAACCTTTTGCTGAGCTCCCTGTGGAGTTCCAGCGCACCTTTGCCCCAGGGACCTAGTGTCTCGACGCCGAAAGCAAAAAACTGATATTGGGCGCCGAGAAAGCTGTATTTAGAGACCTTGAGGCGTTCCCGGGCGTCCGCCGCCGCCCCCGCACGTTTGGTAGTTGCTGGTAGATAGGACGCCGCCAGGGTGTCTGTACAGGTGGCGTCCCACACCAGCGCACGGCCCGACTTCCAGGGTATGATGATTCCGTCAGGGCGCTTGCCATCGCTCCGCACAATCTGGGGCTCCAGAGCGGCGGGAACGTTGGCACTGACGAGCGCCCTTCTGAGAATGTCGTTGAGAGCAGCGTGGCGGGACAGGCGGCCGGCGCCCGAGGTGCAGGAGAGGCCATGGTGGCCGAGTCGGTCTACTGGAGCCCCACAAGAAACACAGTTGTGACCTGTGCAGATCCCAGCTCCCAGCCGGAGACCGACGGCTATGCGTAGAGTGTCCGGGTTGATAAAAGTCCCAGTGTTGGGCGAGGGATATGCCTGGAGCCAGTAACCAGATTCTGGCTTGGACACAGCTAACAGCCTGGCCCGGCCCCTGCCAGTTGAAGGCTCTATTAAAGTTTGTAAGGTGGCGACGGACGCTATTGTATCCCAGGCCCTTTGTTTATGTGGTTTGGATGGTAGATTTGGACTCGGTCCAGCTAGCCAAGCATTCGTGGCCTCGTCCAAACATGCAATCTTGCAGTTAATGCCCGCTGGGGCTTTTAATATTCTACCTGCGAGATCTAGCGTGCTGTGGATTGAAGACAGGAATGCAGGCAAAGCCACACTTAAAATTTTGCGTGTTCCCAGGCCGCCGTTCCTTATTGGTAAAGCGGCTTGGGTCCAAGCCTGTTCGCTCAAGTGAATGTTCAGGATGTTTTCAATTTTGGATTTCATTAGAGTGTCAATAGGTGTGATCAAATGGGGGAATTTCCAAATGGGGCAACAGCGAAGCATGTAAGTGAATTTAGGGACGAACAGACAGAATTTTAAAATAAATAAAGCAGAGTGGCTACTAATTTTGAGAAGGCGGTCCGAATACTTGCTGAAGTTTGTTGTTGATTTATTTAAGAGAAGAGGAATGGCCTCCTCAAAGATGGGGGAGCCGAGGAGGTGCAGACTGTCCTTCGTTACTATTTTAATGTTAAGAGCAATGTTGTTAAAATTTTGAGCGATCTGGGAAGCGGTTAGTGGATTTACTTTGTCCGAAATATATAATTCAGATTTGTCATAATTTAATTCTAAACCAATGCGATTGAAATGCTGTTTAACATGCACCAAATCAGCTAGGACTGTCTGTGCGTCTCCGGCCAAGGTCCCATCGTCGAGGTACCAAATATTTAATTTTGAATTTAGGGAGTGGATTATCGGATTTATTGCCAAACTAAATATTGCTGGACCGAGGGGATCACCCTGCTGACAGCCTACGGCAGAAATAATCTCATTGGATTTATGAACTAGTTTTGAGGGGCAGTGGTAGCACTGGAGAAGGAAGTTATAAATTTCCGGGACATGTATTTTAATTTCTTTTAGCAGAGTGTCCCTATTGACCGAATTAAATGCGTTTTTTAAGTCTAATTTTAGAAGAACCTCGCATGAATCACTTTTAAGGAAGGTACGTACAGCGTGGACTGCTGCCTCGCAACCTCCACGCGTTCCAAATCCGACTTGTACTGGTTCAAAGAGGGCCTGTAATTTTGTTCTAGTGAGCCGGACGCAGATCTTGGCTGCTAAACGTCGGAATGTAGAACCTACTGCGATGGGGCGCACGCCACCATCCTTTTTTGTCAAGGCAATAAGATTTGCTCCATATATCAGCGGCGTCACATCCGGGCAAACATCTCCCATAAGCATGAGATTGACCAGTTTTGTGAGGCTTGTGGTCAACTGTTCACCAGCTACACCAGAGCCGTAGCTGGTAAGGTCAATCAGATGCTGTGGGGATATGCCGTCAAGACCAGACGCCGATCCTTTTGGAAACGAGGCGAGGGCCGTTAGAACGTCTCTAACCGTGGCGTGGAGGCAGCCTGGGGGGTCAGATGGAGGGTCTACAAAAATCGGGGTGGAAGGGCCTGGGGGGTGTTTGGACTGTAATGCGGCTTTGGTCTCCGGCGTGTCGGGTGCTAAGGTGTCGTTTGAGAACAAAAGGCGTGTTGCTCCTTTGAGATCACCGTCGTGTATTTTATCCTCGACCTTCCCAAACAAGTCATACTTCTTTCTGTGGGTTCCAGACGAGGGATCGCAAATAGGTATAGACGGATTTAAAGTGTTGTTTTTTATTTTTTGCGTTAGGGAAATATTACTGTTGGATTCATCTGAGACATGGAGAATTTTAAACGAAAAGGTAAGGAGGTCATGCCAAGAATTACTATTGTTGTTTCTAACGCAATTATTTATTTCGGCCGCTAATGCCTCTGAAACTGTCGACCGGGCACCGCGTGGAATACGTTTTATAATGGGAGTTGACTGCTTGAGTTGGCCGAGGAGAGTCTGAAGACAAGTGTCGGGGGTGGGAGGTAATGGAGGATGGGAGCAGGGAGTCGGGGTGTGTGATGAAGATGGAATGGGGGTTATACGGACCTGATGGATACGTCCCTGGTGGATACGTAGGCCTATTCCCGATGAAAAAATCCTTTGGCAAACACAGCATTCCATCCGAGGCAACAGGCACTCACTGTTATATACTTATGGTTATCTTATTTTTCTTCTTTTTTTTTTTATTTATTAACAATTAATTTTTATCCTACAAAAAATATCCTATTAAAGCGCCTAATCACAAATTATAACAAGCAAAACTAAACGTAAACATAAATAAAAATCCATGGTGACAGTTTCATTTCAAATTGATTGAAAAATCGTCTGTGCGCATGTGTTGATTCTTTCGTCGCCTTGACGATGTTAGCTTGAACCAATAAGGCGCGGGCGTGTGTCGTCTCACGCAGGCGCGTTGCAGGAGGAGATGCTGGGCGCAAGACAGATGATGGCGTCTATATATGTCACTTCTGACGATGAGCGTTGGGAAACAAATTTTCACAAAAAGCGAAGGGAGGGGAGTACACTCAACACTGCCCACTCTTACAGTGCCTCACAGCGGTTCCTTGTTTCGCACGAACTTGTTTGTGAAGAGGGAAACATTCATCTTTTAATTTTTATGATTTTTGAAAGCCCGGACGACAAACGTACATATCAAGCCTGTTTTCCGCATAAATTGTTAATTATTGGCTGAAAAAATTAATGCACTAGTCAGTAAAATGGGAATCGTAAGAGAAAACTATGAGGAATACCAGAAATCAATCAAATCAAAATCTAACGCTTCCGTCAGATAGCGGTACAACCAACGTTCGAAACGCCATACGTGTAAATCCCAGAGCGAAGACGGGCAACAGCATCAAAGGCTCGAGACGTTTGGTACTGAGATCACTAAGCTGTTTGCGAAGCCTGACGATTACGGCAAATCCATACTACGGGAGAGGTTCACGTCCAGCTGTAGACTCATGGTCTGATGACCTGGTCGTTTGTCGATGGACTGTCTCGTTGGTCTAGTGGTTGTAAACGTAACTGCTGATCATGATGTCCCGAGTTCAAATCCCGGGTCGGGCCAAAAAAAATCAAATATCATTTATTGAGTTTTTCAAGAAATTCTCAGTACCTGCCCGGAGTTAGGTAGTTGGCGGTGTCTCACTCACCACGTAAAGCTGTTGGTCCAGTCCTTGATTTCTCTCCAGTCGTGTCGGCTTATCGTCCCATCGGACTATGACAGTAAGGGAATAGAGAATACACCTGTGCTTGCGCATACACTTGAGCACTGTAATCTTTTTTATCCGCTGCTGGCTAGTTTCTGTTGAGGCTGTCCGAAATTCAGTCCCGAGGACATGATCTGATGGAGAAGGAGAAGAAGTAATTGTTAAGCTAAGCTCGTTATGTCTAAGTGCTCGAATATTCGAGCACTTAGACATAACGATATACAAATAAATAAAATTGAAGTGTCTATTTTTAATGTTAAAATTACAGATTTTTACTAAATGCATATGAAAGTATATACGGTACTTATAAAAAAACTACAATTTTTAAAATGTTTATCTGTCTGTCTGTCTGTTTCGGCTAATATCCGAAACGGCTGGACTGATTCTGACGGGACTTTCACTGGCAGATAGCTGTTGTCATAAGGAATAACTTAGGCTATTTTTATTTTAGAAAAAGGATTAGAGTTCCGCGCTATAAAATTAAAACCCTAAATAACACGAAAGCGAAGTCACGGGGAACAGCTAGTTTTAAATATAGTATAGTAGTTAAAATAACTTAGAGTTGTATAGGGAGTCCTAGGGTAACTCAGTAGGAGCTTTTTTCAAAAACACGACTTGATGGTTTTCGGTTCAGAATGACATAGTATTGTCTGTGATATAATTGACCTTGATTGACCCCGTGTTATGTCACCATATTCGAATATGTCTCAGACCAGCGAAAAGATCTATTTTCTGTCTATCTAGACAGAACATCACGCCAAATTTCACGAACGCACATCGCGGCAGAACTCCCGACACCACTGTGCGATTTAGAATATGTTTTCTGCCTCGCACGAATTCCTTGTGGAATCAATTACCGATACGACTTAGGGACCTTCAAGAAAAGAGCTTACTCCTTTTTAAAAGGCCGGCAACGCATCTGCAATTCCCCTGGTTCCCCTGGTGTTGCAGTTGTTCATGGGCGGCGGTAGTCTAATATAAATATATATATATATATATATATATATATATATATATATATAATTTTTCTGTACATTAATACAATATTCTGTACGTGGTAGAGCCATGCTGCAGCTATATTAGAAGGATAATTCTAGCACGAATGGATCGGCTCGGCCGGGGTAGGACCACGCTTTCACTGAATACCAGCGTAAAATAGCAGCTTAACACTGCTGTGTTTCGTATGGTGAGTGTAGAGAACCGAAGACCCTTTTTACTGGAAAAGAAGCATTCCATCTTAGTCCTCACGTTTGACAACGCATCTATAGTTTGATTCTTTATTGAGGATAGATGTAGCAGTCTATGGGTCACAGGAACCGCTAACCATCAGGTGGGGTGTGTGCTCGTTTGTCACCCTATGATATGAAAAAAACGTGTCTTTGTCACTGAACTCCAGTACGGCAGTTTAGGGCTGGACAATTTTTGTGTATTTGAGTGGGTTCCTAGATGTTTTAGATTCGCAATTGGACCCGGTAGTTGGTACTGTTGTCGATATTCAGAAATCACCTTTGCAATCATCACGCTCAAACAGAATACCAGCGTATTCTGATCTCCTCTCTTGATCTCCTTTGGAGAACGATTTAGAGATCGTTCTCATAGCGCTCAATAATGGTAACACTCATTGGCATTCATTTTTATAAAGTCTTACATTTATATTATACGAGTATAACAGTGGTAGAGCCACGCGGCAGCTTTTGCTGTCGCACGGATGGTTCGGTTCGAACCGGGGTAGTACCACGACCTCACAGAAAACCAGCGTGAAGTAGAAGATTTACCTCTGCGTTTCGCTTGGTGAGTGCAGGTGGCCGGAGGCCCTTTTTACTGGAAATGAGGCATTCCATCTTAGCCCTCACGGGTGACAACGCATCTACATTTTGATTTGTAACAGAGGATAGATGTAGATGTCTATGGGCCGCAGCAACCACTTACCATCAGGTGGACTGTGTGCTCGTTTGTCACCCTTATCCTATAAAAAAATATCAGTTTATTTTACTAATTCATATAAAAATTCAGTAACAACTACAACTGTATTTTTACATTTAATATTTACGGCTATTCAATTACCTACTCGATAAATAACATAACCATAAAAGCTCCGTTATATGTTTATTGTGCTATAAAAACTTTATTAATAATCAACCGCGAAACTGTGCAGAATAAATTAAAGTGTTTTATTTTTATTTTATTGTCGTGTAGAGGCGGCGTAAGTCACACACACACACACACATGTCAACACGCGGGTGTTGTAAGAGGTGACAGAATATCTCATATATATATATATATATATATATATATATATATGAGTAGCCTTATAAAGCTGATTGCCCGATGAGGTGGGGGGAGGGGGGGGGACTATGTTCAGCAATGTATTTTTATTGGATGTAAATATTAAAAATAATTATTTATAATTTTTCACATTAGATTTCAAAAAATGATCAGACATGACTGAGACATCTCAGTCCCCCCCGTGACCATGGGTTGCTTTAAAGCACCCGAAACGTCGGGAATTATAATAGTAAATTGAACGCGATAAAATCCGTAAAAAATAGTTATATTCAACGGAGCATTTGACTTTCAAAAAGTGCTTTGTTAAAGCCAATTTTGATTTAAAATATTTGACTTTGACTAGAATTTAGCTTAGTAGATCTTTACGTAACTCGAGAAAAGAGGACGAAAATTAATAGATTTTATTCATTTAAAGATAACATTTCTAAGACATGTAAAGTCCGCCAACACGCATTGGGGCAGCGCGGCCGACACTTCCTTGCCCCAAAAAACCCTCTCAGAAATTAGAGGAGACCTGTGTCTAGCAGTGGGACTTATATTGGTTGTAACTATTCATTTTCGTGTATGAAACATATTATTGACTATTATCAAGTATCAACAATTTATTCCCCATCGTTTATAATGGCGAAATAATTGTACAATAACTGTCGATACTTTTTTATTCCAAGCTGGTAACAAGCAAAAGAATATTATCGCCAGCCGACAATTACTTTTTAATTTTCAATCGCAAGAAGAAGTTTTCGTGATAGCCATATTTCATAGCATTAATATCATACATCTTGAGTTTACAACTAATTATTCATGCCCCATCTTGTTTAAGTTCTAAGCCATTATTATGCCTACGTTCAGTGATTGATTGATCTGGATGCTCACCACTTTAATTAAGTATTCCTGTCTCACTACATTTGCAAATAAACAAGTAGTTGTAACATTTATGTTGATTATTTAAAAGTATACGTTCATAGAAACAAAAGACATTCAATGGTACATCTCTTTGATAGAAACATAATTTTATTCTTTAAAGATTTCTTATTAAAAATAATTATGTAGTGATTCTATTAACAGTGGTAGAGGCAGTTTTTGCTGTCGCACGGATGGGCCGGCTCGAACCGGGGTGGTACCACGACCTCACAGAATACCAGCGTGAAGTAGAGGTTTACCTCTGCGTTTCGCTTGGTGAGTGCAGGTGGCCGGAGGCACTTTTTACTGGAAATGAGGCATTCCATCTTAATCCTCACGGGTGACAACGCATCTGCATTTTGATTTGTAATAGAGGATAGATGTAGATGTCTATGGGCCGCAGCAAACACTTACCATCAGGTGGACTGTGTGCTCGTTTGTCACCTTATCCTATAAAAAAAACATAATATTTTTAGTAATTATATTAAATAATATTTTTTTTAATTAATAAATTATTCGTAAGACAGCAGAGTTAAAATACCTAATATAAAATCATTAACCTCATAGATCATGGGTAAATGTACTGGTAGTAATATTAAAAACCAAGCAGTCAAGTAAAACCTTTAAGATATAATAGCAAAAGTGTGCTCAAAAGTGCTGTAAGATATTTATTAAGTTCAATAATAGATTTAAAAAAAATCACACAGAGAGATCCCCATAAAAACCTTAGTACAAGACGTCATAAAAACTTACTTATTTATTCTGATGGGCCACAGTAAAAAACCCAACTCAAATACCAGTTGCAAACTAACAAACCGCGTAGACTAATTGCTTAAAGCCTTCATACGTGAATTCAGTCATCTATAACATAATATTTTTCGAACATGAAACGAGTTAACTTTAATTATAAGTATACCTTGTTAGTGTCTGAGATATTTATTTATATATAAAATGAAAATATTTATTTATTTTATAATTTTTTTCTTGTATTCATAAAAGTAGTTATAGGTACATAACCAACTTCCATATTATAAAAATTAAAAAAGAACTATCAGATAAATATCTATGCACTCGAAAACGGACGACTCTGTGGCGCAGTGGCTTAGCAACGAGTTGCTGCCCTGAGGGCCGCGGGTTCGAATCCCGCACGGAATTCGTGTACGTATGGCTGTTTGTCCTTGTGCAATTTATGTTTGTAAACTGCCTCCACGGTACAGGAGAAAATCCTAGTGTGAGGATAACGTTATTTAATGAAAAAAAAATTAAAAAAAGAACAAGAATTATCGTAATTAAAGTGGAAGATAATGGTGCAGAAATACTAATTTTTCTTCATTTTCAGGCAGTAGCTTACTCCTTTTCTTCTCGTAGACAATACCAGCTTCAGAGAACAGACGCTCTGAAGAATTCCTTCTCAGCCGAATACTTTTGCTTAATATTCGGCTGCCAGGAAGTACGCTGAATATCAGCTATACGGCGTGTGGCCGAATATATTATTCGTTGCAAGTCTAATAATAATTTATACTCACCAACAGTAAAATCGAAACGTATTAAAAATATTTTTGTTCAAAACTCATCTACGTAATAAATAATTAACAGCACACTTCAAAAAAGAGTAGGTTCTCAATAGCGGGATATCTTCGTCAGTTGTAAGCTGATTATAATGATTCTTTTGTTTATTAAATAGCCTATACTTAAGGATGGTCCCAAAAAAATTTCTACCCTAAAGGTTATTAAATAGGTTGAATGTTTAGTGTATGCCTTAATCTAATCAAACAAAGGATTTTTTTTTGAAATTAAAAAGTGATACATAGGCTCCGTTCAAAGATAAGAGAAAAATAAAATAGTCGCTACATAATAGCTTTCAAATCAGGGCTTTAATTTTTCTAAACAATCTTAGCATAGACTTTTGAAGATTTTGAAAATTTTGTTTTGAATTAGCTTTTTACTTTTTATTAAAAGTTATAACAGCGCAATATTTTTATTTCAAAGGGCTTCACCATGCTCACTCAAATAAGCATAAGGATGGCATATTTACTTACTAACGGTCGTTCACCGTTCATCCTGATGCGAAGTTGTTACTTGAGTAACATGTTATTTGTGGTTAGATGTCATTCCCCATCCACATTTATCGCATTTCCATCACGGTCCTCTAACAAGTATTCTGTCTAAGAAAGTCATGTATATAATGATAAACCTAAACAAAATAAATATATACGTAGTACGAAATTGCTAAAAAGCCTAAACATTTCAAACGTTTTTTTTTTACAGGAAAAGAATATACAGAAATAGTTAATGTAAGATGTTTTTCTTTTTTATAAAGAAAATGCTATAGATATAGTTAAAATATATATTTATTCATTGACATAACATGTTAAATTATTAAAAATACTATTTAAATAACAAAAAAAAAATACAAATATATACGTTCGTCTCATGTATGCCTCAAAACTCTAAAACGAGCAGGTACAACTTTATCTACTGCGTGGTCATTCACTGTTATTCATATGAGTTAGTTTGTCGCTCAGTGAGCTATGGAGATAGTTAGGAGTTTCACCCTCCGGTCGGTTTCTTTACTCATGTGGTTACGCTGCATGATGAACTTCGTAATGAGCAATCCCCCGTTATTAGAATTATAGTTTCGTATGGCATTTTTGGTTTGATTTGACATCATGTGTCGGTCGTTAGAGACTCAGAGAAATGCAACACGAATGAGTCGGGTTTTCCTTACCTATTTCCATCTTTTTTTATAGGATAAGGGTAACAAACGAGCACACAGTCCACCTGATGGTAAGTGGTTGCTGTGGCCCATAGACGTCTACATCTATCCTAATTACGAATCAAAATACAGATGCGTTGTCATTCGTGAGGACTAAAATGGAATGCCTCGTTTTTGTTAAAAAGGGTCTCCAGTTTTCTACACTCACCATACGAAACACAGCAGCTCTAAGCTGCTACTTTACGCTGGTATTCTGTGAGAGCGTTGTCCTGCCCCGATCGAGTCGACCCATTCATGCTAAAACTATACCACTAATATAGCTGCAGCATGGTCCTACCACGTATAAGTATTTAGCCTTAGTTCTCAGTGGTGACGACGTATCTGTGTCAATCTTTGTTTAAAATTGGTAGCTAGTGTCCTTGAGCTGCAGTGGCCACTTACCATCATTAGTTCTCTTTTAACTTCAATTTTATAAAAACAACCAGGGAAGGGAACTGAAATAGCAACGTAAGGCAGTGTATGAGATGTATGTGATAGAAACCAGAGATAATTTTTCACAACGCATCTGCCATTTCGATTCATAATCAAGGTTTCAGTGGGTTACAACATTAACGTCCAATAAGGTGGACTATGTGCTCTTTTGTCTTCCTTATTTTTAAATAAAAAGTGACATTATTTAAGACATATCATTAAAAAGTATAAAACAAACATAAGTTTGTTTTATTTAATCGTAAAATTTAATAGTTTTAAACTTGGTTGGTTGATTTCTATGCGGCTTTTGACGTAATTTAAGGAATTCGTGAGGAATGTTTGAATGGAAAGGTAACCAACATTTTATTGATCGTCACTACACGGTTCTTTAATATGATGTAGGGCAAAGATAAATAAATAAAGACACGATAATCGATTAGTGCCTCGCCTAAATCTTGTTTTTGTGATAACCGACAACGCAATATCTAAAGTGATCAGATTCGCTATGACAGTTCACGATCATTTTTTATTTAATAAACTGTAAAGCAAGTGTAAGAGCTTTAGATGGAATCTCAAAGCCTCAACATCAACGTCTAAAAACAAACCGACGGGGCTTAATAGCGCCTGGCGTAGCTCATTACGCAAGTTGTCAGCGGCAGATGCGAGGCTGCGTGCGCACCTTAGAGCAAGGCTGCACGGGGACAACGAACCCATGACTAGCGCGCTCTGGTGGTAAATTACAAAAAAAAACCAACACTTCATCTTTATATCGACAATAATTGTTATCGCTTGATGATGGAGTTCGATCATTATTCATAACGCAAATTGAATTGAATTGATTTTTTTTTATATTTAATTGTTAATTCTGAGCAAATTTAATTTAGATATGTTACGCGATATCTCCATTAGTTGAGTACCGATTTTAAGAATTATTTTTTAAATTAAATAAATTCTACTTCATGCTAGGTGCCATATATTACGTTTAGAGAAAAAAATCCATACCTAAGGTTGGGGAAAAAGGTTGAAATTTTTATTGTTAGTATTTAGACGTACATTAAAGTTGTTATCTTGACCTTGAAATATTCCTTAATCAACTTAATAAGGGTCATAAAATTAATCTTTTAAAAATTTAACTCGATAAAAGTAAAAGCCAACTTTTTACAAAAGAATGCTACATGCAAAACTTTTCATAATATAATTCATATTATAAAATAGCAGCTTAATGCTGCTGTGTTTCGTATAGTGAGCGTAAAGAACCGGAGACCCTTTTTACTGGAAAAGAGGCATTCCATCTTAGTCGTCAAAGCAGACAACGCATCTGCATTTTGATTCGCAAACGAGGATAGATGTAGATGTCCATGGGTCACAACAAACGGATGCTGTGGCCTATGGGCCACAGCATACACTTATCTCCAATTAGGAATTAAAATGCAGATGCGGTGTTACCCCTGAGGACAAAGATGGAATGCTTCATTTGCAGTAAAAAGAGTCTCCAGGTCTCTATACTCACCATACGAACAACAGCAACATTAATTTGCTATTTTACGCTGGTATTTGTGAGAGCGTGGTCCTTGCCCGATCGAGTCGCCCATTAGTGCTGCAACCATAACATAGCTGCAGCGTGACTATCTACCGCCTATAACTTAAATTATTTCGATTTGTTGTTATTTTTACCACTTCTTTTTTCTTAGATACTTCTACAACTATTCTCTTTATAATCCTTAAAAAGGCTGAAAATCAAAACCATAAGTTAACATTTATGTTACTGTTAAAAAAAACTGACTATGTTGTTCCCATGGGAAGGTCTAAAGTAATTTTTTATCATCTTTCTTTTGCTTTTACTTTACCGTTACCGTTACAGCCTATTAAAGTCTACCATATTAAAGTTTACCATGTCTGTATTTTGAAAACTCATCGTCGTCTTTTTTATTATTTCTACTCTATGATGTCAGCAGTTTTTTTTTTTTTTACTTTTTATACTTACTATCTACGATGTTACCATTATTATAATAAATTTCTGCATGGTAAATATTTCAACTCTACCTTTAACTTAGCATTAAACCAATGTCATTCCATGTTCCATTATTCAATATCTTTGTAACAGATTTCTTGTATGCAAATAAGTTAATATCACACATACAATATAACCTATGCCTTATATGTATATGTATATATATGTAACTAAACTATGTTCTTGTATACTCTAAGATATAATACATCTCTACATAGACGTTTATTAAAGATATGTATAACGGTTTTACAGCATTCAGCGCAATGTTATTAAACTGCTCTCGCTCAGGATTTATTAATATAGACACGCCTACCGCTGCCATTAGGCTGATACAGTATTTCACAGAAGATTAAATTTAAATATTTATATCTATTCGTTAATGCGTCTGATGGTGATCGAGTAACTGACGGCTCCGTGGCGCAGTGGCTTAGCAACGAGTTGCAATGCTGGGGGCCGCGGGTTCGAATCCCGCACGAAACAAGTATTTGTATGGCCTACAAATAATTGTTCCAGGTCTGGATGCTTGTCCTTGTGCAATTTATGCAACTGCTTCCACGGTACAGGAGAAAATCCTAGTGTGGGGGTAACGTTTTTTAAGAAAGAACAAGAACTACTGAACGTCTCGATTCTTTTAAAAAGGCTACTTAAGTTGCTAATAGAAAAAAATTACAGTGATATTTGCAAATTTGTAGTCATAGTACCTAAAAATATTGTATAGCATGTCAAATATTTAAGTTTTAAAAAAATTTATAAGTTATAATCAATTTGTCCACTCCCTGGTGCCCGCTTAACTTTGAATTTTGGGACACGTGGTATTTGTTTTGCAGAGACGATGGTTGGTATAATACCAAGGTGGTTCTGTTGTCTGTGTTGGTTAATAAAGATTTAGAATTTTACATTTAGAAATAAATTCATCGCGCCACCTAGCGGAAAGGGCAGAACAGCTTCCGCCAGGTCAGTATGTCATATAATGTCATGTAGTGGTGGGGTAAGAGATTTCACTATCCCATATCATCCCGATACGAATATACGGGTTTGTAAGCTGAAGTGACGATGGGTCGGCGATATAGCTCGAATAACTAACAACCGCTGGGAAAAGATTTTCGAGTAGTACAGGAAGGCGAAGTGTAGAGCGGAACGCCACTAGGTGGAATTACAACCTGGTAAAACATGCAGGAAGTCGTTGGATGCAGGTGGCTCTGGACCGTGCTTTGTGGCATTCCTTGGGGGAGGCCTGTGTTCAGCAGTGGACTTGTGAAGGACTGTAATGATGATGATTATACTATGATCCCGTGGATGTCGGTGAAAGCGACAGAAGGAAACTGAAAGAGGATAGCAGCAGCATAATCTTGGTAAAAACTCAATATAATAATAAGAGTACGGTGGCGAACCATTATTAATTTAAAATTAAAAATTTTGTACAACCGACTTCAATATAAACTATTAAGAATAACTCTAAAACTATTAGTCACACCTTGATTAAATTAATATGGGACCACACGAAAAGCACCAGCTTTCAAATAAAAAAAGAATCATCGAAATCGGTTTACCCAGAAAAAAGTTATGAGGTAACACACATAAAAAAAACATACAGTCGAATTAAGTATCGTCTCCTTTTTGAAGTCTGTAGAAAAACGAATATCAGTTGTATTGAGAACCGCCTTCTTTTTTAAATTAAATTAATTACACAAAATTATTATGCAAACTAAAATAGCTAATTATACAAACAAATACCTAAGTACCACAATAATTATGTTCTCTCTCATATATAGACAAAAGGTCATATATTGGCAGATACATCGAACAAAACTCTAAAAATATTCTATGAGAAGTTGGCAGTCTTTATAATGATGATAGCAAGCAGTTTAGTAACTTTTTTTATAGGATAAGGGTGACGAACGAGCACACAGTCCACCTGATGGTAAGTGGTTGCTGCGGCCCATAGACATCTACATCTAACCTCTAATACAAATCAAAATGCAAATGCGTTGTCACCCGTGAGGACTAAGAAGAAATGCCTCGTTTCCAGTAAAAAGGGTCTCCGGTTCTCTACACTCACCATACGAAACACAGCAGCCTTAAGCTGGTATTCTGTGAGAGTGAGAGCCTACCTCAGTCGAGCCGACCCATTCGTGCCACGACTAATTTAGCTGTAATGTAGCTCTACCACGTATAAAATAGTAATAGTAAATAATCTGGGTAGGTATCATCCATTTCTGTCGCCAAATAGCAATGCTTGCACCACGGTGTTCTAGTCTAAATGGTATTGTATTTATATGGACTCTCTGTCAGTCTAATTACAGGCTGTGAGGCATTCCAACTCACCTCAGAAGTGTACAACGTGTTTTTACAATGTGTACACATTATATAACATAACATGTTATAAAACGTTGTCATATATCATGTTTCAGTAATGTGGAGGCTGAATGTTATGAAACGTGTTATATAACTCGAACGGCAGAACGACAAACGACAATGTCATATAACATTGTTATACTGCATTGTTATTCTAATGTGTACAGTATTGTTATATGTTGCAATGTTGAAAAACAATGTTACATAATATGGACGTGTTATAAAACAAAAGTTATACAACATGTTACTTGATCTGTACGCACCCTTAGTCTTCTTTGTTTCAAGTTGACAGCAGGTGTCTATATAAGTGTAGTAACTGCAGTTAATTTGTCACTTCAATTTTATGATTTTTTTTACGCTTAGCAAAATATTTATTAGGTATAATATAATCAAGCAACAAAAACAATAACATATCCATGTTATTATAACTAGATATACCAAATCTAGCACACTCAATGGCTGCTGTATGCTAATCTTCCATAATACTATATGTACGTAGACAATAAATATCATTATATTTGAAGATATTGTGATTTTGTGGGGTACTTGAATAATATTTTAATGTTATTGTTTAATTTAGGAGATTGTGTTTAATTAATTTAAATATGTAAGTGCCTATCAGACATTTTGAGGGCTTACAAACATCCATAGTTGCAGGCGGACTAATGTGTTTAACGTCCTAATTGAAATTAAAACCGATAAAGTTATAAGTAACGAAATCAAGTTATAAAACAGCCTATATACATCCCACTGCTGGGCACAGGCCTCCACTCATTTCTGAGAATAAAAAAATAATAATTCCCCAGCATAGCCCTCTTTGAAAATGTCTTCCAATGCAGCGGTGAAGAGTTTCGGGGATATAGCGCCACCCTGTCTTACACCTCTCTGCAGTTAGATAGGTTTCGTACTCTGATTCTTTATTCGGATAGCCATCGTAGCTCTACTGTACAAACACTTCAGCACTTCGATATACCGACAGTTAACTTGGCATCGCTGAAGGGACTGCAGCACCGCCCAAATTTCGACGGAATCAAAGGCTTTCTCATAGTCCACATACGCAAGGCAAAATGGCAGATTATACTCCTCTGTCTTCTGTACAATTTGCCGAAGGATGTGTATGTGGTCTAGGGTACCTACTAAAGCCTTTTTGGAAACCGGCTTGTTCAGGAGGCTGGAAGTCGTCAAGACTGCGTGCGAGACGATTCGTAATGACTCTCGAAAACAGCACTAGACGCGGCTCAAAAGGGAAATCGGTATGTAGTTCTTCAAGAGAGCGTTGTCGCCTTTCTTGAAGAATAAGACCACCGCACTTCTGCTTCATGCCTCCGGAGTAGTGCCACCATGGAGGACGGAATTAAAGAGCTTCTGAAGGATTTCAAGTACCGGTTTTCCACCCACTTTCAAAAGCTCCGCTGTAATTCCATCGTCGCCTGGGGCCCTGCCGTTTTTAAGGTGCTGGAGAGCCATTCTAATCTCGCTCAGACGACTGACGTCCGCGATATCTTCGGAATAGTTTTTGTAAATGTTAGTAGATAAATTTAAAAATTTAATAATCAGGCACAGTATCAAAGGAATTACAAGTTTTCCGACGTAAGGGGTGAACACGTCGCCAACTTCTTGAATCCGTGCCGCTACTGAGATTTTTATCACTAAAAAACCCAATAACTGATTTGTAACCGACCCAAAATTCGAAATTTGAACTCACATAATCAGACCATATCCACTACACCAATTAGGGAATCGAAAGTATACATGTTATAATGTATAAAAGAAATAAGTACACACTCAAGAAAAATATTAAATTTGTAATTGGGTCTCAAGCAAAAAATTGCCTCTGCCTGTGTAATAAAGGTACAAGGTAATAAATAATACTCGTTCCATAGAGACTTAAATAGACAGGTATAACCTTTTATATTTAGTCCTTAAGAGTCCATTTCTGACTCAAGGACAGCGTACACTATTATTTCGTGCAAGTAGCAAAGCATCGAGTTATTAAGACGTTTATTTCTTACAAGCATCCCGCCCCGGCTTTGCCAGGGTATAATTTATTTTTCAGATAAAATACAGCCTAGATCACTAATAGCATTGCTCTCTATCTGTTTGTCTAGTTTCATTACAATCGGGTAAGTCTTTCCGAAGCATAGTCTAGACAGACAGACAAAAAAAATTAAAAAAGTTATTCATATTTTAGTGGTATGCAAATAACTCCCTCAGTTCAATAAAGGGTAGTTATTTTAGTATTACACACACAAACATAAATTTTATATATCGAAGATTTAAGGTAAAATAATAATATACCTAATATAATTTCCTAAATCGATACCATTCTAAATAAATATTAATAAGTTCAACAATCATTTATCTTTCTGACAATGTGCTTTTTATATCACTTATAAGTACAATATGATTGCTAGATACGATTTCATGCGACAAAACGTTGGAATCTTAGATTAATGATAAGTCATCGCGGTCAAAGCGCGCGATGACTTATCATCAATCTATGCGTTGGAATCTTAATTTTTAGGGCCTAGTAGAACATACCGACGCGCTTAGGCGCTTACGAAATGCTATAAATAAACTTTTTTTTCAATAGATTAAGGGTGACTAACGAGCACTTTATGTTATGTGGTTGCTGTGGCCTATGGACATCTACATTTATCCTCAATTAAGAATCAAAATGCAAATGCGTTGTCACTCCTGAGGACTAAGATAGAATGTCTCGTTTCCATTAAAAAGGATCTCCGGTTCTCTACACTCATCAAACCAAACACAGCAGCATTAAGCTGCTATTTTACGCTGGTATTCTGTGAGAGCGTGGTCCCACCCCGATCGAACTGGCCCATTCCTGCTACAAGCACAATATAGCCACTCTACCACGTACATAGCCTATCTAGATAACATAATTGAATTAAGAATACAATGGTATTCTATATCTCTTACCGCACATTTTGGATCTACATTTGTTTAATAAGAAGTTAAAAACACACACAACCCAAAATTAGCAATAAATCCCTTTAAAAACTCTAAAACATCTAAATTAATCCTTCGATACATAGTGTCTTAGGATGTGGAAATTATTATTCTTTTAAATTTTGAAATCAGTTTTACTTTTTTTAGTGTTTTTACCGTTACGGCCTGTTAAAGTCCACTGTTGAACATAGGCCACCCCCATAGATTGCCTCACAGGGATATTTGCTATAGTTGCCACACTTGACAAGCAGGGTTGGCAGCCGCAGTTTTTATTTTTTATTTTTAGTCGTTATTGTGTCGCGTCTTACGATACCCACGGGACCATATGAGGTAGTGGGTATTCTTACACCGCCACTACACGGTTAATAAAGTGTTATTATCTTAACCTTTTAAGTGATTTAAGGAATATTACAAGGTCAAGATAAACAAATAGAATGTCGTTTAAATAGTTACATTAAAATCTTCATCCTCTTTTTTCACCCTTAGGGATGGCATGGCTTTTATCTATAAATACCTATTTAATAAAACAATATTTAAGTTCAGCCTTTTAAAGCGAAATCGATAAACATACATAAAAAAAACATTCACGTGAAATAAGTACCTATAGAATCTTCTCTGTTTTTTGGAACTCGGTTAAAAATTGAAATGAAACGACGTTTTCGAATTAGTGCTATTTTAGATGCTTGTTTTAAATTTCACCTGTGTTGAAATCCTGTGTTTTTCAATTATTTAGCATATATCTTTAAAAGGCATAAAAATTATAAAAGTTGATTTGAATTCTATAAAATGAATCTTAGGCCCGCCACATATATACGGAATTCCGTTTCGGGATTCCGTTTCGATATTCCGATTCGAGATTTCGAACGCAGCAAGTTCATATAAAATCTATGACCCGTCACTCACGTACGGTAGTTATCCGTTCGAAATTTTGCGGGCAAAACGGGATTCCGTATGTGTGTGGCTGACCAATTCGGAATTCCGAAACGGACTCCCGAAACGGAATTCCGTATGTATGTAGCGGGCCTTAACATGTTTGTGATTGTGGAGAGGATTTTTTTTGTACGGTCTTTACAAACCGCACATTTCTGAAATTTCAAATTACAAATTACATAGTCAGTTCAAGCCTTTATCATTTCTATCAAGTTCTAAGATTGTAGAGCTAGATAGCAGCTCGTACAGTTTTGTTGATTTTTTTATTTTTATTTTCAGATACAAAATGTTGCAGAAAGTGATTCTGGTAACTTGCCTGCTGTGTGTATCCGCACAGGCGTTGGCTAGCAGCGATGACAAATTCATCAAAAAGTATGCCATGATGAAGGTAAGGATTATTAAAATATTAACTATTTGTTTTATATTCTATTTCCGCGACTTTATTTACTTTGTTGGTAAATAAAGTCGCGGAAATAAATATTTAATTGTAAAAATTAAATTATAAATTTTATTTTATGGTGAGTGTAGAGAACCGGAGACCCTTTTTACTGGAAAAGAGGCATTCCATGTTAGTCCTCACGGGTGACAACGCATCTGCATTTTGATTCGCAAACGAGGATAAATGTAGATGTCTATGGGCCACAGCAACCACTTACCATCAGGTGGACTGTGTGCTCATTTGTCACCCTATCCTATAAAAAAAAATTAAGGACATAGACGTATACCTAATCCTTGTCTTAAATTAGTCAAGTCAAATAAAAGAAATATTTATTTCTACATGTTGTGGCGATGCAAAAGAATCTATACCATTTGGTTCAAAGTTTGGATAGATTTTTAATTCCAAAGGGTGAGGCGAGGTCGTGAGAAATACCAGAAAAATCTCATGGTATCCGATAGATGGCGGTTGAAACTATCTTGTTTACGCCAGAAGTACGGAGATGGCTTGCCGACGACACCACCCTGTGACTTTATGGCTCAGTATCAAATCCATAGGCTATCAAATAAGTACCGCTAGGTATCTTCTCTACTACTACTATCTTCTCTACTACTACTACTACTTCTCTACTACTACGACCATCGTGACGTCATGACGCTATCGACAAACCTTCTGCGCGTGGGTTATAAATATCCAGATCGGTGAGAACACAGACCACAGAGTAGACATGTGTCATACATTAATTTCTAGTGACCCGATCATTTAAGTATCGATGCGTTTTACGAACCGGGTCATTCGGGTCGACCATTCAAATAGACCATTTCGAGTTTTAGTACTCTGTGATCTGTTAGATCCGCTCGATAATGTCGCTCTTCGGACATTATTACTCTTTGGTCGTCTGATCTCTATCGTTTGATCCGGAAGTTTGTAAATGTAATTGCAATCATCAACACTTTGATGCGAGCCAGGTCACAATCATTCACGATTGATACATGTCTACAGGGCCCCCGAGACGTAGATTTTGGTTTGAGTCAAACCAATTTGATCGTTTCGCCGTTGGTTTGACAGGTTTGATCAAATGTAACGTGGTAGAAGCTCGTTTGATGGAAATTTATATTTTGGTTTTATTTGAAGCACCCTTTGATTGATCGTCTTCGCGATGTGTTTGATCAAACCTCATCAGTCTTGTGCTGAATTTCGAAGCGATACGTTCTGTGTATGTACCTCAATCAGGGGCGTAGCTACCGCCGTATCAGCCGTATCAATGATACGGGACCCCCGGGCTACAGAGGCCCCGAACGTGTGTAAGCGAAAATTCTAAGGACTTCTATGAGACAGGATGTTGGTTTGAATTGTTTGGGTAGCTTAGTTCCTAGGAGTGTTAATTTTAAGTAATAACTTATAATCAATATATCTAATTATTTTAATTCAATGCGAGAATTTTTGTTCCTTTTGTGAAAAATCTTTACCCTTCATTTGGGCCCCACGACAAATTTTGATACAGATAAGGCACGCTACTCCACTGACCTCAATGTCAATGTTATAGATAATCTGGAATAGCTTGCTTCATGTTAGTAGGTATCCTGTTTTTGAATTAATGGTCGAACTTTATTCAATTATTATTTATAAGAATCATTGTCCATCCTCATAAAGTTCTTATAATCATCTGGTGCGTTAGTTTCTAGCACTCTTTGTAGGTGTTCGTGTGTGAAACGATACCTTAATTTGTACCATTCTCTGCACCAAATTCTTTTTCTTTTTTTTCTTATTATTTAAGCAAAACATTAATACAATAAAAGCGAGAAAATCTTTATCCGTAGTCGACGGCATTTTTTGAAACCGCAATAGGACTTCCTTGTTTGAAATTTGAAGCCACACTGCGCGCTTCTGTTTGATGCGAATTCAAAGCGACATCAAACGCTTTGGTCAAACACGTGAGGTTTGAATCAAATTTCACCGTCTCGGAGGCCCTTACCACACAGAGGGGAATTATCGTCAAAGGTGTGGAACCTGCAATGCGATCCGCTTGTCAAGCGTGACGTTTGAAACGAATCCTTCGTACAGAATGTCACGTCCAATATAGTGAACTTTTACGTCCTGTTGAAAAATATTATTATGTATTTGTTTGTATTCATATGCATTTGTGTAATTTATAAGCTTTATTTTAATATGTTATATCTATATAAATTTATTATATTTAGTTACTTAAATATCCTGCCACTAATTTCTCACCACGCCTTGGGTTGACGGGGAGAGAATGCTAACTGGCATTAAGTCCGCCCTTTGTAACCTTTTTATTGGTTAGAACAATAAAGTTTTAAATAAAATAAATAAAAAAAAGAAGAATAAAAATGAATTTCTTTGAAAAAAATCTAACGCAGCCTCTTGTTTAATGTGATGCAACCTAACAGAAGCCGTCCCGATAGATTGCTACATAACACAGTTCTGAATTACATGGGTCGATCAATAGTCTGCATGATGTAATCTAGTAGTGTATGTAGTCTAAAATATATATTAAAACCTCAAAAGGAAATAATGATAAACTGGTTGATTATGTTCCAATTATTAACCTTCAAAATAAGTAATTTAAAATGGTTAGTCTCTATTTTTTTTTTATTAAACGTTACCCCCACACTAGGATTTTCTCCTGTATCGTGGAGGCAGTTTACAAACACAAATTTCAAAAGGACAAACATCCAGACCCGGAACAATTATTTGTAGGCCATACAAATACTTGTTCAGTGCGGGTTTCGAACCCGCGCCCCCCAGCGCAGCAACTCATTGCTAAGCCACTGCGCCACGGAGCCGTCAAATCTATATAGTATCGTTCTCAATCTATAGCCTCTCCAAATGCTCTAAAGCAAACATCCGATTCACAAAAATAGAGCCCTGCCATTAAAATTACATTAGGTACCTACATGTCTTGATTTAACTGATCAATTTAAATAAAATCGTCCAAAAATAAATCGATAACACAAAATAATATAATTTATTTATTTAATTTAGTTAAAATAATACTAGTAGAAACTGCAATAGAAACTTTATAATAATATTCTTAGTAATAAACATATTATATTCTTTAGAAATATCAATTATAAATAAATAGCAAAAAACTACTTTATCTGCCGCAGTCGGTAGGATTCGAACCTACGCTCCCAGAGGGAATCTGATTTCTAGTCAGACGCCTTAACCGCTCGGCCACGACTGCTTGCTAAACGTTGGCAAAATATTGTATTTTGTTATTGTACACAAATTACTTTTTAAACAAAATACATTAAAGTTATGAAATGATTCAGTATCCCTAGAACCTAGAAACCTACCATTTGCCATTTTCGATTTTTAAGTTTTATCAGTACAATAGAAGTACCCACCACATGAGTAAAGAAATCGACTTACTCTGTGGGTACCCACTGTCTATCTTTCAATTGAAATATTATTTATGTATTTTATTCTTTATTGCACCCAATGACCAGTAGGTCAATGATTGCACCAAAGATATTACACAAAAGGCGAGCTCAACGCTATAATATGGCATTCTCTACCACCTAACCTTGTAGGTAGAACAGAGAGTGAGTTATGGGCAGTTAGGAAGTTAGGATGTCATAACCAACTCCAATAATTTATATTTATATATGTCATGCAAGCATGCAACATGTGCCTAAAATATACACATATATATTAAATAAATGTAAGAGACACACATATAAAAATAAATACCCTAAATATCTCAATAAATGTATATATAAAAAATAAGGGGCATTTTTTAAAATTCATTAAAATATGAAGTCATTATTTTTTTATTTTCAGATTTATGAAAGCTGTTTTGGCCCTGAAGTTGTGAAACAAATAAGAGAAGAGATGAAAGAAGCCTACGCTAAGTGCTCACTACCGCCATCTTTTGAAGAACCTTCGAACCCGGTTCAAATGCCGCAAGTGTTGCTCGGGAAGCTGCCACCCGGTTTCGCCATGGACCCGAACACGCAAACTATTACTAAGCCAACAGATGGCGCTGTTCATGGCCAAGAAAATGATTTGTCTAATTTGGAATCTAAACCACAAAAACCATCATCGATGGGAGGTGTTCTGTCTTATAGGCCCCTAGCGGTGAATGCTTATTTTATATTTTATAAAAAATAACGATATCTTAGGTATGTTTAAAAATACTTTAATGCCTCCTGTGAGGATTGAACTCACGACCCCTGGTTTACGAGACCAGTGCTCTACCACTGAGCTAAAGAGGCTATGGTAAGTTAGTTAAAATAAATATTCAGGTCAAAAGCCAAAAAAAAATACTTTAAATTTAAATTTAATGATTTTAATGATACAATGCCTAAAATTAATCCCAAATCTTTTAAGATATACCATAATAATAAAAGACGTAGAGTTGATACAAACTTTGTATTTCGAAACTGAACACAAAATTATTTACTTACTTACTAATTATTAGTAGGTCACTTTTGTGTCACCGTACAGTAGCGGTTAATATTTACTACCTCATATCGTCCCGTGGATTTCGTAAGAGGCGGCAAAGGAAAACACACCAACACCAGGAGTACGGCAGCAGCGTCTTCCTTTTGCGGTTGTCAGCCCACCTGCCAAGTTTAGCAACTATGGTAAATATCCGCTTATTAGGTAATCTATAAGGAAGGCGGATGTTTAGCGGTGAATAGGTGGAGTGTCAGGCTGTAATCTGTAGTTACCACTAGTTTTTTGTGACCATTATTAAGCAAGGAATACCTCGATTGGACTTTGGATACAGAAAGAATAAGTGAGGAAGAGTGACAAAACAAAATCGTGACAAGTGAGCAGAGTCGACAAGGGACGCTCTAAAGTTCTTCGAATAAATTGGTGATAATTCGAAGATAGGTCAAGTTTAGTGTAAACCGACGTAACAACCTTACCACCATCATCAGACTTACCTATTTGATTGAATAAGAAATCTGCATTTTGATTCTCTATTGAGGATAGAAGAAGATGTCTGTGGGTAACAGCAACCACTTACCATCAGGTGGACTGTGAGCTCGTTTGTCATCCTATCCTATAAAAAATGTATCATAATTAATGCGTAAATCAGACAATAAGTTGCAGACAAAATGTTTCTTAAGTTACTGAAGATTCCGCACAGATTAAGAAATTAAAATAATAACACATTCATCAATGGCCTTTCCGTCTTTTTATTGCAAACGTTTTTACGTGGTAGAGCCATGCTGCAGCCATATTACGGTTGTAGCACAAATGGGTCAACTCGACCGGGAAAAGACAACGCCCTCACAGAATATTAGCGTAAAATTGCAGCTCAATACTGCTGTATTTCGTATGATGAGTGTACAGAACCGGATACCTGTTTTCTAGGATACATCTTAGTCCTCATGGGTGACAACGCATCTGCATTTTGATTCTTAATCGAGGATAGATGTAGATGTAGGTGTATGGGCCAAAGTATTCACTTACCATCAGGTGGACTGTGTGCTCGTTTGTCACCCTTATTCTATAAAAAAAAACGAATAAGACAGTGCGCCGGTGACACTTCTTTCATACATTCTATCCGTTTATTACAGCCCACAAGAGTTCACTGCTGAAAATAAGCCTTCCCATAGAGGGGATTTTGCCATAGACACCATGCTTGGCAAGTGGGTTGGCAACTGTAACGTTAAAGTAAAAGTTGACTTAAAAGGCCGTTGGGATTTAATCATTTAAACATTTCTAATTAAATTCGGTATGTAAGACGTCTCACTGATAGGTTGAGGCCTCCTCCCATTCTTGAGAAGGTCTTAGAGTGACAAAGAGTCCACCATGCTGGCCTAATACAGACTTCATGTCCTCGACTATCTTTGAATATACATATAAACATCAATTGCTGTCAACGGAACGTTAGTCTCTCTAAACCTCGAAACTGACTCGACAGATAGAGAAAAAGTTTTTTCTTAATTGGCATTGAGTTATACGTACTACGTAGAGAAGCTATTCCAAACAAAAATTGTGCGCTATACTCATGTATTCCCGCATGCGCGGGAGATAGTAGAGTTGCGTATGGGCGAACACTTTAATTTAACATAAAATAAGATATTAATATAAAATATATATAAGAATTTAGTATAAAATACTCTTATTTTAATCTAAACAAACATATTTCTAAATAAACTGTAATAATAATTATCTTATGGAATTCACAAATCTTCAATTTATGCAATATTTAGTTTAGTGTACGGATTGCAGTACAGTTACATAGTATATGTTCGAAATGCGAAATCTAGTGCGTAGTACCTACGTATATATATATCGATGTCAATTGGGCCCTGTAGGTGGCGCTGTTGTCGAGAACCAGAAATCAACTGTGCGAAACCGGGGCGAATCGCTAGTTATTTTATAAAACAGAATCACAATGTTGTCCTTCACCACCGGGCAAATGGTAAATAAACTTATAATGTTGTAATTAAAAATTTCGGCAGTGCTGGCAGGGATCGAACTCGTTTGCTCCCCTACAATGAACTTTAACGTAAACGTGGGGATAAAAGTCATTACGGCTCTATAATACACAAACTACATACTATATTAGAAAAACGATCCTAAAACTTAAATTAAATCTAGTAGAACTGAAAATCAGTTTGTAACTTGATAATTTGTCAAGTATGCGAAAAATTAGGCATAAGTATAAAAATTACAATATCTCTCGTATCATACAAATTAATGAATAATGTGTATAATATTCTTGTCAATTTTATATTACAGCCGAGTTTCCAACAGCCTTCCATCCCGCCGTACATGATGCCGAATCCTCAGTTCCGCCCCTACAGTCCAGCCGCGTCGTTCTTCCAGACGCCTTACAGCGCTCCCGGGATATTCTACCCGCCCGGTTTCCAATACAATCCTTACGCGTACCCGCAGCAGTTTCAGCAAGCGTTTTACCAGCAACCATTCTTCGGCACCGGCAGAATTTCGGTAAGACAAAGGCGTTTTCTTTTAAATATTAGAGTAATAAACGAGCTTACAACCCACTAGTCAGTGGCTAATGCAGCCCATAGAGACCTGCAACCAAACTTGCTAAGATAGAATGGAGTCGCTCAGCCTAAAATGGGTAAGAAGATGTTACCAACCCAGACTGGCTCCTAGCATTAGAAGGAACTATTTGTGAAGCTATTACAACTTAAAAAATATTAAGTTAATATATGGCAAATATTAACTTTTCAAGGTATAGAATAAATTGTATAGAATTAAAGTAATTGAGTTCAATGT
The DNA here is from genome assembly GCA_963668995.1 of Parnassius mnemosyne. Lineage (NCBI taxonomy): Eukaryota > Metazoa > Arthropoda > Insecta > Lepidoptera > Papilionidae > Parnassius > Parnassius mnemosyne. The sequence goes on along the minus strand of CAVLGL010000115.1, from coordinate 42,762,545 downwards.
CCGTGCCTGGACATAGGCCTCTCTCAGACTTGAGAGGCTTTCACAAAATCGCATGACAGACGGTCGCACTTGACACCCGTCGCTAATCTCAGTCTCATTCATACGAGAAGGCTATTTTCCTACCCACTGAAGTCATACGATAGATCCTCTTGACGTTTTCTATCGACTTTTACGATACCACGGAAGTAAATTTAAATTTAGATACAGAAACAATTTGCATTAACAAAGTTAAAGCATTACTTACCATCTTACCTCAAGTGAACTATGTGCTCGTTTGTTACCCTTACTCTATAAAATAAAAGACACTTAGATAGAGCAACATAGTTGAGCACCATTATAACTATTAAAACCACTAGATTGGATCGAGACAAATGAAGTCTTTTGAGCCCCAGCGCGATATGGACCTGCGGGACCGCTTGGAGCTGATCTCGCGCGGGCCTAGCGCCGGTCGCCTGCGCAACGTCACCTGCGTGATGCAAGAGCTCGGCTACATCGACCACACGCTCGAGCCAAACTACGATCAAATCAAGCAGCGGATCAACAACCTCCCCGTTTCCAGTGCACTGAAGAGCGACATACAGGACGGCCTCCAGTTCTGTCAGAAGTTTTCGGTACCTAGTATTTTTAAATTATGAATAATGGATGAATGAATGAATGATATATTTTTAATGTTTTACTAGATCACGGCAAAGGCAGGGCCGGATTAACCATTAGGCAGAGTAGGCAACTGCCTAGGGGCCCCGCATCGGCTAGGGGCCCCGCGCGCGCACGAAAGTAATGGAAAATGTATCATACAGTGAAAATTCAATTGGAAAATTTGTATCCTCAATAACAATAGGTATTACTGGGTTTTAGCGACGCATTAAGTCAGTTGATGAAATACTTCATACTTTCAGAACAGAATCATCTAGTATCGATAAGTGAAACTAATAATATGGATGCTTAAATTAAAAAGTTTTGCTCTCCTCTGTGTGCAAAGGAGCCCCGAGAATTGCATTGCATAAGGGCCCCGACATGGTTAATCCGGCCCTGGGCAAAGGGTTCTCATTTTAGCAGGTTTTGCATGTATATGTATGTTCATATGTTCCTTCAGATCTAAACTACTTGCAGTATTTTGACAAATGATTGTATTGATTACAAGCTATGTTTGTAATTACTTAAGATTAGAAGCGTCTCTTCCGCAAGCTGTAGTACATATGATGATCACGTAAAATTCAACATGGCGGACTATTGCAGTTCAAAAAATAATGATGATTTACATACCGTCTTCAATAATTAATCGAAAGGTCTTAACGAGTACATGCTGAATATATAATATAGCTGCAGCGTGACTTTATCACGTTAAATAATAAAACCAAGTTTTTTGTCGTAGTTGGGTTTTAGTTTTTAACTTTAATCTTGTCGTTCATTAAATCTTATCAAAATTCCACTGCTAAACATTGACTTCTTTCAAATAGGGGATATTTGCTATCGTTAGATACCATGCTAGGCTTCAATCAAGAAGTCTCTACTGCCTTATCTTTGACGGCTCCGTGGCGCAGTGTCTTAGCAATAAGAGAACTAAGAGCCGCGGGTTCGAATCTCGCACGGAACAAGTATTTGCATATCGTACAAATAATTGTTCCGGGTCTGGATGTTTGTCCTTGTGAAATTTATGTATGTAAACTGCCACCACGATACAGGAGAAAATCCTAATGTGGAGGTAACGTTTTTTATTTTTAAAAAATATCTCTTTGTTGAAATAAATTTTCACCTTTTCTAATCTTGTACATTTTTTTAAAGTAAACATATAATTATGTGTTTTGCAGCAATGTGTACCAGAAATAAAACGCGATGTGGCACCGCTTTCACAAGAACTGATCAAGCCCATGTTCTTCTTCCGCTGTTACAAGGTATTGAAATCCTATACTTTAAGTAAGCAATTCATGTATAGATACATGCGTATAGATAATACCTAAACAATTTTGATGAAATTTTGTTACGTTTAATCATCGAAAAAAAATTTTTTTTTTCTAACGCCGAGCAAAGCTCGTTCGCCCAAGTATTTTTTTTTGGAGTTTATGGCCTGGCATCTAGACCTTTAGGCCAGTTCGCCCAAGTATTTATATAATAGGTACAGCTAATAAAATATTTTAAAAATACAATTTTTTTTTAATTATATTATAAAATTTCTCTTGCAGCATAAAAAGTTGGAGGCTTGCATTATGAAAGACATCCGTGAGCGATTTACTTCAGAAGACGAGTTGGATACGGAGAGCGATTTTAGGTGAGATAATTATGTTTTTTTTTTTTATAATAACTATAATAAAGTTGATTTAATTAATTAATATTAAAAAATATACTTACTAAGATCCGTTTGCTAAAACAACTTTCAGCGCATAAAGTATCACTGGCAATCAATAAACTAAATTCTTTTTTATTCTATTAATTTCAATCAGAAAACAATTATATTTTATTTTTTAAATTGGAAGCTTATTTCATTCTAGATATCTTTCCAGGTCAGCCCGATCCATTCGTGACGACTCTCTGCCAGACCCAAGATTTGAAGCATTAGATGAAATGGCGGTTTACTTTTACGACTATTTAAGTGGCGGGAACGGAATGGATTACGACCTATATTTGTAGAGAATGCGTTCAAATATTTAGATACGGTTCATTGACTTTATCTCATTTTTAATCTGTTGAAATATACGTTTGAGTTCACGATTGTTTTGGGTAAAAATAACATAATATGAATTGGCTGCATATTTCTGGAAAAAATTACAAATTCGAATAAAATATCCAAAAAAACCTGATTCTTAAAACTATAGTTTTGAACGTATTTTGTAACGCCCACAAAATGTTTTGTTTTAAAACGTGAGTTATTGTTTATTTAGCTCTTGTGTTAACTAATGAGAGAGATCAAGTTCAAATGACATAATTATGAAATGAACAATTTTTTACCTTTAGTCAAATTTTAATCCAGTGTAAGCAATTGGGACTGAATAAAATTCAACGGATTTTAATGTGCTTTATTTAAGTAGATATAAGGTTTACTATCAGAGGGTAATAATTTTAGGATTTTCTTGCCATTTTATTGCATTTTTAGATGCATGAATTTTGATTTGTACATCAACATAGTCTATGATATGTAAACTTCATTTCGTTATGATGAGGTGTTAAAATTACGACTGACAATACTATTTAACATATTATTCAAACATTTTTGTAAGTTATTGAATGCCGTCCACATTAATGAAATGCGAAAAAGTAAAAAAATATATATTAAATAAAATGTTAATTTTATAAGTGACGATTTTTTATAATTTATAAGACAATAATAAACAAAATAGTTTGGTATATTGACTAGAACATTAAGAAATAAGTAGTACCTATTCAAAATAATTTTTGTAAATGCTCACTATCGTAGTTTTTCTCTGGTTGATGGTAAATTAGGGGGGTTTGCTGCTATTATAATGTGTATCTATTTACTTAAATTTAAAGCTTTAAGCTCAAACTATTGTAAACTATGGTAGGATCGGTAAAGTCAATTAAAACTACATAGGTAAATATAGATATTGATGATTAGGTCATTTTCATAAATTTCAGCATGAAATCTAATATTGCATATTATTTTTTGAATGATACGATAATATAATCAGCTGCAAACGACAGTTTTTGTCAATTAAGCTTGCAATTTGTAAAAGCTTTTTCGACGACAACTCAAATTTCTGAACTCCATTCAAATTAAGAACATTTTTTTTAAATACCTAAGTTAACGGTTTCACGCTCAACGAAGATAATAGTTTTAATTTAAATGGAGTATCTCAGTATAACTATGAGATTATTTTGTAAAAGTGCATTTACTAGTTTTTGGTTAAGTTTTACAATAAGTATCCTTAGAGATAATTATCAAATAAAATAAAGTTATTAAACTAAAAAGACCTTTATTTCAAAAATATAACAAAAAAGTTTCGTTACGATAATAGCGATAGGAGATAAAGTTCATCGAAGACCATTCCAGCCATGTTATTAAGTCCATAATTCGTTTATTTTTCGCCCCAAAACTCGATTCAAAAATTAATATTTTTATCGTTTTCTTTTAAATTCCTACGTTATAAATTATTTCATCACGATTGTTTTAAAGAATTAGGGTGTAATAATAAGAGAGCACACAGTCCACCTGATGGTAAGTGGATGCTGCGGCCCATAGACATCTATCTTTTCTTGATTAAGAATCAAAAAGCAGCAATTTACTCTACTTTTACATACACATATTTACCCAATTAATGGCTACCATCATTTTTTTTTAATTACACTATGTGCAATCTTATAGATTAGTTTGATCTTTGATATTTGTAAAGCTCTTCTATAATAATAATAGTGGGGTGGTCTGGCGACCGAAATTATTCCTGTAGTCGTCTCTGCAAACGGGTTAATCCCGGTCAGCCTTTCGGGTCATCTGAGGCGACTGGGACTCCGTGACGGACCGCTCCGGGCTCAAATGCAGAAGGCGGTGCTCCTTGATACTGTCCGCATCGTCCGCCGGATTCTTTCCCTTTCCCCCTAACCCTCGAAGACCAAACGTCTCCCCTGCCGAGGGCTTCCATCTGGTTGGAATTTTATTTATTTATTTATTTATGTATTATTTATTTATTTATGTTAGTATATTAAATAAATTCAAATTCAAATCGTTTATTGCGAATATAGGTTGATACAGTTGGTGTTTACATAGTTTATCACTTATAGAACAAACATTTAGTACAGCTATATATATTTAAATATAAATATATATTTATGTTTAATTATTATCTCCTTTAATATATTTATTCAGCCCAATCAATGCCCAAATCTCTGATTGCTAAACTAGGAATCATACCTACGTCTCAGTAATCAGTGCACTCTATTAAGCTATATAGGAATAAAAAAAAGGAGAAGCGAAAGTTTAATTTTTCAGTTTTCTCCAAAAATGTTTTCATTGCTTTACACTTACGACCATACAAGCTCAAGCGACCGACTTATATGAAAAATTTATTCAAACGCCCTGAATCCTAATTTTATAGACTGACTGTAGAGAGCACTTGTACAGCTATGTATTCATCAGTATGTCCACCCAAATAAGCAAAATATTCAATAAATGATTATAAGCTAGCTGGTATACTCTGGGATATGTCTATCATACTGGAAACGATGGGTGAGCCTTCTTTCAGCAGGGCGTTCCTATTAACAACCAGAAATAAAAAAAGTGGTTGACAATCCACCCGCTAGGCAACTGTGGCACATATCCCCCCATATGCAATCTATAGGGGATGCCTATGTTCAGCGATGGACTTTTAATAGACTGTAACGTTAACGGTGACGGATCAATTATTAAATCTGTACATAAGCCAGATTTGTATTTATATTTATTTACTAGCTGTTCCCCGCGAATTCGCCCGCGTGAAATTTAGGGTTTTATTATGTTGCGCAGAACCCTAATTTTTTTTTCTAAAATATAGGTAACCTAAGTTATTCCTTATAATATAAGCTATCTGCCAGTGAAAGTCCCGTCGAAATCGGTCCAGCCGTTTCGGAGATTCGCCGGTACAAACAAACAGACAAAAATTTTATAAATTGTGTTTTTGTTATAAGTATTTTTGTCTTTCATATGCATTAAATAAAAAACTGCTTTTTTGACATTACAAACAGACACTTCAATTTTATTTATTTATATAGATATATAGTAAGTAAGTATCAATGGTTATTGGATTATATTAACTTTTTATACAAGTAATGGTGAAAATGAACACAAAGTCTACTTTAGATGGATGCTGTAGCTAATAGACATACATTCCACAATAAATTCACTTGTGTTGCCATTTCTGGACGCTTATACATATGTAATTCTTTGTCGTCAGTATAAAGCATATCCGGTACTAATGAATGTAAATAAAATCAGGATATATAACTCAGAAAGAGGTAAATAGACAAGGAGAGCCTAATTGTGCTTCTCACTCTTTTCTTATGGCGACCATGTAACTTAGTGCACGGTAATGATTGTACGGATAACAAGTCCTAAATTGCAGTTTTAATTACAAATAAAATGTTTATTCATCATCATCACTATAGTCCATCAGAGTTCCGAATCCATAGACAGCCACAAAGCGCTGTCCTTACCCACCTTCATCCGCTGACTCTGCGTCCACGAACAGGCGGCTCACTCTAGAACTGAGGCTGTTTCGAGAACTTTTCTTGCCCGTCGGTTGTCAGTTCTTCGAGTTATATGAACAATTGCCGCTTCACACGACTGATCTGTCAAGCTAGGTTATTTTTTTACTTACAAATAAATTGTCTTAGGATCCCTCTACTGTAACCGTGTAGTGGCGCTGTAAAAATATCCACTACCCCACATCGTTGCGTGACTGTCATAAGAGGTGACAGAGGCAAACAGACCAGGAGATGGGAAGAAGCGTCTCCCTCATTATAACTAGAAAAAAACTGCGATTGCCTCCCGATCTGCCAAACCTGGTAAAATGGTGACAAACAAGCACACAGTCCACGGTAAGTGGAAGCTTTAGCTCATAGACATCTACACTTATCCTCATTTAAGAATTAAAATGCAGACACGTTGTCACCCCTAAGAAATGAGATGGAACGCCTCGTTTCTAGCAAAAATGGTCTCTGGTTCTCTACTCTTACTATACGAAACACAGCAGCATTATGTTGCTATTTTACGCTGGTATTCTTTGAGAGCGTGGTCCTACAAGAGACAAGCCGACCCAATCGTGCTACATACTCGTAATAAAATACCTTAATATAGCTGCAGCGTGGCTCTACCACGTAAAGTAATCCATCTTTCGAGGCAATCTATGTTCCTCTAGTTAAGCAGTGGACTTGGATAGGCTGTAATGGATGAATGGATAATGGAGAACGTTTCCCTGGTTTGACGGCAAGATCGTCTCAATCCCGCATAATGCATTATTTCGAAAAAAAAAATATTTCCCTGTCGAAATTAAATTTTTTTTTTAAATATTTCATAACAGAGTGAAGTGAGTGCAGAAGGTGAAAATAACGCTAAGGGCCGCTTTTCACTATGGGATATAATATAATATGTATTACATCTCGAGATATAAATTAATATCGCTCACCATACATTCTATATGGAACCGTTTACACTGAGCTATAATATATATTACATCTCAAGCTATAAATATTTTTTCGATCGACTGAGCGATATTTTCATATTATATTTAGCCCCCTGTACCCCGCACACCGTTCCGCGCCCCCGCAGAACGGTGTACGGGGTAAAGGGGGGTAATCCAATGACCAATGACAAACGCACACTGGTTAAAAGATATATCCCACAATGTGAAAGCCAATCGTGGGATATAATTTATATTTCGGGATGTAATATACATATATTATATCCCATAGTGAAAAGCCAGCCTTAAATATTCATTTAAGGCGCTGACACATCGCGTGCTGTGGGAAAACAGGCAGTCTTAAAGGTGAACGTCCATCATACATCACGAAGTATGATTTTCTTGTCCAATTATACTAAATGTATAATTTTTTTACAAATCACAATTTCAATTGTTATATCTATAAAAAGATCACTGAGAACCGTGTTCGCACAATATAATCAAAATAAAACTAGTCCTAGAAGCAACCTGAGTTCGATTCTTGCCGGCGGCAATGGAATTGTTGATTGTAATTTCAACTACAGATTTAAAACGTATACCGTGATAAAGGATGTACATATTATTATTATTATTAACTATTCCATATTTAACACGTGATTATTATATACTAGCTGTACCCCGTGAGTTCGCCCGCGTGTAATTTGGTTTTAATTTTTTTGCGCGGAACCCTAAATCTTTTTCTAAAATAAAAGTAGCCTAAGTTACTCCTTAAAACATTAGCTATCTGCCAGTGTAAGTCCCATTAAAATCGGCCCAGCCGTTTCGGAGATTAGACGGAACAAACAGACAGACAGACAAAAATTCAAAAAATTGTGATTTTGTTACCGCATATACTTTCATATGCATTTAGTAAAAAGCTGTTATTTTTATATTACAAACAGACACTTCAATTTTATTTATTTGTATAGATTATATGCCAAATTTTCGTAAACTTTAGTACAAACATAAGAAAATCCATCACTTCATATCATCCCGTGGTTGTCGTAGGCGGCAACAGAGGAAAAGTGAAACAGGAGATGGGCAACAGCATTTTTCTCATGGTGCTGCCCATCTTCTGTTTCATTTCCCTACAACTAAAAATAATAAAAACCATTGCTGAGCTTGGTAACTATGTCAGTACAAATATGGGGGATATTAAGCAATCTATGAGGGAGGCTTCTATGCTCATAATGTCCACTGCCGGACTTTTGAAATAAAAAAAGTAGATAAATAAAAAACATCAGTAATTTTAAACACCGAGGTAACAGGGAAAACTAATTAAACATCATAGCGGGACGCATATACATAACATACTGGCAACTAAAGATTATTATTCCTCAAATTTTCAACCAAAAAAATAAGTCATCTGTTTGTGAAATCTAAAACCCTTTTGTGATCGAATCCTACGGACGTTTCGTAGAAAGGTCCGCGCAATTTTTTGCCAAAATCTCTAAAAATGAAAAAAACACATTATGTCTGTTTGTTCACGAGCGGATCCCATAGAAAACTTTCACCGGGGGAGCTGCATAAAGTAACGAATTTTTTCATTACGCTAAAAAAACCATTACCTGCTCTGTAATAGAAAGAGGTAGTGGGAATATTTAGAGCAATTTCTGTCGCAGGTATTTAATAGTATATTTCTTTTATTGTGCAGTTATAATTTTACTTTATGGTTTTAGTAATAAAGTACCTAGATGATTTATAATCTTTTTGAAATTGGAACATAAAGATAAATAACAATGGATACCGTTCATTCCAAATTCGGAAAATAAAAGAGTAAAAATTTTGTTTGTTCACTTTTAATATAAGTAAGAGCGGCAAACACCCTCTCCACTTGATGGACGAAAGACACTACATCTATTCTTGATTAAAAATATAAATGCACATGTATTTAAATCCCATTCACTAAAAAGGGTCTCCGATTTGTCGTCACGTCGTCACCCACCATACGAACGCAGTTATTCTGCTATTTCACGCTGGTATTGTGGTTCCTCCCCGGTCAAGCTGACCCTTTCGTGCTGCAGAGATAATATAGCTGCAAAATGGTTCTATCACGTTTGATACAACTATGTGGCAATACAACATATTATGCTTATAAAATTTGACTTTTAAAACGTTTAAACTGATTTCAAACGACTGAAAAGTATACAACCATTGAAATCGGTTGACGTAGTAAACAATTATATCGCTTATATGTCGTACATATGCCTTTTCATTTTGGAGAGTGATAATTTTCGCATGAGTCTCATCATCAGATCTTGATCCCAAATTTATATAGGGCCCCCCATGCGGTACCATCTTTCTAACAATCAAATATAATACGTGTGCAGCACAGAAATTTCAACGTTATTTTTAACAAAACTTATCATAATCATAGTACCGAAATGCTACTGACGTGGCTCTGCCTGATTCGAGCTCAATGAGGGCTAATTATTTTCTGCTCACCAGATGTCGCTAGGTAAAGTTTTTTGTTACACAATGTAATTTAATTGAGAAGTTGTTTTTTAATAAAAGTTTATCAGTTTCTAGAGTATTATATTAATACACAAAACAATCCGTCAGTGGTTTGCTCTTTAATTTTTTACACATTTATAACTTTTTTTTCTACTTTTATGAATATCTGTGGTTTGATTTATTTATTTTTAATCTTATTAATATAAAATATAGCTATTAGTACAGAAAGAGACAGTAACTTTTACGTTTTCCGAATAAAGTAACTTCCCCGGTATGAATTCTGTTAAATATTATACCTCACTTTCTAGTGGTGGCCCTGGTGGCAGAAAAAATCGTGGATGCCCATTGTTCAGGGGTCACTATTTTTCAAACATATATCATTGTATCTTTTCTGTCTTATCGTACGGTACTTCAAAATGTGCGATTCGATTTCTCGAATGTGCTCTCTTGTGTAATAATTTGATTTCACGCTGTCTGCTTAATATGTACATAGGTATAGGTATATAGGTACAGTTATCTACTGCTCCTCAAGTCTCGAGAGGCTCTCGTACTAGGTCCTCCCAACCAATTTCCTGTCTATATTTTTTTTATAGCATAGGGTGACAAACGAGCACATAGTCTACCTGATGATTTATCCTCAATAAAGAATCAAAATGCAGATGCGTCGTCGCCCGTGATTGGAATCCCTCTTTTCCAGTAAAATGAGTCTCCCATTCTCTACACTCACCATACGAAACACAGCAATGTCAAGCTGCCATTTTACGCCGGTATTCTGTGAGAGTGTGGTCCTTCCCCAGTCGTGCCGACCCATTCGTGCCACAACTATACTACTAATATAGCTGCATCATGGCTCTACCACGTTTAATTATATATATTCGATATTATAGCAAATATTTACATTACACCCAACACATTAAATATTACAAATGAGTGCGGTAGCATTTTAAACAGAAAGTTGTCGCCGTGGTTGAAATCGACCAGAAGATTATTGAATGTTATTTTTTTTATTTAAATTATGCAAAAAAAAATTTGAATCTCCGTATATTGACATTTTATCATTTGTCAAATGTTACGATAGCAGATGCCTTTACCAACAAACACCCATTCGCTTTACAATTTGTATTATGCACGTTACTATTCAATCAACCCGTCTGTGAGATGCACCTTTAGCAACGAGAAAGGTCCGCTTACCTATCGAGATCAAAAAATTAATAAAAATAAATTATGTGTGTACTTAATACTTACTTGTTATACTTAGCATTAAGTTTACCTATTGTGAAAAGAAAATAAATTCATTCATTCATTCAATTCCCTACGTAGCAGGAACTGTATTATTCCTGCAGTACATATAGGTCGACTCGATTGGGGAAGAAGAGTGTAGTATTCACACAGAATACCAGAAGAAAATAGCTGCACGATGGTGAACGGGGTGAACCGGAGAACCTTTGTAACAAGGCATACCTGGTAACAAGGCATTAGTCCTATGCATCTTAGTACTCAGGCATGACAACATACCTTTATTTGATTTTTAAATCAAGGATAGATGTAGATGTCCATGGGCTACAACATCCACTCACCTTGTGGTACACTGTGTGATCGTTGCTTACGTTTACTTGTATAAAAAATATTTGTGAAATTATTCTTCTAAAACAAATACAATATCGATTCTCATACTTATATATACACTATAATTTTGACATAAATTAATAGCGGACAGTTCTAATGACAAAACACAAACGAGAACTGACTTACCATATATGTCAAAACCTGAAGTCACTCTATCCTCGGTAGCGAAGCTAGACAGGTATACACAGAGATATAGAGAGCTATAAATATATTTAAGGTAACATTTTGAATTTGTTATATTATGAAGTCGATTCGCATCTTTTTCATCTTTATCGCCTTCATAGAGTTTCCGCCACGTTATCACACTGCTAATGGGGGCTAATAATTTTCTGCTCACCAGATGTCGCTAGTTGACACTGAGGTAAAGTTTTTTGTTACGTCATTTAATTGAGTTTTTTAAGTTAGTTTTTAATAATAGTTTATCAGTTTCTAGAGTATTATATTAATACACAAAACAATGCCTCAGTGGTTTACACTTTATTCTTTTGCACATTTTTAACTTTTAAAAAAAATCTACTTTTATGAATATCTGTGATTTTGGTTAAGATGTTGTTTATTTATTTTTAATCTTATTAATGTAAAATATTGGTAATAGTGCAGAAAAAAACATTACCCTTTACATATTTCGAACAAACCAACTTCACCGCTATGAAATCTGTCAAATATTATATCTCACTTTTAAGTGGCAGAAAAAGTCGTGGGCCGCCATTGACGCACTCGCCCTCGAAATATTAGTGTCCGCCAGTATATTGTGAGTCTATGGTGGTGTTATTACGTGTTATTAAACACCGACCAGACTCGTCTCTTTTATTATTATGACAGTTTTAACGGACTGATACGAATGAATCAAATTGCCTACTCATGTTTCTTATTAAGTATTAAGACTATTTAATTTTTCTAGAACATAAAAACAATTAGCTTATACTGTTTTACTTAATAATGATATTGAATTTAGTAAATATCTTGTATTACAATTTTGATTAAATATCTTATTATGTTACGTCAATGATGCGAATAGCTACATTTTTATTAGAAAATAAACGCTGAGTGGGATTCCTTCTCGCACAATACATTATTGATGCAAATAATACAAAGCATTTCGTCATTTTAAGTAAGAAAGAAAGAAATCTACTATCAAAAACACTATCTAAGCGAACTATATTTATAAATTAGTTACCCTATATCTCATTAATTGCTTGTCATGATATGGTAGATGATTGGATATAGGTAAATGACACAGTTTGGACTTTCTTTTTCGTTATAAGTCCCATACATGGAACCTATAAGTCCCAGACCAATATGGGACAAAATAAAAGTGAAATTACAAACTTTGATAATTTTACGTCCCATTTTCAGCAAACGATGTTAGTATTTTATTAGCAACTCAGTATTTTACTGCTATTTAGCCAGGTCACAAAAGAAAGAAAGATATATTTATTGAACAAATACGACACAAGTATGTATTTCTTTATGCTAAGATTTTTGTACCTAATAAGTAATTTTTTTCTATTACACTAGATTTTATGTACATTATAAATTCAGATACCGAATGAAGGAAAAATGAGTTAATAATGTTTCACGTTTGGTTACTCTAGTCTTAAGCAAAGCAAAATATAGAGCACCTTTAGATGAAAGTAAATAAACGAAGAGAGAGATTCTTGTCAAATAATCGCCTGCGCAAGTGTTGCTCGAACACAAAAGCAACGCAAAAAGCGTCGTGAGTGGAAAGGATTGGCACAAATGGTTTTTAAGACACCTTTTGTTATGTGCAATGATCCGTGAAAGGTTTGCAAGGTGGTTAATATTGTGTTTTGTTACTTTAAATGCATATGTAGTTTTTACAAAAGTTATCTGTACGTTGCATTCGCTAATAATATTTGTAAGTTCTTACCCAACTTTTATTTGGCACTTTGTAGCGACGTTAGAATATTTACTACCCGATTTTGACCAGTTGCTGTCAAGGACTATGAGAAAGATCGGCAAATCGTATGGCTTTAATTGATGGTAGTACGCTATCATTGTTATATCTATCAGACATAAAAAACGTAGTGCGGCTACGGGGAGCTGCGTCAAAAGTACGAGATGTCTTTTTTTTATAGAAGAGGGGGCAAATGAGCATGTGGTTAACCTAATGGTAAGTGTGGACCGCCGCCCATGAACAACTGCAACACCAATTTAATCGCTGGTGCGTTGCCAGCCTTTAAGAAAAGAGTAAGCTCTTTTCTTGAACGTCCCTAAGTCCAATCGGTCCGCAAAAATCGCTGATGGTAGACGATTACGCGAGGAAGTTGTGCGAGGAAGTAAACTTCTTGTAAATCGCACAGCGGTGAACTGACAATGATCCAGGTGAAATGGATGGTATCGAGAGTTTTGTCGCGATGTGCGATGGTGTAATTGAGCGGATGGAATTAGTCCGAACAATTCCTCAGAGCACGTCAGTAATTGCGACTGCAATTTGCCTGCCTGCGTAGTGAAACATTAGGAATGGTGAAACATCTCACATCTTTTCTCATTCGGGTAAAATTCTTAACATAGAAAGGATCAAGGTTTTTTTATTTATAGGTTACTAGTTTAGTTTTTTGAAATCCATAGTAAAACCATTAGCTTTATTATGTTTATAGCACGAATGTGTTGGCTCTACTGGGGAGGGACTACGCTCTCATAGAATATCAATAAAATAGGAACTTAATTCTGGCTGCGTTTCGTATGGTGAGTGTAGAGAATCGAAGACCCTTTTTACTGGAAACGACACATTCCATCTTAGTTCTCACGGGTAACATTTGCATTTTGATTCTTAATCAAGTAAAGATGTAGATATCTACGGGTCACAGTATCCACTTACCATCAGGTGAATTGTGTGCTCGTTTGTCACTCTTAGGTATTAAAAAAAAAACTAAGAACATAATTTCAGTACACCTGATGTTAAGTGATTTATACAGTCCATGAACAAAGTTGTTCATGGGCGGCGGTAGTCACTTACCATCAGGTGAGCCGCATGCTCGTTTACCCCTCTCCTATAAAAAAAAACACCTACAGGCAACTTCAAACAAAGAAAGCTACAGTTGCGTTGTCATCTCTGAGGCCTCTGGAAAGCCTCACATCCTGTAACTATACTGGCTCTCTGTCCCTTTAAGACCGAAAGCAGCAAAATAGTAGTTATTGCACAGCAGTGCAATAACTACTATTTGGCGACAGAAAAGATAACCTATCACCTAGTAAAAATTGTGCCTTCAAAATATATTAATATATATTTTATTTCTCAAACGTCCACCTGGACTCCTCACGAAGTTTTTCTTTACTGTATTTCTACATGCTAAATCAACTCTAAAAAATACTTTATGTATTAATAATAAAATAGTATAGAATGGGATAGCATAGAGAAGAATAGGATAGAATAGTTTTTATTCAATGTTTTTTACTAAAATTATTTCCTGAACCTGTATATAAATGTGTCCTTATAAAAACCAGTGGGAAACCCAAAAACATAAAATTTTATATTAATATTATACAATTATTTTTATGAATTATAATAGAACCAGCATCCATCACCATTTTCAGGAATCGGTTTCAGGCTGGTTTCGGGGATCACATTCTTATGATTTTAAATTATATGGACATCGAAGTAATATTATAATAAGTTTGAGCAAAAATGATGAGGATAGTTTTATCTGCAACAGATACCTCGCAATATTTAATGTTGTTATCAATATTGCTATTTGACATAAAACACTCACGCCTGTCACCCAGAGGGGTAGGCAGAGACTACGGACTTCCATTTGGCGCGATCCTGACACACCTCTCTCGCCTCTTTCACATCCATATATCTACGCATACACGCTCGTCGGTTAAGGGTACTCCTAATCTGGCCCATTTTCAATGTATCGCCGATCTGGTCGATAAACCTTCGTCTAGGGCGTCCCTTCCCGACCCTGCCGTTCACTTCTGCAACATAAATTTGCTTTGTCACTCTTTCCTCGTTCATTCTTTCTACGTGACCAAACCACCGAAGCATTCCTTTCTTAATCCTTGTCACAACGTCATCTTGCAAACCACACTTTTCTCTTATTACACTATTTCTCACCCTGTCATTCAGATTCAGCCCTAGCATACTCCTTAAGGAACGCATTTCTACAGCATTTATTCTACTCTCATGCTTCTTCTGCCAAACCCAACTTTCACTACCATACATTAAAGTGGGTACTAACACAGCATTATGAATTGCCATACGTGCCTTAGTTGACACATTCTGACTCCTCACAATAGCGTGTAGAGCCCCATTCACTCTATTTCCTGCGTTCACTCGTCGTTCTATATCCTTATCATATCTACCATCCCTGCTAAATAAACATCCCAAATATACAAACTCATCCACTTGCTCAATCAACTCCCCTTCTATTCTTATTTTACATAAAGTTTTACTTTCTTCTCTTTCAAAAACCATCACTTTCGTCTTACTTGCGTTCACTTTCATACCCCTTTCTTTCAATGAACAATTCATTAAAGTAACCATCATTTGCAACTCGGCCGCCGACGATGCAAATATGACTTGATCATCGGCGTACAAAAGGCATTTGACGGTTGACTCACCCATTCTCAACCCACATTCTTCAACTTTCAAAGTTTGCAAACAACTGTCCATAAATAGGTTAAACAGCCACGGGGAAGCCACACATCCCTGTCTGACACCTTTATGAATGCCAAACCAGTCCGAGTAGACCCCGTTGATCCTGACACAAGCACTAGAGTCCCTATAAAGAGACCTTAATGCCTGTATCAAGCCAGCGCTCAACCCTAATGAGTTCAGTGTTTGCCATAACACGTTCCTGTCCACTCTGTCATAAGCCTTTTCCAAGTCCAAGAACGCACAAAAAAACTTTCTGGTTTTTAGCCAAAAACTTCTCCGCTATCATGCGCATGGAAAAGACTTGATCCGTACACCCCATCCCCTTTCTAAATCCAGCTTGCACATCCCAAATATTTCCATCAGTTTCTTCCATAACTCTTTCAATTAACACCTTAGCATACAGTTTACCCACAATGCTAAGCAAGCTGATACCACGGTAGTTTTTACAGTCCTGCTGCGACCCCTTTCCCTTATATATTGGGACTATAACGGCTTTGCACCAGTCTTCCGGTACCCGTTTCAGTTCCCAACATAAATTAAACAAGGTGTGCAGCAGGCCTGCAACCACACCCTCACCAGCCCTTAGCATTTCGAGTGATACTCTATCATATCCAGCTGCCTTACCTGCTTTCATGCTTTTCATTGCTTTCATTATTTCATCTACACTTATCTCCCTACCTCTCGCTATTTGAGTAATTTTTATAACCTTGTATCAATATCTTTTTTTTAATTTTTATACTTAATCTAAGATAGGTACTTATTTTCTACCGACTTCAAAAAGGAAGAGGTTCTCAACTCGACTGTATATTTCTTTTTTTTCTTTTTTTTATGTGTTTTACCTAACAATTTTCTCCTAGATGAACCGATTTCGATGATTCTTTTTTTTATTTGAAAGCTGGTGCTTCTCAAGTGGCCCCATATAAAAATTATGTCGAAATACACCGGTAGCACTTAAACGAGAATAAATGATCGGTCCAATGTAAAAGAAAACCTAAATATGGTTCACTAAGAACCAAAATTCGAATAGGACAGCATGAGACAAAGAAATATCTTTCAACTCAATAACAAGTTGTAGAAATAGCACTCGAAAAGTGTGAAATCCTGTACACATTGGCGATAAAAACTCCTGAGTATCCACGTGCGACTGGCGCAGGTGGCTGCGGTGGCTTCGGGCTAATGAGACGGGTCCCACGGGACGCGAACTATGAACCGCCTGGCATTTCCTGAAGGACAGCGCTTTCGTCTAATTAGACGTAACTAACTGACGTTTATAAACGTTAGGGGGAGTTTATGGTATAAGCATCATTTTGTATACGTGTTATATGCACGTCATGCTTTACTATGGTAGTGACTGCAAATAATATTAAAAAGAAAAACAAGCATACTGCGCATGCGCATTCATATCTTTCAAAGGATAATGGAATCGAGATTAAATTACCATCTTTTTCAAAAAGGAGGAGGTACTCAATTTGACTGTATGTTTTTTATGTGTTTTACCTCATAACTTCTTATTGGTTGAATCGATTTCGATGATTCTTTTTTTATTTGAAAGCTGGTGCTTGTCATGTGGTCCCATATGAATTTGGTCAAGGTCATACCAGTAGTTTTTGAGTTAATGAAGGTTTAACTAATATATTTTGAGTTATTTTAATAATTTAAATTGAAGTCGGTTATACAAAAATTTTTATTTTAAGTTATTTATATATAATGTAAAGTTAAAAATTTTGTACAGCCGACTTCAATATAAATTATTAAGAATAACTCAAAAACTACTGGTATGACCTTGACCAAATTCATATGGAACCACATGTAAAGTACCAGCTTTCAAATATAAAAAAGTATCACTGAAATCGGTTCACCCAGTAAAAAGTTATGAGGTGACACACATAAAAAAACATACAGTCGAATTGAGTACCGTCTCCTTTTTGAAGTCGGCAGGAAACTGAAGTAACAAACGAAATGATAGTCCACCTTATGGTAAGTGACTTCTACTGTCCATGAACACCTGCGACCAGCTTCATCACAGAAGACCACGAATGCGTTGTCACCTCTGAGGACTACGATGGAATGCCTCACTGCCTGTAATGCTCACTCTCTATACTCTTCAGAGTTTTTTTATAGAATAAGTGTGACAAACGAGCACACAGTCCATCTGATGGTAAGTGGTTGCTGTAGCCCATAGACATCTACATCTATCCTCGTTTGCGAATTAAGCAGGTGCGTTTTTAGCCGTGAGGACTAAGATAGAATGCCTCTTTTGCAGTAAAATAGGTCTCCGGTTCTGAACATTCACCATACGAAACACAGCATTGAGCTGCTATTTTACGCTGCCATGCTGCAGCTATATTAGTAGTACAGTTGTAGCACGAATGGGTCGGTTCGACCGGGGAAGGACCACGCTCTCACAGAATACCAGCGTAAAATAGCAGCTTAACTCTGCTGTGTTTCGTATGGTGAGTTTAGAGAACCGGAGACCCTTTTTACTGGGCATTACATCTTAGTCCTTACGGGTGACAACGCATCTGCATTTTGATTATTTATTGAGGATAGATGTAGATGTCTATGGGTCACAGCAACTACTAACCATCAGGTGGACTGTGTGCTCGTTTGTCACCCTATCCTATAAAAAAAATATGTGGCTATTTTTCATGAGGTCCTTACATGACCGAGCCGACCCATTCATACAGCAACTATAGTATGTAGGTACGGCAGCGTGGCTCTATCATGGATAATAAATGAAACATTTCTCAAAAAAATGCTACGTTCGTTAACAGTGCATTATTTTTTAATGTAATGACAATGAAACGATATATAGATTCTCACGTCTGTCACCCAGAGGGGTACGCACAAATTATGGATTTCAGTAATATTTTCACGGCAAACCATATTGTGGCAGTTTCTGTGACGTATGGATCAGTAACATTCGCGTGATAACATAGTTAATGTATAAAGAATTTTTAACTAAATAATTTAGAAAACTTTGCAATTAAGTATGATATGACATTGGTGTGTCATTGTACTTGAAAGCTTTGAAGGAACTTAGCTCGCAACAGAATTATTTATGTACTAACGATCCGCCCCAGCACGTGGATGATCTATCTATTAAGGTGGTTAAGATAATCATTATATACCATTTATTTTATCAACTTCTCGATTTCTCGAATAAAATGTCAATGTTTTGGATGATATATATATTTCATCCAAAAAATTGAGAATATAGCTATATATATATATATATATATATATATAGCCTGGATTACTTCTGACATTGCTCTCCATCTGTTCGTCAAGTTTTATTTTATCGGTTCAGCAATTTAAAAGATTAGAAATAGACAAAGAATCAGATACAAAAAATGTAAAAAATTGTTATTGTTCTTTATGTGTTAATAGGATGCAAATTATACCCTCAACTTTATAAAAGGCAATTATTTCGATATTGGTAATAGACACTTTAATTTATATGTATAGGTTTCGTAACGAATGTTAAAAATCTGAATACTAATGTATTTTTAAATGGGGAAGAACTGAGCCCTGTTGAATCCTCTGTTTTTCTTGACATCACTCTCGACACAAAGTTCATTCATATATTCAAATTAGCAAGCACACTAAGCTGTGCAACTTATGCTGTAAAAAAGATTAGAGATCTCACTAGTGTAGAGAGTTGAGTTGAGTTTATTTCAGTTATTTCCATAGCATAATGTCTTATGGCATTTTGCTATGGGGAAATACGGCTCATTTAGAAACTATTTTTAAGAGGGCCATAAGAGCTATTTACTTACAACCTTAAACCGAGGGATTCTCTTAGAAAAAAAATTAAAGAAATAAATATATTTACTTTGGCCTCTCAGTATATTTATGAAAATTTCATATATGTTCACAAAAACAAAGATAATTTTAGTAAAATAAAGTGATATACACTCTGTAAACACTAGGAACAAACACAAGCTAGTGATAACAGTTTCTCGACTCCACAGAGTCAGTAATTCATTCTTGGGGCAATGTATACGCTATTATAACAAAGTCCCAGAAAATATACAAGGTATCTCTATTACCAAATTTAAATATTTAATTAAACAAAAACTGTATAAAAAGGGTTATTATAATATAAATCAATACATGGTTGATAAATAACCCTTGGAAATTAGGTGGTCGCTTCCAAGCTGTATATAAAATAAATTTGGTAAATAGTTTGTATTTATATTGTAAGCTTTTTTTAAAAAAAATCTTCTTCTGGGTAAAGTAAAAAATGCCTTTCAATAAGAATTGCTTGAAATCAATATTGCATAAAAGTTATTCCATTCTATTATATATACATATATATATATATATATATATATATAAATCAACTGCTGTCCGTTAGTCTCGCAAAAACTCTAAAATGGCTCGACCGTTTTTGATGAAATTTTTTAATTTTTTGTGTTTGTTTGAGTGGGTCCCTGGATGATTAAGATTCATGATTGCGCCCAGTAGGTGGCGATGTTGTCGAGTTCCAGTAATCACCGGTGTGAAGTCGAGGCGGATCCCTTCATAAAGTAATTAAAGTAAATAAGTCTTGTCAAATGAGTACACATCATGGTAAACGAATGCCCACGACATCTACAATCTATTTTATCCTCTGTTAATAATCAAAATTCAGATGCGTCGTTGCCGAGGACTAGGATAGAATGACAATAGTAAAAAGAGTCTCCGGTTCTCCTCACTCACCATACGAACTAAACACAAAATAGCAGCATTATATGTTGCTAGGCTATTACGCTGGTATTCTGTGGTAACGTGGCTCTACCAAGGAAGAATGAATAGAGACGGAAATTATTAATATTTAAAGTCCTAAGTTATCTAGAAATTTACAGTGTACGACTAAAAATCATCATTAAAAATTTTCACAGAATATATATATATATATTTTTTCAGATCCTCTAAAAAAAATTGCAACAGCTCTCTTAAACTACCAAGCCGTAAATCACGTCAGGTTTTAATATGGGAACTATCGGGAAGTTCCGGAACGGAACGATATCCTCCCCGGGGTCAAATAAGTCAAAGGATCGGGAACCACTTGGCGTATTCCCAAAACAATCATAACATTATCCGAGACGAATAACTTTTTCGTGCGAATACTTTCAAGAAACATTTGTCAGTCACAGTGATATAAAAAACTAAAACTAAATTAAATTATAATATTGACTTTATACCCGACTGCGACAGAGGGAAGGTAATGCCACAAAACACGGTCCTGAACCACCTGCATGTCTTACCAGGTCGTCACTCCATCTAGTGGGGGGACGCCCTACACTTTGTCCGTCGGTACGAGGCCGCCACTCGAGAAACTTTTTTCCACATCGGTTGCTGCAGGTTACTAATCGGTTAGGCTATGTCAGTCACTCTGGATCTACTGCAGATATCCTCATTTCTAAGTTTATCACGCAGAGAAACTCCGAGTATAGCCCTCTCCATAGCTCGCTGAGCAACCTTGAGCTTCCTCATCCGGCCAGCAGTGAAGGACCACGTCTCAGTTCCATAGGTAATCACTGGCAACACGCACTGGTAGTGACTATACAACGTTTTTAAGTTTTGAGGTATACCTGACGAGAAGATGTGCCGTAATTTCCCGAACGCTGCACAACCGAGTTGAATCCGTCGATTGACCTCTCGGTCGAAGTTGGAGTTACCTAGTATGTACCTATGTCTATTTCATTGGCACTCTTTACTTATCTTCACGCACAATCCCTGACGGGGTAGCCAGAGAGAACAGATCGCCAAGTGTCACGATCCTTACAAACCTCTTTCGCTTCTTTCAGATTCATTATCTTCTTCATGCATGCACGTCTAGGTATCCGAGTACTTTTGACCCTACCCTCTTCGAGCAATTTGCTTACATGGTCTTCGAAAGTTAGTCTCGGTCTACCTCGACACCTTTTAATATTAACTTTCGCGCTATATATTTTCTTCACCATTCGGTCTTCACTCATTCGCTCAACGTGCCCAAACCACCGAAGCACGCCCTTATCAATTTTTGTGATAAGGTCATCTTTCAAACCTGCCATATTGCGAATCTCTTCGTTTCGCTTTCGGTCGGCCATGGTAACGCCGCACATTTTACGAAGAGATCGCATCTCCACTGCATTCAACTTACTTTTATGCTTCTTCTGGCATACCCAGGTTTCGCTGCCATATAACAAAGTCGGTACCAACACTGCGTTATGTATTGCAAGGCGTGCACTCTTCGCTACGCCTTGCCTTTTGACTAACGCAGTCAGGGCACCATTGACTTTGTTCCCGGCAGCGACACGCCTGTCCACATCTAAATCACATCTTCCATCCCGGCTAAAAGCACTCCCCAAGTATACAATTTCATTTACCTGTTCTAGACATTCCTGATTTACCCATATTTCACACTTCGTTCTCTCTTCGTCCCTTTCAAATACCAGAACCTTAGTTTTATTAGCATTCAAACGGAGACCTTTAATTTCACATTCCTCTTTCATACACGTGACTAATGCCTGCAGTTCTGCCTCTGATGGTGCAATAAGCACTGCATCATCAGCATACAGCAGACAATTTACTTTAATGTCACCCAATTTCACACCCAAACAACTATCTTTCAGCTTCTGTAAACAGCTGTCGAGATACAGTATGAACAGCCAGGAAGACATGACACAACCCTGCTTTACGCCCGTTTGGACGTTAAACATGGGTGACAGGTCATGCCCTACCCGCACACAGGCTTTACAGTCACAGTAAAGAGACTGCACAGCCCTTAGCAATCGACCATCCACACCATACCCCGGCAACAGTTCCCACATTTTCTTCCTTACAACCTTATCAAATGCTTTCTCAAGATCCACAAAAGCACAGAAAATCTTCTGGTTAGCAGCCAGAAGCTTCTCCGTGATCATGCGGAGAGAAAACATTTGATCCGTGCATCCTCTTCCAGGTCTAAATCCGCATTGTGCCTCCCATAGAAATCTTTCCGATTTCTCTTGCATCCTACGTGTCAAAACCTTCGAGTAAACTTTACTTGCTAAACTGGTCAAGCTGATCGCCCGATAGCACCCGCAGTCAAAATGTGAACCTTTACCTTTATATAAAGGCACAATGACTGCGGATCGCCAATCATCCGGGACATCCCCCGTCCGCCAGCACAAATTGCACAGTAGATGAAAGCTGTCCCAGACGCGAGGCCCACCATACTTGACCATTTCAGCAGTAACTCTGTCTAGTCCCGCAGCCTTACCACATTTCAAACTTCGAATCGCTCGTTCAATCTCTTTCATACTGATGATCTCAGTGTCATCGAGGTCCGGGTCTGGCGTACCAGTCACGGCGTCATCCCCGGATCCCTCACCAAGATCATCACACGCATACATTTCTCTATAAAATTCGCTCCATCGCTGCATGACGTCCGATTTTTCTGAGAGGACGTCATTAGTTCTCGAAAGCACTTTGTTCATTCTTAAGGCCGTCGCACCACTCCGGGTCCTTCCAACCTCTTTCCAGAAGAGTTTGGAGTTCTCCTTAAAGTTGTGCGACAACCTTTCGTCCGCTTCCATTCTACACCTTTCACGCACTTCCTCAATCAGTGCTTTCGTGTGAACTTTCTGCAGCCTATATCTTTCTTTCATCTTCTCTCTCATATCCTTATCATTACTAGAGGCCAAGTAGTCTAACCATGCTTTCTTCTTCTTCTTTACAGCTTCTTTCACTTCATCATTCCACCATGCATCTCTTCTTTTACTACTGCCTCTTTTTATTGTTCCACACACTTCTTCCGCTGCACTTACCATTCCATCCCTAAGGTTCTGCCAAGTTCTTTCTACACATTCTTTTCTGCCATCGATGGTGTCAAGCTTTTCGGCTACCCTCGCTTGATATTTGTCCCTAGTATCCGCTTCCTGAAGCTTCCAGCTTCGGATGCGACAGACCGACTGTGGTTCTGTTACTGCCGTCCGGTAGCGCCAACCCGCGAACAGACCCCTAAATCTAGTAATCACTAGATAGTGATCCGTTCCCAGGTCAGCACCCCTGAACACTCGCGTATCCATCACCTGTTTTCGCTCTCTGTAGGCTAAACGGTTGATGTATTTTAACTTATGAGGTATCGTTAGATTCTAACCGTGGTAGCTCAGACTAGCCGTGGTAACTCAGATGGTTAGTGCTCGCTGTAAATTTCACAGTACGCGAGCAACCCGGCTTCGATCCCCGCCGGCACCAATGAAGTTGTTAATTGAAATTTTAAGTGCTGATTTACCATGTGCTCGGCGGTGAAGGAAAACATCGTGAGGAAAACTGCATGTCTGAGAAATAAGAAAAAAATATTTCGAAGACATGTGAAGTTCGCCAACACGCAATGGGGCAGCGTGGCAGACATTTGCTTGCCCTAAAATCCTCTCAGAAATAAGGGGAGGCCTGTGCCCAGCAGTAGGACGTATATAGGCTGTAACTAGATTCTCAGTTGTGAGTGTGACATAGGCTAAAAATATTTTCTCTTCTCAGTAACCTTTTTTGCAGTCTGTTCTTTTTAAATTACTGTTGATTAAAACTACTGTTAAGGATCGCGTTTAATTGTTCTTATTTTTAATTCCCAACGTTTCGGGAGTTTTCCAGCACCCTTTTTCACGGGGACCTGAAATGATCGACGTCCCAATGTCAGAGTTAACCGGGAGCTAATTATTAGTTTTGGTCTAATCTACGCAGAATAAACTTACTGTATCTTGAAGTCTTGTTGAAGTTTAGTTTTAATTTTATTAATTACAAGATCCCATGGGATGCTGGATTGCACCTGAAACGTCGATAATTTAAAATAAGAACAATTAAACGCGAAAAAGTCCGTAAAAGTAGTTTCACTCAATGTGTAGTGTTCGCGTAAATATAAGAAATCATTAAATTACTGTTTTAAATATTGGGCTTGTTTCACTATGAAAGTTTATCAAGCAAACGGGCGATGAATAAGGTATATAAAGAGTACTCTTAACAATTCTGTATTCGTAGATATATGGATGTATTAGTCAGAGAGGTGTATCAGAATAGTGCCAAATGGAAATCTGTAATTTGTGCCTACCCCTCTGGATGACAGGCGTGTGAATATATATAATATCGTTTCATTGTAGTATGTTTTTGAGAAATGTTTCATTTATTATCCATGATAGAGCCACACTGCCATACGTACGTACTATAGTTGCTGTATGAATGGGTCGCCTCAGTCATGGAAGGACCTCATAAAAAATATTTTTTTTTATAGGATAGGGTGACAAACGAGCACACATTCCACACAGTGATTAGTGGTTGCTGTGACCCATAGACATCTACATCTATCCTCAATAAAAAATCAAAATGCAGATGCATTGTCACCCGTGAGGACTAAGATGGAATGTCTCTTTTCCAGTAAAAACGGTCTCCGGTAGTGTTAAGCTGCTATTTTACGCTGGTATTCTGTGAGAGCGTACTCCTTCCACGGTCGAGCCGACAAATTCGTGCTACAACTATACTGCTAATATAGCTGCAGCATGGCTCTACCACGTAAAAAGTAATGCTGTTGTGTTCCATATGATGGGTAAAAAATTTAAACCTCCTTACTTCATTATTATTTATTACATAAAGCCTCATTACCGGTATAAATTTGTTTTCTAGATGGAGAGGTGCAGGAAGTCGATGGATGCAGGTGGTTAGGACCGTGCTTTGTTTTATTTTAGACTGGGTGCGATAAATGAACAAAGTGTGTGGGAGAACTGAGCCCAGTAGTGGGACGTGAATGGGCTGTACTTGTACTAAAGGAGTAAACCTTACTTTTTACTTTGTGAAATAAATATAAGTTAAAATAGTTAAAATCTTTGTATTACACACTAAGCAAAATCACGTTCGAGTAAACCATTTCCTTAAACGCTACCCTTACTGGGATTTCTATTGGAATATAAAACAACAGACTCGCGAAAAGTGTTAATAGGGCCATACAATCATTTGTTTCGTGCGAGATTTGAACCTGCGACCCTGCAACGCTGCGACTACGCTTAGCCAATGCGCTATCGAGCTGTCAAACCGTAAATTTATATACATTTAATTTCTCAGAAAAAAATTCGAAATCAAAAATACGTTATGTATAGTGTTGACTTTACCATTTAAAAAGATATCTTTTTAATTGTAGGCAAGAGAACAAGCAAAAAGTTTCAAAAAATACCGAACTACTTTTGAAATTCGAACCGCACCGATGTTTAAAATGTAGCGACAAAAAGGTCCAATCGACGCCTCCTGCCCGCCGCGACATGCCAAAAACAACATTTTCGATGATTTATGGAGCAAATTAACGAGAATATATCCTCATTCCTGAACATCATTTCCTGCTAGAGCGAACTCTCGTTGGACCCGAAGATGTCTGGAAAAAACCACTAGCAAAAATAATGAGAGGATTCCACAATCGATAGCAAAAAGTTTTGCTAATTTTTACTATAGCTATTGAAAAGGAGTTTAAACATTTTAAACTTGATATGAAATCATTTGAATTTATACACTTTGGATTATAAGTCAATCAACGAAAGATATTTCGAATTTACACATCTTAGCCGAGTTCCTAAATTTCAGTTGGAAAATTCTATATCCCTGTTATTTATATATATCGGCTCATTGTGAGCCGATTCTCTGTTTTTAGTTTAAAAAAATACAACATTCATATTAATTTAAATTTAATCAACGGTCAATTTCTCTAGTTTTGGTAGAAAGAATTCGCCGCGTGGCGCTTGACAGACGAATTGGTTATCCTAGTGTCATACCACCATAGAATTATTACCCAGATAATTCTATGCATACCACCATAAAAGTTGCTCCCTATTGATGTGACTAGTTGACATCTAGCGTATACGAGTTGTTGACAAAAATAATGAAAAATAAATAAATCGAAAAGTAAAAATATTGGTTACCAGCGAAAAAGTAGTTGAAGAATTTTGTAAACTGACTTGTAAAATTGTTTTTAGTATAATTTTTGCCTGATTTATTTTTTTAACGAAATAAGTAAGCCTTATTGAAAGACATTGGTATCAATTCCTAGAATGCCGATGCGTCTAATTTATGCATTAAACTATGAAGTCAAGGATCCCAGTCTAACATCCGCATACCGTTCGGCTCGTGTTACAATATTTTTTATCCATATTGAAAAAGTTCACGATAAAAAGTTGGCTACATGCGGTAAGCGGTAGAAACAAGTGCGTCGCGTCGGCTAAACAGTCGCCTTATAGCTTTGGTGCAAAGATTAAGGACTTAAAGAAGGCACATAGCTCTGAATACATTTACGTTACTGTTACAGCCTAATAAAATCCACTGCTAAAAATAGGCATTCCTCATAGATTACCTCACATGGGTGTATTTACCGTAGTTGACACGCTTGGCAAGCAGGTTGGCAACCGCAGTTTTTTATTTTTAGTCATTATTAGGAAGATAGTACCGTCCGTCTTTTTTTTATAGGATAGGGTGACTAACGAGCATACAGTCCACCTGATGGTAAGTGGTTGTTGTGGCCCATAGACATCTACATTTATTCTCGTTTGCGAATCAAAATGCAGATGCGTTGTCACCCGTGAGGACTAAGATGGAATGCCTCTTTTCCAGTAAAAAGGGTCTCCGGTTCTCTACACACACCATACGAAACACATCAGTATTAAGCTGCTATTTTACGCTGGTATTCTGTGAGAGCGTTGTCCTTCCCAGGTCGAGCCGACCCATTCGTGCTACAACTATACTACTAATATAGATGCAGCATGGTTCTACCACGTAAAAAAGTACCGTCTCCTGATTTGTTTCCCCTCTGTCATCTCTTACGACACCTACAGGATGATATGGGGTAGTAGATATTCCTACACTACTACTACTCGGTAAAATATATTTCAGTTTCAAAATTGATGACATTAAACTCTATTTGAGAATTTCAAGTATTTTTGTCTTGTGATAATTTTATTTAATTATACGTGGTAGAAGCTATTATAGTTGATACACTTCTGCCATAGCTTTGAAAGTTCATTACAAGTACATTTAGAGATGAATTAATTTAAAGGAGTTTTCACCGCCTAAGATGATATTTTTACCACGTAACAATTAGCATCCCATTCGTGTACCCATATAACAAATTAAAGGTTAAATCAAAAATTCTGTTAACATGTCACAAACGTATCGAAGCTTGCTTAGACTTTAGTAAGTTACGATAACTACTTTCCAAATTTCCTTTCTTTTGTAATTTTGCTGCTGACCTGACCTGCCTTGAGATTAATGAGCTGAATGAATTAAAATTAGCGCTTCCACTATGGATTTCAAATCGTCTTTATCGCTTTTAGTCTCCGGTCGTCCACAGAGCTCATTATTGAGGTCTGATATTTGCAGAACAAAAACGATCGTCATCGCCATTATCACGTCCTTACAATGCACATGTTTATTATATTTATAATATATTAGTGGATTCTATATATATATATATACAATCCACTTAAATGACATTTTTTTTCTTTTTTAGTTCGTTTTAGAGTAAAGTGGACTGGCATTAAATACCTTTAGGTAGTCTACCATTTACCTATACTATTTTATAAATTAAAGTTGAAACAAATATCATATTATATAAATAGTCATCTGTAGAAAGATATGCGTAAATTTGTGTATGGTATACTTGTGTAAATACCAGTCTCTAATGATTCGAAGTACTTTGAAGTACCTACTACCAGGGGAACACTCTCCATTATCAATTTACCGATTACAGCCCAAGAAAAGTAAACAACGAACCGTGTCGTGACCGTGTAATGACAGTGTAAGAAAATATAATATCTCATATTGTCTCATGGACGTCATAAGAGGTGATAGGGGGAAAAAAACCGGGAGATGGGCATCAGCATCTTCCTAATAACAACACAAATAAATAAAAACTGTGGTTGCCAATACGTGTGTCAACTACGAGTATTACATATAGAGAAGAGCCACGCTTCAGCTAGTAGTACAGTTGTAGCATGAATGGGTCGGCTCGACCGGGGAAGGACCACGCTCTCACGGAATACTATCGTAAAATGGCAGCTGAATGCTGCTGCGTTTCGTATGGAAATGAGGCATTCCATCTTAGCCCTTAGGGGTGACAGCGCATCTGCGTTTTGATTCTTAATCGAGGATAGATGTGGATGTCTATGGCCCACAGCATCCACTTACCATCAGGTGGACTGTGTACTCGTTTGCCACCCATATTCTATAAAAAAAATAAGGAAATCTATGGGGGAGGCCTATACTAGAGAGCTATAGAATTTTGATAAGCTATAACGGTATCGGTAAGCAACGAACAAATTTAAATATTATTATTATTATTATGTGATTGCAATATACTATTATTAAAATACACACACAATACAATATATTATTACAATCAGCCAAGCGTCACCTCTACATTTTTCTTTTTATATTCTTTGCCCAACTTGAGTCGTTCATTAGACGGGTCGTTCGTCTTCATTGCATGTGACGGAGATAGTTTACTGCTTAAATTAATGTTTCCAACGAACTTCAAAACTTTATGTTACAATCTAAAATAGCAATAAATCTGTTCATTGCTACTTCATAATGTTTCACGGACTATTTTTTATATAAAACTAGTAAAACAATCATAATAATATTAAGTTATTAAGTGATGAAAAGATTACATAAATTATTTTTGAATATGTTTTCGAAAGTTTCTACGTCTGCACTACCTAAGCATTTTATTTATTGTCTAAACTCAGATATATTGCAAGAGATGCAATTTTGCAAGTGTACCAAAAGTACTGGCAAATAGCTTATTTAATCAAAGTAATTTAGTAAAAGCAGTAGTAGCTTTGAGTAGACCACAAAAGAAAGTGACCATAACAGCATAATATAGTTCGGGGAACCGACAACCGATGGGGAAGAAAGGTTCTCGGATGGCAGCCACGTACTGACAAAGGCAGGGTTGGTTGATGCCGCACTAGCTGGAGTGAAGGCCTTATAAAACATGCAATTAGTCGATGGATGTAGACGAATGCATTACATCGGAAGAATTATATCACGCTTCAGCTATATTGTGGTTGTAACACAAAAATGTGTCGGCTAGAACAGTGTAGGACCACGCTCTCGCAGAATATCAGCGTAAAATAGCATGTTCAAGCTGCTATATTTCGTATTGTGACTGTAGAGAACCAGGGCGCCTTTTTACTGGAAACAAAGGATTCTATCTTAGTCCTGGGATGACAAAGCATCTGATTTGATTGATTCTTAATCGACGGTAGATGTAAATGTTTATGAGCCACATCATCCACTTACCATGAGGTGGACTGTATACTCGTTTCTCAACAAAAAAAACATGAGCTCTTTCTAGCCTTCGCCAAAGTCACTTCTTACAATGGCCATAAAATGATATGGAATTATGAATCCGCCACTACACGGAAAACTTACTTCCTAAATATGTTTCTTTTAATTAACTTTTTTTTGTAAATGTTTTTAAAAAAAATTTACCCCTCACACTATGATTTTCTATTGTAACGTGGAGGTAGCTTACAATTATAAATTTCACAAGAACAAACATCTAGACCCGATATTTGTAGGCTATACAAATATTTTATTCCAAGCGGGATTCGCACCCGCAGCCCTCAACGCCGCAACTCAATGCAAAGCAATGATAAAATCCTTCTA
This sequence comes from Parnassius mnemosyne, assembly GCA_963668995.1. Lineage (NCBI taxonomy): Eukaryota > Metazoa > Arthropoda > Insecta > Lepidoptera > Papilionidae > Parnassius > Parnassius mnemosyne. The sequence continues at coordinate 42,732,056 of CAVLGL010000115.1, read as the reverse complement.
TAAATTTACGAGAATCGATCAAAGTAAGTAATTAATCATTAGTAATCTATAGTTGTAGTTTAACGGTATTTCTCAACTTTAATAATTTAAAATTTTGTACAACCGACTTCAATATAAATTATTAAGAATAAAAGAATCATCGAAATCGATTCACATAGTAAAAAGTTATAAGGTAAACACACATTAAAAATACATACCGTCGATTTGAGTACCGTCTCCTTTCTGAAGTCGGTAGAAAATCATATTATTTTATTGAATTTATAGATGATAATAACCCCTGGAAATGAGGTGATCGCTACCAAGCTATTTCTAATTTGTTGTGTTGCTAATTTGTGTAACATACATGATTGTAAGCTGTTATTTAAAAAAAAAGTCCCGCTGGATTTCTTGCTAGTTCTTCCCAGGACAGAGGTTTTTTTTTTCGAACCAGTGGTAATCATACAAAAGAGTGACATTCAATAAGTATTATTTATAATCTATATTGAATAAAAAAGTTTCTGTTTCTGTTTCTGTTTCTATTAGTATTTCTTTTAACTATTATTTATTGTGTGGTATAACTTTAATATGCCTCACAAATATTTTATATCGAAAAACTTTAACTAAACTAAAACTTAACTCTCTTCGAAGACAAGGAATTTTAGCGCGAAGAAGCGTAAGTTGAGCGTAAATGAGAACTTTCAGCATCGTCGGCTGACAAGGGTGTAGCTGCCATGTTGACATACCACGTCTGCGACTTGACGCTTTAAGTGCGCCGACTTTTCATGCTCACTTATTTTTTTTTTTAGAAAATACTTCATGTAACAAAATATGAGAGCATGTAAAAATAACAATTTTAGTAAGTAGAGTTATTAACTGTATAATGTATGTTATAACTAATTAAATAGTACAAAGCCCTGGAAGCTCAGAGGCTTGCCCTCGCCCTAATTTTTCACAGTACGCGAGCAGCCCGGGTTAGATCCCCGCAACCACCAATGAAATTGCTAATTCATGAGGATTACTACATCATGAGGAAACCTGTCTAAAAAATAAAATAAAAATATGTCGAAGACACGTATAGTCTGCCAACACGAATTGGGGCAGCGCGGCAAGCGCTTCATCTAAAAATCTTTACAGAATTTGAGTTGTGATTCATACAAGTCGCGGCACGTAATTCTAGCGCTGAACGAAACGTGGAGGGGACGCACACGAATTGAATTGCACGAATGCGACTGGAGAACCAATAAGCGCGTGCGAACAATACGCACGAGCTAATCAGCGAGACTTATGTGCAATAAGCCAATAAGCGCGACTTAAGTGCAATAACGGTCACTGCTAGACTTTCGTGCCGCTACTTATATCTAGGCTTTAATTTTTTTAATGAAATGGTACGAATTCAAATCCAAATCCTAATGTGTTATTAATTAACACTGTAATAATATTCATTATTCTTCTTCACCAATTTATTAAATTCCACTATTAAACATAGGGCTATTGTATGACAGATTTTTACTAATTGTCACGCTTAGCAGGTGGATTGGTGATCCTAGACCTGATGCCTGGAACCTTTGACACTGCTCCCTGTCGCCGGTCAAAGTATTTTAAGTCTGGCGTGAAATATGGTTATAACCCCATCTATGGGAATATATGAGATCTTTTGGTATATCTCATAGTCGCCTTTTACGTCATACACGGGAATAAGGTGATGGATTCTCTTAAGTTGCCTCAACATGTAATGTTTTACGATTATAGCAAGTCCTCTGCACAGTAAAGGTAAAGATCCATAGATAGAGGACATCTGTCTGACTTTTATCAAAAAGACTACAATATATAGTGCGGCGGTAATTTAATTTTCTACCGACTTCAAAAAGGAGACGATACTCAATTCGACTGTATGTTTTTTTTTCTTTTTTTAATGTGTGTTACCTCATAACTTTTTACTGGGTGAACCGATTTTGATGATTCTTTTTTATTTGAAACGTGGTACTTCTCTTGTGATCTCATATAAATATTATCAAGATCTGGCCAATAGTTTTTGAGTTATTCTTAATAATTTGTAAAATAATTTCAAATTAATTCTAAATTATTTTATACAACGAAATATTTCTTAAGAACGTTAAAATCTACACCGATTCGCAGAACAAGCCGTTCTCAGAGAAAAACCGGTGTCTTCAATACCATCGTCAGCAATGCATCATCAAGTTATAACTATCTATCTTTAAGAATGTGCAACAAATGCATTTATTTATATTTTTATCCATACTTAACACATTGAACGGGCCGATTTTTGTAAGAATTAATACACGATAAGTCTGAGTGTCGCAAAATGTATTAATATATTATTTTTTGATACAAGAGAGTGACAAGACCATAGTTACCTGTACAAGGTTGAGTTTTAACAATACTCGTATGACAAATATTTGCTATTCACTAATACCAATAGATCTTCTTTACAATATTTATAAGTGTTTTTTTTATGTGTTTACATATTTCTCCAAAGAAAACTAAACGAATTATTGAAATCCTTTAGGTATTCTATGTTAGTTTTAGAATGACAGTGGATTTCAAAAATACATTTGACAAATTAATGAAATTTTAATTTCCTACTTCGAAAACTAAATATTTTTAATTTTATTTCTAAGAATAAAAGTAGTGTTTGTAAAAAAAGTACTTTTGTTTGACTGTTTGCAATCACTATCTTAAAGGTGTTTGTCTACGTTTTAAAAACATATTTCCATATGTCATGTCTATCGCACTACAAAAAATTGGCGCAATTAATGACAAAGGCAATTTTTTTAATCTTACATCTGCAACCGGACACTGAGCGCAGGCCGATAACGCACCACAATGACTACTGACTACATAAATCTCCTTCCAGAAAATTTACAACAATTTTACGAATTGTTTTTTTGCACGATCGTCCACCCTCGCATCATGACTCTATTGTACGTAAAAGAGTGATTTTTTTTTTGGGGTAATTTTAAGGGCTTTTGTAAAAAGACGTGTCCCAAATGATCCCCCTTTTTACTTAATGGCCTACAGCTGAAGCGGTGTTTTTGTCATTTGATATGTACGTTTGTTATACGGCGAAGAAAGTGTGGATTGTAATGGTCAAACTATAAAAGCAACAAGCGGTATGCAAGCTTCCAAAAACATGTATAAGAATTGATAATAAATTACGTAAACAAATTAAAAATTACAGTTGTATTAATTAAACAGCTCAGTTGTATCACTTTCATATTCAATAAATTTTCGATTTATTTGATAGATAACTTTTATTTGATATTTCATAGATACGAGTAACTTTTATTTGACGATTAAAAATCAGCCCTTTATATTTATAACATAAAAATCGTAGGATGTCCTAGTGCCGGAAACAGGCCTCCTCAGAAAGGGCTTCTCACGCTGAGAAGGTTTTGAACAGGAAAGAGTCTACCGCACTGCCCAAAGGCATGTTGGCGTATTCAATTTTTTTTGGCTTTTGTTTTATTTCTCAGTAATGCAGTTTTTCCACAATGATTTATTTTACCATCATGCGCGTTATAAATGAGCATTTATAATTTTACAACTTATAATTTCATTGAAATTCAATTTGCTCGTGTTGCTTGCCTTTGCTTAGGAATCATAACTTTATTTGTAAAAAAAAAAGTTACACAATAATCAGATATTTTTAATTATCATTTTAATATGCATCACACGAAGAGCAAATAATTAAAAAAAAATACAAAAGAACAATGTCGTAAAATTAAATGTGTTAGCTTCGGTGGTGGTCTCATGTGGTCAGTGAACGATAAATAGCACTAAATTAGTCTAACACAGTTCCCGGAGCTCCCGTAGGTGGCGGGAATGGCATCAAGATAACACGCGTCACACCTACCGCCTTGCCAAATTACCTGTTGTTTGACAGATGAATATTAATTAGACTCTCTATACCTTTAAAGGAACTAATTTGGTAACAATTTTAAAAAGAAACGAAGTGTCTTTAATGACTTTTTTATCTTTATTAAGCTCATAGTCAATTATGTATATATTTAGGATATTGATACCTTGTGTTAAAAGCCATTAATCGAATCGAATATACCTACTTGCTTAAACTAAAGTGTATTCTATTTATTCTTTTAAAAGCCGCCAATAAGGATAATCGGAAAAGTCGTATCACTAAATCCAGTTTAGATTCCAAATATCCGGTCCTTTGTAATCGTTAGGATTTTCGCAAACATTCGATTTGTCCGATTATGCTACGACATATATGTATACTAGCTGACCAGGCAGACGTTATTCTGCCCTTTCCGACAACCATTTAATTTTCTAAAGAAAATGCAAAAAAAAATTGAGGGTCACTCATCGGGATAAAACTATCCTATCTCTCAAGTTAGACCAAACTGAACACAGTGTGCAAAATTTTATTGAAATCACTTCAATAGTTTAGGAGTTCATCGCGGACAAACAATGTGACACGTAATTTTCTCTTCTTCTTTGTCTGCCTTAATATTATTTTTAAATATTTATAAAACATATATATATATATATATATATATATATATATATATATATATATATATATATATATATAAATATAAATATGACCTCAATCGGTCAAGTCGTTCAAAATTTAAACGATCACCAACATAATATGCCAATGAATATTATTTATATAAAGACGAACGATCCGCCCCAGCTTCGCACGGGTGATTTCTGAATCTCGTCAACAGCGCTACGGTCCAATTGTGAATCTAAACCGTTCACGAATCAACTTAACCACACACAAACTTTCCCCAAAATCATTTCAGCCGTTTAGGCGGAGTTCAGTCTCATACACAAGAACAGAAGAGTTACGTATATAAAAATATTATGAATTATATAAATGAAATAAATAACTGCCCTTAAAAGTAAATTCGGATTTATCTTTCCGATCTTAACTCAGAAGCCCCTCTACAATGTTGCTATTGTAATTTGTAATTCGTTATCGAAAACTCAAATCACATTTCTTTTGTTGCTAGAGTTGTATGTTAACAAAAACATAATTTAATTAGCATTACACCCGCATCGGGTGTTCAGTTTCTGATGCTTTCAATGATTTTGTGGAAATTTTCAAAATTAAGATTATAATTACGAAAGTGTAAACTGAGTTTACTTTCTGACTTTGTTTAGTTTACTACTGGCACAAAGTTTACTTTCGTGAATTTCACAGAGATACGGGAAACCCGAGTTCAAAATGCAAAAGTGAATAAGCTTTTGTTACGCCAAGACAGTATTATCTGTCTAGAACTTCACCACCACTTACCAATAGGTGGGATCATAGACAAGCACAGAGTTATAATAAGTTAAAATAATAAAAGCAAAAATTTCATTCATTAGTGTTTCCCATCGATATATATGTACTACGCACTAGATTTCGCATTCCGAACATTGACTATGTTCAACTGAACTGTACTGCAATCCTATTTGTGAATTCCATAAGATAATTATTGTTACATTTTATTTAGAAATATGTTTTTTTAGATTAAAATAAGAGTATTTTATATTAAATACTTATATTTATTTTATATTAATTTCTTATTTTATATTAAATTAAAGTATTCGCGCATACGCGACTCTACTATCTTCCGCGCATGCGCGAAGACATAGAGTAGCGCACAATTTTTGTTTAGAATAACTTCTCTAGTATGTAGAACATATAACTCAATGGTGTTTCCACTTAATATTAATGCACTTTTCTTCACGTATAAATGCAGTATAAAAATAATATAGCAGATTTAATGAGAGCGGGCAGCGTAACCTAGTCAAGTCGACAGTAAAGTCTAAACTCTCCGCTTCGCGTACAAGGTTTGTTTTTTCAAATACTAATAAGAGGACGCCTGTGCCGAACAACAGGCTCTATAGTCTTATTATAAATAATATAATATCATTATCATTATTACAAATTATCAAAAGTCCACTGCTGAACACAGGTCTTCCACATAGATTGTCTCATAGGGGTTATGTTTGCGATACTTGCTGTGATATTTTCATAGAGTTCCTTTTCTGCCTGGAAGGGCGTGTGTGTTATCACAGAGAGCCTTGCCTGTGTTAATATCACGGGCGGATTTAAACAGAAAGCATCTTTGACACCTTTTGCTGCGGTCAAGCAACACCTACACCTTCTGTTATATTCCAGTTAAAAATGTAAGAATCAGTGTAATCACAGCCTTTTAAAGATTCCATTTTAGTCTTTGAGGGTGACAATGCATTTGTGGCGTTCATTGTTTGAAGTTGCTTGCAGTCATTTATGGACTACAGACTATAGTTGCATTTACTATCAGGTAGATTATTAGCAAGCTTTCCACGCAATGGCGTATTTAAACTTATGTCATATAGATTAATTTTTGAAATCGTATTATAGTCCATTCTACGTTATACGTAGTAGAGCCATGCTGCAGCTATATTAGTAGTATAGTTGTAACACGAATAGGTTGGCTCGACCGGGGAAGGACCACGCTCTCACAGAATACCAGCGTCAAATAGCAGCTTAACGCTGCTGTATTTCGTATGGTGAGTATAGAGAACCGGAAACCCTTTTTACTGGACAAGAGGCATTCCATCTTGGTCCTCACGGGTGACAGCGCATCTGCATTTTGAGTCTTTACCGAGGATAGATGTAGATGTCTATGGGTCACAGTAGCCGCTTACCATTCGGTGGACTGTGTGCTCGTTTGTCACCCTATCCTATAAAAAAATCATTTTTATCAATTGGAGGAAATTATTTACGCCATAGCGACGAAAAAGGTCTGTTTCAGTGTTATGTCCCAGACAGGCAAACAGATTAAATACCTAGGTAAACAAAAAAGTGTTCTGTTTTGCTGAATTTGTCCTATAACAATAAAAAACTTTACGTATATAGGTTGAGTATATAAAAATGTAAAATTTTACCAGGTGCTTAAAATACCCATTTTCATTTTAACAGGTGTAACTTTAATAAACATATTTTGCCTGTGGCATGTTTTCTGACCTCCATATGCCACTCTCCATTCATTTTTATCAATTGGAGGAAATTATTCACGACATAGCGACAATAATGTCTGCTTCAGTGTTATGTCCCAGACATGCAAACAGATAAAATACCTAGGTAAATAAAAAATTGTTTTGTTTTACTGAATTTGTCCTATAACAATAAAAAACTTTACGTATATAGGTTGAGTATATAAAAATGTAAAATTTTACCAGGTGCTTAAAATACCCATTTTCATTTTAACAGGTGTAACTTTAATAAACATTTTTTGCCTGTGGTATGTTCTGTTTTCTAACCTCCATATGTCACTCGAACGCGCCAGCCAATGTGAAGGGCGTAAGGCGTTCGAAATTCAAACGGCAGCTGAACAGACGCAGAAATAAATAAGCGGCCATGACACGCGCCGGTCGCCCTCCCTTTTATAATTATTTCATTTTATTTTTAAATTGTTTTTTCTACTCCACAAGGATTCCCCTCTTTATTCTCTCCGTTTCAAAACAATGTGCTCCCCTAACACCTAATAGCTGCTCTCGGGCGTGCGTTGTTTTAAATTGGATACGGGCGTATAATAATAAATTGATGGTTTTAGTCGAGCTTAGAACGCTTGAGTGATGGTAATTAAATTGATGCCTATTTTTCTCATCTTTAATCATAAAAAATAAATAGTTTTGTATTGCGTAATTCTCGTATCTACATTGTTTTTATTTACTCTGTTTATTATTATTGTGTATTAGTGTTAAAATCTTATCTCTGTAAGACACATGTGAAATAACTTTATAGACTCGCAATTTCCAAACGTCTAAATATAGCTTACATAAATTGGATATAAATGTTTAATTTTAGTAATATCATAAAAAAATATTTTTCTCAGAAATAGCAAAGTCTCTGAAGTAATTGACTCTTTAAAAATGTTCTTCTTAAATCTTAGCTCATGTCATTAATTAACTGGTAGAAATAAGTTACAGCTATATTACGACAGAATGGGTCGGCTTGACCTGGAAGGATTACGATCTCGCGGTATACCAACATAAAATATCAGCATATTTTATTTGGTGAGTAAAGAAAATTAAGTCCTTTTTTACTGGTAAAGAAGCATTCCGTCCGTTAGTCCTTGACAATATGTGGTTATTTTGATTTTTGTATTGATTTTAATCTAAAAAAGATGTAGATATCTATTGACTATTACAACCAGTATATGATTTATACACTCGTTTACCAGTACTCACTATTAGGTACATTTATTAAGAAATCCAAAATCAAAGTTATTAAGCCAAGTTCAAATATGTAGAGACTATACAAATATGTAGAGAATTTAAAAATATGTAGAGACTTCACAAATATGTAGAGACTTTACAAATATGTAAAGACTTTACAAATATCTAGAATTTTAATTTAGTTTGAAAATCAGTTAAGCTTTATATGTCCCAAATCAAAAGAAAATAGAATTAAACACCGAAGTTCCATAACAATTCCGATTTTGTGTACTTAATAAGTAGCTGTTCACATTACTCATATTGTTTGCTATATTGAGAATATAGTTAAAATATATGGCTAACAATCAGATACTATAATAAACTTAAAAACAAAAACCTTAATTTATAATCATGACTAGGTTACTAGATCCGAGAAACAATCAAAGAAGATTTAGCGCGACTGAATTATCCATATACGAGTAAACAACGTATGTTGAAAGTTAGATTACAGTTTTTAGGTTTATGGCATCTCATTAGCTTTAATACCAATGACATTATTAAGAGAAAAGAATAATTATATCTTTGGCATAAGGTACCTACTTTTGAAGAGTTTTTAACTATTTCGCGTTATTATCGTTATCGATTATTTTGTACGACCGGAAACTGTAACCAGAGCTCAAAGCAGGTAAACATTACAATATCTAGAAATTTGATCCCTCCGTTGGGCGACACGCGACTGTACCAAAATAGCGCCCACAGAATGCCATATATTGACAAATCTTACGGCCTCACTGCACTAACACACCGTGTGTATTATGAGAATCCGAAGTAACTCCGACAATATATCAATCCGGTCCCCTTATACGGAAGGGGAGTTGGTTCTATTTTAAAAATACTTCCCTATACGGTTTTATATTTTTTCCTTGAGTATTTTTACGCCATCGTCCAAATTAATGCGACCCTCGATTCGTTGCACATCTACTCGCCTTATATCTGTATACCATTGGGCGGGAGGGCCATGGGGGCCCATTTTAAAATGGTGATGTTTTAATAATAAGTTGCAGCCGTCGTCGCGTCGTACGCTACATATGAGCGCGTGCGTGTATTTGAATTTGAATGGTGAACGTGCGGCCGCACGCGTCTTTATGTTTTTTATTGGGGAACGTTAGCCAATCGGAGGTGCTGTGATAAAAATTAGGGATGTTTTTTATCGTCGCCAGTTACAAACAGCCAGTCCCATATGACGTTTTATGTAACTTTTTTATTGGTTGAAGGCGTGTTCTAATGTGACAAATAGCTTCAAAGTTTTAAAATAGGGAACTACGAAGGAAACTCATGTAATATAATATCAAATAGAACTACATACATACATAAGTTGTATTCAATTTATTATTATTGCGTACACATACAATTAAAAAACTTATGTAAGTCATAGACTATAATAAATCTTTTTGTCTTCTATGGTTCTGTTACTACGAATCGCTAAAAGAAATTGAAGTAAAAGCATTCGCGAACGGGCGATCGTATATTATTTTTCCTAATCTCGTTATTTTCCGGGAATGGCAAATACGTCTTATGGATAATTGATTTCCAAATATTAAGTTACCGAGGCAGTGCGTTTATTTGTTGTCTATGTACAACTGAAAGTAAACGATATGTTTAGTCAATGGGCTTGTTTACGAAGTCTATCCATTCGACTACTTACTAAAACAATTATCATAAAGTTGTATCGACAATACCATTATAAAATTCATATAATAAATTATAGTAATGCAAAAAATAATTTTATTCCTTACAGTTGTTTTCACGTTACCTAAGTTAAATTTTTCCAAATCCCACTTACAGTTACAGATTCTAGTAGAACCAAGGCATGAAATAGAGATTCGAGTCCCAGCCCAAACCGATATTCATCATCTTGATGATAACAACAAAGTCCCACACAAGTCCACTATTGTTCAAAGGAAACTAAGGAATGGCACAAAACACGGTTCTAATGCGCCAGCCTATGGGTTCTAAGCAACCTGCGTTCATCCACTTTCTGCATAAGACATGCACCAGATCGTTACTCCATCTTGCGGGGAACGGTCGCCCTACACTCCATTTACGGGTAAGAGGCAGCCACTCAAGAAACTTCCCTCTCCATCGGTTTTCGGTACTTCAAGCTATACCTTATACTAACTAATAGGCCATACTGCCGACTCATTACCACTTCAACTTACTGATCCGTTGTGATATTTCGGTTACTCTGATTCTACTGCAGATTTCTTTAAGAATTAAGGGTGACAAACGAGCAAACACTATACTTGATGGTAATTCAATGCTGTAGCCCATGGACCATGGACATTTATTCTCGATTGCCCCTGAGAACTAAGATATTACTAGTGAAAAGGGTCATGGGTTTCACGCTGGTATTTTAGCTAACATGGGCATTTCCCGGTGATGCGAAATATTCGTGTCTCTACCAAATACACGGATATCTTCGTTATGGATTCTGTTGTCACACGGAGCATCTCTAAGCATAGTCCTCGCAATAACTCGCTGAAAGCATAATATTCATAAGCATATTCATATGTCTAGCAGTATTTTTAGCTGACTTCAAAAAACGGAAATGGTTTACAATTCGACTGTATTTATGTTCGTTTTGTCACAGAATAAATAATAGGTTGTATGTAATATAATATTTGTTTAAATTTGTGTTAGACGATATCGTTGCCATTTAGGAACCGGTTTTGATAATTCTCTTCTTCTACTGACTTCAAAAAAACAGACGGTACTCAATTCGACTGTATGTTTTTTTATGTGTATTACCTCATAACTTTTTACTGGTTCAACCGATTTCAATGATTCTTTTTTATTTGAAATCTGGTGTTTCTCATGTGTCCCATATAAATTTGATCAGTCTGACCAATAGTGTTTGAATTATTCTTAATAACTTATATTGAAGTTGGTTGTACAAAATTTTTTATTTATAATAATATTAAATAGATATACTTAAAAATTAGTTCCATATTAGTTTAGACTATATTATTATAGATTATAGAGTAATCCTTAATAATGCGTATTTATTAATAATTGTATTTTAACAAAAAATTTAATTTTACAACTTGTGTTAAGTTATGCGAACGTAGTGCCTATGACTTACTCTGACGACACGGTGTGCTAAAGTAGAGCCATTGCCAGGCGCGTCGCCTGTGACCTACGTGGTACCTGCATCCCCTGTGCCATTGTTGGAGATTAATATTTAAAGCTAAAGGGAGCCCGAGGACGAACTCCTGTCAGGAGAGGCCGTGTTGGGAATGAGGGTAAAAAAATAAAAGGAAATACGAACAAATTAAAGTATAAAGTATAGCACAGGCGACTAATAGGCATCAGTCTGTAATTCTAAGAGTCCCACTGTTGTTACTGTGCCCGTTCGGGTATTCATATTCTACTAGTGTAGGCAAGGAAGGTCGTGTTGCTGAGAGGCTGCCCTGTGTTACATTGAGACGGGTAGTGATGCTGTTGGTTTACATACTTTGATGTTATCATGTAATTGGGTCCTGATAGTAAGCAGGGTTTGTTACCGAGTAGTGTTCTTTTATATAAATAATTTTGAGGATAATTTCTAACATCAGAAGTGGAATAATTGCTTACAATATTGTATCATAATTTAAGTACAACAACTCGTAATTGTGCGGCTTAAAAAAATATAACTGGCTTTTAGGAAATCTATATGCATAATTCACAAAAGATTAATCTATATTATGGACTTTGGTTAATAATTCCTAAACAGTGGCATGAAAAGAAACGACGAGAAGAAAGGTAAGAAAGTAAAATTTCTTTTAAAAGTGTTAAAAATTATTTAGCTAAAATCCGCGTAGTAAAATAAATTGTTATGTCTTACCTAATTTGAAAAGCACTTCCCGCCGTACCTTAATTGTGTTTACATTCCCTGTCACCACTAATACCACCACCACTACTCCCAACACCACTACACTAGAAGACAGATAGCACCTACGATAATACGACACGTGTTTCGCCTCTAAACGAGGTATCCTCAGGGCGAAAGATGCTTTGCAAACTAGTTAAGACATATAATTTTATTGTACTACTTATTAACGTCTAATTAATTTTTAACATCTTCGTTATAGATAAATTCCGCAAATAAACGCTCGATTTTTAATAATAATTACGTTTCTCAAATTTCTTTTTTAAATCTGTTACCGTTCCGAAATAAGGTTACCCTGACCGGAGAAGAAACGGAGAAAAAGCTCCGAAAGTAGAAAGATACGAATTCGTAATGATCGTAAATAATTCATTTTAATAGGGATCATCTAAAGGATAAGCTGACGCTTTTAGTTAGATACGAGTAGCTTAGTTCATTATTGCGAACGGACAGAGAAAGTAAGTTGTAAGAATTTAATCGCATTTTACTAAACTAACATAAAAGTAGCTCTAAGAATAAATTCATTACAGAAATTATATTTTTTTTTTTATTTACAGTATAAAGAGTCCTGTTTAAAAAAAATGATCTAATAGAATGAAGCAGATAATCGTTAGTATGCAAGAAGAAGTTAGAAGATAGGAGTACTTATAATTTCTGTTACGGTTTTTATTACGATATGTTATTTATACTTAAGCGCAAAACAAAACTTAAAGACATCATAAATTCTAGACGACTGAGGCAGTAACGAGGAGTCCGCATCAAAAAGAAATCAACGAACGACATTTTCGTCAGCCATAAAAATATCGCAAAGCTCACATAGTGGCCGCGTATGAGGCGGGGGTGGACTGGTTGCTATGGCAACAGTCGACCCTCCGAGGGGAAAAAACGGGTAAAAATTCCGGGAGCGAATGGACGCTGATTTTTTATGGCATCGTACATTTTTTCCTCCGCGCCGCGACGTTGAGCGTCTTGGGGCACGTGTATGTGTGCGCGTATAAGATACACAGGCTGATGTCACTTTCAAAGAAAGAATAAAAGAAGTAATATTTTTTTAATAATAGCCACTATTTAAAGTAATGCTTGCTTAATTATGTTTCAACAACCGTACCTCATACCGCATATTTTATGAGTAAAAAATGCGTTTTAATACTTATTTTAATGTTTAATGAAATAGTATGATTATTTTGTATTTAATGAATGAAAGAAACAGTATAATATGCCATAATGCCTTTCGGGAAACTAATTTCTTTTATCGGCAACGATTAGTGCAACGACAACGCTTAGCGCTATCAGTGCTCAACTTTCGTTATGAACTCTGACGAATTCTTCGTTTTAATATAATATTCTTATAGATTAAATTAAAGAAGTTTTGCAATATAATCCATAAATGGCATTGTGATCTTAGTCGTTGACATAATAGATTTTTAAGCTTTCCAAACGTTTGATGAATAAATTAATGTGAATTGAAATGTTTATAACTTTTTGTGTCAATATTTACGATTTCCTTATAAGAAAATTATTAAATCATATTAGCTTCCGCTTAACGCCGAACCCAAGTCACACAGTTACCTTACTAAAGTCAATTAAACATAATATACCTACAGCAATTAAAGTATTTGCTCACAAACACCAAATTAATTAAAATATATATAGACCAATCCATGGTTATGGATTATACTTTTTGTAGCTTTGTTATACCAATCTGTATAAAACCAAGAAAAAAATCGAAATAATTCGGTGTTTAATATCAGCACGGTACCATTTAAATAACTTATTAAAATGTAAATATCTCTTTTATTATTCAAGTCAAACAAACAAACTATTAGTCCACTGGATGGCAAATGGCTACTGAAGTCCATGGATAGCTACAACTAACATCAAACAAAGAAGACTATAAATGCATTGTCATCTCTGAGAACTAGGATGGAATGCCCTACAGCCCGAAATTATAATGGTTTTGTATACCCTTCGGATCAAAACACAGCAGTGCAAATACTGCTTTTTGGCAGCAGAAATAGGTAAAAGAGGAGGACTCATCCTGACATACTCTTAGGTAGAGAAGGATTCCTATCACCTATAAATATATATACAGGGGGTTACAATTGCGTGAATCAATTATTGATGTGGAAGTCTATGGCCCCAAGACCGAATTTCAATCACACCAGCTTGTCTCAACGGAGACTAGCCCTCTGTGCGGGATTATAATGCTCGAGTGTGTGAGCGAACACATTGCACTCTCTATTCCCTCACACTCGTAGCTCGATAGAACGGTAATCAGACACAACCGGAGAGAGATCGGGTAACAGGTGCAGAACCAATAGCTTTACGTGCTTTACGAGGTACGGGGTCGAAACATCACCAACTTCCTGAATCCGAGCTACTACTGAGAACAACCCAATAACTGAATTGGCCCGACCCGGAATTCGTACCCGAAACCTCATGATCAGCAATCGCATTTATGACTACTAGATCAAGGAAGCAGTCACTGGTCCCCAGCATACACTTACCATCAGGTGAACTATATGATCGTTTGTTACCATTACTTCAATAAAAAAAGAAGTTTATATATAAAATTTAAATATACTTAACACGTTTTTAAAACGTATATAAAATTTTTCAGATTCTTATATTGTCATCCGTTTCTAAACTGTGTTCAGAATTTCAAGTCTCTAGCTTATCGGGAAGTTAACTTAAAATCAATAAAAATTTTGATTTTGAAACAACCTGTACATTGTCCGATACTCTCCGAAGAGATCTAAATCGTACGCGCTATGTGTGAGTTCTCAGTACGGAGCCTGCAAATATTATAAGTATGGATTTTATACACGTCCTTTTCTAACACGTGCCATCTCTTTCCAACTTTCGCGGGAAAAAATATTCTCTAAGGGAATCTAAAATTATGAGCGCAGGGAAAGTTTCCAGTCGTTATATGAAAAGGAAATCTGAAGTAACTTCGCTTCTTTAATCTTCTTATGTGTGATACCTTTTTACTTTTATATTTAGAACACTTACATTTATAATTTTTTCGTGCCAGTTATGGTACTTAGATAAAGATTATCAACTTTGATTTTAATGCGTGTAATAATAATATCTCCTAAAATAATGAATCAATTGAACTGATCTATTCACTAAATGTGCTGAAATTAATAGCTTACCAACAGGTGATCTTCAAAATAAGTAATTCATAATCTTAACAATTTTTTTAAAGTCGGTCCAGAATTTTAGAAACTGAAATAACTATATTATAACATTGTGACTCATGATTTTTTTTATCTACTAATACTACTTAGTGTAAAATTATTTACAAGCTTGAATAATAAAGAAATCCGCAAACAGTCATCTTCACAAACAGTTTGTAGAAGTCGACAGCTGGACATAATATGAGGACGTATGTTGTTTTTTTATAGAATAAGGGTGACAAGCGAGCACACAGGCCACCTGATGGTAAGTAGATATTGTGGTCCCTATGGATATTAATTGAAGAGCTATTTTGAATTTAAGATTTTTATTTAAATTCAAACTAGGTACGAGTAAGACACATAATTTTATTTTATAACTTACTAATTTTTAACATCTTCAATAAAATGGATTTCCGCAAAGTAATGTCGATTTTATTAATTATATGATCACGTAATAATTTCAAAAGTTCTCCATTGATAGAAAGTAGCATCTCAATTCAGATCAACAAATCGTTCGACTTTGTGTTTACCTTGTATATGTACTTTTTGTGGGTGGTAGAGCCATGTTGCAGTTATATTGTGGTTGTAGCAGGCAGGCTCAACCGGGGTGGGACAACGCTCTCACAGAATACCAGCGTAAAATAGCAGCTCAATGCTGCTGTCTTTCATATGGTTAGTGCCGAGAACCGGAAACCCTTGTTACTGGATCGAGGCATTCGATCTTAGTCCTCAGGGGTGACAACGTATTTGCATTTTGATTCTTAATCGAGAATAGATGTAGACCTTAATACGTCTACATCTAATCTCGATGAAAATGATTGTTAAGGAAGCAGTAAAAAGATTTTAAAAAATTGTTTAGTGCATGAAATTGACTATATAATAATTAAAAAATATTCATATAACATGTTCCTGGGAATAAGCTGAACCTACAATACCCTTTGTTGGATTTTAATTCAAAATGTAAAAAATGGAAATCGACACGAAGTACATAATGGCTGCTTTATTTTTCATATAAGTATTACTTTTGATAATTACAAACATTTAATAATTAATAATGAAATATGTACATTAGAGAAGTTTATTTTAATATTGGACTTAAATATGAATGTAAATTCAATAATTTAAGTAAGGAAACTTGTAAGAATCAGTTAAATAAGATTGTTGTTTAAATGCCAATATGTTTATGAAGCTTCATCATGCTTCATGTTTATATTCTTTCATCTGTCCCTGAAAATTATAGAGTAATAATAAACTCTATTATCATTTTAGCTGCACGAATTTTAAAAACATAATGATCTTAACAGAGTAAAGTACACCAAGTTTCTGAGGATACGGATGCACTTTCTATTCTCTCGATCTCGGTATGTTAGCAAAATGGTCACTTATTCATGGACAACAAATTATATATGAGTCCAACTTAATCCCGCAGATCTATTAACCCGTGCAGCTATTACTTAACCACGAGTGTCTCTTCTCTACGACTAACGCTGTAGACGATGAACCACGCTATTTAAGCCCTCGGCACAATGCCGTCGGCAATCAAGCATGAATCGGGTATCAAGCGTTGTGAGTATCAAATACTATGGAATTTATACTATCGCGTCTCATGCGCGGGCGTCTAGTGGCGCTTCAGGAGCATTATTAAATATCTATACCTAACTACGCTAAAAGTTTTATAATTGTGGCTTGGGAATATAATCCGAAGCTCCGCTCAACTCCTTGGAGAAAATAGCGTGATACTATGAATATTGTACTAGTGTGACCGTGAGACTGTGCGGTTGGTTAAGTAAGGTTATACATTTATTTTGGTTGATACATAGATACTTAGTTGGGTTCATAATGGCTTAAAGAGGATAACCTCAAGATTTTTTTCTTTAATGTACTACAGTTTTATACTATATAAAAATCTGTTTCTATTTTTATCTAAAGTTTTGAAAGTTAAATTTTTGAAGTCTTATTATAACAATATTATTTTTACTGGTGCAAATAATTTAGAAATGACTCCTTTTAATAAAATTGTTTTTATTCTACTTTTTCTTTTATACTTCTCAAGAAAATGTTTGCTGAAAATTGTTGAGTTCTTCTTTGGATTCCAACCAACCCGTCCAATTAACTTTAACCATTTTTTCTAATTATAGAAGCCGGAGGGAATCTGTTTGACAAATGGCAAAATAAAATTACGTTTTAGAACCCAAACCGAGTATTTATTTTCTTGTTGTGTGGTGGTATGGTGCAAGTCTACCGATTTATTATAAACATTCAAGATAAATATCGACATTAATTTTGACATAGTTGAGTGAATGCCTAGCGTACATGTAAAAATATTTTGTATCAAAATATCAAAATTAACAAAATATTTGAAAACATTCTTTATTTTAGACAGTATATAACATAAATTTTAAGCAAAAATAAATGCGTCATAACATTGACGACATCTTGAGAATTTACCTGTGAAATTTGCCATTATCAGGGTTATTTCTATTATTAACACCACAGTCACTCACAGAACAAGTAACAATTTTGGATAAAAGTTACTTACTAAAAATAACCACTACTTATATATATTACACTTTAAAAAATTACAAAATATGTAGGAGCTATTTCTTGCGTGCCAACTTGTGCCGACCTGTCATTTAAAATTGGTTACAGAGTCATGAGATTTGGTATCCTTTTCTATCTTGCATTTTTGCTATAAGGAATTTTCTTCTCCCTTGCACACTATGTTTGTCTATACGCCAGTATATTCTAACCTTAACTCATAACACCTTTTCTAATTTCTAACATAAACGTCAACGAATCATCAATTTCTAACGATGTCGCTGTCAGATCACGGCCTGTCACTGTTGTATATCGACAGTAGGGGCGACATAACACCAATGAGTATATAATCATTACGTTTTACATAACACTTTTGTTCCTAACCCCTTTCCATGAATCGGTCATCGGTGCAACGTTTCATCATAGCAAAGCTCAAGTAATATTTTAGCAACAATAGCCGACAGCTAGGGTTCGATCTGTGAAATTAAGAAGTCGTGGGTTCGAAGAGCCATTCGAAACTTTTTTATTTCTGGGCTATAAACAACGATCTATAATAGTTTTAAGAGTTCGTTTACTATAACAAAATAAATCATGGTTTTTCTACAGTCGTTGGGTTTAAGAATTGGGTATTTGATACTGTCAATTAAAATATTTTTATCAGTTGTAAAAACAAAATTTATAGCCATTGAAATTTTGTGGGAATATAGTGTAAAGACTTCATAGTTTTTATAGTCAAATATATAACTCAAAATGCTAAACTGACCTAAATGAATATGTTTGTATGTTGTCTCAGCTATAGGCTCTGAATACTTTGGTTGTGAGTTTCCCATACAATGGAATTAACAACTATGACTACCTTTTCACCATATATCTTTACAAGTAAAAAATAAGGACGCTTTAATGTGTTATTCTTGTGCACACTATATTTTAATCAAACGAAATTATTTCGCATGTTCTGAGCGTTGAGAAATCGATGCCCCTATACATTATGTACGACGTCAACCCCATCGCAAGTGAACTGTCGCAAAAAACAAGGGGAGTGTGGGAGAGATTGCTTTGGCAGAAAAAGGGTTGCCTTTGCCCCCAACGCTCTACTATGTTTTATTCATGACGCATTGAAGCCAAATCAGGAATCGCGTATCAGAGATTCGTACAGTTTGCCTATTTACTCGTTTATTTGCAAGATCGTTCCATTTGTGCCACTGTTCAATATTTAGAATAAAATTTTTATCTTCTAAAATTTTTACGAGAAATGTTTTTTCTTTTTTATTAAATAAGGGTGACAAACGAGCATACAGTCCATCTAATGGTAAGTGGATATAGTGGCTTATAGATATCTACATCTATCCTCGATTAAGAATCAAAATATAGGTAGATGCATTGTCACGTTTCTCTACACTCACCATATGCAGCATTAAGCTGCTATTTTACGGTGGTATTCTGTAATCGGTAAGTGCGTGGTCCTTCTCCGGTCGAGCCGATCCATCGTGCTACAACTATACAATTAATATAGCTGCAGCATGGCTCTACTACGTATATATATATTTTAATTTAAACCTGAAGTGACAAATGAAGTTAAAGTCCACATGATAGTCAATGGCTTCTGCAGTCCTTGAGCACCTGCAACTAACTTTAAAAAAAGAAGGCTTCGGATACATTGTCACCTCTCAGTATTCTATCTGCATGTTATTTATTATACTGACTCTCTATACCCTTCAGTTTAGCGGAAGAAATAGAATAGAATAGAATAGAATAATTTTTTATTCAATGATCACATGTGTAATTCTTATTGAAAGTCATTTTTTTCTTTACCACTGGTTCGACAAAAAACCTCTGTCATGGGAAGAACCAGCCAGAAACCCAGCGGGACTTTTTTTTAAAAGCATATTTTAAATTAATGATTGGTAGATACAAAATTAATTTTAGAAACAGCTTGGAAGCGACCACCTCATTCCCAGGGGTTATTATCATCCATGTATTCATTTATACTATAATAACCCTTTTTATACAGTTTCAACTTAACAAAACATTTAAACTTGGTAATAGTGAGAGCCTGTACACTTTCCGGGACCCTGTTGTAATAGCCTATCATTGCCCCATGAATGAATTACTGACTCTGTGGAGTCGAGAAACTGGTATCACTAGCTTGTGTTTGTTCCTAGTGTTTACAGAATGTACATCACTTTTTTTACTAAAACTACCTTTGTTTTTGTGAACATACATTAAATTTTCGTAAATACACTGGGAGGCCAAAGTTAATATATTTATTTCTTTAAATTTATCTCTAAGAGACTCTCTCGGTTTTAGGTTGTAAATAGCTCTAATGGCCCTCTTGTGTAAAACATAAATAGTTTCTGAATCAGCCGCATTTCTCTATAGCAAAATTCCATAAGACATTATGCTATGGAAATAACTGAAATAAACTAATCTAGCTGTCTCGACACTAGTGAGACCTCTATTCTTTTTTACAGCATAGGCTGCAGATAGTTAGAATAGATAAGAGAGCGGTACCTACCTAGACAGATTCTAAGGTAAAAAGAATACCTACCACCTAATAGAATTAACAGAATATTTTTAAGAATCTATTAATATTTCTAAATACTTATTAAAACAGGTAATGAAAAAAATGTCTTTTAGAGATAGCGGGAATCAGCTTTTGACTGTTTGTATGATTCAGATAGAGGAGTAAGTACTTCTGTGTTCATTCGTTGCATTAAATTGAAATGATAATAAAATTGTTTATTTGACAGAAAACAAATACAACTCCATTTTATAAAAAGAATTAGGGTTCCGCGTAAAAAAATTTAAACCCCAAATAACACGCGGGCGAAGTCGCGGGGAACAGCTAGTATCATAATAAAATTTTAAACTTGAAGAATATTTGTAGGAGTTTAACTTATCTGGTATTCGGAGTGTCTTTTTTTTACAAAATACACATTACTGGGTAATGCTAAGAAATGCAGGTGCGAATGTAGCTCATCGATCAATTGTGGCATTTACTACGGCAGATATCCGAAAGTGCGATAAAATGCAACAAAATGGACATTCCTAATCGCCGTGTCCTTTTAAAAAGTACAAAAGACGCTGATAAAAAAATCGCTTCTTTGAAAGCCACTGCCAAACGTTCGCTGTTCACTTAAAATCATAGAACCTTATCAAAAAGGAATAAGGTTTTAAATTAAACAACGTTTTCAATCTCGTGTGTACAATATTTGTGTCATTATAACCAGTCTTTAAAAAATAGTAGCTCGTTAAAAAAAGCGCATCGATCTTATGTCATTGTGTTGCATTATCATTTCTACGTGCTTTATGCAAGTGTCTGAGCATTTGGCTCTTTTTGACCTGAATGCAGTAAAATGGAAACTATTATTTGTTCATGCTTACTTATTATGTAACCATTTGAACAAAGTCAAAAAATAATAGCGAATATGATATACGTATGTGATGTGTGATTACACCGACATTCTTATTCCTGGTACGTTTAAGTCTATCTTCAAATTTCTTCATTTATTAATTACAGTTTACAGCCCTTTCAAAAGGAGTTACGCAGGATGGGAGGCGAATTGAAAGTTTTTTTGTTAAACTAAGATAGCTGCTGAACATCTCCTGTGCCTGTTTCCCTCTGTCGCATCTTACGACACCCACAGGATGATATGGGATAGTGGATTCTCATACATTGTTACTTCTTTTTCGTAAAATTACTAAACCCTCTTCTGAAAATGTTTTGAATATAATAGCATGTATATAAAAATATTATTTACTAGCTGATACCCGCGACTTCGCGGTATATTAACAAAGTTTTCGTGTGTGTGCGAAGGAAAAAACATGAAAACAATCGCAAGCAAAAATATACTTTGTTTACATATAAAATTTCTATGTAAACAATGTTATTCGTTGCTCCGTTTGTAGCTAAAATATATAAATTTTCTAGGTTAGTAACGCGAGAGCAAGCGAAGTACAGTTGACCGTGTGGAAAACCCCGTATTAAAATCGTTGTTTTATAAAACTTTAACAACTTTATATTAAATGAAGATATCTGATAGATATGATAAGATATTTTTTTAGATAAAGGCCAAGTGCCTAAGAAATAAAACTTAGAAAACCTAATCGAAATCTATCCAGTAGTTTTTCCGTGATGCACGCACAACTGCAAACTTCTATCACTTTATTTATATAGATTTATCAAAGACTTTCTTTTTTATACGTACATAAACTCATGTTAAAATCGTGTCGTGATAGTAGGGTATTTTATGAAAATTATATTGGAGTGTAATTATTGTAGACATATTTAAATTTTTATTTTATTTTATTCTGAAAGTATTACAGTTTGGTCATCAACGAATACATAAAAATAAATAGATGACGAGGCCAATTAAAAAAAATCGCGTATATATCAAAACAGCAAAATTTAACAATATAATAAGTATAAAATAATTAAAAAAAACATTAAAAGAGTTCCATACTATACGCGATTTACAAAAAAATAAGTATGAATTACTTTAAAAAAATCCCTTATTGATGAATGGATTCCACTGCGCTGCGCTAATATTTTGTTTTAATATAATAATTACATTGTTTATTCATATTATTAAAACTACCGCATAAAATATAATCAGAAACGCATAAATTGAAATCAAATAAAAAAATGCTATAATTGGAAGATGTTTAAATAAGTTTTGCTCGTTATCGATTTTCTTTAATCTCACAAATCGTAACTAGCGTGACCTTACTCCGCTTTACCCCGCCCCAAAAGCGATTGCAACGGGAACTCGAACATAAAATGTGTCCGAAACTATAAATCGCTGGACGTCAAGGGGTATTTTTGAGTCATTTTTAATTTATCTGCCCCCTGCCCATTATTTTTGGCGAGGGGTCAACTCATACAATGCAACATTGGCCATTTTAATGCAGGCACTGAGTGCGTTTTATTGTCCGGCAAAATTTTCAAATGCGTTTAATATGCCTATTATATAAGATCACCTATGTATCGCTGCACTCTGTTGTTACAAATTACAATGTATGACCATTATGACATACAGTAAGATTTAAATTACTCTACCAATTCTTGTGGAAGTCTAAAACGTATGTATAAAAGTTAAAGCCTATATACATTATCTCCCCTCGAAGCACAGGTATCATCTCATTTCAGAGAGGATTTTATGGCAAAGAAATTTCTACCGCGCAAACTTAATGCGTTTTGGAAAAGTCATATAAATATTAAGCACATTCCTGCCATAATAGCCCAGGTTAATTTTACCGACCATACCCAATTAGTGGTACGTAATGGATCAACGGAGTACCTATTTGATTTCAGAAACGCTTTCAGTACAGTTGATAATGACAACCTTATCCTTTATGGGAATGTATAAGCTTTTTATAAGCTTTTTAGTTGTCAACCTATATGATTCGATAATAATAATTAATCTTGGTCTAAGGTATGCGCTGGAGTGCCGCTAGGGAACATTTTATCTCCTTTACTTTTTGCCTCTTTTAAAAACAACATATCTACTAAATTAACATATTTCGACCATTTATATTCAGTACATATACAAATACATGCAAAGACCGGTCTTTACAATGTTCCAAGAGCGGTTTTGGTAAGCTTCCGATGTGCATTATCTGTAATATTTTGTAAGCTTGCAACAACTTTAGTCATTATTTCAATTGTAAGTATCCAGTAACTCTACGTAGGAAAATACATATAAAAGTTAAAAGGGTGTAGGTCTCCTGTAATTTCTGTAAGTTTAACAATTTCATTGGTCCTGATGGAGTTCAAACCCAGGTTTTCTCATACATAATTACCACGGCTATTTATAATTCGTTATTAATTTTTATATTAAACTATTATTACTAATAAAACATGCAACAATTTTTACCCAATTCCGTCGAAATCTCTAGAAGTTCTGATGTTCTCAGTCCATTCACCTGCAAGAGAACAAAACCCTAATTAGGTAAAGTTTATATTTTTATACGCTAAGAAAGAGGCAATTCAATCCGAAATTTCACAATGTTTTATCAGAATTAACAAATATTTTTAATATTATATGCCCTAAAAACAGTAATAGCTAAATATTTTCAGCCTGGTATTTGAGTTTTTAGAGTTTTTGAGAGATTATATTTCATAGTATGCTTTCTTCATCTCCTTTATTCATTTATCCTTTATTACAAACACTTTCAACCAAACGTTAAAAAGGCCAGAATCTCTAAATTTACTGCTGGTTAAGCCTTTTAAAAATGTTACGAATTACGCATTTCATGTGAAACCTACCCATACCCATCACGATTAACAGTTTTTATGAACTCAGCGTCGACTTCCTCGCACTGGTAAACTGCTCATCACGACTCTGTAGCATTTGGATTCGGATCATTTCAGAACAAATATTTCGCCACAAAGTGCTGAAAAGGCAAAACGAAAACGCAAAGGCATTTGAAGAAATATTTAAATATACCACCGTTACACTTCTACTTTCTAAACGATACATATTTTTTTCTTTATATTATATAAGGAAAACCAAACAAATATTTTACACAAAAGAGTTCTACGTTATTGAACGAAATGGAAACCCCAAAAAGTTTAGTGTTCCATTACAGTAATGATATTGAATTCGGGATAAGTAAACCATTTTAAATCCTTACTGAACGCAGACGATCACGGCTGTGAAACGAAGCGATCGCAAATTGGCGCTAAACCCGGGGTCAAACACAATAGCGCCGGTCACACATATTGACACCCTGACAATACCCAGGGGTCACTTTTATTTGTTGCAGAAACTTAATTTATAATCTTTTCACACACGCCATTAAGAAGATTACTAAAATCTACCCTTCTTCCTTCGATAACAATTGTACGTTGTTACGTTTTTCGAAATAAAATAAAATAAATGTAACTGTATATATTCGACCATTGTCCGGCCGACCGTTGCTTCGATTTTGACACATTTTCGAACGTCGAACGCGTTGTGTTCGAATGTTGATTTATTTTGAAAACTGAGGCGGATCAGTTGGATAATACAAGGATGGGAAAGTGTAGGTTATGGGTCAATAGGTTCAATTGTGTTCGGATTTAAATTGGTTAACGGTCAGGTCGCGTACATCTTGCGGAGCATAGGTTAACGGTTTCAAGGCGAAGGTATCAGCTGGGGTCTATTGCTTTTTTTTCTATAATCAGGGCAATATTTAAGAAGAAATACAATTTCGGGTAGTATATTAATCTATTTAAGTTAAAAAATGAAATATGAAAAATGTTTTATAAGGAGACATAACTAAATAACAGTTGACAAATAGCTTTTCTTTTCTTTTTTGGTTTAAAAAATAAATAAATTTACTAACCAATAAATTATACAAAAAAATAATATACTTAAACCTAATTTATACCGGCGCTTCCACCTACTTAGCTGGCTAATGAACCAATGATAAATAGTAAATAGTAGTTTACGAAAAAGCGCTCGCGTTAAGTTACTATTATATTTGATCTCCGCCTACACCACTCAAATTAATAATTGCAGTTTTATCGCGAGTTTAGCTTTTAACCCATCTTCACATGTGAAACTCACCAACTCGTACGGCAGTGCGGCGGACTCTTCTCGTATTAAAAAACTCTCTCACAAAAGAAATGACACCTGTGGTCAACAGTTCCGACAAATATAAATTCTCACTTCATTTTGATAGAAATTTAAATATTTATTTCAGTTCAGTTAATATGATTAGGTTAAAAATATAATGTTATTATTTATCATTTACAATTTCAAGTAAATACACCAATAAATCACAGTGAATTTTTTCTGAAATTACAATAATTCCTTGACCCTTCGACCATTTTGACCCTGTCGGGTGGCTACAAAGGAAACAGCCTCTCAGAGCGGCTGACCCTAAATAATAACACATTATAATGCATATTGAGATAACATAAATTATAAATTACAATTTTGAAATGGACATTTACTGGATTACATCCCTTCACCATATTTGTCAGCAAATTTTGATTGGTATATATAAAATAAGAAAACGTATTTCATTTATAATCGAGTATAGACGTAGATGCCTATGAACTGTGTACTCGTTTGTTATCTTTATTCTATAGGTACTATAACTTTTAGATCGGATCACAACAGTGCAGACACCGCTATTTGGTGTTATAAAAAGGCTTATAAAAAGATTTAATTGTGGTAGAGCGAAGCTGCAGCTATATTAGTAGTATAGTTGTAGCACGAATGGGTCGGCTCGGCCGGGGAAGGACCACGCTCTCGCAGAATACCAGCGTAAAATAGCAGCGAATGCTGCTGTGTTTCGTATGGTGGGTGTAGAGAACCGGAGACCCTTTTTTATTAGAAACGAGGCATTCCATCTTAGTCCTCACGGGTGACAACGCATCTGCATTTTGATTCGTAATTAAAGATAGATGTAGATGTCTATGGGCCACAGCAACCACTTGCCGTCAGATGAACTGTGTGCTCGTTTGTCACCCTAATTCTATAAAAAAGGGTAAGAGGGTGCTATCTACATACGGAAACCTAGACATAAAATAGTTCGTACCACCTAATAAAAATACAACATAATTTATTTCTACCACTTAGTAAAACATTACAATGTAAGCTTTTTGATCAAACCATCTATTTCCACAGTTATATCAGTTTTATTAATGTCATTTCTCTTTAAAAAGAGTATCCCTATTCTATTTAATATAAAAAATCTCTATACACGTGTAAACACACGCAATCAATTATCTCTAATATGATATATGAATAAAAAAAAACATTAAAAAACGTGAGAGAGATCAGTATCTGCACAAAAAATAACTCCTTAATAACATGGGGTGGATAAAAAGTTCCCCAACACCTCTACAATCGCGAGCTAATCGTTTTATTCCGATAAAAGAACCCAAAAAACCTGTTATGCTTTTTATAAACCTGACATACTCGTACCTTTCCACGGGGATGTTTTTATATAACAGTGTAAAGAGCTTCTTTTAACAGGTATTAACATCGTAATTATTATAAGTATTATTTTAATATTATATATTTTATGTGTGTTCTATCTTATACATATTTTTAAAAAGATTAAACTTTTTAGGTTTGTAATAAAGGAAGCTTATGGCAATTATTAACTTACATATACATCAAATTTTCAGAGCATTGACCTAAAATGGAATATTTTTTAAATTATGAATTATGAAAACAAATCGCTTAAACAAATCAATACCACCTAAGCCCTTGTATGAGTCAAAAACTTTCAATTGTTTTAATGAAATAGAAAGGAATACAAAAGTGTAAACATTTTGTGTACATTTGTGCAAAGACCTTCCAGGAAAAAGATAAAAATAACGTTACCGGCTACTGAACTAGAAGCAAGAGTATTAAGTCATAAAAAGATATAGATAGAGAAAACCTGAATGGTTTTTTTAGAATTGAAAAACGTCCAATTCGAACTTTAGTGAGTTATAATTTATTAAATAGAAAATTTTTTATTTAATAAATTACAAACCAAATAAAACAAATCTTATATAAATTATCTAAAATTTATTTTTTGGAAATTAGTAGCAAGCAATATAAGCATCAAAACGTGGGCTTCAGATTTTTTTTAAATTGCAACAACTAAACAAAAATTCCTAGGTAGGTAGCAAGATACTTTAAACTTTTGCTTGTTTTATATCTTTTTTTTTGTGTTTCGGAAGAGGAAGTGCGACAGCTGCGCCTCGTGCCGACGTCTCGACACTGCAATACTTTTTGCACGCTCAACTAGCACACATTTTTTCTTAACATATTTTTTTAATTAACGGAAAATATATCCTTCTTATTTTGATGCTGTATCAATGAAAATAAATAAAAAGAGAAAGGCCCATACCAAGCTATGGACTAAGGTGAACCTTTTAGATGATTATATAAAAATATCATCAAAAATCTCAATTATACGTAAAAACTTTAAGTGCAGCATCACTCGGCTTGTTCTTTTCATTTTTCGTCAGCCTAAAACTTCAAGCAGAGTATTGGCCATGATCGTCGGGTTTGAAAGGCAGATTGACTTTGATAGCAGGACCAGACGTCTTACACATTTGACACTACTGCCCGTCACCGGTCTGGGTATTTACGCCTGGCGTAAAGGAGACAGTATACCCCTATAAGATTTTTATAGCATATTCCATATCCATGGTCGCCTCTTATGACACACACAGGCTGAAATACGGCGATAGGCTCTCTAAAGCTATAACTCCACGGCAATGTTGATTACGAACAGTTTTTTTTTTCATTTATTTAATAACACACCAACAGTACTTATACTTGGGGCGTTAAATTTAAATAAAGCTTAATACAGATATGGGTATTATAGGTGTATATATAGTATTATCAAACTATATAATACGATTTACGTTTTGAATAATAATAATAATAATAATAATAAGCCGAAACAGATAAGCTGACAAAATATCTGGACCTGGCTCACGAGGTGACCGACATGTGGGGTGAAATTATTCCTGTGGTCGTTTCTGCGAACGGGTTAATTCCAGTTAGCCTCTCGGGTCATCTGAGGCGACTGGGACTCCGTGACGGACCGCTCCAAGCTCAAATGCAGAAGGCGGTGCTCCTCGATACCGCCCGCATCGTCCGCCGATTTCTTTCCCTTTCCCCCTAACCCTCGGCCGTTTGGTCTCCCCTGCCGAGGGCTTCCATCTGGTTGGGTTTTATATATATTTTTTGGGTCATATATTTATGTATTTTTTATGTATTTATTCTATTTTATTGATATTTATGTATGTTTATATATTTCGTTTACAATTATATATTTAAACAGCCCAACCAGATGAGAAAACTTTATAGATAACCCCCATAATAATAATAATCTGGTTCTGCCTCTCTCTGAACCCTCTCAGTACCTCACTGGAGGGCTCCGGGAGGGGATTTCAGCTTCGCAGGGGAGGTACAAAAGTGACCCACCTTTTCTATATGGATGATCTCAAGTTATTCGCCTCCAGTCGCTCTCATCTTGTGGAATTGCTAAACATCACTTGTGATTTTAGCAATTCTATTGGAATGGGGCTGGGGACGGATAAGTGTGCGGTCCTCCATGTTGAAAGGGGAAGGGTTGCTAACTCTGAGGGCATAGATTTATCTATGCCCATCAACATAAGGACCCTTGTTCCGAGAGATACGTTGTCAGCCGTGAGAACTAAGATGGAATATCTCTTTTTCAGTAAAAAGGGTCTCCGGTTCTCTACACTCAACATACGAAACACAGTAGCGTTTTACGGTGGTATTCTGTGTAAGCGTGGTTCGTTCCTGGTCGAGCCGACCCATTCGTGTTACAACTATACAGTTGATATAGCTGCAGCATGGCTCTACCACGTAAAATATTATATATACTAGTAATTATTATTATTAGTATAATTTTATCTACATCTCCCGATCCCGATCTCTCATTGCATATTAAAAGGCAAAAACTTTATTAAATAAAAATAACAGAATTCTAGTAACTGCAATGTGTAGTTTTTGTTTGTTACTTACGATAGTCGTAAACAACAAGATACTAATAAATTACTAGGTACTTTTGTAGATTTGCATTTCATTTTATCGTCATTATTTAATTAGGAAAATAATTTATTATTCCGTATTTTTTTATTATTTATTATATAAGCACATAATATTATTTAATTTTTGTCCCTTACTTGGAAATTTAAAAATTGTCACTTACCTAAAACAAAAATTTACAAACTAAAATAAAATAATACCGCAACGCTTTGCAAATTTTGGCTACTGAATAGGACAGAAAGTGATTTATGGCGATGGGCAGCTGAATCGACTCATGGCATTTGCCTGTGTGCCAAAAAAAGTTAAAACGACAACGCTCACTTTCATAGGTCAGTCACTAGATCTACAGGCCGTTATCAAATTACAAATTATATTATATTCATTAAATATTTTTTTATTAATTTTTAAGAGTCGTACATTATTTATATGAACGATTTCAGTGCAAAAAAGAAACACAAAATATGTAAATATGTTTTATTAATTTTGCAATTCAAAATTAATCATAGCTGCAATTAAAGTTAATTAAAATATGAAATACGATAAAATGTTAATATTCTATGTTTATCAAACAACAATATTAGTCAATTATCATATCACTGTATCATGTGAACTAATTTTTTCTTAAGTATTATGATATCAAACTCAAGAGATTCTATCCTATTAAAAAATCTAACATCCTATGTGTTTTCGCAATTTGAAAAAAATACAAATGTATCTAAACAGCGAACAATAACAGAATTTCGCTAAACAGAAAATTCACACTAAAAGAGCCAGCGCCTTTCGCAAAACAATTGCGCGTACATTGCGGGTAATAAATTATTTTATTTTAACAGGAACGCTTTTACGGCCACTCTCGCTTTTTGCTATAGCTACTTGTTTTTTGCTTCCGGGCACCGCGATTGCCGCGATTTAGAGCGAATAATTGACACGTGGCAGTTGTTACAAGACGTTTCCTTGTGTATCCTTAATTTCTTGGTGTAATTCATAAAGTATATTTTTTTAAATAAACTATGATTTCAAATTCAAAGCAGGCAACTATTAATTAATGTAGTCAGAGGTATTAATCGAAATAAAACTGTAAATGATTATCAACTCTAAAGAATCGATATCGATTTTTCTTAAGAATCGAATATTGTATGTACCGATTTTTGGGTTGGCATGCCTACTCAAATAAGTCTAACAGCGGTCAAAAGGTATTTCTTAGATTCGGTTGAGTATATATAACGTCATCATCCTCATTAAAGCCCTTCACAAGTCCACTGCTGAACATAGGCCTCACCCAAAGAATGCCACAAAGCATGGTCCCGAGACACCTGCATCCATCGTCTTCCTGCATGTCTTGCCAGGTCGTCAGTTCATCTAGTGGGAGTCACCTTACACTTCGCCTGCCGGTATGAAGCTGCCACTCGAAAACCTTTTTTCCCCATTGGTTGTCGGTTCTTCGAACTATATGGCCAACCCATTGCCACTTCAGCCTACTAATCCATTGGGCTATGTCGGTCAGTCTGGTTCTACTGCGGATATCCTTATTTCTAAGTTTATCAAGCAGAGAAACCCCGAGAATAGCCCTCTCTATAGCTTGCTAAGCGACCTTGAGCTTCCTCATACGGCCAGCAGTTAAGGACCACGTCTCAGTTCCATAAGTCATCACTGGCAACACGCACTGGTTTCACAGTATCGTTTTCAAGTTTTGAGGTATACCTGACGAGAAGATGGGTTGTAATTTCTCGAACGCTGCCCAGCCAAGTTGAATCCGTCGATTGACCTCTCGGGCGAAGTCGGACTTACCTAGTCGGACTATTTGTCCCAGGTAAACATAGTCATCAACAACTTCGTAGCTAAGTGCTCCCAACAATTACCGGCATAGGTGTGACATGAACATTAAACATGATTTTTATTTTGTCCATATTCAACTTAAGAGCTATCCGTATGGAGACACTATTGAGATTATTGAGCATAGTGCTTAGGTCCTCCAGCGATATCGTCGGCAAATCGAAGGTGAGTGATGTACGTCGTCATTGACGTTAATACAGTATCCTTTCCAGTCCAGCAGTTTGAAAACGTCTTCCAATGCAGCGGTGAAGAGTTTCGGGGATGTTACGTCACCCTGTCTTACACCTCTCTGCAGTTGGATAGGTTTCGTACTCTGGTTCTGTACTCAGATAGCCATCGTAGCCCTACTGTACAAGCACTTCAGCACTTCGATATACCGTCAGTCCACTTGGCACTACTGGAGGGACTGTAGCATCGCCCAAATTTCGACAGAATCAAAGGCTTTCTCATAGTCAACAGTGTTTATTATTCTAATAAATAGATATATGCTATTTCAATCTCGGTCTCGGCAACTTCGTTCCCGATCTTTTAATAAGCTAGACGTGTTGTGTGGTGCTCCATTTGCATTATAAATTATGAAGTTATTACAATAAACTAAGTGTCCAGAACCAGTGCATTTTCAATCAAACAATATCCCCAGTGTATTAAAGCAAATAGATTTAATATTAAACAATACGCAAGACAAAGTGGCACATTGTACTCTTCAGTCTTCTGTACAATTTGCCGAAGGGTATGTATGAGGTCTATGGTGTTAAAGCCTTTTCGGAAACCGGCTTTTTCGGGAGGCTGGAAGTCTTCAACTTCGACAGTTGGCACTTTCTGGCAGATGGATCTGTCTGCCAGAAAGAGGCAAAGACTTTGGGGCCCTGGTTCCGCTCGATCGCTTCTTCAATACGTGGTATTAAAGTTGTGTAAGTCTCGCCGCATGCATTTGGAGATCTGTCTGTTCAGTTGCCTGTATGCTATCAAATCTACTGAAGACTGCAGATTAACAGCCGTGAGATTAAGAGAGTGATCGGAGAATTTTTGTGTTCTTCTGCGACGTGTCTTACAAAACTTAGCTCCGACCGCATGGACAGTTTCCACGAGCTTGTCATTTATATGGTCCACTGCATTGCAATCTTCTAGGCACTGAAAACGGTTTTGAGGTGAAAGGTTTCGGGATTGGATTAGAGCACGAGGGGGACGGAGCGTTAATTTCATTAGACGACACCTCTTCAACTTGACGTTTAGGATCAGTGTGCCTCTAACCATTCGGTGATCGCTACCAGTTTTCACCCTCGCGATCACTGAGGCATCACTGAACAGCTGTCGTCTGGTCGTCATAATGAAGTCAATCTCATCTTTTACCGAACCGTCGGGGCTCGACCAGGTCTACTTCCTGTGGGGCTGCTTCTGGAAGAGAGAGTTCATCATAAAGAGTCCCTCTTTCTCCATGAAGTCGGATAGCTGCTGGCCCCTTGAGTTCCGTTGCCCTATTCCGAATTTCCCTACCTTCAACTCACTGTTCTCACTTGCACCTATATATAACTTACCTAAACAAAATAAATATTTTATTTTTAACCCTGAATATATCATTTCGTATTCACCTATCAAATGTGTCAACTACGGCACCATTAGGTAATCAATGGGGCAAGTCTACGTTCAGCAGTCTGCAATATTCTTGTCTGTCCGTAACGTCCGGAACGGATGGATATCGTTTCAAACATTTAGTTAACCAGATGTCTTTAACAATACATCATACTTCACGACCTTGGACAAATTTTTTCAACAGTGGAAAATTTTGGCATGACGTCACATTATCTTAAAATCTTTTATTACAGTGAAGAAAATTAACACTGAAACTATTTGCTCAAGTGGTATTGTGTCATTCAAAATAGATGTAATATTATTTTATTCTTTTACGTAAATTTTATTTATTTTTTACACACCAAAGTGTTTCCTAATGTAACCCAAATACATACGTGTGTTGACACAGATGAAAGTAATTGTTATTGTCTTCCATGTAAAAATTTTAAGTCTTTTTTCAGATATGTTCGAGTTTTGATCAATGAAGCTATCAATGTTACTGTTACAACTACCTTATTATAAAAGTAAAAATAGAACAAAATAATATTATATGAAAGATGTGAATATAAATCTTTATATATAAAAACTACGTGTCTCATTGTTTGTCCGCGATGAACTCCTAAACTACTGAAATGATTTCAATGAAATTTTGCACACTGTGTTCAGTTTGGTCTAACTTGAGAGATAGGATACTTTTTATCCCGATAAATGATGTCCAATATTTTTTTGTTGCGAATTTGAGAATTCTTTTTATGGAAAGGGTCATCGGAAAGAGCAGAACAACGTCTGCTTGGCCAGCTAGTAATTTAATATAATCTGATTACGGCATCTACTACATATATATAGTAGATGCCGTAAGCAGATCATTAGTAAGAAAAGAAGCCATTAGAATCTTAAATCTGAACTTGCAAGCTATAAAAGAAGGCGTTTTGGAATATCAATTAATCCAACGAAGTGTCAAGCTATAATCGTAGGTAGCTCGAGAATGTTGTCCAAAATTTATGTGGCAAGCTTACCTGCTGTCTATTACAGTGATATACTGATACCGTTCTCGTCCTCTTTAAAAAATCTTGGTTTGTATATGAACAACACATTAAACTGCTGTACACACGTCACCAAAATTAACCGCAAAGTCTTTGCCACCTTACGATCCATCTATCATTTGAAGAACTTTCTTCCTATCAATACTAAACTAGCAAGCATTAGTTACACTAATAATGCCCATTATTGGATTAAGCAGATGTGTGCTACCTAGATTTGAACCAAAATCTTGTTAACAAGCTAGAGCGTCTTTACAATAATTGTATTAGATATATATTTGCTCTCCGAAAATATGACCACATTTCTCATTATCGTGAACGTCTAAAATAACTCAAAGACAGACAGATATCTGCTTGTACTTTTCTCAATTTTAAATAATGCAACTTCTCCAACATATCGTATATATCTAGCTGGTTTTAATATCAATACATATTAAGAAAAAGAAAAACAAAAAGTAAAAAACTCTTTCCCGCCATTTTACAATTGTTCTTATTATAAACAAGTGGTAAAATTAAAAATGTTGTACAACCGAATTCAATATATCTATAACTCCAAAACTATTGATCATACCTTAATCAAATTTATATGGAACCACATGAGAAGCGCCAGCTTTAAAAAAAAAAGAATCATTGAAATCGGTTTACCAAGAAAAAGTTATGAGGTAACACACATAAAACAAAGAACATAAAGTCGAATTGAGTACCTCTTCCTTTTTGAAATCGGTAGATAAGGGAAAAATATGACTCAAGCCACAAAACAAAATTGTGCCGTTTATGAACCTAATGCAGTATCAGTAAGAGTAGCACAAAGTTGGTTCAAGCGTTTTCAGTCCGGGAATTTTGATGTCTAAGATGCATCTCGATCTGGTCGCTCTCATACGGATAAAGTCGATGCCATTTTTGAAAAAGTGGAGCAACATAATTATATTAGTAGTTACAACATAGCCGAGAAATTGAAGAATGACCACAAAATAGTTTAAACCATTGAGTTATATGTACTACGTACTAGAGAAGCCATTCCGAACATTGAATATGTTCAATTGAATTGTACTGCAATCCGTACAAACTAAATATTGCGTAAATTGAAGATTTGTGAATTTCATAAAATTATTATTATTACATTTTATTTAGAAATATAATATGTTTGTTTGGATTAAATTAAGATATTTTATATTAAATTCTTATATTTATTTTATATTAATATCTTATTTTATATCAAATTAAAATCTTCGCGCATGCGCGACTACTACTCCCGCGCATGCGCGAAGACATAGAGTAGGACGAAATTTTTGTTTGAAATGGCTTCTCTAGTACGTAGTACATATAACTCAATGGTTTAAACCCATTTGAAAAAGTCTGGTTGTGGGTACAAAAAAGCTCGATATTTGGCTACCACACGAGCTCACTGAAAGAAATCTACTGAATTATGTACTCATTTGCGAATCTCTATTGAAACGTAATGGAACCGAACTATTTTTGAAAAGATTGATCACTGGTGATGAAAAGTGGATCACCTACAAAAACGTGCGAAACAGATCATGGTCAAAGGGCAGTCAAGCTCCACAGATTGTAGCGAAACCCGAATTAATACTCAATAAGACGATGCTGTGTGTATGGTGGGATTGGAAGGGCATCGTTTATTATGACCTTTTACCGCCGGGAAAAACCTTCGATTCAGATATCTACTGCCAATATTTAATGAGACTCAAGCAAGAAAATGAGAAAAAACGGCCGGAGTTGATCAACAGTAAAGGACTGGTCTTTCATAATGATGACACACGTCTTTGGCCACTCGCAAAAATTGAGGGAGCTTGGTTGGAAAGTGTTCATGCATCCACCATATAGTCCTGATTTTGCAACGTCAGATTTCACCTGTTTCGATTTCTTCAGAATTCTTTGGGTAGTGTTAGATTAACATCTAGAGAGGACTGTCAAAACTACGTGTCGCATTTTTTTAATCAAAAATCCCAATATTTCTACATCAACGGAATTATGTTACTACCTACTAGATGGTAACAATATGGCACATATGTACTGTTATAATTAAATGTAATTAACCTATTGGGTTGTTCTGTCCAAAAATTTTCAGTAACAGGAGCCCGAAGTCAGGAAGCTGCCGTTGTTTCAGCCCCGTGCCTCCGAAAACAGATAAAGACGTCGGTCTTTTTTTTATAGGATACGGTGATACACGAGCATACAGTCCACCTGATGGTAAGTGGTTGCTGTGACCCATAGACATCTACATCTATCCTCAATAAAGAATCAAAATGCAGATGCGTTGTCACCCGTGAGGACTAAGATGCTTCTTTTCCAGTAAAAAGGCTCTCCGGTTCTCTACACTCGCCATGCGAAACACACCAGCGTTAAGCTGCTATTTTACGCTGGTATTCTGTGATAGGTTCTTCCCCGGTCGAGCCGACCCATTCGTGCTACAACTAAACTACTAATATAGCTGCAGCATGGCTCTACCACGTGTTAAAATGGCTGCACCTAATAACACTCTGGTCGTGAGGGATTCCCGTCCCATTGGACGTGCACTGTGCACCATACTCGGGCACTATAATTCCATCCTGTGGAAACGGCTAGTCTACTTGCTTATTGCCTGTCGTAGAAAGCATCTTATTCAATAAATAATAATAAATATTTATTTCATTTCCAATTACACACGTTTACATACAGGAATAAATATGATTAGAATTAAATAAAGTAACAATAAGTCTAACAAAAATAACATGCTATGATAAAATTAAAACTATGTGTAGCTTAATAATGAAGAATCTACAAAAGAAAAATAAAAAGTCAAGTTTATAATATTAGCTACCTGCCTGAACTAGGTTGAGTACCTGTTTTCCAGACATCACTTACACAATGGGTATAATAATGTAGGACACTAGACATGTAAATAATTAACTATATTAAATAATAAATAAAAATTTGCAATATTGGATTTGTGATTTTGTAAGCGGTTGCAAGACTATCATTTCTTTAACAACTTCTCATCTAAGCCTTCAAATAATCCTAGAAACTCGCTGCTCTTTGAACTGTGCCTGGACCATATGTATATATGACCTATGGAATTCATCAAACGCCCCAAGGTCTACAAGTTTTACCTTCTTCGATTTTTGTGAGTGTTGACTTGAGTATGCCATATATGTTACCTTTATTACAGCCTCTCGAAAGTCCACTCTGCTGAAGTGCTGAACACAGAACACATATATATATTTGCCATATTTAACACGCTTGGTGGGCGAGTTGGCAACCGCAGTTTATTTTTTATTTTTTGTCATTAGGAAGACGCTGGTGCCCGTCTACTGGTTTGTTTCCCTTTGTTGTCTTTTATGACAGCCGGCTGACGATATTGGGTAGTAGATATTCTTAGACCGCACTACACGGATATGTCATATAATATTTTTAAATATAAATTAATACCTATATATATTTACAAAAACAATGATAACGGCCAATCGATATTTTTTACGTCATCAAATATATTTCTTTTTATGTACCTACATAAAACTCAATCGCTGTCTAAAAACAAACATAATGCGTGATCCCATTAGCCTTCTTTACGAGGTGCAACCGCACATAAAGCCATCATTTTATATTCGTGTAGGCTCGACTCATTCATATACGTAGGGTGGACATTAAGTGGGAGGGGGAGGGATGGGAGGCCGAGTTAAGGGAGCGGCCCTCCGCTCGGGATAGATTTGAAGGTACAATCATTTTTTATGCGAGGGGAAATAACGCCGATAGCGACTGAGACACATCGAGTGCAAATTAATATAACAAAGTCTTAATACCTAGTTACCATAAAATAGTATATCTAACCGTTTAAATAACATCAATTAAGGCTTTTATTACTTAGTAGATATTTTTAATCTTAACCCTTTCGCTGTCCCGTGCACTACATATAGGGCACTGCTATTGTCTTACTATTGTGTCTGGAAACCGGACAGTGAAAGTGTTAAAATATATACAACATTACAGACTATAGTAATAAAAAAAACCTAAAACTAGAAACTTAAATTATCATATAGTCCTACTCCCCGCGGTATCGTACCAAGAACGCTGACTGCGTTTCCCCGCTGAATGGCTTTACTTAGCCTTTGAGCGAGAAAAGAACCAGCCCTCTTATCACCAGCAGCAACCACCAGCCGCGGATGGAGTTAAATATAATAATATATTAAAAATATAATATATAATATAATAATATCTTAAAAAATACTATGATAGACTGAATAAAAGGTGTTTAGTGTGGTGAACCACCACAACAAATTTCCAGCGAGGCCTTAGAATGAACTGTGGTATGTCTTAATTAATTTTAGATAACCAAAAATGGCAAAATAATATTAATATACTCTACATAACTTGAGTTCTTATTGTTAAACTTTAAATCTAAAAAACCATAATAAATAATAATAATGTCTTCAAAGCACGATTATAGTGCACGTGTAAGTGCACAAACACATACGCACTCACTATTTTATTCCTTCACTCTCATAGTCCGATAGCACGGCGATCGAACACGACTAAAGAGAGATCAGGCGCAGAACGGCTTTACGTGCTTTTTGAGGCGCGGTGACGAAACACCGTTAATATTCTGACTCTTTGCAGCTACTGAGAATTTTTCACGTGGTAGAGCCATGCTGCAGCTACATCACTGGTATAGTTGTAGCACGAATGGGTCGGCTCGACCGGGGAAGGACCACGCTCTCACAAAAATACCAGCGTAAAATAGCAGCTTAATGCTGCTGTGTTTCGTATGATGAGTGTAGAGAAACGAAGACCCTTTTTACTGGAAACGATGCATTGCATCTTAGTCCTCACAGGTGAAAACGCAATCGAGGATACTTGTAGAGGTCTATGGGCCATAGCAACCACTTATCATCAGGTGGACTGTGTGCTCGATTGTCACTCTATCCTATAACCAAATTTATAGAAAAACCCATTAGCTGATTTTGGCTTAATCTAAGATAACAACAGCTTCGACGCAGCTCTCCGTCACCAATCAGGGTACTTAACAGGCTTAAATAAATCATATTACCGGCATCTAACGAAGGCCTCTTTCTGGCCTTTCTCATAGTCGCCTCTTACGATACCCATGGGACGAAATGTGGTAATGGACGCTCTTAGCCGCCACATCGCGGTAATAACCACAATCACCACAAATTCAATACAACCCAAATATTTTACATACACTTGTATTTGTTTAGAAAATATCATTAACATTATGAGTTAAAACTAATGTCTCCATAAAATTATTGTTGGTAATTAGGCGGCCGCTTTGTTATTTCAATCGATTGCAATTCGACGAAATGACTTATTATCTACATAATTTATAAACCACCGGCTTTTTACAGTTGTAAATGACCATAAATGTAATTCTTTCGCGTATTTTTTAGTGGTTTTTTTTTTTCTAAAACTTATGTGCAAACATGAAACTTTCTCGCATATAATATAAAAAAATAACTATTAAGAAAATAGTTATTTTTTGCAATCACTGCATATAATAATTCTTGAAGACAAGTCTATGAATCACAATCACAAACCACTAACTGTAACCATACAGTGCCGGTTACCGTTACAACCTATTAAAGTCCACTGCTGAACATAGGCCTCCCCTTGGATTGTCTCATATATTTATGGGGCGATATTTGTTACAGTTACCACGTTCGGCAAGCGGGTTGGCAAATGCAGTTTTTTTTATTTTTAGTGGTTATTAGGAAGACGTTACTGCCCATCTCTTGATTTGTTTCCCTGTGTTTTTTTTTACGACACCCACGGGATGATATGAGGATAGTGGATATTCTTACACCGCCACTACACAATACAGTGCTGGTTAAACGTAGACAACTAATTATCTGATGGATAATTAGTAACGGTACCCAACGTCATAAATAGGTTGTCGATTAATCCTCAAAGTGAATCTTTAAGTAATAATTATTACAATACTGTTTTTACAACTAATATGGGAGTGAACGTGAAAACCGAGAAAATAATTCACACGATGGTAACAATACGCTGTGGCCCATACACACGAACTTCAATTCTCGACTATTACTCATAATGAATTA
Source organism: Parnassius mnemosyne (assembly GCA_963668995.1). Taxonomy (NCBI): domain Eukaryota; kingdom Metazoa; phylum Arthropoda; class Insecta; order Lepidoptera; family Papilionidae; genus Parnassius; species Parnassius mnemosyne. Next base: position 42,692,222 of record CAVLGL010000115.1, on the reverse strand, counting down.
GCGTTGTCACCCCTGAAATCTAAAATGGAATGCCTCGTTACTAATAAAACCGGTCTTCGGTTCCGGTCATTTAAAAACACAGCAGTATTATGCTGGGATTTCATGTTGAAATTCTGTGTCGCAGTGGTACTTCCACAATCTGACCCACGGTGCAGTCATAATACTACGTAAAAACATTCAATCCTAACCTAGCCTACCAAAAGGCCACTGATAAACAAAGGGCATTATATATTATATAGATGTTATATAGATTGAAATCATAGAAATCCATCCTCCCATTATACATATATTATTTATATTATTTACTGGTGATTCACTCGGCTTCGCACGGTTGATTTCTGTATCTCTAAAACAACGCCATCTACCGGGTCCAGTTGTGAATCTAAACCATTATCTAATCAACTTAATCGCACACACAAAATTTCATCTAAATCGGTCCAGTCGTTTAGGAGGAGTCCAGTCACACACGGACGGAAGAATTATATAATATCCATGTATTATACATATTAAACCTTCCTCTTGAATCATTCATTTAGTTTAAAAGACACGTACAAACAAGGAAGCGACTTTTTTTATAGGATAGGGTGACAAACGAGCACACAGTCCACCTGATGGTTAGTGGTTGCTGTGATCCATAGACATCTAAATTTATCCTCAATAAAGAATCAAAATGCAGATGCGTCATCACCCGTGAGGACTAAGATGGAATGCCTCTTTTTCAGTAAAATTGGTCTCCGGTTCTCTACACTCACCATACGAAACACAGCAGTGTTAAGCTGCTATTTTACGCTGGTATTCTGTGAGAGCGTGGTCCTTCCCGGGCGAGCCGACCCATTCGTGCTACAACTATACTACTAATATAGCAATATACTGCTTTATTATTAGAAATATACTGCTCATCTATTTAATTTCCCTATGTCGCCTTTTACGACACCCATGGCAGCACATAGGGTAGTGGATTTTCTTACGCTACCAACGCACGGCGTAAAATCATTACCATATTCATCAGCCAGAAAATAATCCATTGATGACATATCCCCTTCCGTAGTAGACCAAAATGGCTGCGTTTGGCAGTTAAATTAGTAATCACTATTTTGCAGCCATCTTGCTGAGAATAAGACCTTAGTAAAGAAAAAAGTAAACGTTAAGAAAAATAGACGGTTGGCGTAGCGTGCAGCGTGGCCTCGTGTGACAAACGATGTTGTATTACAGTATCCCGAGTGACGGTCGATGGAGTTGTATGGGAAATTATATATTTTCGCCAAGTGTGCCTACAGCTTACAATACCCAGCCCTCCGTAATAAAGAGCATGTCTCGCAACTGCCATAAAGGCTGAGCGCATTACTTTTTACTCCATGCGATAAGGGCACTTTTCTGCGGAGCTCTACGGCCGGCGCATATCTTTTGGAGGGCCTGTACCGGTACACTGACCGGAAAATGGGAAATATTCGACAACTATCGATTCTATTCAGACTCTTCTAAAGTCGAAGACCATGCTAGAGGTTCATCACATGGTTCAAAAGACCTTTTTTACTAGAAACGAGGCATTGCATCTTAGTCCTCGAGGGTGACTACACATCTGCATAGAGGATCGAGGATAGATATAAGTAGATGTCTATTGGCCTCAGAATCCACTTACCATCAGGTGGACTGTGTGCTCGTTTATCACCCCTAATATAATTTAAAAAAAATTTTTCTTCAAAATAAGAGAAATTCGGAAGAAAGCTTGCAATTTTGTATTGAAAAGTCTTCAGCTGGACAAAGAGTTAAGAGGGAGAATTGGGCCTTACTCGCTAGCTTTCTACTTTTTTCAGCTGAAAGGAATCCATTACGAGACAAGGACTACTTGCAAGATAACTTGTCTGCCAAATTTTTCAATGATGAAAAATCTTCCCTGCGTGAGAAACCTATTTACAGCAGTAGATATTTAATTATACCTACTAATGACGTATAATAAGTCCGCATTACAAGATGTATTACTTTATAACAAACACGTGCACATTAGATCTCAACTATTATAGAAATAATAATAATTAATATTTATGTCCTATGACAAAATTTATTTATATTTTCGTATTTATTATTATTACAGCCATTCACAAGTCTACTGCTGAACATAGGCCTGCTCTAAGGAATGCCACAAAACACGGAAAATATTATAATAAAATTATATAATTATTACAATTTATTAACATAAAATTGAAAAATATGGAAAAATATTTAAAACTTTGATGTACTACTTCGTATATTCATAAAGTTCATTACTTTTCGTCTTGTCATTCTTTAATTTACTAAAAATAATATATTTATTAAAAAATTAAAAAACAAGAAAATAAAAGAAATACAATAAAGTAAGCATGTTTAATTTAAAATGAAATATTTTCAAGACAATAATACCGCAGTTGCTTTAATAGTGAACATAATTAGCTGTTAAAACGATCACTATTATTTTTAAATTAATAAAATTCGATTAGTTGTTTGACTTTGTATAACCGCCATCGGATCGCGGTCACGTAGTCTGGCGCCGACAAAGAAACAATATCGCGCTTAAACCAATATAACTAATTACAAATTGATATATTTGCGTACCCGCGACGCATAGGCGTCGACGGCTTTTACAGTTTTTAATTGAACCAGACGAGGACAGCACTTTCAAAGATGTCACACACATACACCACACATGGGCGTACGCACGCACACATATGCGCACGCTACCATGCATGCACGGCTTCACGTAGCGCAGCAAACATTACCTTATCCTAAAACACTCCCAGGAACCCAGGAATGAGAGGTCTGGGCCCTGCTGTAGGACATAATATATAGGCTATAAAACTTACTTTTCCTTTTTTAACTGTGCATTGCGTAACTATTAGGTTGATAATGTAACGAATAATCATATTTGTATTTAAAATGTAGGTAAATCTGTATTATTTTTAAATGTCATTTAATATTTCATTTTATCATTCATTACAACCTTCTAAACGTACACTCCTGAACTCAGGTCTGGCCGTAGATTGCCTCATAGTGATCTTTTTATTAAAATACCATTAAAGTTTTTAAAGTTTATATTCGGCACATGTAATACCTATTACACAAACCGAAATTCATTTTTGGCTGCGGTAACATTATTTAATCTTTGCTGCGGTCACAAAAGAGCCGTGAACTATATTTTTTACGATATAATGTATTGTTTGCGCTATAGACAATAAAAGAGCTAATGTAAATTTGAAACAAAAACATTATTTTGACGTCAACCACACAGTTAATATTATATAATATTAACGAATAATATATCTTACTAAAAAATAACTAGCCTAACCATAAATAATGCAAAAATTTGAGAATCCTGTAAAACCAAATCTGTTTTAAACAGTGGTAGAGCCACGCGGCAGCTTTTGCTGTCTCACGGATGGGCCGGGTCGAACCGCCGTAGGTACCACGACCTCACAGAAAACCAGCGTGAAGTAGAGGTTTACCTCTGCGTTTCGCTTGGTGAGTGCAGGTGGCCGGAGGCCCTCTTTACTGGAAATGAGGCATTCCATCTTAGTCCTCACGGGTGACAACGCATCTACATTTTGATTTGTAATAGAGGATAGATGTAAATGTCTATGGGCGGCAGCAACCACTTACCATCAGGTGGTCTGTGTGCTCGTTTGTCACCCTTATCCTATAATTTTTTTTAAAAAAAAAAACCAGCATTTAACTATAAAAAATCACGTAAAATGATAAAACCCTGTTGCAAATTATTAAAAAAATCGGAAGCTTGGTGCTAACCATCAATACACAGGATATGCCCCAAATCAGTCCTGCAGTTTAAGAGATGGGATCAATCAAAACGCTTACTGTATCAATACACTATGCTCAACGGAAGAAACAAAAATGTGTTCTTTACAGATGAAATAATTTAAAATTAACAATTTTGTACAACCGACTTCAATATAAACTATTAAGTATAACTCAAAAACTATTGGTTAGACCTTGATCAAATTTATATGGGACCACATGAGAAGCACCAGCTTTCAAAAAAAAGAACAGTCATCGAAAAATACACGTAATAGTATATATAAAAAGAAGACTGTAGAAAAATAATGATGAAATAAAGAAAGTATCGCATAGCATTTTAAGCCTGGCTCGAGAACATTGTTCTGGACTTTATAAGACCTAAAGACCCCGTCCAGTCCAGATTCGAACTCGGTGGACTGCAAATTATGATCAGTACTAGGGTAGAAGACCTACTTAATACGTCACTCCGACGTTCAGTCTCCTAAGGCATCTTTAGAGCTAGCAGTTTCTAAATTTCCCATGGAGTCAGTGCGTAAATACAAAGATTCGAGGCCAGGGAAATTAAAGGCAAAGACATCTATCTGCATTGAACAAAACCCATTTTAATTAATTGCTCAGTCTTTGCATTTATACACAAGTTTTTTTTTTAATTATTAGATTCATTCATTTTATTATATTCATTTACATTAAATTATTTCTATATAAGATATGTATTTTAACTTTAAACGTCTACCAAAACTTGCCCATACTAGGTTATACCAATTAGTTTTAATAATTTTATTATTATTCGGGATCCTGTAATCAATAAAATTAAATCCCAACCCAAGCATACAACTGCATAACTTCAAGATACTGTAAGTTCATACTACGTAGATCGGAACAAAAATTCATAATTTTTAATCTGCAGGTAGCCGTGGTTATCTAAGACATTGGGACGTCAAACACCTCAGCCCCCCAGTGACCATGGGTGCTGTAAAGTACTCGAAACGTCGGGAATATAAAATAATTTAATATACGCGATAAAATCCGTAAAAACTAGTTTTATTTAAATAGGTATAGGGGTGTTTTTTTCTTCTAAAAGTGAACATTAGTTCCAATGAGCAATTTAAAACAAAAAAGAACTTAATAAGATAATATTTTATAATTATTTCAATATTTTATCATTTAATCGCTCACATGGTAAAAATGTAGATTTAAAACAATTTTAAATCGTCTGCTAATATTCGTCGCTGTTTTTTTTGTCATTTTTTTATCGTCTACCTAATAAGACCAAAAATAAAATAAAGTTTCTATATCTCTTGCACACAGAACTCGCACTTTGCGGCACTTTTATTATTAAAAACAAAGATTTCGACTGAAGTTTTTTTTTAAAGGATAAGGTGACAAACAAGCACGCAGCACACCTGACGGTAAGTGGTTACTGTGACCCATAGACATCTACATCTATCCTCAATAAAGAATCAAACTGCAGATGCGTTATCACCCGTGAGGACTAAGATGGAATGCCCCTTTTCCAGTAAGGGTCTCCGGTTCTCTACACTCACCATACGAAACACAGCAGTATTAAGCGGCTATTTTACGGTGGTATTCTATGAGAACGTGGTCCTTCCCCGGCCGACCCGTTCCTGCTACAACTATTCTTCTAATATAGCTGCAGCATGGCTCTACCACGTATAATATGAAGTGATCTATGTAATGTAATATAATGTATGTATTAAGTAATAAAATTATACGTTCGTTAGAATCTATTAGAATGTACTGCTAGAACGAAGCAGTAATGTATAGTAGTAAGCGCCATATTGTTGTATGACTTAGAATTATTGACATTAAATTTAGTCACAAATTATTAAATGTATGTCACTACGGAGATAAAAGACGAAACGAATAACTAAATCTCACTTCGAATCCCATAAAGTTGTTTTGACTACAACAAGTAATAATTTAAAATTAAAAATTTTGTACAGCCCACTTCAATATAAGTTATTAAGAATAACTTAAAAACTATTGGTTTAAACTATTGGACCACACGAGAAGCTTTCAAATAAAAAAGAATCATCGAAATCGGTTCACCCAGTAAAAAGTTATGAGGTAACACACATAAAAAACATACAGTCGAATTGAGTACCTTCTCCTTTTTGAAGTCTGTAAAAACATATGGGAAGGCCTATTATCAACACCATCCATTGCTGAACATAGGTAGGCCACTTGCGTTGTAAAAAGGATATTCAGTAATAACGTAACAGGCGTTAAGGATTAATTAAAGTATGAAATTGCGGGTCTGGCTATTTCACATCTAGCATTTACGTAATGATATGTCTATATATCAGAGACCATAAATTTTTTTAAGCTTTTCCCAAAGTCATCGCTAACGACCTTCATGGGACAAAAGGAGTACCGTCTCCTTTTTGGAAATCGGCAGGAAAATTACAAAGAACCAGACCGTTAATAATATTAAAATTTAAGAAAACTTAAAAAAAATTGGTCATGAACGTCTAGGAATAATTTAAAATTAAAAATTTTGTACAGCCGACTTCAATATAAGTTATTTAAGAATAACTTAAAAACTATTGGTCTGACCTTGATCAAATTCATATGGGACCACACGAGAAGTACCAGCTTTCAAATAAAAAAAGAATCATTGAAATCGGTTCACCCAGAAAAAAGTTCTGAGGTAACACACATAAAAAAAAACGAAAAAAAAAAAACATACAGTCGAATTGAGTACCGGCTCCTTTTTGGAAGTCGGCAGAAAAGTTATGCGAATTTTCAAGTCATCCGGCCGTTTACAAGGTGGTGAAAATTACATTAAAAGATTCCGTTACATAGATAGATAGATGCACGCGAAGCTAATAAAAGCGTATTACAAAATAGAATAAATTGTAATTGTATTGTATTTTAACCTCTATTAGGTATATGGACTCTGGCCTCTCACTTCTGAGAGAATTTTGTTGGAGGGTAGAGTCAGCCGAACTGACCAAATGCTTTTCGACAGAGCGCACGTGGCGGCACGTATCAATCTCGTATTGCTTTTGTATTGTGAAACTTAAGCCGAGAGCTCATGCAAACCTTAGGCTATCTTGACTCTATCACCACTACTTTTATGAAATCTATTAATGTTCCAAAATTTTATGGCTAAAATCCGCGTAAAAAATAAAAATTAAATGCACGCAATGCAGTGGAGGGCTGAAAGTGCTCTACATACTAGTTAAGACACGTAATTTTTATTTTTAAGCGCATTTTACATATTTAATTTTAACATATTTAACCTCTTATATTAGGAAATTTAATAGTAACCTGTTATATAAACTGACCATCTAAATAATATGGACGGAGTGCCTCCTGCGTGCATTTAAAGTGATGCCGAAAACCCGCTCAACTTATCGACACGCACTCTCGAACACAGCTTCTTTCCTTCTTTATCCAGCCGGTAAAATAGACTACCACTTCACACGTTGGTGCATAAATCCCAAAGGAGAGTGGTGACAGGGGAGCAACATTACCAGTGCTATGGTGTTTTGTTCATTGCAATACTGGTGAACCTTTCTCGTAATGCGAAGAGTGTTGCGCTTTCTGGAAAAAGTTTATACCAGTGGATTAAGAGAAGACTTCTACAGCAGGACTTCTAAAGTATAATTAAATGGGCACATGATAACGGTATAATTATAAACTTATCTAAAACAAAAGCTATGTACATAAGTTCACCCCACAGTAACGTCTTTAAGCAAGGTAAATTAAACATTAATATAAGTGGTCATACATATGAGTGTCTACACGTCAATAAAGCTGGCTGCCAGTGCTCAAACTTAGATGTAGTAGATAAATACCGATACTTAGGTCTGACAGTAGATAGTAATCTGAACTGGAAACTGCACTTCAATGGTGTATGTAATAAATTGCAATCAATATTGGGTAGATTCATTCACCTCAACAATTTCATGCATCGAAAAGTCTTGTATGTACTGTATTACGCACTGGCTGACTCGGTAATCAATTATGCATTGAGCAGTTATGGGCTAACATTCAAAACACAGTTAGATCGTATCTATAAAACATTTATAGATTAGACTACTTAAGTATTTAGTAAGTAAAAAAGTAAAATTACAGTGTAAACCAAGTTATAACAAATTATTTAATATATGTCAAATACTTCCAGTGTATGAAATAGTAGATTACCTAATTGCTTTAGAACAATATATAATAAATAAATATAAATAACCTATAACGCATAAATATCGTACCAGGCACGTTGAGAAGGGTAAATATATGATACCACACATAAGAAACTATTATGGTAAGAGAACATAACATGGTAAGCAATGTTTAACTCTACTAATATTTAATAGAATGGATTTTATAAGAGATACGTAATCAAAACCAAACACATAAAAACTGTAACATTAAAGAAAAAACTGAAAGATACATTCTTATGAAAAGTGTATTGTACTACCTATAATAATTATTAATTAAAGATAGAGATATTTATTGCAATAAATATAGTATATAAGTATGTATGTAACATAAGATATTAATGTATTTTATGTTACATACATACTTAATAATATAACCTCCAGATAAAAATGGCTCTACCATTTTACGTGGTAGAGCCATGCTGCAGTTATATTAATAGTATAGTTGTAGCACGAATGAGTCGACTCGACCGGGTAAGGACCACGTTCTCATAGAATACCAGAGTAAAATAGCAGCGTAACGTTGATGTGTTTCATATGGCGAGTGTCCTCACGAATGACGACGCATCTGCATTTTGATTCTTTATTGAGGATAAATGTAGATGTCTATGGGTCACAGCAACCACTTACCATCAGGTGGACTATGTGCTCGTTTGTGACCCTTATTCTACAAAAAAAAGAAATGAGCGCCTTTATCGCCAACAAACTGTTGCACAGTTTGGCGATATTTATTATTATAGTAAATGCGTGTATTTTATATAAATAAATGTATTAAAAAAAGAAGATTTTTACAATTACTTTTTGTTTTAATTTTATTCATTGGTTATCCAGTCATCAATTATTTAATTGTTTATATTTTATAGTTTTAAGTACATAATTGCTTGAAATGACATGACATAGTCTTCACAGATCGTTTGAGTACGTGGGATAAGTAAATATATTGTCTTTTGTATTGACGGCGTCCATTGTTTCAAATGTTATCATTAAATGATTTCCTAGAAAAAAGATATTTGTGCATCACCCCAACATAAAGTTATTTTGTCATTACTCAATTAGCTTTAACATTATAATTATTCGTAAAATATCAACTATTAACCTAATTTTGTAATTGTTTATTGAAATGGTGAATGAGCTAGTATAACAATTCCCTTTAAGGGAATTCGATACATCAGGATAAAACTAATTTAACATTTAAAAAAAAGATGAAACAAAATATATTGATTTTTAAAAAGGTCATACATAGTATTTATATAATACTACAGGGTTATTTTTTAAAGAGTAGCCAAATATTAAACTTAAGTTCAAATATATATATATATATATATATATATATATAGATAATGTTAAAGGGCTATTGCAGTTTTTGGAAATACCAGTAACTAAGGCTTCTACTTTTATTTGATATTATCCCAAATTGAATGTGATTTATGGGCAACAACGTTTTCGCCTACCTACCTTACAAATATGTGAGTGCGCAGTAAAATCATTGAATTTAAATCCTAAAAAAAGAATAGAATTATTGAGACAGTTTTTAAATCAATTTTACTTCACCATTTGCCTATATTGCTTATTCTGACCTTCTCTGCAAATTTGGCCGGTTATTGCAAAATAACCCTGGACAGAAATAATATTCGTTGAAACTGGAATGTCGCAACAGCCTAAAGCCCCTTCAGTAATGCCTAGTTGACAATCGGTAAAACAAAGTGCTGGAACGTTTATACTGTAGAGCTACTATATCGGCTATCTGAGTACAAAACCCGAAACTATTCAAAGGATACAGTATCAACATCAATAGCAGACAAAAGTCTTGTGTGACGTCCATGTCACGCCTATCCCAGTAGTTGTTGGAAGCACCATGCTTGAAGTTGTTGAAAAGTCGTGATTACCGAGGACAACTATCTGACTAGGTAAGACCAACTTCGACCAAGAGATCAATCGATAAAAACCAAAAGTCGCTCCTCCAGATAAAAATATGGTTATAATATGACTTTCTCAGCATGATAAAAATGGTAATGAAGATATCCGCAGTAGAACCAGATTTACCCACATAGTCCAACGGATTAGCAAGATGAAATAGCAACGGGCCATCCATATAGCTCGAAGAACTGATAACCAATTGGAAAGAAAGGTTCTCGAATGGCAACCTCATGAATTGTAGGGCGGCGACAAGATAGCCATCGACTCGTATTAGTTGGACTGTGTAGGTACTTATTTGTCATTCTTGCTTCTTTTAGTTATTATAAGTCAATGCTTGACCACCAACCCACCGCACTGCCTTGGCGTAACAAAAGCCTATTTATACTCTCTTATATATATATATATATATATATATATATATATATACTATACACTATACTACATATATATATTCTCTTGCCTTGAAGACCCCCAAGTTGTATTCGAACGGAAAGACAGACACAGATAGAGTCAGTACTCTCGCATTATATATGGTACTAATCACTACACTGTGAAATTTGGATTAACATATACTTATACTATAGATAAGGGAATGGTTAAGCAAGTGACTAGGTGATTGAATATATATATTTTTTCTCTTTGCTACTTAAGCTATGTTAACAAGTCAGTAAGTGTGACGTCACTTGAAGGAACTCCATGTTATTTAATATTCGTTCAAATACGCAAAAATTAAAAAAATGTTGACCGTTTCGCAATGCTGTAAAAAGAATTTTTTGTTCCATTGACCTTAAACGTATTATTAGTAAAAATATATATTATGAATTGTTTTTGCATTAATTAATTTGTAAAAATTTAATTAATTTTGAATTTAAATAGTTATATTTGAATATTTAAAAATATTTTAAGGTAAAAAATACAAACATACATAAAAATATATTATATACCTACCTAATTAAAACTATATTATAACAATACACGCCTGGGAGCGACTTAATATCTTTTTACTCATTATAAGCTAATGCTTGACGAAAATCCCAACTGATGGTAAATGGTCATGCAGGCGTGCTCAGCAGAGCGGGACAGTATTTCATGCCGGTACACCGCTTGCAACTTTACAAGGCACACGTTTTTTTTTTATAGAATAAGGGTGACAAACGAGCACACAGTCCACCTGATAGTAAGTGGTTGCTGTGGCCCATAGACATCCACATCTATCTTTGTTTGCGAATTAAAAGGCAGATGCGTTGTCAGCCGTGAGGACTAAGATAGAGTGCCTCTTTTCCAGTAAAAAGGGTCTCCGGTTCTCTACACTCACCACACGAAACACAGCAACATTAAGCTGCTATTTAACGCTGGTATTCTGTGAGAGAGTGGATCTTCCCCGGTCGAGCCGACCCATTCGTGCTACAACTATACTATTAATATAGCTGCAGCATGGCTCTACCACGTGATGAGGTTCGGCCTCACATGGAATACTGTTCTCATCTCTGGGCAGGGGCTCCCCAGTGCAGCTCCTTCCACTAGACTACATCCAGCGTAGAGCGGTTCGAATCGTCGACGACCGAGTTCTTTCCGATCGGCTTGACTCACTGGAATTGCGTAGAGATGTTGCATCTCTTTGCGTATCTTATTGCATCTATCACGGGGAGTGCTCTGAGGAATTGTTCGGACTTATTCCAGCTGCTCAATTTCACCATCACAAATCGCGACAAAACTCGCGATACCATCCATACCATATGCATGATTGGTGGTCCACCACTGTGCGATTTAGAAGAAGTTTTCTTCCTCGCACAACTTCCTTGTGGAATCGATTACCACCAGCGATTTTTCCGGACCGATACCACTTAGGGACCTTCAAGAAAAGAGCCTACTCCTTTTTAAAAGGCCGGGCAACGCATTTGCAAAGCACCTTGTGTTGCAGTTGTTCATTGAGGGCGGTAGTCACTTACCAGGCCCAATTTCCCCCCCCCCCCATCAAAATGGTAGCGGAATTACACGACAGACTACCCCAAGAGGGTACCAGTACCCCTGGAGAATCCCTCGCTGAACATCCACGACCATGTTATTCCAATCCTGAGCGTGGGTGCTCAGGCTGCCCCGCGTATTCTGGGGGGGGGGGGGGGGGGGGCAAAATTCCGCTCAAAAACATAACTGCTCGGGGCAAACTGAGCAACAATACCAAGGCGACCGCTGCCATGCTATCCGTGAATTTCTGCAACATCAGGGGACTTCACTCTAACCTAAACGCCGTCCACTACCATCTCGAGACGGCGAAGCCGGCCTTGCTCTTTCTGACCGAGACGCAGGTTTCCTCTCCAGCTGATATTTCGTATCTCTCCTACCCGGGGTACAAATTGGAGCACTCCTTTGTGCCTCGGGCTGGAGTTTGCGTGTATGTCAGAGAGGACATCTGTTCTCGACGCCTCGGCAGTCTTGAAGGTTCGGACCTGTCCATCCTTTGGCTACGCGTAGACAGCGACGACCATCCGCGCGTCTACGGGTGCCTCTATAGGTCCCATAGCGGTAATGCCAAAACAGACCGACTCATCGACCACGTCCAAATGGCTACAAATTCCTTGCTACAACAGGTCCCATCCGCAGAGATCGTGATCCTTGGCGATTTTAACGCCCACCATGCCGAATGGCTCGGTTCACGTTTAACCGATCATGCGGGGAGATCTGTTTATGACTTTGCCTTTGTCTGACACAACTGGTTACTTTGCCTACGCGGATTCCAGATGTGGAGGATCATACACCTTCCCTGTTGGACCTACTGCTGACCTCTCATCCGGATGGATATCAGGTTTCCGTCGATGCCCCTCTCGGCTCTTCGGACCATTGTCTGATCCGGAGTGTGGTGCCACTCACACTCCCTTCGCGGTTGCGTTCTGCAGGTTGCCGCCGTGTTTGGTATTACAGGTCGGCGGATTGGGACGGAATGCGGTCTTTCTTTGCATCCTACCTATGGGGGCGGGTTTGCTTCTCGCCGGATGATCCCAGCGCTGTTGCTGACTCTGTCACTGATGTGGTGCTACAGGGAATGGAACTATTTATTCCAACATCTGTGGTACCCATCGGAGGCAGATCTCAGCCTTGGTTTGGTCGCTCCTGTAAGACTACATTATGCAGTAAGCAGGAGTGTTATCAAGCCTGGGCTGCGGCTTCGGCGACTCGGGATGTAAACACCAGCACACTTAAAAACAAGTATAACTTCGCCTCCAGGTCCTTCAAAAGAGTTATTGCCAAGGCAAAGTCAGAGCACATAGGCAGAATTGGCGAGAAACTAGTTCGTCTTCCTTCGGGAACCCGTGCATTCTGGTCTCTCGCCAAGGCTGTCCAAGGGAATTTCTGTAAGCCATCACTACCATCTCTGCACAGGCAGGACGACTCACTGGCCCAAGACGCAAAAGTCAAAGCTGACCTTTTAGGCTCCCTTTTTGCGTCCAACTCGACTCTTGATGACGGGGGGGAAACACCGCCGACCATCCCGCGGTGTGAGTGCTCCATGCCGGATGTGCTGTTCTCACAGCATTCGGTTCGCAAAGCACTTCTCTCCCTGGACATCCAGAAGTCGAGTGGGCCTGATGGAATCCCCCCAATTGTGCTGAGGACGTGTGCTCCGGAGTTGGCACCGGTCCTAACGCGTCTTTTCCGGTACTCCTACTCCCAAGGCGTAGTCCCGAATTCATGGAAGACAGATTTTGTCCACCCGATCCCTAAAAAAGGCGACCGCTCAGACCCGTCCAACTATAGGCCTATCGCGATCACCTCCTTGTTCTCCAAAATAATGGAATCCATTATTAACTGCCAGCTCATCCTCTACCTTGAGGATCACCAGCTGATTAGTGACCACCAATACGGTTTTCGTCAGTGTCGATCAGCTGGTGATCTTCTGGTCTACCTGACCCATAGATGGGCGGAGGCACTAGAGTCCAATGGGGAGGCGTTGGCCGTTAGTCTGGACATTGCGAAGGCCTTCGATCGGGTTTGGCACAAAGCGCTTCTTTCGAAGCTCCCTTCCTATGGGCTTCCCGAGAAATTGTGCAATTGGATCACCAGCTTCCTTGCAGATCGGAGCATCAAGGTCGTTGTAGACGGTGCATGTTCTGACTACAAGCCTATTAACGCTGGTGTTCCACAAGGCTGTGTGCTATCACCAACGCTGTTTCTTCTGCATATCAATGATATGTTGCTAACTGGTAACAGTCATTGCTATGCGGATGACAGCACTGGTGATGCTCTATACACCGGCCGTGCCAATATTTCTCGGGAAAACGTCGCCGAGTACCGGAACAAACTTGTATCTGAAGTCGAGTCTTTGTTGAACAAAGTCTCGGATTGGGGACGACTAAATCTAGTCCAGTTTAATCCTCAGAAGACACAAGTTTGCGCGTTTACCGCTAAAAAGAACCCCTTTGTCGTATCTCCTCAGTTTCAAGGCACTCCCCTTCTTGCCTCAGCCAGTATCGGTATTCTCGGAGTCGACATATCGAGTGACGTGCAGTTTCGTGGTCACTTGGAAGAGAAGGCCAAATTGGCCTCTTAAAAGGTTGGCGTGCTCAGCAGAGCGGGACAGTATTTCATGCCGGCACACCGCCTGCAACTTTACAAGCGCAGGTTCGGCCTCACATGGAATACTGTTCCCATCTCTGGGCAGGGGCTCACCAGTGCCAGCTCCTTCCACTTGACCGCATCCAGCGCCGAGCAACTCGAATCGTCGACGACCGAGCCCTTTCCGATCGGCTCGATTCATTGGCACTGCGAAGAGATGTTGCATCTCTTAGCATTTTCTTTCGCATCTACCATGGGGAGTGTTCTGAGGAATTGTTCGGATTAATACCAGCCGCCAAATTTCACGAACGCACATCGCGGCAGAACTCCCGATACCATCCACACGATATGGATGATTGGCGGTCCACCACTGTGCGATTTAGAAGATGTTTTCTTCCTCGCACGACTTCCTTGTGGAATCGATTACCATCAGCGATTTTTCCGGACCGATACGACTTAGGGACCTTCAAGAAAATAGCGTACTCCTTTTTAAAAGGCCGGCAACGCATCTGCAATTCCCTCCCTGGTTTTGCAGTTGTTCATGGGCGGCGGTAGTCACTTACCATTAGTTGAGCCGCATGCTCGTTTGCCCCCTCTCCTATAAAAAAAAACATCAGGTAAGCCGCATGATCGTCACAAATTCGCCCCCTCTCCTACAAAAAAAATCACACTGTTTTGACGTTCGCCAATACATTTCTGGGCAGCGCGAGGTGGACTCTTCCCTGCTCCAAACTCTCTAAGAAATTAGATTAGATGAGAGTCACGCTATAAAACGTATGTAAGTTTTATATAATACTAGCTGTTCCCCGCGACTTCGCCCGCGTGTAATTTAGGGTTTTAATTATTTTGCGCGGAACCCTCATTATTTTTCTAAAATAAAAGTAGCCTACGTTACTCCTTATAACATCAGGCATCTGTCGGTGAAAGTCCCGTCAAAATCGGCCCAGCCATTTTAGAGATTAGTCGGAACAAACAGACAGACAGACCGACAGACATACAGACAGACAGACAAAATTTTTAAAAGTTTGGTTTTTTTATAAGTATCTTATATACTTTCATTTGCATTTAGTAAAATATGTTATGTGACATTACAAACAGACACTTGAATTTTATTTATTTGTATAGATGGTAGATATAAAAAATATTAAATATAAATAAATTATAATGTTGGACTTAATAATTACTCTTTATTATTTAAAAAACGTTACTTCGACACTAGAATTCTATCCTGTATTGTGGGGGCAGTTGACATACATAAATTTCACAAGGACAAACATCCAGACTCGGAACAATTATTTACCATACAAGACCATAGAAGTAATTGTTCCGGGCGGGATTCGATCTCGCAGCCCTTAGCGCTGCAACTCTTTGCTAAGCCACGGGGCACTGAGCCGACGGACTGTCGGACTTGTTGTCTATTGACTTGCGCTTGTGGTGTTGCTTTGCGTATTATTTTTGGTAAATAATTGTTTCTACCTATTTTAATCACTTCACGCTTATAGTCACTTCAAACTTTTGTACTTGACTTTGATCTTATTTCACAATGAACTATTTAAATGAAAAGTCGATTTTTCACGATATTTTATAAAGAAGCAGTACAAATGCCTTAAATACACGGAACTGAGCACCGAATATCAGCAGCGCCTATGGAAAAGATAGCCATTCCATCTGTCACGCATGGTGGTTAATTTAAGTAACGATATTATTACTAAAGTTATTAACGGCTACTAATGAGAACAGAGGGCTGAATATCGACCAGGTGTTAATGTAGACAGTGTGTATTATGTACTTGTACTTTGAAATCAATTATTAACTTATTTCCGAAAATTATATAAATGAAACCCTAAATCCTTTTCTAAAATAAAACTAGCCTAAGTTACTTCTTATAATATTAGCTATCTGCCAGTGAAAGTCCCGTCAAAATCGGTCCAGCTGTTTCGGAGATTAGCCGGAACAAACAAATAGACAGACAGACAAAATTTTTTTTAAATTGTGTTTTTGTTATAAGCACTGTATATACTTACATATACATTTAGTAAAAAGCTGTTATTTTGACATTACAAACAGACACTTGAATTTGATTTATATGTATCTATAGATAAATGATCTGCTCATTTCAGAAATCAGAAATCAAAAATGTTTATTTGCTTTAAACATGGTAGTACAAAGATCTTAATATAGTGATATGTCCTCATGTTTGACTTATAACTGTCATGCAAATTTAAAAGTAGTTACATTTGAATCTACTTAGAACTAAAAATAAGTTAACAGATTAAATATAAAATAATGGTAAACATGAATCATAGACAGAAGATTACATAACATTTATAAATTGTATAATATTTATGTTGCATGATCCTTTCTCGGTGTGTTATCGGTTTATTTTTGTATTGCTCTCTAGTGACAAAATAATGAGAGTGTTGTCGTACAAAAATACACATTTGTTTTATATATACAGGCACGGTAGCGGGAGGATTCCAAGATTCTTGAAAAGGGGATTATAGCTTTCTAGAAAATGTACTCTGCAAATAGCCCTAATACATTTCTTTTGGGCTACGAAAGCCCGGTTTACATCCACTGAACCTTCCCACAATATAGTGCCGTAACTTAATAGTGATGACACATAGCCATGGTAGGCCGATAGAGCAGTTTCAATGGATGATACATTACTGAGTCGTCGTAGCGCGTATACAAATTTATTTATTCTCATACATAGATTGTCTATATGTGCTTTCCAGTCACAGTGTTTATCTAAAGTAAATCCAAGAAGTTTAACTTCATTAACAATATCAATGGTATTACCGCAATAATCGACTAGCACATCCATTGACCTTGCTCTGTAAGTAGTAAACTGGATGCCCTTTGTTTTTTGTATGATTGTTTGAATGTAGCCAATTGATTAGGTTGTGTAGTCTCATTAATAATGACATTGGATTTTTCTATTTCATCACATTTTATTACCACTGTGGTATCGTCTACGAACATGAAATATTTATGTTGAGTTGCATTTGGTAAGTCGTTAGTAAATATCAAAAACAACAGGGGCCCCAAGATACTGCCCTGTGGAACTCCCCATGGGTAAACGCGATATTTTAACCGGAAAGTAAACTGTCTTGATTCAACGATTGTTGCTATCTCAATACATTGCTGTCTATTATACAGATAACTTTCCAACCAGTCATAAGCGTTACCTCTAATACCATATCTATATAGTTTATCTAGTAATCTTTTATGTGGAACAAAGTCAAAAGCTTTAGTCATGTCTAAAAATAAAGCAATAAGTGGTATCTTTTGATTAATACATTCTGTGACATAATGTACTAGATTGTAGCAGGCCAACGTAGTAGAGTGACCTTTGCGAAAACCGTACTGTTCTTCTGTCAGTATATTATTTCAGTTAATAAAGCTATCAATGCGCTTGAAGATAACTTTTTCATAGATTTTAGATAGTATTGGAATAATAGTTATCGGTCTATAGTTATTCATATCACATTTATCGCCCTTCTTGTATATTGGCTTGACAATACATAACTTAAGGATATCGGGGAATAATCCCTGTTCCATTGACAAATTAATTTCATGGGCAAGAGGTCGGCTTAAATCACTCGCACATTCCTTTAGTACACGTGTGTATATGCCATCATGTCCAACTGCATTGCTGTTTTTAAGCGATAAAATAATAGAAGCTATTTCAATTTCATTGGTTGGGGTTAGGAATATTGAATTTTTATTGAATGGAATGTTGATTTTATCAGAATTTAAATTATTCTGTTCTAGGTTAGTCATGTCTATAAAATAGTTATTAAACAATTCACATATTACATTAGGATTACTATATTTTATGTCATTTATACTTATTATGTCAATATCATTATATTCTTTATCATTATTTAAATTATCATTGATAATATTCGCATTCCCAGTATCTATGGGTATGCAGACGACAACACAGTTGTGGAGAGATACCAACCAAGTGCCCGGGCCAGTTGGGTTCAAATCCAGTCAGAAAGAGAGGCTATGGTTTAGCGTGCGAGTCTCACACTGCAGGCAGTCTCCGAATGGGGCAATGCCAATCTCGTGAGATTTAACGCCTCCAATACACAAGCATGTCTTTTCACCGCTAAAAGGAGCCCGCTCACTTTGGCTCCTACTTTCTGGAATGTATCATTGGAGTACACTGACCGCCATCAGTTGTTAGAGGTTGAATTTTCTCCAAACTTTTCATTGAGTCCAGAATCAAAGTAGCCGCAAGGAAACTTGGTGTCCTTGCAAGGGTGCGGCGGCACTTCACTTCGGGGCAGCTTCTTACTTTATATAAAACGCAAGTCCGGTCGTGCATGGAGTACTGCTGTCACATATGGTCTCGTGCTGCTAAATGCCACCAGGCAGCGTTGGACTCAGTCAGGGGTGTCACTTCCACTATGGAAGGTATGGAGCACTCCATACCTCAAGTTTTTCAAGGTATGGAATTCCATAGCTGAAATTAGGAAATAAATCGCATATTACTACAAACCCCATATAAATAAATCGCAAGCCCTTAAACCTCAATACCCCACATCTTATAGTTCAATAAATAAGTTGAGTATATACACTGCAAACTCTTAAACCTTAATACCCCACGAGTAATGCGAACAAATTTGAAAATCGCGCCACCATTTTCCATACCTCAGATTTTTACAAAGTGACACGCCTGGACTCAGTGGAGAGACGTGCTAAGAGGCTTATTGGTGATCTTGATTTGGTTGAAACCAATCTTGTCAGCCTCGAGCACAGGCGCAGAATAGCCAGTCTCTCGGTATTCTACAGGATGCATTTCGGTGAGTGTGCGCAGGAATTACACTCTTTAATTCCTCCCTCTCCTTTCCACCATCGGAAAACCAGGCGGTCGGCGGGTCTTCGCCCCTTTGTTGTCAATATTCCACGCATTAGAACCAAACAGTTTCTTTCGTCTTTTTTTCATGCGTAGGTACAGCAAAGGAGTGGATTAATTTGCCGGCGTCTATCTTTCCGATCGAATACAATCTGGGTGTCTTCAAGGCAACAGTGAATAGGCTTTTGTTACGCTAAGGTAGTGCGATTTACCATCTAGGGCTACATCACCACTTACCACCAGGTGGGATTGTGGTCAAGCACTGGCTTATAATAAGTTAAAAAAAGTAGCTGTTCGTCCCCGTGGAATTTAATACGATTGGATGTCATGGTTTAATTTATTTTTTTGTGCGGAAAACTAATTATTTTTCTAAAATAAAATTAGTTGAAGTTACTCCTTATAATATCAGCTATGTGCCAGTGAAAGTACTGTCAAAATCGGTCCAGCTATTTCGGAGATTAGTGAGAGCAAACAGGCAGACAGACAGACAAAATTTTAAAATATTTTGTTTTGTTATATGTAGGTAGGTACCGTAGGTATAAACTGTTATTTTGACATTATAAACAGACACTTCAATTTTATTTATTTGTATAGGCCTTTTGGCTACGTACCTACTTACGTACTTAACTATAATTTTCTAGTTTAAAGCACGACAAACAAAAACTGTTCACAGCAAGCAAACTTAAAATGACAAAATCTTCTCCTGTGGTTTCAAGATAATCGAAATAATTTAAAATTTTAATTTCAGATGAAAATTAGATGATCCACCTGTAACGATGATATGTAGTCTTTTATCGGATGATTTGGTTTCCAGTGGCATATCTCGTTCTCAGCAACCTGGTCACCTGCAGATATAACTTAACACAATATCAAAAGCAATAAACAAGTTATAACGGTTATTTAAGATAATTTATATGTGGAAGAACCACGCTGCAGCTATATTATTATTGTAGCTGGAATGGGTCTCAACCGGGGTAGGACCACGATCTCACATACCAGCGTAAAAAAGCATCTTAACTTAACGCTGCTGGGTTTTCTATGGTAACTATAGAAAACCGGAAACCCCTTTTACTGAATTCGTGGTATTCTTAGCACTCAGGGGTGACAACGCATCTGATTAACGAAGTTGTAGATATATCATGAGTCTAACGCAGGAAATGAAATATGGAATAAAATATAAGAAACTGTGGTAGATAAGTATTCTAACGTGTCTTCACGGACGAATAGGAAGCCATTTAAGCTGAGATCGAAATGAGGATATATTATGATCAAACATGTGAAGACAAAAGTTACAACAAGACGAGATGATCCAGCTTGTCTCAATAAGACCAGGAAAATGTACATCTGCACAATCAATAATGGTTAAAATAAGAGATTGAACCGGAGTTATCTTTATCTTGACCGGAAGAAAGTTTCTAAAACGGTTCAACGCACTGAGCTTAGCAAAACTAAGCTCATAAAAAATCTGACAATTTTATTAGTTGTCAACCTAATGTTTAACTTAATTTCATTGCTCTAAGGCTGAATATTTTTGCTTTATAATGTTATTTTTCAATCAACTAAGTATTCTTGTAAATCTATACAAATAAATAAAATTGAAGTGTCTCTTTGTAATGTCAAAATTACAGCTTTTTACTAAATGCATATGAAAGTATATACGGTACTAATAACAAAAATACAATTTTTAAAGTTTTTGTCTGTCTGTCTGTACCTCTGTCTGTCTGTTTTTTCCGGCTAATCTCCGAAACGGCTGGACCGATTTTGTCGGGATTTTCACTGGCAGATAGCTGATGTCACAAGGAGTAACTTAGGCTACTTTTATTTTAGAAAAAGAATTAGGGTTCCGCGCAAAAAAGTTAAAACCCCAAATAACACGCGAGCGAAGTCGCGGGGAACAGCTAGTCAAAAATATATATTTATCTTTATCAGCCCATAAAAGTCAACAGCTAGACTTCGGCCTCTCCAGTTATTGTAGGAAGCATTTGGTTTAATAATCACGCTTGGTGGACTGACGATCTCACTACTAGACGTCATGTTACATTTGACGCTGCTCTCCGTCGCCTGTCTGGATATTACGTGTGGCCTGAATAACATGTTTATACCGCATTCTATCAAAAGCCATAAGATTTCTCTGCATTTTCCACAGTCGCCTCTTACAGCACCCACGGGAGGAAACGGAGTGATGAGGTTTTCTTACGCCTCCACCAGATGTTAATTGCAATAATATCATCATTTTGGCATCATCATCATCTCTACTTGTTACTAGTGCATCTAGCAAATATATAGAAATTATTGGCATCGGCCGTAGGTCAGCTTCGAACAATCGCCTACGGTATCGGCCTCGGCCAAAAACTGATATTCGGGTGAACACTAACTTCTTATCGGTTTTTACTTACAAAACTGAAATAATAAATAATTTACAGTTTACCTGATGGTAAGTGACTGCTGCAGTCAATGGACACCTGCTGCCAACGTTATACAAAGTACTACAGATGTGTTGTCATCCCTTAGAACTGGTTGTAAATGTGATTTATACTGGCTTTCTATAACCTTCAGATCGGAACACGGCAATGCAAGCAGTGCTAGTAAGGTAGTATTTTGAAGGAGGCAGAAAGAGACAGAAATAGGTAAGAGGCTAGGCACCACCCTCTTACCTATCTGGAATCATAGACAGAAACGGAGTCCTACCACTAATAACTATCTGTATTCAAATCGCAACTACATTTTTAATAGATATAATTTAAGTCACATTTATCCAAACAAACTTTATCTACTTGTACTTATATTGTGTAAACTGTTTTAGTTAATAGGTAAGTATAATTTTGATTTAGTAATTCGACATAGCATCCTAAGAAAAAACTATTTTAGTTTTTTTTTAACTGGATTTACGGCTCTGGATTCTAGCCCTTCTGAGCCTGAACTATTTTAGTAGTGCAGTTAAAAAGATATAATATAAGTAAATTAATATAATAACAAACAAAAACATGTTTATTCAAAAGAAATACGGAAGTTCTACGAGATATAATATTATGGTATATTGTATTTCAGCTCTATAGACAGAAACAAAGTAATACATAATAGCTGTTTCAGTTGGTCAAAGCTTCTCGGATACCAATAAAAAAAACAATCATTCCTTTTTTAAGCGCGCCTCTGTGATTGGCTGTCTATTCCCAGTAAAAAGCTCGACGCCCCTTCGCTGCGCCTGCCCTTTCAACATGTTTTTTATACGGGACTTTTTTACTCCTTATTACATAAGATAGAGTAGTTTACGTTTCTATTTACTAACTTAGAAGTCTATTCAACATTTTTAAATATTAAATATTGCATTGTTTGCATAGATGTTTTTATTCGTAATAAGTAAGTTAAAAGACCGAATAATAATCAACAATAAACACCCTACAAACAAACATAAAATCGCATTAAGACCGTTAACGGTACAATGGAAAAACATTCTCATTTGCTTGCATATTTCTCTTTTATTGCCAAATAATAACTGATACGACTATGCTCTATTCTAATAAAGGCGGCCGGCAGCGACGGGAGTCTTATTTTTTATTATTATTAATACATAAACAATAACTTAATAACTTGATCCCCACCCACAGTAGCTTGGATCGCATTGGTTCGAGTAAAAATAGGCTGTGAGGGTGTAAAAGGGACACACGTAGCAGACAATCGTACTGTTACGCTCGCACCAGAAAACTCGTCGCCTTCAAATGTGAAATACATTTATCGATGTTTGGGGCATAAAAATTGACAGATTTTTTTTTCAGTTCATTGTGAGAAGCGACAGTGGTCACATCGCATTCTGCCGTAACAGCGAAGGGTTGTGTTAAAAAATCTTAGGACATTTTACGTGCGTTTTTCTACTAGCATAATATTGGTGATAGATAAATTGAAGTGAAGTTGAATATTTAATGCGAACAATTATTGTGTGCTGTGTTCATCAATATTTACAGTATCAAAAGGTGAAGGTAGGTTTTATATCCGCTAGTTGTTTATATTAAACATTTTTTCAAATACAAATTATTTAACAATTATTTTATATGCCTCATATTGCTCAATACTACAATAAAATAAAACTGAAGTTTTATTAAAAAAATATTCCTAAGTAATTTCTCTTCAAATTTTAATGTTATAGTTTTTATTCGCTTTTCTAATAAAAATGAAGTACTACGTAACTTAGTATTTATATACTATGTATTTATGTGTGGCCCGAGGAATCTAAGGAAGATATGACGTATACATAAACATATTATATAAACAAAAATATAATAATGGCAGATTAAAATTTAAATTAAAAGTTATTATAATTTCTTTTTTACACCGTGCTAACCACACACGATTATTGAAGGATAATTTACAACAGTAATTAAGGTTTACAACAGTAATTACATAGATGATATTAAATGCATCATTAGCCCGGTCGCCGTCGGGACCTTTGACAATTATTTAATAGCCGATTGTTTATTGCGACAATACTAAAACCGCGTACCTACGTGCCAGAAGTTGCAATTTTTATATTACCTATACGCTTTGTAAGCGAATTTTGCGAAAACATGCCAATTACGCAATCGATATGCGATAAAAACACGAATGATTTAAAAATCGTAGTGATTTTTATAAAAGTATATTCGCAAATTCAACAGAGTCACGTAGTAAAAAATGTGTTGTATGAAAATTGCTTCCAAATGCAAAAATATTATTCCAAAAGCAAACACTGCAATGAAAATTATATGTTAGCAATATGCGTTGTATGCAAATTAATTCAGAATGTTTTTATTTATTTTTTTACTTTTTAATATATATCTGTACGGTGGAATACGATATAGCTATCTTAAGAGCCCTCCGTATTTAATTTGAAACATATGCAAACTTCATTTTACAATTACAGTATCTTAGAAATAAAATAAATTACCTACATGTAACGTAAAAAATAATAAACATTTTTGAATCAACAAAGCAAAGGTAAGCCCAAGTGGACAAACCCTATCGCTCATTACATATTTGTCATAATGTATTTTGTGATATTCTGGCCTACATTCATATGCAGTATTTACTATAACATATCTTCCACCGCTTCCAAGTATACATATATTATAAACTAGAAATAACATCTATCGTATCCAGAACAAGAACGTTTATTACTACCTATATATAATATCATATATATATATATATATATATATATATATATATATATATATATATAGAGAGAGAGAGAGAGAGAGAGAGAGAGAGAGAGAGAGAGAGATAGATTACTTTGCCCTGGAGTCGCAACGTAACAGAATCCACTAAACCATATCATCCCATTGGTGTCATAAGGACGTAAGAGCCGATAGAGGGAAACTGAAGGATATTGACAGCAGCATCTTTATTATAACAACTCAATAATAAGGAACCAGCGGTAGCCAACCCGTCTGCAAGGCGTAGAAAATATGGCAAATATCCCAAATGAGAATAATTTAAAATTAAAAATTTTGTACAACCCACTTCAATATAAATTATTAAGAATATCTCGAAACTATTGGCCAGACCTTGATACTTGGACCACATGTAAAGCACCAGCTTTCAAATAAAAAGAGAATCATCGAAATCGGTTTACCCAGTAAAAAGTTATGAGGTAACACACATTAAAAAAATACAGTCGAATTGAGTACCTCCTCCTTTTTGAAGTCGGTAGAAAAATATGGGGAGGCCTATTATCAACAACATTCCATTGCTGATGATAGGATAAAAAGGATATCCAGTAATAACGTAACAAGCGTTAAGGATTAATTACAGTATGAAATTACTGATCTGGCTATTTCACATCTAGCATTTACATAATGATATGTCTATGTATCAGAGACCATGAATTTTTTTAAGCTTTTCCCAAAGTCATCCCTAACGACCTTCATGGGACAAAATGACGATGGAGTCTCTTTTACCGTCATTCGTCGTTGTCAATTTATAGTAACAGCGTGCTAAAATCAGTTTCTGTTACAGGAATGCTGAGCTGTGCTAAGCCGGCCGGCATGCCGACCGGTCCTCACGCTCACACTCCAAACTGGGGCTCCCTGCTGCAGCCTCCAGCTGTTGTAAGTTATTCACCACTATTATGTGAAAGAAAGAAACAACAAATAAGGATCTATTGGATAACGTCTTTTGGATTTAAAAGACAAATACAAAAAAAAACTATGCATGAGATAAAACAAAAAATGAAATGAAAATAATACAACAAATATAAAACATAGATATTACTTGATATTCCCTGCACTACAACATTACTCAAAAAAAGAGCGCGTACGCAACTTGTAAGCACGGATTCTTACAAACTTTATGCCCTTCACTTTTAACTATATTGTTTTTTGTACAAATTTAACGATTTATTATAGATCAAAATTGACATTAGTAACTATAACCGTGTTGTTCTTTTTAGAAATCCGAACCAATGGAAGACGGAGGTTTTGCAAAGGATCAAACGAGTGGTTTCTACTCCGAAGGCTTTCATAGCGCATCGCCATCATCTTCAAGCAAGGACTCCAATGGTCATTCACCACGTAGCGTGGGCAGCTCGGGCGAACCTTTACCATTTTATGAATCAATGCCGTTAAAAGCAAAGGCAAATCTTGGCATGCATTTGGGATCATATCAGAACGGTATGCCGTACAATCTGCTCACGCCTCCCGGTTTTGAAGCACGAATCAATGAAGATTCTCGGCATTCACCCGGATACGAGACGTCTTATTCGCCAAGAACGATAGCGCCACCCGCTCATGTGTCTACGCCATTATCAAGAGCCGACGAGACACCACCCAAATCACCGGGAACGCCGTCTTCACCGGATAGAGATCGAGAAAGGCGTTCGTATGAACCCTATCACGACTCCGGATTTGACGGCAATCAGAACAAACCTGACACAGACGACGGCCGCGACGGTTCCGGCCTCGACGATGACTTCGACGACGAGCCCGGTCTAAGAGTCCCAGCGGTCAACTCTCACGGAAAAGTGAAAACGTTTAAGTGCAAACAGTGTGAATTCGTTGCTGTCACAAAGCTCAGCTTTTGGGAGCACAGCAAAGAGCATATCAAGCCTGAAAAGATGTTGTGCTGTCGAAAGTGTCCCTTCGTCACCGAATACAAGCATCACTTGGAATATCACATGCGAAACCATTTAGGTTCGAAGCCGTTCCAGTGCAGCCAATGCTCATATTCTTGCGTCAACAAGTCCATGCTGAACTCTCACCTGAAATCCCATTCCAATGTTTATCAATACCGTTGCGCCGACTGCAATTACGCTACTAAGTACTGCCACTCGTTGAAACTCCACCTACGTAAGTACCAACACAATCCAGCGATGGTACTCAATATGGACGGCACACCCAACCCACTGCCCATAATTGATGTGTATGGGACGCGTCGTGGACCAAAACAAAAGCCTCTGTCGAAGATGTTTGAACAGTCTGCCATGAACAACAGCTCTCAACATCCTCCTCCGACGTCACATCCACTTTTCGGCAGTCATTTCCCTGTCAACCTTTCTCCTTATTTACCACCATTATTACCTCCTTCGTTCTTATTCCCGCCGAACAACAATTATGAACAGCGGACGTCACCCATACCTGATACGGTTTCTGATAAACGACAACCTGTATCGCCCCAGTCGATACTACAGCAACGTCTTTCGTACGGGGAGCGACCGTCAGAAGCCGATACAATATCATCTCCAGTTAAATCATCAACCAGTTTACCACACACCCCAACCGCTCCTCGTAGCACTACTCCAGCTCAAGTTAATGACGCACTCGATCTCACAAACACTAAAACCAGCGAAGCTGGGTCTCCGCTACCCACTGAAAGATCTACACCACTGACTCCCACAACTTCATTGAAAAACCGACGAAAAGGCCGCGCATTCAAGTTGCAACCGGCCGCGCTCAGACTCCAACACGAGGACGACAAAACTGGCGACGGAGAGGCATCAGGATCAGAGTCTGATGGTTCGGCAGACGTACCTACATCGACTGCTCCAAGTACGTACTCCTGTCAGTACTGCGATATCACTTTTGGTGATCTAACTATGCATACCATCCACATGGGTTTTCACGGTTACAACGATCCGTTCATGTGTAACAAATGCGGGGAGAGGAGCGCAGATCGCGTGGCGTTCTTTATTCATCTCGGTCGCGCTCAGCACGCCTAGTTTCGTATTTACTGTTTTTAACCCTAGTCAACGAGTTCAAAATAGCCTCTAAATGGATAGGGTAAGTCCGAATTATAACAACAGTGCACTCGAAACTCTTGTGTTCTATATTTAAAACCAAAGACATTTTAAAGTACGAGTACATACAGCCAACGTGATAAAATAATTGGATGTTTCCACATTCTTACACATTCTTGTTTATAAGTGGATATGAAAGAATTTCTAAATTTCACATCATAAGATCAAGCTTTTTATTATGACTTGAGATACAAAGAAATGTAAATAGTATAGATATAGTTTGTAGCTATAAATGCCAAAATTAGTTATAAACTTGAACAACTTAGTATGGTGTTCAGTGATTGTAGAACGTAGTACGTAGCATAGTACAGTATTGAAGTGTTTTAGCTTATGCAAACGAATTAGGAACTAATGACCAATGTATTTAAGACTGTAATAATTTATATAAGTACAAATTATAACAAATAGTAATACGAATCAATTTAGTCTTTTTTTCAACCGACTTCAAAAATATGATGAGGTTCTCAATTCGACTGTATTTTCTTTTGTGTATTATCTCAGAACTTTTTTCTAGGTGATGATTCGATAATTCTTTTTTTTATTTGAAAGCTAGTACTTCTCATGTGGTCCCATATAAATTTAATCAAGATCGAATCAGTAGTTTTTGAAGTTATTTTGAGTTATCCTTATGCTTATTTAATTGACTTCAACTACATTGATGACGTTCTCATTTTATTTATATTGAAGTCGGTTGTACAGAATTTGTTCAATAATCTAATAGTAAGAACTTGTGTACATTCGAAAGATACGGTGAAGTTACCTATTAATTGTAACAATATAGTTATAGACCAGAAAATGTAGTATCAGACTACATTTTGTAACAACATTAAGTTAATAAAAGTGTATTTGTATCGGTAAAAAAAAAAAACAGATTTATTTTATTTATTTATTTTTAATCTATAACTTGTATCGAGTCAAATGAGATTTGCTGTAATTTCTTTGCTAATTATGGTTGTGTAATAAGTAAGCCCCGGATGTTTTGAAGTGATTTAGAATATAATGACGAAATAATAAATTATATAGGGATGTGTGTGTATGCGTGTCATATTGTTTTCTGTACACGAAGCCTAAAAGAGATAGTATAATAATAAAAAGTGAAATTGTAACCAAAAGGAGTGTTTGTGCGCTGGATACATTAAAAAATCAATTTTATCTCATTTTATGAGTTTAATTATAAATTCCATTTAAACCACACAATAGTCGCTTAGTCGACTAAACGTTCAAAAACATTTACTTTTATGTAAACTACGTTTAGTCAAATTTTTTAAAATAATTTTAATTTAAAACGTCTTCAAAAATGACGAATCACAAGAGATATATTTTACCTACAAAGAAGGCTTTTCTACAGACTTCATAAAGGAGCCGGTACTCAATTCGACTGTATGTTTTTTTTATGTGTGACCTCATAACTTTTTACTGGGGGAACCGATTTTGATGATTCTTTTTTTATTTGAAAGCTGGTACTTCACATGTGGTCCCGTATCAATTTGATCAAGGTCTGACTAATAGTTTTAGAGTTATTCTTAATAATTTATATTGAATTCGTCGGTGTACAAAATTTTTAATTTTTAATTATAATTTAAAAAATTTAAAAACCCATGACACAAAAGGAGCTGATGATCTTCGAACGGTTGAACAGATTTTCTTGAAACATCGCTAAGAACACTTTCGATTAAGACACCTTGCGAACGAAAAAAATAAAAAACGATTCATCCGTTCAGGAACTGTGATGCCACATACAGACACAGATACACACTACAAACATATACCACCTCTCTGTTTTCGTCGGAAAAATACATTTATAAGCCTTCGGTGCTACAAAATTGAGCCGTGATCCCAAGCACTAAAGAGCTGACCATGTAGCAGTATTGAACCCATCAAATCTTTGCCGGCACTAATAACGTTATTCATTGTAATTACATGTGCTGATTTTACTTGCTCGACGGTGAAGAAAATCATCGTGAGTAAATGATAAATATTTTATTCCGTGTTAACATTTTAAAGCCTAGCTGCGCGTGGTACTATAGTTGCACCACGAATGGGTGGGCTCGGACGGGGAAGGACCACGCTCTCAAAGAATACCAGCGTAAAATAGCAGCTTAATGTTGCTGTGTTTCGTATGGTAAGTGTAAAGAACAGGAGACCCTTTTTTACTTATAGCCAGTGCTTGACCACAATCCTACTGGTGGTAAGTGGTGTTGCAGCCTTAGATGGTAAATCGCACTGTCTTAGCTTAACAAAAACCTAAAGTCTATATATAGTAACAAAAGTCTATATTTTACTGGAAAGGAGGCATTCTATCTTAGTCCTCACGGGTGACAACGCATCTGCATTTTGATTCGTGATCGCGAAAATATGTATATATTTATGGGCTGCAGCAACTTACCATCAAGTGGACTATGCGCTCGTCCCCTTCTCCTATAAAAAAGTAGTGTTAAACGTGTAGCGGCGGGTAAATATCCACTACCATATATTGTCTCGTGTGTATCATAAGAGGCAACATAGGGAAACTGAAACTGAAGATGGGCAGCAGCATCTTCCTGAAAACAGCTCAAAATTATAAAAAATGCGATTGCCAACCCACATGCGTATGGCAAAAACCCCTCTATCCCTTATAGATTAGAATGCCTCATAGAAGGTCTATTTTCAGCAGTGCACTTTTATAGGCTGTAATGGATGGATGGATGGATGTGAAATCGGTCAACTCACGTTGGAACGGCGTGGCGAACTGATAATGAATGTGGCTTCATAACTCTTTCATAAATTAGAGGCCTGTTACCTGCGATGGGACGTAGGTACATAGGTTGTATATAAAAGGCCTGTGTCTTGTGGTGGAACGTATATATAATCTGTGAATTAGAGGACTATGCTCTGCAGTGAAGCACATTACTCTGTAGACTGTAAATTACTTTTTTCTCCCTTATCACCTCATGAAAACTTCCGTTATATATGAACCTCATCCCCACTGAGGAGGCTACGGGATCTAAAATCACTAAGTTTACTATATAATTATGTTTATTAAACCTCATAAGATATAGATATATTCATTTATCTTTTAAATTACTTTCTAATTTAAAGATAAACATTATACACTGTAAAATGAACACAGACAAATAATTAACATTGTCTCTTCTAAATTTGGACATTTCCTACTCTGGATCTGGACGTATCTATGTTTACCTTTCAGAAAATGTCTTATATAATATGTACGATATTTACGTTGTAAAAAATCTTATATGTGTATGTAACGAAAATATTTCGTAAAATAATATATTTATTATAAATCCAAAAAAGCATAACTTGGTTATATAAGTGATACTCTAAAGTAATTTCGCATGCAATACGGTAGCGAGAACAAACTAAACATGATTCAAAATAACATATTCTTTTGTCCGTACAAATAATTGTTATGGAACGTCTATTTTTTAAAGAACAATACAAATTTTATGTCACCGTTACGGGTAAAAACTACGTTTGAATATTCATAACTCTTGCGACCTCGTAATAGAATAAATATGCTTCGTTTAAGAAAACGAAGGAAAAAAACGGCAAGAGTTCTAGAATTTTTATGCTAAATTCAATTTATTGTAATAATACTACTCCATTTTTAATAATAATTACTAACATTATTTATATATTAAAAATGGAAAGTAGGAGTAAGTAAGGTTTATACGTCATGAACAGAATAGATAGATATTTTTATATTGAAAGTCTTTTTATAAAGCAAATGTGATACATATAGCAAACGTAATATACTAAAGAAGAAAATAATTAGAACTTATAAAAACTAAAACAACTCACATTGATTATGTGCTGTAATGATCTTAGTACCTAAGAATACTGATGTCGTAATGTCTGGAAATTATAGTATTGTCATCGGTTCCTTTGACGTGTGCAAAAATTCTGATTATTCGGACATCCAAAGTGGGTGAAGACTGAACTAACATATTATTGTTTTCATACCTTTATAGGCATCGGTCACTCTAAAAAATATGTGAATATATATACTTACTTATCTTCACGCACAATCCCTGACGGGGTAGCCAGAGAGAACAGATCGCCAAGTGTCACGATCCTTACAAACCTCTTTCGCTTCTTTCAGATTCATTATCTTCTTCATGCATGCACGTCTAGGTATCTGAGTACTTTTGACCCTACCCTATATAAGAATTAAAAAAAAATCATAAATAACACTCATCGATTATGATCTTTGATGATCCTAGATCTAGGTCATACTCATGAAATTAATGTATTGTCATTGGTTCCTCATACGTCAGCAAAAACTCTGATTATTCGGGCACTGGTGAGTTAATAAAAATTAAATTATAAAATTCCATCGTATTTAGGATTTAGGATAGATTTTTTAATCCCTAGATAAACAGATAAATAGTATTTAAATGTATTTTTCAATTGTCAATTATACTTTATTTAATAAATAACTTGAATACCAGAGGAATAACTCTACCTATCTCTTTGACGATCGATATCATAATATATTTATTATAATTATATTTTTATCCGCTTACGAGTATTCGATGGATAGTTTCATTCGATGACAGAAGATGCTAAACACAATTTACTTTTACATGATATTTATGTAGATATTTTAATTTTTTTAAAAGAAGAGAGAAGATATCTGAAGCACTTGAAGGCTTCCCTCCGGTTTTGAACGCCTTCTGTCTTTGCAGAGAGGATTTATTTTTTGTACTTTTTTAATTCTGACTTATTTAAACTTTATATTTTTCTATTAACGGACATTTGTGAATTCCACGTGAATTCCTCAAGAAAAACCTCAATTTTTAAAAAATTACAGCAGAGCAAGAAAACATTTACGAGTACCTATTATTCTCCGATTACTAGCTTTTTCATCAGAAAATTAAATATATTAGACTTAATGGAAAACTACAAATAAGATTAGAGGTTTGCCCCTTTGCGGCGTCAACGACGAATTATTCGACAGTTAATCAGCCAAATATTCGTTAGTTAGTTTATTTTTTTATATTTTTTTTAAATACTAGCATCCCTTTCACCACACCCGGTAAGCTAAAAATGCATGTTTCGACTCGAACCCATGACCTTTTGAGTTCAGCCTGCCATTAGGCTACTGTCGCTTCAAAGTTTTCTAGTTATGTATTAGACATTTTATCATCTCTTTTTAAAAAAAATCACTATATTCGAATGGAGTTCGGCCAAGACCATAATGTAAAAAACCAATTGTCGCCTGACCCAAATCCAGCGGATGTTGCAGTTTTAATATGAAATAGCTCGTGAACAAAAACCGTAAAAAGAATTCGATTTAACTGCACAGGCGTACTAAGGAACTAAAATGCGGTTGAGTCAACCTATTGTATAAAATATATTTTTTTAAACGTAATACAAAAATATAAACATTAAACACAAACTATATCAATAGCTCCATGGCGCAGTGGCAATGAGTTACGGTGTCGAGAGCCGCGGGCTCGAATACCGCACAGAACAAGTATTTTTATGGACTACAATCAATTATTTCTTTGCCTTGCGTATGTGGACTATGAGGAAGCCTTTGATTCCGTCGAAATTTGGGCGGTGCTGCAGTCCCTTCAGTGGTGCCAAGTTGACTGTCGGTATATCGAAGTGCTGAAGTGTTTGTACAGTAGAGCTACGATGGCTATCCGAGTACAGAATCAGAGTCCGAAACCTATTCAACTGCAGAGAGGTGTAAGACAGGGTGACGTTATATACCCAAAACTCTTCACCGCTGCATTGGAAGATGTTTTCAAGCTGCTGGACTGGAAAGGATGCGGTATTAACATCAATGGCGAGTACATCACTCACCTTCGATTTGCCGACGATATAGTCCTTATGGCAGAATCGCTGGAGGACCTAAGCACTATGCTCAATGACCTCAATAGCGTCTCCCAACGGATAGGCCTTAAGATGAACATGGACAAAACAAAAATCATGTTTAACGTCCATGTCACACCTATGCCGTTAGTTGTTGGGAGCACTAAGCTCGAAGTTGTTGACGAGTATGTTTACCTGGGACAAATAGTCCGACTTAGTAGGTCCAACTTCGACCGAGAGGTCAATCGATGGATTCAACTCGGCTGGGCAGCGTTCGGGAAACTACGACATATCTTCTCGTTAGACATACCTCAAAACCTTAAAACGAAATTGTACAACCAGTGCGTGTTGCCAGTGATGACTTACGGATCTGAGACGTGGTCCTTCACTGCTAGCCGTATGAGGAAGCTTAAGGTCGCTCAGCGAGCTATGGAGAGGGCTATGCTCGGGGTTTCTCTGCGTGACGTAAACTTAGAAATGAGGATATCCGCAGTAGAACCAGAGTAACCAACATAGCCCAACGGATTAGTAAGCTGAAGTGGCAGTGGGTCGGCCATATAGCTCGAAGGACCGACAACCGATGGGGAAGAAAGATTCTCGAGTGGCAGCCTCGTACTGGTAGGCGAAGTGTAGGGCAACCCTCCACTAAATGGAGTGACGACCTGGTAAGACACGCAGGAAGTCGATGGATGCAGGTGGCTCAGGACCGTGCTTTGTGGCATTCCTTGAGGGAGGCCTATGTTCAGCAGTGGATTTGTGAAAGGCTGTATTGATGATGACAATAAATTCTTCCAGGTCTGGATGTTTGTCCTTGTGCAATTTATGTATTAATACTACCTTGTAGATACAAGAAAAGAACCAAGGGCAACGTTTTTCTAAATGGAAAAATCTTACGCTAAAGGTGAATAACAAAACATATCTTTAACAGTAGTAATGAGAATCTATCAATAAAGCTTCCTTTTACGGTTAGCCATAAAAAACAGGTAGGTATTGATAGAAGATTGCGATAGAAGTGATATGTAGCTAGTCCGTTTCTTACACCATCACAAACCCAATATCCCATTATTAGTCGTCTTTTGTTCGATCGTTTGTTGGCACATTCTTTTTTGTTATAAGTCTCGCATAAACATGAAACCTATAAGGCCGAGACCAACATGTGTCAAAATATTAAAATACTTGACGACTCTACAGACATCTATATCCAAGATTTTTAAGTCGCATAAATCGGTGTCTAAATCGAATAAAGCGTGTGTGTTTTTTTGCAAAGATCGTGTGCTACGGGCTACGGGTAAGGTCGCACTTGTACACAAAAAACCTGTACATTAGCCGTATTCACATTTTTGAATCTTTTTTGTACTTTTTATAAATAAATATCTATTATAATGGTGTGGTTAAACGCACAATTAATGATTGTCCTTAATACTTGTACAAATTAGTGGTTGACTAGTAACCTACAACTTTATATATTTGTAGATATCTTAAAGGTAAGCCTAAACCATTTATTTTATTTTAGTTTGCCTACGTTTCTTTTCTTTATTTCGTGGTATAAATTATATGTGAAAGTTAAGTTTAAAGAGTTTCAAATCAGAACGAAGCTAAAAACTTCTTCAGCGTTCTGATTTGAAATTCGATGAAAAAATAACGACCCTAAAAAGAGACAAATTTATAAATCTATTGGATAGGCCTACGAAAGAATGAGATAGAATCTTTACTAATAATATAATAAAGCTGTTTTTGTTTGTTTAAACACGCTAATATCTGGAACTACCAGTCCGATTTGATAAATTCTTGACTATTTAATGGCTATTTGTATATGATAGTCAGATTCACGAGAAATAGTATAGGCTATTTAGCATTAGGCTAAACCTCTCAGCTAACCTTAAATATTGATTTTTGTTAAGCAATTCGGAACTGATTTATCTGGCGGGCGTAATGATTAGTGATACGTAAATAGTATGTTCTACAAAAATATAGATCTATCCTCCATCTATAAATAGCCCGCGATACCATGGTCCTATTTTTGATACATACACCACAATAAGGTATTTTGTGACAAAAAATATTGAAAATTAAAAAATATTTATGAATGTTATTATTAGGCATGGCATATTAATCCTAACGTATGAAAGTTACTTCATCATCGCTACAATTTTATGAAGATAAGCTTTCCTCTTTATAGGATGTTATTTGGACGCATAGTTTAAGAGATAATGTAAAATTAAAATAATTCAACACTTGGCTTGCCGTGCGAGTGACGCATAAACCTTAGCCATCCGATGAGCAAGGTTAGTTCAATTTTTATAGCTAAAAATTGTCAAAATTAATATAGTACTTTTGTCTATCGGCAATATATGTACCTACGTTGAAGAGCGAGGTTAAACTTTATCCACTCTCCCTCCTCCACCCGGGTGAGCATCACCCCCACTCCCCAGACAGTGTCCCGACGCGTGGCTTTCTTTAGATTTAAAGATAATCGTACACGATACATGAAAAGTGTGTAGGTACTAAATAATCCTTAATGAATCTGCTATCAACCTCTTATATATACAAAAGCTATTTCACTTAAGTTTCCGCGCAATCTGCCACGAATATGAACATTTCTTATCATTTTTCGATTTTTTTGCTCATAGATTAGTTTTCACAAAAACTTCCCGCTTTACCGCCAAGATATGTATGACTAAAGTAAAGAATAGAATATTTGCTTTAAAAAATAGGTGCGATTTATTTCTAAACTCTTTCATTTCACGTTATTATGCTATTTTGAAAATTCAATTTTTTTTAGTTTACGTTATAACGTAGATATGCCAATAAATAAAAGTACTCCACAAATTTTGCTAGTTTTCCATACATTGCTATCTAAAATGCTTGAACACATGACATATCATGTCGCGCGCTTCAGACACGTGATATACTCGGGTGAAACCGCGCGGCACAGCTAGTTGTAATATAAATCTAGAAAAGTCTAGAGAAAACAATGTTTAAGATGCATGGTATTGAGTACAGTAATAAGTCCAGAACAGAATGCAATTTCAATTCCAAATAATATTCAATCAATAATATTGTACCTAATACTAAAACAACTCTCCAATTCACGCCTGCTGGCTCATTTTTGAAAAGGCTTTTGTCCAACTACGAGCTTAACCACAACCTTAAATATAACAATAAAACTATTCATATAAAATTATATTATATTTGTAAAATCATTCGCATTCTGTTAAATATTAAAGATAATTAACATCATATTACGTAATTCCGTTCTTTTTTATAATTATATTTAAAAAAATTAATTAATCTTACAAAAGCATTCTTACAAAATTCATCGCACATCAGTTGACGGCTCGTTGCCCAAGTAGTTTAAAATTATATGTTGATCTGACACCATTAATTTAAAAATATAAAAAAGTATTATTATCTGGTATTACTATTACTGTCTTACAAATTTTTCAGACTACTCGTAGTTTCATAAAATGAAACACATTTTACTTTTAAAGGTACTATTAATAAAGTTCTACGTTGACCCAAATGTCTCATTTTACACGTGCTGAAATTTTGTTGCCATACTCGTAAACTTTGCTTCCAATGTTACACTAATAAATTTTTTATAATTATATATTACAACATAAACCCTTACTACATCTTGCCTGCTGGCTACGTAATGTCATGTCTAGTCTCATTTTTAAAAAGGGTTTTGCTTCTAGAGAGCAGAAAAATTAAAAGCTCCAGCAAGATTTACTTCACCTGACATTTTTTTAATAAAACTTAAAATGTTTTAAAAAATTAACAGTCCCCTGGTAATTGGCTACTGCAGCCAATAGCCACATGCAGCCAATTTAAAAGAAAAGAAGAAATAAGCTCAGAAGTATCAAAACATACATACAGATATATACAGATGTTTTGATACTTCTGAAGTCTTAGATTTAATGCCTCACAATAGGCTGTGAGGCATTCTATCTTTCTCTATTCCTTCAGACGGGAACACTCAGCTATTTAGCGTCAGAAATGAGGGTAGAATGAAGGTAAGAGGGTGATACATATCCTATGAAACATGTTTTAAATTGAAATATAATTTTATGGTATGGTCATTCTTTGCAGACGGATTGACGATCGCAGTATCAGTCTCGCACCTTTCCCGCAGCTGCCTGTCGCCGGTATGAATATTTTACGTATAGTGTAAACGGAAAGTTATACCACAGTTTAATTTTTTTTTATAGAATAGGGTGACAAACGAGCACAGAGTCCACCTGATGGTAAGTGATTGCTGTGGCCCATAGACATCTACATTTATCCTCGTTTGCGAATCAAAATGCAGATGCGTTGTCACCCGTGAGGACTAAGATGGAATGCCTCTTTTCCAGTAAAAAGGGTCTCCGGTTCTCTACACTCACCATACGAAACACAGCAGTGTTAAGCTGCTATTTTACGCTGGTATTCAGTGAGAGCGTGGTCCTTCCCCGGCCGAACCGACCCATTCGTGCTACAATTAATCTACTAATATAGCTGCAGCATGGCTCTACCACGTAAAACAGTAGTAGTTCTACCGCCATCTATCGAAAAACTTAATAATTTATAGCATATCCCATAGTCACCTGTTACGACACCCACGGGACGATATGGCGTCATGGATTCTCTTACTCCACAACCACACAGCCATAGCCCCTCTATCATCCCTGCATCGGGAGCGGCCACTGTCTAACAGTAGACGTTAGCAGGCTGATGAAGAAGCTAAAGAAAAAGAAGTATTTGAGTGGTGACTATATCAGATTCAAACTCATGATTATCTAGTAAATTTTCATATGGGAAATTTAAGACGAATTCCCAGACTTGTGCTAGCACGGCTCACGTAGGTTTGGATTAGAACAGAAATGTGTCAAATATAGGATAGTTGCTAGATTACATCGCCGGCTAAATTTTTATTACGTTGTTCTTACTTTTATTATAACACAATAATTGCACTATTTAAACGCTAATTAAATTTATTATTTTTTAGAATCAGAATGTAAATCATTTTTCTTAATAATACAGATTAAACTGAACATGGAGCGACATCCAGAGGCCAAACTCGGAACTCTAATATATAGTTGTTTGATGCGGGATTCGATCCTGCAGCACACAGTGCCACACACTCAACGCCGATCGAGCCGATCGAATAATCATCGAATTTATTGAAATAATCGATTGCAGAGAGACGGGAATTTACTACTAGACTAGACTATTAGATAAATAGCATTAGTTAAGTTAACTAAAACGCAGTTTTATCATATAATTATAGCTTGCGAAATAGTCACAAGGAAAAACTTGTGAACACAGCGATACGTATCTTGAGTTTTTTACGTACGAATAATTTAAATATTAATAAATTTTGTATAAAAAATTACTATGTCATTTAGTTTAGTACGAGTGTGTGAAAACACACACATGCGCTATGTTCGCCTACAGTAGCAGCATAGAAAATAATAACGATATTATGTACTAACTACGCCATCTAGGCGGATTAAACTGGTTATTATATTTCACGGGTAGTCTGTGGTCTCATACAAATTGGCGAAAAAATCAACTAGTTTTTAATGTTATATCAATATACACGATATTGAGATTGTGATATTTTTAATGCACTCAAAAAAAATTTTTTTAATAAAAAGCACCTACACGTCGTCTTCAAAGAATTAGAAAACAATGAAATAATTTCATATGCCTAAAGTCGGCGGCTTAATAATAATTCTTCTATACACTATGTTTTAGCACGGACTTTAGAATGAGAATATATTTTATTCTTTGTAGTTTGAACTCGGCTTTTACTTTTTATTAAAAGTAAGTTTTCTCTGTCCGTAGTGAACCCTGCGCATGTGTGTGTGAGACACTTTTATAAAGTTTCCATACTCTCGATTACTCTGGTTTACAGCACGAGCACGGGGTAAATCTGAATTCAAAATTGTAATTAAATTTCTATCTCAATTATATCGGTAGGAATTGAACTCGGTTTTCTGGATTATAGGCTGTAAAGAATGATGGTCCTTACCATTATTTATAATACAAATAACTGCTGGCTATTACTCCTAGGTTAGAAGTTGTTTACGACAGACGCCGAACAGCGGATTCGAACCTACGAAGTTTCGTGACGAACACTGTAACGACCCAACACCCGATAGACTGAAATAAAGGCATTATAATAGTAGCTTTATAACGTGTCACGATTACAAACGCCCTATTAATTTTAGACGTTGACTGTGATTGTGTGATTTTAGTTTTTAAGCCGATTTTTAAATTCTTTTCCATTAATTTCAAAATAATTTATACTATTTTGATAGACAGACAAATACAATACTATTGCACTATTGCGAGACGCTCCTTTTCATTATAGGTAAAATCCGTCTAGATTTAGAAAATATTAATATCAGTTTTCTCACAAAAAGATTCAGATTAAAGTTTTTTTTTCACACAGTCCACCTGATGGTAAGTGGTTGCTGTGGCCCATAGACATCTACATCTATCCTCGATTACGAATCAAAATGCAGATGCTTTGTCACCCGTGAGGACTAAGATAGAATGCCTCGTTTCCAGTAAAAAAGGGTCTCCAGTTCTCTACACCCACCAAACGAAACACAGCAGCGTTATGCTGCAATTTTACGCTGGTATTCTGTGAGAGCGTGGTACTTCCCCGGTCGAGCCGACTCATTCGTGCTACAACTATAACAATAATATAGCTGCAGCATGACTCTACCAGGTAAAAGTTAGCTCTACAATTCGAAAGTTAATAATCAGATATTTCGACTACAAAACTACGCAATTATTTTAAACAAAGCTAGAATAAAATAAGTTTTATATATATTTTATATAATTCCAACGATTTACGAAAATATCTTTCAATGTCATTAATAAAGTGGGCGCCAGTCATTTTAAAATCTTTATTCATCGTCAATTTGCGATTTTTCACA
This sequence comes from Parnassius mnemosyne, assembly GCA_963668995.1. Taxonomy (NCBI): domain Eukaryota; kingdom Metazoa; phylum Arthropoda; class Insecta; order Lepidoptera; family Papilionidae; genus Parnassius; species Parnassius mnemosyne. The sequence goes on along the minus strand of CAVLGL010000115.1, from coordinate 42,651,896 downwards.
CACACCCCCTATATATTCTCCAAATGATTTCATATAAAAAGCAACAGTGATAAATCACTCTTTTTAAAATCACTTTTGTTATTCCTAAAATTCTTTAACACCTCTGCTACGCCCTTTTAAAAAACCACATGTATACTTGCAAAATTATCTTTACCTGTAGAATTTACTGGCTGGAATATTTCGATGCCATTAACAAACTATATAGTAATTTTATCTTTATCTATAGAAATTTTACTGGCCGTAATATTTCGAAGCCATTAATAAACTATAGAGTAATAAAAAATCTGTTTATTCCGGCTAGTCTCAGAAATGCCTGGACCGATTTTGACGGGATTTTCACTGGCAGATAGCTGATATTATAATCATTAACTAAGTAAATAAGCGCAAAAAAAAATTAAAACTCATGACATACAATCGTTATAAATTCCACGCGGACCAAGCGGGGAATAGCTAGTTCGTAAATAAAATTTTCAAGAAAATCTACCAGTATTAGAAAACTAAAGAAATCGGCACTAAAAATTGCAAATAACAATTTCATTGGTGCCGGTGGGGAACCCGGGTTACTCGCGTACTGTGAAATTTACAGCGAGCGTTTAGCCCCTGAGCTACCACGGGTCAAGACCAGAACAAATACAAAATATTCACATTCATTTTATAAGTATTATTTTAAATACAACAAATATCCACCAGTTTTTAACTTTTATAAACCAGTGCTTGACTAGTCACATATTAGCCAATATATTAAAGTATATTGGGGGTAGAGGGTAGTAATACGATTATAACAGGTACTTTTTCTAACATCCATTATTGTAACAGTTTTTAAAGGTTTATTTATTTACTTCAATTATCAACACCATCATTACAGCCCTTCACAAGTCCACTGCTGAACATAAACCTCCCCAAGGAACGCCACGAAGCACGGTCCTGACCCACCTGCATCCATCGACTTCCTGCATGTCTTACCAGGTCGTCACTCCATCTAGTGGAGGGTCGCCCTACACTTCGCCTACCGCTACGAGGCTGCGGTCGAGAACCTTTTTTCCCCAACGGTTGTCGATTCTTCGAGCTATATAGCCGGCAAATTGGCACTTCAGCTCACTAATCCATTGGGCTATGTCAGTCACTCTGATTCTACTTCGTATATCCTCATTTCTAAGTTTATCACGCAGACAAACCCCGAGCATAGCCCTCACTATAGCTCGCTGAGCGACCTTGAGCTTCCTCATACGGCCAGCGGTGAAGGACCACGTCTCAGTTGCATAAGTCATCACTGGCATCATGCACTGGTTGTACAGTCTCGTTTTTAAGTTTTGAGGTATGCCTGACGAGAAAGTGTGCCGTAATTTCCCGAACGCTGCCCAGCCGAGTTGAATCCGTCGATTGATCTCTCGGTTGAAGTTGGACTTACCTAGTCGGACTATTTGTCCCAGGTAAATATATTTACTTCAAATAGAAGGGGAAAGAAAATAAGCATACATAGATTTTCATACGAGTGAAGGAACGCGGAACGTTCTTCAAAGGATGCGCAGCGAAGTTTTACCTGTTTTTATCCACCACTGTGCGATTTAGAAGATGTTTTCTTCCTCGCACGACTTCCTTGTGGAATCGATTACCATCAGCGATTTTTCCGGACCGATACGACTTAGGGACCTTCAAGAAAAGAGCGTACTCCTTTTTAAAAGGCCGGCAACGCATCTGCAATTCCCTCCCTGGTGTTGCAGTTGTTCATGGGCGGCGGTAGTCACTTACCATCAGGTGAGCCGCATGCTCGTTTGCCCCCTCTCCTATAAAATAAAAAAAAAGTTAAGCAATTGGCTTTGCAGATAGCAGCAATGTTTTAGCACCCCTCATACTAAACCTGGTAGCTGTTTTCTGGTAAAATGAGTAAAAAGGCAGCACATTATCATCACTTTTTTAATTCTCTAAAATCTAAACAATCGTTCTTATTATTCACGTAGACACTTAAAAAAAATATTCTAATCTACTTTTAAATAACTATGTAGTAGTGTACATATATTATGTGTATGTTTTCCTGATTTGTTCTTTAACAATAAACCAAGTTACAATTATTTAATGTACAATTTTGGCGATACATTTTTTTTGAACTTCTTTATACAAAAAATCCCACACGGTATTCATTCCGGTTCTTAATTCAAATAATAGCATATGGCCACTGGCCACGTACAAGTGATGTTAGGGATCCTTCTGGGTAAGAATAAAAAGTAAATTTCTAAAGTAAAAACGCAATAAGAGGCGGTGCAGCGGCGGCACGCTTCTAAACCTCAAAACGTTCGATTTTTTCGCCCGCATTTCCTTTTTTTCTGTTCGAAGACAGCTGTTATTGGATGACCACTCATACTGTTTAGTTTTTTTGTCGCCTTACGAATGCTAAGCGATACTATGATTGAAGTAGTTCCTTCGTAAAGGTATATATTTCATGTTGCAGATGTTTCTGACCAGTGTTTTATAATTTCCAGAAATTACTTTTGAAGTTTTATAAGTATTGTAAAATAGGCATTGGTTTAAGGCAGGCTGCCATATACTAATAATGGTCAATATGAATAAACATTTATTAGAATTTAGAAGGAAAAGTCATCAAGAAACTGATTTTTTATCGATATAAGAAGATGTAATCTACTATAGAAACATAGTTGTCTGCACATCAATTTTACATAGACATTTAATACAAGAGTTCGCACGCTAAAGCATTTGCTTTCTAAATATTTCTTATGTGTTTTTATAATTATGTATTTTACATCAACTTGATATGTTTTACTATTTTAATTCTATCTGTGGAAACTTGTGATTGGCCTTCTTTCTCTACTTATTTATTGATATTTTAGCTGTAAGTTTTTTAATATAATAACATAAAATGAATGGTATCTGAACAATTTAGACTACCACATTGTTTGAATTTATATATAAAGGTACTGTTTAAAGTTTAAAATTTGAATACTTAATTACTCAAACCACATTAGCTTTAGTTTGTTTAGAGTTTATTTGTATAATATGCACAAAAGACACGCAAAGCTAAATCTCTCACTAATCCCAAAAATAAGCGTAGAACCAGGATATTATTGAAATAAAAATCGATTCCGCCTTCCTAGAAACGCGCACAACTCGACACTTGCTTAATCTGCCATCGCGTCACATGCCAGTCTATTATTTAGCATCGACACGTGTTCTTGTCATTTCGAAGTTTTTTATTTTTGCTAAACAAATCAGTTTTAACGGTGTTTCCAAATCGCAGCTGTAGGTTCACGGCTACATGAGAGAAATTTAAAGGGCTGAAACCATACCATTTTTTTTTTATTCTACAATAGGTTTTATAATATAGAGCATAAAGTACATAATGTGTTACGAAAGCTTTTTTTATTATATTTTTTAAGCAAAAATACAATAATTTTCCACCATCCCATTTCATCCCGTGTAGGTCATGAGCTCATGAGAGATGAATGCAGGAAATACAAAAAAAGTCTTATTTTCCAATGGTCGTAAAACCATCTCGTTTAAGCCAGATGAAAATAACACAGGTCAGTACTGCGGTCGTAAGCCAAGTCGCAAATCCTCCCTATATAGAGAGGTTCATGTTGAGTAGGGTTTTTAAGCTAATGTTAATAAAATAAATTTAAGCTAATGTAAAGGAAAGTTTTATCTGATTAGGTACTTTAATTGATCAACGTTTAAGATAAATATTAAGTATATATATATATATTATTTATAGCCCATAGGAAAAATGTTTATAATATAATTTAACTACATTTCAAAATAGGTAAATTTCCTACAAGGTAAGGCATATATCAATACACCTAACATAATACCTATCCACTACCACATATCGCCCCAATAGGTGACGTAAGTGACGACAGTGGGAAACAAACCAAAAAATGGCCGACTGCGTTTTCCTAATAACAACTAAAAAATAAAAAAAACTGCAGTTGGCAACCCCCGTGCTCCCGCGTGTTAAGTGTGACCACTACGGCAAATATGTGGAGGGAAAAATTATGTGACAATCTATGGGGAGGCCTATGCTCATCAGCAGACTTTGATAGATTATAGTGAATTAATGAAAAAACTTCCATGTGGTGTGCAACGGATCTCTACCTTACTTGTTCTACTACGCACTTATACCATAATTTTTATTTTTCAACTGGCCTCTCTGCAAATGAAAAAAGAAAACCAAAATAAATCACAACAAATGTCGAATAATTTAAAACGCTATAATTATATCATTTGTCTATTTTTGATTTTTTTTTTATTATTCATACATTCACTACAAGTCCACTGCAGAACATAGGCCATAGATCATAGATTATCTCATAGGTATATAGAGGGATTATTTAGATTTATTTAGGGGTGATATTTGCTATAGTTATCACTATTGATATCTACCCACCTGTTAGGTTAATCGAAGTTTCTCATTATGATGAATTGTCATTAGCAAGACGCTGCTGCCCATCTCTTATTTCAATTTCCCTTTGACGTCTCTAACGACAACCACAATATACTCGTTATATTATGGAGTAGCGCATTCTCTCACGGCGTCGCTACACAGACCTCAATATTGTTTTCAAATTATGTTCCCCATACACTTTATTAATAATGTAAGTTCTAGTTACATTATTAATCAACTCGAACTTACGTTAATAATAAGCTAAATAAATATGTAGTAGATATTTTTTTGCTGTCAGCCGGCTAAACTAAATAATTAACCAGATTTATTCATGTTTCATACGTTTAAAAATAACTCTTACTTAATACGTTTCACTATAACTAGGACTGTAGCATTTAAATTTTTGAAATTATTAGACATTATCTACGCAGAGGAACTCTACCTGACGTGTGTACCAACTCCCACTTATCAAGAGTTATTTAGATTTACTTCGGGGCAAATTAAGATTAAAAATAAGGAAATCACAACAAAAGTCGACTTAATAAAAACGCTGCATCTCTTTTGTCAAGATTTTTAATTTTGTATAAAAAACGAATACATTTTGAGTCGTTTGAGGTTGTCAGCAACCATTATCAGCAATGCAATCGACACTCGACAGCTCAACACTTCTCTAAACAGACTTGTCATTTTTAAGGATTACAGATTTGTTCAACGTGATTGACCACGAATTTCAAACACCTTTAAATAATCCGATTAGTTTTTTTAACAATATTTATTAATATTCGAACTACCGAGGGTTTTTGGGTTTATATCACAGACTGAGACAATACTTGTGCAAAAACTAATTATAAATTATTCGCTATATCATCACCATCATCATCATTACAGCCCTTCACAAGTCCACAGCTTAACATAAACCTCCCCCACGGAATGCCACAAAGCACAGTCTCATTTCTTCAATCTCAATCAAGAAACTTCAAGAAACCACGAGCATATCTAGTAATAACTTCATTCTTATCTAGGTTTGTTACTATTATCCCTATGTTCCCGACACTGCATCTAAGACCTACGTCACTTAATCACATTTATAAGCTTATGTCGGTATTTCATTTAGGGGTATGTGGTCATGAGAGAACGTTCTCTGTATTTGATCGTACACTATTGGCAATATATTTCCTTGTGTATATTAAATTTTGTGTTACAGTATGCCTGCTAACACAGTCACACACAGAATTCCACTCTCCACCATTGTCGAAATTGGCCAAAAAGTGATTCCAAATATAATCAAAAACCCTACAAGAATAAGTAGGATCCTGAAGGTTCCGAATAAACTTAATCATGTATGTATACAGGGTTATTTTTCAATAACCAGCCAAATTTGCAGCGAAGGTTCAGAATAAGTAATACCTATAGGCAAATGGTGAAGAATTAATTAAATAAAATCTCAAACATTCTGTCCTTATTATCTTTTAAATACAAAATGCGTGGTAATGCATTACTTTAACTGATTTTACTACGCACGCACACATTTTTAAGTACCGATCGGTAGGCAAAAACGTTGTTGCCCATACATCACATCAAATTTAGTATAATTTCCAATAAAAGTAGAAGCCTTATTTAAGCGTCTCCCACACAGAAGCGGCTTGCAGTGGCGACCAGTTGTATTCGCTTGCAATGTAAGTGAGTCTCCAAACTCATGCGGCCATGGCGCGGCCTGCGAGCGGCTGGCCGCGGCCGCATGCTCCGCCCCATTTGCCAATGCGTGTGACCAGTTATGGTCACACGCATTGGCAAATGGTCAGTTAAAATTTTTAACAACAGGTGGCGTGTACCGCGTGAAAAATGGTGCTAAATTCAGAGATGAGAAAGATGAAAACAGTGCAAAATTATCCAATACTTTATGATAATTCTCATCGTGATCACAAACGCATTAGTATTAAAAACAAAATATATGATTTATAATAAAGACTTCGTCACGGTTTGTCATGTTCGTACGTCCGATCGTAGCACAGACACCACAGCGAATGGCGCTTCAGGCCGCCACTTGGGCCGCGGTGGTGTGTTGTCACAGCGGCTGCAGCCGCGGCCCGCGGTTAGCCGTCACCGCAAGCCGCTTGTGTGTGGGAGACGCTTTACTCTAATTTTCAAAAACTGCAATAACGGTATATCATTATTTATATATTTGAACTTAAGTTTAAAATTTGGCTACTATTTGAAAAATAACCCTGTATAGTTCGACATAATATGTAGATAGTTCATCCATCCCGGAAATTGAATAGCAACGATCATTGCCTTGTCTTCGAAACCGATTACACATGAATGCCATAAATTAACGAACATAATATTAATATAATTTAATATTAATACAATAGCTGTACGCAGTGAAAGCAGTTAGATAAGAACTTATTTTCACTAACAGAAATAAACTAATTAAAACCCATAAATTGTGAGTACGGTAAGCACCGAACATTGCTCTAACGAAAAATTACATATATGTCGGATTGGAGAACTGATTTAAATTTGCAATTGAAAAAACGTATTTTCATACACCGATAACATACATACAAAGTTTGACATGCACAGAGTTCAAAAACTTTATTAAAAAAAGTTTGTAAAAAAGGGATTCAGTATTATAATATTAAGGAATTTATGGATGACAATAACCAAGGGAAATGAGGTGATCGCTACCAGGCTATTTCTAATTTATTCTGTATTGTTAATTGTGTAACATACATGATTGTAAGTTGTTATTTAAAAACAAAGTCCCACTGGGTTTTGTTGCTGGTTCTTCCCAGGACAGAGGTTTTTTTTTCGAACCAGTGGTAATTTAAACATAAGAGTTACTTTCATATTATTTATAATCTACATTGAATAAAAAAGTTTCTATTTCTGTTTCTGTTTCTGTTCCGATCCACATCACGATCGATGCCCAAAATGTAAATGTGCATTTTGTGCATCAGCGTTCTGTGTGTATGAAATGGTCGGCGCAAATAGAGGAAGATAACGCTCTGTCAGAACACCAGCATAAAAAGCAGCATAAAATTGTTGTTGTGTCTCGTATGTTAACAAGAACCAAAGACCCTTTTTACTGGCAGACATTTTGATTCCTTATCACGGATATACATGGCCACGACATCTATTTACTGTCAGGTGGACTTTGTGCTTGTTTATAACTCTTATATGTACAAAATATAAAAGCCAATTTCTTATCGAAGTTATTCCCCGAAATACTTTTTCTTCATATCGAACTTTGACCTCCCGTCTTTTCGCCCTCCCTGGTAATGCATGCACCGATTGGAAATTCAAATGAGGCCGCCCTTATTTATTGCTTTGCTACACACTCCCGTCTGATTTCATTACACCCTCCCTACTCGGTAATAATTACCTAGACATTTAGTAGACTACCCTAAGGTACCTATTGTGTTTTAATCTATACAAATAAATTAAATTGAAGTGTCTGTTTGTAATGTCAAAATTACAGTTTTTTACTAAATGCATATGAAAGCAAATACGGTACTTATAACTAAAATATAATTTTTAGAATTTTTGTCTGTCTGGCTGTCTGTTTGTTCCGGCTAATCTCCAAAACGGCTGGACCGATTTTGACGAGACTTTCACTGGCAGGTAGCTGATTTCATAAATTCGTTTTTACTCTTTTGCAACTCTGAATAATATACAATAACTAGCTGTTCCCCGCGACTTCGCTCGCGTGTTAGGGTTTTATGTTTTTGCGCGGAAGCCTAATTACTTTTCTAAAATAAAAGTAGCCTAAGGAGTTACTCCTTGTGAAATCAGCTATCTGCCAGTGAAAGTCCTGTCAAAATCGGTCCAGCCGTTTCGGAGATTAGCCGGAACAAACAGACAGACAGACAGACAAAAATTTTAAAAATTGTATTTTAGTAATAAGTACAATATTTACTTTCATATGCATTTAGTAAAAAACTGTAATTTTGACATTACAAGAAGACACTTCAATTTTATTTATTTGCATAGATAATATGATTATTTATTGTGTTTAAGTAAAAGTGGAGAACATATTATAAAAAAGGTAAATTAAATATAAAAACTTTCAATAGAAAGTAATGGCCGACTTTAAAGAATTAAAAAAAAATATTTCACGTCTGAAGTCGATGCTGAGACAGTGTATGTAGAAAGCCCCAACTTCAGAATGTGAAATTATTTTATTTTCTTTAGTTCGCTGAAGTCGGCTTTTACTATTCATACAGATTTATTTTTCAGTAACCAAATTTTAAACTTAAGTTCAAATATATAAATAATGATATACCGTTATTGCAGTTTTTGAAAATATGAGTAAATAAGACTTCTACTTTTATTTGAAACTAGCTATTCCCCGCGACTTCGCCCGCGCGTCATTTATTACGATTGGATTTCATGGGTTTTAATTTTTTTGCGCGGAACCCTAATTCTTTTCCTAAAATAAAATTAGCCTAAGTTACTTCTTATAACATCAGCTATCTGAAAGTGCAGCCTTCTGTCTACATGGCAAAGTATCTGGGGCATCAGTCTAAACTTTTAAAATGTAAACACTATTCCAAAGTCCAAATTAATATCCCATCAAAACCCAGGTTCTTTCAATATCGCCACTTTAATAAACCAATCACCTCTACTGTTTGTCGCCTTCGCTTTGGACATGCTTGTACTCCGGTACACTTGGCTGAACTAAGGATTAGGTATGGCTCAATCTGTGAATGTGGGCTAGATTCGTAAATCATCTGTTCTTTGAGTGTCCTAATCTTTCTCACTCTCTCTATGATATCCTGCCCCATTAGGTCCCGCGTCCTGTAAATTTCCAGTATTTGTTGTCCCTAGTCCTTTTGTAAATATTTTGTGTGATTTTATCCGTACTAATAATATTAAACTATAAAATTACTAATCAATTTAGGTGATGTGTACTTAAAAATGTGACGTCTTTTGTTGTAGATTGTGAACCCACTCGTAAAATTGAGAACTCTTTAATGTAATAGATATTTACTTGTCACTCCCATGACTGACTTGACACTGGCAGAATTCTATCAAGAGAAGCCATAATTTAAAAGAAGAAAAAGAATATCGTCTCAAATTGTGGAATTGGCAATGAAACTATGGTATTATTATAATAATTAAAGCCATAAGTGTGTGTGTGTGTGTATGTGTGTTATTAACACTTTCACTGTCCGGATTGCAGACACAATAATAACACAATAGCAATGACCTATATGTAGTGACATGCAGTTCACGGAACAGCGAAAGGGTTAACTTATAAACTACTTCCGGTTAGCTTATATACGTATATCAGTGTACATTTTATGGTGCCAATCAACATTCAATGGGGCCAATGATATGAATCAAATACTGCCTATAAAAATTATGCCGTAAATTAAAAATTATTTAAAAAAGATGTAAAGAGTAAAAAGTAAATTACGCAATTATGACTCCCAAGACAATTTATCCTTCATAGGGATACATCGAAATAAATGCCCAATATAATGAATTAAAATTAAAAATTTTATACAACCGACGTCAATATAAATTATTAAGAATAATCCAAAAATTATTGATCAGATCTTGATCAAAATTAAAAGGGACCACGTGAGAAGCACCAGCTTTTTAAATAAAAAAAGAATCATCGAATTCATTTCACCCAGAAAAATGTTATGAGGTAACACACATTTAGAAAATTAGATTAAAATTTAGAAAACGTATTCTTCCTCGCACAACTTCCCTGTGGAATCGATTACCACCAGCGATTTTTCCGGACCGATACGACTTAGGGACCTTAAAGAAAAGAGCTTACTCCTTTTTAAAAGGCCGGCAACGCATCTGCAATTTCCCTGGTTCCCCTGGTGTTGCAGTTGTTCATGGGCGGCGGTCGTCACTTACCATCAAGTGAACAGAATGCTCGTTTGTCCCCTCTCCTATTAAAAAAAATTGTCACAATTTTTAACATACCTACTTTTTTTAAATTCGAATTTCAAGCAAGTGAGCATTCCATCTATCAAGTGACTACAGAAACACGTGGATACCTGCAAGCCAATTCTAAGACATTTCACAGCATCAGTCTCTTTTTCTTCAAATTGAAGGATGCTGTGGCAGTAACATATAATGATAAACATAATTATTATCTATACAAATAAATAAAATTGAAATATCTGTTTGTAATGTCAAAATTACAGCTTTTTACTAAATGCATATGAAAGTATATACGGTACTAATAACAACAATTATTAAATGATGAATTATACAATTTTTAAAGTTTTTGTCTGTCTGTCTGTCCATCTGTCTGTCTGTTTGTTCCGGCTAATCTCCGAAACGGCTGGATATATTTTGACGGGATTTTCACTGGCAGATAGCTGATATCACAAGGAGTAACTTAGGCTACTATTATTTTAGAAAAAGAATTAGGGTTCCGCGCAAAACAATTAAAACCCCAAATAACACACGGGCGAAGTCGCGGGTAACAGCTAGTATTTTATAAAACGGTAAATGCATTGATAAAAAGAGATGGACGGTAAAATGGACCGTAATAATTCAGAGACTTGGCAATCATTTTAAATCTCATAGTGTACAAGCGATTTGAATCCAATTCGCGCTGGAAAAAGTTTTCATCACAATCACTAATTAAATAAGTAAACTCAAGAACAAAACCCGGTGGTGAAAGAAAATACCGTGACAATTAGAATAGAATAGAATAGAATAGAATATTTTTTATTCAATATACATTACATGTGTAATTCTTATTGAAAGTCATTTTTTACTTTACCACTGGTTCGAAAAAAACCCTCTGTCCTGGAAAGAACCAGCAAGAAACCCAGCAGAACTTTTTTTTAAAATAAATTTTACAATATAAATGATTACGAACTATTTACAAAATTTATTTTAGAAACTGCTTGGAAGCGACCACCTCATTCCCAGGGGTTATTATCAACCATGTATTCATTTATACTATAATAACCCTTTTTATGCAGTTTCGGCTTAATAAAACATTTAAACTTGGTAATAGAGAGAACCTGTACACTTTCCGGGACCTTGTTGTCATAGCGTATACATTGCCCCAAGAATGAATTACTGACTCTGTGGAGTCGAGAAACTGGCATCACTAGCTTGTGTTTGTTCCTAGTGTTTACAGAATGTATATCACTTTTTTTACTAAAACTATCTTTGTTTTTGTGAACATACATATAATATATTTATTTCTTTAAATTTATCTCTAAGAGACTCTCTCGGTTTTATATTGTAAATAGCTCTAATGGCCCTCTTCTCTTCGATTTCTACATGTCTGTGAAATTAAAAATCCAGGCAGCTTGTTGGACTCTTTATTACTCTAAAATATCTCAAAAAATAGGACAGGCTTGTGCCTAACAGTAGTGGAAAAAGTGCTGTAATAATAGGCTACATACTTCTCGTATATATAACCTATTATATTTGTAGTTTTCCATGGATATAAGTAGATTCAACTTAATGTGACGGACACATTCATTCGCAGAACTTTACATGTTTTCTTTAAAAACTTTCATCCAAAAAAAAAAACACAAATGCTGGCCGCGCATAGAAATTATTTTGAGTCCTGTCAAGCAATGCCGGGATTATTTATTTAAAAGAAAGTTTTTATTGTAAAAAGTGTGGAGAGGAAATGCAAAAACGCGAGTAAGTATCTACCTGCTTGCTCTGTCCCTTTACAGCCACATGCACATTCCGTTCTCTAATGTTGTTCCAGTGATCGATTTGACAAAAAAAAACCTATATCTCTTATAAGTTACTCGGTGCGCAAAGAAATTCAAAAAGTATAGCGAATTTTTTGCAATGATTTCGAAATATCATTGTCCGTTTATTGAGAAATCGCGAAAGGTGTTGCCAATTTAATCCTTTTACATTCTCCATATTCATTCCAATTTTCACTAAGCATCTTATACCGTAGACTGCGAAGTATTATTCACTGTATTAAAAAAAATATAAGTAATCAATAAAATAACATTTTAATAGTTGAACGCTCGTATCTTGAAGCAATTATTTAATTTATTTGGGTTACAAACATTAACAGTGTAAATATGGGATACTCGTATATCTAAGCGAGTAACTATTCCAATTCTGTCACGTATCCCCACACAATCGGCCGATGTGACACCATGTGTAAACACGGCCTAATATATCTTAATTATTTGAACGTATAAGCGTCATATCTAGTTTATTTTTTAAATTTTTTATGACAATTGTGCTAAAGAACCTCTTAAATACTGAGATGTGGCAGCATAAGAGAATCCATCACCCAATTTCGTCCCGTGTATGTTGTAAGAAGTGACTATATGGATTTCGATACGGTGTAGCTTTGAAAATGCGCAATATCTTGTACAACATCGTTAATCCTTCTGCCAATCGTGACGATTAATTAAAAAAAAACGATTAAGAAAAAACAAAGAAAAAATTAAGGCAATAATTCCTACAATGGCAGAGGCCCATGTCAAACATTAGACTTTCACTGGCTGATGATAATGATAATGAACCTAATGATTTATGTGTTCTTTAACGCGTAATAGCTGATGTGAAGAATCGACGCTCCGGGAAGCCTACAGTCTGTGAACACGTACAGGATCGTCCCCGTCACTACATTAGATTTGATAGACCACAAATCCTCGCTAAAGAACACCGATTCCTTCCAAGGATGATTCGCGAGGCTACTGAAATCAAAAAACATCCTAATTTCAATAGAGAACATGACTGGGTGCTACCATCTGCTTGGGATCCCATAATTAATAAAATTAAATCCCAACGCAAGCATACAACTGTAAGACTTCAAGATACTGTAAGTTCATACTGCGTAGATCGGAACAAAAATTAATAATTTTTAATCCAGAGGTAGCCGTGGTTAACTATGACATTGGGACGTCATACACCTCAATCCCCCCGTGACCATGGGTGCTGTAAAGTGCTCGAAACGTCGGGAATATAAAAGAAGTTAATATACGCGATAAAATCCGTAAAGTTAGTTTTATTTAGATAATGAACATTTCAATGTTTGTAAGTTTTATCATCATTAGAAATATCAAAATACACACCTGAACAAAAGCTTCTCCATAGATTGCCTCATAGGGGAATATTTGGCCTGATTACCACGCTCTGCAAGCGGGTAGGCAACCGCAATTTTTTATTTTCTAGATGTTATTAGACAATCGCTGCTACCTATCTCCTGATTTGCTTCCCCGTGTCACCTTTCACAACACCCGTGGGACGATATGGGGTAGTGGATATTCTCACATCATCAAGGTTTATAAATAATTATAGTTTCTTACGATATCGCTATGTTTGTTATATTATAATGGTTACAGTTAGTTCTTCTTTTTGATAAGTATATCATAATAAAAGAAACTAGTGGGAAAAATAAACATTTTGTACACCCGACTTCAATATAAATAAAATGAGAACATCATCAATGTAGTCGAAGTCAATTAAATACGCATTATTAAGGATAACTCAAAAACTACTGGACAGATCTTGATCAAATTTATCATGAGAAGCACAAGCATTCAAATAAAAAAAAACCGGCCAAATGCGAGTCGGACTCGCGCACCGAGGGTTCCGAACAAATCCGTAGGTATATAAGTTTAAAATTATTAAAAATATTTTTATTATATGATGTAACTAAAAATTTATGCTTTTCTCAATTTTTCCTTTATCTGTGCTATAATACGTTGCTTCGTACCAAATTTCAAGATTCTGAGTTCACGGGAAGTACCCTGTAGGTTTTGATTCCTTTGCGAATGTCGAAAATTTGCGGCATAAACGGCTGTATCTTTTGATTGCGTTGGCTTAAAAGTTTGATTTTTTCACAGCTCTAAGGGACAGTAGACTTAAGTATTCGATATGAATTTCAGCTTGATACCTCCACGCGTTCGTGAGAAAACGGATCTTGACAGACAGACAGTCAGACAGACGAACAACAAAGTGATCCTATAAGGGTTCCGTTTTTTCCTTATGATGTACGGAACCCTAAAAACACCTTATGCGCCTAGAACAAGTTCTGAAGTAACACACAAAAAATACCGTCGAATTGAGAACCTCCCCCTTTTTTGAAGTCGGTTGAAAATACTATAATCTTTAGATAATAACGAATGATGCCGTCTGTTGACAGTGTAGAAAATCTGTCACCCAATTTAGTCCCGTGAGTGTCGTAGGATTTTAAAATATGGCAGGTAGATCTTATGGCTTCTAATAAATGTTGATATAACAATCTCGTTTACGCCAAGCGTAACACCCAGACCACGTCACGACCATAAGCAACACCAAAGGTGCTAATCGTCTACTGGTACTGAGATCGTCAGTTATCTGCCAAACGTAACCACTGAGGTAAATCCTTACAACAATTTTAGGGGCCCATATCCAGTAGTGGACATCTACGGGATGATGATGAAGAAGAAGTATAGAATTACACTTTTCGGACGTTTTTATGCATTATATTTTATTAATACTCATTTGGAAATTCTTGTAATACAGTTTAAAAGGATGTCTGCGTGCGTGTATATACGTTCTTAAGGCCTTACATATCACGAAAACAATTGATAATATCGATTCCAAACATTAGATTAGAATAGAATAGAATAGAATAGATTTTTATTACCGTGTACAAGTAGTTGTTACAATTTTAACACGCCTTTATTAGCTTGGTATGTATCTATATAACGGAGATTTTGAATGTGAGTTAAGCTGCTCTTTTACGCTGGTATTTTGTGAGAGCGTGGTCTTTCGCCGGTCAAGCTGACCCATTCGTGCTACAACTATACTACTGATATAGCTGCAGCATTACACTGCCACGTAAAATGTCTAGCATAAAAATGCCAGCATACATATAAAATCAAATATATAGCAAAAAAGCAACCTCTTACTTTTTAACATAATCTTGTTCAAGTCAGTTTTACTATTTTATTGTATTTAAGCTGCCATATTACCGATAGTAAAAATGGAATTTATAATTAGACCGTCTGTCATAAAGTTTCACTTCACTGTTAGCCGAAAGACAATTTTCATAAAATCCCTAAAATTATAAGTAAAACATCGTAAAAACGAAAATAATATACGACTGATTTGCATTTTATTACTTAACTCTTTGTAAGTGACAAACGCGGGAGAATTAGAAAAAAATAAGCCGTCTATGGTACGACGTTTACAGAATGCAAATCTACCGACCTAAATATGCAAATATATTGCTTTTGGAAAGACGACAAAGGAACGGCACCCGACGTCTTTGACTGTCGTAAAAAGCTTAGAAAACAGACAAAGGCAATGTTACAAATATAACCGAAGCAACGGTACATTCAATAAAAAAGGGTTGGTCAACGTCGACCGACAGTTTTTGCGAGAGCAATCCTTTTAACTTGATTAATGGACAATGGTATTAATTTTAGGTACTTTATATAGTTCAGCCGTTTGAGCGCGAATGAGTAACGGTACCTTTCTAACTAAACTTTTATGTTGCCGGTTAAAAATTATAAAGTCTGTTGTTACTTTTCCTAACTTTGAAACTAATAGTTTTTTGTTTGAAATGTTTAAAGGAGATTATAGAAATCGCTTTGAAAATTAAACAGTGTATCGTATCACGGTATTAACAAAACTTTTTCTTATTAGTATAGTCCATTATTTAAGTGAGTTGCGGTTCTGATTTTTTTTTATTACGTTGACCGAGATTTCTTATTTTCTTGGAAACTTCATTTTAATAAGAAAAATATTGGCGGAATAGAATACATTTTTAAAGTATTTTTATTTATTTATCAACCAACATTTATTAAACATTAATCACACATATCACGAAATCCTGAATTACACGTTTATGAAAGTGTACAGATTCAATACGAAAAGTTAAAAATTTATAGGATAAAAACTTCGCTATTTTTTTATTCTTGTAAGCAATTTGTCTATGCATGACGTTAGGTTGACTATATTTTGTTAATTTGGCTCATAATGTTTGCTTTACCGTAGATATTTCCCGAAGCCTTGGTATCCGTTTTAATATGATGGTACTTTCCCTATATTCATATGAATTTCATTCTTGTTGAAATCTTAAAGAGGGTAACGCACAATACCGGAAGCCCTTGACATTTGCCCGCCCTGCGGTAAAAACCAACACGCGAGCGCGAAAAAAACAAATTATTTAGTTACACGTTTTAATCTCTCCCCTCAGTAAGCATTAGGGCTTTCAATTTATGTTTTTTCCACTTTGTGGTTTTTTTTAACTACAAAAAGCAGGTTCATTTTCTAATAAATTTGTGGTCGTATGGCAAACTTCAGGTGGCATTTTAACATAGGGTCATTTGTGGTTTTGAATGTCAGCAATCAATGTAATTGTAACTGTTTCAAGCAAATTAGAAAAGCTTCGATATAGTTATTTTTTTTAATCAAATATGTGCACAAATACTTTAAAGTTAGTATTTTCATCGTCATCATTACAGTCCTTCACAAGTCCTCCGCTGAACATTGGCCTCCCCCAAGGAATGAGTCTAGTGCTAGCGACCCGCTTCCATAGACTTCCTGCATCTCTTAATCGTCGTCACTCCATCTAGTTCAGGTCGCCCTGCATTTCGTTTACTGATTAGTAAGTTAAAAAGGCAACTGGCCGACCATACAGCTTGAATGACCGACAACCTATAGGAAAGATAGTTTCTCGAGTGGCATGGCCTTCATCAGTAAAGTTTAAATATTTAAAGGAAATGTGATGCTTGCCAACACACAATAGAGCGAAGCGGCTACTATGGCGACAGCGTTAAATAATTTAAATTTTTTTTTTACAACCGACTTCAGTAAAAGTTATTAAGAATAACTCAAAAACTATTGGTCGGATCTTGATCAAATTTAAATTATATAGGATCACATGTGAAGCACCAGCTTTCATATAAAAAAAGAATCATCGAAAGCGGTTCACCCAATAAAAATTTATGACACACATAAAAAAACATACTCGTACAGTAGAATTGAGTAGGTACAGTCTCCTTTTTGAAGTCGGTAGAAAAAGAAGAGGCCCTTCCTAGCAATGATACGTATGGTTTTGCTAAACAAAGGTATTTACTAATGTAATATACATTTTCGCAAAATAATAAACAATAACGTATGAACCACATGTGTAATAAATGAAAAATATCAATTGTTGTCATTATACTAAACGTATACTGATGAAATACATCACTAAATGGTACTTGAGCATATCTTATACAGAAATACACTCTTATATGTTATAATTGTTCGGGCTTAAAAATGATAGAAAACGTACCGAAGTATGCTGCGGCTATATTATGGTTGCACCACGAATGGGTCGGCTCGACTGGGGAAGGACCACGCTCTTACAGAACATCGGCATAAAATAGCAGCTTAATGGAACTGTATTTCGTATGGTGAGTTTAGAGAACCGTATATCCTTTTTACTAGAAACGAGACATTACATCTTAGTGTTAAGGGATGATAATTCATATGCATTTTGATTCTAAATCTAGGATTAATAGATGTCTATGGGCCACAGTATCCACTTACCATCAGGTGGACTGTGTACAGTTTGTCACCCTTCTATTCTATAAATAAAAAAGCGCTCCCCCACGTCGACGTTTTTTACATCCCATCATATTATCGTAAAAAAAACTAACCTGTTTTAACACCTCGACATTTATACTTCCGTCAACAATAATCACCCACCATAAAAAGTCCCCTTGCGAAGAATACGAGTCAATTACCGCGGTGTACTTTAAAAAGTTGGGGGACTTTTTACAAAGGCTTTTTAAGGCGTGATTATTAGATACATTTGCCTTACAAAAAACTATCGTTCTACGCAGTGAAATAGTATTGGCGCCGGAAAGTATTTGTGGATTGAAGATAAACGAGTCTCGTATTATGTACATAATCCTTATCAAGAGCAAAATATAGGTACTGGTGGCAAAGAGATGTTTATTAACAAATTTCGTAGTAACAACCGTATCGCGTTATGTAATTATTGACAAGACCCAATTGTATGTGTCTAAAAACGATGTACAAATATGATACATTTTCATATAATTGTAATGGGTCTCATGTGAGTCAAATTAAAAAAATAAGCGGACAACCGTGTAAACCGACTTCATAAAGAACTTTACATTCCAAAATACAATTAACAACTACAAAAACTAAATTAGTAGACTTTAAAAGGCTCTTAATACGACTCTATATTTTTTCTTTTTTTTTAATCTTATGTTTTCCATATCTATTGTCAATTGTGAACCGATTTTGATGATTCTTTTTTTTTATTAAAAAAAGAATCATCAAAATCGGTTCACATTTCACAATCGGTTCACGATTTAAATTTGGAAAAAAAATCACCCCTAAGGATTTTAAAATACGTAATTACTATATACTTTAACTATAAACTTTAAACTTTAATGTAACTAGATTGTGAAACGTTTAATAAAAAGTAAAAGCCAACTTCAAAGAACTACAAGCAAAATAATTTCCACAAAACAGCATCTGAAGTCGAAACAATAATTTTTCTATACAATGTATCTTAGCGCCGTCTTCAGCACAAAATGAATAATAGTTTTCAAAGACTGTTTTGAGAAAATTATTTTATTGTTTTTGGTTCTTTGAAACCGCCTTTTATTTTTTATAAAATATTTTGTTTTTAATTGTAGATCCATAGAGTATACCTTTCATCCGGTATAGATGAAAGTGAGAAATGCTAAGAAAAGCCCACTCCTACAGGCCAGCAACATGAATTCCAAAATAATATGTGAGACCCTAAACTCAACCCATCAGGTGACAAAAGGTACCTCGGCCTGGCCAGACGATCTACTTTTGTAACATATAAATTTGTTAAAATTATCGGGATAACATTCAAGCACCTTGCAAAGGGCTACTTTGCAGTCCAACTCAACTAGACCAAGCAGTCTACGTACATACACATACATTTAGGACTTTCTATAACTCAGTAACAAAGATTGACGTCTAATTTGTTATAAGATGTAAGACCAATGACAAAGAAAGAAAGAATAAAAGAAGAGAGAGAGAAAGAGAGACAAAGAAAAATGTTGCGCGTTGCAAGTTATCAATTGGCTAAACTTCGGAAAACCCTATGTCAAGCAGTGGACTTAATAAGGCTAGTAACGATGGTGTTGACATAGATCGAGAATATTATATCGAGGGTTTACTAGTAAAATCAGTTACCTGTCAACTGTGCGAAATTGAAAAAACTGCCTCCAAAAGTTAGTTAATTTATTATTATTTCTATTTATTTTATAATGTTACGTATCAGTTAGTTATCAACAAACTTTAAGATGAAAGCTTAACGCTGCTGTGTTTCGTATAGTGAGGTATAAAACTGGAAACCCTTTTTACTGGAAACGAGGCATTCCATCTTAACCATCAGGGGTGACTACGCATCTGCATTTAGATTCTCAGGATCGAGGATAAATGTAGATGTCTATGGGTCGCAGCATCCACTTACCATCCATCAAGTGGACTGTGTCGTGTGCTCGTTTGTCGCTCTTATTCTATTTTAAAAAATGTATCATTAACTAAATTATGTATTCGAATATGCTACTATCGTAATTGGAACATGGAAGCCAAAGCAGGACCAAATATTAACAACTTGTGCACATAATATATACTTATTGAAGACTATGTTTTTTTTTTTTTATAAACAGCTAGTTTAAAATTTCAAAATATAATAGGTTTACAAAAAGTCACTGAGTAATAATCTGGAGACGGCCAACGATTTCTGATTCTGCGAGACGTATTGTAATATTGTATCAAAATAATATCTAGTCCCCGATTAATAAAAAAACGTAGAAACACTCGATTGTTACGTCTCCTCTATAACATCCTGCACATTCCATCTTCTCCCTCATACCTCAGACGCCGATTTTCCTTCACCCACTCTCCGGATAAACCATGCCGATCCTTTGTTAAAACTCTTCTTAACTTTCCCGTCCATAATTCCAGTTTTTACTCCTGCTCCTTTCTGTCCACGCGGTTAGGTTGTGGAACTCACTATCGCCTAATATAAGAAATTCTGAAACATTGTTGGTATTTAAAAAACGTATTAGAGATAATTCCTTTACATCTTGTTAATTAATATATATTATTTTATTACATTAGTATATTATATATATTATAATATGTAGCTATTGTATGTCTTATTTTTATTTATAGTATTATTTAATATAATTTACGTAACATTTTGTATATTATTTACAGCTCGTATTAGTATTGTACGCACTAAGTTTGCCTTTTTAATATATTTTCCTTAGTGGGTCTACTGGAAGATATTTCAGCAAATTATGGAATAAGTATAACCTTTGTACAAACTCACTATAAGACTGTTTCTGTATCTTGTTGTGTGTACATAAAAAATTAGAAAATATATTGTATGCAATGTTTCGTTTCTTTGATGTATTCCATATACTAATCGAAAAACCTATCATGTAAGTTTAATAGTAGGTTTTATTAAAATTTTAAGCTGTGAAAACTTTATGACGTTTTTAACAGTGGAGTAGCGTGCCTTAGAGGGGCGCTGTATCAAAATTTGTCGGGGGCCCAAATGAAGGGTAAAGATTTTTCACAAAAGGAACAAAAACTCTAGCATTGAATTAAAATAAACATATATTTATATTTATTATTATATTATAAGTTATTACTTACAATTAATACTCCTAGGAACTAGCCAAACAATTCAAACCAACACCCTGTCCCATAGAAGTCCGTAGAATTTTTGCTTACATAGGTTCGGGGCCTCTGTAGCCCGAGGGCCCCGTATCATTGATACGGCTGATACGACGGTAGCTACGCCCCTGGTTTTAAATTAATATCCAGTATTAACACAGAAAATGCTGCTCTATCTAGATTTGCATTCAAAAGCGTAGAGACAGTTGAGTAGTGATGTACGGCCTCGCGACACGAAGGTTCATACGGCTTTGATTCAAAAGAAATATTTACATAACTAGAACCTTTCAACTATTATTTATTCTGTGCTAGAACTATGAAAAGCCTAGATCGATAATACATTCGTATTTTTCGTTAACAATCAAGTCTAGATAATTGACTGCAATACGAGGTCTAGCGTAGAATTTTTTTTTATAGAATAAGGGTGACAAACGAGCACACCAGTCCACCTGATGGTAAGTGGTAGCTGTGGCCCATAGACATCTGCATCTACCTTCGTTTGCGAAATAAAATGCAGATGCGTTGTCAGCCGTCAGGACTAAAATAGAATGCCTCTTTTCCAGTAAAAAGGGTCTCCGGTTCTCTACACACACCATACGAAACACAGCAGCATTAAGCTGCTGTGTTACGCTGGTATTCTGTGAGAGCGTGGACCCACCCCGGTCGACCTCACCCATTCGCGCTACAACTATACTATTAATATAGCTGCAGGATGGATCTACCACGTAAAAAATTACAATCTGCTTCGGATTTTTAGGCTATAAGGCCGGTTGAATAAAAAATAGTCATAATTTAGTGCTAATTGAGCGCCAGAAAATTGACTGTACATATGATTAACAAAAATTGATATCTAACATTCTAGTTTTTCATTTAGCCAGCATAGTAACCTCAAACCATTAGAACTTCTGATGGGAAGTTTAAAAGTTTATACTCAAAATTTAGTGCACTTAGGCTGAGATCTATAGACCTTCAAATAAACTCGCGCCACCTATTCTAAGTTAATTGTACAATGCCTATAAACTTGTATACGTGGTAGAGCCATGCTGTTTTGATAGTTCAGTTGTAGCACGAATGGGTCGGCTTGGCCGGGGATCACGCTCTCGCAGAATACCAGCGTAAAATAGCAGCCTAACTCTGCTGTGTTTCGTATGGTGAGTGTAGAGAACCGGAGACCTTTTTTAATGTAAAAGATTAATGAAAATTTGATGAAGATTGATTGATGAGAAGCTCTATTATATAACAGGAAAACCAAATATCATATTATCATTCTAGCATTGTATTTATTACAACAGGAAATTTGTGATGTGAAATACAAATTTTTTAATAGAAATACAAAGCTAATTATGTGCTGCAAAAAAATTTTTGAGGCCTGTTAATGAGCCAAAAATCATCAGTTATCGCCTAGTATTTATGTAAAATGTTGTGCGCTAAGTCCGTCAAATACGCTTTGAACCGAAGTTTTGGCTGTAGGGACAAAAGACCAACATTTAAACAATCTCTATTCCCTCCTGCTCACAGTCTGATGGAACGGAAATCTGACACGACCGGAGAGATCTTTCTTTGGCTTTACGCGCTTTTAATAATAAATACTATTAAAAAACTATTGTCACAACAATATCAGAGTACCCACGCGCTACGCGGGCTAGTTGTTGACAGCAGTTGACAGATAATCAAAGACTATATAAAGGCAATACAGTCGCATTGGTAATGCAGAGACTGATGATGGAGAGCACTATCACCTCCCTTCCATGATATAAATAGATTTCAGACAGTTTATTACGAATTTTATCGTGTTTAATAAACTTAAGTTATATTCACGATGTTTCGATCACGGGACCCATTCCCCTTACTCATTCAATGTGCTATGTTATGTACGCTTAAATATAAGAAATCACTATTTTTAATGTATATATTAACTTTATATCATAAATACTTATGAGTATACTTTCACTAATTACATATTTTAAATGTAATTTACGTGAGGGAAATATAGATACTAGGAGGAGGAATGTGACAAAAACACAAAGCTGTATACTATAACTAATATATTTAAAAAAAATCAGCAAACAAGCTTTGACAAAAATTAGGAACACATCGAAAAATCAACTGAAAAAAGGACCATATTTACTGTATTGTCAACTGTCAAAATGGCGTCAATAAAGCAGCGCCCTTTTGACCTTATTTGTTTGACTGATGTAGAGCTATCGTATCACAGAGTCATCTATGCAAACAAGGCAGTGTAGATTTTGAGTTAAAAGAAAATGACCATATTAACCGGATGACCATATTACCCTCACGTAAGCTAATTGGTATTCCGTAAAGACTTCCATCTATACAAAATCCTTTGATATTTTGTAACAAATCCTAGTCGAAGAACATTTCTTCGTTTAATCATTTTAGACAAAATAATCTGAATTATTTGCGCGGGTGGTTTTTTCGTGAGCAGGTGTGACGCACGGTGGCTGGCGCATGTCCATCCTTTTGCGTTATTATGTTGGTAGGACAAGCTGCCGCGTGGAGTGGACCCCATCACCCATATTGTTCTGCGTACAGGATGTAACGCTGTAAATAAATAATATATTTTAAGTTAAACATATTAATTAATTTATTGAATGGTCCTTGAAATTAAATATTGTAATGTTTATTTTTAAACAAAATTAGCAACAGACAGAATTAGTGTTAACGTGTTAATTTACTTCCCTATAAGTTCCAAAGTTAGTTTATTTATCTCTCTTTCTCAAAAATCAGCATTTATAATGCGAAAAATAAAAACTTATTTAATTTAAACCTAGTATTTAAAATAACAGCATAATGCTCACGTGTCCCTAAATAATAAATAAAATACCTAATACCTAATAAACATAACTATGTAAATTTAATATTCCATGAATTTAGGTACTTTTTACCACATTACAGTAGTTAAACATCCGTTTATTATATTATTATTTAAGAGTTTGCATTTCACAAACATAACTTCTTAAAATTTATCTTTAAATACGAGTATTCCGGTACATAAGTGTTGTCCTCCTAAACGGCTTGACCGATTTTGTTGAAAATTTTTTGGGGTACTCATGGGGTCACCCAGATTATTCTTAGCTATAGCTGGACCCAGTAGTTAGTGTTGTTGTCGAGATCCAGAAATGACTCGTGCGAAGCCGGAACGGATCGCTAGGTGATACAATATATTAAACATAAAATTGGTGATGTAACTATCTCCTTAATATCATAAAATATCCAGACCGTTGACAGCGAACTGAGAGAAAATCGTCAATCCGCTAGTAAATGCAATGTAATATATTTTTTAAACGTTACATATATTATTGTTCTACTTTATACGTGGTAGAGCCACGCTGCAGCTATAATATGGTTGTAGCACGAATGGGTCGGCTCGACCGAACTAGAACCACGCTCTCCCAGAATACCAAAATAGCAGCTTAATACAACTTTTATCGTGATGTAGAAAACCGGACACACATTTTACTGGAAAAGAAGCATTCCATCTTAGTCCTCAGTGGTGACAACGTATCCGCATTTTGATTCTTAATCAAGGATAGATAAATGTAGATGTTTATGGACCACAGTATCCACATCATCAGGTGAACTGTGCTCGTTTGTTACCCATATTCTAAAAAAAAATATTCATAATAATATCATACTCTGATTCAACAAATCATCCTATATATAAGTAACTAAACACAGAAAATCCTCGGTAAATGCGCGATTAAATTTTTTCCAATCTCTACTATTGTCGACGGTCCGCATTCACGCACACAATTCCAAGTACTCTTTTGGGGTCACTTTTTGGAGATTATTTCGCATTGTGGGCCAGAGTCGAAAAAGTCCAACAAAGGGCTGAAGCCCTGTTGACTGACCGTAGGCTTTTTGTACAACGAAGTAACAGATTAATCCCCCTGCAGGATCGGTTTCACATCTTGATATTCGCTCGCGCCGAGTGTCCAGAAAATCGGCTAGACAGATACCGATCTCGAGAAATGAAGACGTCGTATTGATCGTACGTGAAATTCGTTTATATTTTAATCAGCCAATTGCATTTGAACGTTAGACGCGTGCAGCTGATACGAATTGGTGTTAGTCGCCTGACTTACCTATTCCAATTATTTTAAACTGATAAATAGTGAATGGTTTTTAAGATGGTTATCACTTTGTCTGTTGGCTACGAGATTTTTTCAGGCTTAATCGACTTTTAACGCTTCTATTGGATAGGTTTGTGTAACGGTCTATCGCCATCTCACGAAGGTATAACCGACTATATGTAGAGATTATGGTAAAAATTTTCAACTTGGTGACATAAGTCCAATATTATATTAATAAGGAATAAATAATAATGTTATTATAAAATAATAATATATACGTGGTAGAGCCATGCTGCAGCTATACGAGTATTAGTATTTGTAGCACGAATGGGTCCACTCGACCGGGGAAGGACCACGCTCTCACAGAACACCAGTGTCAAATAGAAGCTCAACACTGCTGTGTTTCGTGTGGTGAGTGTAGAGAACCGGAACCCTTTTTACTGGAAAGGAAGCATTCCATCTTAGTCCTCACGGGTGGCAACGCATCTGCATTTTGATTCGAAAACGAGGATAAATGTAGATGTCTATGGGCCACAGCAACCACTTACCATCAGATGGACTGTGTGCTCGTTTGTCACCCTATACTATATTAAAAAAATGGATTACCGTGTAGTGGCGGTGTAAGAGCCTCCACTACCCTATATCATCCCGTAGATGCCGTATGACGTGACAAAGGGAAACAAATCAGACCAACTAATAACGACTAAAAAAAACTACGCCTACCAATCAGCTTGCCAAGCATAGCAACTATGGCAAATATCCCCCCTATAAGGCAATCTATGGGGGTGGTCACTTTTATAGACTCTAGCGGTAACGGTATTAATGATACGATAGCAGAGGAACGAATCCCGTCCTCCACTACCGTCACTAGTACTAATAATGTCTTCCAGAACGAATTTCGGTCACGGCGGCCAATCTTATCAGATATTAGCCATCAGCACAGGTTAAGATTTGAGTGTTCGAGTGTATGCGTAAGTACAAGTGCTCTCTCTATTCCCTCAATCTTATAGTCTGATAGAACGGCAATCTGACATTACACTAGGCGCAGTACCAACAGCTTTACGAGCTTTCCGAGGCACGGGGATGAATTATCACCAATTCCCTGACTCCGGGTTGCTACTGAGAATTTAATGACAGAAAAACTCACTAAGAGATTAGCCGGAAAAAACAGACAGACAGACTGACAGACAGACAGAAAGACAAACAGACAAAAATTTTAAAAATCGTGTTCATGTTATAAGTACCGTATATACTTTCATATGCATATAGCAAAAAGCGGTTATTTCGACATTACAAACAGACACTTCAAGTTTATTTATTTGTATAGATTAAGAAGAAAACTTTAAAGAGGTAACTGCTTTGCAGCTTATTAAATAATAATATGTATTATTCTATTTATTACTATGATGGTGTCATATTATTTGTTTTAAGTCATATATAAGATAATTATTATAACAATTATTTTTTGATTTCAGACATAATACTCATTTATAAAGGAAAATATTTCTAAATTAAAAATTTTATAAATATTTTTTGATTTAAAAAAAGTAGTTGAGTCGAAAGTAACGGATGGCGACTTAAAAAATGCATCCCGAATTTTATTCTCAGACAACATCCTGACTCCTCGTAATGTTGAAACTCTTGAACGCCTTCGTCAGAAGCATCCTTCGGTCAATCCTTTGCAAAGCTTACCGCTGCTTCCCAAGACTTCTATGCAACCTTTACAAATTTCTGAAAAAGACACTTTACACTTTAGAAGCAATTATGTCATCTTCGAATGTTTCTGCTGGCGGCATTGACGGACTTACGCCTCAACCCTCAACATCTTAAAGATCTTGTAAGCGCTTCTGCCGGTGACGCCGGCGGAGTTCTTCTTAGTAACATTACAAAATTATGTAACTTTATGCTTTCTGGAAATGTTAATCCAAATTTCATTCCATTCTTATATGGGGCAAGATTATGTGCCTTTAAAAAAAGGATAACGGTATCCGTCCAATTGCTTTTGGTTCCACATTTCGACGCTTCACTTCAAAATTAGCTTACAGGCTCATAATCTCTAACCTTAAGACAAAATTTCAGCCTACTCAACCAGGCTTTGGCACTAAAGGCTGTGAGGCGGCGGTACATTCAGAGCGTACATTTTTAAGAAACTCTGATGCAGATGTTCTTGTGAAGATTGACCTAAGGAATGCTTTTAACTCTTACGATAGGGTAACCCTGCTAAAAGAAGTGGCTAACTCTCTCAAAATACTAACTTGTTTTACGAAAACCATATTATCAATTCTGCTGTCGGTGTTCAGCAGGGTGACCCACTAGGTGCAGCACTTTTCAGTTTGGGAATTCAACCCATTATTTCAAATTTGAAATCCAAGCTGTATGTCTGGTACCTGGACGACGGTACACTGATAGGTAGAGCAGATGACGTCCCCAGTGATCTCACTCATATTTTTCGAAATTTTAAAAATATTGGTCTTGAACCAAATAGCAATAAATATGAAATATTTTTTACAATAATTTATCTAGTTCTAACAGAGACACTTTAATTCAAAATTTCAATCATATTTCTCCAGGAATAAAAACTCGGAATCGCTAAACCTGCTCGGTGCCCCGTTGTTTTCCGATGGTATTAAACCTGTTTTAAAAACAAAGTTTGATCAGTTTTTAAACCACGTTGATAAATTGTATAAATTAAACCCCCACATTGCTCTTACTATCTTAAAATGTTGCCTCCTTGTACCTAGATTTACATACTCCGCCTGAGTCCAGCCTGAAAATGTTCGGATATTTTAAAAGATAATGATAAAAATCTTACAATAGCTATAGAAAAAATTCTAAATTTAACTTTACATATAAAATTTGGTGGTATTGGTGTGAGAAATCTTTCTAGGGTTGCATTACCTGCTCTCCTTGCTTCCATGGTCAGTGTCAGTGTCAATAAAGTAGACTTGTGCTTTGCTACGGAGGCAAGACAGACATTGCGAACGCTCTGTCCCGGTGAAAATTTTCCACTGGAAGTTAATCAACAAAAACAGTGGGATATTCCGTTAGGGCAGAGCGTGCAGGAAAAATTGTTTCATAATTTCCATAGTGACCAAGATCAGGCACGCTTTCTAGCTATTTCTACTAAGGGATTTAGTCACTGGTTATACGCTTTACCATCAAGTAATCTCGGTACATTACTTGAGGGGAAAGTTTGTTAGTACTAATGTTGTTTTTGTAGTACTAGTTTTAGTACTACTACTAGTATTATTATTATAGTTGTTAATATTGTATATATAATAAAAGATGGTATATTAGGTTATGTAAATAAATTTAATTAATTTACGCAAATTAATAAGTTATTTTCCAAAAAAAAATAATTTATATAATATTGTGTATATTTATTCATTATAAATATAGTATCTACGCACTAAGTTTGCCTTTTGTAATATATTTTCCTGCTACTGGAAGTAATATTTATATATTGTGATATACATAAGTAGTTGTGTGATGTGTGTACATAAATAATTTAAAAAAATCGTGTAAAGAATTTAAAAAACCGCGCCATTTAAAAAATCTAATACTGACAACACCGTCGTTTATATTTTTCAGTTTTTGTTTCTTTCTATAAGAAACTTACGAAATATTTTGAAGTAAAAATACCAAACGGAGCGTCTAACCAAAGCGAAGCATCGATATAATATAAGCGAACTGCCATCGCAAGTTGGATCAATATCGCCCGCCGTTTCATCAAGTCTATGGGAAAAAAGAGGAGAAAAAATACATAACTTTTTAGGGGCGGCCTCCCCTGCGGTCCCCTGCCACCGCCCCATCCCCGCCGACGAGGGAAACCCGCGCCGACATAAAAAAGATCACAAAAATCGGGACGCGAGGCGCTTCGGCGCGTGGATACAATACAATACTCCTCTATAAAATATCGCATCAAATTTATATAATGGGAAGTACCTTTGTGGCACGAGGAACACGAAAAAAACGGCTTTTGATTCGAAAGTTGAATGGACGCGGATATAAGGGTCACTACAAACATAAGAAACGTAATTTTATATGTTCGAAATATTTTTGATTCGGACTGGCTTAAATAGTATAAAACGAAAAGTCTACTGATTCTATTTAGATTACCAGTTAGATTTTTTGAATATTCACGATATCATCTAGAAGCTTGGCGGTCCACCAGTCCACCACTGAGCGATTTTACTACCTCCAGCGTTTTTCTGGCCTGATGCGACTTAAGAACATTTAAGAAAAGAGCCTACTTATTTTTAAAAGGTCGGCAACTTACATGCAATTCCCCTGGTGGTGTAGTACCTTTTCATCAGTTCATGGACGACGGTAATCACTTATGGTCAGACGATTCCGATGCTTGTTTGCCCCAATTCTATGAAATATACGTGGTAGAGCCATTCTGTAGCTATATTACTGGTATAGTTATAGCACGAATGGGTCGGCTCGACCAGGGAAGGACTACGCTCTCACAGAATGCCAGCGTAAAATAGCAGTTTAACGCTGCTGTGTTTCGTATGGTGAGTGTAGAGAACCGGAGACCCTTTTTACTGAAAACGAGGCATTCCATCTTAGTCCTCACGGGTGACAACGCTTCTGCATTTTGATTTTTAATAGAGGATAGATGTAGATGTCTATGGGCCACAGTAACCACTTACCATCAGGTGGACTGTGTGCTCGTTTGTCACCCTAATCCTACAAAAAAAAACATACGTTTAAAACCATCACCACCATCCCCTGCTTCATCGTTCGTAACACGTACAATACTAAACTGGAATAATATGCCTGCATTTGTCTTTCCCTCTAATTATGTGGACGTTTTCAAAGAAAGAGTAAATAGACTTTTGTTAAATTAGATCAGTGCGCTTTACTATCTTCAGCTACATCATAAATTACCATCAGGTGGGACAGTAGTCAGATTACTTATAAAACCTTCTTATATTTATTTAAGTTCATATAAACTTTAATATAATAGTGTAATAGTAGTGTAATAAGATGTATACTATTTACACACACACACACACACATTTTTTATTATTATAAGAAGAGTATTTTACTCTTCTTATAATTAAAAAAAAGAAAACGTGACTGTATCACATGATGCTGACTCTACGGTGCACAGCATCTCGTAGTGCACCATATCCACGTGATATCCACCACCTGTTAATTTGGAAGAGAAAGAAGCAATGGAAAGCTCAGATATTTTTCGTTAGTTACTGCTTTAATAGTATATAATAACATATAAACACACGCTGTAGTGGTCTGAGCTGATTACTTAATTATGGGTCGACGGTCCAGATCCATACCGAGGCCAATATTTGTACAAAAGCACGTTGTTAGTGATAGAGTCTGGTTATGTAATGATTGTCTTCGTTTTTTTAACATCTGTCAAAGCTAATTACCGATCTACCGAGGGCCTCTGTATTTGTGTAAACATTTGTAGCACTATAAACTATATTAAAGTTACTGGCTATATATAGGTTAAATTTTTTATCATGTGACGAACTTTCATCTCCTCGAAATATATTATCAGACGTCCAAGTTTCCTCACGACGTTTTCCCTAACTGCCGAGCGGTGGGGATCGAACCGTGGTTGCTCTCTCACTGTAATATTTATAGAGAGCATTTAGTCATCTTTCAACAGTAATAGCATACTTCAATTATTGTTTATGGGTACTAATTGTTTAGAAGCAAAAACGAGCACACAGTCCACCTGATGGTAAGTGGTTGCTGTGGCCCATAGACATCTACATTTATCCTCGTTTGCGAATCAAAATGCAGATGCGTTGTCACCCGTGAGGACTAAGATGGAATGCCTCTTTTCCAGTAAAATGGGTCTCCGGTTCTCTACACCCACCATACGAAACACAGCAACATTAAGCTGCTATTTTACGCTGGTATTCTGTGAGAGCGTGGTCCTTACCCGGTCGAGCCCACCCATTCGTGCTACAACTATACTACTAATATACGAGTAGCTGCAGCATGGCTCTACCACGTTAAAGAATTTATTATTATTTTCCGTTGGTATCCGGTTGATGTTACCCATCTCAAGTTACATCGATCAGTATATTAAAAAAAGTTATGATAGAAAGCAGAATCAATCCAGGTAGGTCATCAATAGCAACAGCATTTACCTTCAAATAATTCGCGTCGTTATAAATTACTAGTAGAGCCACGCTGCGGCTACATATAATATGGTTGTACGAAACACAGCAACATTAAGCTGCTGTTTTACGCTGGTATTCTGTGAGAGCGTGGTCCCACCCCGGTCGAGCCGATCCATTCTAAAAAAACTATTACTATTGCTGCGACATGGATCTACCACTTATATTACCTGTAAGTATTATATATAGAATTACATTTAGCAAGCGGTGAAAAGGTTTCATTTTAGTTAAGTACGTCTCATAACTGCAAACCTTGAAAGTTTATATTACTCTTAAAAGGTTGGATTCAAGCCAAGTTTCTTTTTTCTTTCAATTAGACGATTCCGTGTCATTTTATTTAAGCCTTATAGATAAAATAAATCTATGCCTCTTACATAAAATATTCTGTGTGATTGCGGCGTAAGAGAATTAATTACATTTCGTACTGTAGATGTTCTAAAAGCGACTGTATTATGTCAGCATTATCTCATAGCTCCCGATAGATGAGCGTAGGTATGACCATCACGTCTACGCCAAACGTAAAATACCCAGGCCGGAGATAACTAGGTGGTAAGTCTTCTTTTCTGTTTAGGAATCGGTCATGGTAGGTACCACCCTCTAACCTATTTTTACCATCAAATAACACTGTACTGCTGCGATCCAGTGTAGAGTTGTTATTTCGATCCAGTGTAAAAAGTTGTTATTTTGATCCAGTGTAAAGAGT
Organism: Parnassius mnemosyne; assembly: GCA_963668995.1. NCBI lineage: Eukaryota > Metazoa > Arthropoda > Insecta > Lepidoptera > Papilionidae > Parnassius > Parnassius mnemosyne. The sequence goes on along the minus strand of CAVLGL010000115.1, from coordinate 42,619,883 downwards.
TGTTATTTCGATCCAGTGTGAAAAGTTGGTATTTCGATCCAGTGTAAAAAGTTGGTATTTCGATCCAGTGTAAAGAGTTGTTATATCGATTCAGTGTAAAAAGTTGGTATTTCGATCCAGTGTAAAAAGTTGGTGTTTCGATCCAGTGTAAAAAGTTGGTATTTCGATCCAGTGTAAAGAGTTGTTATTTCGATCCAGTGTAAAAAGTGTTATTTCTTTATAACCGCCTCCGTAGTTCTGTCACTGCCCCAAGGTTGACTGGCGGAAAATGCTTTTAGCATTAAGTCCTCCTTTTGATTCTGTGCTACTGTGTAAGGTTCAATAAAACTTAAATAAATAAAGAGCCAGTATAATTACAGGCTGTGAAGGATACTATCTTAAAAAAAAATAACTTTTATTTCGTTTTAAAAAGTACATTTTTTTAAATCTTAGTCCTAATAGGTGGCAACGTATCGGTAGTCTTTTTTGCTTGAAGCTAGTTGCAGGTGTGCGTGGACTGCAGTAGCCACTTACCATCATTCAAATGGACTGTTAGTTCGTTTATTTCGTTTTAAAAGATGATGGAAAATAGTTAAGTGGGCGGGGCTTAACACGCCCTCATCCTGCAAATAGTCACGCGTTGTTACATAGTGAAATATAATTACAACACCTCCTCTTTGTATTTGCTCCGCGCTCTATACCCTTCAGACTGGATCAGAACAGTTTGGTAGCAAAAATAGCCATTACCTATGGAATATCACAGCTCCCCATCTTGATCTGGATAATGTAGGTCAGCGTGACATGCCATTTTCCTGATAATTTTTTTCTCATTTTTTACGACATATTTTTTATTGTTAAAAAATTCAACAGCAGTTTGTATTATGTAATAAATCTTACCAATTATTTCACATTTCTTACTGCTCATTACATATTCTTCTTCTGTATAACATGCTTTATATTAAACTTTGCTCAAATAATGCATAATATTTTATTTATAGGTACTTACGATGTTTCATAGCTGTCGTAGCTTTTAGCGAGCTAGCTTTTAGATTGTCGTAGAACAATTTTTAGGTGTTTTGCTGAATTCAAAAGGGGTAAAATTAATCTTAAAGTTGACCTAAGAACCGGGGCTATGGGATGATGGAAAACCAAGTCGAAATCTCGAAGAATTCGTGATTAATACTAAGTTTTTTTTTAATCAGTCTCTACTAATTAGATAAATTCTGTGATCCGCAATCCTTTAATTACTCTTAAATTTCTACGCCAAGGAATGTAAAAGTTGAGTAGCTACTATTTTTATTAAATTAATAAGTAAGGATCATAGACGAACAGTCAATTCATTCATTCTTTACAGGCTATTAAAAATTCACTGCTGCCAAAGTTACCAAGGATAGTAGAATATGTTATACCGCCACTACACGGTCTTGCCGGGCACTCGTGTTTTGTAAAATGTTATATGTATATAGGAAAGTTGTTATCAATAAGAGTTCTAAAAACAAATTATGTATTTTTTACACACAAATTAATTTCGATCATGCTCTTGGAAAGCCTACAGTCTCGTATACATTTTAAGAAATTGTGAACAGATGCCAACAAAATGTCGCGAGGTCACTTAGGGTAAACTGAATATCCAACGGAAACTCGCTATTATGACAAAGGCGATCGTCGGATGGTAACTTAAAATACTTTGTAATATAGAAAAAAATATCAACATCTGGCCATTGTCTACGTCCGCGGGGGAGTCGGCGCACAGAATAAAATAAATATATGACAAAGCGTCGCCACCGCACGCGTCATTATTCAAGTGCGATTGACAGCCACTTCCATAGGTCGGGGTTGCGCGCGAGCTCAATAATACGCCTACTTACTGCAGAGGTGCTACAGCCGCGACTAGGTCCTTCTTTTTGATACTTTCAAATTTAAATGATATTTTCCAATATTTCGTTTATTGATAAAGGGTTTCAAAATAGCACACAGTGCACTTGATGGTAAGCAGTTACTGTGGCCCATAGACATTTACATCTATCCTCGAATCAAATTGGAATGCCTCGTTTTCAGTAAAAAGGGTCTCCGGTTCTCTACACACACCATACGAAACAGCAGCATTAAGCTGGCATTTTACGTTGGTATTCTGTGTGTCCCCGTGTAGTGGCAGGTAAGAATACTCACTACCCCATATCTTCCCGTGTGTGCCATAAAAGGCGACAGAGGGAAACTGAGGCAGAAGATGGGCAGCAGCATCTTTCTGATAACACAAAAAGCAATAAAAAACTGCGGTGCCAACCCGCTCGCCAAGCGTGGCAACTATGACAATATACCCCCCATGAACAATGACATTAATAAACGGTCCCCAGTCCCCGGCGGCCCTACTATTCCTGGCTACGTTGGCGACCCTGGTAACGGCGGGGCAGGGGGTGCTAAGAATCTCCGGTGGAGGTTTGGTTGCCACCTACGACGACTCAACCTGGCAACTTATAATGCACGCACCCTGAGGACTAACGAGAAGATCCTGGAGCTGGAAGAAGAGATAGATAAGTTGCGCTGGAATATTATAGGATTATCCGAAGTGCGAAGAGAGGGGGAGGGCACGGTAATCCTCGAATCCGGCAACTTGTTCTATCACCGGGAGGACGATCATCTGTCCCAAGGATGTGTCGCATTTATTGACCACAAGTCTATCGTTAACAACGTTGTAAAGATTGGGAGTGTGTCGACGATGGTTGCGTACCTTAGGCACACTGAACCTAAACGTAAGTTGGAGAGGTTACGTCTAATGACGTCGGCGCTCCGTCCCCCTCATGCTCTAATCCAAAGTCCTGAAACCTTTCAGCTCGAGTAACAAAATCGTTCTCAGTGCCTAGAAGATTGCAATGCAGTAGACGATATAAATGACTAGCTAGTGGAAACTGTCCATGGAGCAAAGTTTTGCAAGACCCGCCGCAGAAGAACACAAAAACTCTCCGATCACACTCTTAATCTCATGGCTGTTAAACAAGAATTGAAGTTGCAGATTTCAGTAGATTTGATAGCTTACAGGCAACTGAACAAACAGATCTCCAAACGCATGCGGCGGTACTTACGCAACTTTAATATACTGCTCGTATTGAAGAAGCGATCGAGCGAAACCAGGGCTAGAATGTTTTTGCCAGAGATCTGTGTGCCAGTAAGAGCCAACTGTCAAAGCTGAAGACCGAATGTGGCAGCATCGTTTCCGAGACCTACCTGAGATTTTGAGTGAGATTGAGAGGTTCTATGGGCAGCTGTACACGTCATCGTTAGAGTCACACCCAAGTGTGAGTAACGATCCAAGAGCAAGTCTTATCTGACACTATTCCGATGATATCCCGGACGTCAGTCTGAGCGAGATTCGAATGGCTCTCCAGCACCTTAAAACACCAAGGCCCCTGGCGAGGATGGAATTACAGCGGAGCTTCTGAAAGTGGAAAACTGGTACTTAAAGTCCTTCAGAAGCTCTTTAATTCCGTCCTCCATGGTGGCACTACACCGGAGGCATGGAGAAGAAGTGCAGTGGTCTTGTTCTTCAAGAAAGGCGATAACGCTCTCTTGAAGAACTACAGACCGATTTCCCTTCTGAGCCGCGTCTACATGCTGTTTTCGAGAGTCATTACGAATCATCTCGTATGCAGACTCGACAACTTCCAGTCTCCCGAACAAGCCGGTTTCCGAAATGGCTTTAGCACCATAGATCACATACATACCCTTCGGCAAATTGTACAGAAGACCGAAGAGTACAATTTGCCACTTTGTCTTGCGTATGTGGACTATGAGAAAGCCTTTGATTCCGTCGAAATTCGGGCGATACTGCAGTCCCTCCAGCGGTGCCAAGTAGACTGTCGGTATATCGAAGTGTTGAAGTGTTTGTATAGTAAGACTACGATGGCTATCCGAGTACAGAACCAGAGTACAAAACCTATCCAACTACAGAGAGGTGTAAGCCAGGGTGACGTAATATCCACGAAGCTCATCACCGCAGCATTGGAAGACGTTTTCAAGCTACTGGACTGGAAAGGATTCGGTATCAACGTCAATGGCGAGTACATCACTCACCTTCGATTTGCCGACGATATAGTCCTTATGGCAGAATCGCTGGAGGAACTAAGCACTATGCTCAATGACCTCAATAGTGTCTCCCAACGGATAGGTCTTAAGATGAACATGGACAAAACAAAAAGCGTGTTAAACGTCCATGTCACACCTATGCCGGTAGTTGTTGGGAGCACTAAGCTTGAAGTTGTTGACGAATATGTTTACCTGGGACAAATAATCCGACTAGGTAAGTCCAACTTCGACCGAGAGGTCAATCGACGGATTCAACTCGGCTGGGCAGCGTTCGGGAGATTACGACATATCTTCTCATTAGACATACCTCAGACAAAACTAGATTGTTCAACCAATACGTGTTGCCAGTGATGACCTATGGATCTGAGACGTGGTCCTTCACTGCTAGCCGTATGAGGAAGCTCAAAGTCGCTCAGCGAGCTATGGAAAGGGCAATGCTCGGCGTTTCTCTGCGTCATAGACTTAAAAACGAGGATATCCGCAGTTGAACCAGAATAACCGACATAGCCCAAAGAATTAGTATGCTGAAGTGGCAATGGACCGGCCATATAGCTCGAAGGACCGACAACCGATGAGGAAGAAAGGTTCTCGAGCGGCAGCCTCGTACTGGCAGGCGAAGTGTAGGGCGTCCTCCCACTAGATGGAGCGATGATGTGCCTGGTGAGACATCCAGGAAGTCAATGGATGCAGGTGGCTCGGGACCGTGCTTTGTGGTATTCCTTGGGGTAGGCCTATGTTTAGCAGTGTACTTGTGAAGGGCTGTAATGATGATGATGATGATGATGATAATGTTGATGATGATTCTGTGAGAGCGTGGTACTACCTCGGTCGAGCCGATCCATTCGTACTACAATTATAATATAGCTGCAGCATGGCTCTACCACGTAAAACTACTTATCCTATTTATTACGAAAATGTTAATATAATATTAACAAAGTAATAAAACACCATACAATTTTAATCACAATTCACTAAAAAATGTCGGGCAAATGCATCCGATGCACAATTCGTTTGCGTACTCCCACATTTGCGTACCATACATCGAGATGATTCCATAAGTATTGCTTAATTTTGAACTCAAGTGTTGCGTTTCATATTAAAAAAAAAATATCCTCTAGGAAACATGAAAATTCACAAAATAAATACTTATATATGCATTAATTTTTAACATATAATATAAAATATACATATAAAGGCAACCATATTTTATTAATCATTCTTTAAGCAGTATTATTTGATAAAAAATCATTGAAAACCTAATGATCAGACAGTGCCACGATAAATTATATTTTTCTTTCATATTACTTATCTGCTTTTTTATTCCACTGCTTTTGATACATGCCTTTTCAAGAATGCGAACAAACATTGAAATAATTTTACCTATACTTCGCACGCCAAATAGGGTTGGGTTATTGAGCGTAGAGCCACTACCTTACTGCTCCACGTTGCCAGTCTGTGGAATTTGGGCTGGACATTTCCAAAATGCCATTAGTCGTTGGCGGTAACCTCGTTTGATAGTTAGCAGGATGAAACCGTGTGCAGGTGAGGTTGGCGCAATTTAGATTAAAAGGCCTCAGCCACATACCTACTGTCATTGCATACAACAATTTGATGTAACTATGTAAAAAGTATCTAATTCATGCTTAGATCAAAATATGATTTATTATGGCAAAATATCCCTATTGCCGATACATTCATACAGTAAAAACGGTCCCAGCAAAAGTCTCGGTCGTTAAAAAGCAAAACTATAAATTAATTAAAGCAAATCATGAACACTGAACATGCATAACAACTCACAAATTTTTTGTGAGTTGTTATGCTTTTGGAATATCTAAGTTCAACTATTGTTTTAATTTTACTTTTATTTCTTTATAAAATATTTATTACTCAATCGCTTGACATATATATATATGTGTTAAATTTGTTAGAAACTACTTCAAGTATCAAAATATTGAAACCGCTACAAAGTAAAGATTTTTTAAGAAGCGTATGCGTGTGTCCTGTCGTCCCGTCATTTTGAAAAGCGGTGGCGAATCGCAAAGTTCATGAATAAATATAAATTCGATATTCCTTTTGAATAAAAATGTCGAATAAAAAGGTGATTTATCAAAAACTGCAGCCCATTCATACGGGAATGTTCTTTTATATCGTTTAAATAAACATCGTTTTCGGAATCACATACAAAATGGTGCGTAACAAATTTAAACATTTTTTTCAACATACTTATTTTGTGGGACAAGACGTTCTAATGAGTGGCGAACACCCACGCTATAATGATGCAGCATTTTCTTTCATAATTCAACAATGTTTGCAAAATCTATTCACAAACGCGCGAATTATAGTTAGATTTAAAGGTCTGTCGATCAATATATTAATCCTTGGTAGGTACTAAGCTAAAAATATCAAAATATTTTTTTTAATAAAATATGTGAAAACCATATAGGGTGTGGCAGAAGCGTCACTCTGAATTACACAGTGAAAAATGGAGTGATAAAAGAAAAGGTTTTAAGATGTTGTGACTAAGATTAAGAAAGGAATAACGATGAAGAAGGAGGTGTGTGAGTATCGTGCCAAATGGAAGTCCATAGTCTCTGCCTACCTCTCTGAGTGATAAGCATGAGAGTTTATGTTTATGTAAAAATATCTGTACATCCCATTTGCCATAACTTTTTCTCTGCGTATTGGGAGAAAAATCTTGAATAATGACAATAGTATTAGCGGTCTTAATATTGTCGATCAAACGGTTCTTTTATCTACGCTAATTCGTAAGCTTCTTAGTTCTTCGCTGCGTAGTCAATTATTAAAAAACATGAAAACACTTCCTAACTGTCTGAAATCTTTAGGTGAATCTCTTTACTCTATTAGTGTAGGTACTTGAATGAAGTACTTATAGCGTCTGATATATATAAAATCAAAAACGGATAGTTTTACAAAATAATGAACACAATTAACTTAATAAATATAACAATTTCTCTTTCAGCGAAATAGACACAATAGAAATGTTTATAAATGATTCACGGGACAGGGAAAGGGTACAACTACAACACGCTAGCTAGCACAATACTGGGTTTTGTTTGTCAAATACAACGATCTCACTCAAACGTAAATAAGAGTATAAGAGTATACAAAAGGTTTTATAAATTAGTCATCATCCAAGAGCATTTTGTTAGCTGTCTTTAAAAACCCATATGAGCCTAAACAATTACACAAGTATCGTAAATTTGAAGTTTATAACAGATGTCGCTACTTGTGACTGTGGTAATGTTTTTTGTTACGCATTGAGAAATTAGGGTTAAATAATAGTTTATCAGTTTCTAGAGTATTATATTAATACACAAAACAATGCCTCAGTAGTTTGATAATTAATATAAAATATAACTAATAATACAGAAAGCAAGCTTAACCGTTACATTTTCCTGAGAAATTATCTTCACTGCTATGAAATCTGTCAATATTTCACCTCTTCGCAAAGTGGCGCCGCCCCAGTGAATGCCCTGGGATACGTAACACATAGAAACGGTTATAAAAATTAAAAATGAATCCTACAACTATACGCAAATTAAAATGCATTCCCTAATTCACCTGCCAATTGTAGGTAATCCTTTATCCTCGCAGTTCGATAAAGATAAAATTAAGAGTGATGTTCAGTTCGACGGTAAAATTTAACTCTAAAAAGCTTAATAAAAAGAAATGTTTTAAAGCCTTTGATTTTTTTGGCTGCAGGCCTTATGGCCAATTTTACAATAAATTCAAAAAAATTACGGCCACACTGTGCGGGTAGGAATTTTGGTGGTAACTTGACATCCGGCAACTTAAAAGTTACAATTATAACAGTCGTCTTGTTTCGGTTTTTTTTTACAAAACAGGCCGTTTGTCCTCATATAATAATATGCAGATCAGTCCAGTGATTAATCCAAGTCTATATCCGAATTGTCGCTGTCACCAAGCGATACTGTTATAATGTATCTATCTATACGTGAAATTGTTAGTTTATTTTTGAATGGTTATGTATGAGTTTCGTAGGGACAAACCATTGTTTTTGTGTACACAGATTTCCCCCCGTAACAAATGGCAGACAGCTCTGTATCAGGAAAAAACGCTATGGCTACTCCCCACCGGTGACCCGTCTACGGTGACGTATCAGCATACTGTGATCAGTTTCGGAACTAAATACAAATCAGACTAGGCTGTATGGGATAAGACCTTCGCCTATCTTAATTGGTAAATAGTAACAACAATAAAATCCTGTGAAGAGATGCTGATTTTTCTTAAGAAAAAAGATCGATTTTCAATAATTTCAATCGAAGTCTAAAGAATAGATCCAGAAAAATTCGGATTCTAGAATATCTATTTTACAAAAACCGTAAAAACATACATCACCAGGCACTCCTTCAGACCCGGAATAATTGTTTGTAAGCCAAACATTTATTTCGTGTGAAATTTGAGCTCACGACTCTGAAGCGCCACAACCGAACGCATAGCTACTTTGATACGAAGCCGTCAAGCTAATTGTAAATATTTTTAAAGATGCATTGCATTGTCGTCACAGAAATAAGAAAGTACACTATCCCTTATCATTCCGTGTGTGTCATTAGAGGGGACAGAGGGAAACTGAAACAAGAGATGGACAGCTGCATCTTCTTGAAAATAGCTCAAAATAATAAAAAACTACGGTTGCCAACAAATAATGGAAGAGGCCCATATTCAGCAGTGGACTTCTGAAAGCCTATGAATGAAAATATTGTTACCAAAACAGAATAAACCGAATTTTCATTTTTTAAGTGTATAAGTGATTTACCAGATCGATCCATTGTTAAAGATAGATTAAAATCGATTTATGTAACCCAAAAAACGATTATTTGATTAATCATTTTGAGATCGCATCCCTAACGTTGTATCAAGTGTTTGACAGTTGACGGTGACGGCAGTTTGACAACATCATTTTACCGAAACCGAATCGTGACTTTCAAATTTATTATTTTATAACATTTGAACAACATCCTCAAAATTATTGTAAGTACTACTAACTTTTCGGATACTTTTTTCATGCTTACCTATCTAAATCAAAATTTACTTTGGTTTCCCTTGTAAAAATGAACAAAAATTTAATTTCAGTGAAATGGCGGCTTCCGTGATCAACACTTATGCTGACCCTTGTTTGCCTGAATGGATGAACGCACCGCATAGTACAGGCACCTCAATTATGGCATGCGAATTCGATGGAGGTGTTGTTATCGGAGCGGATTCTCGCACGACTACGGGCGCTTACATTGCGAATAGAGTAACAGACAAACTGACAAAGATCACTGACCATATATATTGCTGCCGTTCAGGCTCGGCTGCTGATACACAAGCCATTGCCGACATCGTAACATACCACCTGAGTAAGTTGCATAGAGTATGGTTAGACATATACACATCTTTGAATACAATAACGGTTACTTTACTTCGTTTCTTAATTCCGGTGACTAAATTAACAATTACAGATGTCAAACTTTTTTGAATAATACCTAATATAGATTTACAATTAATTCTGATTACTAAATATTACTATTTAAATTACACTAAAATAACAGCACTTGAAATTTCATTTAGTCACTGGAATTAAAAAATATACTAGATAGAGTAAAATTTAAAATATAATAGATGCAAGTGAATGACAAAACTTTACCCCACTCCCTGCATGTATTGCCTGCCACTGTCAGCAATGCAGCCTTGCCACCTTATTAACACCCTCTATCGAACGTCGTCAATAATGAGTTAGTAATGAGTTGGTGCCAGGTTGTAGGAGACATGTTTCGCTGATTTCGGTGCCCCCTGATGACGGTGACCATTGCAGTCACACTGCGCTAGGGCCACCACTGTGCAGATATGATCCAAACTAACCAAAATAATAGATCCAGAGGCTCTTTTTAGTTTATTATAAGTCTTATGAACAAGTGATCTCAGAATCTACATTCCATTTTCTGTAAAATAATATAAGATACCGTTGCCATTACAGTCTATTAGTCCACTGCTGTACATAGGCCTCCCCCTTATATTACCTCATAGGAGGGATATATGAAATAGTAAATAATAGAATAGAAATAGTGGCTATGCTTGGCAAGCGGGTTGGCAACCGCAGTTTTTTTATTTTTGGTCGTAATTAAGAAAATACGCCACCTGCAGGATGATATGGGGTAGTAGATATTCTTACACAGTCACTACACCGTAATAACATAATATAATAGGGTTTCGGCCACAAAAAAAAACATTTATCTTTAAAATCTGAATAAGTTTGTTTCCATGGGTTTCATCATTTCTGCACAACAAGTTCCAATTAGCAGTTGCAATAAATTGACACCTTTGTCTTATTTCTGCTTCTTACAATTAGCCTGTATATTTTTGTATAGAAATTGAGGTTACATCATAATATACCAAGCTTAAATTTGATATTTAGAGTTTCAAAACTTCATTGATTTTTGAAAAATAAACTAGTCTGTTACAACTAAAGAATATATAAATATGATGATTTAATTGATCACTATATTCTCCATTTTTTTATGGAAATTTTGTATTGACAACTTTAAAAAAGTATTTCAGTTGACTAGTGTCAAATACTCAAATTAGGTATCTGAATATTGCATGCATTAAGCAATATATTTGAGTCAAAAATAATTTTATTCTTTTGTCGTCATCACACTGCATATTATGCAGCTGTAATAAAAAAGATTAACATGTTTTATATGCTAGATAATTTTACATATTTTATATTACATTTACAAGTGGTAGAACCATGCTGCAGCTACACTATGGTTGTAGCACGACTTTCACAGAACACTTGCGTAAAATACAGATTAATGCTGGTGTGTTTTGTATGGTGAGTGTAGAAAACTGAAGACCCTTTTTACTGGGAATGAGGCATTCCATCTTAGTCCTCAGATGTGACAACACATCTGCGTTTTGATTCTTAATTGAGGATAAATGTAGATGTTTATGGGCTACAGCATCCACTTAGCATCAGCTGGACTGTGTGCCCGTTGGTTACGCTTATACTACAAAATATATATACCATAAATAACATATATATATATATATATACTGGCTGTGTGTATGTGACTGAACTCCTTCTAAATGGTTGGACCAATCATGATGAAATTTTTTGTGTGGACCAACTTATGGTTCGAGAATGGTTTAGATTCACAATTGAACCCAGTAAGTGGCGCTGTTGTTGAGATCTAGAAATCACCCATGCAAAGCCTAAGCGGATATCTAGTCTATACTATAATACAAAATTTTTATAAATTTTACTTTAATACTATAATCTTTACAGATTTCCATAGAATGGAGCTTGGTGAACCTCCTCTTGTGCAAACAGCAGCTGCAATCTTTCGTGAACTCTGTTACAATTACCGTGACTCATTAGTTGCTGGTATTTTAGTTGCTGGCTGGGATAAGAAGAAAGGAGGTAACTTTTACTTTAACTTATTAAACTCAAGTAGAAGAAGTGACAACCTGGTAATACATGCAGGAAGTCGATGGATGCAGGTGGCTCAGGACCATGCTTTGTGGCATTCCTTGCGAGAGGCCTCTGTTCAGCAGTGGACTTGTGAAGGGCTGTAATGATGATGGTGATGATGATGATGCTGAAGCTCAAGTGACAAACATACTGCCTGTCCTCCTGATGGCAAGTTGCTACTGCATGCATCCCATGAACATGTTCAATCAACTTACAACAAATAAGGAGGCTACAGATATATTGTCATCTCCGACAACACATCATATGGATTACCTTACAGCCTGTAGTTATACTGGCTCTCTATACCCTTCGGACTGGCACATAACACTGCACACACTGCTGTTTGACTGCAGAAACATACAGAGATAGATTGCTCAACAGAAAAAGAGTCCTATGTCCTAGCAAAAATCTCGAGGATTAATCGATTTTATCTTTTTTTCTATAAAATAAAGGTGACAAGCGAGCACACAGTCCACCTGATGATAAGGGGTTTGTGTGGCCCGTAGACATCTACATCTATCTTCGATTACGAATCAAAATGCAGATGTGTTGTCACCCGTGAGGACTAAGATGGATTGCCTCATTTCCAGTAAAAAGGGTCTCCAGTTCTCTACACTCACCATACGAAACACAGCAGCATTAAGCTGCTATTTTACGCTGGTATTCTGTGAGTGTGGTCCTTCCCCGGTTGAGCCGACCCATTCATGCTACAACTATACAACTAAAATAGCTGCAGCATGACTCTACCACATACAAAAATGTCTTAACAATAATCACTAGTTTACCAAAAATTATTAGTAACCTGATGAATTAAATATCTTGTGAACTGCTCAAGAGGTTTTCAGGTCTGGATATTAAGTTATTGTTTGAATGAGTCTGTCTATGATATTTGGAACTGCTTAGATAAGGGTGATTGATTGCCAATTTTAGCTCATACACTGCTATTATGTGCTGCACAGTTAATAGCTTCCAAAAATACTTTAAAGTTATGCAGTTGTCACCATTTTGGAAACGAGCAAGAAAAGCTTAATCTTCTAATATAAAGTATTTATTTAAAAACAGGACAAATCTACTGCGTACCAATTGGTGGGATGGTTCAACGCCAAGCAGTTTCCATTGGTGGATCGGGGTCATCATATGTCTATGGATATGTTGATGCCAACTTCAAGCCCAATATGACAAAAGAAGAAGCTGTGAAATTTGTTACAAACACACTCACACTGGCTATGTTACGTGATGGCTCATCTGGTGGTGTGGTTCGCTTGGGGGTGATCACTGAAGCAGGTGTTGAGCGCACTGTGATCCTTGGTGATCAACTGCCCAAGTTTTATGAAGGTTAAATAAAACTTTGGTTTATATAAATAATATTAGTTAATAAAATTTTTGTAAAAAGAAAAGTTGTACTTGTTACTGCACCTTAAATTAATTTATTAATTAGAGGACTTTCTTGCGGACTGACCATATGCATAAAACTCTAATACAAAATCACCACAAACAGAACATTCTTATTCCTAAATAGAGAAAACTCCCAAGTTGTTAGTAATGTAATGTAAATATGTATACTATAGTGTTACTGTTCTGGATTCCTCCGACCATTGCACAAAATGGTTAAGTTGATCATACAAATACTTATCCCACTACTTTTTTGATGCATTCCTTTAATGTTGACTGATTGCCGACGATTTTAATAGCCTACATAATTATTATTAATTAGACAAATCGCACACGCAAGCTAAAACTTTATTGCTGCGTGTGTGTCCGTATTACTTTGCATCTTTCTTCTTTCCCCTTAGGCCAGGAACTTACGACGGACTTTCCGTGGTTACTAAAGGCTGTCAATAATGAGTAAAAAAATACTTTGCGAAATGGTAAGTAAGTTACTTAGGTAAAGTTACTTATTCTGACTATGATCTGACTGACCATATTTTCGAAACTATGTGAGTTCTGTAATCCGCAACACACGCAACTTGCAAGGCGATGCATGGCTCGGAAGAAATAGATAGTATAGACAATTTGATCATATTCTCCTTGTTAAAAACTACTTGTAAACAGTTTTAATTTCATTTCATTATTCTGTGTTATCATAACTTTTAATTACAAAAGACAAAACAAAGTATAGGTATGTAAGTAGGTACTTGGGTAGTAAAGTAAATTTCAACTAAGTTTTGTAATAAAGTACTTAGGTATTACTTTTGTAGTTAAATCATTACTTAATTCTTTTTTCAATATAAGTACCTATCTAACAAAAAAAAATTAAATAAATTCACCTTTCATTATCCTACAGTAACTTAAAAAATGATACATCTGAATCCTTTTGTTTGCTCATTAAGCATCCATCCACGCTACATTTATATTAGGAACGACATTTTGTCATTATAATTGGGTGACTCGAACTTTAGGCCTAGTGAGTTTGAATAGCCTATCATGTAGAGGATGTCATGGGGGTCATGGTTGAATAGGGGCAAAAAGTTCTCATTACACTCTTAGGGGGTCTAAATGGCCAAAAACCAAAAAATTAAAAATTATTATTTCGGCTATAACTCCGCCTCCTTCGGAGGTTCTTACACAGTGTTTACTTCCCGCGTCCTACTTGTTTATCAAATACACAGGTAATATACATACAAATTATTTTTAAATTACATTAAAACTTTTTAACTCTTTATCTTACAATTAAATATAATATACAAAAACTATTTCCACAATTATTTACGGAAACAGCGTTAAAAAACTTAAACATTAAATCGCCTAGAATGCGCTAGCCCCGACTGCATATGTAGCCCGGGGCGCCTCGCGATTGTAGGTAATTATTTCACGCAGGTAGCAAGAGTGACAGAGGCCTGCTTTTATACATACATACAATCACGCCTCTTTCCCGTAGGCGTAGGCAGAGACCACTTCTTTCCACTTACTACGATCCTTACATACTTGTTTCGCTTCATCCACTTTCATTTGACTTATTAAATATTAATATCACAATAAATTAGGGCAAAGTCAAACTAGTTTATGGAATTTTTTGATTAAGCATTTATTAGATATTGGTATACCTATTTACAATCTTAATTGAAAAAGTATTTTACACCCAGAATACTTACAACTTTCAGCAAAAAATTATAATTATATTTCATGCCTAACAGAAATCAACAAAAAATACTCCGCAAACAGTTTCAAAAAACTTATTCTATAATAGGTATGCTTACATATTATTTAACTTCATGCTTTTCCCCCACATGGGTTAAATTTCAATAGGTATAATACAAAAAAATTATTTGGAAAATATATGAATCCATATAGGTATCTTACGGCCTTATTCTATATAAAAAAAATATTCTCCTCTTAGAATAAACTGCATTACAGAAGTGATTGTTGACAGGAACCTTTACATAATTCTGAAGATAGTGAAAAAAAAATCAGGTTGTAGTGAAACTAGTGATTTAAATAGATAAGTTAATGAGGTGTGCAAAAAGAAAGTTCCGGATTTTATCAAATCAGTAAATAAAAATAGGAATTCTTCTGTACGCTTATAGACATAGGTCCCTTGTATAGGAAAATCTTTTTTTATATATTTTTAAATAGAATAAAGGTGACAAACGAGCACACAGTCCACCTGATGTTAAGTGGATGCTGTGGCCCATAGACATCTACATTTATCCTCGATTAAGAATCAAAATGCAGATGCGTTGTCACCCCTGAGGACTAAGATGAAATGCCTTGTTTCTAATAAAAAAGGATCTCCGGTTTCTACACTCACCATACGGAACACAGCAGTGTCAAGCTGCTATTTTACGCTGGTATTCTGTGAGAGCGTGGGCCTAACCCGTTGGAGCCGACCCATTGGTTCTACAACCATAATATAACTGCAGCATGGCTCTACCACGTTATAAACCACTTCTTCGGCAAACAAATTTAAAACTCAGTATTTTTAATTATTATTTTACTGGTAGGTAAAATAACATCACTTTTTCACCTTTGAGTATTTTCCTTTATATAAAAGTAGTAACTTGTAAATATACATGAAAATTTCTCTTAAAGAATAATTATTAACTCTTAAAGGTTAATTATTCAAGTAATGACTCCAAGCTCCTCCATAGTATCCAGATCGCGAATCAGCATTTGAATAGTCTGCTTGGTGCGAGGAAAATAGTCCGCAGTTTCATCATCTTCGAATGAGGGGTCCTGGGATTCAAGCTCTGAAAAAAAAACACTTAAAAATTAAAGGCCAGTCATGGGTACGAAAGTGCCCTATAAAAAATAAGAAGCGAAAGATTTCTTTAACACTAATGTCATATAGACATCAGATTGTATAAAAACACTTCATTACATTGTATAAAAAAATTATCTCATTATGGTAGCATCATGATGCCATTTTACGCTAGTATTGTGTGAGTGTGGGGTCCTACCCCGGTTGCACCGACCCAATCATAAAAGTAAAGTAACGGCCTATATATGTCCAACAGCTGGGCACAGGCCTCTTACTCTTGACAGGTTTAGGAGCAATGAGGGCATCCACGGCTTTCTGTCACCAGGGCGGCGCCGCTTAGGAATAAATAATTTTATATTTATCATTAATTATTATTGTGGTAGAGCTAGAGCCCCGCCGTAGCTGCAGCAATAACCAGTGCCATAGTAGCTCAGGTAAATGCTCGCGGTAAAAATCACAGTACGCGAGCAACACGGATTCGATCCCGGCACCAATGAATTGTTAATTGAAATTGCATGTGAAGTCTAAAAAATAAAGTATTTCGAAGGGTATTAGAAGTCTGTCAACACGCTCTGCAGCAGCTCATTGGACTAATGAGGACTTAATCATACGCTCACCAGATGTCGCTGGTTGGGACTAAGATAAAATTATTTGTTATGCAGATGTGCAGTGTCATCATCATTGAAATGTTGCGATATAACCAAAAGGTATTTGATTTGATTTCTATTATATTATGTGCAGTGCTGTATTCTTTAACCGATTCGTCGCGGCACCAATTTTCGACAACTTTTAGCTGTGGCGGCGAACAAATATTTCATGACACGCCTATTGTGCCATCCGCCATGTGTAAAAGTAATGTTTTTTTTATGCTTTTTTTACTTGATTAGACCTAATTAAGTTTATTTGACATCAAACATAAGTTACAAATGGAAGGATACTTGTTTTTAGTGGGTAACTACGTGTTTTTTACGTGTTTTCTTTGAAATTGAGAGTAAGTAACTTTTTTTATGAAGAGATTACAAACCTTTTGTACTATCTTTTGTTGTTATAAAAAAATCATTTATATAAGTAGGTACAGCTAAATCACCCTGGAAACCTTGGTTTTTATTAAATTAAATTTTCACCTAATAATAACATTTGTAAATATCAAACAATGAAGAACCTTAATTTGAAAAAAAAAGGTATATCATTAATTGATAATTACAAATGTTAAATATTATTTAATGTTATACAAATGTAAAAGTAAAGTCGATCTGAAAACGTCTAATTAGTAAGAATAGCAAAACAAGTGTTTTCAAAAGGAAAAAAACGCCGGCGCTATACGGCGGCGGATTGACAAAAGACTATTTATTAGCGAACTTTTTTTATGCATTAACGGTTTCGAACTGTTTCAAGCAAAAATAAACCTTATACCATATCACAAGAGCACATGGTACTTAGCATTGTGTTTTTTAACAGGAGACTTGTTTTCCAGAAATTTATTTACAACTTGAGTTTGTGAGCGATCGCTATGAGTGCTATTATTTGTTACTTATTAGACAATTTTTCCATAACATGATTTAAAACCCACAAAGTAAAAATAGTACCATGTACACGTTAAAAAAAGGTTGTCAACCCCTAAAAATTTCAAATTTTCGAAATATCCAGAAACGAGGCTGCATGCATGAACTACTCGAAAAATAATGAATATTTTGTTCTGGATAAATTTTCCAAAAAAGCAATTTGAGCGAGTTATAACGATTTTTAAAAAGACACGACTCGCGTGTCGTACGCCACATACAAAAGTAATCGATGGCACGCCTGGCGTGTCACCCACACTGAACCGCTTACTTTATCCATGATTAATATAAAATATAACTAATATTTCAGAAAGAAACATTAATCTCTACATACACTTTCCTCGCAAATTAATTTCCTGAAATAAGTGGCGCCGCCCTAGTGACAGAAAAAGTGGATATTCTTGGATGCCTTTTTTGGATGTTCATTGACGTAGATATCGTGTGACATACATACAAAAAAAACTTTTCTGAAGGATTTTTTTTCATATTTTTTTATAGAAGACGGGGCAAACGAGCATGCGGCTCACCACACTACACTGATCGTAAGTGGCTACCGCCGCTCATGAACAAAAACAAAAAAAAATCGGCTAAAAACGATATAAAAGGTTCGTACTGACCAGCGACCTGCGCCTCTATGGAGTCGAGGCGCGCGTCGATGAGCGCCTGGCAGCGCTGGATGTGGCGCAGCAGGCGCTCGCGGCACGCGCCGTTCTCGATCGCCGCCTCGGGCTGCGGAGCCGCCACCGCGCCCTCCGCCGCTGACGGACGCAACCAGTGCAACATCACTATACTGCCGTGCTTAGCAACACTTCAGTACACACGCACACGTACGTACGCACACATACATACACGCACGCACGCACGCACACATACATACACACACGAACGCACACATACATACACGTACGCACGCACACATGCATACACGCACGCACGCACATATACACACACGTACGCACACATGCATACACACACGCATACATACACACACGCACGCACGTAAACGCAACCGTTTGGATGGGCGTAGATTTTTTATAACGTACACTGACCCTTCCGCCAAGAGTGGCAACTATGGTAAATCATCTTATGAGGCGATCTGTGAAGAAGTGCTTATGTTCAACAGTGGATTTTTTTTAAAACTTTTAAAGAAATATTGCATATGGCTTAGCCACTGTGGGTCAAAACACTAAACAATGTTATGTTATGTGTATATATGGCCTACAAATTTATTATTCCGGGTCTGGATGTTTGTTCATATGCAATTTATGTATACAAACCGCCTCCACGGTGTCAGAATAAATCCAAATGAAGTTTTTTTTTTTAAATTAGAATTTAAAATGTTTACTTACCTTGAACAGATTTCGCCAATCGTTCTAACTCAGTAGTACTAATAGGTAGGTCTAAAGATGCACCACCGGGACTCGACATCACCCCACTTAGTAAGGTTTGAGAGTTAAGGGAAAGTTCTCTGTTGCTATATCTCTCATCATTTTCTTCAGATAAAGGCGTACGGACATCCATTTGGATATCATCGGTTTTCAATGGCAAGTTCTCCTTCCCAATGTTATTAATTGTGATATTAAGGTCTGAATAGTCAGAGTTCAACTTCTCCTGTGTCATGTTTAGCTCTGCATTCTCCCAGTCTTTTGCCCACAAATATAATTTTGGATGATTCTTTTTCCTACAAAAAAATTAAGTGTTTCAATTATTATATTTCGGATGTTTTCCAAATTTAATGTTTGAGTCATACACAGATTTCCACGTCTGAACAAAGGATTCCTCATGATTTCACTAGCTGTATAAATGCACAATCAACAGCTCAAAAACTTCCAAACCAACAAAAAATTATTTCTAATGGCAATATATAAAGTTATGGCCAATATTTGCAAAGAGAGTTATGGAGCAGTTAATGACTAACTTGCTATATGTCCTGGAAACTACACTAGGCGGATGACTTGGTGACCGTTAAATCGATACTCTCGATTTGGTAATACTACCCCCCCCCCCCCCCATCACTATTCTATGGTTTTTGATGTCGCAGTTTTTAATACATAAACCATTTGTCGGTCGCCGGACTCGTTCGTTAAATCAGGAAGGATGCATGCAGGAGTTAATTACAATCTTAAGTCCGCCTTTACTACTTGTGTGGCAGTCAAGGAAGGCATTGTAATATTACAAGGACATGAGAAGGCTGCCAAAACGAACTGGAGAGCATCACCCCGAACTAATTGCTCAGAATTGAGAGGCGGTTTAAGCCAAAGGCGAGATGTACGTAGGCGGAAACTATACTTTTCTCAATAGAGAAGGACACACAGCGTGCAAGTGACCTTGACATTTAAAAAAGTTACACCTTTCAGCGTTTTTTATTATCGGAACATGAACATACATGAACTCATACTAATACTCAAACGCTGCTCAATTTTAAGATGCCGTTAAGTTTCGTGCTGTCTCTATAACTTTTAGTATCTAGTTAAGAACTAGATACTAAAAGTTCTACACTCTACAATGTTTGTGATGCGTACAGCAAAGTAGTGGAATAAGTTGCCAGCATCTGTGTTTACATCCGATTACAACGTGGGTGTCTTCAAGGCAAGATTGATTAGACTTTTGTTAAGTCAGTGCCCTTCACCATCTTAGGCTACATCACCACTTAACATCAGGTGGGATTGCAGCTAAGCGCTGGCTTAGTATAATAATAAAAAAGTCTACGTGACTGTGACACCAAGAGACTTAACGATAGCTTAAAATTGAGTAGATTTTGAGTATTTGGCCATAAGTAAGTAGATGATTATTAGTATAATTATTCTATTTCACGATGAAGGTTTGACTTTGGTTGTTGTTAGCCGTGCACATACACATTGTATTAGTGTGCGTAGGCCTCAGGAGCGCTCAGTCACGATCGCGAGTCGAATCAATTGCAGTTACACACACAAACGCGGCTGTTGGTACGTGTCACTACTACAATCAAGGCGAAACTTTCGTAGTGAAATAGAATAACTATATAGAAGCATCATCCATCCATCCATTACAGCAGCAGGTTGGCAGAGAGCTCGTGCACGCGGTGCATTGCTGCTCGATTGTGATTGTGTCTTATTGTATATAAACATAAGGTGCAGGGTGCACTGACGTGGCGACGTGGTACTTGACGCGCAGTGCGTGCAGCGCGTCGCGCGCGCGCAGCAGGTTGGCGGCGAGCTCGTGCGCGCGGCGCAGCGCATCGTTCGGCCGCGCGCCCGCCAGCGCGCCCTCGTACAGCCGCTCCTGGTCGTGCAGAAACCTCTTCGAGCGCCGCCCGCGCCGCGGGTTAAGGCAGATGCTGCACGTGTACTTGTCCGGCACCTGGCCGCAAGATATAATACATTATTTATAGAAGACGGGTGACAAACGAGCACGCAGTCTACCTGATGGTAAAAATAGAGTGTAATATGTGAATGAAGCAGTAGCCTATGGCATAGATAAGATTCGCCAATTAAGGCAGGCAAAGGTCTTATACCATACAGCCTGGTGTGTTTTGTATTTTGTTCATAAAATTCTTCCCAATATGATGATGCGTCACATTGCAAAGTTTTTGGTAGATTTTGACGACAGCTTGACCCAGCGGAAAGTTAAAGACGATTGTATGTCAAGCCGCCCAAGACGTCAAAAAAATAAAAAAATCTTAAATTGGTTGTATCATCATCAAAGTATCTGTAACATCGCTTTCACTAATAGTTCACATGC
The DNA here is from genome assembly GCA_963668995.1 of Parnassius mnemosyne. Classification (NCBI taxonomy): domain Eukaryota; kingdom Metazoa; phylum Arthropoda; class Insecta; order Lepidoptera; family Papilionidae; genus Parnassius; species Parnassius mnemosyne. The sequence continues at coordinate 42,598,849 of CAVLGL010000115.1, read as the reverse complement.
GCAGACATTTAGTATCCGTACTTTGTTTTATTTAATACAAAATATGACTAATATTTCAACAAAAAACATGGAAGAACTTTACGCTTTTATAAAAATTTTACTTAAAAATTAAACTATTACTACACCCCGCCATGAGATCTGTCAAATAATTTACCTTATTCTAAAGTGGCGCTTTTGTTCATGGGACGATCTATCAAAATTCGCAATAAAGGAATGTTAACCTCGCCCAGAACAATCTGGAAGGGTCTACCACAGGGCTCGGTCTTAAGCCCTATTCTTTACAATATCTACACATATGACCTTGAACATTCGATTTCATCTTTCTGTGACATATTACAATATGCAGATGATCTTGCTATCTATGTAACAGCTCCTGATATCCTAACTGCCTCCCATCATCTTAACAGAGGCTTATATTATCTTAATCAATGGCTTACTGACCATGGCCTCTCTCTTTCAGCTTCTAAAAGCAAAATAATAACCTTTAGTAGAAAACGTGTTTTCCCTACTATTGATATCTCATATAATGGTGAATCTATTCCAGTTGTTAACAAAGTAAAATTTTTAGGTATTTTCTTAGATTGTCATATGACTGGTACTGCTCACTTTAATTACATCTGTGACAAATGTGAGAAAGGTGTTAATATTCTTAGATCCCTTTCAGGAGTATGGTGGGGTTCTCACCCCATGTGTCAAAAAATCCTATACAATGCCATCATCCGCAGTCACTTCGACTATGGCTCTTTTCTTTTGGAGCCCTGCAACAAATCGGCCCTTAATAGACTTGATGTTATCCAAACAAGATGTTTACGTATTATCACAGGCGCAATGAAATCAACTCCTAAAAATGCTTTACAAGTAGAATGTGCTGATCCCCCTCTCTCTTTACGAAGACAGTTTCTAGCTGATAGATTTCTCTCAAAAACTCTACAACTATCATCTCACCCCTTACATCGTAAACTAGAATCCTTGCTACTATTAGCTGTAAACAACTCCTACTGGTTTAATAAAAGCTGGCCCCCTATTCTTAAATCTCTAAATAGATTAAAAAATATTGGTTATCCTTGTGTAACATCCCTAATTCTACCCTATTTTGAAACCAGCTATGAAGCTATATTAATAAACCCTAAAATCACTCTGAATTTAAACATTAATAAAAATTCCCCCACTGCAAACAGAACTTTCTACAACCTTGTGGCAAAAAAATGGTCTGATTGGCTATATATTTTTACTGATGCTTCCAAATTGTCTCCATTCAAATGTGTCGGTTCCGCAGTCTGGATCCCCAAATACAAAATTGTCCTTAATTATAGATGTCCTCCTCAAGCTTCTGTTTTTACTGGGGAAGCTGTAGCCATATATGAGGCTATTTCCTATATTCTTTCCCATAAAATTCCTAAGTCAGTTATATTTACTGATTCAAAAAGCTGCCTAATGTCATTACAGAGCAATATATTTAAAATGAATTCCATCTCCCCATTAATACTGAAAATTAAGGAACTCATACTAAATTGTAATAAGAGTGGGCTTGATGTGGAGATTGTGTGGATTCCTAGTCATTGTGGTATAGAAGGAAATGAACAGGCTGACTCTTGGGCCAAAGGAGCTGTTGATACTGGCTGTCCTTCTCATTTAATGATTTACTCTCATGATCTAATGTCATTAGCTCAAATTGAATTAAAGAACTCTTGGAACAGAGAATGGAGCACATCCAGACATATTAAAGGTTGTCACTTTGGTAAAATTCAACCCCAAATCCCTCCAAAACCTTGGTTCTTTAAATTTAGCTTTTTGAACAAACAAATCACATCTACAATCTGCCGTTTAAGGCTTGGGCATGCCTGCACTCCTGTATTTCTAGCTAAAATTAGAATCAAAGATCATTCCCTCTGTGAATGTGGACTGGATGAAGGTACCCCAGACCACATTTTCTTTAATTGCCAAAATCACCCAATTTCTTTATATGACATTCTTCCCAACACAATCCCTCGACCAATGAATATCAATTCCCTCTTAACTATCCCCAATTCCATATATGTCAATATGATCTCAAAATATATTCAAATGTATAATATTAAACTCTAATTATCGTGTACTAAATTTAGCTTAAACTAATTCTCTATTCCCTGCCCAGGCTAATTCTCTCCTATAACTAGATGTTTGCTCTATATTGTGTGGTCCATAATTTATGTATTTAGTTGCTTTGTTTTTATCCATATTTTCACCTAATAACCGCTAACTCCTTTTCCACCGAAAAGCCTAAAGACAAGGTGCGACAGACCAAAGACCGGACATTGGCAGAATTATTGTGACATAATCACAATACCAAGGGCCAAATAGACCAAATAAATAATAAAGTGGCGCTTTTTACCTAGCGGCCAGTTCAAGATCAGGGTGTTACAAATTCTTTTATAATTCTCAAGTCTTAAAAAGTATGCACTAATAATTTAAAAAAAAAATACAAGATAATACAAGTCGACAAGAAATTTCAAAAGGCCACGGGCCAGTGTGTTTAATTAATTTTAAACAAACACGCAGTTGAGATTTATAGCTACGACTCTTTTAGTACATATAAAAACGTTTATTGAATGACCGCACTCTTCGTAATTACTACTATAACAATTTTATGATGTTCTTTTAAACCGTTTTTTGGCCAATGGGCATCGTAGAAGGCGACTATGTTGATTGTGACAGGTCTGACAGGTCAGTAAGACCTGTCACAATCAACAATCTCGTATAATATGCATAATAGGCATGTCAAGTATGGTGATTACGCAAATCCATTCGTACAATAGGAAAGGCGCATGTACAGCAGCGGACTACCAGAGGAAAATAGAAAAGAAAAAGAAGACTATTTATTCAACACTCAAGGAAATTTGACAGTTTTGAAATCAAAGTATATTTACTATACAAATTACATAAATCAAAACGTAAAATTACCTCTGACTCCTTTTGTATGTTGTGACAGAGTGCATGCTGCCAGCAAAGGCATAGCTCACACTGCACCATCAGGCCATCCTCCTCGCGGAAACCGCAATGACAATTTATAATCTCTTCACGTTTCATCTGAACTATCTTTATGCGCTCGCCATCTAAAAGAATAATAATCCATACGTTATAATTCGCCCCAAAATTCATTATAGAATAAAATAAATTTGACGAAACACGTGGACCAGCTTACTTTCAGTGTACATATACATCGATTCCTTCTGTTCCTCGTTGGACTCTGATGAAGCAGCTGCATTAGTATATGATTTATTATCCATTGTCTTTGAATCCGGTGTCGCAGAACCGGGAAAGCTGGACCTTGTCTCTACGTCGGAGTTCATAGTCAACCACTCTTCATCCTCACTCATTGATCTTTTTGCAAATGAGGCGAAACCTTTACGCCTCTTCTCTCCTTTCCTTTTACCATCTACGACTGGTTTTGTGACAGTATGAGTCGATATGGCAGTTTCGAAATCTAGTACTTGAACTTCTGGTATATTAACTGGTGTATGCCCTCTTACGTCCAGTCCCACTTCTTCTCTTCTGTCAGTTACTTCTGATTCGGGTCTTCTCACAGGAAGTAGGACACGAGGTCTTTTCACTGGTTTGTTTGCGAGCGCATTACGCAATTTTGGGGAATCTTGAGCCTTTGAAATATTATCTACATTCTTGGTAGGTGAAAGCGGTATATCCACTTGAAGTTCAGAATCAAGCTCTTTCATATCTATTTTTGATTCTTCAGTGCGTTTTGGTGGTCTTGGTATTTTTACCTTTATGATTTTACTCTCTGTTTCGTTTCTTTGTCTTTTCATTTCTGCTTCCGTAGGTTTTGTTCTAGCATAGGCTAAATCTAGGACCTTTGGCGTAGCACCAAGCTTCTTCCTAAGTTCCCTATGATAATGTTTTATGTGCATCTTTAACAATGTGTTATTTCTGAAGTTCTTTAAACAACCGTCAGCCGGACAGCGCAATAAATTTTCAATAATTTGAACTTTTAATGCCCCAACATAGACTGAAATTGTGATTGATATATTAAAGTCTCCCATCCTTATCAAATGAATAACTCTAAGAAAAATAATTTAAAGAAATTTAAGGATGCTTTTATAGAATTAAAATTTAAATCAAGATTTGGAATTGAAAAACTGTAGACCAAGCAATTGGCAACGGCACTGACAGTTGCGGGTTCGATTATTACATGGAATTAGTGTTTGTATAATTCTTCCGTGCCTAAGTGTTGCACATGTGTGAATTAATGTACATTTCGTGAAGAAAATTCCTAACTTTTTTTTTTAAATTAATCAAATTTCGTTTCAGTATTAATGAGTTATATTATTGTTTATTGTATTACACAACTAGCTTTCGAAAATAGGCTTTATTACTACTATATAAGTTTAAAATTACCGTATCCATCTTCTAATGTTGGATTGTCGTCAATAGTTTCAGCGTGCATGGCAAACGGTTCTAAATCTGTTGCAACGTTACTTGGCCCTGGTAATACATCATTAACACGATGTCGCTGAAAGGAGGCATAATCGTGACACTAAGAAATTTAAACTAGAAAATATTTTCGTTTCATAGGTCGAAAATATTTTTTTTTTTTACATAGCATAAGGGTAACAAACGAGCACAGTCCACCTGATGGTTAGGGGTTACTGTAGTCCATATATAAATATAGATGTTATATTTATCCTCGATTACAAATTAAAATGCAGATGCCTTTGACAACGGTGAGTACTATGATGGAACACCTAATTTCCAGTAAAAATTGAGCTGCTATTTTACACTGGTATTCTGTGAGAGCGTGCTCCTTCCCCGGTCGAGTCAACCCAGTCGTGCTTGTCATGTCATGGCTTTACCACGTAATTTTAATAAATTCTGAATGAAATTATAAATTTAAACATATTTAAGTAATTTTGTTTACCCTCAGATAAATAATACAAGGAAATTTTAGAAAGTAACATGAGACATGACTACAATTTTACATATTATTACTTTCTCCACCTCTTCCAATAAACAATAAATTTCTTGTGTTTAAATAAATAAAAAATAAAAATCGCTATCTTTATTGAAGATCATCATGATCATCTTTCAACTGGTGTATATAAGAGATTACCTTATAAACCTTGATATGCTGCAATGAATGACTGAAAATGAATTTATATTCTGTAAAAGTTTGATGAAAAAAATTAGCGCAAGTAACAATTATGACAATGAAAGCAATGTATCGCACAAGCACTTTAAAAATACAACATTTTTGAGGAATATTCATGCCAAATGAATTGAATATCAATATTAGGATCAAAAAATGTTATGTACCCCTCACTTTAAATGATGAATCTCTCTATGATGGCAAACTATCGCAAAATTTAGTCGCTAGTAGAAGTTTAAATACAATATAGTTAATAATAATACTTAGTAAAAATACATACTCGTGTAAGTACAGAAACGAAAAATGAAAACTAACCATTTTTCGAATTTTGCCACCCACGCCCAACCTTCTCTTCTTCTGCTTTGTTTTAATAATACCCTTTACCCGATTCAGGCTTAATTTTTTTCTTTTCACGAGAGGTGATGTACTGCTCATCAATCCGGCTGGGAGCGGAATGACTGGCTCTTCTGTACCGGTCTGCGTGACCCATCCCATACGTCTTGAGAGTTTAAGATGAACTCCGAAGTCAAGTAATGCATATTCGTATTGTTTGAGTTCTTCACTGGGATTTTGCTCGAGATAGTTTCGCATGTCCGTTTTCGTATGGAAGCGTCGATTGTCCGGACTGAAATCACGATTACGTGGTAGAGCCATGCTGCAGCTATATTATGGGTGTAGCAAGAATGAGTCTCCTCGACCGGGGTAGGACCACGCTCTCACAGAACACCAGCGTAAAATAGCAGCTTAATGCTGCCGTGTATTGTTTGGTGAGTTTAGTGAAACGGAGACTTTTTTTAATGGAAACGAGGCATTCCAGCTTAGTCCTCAGGGGTGATAACGCATCTGCATTTTGATTCTTAGTCGAGGATAAATGTAGATGTTTATGGGCCACAGCATCTACTTACCATCAGGTGGACTGTGTGCTCGGTTGTTACCCTTATTCTTTAAAAAAAATAGTCACATTATTATATCATACATAGTCTTCTTTTTCTTTTCTTTATCAGCCTGCACCAGACCAAAGGTGGACAAGGGCCTCCCCCTCAGTATAGAAAGGATTTGCCAAAATCACTATGTTTAACAGGCGAATTGGCGATCAACTTTAAATCTGCAACGCCTGTCCGAGTTTTCACATCTGGCAATTAAGGGTTGGTGTACCGCCATCTTTCGGAGATAATTAGATATTTCCGGTTTTACCCATAGTTGAATCTTACGACTCTAACGGACTGAAATTGAGTGATGGATTCTGTCAAGCCACCACTACACCACATAGTATGTATTAATCGAGTTTGAAAAGTAAATATTGCCAAGTGTTTATAAGAATAAGCCGAATTGTTCAAAGTTAAAGCAATATCATGTATTAGGTGTAACATTGTGCTCTACCATACGTATATTCAACAGTGGGTGTCGTGAGAGGCCAGAGAGAGAAATTAAACAGAAGACTGGCAGCTGCATCTACCTGAAGATAATTCGAAAAGATAAAAGACTACGGTTTCCAAAACGCCTGCCAAGCGTGGCAAATATAGCAAATATCACCCCTATGAGCAATCTATGAGGGAGACCTATATTTAGTAGTGATGGACTGTCTTAAAGATGACAGCAAAATAAGAACAAGCAATTATTTTCTTAGGTTCACTCTAACTGAATTACTCACACAAACTGAAGAACTTGTGCTAATAATATGCTTTAAAAATTTATCACATAATCGAAACATTACAATATCATAGATTAGACAGTCCACCAAACACAAAGTTACTTGCCTAACTAAAACAACATCCCATTTTCCAGCTGAATTTCCGAAGCTCCGTCGTACCATGTGCTTTGTCCATCCCTCAGGCAGCCGTTTGTCTTCAACCTTTAATATAGATACAATCATGGTATCATTATCATTCAATGTTACTTTAATGTTGTTAATCTGGTATCTAAAATTCAATCCATTATAGTAAAACGGATAGATATTCAGATGTAAATGGTAACCCCCACCCCTCTCCCTCCAAGAATAAAGCTATAGTTACTCATGACCATAAAGCTTTGTTGTACACATCACCCAAGGATTATCCATTGCATCTCTTACAATTCAAGTGTCAATTTTGCGATCTATTGAAAAGAAGTATACAACAGCCAAAGTGATCAATTCACTTACACTCTTAGTAGTAAGAGACTCTATTACGTCTACAATTTCAAATCAACATTATTTTCATACAGGATTAAACAGTACAGGGATTTAGCAGTTATGAAGGATAAGAAGATATCAGTCACTAACCTGAACACTTCGTCTTGGTAGAGCTGGCTTACTGTTTGCATCAACTTTAACTTCACCTTCTATTTCACTCACAGCTCCCACTGGTTGTCCATTCACCCATCTGCAGCACCACTCTCCAGGCAATAAAAAGCTTTCTGGCATTTCTTGCTTCTGCTGAGGACTAGATAACACTTCAGTTTTTAATAACATTTGTTTCTTCATCTCTTCAACCTGGCGTTTCATCTCTTCTAATTCACTTTTTACTTTCTCCACCTGCTTCTTAACCTTTTTTTCCTGCATCAATCTCAACTTTTTACTTTTTTTCAATTTAGACATTTTTTTAATCTTCCCTTCATTTGGTTCGGTTTTTATTTTCTCTGAATCCCCAACGGGTATTACGTTCGCCTCTTTATTTTCTTCTGGAGTAATGGTTACTTCTTGTTCTTTAACATTTTTGCTTTCCTCTTCTTTAACTTCCACCTTTGGTGATTCTATTCTTTCTGCCTTACTTATTCCATCTTCTAATTTGGTAATAACTTCTTTAATCCTATCAATAACTTCCTCATGCTCTCGGTCATCTATCATTTCAAAGTTTTCAAGTTTTGTTTCCTCTTCCAACACCTATATTTTTGGAAATACTTGTATAATTCTCATTAAGCATTTTATAGGCTACATCGTTAATGGAATCCATGCATGTTCTGAATTTTGTAGATAGACACAAAAATCCTTCAACACTTATATAATGTTATCTATAATGGATCAATAAATACTTAAATTATTAAGAGAAATAAAAATAAGGTTAAATTAGAATTTACTTACTGGATCAATACTGTTTTTAGTATCTGATATATCTGATTCATCATTTCTGCCTGAATCATTCAGTTGTTCATCATTTTCCACATTTTGAGGTAGTCTATCAAGATTGTGTATTGTCTGGTCATTAAGTGAAGTTATAGTTTCATCATCCAATATTACTTCCTGCTTAATGACCAACTCTTCCTTCGCCACCGTACCAATAATAGATGCTACAGCATCTGTTAAAAATATTAAATAATTATTATTTGCTTCGTTAAAATACCACCATATTAAAAAAAGAAACAAAGTAAAATGCAAACAATATAAAGTATAAATACCAGGAACTTCATTTTTTATTTCCGTTTTCACTTGCATGTCATTTTCTTCTTTTATTTTCTTTTGGACCACCCTAGGTTTTCTCTGCTTAACCGTTTTAGGCGCGGAGTCATTCGTATCCTCTTGTGGTTTTTGCTTTCTTCTCTTCTTTTGACCAATATTAAATATCTCTTTTATATTTAACTTGCGTTTCTTCTCGCGTCGCTCGCTTTTTGAACCTAAATAATCACGGGTTGGGTCAAAGAGGTGAGTGTGGAAAATAGGTAATTGTGGATCATTTAACCCTACAACAGTACTACTAGGACCAGCCCCACAAGGAATAGGAGAAGGATAAGCGGAAGATGATGATGGTGAGGATGTATCAACTGTTAAAAGGTCAGAATTTCTTTCTGAAGATTGTTTTACTTTATACAGCCTGCATGTGGTACATTTCCAATGGAAGCCATCATCAAATATAATTTCATAAGAGCCTGTCAATAAAAATAAAAAAAAAATAAGTGTGTTCGTATCTTTAATTTGACATGTTATAAATATTAAAATACAACTAACCATTGCCTAAATCTTTATTTACAGTAGCCATAAATCTTCGATTATCTTTCCATCGTGCCAAACACCTTTCTCCAACTACAAACTTTAATTTAGGTTTGTCTTCTTGCTTAATTTCTTCTTTTACTATGCTAGTTTCGCCTTTTACAGTTTCTGCATTAGTCACAGGGCTTATTGACTGTGATGGACTGTTACTGAATGGTCGCAGCCTAGGACTACTGATATTTATCCATTCATCATGCCTAAAAACAATAAAATTCAGTTTACATAATATATGCATTATATTTTTGTCATATTAATCATCAAATTCAATCAAATTTAATTACCAAAACTACTCTGTTGACTTTCATAGTTTGAGGGTATTGTAAATTGTAATTATATCAGTAATTGCACAAACAAGTTTTTTTTTAAAATAATATGAAAAATAAGGACTTAATAAGTCAAAAGTTTGCCTAATTTAGTTTGAAACTGTAAGTGCTAAATCACAACAACCATTTGGATACTATAAATGTAAACTACAAATCAAAACTGTGACCAATAGTCTTTCTCATAAAAATATATAAGTATAACCTACATCTCTAAGCCTATAATTATAAGGATTAATTTAATAGAAATCAATAAATTTCCGAAACTCTTCACCGCTGCATTGGAAGACGTTTTCAAGCTACTAGACTGGAAAAGGTACAGTATTAATATCAATGGCGAGTACATCACTCACCTTCGATTTGCCGATTATATAGTCCTAATGGCACAATCTTATTTTTTTCTTATTTTTTCTTTTTTTAAAACGTTACCCCCACCACACTAGGATTTTCTCCTGTATCGTGGAGGCAGTTTACAAACATAAATTGCACAAGGACAAACATCCAGACATGGAAAACTTATTTGTAGGCCATACAAATATTTGTTCCGTGCGGGATACGAACCCGCAGCCCCGGCGCAACAACTCATTGCTAAGCCACTGCGCTACAGAGCCGTCGAATCGCTGAAGGATCTAAGCACTATGCTCAATGACCTCAATAATGCCTCCCAACGGATAGGTCTTAAGATGAACATGGATAAAAAAAAGTAAGCTGAAGTGGCAATGGGCCGGCCATATAAGTCGAAGAACCGACAACCGATGGGGAAAAAAGGTTCTTGAGTGGCAGTCTCGTACCGGTAGACGAAGTGTAGGGCGACTCCCACTAGATGGAGTGACAACCTGGTAAGACATGCAGGAAGTCAATGGGATGCAGGTGACTCAGGAACGTGCTTTGTGGCATTCCTTGGGGGAGGCCTATGTTCAGCAGTGCACTTGTGAAGGGCTGTAATGATGATGATGATGAATATAGATTATTACATAATACTTATTGAAAGTCATTCTTTATTTACCACTGGTTCGGAAAATACCTCTGTCCTGGGAAGAACCAGCAAGGAACCCAGTGGGACTTTTTTTAAACATATTTCACTTTACAATAATTTTGTTTATACAAATTTTAAATGAGTTTTAATAGATTTGTTTGTATTTGTAGCGATTCCCTCATTGGCAGGGGTTTTTTCATTTATGTATTCTTCGACATTATATAACCCTTTTTTGTACAATTTTTCTTTAATAAAACATTTAAACTTGTTTATTGACAAATTACTGGGATTTTGTTGTAAGAGCGTATACATTGCCCCATAAATAAATTACTAATTTTGTGGAGTCTAGTAACTGGTATTACAAGCTTATGTTTATTTCTAGTGTTTAAAGTATGAACATATTTATTCTTATCAAAGCTATTTGTTTTTATGTACATACATTACATTTTCATAAATATATTACAATGCCAAAGTTAATATGTTTATTTTCTTTTAATTTTCTCTAAGGGACTCATTACAATTTAAGTTATAAATCGACCGTACGGCTCTCTTTTGTACAACAAATATGACTTCGATATCAGTTGCATTACTCCATAGCAAAGTTCTAAGTCTAAGAACTAAGTCTGCCTGCTAATTTAGATATATGGGAGCTTTGGGGCCCCATTGAAGCTTCACGTCAGTAGTAATACCAAGAAAAACAGTGGTATCCACAATAATAATTATAGTATGTTATTTTTATAGTTAAAATTGTCTATAATTATATTAATGTAAGTTTGCTGATATTGATACTAACTACTATAAAGAAAAACTAATGTAGGATAAGAAAGTAAGTATTTTATCTATGTACTATAACTAATTTATTGTTTAAAAATAAAATTATAAGAAGCTAGCGCCTAAAGGATAAAAAAAAACAGATATTTACATTTCTACCTTAGTTTAAACTACATTGAGATCCTTTAACACTGTTTTTTTTTATCCTTTAGGCGCTGTTTTTTTCTCAACGAAAACAGAGGTATATGTTTATAGTGGATATCTGTGTATGTGTATCTGTCTCTGTCTGTGGTGTCATAGCTCCTGAACGGATGAACCGTTTTTGATTAAGTTTATTTGTTTGTTTGAAAGGTGCCTTAACCAATAGTTCTTAATATATAATAGTTCTTAGCTGTTTCAATGGATTTTGCAAATTTTTTATTTTAGTTATTATTTACACTCCTTTATAACATAAAGTTATTTATATGTTTGTTTGTAAAAGGAAATCTTATCCTCTCAGGAGACAATAGATACCTTAAAACGTTAGATAAGTACTACAAATTATTCACTATAAAGCTTTGTCTTATTTCTAATCTGAAAACCAAAGTGTAAATAGCAACAAGGCATTGTTGTCATTCTTTTTCATCAGCCCATAAAAATCCACTGATGGACATGGACATCTGTCTCTCATTGTGGAGAGATTTATACTTACATACTTAGCAGGCGAATTGACAGTCACATAACTAAATTGGATTTGAGGCATTCCATCTTAGTCCTCAAAGGTGACAATGCATCTGCATATTAATTCTTAATTGAGGATAAATGTAGATGTCTATAGGCCACAGCATCTACTTATCATCGTATGGGCTGTGTGCACACACTAATTCTATAAAAAAAGTTCCAACACAGTTAAGTACCTCAGTACACCAAGGTTAATAAGGTTAACTCTAAGAGGCTGCTGGCAACATGAAATTTTTACCAGAGTTATTCAACAAGTTTAGGTGGATTGAATCCATATTCAAAATATATGCTTCTTTCAAGCAAAAATCTATCTGTGATAGAACTAAGTTACATAAGTATAACCAAGCACTGCTATAGGATAACATCCAATATGCTTAGTTCACAAATTCACAAATGACAATGTAACAGTGTTGCCATCTCCATCGAGTTCAAGTATAGTCAGGATAACTTAATGTTACTTACTTTTTAGAAGCATTATCATAATGCACCAATACTTCCATCTCATCATAATCTACCTCAACAATTTGAGCTGGATACCAAAATTCTCCAAAATCCTTTGCTTCAACTTTAGAACCAACTGTCAAAGCTGTACTATTACCTAAAATAATAAAAATCATAATTTTAACTAAGATTATATCCAAGTATGAAAAAGACATAATTTTCAATAAAAAATATCTTGCCTCTTTTAGCAGCACTAAGGCATTCTGTGTCTTCTTTTTTAGATAAGATTCGTGTCTCTGATTCATTTAATATTAGGTCCATTACACTAGTGGCTACAGCTAAAGTTTCCTCTTGCTTTTTACACTCTGGAAGTTCCTCTTTGACTTGACTCATGTCTGTATTAATTTGATCTTCTAACATTGAATGTTTACCCTCACATTTCTGCTCCTGTATCTCTTTTTCTTGGTCCTCTATAAACTTTTTAATTGCATCTAAATTTTCAGGTTCTGACTCTTTACTGCTTGATGATAAATCTTTTATATTTTCAACTGATTGCGCATTTGCTATATTGGAATCCATATTTGATAATTCTATAGCCCAAGTAAAAATTGATGGTACAGCATCTGAAATAATCAAGCAACCATATAGGAATATGGTAATAGGACGAAAAGGTTATGCCTCCCATGCATTGACTACAAAATACAAATCAAACTGTGGATGTGTAGCCTAGATGTAATAGCACTACTGGAAGTGATAAAACAAATTAAAACAACAAGTGGAAACAAACTACTATTGATAAACAGCTGTATATAGAGTACCTGACTTTAAAATATATTTAGAGTCCTTGTAAACTTGGAAGTCACTTTTACAAAAGTGACGGGAACACACATATGAGGTTGTTCCTACGTCAAAGTGTTTGAGCCGTGTAACAGATATCCATTTGGTGCGTAAAGATAAATCTTTAGGATACTTGTGATATGTCACACCTTTATCTTCTTTTCTAGTTGAACATGAGTGGCAGTTTTCAATACAACACTTTTTAACTGCCATCCTATGTGTAAACAAATTATTTAAAATGATTTTTTACATATTTTCTAAATTCTATTATAATTGATATAATAATTATTCAAATTAATCATTTAATTTATTAATATAAATAATTTAGTAAATATTTTCGAAACAAAAATATATTTGTTTATAAATAGTTCATTTGTAAAATTTACCCATTAAGTAAGTTTTAGAATTTAAATTATTAAGTCCTTATAACATGCAATCTATGAATGTATAGAGTTTTAAGGGTTATGAAGACAAATATTATGTACCTAAATATCTGTAATAAATGCGCACAGAACCATTCTTCAATACATTTTAAAAGAAGATAATCATTATTATGGATTTCGTAATCCGGATCACATACTTTGATATACCAATATTACCAATTCACACCATAATTGAAAATCTTAGGGTTTATTTATGTTTGACATAATTAAAGTAAAAAATTGAACCAAATAAAATAGATCAAAAGTAGTAACATGCTCTTGTCTATTTTCTTCAATAATGTTTAGTGGATTTCCTAAAATTCAACAACACTTGCGAATAAAGCACTGTAGAGAATTAATTTTTTAGATTGTACTAGAACGATTGTGCTACTACATAGGTACCTAATTTGCTCGGATCAAGGAATGCAAGTAACAAAACACACTTGTCCACTAATGTGACACCTTGTGCATGAAAAAAAACATTATATCACGCTTACTTCATAGTAGTAGTATGAATTTTAATTATTAAATATTACACCCATTTTTGAAAAGTGTTTTAAATGAATGCTAGAGAGATAATGAACCACTATAATTTTTTTATACAATTTTATTAAAACCGAGTAGTGTCATAAAAATTACTTTTAATCTATCGTTTTAAATTTTCACTTGAAAACGCTAGCCGATATGCTGTTCAACTTGTGATGTCACTGCCCTAGAATTTTGCCGATTTTTCAAAGTAATAAGATACTTTTGGATGTTTAATAATGAGATATCATCTATATCATTATTGTGTTGTGCCTGAATGCAAAACTACGAGCATATGAACGAAGGGGAAATTATGGATTCAAGTGCCAACTGATTAAAATATAAGAAATACTTGGTTAAAACTGGCAAGAAGAGACCCGAAGGCATTGTCTACAAAATCTAAACTATACTTCATCATCACTTTGATATAAGTATGACATGATAGGTGCATGACCTATTACAAGTCAAATTTAGTAATAGGCTAGCTGTTCCCCACGACTTCGCTCGCGTGTTAGGGTTTTTATGTTTTTGCGTGGAACCTTAATTCTTTTTATAATATAAAAGTAGCCTCAGTTACTCCTTATGAAATCAGCTATCTGCCAGTGAAAGTCCCGTCAAAATCGCTCCAGCCGTTTCGGAGATTAGCCGGAACAAACAGACAAACAGACAAAAATTTTAAAAATTGTGTTTTTGTTTTAAGTACTGTATATACTTTCATATGCAATTAGTAAAAAGCTGTAATTTTGACATTACAAACAGACTTCAATTTTATTTATTTGTATAGATTTTGTTAATTGCTCGTCTGTCCCGCCCTTTGTGGGCCATTTTGACAACCCTTGCAAGTGCAGTGCAGTGTTTTACTTAATTCGTGTTTTCTTCTATTATATGGGAATAATGACACAGTTTGTACAAAAAAATGTAACAAAAAGTTTTTCTCACCTAAGCTTATATATCTATAACATTAGTGCTAAAAGCATAGTAATAAACTAGCTTTGATTTCAAATGTCATAAAGATTATTGCATGTTTTAGCTGGAAAATGACAGGGAAAATTACACACAATATAAGATTATGGGTAAATGAATTCGATTTAATAGAATAAATATTAGTACTTTCTGCTTTTACAAATCCGTCTTCCCTGATGCCTTTTCAATAAAATTCGGAATGAAACTCAACAATCGTAATGATAACTTGAAAGATTTCAAAATAACACCACATTATCTAGTTCTCTTAACCAGTGATGTCACAATAGTATCTAATATGACGGACAGCATTTTGTAGATTTGAAGCACAGATAAAAAAAATTATTCTTAAAATTGAAATATAAAATTTATAATGCAAATTTTTGTAAATAGGAATCAATATTTCTCATTTACATTAAATATATTTTTTGATTTTTTTAGATGGTGTAAAATACTCTATTACGAGTTAAATACTATAACTGTTCAGTTTGTTACACATAATATGTTAGGGAATTTATCGATATTTTTATTTGCTTATTACATACCATAAAGATTCCAACAAGTGAGAGTTTACTGTTTATGTTCAGTATGTGAGGTATTGGATGTTGTTTTTAAGGGTTTTTTTTTGTTTGCTGGTTTATGAATGAATTTAATAAAAATCAAATATTTCATGCAAAAGTACTTAGTAAAAATCAGTCAATTTTGATATAACATTATTTAATCCGTATTACTGTATTAATAAATACTACTAGAAGTCTGAACTAGTACATTTGTGCAACTGTATTAGATCAGAGTACTCCATACAGTATTCCAGCAAGAAAAGGTCTTATTTGTATAAGTTTTATTGGAATTGTAATAAATCATAAAAAAGTATTACTTTTATGAAGACCTACCATCTATGTTAGCATCATCATCATCATAATCATGATTAAAATAACAACACCAGAGGCCAAAATAACTACATAAGCCCCCTCAAAGATAGCTTGTAATATATATTTTCATATAGTTGATCCATGTCTCTTAAGGTTATCATTGGTCACACATACTGATTGTACACTTTTATTTTAATATTTTGAGGAATAATGGATAAGAAGTTATGTCATAATAATTCAAGCATAGTGTGCTCAACTACTACAGGCATAGATATGACATGGATATACTTATTGGATTTGGATTTATGATTTTTGTCATGTGAGTGTTATAAAGTTGTATATGGAAGATACACATTCCAATTTTATTAATAGCATCATTATTATATTTATTAAAGTACATGTTTAATTTTTCTCAACAGAGACTAGCCATCTGCACACTGCATGAAGGTGTACTCTCTATTCCTTCACTGATAGTCTGATGCAATGATACTCCAACACCGATTTTTGTTCGAGCGAACAGTTATTAATATAATGTATATATAATAGGTAAAAAATTAAATATGTAAAGCTTCAATAAGTATACATTTGGACTCTGATGCAGTAAATAAAACTTATCGTTTTAAATACTACTTTATTATAAATACAAATTAATCAGTACTGGAATGTTATTAATGTTAAAAAAGTTAATATAATGAAAATGGATAAAGAGCGTCACATTTCAATAAATATTCTAAAGTAATACGTAATACTAACTTGATCAATTTAACAAACAAAATTATCACAAACCTGTGGGTGAGCGCTACACCTTTACAATAACATTTAGATTGCAATTTGCTAAACCAAGAGTAGTTTAATCCTTGGTTAAAATTATAGGCGTAGTCTATTCCTTGAATTACACGTATTTTATATATTTTAATTGGTTATTAACTTATTAAAATAATAATCTAAGGCGATTTCATGAAAACAAACACACTTCCTACTTCTTCTTAATAACTGGCTTTACGGCTCTGGGATCTAGCCCTTCTGAGCCTGAAGTTACAATATATTATAATAATTATCCTTCATAGTATACTGCTTAACAATATGTTGATGCGTCACATTGTGCAGCCCTTGGGAGATTTTGACGGCAATTTGAGCCAGCGGACAGCTGACGGTTGGCGATGGTATCTCAAGGCGCCTAAGCAGACAAACACCTTATTTTGAGAATCACATTACCATCAGAGCACTTGTTTCACAGTTTCCACTAATAGTTCACATGCGCAGACACTTAATACACAAAATGGCACCACTTTTACATATCAAAGTCCACTTCAAACCATTATTTAAACAATAATACAGGAACAGCAAACCGCCGCCGGTCCAGTTCCCGCCAAAACCCCCACACACATAATATATATACATGTTTAATAAGTAAATATGTTAGAAATAGAAATATAAGCTTTTTGCAATTTGCTGATGATCTCCTTGTATATACTGTAAATAAAGATGTAAATATAGCGGTAAACAATTTAAATTTAGCATTAGAGCAAATTCATGATTTTTATTCAAATAAGTTGAAATTAAACATTAGTCCTAGTAAAAATGGAGCTCTCATTTTTTCCAAAAAATATTATACATGTGATAATTTTGTAAAATATAATAACATACCATTGCCTTGGTTACAGAAAAAAAAATTTTTAGGTATATTGCTTGATCAAAAGCTAACTTTCCAAGAACATGTAAATAATCTGTGTAAAAATGCCTGTAGGGGTCTCAATGTATTAAAATCATTTGCAGGTGTGCATTGGGGAGTTGACCCAAAGTTGTTATCAATGCTTTATAAAAGTATAGTCCGAAGTCATTTTGAGTACAGCACATTAGCATAGTTAAATGCAAACAGATTGATTTTAAAGAGATTAGATATAATTCAGAATAAAGCGTTGCGTATAATAACGGGGGCTATGTGCTCTACACCAATCCATGTAATGGAAGTAGAAAGTTGTATTCCTCCACTTTTACTAAGAAGGCTACAAATTGCTGAATGATTTTGTGTTAAATTAATCAGTTCAAAAATGATTTAGTTTTAAAAAAAAATACTTCCTTATGAAGTTCCTGAGTTTGGTGATAACTCATACATTGATGTAAATATGCTTTTATCTGGTCGATTACCAGACATCCTAAGGATTGTTTTGTACTCACAGACCCAAATCAAAAATGTGTATAAAAGTAAACCATGGCTTTTATATAAAATAGAATATGATGATTTACTGAACATTAATGTTTTTGTATGTCAAGAAAAAGTGAATTCTCAAATGGAAATGTTAAGATATCTAGCTGATAATGATTTTTATACAATATATACAGATGGATCAAAATCTGAAGAGTACACAACGTCAGCATATTATAATTCACAAAAGAAAATATCTAAAACTTTTAAAATTCCCAATTTATGCTCTATTTTTACAGCTGAATGTTATGCAATCTACTTCACTTTATTGTACATAAAAAACATTGTGAATTCACAGTTTCTAATTGTAACTGATTCAAAAAGTGTTATAACAGCTATTGAATCTAACAAAATGGATTACAAAAAAAATTACATTATATATAATATAAGAAACTTACTGAACAATCTCAGTAAAATAAAGAAGACTGTTACCTTTATGTGGGTCCCTTCACACTCTGGGATAACTGGGAACGAGGAAGCAGCCCTTGCTACTAGAGACGTATTCTCATCAACATGTTCAGACCACTCGACAATGCTGGAAATACCATTTACAGATATATATGCCTTGTTAAGCAAGAACTTGAGATCCTTATGGAAGGCATACTGGGAAGAAATAAGCAAGTCCAAAGGAATTTGGTATTATGAAATACAAAAAAGCCCGCCAGCCACTCCTTGGTACAACAAAAAAGGGATTAATTGGGATTAATAATAGAAAATTCATTACGACTGTAAACTGAATGAGATTTGGACATAGCAGAGTAGCCACCCACTTGCATCGTTTGGGAATGAAAGAAAATGCAAATTGTGAATATTGTGGAGATACGAAAGGAGACCTAAAACATCTGGTTTTTCTTACTTAACTTATCTTCACGCACAATCCCTGACGGGGTAGCCAGAGAGAACGCATCGCCAAGTGTCACGATCCTTACATACCTCTTTCGCTTCTTTCAGATTCATTATCTTCTTAATACATGCACATCTAGGTATCCGAGTACTCTTGACCCTCCCCTCTTCGCGCAATTTGCTCACATGGTCTTCGAAAGTTAGTCTCGGTCTACCTCGACACCTTTTAATATTTACTTTCGCGCTATATATTTTCTTCACCATTCGGTCTTCACTCATTCGCTCAACGTGCCCAAACCATCGAAGCATGCCCTTATCAATTTTTGTGATAAGGTCATCTTTCAAACCTGCCATATTGCGAATCTCTTCGTTTCGCTTTCGGTCGGCCATGGTAATGCACATTTTATCGCATTGCATCTCCACTGCATTCAACTTACTTTTATGCTTCTTCTGGCATACCCAGGTTTCGCTGCCATATAACAAAGTCGGTACCAACACTGCGTTATGTATTGCAAAGCGTGCACTCTTCACTACGCCTTGCCTTTTGACTAACGCAGTCAGGGCACCATTGACTTTGTTCCCGGCAGCGACATGCCTGTCCACATCTAAATCACATTTTCCATCCCGGCTGAAAGCACTCCCCAAGTATACAATTTCTTTTACCTGTTCTAGAGATTCCTGATTTACCCATATTTCACACTTCGTTCTCTCTTCGTCTCTTTCAAATACCAGAACCTTAGTTTTATTAACATTCAAACGGAGACCTTTAATTTGACATTCCTCTTTCATACACGTGACTAATGCCTGCAGTTCTGCCTCTGATGGTGCAATAAGCACTGCATCATCAGCATACAGCAGACAATTTACTTTAATGTCACCCAATTTCACACCCAAACAGCTATCTTTCAGCTTCTGTAAACAGCTGTCGAGATACAGTATGAACAGCCAGGAAGACATGACACAACCCTGTTTTACGCCCGTTTGGACGCTAAACATGGGTGACAGGTCATGCCCTACCCGCACATAGGCTTTACAGTCACAGTAAAGTGACGGCACAGCCCTTAGCAATCGACTATCCACACCATACCCCGCCAGAAGTTCCCACATTTTCTTCCTTATAACCTTATCAAATGCTTTCTCAAGATCCACAAAAGTACAGAAAATCTTCTGGTTAGAAGCCAGAAGCTTCTCCGTGAACTTCCGGGTCTAAATCCGCATTGTGCCTCCCATTGCAATCATTCCGATTTCTCTTGCATCCTACGTGTCAAAACCTTCGAGTAAACTTTACTTGCTAAACTGGTCAAGCTGATCGCCCGATAGCACCCGCAGTCAAAATGTGAACCTTTAGCTTTATATAAAGGCACAATGACTGCGGATCGCCAATCATCCGAGACATACCCCGTCCCCAGCACAAATTGCACAGCAGATGAAAGCTGTCCCATACGTGAGGCCCACCATACTTGACCATTTCAGCAGTAACTCTGTCTGGTCCCGCAGCCTTACCACATTTCAAACTTCGAATCGCACGTTCAATCTCTTTCATATTGATGACCTCAGTGTCATCGAAGTCCGGGTCTGGCGTACCAGTCACGGCGTCACGCCCGGAACCCTCACTAAGATCATCACACGCATACATTTCTCTATAAAATTCGCTCCATCGCTGCATGACGTCCGATTTTTCTGAGAGGACGTCATTGGTTCTCGAAAGCCACTTTGTTCATTCTTAAGGCCGTCGCACCACTTCGGGTCCTTCCAACCTCCTTCCAGAAGAGTTTGGAGTTCTCCTTAAAGTTGTGCGACAACCTTTCGTCCGCTTCCATTCTACACCTTTCACGCACTTCCTCAATCAATGTTTTCGTATGAACTTTCTGCAGCTTATATCTTTCATTCGTCTTCTCTCTCATATCCTTATCATTACTAGAGGCCAAGTAGTCTAACCATGCTTTCTTCTTCTTCTTTACAGCTTCTTTCACTTCATCATTCCACCATGCATCTCTTCTTTTACTACTACCTCTTTTTTTCGTTCCACACACTTCTTCCGCTGCACTTACCATTCCATTCCTAAGGTACTGCCATGTTCTTTCCACAAATTCTTTTCTGCCATCGATGGTGTCAAGCTTTTCGGCTACCCTCGCATGATATTTGTCCCTAGTATCCGCTTCTTGAAGCTTCCAGCTTCGGATGCGACAGACCGACTGTGGTTCTGTCACTGCCGTCCGGTAGCGCCAACCCGCGAACAGACCCCTAAATCTAGTAATCACTAGATAATGATCCGTTCCCAGGTCAGCACCCCTGAACACTCGCGTATCCATCATCTGTTTTTGCAGTCGGTCATCCACTAGGAACAAATCGATCATACTTCTCTCATTCTTTCTTTCTCTAGTATAGAATGGATTTTCTTGTGATTAAACATAGTGTTTGTCACAAGAAGATCCTTTTCCATGCATACAGCCAGTATAAGCTTGCCAGCATCATTAACCCTTTTATCGCCAAACTTTCCAAGCACCGACTTGTACCCTGGTCGAGCGGTACCAACCCATCCATTCAAATCACCACATACAACAATTCTTTCGTTTCACCTAACCAAATCTAGAACTTCTCTTACATTCTCCCAAAACTCCTACAGCTCAGCCCTGGACGAGGAAGCTACCGGCGCATAAACAGCCAAAAGGAATAACTTCGTCAGTCCCAATTTAAAGCGAACCCAGAGAAGTCTTGAGTTCACAACCTTATATTCAGTCATAACATCGACCAACCGAGACGACAGCAGCACCCCCACTCCCTGGCAGGCGCTCTCGCTCTCTGGGACTCCGGACCGTAGAGTTAACGTCTCGCCAGAGAGCTCTTCAGTACCATTGCCCTTCCGTTTGGTCTCCGACATACACACGACATCTAATTCTCTTTCTTTCATTATTTCGATCAACTCATTCGTCTTATCTCTCATTCCTCCTCTAACATTCCACGTGCCAACTCTGCACTCTGTCCTCCACCTTCCGCCGTGTCGGGCTGTGCGTGACGGGTGGCGGTCCCCATCGCCGCTTTGCGCGCTGCATTCCACACCAACGGCGACGAGCTGGTGTGCGTCGCCTTGGGGGGACGCCCTAACCCTCGTTGGCATGGGTGCGCAGCTGTGTAGAATTGCAGCCCTGAAAAGGGCTGGCAGGGGTCGCGACGAGCACGCTTCTACAATGACCCCTAAATCTGATTTTTCAATGCAGTCAATTTGGTTTGAATAGATTACTCCTCATTAATACCATTCAAGATATTAACAATGATAAAGTTCCTGATACTCTTCAAAGTTTACCATAGATAAATAAATATGTAGCAAGCTAAAGTTTACTAGCTGATGAAAAATTCTTCCGACCACTACACTATATTCCTTTATATCTGGTGTCCAAGATAGGCGTGTGTATCTCTTTACGGAAACGACTCACTGATCCGAATCACTGAAGTGATACAAAACATTGGTTCAGTAACAACGTTTCAAATGTATCATTTGGATCTGGAACAGTGAAACATTACTTTGCTCTTTGCTCATTTCGCGCGACGCGTCGCTTGCGATGCAACTGAGCCACGAGTGAGAGAGACAGACTGAGACAATGATTAACTTAACTATTGACTCAGGAGGGGCGAGTGAGCGGGCGAAATAATTATAATCCATAATTAATAGAATCAGGCTTTACTTTGCGGAAATCCATTATATAAAAGCTTTTATAAAAATTTACTTCGCAAATATCCAAGTTATAAAATAAAATGATGTGTCTTACCTAGTACGAAGAGCACCTCCCGCCCTCCCTCAATTGCGTGCACTATCCCCGTCACCACTAATCCCAGCACCGCTACTCCCAACACCACTACACTAGGCAAGACACACCACTGACGATAATACGACACGCGTTTCGCCTCAACACGAGGCATCCTCAGGTGATATAGACTCTACGGTGGCTAACCGCTAGGTTTAGTGGATGCACCCATTTTATATGGGTTACCAAAAGCAACATAAAGTAGCCGCTTTTTATTGTTACATTAACCGTTTGTTCATTGTCCCATTAAGTAAAGAAAATTATTTAAAAGAACTTAATATAATTTATCAAATAGCGGTCTCTAATGGTTTTTCAAAAAATCTCATTAACAATTTAATTAAAAAGAAGCAAAAGCATGTTATTCGCAACTTTCTGTACGCGGTTCAACCTCAAAGTGTTCATCGATATGTGAGCAGTTTCACCTACTTAGGCCCCATATCTGAAAAAGTAGCTAATACTCTTCGACAAAACGGCGTTCATGTGGCGTTCAAAACAAACAATTCTCTTAGAAATATCTGTAATAGTAAAGATAAGTTGGATATTTGTCAAAAGTCAGGTGTTTACAAACTTGTTAGTGACGAATGCCACGCCGTTTACGTGGGTCAGACTGGTCGCAATTTCGAGACACGTTATAAAGAGCATTTAGCCGCGTACAGGAAACATCTTTTGGACACTGGACACAACCTAGCCAACGACCATTCCTTTAAAGTCTTACATACGTGTAATAAAGGGCTGCGGCTGTGTGTGCTGGAACAGTTAGAGATATTAAAAAGCAATAATAATACCGTTGCATTGCTGAATGAACAAACAAATGTTACTAACTCACCTCTCTTAAATATCTTCAAGCCTGCTCTCTAATAATAGAGAGCCTCGCAATATGGTCGTTTGTCACCCTCACGGTGATCGGCGATTGGTTGCGTGGTTGGAGGGTGGGCGTTGCGCGGCGGTTTGTTTTTAATTTTACAAACGGCTGCGTAAGTCCAGCGGTGATTCGTCGCATGTTTAATCGCATGACGCAGTCGCTCACTCCTTAGGTAGAGAGCGGTTGCATCATCGGTCTGTATAAAAGGCACTTGTTTTGGTTCGCCGCTCACTTAGCGGTTAGCCACCGTACAGTCTATATCACCTCAGGATGTCTCGTGTAGAGGCGAAACACGTGTCGTATTATCGTCAGTGGTGTGTCTTGCCTAGTGTAGTGGTGTTGGGAGTAGCGGTGCTGGGATTAGTGGTGACGGGGACAGTGCAGGGGCGGAACTACTTAAAGGCTTTTTGGGCTGCAGCCCAGGGCCCCGTGAATACAGAGGGGCCCCAACCGAACTGAAACCAATAGACGATATTGTCAATAATAAAAATTATCTAGAATTTAAAAAAATCCGATCATAAGGTTGGCAACACTACGATCAATCAACCCGTGTGCGCGTCTATCAAACGGAACGGGGAATTCCCTGTCGCTTGTTTTCGATCGCTGTATTCCGTGTATTGTCTATTACTGGGGTCTTCCCTCCGCTTATCGCCCGACGCAATTTTGTTATTTTTCCGCACTTCTGCTATCGTCGACTAAGTATATTAACGAATTGACTTTGTTATTGTTAGAAGTGTGTTTACTGTTTAGTGCGTGTGTTTAGTTTACTAAGTGATAGATAACTTAAAAGTTATAAGGACCGGACTTTTCTTTTAATTTACTAAAATTGAAAGTGTTCAGCATAACTAGACTTCCTGCTTTTAATAGGCAGTAGGTAAGTAAAAAGAATTATAAAACATGACTTTTTTATTTTTATTTCAGTTTCAAAACTAAATGAATCGAACTCGTTCGATATTACGAACGAACGAACGGTTTCGTGGCAGTTTTAGATACATGGCCACTAAATGTTGGAACAATATACCACCACCTATACGGGAAACTAAATCTGTAAACGGTTTTAAAGCTAAATTAAAAATACACCTTTTAGCATCTCAAAAGTCATTATTTCACGTGTAGTGGCAGGTTATTTCATAGATACATAGATACATCATATATATGGATATATGTGTATGTTTAATTTTAATATAATTTACAATACTTTTATGTATATACTTGGAAATATTTACTTTCAGTGAATGGTAAATTCATTATTTTTCGTTTATGTTGTTACCGATATAGTCGCGGGCGCAATACGGAATCAATATTTATCAGGGCTCCGCTGAAAATCAGCGCTGCTGCAGTATCTGTGGTAGCATATGCTGAGACGGAATCCTTTTGGCATCACATCACTCACTCTTGTTGCGATTTATTTTATTTTTATTTATGTTTTTCAACTACTTTGTATGTTTTTATGTCTCATTATTTCTAAATGTATATTTTGTCTGTGTATTGATGCTAATAAACATATGTCTATGTCTATATTTAATGATAATTTGGGAATTGCTACACTCATTACAAAGTAGGTATTAAAATTAAAAGTTCTATCCAGTTCTTTGTTTATTTTCAGAAAAATATCTTATTTTACAGTATGTCTGCTAGAAAATATAAAAGTGGAGCTGAAAAAAAGAAAATTACAGTTTTGTCGAGAAAAAGAAATAAATAAATACGCAAAACTTGAAACTTTTTTTAAATCAGAACATATAAACGCGAATGAAATAGCTATAAATCCATTAAAAAACGTAAAGGAAGGTATTTTATGCGAAGAGAGTATAACCGAAGGAAGCAAAAAACCGCAAAACCAGAAAAAAAATACCAACGATGAAAATATACAATATCTTGACTTCGAGCAACCCTCTGGTTTTTTTTTTTTTTTTTTTTTTTTTTTTTTTTTTTTTTATAGGATAAGAGTGACAAACGAGCACACAGTCCACCTGATGGTAAGTGGTTGCTGTGGCCCATAGACATCTACATCTATATATGTAGATGCGTTGTCACCCGTGAGGACTAAGATGGAATGCCTCATTTCCAGTAAAAAGGGCCTCCGGCCACCTGCACTCACCAAGCAAAACGCAGAGGTAAACCTCTACTTCACGCTGGTATCCTGTGAGGTCGTGGTACCACCCCGGTTCGAGCCGGCCCATCCGTGCGACAGCAAAAGCTGCCACGTGGCTCTACCACTGTTAAAACGAAATTGGTGTTCAGCAAAAGAAAGGTAATACCGATACCGAGGTGGAAAGAAATTTAGAAAATATTAAGTTTGAGTTTGAGAAATATGTTGACGTGGGCTTGTGGCCAGATTTGCTAAATAATGATTTTATTAATTTCGTCCTCTCACATGAAATGACTGACTTTCAAAATAAAGATCCGAAGAATATATATTCAGCTTCTATGAAGAAATATAAAGAACAAAACAGATCTTTTTCAAATAGGTATTTCACTAGAAAAATGAAAAATGGCCAATTACTGGAAAGATCTTGGTTATGTTATTCAAAAAGGGTTGGTACTGTTTTTTGTTTGACTTGCAAACTTTTTTCTAAAACTCCTTCTCAATACACAACCGGATTTTCTGATTGGAAACACATAAGATTTTGTTTAGAAAATTACGAAAATTCTAATGAACATAAAAACTCAATGTTAGTGTGGTTGACACGAAAAGAAAATAAGTCTGTTTTAGACAAGCAGCTTCAGGAGCAATTAAATAAAGAAACAGAATATTATCACAATGTCCTAAAACGGGTTATTGCAGTGCTAAAGTTTTTGTGTATAAGAGGCTTAGCACTTAGAGGTTCCGAGGAAGTATTTGGTTCTCCACATAATGGTAATTTTATGGGTGCTCTAGAGCTATTGGCAGAATTCGACCCATTCATACGTGAACATATTGAACAACGAGAGCTGCGACCAAACCCTGTAATATCATATTTATCAAAAACAGTATATGAGGAAATAATTGAGATTATGGGTAAACAGATAATTAAACAAATTATAACTGAAATAAACAACGACGACACAAAGTATTATTCAATTATGATGGATTCAACCCCAGATCTGTCTCACGATGACCAACTTGCTATTGTATTACGATACTGTTTTCGGGGAAAAGTGTATGAAAGATGTGTGTCTTTCATTAAAATTAGTAGTCATACTGGCTTATATTTATTTAATATTCTAGAAGCCTTTTTGGAAACAAATGGACTACTACTGGATAATTGCAGTGGACAGTCATATGACAACGCTGCTAATATGGCCGGAATCTACAATGGTGTACAAGCACTACTAAAAGAAAAAAATAAATCCGCGGATTACGTGCCATGTGCTGCGCATTCCCTTAACCTAGTTGGTCAAGAATCCGTGAAGGTTGCAACCGAAATTGTAAATTTTTTTGGAATAGTGCAAAAAATATACGTTTTCTTCTCTGCTTCGACCCATAGGTGGGAACTATTAAATCGTGAAACAAAAGTAAAATTTACATTAAAAAGTTTAAGCCAGACCTTATCACTTTGATGCTGTCAGAGCTTTGAAAAGCAATTATGATGGCATTATGAAAATTCTCAATAGTTTCGGCGAAAATAACGATGAAAAGGTTGATTTCCGAAAAGAGGCACGAAATTTATTTAATAAACTGGCGAAACTAGAAACTGCAATTTTAATTATTTTTTGGGAAGAAATTTTGGAGAGATTTAATGTAGTTAATAAAAAAGTACAGAGCCCTGGTTTAGACATTGGTGAAGGCAATAAGTTAATTGTGTCATTAAAAGAGTTCGTGAAAAACATAAGGCAACAATCAGATCAGAAGCTAAAGGAATACGAAAAGAAAGCTAAAAAATTAAGTACTAGTGTGGAAACAGACTACAGTGACATAAATAAGAGACGCATTACTTCAAAATTTTCAGATAAATCTACAGATAAAGTCTCAGTAAACGGCGCAGAAAAATTTAAAAGAGACACGCTTAACGTTGCGTTGGATAAGATGATTATGGATTTAAATTATAGAAGCCAAGCCTATGAGACCTACAGCAAAAAATTTAAATTTTTAATGGATTTGCAAGATAGAAATCAAGAACACATAGATCTGGAAAGTGTACGTAATATTATTGATTATTATCCAAATGACATAGACGAACATTTAGTGAATGAGTGCATTCAGTTAAAATCTTACTTACTGCAGTCTAAGACAGAGTCTTACACCTCTTGCAGTGAAATTTTTTGGCTAATTTATGAAAAGAAACTTGTTGATGTTTTCCCAAACTGCTATACCATCTTAAAGATTTTTTTAACGATGCCGATCACTAGCTGTGAAGCGGAGCGTTCTTTCTCCAGGATGTCGTATATAGAAAACAAATACAGGACAACAATGTCGAACTATCGACTAAATCATTTATCAGTTCTTTCAATAAATTGCGATTTAACAAAGGACCTACAGTGCGATGACCAAATAAAAGAATTTGCAGCACAAAAATGCAGAAAGGTTGCTTTATAATTTATATAACATAACCATCTATAACCTGTCAATTTATTTTGCAATAAATAATGTTTTAATAAATAAATAAAATATTTTGTTTTCCTATTTTCTTCCTGTACTTAACATATATTACATTACATATACCTACATCACTTCAGAAAACAGTTTCTTGTCAAAATGGCAATTAGTTGAGTAATTAGGTAGGGCCCCTAAGCAGTATTAGCCCAGGGCCCCACAAATTCAAGATCCGCCCCTGGGACAGTGCACGCAATTGAGGGAGGGCGGGAGGTGCTCTTCGTACTAGGTAAGACACATAATTTTATTTTATAACGCGGATATTTGCGAAGTAAATGTTTGTAAAAACTTTTAAATTATAATCCACACAAGTCAGAAAGAGATAACAAATAAGAAGTGTATCACTCAACTCGTAAGGATTTTCGCTGACGTTATTCATGCACGTAAAAATTACCACTAAGGCGCTTACGTGTCAAATACTATACGGTCGTTTTTTGTATGTAATGTTTACATTAACAAGTTGTCATTTCACGTTGATGCGGCACTTGTCAAATTGTTTATATTCATTAGTACCTGTTTACGAAAACATGCTGAGTTCTGTTTAGGATTTCTTTGCGTAGTGATTATTGTGACTTTACTTTCTTCCTTTTCATCATAAAGTTAGAGTTATGAGACTTTACTAGAAAATTCTGTGTACATTGTTGTTGTTTTGTGTAAATGGACATTTTTATAAATAATGAATTGACATAGTGACATTTTTGTTAAAGTATGAAAGAGAATCGTTTTTATATACAATCTTATTACGGTACACAATTAATAATCTAAGCACCTATATTATTCAGCATTGTTGCCACATAACATTTCACGGATTAGTCAGTAATAAACGCCCGCGACGCATCTTAATGTATTCGGAACATTCTGTATTTTATATCTTTTGAGTCGATGATCCAAATGAGCCAAATGAAACATATCAGTGTTTAGGAACATTTCAGTGATCGAGATGCAAATGTTCCAATCTCAAAAATTATACACTTTTCCCACCTCCAGTCCAAGATATATAAAAATGAGAACAAACGTTAACAAACTGTGAATCAATGTGAAAGTGAATTTTTGATGAATGTATCGTAAAGTTAATACATTGTAACTTCAGGCTCAGAAGGGCTAGAACCCAGAGCCGTAAAGCCAGTTTAATAAAAAAAATATCTATGACAACATTTTAGGTTATAAATACAAAGTGATACAAAGTTTAATTTTGTTTTTATACTAGTGATTAATTTTAAAAATATATTATTTTAGGTACCTTTATAAAATAAAATGAATTTGAACAACATTTGCAATCTGGGAAAATTTATATGGAAATCTCAAGCTGTTCCTGGATATGGAGTACGTAGTATTTACCTTAATAAAGATATCCTCTTCCTTCTTTGTCGGCCAACAGAAAACCACTTCTAGACATTGGCCTCGTTGCAAGAGCTCGTTGTAAGTTGCCATAATTGTCACGCTTGCAAAATGTATTGGTGATCACAGTGCCAGACGTTTCACACCTTTGATGGTGTTGTCTGTCACCAGTCTGGGTATTTTAGGTTGACGTAAATGAGATGATCATATTACTGTTTATTGATTGAAGATTTTCTTGGCGTGTCTCTTAGTTGCCTCTTACGACACCAATGTGACGAAAAAGGGTGATGGAATCACTTACTCCGCCACCACACAACCATTATTTAAATAGATATATCGATACTTTTTATCTTACCATATTGTCAAAATGTAATTCTTTATGTACACAAGTTTCAATTGTTATTACCTACCACCCTGCACCCCAATGTAATTTGTTATAGATATGTTATATGCCCACAAAACTAACGATTTTTTTCCATCCCAGTGGCAGCTCACATACACATTTTTATGTTTAACTTCCATTCACGTGAACGTCACTACATTCACTCTCACTCTTCGTGTTCTTATGGCACCAGTTCTGGAACATCAGTTGTTGTCCATTTCTTTAAGCTTATGTAATCATGGCATCATATTTGTTGTTAGTCAAGGACTGGAGTGGCTTATTGAACACTTTCCGATGCTTTAGTTTTGCCATACTAGTAATGTATCAACTTTTTGTTTTATAGGAGAGGGGGCAAACGAGCATGCGGCTCACCTGATGGTAAGTGACTACCGCCGCCCATGAACAACTGCAACACCAGGGGAATTGCAGATGCGTTGCCGGCCTTTTAAAAAGGAGTAGGCTCTTTTCTTGAAGGTCCCTAAGTCATATCGGTCCGGAAAAATTGCTGGTGGTAATCGATTCCACAAGGAAGTTGTGCAAGGGAGAAAACTTCTTCTAAATCGCACAGTGGTGGACCGCCAATCAACCCGATGATATGGATGGTATTGTGAGTTTTGTCACAATGTGCGATGGTGAAATTGAGCTCCTGGAATTAGTCCGAACAATTTCTCAGAGCACTCCCCGTGGTAGATGTGATAAAATACGCAAAGAGATGCAACATCTCTACGCAGTGCCAGTGAGTCAAGCCGATTGGAAAGAACTCGGTCATCGACGATTCAAACCTCTCTGCGCTGGATGCGGTCAAGTGGAAGGAGCTGTCACTGGGAAGCCCCTGCCCAGAGATGGGGACAGTATTCCATGTGAGGCCGGATTTGCGCTTTGTAAAGTTGCAAGCGGTGTGCCCGCATAAAATACTGTCCCGCTCTGCTGAGCACGCCAAGCTTTTTAGAGGCCAATTTGGCCTTCTCTTCCAAGTGACCACGAAACTGCATGTCACTCGATATGTCGACAGCGAGGATACCGATACTGGCTGAGGCAACAAGGGGAGTGCCTTGAAACTGAGGAGATACGACAAAGGGATTCTTTTTAGCGGTAAACGTGTAAACTTGTGTCTTTTGGGGATTGAACTGGACTAGATTTAGTCACCCCCAGTCTTATATTTATAAATATTATTGCTGATTGTCATTTATCCTGTGGGAAGTAATGGTATCAATCTATATCATTTTGACTATTTAAAAAAATATACCTAATGTATTTATGGTATTGTGAAACATTTCTAAATACCGTGTTTAAAAAAATGATTATAAAACAAATACATAGGTATATCTCATGTACATTATCTCATTACTTTGAGAATTAAATAACCATTTGAGTGCTTACCTGGTTAACACTGACTACGTCTATCTAACGGTTAGTATCTGCTGTTGCTGTGGTATCTCTACAAAATAAATGCATTGATGATATATGATTAATGATACCTTTAAAACTAAGATGTATTTCTACACATCCTGTAAGTTCATCTTTTTTTTTTATAAAAACCATACGGTAAACCAATTCACAGTCAATTTGTTGGCAAGTGGCTACAGCAGTCCATGAACATCTATAACCAAATATAAAACATGCAATACCTTACAGCCTGTAATTATATTGGCTCTCTATATGTAATTATATGGGAACACAGTAGTGCAGGCACTGGTTTTGGTGGCAGAAATAGATAAAGAGTGATTTACCAACCAAGATTACAACCTAGGACAGAAAAGGAGTCTTTGTTCTTACCATTCTTCTAATAGGGATACAACATATGATGCACTGGGCTTATTAGCAGAAATAAGTAAGAGTGATATCTACACTGATTTACTTCTATGTAGATAAAAAGCCTTACCATTATGTAAATGTGCTACTTATGGCACAAATACTCAAATCTACACAATTTTAATATGTCATTAAGTCTCATGGTGTCACGGTCACTTTGACTTAAAGTGATAGAGACAGTACCAGACTTAACGGCATCTTAAGCATTGAGCAGCATTTGAGTATTTGGGGTATTATTTTTAAGAAAATGAGTAATTATTTTTAAATAAAAGGTATTTTTTTGTCTTTGTAAACTGTATATAAGGAGTTTATTTATTTAATAGTTCATACAAAACTAAATATTCCCGACTCAAGCCTTAGACTTACAGGTTTAATCCTTAAAGATATAACTGCATTATTTATTAAAGCTATTTAATCTATACAGACTATCATGAGGCTTAATGGCAGACAGAGATACTTTGGTCAATCACCTGATCCTAATTTTGTACAGGCAGGGCCAGTTCCCTAATTCTAAATAAATAATTGTCCATAATTATATTTCATTGAAACATTTTATTTCAAACTAGCTGTTCCCCGCGACTTCGCCCGCGTGTTATTTAGGGTTTTAATTATGTTGCGCGGACCCCTAATTCTTTTTCTAAAATATAAGTAGCCTAAATTTCTCCTTATAACTTCAGCTATCTGCCAGTGAAAGTCCCATCGAAATCGGTCCAGCCGTTTCAGAGATTAGCCAGAACAAACAGAGACAGACAGACAATAATTTTAAAATATTGTGTTTTCGTTATACTAGGGTGGATTGAAAAGTACTCGGCCTAACACAGATCCATTCAATTCTAAAAATCAAATCTACGCACATTATTTAGTTCAGTTCAGACTAGTTCACTGTGTGAAGTTCGAAACGTGTGCGATAATTAGTTGTGATTTTATAAATTTATTAACAAAGTAATCGGACATAATTTCCGCGAATGGAGCAAATCGAGCAGCGTGCCGTCATTAAGTACCTCCATAAGAAGGGGCTATCATCAAAATCCATCCATGATGACATGGTCAGTACATTAGGCGATTGTGCTCTGTCATATTCATCCGTCAAAAAATGGATAGCAGAATTTAAGCGTGGTAGAGAGAGTGTGAAAGATGAACCCCGCTCTGGAAGGCCTTCGACGTCAACTACTGACGAAAATATTAAAAAAGTACTTGATTTAATAATAGGAGACCGCAGATTAAAAATTAGAGAGATAGCCGAGGTTATAGGCATCTCTTATGAACGAACTCAAAACATCATTGTCAACGAGTTGGGTTTCCACAAGGTGTCTGCGAGGTGGGTTCCGCGACTGCTTTCAGTTGAACAAAAAAGGACGCGATTGACTATTTCACGCGACTGTTTGGAGTTATTTGAAGCCAATGCAGATGATTTTTTGAATCGTTTTGTTACTATGGACGAAACATGGGTTCATTACTGTACACCGGAAACAAAACAACAATCAAAACAGTGGAGAAGACCTGGTTCACCACCCCCTAAAAAGGCTAAGTCGATTTTGTCGGCAAATAAGGTGATGGCTTCAGTATTCTGGGACTCGAAAGGTGTGATTATGATTGATTATCTTGAAAGGGGTCAGAATATAAACTCTGATTACTACTGCACCTTACTACGTCATTTACGAGAGGAAATAAAAGAAAAACGTCGATGAATGCTCAGAAGAAAAGTCCTGTTTCATCAAGATAACGCCCGTGTTCACACGTCAGTACAGTCAATGGCTGAAATTCACAACTGTGGCTTTGAACTGTTACCGCATCCGCCGTATTCACCTGATCTGGCACCATCAGACTTCTTTCTGTTCCCTAACCTAAAAAAGCACTTGGGAGGTCAAAGATTTTCGACAAACGACGAGGTCAAAGCAGCTGTAGACGCATATTTTGACTCTAAAGAAGAATCATTTTTTTTCAACCGTCTAAATGCTTGGAAGGGAAGGTGGCAAAAGTGTATTGAACTTGATGGTGATTATGTAGAAAAATAAAAATATAACTGATTTAGTATTTGTTTATTTTCTTGGTTAGGCCGAGTACTTTTCAATCCACCCTCGTAAGTACCTTATATACTTTCATATGCATTTAGTAAAAAACTGTTATTTTGACATTACAAACAGACACTTCAATTTTATTTATTTGTATAGACAAAGCATTCAGTACAAATTATAATTTCCTATATGACATTATTTTTTCAGTTCCAGCAAGTTAGAAATAAATGGGCAAATTGGCTTATGATTCGTGATGTCAAAAGGCGACGAATGAGCGCTGAAAATTTCCTTGAAAGGACAAGAATTAATGCAATGAGGAGAAATGATGTACTACCAATTGAAATTAGAGAGCTAGCTGACAAAGAAATTAATAAATTTGAGATGAATGCAATTCCTCTAAGAATTAATAACAGATGTGTAATAACTTCAAGGTTTGTTATTTTGTTATGTAGGATACTTTATTTAATCATGATAAAGATAGTACAGCTAGTTCACCTCTATGCAATCCATTCCTTTCCATCCATTCCGGTATCTCACCCAAATTGTGGAGAAATTTGAAGGATGCAGGTGGCTCAGGAGCGTGCTTTGTTGTATTCCTTACGGAAGTCTATGTTGTGGGATAGGCTGTAATGATGTTGTTGGTGATGATGATTTCTTAAGCCGCATCTCCACCGAAGTTTTGTTGCCAACACAACAGTTTGAAACAAAACTTGAAACAATGTCGGGAACCATGTTTCCATTTTCGGCGGCAATATCAAAGGAATACGCTTGTTGCAAACATTTGTTCCCTCGGTGGAGACGCTTGTTGGAAACATAACTGTTGTCAACATTTTTGGTGGATATGCTGCTTTAGATATACAAGTTTGCTCACAATGTTTTTGTTCACCCCCAAACATGTCACAGCAAGTATCAACAATCAGCCTTAATATTCCAATTAACAATTTTAAAAGTTTTCTTATATTTACTTGAACACTACACATTTAAATAAAACTAGTTTTTACGGATTTTGATGCATATATTAATTTATTTTATATTCCTGATGTTGCAAGCACTTTACAGCATCCTTGGTCATGGGGGAACTGAGTGTGTTTGATGCCTCAATGTTAATTATAGGATATTGTATACAATTTTATTAATTATAGGATAAGACCTTCATCTAGCCTTCTCTATTGAAATTTGGAATTCCTAATTTCAATAGGGAAGATGGCTGGGTGCTACTAAGTTAATACTGAGTAGATCGGAACAAAAATAAATAATTTTAATCTGGAGGTAGCAGTGGTTAACTACATTGAGACATCAAACACCTCAGTCCCCCCTCGCGTGACTATGGGTGCCGTAAAGTGCTCGCAACGTCGGCGATATAAAGGAAGTTAATATAGTACGCGATAAAATCCGTAAAAACCAGTTTTATTTAAATTTTAAAAGATTTGAACCATATTGCTCATGTACTGTTTTTAATAAATTTAAAGCAAGTGCTAACCCCAGAACTAGTACAGCCAGGAGATCATAATTAAAATTAAAATAAAATTGTAAAACATGTAATTTTGTTAATAGAATCAGGTGTTACTTTGCGGAAGTTCATTATATTAAAGTTGGCAAAAAATTTCTTCGCATACATCCGCTCCATAAAATAAAATGATGTGGCTGACAGCTACTGCAGTGTCTAGATTACCAGAAGATGCCTCGTGTAGAGACGAAACACGTGTCGTATTGTCGTCCGTGGTGTGTCTTTCCTAGCGTAGTGGTGTTGGGAGTAGTGGTGCTGGGATCAGTGGTGACGGTGATAGTGCACGCAACACGCAATTGAGGGAGGGCGGGAGGTGCTCTTCAAACTAGGTAAGACACATCATTTTATTTTATCGAGCGGATGTACGCGAAGTAATTTTTTGCCAACTTTAATATAATTTTGTGTTAAATACGGTTCCATGGCACAGTGGCTTAGCATTGAGTTGTGGTGCTAAGGGCCGTGGGTTTGAATCCCGCAAAAAACAAGTATTTGTATGGCCTGCAAATAATTGTTCAGGGTGTGGATATTTGTCCTCATTCAATTTATGTTTATAAACTACCTCCACGATAGAGGAGAAAATCCTAGGGGGTAATAATAAAAAAATGGATATATTTTGTATATTGTTTTTGATTACAGACCACGCGGTATTGTAAAAGAGTGGCGTATGAGCCGTATTGTATGGCGCCACTTGGCAGACTACAACAAACTTTCAGGTGTACAGAGAGCTATGTGGGGCTAAAAATTTTGTGATATAAATGAAAACATACTAGTGTAGATTATTTAATATATGAATTTAAGAACATCTTAGTTTTTGATTTTGCCAATTTAATTGCAATTTAATAAAATATTTCTGCCATGTGGTGGCATAAGGGATTCCATCACCCTAATTCATCCCGTTGGTGTCGTAAGACGACTATGGGAGATGCCAGAAAGATCACATGGCTATGATCCTGGCATCCATAGAGTACAGTAATATCACAGTCTATAAATCCATACAGTCGTCCGACGAATACGTCTAAACAGGGCAATCGTGCGGGGTGTGAGGGGTGAGACGCGGGAAGGACGAGCCCGAGCTGCTTATGCCAATCGTGTTAGAAGCTCGGGACATGCTTGTGCACTGATGCGTCGGGCCCAGTTTTTAGGGGCAAACCCGTTTACACGGAGGATGTCCTGAAACTGTGGTGCGACGATCAGAAGGCTCTGGATTGGTCGAAGGGGAATATTGCTACCCTCGACCTTAAATCCAACACCTTGCTGACCATAAAGAAACAGTCGGAGATACCACAAAGAGTCAAATGTGGTATCTTTATCCCTGATGCCCAAGGAGCCTGGAAAGACTCACGCGACAATGTCGCGTGATGGCGTACCAGAAACGTTGGGACGCAGAGACAGAAAATAACCCGAAAGTTATGGATACCGGAGCCATGGTTACCGGTACAGCGGAATCACTGGAGGCCAAGTCCAGTGAAAAAACGGCTTGCATAATTGCGCCGAAACCCCCAGTACAGATCGGGCTCAGCGGCAGCTCACTGAGAGACGAAGAGGACTGCATTTTGCCGATGCAAGTGCGGGACTTCCAGGGTTAACGTGCGTTTGCTTTTATAATTTTTAAATTTATGTTTTATTATTTATGTTGATACTTATAATTACAATGGTTCCATAGAATTATTACGCATAGAAGCGCAGTCCAGTACAAAACACGAGCGTTAAAATGATGCAAGGTCATAATGTTAGTGGGCGCGAGTCGAATGTGCCTACGCTCGTCACACGCACACATACACGCCATTCAGTGATACCAGTTTCTGGCGTTTGCAATAAAATTGTGCAAATCACTATTTTTTGATTAATTTTAAAAAATTGATATAATAAAGATTACGTATTACGTACGAAGATGTATTTTATGAGAATATTAAATGAAATAAAATAAACACGATAATGATGGTACTAATATAACTTAATTATACATATATTAATGGTAAAAAATGCAGACGTAATAAAATTTAAGAATATTATTAAACACAATTAATTTGCTCGAATACACTAAGCACATCGTATAATGTTTAATTTTAACCGACTTCAAAAAGGGAGGAGGTTATCAATTCGGTGTATTTTTTAATGTTTTTTACCTCAGAATTCTACAATTTCTAAACCGATTTAGATTTTTTTATTTGAAAGGATATACACACAGATTGATCCAATAGACACGATGAAATTTTAATGGTTGTTTTCCCGAAGTAAAATGATTTTGCCTTAGTAGTACAATAGATTTATTAAAATAAAATTATTAGGATGTAAAAATGGCAGATTTACAATCGAGAAAAACAAAACTCGAATGAAATCTCAAACCAATAGTAATATCTCGCAAGTAGGTCGGGTGTGCCGGCTAGCTTATACCGAATTACTATAATAGTCTGAAAAAAAATTCACTGGACGTAATGTAATGTTACGTCTATCGCACGTGCAACCGCGCGCTTCCTACACAGTGAAGGGCCACTAATAAATGTTCATAACATGACGTCTCAAGCGTAGTGATACGACATAAACTAGTTTGGACGCCCGAATAGCTTGTGAGCTATTACTATTGTAAATCTGCCCTTTTTTAATTGTAATATTTTTTTAATTTAATAAATTGACTCTACTATAAGTAAGCAGTATAATTTGGCTGCGGGACAACAACCACTAAAATTTCAGCATGTATATACGAATTGATCAAGCTTAGAAATCAGTGTACATACATATTGATAACCTTTCTTTTTGGGAGTAGGTTAAAATAAGCTATGTTTGGGTCTAACCTAACATCTGGTTAATGTTTGGGTGTAAAGTGACATCTGGTTAGTAAAGGCGTTCTTATTAATAATATCATGATGTTGTAAATAAAAAAGTTTTATTCTATACTCTAAAACGTAACCTTAGTCAATAAAAAAAGCAATTAAAATAAAATAGTTGTGTTAAAATGGCGTCGACGAATCGCGATTAGCTGATCACTCCGTATTAGTTTTAAATAGGTACCCATTGTAAATATAATGTTAACACTTAGAAAAGTAGGTATCTATATATAAACGTTTGAGTTTTACACAGAGCGTTGCGATTAAACGTTTTAAACACAAATAGAAAATAAATATTTTTAAAAGAAAATTGTGATTTTTTCCCCACAACTAGCAACATTTGAATTATGAGAGCTTAGGTAAGTATTTTTTTAGTTTTACGTACTTATAATGAATTAAATGTATAAACTTATATGTGAAATGTAATACAATCACTTCCTTTATGTATATCATCACCGTTGTGACAATATTTTACAACACAAACGGTAATTTTTACAATTCTTCGCGAGCTCTTCTCCGTAAGGCATGACGTTGCGCACTGACGCGTCGCTGAGTCAACTAACGCGGTTTCGCTTTCGCGTTAGTTTTAGTTGCTTCACTTTCGGTGCGCGTACTTGTATTCTATGCGTAATAATTCTATGAATGGTTCATACGACGTGTGCTGTGAGAGATTGCAAGTCGTCATCTCGCATAAATAAAGATCTGCGATTTCACCAAATCGCGCACACGGAAGAAAGGTAAATAAATATTGTTATTATTTTTTACATTATGTATATTTTGTTATGTCATGCCAAATTGCCAACGTAAAAAATGGCGGACGTAAAGAATAGGTACTAGTCGCTGGCCATTACTGTTTCGAAGTTTGATTTTTTTTTTTCATTTAAATCGTGTGGTTGGACAGGCTAAGGTTTTAGACTATACTGTAGTGCCTCGTCTTCGGTCTTTCGAAGTTTTTTATAAAATATTAAGATTTAGGGGTCAATTTTTAGGTTTGTCTGGATGCTAATTACGAAAATAGCATTTATTTTTAAATCCAAGATGGCGGTCATTTTTTAATATATGTATGATATGGATGTCAATTTCAAGGTTTATTGGAGTGATGATTACAGAAAACGGCATCCATTTTCATATCCAAGATGGCGGACATTTTTTTAATAATATGATATGGGTATCAATTTCGAGGTTTCTTGTGGTGCTGATTACGAAAATGGAATTCATTTTTAAATCTAAGATGGTGGACATAATTTTTTTTTAATGTTATGGATGTCAATTTTGAGTTTTCTTGGGGTGCCAATTACGAAAACGGCATGAATTTTCATATCCAAGATGGTGGTTTTTTTTTAATAATACAATATGGATGTCAATTTTAAGGTTTCTGGGGGTGATAATTATAAAAATTTATTAATAAGTATTGTATTTAAAAATTTCAGATGCAAATTATAGATGAAAGTTATTGGAAGACCTGATTTAGTTGGAAGAACTTTCGAAAGCCTAAATAATCAATTATAAAATAAACTATAATTCAATGTCTGTAGTCATTGTAACGTTAATAATAATATGGATTTTATGTCTAGCTAAGAGTATAAGAACGATTTTATGTAGCGAAGTTGAGGCATGGCCACATATCGGGAATAGAGCACTCCCTTACGTTGTGAGGCGTGCAATTAACGTTTTGAGTACTTAGGAAAAATCTAAGAACAAATTGTTACTTATTTTTTATATTAGTAATCATACTGTTGATGACGATGTAGATCTAAAATAAATAATTAAATTAGTAAAAGTTGTTAATTTGTGACAACCCTAACCTCCATACGCTGTCTAGACGTTGTCGGCATTTACCACGAGATCAAAGGCGTTGTCCTACTGTATGTTTATTATACTGTGGTAATATATACGGAAACTAGCATCGTGTTTACGCCAGACTTATAGGCTTATTACATTACACTATTTATCGGGCCCTGTCCATCGTGTGCCCTGCCTACCAGACAGGGCGCTGCTTATTACACTACGCTAGAAATCGCTTCCTGCCTCAGTTGTTACTCGAACGTGGAAATGATTGCACGTCTAGCATTATGGCGCAGACTTTATCTAAACGTCAAAAAATTGCTTTATTGTTTTTTTTACGTGGTAAAGCCATGCTACAGCTATGTTAGTAGTATAGTTGTAACACGAATGGGTCGGCTCGACCGGGGAAGGACCACGTTCCACAGAATACCAGCGTAAAATAGCAGCTTAACACAGCTGTGTTTGGTATGGTGAGTGTAGAGAACCGGAGACCCTTTTTACTGGAAAAGAGGCATTCCATTTCAGTTCTCACGGGTGACAACGCATCTGCATTTTGATTCGCATACGAGGATAAATGTAGGTATCTATGGGCCACAGCAACCACTTACCATCGGGTGGACTGTGTGCTCGTTTGTCACCCTGTCCTATAAAAAAAATCTTTGGCTGGCGGTAACGTGCAAGGCCAAGCTAAAAAAAGGAAGGAAAGTTAAATGTGAATGAAAAAATATTTGCTCCTCATAGAAAAACTATCGAATATGCAAATAGTCAGCGTTTTGGACCCAACAGACCTACGAAACTATTTTAAAGAATAGGTGAAAATCAATTCGACGAGTTATTAAGCTTAGTAACGCCTTTAATAGAAAAAAAAAATACTTTAATGATTTCTTATATTTACGCGAACACTACACATTGAATAAAACAACTTGTACGGATTCTATCGCGTTTAATTTTTTTTATTAATTCCTGACGTTTCGGATGCTTTACAGCAATCAGCCCCCGTGACCATGGGTGGTAAAGCACCCAAAACGTCGGGAATTAATAAAAAAAAATATTAAACGCGATAGAATCCGTAAAAGAAGCTTTATTCAAAAGAATACTTTTTTAAGAGAGATTGGTTGTCACTTTACGATTTTGGCCACTGGAAACTCCTATCAAGATTTGATAAGGCATTTCTTTGTAGATGTCGATGACATTGAGAGGGATCTTTTTCTTTAGCGCATGACATAAATACGAGTAATGATTTAGAGAGTAGATCGACATAGTAGAACTTTAAATAAACAAACGTGTAGACTCTGCGCATGCGGCCACGCAACTGAGCTCCCTGCCTCCCTGTCTCTTATTACACTACACGATCCACAGCGCGGCAGGGAAGCAGGGCGGTCGGAACCACTCGGTCGCCCTGTTTAGGGACCCTGACTCCCTGTTTCTTATTACACTACCCTGTCCCTGCGGGCAGGGCCCGAGAAATCGTGTAATGTAATAAGCCTTTTAAAATAACTAGACCGGCGACGGTAGCAGCGTCAAATAGGCTTGGATAAAAACTATCGATATTTATTTTAGAGTATCGAATTCATATCAATTTTGATATATTTTAAAATATTGTATTAATCGACAAAACATTACGCAACAAAAGCAGTTACAAAAGCATTCGTTTCTCATATGCTGTGGTCGTTTTTTTTTTCGTCGTCTTACTGCCAGTAATGAAATTTTGGACCTTATCCTAGTACATCATGCAAAACATAACGATATATCATTGAGTTATAATGTACTACGGAGTACATTATAACTCAATACGATATATCGCTATATTTTTTCCCTAGCGTCAAATCACAGAGTACTTGACGCAAACTACTCTGTGATTTGGTGATGTGCGAGACGTCTTGTGCTGCCATCGTCAATCTCCCTGCCAAGCATGACAATGACGACTTAAGGCAAATACTTCCTAAGTCTTTATACTTAAGTTTTTATATGTGGTAGAGCCATGCTGTATAGTTGTAGCACGAATGGGTCGGCTCGACCGGGGAACGACCACGCTCTCACAGAATACCAGCGTATAATGGCAGCTTGATACTGCTGTGTTTCGTATGGCGTGTATAGCGAACCGGAGACCCATTTTACTGGAAAAGAGGTATTCCATCTTAGTCCTCACGGGTACCGACGCATCTGCATTTACTTTATACGCATCTATTTTATTGAAGACTAGCTGTTCCTTGCGACTTCGCCCGCGTGTAATTTTAGGGTTTTAATTTTTTTTGCGAGGAACCCTAATTATTTTTCTAAAACAAAAGTAGCCTAAGTTACTCCTTATGACATCAGCTATCTGCCAGTGAAGATCGGTCCTGTCCTGTTAAAATCGGTCCAGCCGTTTCGGAGATTAGTCGGAACAAACAGACGGACAAAAATTTTAAAAAGTGTATTTTTGTTATAAGTACCGCTTATACTTTCATGTGCATTTAGTTAAACGCTGTAATTTTGACATCACAAACAGACACTTCAGTTTTATTTATTTGTATAGATAAATGCAGATGTCTATGGGTCACAGCAACCACTTACCATCAGGTGGACTGTGCTCGTTGTCACCTTATCCTAAAAAAAAAACGAGAGAGGTCCATGTCTATCAGTGTAGGTACTTATAACAGTTGATTATGAAGAAAATATTTCTTTGATAATATTAATTTGCAATAGATTAGAATACAGTTAGAAGTAAATAGCTTGGCAATTTGACGAAGATATGTTGATTATTTTTTAAGTATATTAATTTCCCATAACCGCCACTTCATTTAAAAAAAATCCTTATCTGA
Organism: Parnassius mnemosyne; assembly: GCA_963668995.1. Taxonomy (NCBI): domain Eukaryota; kingdom Metazoa; phylum Arthropoda; class Insecta; order Lepidoptera; family Papilionidae; genus Parnassius; species Parnassius mnemosyne. The sequence goes on along the minus strand of CAVLGL010000115.1, from coordinate 42,556,155 downwards.
CTGTTGTAAATCTCCCGACCTCCCAGGGTGCAATTCCTCCGGTTTTTTCTAAAAATTATACGCATCCGTCGCTCGCTCGTGTCGCTACTCACTCGCTTTGTGGTCACACAGAACACCATAGATTACTGTACCTGAACACTGCACGCTGCTGCCGGTGTAAATCTATTCGCCTCGCCGTCGACGTTGTCGATTCGGCGGTGTGTGTCTCTGTCACGCACACCACGTGCATGACAGAGACAGACACGGCTGGATACGGTACTTCCCCAACTTCACAAATATTAGATGTTGCTCGAAAGCAAAGTAATTATAAATATTAATAAATGATCGAGATTTTCTTTTAATCCCCCCCAACTCGATTTCATAAAATGTTCCCGGGTTGGTCCTTTCGAGAATTGGTAACCCTACTTCGAACCAATATCATAAACTCCAGTCTCTCGTCTTGTCTTTTAAAAGGCCCATTGCTGATGACAAGGATGTGTGTTACCCAGATCTATTTCAGAATCTTCTAGATAGGTCGGAACGCCTTTTTAACAATTTCTTTTTCTAATTTTTTAAATATAATACAATGTTCTTAACTTAATGGCTTACTATTCTTCAAAAGCGTAGCTCCTTAATTTTACTAGTATATTTAATTTTAAATATCTTTACTCTACTCATGTTAAGAGTTCCTCGTTCCCAAAATAGTCATAGATCCTCATAGGTTGAAAAAAGGCCTAAATTCGTATTCCAGCATATGTGTTTTCTTTCTTTAATTCCTCAATTACTCTGTAGTCCATACTGTTCTGGGACGCTCTGCCCGTTAGTATCAAGAAATTAGTAGTACCTAATAATTATTTTATCTCGTTTTCTCTGATTTCGAGAAGGCTATATAAGGAATGCTTCTGATTTTTTTTTATGTGCCCATTTCCTATTTATACCTTACTAGCGATCCGCTCCGGCTTTGCCAGAGTGATTCTTGATCTCAACACAGCGCCATCTACCGGGTACAATTGACTTTTTAAACCATTCAAGTACACAAAAAAAACCACACAAAATCGGTCGAGGCGTTTCCGATTTTAACCGGTTCATTGTTTTTGTGTGGCGTATGACACGCGAGTCGTGTCTTTTGCAAAATCGTTATAACTCGCTCAAATTGCGTTTTTGGAATATTTATCCAAAACAAAATATTCATTATTTTGCAAGTAGTTCATGCCTACAGCTTCGTTTCTGGATATTTTGAAATTTTCAAATTTTTAGGTGTTGACAATCTTTTATTAACTTGTACATGGTACTCTTTTTACTTTGTGGGTTTTAAATCATGTTGAGGAATAATAGTCTAATAAGTAACAAATAATAGCACTCATAGCGATCGCTCACAAACTCAAGTTGTAAATAAATTTCTGGAAAACAAGTCACCTGTTATAAAAAAACAATGCGTTTGTCTTATTGTTTAATTTTGCTTAAAATGGTTGAACTGCCGTCTTATTACTATCATATGGTCGAATAGACCTACGAAGTACCATGTGCTCTTGTGATATCGTCATGATCGTAGAATAATGACGGTTTTGAAAAAAACACAAAATTCACTTTTTACCATATTTGGATACTACATTGTCTAAATATTATAACTGCATTAAAGAAAAAATTATATGTATTTTCAATTACAAATTAATCAGTCGGTAAACAGACGGATTTGATAGGCACTCATAGAAAAATGATGCTTGTTTATACTCGTCTTTGTACGACGCGCAGGGATCTCCCGTCGCCCCCTCCCGCTCCCGACGAATACAATCGCCACTATTCGTCGGACTCGCCAACGTGTTGCAGCGGATTAGATTTTTCTTCAAAATTACACTATTTTATCTTTGTTTGCCTGTTTGTTAGCTATTTCGTGCCTAGTTATTTTACATACCATGTTAAAAAGTGTGCCACAATGAAAACAGGACGATCAAAGCTTATGTTAAAACTTGTGGAAGAAACAAGCAAAAATGCACAAATTACCAATTATACTCATGAAGAGTACATTGATGAAGAGGACTGCATAACATGGACTCCAGGTAAGTTAATGAATTGTGAATTAACATTTTGGTATTATTTAATTCTTGTATTTATACAAATTTTGCAAACTAAATAATTAAAGAATCGGTTCTGACTGTCCGTCGGTTTTCTACGGAAAATATAAATCCATTTAAAATTTAATTTGTATAAAAATTATATGTGCTAGCTGATAGAACTACAATTATTCCGTTGAGTTTTTGTTATATTTGACAATTTGAATTTTTAAGTTGTATGTAACTATATTACATTTTTCTTTGGACATGATAGTGTCGCGTAATCACAAACGATGATATTCTGTGGACACGCTTTTATATTTAACGGTCATATCTGACCATCCCACTTTGTTCTTAGAACTAAATTCACTTCCGCCTTTTTTCTATTGAAAAACAATGATTATTTGTATATATTTAATACATTTTTTTCTAAAAAAATAATCTGATCTGAGTGATAATTTACCTGTATAAATAAAAACAAGTAAATTTTGTTATTTTTATACATTCGAATCTTTTTATTGTAAATAGTCTTACGGTTTTTTATATATGTTTTCACATATATAATTATCTATATATTTCACATATAGTGATATCTTTTCAGAATGCCCTTCGCCATAACCCCTAGGAGCACACAACGTAATAGAAGAGATGAACGACATTTATTAGGATGTCTTTTCAGATGGCGTACACGGAACTAGCGAAATCATAAAATCAACAGATGAAAATATAGACACGAACATACCATAACCTAATTTTGTTCTTAGAGAAGATCCTTTTATGACCGTGTATCAAAATGCATCCTCACCATATTTACTCTCGTCAGAAAATCAGCGTGGTGTCGTGTCTCTCTTAAATATCAGCTCGGTATTAACCCCTTTAAATACCTCTACCTTGATATCAGATCTGTCACCTTTTCCTCAAACGATTACCCCGCCTGTTGACAGCAAAATACAAACACCTATGCCATCACCAGCAAAAACCCATGGTGAAGTATGTAACGATTTTTTAGTCCCACTCACGATGTTGCAGACTATAGCAACTGTCAATCAATCAACACAGATGTGTCTTCATGCCAGTCGTCTCCGGCGCCTCTTATTCGATGCAGAGGTAAAAAATTGTCCAAAATGATGATTAGGAAGAAGTTAAAAGAAAACGCTTAACAGTTGAGAATGCAGGAAAAGCATACTCCTCCAAAAAGGGTGTTATTGTTCCAGCAAAAACTATAAGTAGCATGTGCACGTGTAGATATAAATGTTACACTATGTTGACTCTAAAAGAAAGACAGGATGCGTTTAAAAAGTTTTGGAAGTAAGGTGATCGTGAGAAACAATGGTTGCATGTTGCAAATTATACTACAAAACAGAAGAATAAAAGGGGGTCTTCAAAGAGATTTAAACCGTCAATTCACTTACAAGTATTTTTTGCCGAAGGGCTCATCAAAAATAGAGGTTTGTAAAACCTGTACCAACCATACCTTTACCAACCATATCTTATATAGTGAAATTATAACATGATAGCTTTCGCTTGTAATACAATACACTCATTTGCCCGTGAGGACATGACAAAACCTTCTTAAAATCAAAGGTAGCACAAACGATACGTCCATTAGAATTAATAGAGTCATTTTTATCATTTTTTTTCAAGGATCTAAATACTTTTTTGCTATTAAAATGGTTTTTATAATGTTCTCTAAGGTCGTGAAACGGATTTTGTGTTAGTTTAAAACTGTGGCACTGATCACAATTAGTATCCTTTTTGGGTATATGGAAACTCAAATTAAAATGACTGTTAACTATGTCTCTGTACAGTCTAAGACTAGAAGCTGTATGTGAAAAATGATTAAGTTCAGGCAATTCTTTGTATAAATTGAACATCCGATCGATGCTCAAGTCACCATCTAAATACAGTTTTTTGGACGCTGCTCTATTATAATGAGATTCTATTGGTACAAATGAAGTAACGTGGGCACAAACCGACCTTACCATTTCATCGTCAACAATCCGATTATGATTTTTATGTTTTCCCCTCATGTCTGTTTCTATTAAAGTGCTTCCGTCATATTTATCCCAAGCTGTCCGGACTAACCTTTCACTAATCGAATACATACTTACTACACTACTGTACTGTGGTGGTTTGACCCTTGTACTTCGAAAGGAATCCAATCTTACGTAAAGCATATGTGGGTCCATTTCCAATCAATAATGATAAATATAAGGATGTAATTAGTCTTTGCGATACCTCAATAATACCTATCAAATACCATAACTATTTTAGAAGTTTAACTCATGGGCGTAATGTTTCTTATGATAACAATTAATCTGACAAAATAATTGTGCAATATAATTGTTTTATACTTTTTGATTACTTATATTTTTAGTTGCTTAATTGTTACTAATTATATCTCTGAAGTTGTGATTTTTAAGAATTTATTCATTTAATTAATGTTGTTACTAACCTATATACTTATAAGAAAGATTGTGATACTATAACTTTGCTAATATAATGATTTGAGTTTAAGTTTTAGATAGGTAATTTACCAAAAAAGAAGTAATCAGGTCAAAACATCTTCAAACATTATAATCTTCTTAGTCTATATAGTACAAAATAATGTTTTTCATAATTACTTAATTCAAGATTAATGTTTATTATATTGATTAAAAAAGAGTTTAAAGACCAGACCAAATATTCTTTTTATTTCTAAGATACCTTATTCCAACCTACGATATCAACCTACCTACCTATTTACTTACCGACTACCTACCTACTTACTTACTCATGGTCAAATATAATATGATAGATAACACTTCCGCCAAAATATTACTCATTAAGTCGGTAGAACATGATTGGAAACTAACATCCGTCATTCTTTGAACAGTAACTTTCCGAAGTACAATGTCGGATAATACTATGTGACTGTGTTGACTCCAAAGTAAAATGAAGCATGTGATTTTTCTGGAAAACTGTATAATTTTAAGATGTTATTTCTATTCCAGTTTAAAATAAACCCTAATTTTAACGTGTATGCCAATTTTCATAATTACAGATTTAGAAGTAAAAAAGTTATGCCAAAAAATCTATCATAATTATTTCAAATGGCTGCCCTGTAAAATTTGAATTTTGTCAGATCCGTCACTATTCTACGACTATGACGATATGGTATAAGGTTTATGTTTGCTTGAAACAGATCGAAACCGTACATGCATAAAAAAAGTTCGTTAATAAATGTCTTTTGTCAATCCGCCGCCGTATAGCGCCGGCGTTTTTTTCCTTTTGAAAACACTTGTTTTGCTATTCTTACTAATTAGACGTTTTCACACAGACTTTACTTTTACATTTGATTAACATTAAATAATATTTAACATTTGTAAATATCAATGAATCATAAACCTTATTTTATTCCAGATTAAGATTCTTGATTGTTTGATATTTACAAATATTATTAGGTGAAAATTTAATTTAATAAAAATCAAGGTTTTCCAGGGTGATTTAGCTGTACCTACTTATATAAATGATTTTTTTTATAAAACAAAAAATAGTACAAAAGGTTTGTAATCTCTGCGCTTGACACGTCAGGCGTGTCATGAAATATTTGTTCGCCGTCACAGCTAAAAGTTGTCGAAAATCGGTGCCGCAACGAATCTGTTCATAACCAAATATAAAATAACCACCGGCTACGGGCAGCAACGTCAAAGTTACGAGAGAGACTCAAAGAGTATAGTAGAGAGACTTCTTGTATTGTGATCGTCAATCTGCCTTCTGCGCAAAACCGTAACAATTATTTATACGACAGAAGACTTACGGCCTGATGATGATAATCTAGAAGAAAAAGGTAGTTCTTTTGGTCATAAGGTAATGCAATAAGTCTTCAGTCTCTAACCTCTCCAAGCTTAAATCGTTCCTGCAAGTCGCGTTATTCTAGTCATAGATATGTATTAAAAACTAGCTTTTTACCCGCGGCTTCGCTCGCGTGGTCTTCTTTTTTAGAAACATCATTAAATGTATTCCACGTCAAATTTAGTAAAGTTCGATCACTTTTAGAGTCAAGTCGGTGTATGTGTATCTATGTCAGTTTTTCAAAGAATTTTTTGAACTCCCAAAGACTATTGGACCTAGATGATTGAGGGACACGTGCAGAAATAAGTTTTTCAGAATTGCATTAATATCATATGTCTAGAAATATCTACAATTTTTTTTATATTGGACCTGTTTTCCAATGTATCTATCCATAAGAAAGATAAATAGTCTTGGAATCCAAATTTACTGTTATTATTTACTCTTTACATTCATTCATAATTTATTATTATCAAAATAATGATGAATTCATGGTCCTTTATGCGATATTTGATTCATTACATTGTTTCCATTTAATATTGATTGGCACCATAAAATAGATTCTGATTTTTTTTTCTATGTTCGAGTAAACTTCATAATTTCATAAATGCAGTTCTGATAATGATGAATACTACACATACAATATAACAAATTGTAATAAATCACGTTACATTGTAACTTCTATTTAAGCGTGTTGTACAAAACACATCATTGGAAGAAAGTTCCATAAAAATTTGCGTAAAACAACGTATTGCTGATGTGAAGCACCGACGCTCCCAGAAGTCTGAAACTGTGTCAACATGTTGAGTATCGTCCCAACCATTATAATATCAGATCTGATAGACAACAAATAAACCCCCGCCCCCCTCTCCATGGGTTCTGTATAGTGCCCGAAACGTCATCAATTATAACAGTTAAAATTAAACACGATAAAATCCTTATGATTACTTTTATTGCATATGAAGTTCTATTCGTAGTGAACGTAGGTAGAACTACACTCATGATCGAAAGCAGAAAAATATTCGCCTTGTTGTGGCGGCGAAAGAGAATCCGCCACCTCATATCGTTCCATGTGTGTCCTAAGAGGCGATAGAGGAAAACAAACAGGAGATGGGCAACATCATCTTCCTGACAACAGTTCAAAATAATAAATGCTGCGGATGTCAACCTGCGTGCCAAGCGTGGCAACTATAGCAAATATCCAGCTTATTTGACAAGATATGGGGGAGACCTATGTTCAGTTCAGTGGACTTTTGATAGGTTGTAATGATAACGGTGATGAGTTTTATTCTTTCGAATCTTTGCTACCGTTAATATTTACGGTAGTGTGAAAACAAAAACGTAACATTTCCGAAAATATGAATGATATAAAAACAGCATAATTGCCCCCATTAAAACTAAAAAAGTAACGACCTATATACATGTCACTACTGGGCACAGGCCACAGAGCATTTGGCCAAAAAAGGTGCCAACGCTGGATCACCTCAGCTAGTGAACTTCTCAGATATTCAGGTTTTCTTTCACCGCCGAGAACGTGGTAAATCAACACTTCAAATTGCATTTAACATATATGTAAAAAAATATAATAATGCTTGTGTACTATGAAATTTACCTTTGCCTTTGACAAGTAAAATAAAATAAATCTTTGTTTAAGTATAATTTAAAATTAAAAATTTTGTACATCCGACTTCAATATAAGTTATTTAAGAATAACTTAAAAACTATTGGTCTGACCTTGATCAAATTCATATGGGACCACACGAGAAGTACCAGCTTTCAAATAAAAAAAGAATCATCGAAATCGGTTCACCCAGAAAAAAGTTCTGAGGTAACACACATAAAAAAAAAAACGAAAAAAAAAAACATAGTCGAATTGAGTACCGGCTCCTTTTTGGAAGTCGGCAGAAAATCTGCTATCTTCGATATTTAAAGTATTTTTTCGCAACAGCCTGTTCATTTCCATATCTAGTGTGAGCTATGAAACCACTACTATCACAAAAATCTTGATTTGTCTGATAATATGAAAACTCAAAAATACAAAAATACAACAAACTGATAGCAGCTTACATACGTCTCACTACTGTGCACACGGCTCCCCTTTACCTATAGTGTTTGTGAGCAGAAAAGAGTATACCGCAATTCTTCAACTACTACTCCGACATTTAGGTTTGCCCACGAAGTTGTTCTTCACCACTTCACTGGGTATGTAGTAAGTCAGCACGTAAAATTTCCCATAACAGATTTATTTGTCCTCAAAGGACTCGTACACGTTTTGCTCCCTAGCCGTGATGAAATCTCACGGCGAGCTACACGGCTCTCGTATTTATTTAAATAAAATTCATAAAAACTGAAACAAAGCTTTTGTACCATCGTTGACCATATTTACCGAGTAATTAGAAACCCAACGACGCCACGAACTATTCCATCAAATAGAGATAAAATCACGCATTGCACTAAATTCATTTTACATATGAAGTAGGTAAAATGAAACCTATGCCGACAGACAAACAATATATTGAACTAAAGAGTTTCTCTCCTAATCTCAGTTTTGTGTACAACAGTGTTGTTAGCCATTTCGCCAAACGTGGTTATTGTGGTAAATAATCCCGATAATGACCACCGGTCTAGATATTTTTAAGTGTGACAATTTTTGATGCTGCACGAAAAAGTATTCAGTAGCATTCTAAAATTTAATTGTATCAGTTACTTATCATTAGTTTATTTAGAGAAAGTAGAGGGCGCTATATTACATTAATACTATGAAAATCAAAACTATACTATCTAGTAATATCGGCTATAGGAGAAAGAAGGCTCAAGAGCCAACCCCAAAGCCGGGAACATTTATTTATTATATAAAAAAAGCATAAAGTGATGTTGATTCTATTAAAAATCTGTTTCCGTTAAAAAACACGCTATCAGCGCCGCTAGCGGTGAAAAACTTTGAGAATTTGACGATATGAAGATATTGTTATGAAATAGCAATATTGTGTTAAGTTAGTGATATCGTTAAACGATCTCTATTCTTTGTTTGGCTAAGCTATATTAAGATATGGTCATCAAACAGTGATAAATATCATGAAATTACACCATTTCACGAAATAATGATTTCAAGAGAATTTTGCAATAATTGCAGGCAGACCAGTTTTAATCAGTTTACATACAGATATAGTATTAAACGTATGAAAATTGATATGTTTTTTAGTTCAAAAAAATATAAATGTTCATACGTTTGATAGATGATGTCATGATGTTTTTAGACAATAGATGTCACTTTTATCTATTATTTTTTAAATTTTAATTATTGCACTTTTAAAATGAAATAACGATTAAATTAAGTCTTAGGATTTTAAAATAATTTTATTAATGTAATTATTTAAACATATAAATGTAAGTTATTTATATAATTTATTAGTTACTAAAGGCAAAATGTAGGCTTTTTTCATTTGATGAAAGATGGCGCTGTATTGATAATTAAAACTTATATCGTCAGCGGAGTTTCAAATTGTTATGCAAAGGTTAAAACTAATTTTAAACTTAATTTACAAATATAATATTTCTTTTAAAAAACACCCGTCATCCCGCCAATTAACTAAAATAATCATATACAATAGAAAATTAACATCTAAAGGAAGAAAAATACTTTACCTTCTTTTTTAAGTTTCGTAATCGGATAAAAAGTAGCCTATAAGTTGCCCCGGGGTACTAACTACCTACAAATAAAATTTTATGAAAATTGTTCCAGTAGTTTTCGCGTGAATCGGTAATACACAGACAGACAGACAGACAAAAATTCTAAAAACCACTAATTTAGCTTCAGCACACTTTATTTAGTACCCTGGACTTGTTTTTTCAAAAATATGTTACAATTACAGACACGACTTTTCTACAGATTTATTATATGTATAGAAGTATCATTTAAAATTAAACTTTAATTTATTCTATCATGGAACTCTTTCGTTATTAATCTATGAATTTCAAAATTTTGTCATTATCCACCTGAATAAGAGCGTTTTCGTTTCATTGTCCTTCAAATCACAATTCTAACGAAGTTATCACTTCGAAAAACAAAGACTATTACTTGAAGATACACTAGGTTTTCTTAAATTTTCCTTCTTTTTGAAAAAAAAATGTTTAGGGCTGACAAAACCAATACTAATGAAATTCGGTCTATAATCAGCTGTGGGCTTTTGAAGGGATGTAATGATGATGATGAAACCCATTTTACCATTGAATAGAAGTCATTTTTAACATAACTATGAAGACATTCTATTTGTTACCTTAAGTTTGTGATAACCTTGATCCACACTAAAAGATTACTGACTTCAAATAACTTCATGATATCCACAGAGTAAATAATCTAAGTATCCACGTAATATAATAACTTCTAACGTTAGTGCTTCATTTCTATACACCTGGGTCTTAGTCAACTCAAGTTGTAAGTGGAAAATATTTTTTTTAGTTCTTTAGTTTGTTTTTTATTTAAAGTAAACTTATTTCATGCAAAAATAAATAACATCTAGGTTTATTGCGATTTTTAAAATCTGTTTTATTAGTTTTTTCTAAATAATTATAAAGAAACTGTAATTACTATAATATATTGGACTGATTTTGACGGGACTCACCGACAGATAGCCGATGTTATAAGGAGTAACTTAAGCTATTTTTATTTTAGAAAAAGAATTAGGTTTCCACCCAAAAAAATTAAAACATGAAATTATGAACAAAATCAGATTCAAATAGGAAAATGCATGCAATGCCTTATTTTGAATTGAAGATTGAGTAAATTGTTAAATTAAAGACAGTTTTCAGTGTTTCACTTTTTTTATAAAGTAAATTTTCTTATAATTACACAAGCTTCATAAAGCTTACAATGGAATACCACAGCTTTAAGATAAAGCTTTTTAGTCAAAGAGACCTGAAACAAAACAAAACCATATTAAGTTCATATAAATTAATAAAATACTTGCTATTATCTAAAGAACATTTTCTCAGTAAATAATCTGTCAATCATGTTGAATCTGAAGCTAATACATGTAAAGAAACATCATTGAAATATTGCAGAAAATAAAGTACCATAAATAAATATCATGAAATAAATTAATTCATTTAATTTTCAGTTTGCCCTTCCTAGAGCAATCCAATAATGATTAGAGAAGTAATCAGCAAATAATGTATTATAATATAGAAAAATTTGCCACACTTGGGCAAGTGGGTTGATAACCAGTTTGCATTTTTTTATTTGTATTTCATAATTATTACATTATATTTTATAAATTATTGTTATTATATAAAAAAAATCAAATACTCTAAATATGTAAGGATACATTTAAATTATTAATTTTTCCTTAATGTTATAATAATGCATATTTCCAGCAGTTAATTAACTGGCCGCACATGCAGTCTACAACAGCATTCTAGATAGGGACAATTCACTCTGTCACCTATCATTTATGAATGGGGTTGTATTGACTGGGGATAACAGTTAACAACTGAATAAACTGCTATAAAAATACATGATTGGCAAATGCAGATTTTCATTAGTTTAAGCTATCGGAAATACTGCAGCCAATCCCCTTGGTCAGTTTTCCTCGATCGTCTCTTACAACACCTGAATGATGATGAAGGGTAGTGAATATTTTATATCATCACATGGACTTATTAAATTAAAAAAAAAACAATGGTTTTATCATAATAAACAATAAGTGTTCATATCATGATTAATTTAAAACTTTTAGAACAGCAAGAAACAAAAATTGAAATAAATATACATGCATGTCATTTAAAACTTGGTAGTATTTGTATGAAATGCTAGACAGTGTTTAATACATTAAAAAAAACGAAAGAAAGAAAATTAACTTACCGAAGCCCATATCATCATCGGACTCCTCAGGTTCTTCCTCCTTTTTCTTCTCTTCCTTGGCGGGTTCTGCTGCTGGGGCCGCAGCTGAAGCAGCAGCGGGTGCACCACCAACCGCAGGCGCAGCTCCAACTCCAGATCCGATGTTCGTGATGAGGTCACGCACGTTCACACCTTCCAAAGCCTTTGCGAATAAACCTGGCCAATATGGCTCTACATCAACGGCAGCGGCTTTAAGAATGGTGGAGATTTTTTCACCCTATAAACAAACAAGCATGTTTAAAATGACATGTTTTACAATGCAGAATAAAGAAAATCAAAGTCATACTGTATTGCTAAAAGGATAACGTTAACTGCAAACAAAATAGGAGGTAAAAGGCAAGTAATAATTAAAGATTAACTTGGATTAAAATCTGAAACCGTAGATAGCAACCAAGTTTTAAGTTTTTGTCAATAATACTTACAGTAACAGCGACATCATCATCAACCAAGATGAGAGCGGAGTAAACACAAGCTAATTCAGCCTTTGATGCCATTTTTAAATTATTTAGTGCAAGTCGCCTAAAGGCCTTAGCTCAGAGAGAACAAGCACGTTTGATTTCTTGAATTGAAGAGAAAAAGGAGAGAGAGACACCTGTCAAGTGTCAACGTCACAATAAGTTTTTTTTTTTAATTTATTATTGACCATGGATACAGAGTCTTTAAGTTACACGGAAGTATAGACAAACTGGAACCCACACTTCTAATATCAACATTAGGAATAATCAAATGACCTTAAGTAACGCCTGTTTTCCCTACAGGATAGCCAGCGTGACGTCTGATATTACCCCATTGACAGCCATCATGAATTTCAGTATAGGTTTAATTGTCAGTATGGCAAGAATTATAAGTAAAAAATGATGACAAAACTTGACAAAACGATTTTCTCGCAAGATTTTGCTTTTTCTTTTAAACACTTAATAAAGATTTACGATGAACTATTTGCCTAGCTTCGTACATATTTCCCCTGTTTCAGATTTATTCTTAAAAGTCGTTATTTGACAACCCAAAATCTATTTGTCAAATAATTTTTACTGTACATGGCGAATGTTAATGTTCATTTCGCAAGTTTGTTTTTGAATTTTGGAAAGAGAGAGAGGCAAAGCTAGTAAAATGGTCATTAAATGTATTGTGCGCGGTTGCTAAAGTGAGTGGCTTCCAGAATGTAATATTATATTTCACACCATGCAAATACTGCACGTCATGTGAAACTAATTTTTAGTGATAGTTCGACTTTAACTGCTATTATTTCTGTATAGACCAATGGGTATTTTGGTTCGGTATTTCCAATTTTATTTCGCTATTTGCTTAATAATTAACTATTCATGTTTGTATTATAACTTCGACTAGGGTGACCATACATTGTAATGTATTTTCATTTTAATTACAAACGGAAAAGGTTTTCTCGAATGGTATCTCTGCTCGATTTGCGTGAAATTTCGAAACGTTGTTTACACGAATGATGATACACTGAAACATCAAAATTAAAATAAATTTATATCTTTTATTACTTAATTTTTGCAGGTTTCCTTCCTATCTAACAAAACGTAATAAAAGGTTAAATAACGTGGAGCTAAAAAGACCCTTTTTTTGGAAAAGCAAAGATTTGTAATCTCAGGTGGCTCAGGACCGTGCTTTGTGGCATTCTTTGGGGGAGGCCTATGTTCAGCAGTGGACTTGTGAAGGGCTGTAATGTAATTACATAATTACTAGGAAACGACTGAGACAAGAAGTCACACCATTTTTAAATGAAATAGCAGATTGTTCTGTGGTACACGTATGAACTTTTGTTAAGTACTTTTTATTTCTTACTTCAAAGCGATGTTTTGTTTCCAAGGGAAGAAAAGTAATTAAAAAAAATCGCAAAAAAAATTTTTGAGAAAGAAATAAAAATGCATTCTCTTACCTAGAAAATAGGAACAGCTTGATATGTTATATCACTAGGCTATAATTTGTAAAAATAATTACAAGCTATTTTTGTACAACATTTTGCTAAGTTTTTAGTTGTACTTAATTTTGAAATGAAAATTTACACATATTTAATCAAAATTGCGGTCTCAGGAAATCCATTTTTTTGATAATTTTGTTACACATAAGTGCTATCGCTATAAATAAAGATATAAATATAACAAAAACAATTTTTGTTTCAATGTTTTTAAATGTAGTTCTAATTTACTTCCTATGATTTTTATACTTTTGTTTACCAAATTTATATTGTTAATTTCAGACACATGTAAACAAAGAAAATCAACCATCAGATTTACCTGATACGGTTCAGGATGATGAAGAGTCAAATATTTTAATAAAAGTATGTATATTTTAAAGTGACGATGAGAAAACACTGTCACATGTTTAATTTAATACTTAATTATATTTGCAGTCAAATGACGAATATGCAACTAGTGCAGCTTCTAAACGATCCTGGGAAACTATGTTAGACGTGCCATCTTGCAGTCATGTAAGTGTTCTTTTAATTTACACAATTAGCCATTAACATGTTTTTCTATGGGCTTCTGTTTACATTAATTAACATCATGTAATGTAAATATTTCCTGAAATAGATTATTATTATTATTATTAAATTGCTACATCCATATACCTACGCATACACGCTCGTCGGTTAAAGGTACTCTTGATTTGGCCCATTTTTAATATATCGCCGATTTGGTCCATAAACTTTCGCCTAGGGCGACCCTTCCCGACTATGCCGTTCACCTCTGCAACATAAATTTGCTTTGTCACTCTTTCCTCGTTCATTCTTTCTACATGGCCAAACCACCGAAGCATTCCTTTCTTAATCCTGGTCACAACATCATCTTGCAAACCACACTCTTCTCTTATTAAACAATTTCTCACTCTGTCATTCAGATTCATCCCTAACATACTCCTTAATGACCGCATTTCTACAGCATTTATTCTACTCTCGTGCTTCTTCTGCCACACCCAACTTTCACTACCATACATTAAAGTAGGTACTAACACAGCATTGTGAATTGCCATAGGTATATGTATGTGGAGGAAGCGAGAGAGGTGTGTCAGGATCGTGCCAAATGGAAGTCCATAATCTCTGCCTACCCCTCTGGGTGACAGGCGTGAGTGTTTATGTTATGTTAAATTGCTACCTTAATGTGAAATAAATATATTGTTATTCAGTGGTAGAAAATCAGATTTTCGTGTCTTTTCAGGAATCTTGGCCGCTGCGTGATGCTACAAAACAAAATGTAAATGTTCCTGTTTGTAAAAAAAAAACACGGTCTTTACTTCGAAACATTTTAGAAACGGAAAAAGAAAATATGAACATCGATGATATTATAACATCCAAAATAGTAATGACATTTTAATTTCTTCAGCGTGCTCTGTTGGTCCATTAAATTGTTAACTACAAAGTCTAAATTTTTTCAGTGTTTCAGTTTTTTGAAGTTCAATTGTGATTTTAGTTCTAACTAAAAATACGTGGTAGATTGTACTTTTGTACTTTTAGCGGATAAAATATTTAAAAAGGCATCAAACATGAATAGTCTGAGTCAACCTAATATTAAAAATGTTTATTATTATATATCATTATTCAACACTTCACACCATAGTTGCAACCAATGTTTTATTTATACGTATTCTATAGTGTATTCTATACGTGGTAGAGCCATGCTGCAGCTATATTAGTAGTATAGTTGTAGCACGAATGGGTCGGCTCAACCGAGGAAGGACCACGCTCTCACAGAATACCAGCGTCAAATAGCAGCTTAACGCTGCTGTGTTTCGTATGGTGAGTGTAGAGGATCGGAGACCCTTTTTACTGGAAACGAGGCATTCCATCTTAGTCCTCACGGGTGACAACGCATCTGCATTTTCAATCGTAATCGAAGATAGGTGTAGATGTCTATGGGCCACAGCAACCACTTACCATCAGGTGGACTGTGTGCTCTTTTGTCACCCTTATCCTATAAAAAAAACTATAGCATTTTCACAACTAACTAGACCATTATAAAAATATTCGTTGTAAGAGCTTTTTACTCTTTTAGGTCTTGGATCAAAGCACTTCCCCCATTCAAATTTTTTGCACTGATAAGTGTGCAGCAAGCAAGGATTAATTTATCACGAGAAGAAGATCTAATTATTACATTTTTACTCGTCAAAAGCGTAAGAGTTTATTAAACAATGTGCAACTTTGCCAAACGTTGAGACCTTAAGACGATCTTTGGCCTTCTTTAATTGCATTTTGGAGCTTTTCACCGATCTGATTCAAATCCGATGTCAAATACTGATGATGCAGATACTAATGATGAAATCGAAAATCACTTGCAGGCTTTGGAATCACAAAACACCCATACGGATTATGAAAAAACTATTCTTTATTATATTACCGGTTATATAATAAAACATATTGTCAAACAGCTGAAATGTAACGATTGTAAAAATTTGCTAATTGCTGCAGAGCATTTACAAACCGATCATTTATACGTTTTGAATGTAAATAAATATCAATCATCTACAACATTTGTAAATAGAGGTAAATTGCTTATTCCATCCGCAGAGGTGTATAAAATTGTACTTTTAGCGGATAAAATATTTAAAAAGGCATCAAACATGAATAGTCTGAGTCAACCTAATATTAAAAATCTTTATTATTATATATTATTATTCAACACTTCACACCATAGTTGCGACCAATGTTTTATTTATACGTATTCTATAGTGTATTCTATACGTGGTAGAGCCATGCTGCAGCTATATTAGTAGTATAGTTGTAGCACGAATGGGTCGGCTCAACCGAGGAAGGACCACGCTCTCATAGAATACCAGCGTAAAATAACAGCTTAACGCTGTTGTGTTTCGTGCGGTGAATGTAGAGAACCGGAGACGCTTTTTACTGGAAATGAGGCATTCCATCTTAGTCTTCACTGGTGATAACGCATCTGGATTTTGATTTGTAATAGAGGATAGATGTAAATATCTATAGGCCGCAGCAACCACTTACCATCAGGTGGACTGTGTGCTCGTTTGTCATCCTTATTCTATAACAAAAAATCAGCCTATTGGTGACAGTATTAATTGCTCTGAATTTCATTAATCCAGAATTTTAAAATTATTTTTTTAAAGGATAGGGTGACAAACGAGCACACAGTGCACCTGATGGTAAATGGCTGCTGTGAATTTCAAAATCTTTTTTGACCGTGCGTCTCAGAACGCATC
This sequence comes from Parnassius mnemosyne, assembly GCA_963668995.1. NCBI lineage: Eukaryota > Metazoa > Arthropoda > Insecta > Lepidoptera > Papilionidae > Parnassius > Parnassius mnemosyne. Next base: position 42,539,208 of record CAVLGL010000115.1, on the reverse strand, counting down.
TAAAAAATTTTATGGACCAAAAGTTAAGTGCTGTTCGTATCAAGCGACAAAAACTTCACAAAACTATTCAATCATGTATAAAAATTGACGTGTAAAAAATTTCACCTATAATTATTATTATTGTATATTTTAAATTTGTAGACGCTGTTGCTATTTTAATAAGAAACGTAAATAAAAACTATTATTATTTTAGTTTTATTATTTCCTAATGTTACATTATAAGGGATGTAAAGACATCCTTCCGAAAACTTTAACCATGAACCATCATCCTGGGTAAAGTACTAAAGGAATTTATTTCTGGAAATTAAAAAAAAATTTGACTTCCCATACAAAATTGGTCACGTGACTGATACATTTTGTATGGGAAATAGAATTTTTTGTTCATTTGTAGATAAAAATTATTTTAGATTTAGTTACAGTTTTGTATATTGAGCCCGTTCATTCGCTTATTCGTTTGTTGACAAAAAAAGTACACGAATAAATAATATTAATTAATAAACTTCTGCTCGCAGGTTCGTCCTTATGAATTTCTCTAATATCTCTACTATTTTCAGTTAAATTAAAATTTTATAAATGAATATAATAAAAATAAACTGATTTTCCCCATAATATCCCAAATTCTTGTATTTTGTGTTGACCCTAATTAGAAAGAGACTGAGGGGTGATAAAAAATTTCAAGGCCGTTTTCTTGTATTTTTTATGTCATTCGAAAGTGTGGGTTCCAGTTTGTGCGAAGTACATGTATTTCCATGTTAAGTTACAAACTTTTTTAAGCCTAAATATTAAAGTTTTCACCTGGTATAGTAAGAATTTTCTTTACAAATTTTTTACAATACTAATTATATTTAAGAATTAATCAATAAAAAAAATCAATTTTTTATAAAATTGATGCATATAGATATATATTGTAAAACATTTGGAAGATTTTGTTAACGGCTTTGACCCAGCGGACACTTGAAAGCGATAATATTTCAATTTTATTTATTTATTTCTGAAACTTACAACTATCATTACAGGATTACTAAATGATCTGTATTCATGCTTTAATCTTTGTACCAAATTACAAGCAATGATGTCTTTGTGAATTCACTCAGAGTACAACAGAACAGGTCCGTCTCACTCGCGTCAGAGGCGCCTTACTCAGAAGGTTGGTCCGAGCGCGCGGCTCCAATATCAGTCGTGGCTGCCGTCGGCGCCAGACATACCTCTCAGGAACACATAGGTTTAATTGCCCTAACTTGTCAGCGTTATGCAATTTTCCTCTGAGTATTTTAAAAATATACGAGGTGAGCGCAAGTTCCCTTCTAACTCTTAGTTCATTATATCCTACCATACCTTAGATAAACAAAGTTGGATACATTAGAGGATAAAAGGGGTATACACCATAATAACGCATATATAAATATCTAATAAATTTATGTACTCGCTCTAGCATGATACTATACTTAGTTTCATGCGGAGCCCAGACGACTGCATTACATTCAAGTTAACTCCGTACCAATGTATTATACAAGGCGAAAATCGCTTTTATGTTTGTGAATCCTCGGACCGTACGAAGCATAAGTCCTACATTTCTATAAGCTTTTTTACAGATGTTTTTGATGTGATCATGAAAAGTAAGCCCTGTGTTAAGCGTTACTCCTAAATCTTTAACTTCTCTGACCCTTGTCATCGGCAGCCCGTTAATGTGATAGTTATTTAAAATACGAGTGTGCGCACGACAAAACTAATTAACACACACTTAGAGCTGTTAAATTGCAAAAGATTGTCTTTGCTCCAATTTACAACCCTGTCTATGTCTCTCTGTAGTATAGTACAGTCATTCCCATTTTTTACCGCAAGAAACAACTTAAGGTCGTCAGCAAACAATAAACACCTAGCGTCTTTCACCACTTCTGGTAGGTCGTTTATCATCAGCAAGAACTCCAAAGGGCCAAGGTTACTGTCCTGACTTACCCCGGACCACGTGAAATATGGCTCCGACTTATGTCCTTCATATTCCACATATTGCTGCCTATCGGACATGTAACTTCCAAAAAAGTGCAGTAAATGTGGGGTAAAACCAAAAACCGCTAGCTTTTTAAGCAACACGTTATGGTCTACTAGCTCAAATGCTCTTTTAAAGCCAAAATAGGCTACATCCGCCTGTACCCCCTTGTCTCCACTCGGTACCAAATGAGCCATCTGACAGAGAAGGTTACTGGTTGTACTCCTACCTCGTCTAAACCCGTGTTGAGCGTCTGAGAGTTGTGTGCTCACCTGATGGAATATTGTCTTATGAATAGCAGCTTTAAATACTTTTGCCGGTGAAGACAACACTGCAACAAGTCTGTAGCCATCCACTGATTCTGCTGAACCTCCCTTTGGAACCGGAACAACACGGGTTACTTTCCACCTCTCCGGGAACACAGCGGCCTTAAGGCATTTGTTATATATATGCAATAGCGGCTTAACTAGTACTGACCGACAATCCTTAAAGATATAAGGCGGAATGCCGTCAGGTCCTGCAGACCGTTTGGGCTTAAGTTCTTTAAGCGCGCGACATACGTCTGCCAACTGTAATTGGTCCGAGTACACCCGCGCCGCTCCGTTTCTACTACCTGCTCCTACTATAGCGGAGGTCACATCCAACTCCGGCCGCTCTGATATAAACAGAATAAAAATACTCTGCGAACTCGTCAACACACTGCTGGCCAGACAACGCTTCCCCGTCTTTAAAAATCAACTGTGGACTCCTCTTACGTCTTTTGGATTTAACAAAATTACAAAAAGATTTTGGATCTTTCAACATTTGATTTTGAACACGTTGTTGATATTGTTCCTGTGCGAGTCCTATCATATTCTTTACATTAGCCCTACACCGACCAAACGTGTCATAATCAGTTCTCGATCTACTGGCATTGTACCGTTTATGCAGCAAAGCCTTCAATTTTATGTTGCGAATTATTTCAACAGTGTACCACTCCGGGTAAATGTACCTTGAGTTTACACGACTTCGCTTTTTTTCGGAACACAGTCATCCATAGCAGAATTGATAATTTTATAAAAATATTTTAAGCTCATTTCCAAATCTAACTCACATATAGGAGTCCAATCTACTGCCGCAATTAAGGAATATAATGACAAAAAGTAGACTTTATTAAAGTTCCAACCTAGTGTTAATTTCTGGTGCAGCTGAGCCTGCTGAGTCGGAGTGCCGGCGCAGACGCGTATTTGTACTTACCGAGATTTCGAGCGGTGGGTGGTACGCGTCCACAGGCACGAGCAGCACCTCCGCCACGCGCACACTCACACCCTCTTTCTTTGCCAATGTACTCAACACTAGATCTAACTGACGATCATTGCAGTTACCTACTCTATTACTCTGAGTAAATCCACAAAAAGTTTGAAAGTATTCATAATAATTACTAACGGCTGTAGAACACGAATACAAATTAAAGTCCCCTAAAACTAATAATTCACTGTGCTTATAAAACTGTTCAATAATGTTAAACAACAAAAAATATTCATAATCACTGCTACCAGGCGGAATATATACAACACAAAGCAAGAATAAATATCTAGTACGTATGTGTACCGTAGCACAAACCAGTTCAAACACTTGTTTATCGACGTCGATATTACTCGGTAATAATACTCTTCGCAGTTCATAATGCGGCGTAGCCACGAGACACACGCCGCCTTGTTTACGGTCCGCTCGGTCACATCGTGTAATGGTGTATCCCGGTGGTATTATTTCTGCAACCTGTTTCTGTGATGGCAAACAAGTCTGCAGATGCGGTGGAAATATTTGTGTAGAATTATTTTAACTTTTTTCGGAGCCCACGCACATTTTGATACAATACCTACACGGATTTATTGAGGGTTTTTTGGTTGATGGTTGGCCTACGAAACCACACCCATTCCGAGAATTCTATATTTACTGCCCAGTTTTCTGGCTGACACAACTTATTATATTTGCTTTCCGGGACTTCTATAATAAAGGAGGCATAATCTTTTTCTGTCTTGTGTTTTATTTTTTCTACCTTAACCGGTACTTCTTCTACATATTTTTTTTTAACATATTTTTCTATATTTTCTACGGTTGTTTGTTTTTGCAATCGCCATTCATGTAAATATTTTTTCCTTTCTGTTCCCTGAATATCAATTGTACTTGTGTTTTCACCTTTCTTGACTTCAGTGTTTGATAATCGTTTTTATTCCTATTTACAGTAATCCATTTTTCTTCTTTTTCTTGTTCTACCTTTTCCTTTTATGCGCTATCAATTTTCCTTAAACTCCTCTCACTATTTATTTCTTGTAATTTTTTCTCATTCGAAACTTTTTTCGCCATTTTCAAGACCATAAACTCCTTTGCTGGTACGTTATTTCTAATTACTTGCGCTTTTACTTTAACAATTTTTGCAAAAGACGGAGATGGTCCTTTAGATTCTTGATCTGCCTGATTACATCCTTTGTCTTCATTTTTAATATTAAGTCTTGCTTCTATTTCTCATTTTTTTCCAATAACATTTTAATTCTTGTTTCTAACATATCCACTTTACTTGCCTTTTCTTGGACTACCTTCAATATTTGTTTTAATTCCTTTAACTCCGTTTCTGTGCTATCAAACTTAGTTATCAGTAATGCATATTCTTTTCGTTGCTCCTCCAGCAGAGATTTCATTTCCCATCGAAACTCCCGTATCTCGTCTAGAAGTTGGCTCTCATTATCAACTCCTTCACTTGGATTTCTCCGACTGCTGCGTTCAGTGGTTACGTGGCTGCTCGGCGTAAAATTGTTTTTCAATATTATGTTTCCTCGAAACAGCCTATCAGTATTATCCCTTTTCTGCATAGTACACGCACATTCAGGACATATCCACTGGTTCTTGTATTCCTGTGTGAAAGCTTCAACTTTCCCCTTTTTTAAGGCCAGACACTTCAGATGAAATTTATTCTTGCATTTTTCTTCACACTCCATAAATAGTGAATCCACAACAACGGCATCACAACCGCTACATTTTGTATCCATTGCAATCTAACTATAATATTTTTTAATTTGTTTACATATACAATCCCTAACACGTCCGTTCGCTCGCGCGTCACACGTATATATGTCATAATCATAAATATCGACCTAGTGCTTGTTGAAGGTAGTAGAATAGAATAGAATAGAATAATTTTTTATTAAATTTTTTATTCAAAGTGTAATTCTTATTGAAAGTCATTTTTACTTTACCACTGGTTCGAAAAAAAACCTCTGTCCTGGGAAGAACCAGCAAGAAACCCAGCGGGACTTTTTTTTAAAGCAAATTTTACAATAATGGTTGTACAAACTATATAAGTACAAAATTTATTTTAGAAACAGCTTGGAAGCGATCACCTCATTCCCAGGGGTTATTATCAACCATGTATTCATTTATACTATAATAACCCTTTTTATACAGTTTCAACTTAACAAAACATTTAAACTTGCTAATAGAGAGATCCTGTACACTTTCCGTGACCTTGTTGTAATAGCGTATACATTGCCCCAAGAATGAATTACTGACTCTGTAGAGTCGAGAAACTGGTATCACTAGCTTGTGTTTGTTCCTAGTGTTTACAGAATGCACATCACTTTTTTTACTAAAACTACCTTTGTTTTTGTGAACATACATAAAATTTTCGTAAATATACTGAGAGGCCAAAGTTAATATATTTATTTCTTTAAATTTGTCTCTAAGAGTCTCTCTCGGTTTTAGGTTGTAAATAGTTCTAACGGCCCTCTTCTGTAAAACAAAAATAGTTTCTGTATCAGCCGCATTTCCTCATAGCAAAATCCCATAAGACATTATGCTATTGAAATAACTAGAATAAACCAATCTAGCTGTCTCGACGCTAGTGAGACCTCTAATCTTTTTTACAGCATAGGCTGCAGAACTTAGTCAGCTTGTTAGTTTGGATATATGGGGGCCCCACTGAAGCTTTGCGTCGAGAGTGATGCCAAGAAAAACAGTGGATTCAACAGGGCTCAGTTCTTACCCATTTAAAAACACATTGGTACTCAGATTTTTAACATTCGTTGTTGTAAATTTAATTCATTTAGTTTTATTTCCGTTTAAATGTAGATTATTAACGGTAAACCAATGCACTAATTTTGATATAGCATATTCACTTCGTCACATTTAAATGATTGACGTTTAAGTTTAAAAATCAAGGAAGTATCATCAGCAAATAATACTATATCATGATTATCCTCTACAAAAGAAGGTAAGTCATTAATATACACTAGAAGTAGGCATGGGCCGAGAATCGTGCCCTGAGGGACACCCATTAGAACAGGTGAGCCGGAAGAATTTTTACCATTGATAATAACTTTCTGCATTCTATTACTTAAATATGAAATAATAAGTTTAAGCGCTGTGTTCTTGACACCATAGTACTGTAGCTTCCAGATTAATGTCTCATGGTGAACGCAGTCGAAGGCCTTGGAAAGGTCACAAAATATACCCAAAGCATCCTCTGAATTCTCCCATGCACAAAAAATATGTTTAATAAGCTCAACTCCAGCGTCAGTTGTCGAGCGACCCCTTGTAAAACCGAATTGATTTCTATGTAGCAATATATAATATTTCTATGTATTAATATTCAAGAAACTTAACATCTGATCTAAAATTATTTATTCAAAAATTTTACTAAATGTTGGTAGTACAGAAATTGGTCTAAAATTGGCAGGGTTTAATGTACTACCAGATTTAAATAAAGGTATGACTTTACTATGTTTCATTAAATCAGGAAACACACCAGATTCGACGCTTGTATTAAATATAGTGGCTAGATAAGGTGCTATTATATCTATTATAGATAAAATAACTTTAACGGAAATCCCCCATAAATCTGCCGTTTTCTTAACATCAATAGTTTTAAAATATTTAACGATATCTTTTGGCAGTACTCTATGGAATTTAAAAGTATTTGAACAAGCCTTTACATTTTGTTTGAGCAAGGATTCGGCGACAGTAGGAGAAGAGTTTAATGATTTAGTTGTCAAAAAAGGAACATCAGTAAAATGTTTCTCAAAAGCCATAGCAACTTTTTGATCAGATCGAGTTAAATTATTGTTAATATTCAATTGAAAATCCGAGTTGCGCGGTTTGACCTTGCCCGTTTCACTATTTATTATTCTCCAGGTCATTTTAATTTTGTTAGATGCAGTTTTAATTTTGTTACTTAAATGCCTTAGCTGTGGCACACATTTTTAAAATATTTTAGAATATGTTTTTACATAATCTCTAAATATAACACTACTATTATATGATCTTTCATTATAAAGCTCGTATAACTTTCGCCTACTCTTATAAATTCCTACTGTCGCCCATTCATTAAATGATTTGCGACTGTTAAAAGAGAAAGTTTTAGAAGTAAATATCCTACTAAATTCACAAGTTATAATTTTAAATAACGGACCATACAAATAATTAGCACTGTTTTTAAATGAAAGTGATGGAAGTCTTTTTATTATATTACTTCTAAACCTCTCCAAGCGATGTTGATTTATTGGAACAAACACAACTTTCTTATTTTTCTGTTTCTTGTGTATGTAAGGCAATGATACCAACTGTCCACAGTAATCTGAACTTAAATTTTGAATAATTGATTTATGCAAGGGCTTAACATCTGTAAAAATATTATCTATACAGGTTGCACTAGGCCCAGCAATACGTGTTGGTTCTAAGAATAAATTAACAAGATTATACGATTTAAACAATGAGCTAAACTTAATACTAATGGAAGAAGTTTCAAGGAGATTGATGTTAAAGTCTCCACATATTACAACAGACTTGTTCTGTTTACTAAGTTTGAGCAAAACTTCTTCCACAATCCTTTCAAAATAGTCATAAGTAGCACATGGGGGTCTGTAAACACTTACAACAATGAGGTGCTCGAGCTCGACACAAGCCATTTCTACAGTTCGCTCAACAGAGAGGCTCACTATATCCTTACGTTCTTTATATAATAATGATTTATCTGCTAGTATTAAGGAGCCACCACGTAAACTTTTTTCTCTATTGATGGAACTGACTTGGTGGTTTCTGAAATTAAACATGAAATTATAATCTTTTAGCCAATGTTCAGTAATACAAAAGATATGTATGTTGTTACTATTTAAAAACAATTCAACTTCTAATTCTTTGCCCATCATGCCTTGTATATTTTGATGCACCAGGTGTAAACAATTTTTATTACTTATTTGTGGGCTGCATTCAAAGTTAATTAAACTCTTATTATTGCTAGAGATTGCCTCTATTGTCGTATTTACTAATTTAAATTAGTTGGAACCATTGCGTTATATGTACTACGTACTAGAGAAGCCATTCCAAACAAAAATTGTGTCCTACTCTATGTCTTCGCGCATGCGCGGAAGTAGTAGTCGCGCATGTGAGAAGACTTTAATTTGATATAAAATAAAATATTAATATAAAATGAATATAAGAATTAAATATAAAATATCTTAATTTAATCCAAACAAACATATTTCTAAATAAAATGTAATAATAATTATTTTATGTAATTCACAAATCTTCAATTTACGCAATATTTAGTTTGTACGGATTGCAGTACAGTTCAGTTGAACATAGTCAATGTTCGGAATGACTTCTCTAGTACGTAGTACATATAACTCAATGGTTGGCACTGATTCCAAATTAATTGTCAAATAATTATCCTGCCTAATAAAAGCAGTCTTGGTAGCCAAAAACTTGGCTGAGTTAAAAAGTAAATAATTAGATAGCACATTTGCTATCAGTCTTAAATTATATTTGGATAGGTAATACCTATCTTTTGTCCAAAACTTTTTTATTAAATTATTTATATCAACTAAATGAAATTTGTCATTATTATCAGTACAATTATATGTCAAATTTAAATTATTGTTACATATTAAATTATTCATTTGTATATTTAAATTATGTCTTAGATTATTTTCCTGTGGCAATCCCTGTATGTAAGGCAGTGTGAACAAGACAATTTTGTGTACATTTAAGTTATTACGTTGCTCAATATATCTTAATAACTGTTTGTTGTTTACACTGACTCTTCTACCAACAAAAATTATTATTGTGTTATTTGGGCAAAATTTAGTAACTATAAATTTATTTAGGATGTCACTAAAAGATACTCCAGGCATGCAGCAATTTGTAATTTTTTGTCCCTTTAAAGAGTAATTTAAAGTTATGCCTAGATTTTTTCCTATGTCATAGCTATACACAATTATATTATTTTTGTTAATATTTGAGTTATTTTTTATTTTAAGCTCCTCTGCTATGGCACTGTCATAGAGTTTTGGTGGTGGTATAATATTATCAGCACACACCGACTCTGAAGAAGCTGGTATTGAATGCTGAAACTCACAATTATGTTTAACTAAGGAGTCAAAACGCTCCTCATTGTATTTACATGTCTTTACCAGATTATCCATAGCCAGTATGTGTTCTTTTATTTCGTTTTGGGCTGATTTATATTTATTGGATACAGTTTGAAGGGAATTTGTAAGAGATATTATTTCTAATTTAAGGCACTCTACGACAGTCTCATAACATTTTCTTATATTATCCACCTCAATTGAATACAACTTAAGTTCATATATCAGTGATGGATCTTTGATTATTTTATTTTCAACGGATCTGTAAACTTAACCATCTACAATCGAAACTAAACACTGAGCTATGGAACAACAGCTAGTTAAAAACCTCTTTAAATAGGTCAACTAGTTTTACATTAACTACAAATAAATATCCCAAAAAAAATGCAATGTGGCGCATCAACATATTGTAATAAATTATTTCATAATATAACATAATATTATGTAAAACAGCGTAAAATGTATTCTTTTTGGCTGAAGATCTTATATTATACTTTACCATTTTAGCATTGTTGTGTCTACGAGTAAAGTAGATTTTTCGGTATTTCTACCGATTGCCTTCTACCAAAATACCAAAATGTAAAAAGTTTTGCCATGATTTCTGAGAATACATAGAAATTCTCCCAAATTAAGAAATGTAAAATTAGTTTTTTTTTATATATATAGAAGTGGAGGCAAACGATCATGCAGCTCACCTGAAGGAAAGTGCTAACCGCCGCTCAACATTATGGGAATTGCAGGTGCGTTGACAGCCTCTAAACCTGGTAGAGCCATGCTGCAGTTATATTAACTGTATAGTTGTAGCACGAATGGGTCTGCTCGACCGGAGTAGGATCACACTCTCAGAAAAAATGCAGAAAAATAGCAGTTTAATGCTGCTGCACTTCGTATGGTGAGTGTAGAGAACCGGAGACCCTTTTACTACAAACGAGGCATTCCATCTTGGTACTCAGGGGAGACAGCGCATCTGCATTTTGATTCTTAATGGAGGATAAATGTAGATGTATACGAGTATGGGCCTCAGCATCCAATTACCATTAGGTGGACTGGGTGCTTGTTTGTCACCCATATTCTATAAAAAAAAGCCTTTTATGAAGTAGTATGCGATAAAAGGGAAGTTTCTAAATTGTGCTCCCATTTAGTTTCTTTTATGTATTGCCGGAGATTTCCCACCCACATCGAGAGAAGTAGATGTTGCAGATTGTTTCAGTAAGTAGTTGATATCATATCATCATTTAGAGAATAACTTTTTCTCATACAACCCGACGTTTTATGATTTATGAAAACCGAAAAAAAGTCTGAATGCTAAAATCATAAGGCAGGCAAAAGTTTTAGACCAATCAACCTGGTATGATTCGTATTTTGTTCAGAAAGAAATTTATATAACGTTATATAAAGAAATATACTAATTCGTTATATAACGAAGTTCGAAGGAGATTTCGTTAACAGCTTAATTATTAAGAGGACTGTTGATAATCTTAATATTTTAAGACCCCTGAGCGGATAAAAACATGAGTGTTAGAGCACCTCAAATTTTAGAAAATTGTAAAGGGCGTTTAAAAAAAAGATAAAATCTCATATCATCGGTAAGTAACTCAAAAAAATCCGTATTTTATCAAAACAAAGCAAGATAAATCGGCTAATTTTCACGACCATGTTTGACTATTTTGGTGTAGCAAAATTTTCAAATAGTTTTCTTTTAAGTGTTTAAAGTTGGTCATAATTGGTGATTTGATATACTTTTACCCGACTACTCGAAGTAAAAAGTAGGGTCTTGTGCACAGGATAAGGTCTACAGGTATAATAACATTATTTTCAACCTGAAAATGCATACATATGTAACGAGCTCTAGGCCATAATATAGATATTATGAGGTTGATTTCTACTAATTTTGGCTATAATTTTAACCGGGACTTCAAAAAGAAGGGGGTTCTCAATTCGAGAATTTTTTTTCATTATTTTTGTATGTATGTTACTTCATACTTCGTACTACTACATATCTTCGCTGATTGTAAACCGATTTCAATGATTCTTTTTTATTAAATAGGTTATACTTCAAGGGTGGCCTTATATAAGTTTTGAGAAAAACTCCATCCCTAAGGGTAGCAAATAAATATCTACTTTTTTAGCAATTTGAAGTCGGTTTTTACTTTTTGTTAAAAGTTATAATTATAACATTCTACATTATCGATATCGTTTTCGACTGACTCAGATGTGTATTTTAATGTATAAATTATTATTATATAATATGTTAATTTTGAAATTGATGATCGCTAACATTTTCTTTTTAAAACTAGTATTGTTTTCAATTACCCATGGATTATTTCACTACATACTATTTGTCAAACTATAAAAAATTATATAAAAAAAGTTCAAAAGGAATTTCACAAATATGAAAAATATATGTAGTAAAGTATTTTGTAAATGTTGAGGAAAATATTTTTATAAATAAATTATTCGTTTAGTACTGTTATATATTAACACTTATGGTAAAAATACATTTCCAAATAATAGTTTAATAAATATATAGTCAAATAATAGTTTTGGAATGGAAATTCAAATTATTTGCAAAAGGGATCATGACTTTAAATTTCCCTACTATTTGGGAAGAATCTTTAAATTGAGCAGAGTATGATGATTTCTTATGTTTACGCGAACACTTCATATCTAAATAAAACTAGTTTTACGGATTTTATCGCGTATATTAATTTTATTAATTATAGGATCCCAAGCGAATAGTAGCACCCAACAATCTTCTCCATTTAAACAGAAACAGAAACTTTTTTATTCTATATAGATTATAAATAATACTTACTGAAAGTCACTCTTTTGTTTAATTACCACTGGTTCGAAAAAAAAACCTCTGTCCTGGTAAAAAGCAGCAAGAAACCCAGCGGGACTTTTTTTTATAACAGTTTACAATCATGTATGTTACACAATTAACAACACAACTAATTAGAAATAGCTTGATAGCGATCACCTCATTCCCAGGGATTATTATCATCCTTAAATATCTTGGTATTATAATAACCCTTTTTATACAGACTTATAGTAAAATTATTTTGTCCGTGCAGTTGGGGTCATAAATCATAACTCGCCCTCAGCCCGGCTAGGGTGGTGAGCATGTTGCGTGAGCGTAACGCCATTATCGATAACAACAAATGAATCATCGAAGGCAGGTACACGGCGGCGGTGCGGTATACAAAAGCTGGTGCGACATTATTATGTTATGAGTAATTTGTTTTCCATTATTACCCCCGCCTAATACCTGCAAATTCGTGCAATGATAATTTTGTACATGTATCGAGGAGAAATTTGTTTTTGTGCATTCGCTCTCTGAATTTCTTCGTTTCGCTTACCACCTTACCATTGCCAATATAACCTAATTGAGTTGGTATGGGCTCAAGCAAAAAATGAAGTTGCCACCAAAAACAGCACTTTTAAAATTGCAGACGTCGAAGTGTTACCGCATGAAGCAATTTCAAACGTTTCGCAAAAGAACTGGGAAGGTTGTGTGAAGCTTGCAGAAAAACTCCAAGAGGAAGACTTGAAGAAATCTCATCTGGCAGAAGATATCGTAATTTATGTGGATGACGATGATTCTGATGTAGAATTTTAACGTAAATAGTTTTAGATTTAATTTAGATATAAGTTATTATCTTTATATTTATTTTAATAAAACTTTTTCCATTCCAAACATTTGTACTTATAGTTTTTTTAATACATAGATACTTAATGAATAATTTATTTTAAATCATTATTATTCTTATTTTAATAAATACAATGTTATATCTAATCTTTTTTTCATTTTTATCGCTAACCCACATAATGAAAAAACTAAATACATTATCGATAACGCTTATCGACAACAATAATGTGCATTACTATGCTCGTCCCTAAGGCCCGTGAGTGGGAGAGAGAGCGAAATACTCCAATGATTTATGACACAAAATGCATGGACAAAATAATTCTAGTATAGGAGTAGTATAACAAATGGAAGCGCACAAATTTTTAATCTTACTGTTAACGTAAGTTTTGGAGACTGGAGACAGAATTACCCTATTTTTAAGGACTACTTATTTTTCATAAAATTCCTTATCTTTCTTATCAGCCCGTACAAGTCCTGGACTGCTTGCCTTTTTATTACTTACTTATTATTATTATAGTTTAATAAAGTTTTTGATTTTTGATCAGGTCAAATTTTATATGTTTGGAATTTTGTTGTAAAAGCGTATACATTGCCCCAAGAATGAAATACTGACTCGGTGGAGTCGAGTAAGCTAGCTTGTGTTTGTTCCTCGTATATACAAAATGAATATCACTTATTTTTGTAAAACTATTTTTATTTTTGTGTACGTACATTACATTTTTAGGCTTTAAATCATAAATTGCTCTTATGGCCCTCTTCTGTAAAACAAATATAATTTCAGTGTCAGCTGCGTGTCCCCATAGCAAAATACCATACGACATTATGCTATGGAAATAGCTAAAGTAAACAAGTCTAACTATTTCAACACTGGTAAGATTTCTAATCTATTTTACAGCATATGCTGCAGAACTAAGTCTGCTTGCTAGTTTTGATATATGGGCCTTCATTGAAGCTTCGTGTCTAGTGTGATTCCAAGAAAAATGGTGGTATCGATAAGACTCAGTTCTTCCCCATTGAAAATTACATTAGTATTTAATTGTTTGACATTTTGAAGTCAAGAGTTTCATACATTTCGTTTTAGTGCCATTTAAATGCAAATTATTAACATTGAACCAATTTACTAATTTAGATATAGCATTATTTACATCATCATATTTTAGTAATTGTCGTCTTAATTTGAAAATGAAAGAAGTGTCATCAGCAAATAATACTATATCACAGTTATCCCCTACTAAGGTAAATCAAATAAAAAATCAAAGTAGATAGAGGATAAGATACTATGTCTATGGGTTAACTGTGACCATAGACTTAGGATATAAGTATATCCTAAGTCTATGACTGTGACTACATGGGTAAAGAAACAATACCGTACAGAGACAAAGCTACATACAACCGCGATATGATAGGGGCACTACCACAAGCTTGAGATGCGTGTGCGTGAGCACTGGTGACTCGTCACGTACAGAGAGAAACTGCTTTAAACCGGCTCGGCCAGTGCTCAAGCTCAGGGTTGTTTAAAAAATAATCATAAAATAATAAAAAATAAAGTGTCAATTTTTGTTTTCAAAGAAAAATTCATATCAAATGAAATAAAAAAAGTGTAAATATGGTTTTGTAATACCTACGTAAATTTAAATCTTATCACTGATTTTTTAAATAAAATTAATAATTTATTTAATTTCTTACACTCAAGTACACTGCGATCTCCTGGTAAATATAAAAGAGTTTTTCGATGCAATAGTTATTATACCTAGTCAGGTCATAAATTCTGTCACATGTTTAATATAAAATAATTGAAATAAGTTTATTCATTATGTAATTATTTATATACCAAAATGAACTTAACAAAACATAGATTCTTATGACACTAAAGTTTATTCAAAATGACCTCCGTGATTTTGAATACAGGCCTTCAATCTGCGCGGCCAGTCGTCTATCGTAGCACGAACGAGGTCCATGTCAATATCGGCGGCTGCCTTAATCAAGGATGTCTTGAGTGACTCTAAATTGGGATGAGGCTTTGAGCACGCCTTTTCCTCCAAGTGTTGCCATATCTTGTAATCTAACGGATTCAAATCTGGACTGGAGGAGGGCCAGTCTTCGTGCCGGATGAAGTCGATTTCACGCGCAGTCAGCCAGTCTTGTGTGCTCTTCGCTCTATGAGCTGGCGCCGAATCTTGTTGGAATACCCAGTGCCTATTATTGAACATGGTATGAGAAAAAGGTTCCACAAGGTTCGTCAGGACTGTATTTTGATACACAACTGCATTCGTTTTTACACCTTTCTCACAAAAATGTACCTCTGTTAAGCCCCAATAAGAAACTCCCAACCATACCATGAGCGAGGATGGAAAATGACCTCGTTGGACACGCGGAATATGGTTGCTCGCTTCTTCACTACTGTGTGCGTACACCTTATTATTTTGTTTGTTGTAGCTCTCTTCTACGGTAAAAATTATTTCATCCGAAAAAAGAACTTCCCAATATTTTTTTCCCGCGTACCGCTTCAACAAAGCGCGGCATCTCTTCAGTATCAGGTCTATTAGACGAGCATTCAAACGATGTCCTGTTTTTCTTCGGTATGCCCGAAGCCCTAAGTCTTCATTTAACACCCTTTTCACCGTGGTTCTGCTTAACCCCATCTGA
Source organism: Parnassius mnemosyne (assembly GCA_963668995.1). Lineage (NCBI taxonomy): Eukaryota > Metazoa > Arthropoda > Insecta > Lepidoptera > Papilionidae > Parnassius > Parnassius mnemosyne. Next base: position 42,523,529 of record CAVLGL010000115.1, on the reverse strand, counting down.
AGGGCCAACAGTTTCTGCTTACGTTTGGGATTTCTTTGAATTCGCGCCTTCACAGCTTTTATCACTGCTGGAGTCCTAACAGACCGAGGGCGACCACTTCTTGACCTGTCATCTACACTAGAGTCTTCATTGTATCGTTTGATGGTACGATAAACGAATCTTTTGGTTATATTCAAATTTTTCAGTATGTCAAAAATTTGAATTGGCGCGTAACCGCAACGATGCAACGCAATAACTGCAACACGGTCTTCTTTAAGCGTCCACTCCATATTTCAAAATGAGTAAAATTCTAAAAAGTATACAGTTTTATTTTCATGAACAATTCGAAATTCGAATTCAATAAACTTTTTTGTGGCCAGCATTCTAAAAGAAAAGTTTTACTGTGTGACAATACTTTTGACCTGACTAGGTATGGAGCTTTTAGAAGAAATGCAAAAATTTTTTCAGCAACTTAAAATCAATAGGAAGTGATAGACAGAAAGACGTAACATGTAGTATGAATTTCATTCTCAGATTCCAAGTGTCTATAAAATTTTAAATAAAACTTCATGAAGAATTAAAATCAGAAGAAATTAAGTTAACTTATAAATATTTACGAGACGTCTCATTCAAGATTATCTCGAAAATTTATTTGTAAAAGTCAGACAGGCGGGTGGTAACTGCCAGGAACCAACGTGTCGACTAATTAGTATTGCCTTCAATAAGATGTTTGAAACCGATATCTTAGGGAAACCTCAAAATACTAATTGTGAACACAATTTCAATATGTTACATATGAAACCAGACGATTGTCGTATTTTAATACAACATCACCGCATCCTGACCATGTTACTGCTCCTGTGTTAACAGGAGGAACAAATGATTATCTATTTGATTTGCCAGATAAAAATGGTTTAGTCTATGTGTCGAGAAATTTGTATAGAAAATGTTGTCTCAAACACCACAAATGTGAAAAAATAAAACTGTACGTTAACTAAACAACCTAAAAATGTGGGAAAAGATTAATTTTTAAGCCATTACTGGGATTTTAATAAAGATGTGTTCAATCGGGTTTTTTAAGATACTTTCTGACAATCATATCGCGTTTATTGAATTTCTTGTGCAAAAATTTCGCGAATATTTTGATCTCGAAAGAAAGATTGTAAATATTGGTAGGGAAATATTAAAACGTGTGCAAGAGTTTATAAATATATTATATAAATATTTAAAAAAAAAACTTTACATTATAATTAGAATTTACCATAATAATTAAAAGCCACAACACATTGGTGAAGAACAATAATTATAAAAGTAAAATATTTAGAATATGTAGTTTTTAAAAAAATATTATATATTTAGTACGAGGGGTCGTTTTTAAGTTCGCGGAATGGGTAGGTAGGTAATAAATGGGAACGTTACTGAGTTACGTGCTAATTTAGCAACTCATGATTAGTATAAATACCGGGTTTTATTGTAATTAGATCGTTAGTCTTAGCGTTATCGTTAACCAGAAAATCGAGTTCCGTGCCGTTATAAACCAAGCGCGGAAAATCAGTTCAGTCTATACTGGAAGAGATGTCATCCGTTGACGGAGACTCTTGTTTAAGTAAAACCAAGTAAAACTATGGTTTACAAGTGGCATACCCTTTTTAAACAAAGCAGAGAGTCACTTGAAGACGATCTACGGCCAGGAAGGCCGATCGGGGTGACCACTTCGGAAATTATTCAAAAAGTCGAAAAATTAATATTAGAAGATGCCCGCTTAAGAAAAAATAGCTCGCAGACTTGGTCGAAGTATCAGATACAACCATTTTCAACATTCTTCATGACCATATTGGCATGACTAAAGTCAGTGCATGTCAGCGCAAGCAACAGCGCGTGGAGTGTTCTCGTGCATTTTGGACCTCTGTATGGAAGACAAAGATGGAGTGTTGGCTCGAATTGTTACTGGTGACGAAACTTGGGTTCACTATTATGAACCTGAGTCCAAACAGGACTCTATGCAGTGGTACAAAAAAGGCAAACCACCACCCAAGAAATTTAAGGTGGCTCAATCGGCTGGGAAAATCGTGGCGACAGTCTTTTGGGACTCAGAAAGAATCCTATTATAAAAATAAAGGTGTCTCCATAACCGGAAATTACTACGCTTCAATCCTAGAACAATTTAAGGAAGCCATAAAGGAGAAAAGAAGGGGAAAATTGACCAAAGAAATCCTTCTCCTGCACGACAACGTGCCTGTTCACAAGTGCCATGTTGCGATGGCTGCCCTGCAGAAGGTGGGCTTCGAAATTTTACCACACCCACCCTATAGTCCTGACCTGGCCCCCAGTGATTATTATCTATTTCCAAACTTAAAAAAAGAACTTCGTGGGAAAAAGTTTTTAAGTGATGAAGAAGTGAAGGTAGCAGTTTCAGCGTATTTTTTAGAAAAAGACAAATCATATTTTTTGAGGATATACATAAGTTAATTAAAAGAACCCAAAAAATTTCGTTTATTTAATTTTATCCTCCTGTGCCTGTGTCTAAAAATAGGTGAAAATTTTGACAGCTTCTAAGAAGCTTTGCCTCTGTACAATTTCTTTACTCATGTGCTATGACTTTGGGACATTGAACACCTCTGTCCTCCCGTCCCCTGACCATGGGTGCTGCAGGTTCTCGAAACGTCGGGAATATAAAATAAGTTAACATACACGATAAAATTTGTAAAAACTAGTTTTATTTAAATAGAGCAGAATATCTTACACAAACAACTAAGACACGTACGAGTAGTGATTATAAACTCTTTGACTAAGACACATGTTACTAGAGCCACATAGATTTAATCAGTATTTTTTTTTATAGGAAAGGGTGACAAACGAGCACACAGTCCACCTGATGGTAAATGGTTGCTGTGGCCCATAGACATCTACATTTATCCTCGTTTGCGAACCAAGATGCAGATGCGTTGTCACCTATGAGGACTAAGATGGAATGCCTCCTTTCCAGTAAAAAGGGTCTCCGGTTCTCTACACTCACCATACGAAACACAGCAGTGATAAGCTGCTATTTGACGCTGGTATTCTGTGAGATCGTGGTCCCTCCCCGGTCGAGCCGACCCATTGGTGCTACAACCATACTACCAATATAGCTGCAGCATGTCTCTACCACGTACAGAGGCTTAGGTTATCTAGGTTTTAAAGTCATTATTTTAAGACGAAGCGAAATCTAGTCATGTATGTAAGCAAAGATTATGAAGACATTATAATTTGTGGGTTGGAGTAAACATAGTGATTATATCAATTTTGGGTTCGAGACCTACTGCCAAAAGGAAGGAAAGAGAAAGAGTTTTGCCAGGAACGTATTGACCGCCGACGGATTGCTGCTTCTGTTATATCGTTTAAAAAAGTCATGTATGTAAGCAAAGATTATGAAGACATTATAATTTGTGGTTTGGAGTAAACATAGTGATTATATTCTCTTTGGGTTCCAGGCCTATTGCCAAAAGGGAGGAAAGAGAAATAGTTTTGGCAGAAACGTATTGACCACCGACGGATTGCTGCTTCTGTTATCAATAAAATATATCGTTTAAATAATGGTTCAAAGTGGATTTTAATACGTAAAAGTAGTACAATTTTGGGTATTAAATGGCTGCGTATATAAACTAATTATTAGATTACACAATTATATTAATAATAGATGTTTTACGACCAATCGCATATTAGTTATTAATATGATTTTTATTCGATGTTGTAATTAAATAAAACTAATTTTTACTGGATTTTATTGCATTTAATTTAACTCTTTTAATTCCCGACGATTCGGGTGCTTTATAGCACCCATGGTCACGGGGGAGGGACAACTTCGGGAATTAAAAACTTAAATTAAACGCAATAAAATCCAAAATTAGTTTCATTTAATGTGTAGTCTTCGCGAAAATATAAGAAATCGATGTTGTAATTTTAATGTAGACATTTTGATTTGTTAATAACTTTGTACATTTTGTTAATTTTTAGTATAAAAGGAATCACATTTTTACAATAAATTATTCTAATTCTTCTACTCCTTCCACTCTTTATACTCATTCTACTTACAAGTTTTCCATTTAAAACTCCACAACCTTTAAAGTGGAGCCTATAACCTGTATAATGCTGACCCGTCAAGTCAGCAAAGTGGTGACCAACAGACTTGATGTGAACACGCAACCAACAACCTTCGGAAACCTCAACTTCAAGCGTTCGTCTTCGATCTCAAGTAATTACCCAATCCATTCGCTCCCAAACAGATTTTGTCAGCAGTTTACCCATCCTGCAAGCCATAGAGCTTTACAAGGTTCATTTCCGCTCGGGAATAATGCTTCCTGTTCCCTTAAGCTACTCTCTGCGCTACAATGTTCGGCACGGCTTTTAGCTTTACTGTGCCCGCCTCTACTTCACGGCACTCTCGCAGATTACTTGCCTTCTTCTCGAATCACCGCAGACTACAAGGCAATTCCTGGCATTTACACAGTCGTCAACATCTAGATTGCACTATTGATCTCCAGTCTGAGCAGGCAGTCGTCGCACCGTATACGAAACGCACCGAAGCCTAAATCGCGTTATCAAAGTTCTGAAGAACTCGCCATATATAAAACAGCTCCGAAATAACATACGAAGCGTTGGCTGCTCTCCGGGCAAAACACCTTGCCCGGCAGGAGATCTCCCCTTTTCCTTCCACAGCTGAATACTTATTAGATGAAGCGCTTCGATGGTGATATAAATCTTAATTTTTTTTCCACAGGGGACGCCAAGAGATATTACTTTCATCAACTGTCCACTGGGTTGAGTTGTCGTCAATATCTCCTTGGAACTTCGCAATGTGACACAACACCTTGTTGTGGACAATAAAAACAAAATAAAAATCAGACAAGACTGTATGGTCTAAAACCTTTGCCTACATTAACTGGCTAATCGTTACAACAAACAACAAAAAGGGAAGAAATTTTCTATAAAATTTATTTCTTTGTGATGACAATAAACGTAGTGGATTTTAAACTCTTTGTAGTACATTAAAAGCAAAAATGGATTTAGCAAAGTCGTTGTTTAGTTCACGAGACCATGTAGGCTACGTCGGCCGAGAAGATCATGAACGTAAAATAAGTTCAGCGTTAGGGGACGACGACCCAGAAGATGTAATCGATGCTATTCGGGGATTAAACATCGCCGATGAGTTGCTTCCAGCACCTGGAGGACCTTTTTCAGCCTTGACACCTAGCATGGTGCCTCAAGATATTATGGCCAAATTAGCACAGCCTGAATCTGAAGGTCAAGGCGGTCTTCCAGATTACCGATTTGACGAGTTTGGTTTTTGTGTTGAAGATGAAGAAGAATCTGAAATATCTGATAAATTATTAAACAGTGCTGTCCAAGAAGACGATCAACATCGCCTTCAATGGGAGTTTTATAGTAAAGAAATAAGTTTTACCGAAAGTGAAAGTAAATTCGAGAAAACTGATAAAATATTGAAAATGGTTAAGGATGGTGTACCTCATACGTTACGTCCACAGGTGTGGATGCATCTTTGTGGTGCTAATAAAAAAAGAGCAACTACAGAAATTACATATCATGAAATAGTAAGGGCTTCTAGTGATGATAGATTAGTCACCAGTAAGCAAATTGAGAAAGATTTGGTTCAAATTTTACCTAACAATGTTTGCTTTTCCCACCCAACTAGTACTGGAGTTCCAAGACTGCGCCGCATTCTCCGGGCATTGGCTTGGTTATATCCGGACATTGGTTATTGTCAAGGTACAGGAATGATTGCTGCTTCCCTTTTGCTTCTAATGGAAGAAGAGGAAGCATTTTGGATTATGTGTACCACTGTTGAGGATATTTTGCCCGCTTCTTACTATTCTTCTACATTAATTGGTATACAAGCTGACCAAAAGGTTTTGAGAAGTTTAATATCAACATATCTTCCAGGCATTGATCAAGTTCTCAATGCACATGATATAGAGCTTTCTCTTATAACCATGCATTGGTTTTTAACTTTATATGCTAATGTGGTCCATATTAAAATTTTGTTAAGAATTTGGGACCTTTTCTTTTTGGAAGGATCCATAGTGCTTTTTAAAGTAACTTTAGCTATGTTAAAGATAAAGGAAAAAAGGTTTACAGAGATATCTAACTCTGCTCAAATATTCAATGCTTTGTCTGACATACCTGGTGAGATTGATGATGTAGATTTACTTATTAAGACCATTGATGAAGTTTGTGGAGATACATTGAGCCCTGCTTTAATAGAAACACACAGAAGACGACACCTGGCATACCTTATGGCTGATCAAGGTGCTTTAGTCGGGAACCCCAGTGCAGTTCGTAACCTTCCTAAACAACAGCTACAAAGACGGCAGATTAAGAGAAGCAAATCTGTTATTCAAACGATATTATTTGGTGATGATAGTAACAATGAAGATGCAGTATCTAAAAACGTAAAGCAGACAGAAATCCTTGTAGATCTTAGGGAAGCTATTTTACAAGTTGCTCGTCATTTCTTAGCCTTAGAACCACAATTGCAATCTGAAGTTCAGTTAACAGCTGATTATACAATGCAAAGTCATGCTGCTGATCGGCAAAGATATGTAAATGTTTCAAGAAGTAAAAGGAGAAGGGCAAAAGCACTCCTTGACTTTGAAAGAAGGGATGGAGATGAATTGGGTTTTAGGAAGAATGACGTTATAGAGGTAATAAGCTCTAGGGATGAATACTGCTGGATTGGAGAGCTTAATGGTTTACGAGGCTGGTTCCCTGCCAGATTTGTGAAACTATTAGATGAAAAGGGTGTTAAATACAGTAGAGCTGGTGATGACTCTGTTACTGAAAAAGCTGCACATTTAGTAAGAGGTGTCCTAGCTCCAGCATTCAAAAGAGTATTATTGCATGGAATAAAAAAGCCCAGCTTCTTAGATGGACCTTGTCACCCTTGGCTTTTCATTGAAGAGGCTTCATCAAGAGAAGTAGAAAAAGATTTTAATTCTGTATACAGTCGCTTAGTGTTATGCAAAACCTACCGTTTGGATGAAGATGGGAAGGTTCTTACACCAGAAGAATTGTTGTATAGATGCGTTCAGGCAATTAACTTATCCCATGACAATGCCCATGCACAAATGGATGTGAAGCTGCGCACTCTAATATGTATGGGACTAAATGAAGAAGCATTGCACTTATGGTTAGAAGTACTTTGCTCTTGTGTAGATGTAGTCCAAAAATGGTACCATCCATGGTCTTTTATCAATTCACCAGGTTGGGTACAAATAAAATGTGAGCTCAGGTTACTCTCACAGTTTGGTTTTAATCTGAACCCAGATTGGGAGCTTCCCTTAAAAAAAGATACACAGAACCAGCCACTGAAAGAAGGTGTAAGAGATATGTTAGTTAAACATCACTTGTTTTCATGGGATTTGTAAATATTTAATACTATATACTTCTGATCTCAGGGTAGACACCAAAATATTTTCAAGCTATGATCAAAGATTTTAGTTATATTTTAAACATTTTGTAAATTATCATTGTATTATGTTTAGATTCCACATTTGTAATTAAAATAATATGTAATAGAGCTATAAATTGCATGTTTAGATTGAAGTATTCTATTTGTAAAGAAATCATTGTTCTTAAACAAATTGATAAGTAAGCCTAATATATTTGCAAATAATGTAATATGTAACTACTTTTAAAGTATATAAACAATTATTAAGATTAAATAAATTTTTGTTTTTACACATTTCTTTTTATATCAAATCTTATGGAACAGGTTGGTGGCTGATAACAAAAACCGTCTGGTACAAGAGGATTTAATTCTGGTCCGAGATCTCATGATGCATTTTTCATGAAGTGTTTGATACATCATGAAACTTTGTTTAAAGGTATCAGTCGACTCAATAAGCAGGTATATGACTGTCTGCCTGGCCTACTTGGGTACACCTGGTACTGCGCATACAGGTTAAGCGCAAAAAAAATTGCCTAAAATAAAAGTGTTTGATTCAAATAATAATAATGACTATCCGTCAGCTAAGTTGATAAAGAATTAAGAAAAAAAAATGGGGAGACACTTCTGAAGTATTGTAGCACATTTGTCTCCTGTCCACGCAGGATTTATTTAAATACTAGCTGTTCCCCGCGACTTCACCCGCGTGTAATTTAGGGTTTTAATTTGTTTTGCACGGAACCCTAATAATTTTTCTATCATAAAAGTAGCCTAAGTTACTCGTTACAACATAAACTATCTGTCAGTGAAAGTCCTATCAAAATCGGTCCAGCCATTTCGGAGCTTAGCCGGAACAAACAGACAGACAGGCAGACAAAAATTTAAAAAATTGTGTTTTTGTTATAAATACCATATAAAATTTTATATGCGTTTAGTAAAAAGCAGTTACTTTTACATTACAAACAGACACTTTAATTTTATTTATTTGTATACTTTTAAATTATTAACCTCCGGAGAAACTGTCTGCCCTTTTGTGAGATTTTTTTATTATATATAATAAACACGCTGTAAAAATGGCAGATTGAATCAAACCTTTTTTTTGGGATATTTTTAAAATACAACTTTGGGGTAGTCTGCCTCTATGTAAACCCCTTCAGAAGTGTCTCCCATTTTTTTTCTTAATTCTTTATCAACTTCTTTATCTTTAGCTGACGGATAGTCATTATTATTTTAGGAATAAAACAATTTTTGGGCAATTTTTTTTTGCGACTAACCTGTTTGCGCAGTACCTACCAGGTGTACCCAGGTAGGCCAGGCAGATAGTCATATACTTAACTGCTTATTGAGTCGACTGATACCTTTAAACAAAGTTTCATAATACATCAACCACTTCATGAAAAATGCGTCATGAGCTCTCGGACCATTCTGTATAAAGATCCTTATAATATAAAATAATATAATAATAATAAATTGAAAATAATATGTGAAAGAAAGGAAACTAATTTATAATTTAACAAATTTATAAAACTGAAGTTACAAACGAACCTATGGTTGCCCATGCATGGCCCATGGACACTCGCAAACCGCAATCTACTTCATAAAAATAAGGGGGTCATTTATTATTTACATAAGGATGATTTTGGCAATTTTTGACCCCCGCCCCCCGTACCCCCATGTAACATAATGCCGGCCATACACGATCAAGTTTACCGTCAAGTTTGCAGCGCGCTTGAAGCGGCGTCAAGTTTGCAGTGCATCCATATAGGCCACACACGTTCAAGTTCGCCGTCAAGTTTGCATGATGCCGCATCAGTTGAAACCATGGCGTCACTAGTGACGGACGACGATGCTTTAGCCATCCTAGGCTTATTGCTCGTAATTACTTTGCAAGAACTGGTTAATGAAACGAAAAATATTATCTCAATAGTAAATAGCAAAAAATGTGAAACAGACAAGTGACGGCTCCGTGGCGCAGTGGCTTAGTAATGAGTTGCAGCGCTAAGCGCCGCGGGTTCGAATCACGGACGTAACAAGTATTTGTAAGACCTACAAATAATTGTTCTGGGTCTGTTCTATGTATGTAAACTGTACCTGCGATACAGAAGAAAATCCTAGTGTGGAAGTAAGGTTTTTTTTAAAAGAGAGGAAGAGAGACAATTAATGAAATTAAAATTTTCGTACAACCGACTTCAATACGAATACGCAATATTACGGATAATTCCAAAAGTACTAGTCAGATCTTGATCAAATTTATATGTGATGTTTAAATTATAAGCACCAGCTTTCAAATAAAATAGAATCATCAGAATCGATTCACCTAGAAAAAAGTTCTGAGGTTACACACATTAAAAAAAACGGTTGAATTGAGTAGCTAATTCTTTTTTAAAGTAGGTTAAAATGGTAAGTAGGTAAATTATCTGAGTTTCAAAGACGTTCACGTTGTTATAATATTAATTTTCCTCGATGTTGTATATTAACCTTCCTCACATTGAACAATAAAGTTTTGGCTTAGCAATGAGTTGCAACGCTGGGGACGCGGGTTCGAATCCCGCACGGAACAAATATTTGTATTTTTATATGTGTAGATGTTTGTCCTCGTGCAATTTATGTTTGTTAACTGCCTCCACGATACAAGAGAAAATCCTAGTGTGTAGGTAACGTTTTTTTAAAGAAATAAAAAAAATATTTATACATTGCATAACACTTTGGTGTATTCTACTATATACCGCGTGCGCGCGTCTTCGCTTGCCGCAGCCGACTAACGTCATGCATACTTGACCGCTCATACACACGTTCAAGTTTACATGACGCTGCAAGCTTGATCAAGTCGGCAGAATCGAAATTAAATTTTTGCTTCAAGTAGACTTGTCATGCACACCCATAGCCATACACCGTCAAGTTTACCGGACGCCGCTTCAAGCGCGCTGCAAACTTGACGGTAGACTTGATCGTGTATGGCTGCCATTAGACTTTCTCGACCCCCCTCCTCCCTCTTTTTACGTAATGCCTCCAGTACACGTTGGCCGAGCGCGCTCGCCGAGTGCGTTCGGCCAACGTGTACTGGGCCGTTTTGTGTGTATTTGGCTTTTGCGGCCAACACTCGTCCACAAGCTGTATAGTGTCGGTTTTCCGTGCACAAATCAAAGAAATTTGGCGCAAGCCGCAAACAGCGATCACACGTTGGCCGAGTGTTCACTGTTCAGTTCATAGTTACGCGTCGAAGTAGACTGTAGTGTCGGCTTAAGGCGCAGGTTGAGCAAAATGTCGCGCTAGTCGTTATTTGGGCGGTTTTTAGGAGCTATCTACTTTTTATTTAAAAGATATATCAACAAATAAAAAACACATTATATTTCTACATAATCTTGATTCCATAAAAGCTATATCCAATTTTTTTTTAAAGGAATAAATATTAATATAATCTCCTTACAACGAAACCACATAAATGTGAAATTATTATTGATAACATGCATCTCCTCGTAAAGTAAGTATTATTTTATTTTGCGATTTACACCAATGGATAGGCAATTTATTAATAAACATTTCTATAGTAAATTTTTTTTCAAAAGACCAAAATTTGATTTTATTAAGAAATTATTTTAAAATCTGGGCATATTTACTGCTCACGGGCTTGCTGAAGTCAGTGAGCTCTCCGCTAGGAGTAAAGTATTCTGTGCAGTGAGCGCTGAGCTCTTCGACGCGAAGCCCGTGTCGTTAGAGCGTCGACCGACGCATACGCCACGTCATATGAGTCGATAATATTATTACTTATTAGGTTATTTATAGGTAGTATTATTTGTTTGTTTTGGGTATAATTTTTCGTATTAGTTATACATATATTTGTTGTGTTTTTTACTGCGCGATGAAGATTTTTGCGTGTATTTTCTTTGAAGTAAATGCAAATAAAAAAATGAAGCACCATTAGCATGTAAGGTTCGAATCCATAATTAAAATTTCGACAAATATTATAATTTACACTATAAAAGGCTAATTCAATATTATCACCCAACCACAATATCTTATCAGGTCTATACTGCCTCGTTGGTCTAGTGGTTGTAGTAGTGCGACTGCTGATCATGAGGTCCCGGGTTCGAATCCTGGGTCGGGCCAAAAAGTCAGTTATGAGTTTTTCATTTATGTTCTAAGTTATAATTAGTATTACTAAGTTATAGTTTTTTGCTAAAATATAGTATATTATTTATTGCTTGTTTTTTCTTCTTTTTCAAAAAATAATTGAGTACATAAGGTGTTCTATACTTATAACTCGGTAAATAGTACTAATATACCTACTTTTTACTATAAACTAAAAATTTTTAAAACTAAATTTGACTAAAAAGACTAAGCTGACCATTTATTTTTTAACTCATAACAGGACATGGGTTTATTTATACTCTAAAAACTATAACTTTATACAATTAGTATTCACTATAAAATTATATTCGGTATAGACGGTAATTATTAAATGCAACATATTTTTTTTTTAATTATTAATTACATTTGTCAGTGGATTAAATTTGCTTTAATAAAGTTGGTGATGATTTTAAATAAGAATAAAATTCTGCTCAAGTTTTTTATTGTTATCTTTGTTAACAACATCGCCTTTAGAACTCTGGAACCGTAAGTGTTTCTTTCAGACGTCCACAATTTATGCAAAATAAAAAAATACCTTTCTACCGGAGCATTCGTACCAGGTAGACATAAAATATATTCGATTAAAAAAAATTATGTTGAAGATTGTTGACTTTGAATACTTCCATCCAACGAGTTACGGGACAATTTTGTGTCCCGGAGCTTTGTTTGGGGACAATGGGACAGGAGACCGAGAAAAGGGACAGTCCCGTTCAAAACGGGACGTATGGTCACTTTAGCTATAACCCGGCGACCATGAAGCAAATACAAAGTTAGTCTTTGTATTAGCTTCATGGTGGCGCAGTGGCTTAGCAATGTTGTTGCGCTGGGGGCCGCGGGTTCGAATCCCGCATGGAACAAGATTTGTATGGCCTACAAATAATTGTTCCGGGTCTGGATGTTTGTCTTTGTGCAATTTATGTTTGTAAACTGCCTCCACGACACAGGAGAAAATCCTAGTGTGGGTGTAACGTATTTTTACAACTGAAATTGAAAGATTGAACCCTTATACTTTTTGTTGATTTTTGTATTTATATATTTTTTATTGCACCAAATATTTGTACAAAAGCCGAGTTATCTATTTATTTACCTATAGTGAATAGGTATCTTTTAAACTCACAATTTTCAATGCTTCCGTTTATATAATTAATTATAAAATTTCATAATTAGATAATATATGAAAATACATAATTCTAATATAATGCAACTAATATATACAGAATAAAAAAATTAAAATACATTTATCTTTGTACGCTATGTGTATTTCCATAAAATAGTTTATTGATGTTGAAAAAATAATACTACTTTCGTACAATAGGTGGCGTCTTACATATTTCTTCCGGCGAGCCGCTCGCTACAATATATTAATATTGTAGCGAGCGGCGCGCCCAAGGTCGTTCGCATGGAGTAGCCCCTTAATAAAATTGTTTCAACATGGCGACATGGACTAATGAGGAAATATTTATTTATTCATTTAAAAGTTTATGTACACACATAATTCGATAGGAAAATGGTAAAAACATAATTATGTACAAAAGCACTGCCTATTCCATGATTAAATTTCTTCCAGCAGGCCTATTGAAGGATAGTTGAAGGAAATAGAGGTAGTCAAAGTGTGCACTTACATAAATATACATATACAATACAAATATATACATACACACTTTTTTTCGTGAGGGTAGTCGTAAAAGCAACACATATTTCATATCGTCCTATTTATTTTTAATTAAAGTTATAGTATTTATTGGTTTTATTTAAATTTTTATTGTAAATTATGTACATGTGAGTGACACTACCTACCAGCAAAAGAAATCCTTGCGATAATTTCACTTTATTTCATTATCCACTCAAAAGTGACATAATATGGACTCATTGAAGCAATCATTTTCTGCAATGACGGAGATGTTTTACATGAAAATGGACGAATTTCAGCAAGATTTACAAAAAAACTCAGCAGGCAAGACCTCTGCTACCACCTCGTCGATCGCTGCTGACTTCGAGTCTTTTAAAGTTTTTATTGTGGCCGCATTAAATACTATGCAGCAGCAAATGGAGTTTTTACGGCTGGAAATGGATTGCCAGGAAATGCGGAGAAGGCGGAAGATGCTACTCTTGCATGGCATACCAGAGGCTAAGACGGAGGACCTTACTGCGCGCGTCACTTCATTGGTTACGGAGCACTTGGACCTGTCAAATTTTTCTAGTTCCAGCATCAAGGCCAGTTATCGCCTGGGCCGTCCTACCGACAATAGACCCAGGCCTGTTGTTGTGAAGTTCGCTGAACTGGCAGTCCGTAACAAGGTGTGGTTTGCGAAAACTAAATTCAAAGGCACTGGCATTACCCAATCTGAGTTTTTGACAAAGTCTCGGCATGCAAAAAAAAGAACCCCTTTGTCGTATCTCCTCAGTTTCAAGGCACTCCCCTTCTTGCCTCAGCCAGTATCGGTATCCTCGGAGTCGACATATCGAGTGACGTGCAGTTTCGTGGTCACTTGGAAGGGAAGGCCAAATTGGCCTCTAAAAAGCTTGGCGTGCTCAGCAGAGCGGGACAGTATTTCATGCCGGCACACCGCCTGCTACTTTACAAGGCGCAAGTTCGGCCTCACATGGAATACTGTTCCCATCTCTGGGCAGGGGCTCCCCAGTGCCAGCTCCTTCCACTTGACCGCATCCAACGCAGAGCGGCTCGAATTGTCGACGACCGAGCCCTTTCCGATCGGCTCGATTCATTGGCACTGCGAAGAGATGTTGCATCCCTTTGCATTTTCTTTCGCATCTACCATGGGGAGTGCTCTGAGGAATTGTTCGGATTAATCCCAGCCGCCAAATTTCACGAACGCACATCGCGGCAGAACTCCCGATACCATCCACACCATCTGGATGATTGGCGGTCCACCACTGTGCGATTTAGAAGATGTTTTTTCCTCGCACGACCTCCTTGTGGAATCGATTACCATCAGCGATTTTTCCGGACCGATACGACTTAGGGACCTTCAAGAAAAGAGCGTACTCCTTTTTAAAAGGCCGGCAACGCATCTGCGATTCCCCTGGTGTTGCAGTTGTTCATGGGCGGCGGTAGTCACTTACCATCAGGTGAGCCGCATGCTCGTTTGCCCCCTCTCCTATAAAAAAAAAAGCAGTATTTCTGGAAGCTCGGAAGCGGTTTGGAATCACTAAGTGTTGGACACGCGACGGATACATTTACATCATTGGTTCGGATGGGACCCATCACCAAGTGGAATGTTTGCGCGAGCTTGAGAGCATTCTCGGAGGGTCAAAGTCGATACATACAGCAACATTTCAGGTCCAAAGTTCTGTACAGGCGGCTAAAAGCCCGGTGACTAGATTACCTCTTCCCCGTTCAAGGCGAGTGGTTAAAAAATAAGATAATGCTTAAATTAGATTTTAGTTTGTTGTTCAAATGTAGTGTTCGTTGTGTTCAAGCAGTTTCTTTTTCTCATAATTATTTCACGTAGTAATTTAATAAATTTATTATAATAATTTATGTAGTAATAACATTTTGCTCATAAATTACAAAACACTATTGTAAATTTTTGCTTCACTCATTGCCTTACCAGAATATTCATATCATTCATTTCTTTACTATAAAACATTTTGTCATACTGAAAACCATAGATAAATATATATGTAGCAAGCTACTGAAAACCACAGAATACATGTACCCTGACGGGAAGAACGAAAACTTCATACAATAAAAATGCCAACAGCTTGCGATACTAGCGCGCCAGTTTTTGATCCATGAACTAACAGATGTGAATGTGTGCGTGTGTATACGTATAATGCTCATTGCCCACCCCCACAGTCAGTATTCTATTTTTAATCATAATATATTACTATTTCCATTCCAATTTTCTACGAATGTAGAAATTATATTCTACATTAGTAAAAAATTGGAATGGAAATAGTTATAAATGAATAACATATTGGAAATTTTAAATATTTAATAGCACAAACCTTAAGAGGAAGATTAAAGTTAACAATTAGCTATGCATTGATACATAAGTAGGAAATTGGAATGGAACATGGTTAATAGTATTTCAGGTACGACTTTCCATTGACGTCAGTGGAGTTTGGTGTTGATACGTATTTTTAAAGTAAGATTACACTATTATAAGCACACACACAAAGTCTCAATATACGGAAACGCGTAATTTTTGAGAAAAGAATAATTGAAAATCAATTATTGATGCAATGTTTATGTCTAATCTGCTAATAAAACATATTTGCATTTATAATGAAATATAAATCCATTTTATGAGAAAAAATATCCCCTTCATCATAAAAAAATAAGGGGACTGATTCATAAGGATTTCTGTATCTATTTTGAGACTGCTACGTCTCCGGCGCTGCGGGAAGAGCAACCTCTACGCCTTAGCGTAACAAATCGCAGGCATCCCTCCTCGCCTCCGCAGCTTCGGCTTGTTGGTCGCCTTCGGCGACCAGCCTCAGCCGCTCCGGTTTGTTACAGCAGGCGGAGGCTGCTCCCCCTACGCGCCTCCGGCTCTATAAAACCACTCTAGGGGTAGGAGGTAGGTGCCTTAATGGGTACTGTTAAATAAAACAAATTTCAATAAGAGATTTACATTATAAATAGAAACATTAAAAAAATATAGATATTTTAGAAATCGATTTTTTGTGAACCGATACATCAGCTTACGATTTGAATCGATTTAAAAATCGACCTTTTTCGGAAAGAATCGACATCCCTATTGACGTCGACAATGACATTACAAAATGGCGCCAGTTTATTAGCAGATTAGACATAAACATTGCAAGAATATTTGATTTTCAATTATTCTTTTCTCAAAAATTACGCGTTTCCGTATATTGAGACTTTGTGTGTGTGCTTATAATAGTGTAATCTTTCTGTGAAAATACGTATCAACACCAAACTCCACTGACGTCAATGGAAAGCTAAGCCACGAAATATACTAAATCTACATCAGTTTGAATTTGGCTTAGAAAAGTTAAACAAAACTAACTCCATTTAATTTGAAAATGATTTGAAACATTCCCGTTTAAAATAATATCTAATTGATGTAAAATGTACTTTGAAACTTCTTCTTTTCTTAATTTTATGAATATGTAATAAATAATAATCTAGTTTATGTTTTTATTTCACAATAGCCATAGATACATTTATATTTTCGGCTACAGAGCTTGTTGCACAGAGTAATCATTTCAATCGGACATAAAAATAATCGGAACGTATAGTTTAATTTATACTTTCATGGATTAAACAATTTTTATTTCTTATGTATATTATAAAATTTATAGTTTATAATTTATAAGATAAGTAAAAATAATTTTTGATGGGCAGGCGACAAAGATATTAAAATGCAAAAATAAAAGTTCCTAAACTGTTATTGAAATACAATGCGTAACATGGTTCAATAACGATTTCTCTGTCTTGCGTATAGCACTGTCTCTGTTTTGCTTATTTTGCCCGATGCTTGAATCGGCTCCATAGAGACTTGACCCCCCATGCTGAAAACTAACAATGTCTCACTTTGATCGTTAATCATTAATCATAGACTTAACTTAATTTTAAATTTCTCATTTTTGCTATAGATTCCTGTACTTTGAGTAATACTTTCTGAGTACTTTGTTTTTTTTTATTTGTATTTATGTCTTCTAAGTTACTTTTATTTTTAATTTTGTTTTCATTTGTGTTTATGTTTGTAGTATGCATTAAAAATAATATTAATGTTTAACATGTCATGTTCCCCTCTCTTATGTAGACTCATGTTACAACATTTTTATTCTTTTTTTTTTTTTTACTTTTTTCTGTTATTTTGATACGAGTGGTGATGACGGTCTGTTGCTGGTGGGTTTTATGACCTGTCTTTTTATTATTATTTATATTCCATTTTATTTATTTAAGTAATTTATATTTAGTATTAATATTTAATATTCAATATGTCTTTTCAAGATATAAGCCTAGACTCCTTTTTTTCACCTTCATCCTCTGATGGATTGAATAGTAGTAATAGTTTCTAATAAATAACTAAATATTCCATAGTAACGAACCCGAGATACCCGTGAAACATTATAACCATGATATAAATTACTGTGACGAAAATAATTAATCATATAATTTAGAAGTTCGAAGTAGAAACGTATAGTGAAATAGAAGAAGTAAGTTACAACCCTTATATAATTTCGAATGATACTGAAAATTTTCATATAGAAGCCTCCGATTCTGAAATAAATTGTGATACAATTTCAAAACGCCCGCACCTCGAAATACCGGAAATTCAGGCTCGTTTTATGATAGACACCAAAAGCACGAGATCTCTTATAAGTCCGGCTAAGGCAGAACAATATTTTCCGCTTTCAAATTATATGAACCTTTCGAAGTTATAATGCACGGGAAGGTATAATGAGCGAATTATACCTTCCCGTGACGAAAATACGGGGGAAGTTATAATGAGCGGGATATATATAGCTTTGTTATGTTGGCATGCACGTAGCCAACATAACAAAGCTATATATATCCCGCTCTTTAAAACATTTAAAAGTTTACAAAAACATAAATTCTATATATACGACGTCGATAGTAGATACGACGGTTTGATAGGTTCGGATCTTTTAAAACAGCTTGACGCTTCAATAGATATGAAAAACCAAGTATTGCACACACGTGACACAAATATACCTATTATATATAACCCCCCATACGAAATTACATTGGAACCAAGAACGGAAATGCGAGTCAAGGTCCCAACGGATATGCAAAATGGAAATGCGATAATAGATTATGTCGATTTTGGTCAAGGTGTTAGGATGCCAAACGCTATAGTAAAATGCGTTAATTCGGTTGCATACACGGTGATACAAAATGCGTCCGACGATAGGGTTGTTAGGAGAAGTAAAGATAAAGCGCGTTATGAAAAAGAAGAGGTCATAGGAGATATAGTTAGAAATACAGTACCAATTAAGTATCACGGTCAAAATACAAGGGCCCCAATTAAGGATATAAAACGTCCTCCACATGTTCATTCTGTTCCTGCTGCAAGTCTTCAGGACCCAGGCCCTTTTACTTCAACCGATTGTCCAGAATTACGGCATACTACCAATAAAGGAGGGACAAGGTCTCATTAGTAACGATAAGTGGTCCTCAGTTAAGATATTAGACTTAAGCTTAATACGTGAGGATCTAGAATTTAATAAGAATTGATACGATAACCTAAATACACATGTGACACGTTATTTTGGTAAAAAAATAATTAACTCTGAAATAAATAATTTAAAAACTCAAACAGATTGTATTCAAAATATAACAAATGAAAAATTAAAGCAACTATTACAATCGAAAAGGGCTAAACGCGGTATTTTAAATCCTCTCGGGTCTCTTATTAAAATTGTGACAGGTAATTTGGACAATGATGATGCCATAAGGTACGATGCTTTAATAAATGATGTAAAAGTAAATCAAGGTTAGCTAAATAGAAAAATGACAGTGGTCGCCGAAATGATGAAAACCTTTATTAATGTTACAAATAGTACAAAATTGAATTTCATACAGCTAGATAAAACTCTTTGGGAAATGAGAAAACAAATTAATATAACAAACAACTCTCAAACGGAACTTAAAATAGCTAACGTATATAACCTGTTTCTACATAACTTTCAAACTATATATATCAAACTGGATGAAATTGAAACAGCGGTAGCTTTAGTAAACTAGGAACATTGCATCAGTCTATTATTGACACCGATGAATTCTTGTCATTATTAAAAATTATTGAACGAAGTAATAATTTTGTATTTCCTGTAAAAGTAGAAAATATTTTAAAATTAGAGCAAAGTATAGATTTAAAAGTATATGCAAAGGAAAATCATATAACCTTTATTCTAGATATACCCCTAGTTGATTCGAATACATACGTATATTACAAAATTCTTCCTTTACCTACCACTAATTCCATGAACCAAACATCCCTTATTGTACCCAAATACCTTCTGATGAAAGGGTAGAAAGCGCTGTCACTTCTTCACCCATGTAAAGAAATTGATGACTCACTGTTCCTGTGTGAAGAGGATTCATCCATGTTAATTAAAGATAATTGTGTTACCAGCCTAATGAGTTTTGCAGCTAACACCACCCAGTGCCGGCCCCTATTAGTGAAGTTTGATGATGTAAAGATAACGAAAATAGAAACCGATCGATGGATGTTCTATTCAAAAATTACAGTATTACTTACCAAAAAATGTGGAAATGAAATATCATACTATAATTTAATTGGGACATACATAATCTAAGCCGACGATAACTGCGAAGCTAAAATTAAGGGATTCAGTCTGAAAAGGCGCCATGAAAATATAGAGGAATACCCGTTAACTCCATTACCAATAATAATGTTCCGAAAACATCACACCTGTTCAAATCCAGCAGCAGTAAACCTGTATGACGTGGACCTAACCAATCTACAGCAGCTAAGCCACATATTAACCAGTGATAGTGTAAAAAGTGAGCAAAGTGGAAGTGTCATAAATGTGAAGGACATAAGTATCGGGACATTAACTTTATATGTAATTTTAGTTATAATAATTGTAATCCTTTGTAAAAAATATTTGTATCGAAATTATCGGACTCGGAAAACTTCGCCCGGTAATTTCGAATCTGAGGGGGGAAGAGTTATGCATCCCGGTATCCCCGGAACTGCACCGGAGACCGTCACAATTCAAGCGTAAGCGTGGGCGTAGATTGCTGAATTGCGTCTGGAGAACGGGTGTTCTTTCGTGTGAATACTGATAAATGTTCTTTAGCTTAAAGACCTAGAATAAGAATTAGAATAGTCATAGTTAGGCTCTCACACATGTAGCTTTAAGTTAGAATCCATCACGGATTAATTAAGTATTATATAAGTAATATATCGCACATTAATAGTAATAAGTTTTAAAATAAAGTCTTTTTAAAAACGTCCTGAGTCAATTTTGAATCTTAAATACCTATCTATATGTGTATATGTATAAAAATATACCAGATTTCGGTTTATAATAAAAAAAATAACATGTCAATTTTGACTTATTAACTTATTTAAGTTTCGGTTTCGGCCGAAACTGACACCCAGACCGAAGGTTTGTTTTCGGTTTCGGTATCGGTTGAAAATCCGTTTTCGGTCACTAAATAAAAGACTTTTATTTTGTAACAGATAATTTAATAAACGACAACAATTTGTAAAATAAGATATAAATCGAAGTGACGGCTGGTAATTTTTAAGCAAAAATCTTCGACCGTAATGCTGGGGCCACAGTAACGAGAAACGTCAATGCCCAAAAACGCAACAATTATTGCCTTAATTTTAACGCGATAAACTGAGTGGCCACACTTGGGTCGGTCAACGTCATTTCAACTTCAATGCCGTTGAACGGCGTTAAAGTAAACTGACCATTTATTTATTAACTCAAAACGGGACATGGGTTTATTTATACTCCACAGTTAGCAGGTTAATAATAAAAAAAAATTATGTTATTTATTTAATAACTGTAACTTTATACAATTAGTGTTCACTATAATTATAATCGCATTAATTATAATTATTTTTATTTTAACAAATTGTGAAAAATAAAATTAATCACCAGTTCACCAGCTTCATTAAAGCAAAGTTCCTCAAAGAGTAATTATTAAATGCCACATAATTTTTAATTATATTTATATTTGTCAGTGGAATAAATTTGCTTTAATAAAGTTGATGATGATTTTAAATAAGGGCAAGCTTTTTTTACATTGATTTTTGTTATCAACATCGCCTTTAGAACTGGAACCTGTAAGTGATTTTTTTTTCAGACGTCCACAATTCATTCATAATAGAAAAATACTTTTTCTACTGGAGCATTTGTACCAGGTATACATAAAATATATTCGATCAAAATGCAAGATAATTTATGTTGAGAATGTTGGTGAGAAATGTTTGAATCACCCAACGAATTTCTGCGAAAGCTTTGAAATTATCCCATTCGGTTATTTTTTTGTCGGTCCCGCTCTCGCACAGTTCATGTCTGACGAACTTCATATTTTTAAATTTTCTCGCGGTTTAGGACAACGGGACTATTTTGCGTCCCGGAGATTTGTTTGGTGACAACGGCAGGTGACCGAGAAAAGGGACAGTCCCGTTCAAAACGGGACGTATGGTCACTTTACGTTAATATTCCTTGAATTTCAAGCAAGATGAACGTTGACGCTGCTACACTATGTTTGATGAGTGTAAATTTTTATTATATGAATATATTTTACCATTGCCTAAGCATGGCTCTGTTTGCAGAATCTCAAGAAACGTAATAACTTTTTCTTTATTCCACTCTATCGTAGCCATACGTACGACTCCGTTGCGCTCGCCGTGCACAATGAGACAAACGTAGTGTGGCCGCTTCAACGCGTTAATTCGTGCGTTAATCTCTTTGATGTACCGACACTCCAGTTATCGTTCAACGGGAAACGGCATTGTTCTTGCCGTTGTAGAATTATCGCGTTAAGTGGTGGCTACACCTACATTCAACGCCCATCAACGCGATAATCAACGGCATTTCTCGTTAGTGTAGCTCGGGCATATGAAATGTTCATATTACTCACAGAGTACCTTCGTCCGTTCGTTCGCTATTGTCCGTTCATCTTAACTTGACGCGTGAGTGGTTGGTAGCACTGTTTACTCAGTCGCCATCTTTCTTTTAGTTTGATCGGTTGCTATCTGAAAGCTTACTTAATGTAATTCCAATGTTGACAAATTATCATACTCTCGAAAACAATTTTGTTAACATTGGATTGAAATCGGTATTGCACTTCTATTGGGCGAAAATTTTGTTGTAGCACGTGAAGTTAGCTGCGTTACTCTTAGCAATAGGAATGTTTTATTTATCGTTAAACCGGTGAAGTCATAATAAACCATTTGTAACTTTCATAAATGAATAGTTAAGTAGTAAAAACATTTACTAAATGGTATAATTCGTCAAAAATAACGTCTTTTCACTTATTTCTTATAAAAAAAAAACGCTATATTTGCGAGCCTTTAAAATCATATGGCTGTATAGAACGTACATTTGCCTCGTTTCTTTTGTTCTCTCAGAAAAAATTGTTATCACGAAATAATGTAAACAAAGGTCAACTTTTAATTTTGTGTGTGTACTCATTTGCTTTTTAATAATTTAATCTTAGTTTTAAAAATGCCGAAAGTGGTAAAAAGCGCTAAAATGCAAACTATTCTTCAAGTTTACGCATTTTGTGAAAAAGAAAAGGCTGAAAACAAGCTGATTGTTCCCCTGGAAAAAAACGACCAAATCGTAATAAGATCAAGATCGATGACTTCGATGCTTGTGCGATGCGACAAAAAATTATGTCATTTTACGCCGTACGAAAAGAAATTCCTACGTTAAATAAATTACTTATCGTATTGCGAGATGAAATAAGTTTTGAAGGTGGGCGTACTACACTATGGAAAATATTAAAACGACTCGGATAGAAATATAAAAATTGTCAATCCAAACGAAAAATGTTA
This sequence comes from Parnassius mnemosyne, assembly GCA_963668995.1. Lineage (NCBI taxonomy): Eukaryota > Metazoa > Arthropoda > Insecta > Lepidoptera > Papilionidae > Parnassius > Parnassius mnemosyne. The sequence goes on along the minus strand of CAVLGL010000115.1, from coordinate 42,500,468 downwards.
GTAGAGCGAATAGATATTATAGCTGCCTGTCTATTTAATTATTTTAATGAAATCAAAAAATATCAAAAAGAGGGGCGGACTATTGTCTATTTAGACGAAACATTTATTCATTCCTCATAAGGGGAGCAAAAATGTTGGCAGTCAGATTCTGAAGAAGGTGTTGTGGTCAAAGATTCTGGTATGGGTAGACGATTGATAATTGCACACGCTGGAACTACAGACGGCTTCATTAATAATGCGTTACTGCTATTCAAATCACAAACAAAATCAACCGACTACTATGACGACATGAATAGTGATAATTTTATAAAATGGCTGGAAAAGCAAGTTTTACCAAACCTGCCACCTAATTGTGTAATTGTGTAATTGTGATGGACAATGCACCATATCATACTGTACGAGTAAATAAAAGCCCTAATATGACGAGACTCAAAGCAGATATGGTAGAGTGGCTTCAAAACAAGGGGCTAATGTTTTCACCTAATTTGACAAAAATTTTGTATATGAATTAAATAAAAATTAACCAGAGCCCACATATAAGGCTGACGAATTAATAAAATCACATGGTCATAATGTTTTGCGACTGCCCCCATATCATGCCGATTTAAAACCAATTGGGTCAGTATAGAGTGTAGTTGACGATATGAAGTTACACTACTTTGGAGACGGTTTGCAGAGAAAAATATCGGCCAGAGAGATGATCAAGTGGAATCACTTATAAAAGAAGTGTTTGGCTCAATAAACAATGAGCTTCGGAAAAAAGAGTGCTCACGTGTTATAAAAATTGAAGATGAGTACATAGTCAAAGATAAAATAATAGATGAAGGAAGTGATCGCTTTTTATTGTGGGTTGGCAGTGAGAGTGACGAAAGAGATAGTGACAGTGATCATTCAAGTGACATTGAAGAAGATATGATTCCTTTACAACTTATTGATCATAATTATATAAAGTAATAATCTTATTTAATTTGAATATTTCAAATGACATATAAATAATTTCAGAGAGTACACTATGATACTTAAATAGTCACATAAGTATAGTCATCAGCACGTCAGGAATTAAATAACGAAATTAATGCCCTTACTCCTATACAAAGTAAAGTCGTTTTCAAGGTTTAACTGTTAGTGATAAGTGCGTTCGACGGTATAAGCCAGGTTTGAACCTGCAACATCGTGCTTGACATGCATGTATACATGTTTTCCCGTTCCATTATTCCTGTCCCTAAATTTCGGGGACGCTATTTGTATTGAAGCATGCAACACTGCAAATTACAGTGCTGCCAACCAGCTTACGCGTCAAGTTACGATGAACGGACAATAGGAGTAATAGTGTTCTGTCATTCTGTGGTACCTGTCTCCCCTATATCAGACCTCTGTCACTCTTGCTACTTGCGTGAAATAATTACCTATAATCGCAAGCTGCCCCAGAGGTAGATCGCAGTCGGGGCTAGCACGCTCTATACGATTGAATGTTAAAGTTTTTTAACGCTATTTACGTAAAAAAATTTTGAAATTACTTGTCGAAATACTCGTCGAAATAGTTTTGTTTAGTGTTTAGTATATTTAATTGTAGGATAAAATAGTTGAAAAAGTTTTAATGTAATTTATGAATAATATATATGTATAATATTAGTATAATATTAGTAAAGTATAATGGCAAAACGTCGTTCCTACTATTATTTTTGAGGGGATGGAAGCTTAATGAGCAATTTAAAGGATTCAGATATATCATTTTTTGAGTTACCGAAGGATAATGAAAAGTAAATTTATTTCATTTTTTTGTTAGATAGGTAACTTATACCAAAAAAAATAATTAAGTAATAATTTAACTTCAGAAGTAATACTACCTAAGTACTTTATTACAAAACTTAGTTGAAATTTACTTCTCTAGCTAAGTACCTACTTACATACCTTTACGCGTCTTTGTAATTAAAATATTTTAAGTTATAATAGCACAAAATACTGAAATTAAAACTACAAGATTTTCAATTAAGAACATTTCGGGTTTATTTGTTATTTACGCTATCTATCTATACGAGTACGAACCAAGATTCGCGATTCCCGTCGAATGGCCTTGCAAGTTGCATGCGTTGGGCATCACAGAACTCACAAAGTAGATAATATTGTCGATTATAGTTAGCATAGGTACTTTACCTAAGTAACTTACCATTTCACAATGTATTTTTTACTCTTTATTAACAGCCCATCTTAGTAACCACGGAAAGTCCGTTGTGACCTAGTAAGGAGAAAAGATGCAAACCTATACGGACACTCGCGCACAGCGATAAAGTTTTATTTAGCTTGCGTGCGCGATTTATCTGACTAATAATAACTATGTAGGATATTAAAACGTCGGCAAGCAGTCAACATCAAAAGAGTGCAACTTCTGTACATAGTACTATTATTTATTCTGTGCCTATATATATAATGTACTCTGTGGTACCTATGTATAAACCACAGAGTACCTTTAGTATAAATTGATATTACTCTACTCTACTAAGCAAACAATTGTCAACTGAACTCCGAAGGGCTAGAACCCAGAGCCGTAAAGCCAGTTTAAAAAAATTCTGTCAACTGAACAATCGACAATTTATTTTTAAAATATAAAAGAAAGTAAATAAGATAGAGAGATAATTTTACTCTACAATTTTTTATATTCAAGGCATAATAATTTATAAACAAGATAAATAAATATATAGCAAGCTATTGTAGCAAGATTCAAGGGATATACTATTCTAACTAGAGATTTATAGCTAAAGTTATTATCTACCTATTCATGTGAAGATGAGTTCAAAAAAACGTATTTCTCAAAAGGAAAACTTTACAATTTCTCAAATTAAAAGACGTAAAAACGCGGAAGTTATTACTTACTTACAAAAAATATTAGAAGAAAGTGGCCTTACATTGAAGCAACCACCAGAAAAATCCATAGCATTACAGGAAACAATACACATTATACGCAATATTAAGAAAAATCTTCAAAAACATTTTGATTATCCTAGAAACGCATTAGAGTTAATTTCTGATTTGACGAATATATGTCAAGACATAAATATGTTTAAACATTATTTGTTTCCTAATATCGTAAGGTCAGCGGACGATGGTGCCAGTGAACATGTGACGAGCGACAGCGTATTAAAAATATTACTTAGTGTTCCTATTCTGCAAAGCAAATTAATTGACTACATATTTTCAAAAGCAATGGATTTGGCCGTTGATTCACAGTGTATGCCATGGATACAAATGATATTAAAATGTATATCTTCTTTAGACAGCATTGTTAACAGTGAAACAATTGCAAAGCATCTCATAAATTTATTAGACATTTCAAACGAAAAAATTGTACGCCTTGAGATCATAACAGCTATTCCTGATATTTTAGGTGACCAAGAACACAATAATGTAGCTATAGAATTATGCAGAATTTTAGGAGAAGATCATGATCTTATTCCTGCTATTTTAGACTGTGTCTCTTATCTTAATCTTTCTGATGAGCAGCATGAGCAAATCCAAAAGAAAACATTGAACATTCTTTTTAGTTTATCCAAGTGTAATTACTTCCCTAATTTTGTAAAGATTTTACTTATTCCTGGTCGAATGAATGAAACAGGTTATTTAGAAGCAGTTCTAGGCTTAAGAAATGCGTTAGGTTGGCCGACATCATTGGCAACATCACAAGAAATTGCTTCAAGCCAAGTGCTTACTGCAACAGCTATTAGAAATTCAATGATATCTTCCAAACTTGTTTCAAATGCTTGGTTGAAAGCTGTAACTAATTGTAAAGAAAGTACTGATCACAAAGCAATTGATTTTATCATAATTCTTATTTTGTATACAACTTCAGAGGAGAGACAGAGGCAAGTAGAAAATGTATTAAAAAAACAAATAAAATTAAACATCTTAAAAGAAGATTTTATGGATGAAGTATTTGAAAAATATAAGCCAATTTTAAAAGACTATTTAAAACATTTGTGCCTTATGACAAATACATTACTAAAAGCTAAAGCTGATCCAATAGTTCAGTCGTTTGCATCTCATATATATATGTTGATGCTATCACAATTGGATGATTATATTCAAACTATTGTTGCTGAACTCCTTCAGCTGGTTTTAGATTGTAAGCAGTGTGTTATGAACATACTCTTAATATTAAATAATGTTGCTTCTAAAGATATATCATTATTGAAGCCCCAAAGTCTCCAAATGTTGACTCTATTGGACAGAATGGATGATATGACACTGGCTGAAGTAAGAGCTGTTATGGACTTGGTTTGTGCTCTTGCCTACAGCTATGAAAACTCTGTTATTCGAGATGATATTCATATGATTATTAGAAAAGAATTGGGCAGTTCCAGCATTTCTATTAAGATTCAAGGAATACTTGCAGGTATACATGCTGTGAAATATTTAATGTCCACTAACACTAATGAACACGAGTCGTTAGAACTACCTGATGATATCAGCTATGGTTCTGTATTACACTTATCAGAAGGTGATCTTCGAGAAGCAGCTCAGATAATAGAACTTATAAGTCGCAGTACAAGACAATTTCCTGAATTGATTGCATTTTTTTATGATGAATTATGCACTGTTATAAATTCAGCAAATCACATTAACAAACATTTTTTATCATGGTTGACTGATGCTGTAACCAATGACTTGCAACAAAATTTTATTGTTGATTCAATTGCATCAGAAAGAATAGGTGAACTAAAATTGTCGATGCAATACTGTTTGAATATGGAGGGAGAAATGGATGAAGTAATAGCAATTAATATAGCTGGATTGGCACTTAAAAATGAAGCGGAAGTGAGTGTCACAATTTTGCCTCCATTGCTTAAACTTGTTCAGTCACTGCATTATAAGCAACATGAAGGAAATCTTTCCAGCATTGATGCATTGTTGGGTTGCCCAATTGTTATGCCTAAGTTTAATATTGATGAAATTGAAGATATGGAAAATAATACAGTATGTCGTATTTTGGACTGTTTGCTATATTGTGTAAATTGGTTTCGAGAATTACTGAATGCTTTTGCAACACAAAATGATTGCAATCTGAAAGAAAAAATGTTAAAAAGAATTCTCCAACTAGAAGATATGGAAAACTTGATATGTCAAATATTGTTGATAAGTAAAATCTCATATAAACCACCAAACTGTATTGTCAATTCTTATTTAACATCCAGTTGCTTGGATAAAAAACTTACAAAACCACAAAGTTTAAAGCATAAGGTACAACAAAAATCTGCACAGGATATTACAGTTTTACCTGAAACATTAAAATCACAAGCAAGTCAACACCATTCTTCAGTTAAAAGTCAAATTCATCTAATACAAACTTTACCATTAAGAAAATTAACCTTAAACCTACTATTCCTCTTGAACACTGAATTGCAGAATACAGAAACAGAAAACATATTAACAGTAAAATCATTAAAATTCCTATTGAAATCTACTAATCTATACCTAGAACAAATATTAGTATCAAAAATAAAAAGACATACATTTTTATCCAAACAAGAAGAGCCTTTAGTGTATGATTGCAAGAAAGCAGAAGAATGTGCAGTGTCCATAAGTAAAATCCTTCCAAACTTATTAAATCATATCAGTTTTATAACTAAATACATTGAAAATAATGTTCTCTCAAGTAATGAAGAAGAATTATCTATTGTAGCAATTGAACACCTAACATGTTTGGAGAATGCTTACAATTTATTTACAATTTACTTTAAATGGATTGGATTTAAAAATCAACACAGTGCCTTGCTAAAGTCTTCATTAAAGACAATAGCTAGTACAGAAAGCAATAATATGTTGTCATTAAAAGATTGTGTCTTAAATATTGCCAGATTTTTTGAAAAACATGTAAAGTATTGTCTTCAAATAACAACTGCTGTTTCTCTTGTAGAATTTCTAAGGACTCTTCAGGAATATTCAAATGATACAACAATTTCAAACATTTTGAGAAATATCGCCTTAAGCTTCTTATCCCAACAATGGAAAACCTCCAGTGGAACAGTAGAAAAGGGAATAATTTTCAATCAGAGTTTGGACATCTTGGCCTGTACATATTTAGTAAATAACGAAGTTTTGGCTCTGAAAACAATAAGTCTGCAGTTAGTAAATGATATTCAGTTTTTAAAAAGTAAAAATGATACTTTGAGCACATTTAAATGCATCAGTAAGGCCAACTTTTCAGTTTTATACAGAAATCTGGGTAGTGCCCTATTTGAAGTGACGAAAAAAAAGTTAAATAAGGGATTAACAAATTTGGAGCACTTGGAATTGTGGAAGGATGTTACAACTATTATGAAATGTATGTCTGATATATCTAAAACTCTAGAAAATAGAAATACCTTATCAGTATTCTTTAAAAAATCTTTGCCGTTGATAAAACTTTTTATATCACAAGGCCTTCCAATATTAGAAATACAATTTAAAAATAACACCCACGAAATACTTGAAATTTTAAAACTTCTTCAACAATCAACACGGTTTTTACAATCTTTGTGTTGTCACTCAAGATTGAAGAAAGATACTGTGTTGATCAGTAAAGTTCCTTATGTGCGTCAGTTACTTGAAACTTTAATATATAAAGTGAAGGCTGTTCTTGTAGCTAATAACTGCTCCGAAGCATTTTGGATGGGTAATTTAAAAAATAAAAATATTCATGGAGAAGTAATTCAGACACAACAGAGTGTGGAAAGTGAAGAGTCTGTTGAAGATTGTGATGACCAACTGCCTGAAGATGAAGATAATGAGGACAGCGATGAAGAAATGCTAAATCCAGATTCTAAAAGTATCAGTGATATTGTATGATTAAAATTTTTGCCTATTAAATGCACATGTAAATTATTTTAGTTTTTTTTTTAAATTTATTTTTAGTTAATTAAGCGTCAGTAGCCTAATGACAGGGCGCGGACCGCGAACTCGAAAGGTGGTGGGTTCGAATCCGCCATTCGACTACTGTCGTGAACAAGTGGTTCACGACAGTAGTCGAATGGCGGATTCGAACACAAGCATTTTAAGCTTACCAGAAGTGGTTAAAGGGAATATTAGTAATGTTTAATAGCATTACTAGTATTTAAAAAAAAAACGTAAAAATTAGATATTTTTAATTTTCTTGCAAGCTTTTTTCTAAATTTGTTTAAAATGTTTATGATTAGATGCAACAAACATTTATATTAGTGACTTGGGAGATTTAGTCCAAAGAAAGATAAACATGTCAGATAAGCTAGAATTTAATACCAATAATTTTAAATTGTTATAACTTTTTTAAAGTTCTACAATCCATCTGATCGTAAGTGGTTACCAGCCCATGCACATATAGACACCTGGGACAAACCTCAAACAAACGCTACGGATACGCAGAGCTGGTTTTAAGAAGATATTTTTGGACCAACACTGGCCTAATCTGTCAAAGTTTGTATTTCTACTGGAGTTTATTGATACATACTTCTATATATATATATATATATGTATTATTTATGGGCCATTTACACGATGCAAGTTTCTTGCCTGTTGCATACAATTAAATTGAAGCAATAAATTACTTGCATGGTCTAAAAAACATAACATTCTTAATCTATTGAACAAGTTTCGATTCAAAACTTTTCCTAATGTAAACAGCACTTACAATTATTTCTTATGCAATTCTTGCATTCAATTGGATTTTCACCTTATTTGCAAACATGGGTGCAGTGTGTGATCGTTGCTGCTCTTTTAAGGCAAGACATATTGAGAATAGATCGTATAAAAAGGTGTTGGATCAAAAAGTGGATAGCAAGAAGAGAGGTTCTTGGGGCATATAACAATCTTTCTGTTGAGTTACTAAGAGAAAACGAAGATCACTTTAAGGACATGTTTCGTGTGAACAGAACCCACTTTTGTTATTTGTTAGATAATGTTGGTTCTTCTACACAAAGGCTTGATACAGCAATGCGTAATGCTACTCATGTTTGAAGGAAACTACAAATAGCATTTAAAATATATGGCGACTAAAGATTTATTAGGTACACTGTCACAATAATTCAGAGTACCTAAGTGTACTATTAATAGAAGTACTAGAAGCTATTTTCTTAGCATTAGAAGATTTTATAAAGGTAGGTACGTGCGAAAAGAAACTATTTTTAGAACAGAATCATTTATTTTCAGCATAACAAAGTAATTCCAATTTAAAAATTTCTGTAATAATTTAATAAAAAGAAAATACGACAGGGATAGCATTACAAAATCTTTTAATAATAATAAATTGCTTTGGAACAATATTCAAAACATTACATACTCGAAAAAAAAAAACACTAATTCTAAACTGCTTACTTTAAGGTCCTCTCCCTCTGAATCAGCAAACTTTATAAATGACTATTTCGCCAATATAGGATTAAAACTTGCAAATAACATTTAACACGATATAAGGACATCTAATACATTTATAGAAAACAAACCGGTATAACCAAATACTTTTGTACTACTGCATACTCATGTTGATGAAGTTCGTAGCACTATCCTACATCTGAAATCAAACTGCGCCCCAGGATGGGATTATATCCACAAAAAATTTCTAAGTTGGCGGTTGATAACTTGGCTCCCATTATCGACCACCTTGTAAATCTTTGTTTCTACAAAGGTTTGTTTCCTGCACTGTTAGAATAATCAATTATAACACCCGTATACAAGGGTGGGGATGGTGAAGATATTGGCAATTATAGGCCGATCTCGGTTCTGTCAGCAATATTTAAATCTTAGAGAAACTACTTAACACTAGACTACTAAATTACTTAAATAAATTATCATCTTCACAATTTGGTTTCAGGCGAGGAAAATCGACAGAAGATGCAAGCTATTTTGCAACTAGGCAACTTGACAAAAGTAAAAAATGTCTTGCGGTTTTCCTCGATCTGAAAAAAAGGTTGTGATACTGTGTCCATCCCCATCCTTATGCATAAACATGAAGATATGGGAGTAAGGGGGACTATGCTTGCCCCTTTTGAGAGTTACTCATCGGACAGGAGATAAAGAGTAAGACTACCTGGTTGTACTAGTGAAGCTGTTGATGTGACGTGTGGCGTGACGCCAGACGCCAGAGTGTTGTTATACGCTGATGACACGGCCGTAGTCTTTGAAGTGTTTCTTGGAAGGTCTGACTAGTGCTGAGGTCTGTTGCAAATCGCTCTGTAGCTAAAACACAACCTCCTGACGCTAAATACTTTTAAAACAAACTATATCTGTATTAGTACTAACAACAACTCGCAACCTCCAGCCAACCTCAGTTTAAAAATTCATGAATGTACAAGGTATCTCAGACAAAATATCTGGTGGTAATTGTAGACCAAAGACCATCACGGCACCCACACCTTGATCATGTCATCAATGGAACGAGGAAACTCACATGGATCTTCAAAACCCTCAGACATGTAATGCTGGGCAAATCGGATGGCGACTCACCAAATTATCTCCTCAACCAAATCTACTTTGCTCTTGCTCAATCCGTCTTGGCCTGTATTACTGTCTGGGGTGGTGCATGGTGTATTTCTTATACAATTCTTGCATTCAATTGGATTCTCTCCTTATTTGCAAACATGGGTGCAGTGTGTGATCGTTTTAAGGCAAGACATATTGAGAAAAGATCGTATAAAAAGGTGTTGGATCAAAAAGTGAAAGTGCAAGAAGAGAGATCTTCTATATAGTATCAGTGGTTTACTCTCTGTCAGGAAGTTGTATATATTCTGGACAACCCTCATAACTCACAAATCATTATCATAAGATCCATACATGGTTGCCCAGACGTATAGAACTAAAACCACATTTGCAAGCAGACAATAATTCATATCGCGTTCTTCCTTTCTTTAGATATATCTAATAAAATAAACAAAGATAAGTGTATAAATATATCACAATTGTAAAAAAATTTGTTAAAATGGATTCATCTTAAGACATATGATGAAACTGAGAAGCTACTGGATCGTGTTGCATGATTTGCTTAGATTCAGACACTGTAATCACACACACTCATTTTAACTCACGCAAGCACACACACACACACACACACGCACGCACGCACGCACGCACGCACGCATGCACGCACGCACGCACGCACGCACGCACGCACGCATGCACGCACGCACGCACGCACGCACGCACGCATGCACGCACGCACGCACGCACGCATGCACGCACGCACGCACGCACGCACGCACGCATCCTGAGCATAAATGCTATTTTCGGTATTTAATATCCGTAATGAAGACGCAACATATTTTCCAGAATTGTCCAAATCATCGTCTTTTTCCAAGTCTCGCTCTTTATTCAATATTGTCCAGTTTGTTTAACCTCTCAGACCTTGACATTTTATTGGACATATTTAGTTAGAACCAGGTCAGGCCAGACGATTTTTTAAAAAAATGGTAAAAATAACTTAGAGTCATTACTATGTTCATATCCAAAAATAAAAAATTATCAACAATTAAAATATCGAATTATTTATATGAAGGTCAAGTGAGCGCTAGAGTGACGACGATTGCAAGACGATTTGTCGATAAATGAAATGTTTCGAGAAATTATCAATTACTGTGTAGTGGCGGTGTATGAATATTCATACTATTCCGTGGGTTTCGTAAGAGGCGACTGATCCACTGTTCAATACAACAAGGTACGTGTACCGTGGAACAGAACGTGGCAACTATGACAAGTATACCCTCTATGAGGAATATAGTGGAGGCCTATGTTCATTGGGGGTTTTTATAGGATGTAACGGTCCATCACCAGCAGTGGAATGAAACTGTAAGGAGAGGGAGGGATTAATTTTATTATTTAAAAAAATATTTTTGTGGTTTTTTTTTTATAGAAGAGGGGGCAAACGAGCATGCGGCTCACCTGATGGTAAGTGACTACCGCCGCCCATGAACAACCGCAACACCAGGGGAATTGCAGATGCGTTGCCGGCCGTTTAGAAAGGTGTAAGCTCTTTTCTTGAAGGTCACTAAGTCGTATCGGTCCGGAAAATCCGACGGTGGTAAACAATTATGTGTATAACAAAACCAAACAATTCTACTGAAAAGAAAAAAAAGTAAATATTATTTCACTTTACAACTAAGGCAAATCTAACGAATCGCTATATTATGTTAAAATTCAATATATATACATATATATATATATATATATATATATATATATATATATATATGTTAAAATCGAATAAATATTATGAAGAAAGAAACAAGGACATAGAAACACTTGATTTTCATAAAGAAAAGAAATATATAATATAATTATATCGATAAACTCAGTAGAAGCCTCAAAAAAAATTTAATCACAGGTATATACTTGTACATCCGTAAGATAGCGTAATAAAGTATATACTTTATTACGCTATCTTTGAGCAACGCCATTTTTCTAACGACTTCAAACAGGAGAAGGAAGTCGACTGTGTTTTTTTATGTGTGTTACCTCATAACCTTCTGGATGAACTGATTTCGATGATTCTTTTTTTATTTGAAAGCTGGTGCTTCACATTCACATTTTTATTTTTAGTTATTGTTGAAAACAACTTCGCCATAATGTTCACTATATATCGAAATTATAACATAAAACGTAATTTTTGCGCATTGGACTTTGTGGGATATGAAAATTTGTGTTTATTACATGATTTATTGTGATAACTCACACTTTTTATTTACTTTTCAGTTAATTCTGGCTATTAAATATAGTGATACGTGAACGACACAGTATTTGAAATGGCAATTTTATAAAATATATGAAATTGTTACGAAGCAAAATATAAGGAATTAAATTTTAAAACAGTGTAATTACTTACCATTTGTATAAAAACTAACAAAAAGCTTTCTATTGTACCCACTTAATTTTTTGTAAAATTTCTAGTTGCCTCTTACACTCACGCGGCGAAGGATATAAGACTAAAGTATGTGACGTAAACGCGACGCGAGGCGGAAACTCGTCATTTGAAGTAAATTCTGTTAATTTAAAGAAGCGTAATTTAATAACGAAACTAATTCTAATAAAATTTTAGTTTTATAGTTCATCTAAATAACATTTAAAAAATAATTGTTATGAGCACAATAACTATGGTTCTGACTAAACGTAGTGTAGTGATCATATACTCTTTGGTTCTGAGGGGTCCTTTCTAAATATTACCATACTCTTTGGAGCGTTCTACAAAGTTGACCTTGGATTGCCTCATGTGTACTTCAAAGGCTTGACAGATTAAGACTGATTCAGCTCGAAGTTTTTTTGGGCATTGAAGATGGCGATACATCGTCAAGGACCTGGCACAGGATCATATTTTTTAAATTAAAACTTCATTTAATATAATATTACTACTAGATTGTGTTGATCACGGTTATTGTTTCACAGACATTGACGTGGGGGCAAAGGGTAGAAACTGATAGGTTTTTTATAGGATAGGGTGACAAACGAGCACACAGTCCACCTGATGGTAAGTGGTTGCTGTGGCCCATAGACATCTATATTTATCCTCAATAAAGAATCAAAATGCAGATGCGTTGTCACCCATGAGGACTAAGATGGAATGCCTCTTTTCCAGTAAAAAAGGTCTCCGGTTCTTTACACTCACCATACGAAATACAGCAGTGTTAAGCTGCTATTTTACGCTGGTATTCTGTGAGAGCATGGTCCTTCCCCGGTCTAGCCGACCCATTCGTGCTACAACTATACTACTAATTTAGCTACAGCTTGGCTCTACCACGTATTAATGGAATCTACATAATCTACATACATATAATAAATCTGTAGAAAAGTCGTGTCTGTAATTCTAATATATTCTTGAAAAAACAAGTCAAGGGGACTAAATAAAGGGTTCTGAAGCCAAATTAGTGGTTTTTAGAATTTTTGTCTGTCTGTCTTTCTGTCTGTCTATCTGTCTGTCTGTCTGTGTATTCCGGATCTTCGCAAAAACTACTGAATCGATTTACATGAAATTTTGAATGTAAGTAGTCAGTAACCCGGGGCAACTTATAGGCTACTTTTTATCTGATTACGGAACTTCAAAAAAGGAAGGTTAAGTATATTAATTTCCTTTAGATGTTAATTTTCTGTTGTATCTTAGTTATAGGCAGAATGACGGGTGTTTTTCAAATAAATACCATATTACCATATTTGTAAATAAAGTTAAAATATAGTTATAATCTTGGTAAAATAATTTGAAACTACACCGATTTCGTATTCAAAACAGCGTCATCTATCATCAAATGGAAAAGTTGTATATTTTACCTTCAGTTACTAATAAATGAAATAATATAAATAACTTACATTTAAGGCCTTAACAGTCGTTGAAATGCCTAATTCTAGGATATTTAAGTAAAAAAATCTCAATAACTGTTCATTTAATCCATAAAGAAAAAATACAGGGTAACAGAAGAGGATTTGGTAAATGTTTTTAATTTAACAAAATTGTATTTTTGTCAACCCCTTATTAGAAAAAAAATCCCCAAAGAGTACCTATCTTTGTCATATTTTGCAAAATTTCTCCAAAACGGCACAAGCTTTTTAAATAGTTCTTACACTAAAAAAAAGGTCTTAAAAATATTAATATTTTTAATTGAGAGTTTTATTTTTATTACCCGTATTATAAGAGAATATATCATTTTTCCCTGAAATTGAATATATTTACGTGAGCGCGCATGCTCCGTCGCCATGTAAGCTCTGTCACAGTCCGTCAAAGAGTATAGCAGTCCGCATAGATAAATATATATGCAGTCCGTTTTCGGACATCGTCGAGGGTGGACAGTACGTCGGTGTTGGAGCGACTTCGTTCAAATATATATTAGTTTTTTAAAAGTTTATACTCAATTGTAAATATTTTTATGACTAGAAATACTTAATTTAGTTAATATCTGTACACTGGTAACTGTAAATATTATTTTCTAAATAAATGAATTTTTAAAGTGCCCAAAGAAGAAGAAATTTTCGAGGCGACGTTGATTAGTGAAATTGAAAAATGCATTTTTATATAATTTAGATGTGGAACGACGAACATGGTCTCGTTACTTAGATTTCGATAGTTTTTAATACCTATGTAATTTTATTATTGCATATTTTTATTAATTAGTTGATACTGAATTTTAGAATTATGTATTACAATAAAACGCTGTTTTTATGAGTATGACTTTATAAAATATTATTAGGGAGGGAAATAAAGATACAGATATTTACATTTAGGTACACTGTTATCAAATTAAAGCAAACAATTTAAATAAATAAAAGAATGGTGCTTACCTAAGTATAAATAACTATATAAAGACATTCTTGGGTTTATGGTTTTTTCTTTTATGTTAGACAAACTATCATCTGAAAAATGTAAAAAATTTAAATTGGAGAGGGGTTTCTCTACGTGTTAAAGTTAGAAATGAAGATATTTGCATTAGAACCAGAGTAACTGACATAGCCCAACGGAATATTACAGTGAAATGGCAATGGGCTGGCTATATAACTTGGAAAACAGATAAAAAATAGTAAGAAAGGTCCTCGAGTGGCAAACTCGTACAGGTAAGCGAATTAGTACTCAACCTTTATTCCTCTTCACGTATTCTCATACGCTTTTCTTCACACACACACACACACACACACACACACACACACACACACACACACCCGCACGCACGCACGCGCACACGCGCACGCGCACGCACACGCACACGCACTCGCACACGCACACGCACACACACACACACACACACGAATAGGTCGCAAATAATACTTACCTAGTACTATTAGGCAAGAGTAAATAGGTTTTTGTTAAGTCAGTGCAATTCACCATCTTAGACTACATAACAACTTACCGATGGGATTGTAGTTGCTTTACTACTTGCTGGGTAAAAATAGTAACAAAAAATTTACCCTGTGAAAGTTTGCATTTAGATATAATTTTTCTAACCAACCATAAAAATATGATGAGAATATGTATATAAGTATAAATGTTGCCTCACACGGGACTGTAATAATATAATATTATATCTTCTATTATCTACGCATGAAAACTTTTAAAATCTCTGTATCCCGAGGTATGTCCATATTAAGAGGCTGAATAGAGCCACATTGATATGCATGGGGACCGTTTTGTGATTTCACGTTCATTATCGAAAAAAAATTGTACGTATTTCAGGTGGCGGTTTGCAAAACACGATTCCACAAAAATTAACTCAATAGAAAATAATTGCAAAGTTGCTTCTAAAAATACTTAAATTTACAACGTCAATTTTTTCTTACGTGGTAGAGCCATGCTGTAGCTATATTAGTAGTAGGTATAGTTGTAGCATGAATGGGTCGGCTTGACCGGGGAAGGGCCACGGAATAATATGTAAAATAGCATGTTTTCTGCCTGCTGTGTTTCGTATGGTGAGTGTAGAGAACCGGAAAACCTTTTTACTGGATACGAGGCATTACATCTTAGTCCTCACGGGTGACAACGCACCTACATTTTGATACGTAATCGAGAATAGATGTAGATGTGTATGGGCCGTAGCAAAGTGGTTGCTACGGCCCATACACATCTAAATGGTAAGTGTACCATCAGGCGGACTATGTGCTCGTTTGTCACCCTTATTCTATTAAAAAAAACTTTCTGAGATTTCAGTAAAATAATGTTAAGTATTGTAAGCACTCGTACAAGGGTGTGTCTCATGTTAATAAAGCTATTGGACTATTTTGATTTTTAATAAAGTGATTTTACTTTATAGATTAAATAATTTATTTACCCTTCTATATCAAGAACCGTTTTTTTCTGTCACTCCTATTGAATTTGACAGTGCTTGCTGAAATTTAGCATCTTTAGATGGATCAGAACCGCGCGCTGATCCGGCTGTTAGATATTGCAAAAATAATCGAAAATATTTATTTTTACTTTCGTGCCTGAAGACTACCTTGTTTTATTTTATTACGGTCAAATAATATTTATTAGGTTATAAAGCAAGTATTTTTGTAAATGTTGTGTATGTAAATGTAAATGTTTTCATTATTTTGTTATTCTATTGTTTACAGTTATTATCACGTCTTAGCTTTCACCAAGAATTACATTAGAAATTCTTGATGGGATCCGATGTAACGAGCATACATTATTTTCATCAAGAACTATTATATATATATTTGTTTTTTTTTTACCAGTAGTTTCAACAAAATGTTAAAAAAGTTCAATGAATTATAAAATGCCAATAATTATATAATTTCAAGTCAGTGTTTTACATTTAAAGATCAGTTATAAAGAGCCAAAGTTATTATTTTCATTTTGATTAATTTAATTCGAGACTAAAATAAATGTGAAAGGGCTTTTATCTGCAATAATAATTTTCATCAAAAATAACATAGACTTATAAAAGTCATATACACGGTCAATCATACTGAAGATTATCAATTGTACTACAAAATATTTAAAAGACTATTTCCAGGATAATGACCCGAATATCATCATTAATGTTTGACTGGCACACTTAAAAGTTTTATCACATGGCTAAATGATTGACTTTTATATTATGATATGCTTTTCTATAAAAAGTTGCAAGAAATTTTAAATCACGGACCTATTGGTTTGTTTTACTTTTTAATTAGTGAAAAACAAGATGGACTGATCTAAAAGTTTACTTTCTTGTGTAAAAGGTGCTATTTAGAATTTTATGCAAATGATAATTAAAGTTTCTATGTAAATAAGTGTAACATAGCGGGTATTATATTCAATGGTAGCGGCCATCCATATTTGCAAAGCCAGCATCATTTTCTGTTCTTCTCAAGGCACTATAAAAAAAGCAGCTGATAAAATGTTACACTCATAACTGTTAACAAAAACTGTTTCCGCAAATGGTCTTATAGATAATAATAACTATTCCGCCGTGTTAGGTGCAGGAGCTATTATTAGAAGGAGAAGAGGTAAAATTTTGTTTTAGAAATGCGCAATCAATATTGTTTTGTCTGCAATTGAGCATAAAATAAAAATAACTTCATCCAAAGAGCATAACTGGCATTATACTCAGGCCCATCAATTGGTATGGAAAAAAATAATTTTACCAGGTTTCAAAAAATCAATCAAAATTCAAAAAAACATAAATATTAAAATCAAAAAATGTATATATGTATGTCTATACATACATATAATGATTTATGGCCGCTTAGTAACTGACGGTGACTCACTATAACATCCTACAGTCACGCCGAAACTAAGAGGAGAGAATCACTGTAGAAAAGGTAATAATTTATTGCGGAAATTTTGTGATAAAATTATAAAAATTATAAACTTATCCAAGTTAATCTAACTTAGTCTAACTTATCCTTATGCGTTACAAAAAAAAACAAGTAATAAAATAGTGAGATGGCGTCAGTTTTTAAGAAGATATATATATAGAACAAAAATAAACAAAAAAATAAATTTCAAAAAAGTTCAGTATTTAATTGATTATATACCGCTGACACTTAATCACGCTTTTCGAAACCACGCCAGTTGTAAACAATACTTGTGTGGAAAGAAAAAATCTTCTTTTCAAATTTCCGCCGAGTTGTAACTAGAAGGCCAAATAGGTCATGTGTCAATTTTAATTAAATATATTTTATACGAAGTGATCTTGACTACGTTTTATCAATTAACCATTGGTAAAAATTAAAACAGGAATTTTACAATTGTGTTTACAAAAAACATTATTTTTACTATAAATACCTATAAATGTATATATTATTAATAAATAATTCCTATAATATTTTGGATTATTTTTTTATTTTGCCCTATCTGCAATGTTCTACGCTCTATAGAAAATGTGGCGTATGACATGACTGACAATCTTTCGAACGTTTTATCTAGGTACAAAGATGTTTTACGTTTTCGTCGCCTCCACATGATATTTTTGTTAGCATAACGTACCCTTCTATATCTGAAACGAATATAAATATTGCTACAAAGTAAAGTAATAGGCTATACAAGTATACTGGGCACAGGACTCTTTTTTTATTTCTGAGAGGGTTTTAGGGCAAGGAAATGCCCGCCGTGCTTCCCCAATGCGTGTTGACGAAAATTGCAATAACAAATTTCATTCGTGCTGTCGGGGATCAAACACGGGAAATTTACAGCGAACGCTTTGACCCAGATCTACTAATACGATACAAATAAATACGATTTAACATATAAAATAAAAAACTCTTACGTACTTGAAACTTGAACACTTGATAGCTCGTGACGCCTACCGCACAAAGCTACAGCACAATGTAATTGAAGATACGTAACCGCGAGATAATTCTCAGTGATGCGCAAGCATAACAGGCAGTATGTCACTTATATAATTGTCATCTCTGCAGTCTATTAATCTTTGCACTTTTATAAGTAATACAGAACGTAGTTGCTAGACGGTGTTAGCGTCGGCTAAAACCTCTGCGATCGCCGTTTCGTCAAGGTCATTCAGGCTAGTTAAAGCCTTAAATGATTAAATTATTACATTTTTAAAATTATTAAAAGATTGTAACGTTCAGTTTTTTAGTATTTTTGTTATTTTATTTTAAAAGTGTAATAATTTCAATAGATAATAGTGACGTCTATCAAAAATATGAAAATTGATAAGGTATTTATTTCAATTACTAATATATATGTAAAGTGATAAAAACTGGTCTGTCTGCAATTGTTGCAAAATTTTCATTATCATCATAGTTTTATTAAAGAGATTTTTATGTATGTCGTGGCCAGATCGTAGAATTGATCATATATCATAAAGTAGTCTATCATTTCGTGAAAACACTGAAAAAATGACTGAAATGACACATTCATTTAACTTGACCTAACGTGATATAGCTTGACCAAATCAATGAATAGAAATCTTTTGAAGTTATTAGTCACTAAACACAACGTTGCTATTTCATAATATGGTCATATGACGATATCATTATCGTTTTTCACCGCTAGCGGCGCTGATAGCTTATTTTTAACAGAAACAGAACATATCACTTTATCTCTTATTGATATAATAAATAAATGTTCGTTTCTATTGCTGATATTACTAGATGATATAGTTTTGGCTTTCATTATTTCATGTAATATTAGCGCCACCTACTTACTTCTAAATAAATTAAAATGGCAAGATATTTATAAAATGAAATAATACAATGCTACTGAATGTACGATGTAAATAATTGAATCATCTACATTACGTTCATCCTGCGTTGGAATCAGTGCAGCGAACTCTTTTTTGGCCAAAAACTCTACAGCCTGTGCCCAGTAGTAGCATGTATGTAAGCTGCTTTTTTACTTTTCATGGTGCAATATATGCAGTTTTTATTTCATTCGTGTTTTCGGGTATGATAATTTATGTTTTCACTCTACCGTAAATATTAAGGCTTGCAAAGATGAGTAGAACTCATTATCGTCAGCCTATCAAAAGTCCACTGAACAGAACATAGGCCTCCCCCATAAATTGTCAAGTAGCTGGATATTTGTTATAGTGTCGGGATGGCAACCGCAGCTATTATTATTTTCAAGAAGATGATGCAGATCATCCCATCTACTATTTTTTTCCTATGTCGCCTCTTACGACGGGACGATATGATGTGTTGGATTTTCTTTCACCGCTATAACAGTGCGAACATTTTTCTACTCCCGTTCATGAGTGTAGTGTTCCTCATGTTCACTGTGTATAAAATTTATAAGGAATAAAAGTAATTTTAAGGATTTTATCGCGTTTAATTTTACATAGCACAAAATTTTACATAGCATTAAACTATGAATATATATATATATATTTATATTTTTACTCTTTACATATATATATATATGTAAAGAGTAAAATGTAAATAATAATGATACATTTTGATTTCAAAACTATTTACCTTTCTTATGGATACATCGGAATCGGAAGACACGCCATATATAAAAAAATAGTAGGAGTTTCTAGACATATTATAAGTATATTCACGTGTTTCTGTAGCATGTTACCAATCATCTATGTCTAATAGTATTTTAGAATGAAAAAAAATCTCTGACAGACATAGAGACATAGACACCAAGGTGACTCTAAAAGTGATCGAATATTTCTAAATTTGACACGGAACAGCATTTAATGATGTCCCTAAATTCAAGCGCACGCGAGCGAAGCCGCGGTAAAAAGCTAGTATTTAATATTCGCACATTAAGTTGAAAATGCTTTCGGAGTTATATCATCTCGATTTCAAGTTTTCGAAAAGTCAATCACTACAAGTACGAGTGTTACACTGAAAGTGTTTAGAAAATGAAAAACTGAACAAAGTACCAAGTTATTAGTTTTATTATATCTTTTCAAAATAGTTTCCATTTACATCAATACATGGCATTTAAAACAGAGATTCCTAAAGATAGATCCTAAAGTGGGTACCTTTTTACCCATCGGTTGTCGGTTCTTCGAGCTATGTGGCTAGCCCATTTCCACTTCAGTTTACTAATATAGGTACTAATCTGTTGGGCTATGTCGGTCACTCTGGTTCTACTGCGTATATCCTCATTTCTAAGATTATCACGCAGAGTAACCCCGAGCATAGCCCTCTCCATAGCTCGCTGAGCGACTTTGAGCTTCTTCATACGGACAGCAGTGAAGGACCACGTCTCAGTTCCATAAGGCAACACGCACTGGTTGTAATCTCGTTTTCAAGTTTTGAGGTGTACCTGATGAGAAGATGTGTCGTAATTTCCTAAACGCTGCCCAGCCGAGTTGAATGCGTCGATTGACCTCTCGGTCGAAGTTGGAGTTATACTATTTGTCCCAGGTAAACATACTCGTTAACAACTTGTTTTGTCCATATTCATCTTAAGACCTATCCGTTGGGAGGCACTATTGAGGTCTTTGAGCATAGTGCTTAGGTCCTCCAGCGATTCTGTCATAAGTACTACATCGTTTATGTGAGTTTAGGTGATGTACTCGCCGTTGATGTTAATACCGTATCCTTTCCAGTCCAGTAGCTTTAAAACGTCTTCCAATGCAGCGGTGAAGAGTTTCGGGGATATTACGTCACCCTGTCTTACACGTCTCTGCAGTTGGATAGGTTTCGTACTCTGGTTCTGTGCTCGGATAGCCATCGTAGCCCTACTGTACAAACACTTCAGCACTTCGATATACCGACAGTCGATTTGGCACCGCTGAAGGGACTGCGGCTCCGGCACCTCTCAAATTTCGACGGAATCAAAGGCTTTCTCATAGTCCACATACGCCAGACATAGTGGCAAATTGTACCTACTCTTCGGTCTTCTATACAATTTGCCGAAGGCACATACATACTGTGCTGTGGTCTATGGTGCTAAAGCCTTTTCGGAATGTATTACATATGTAAATACATTTAAATATAGGTATTACGTGTAAGTTGTTTATTTAATAAACGATAAATATTGAATAGGTTGTACATAACAATTTCAAATGAGAATATTTTCTTGTTTCATACTTTTTAGAGCGTGATTTATCAGTAGTCGGGTTTTAGTTTTGGAACTTGCTTATTATTTAAATTATTTTGCGATTATAATTTTTTATAGAATTTTAACATGTGTACCAACGATACTTTATTTGTCAAATTGTGATTCGTAGTTTAGAAGTTAAGAGGGAACAAGCAAACATGCTTTGCCGTAGTCGGGTAAAGTGGGTCGATTTTCTTGTTAGCTTCCACGCCCAAAGAGCACTATTACACCCGACCTACGCCTTATATATGTCTCGACGTGGGGTACTCAATGTTTGCTGGTGTTTGTGTACTGTTTGCAGTCACATATTATTTGAAGTAGATAAATAGAAAGGTTTAATATTACATTGATTGCCTCACAGGGAGGATAAATGTTACGTTTGGCAGTTTTGTTGGCAGCCGCAGTTTTTAATATTGTTGCGCGCCACTATTAATGTCTTGTACATTGCAACACTAGTTACCACCAGCGCCCTCTAGTGTCGAATAGCAGAACTAGGAGAGTCAAGATCCTTCTAGAAATTTCGGGACCGATATGTACTCGAACATTCTAGATGTCGCTACAGTAGAAGGTTCTGGAAACTATCTAAGGCCCTATATAAGGCCGGTATAGAGTACATATCGGTCCCGAAATTTCTGGAAGGATCTCGACTCTCCTAGTTCTGCAACTCGACACTAGAGGGCGCTAGTGTAACTAGTGTTGCCATGTACAAGACATTAATAGTGGCGCGCAATACTTTCATTTACTCGACACTAGGGGGCGCTAGTGTAACTAGTGTTGCCATATACAAGACATTAATAGTGGCGCGCAACACTGCCCCCTCCTAAGACATGCTCGTCCCGAGCTTTATTGGCCCCATAATAACGCGCCAGTCGATCCACATGGACAATCTTAGGAGTACCTCTGGCACCTTTCTGTATCCGGTAGGTTACGTCATTGATCCTTGTCACAATCCGGTACGGTCCGTCCCATTTAGCTTGAAGCTTAGGAGATTTCCCTTTGATGCGAACTGGATTGTGTAACCACACTAATGAACCTTCATCAAACCCCTTGTTGTTCATTTTGCAGTCATACCGTGTTTTCATCTTCTCAGAAGTTTGCTGGCCCGTCTGTCTAACGTGCTCATAAATGTCATTCATTTTGTTCCGCAAGTCATTTGCATAATCGGTTATACTGCGTGGGGCATCAGGTGGTATTCCGGTGATCAGGTCTGCAGGCAGCCGTAATTCTCTCCCAAAGTTTGCGAAAGCTGGCGTCACTGATGTACTTTCGTGAACAGCGCTTCGATATGACAACAAAAACGGTTGTATGTGCCTGTCCCAGTCTCGTTGCCGTTTTTCTACAACTTTTGCCAGGTACCTTTCCAATGTCTGATTAAATCGTTCTACCATTCCATCAGATTGTGGGTGGTAAGAAGTTGTTCGTGTTTTCTGAGTACCCATAACTCGGCAAGTTTCCTGGAATATTTGAGACTCAAAATTCCTTCCTTGATCGCTGTGAATCTCTAAAGGTACTCCAAAACGACAGAAGACTTCATGAACTAGTTTATCTGCAACAGTTGAAGCTTCTTGATTTGAAATGGCGAAGACTTCTGGCCACTTAGTAAAGTAATCCATCACAACCATGAAATACTTGTTACCACTTTCACTTTCCGGAAACGGCCCTGCAACGTCAATGGCTATCCTCTCCCATGGTGCACCAACATTGTACAATTTCAATGCGCCTCTACTACGAATTTGAGGTCCCTTTACAGCCGCACAACTTGTACATTTGCGGCACCAGTCCTCGACATCGTCACGACAGTGGACCCAGTAAAACCGTTCTCGGATCTTCAGTAGAGTTCGTTTAACTCCCAGGTGGCCTCCTGAACAACCACTATGGTACAGCTGGAGAACATCCGGTACTTTAGCCTTAGGGACAACCATTTGCAAATGACACCTGTATCCCCGACTATTTTCCCATTTACGGCACAGGACTCCATCCTGAATCTGCAAGCTGTCCCATTGGGCCCAATAGCTTTTCGTGGTCGAACTCATTGCTGAGACGTCGCTCCACTTGGGCTTAGGAGCACTGGCCTTCATCCATTCCAGAATCGGCTTAATGTCTGAATCTTCCTGCTGTGCATGTTGTAGGCTGTCCTTACATTCATTGCTGAGCTGGTCTGTCCTGAATATCCTCGCAGATACCACTTCTTTACCCTCTTGCCTAGTACAATGCTTGCAATCTTCAGGGCAAGGTCTTTTTGATAATGCATCTGCATTGCCATGAGATTTCCCGCTGCGATGTTCGATCACAAAGTCGTATTTCTGTAGTAGTTCAATCCATCTCGCAACTTGTCCTTCCGGATTTTTGAACTGCAATAGCCATTTCAGTGCAGCATGGTCAGTTCGTAAGTAGAATTTCCGCCCCAGGAGATATTTGCTAAAATGCTGCAAGGACCTTACCACAGCAAGCAATTCCCGTCTTGTGACACAATAGTTCCTTTCCGGCTTTGACAACGACTTGCTGAAGTACGCTATCACAATCTCTTTATCACCATTCCGTTGAGACAACACACCGCCAAGTCCTATATCACTTGCGTCTGTGTCAACTATGAATTCCTTGCCCGCATCAGGGTACCCTAAAATAGGCGTTTTGCACAGACGGTTCTTGAGCTCCTGGAATGCAATATCGCAACTTTCATCCCAGCAGAAATGTCGTTTCTCCTCGGTTAGCTTGTGCAGAGGTTTGGCTATATCTGCAAAGTTCTTCACAAATCGCCGATAATAAAAGCACAAACCCAAAAATGCTCTAACCTGCGTCTTGTCTTTTGGAACCGGCCACTCCTTGACAGCGGCAATTTTCTCTGGATCCGTGCGGATACCTTCTTCCGACACTACATACCACAAAAAACTAACTTGCCGTTTGAATAGTGAGCACTTCTTCGGACTCAACTTGAGGTTGGCACTCAGGATCTTTGTGAGCACACGTTCTAGGTTTTGAAGGTGTTCCTCAAACTTACGGTCTACGATGATGATGTCATCCAAATAGACCAGACAGGCATCTCCAATTAGCTCGGTAAGTACAAGCTCCATCAACCTTTCAAACGTTGCTGGAGCATTGCACAATCCAAACGGCATGACTTTAAATTGCCACAGACCCTTTCCTGTGGAGAATGCAGTTTTCTCCTTGTCCTTAGGGTCAATTTCAACCTGCCAGTAGCCACTTTTCAGATCCAGCGTACTAAACCACTTTACGCCTGTAAGCATGTCCAGCGTGTCATCAATTCTTGGCAAGGGATAGCTGTCCTTCTTTGTAACGTCGTTCAGGCGGCGGTAGTCAACACAAAACTGCATGCTGCCGTCCTTCTTCTTTACCAGCACCACAGGTGAACACCATGGACTAGATGAAGGTTCAATAACACCATCCTTCACCATTCCCTCAATCATGGTTTCCACTTCCTTTTCACGTGCTACAGGCAATCTTCTTGGCCGCTGACGAATAGGCAATTCTTGTCCTGTATTTATTTTGTGTTGAACTAAGCCAGTCTTTCCTATGTCAGCTTCGTTTGACGAGAAAACATTGGCGTACTTGAGGAACAACTTTTTCGCCTTGACCATTTCATTCGGGGAAAGAACGCTGCGACAGTCTTCTAAAAGTGTGGTCACTCTCGTTTGTCCATCCTTGCTGGGGGTCCCGGTCAATAGATATTCGCACCGACGCAACCAATCCACTTCCTCACTAGTACCAATCAATGTGCCTTTTTCTATAATCTGTTCCTGATCACAAAGGTTCAGCACACGTACTCCTGAGATGTTGGCGGTTCTGACCAAGGTTCGAGCCACTTTCCATGGAAGGTCATTGTCTACCCTTTCCACGAGTACACAACGAAGAGTTTGCCCAGGATTCCGTGGAAGTCTAACCGGCACAATCGTTTCCGATCTCGGCGGAAGAACAATCTTCATAAGGCTGTACACATTCCCTGGTAACGCCCCTTCCACGAAAAGTTCCTCTTGTCCACATTTAAAAACACCTTGCTTAACGTCGATCTCACAACAATTCTTCCTCATAAAGTCTAGGCCCAGGATGCAGTCGTCCATTATATCAGCCACGATAACATTATGCAGGTAGATCATGTTGCCTAGCTTCAACTCCATCTCCTGCTCTCCTCGGACGGGTATGCGCTGACCGGTGGCTGTCACCAAATTAATGCGTTCGCGGTTGTATGCGGAGTCCCCAAGAAACTGATTTATAAGTTGGGAACTGACAACCGTGCGAAAGGCTCCAGTGTCTATGGTTAGTTTACACGGCTTTCCGTTGACCTCGCCCTTGATGATCAGGCTGTTTCCATCTCGGGTTTGTGAGATCGAAATCCTTGGGGCTCTTTTAACATCAGCCAGCACCCGCCAGTTTCCCTGCTGCTGCTGGGCGATGCTGTCAGCCACACTACCCTCTCGATATCGATCACCTTCCCTTTCTACAGTTCGTTTAGGGCAGCTGGATCGAAGATGGTCCCTTTCCCCACAGCCGTAGCACCTAGGGCTGTAGCCCTTATTGCGGTCCTGAACTGTAGCTGCTGCAAGCTCCCTGACGCGGTGGGAACGATGATCCTGCCGCACGGCTTCCACCTCCAGTGCATGGGCCAAGGCGTCCTTAAGCGTCTCGTGGTGCCCGGGCCTCACAGCAGCTCTGACTTCAAGGTCGCGGATGCCTTCGATGAATGTCTGCACCGGGTTCCCTACAATGAGCGCAGGTACAGACTGGTACGCTTTTCGAACCAGCTTCTCCACCTCAAGGGCCCACTGCTGCAGGTTTTCGTTACTGCGTTGCACGCGATCTTTGAGCTGCGCACGAAAGACGTGTTCCAGGTGAGCATCGCCATATCTCGCCTCCAATGCCTCAAGGAGCTGCTCGTAAGTCACTTCCTTACCGAGAGCTTCCAGAACAGTTAATGCCTGGTCGCGTAGGCCTAGGGTGAGAGCAGTCATGGCCTGACTTTTATTCCAGCCGTTCGCTTTCATGACAGCCTCGAACTGGATTTTGTAGGCTGACCAGGAAGAACTCCCGTCGAACGGCGGCACTTTGAATCCACGTAGCGAAGGTGTTGTAGCTACTACGGGAGCTGTAATTCCATCCCCAAGTTTGAGGTCGTCCAGCGTTTTCTTCACATCAGCTATCATGTTGTCAACCCGATTGTTCACTTGGTCGATTCGGGTTTCAGCTTCCGACAGACGGTTGTCATGTTGAGCAACCCTATCCTTCATCTCCTTTATCTTTTTCCCGAAGGTAGCGTGAAGGTCCTTCCTGAGGAGCATCTGTTCGTCCATACCGCGCTGCAGCTGCTCTTCCAACCGACGGGTCTGTTCCTCCTGTCGGCGAGCCTGATCCTGCAGCATCATCATTAGAACACCTAAGTCAGGTGCTACAGATGCAGGAGCTGCTGACGGGCCGGCCTCCGTGGTTAGCAGCTGGCCCTCCGAAGTTTGAGGCGTTGCATTACCAAATCGTCTCTATTCCGTCTCCTGTTGGCGTTGACTTCGGGTACGGATACCCTCCGTGTCGTCTTTAGGTAAAATCGGCATATTTGATCCCACTTCTGACACCAATTGTTACGAGCTTGGGGTTCGAGACAATTAAAAACTGCCGATTGAATTACCAAAATTGACACTTTAATTACACAACACTAATTACAATCTAAAATCACACTAATAATAAAACACAGTTCGCCGTTATTTCGCTTCGAAGTATTCTCTTGTATCGCCAATTCAATACTGCCCCGGTCGTGGTCTATACCGGCCTTATATAGGGCCTCAGATAGTTTCCAGAACCTTCTACTGTAGCGACATCTAGAATGTTCGAGTACATATCGGTCCCGAAATTTCTGGAAGGA
Organism: Parnassius mnemosyne; assembly: GCA_963668995.1. NCBI lineage: Eukaryota > Metazoa > Arthropoda > Insecta > Lepidoptera > Papilionidae > Parnassius > Parnassius mnemosyne. Next base: position 42,473,193 of record CAVLGL010000115.1, on the reverse strand, counting down.
TCTCGACTCTCCTAGTTCTGCTACTCGACACTAGAGGGCGCTAGTGTAACTAGTGTTGCCATGTACAAGACATTAATAGTGGAGCGCAATACTTTCATTTACTCGACACTAGGGGGCGCTAGTGTAACTAGTGTTGCCATGTACAAGACATTAATAGTGGCGCGCAACAATACGATTGCTGAGAAAGGAGACTCACTGGGTGCCTTCGAAATCTACTCTCATTAGTTTTAAGCACTTCCGGGATCAAGACAAACTAGGACCAAAAAGCGATGGCGACCGTGTTTATTTAAGCGAATTAGTACGACAGATTAACACCATTTAGTATTATCTTAAAAATTTATTAATAATCACAGTTTTTGTAGCTAATGTCATGAGACCAAATTTAGGAGACAAAGACGTGCTGATGCTTTCACAATTGATGCATATTTCAAACTCAGATCTCCTTGGTTAAGAAACCCAAAATTGATTTTTTTACTTGATTTATTTTTTTGTTTGATTTATCAGTACAAAAAAAGATACTTCGAAAAAAATATCTTTCATTTCATTAGTTATACTTCTATTCACCGAATAAGCAAAGAAACATATTTAAAATAAAAACAAATAATTGCAGCTTAAAAAAATTTTTTATTGCTTAATTTTGGGTAAAATTTCATATGGTAGGCAATACCAACCCGTCACTGCATGTTTGTGTGTCTATCTTTATCTAATCTTAGCGACGATATTGTTTTCGCGACTTGTGTAAGTGAGACAGATATATGTTTACTTAAAAAGGTTCGGTGGATTCAAAGCTACGTCCTCGCGGTTAGATAGTGACTTCACTTTTTTCGACGCGCGGTAATGTGGTTTGCTCCTCTAATCTTGTATAACTCAATGTGCTCTGATGATGATACTGCAGGATCAGGCTCGTCGACAGGAGGAACAGGCCCGCCGACAGGAGGAACAGGCTCGCCTACAGGAGTAACAGGCCCGCCGGCAGGAGAAACAGACCCGTCGGTTGGAAGAGCAGCTCAAACGCTGTAAGGAAGAGCAGATGTTCCTCATGAAGGACCTTTACGCTACCTTCGGGAAAGAGATAAAGAATGTGAAGGATAGGGTTGCTCAATATGACAACTGCCTGTCGGAAGCTGAAACCTGAATCGACCAAGTGTACAATGGGTTGACAACGTGATGGCTGCAGTGAAGAAAACGCTGAACGACCTCAAACATGGAGATGGAATTACAGCTCCCGTAGTAGCTACAACACCTTCGCTAGGTGGATTATTCAAAGTGCCGCCTTTCGACGGGACTTCTTCCTGGTTGGCCTACAAAATCCAGTTCGAGGCTGTAATGAAGGCGAACGGCTGGAATAAAAGGCCATGACTGCTCTCACCCTAGGCCTACGCGACCAGGCCTTAACTGTTCTAGAAGCTCTCGGTAAGGAAGTCACTTACGAGCAGCTCCTTGAGGCATTGGAGACGAGATATGGCGACACTCACCTAGAATACGTCTTTCGTGCGCAGCTCAAAGCTCGCGTGCAACGCAGCAACGAAAATCTGCAGCAGTGGGCCCATGAGGTGGAGAAGCTAGTTCGAAAAGCATACCAGTCTGTACATGCGGTCATTGTAGGGAACTTGGTGCAGACATTCATCGACGGCATCCGCGACCTTGAAGTCAGAGCTGCTGTGAGGCTCGGGCACCACGAGACGCTTAAGGACGCGTTGGCCCATGCACTGGAGGTGGAAGCCGTGCGGCATGATCATCGTTCCTATCGCGTCAGGGAGGTCGCAGCGGCTACAGTTCGGGACCGCAATAAGGGATACAGCCGTAGGTGCTATGGCTGTGGGAAAAGGGGCCATCTTCGATCCAGCTGCCCTAAACGAACTGTAGAAAGGGAAGGTAATCGATCTCGAGAGGGTAGTGTGGCTAACAGCACCGCCCAGCAGCAGCAGGGAAACTGGCGGGTGCTGACAGATGTTAGAAGAGATACTCCTAAGATTGTCCATGTAGATCAACTGGCGCGTTATTATGGGGCCAATAATGTTCGGGACGAGCATGTCTTAGGAGGGGGCAGTGTTGCGCGCCACTATTAATGTCTTATACATGGTAACACTAGTTACCACCAGTGCCCTCTAGTGTCGAATAGCAGAACTAGGAGAGTCAAGATCCTTCTAGAAATTTCGGGACCGATATGTACTCGAACATTCTAGATGTCGCTACAGTAGAAGGTTCTGGAAACTATCTGAGGCCCTATATAAGGCCAATATAGACCACGACCGGGGGAGTAAAATGCGATAGTGATTCAAGCCGAGGTTCGTACCTCCTTCTGAGGGGCCCTTGATTCGCATCGAGCCCCCCTGCCCCCCCCTAGCTCGAGGAGCAGAATCGTTGCACCCAATAGTTCGTAAGTCCTCACTTACGAGCCTAATTAGATGAAGCTGATGGCCGCAGGGCCAACAGCATACACATTCAGAAAAAAAAAGTCCGGGGGAGTATTGAATTGGCGATACAAAAGAATATTTCGAAGCTAAACAACTGCGAACTTAAGTGATCAGTAGTACAATTTTTTTTTATTAGTGTAGTTTTAGATTGTAATTAGTGTTGTGTAATTAAAGTGTCAATTTTGGTAATTCAATCGGCAGTTTTAATTGTCTCGAACCCAAGCTCGTAACAATATGTTGTTATAAGGCGCAAATTATACAGACACGACATAAGGCGAAGGCACAGGCGTGGCGAAGGTGTGGAACGGATAAGGCACGGACACGATCAAAATTATACAGAACAGGCGAAGATGTGCTAAGGTGTGTCGTTATACATACCGAATTTGTTGCGATAGCATGTCTTCCTCTTCAGACGACGAAGAAGCGCTTGCTTTACTGCATGCACTTGCACCTTGCGCGCCGTTCCAGTCACGACTGGTAGTGGCGCGCCGCGGACGTCGAAGCGGCATGCCTGTGCCACGCCGCTTGAGTATAATTCAAAACACGCCGCTTTCATAAATTTTATATGAAAACGTTTTGTAACGGTATCATGCCTGCGCCACGCCTGTGTCGTGCCTTCGCCTTATGCCGATTATGTATAATTTGCGCCTTAGCAAGTTGCTGCCTATCTCGTGATTCAGTTTCCGTCCGTCGGCTCTTACTACACCCACGACTACTAGATGAAAGTAAGTAGGATACTCAAACACCGCCACTAAACGTGAATTTCATATTTGTCCCCATTTGTGAACAGCAAGTTTGAGTAGCAAGCTTGCATTGAAGTTTAAACAAAATTCGCGATACATCTGGATGCTCAGCGATCCATTACTATGCCATTTTAAAAAAGAGTCCTTCCTCGCACGGCTTCTTTGTAGAGTCGACTACCACCAGCGAGTTTTCCGCACCAATACGACTATGGGACCTAAAAAATAGCTACTACTTTTAACCTGCGATTTTGGTGTTGCAATTGTTTATGGGCGACGGTAGTCACTTATCAGGTTAGACTTGTCTAACCTTATGTAAAGAGACTACCTCGCTCGATATTTGCCCCTCCAATATTTAGATCGCAGTGTTTTCGGTTTTTTTTTCACGAGAGACACAGAAATTATCTCACTAGGCAAGTCCAATTTAGAACAAGTGGTCAACCAACGAATCGAACTCTACTCAAAATAAGTACAACCAGTGCGTGCGCTGCCAGCGATGACTTATGGAACCAGGACATAGTCCTTATTTTTTGGACACGAGAACGTTTTAAGTCGTTCTTCAAGTTATGTAGAGGGCTATGCTCAGAATTATATTGCGTAACAAAATCCGTATTGAAGATATTCGCAGCGGAACCATAGTTACCGATATCGTTCAATGTATCAGTAATTAATGCATCATGGGTGGGTCTTAACTCCACCAACCGAAAACCTATAAAGAAAAAAAGTTTCCGAGTGGTAGCCTCTTGGTAAGTGCGGCGGGCTGACCGCCCACTAAATGGTGGTCGAACGACTTGGTAAACATGCAGAATGTTGATGTAGGTATTTAGGTTGCTCAACTCAAAACCGTAACAGTCATTGGGGGAGTCCTATGTGTGTGGACTTGTGACGGCTTGTAATGGCAATTAAAATTATTTAGTTGTTGCCAGGGGCTTCGCAAAATTCATCTTGCCCACACCAAATTTAGGTCTTTCTCTGCCTCTGCTGGCAAGAACAGATCAAATATTTAGAGGGAGACTAAACTTCTTCTTTTTCATCACCAGCCTGTAAAAGTCTACTGAAAGACATAGGCCTCTCCCACATTAGGTGTAATTCACAGAACACAATTAGCTCTTTACCGAGGTGTAATTTCTGATAATTGTCAGTTGGCAGGCAGATTGACAATGAGGGCTAATAATCTTCCGCTTACCAGATGTCGCTAGGTGGCACTAATGTGAAGTTTTTTGTTACATAATTTCATTTCATTTTTAATTTTTCTACTTTTATGAATTATCTGTGGTTAAGTTTATTTATTTTTAATCTAATTAATATAAAATATAACTAATAGTATACAATATGGAATATAGAGTAGAAGGAGAACCATCTCATATGGGGGGAAAGTTGAAAAAGTGTCCAACTGAATACTGAAAATAGAGGTTCCAAAACCTACCACAATAGCGCTGGCGTATGAAAAACTACTACTGCAATAAGACATCTCGCACCTTTGACGTTGCTGCCTGCAGCCGTTGGCCTACCAATCTGGATATTTTATCTAGCTCAGACATAAACGATATGCTTATACCGCGTAGGTTTAACATTATTTCTAGTTTGGTCTGAGTCCTAACGGGTGATGGATTCATTTACGCCGCTACTATATGACAAAGTAATTATCATTCCCTCCTTCTCATTGAAGTTTGCAATGCAAGAAACCTTGTTTCTATATCGACGGTTTACTGGTAAAACCAGTTATATGCATTTTTTTTGTGAAAATGAGTCAAATATTACACTGCGACTCAGATTTTGTTTTTCAATTTTCTGGTAAAACCGACTATTTGATATGACCATTATTTACAGAGATATTTCGTGGTACTTAATACTTCTTGTAGTATTATTAATTTATTCTGTGGTAATACCGTGTATCAGCATGGTAAGCTTAGAAATGTCCACGTAAAACAGTTTTAAGCCTTTATTGGTTCAAGTTATCCTATTCTTACTATGAAAATATGTTACAATTCCATAACTTATGTTACTGTAAACATAAGTTTCAAAATGCTTACTTGATGGAGCAGTTATGGACTTTTGATTGTTTTTACTAGAAACCGATCATAAAATGTTATTTACCATTCTTTAGAAGGAAAAACCGAATAAGTGCTACTAGTCGTCAAGCTTATTTGTTTATCTTTAGATACGTGTTTATTTGCATTTACATGTGATCTATACATCAAAAACATCAATTAAATATTCTTAATTAGGCGCACTAATAACAATATAAATACAAAAATTAAATAATAACAGTAAAGAAAGAATATATTACGCAGTTATAAGTAGATCAGTTGTCTTAATTGATGAGATAGAGCAAATTGAAGAGATTGAGATATAGCAGTTTTCTTAAAATGATTTAATAGAGAAGGAGGAACTCTTTCTTCCAAGAGCATACTCACAGAAAGTGAGTTCGACGAAAAATGAGATTGACGTCATAATGCCGAGCAGACGCCAACAGTTCCCCGATGTCTTAGTAATCGTAAGAACACCGAATGGTGAGAGGCACCTGAGATTTTAAGTGAGATTGAGAGGTTCTAAGGACGGCTGTATACAACATCGTTGAATGAACACGTACTTGTGAGTAACGAATCAAGGACTAACTTTAAATAGATATCATCTTCCGATGATATCCGGGGCGTCAGTCTAAGCAAGATTAGAATGACATTAAAACGGCAGGACCCCGGGTGGGGATATTGGGAGTGTGAATTACAGTGGAGCTTATAAGTGGGTGAAAAACCGGTACTTGAAGTACTATAGAACTTTCAAAAGCTTTTCAATTCCATCCTCCATGGTGGCACTATAGAGACCACCGTACTTCTGACTATCCCGAAGGAGTGTAGCTGAAATGCAGTAGTCTATTTCTTTTTTTATAGAATGGGGTGACAAACGTCCACAGTCCACCTGATGGTAAATGGATGCAGTGGCCCATGGACATATACATTTATCTTCGATTAAGAATCAAAATGCAAATGCTACGTCACCCCTTTTTTTTTTTTTTTTCTTTTTTTTTTGCGGATGGAAAATCATCTAATGACGCCTTTCGCTGTGGGTGGAGCGGAAGGGAGTGTCAGACTTTTACTGACTAAAAACCATCCGTGTTCCTTCAGTGCCCTTACGTTCCGGAGCCGCGGTATCTCTTTCGAACAGCCCGCAGCCCCGGCAGGCGTCGGCCCTTGCGGGCCCCTTCACGCTGCTGACAGCTCTTTGAGGCGCGCGTGGAACAAAACGCGCCGTCGACACGGCCTGTCGTCGTTAGACGGACGGACGGCGAGCTACCCATTGCTCGCCGTCCACAGGCCCGCGCCTACGGTGGTCGGGGGCCACGACGTAGCCCCCGACGCCCGGGGCGTCTCCCGCGGCGGCCGGGAAGGAAAGCTGTTGCTCTTTCCCTCTCCCGCTCCGCCACCTCCTTCGCTAGCATCACTGCTTCGCAGAAGGTGGTGACGGCATCCCATTCCGTCTCGCTCCGGACCATGGCTTCGACCAGAGCCGGACGCGAGAGGTCGCCGCCGCCTATCGCCGCTACGAGGACACGGCGGTGCTCCGCCCAAGCAGAGCACACCTCCACGGTGTGCTCCACCGTGTCCTCCGGTCGATCCTCGCAGTGGGAGCACCCGGGCGTTTCCTCCCGCCCGATTCGGTGCAGGAACCTCCCGAACACACCGTGTCCGGTGAGGACCTGCGTCAGGCGGAAGGTGAGGACGCCGTGGCGTCTCTCAAGCCACTCCTCAAAGAGGGGTCTTATCGCCGCTATAGTGGCGTGCCCAGCACGGGGTTGCGACAGTCGCTCTCTCCATGTCGCCATGAGATCATGCCGGAAGTCTGTCCGCTGCGCGACAACTTGCCGCGGCAGCGGGGTTTCCCCCCGGCATAGTGCTGCCGCGCGCCATTCGTGCAGGCGCGCGAGGACTATCGCCTCCAGATCCCATGGCGGCAATCCGGCAAGGAGGCTCGCCGCCTCGCGGGAGATCGTGCGGTAGCCGCGAACCATCTTTACGGCAACCACCCTTTGGGGCGCGTTTAGGTGGTGGACGGCAAGCCGCGCCAAACCACGCGCCCACACCGGGGCCCCGTAAAGGGCCATGGACCTCACGATCCCCATGCTACGTCACCCCTGAGGACTACATTGGAATGCCTCGTTTGCAGTAAACAGGGTCTCCGGTTCTCTACACTCATCATAAGAAACACAGCAGCATTAAGCTGCTATTTTACGCTGGTATTCTGCGAGAGATTTCAAGTGATGTCCCCTTAGATGCGTGTTTTTTGAGTATTGGAATAAATATTTGTCAAAATTTTCTAGATCGTAGTGTCCATGTATAATTTTATAAGTTTCGATCAAGTCTCCTCGTTCTCTGCGATCTTTCAGAGTCGTTAGTTTAAGTTTATTTAGCCTTTCCTCATATGGTATGTTTTTCAATGCTCTGGGAACCTTTGTAAATTTGCGTTGAACCTTCTCCAGTAACTCAATATCCTTTTTGAAATAGGGGATGCAATACTCTAAGCTTCCAGCCTATCGAACAAGTTACAAGCCGGTTTTCGAAAAGACATAGTATCATAGACTAAATACATATCCTTCTACAAATTGTACAGAAGACCTAAGTGTACAATCTGCCACTTTGTCTTTCGTAAGATTATGAGAAAGCTTTGATTCCGTAGAAATTTGGGCGGTGCTACAGTCCTTTCAGCAATGCTAAGTCGATTGTTGGTATGTCGATGCTGAAATTTCTATTCAAGTAGGGCGATGTGAGTAATGAACCAAAGTACGAAACCTATCCAACTGCAGAGAGGTGTAAGGCAGGGTGACGTTATATCCCCGAAACTCTTCACCGCGGAAGACGGAAGACGTTTTCAAGCTACTGGACTAAATATGATACGATATCGACATCAATGCTCATCAACCCTCTCTGATTTGCCGATGATATAGTCATAATGGCAGAATTGCTGGAGGTCCAAAGCACTATTATCAATGATCTCAACTTTTCCCAAAGCATTGATCTTAAAATGAACATGGGCAAAACAAATACCATTTGTAATATCCGTATCACACTTATGCTGTTGTTGAGGGCGCTAAGCTTGACGTTGATGTCAAGCATGTTAACCTAGGACAAATTATCTGACTTGGTAAGTCAAACTTCGACCGAGAGGTCAATCGACGGATTCAACTCGGCTGGGCAGCATTCGGGAAGCTACGACACATCTTCTCGTCAGACATACCTCAAAACCTTAAAACGAAATTGTACAACCTGAACTGAATTGAAAATTGTACATGAAGTTTAAGGTGGATCAGCCTGCTATGATGCAGGCTTTGCTCGGAGTTTCTCTAGGTGATAGACTTCGTGACGGGAAATCCGCAGTATTATAACCAAAGTAACCGACGTCGCTCGACTATAAATAACAATGAATGCGCATGTGTACCTCGTGAGTTAATAGATGAACCAGTAAACCCCGGTAATGCTGAAACTTTACTTGATAATGAGCAGGATGTCGTCATAACAATGGCACCCGTTGAGGGTAAGTACCCGGTATTACTACTGTATGACGATTTTCTTGAAGAATTAGCTTTCATTAAGGTTCATGGTGGAATTAAAAGGCAGTTTAAAATAAAACTAAGTTCTTCTGAGATAATGAAATCCAAAATAAGTCGGCATGATAGAAGGGCTATGCGGCCAGATTATTTGTTTATTTTGTTAAAGAAACAACAGATGACCCAAATAGGTATACACATAGCTACTTGTCTTCGAAAGAAAACCTTCCACGGTGCTCCTATTTTAGTAAACAACCTTCTTAATGACGACTATCTACAGAACCTCATTCAGCATGACGATGGATATAGAATTCTTAGTAGTGTGAGAAATTCCCCAGCACACTGGGAAGAAGAAAAGAAAAAATTGTTAGCAATGATTCGGCAGTTCGGTGTCCCCACATTGTTTATGACGATATCAGCAGCTGAAACGCAATGGCCTCATTTAATAAAACAGCTTAAAAACATAGTTGACAAAGAGGAAGTGTCTCTTGAGGAATCACAAAATATTCCATACACAGAAAAAGTGCGACTCATTCAGTCCGACCCGTTTATATGTGCTACTTTATTCGAAACACGTTATAAAGAATTTAAAAAAACATGGCTGTCTCCTGTTGGGTCTTTTGGTGAACGTAAAATAAACCATCAATACCAACGAATAGAATTCCAAAACAGAGGTTCTCCTCATGCCCATATGATGTTGTGGATAAAAGATGCGCCTATTTTCATTCCTGGAGATCAATCATCAATTGAAAAGGTTATAATATTTGTTGACCAAATCATATCCTGCAATAGTGACGAATTAGATGATGATTTAGTTAAGATACAAACCCACAAACACACACATTCATGTCATTCCAAGCCAAGTCGTCTTTGTAGGTTTGGAATACCTTTTTTCCAAGGGATAAGACACGTCTTCTGATACCCCTGGAAGAAGATTATCCAAGCCTAAAATAATGGAAAGAAGTATCTAAAAAGATAAAGGACGATTTGGTGAATATTCCACCACATTTAACATTTGATGAGTACTTAGCATCGACAGAATTAAATATCGAAAAATATATAAGTATGGGCAGTTAGATCAACACTTAAACGGCCCAAAATATGTCTACAGAGACGCCCAAAAGACGTCATGGTTAATCCATTTTGTAAAAAAGTATTGGAATTACAGCGAGCTAATATGGATTGCCAATTTATACTAGATCCATTTGCCTGTTCCATTTATATTGTAGATTATATTAACAAAACTGATCGAGGCATGTCAAATTTACTAAGAGCGGCGGTGGAAGAGGCCAAAAATGGCAACAGTAGCATTAGCAAGGCAAGGGACTCTCTACGCGCTATATCAAAAGTATTTCTAAACTCTTCGGAAATTTCAGCCCAAGAGGCAATTTACTGTATGGCGGGACTTCCTATGTCACAAGCCTCTGAGAGAAATGTTTACATAAACACAGGGCACCCCAATGAACGAGTGGGTATTTTCAAATCTTTAATAGATTTGCAGTCCTTGGATCCATCGTCCACAGACATATTTAAGAAAAATTTACTGGATCATTATAAAAATCGCCCACGTGATCAAACGTTTGATACAATGAGTTTAGCTTATTTTGCTGCGTATTATACTTTTTCAACTAAAATCTCGTGTACACATGAAGGTGAAAACACTGACCATGAATGTATAGGAAATTGGATTGAGTTGTTAAATAACGATGGATACGTGCGAAAAAGAAGAAACCCAGGGTCATACGTTTCCGAAGATATAATAGAGCTCAAAATCCTGACAATTTCTACAGGGAGCAGATGAGGATAGTGCAGTGAAAGAAAAAGCTCGTCCTTTAGATGATTATGAATTGGAGACACAAGAAGGTGATCCAGATCATTGTCTACAGTTACATGGAAATCAATCGGATTTAGTAGGAGGAGCGATTGCTCAACCAGCAGTATTGTGTGAAGATGGTATATTGAGTTTAGTTAGAATATTTAATTATGATCAAAGATATTTTATATTACATGTAGGACATATCTTTACTCAAGAATCACCTCCACCTTTTTATTATTTTGTTAGTGGTGGAGCTGGCGTGGGTAAAAGTTTGTTAATTAAGGGTTTGTATCAATATTTAATGCTTTTGTTCAATAGAGTTCCGGGTATAAATCCTGATGATGCTAGAATTTTACTTTGTGCATACACGGGAAAAGCTGCTTTTGTAATCGGTGGTCAAACTGTACACAGTACGTTTGGACTTCCAGTATCCCAGTGTGGCCAAACAATGCCCGAATTATCAGCAAGCACCGCGATCACCTTGGCATGTAAACTTGCAAAAGTAAGATTAATTATTTTGGATGAAATATCTATGCTAGGAAGTAGAACTCTGAACCAAATTTAATAGGAGATTGCAGCAAGTATTTCACACAGATACGCCATTTGCTGGTATGTCTATTATAAGCGTCGGGGACTTCAATCAGTTACCACGGGTAGGAGACAACTGGGTTTTTCATCTAAACAGTAGTCGAAATCCATTGGCACACCTTGCTGGTGCTCCGTTGTGGGAACCATTCCGTCTCTTTATGATGACTAAAGTAATGCGGCAACGAGATGATCTGGCATTCGCAATAGCCTTAAACAATATGACTGTCGGTCAGATGACTTCTATCGATATAGAGTTAATAAATTCTAGATATTACAATATTAATACTTTACCTATTGAGGCACATGGAGCGATACACTTATTTGCGACCAACAATGAAGTTGACAAATACAATAATCAAGTATTGTCTCGAATGAACACTGAAGGGTACTCGGTTAAAGCACTTAATGTGGTTTCTGGAGCACCAAATCCGCAAGCTGCTAGAAAAGCCTTGCAATCTGTTAATGCTCTAGCTACAATGCAGACCTATGGTCTTCCTAAGAACTTGTTTTTACGAGTAGATGCACGTTATATGGTAACTGTGAATATTGACACTACGGATGGCCTTGTAAATGGTGGTAGTACAGGAATATTGAAGGCTATAGATTACGGTCGACACAAGGAAACAAGTGAAAAGCGGCCTTTCCGTATTTGGGTTCTGTTCGATAAAAGTACGGGAATAGCTACAAGAAGTAAATGTCAAGTACCTTCTCGGAAACATCGTCAATATCTCAATTCGTATTGGACGCCATTAGAGCGGTCACTTATACTGTGAAAAGGTGGAAATCTTCAAATCTTGTAGTGCAGCGTACTCAGTTTCCAATAGTACCAGCAGAAGGTATTACAATTCACAAGTCGCAAGGTGCAACCTTAGAAAAAGTTGTGGTTCATATTTCTAAAAATGTAAAAAGATCGATGTTGTATGTAGCTTGTTCTAGAGCAACGTCATCATCTGGACTATTTTTAGTTGTGAATTCAAGTAGATTTAAACCTCCCTCTGAAATATCAGAATCGAGTACTGTAAGTATAGAAATGAAAAGACTAGAGCAAAACAAATTGGTACCATATTTTAAATTTTTGCGAACACCTGAAGACAATAGGTACAGTTCCAGTTCAAATTGTATTTCATAACGTGCAATCATTACGCAAACATTTTTCAGACGTCATCATAGATCCTATTATTCATTTCTCCCATGCAGCATTGTTTGTTGAAACCTGGGGATGTCGTAGACACTTTTGAACTTGGTTTTTATGAGGTGTGCAGAATAGATGGTCCAGCTATATCTAATGCAAATCCAGGTTGGGGATCTATCGCGTATGTACGTCGCAATCTTAAGGATGTCGTGATAGATTGATCATGTAAAAGATATTATTTAAATAACCGAAGCCCTGCAAACGGCCATTGTGAATGCTTGCATTTTGAAATGTTTAATGTCAGAGTGATAACTGTATATAGGTCACCACTATGGAGTGTAGAGTACAAGGAGAACCATCTTATAAGGGTCGAGAGTTGAAAGTGTCCTACTGTTTACTGAAAATAGAGGTTCCAAAACCTACCACAATAGCGCTGGCGTCGGAAAAGCTACGATGTGAAGATAGCTGTGGTGAACGAAGTGAAGTCTGCTGAATTCAAATATTTAAAAAATGACTAAGAGTAGTTAGTAAAATGCCAGTATACAAAATCTCAACTAGCGCTGGCGTCTGAAAAACTACGATGTGAAGATAGCTGTGGTGAACGGAGTGAAGTCAGCTGAATTCAAATATTTAAAAAAAATTTATGACTAGAGTAGTTAGTAAAATGCCAGTATACAAAATCTCAACTATTTACGTAGTACAAAACCAAGCGGATTGGTCGGTCCTTGTTTATTTCTCCATATTATTCTAATTATTTTTGGCGCTTTTTTTTAATTTAACCTATTGCTACTGCAGCGCCACCCTTATTGGACACGTTTTTAAGGACACTTCATTATATAGAGATGGTCCTCCTTCTCTCTACACTCCATAGTCACCACAATGTGAAATTAATGTTGCAATAGAATGCATAAATACAACAATATACGGCAGCAACCTTAATAGGTATACTTTATGTTCTCCTTTGATTGTTGTGAGAGACTTCAATATCGATTTTAGAATGAATCCCCAAAATGGAATTTCCACATATTTTTCATCCATAAACATGTTTCCGTTAATAAACACTAGCACTACACGAAATAGTACAACTATAGATAACGTTTTTCGAACTTCAATTTTCATACCTTTTTTTAGTCACAATTTACATATCTGGTTCAAATTTAATACTTAATTAGTATTTTTGAACCAGATTTCTAAATATTGACTAAAAAACTTTGATAAAAGAACTTTTGCAACGCTGCTGCAAGGCTAGTGTAGGTATTTCAGTTATATTATAAAATAAATGATGTTTTAATATAAAATAAAAGTAAACTGAAACGATAAGAGAGACCTTTGTCTTAAATTTATGCTCCTCCAGCTTTCCACATTGCAATGTTATTGATTTCATTTAGCAATAAAAATACCATAACTTTTACTTATATACCTACAGGTTTGTACGGAACCCTCGGTGCGCGAGTCCGACTCGCACTTGGCCGGTTTTTTATTATTATTATGTGAAACGTACCAAAATTTGTAAGTAAATAATAGTTAATAATTATATATTGTGTAGTATAAGGGAATATTCAAAAGACCCTTGAACGCAAGAAAAACAAACTTTCAACATGGTCAGTTAAACCAGTTAACTGCTCGACATTTCGCACTTTTTTGTCTGTAAAAGTTATTATTCAAACAACTTTTTTTTTCAAATAGCTCATCCTTAATAATCAACTTTCATTAAACTTAACTATTCTACTATTTACCAACGTTGCACAATGTCACTGTATTGAATTTTCAAACTTAAATTAGATAACTAGTTTTACCAGTAACTTATTAACCACTTCCTTTTTTCATATTTTCTTAATACACATCAATGTTTATTTTAAACAATATTAAGGCATGATGCAGTATCTTCAGAAGTCATTCATGCACCAATAAGACCCAAAGTAATAAAACTTTGAAACAAATTACTTAATCTATGCGTTATTGGGACAGCTATTGAAAAATAAAACCAATTTTATGGGTCAAATTTTATTATAAAGTACAGTTAGTACAGTCTCTGGGGTGGTCCCATAGTAGATTTCATATGAAGTGATCTTACATTTTGCCAGTGTTTCTTCAGCAGCGAAACAAGGAAGTTGATTGATAGATGCACATTTTGTGCCAATTCATCAGGAGTCATGTCAACATGCCCTACGGCCACTGAAAGGCAAAGTACCTGAAAAAAAAAATTACTTTGTAAATATTAACACCATCAATCAAAAACATAACTTGTAAAAAAACCAAGTCTTGCAACTCAGTTCTTCTACCGTAAAATGTTGTGAGATCCATGTAATACCAAGTCGGTTAATTTATTCAGTCTCTACTGTCTTCTGGGGTCATTCTGTCTCAAGTTATTACGTAATTAGCTAACGTAACAACGTCTTATAGTGACCATATCAATATTAAAAATAATTTATGTTTTAAATAGATTGACTTGGCCATCACATGAAAACACAATGTATCTCACAAGTAATACATATTATAATTAAATTAGATTATTTAGTGCGATTGCCAAGTCAATCTATGTATTTAAAACATAAATGATTTTTAATATTGACATGGTCACTATAAGATGTCGTTAGGATAGCTAATTACGTAATAACTTGAGACAGAAGGACCCTTACGTAGGGAATATCTGAATAATTTAACCGCCTTGGTATTACATGGATCTCACAACTTTTTACAGTAGAAGAACTGAGTTGGGAGACTTGTTTTTTTTTACAAGTTATGTATTTGATGGCATCTCATTTCTTTTTGTAGATAATCAATCCTACTTTTTTCCTTTCCGGTACCATCTACTTCTTAAATACCAACCATGGATTTTTGGGCAATTTAGTCTACTTAATACTTTGCCGGATTTTGGTACAACTTCATGAGACATGTCCTATTCTTGCTTTTTCATTTCATTGACCATTTTACAAGTTACTTTTGAACATAATTATATCTAGGTACCTATCTACACCTATTATTCCATTATATTATAAATATATAAGCACACTGATTCATTCATTACCAATGTAACTTTGTAATCCTATATATTTATATAGGATTACGAAGTTATTTATGCAGTTGGTTTATCTAGAAAACAACCAAAATTATAAAATATTTTAATTTTTCCTGGATTTATACACTAAATACTACATGCATTCTAAATTTGAAGCTTCTACGTCTGCTAGAAGTGCCTTAGAGTTTTGATGATCGGTCAGTCAGTGAGTGATAAAATTAAGAAATTTTGACAAGTTATAATTCTTAAACTACTAGTTCAAATTGAATGAAATTTGAAATATACTATGTTATACAATGCCTGCCTGGTTACTGAAAATTCAGACTTCTAGTTTTATCCACAATGAAGTTATAGGGGGTCGAAAATGACCTAAATTGCTTTGAGAAAAGGATGGTACAGCCGTGCCGCTTTTTTGTTCATCTTGGCAGGGGCACTGCCCATGCCCCCAGACTACCTAACTGCCGATGTAAAACCTCTTTTCTGCCTAAGCAGTAAAATGCATGCTTAATGAATCTGTTGCATCACAAGGCACATTGTGTGACATGAAACTTTTATTCCTAACATAAGGCTATCAAAAGATATTTAATAATTTTACCTTCTTCATCTGGAATTTGATAGTAGCTTTTACTTCATCAATTTTTTGAGTCATAGACTCTTGGTGGGAGAGAAGACCAGGGAACTTGCCAG
Source organism: Parnassius mnemosyne (assembly GCA_963668995.1). Classification (NCBI taxonomy): domain Eukaryota; kingdom Metazoa; phylum Arthropoda; class Insecta; order Lepidoptera; family Papilionidae; genus Parnassius; species Parnassius mnemosyne. Next base: position 42,457,252 of record CAVLGL010000115.1, on the reverse strand, counting down.
CTTTGTTTAGACCAGGACCCAATAGACGTGGAACTTGCTTGATAAGTGACTCTGATGCAAGGAAAGCGTCATACCTAAAATTAAAAAAATTCACATGATGGTAATAGAAGCTGATAATATGGGAGAGTTGCAAGTGGTTATATGGGGTTGTTTCTGCATCTTCATGACAAGTACATATTTTGTTTTAAGATAGCTGTGGTATTTCAGAGGCGAACACTCATTCTCATTTCATCTAAAATTTTGTTGTGAGTAAAACTCGAGATTGATCCCTGCTGGCTTGGTGCTTAATTACTTAATGTACAAGCAAGTAGCACATACTTATGTAGTAAACTAAAAAACATCAAAACCAGAAGGGTGTTGCTAAAAAAGAATAAAACCTAACCTTTTTATTAGGAGAATAAATGGCCACCACTAAACTACTTTTAGTACATTATCACTTTATAACATCCTTTCATAATCAAGGAACACATGAAATGGTTAAAATTTAGAATAGTTTGGCAGGAGGGGTTGACGGGAGGGGTAGGAGAGGAGCGTCCCCTTACTCCAGACACCACTCCCATTAAAAGGTAATATACCATTCTTGAGAAAAATCAAAAAGGAAATCCCATAGACCTAACCTGAAAGTAACATTTATCGTCTCCGGCAGGAACGGGGAAGTGGGTAGCAGGAGTGTGCCCTATCAGGGAAAGCCCCTTCTCTACCTTTCCCTCGTTGCGGAAAAGTATAGTTTATGAGTAAGTATAGTTTTTTGTAAAATCATAACCTTACTTTTTTACACAGGAATATTGACCCAAAGTTACTTCTACAATGGCTTTGGCACTGCGGGAAGTGCAGCCCCTTCACCCTTGCGTAGCAAATCACAGGCACCCATGCTCAACTCTGCAGTTTCAGCTTATTGGACCAACCTCAGTCGCTACAGCTTGCACAGGTGCCTACAATTTGCTACAGCAGGCGGAGGCTGCTCTTTCTCCACTCCTACGGCTTTACAAAAACACTCTAGGAATAGGGCTAGGGTTGCCATCTGTCCGACTTTAGACGGACATGTTTGGCTTTTTCAGGTTGTGTCCGGCTTTTCGTTAGTGTAACGCGTTGCAGGCATCGTTGCAGAATAAATAAGTAACATATACACTTAAAACTGTGCTATGATTGATTAATAAACAATTAACATAACATATTACAACTGAAATTATTTCTGGGTGTTCAAGTATTTCTGGGCAGTTTTAAACAATTGAGAAATAAAACAGTATATTATAATCATTTCTGTAAACATAATTTTTTTTATTAATTCCTCAAAAGGAACTTTTATTCCTTATAATTTCCCTTCTCCATAAATATTAATATATCAAGTTGGTAAAAGGTACGACTTTCCATTGACGTCAGTGGAGTTTGGTATTGATACGTATTTTTACAGAAAGATTACACTATCATAAGCACACACACAAAGTCTCAATATACGGAAACGCGTAATTTTTGAGAAAATAATTCAAAATCAATTATTCTTGCAATGTTTATGTCTAATCTGCTAAAAACTGGCGCCATTTGTAATGTCATTGTCGACGTCAATAGGGATGTCGATTCTTTCCAAAAAAGGTCCATTTTTAAATCGATTCAAATCGTAAGCTGATGTATCGATTCCTAAAAAATCGATTTCTAAAATATCGATATTTTTTTCATGTTTGCATTTATAATGTAAATATAAATCCATTTTATGAGAAAAAAATCCCCTTCATCATAAAAAAATAAGGGGACTGATTCATAAGGATTTCTGTATCTATTTTGAGACTGCTTCGTCTCCGGCGCTGCGGGAAGAGCAACCTCTACACCTTAGCGTAACAAATCGCTGCTCCCCCTACGCGCCTCCGGCTCTATAAAACCACTCTAGGGGTAGGACAGACTCGTACCAGGTGGAGTCGGGGTCAATCAATTCGGTTCTTTGACATAAGTTGAACCTAACCTATTTTATTTATCTGCCCTAATAGGTACTGTTAAATAAAACAAATTTCAATAAGAGATCATTTATCATGGTATCTTTCTTGTTTTTCATAAAATGGGTTTATATTTACATTATAAATAGAAACATTAAAAAAATATAGACATTTTAGAAATCGATTTTTTGTGAACCGATACATCAGCTTACGATTTGAATCGATTTAAAAATCGACCTTTTTCGGAAAGAATCGACATCCCTATTGACGTCGACAATGACATTACAAAATGGCGCCAGTTTATTAGCAAATTAGACGTAAACATTGCAAGAATAATTGGTTTTCAATTATTCTTTTCTCAAAAATTACGCGTTTCCGTATATTGAGACTTTGTGTGTGTGCTTATGATAGTGTAATCTTTCTGTAAAAATACGTATCAACACCAAACTCCACTGACGTCAATGGAAAGCTAAGCCGTGGTGGTATGTATTATAATCAGGGACCAAATCTCTACCAAATAAAACACCTTACTCTGCCAAATTCGTGCCTAACAATTCTAAATCCAACCCCATGAAATTAACAGAATGGTCTTATAACCATCCCTATTAAAAAATAGCACACACCATTTTTTAAGAGTTAGACCCAAAACTCATATAGCATTATTTAAACAATGTAGAACTATTTCATTGATGACTTGTACACACAAACATGACACTAAAATTTACTTACTTTTTAGCCAGTTTCTTAACAAGCTTTTTGTTCTTGTTCAGTTTCTTTAAGGCTTCAGCATCCATGCACGGCACATTTAACTGCTTGGCTTCATCACAATGCTGTTGGTCTCCAAGAATGCAAACTTGCATCTTAGGACGTGGGATGTACTTTAGTCTAAAAAATAAATAAACCTTTTTTAGGCATGATGTGAAAATTACAAAAATTTGTTAGAAAAATAAATAAAGTATCAGAGGTATGTTTGACATCAATTGACAATCAGATAATACATGCAATTCAAATCATCATTAAAAATAATTTTAGCAGATTATGGACACTTGAAATTGAGAACAAAAATTTCATAAAAAGATACTTTCAAAAATAATCATATGATTAAACAGGTCCAAATTAAAAGTTAAAAAGGGTTTTTCAATGCAGCAAAATATTAACAAACTAACATTGCTTCATACCTCATAGACATCTCTGAAGTTATATTAATTTTGGTAAGCCAAAGGCATACCTACCCATTATTTTAAGACTCTGGGTGGAGTCCCGTCAGTGAATACCGACTCCCTGTACAGATGCATTTTAGTGGACTACTCAAGGTTCAAGCAAATACACATGAATTGCAGCAGGAAAGGAACCAATTAGATAATTATAATAAGTGAAACAAGCTTTGATGCCTTCCTTTGGCAGCTAACACGTGGTAGTCATCGAAATTCAAAATTAAAGTTAATAGGAACATTTCACGTCCACTAAAGTGCTCTTTTCAGGTAAACATACTTGACAGTGCCGGAGAAACGCTTGTCCTTTTGAGGGTCATAGTTCTTCAGACCGATTTGCAATTCAACAGTTTCCAGGAAATTACGCTTTTTGTCTTTAGAAGACTGGAGGACGGCGTTTACGCACTCGTAGAGTGTATCACGCGATACCTTCGACCTGAAATAATTATTTTAACAATTAAGAGGTTATATGCATTATGATTACTTAAATTATAACTTTACGAAAATTATGAAAATATATAAAACTCTAGCGTTAATTTAGTATATGAACGAATATGATAATAAAATAATTCTATTTTGCAGGAAGATTACTCAGATTTTCAGTAATAACTTACATTTTCAAGGAATTATCCTTCCCTACCGTACAACGTCACGTTGAGAAAGAAAGAAACAGATGAAACAGATTTAGAAGAAAACTAGCAATGACAAGTGACAATCTCGCGTAGTGTTGCCAGAACTTAATTTTGTATTTACCTAATCTTTTATTTTCCAATCTAGAAATAGTAGTAGTAGTCTAGTACTAGTAGTATCTTTCTCACAATTTTTATATTTTTAAAAGTAAAAAGATATATAAAATAACTGCAAGACAGATTTTTCTCAGGGATATCATTATTTTTCGAATTGGCTTAATTTGTGCGTCATACTAACAAAAATCTTACTCGCAATTTTTTTAAGTGCATCGTGAAACGTGATCACCTTTTAACTCAACATTTAATTTAAATAAAAATTATCTATTTTTATTAAAATTAAATTTGTGTAGATACGGAGGCACGTTTTATGACTTATTCTCTCTAAAGAGTATGTAATCCGTTACCATTACCATCACAGCCTATTAAGGTTTACTACTGAACAAAGACTTACCCATAGATTGTCTCATAGGAGGGATATTTATCATAGATGCTACGTTTGGCAAGCGGGCTGTCAACCATAGTTTTATATTTTTAGTCATTATGAGGAAGACACTATTGCCCATCTCCTGATTTTTTTACTCTGTCACCTATTACGACACCTACAGTATGATATTATGGGATATATGGGTGGTGGAAATTCTTACACCGCTACAATACGGTTATAAAATTAAAGAGTATATAACCACTACGTTTTAATGAGCGATTTTTGTTCAGTTTCGTATCACTATCATTTGGGGAGAACGTTTATTAGCCTGTGGTTAGGGGTTAGATGGTCATACAATGGTATTGTGTAAAGCCAACAAACCAGCATACGTAGTGATTATAATATTCTCTTCGACCTGTTGTAAAAATTATCTAATGAAATGGTAATCTAAAATAAATCTGGCAAGAGTCAAGGTGTATTTTTATTAATTTTTTGGCTTGGATGCCTGACTTTTAAGCTATGTCTTTATTTCATTAATGGGATATTTGTTTTTATAGATTTTCAGTATCACGTAACAATAATCATTTATAGTACACTGTGTAGCCAAAACTCTCAGTTAAGGTGTATTTATTCTGTGGTAATAGTGTAATCCGTTGTGAACAGGAGTTTTGGCCGGAACTCGACCGGAATAATTGTTTACAGTGGTTTTTGATATGTAAAAGTGGTGCATTTTGTGTATTAAATGTCTGTGCACGTGAGCTATTAGTGGAAACAGTGAAACAAGTGCTCCAATGGTGACGTGAATCTCAAGATGAAAGAAGAATCTGTCTGCTGAACTAAGCCTTGAGATTATATCGCCAACATTCTGCTAGCTCAAATTGCCGTCAAAGTTTACCAAAAACTACGCAATTTGGCGCATCAAGATATTATGAAACATTCTACTACTATTATCATATGAGATAAATGAAGGCATGGCTTAAAAGACAAGCATGCAATCCAAAATCTTAATAAAAAGTTTTAAAGAGGATTTTGATATGTAAAAGTGGTGTGATTATATGTATGAAATGTCTTCGCTACTACTAGACTAACTATTATTGGAAGTGGTGAAACAAGTGCTCCGATGGTAATGAGAATCTCAAGATAAGGTATCTTTTTGAGTAGGCGTTTTGAGATACTTTCGCAAACTGTCTGATAGCTCAAGTTGTCGTCAAAATAACGGCACACGTCAAAATATTATATAGCAGACTACTATAAAAGATGATTAGCACTTGATACTGAGATCAATGAACACGTTACTTAAAAAACAAGCATCCAAGTCAAAAATATTAATTAAAAAATATTCGGTTCTATCGTTCATGGAGTATAGAGGAGAAGGAGAATCATCTCATATTTATGGGGAGAAAGTTGAAAAGTGTCCAACTCTTTACTGAAAATAGAGGTTTCAAAACCTACCACAATAGCGCTGGCTTCTGAAAAACTACGATATGAATATAGTCGTTGTAGACGGAGTGAAGGTAGCGGAATTCAAATATTTTAAAATTTTCGTGACTAGAGTAGTTAATAAAATGCCAGTATACAAAACCTCAACTATTTACGTAGTACAAAACCAAGCGGATTTGTCGGTCCTTGTTTATTTCTCCATCTTATTCTAATTACTTTTGGCGCTTTTATTAAAACTTATCCTATGCTACGTAGTGCCATCCTTATTGGACGCGGTTTTACGGACACTTATGCTTATACAGAGATGGTCCTCCTTCTACTCTATACTCCATGATATAGCTGTAAATTGATTAATTCTCTTGATTATGTAGGTTTTTGTTTTTGTCAAATCTATTAGCATATGATCTCTAGTACATATACAGTAATCTATGTCTACTAGTTAGTCTGTGGCATAGAGGAAAGTAATATGTCTGTCAGAGTTTTGGCGGGAACTTGTCCGGCGGCGGTTAGCTGCTCCTGTATTATTGTTTAAATAATAGTTTGTAGTTGACTTTGATATGTAAAAGTGATGGGATTTTGTGTATTAAGTGTCTGCGCATGTGAACTATTAGTGGAAACTGTGAAACAAGTGCTTTGATGGTGATGTGATTCTCAAAATAAGGTGTCTGTCTGCTTAGGCGCCTTGAGATAACATCGCCAACCGTCAGCTGTCTGCTGGCTCAAGTTGCCATCAAAATCTCTCAAGGGCTGCACAATGTGATGCATCAACATATTGTGAAGCAGTATACTATGATGGATAATTATAATAAATTGTAACTTCCGGCTCAGAAGGGCTAGATCCCAGAGCCATAAAGCCAGTTATTAAAAAAAATTCTGTCAATGTGTCAATGTCAGTGGCTTAAAGGGGTGTGTTGTAGTTTTCTACATAACGTAGCGTTATCGTTATGGTATTATACAACAGATAACGTCATGATAACTGTCTATATTCATAACTGTCTATTTTCCATGTAACGGCAACTTAACATATAAAACAGTTATCATCAAAATTGTGTTCGTTTCGTGACATAAACAGTATTTAAATACTAATTTAGTTGCTGAAATGAACTTTCTTTCGTACTTTTGATCTTTTAACATCTTTCTAGGAATTAAAACATCCATTTTCCCTTGTTTTTGTTGAAACTGCGGTACAAATGTTGGCATTACGTAGGTTGGATTTGACATCGGAGGCTGGCCCAAAAAGTTATCTATTAAGTTCGTGCTGACGCAAAGGCTGGGACACCCAAAGTACAAAGTAGGTACCCAAGGTCTCGAAGATCTAGCAATCGTTTGCTGTTCCAACGAAACTTGTGTGTTCTATACTATATATCGCTGCCGTAAATGAGACTTCAGATTACCTGAAGTCGTCTGAAAACTAAATTCGTTTTTTCAAATATTACAACAAGGTTTTTTATTTACAAAAGTTTTTTCGAAAAACTCCCACAAAACACTTGTGTTTTGTCGCAACATTGTTTCTTTATTACATTACAACCTAAACCAAAGCTTCATCTATATTTACAATCACTAAATCAAATAAATATTTACAAAGTTTTTTTGTTCGTTTTTGTCTTCTTTTATGAACACTAATATCACAATGCGTGCTTTATGCTTTGAAATAAACTTGGAATTAACAAATAAATACAATACAATACAAACACTCACGCCTGTCACCCAGAGGGGTAGGCAGAGACTACGGACTTCCATTTGGCGCGATCCTGACACACTTCTCTCACCTCCTTTACATTCATATATTTACGCATACACGCTCGACGGTTAAGGGTACTCCTAATCTGGCCCATTTTCAATGTATCACCGATTTGGTCGATAAATCTTCGTCTAGGGCGTCCCTTCCCGACTTTGCCGTTCACTTCTGAAACATAAATTTGCTTTGTCACTCTTTCCTCGTTCATTCTTTCTACGTGACCAAACCACCGAAGCATTCCATTTTTAATCCTAGTCACAACATCATCTTGCAAACCACACATTTCTCTTATCACACTATTTCTCACCCTGTCATTCAGATTCAGCCCTAGCATACTACGTAATGACCGCATTTCTACAGCCTTTATTCTACTCTCATGCTTCTTCTGCCTTACCCAACTTTCACTACCATACATTAAAGTAGAGACTAACAACCCATTATGAATTGCCATACGTGCCTTCTTTGACACATTCTGACTCTTCATAATAGCGTGTAGAGCCCCATTAACTCTATTTCCTGCGTTCACTCGTCGTTCTATATCCTTGTCATATCTACCATCCCTGCTAAATAAATATCCCAAATATACAAACTCATCCACTTGCTCAATCAACTCCCCTTCTATTCTTATTTCACATAACGTTTTACTTTCAAAAACCATCACTATCGTCTTACTTGCGTTAACTTTCATACCCCTTTCTTTTAATGACCAGTTCATTAAATTAACCATCATTTGCAACTCGGCCGCCGACGATGCAAATATGACTTGATCATCGGCGTACAAAAGGCATTTGACAGTTAACTCACCCATTCTCAACCCACATTCTTCAACTTTCAAAGTTTGCAAACAGCTGTCCATAAATAGGTTAAACAGCCACGGAGAAGCTACACAACCCTGTCTGACACCTTTTTGAATGCCAAACCAGTCCGAGTAGGCCCCGTTGATCCTGACACAACGTCAGCAAGTCGAGTGGGCCCGATGGAGTCCCATTGTGCTGAAGACGTGTGCTCCGAAGTTGGCACCGGTTTTAACGCGTCTTTTCCGATACTCCTACTCCCAAGGCGTAGTCCCGAATTCATGGAAGACAGCTTTGGTCCACCCGATCCCTAAAAAAGGCGACCGCTCAGACCCGTCCAACTACGGGCCTATTGCCATCACCTCCTTGTTCTCCAAAATAATGGAATCCATTATAAACTGCCAGCTCATGAGGTACCTTGAGGATCACCAGCTGATCAGTGACCGCCAGTACGGTTTTCGTCGAGTTCGATCAGCTAGTGATCTTCTAGTCTATCTGACTCATAGATGGGCGGAGGCAGTAAAGTCCAAGGGGGAGGCATTGGCCGTTAGTTTGGACATAGCGAAGGCCTTGGCCTTCGATCGGGTCTGGCACAAAGCGCTAGTAGTGTAGGTTTTGGCATGCTCTGATCACGAATCCGCGGTCCATTTTTGTGTAGAATACGGTTCCGGAGATGTGTAGATCAATTAGCTAATATCTAATTGATATCCGGTAAGGGCCTCCACCGTCATTAGCGTCCCATTGTTCCTATTTCTATTGTTCTATTGTTCATTAATCACCCTCATTGCAGCGTGTGCGTCGACTATATCAGTGCTATTGTTTATTATAATTCTTTGTTTATACAACGCTAATCTGAATCATCAATAAAACACATTACATAATTTTGTTACAATTTTTATTTATAAAATACAAAATCTTATTAATTATTATCTATAAAATAGGAGCGAAACATCTCATCCACTAAAATATCGTTGTACAATGTGTTCCTTGTAAATATACTCGTAAAACTATGTATTGAACATCCTTGAAACTTATATAGTAAATACATTAAGCAATATTCGCCACAAACTGAAGTCCACTCATTCTGAATCCTATCAACATTCCAGTTCCATCTTTTACAATTCCTTTTTAAAAACTCTAGATGATATCGTACAGGTGATCGTCCATATGAATCAAAATATTGACCGACGTCATTCGTATCGATATATAAAGCTACCCAATGTGACCCTGGTTTATCATCTGTATCCAAATTACATATTATATACGTTGGTACGTGGGTATACATAGGCAGTCTATTAGCTGCATAAACATTATTTTCTAGACTGGGGTGAATCTTTTTCAGATGTTGTTGTACATCTAGTGTATCCATGATATTACTGCTATTAGTAGATTATTACAGTACCTAGCTACTCAATGAATAACATAGGAATGGTCAATTATAGTGATTTCTACATATTAAATTGCATTTTTGTGATATACAAATCGTACTTGAGTCATTGATCACCAAACAAAACACAATACGAAGAAATGTTGAGATAGGCAACGGAAATGTGAGATAAACTGATATGTTTCTAAATATTAAATTGCATTTTTGTGTTATACAAATCGTACTTGAGTCATTGATCACCAAACAAAACACAATACGAAGAAATGTTGAGATAGGCAACGGAAATGTGAGATAAACTGGTTGACGCATAAAGTAATTATCAACTCATTACGGAAATACTTTAGATTAGAATTTTTACATACTGGTGGTATATAAGACCAACAAACGCAGTCATCGAGTTAGTGTACGGTCGTTTGGCTACAGTGGATCTATCAATAGTACATTTGTGTTACTTCAATACACCAAAGGCTATGGATGTAAGTGTTTATTCTATTGACTAAATTACTTTTTTTCTGTTATTTTCATGTGTGTGTGTATTATTTTATTTAAATATTGTGTATGTATATGATTAAGCCGTGGTAACTCAGATGGTTAGCGCTAGCTGTAAATTTCACAGTACGCGACCCGGGTTCGATCCCCGCCAGCACCAATTAAATTGTTAATAGCAATTTTAAGTGCTTATTACCACGTGCTTGGTGGTAAAGGAAAACATCGTGAGGAAACCTGCATGTCTGAGAAAATTTCGAAGGCATGTGAAGTTCACCAACACACATTGAGGGAGCGCGGCGGACATTTCCTTGCTCTAAAACCCTCTCAGAAATGAGAGGAGGCCTATGTTCAGCAGTGGACTTTAATAGGCTGTAACTTTAACTTTTTTAACTTTTATGATTAAGTGTTAACAAATTGATATTAACATGATAACTGTGTTGTTGCAGAAATCATTGAGCTTCGATGAAGATACCTATAAACAGTATTACTACTCGCCACTCTCCCCTCAAGAAGAGAGTGATAACCTCGTCATTAATAATAACACATGCGATGGTGGAAAAAGAAAATCGCAATCGATTGATCATTTTTTTGAAGCTGAATCAAAAATAAAAAAGAGGAAGGGAAAACTTCAGTGAAGTGTGCACCAGTGCTTTTTTCTCCACAATCATGGAAGAGAATACGGAACTATTCAATAGCGAATTAAATCAGGAGTTGTCTAAAGTTTGTGAAGAAATGGAGAGGGGTCAACTGTTCGATTCGTCATACGATGATGAGTTGTATCATCACTGTGCGATGGTTGAAACACAGTTTAAGTATGTAAAATAAACATTCATTTCGATCATAATTTACATATTGTCTTATACAGTTTTTAATAAATTTAAACATTTTAGCAGTCAACCACTACAACTTGGAAGAGGAACGAAGCGAACGTGCAGCAAAGAATCCAAGATCATCAAAAAACCAACAACGGAAGCAGAAGCGCATACCTCTGCAGGGAACAGTATCAGTAACGATGATCAAGTGGAATGTCCAACGTGCCATATATTTATCAAGAAACGGTATTTAGCTAATCATTTTAAAAGTAATGTTCATAAAAATAATCTTTTAAATTCACATAATTCTTTATCAAACGTTAGTGTTATTGAATCTGCTTTTGGAAATAGGATTTTAACTTATAAAATCAAGAGTAGAGTAGATCGTTCGACATGGGTAAATTTTGAAACTCCTGAACTATTTTTAAATTCTATTAAAGATGATATTTTATTTTTATTACAAGAGTGTATTCATCAACACATAATTTTTAAGGTAAACTTCATATTGCATGCTGATTTTGTTCAACAAACTAAAGATATTCATGATACGTTCGATTTTCAAACGCTTAACTATATTATTTGTCAAGGAGATGACTTAAATATTTTTCTTTCATCTTTAAATGATACAATTACTACTAAAATTAGTGCTTTCGAAAAAAAAGATAGTGGATGGAGTCTAAAAAACATAAAATCTATAGACATGAATGTTAATAAATTTAACCCCCTACGCGGTACTTCATACATAGATCTTCCTCGTGACATAAAATTAAAAAAGGCTGTTATAAATGTAAAAAACAAGGATTATTTTTGTTTTAAATGGGCGTTACTCTCGGCGTTATATCCTGTAAACAAACACACCGATCGGGTATCATCGTACGTTAAACATGCAAATAAACTTAAATTTGATGGTATTTCCTTTCCGGTTAAAATTTCTGACATAGCAAAAGTAGAGAAATTAAATGATATTAGTATTAATGTTTTTGGGTTAGAATATAATAAAGAAAAACGATGTAATTCTATAGTAGGTCCATTATTTTTAACAAAGTGTCGTAAAGATAGACATATCAATTTATTATTTTTTTCCAAGGATACAAAAAATCATTATTGCTATATAAAAAATTTATCGCGGTTAGTTAGTAAACAAATTTCAAAAGACGGTCACATCATGTACATTTGTGAAGCATGTCTACTTCGTTTTCCATCTCAGGAAAGGTTAAATAACCATGAACAATACGATTGTGCTCACATTTGTACAGTATTACCAAACAGTGAAACTTTAAAAAAAAAGAATTGGTTTGGTCAACCTATTTCAAATGATAAAATTAAATTTGATAGTTATGAAAAAAAGTTAAAGATACCATTCGTAGTTTATGCTGATTTTGAAGCATTTTTAAAACCAATAGAATCATGTTCTAACGATCCTTCCAAACCTTTCACTCATAATATTCAGAAACATGAAGTACATAGTTTTGGATATTATATAAAATGTTCATATGATGATAAATTATCAAAATATGTAACATATTGCGGACCCAACTGTGCACAAGTGTTTGTGGAAAGTTTATCTAACAATCTAAAAGAAATAAATAGACTTCAAAAATATCCACCACTTCCGCTAACAAATGAAGACAAAAACCAAATTTCAAATGCAACCATTTGTCATATTTGTGAAACTGAGTTGGCAAAACATTTTTATGATTTTGATTGGTACACTGGTAGTTTTATAGGTGTTGCTCATGAATCATGTTGTTCGAAGATCAGAACACCTAGTTATATACCAATATTTTTACACAACCTTAGTCACTATGATGCTCATTTTATTGTTCACGCGTTAAACTTTTGTGATGGTGAAGTCGAAGTTATCCCTCAAAATAAAGAAAAATATATATCCTTTTCCAAAAAATTAAAAGTGAATAACCACGAAATTATATTGAGATTCTTAGATTCATTTAAGTTTTTATCGTGTAAATTAGAAGAATTGGCCAAAAATCTCAGTAATGATCAATTTTAAGAATTACGTAGAAATTACCCTAATGATGAAGATTTCTTTCGTTTAAAACGGAAAGGTGTTTATCCATATGAACTTATGACTAAATATGATAGTTTAAGTCTAACATCGCTCCCTGAACAAAAATGTTTTTATAGTTCACTCACAGATTCACATATTTCAAATGATGATTACAATCATGCTAAAGATGTTTGGGAACATTTTGGGTGTTGTAATATGCTAGATTATTCAAACCTATATTTAAAAACAGACGTTTTACTTTTATCCGATGTATTTGAAAACTTTAGAAAGTTATGTATTAATACATATGATTTAGACCCTGCCCATTATTACACAGCACCCGGTTTAAGTTGGGATGCAATGTTAAAATATACAAAAATAGAATTAGAACTTTTAACAGATTATGAGAAAATTGCATTTATTAGATCAGGTATCAGAGGTGGTGTATCTCAATGTAGTAATCGTTATGCTAGAGCTAATAACAAATACATGGAGGATTATGATACAGGGAAACCAAATTCATATATCACATATTTTGATGCCAACAATTTATATGGTTGGGCTATGTCTCAATATCTTCCTACTGGTGGATTCGAATGGGTAAATCCAAATACAGAATTTAATGTGTCTAAGACATCAGACTTCGGTTTTATTTTAGAAGTTGATTTGGAATATCCAGATGAACTTCATGATTTACATTCGGACTTTCCTTTATGTCCAGAAAACATTTGTGTAGGCAATATTAATGAGAATAAACTAGTCCCAAATTTAAATAATAAAGATAAATATGTAATTCATTACAGAAATTTAAAGCAGTGCATAGAAATGGGGGTTAAATTAACTAAAATTCATAGAGTTTTAAAATTTAAACAGTTTCCCTGGTTGAAGATGTACATAGATCTAAACACAAAATTAAGAACTTTAGCAAAATCAGATTTCGAAAAAGATTTTTATAAATTAATGAATAATTCAGTCTTCGGTAAGACTATGGAGAATATTGAAAAAAGGGTTAACATAAAATTAGTTACGCACTGGGAGAACCAGGGTAAAGCTTTAGGTGCTCAAGATCTAATCGCTAAACCACAATTTCATAGCCTTTCAATATTTTCGGAAAACCTAGTTGCGGTTCAGTTGCGAAAAATGAAGTTAATATATAACAAACCAATTTATTTAGGGTTTTGCATTTTAGATATTTCAAAAACATTAATGTATGATTTTCATTATAACTATATGATTAAAAAGTTTAGTAAAATCAAATTATTGTATACAGATACGGATAGTTTAATATATCATATATTTACAAATGATTTTTACACTGATATAAAACCTGACCTTTCATCATACTTTGATACCTCAGATTATGATACAAATAATATTTTTGAATATCCAAAATTAAATAAAAAGAAATTAGGTTTTTTTAAAGATGAAAATAATGGTAAAATCATGAAAGAATTTGTGGGTTTACGATCCAAAATGTACGCTTTTAACTTAGAGAATAAGACTATAGCCAAGGCAAAAGGGGTAAATAAATGTATCACTAAAAAGATGACAATGAATAGTTATAAGTCTTCTCTATTTAATAAAAAAGTGCAATATTATAGCATGCTTAGATTTAAATCAATTAAACACACAATTTTCACACAAAAATTAAATAAGATAGGTTTATCATATAATGACACAAAGAGACATATTTTAGATAATAATATTGAAACATTAGCTTGGGGTCATTATAAACTGCGTTAAGTGTTGATAGTTTTTACTTTTATGTCTGCGTTTAAGAAAAATTTATATTGATTGTAAAATTATGATAATACTATAATATTACGTAGTTTATTACATATTTAAACATTGTTTTATTGTAAATAATTTAAGTTAATTGTTGTTTCTATTTATTTGAGGTTGAGTTAATTGTAAAATTATGATGTACTAATTGTTGTTTCTATTTATTTGAGGTTGAGTTAATTGTAAAATTATGATGTACTAATTGTGTTAGAAATAGTATACAGATAATTCTGTTTTATATAATTTTTGGAATATATATTAATTGTTTACACCAACACTTTCATTTTTTATTTCACCCCTTTGAACTTTAGACGTGTGTTATGTTTCACTTTATCCATCCGTTCACTGCTATTGTGGCAGGACCAAGTGGGTGTGGGAAGTCAAATTTTGTAACAAATTTCATAAAATCAGTTACAGAAATATGTAATTGTGATTTTAATCAGATCACATGGTGCTTTGATGAAATGCAACCATTATATAATTTACCAAATGTTAACTATCATCAAGGAATTCCAAATCTTAATATGTTTGATGGTGAAAACCCACATCTTGTTATTATTGATGATCTAATGAGAGAGTCCGATGGAAGAATTGTGGATATATTTACAAAAGGTAGTCATCACAGGAATCTTAGTGTATTTTATCTAACACAAAATTTATTTCATCAGGGTAAAGGACAAAGAGACATATCTTTAAACTCAAGTTATATAATATATTTTAAAAACCCTCGAGATAAAACTCAAATAAGATATTTAGCAAGACAAGTATCACCAGATAACCCAAAATTCATTGAAAATGCCTACAGGGATGCAACTCTAGAGGCGCATGGATATTTAATGGTAGATTTAAAACAGAATACCAATGATTTTTGTCGTATCAAGACAAATGTCTTTCCATTTAATGGTTTCTGTACAGTCTACGTCCCCACAAAAGAGTTTAAATACACCAAGAATCAAACAATTGAAATCATTGCTAAATGATGCATCGTCGACTCACAACGTATAAACATTTGCTAACCGCTTTGCATACGCTTAAACCAAAATATCAAAGAGCATTACTTAAAACGTGTGATGAAGAAGAAATTAACTGTATTTGTGAGTGTATTCATAACGTTTTACAAGGAAAAGTACCTCTTAAAGATCAGGATAAACAAAAATTGAATAAACATAAAAACATACTCCGTAAACTAGTACGTAAGTGTAAACATAAACTAAGAAAAAATATAATTATACAAAAAGGAGGGGCTTTCTTACCAACAATATTAGGTGCAATATTGAGTGGATTAGTGAGTGGACTAGCCAGTTAACATGGAAAATGCAAAGAAAATGATACTTATCGAACCTGGATTGATTGAAAAATTAAAACAAGAAAATAAGGTTAATAGTAATTTATCTCGATTAGATATTGAAATGCAAAATATTATGAATAGTAAGACGGAAGACCGAAAGAAATGGATATTATATTTACAAACACTGCAAAGATACCTTCATTTTACCGAAGAGGATCGTCAACCACTCAAATTACCAATTTATTCTGATACATCTAATGAAGATTCAAATGAGTCAAAAATTGGTTTTAAAAATAAAGATAGAGATCTAAAAACTTCAGTTGATATTGAATCTTTGCTGGAGGAGAATCGATCCATTAAAAGTAAAGAAAATGATGAAAATCCACTTTACACACCAGCTCAAATACTCAGTTTAATACCAAAAACTTATCATAAAAAAGGGCAGTTATTATTAAACTTAGTTGAAACAAGTAAAAGTAAAATACATTGGGATAACGAAGGTACAGTCATAATTGATAGTGAAAAAATTCCTGGAAGTAATATTGTTGATTTAATAAATGATTCACTAAGACCCTTAAAAAGAAGTGATCCGGTAGGGTGGGTTAGATTTGCTGAAGCATTAAAAGATATTAAAGTACCACTTACTTATATTGGAAATCCAAGGAGATGTGAGTTTATTAACCAACTTCAAGCAAAAGATCTGAACAAACCCTCTGAGATTGAAGTTCAAGAGTTTTCTACACCGTGCAGTAGAGATAAAAAGTCTACAACTAAAATACGTAAAGGACTTGAGTGGGAAAAATGGACTCCGTACTAGAAGAAATTAACAGGATTTATTATGATCCATCTAATCCCGCTGGTTTTGGTAGTATTGATAAATTATCAAAAGCCATGAAGGGTAAAATGAATAAAAAGCAAGTAAAGGAATGGTTAAAATCACAAGAAACATACACATTACATAAACCCATTCGAAAAAAAATCCCGCGTAATAGGTACATTCTATCAAATATTAATGAACTGTGGCAAGCTGATTTAAGTGATATGCGAACTTATTCTCAATATAATGATGGTTTCAAGTATATACTTTGTATTATTGATGTATTTAGTAAATATGCTTTTGCAAGACCAATGAAAAAGAAAAACTCAGAAACAACTAAAGAATGTTTTGAAAGTATATTTACTGAAAGTAATTTAACACCTACTCACATACAATCCGATAAAGGTACAGAATTTGTTTCAAAAGATGTACAAAAATACTTTAAATCCAAAAAGATTAATTACTATACCACTAACAATCCTGACATTAAGGCCAGTATTGTTGAACGATTTCAAAGAACACTAAAAATGAAAATGTGGCGTTATTTCACTCATAATAATACTTATAGATATATAGATGTTTTACAAGATTTAATATACTCTGTCGTGAAGCGACAATAAAAAAAAATAGAACCTAACCTAAGTACAACAAAACAACAAAAGTAGAGCCAGAAAAACAATATATTTAAATTTACAAAAGGTATTTACAATTTTATAAAAAAAATGATGTGAGGATGATGATGGATGAAGTGAGAATACAATTAGATTATAAAAAAAAAATAAAGGTGAGAGAATAGGGGAATATAGCGTTGAAGTGGGGCCTAAAAGTCGAAGCGACACACGTTGCGTTTGTAGAAGTAGGTTTCTTAGCAGCGACGGCGCGCAGCGCCTGGAGCCAGTACACGCAGCGTCCGGAGCCGGCGCACGTAGCGCCTGGAGAAGGGGCGCGCAACGCTTAGAGCCAGCAGTTGCAGCGCCCAAAGGTAGCGCCGGCGGTAGGTGCACTCGGCGCCTGGAGTAAGTAGTAGAAGTGCCCGGAGTAGTGTGGCCCCCGCGCTTGTAGTAGACTCGAAGCGACTTCCGAGGTAGATGGAGGCTTGTAGGATTCCGGAGTGGCGCGGCCCGAGTTTGAAGAAGGCTTCGCCGAAGACTTCACGTGTAAATGGAGGCTTGCAGGATCCCGGGGCAGTGCGGCCCCGGGATAAGGCCTTTAGGAGATACTTCTAATTCGCGAACTGAAGCGAGACTGCCTTTCTTCACCGATTGTTCGGCTTTTATACCTTTCTAGAGAGAACGGAAAAATTATTTAAATTATACGCAAATTTTTTGTAAATGGTCAAGAGAAAAGAGGATTTATGTGGAATTTATCGAAATAGGAATAACAGATCGGTAGCAAATTTGAATATAATTACCATGGAAACGATATAAATAAGAAAGACAAAATATGTCAAATTTTTGTTTTTGGTTTATAATAAGAAAACGGTAAGATTTAAGTGGAAAATGAGATATTATTGATATAGGAAAAAAGGTAGCGCAACTGCCCACACAAAGTCCAAGATTGTAGAGTTACGGAAAACTAGCTAAAAGATCGAAAAAAGGTAGACTCCATTGACACCAATTTAAAAGTGCTGATAATGTGAAAATACGAAGTAGAAATGATTTGTTATTGTGTTCTTATGGTTTAAAATCGTTACAGGATCCTATGGAAATAAAGGTGATGTAAAATATCCAGTTTTGAGGTGAATGCAGAAAATCGAAACAGAATGGAAAAATGAATTTAAAATAATGTAAAAAGATACGTAAGTAGTATAACACTACAACTCTTATAATCACAGCTTTCACTCTAGTATTAAGATGTGCCCATGTGATGTAAATTCCAACAATATTATGACAGTTTGGACTAATCTTTATGATAGACGGTCAAAAAAACTTTCTTTAGAAAATCCTAAACCAAATTTCAATGTGGGTGATTATGTTCGAATAACTAAATATAAACATGTATTCCAAAAAGGATATGAATCAAATTGGAGTGATGAAATATTTATTATATCTTCAATAATTGATAGATCTCCATGGGTTGTTTATACAATAACAGATTTACAAAATGAACCAATAATTGGTACTTTTTATGAAAGAGAATTACAGAAAATCACTTACAACCCCACCTCACAACATAAAATAGATAAAATAATTGACACTCGTTATTCAAGTAACAGAAAAGAAGTATTAGTGAAGTGGAAAGGTTATCCAGATAAATTTAACAGTTGGATTTTAGCTTCTAGTTTAAAAGAAATATGAATAAAGAAAGTTTCTATTTAACTTTGCTCAGCAATAGTTCAATGGAATACTTTCCTGATAACAAGACCACAAATTTTTCAACGAAATTACCAAAAGCTATAAAATTAGAAGGTGAATGGTCGGTTGGAGTTGTCGAGTTTCAATATCCATGTACCATGTTTACTGTTCAAGACCATGAAAATGTTATATACATTACAAAATCTATGTTAATGCCTAATGAAGATAAGCCATCCACAGTGTACTACAAAAAACATATTCCAGCTACCAACTATGATAACGTTGAGCATATTTTAAGAGTGTTAAATGGTATCGGAGAGAACTTGAAATTTCGCTATGATGAAATAACAAAATTTGTGTCTATTTCGGTATTGGATAAAAATATAACATCCGTAACATTATCACCCAAATTAAGTTTACAGCTAGGTTATGAACCAAATAAAAATCTCCTAGAGAGAAATTTTGGAAAGTGTCCTGCTAATTTACACTTAGGGTTACCATCTCAACTATTTCTATATTGCGACATTATCGATCCTCAGATTGTGGGTGATGTTATGACTCCTTTATTAAGAGTCATTTCATTAGATCCTACAAAATACATTTATGGTGCAAATAAAATGCACGTTTTCTCTCAACCTCACTACTTACCTGTTATGCGAAGAGAGTTCGATACGTTGGAAATAGTTATAAGATCGAGTACAGGACAAAAAATACCATTCCAGTTTGGAACCGTGTGTATTAAACTACATTTCCGAAAATTATAATAATGAATTCTCTTCGTGATCATCATAAATGTCCATATGAAAATTATTATACACATCAAGCTGGATCAGGAGTTGGAGTAATTTATAAGGGTTCACCATATCAACGCGGTCATGGTATTGGGAGCTTCTTAGGGGGGTTATTCAGATCAGTTTTACCTTTACTTTCAAGTGGTGCTCGAGTGATTGGTAAGGAGGCATTAAGCGCTGGAGTAGGACTTTTATCGGATATGGTTCAAGCCCGTCCTATGGAAGCCTCAATAAAAGATCGTCTAAAGCAAGTTAGTACGAATTTAAAACGAAAGGCTGATGAGAAAATTGATCAATTTAACATGACTGGATCTGGGTATAAAACTAAAAGAAAACGATTGACATCGTTCATTCCACCATTAACTGCTAAAGTGAAAGCTGCGAAAAAACTTAGTCTAAAACCAAAAAATATCAAAGATATATTTTCAAACTAAATATGTCTTTCCTTCATAATCATTCTTGCGAGTGCGTTAAGTCAGAATTGGATTTGTTTGCACTACCGTCTACACAAACTAGCATTGAAAATGGATTGTGGATTCATTATAAACCAATTTCATCTCTTGGTGATGATGGACCTATCGAGTTTCAAGTTCCTGGGACCGGCGATGACTACATAGATTTGTCTCATACATTACTCCACATAAAGGCAAAAGTATTAAATCAAGATTCAACTAACTTGGTATCTACTACAATAGTAGCACCTGTAAATAATTGGCTGCATTCACTTTTTAGTCAACTTGATGTTTATTTAAACCAAAAACTTGTATCACCACCTAATAATACCTATGCATATCGAGCATACATGGAAACCCTTTTAAACTATGCCCCTGCTGCTAAACAATCTCATCTTACTTGTAGCCTTTGGTATGAGGATACAGCAGGAAAAATGGATTCTACAGATGGTAAAAACATAGGATTTGTTAAAAGACAGGAATTGATTAGTGAAAGTAAGGAAATAGAAATGATTGGTCATCTTCACGGTGACATTTTTAACCAAGATAAATTTTTAATTAATGGTGTTGAAATGAGTGTTAAATTGGTTCGATCAAGAGAGAGTTTTAATTTAATTGTTGGGTCGAACGATGTAAAGTTTAAAGTTTGCATTACGGACGCAACTCTTATTGTGCGACGAGCACGAATTAATCCAAGTGTATTACTCGCACATCAAAAAGTTTTAGCTTCTACCACTGCTAAATATCCTATTACTCGAGGTGAAGTAAAAGTTTTAACAATTCCTTCAGGTGTTCAAGGAAAAACTCTTGATAATATATTTTTAGGACAGGTACCGAAAAGATGTATAATTGGATTTGTGAACAATTCTGCATTTAATGGTTCCCTTACTAAAAATCCATTTAACTTTGAAAACTATGGTATTAATTCTTTCAGCTTATATATTGATGGTCAACAAATACCTTCAAAAGCTTTGCAACCATCTTTTAATAATAGCATATTTACATCAGCATATCATACTCTATTCTCGGGAACTGGTATTCACTTTCTTAATGAAGGAAATGGAATCTCTTGTGAACAGTATGGCAAAGGTTACTGTCTATTAGCATTTGACTTAACTCCTGATTTATCAGCTAACTCATCAACTCATTGGAATCTCATAAAGCATGGTAGTGTAAGAATAGAAGTACGATTTGAATCCTCATTAATACAAACAATTAACTGTATAGTTTATGCTGAGTTTGATAATATTATTGAGATAGATAAAAACAGAAATGTTACTGTAGACTATAGTAGTTAAGGTTATAATATGTGTTGTGTGTTAGATTTTATGTGTTATGTGTAATGCATTTTGTGTGTATGTAACTATGTGAAACGTTATAAAATTAAATAAAACAAATTGTATGCAATATATTTTTTTTATTTCTTTATAAATCTTCTATTTAATCTAATACAAAACACTGTTCGAGTTGAAATTTTACATAAGCACACTGACTAAACCACTGAACATGCTGCTGCCAAGGATCATCATCATCTTCCCAATCTTTTAAACCACCACCACAATGGAAACACTTGGTCCCGTCTGCATGGCCAGTATAAAAGAAACCAGCTTCGGCAAGATCTTCAGGTTTCTGTCGCATAACTAGAGGCCAGTTTTCGAAACTAAGCAAACGGCTAGATTTTGAACTGAAGAATGGATATTCAGCTCTTGAGTACTGCATACTCTTCTCGTTTTCTTCTCCACTCAGTGTTGTAGTTTTGTTATTCAATGATGTGTTTTGTACACGTATGCCACACTCATCTCTTCCTTCCGCTCTTGTCTTCCTGTAATTGAAGTAAACAGAATCACATTCACTAATGATCAGCTAATGACTGTCATTGTTAAAAAAGTATTTTTTAACTTTTTCACTTTCTGCTATTGTCTTTGTTATATTGTATACGAGGGCGTTTGTATTGTCGTAGATGCTATCCTTATTAGTCTTTACGTAATATTTAATTCTCGTGGAAGCATGTTTCCAATGATCAGTAGTTGGAATCTTGGATAGCTTCTTCATATCGTACATTTCAATTTTGATGAGATGCGTCACTTGGTCTCCGTCGTCAGAATTAGTAGAAATGTATGATACACCATCTCTAGCGGCTCGTGCTACGGTTGATGATAACAGCTTCCTCTTTTTTATTTTTGATTCAGCTTCAAAAAAATGATCAATCGATTGCGATTTTCTTTTTCCACCATCGCATGTGTTATTATTAATGACGAGGTTATCACTCTCTTCTTGAGGGGAGAGTGGCGAGTAGTAATACTGTTTATAGGTATCTTCATCGAAGCTCAATGATTTCTGCAACAACACAGTTATCATGTTAATATCAATTTGTTAACACTTAATCATAAAAGTTAAAAAAGTTAAAGTTACAGCCTATTAAAGTCCACTGCTGAACATAGGCCTCCTCTCATTTCTGAGAGGGTTTTAGAGCAAGGAAATGTCCGCCGCGCTCCCTCGATGTGTGTTGGTGAACTTCACATGCCTTCGAAATTTTCTCAGACATGCAGGTTTCCTCACGATGTTTTCCTTCACCACCAAGCACGTGGTAATAAGCACTTAAAATTGCTATTAACAATTTAATTGGTGCTGGCGGGGATCGAACCCGGGTCGCGTACTGTGAAATTTACAGCTAGCGCTAACCATCTGAGTTACCACGGCTTAATCATATACATACACAATATTTAAATAAAATAATACACACACACATGAAAATAACAGAAAAAAAGTAATTTAGTCAATAGAATAAACACTTACATCCATAGCCTTTGGTGTATTGAAGTAACACAAATGTACTATTGATAGATCCACTGTAGCCAAACGACCGTACACTAACTCGATGACTGCGTTTGTTGGTCTTATATACCACCAGTATGTAAAAATTCTAATCTAAAGTATTTCCGTAATGAGTTGATAATTACTTTATGCGTCAACCAGTTTATCTCACATTTCCGTTGCCTATCTCAACATTTCTTCGTATTGTGTTTTGTTTGGTGATCAATGACTCAAGTACGATTTGTATAACACAAAAATGCAATTTAATATTTAGAAACATATCAGTTTATCTCACATTTCCGTTGCCTATCTCAACATTTCTTCGTATTGTGTTTTGTTTGGTGATCAATGACTCAAGTACGATTTGTATATCACAAAAATGCAATTTAATATGTAGAAATCACTATAATTGACCATTCCTATGTTATTCATTGAGTAGCTAGGTACTGTAATAATCTACTAATAGCAGTAATATCATGGATACACTAGATGTACAACAACATCTGAAAAAGATTCACCCCAGTCTAGAAAATAATGTTTATGCAGCTAATAGACTGCCTATGTATACCCACGTACCAACGTATATAATATGTAATTTGGATACAGATGATAAACCAGGGTCACATTGGGTAGCTTTATATATCGATACGAATGACGTCGGTCAATATTTTGATTCATATGGACGATCACCTGTACGATATCATCTAGAGTTTTTAAAAAGGAATTGTAAAAGATGGAACTGGAATGTTGATAGGATTCAGAATGAGTGGACTTCAGTTTGTGGCGAATATTGCTTAATGTATTTACTATATAAGTTTCAAGGATGTTCAATACATAGTTTTACGAGTATATTTACAAGGAACACATTGTACAACGATATTTTAGTGGATGAGATGTTTCGCTCCTATTTTATAGATAATAATTAATAAGATTTTGTATTTTATAAATAAAAATTGTAACAAAATTATGTAATGTGTTTTATTGATGATTCAGATTAGCGTTGTATAAACAAAGAATTATAATAAACAATAGCACTGATATAGTCGACGCACACGCTGCAATGAGGGTGATTAATGAACAATAGAACAATAGAAATAGGAACAATGGGACGCTAATGACGGTGGAGGCCCTTACCGGATATCAATTAGATATTAGCTAATTGATCTACACATCTCCGGAACCGTGCATTCTACACAAAAATGGACCGCGGATTCGTGATCAGAGCATGCCAAAACTTTTTTTTTTTTTTTTTTTTTTTTTTTTTTTTTTTTTTTTTTTTTTTTAGGATCGTGTGTCGACGAACGTCGTTGAACCACGTCTGACTCAGGTGGTCTAGAAGTGGTACAACTACACTACTAGCGCTTCTTTCGAAGCTTCCTTCCTATGGGCTTCCAGAGAAATTGTGCAAATGGATCACCAGTTTCCTTCTGATAACTTCCAGGCAAATATTAAAACGTTCTGGAAGCTCGTAAGAACTGCCAGGGGAAATTCAAAACAGCCTAGAATGAATGCTATAGGAGACGAGAATGGCTGCATGCTGAATGATGAAGTTTCGAATTTAAAGAGATGGAAGGAATACTTTGAAAGCGTGTTTAAGTGTGAAGAGTCGTCTGAAGTAAGTGAAATAGAAATTCCGGAAGAAGTGGAGAGAGATGGGGAGATAAGTGTAGACGAAATAATTAATGAAAGCAATGAAAAGGGTGAAAGCAAGTAAGACAGCCGGATATGATAGAGTATCAGTAGCCAAAAACCAGAAAGTTTTTTGTGCGTTCATGGACTTGGAAAAGGCTTATGACAGAGTGGACAGGAACGTGTTATGGCAAACACTGACCTCATTTGGGTTGAGCGCTGGTCTGATACAGGCATTAAAGTCTCTTTGTAGGGACTCTAGTGCTTGTGTCTTTTTTTTTATAGAAGAGGGGGCAAACGAGCATGCGGCTCACCTGATGGTAAGTGACTACCGCCACCCATGAACAACCGTAACACCAGGGGAATTGCAGATGCGTTGCGGGCCTTTTAGAAAGGTGTAAGCTCTTTTCTTGAAGGTTCCTAAGTCGTATCGGTCCGGAAAATTCGCTGGTGGTAATTGATTCCACAAGGAAGTTGTGCGAGGGAGAAAACTTCTTCTAAATCGCACAGTGGTGGACCGCCAATCATCCAGATAGTATGGATGGTAACGCGAGTTTTGTCGCGATGTGCGATGGTGAAATTGAGCGGCTGGAATTAGTCCGAACAATTCCTCAGAGCACTCCCCGTGATAGATGCGATAAAATACGCAAAGAGATGCAACATCTCTACGCAGTGCCAGAGTATCGAGCCGATCAGAAAGAACTCGGTCGTGGACGATTCGGACCGCTCTGCGCTGGATGCGGTCAAGTGGAAAGAGCTGGCACTGTGGTGCCCCGGCCCAGAGATGAGAACAG
This sequence comes from Parnassius mnemosyne, assembly GCA_963668995.1. Lineage (NCBI taxonomy): Eukaryota > Metazoa > Arthropoda > Insecta > Lepidoptera > Papilionidae > Parnassius > Parnassius mnemosyne. Next base: position 42,431,674 of record CAVLGL010000115.1, on the reverse strand, counting down.
TATTCCATGTGGGGCCGAACTTGCGCTTTGTAAAGTTGCAAGCGATGTGCCGGCATGATATACTGTCTCGCTCTGCTGAGCACGCCAAGCTTTTTAGAGGCCAATTTGGCCTTCCCTTCCAAGTGACCACGAAACTGCACACTATTCGATAGGTCGACGCCAAGGATTCCGATACTAGCTGAGGCAGCAAGGGGAGTGCCTTGAAACTGAGGAGATACGACAAAGGGGTTCTTTTTAGCGGTAAACGCGCAAACTTGTGTCTTCTGGGGATTGAACTGGACTAGATTTAGTCGGCCCCAATCCGAGACTTTGTCAAGCAAAGACTCGACTTCAGACACAAGTTTGTCCCGGTACTCAGTACGGTACTCTACTGCCTCCGCCCATCTATGAGTCAGATAGACTAGAAGATTACCAGCTGATCGACCTCGACGAAAACCGTACTGGCGGTCACTGATCAGCTGGTGATCCTCAAGGTACCTTATGAGCTGGCAGTTTATAATGGATTCCATTATTTTCCTTACATTTCATCAACACCAGCCTTACCATGTCCCAAAAGTGCTCTCGGATATAAGTGGGCTTAGACATATCTGGGGCGTACACCACAAGCACAAACAACTTTTTTAAGCCCACTTTCATTCGTATCCACAGCAGCCTTGGGCTTACACATTCATACTCTTTCACACATTGACCCATTCTTTCTGAAAGGATGACACCGACTCCCTGGCATGCCCGCTCTGTATCGTCTACTTCAGACCAGTAAGCGGTATACATGCCATGTGCAGTGACATCTCTTCCCTTTCGTTTTGTCTCATTCACACATATCACATCTATTCCTCTATCATTCATCATTTCGCATATTTCATCCATCTTATTATTCATTGCTCCACATACATTCAGCGTAGCCAGACGGGCCTTCGCAATCCACTTTTCGCCCCTCCGGGAGACAGGACGTGACGGGTGGCGAACCTCGCCGCCGGTTTTCCTCCCGGAGATTCTTCGCACCCCTGCCCCATTAAAGGGGCGCCGGGAGCTCGGGGCCATTTCTTTAAATTGTTGGTTCATGGTGCGACATAAGGGGTGGTAGATTTTACGACGCTACCACACGGCGAGGTTAACAAATAAAGCAAAGTTTTTAAATAATAATATTACAACCAAAATTTATTATTGCACTTGTTCTTCAGAGAGACATAACTAATATGTAAGTTCAAGTTCAAAAGTTGAAAGACAGAAGGTCAATAATAATATTTCTTCTTAACAAGGTCAAAACTATTAATGCAAATTAATCCTTACATTTTGGGGAACAAGTATTATTTTTTAATATATGGCAAAAAACCGTATTTACTCTGTAGAATTTTATAATAAACAGTACGAGGTTTAAAATTGCTTTATTAGAGACACATTGCCAATTTGAAATAGTTATATAAGCATCTATATGAAAAAGAAAGAAATAAATTTCTTTCTCGAATTTCGCTTAGCTCATCTACACGTTTCAATTTGGGCCCCGCTACAGTTCCGGTCTTATCGTACACGGCAAAACACGGTTTTTACACGGCAGCGAATGCGTAATATTATAATAATGTTGCGCGTCAATATTAATGTCTTGTACATGGCAACACTAGTTACCACCAGCGCCCTCTAGTGTCGAGTAGCAGAACTAGGAGTCAAGATCCTTCTAGAAGTTTCGGGACCGATACGTACTCGAACATTCTAGATGTCGCTGCCGTAGAAGGTTCTGGAAAGGCCCTAGGCCCTGAGGCCCTATATAAGGCAGGTATAGACCACGACCGAGTCAGTATTGAATTGGCGATACAAGAGTATGCTTCGAAGCGAAATAACTGCGAACTAAAGTGATCAGTAGTACAATTGTGTTTTATTACTAGTGTGGTTTTAAATTGTAATTAGTGTTCTGTAATTAAAGTGTCAATTTTGGTAATTCAATCGGCAGTTTTAATTGTCTCGAACCCCAAGCTCGTAACAATAATATCACGAATCACGATTTCAAGCCAAGGCAACGTTGCAACGTTGCGGTTTAAAGGTACTCTGTGCGTTGCGGATCGCTATAGGAAATAGACAGTTATGACCGACTGTTATGTATAACTACCTATACCACAGAACACTAATACCCTTAGGCGGGAAGAATGTCAACTTCAAACAAAGAAAATGGCACCAATAATGCACGCCATCTCTGTCGTGCCCCCTAAAACTTTTTGCGCGGGAATTTTGACACGTGATTTTTTTTTAGTTGTCGTCTTGGTTGTTTCGTTTCAAAAATGGCTTAAGAATGTAAAATACCATATAGATAGATATAGCTTGTAGTTTTTCGTTTCAATGATATATATTGCTAAATTAAAACGAAAACAAAAGCACAAAGTTATTTGTAAATTATGGTACTTTACATTCATAAACCACTTTTGAAACGATTAGCAATCATTTTAATATAAAAAAGGAACTATTTTTCAAATAAAAGTGGTTTTTGAAATACATATTTTTTATTTACATTACATACATTGGTACATAGAAAAACCGTTGGTACATTGATGGACGTAAGTGACGGAGTAATTAACTAATTTTTAACATGGCATATGTAACATGACATTTAAGCAAAATGGAAAGTAAAAGTACATTGGTTTTATATAAAAAAGATTAGACAATCTAATATAAACACTTTTTTCTAACAAGAAAACATTATTTACATTCACATTCTACAAACAAGGCAATAGCTTTGCAATATTATGTCTAAACTCCAATAACCTGATTATATTATAGATGCCACCAATAATATTACATTTGTAGAAATTATTTTCGTTATGTTATTGTTATTGACTGCATTAAAAACTAATAAGTCAACATTTTCATGTCATTAAGTAGCACTACCTGCTGCAAATCCATCCACGAAAAACAAAAAGGATAAAGATATGTTGATAAAAATGAAATATCATCTGAGAAAAATTAACAAGCTTCAAAAAACTGTAAAGCATCTAAAGAATGAAGCATTTCTCAAAGTATTGAGCAAAAATGATTCCGTAAATGAAATATTAAAATGTAAAATATCCCCCTCTTTTTCAAACTGCTCTTCAAAGAAAAACTGATATCCTGCAGAATAAATAAGATGTTACATGGATATATACGTAATTAACTAATTTTTAACTTTATGCATGTAAACAGTTCTGAACAGCTCTTAACTAAATATCGATTTAATAGTTAAGTAGTTATTATTATTTTTCGATAATACAGGTAGATGTCTAAGTGTCACAGCATTTACTTGCTAAATTCTATAAAAAATACAAATGTATGTGTTATCCATATCCCACAGTAAACTTAAAAGTTAGTTGCATAGCAATACGATTGTTTGTAGAGTGACTAATAAACTATCCGACATTAAACGATAAAAAGACTGTAAGGTATGATTCGCACCAGTAAAGTGATAGTTTCGAAAATACTATATTCGAAATCCAAAAGTGGCTCTATATGGCAAATATTTAAAAAAATAACTTAAATTTAAATCCTACCTGCCTCGCGGAAGCAAGGAATATCTGACCCACTCCGACTAAAACTCTCAGATGTTTCATCTTCACCACTTATCGGCAGGACTACGGGTACACTTTTACACACATCCGTAGCCTCATCAGCGCTAGTCACTCCTTGGCAGCCTCTCTCGAGAGAGGACAAATTCTCCCTCTCCTTTTATCTCCTTATATAATGTCACCACTGAAGTGATTATGACTGTACATACAGAAAAAGTAGTTCCATGTAATATCTTATTTATTCTGCAGGATATCAATTTTTCTTTTAAGAGCAGATGCAGAGTACTCTTCTGCAAATTGCCGATTTTTCAAAATACAAAATCTCTTCATACAAATGTGAAATACGCTATTAAATAAGTAATCTATATTCATATCTTTATGTTCTGGACATTTATCGAGAAACGCCCAATTTATTGAGTTTTTGAACAAAACTTTAATTGTCCCTTTTAATTTTTTTTTATATGCTTCTGCCTCTAAAAAATCATAAATCATCGTAGCACTACTTTCAATACAGTTAATGAGGTTTTTAGAGGCGTATTTAAGGGACTTTTTTAGATCACTATATTCTTTAAAGTCAATAAAAGTATGTGATCTCTCTTGTGTCTCAGATACAAAAATTTTTTTACAAATTTCACATTTGTTGAGATTATTTTTTACTATAAACCCACAGACATAGGCACATGCTTGTATTTCGCCACTGCTTTCTTCCAAGCTACATTCAAATGTAGAATTTACACTTTCTTCTAACTCATCGGTTAAAATTGTGGCATAAGCAGTGTGTGTGTCTGTGGGTGGAGACAATAAAGATTTAAAATTTGTCAATATAACTTGATTTTGGTCTTCTTCACAATTTCCTGTCCCAATAAAAGATAAGTTGCTAAGGACAGCCGTTTTAAGACCCGCAACAAACTGCCCAGCAGTGGGATTTGAATTGCAGCCGCAATTGGCCCGAATGCATCCAAAAAGATTTTCTAACGGGTCCTGCTGGAGCCTTCTTGTTTCCAAACTTTTTATTGATTTATGTTTAGAACTGAGATTTCTTCAAATTCGTTCTATTCCATTGATGGACCATATCCAACCTTCTTGGGATGGAGAAGCTCGTTTGCATCCCAAAAACGTCAATTCTTTAAAAAAATTCTTCATTAAAGTGAAATGTGTGAGATGTGGTGTATTATTTGTCATGTTTGTCGAATATGGTTTCCCCCTTCTTAGGTCTGGTGTGCATGCGTTGACACAATCAAACAGCTTGTCCATATTTGCAATAACATTAGCTGTAGTGACAGCCTCTGAAGAGAGTTCCCCTGTAAACAACACATAATTTAAGATCTTACTATTAGGATTAAAGAAACATGATTTAAAGTATGTTACAAGACAACTCAAAAATAATATCACATATCAGTATCACACAATAAACAATAATTTGTACTTGGGAGAGCCTAGTTCCTTTTTAAGTTAATAATTATTTTAATGGGTGGACATATGTTTAAATATTATACTTTAAATTATAAATTTAATTTACCTTGTGAAATTTTAGCATACATTCCTGCAGCAACTGAGTGGCTTAACACTTGTGCAGCTAGCTTCACCTTCATCTTCTGCTTCGTATTTGGATTTAAATGTTCTTGTTTTAAGCAAGGTGCAAACACAAAATTGGGATTGGTGTTATCTGTTTCATAAAACTCCTTTATATGGCTCCATTTAGCAACACCTGTAAAAAAAATTTGTGTAAATATCCAGTAAATTGGAAATATGTATAATATTATGATTGTAATAAAACAAAATATCTTACCAAATCCAATTTGATCATTTGATGTTATATTTGTTGGACATTTAATGTCATATTTTAAAAACATATTTCTAAAGCATTTGAGCAAATGCGGAGTATCAAAAATGGTAACCACTTCTCGATTATTTAGCAGAATATATGGCTGTTCTACAGATGCTCCCAAGATACTTAAAGCTCTCTTATTCACACCATCCATATCACACACCGTAGCTGAAATATTAATTCCAGCATCAAAACAATGTTGCAGGACCTAGAATGATAAAAGGGTAAATTAATATGGTAAAATAGTACTACTACATATATTGACATAATAACAAATAAAAGACCATAATGCTCACCTCCTTAGAATAATAAAAGTAATTGGTTGTTTCAGCTTTTTACGGATTCCGCCAATCATGAACACGAGGGCATGTGTTGCCATTTGTGGTGACCTGACCTGCAGTGCATGGTCTTGTTAACCCTCAATTATGTCCTCCTTTTTGTTGTAAAACAAATTCTTTTTTATTGACATCTCATCAAACATAAGGATATACTCATTGTCTAAGGGAGTCTGTTGCTTTATTGCTTTTTTTCAAAACATTAAAAATTTGGTCATTAATACCAACTTTCATGTGAAACTTGCTTAATAACGCTTTTAATGAACTAGGTGTTGGCAGGCAAATCATCCTTCTTAATAATTTGTAGCACCTAGGTGACCTTTTATACAGTTTTAGTGCTATTACTTTGGAGTCCATGTTCCATCTTCGACCTTATGATTTTTTTTTATAGTTTTGCAATTCTCCTTGCAAAAATAATGCAAAAGAGGGGGATATTTTACATTTTAATATTTCATTTACGGAATCATTTTTGCTCAATACTTTGAGAAATGCTTCATTCTTTAGATGCTTTACAGTTTTTTGAAGCCTGTTAATTTTTCTCAGATGATATTTCATTTTTATCAACATATCTTTATCCTTTTTGTTTTTCGTGGATGGATTTGCAGCAGCAACAGGGTTGATATTCTCAGTTACTTGAGGAATATCACTAGTTATGTCAGGAATGGTTTTATAATTTACATTCTCACACAAGGGTTGTATAAATTTTGACGGACCCGCAACAGGCTCAAATACATTTGAAACAGTTATAGTCTTCTGAATATTTTCAGACAGTGGTTGTTTATTAGTTGATGGACCTGCAATATGTTGAATGACATTCCTTTGTTCCAAATTAAGGTCAGCTAATGTGATCTGAAAATTAGAGATTATCAAATCATTATTTATATCATGTATCCCAGCATTGGTCAACCAATCTCTAAATTTCAAACAGCCTTATAAATTTATAAACATTAAATACAACTTGTTTTTTTTAATGAATGTTGCTTTAACACCATTACCACCACCATCCTATTTTTAAGACACTATTTTAACAATTTCTTTTATTTGTAAATATATTCTGTAAGTAACTAAATTATAATCATGTCATTTAAACAACATTGACAGCTCGCGGAGCAGTGGCTAGCATTGAGTTGCAGCATTAAAGGTCACAGGTTCGAATGCTACACGGAATAAGTATTTGTAAGGGGGTCAATTTAAAATTGGTTGCAGATAAAGTCGTCCCTGAGCAAAAATATTTTCTTCTCGGTGATATTAATTAAATTGTTATAATGTTATTGAATTTGTCAAATATGGGGCGAATTACTAAGCTTATTCTCAAGAAAAATGAATTTTATTATTGATTTATCACCACTTTTATCAAGTAACAGAGTGGTCATTCTTGGTAACATAGTTGTTTTCCATACAAAAAAATTCTGTCCCATATGCAGTGCATCATGCGAAAATCATAATATCTTTTTATCAATTCAATGTAATTGTTATGTTTGAAAGCTAGTGTAATAAAGCAATCATAACACATTTAAAAACATACTTCATCCATATTAAATAAATTAATTGAAGCTTGTACGATTATTTTAAATTTCTACTGTTCTATCCGTACGGTTTGCGGCGGTTGAGGCGCGGGTACACGATTCATTTATCCGATGGCTGCGGTGTGAGGCTCGTGGTTTTATTCTGTGTGTACTCTGTTACCGGTGTTTTCGCGTAAGTATTCAGATATTTGCGTATAGTTTTATATTATTGAAGTAGCTCTAGTGTAAGATATATCAAATGTGCTTTTCTTTGTACATAATAAACTTTCATTTCTAAAAAAAATGTCACTAAAGTTAAATTTACCATTCTGTTACTGCACAACTATGTTACTAGCTACTGGTAACAGAGTTGTAGAGAGGTAAAAGAGTTGTTATTACTAAGCTGTTACAAGCCATCGTTGGCGTCTGTATATCCATATCTCTGCTTCTATGTTAGTAGGAATCAATATTATATAATAGCTATCTAATAAATTACATCATTTGTTCTAGATAATACATAGTACTTTGCTATGGCTCTCACTGCTGCTGAAAAGCAGCGGCGCTATAAAGAAAAGTGCAAATAAAACCCTGAAGAGGTAGCGGAAACTAAGAAGAAGGATTTAGAGAGATATCATAAAAAGAAACGCTTAATAAAAGACATGACTCAACTCAGTATAGAAACTACAGATCTTGTATAGATGGATTGACAGAAGAAAAAATAGCGCTACACGTAGATTTCAGTGAAAATTACAATTGCAAGTTCCATGAAGTGATATAATCACACCACTTTCGTGATACTCGTAACCAGGTATCCTTACATACTGGCGTATTGTATAAGCGAAGCTTGGAAAATCGAAACATAGAGGTGAAGTCTTTTTGTACAGTATCAGGTAACCTCTCACACGGCCCTTCGGCAATCTGGAGTCACCTTCATCCTATACTTTCCTCAATTCAAGACCAATCCCCTAAGATAAAAGTGATACACATATTTTCAGATGACCCGCTACTCAGTACCGCCAGAATCAAAACTTCTGCTTAATATGGACAAAACTTTTTTCAAAGTACAACCTCACCAAGCCTACATGGAATTTTTTCGAGTCGGGACATGGCAAAGGAGCAGCTGTTGGTGTTGGTGGCTTTCTAAAACGGACTGCTGACCAGCTTGTTGCTGTTGGGAAAGACATTCTGATAGCGTCTTCGTTCTATCAGTCTCTGAAAGATAGTAGTAGAGTTAAGGTCAATCTTGAACTGATTATGATATTGAAAGAATCACAAATGAAATTCCAGCAGAAATTGTTCCTTTCAATGGTATAATGAAAGTACATCAAGTGTACTACTAGTGTATTACAGAAGAAGTGGGAGCGCTGAAATATCGAGAGTTGAGCTGTTTCTGCTAGCTTGGTTTCTCCTCATGAATGAATCCAAAAAACTATTGTCTACTAAAGGATACAGTCGAAGAATCAAAGGAGTAATTCTACTAATCTAGCGGATATAAGTAATTTGATTGAACAGAAAAGGAAATCTTTTTACAATGTAATTTACAGTTCGAGTTCGGAATCAGATGATGATAATCCTTTGCTACGATTAAAAGATAAGGCATCAGATCAACCCTGCTTGTCTAAAGAAAAAAATGATGAGAATCACTTGATTCATAAAGAAAATATTCATCCAAGTAAAATCAAAGAAGGAGGCTAGGTCTTAGTTAAAGTTTACAATTCTGAAAGTAAGTGTTTATCTAGGCAAAGCATTAAGCGAAGTAGACGATGATGGTGAAGTAAAAATTGTCTTTTTAAATTCTGTTGACAATACTAGAAAAACATACAAATTAGTTTAAAATGATATATCATATGAACAATATGAGAGTTTCATAAGAGTTGTTTCAGTACCTAAAAAGTAAATAAAGGCAAAAGGGTATATTACCAGTTCCATACTCCACTAGAGATATTTGAAAAATAAGTTATCAGCTTAGGTTTAATTTGATCTCAATAAGATTTTTTAGCTTTTTCCCCTTAAGTTTTATAATCTAATTAAGTTTCTAAACTTCTTAAAACAGTTCATAGCCAAAAATATTGTTTTTTGTGATAGTAGTTCATAAATTTGTTGCGAATAGTACAACTATGTTATTGTTCCTACAACTTTGTTACTTTTGTGTCCCTAAATATATAAGAGTAATGTCTCGAATTTTATGAAAAGCTGACACCTGACTCTATGCATTGTTTATTAATTATATAATATAATAATAATAAAATGATACATAATCATCATTATATTTTAATAATTTAATTCAATTTACATAGTTTATAGTGAAAATTTGATCATTAAAACAAAGGAAGTAACAGAGTATATTTAACTTCCATTACTGTTCCTACTTAAGAAGAACTATTGTGTAATTTTGCATGTTGAACATGAGAGTAAAGACTTAATTAATGTTCATAACAAAGAATGTTTCTAAAAATAATTGTTTGTTGTTTAAATGTGAATAAATATATGATGGTAACAGAGTTGTAATTTTTTTTACCCTGCACTAGTAAATTCCTTGAAAATCTAAAAATAGTGGCAAGACATCATGCCCAACCACGATATTGCATTTAACAATGATATCTACATAGCATAAATACCTATACAACTAAGTTAAACAGAATTTTATTTTCTTTTGTTTTCGAAATTTACAGTCACATTTTCTGCCACCGATTTTAAATTGACCCAAGGCCTATAAATAATTGTGCCGGGGGTTGTTTGTCCTCATCCAATTTATGTTTGTAAACTGCCTCCACAAAGAGGAGAAAATCCTAGTTTGGATAAGGTTTTTTTTTAAAATAAAAGATAACTTTTTTTTTAAAGTTTATATCTTTTGTTTTTTTATGGTTGAGAAGTAATGGAAAAATAGGTTACGTCGCATACCCTTATAAATCACCACTCAATCTGCTACCACCGTTTGTTAACTAGATAATATTTTCACTGTAGTATGACAAAAGCCACACAAAAGTAAAAAATGTAGATAGTAACAAAAGAAAGATTAACTAACCTTATCACATTCCTCATTTACATACATCACTGCAGATTTGACTAGCCTCTTTCCAAAATTATCAATGAATGATGATTTCTTAAAATGTTTAGTGCACAACATTAAATGCCTAGAATGAAGATTGTTTTGAAATTCTGGTGACCACCAAGATTCATGAGGAAACAGTACTTCGCCCATAATTCCCATCTGAAAAAATACAATTAGATAGTAATATACTACTGAGGTGCTAAAAACGTGCTTGAAAGGAGAGTGCAATACAAGAAGATTGTTCCTTTCAAACAATGTGATTGTATTGTATACATATATAAATATTATTCCACAAGTTATTTCTATGTATACCAATACATCTAGAACTTTTTATTATGTTATGATTTCTATGTGATAAACCTCATGCTGTTCTGCATAATTTCTCTAATTTTCAGATTTATTTGCACACGTTTTTAAATCGCTTAATATGTATCTTAGGTTTTATTAGCTGATGCGGCCCATAATAATTTTTATTTCTGCTACTTTATTAATTCAGTGGTTCAAATTTAAACATTTTAAAACTGTTTTAATCAGTAATCAAAAAGCTATTTAACATACGTACCGTACGCTATTTGTTCTCCCAGGCTTAGGAAAACGATGCAAGGTGATGTTACGATCATGAGCAGGAGAACATCCACACTTGTAACATTTCCTTTCGTTTACTTTCATGATGAAAGATAAAATTGAGTCTCTGTCTCTTTAGCACAATGCACAGCACTTGTTTTTGAGTCTCTTTCTCACTGTAAACACTAAAACGGAGGAACGGGATGTTCAACTCAACGTTAGTAATGTAAGAAATAAGTTTATATCGAAAGATAAACTTAATTTGCAACACAAATAAACAAGAACGAAACGGCAAGCGGCAAGCGCAACGGATCTGCCATTTGTAATTTTGTTTATTTGCCGTTGCCATAACTTGCCTTTTTATTATAGTATGCAGTTTCATATTTATACATTTTGTTACTTCAATAAAGACGTAATAAATATATGTTTAACGAAATATATTATATAATAAAGTATTATAATTATTAAATAAAAAAATGATTAAAATGATGTGTCATTTAAAATAATATTTCTTTCATGGCAATATAACATAACGTGCGAGGGAGATAGATATTATTCCATCTCGCTTCTTTAAAGCCCCCCAAGGTCATCTCCCGGTGCCAATCTGCTATTAGGAAGTTGACCGGCCCTGACCTATACGTTATAAAGTAAATAGACGTTTCCATAACTGTCAATACGTTATAATTATTGCTAGTGGGTTTTGTAATGGTTTCGCTTGGAGTATTTAATTTATTTATGAAGAATCTTTTAGTGTTGTTTTAACGTAATAAAGCATTTTCGTACCAGCTACAATTATATTACAAAAAAAAAATCAACAAAAATACAAGTAAAAAGTCATGGAATTTTTCGGTTATACAATGTGTGGCCCACAAAATTACTGGAAGGATATTGTAAGAGAAAATTATCGAGAACCAACCTGTGATAATGATGTTAAGAATGTCCTGAGAAAAATTGTAAGTTAAATCGTTTTTAATAACAGACGCACTGTAATATATTAAACTAAAATGTGCTTAAAGACCTCGCGTTATTATAATAGTTATGAAGTATAAATCATGTTATACTTTGAGTGTGACGTAATTTTCTTACTAAAACACAATTATAGCTGCCTTAAAAGTCAATAGTTTTTAAACTTGTGTTAAACACATAAAGCCATACTCTTGCTATGTAGCTCTCTGGCCTGGAACTGCGGAATAGCGACAGTGACAGGGACAGGTGCAGTGTGTTGTTGAAACCAAAACTCGTCTCACTTATCAATCCGCTTGATCGGCGTAATGAGTATGGGCATATATTTCAAGATATTCATGCGTAATTCCAGTGATAATACCATAAAACATAATATATACTTAGCATACTATCTTATAGACTCATATTTAACAGTGAATTACAAAAATAAAAATAAATAACTGGTACGAAAAAAAATTGGTAAGTGAAATTATCGCCAAACTTAAATACGCCTATTAAAAGCAGCTACTGACATGTCTGCTGCAAGGGCAATCTAGGATGCAAATAGATCGAGGTAATATCAGAATTGACTCTACACACGTGCTTGCTGTTCATTATGAGAGTGTACATCCCGCTGAATACACGCATGGGGAATTGCGCCGGTTTTATCGAATTATCAAAGGATAAGTTATAACCTTGCCTGTTTTTTCTTTGATAGAATAAGGATGGCATACGAGTACATAGTCCACCTGATACCTACATTTATCCATAATACAACTAATTAATTAAGAATTACAATCATATTATAAGCTCGCCCGTGTTGTGGCGGGTAAGAATACTCACTACCGCATATCTTCCCGTGGGTGTCGTAAGAGGGAAAAGAACAGAGGGAAACTGAAGCAGAGAGAAACAGCAAAACAAGAATAAAAAAGACTGCGGTTGCCAACCCGCTTGCCAAGCGTGGCAACTATGGCAATATACTCCCCATGAGCAATGTCATTAATAAACAGCCCCCAGTCCCTGGCGGCCCCGCTATTCCTGGTTACGGTGGCGACCATGGTAACGGCGGGGCAGGGGTTGCTAAGAATCTCCGGTGGAGGTTCGGTTGCCACCTACGACGACTCGACCTGGCAACTTATAACGCACGCAACTTATAAGTTGCGCTGGAATATCATAGGATTAGCCGAGGTACGAAGAGAGGGGGAGGACACGCTAATCCTCGAATTCGACAACTTGTTCTATCACCAGGAGGGCGACCATCTGTCTCAAGGAGGTGTTGTGTTGGATTTATCGTCCACAAGTCTCTCGTTAACAACGTTGTAAATATTGGGAGTGTGTCGACGAGGGTTGCGTACCTTATACTCAGAATCAGCAAACGGTGAAGGTCATACAGATTTATGCACCAACCTCGGTACACACCAATGAGGAGGTGGAAGTAATGTATGAGGATATCTCTAGAGCCATGCATTCCTTCGAAACCCACTATACGGTGTTAATGGGAGACTTCAATGCAAAAGTAGGCACAAGAGAGAACGGTGAGCTGAAAGTAGGGAAATTCGGAATAAGGCAACGGAACCGAAGCGGCCAGCAGTTGGCTGACTTCATGGAGAAAGAGGAACTCTTTATGATGAACTCTTTCTTCCAGAAGCGGCCCCACAGGAAGTGGACCTGGTCGAGCCCCGACGGTTCGACAAAAAATAGATTGTCCCTGCCCCACTCACCCGCCTTAGGCTGCGCAAATGGTTGCGCATAAGACGATTTTGTAAGAGGTATGCTGTCCTGCAGCAGATAAAGCTGTTGTCGGTCATTGCAACTGCGCTTCTCATCTCGGAACAATTGCAAAACAAGTGTTTTCTTTAAATATCTATACTTTTTCATGTTTTGGTGCTTCTCCAACTAGGGAATGTTGTCGCAGTCAGCTTAGTGAGCTTACTTCTATTCTTCGCGAGGCGAATCAGTTCGGTGGCACTCGCAATTCCCGCCCACTCCCGGATGATAGATAACCATGACTTTTTTCTGCGACCGACGCCTCTTTACCGGCAACTTGTCCCATCATAATGAGTTTTAGGAGTTGGTACCTCTCATGCCTGAATACGTGCTCTAAATATGCGGCTTTAGTGCACGTTGATGGTCTGCATAAATTCGCGCTTTTGGTCGACTCCTCGCAGAACTTCCATATTCGAGACATTTTTAGTTCAGCTAATGGCGACCATACGTATATATACCCATATCTCAGAAGCTTCTATACGTTTTCGTAGGTCCTCCTAACTCTTAACGCGCCACATCCGTATAAATAAAAGTATGGGTCAAATGTAACAGCGAAGTATTTGAGTGCGCAAAGAGATCTTAAGTTTGCGGTTGCAGAGTACTTTTTAGGGTTCCGTACCCGAAGGGTAATCAACATGACCCTATTACTGAGCCTCCACTGTCCGTCCGTCCGTACGTCTGTCTGTCAGCGGGCTGTATCTCATTATCCGTAATAGGTAGACATTTGAAATTTTCTGTAGCCGCTATATCAACAAACAATAAAAATAAAAATAAATTAATAATTAAAGGGGGCTCCCCTACTAGAAATGTGTATTACGATGTACGGAACCTTTCATGCACGAGTCCGACTTGCACTTGCACGGTTTTTCATTTTGGTAAAGGTTCATAGATGCATTTCAATACGTGTCCTAATTTCCTGGTCGTTGCTTCACGTCTCCTTTAACCACTATACACCACAAAAAATTTATTACTATAAAAAACTTACTTCATACAGATTGAAACTTTTGTAATCATTATTCATAATGAGAGTTGAAGGTTGTTAAAATTTTGAATTGTTACCATCACACTTGAAGTTCCTCTTGTATTGTGGTGTTCTTTTATATAATATAAATTGTACGAGGACAAACACCAGCCCTTGAGTTATTATTTCTAGGTTATACAAATAACTGTTGTGTGCTGTTATCAAACCCGCAGCTTGCAACACCACGACCAAACTACTAGTCACTGCATTATTGAGCTATAAAATTAATATTTTGTAAATAAATTATATAAAATAAAACCACTGTTGAACATACCCCCCCCCCCCCCCCATAGATTTCTTATATTTTTTATACAGCTGTTATCAGGAATAAGCTGCTTTCCATCTTCTGGTTTAGTTTCCCTCTGACGACTTCCATGGGATGAAATAGGGTTTGTATTCACTTCACAATTTCACGATGTATTATTTATCGACATTGCATTATGTACTTGAATGTTCCTACGTAAGCTCATACGGCTTAATTATTTCGAGGCTTAATTATTAAAATATTTTCAGTCAAAGCAATCTGGTAGCAATGCAAATGAATTAAATAATGGATATGTTGGAGAGTTAAATGGTTTTGCTTATGGATCATTTCAACGATTAGCTAAAATGAAAAGGAAGGGAGTCATCAAACCTATAAATCCATTTGATATTTACAGATACCCTCCTACGTCATCAACTGAGGTGTGCTTATTTTTTAATTAAGAGTGAGGTTAAGGTGGCTACTCACTTGCCTGCCGTAGGGGCGATCTAGGGTGTACAGCGATTGGTGCAATATCAGAACTGTCTCTACACACATGCCATGCATGAGAGTACGTCTCGCTGGGCACACGCGTTGTGAATAGCACTTTATCGAAATATCAATGAATCGGTACATATAGCCTTGGCTCTTTTTTTTTTATATAGAATAAAGATAACGAATGAGCACAGTCCACCTGGTGGTAAGTGGATACTGTAGTTCATAGACACCCAATATCGATAAAACAACTAATTAATTAACAATTACAACCATAGTATAATGCTTATAAGCTGCAGCATGGCTCTACCACGTTTAAAAACGCTACCACGTTCAAGTACCGTTCTTTCTGTGGTGCTATCGGAAAAAAAGACAAAAAGGAGATACTGGGTGAAAAAGCCGCTCTTTTTTTATAGGATACGACAAACGACCACACAGTCCACCTGATGGTAAGTGGTTGCTGTGGCCCATAGACATCTACATTTATCCTCTTTTGCAAATCAAAATGCAGATGCGTTGTCACCCGTGAGGACTAAGATGGAATGCCTCTTTTCCAGTAAAAAGGGTCTCCGGTTCTCTACACTCACCATACGAAACACAGCAGTGTTAAGCTGCTATTTTACGCTGGTATTCTGTGAGAGCGTGGTCCTTCCGCGGTCGAGCCGACCCATTCGTACTATAACTATCCTACTAATATAGCTGCAGCATAGCTCTACCACGTTGAAAAGTTTTTATACACTTCTATCACCAGTGTCTAAATTTCCCATTATTTATTGGTATCAATTGTGACTTGTACTCACCCGTGTGCTCCGCGTGAAAGTCACTAAAACTGATTGAAATTGCCCCAATTGTGCTACAGGGCCAATTTAGGATATTGATATATATATGCTTGCATATATATATATATAGATATTATATATATATAGATATGCAAGCATATATATATATATATATATCTATATATATATTTATATAGATATATATATATATATATATATATATATATATATATATCACAATACAGGGTGTAATTAAGAGTCATCGCCACTCCTACACCCTAGATTGCCCCTGCGGTAAGCAAGTGAGTAGCCGCCTTTAGGTATCTTCCTTACTTCACTCAAATTATAATATAATATATTTTTATATTGCTTTTAGTTTGGATGGTGGCAACGTGACACAGCTCTGACAGATGCAACATGGTATCAGGCTTTTCCAAGATATCCGCAGCCGGTTTCACCAAATACATTAATCCTGGATAAAGTTAGAAAAAATAATAAATATGCTACGTTGTTTTAGTAAAAATATATTTGTTATACCCTACTTGAATTTATTGAGAAAAGAAAACTTTTATACAGACTGTATGCTTATGCTATAAAACAATATACTTATAAATTACATTATTTGCCTGGTAGACCTTTAATTTATATATCAATATATCCACCGAACACAATCGTGTGTGGAATCAAAAATTAACTTCACATAGAGCAATCTGCAGGAGAATAATTCATGTGAGTTCTGTATCAAATAATCAACGCAAATCACTAGCCATTGAAAGAACAATGATCAAATACTTGAATAAATATATTCCACAGCTTTCTTTGTTATCCTTACAGATACTCGCCTACAATGTCTTGTTATTGATACTTTGTTAAGGAGGTTTAACTGGCAGTTTGTATTAGCGTTTTAAGTGACTACTCTAATGGATGTATCTGCCAATAAAATAAAATAAATAGATATTATTTAAAAAAAAATATGTCTATTGTTAACGGCACTGAAATACGATACTGGATACTGAGTAAACAACGCAGGATATGGTCGTCGGAAGTGGGAGGGGTGATCTGTGCTTGAACACGGTAGTAGTACGCAAACACTTTTTAATAATTTTAATTTAATAGTACTTCCATGCGCTTT
Organism: Parnassius mnemosyne; assembly: GCA_963668995.1. Taxonomy (NCBI): domain Eukaryota; kingdom Metazoa; phylum Arthropoda; class Insecta; order Lepidoptera; family Papilionidae; genus Parnassius; species Parnassius mnemosyne. Next base: position 42,414,489 of record CAVLGL010000115.1, on the reverse strand, counting down.
TATAAGTTAAATTCTAAAAAAAGCACGGGTGATAAAATAAAAATTATTAATGAAATTACACCACTTGTATAACCTTTATTTTTTATGAAAAATATATTTATTTGTTGTTTTATTATCTATACATTTCTGCCATCTTGAAGGAAGATTATTTATGTTTTTGCAACTCTCAAAGTAGAACACTGGTTTTTGAAGTAAAAACTTCTTTAGCATCGTTGTGATTTGAAACTCAATTATGGAGTGTAGAGAGAAGGAGGACTGTCTCTATATATTTTTTTTATAGGATAAGGGTGACAAACGAGCACACAGTCCACCTGATGGTAAGTGGTTGCTGCGGCCCATAGACATCTACATCTATCCTCTGTTACAAATCAAAATGTAGATGCGTTGTCACCCGTGAGGACTAAGATGGAATGCCTCAAAAATATATGAAAAGTGTCCCTAAAAACGTGTCTATTAAGGGTGGTATGCTGCAGTAGCATAGGATAAATTAAATAAAAGCGCCAAAAGTAATTAGAATAAGATGGAGAAATAAACAAGGACCGACCAATCCGCTTGGTTTTGTACTACGTAAATAGTTGAGATTTTGTATACTGGCATTTTACTAACTAGTCATTTTACTCTAGTCATGAAATTTTTTAAATATTTGAATTCAGCCGACTTCACTCCGTTCACAACAACTATCTTCATATCGCAGTTTTTCAGACGCCAGCGCTATTGTGGTAGATTTTGGAACCTTTATATTCAGTATATTGTGGGACACTTTTTCAACTTTCAACAGTGGTAGAGCCACGCGGCAGCTTTTGCTGTCGCACGGATGGGCCGGCTCGAACCGGGGTGGTACCACGACCTCACAGAAAACCAGCGTGAAGTAGAGGTTTACCTCTGCGTTTCGCTTGGTGAGTGCAGGTGGCCGGAGGCCCTTTTTACTGGAAATGAGGCATTCCATCTTAGTCCTCACGGGTGACAACGCATCTACATTTTGATTTGTATTAGAGGATAGATGTGGATGTCTATGGGCCGCAGTAACCACTTACCATCAGGTGGACTGTGTGCTCGTTTGTCACCCTTATCGTATAAAAAAAAAAAAAAAAAACTTTCGCCCCTTATAAGATGGTTCTCCTTGTAATCTACACTTCATAAACCCAATGAAACGAAAGAGAGACATTAAAAGTAGTGTGACTAACGTAGGTGTTTTGGCTTACTCAACCATAGATGGGGTTGATTTTTAAATATACTGTAAGCGATATACTTTTGTTGGATGACTAATTGGTTTCAAAAGTTAGGTTAGTTTCTTTTCTTACTGTTTTATGATTAATTTTGTACTTCTTCTTATTTATTTTTTAACCTATTATTGTAGGCTTTTGGTATGTTTTGTGTTTGCCACTGGTTTTTTGCACTGTTATTCTATTTGTCGATTGTACAAATTTTGATTCTTACTCTAATAATTTCTCAAGTTTCAGTAGTTCACTTGTATATACAGTATATACTTAAACGGTATTACGTGGTAGAGCCATGCTGCAGCTATATTATTGGTATAGTTGTAGCACGAATGGGATGGCTCGATCGGGGAAGTACAACGCTCTCACAGAATACCAGCGAAACGCTACTGTGTTTCGTGAGTGTAAAGAACCAGAGACCTTTTTTACTGGAATGAATGAATGAATGAATGAAAACGAGGATATATGTAAATGCCTATAGACCACAGCAAACATTTACCATCAGGTGGACTGTGTGTTCGTTTGTCACAATCTTCTGTCTTCTAATTATGAATGTTTTTAACTCTTGATAGCACATTTACCTATTTTATTTTTCACTTTTCATGCCTACAGAGTTTGCAAAAACAGCTGTTGACATCGTAACGATGACGCCCACTCTCGTTAATTAAATTACTTAAGAGGTAACTTATAATTCTCGTTTTGTTTGCTTTATCGCAGTCTTAGGTACTAAATATTTTAACATTACCGGCGAAAGAAACAACAATTTCCATGTCCTTTTGTGACTCGCTCTAGTAATTTCGAGACTGTTCATGCTACGCCAGTGAACAGCATATTTTGAGTCTATGGTTCATACCCGTGCTTACTGTTTATAGCAGTATATTCTAAGCGTAGACAGAGAATACAGCGTGATATGTTTTATTTCATTAACAAAACAAAGGACGCATATATATCACATTAGCTTTTGTAAGAAGCTACTATATTTTTGTTCTTATTCCCGTACGACCTAACAAGCCGTTAGTGGCAGACACTGCAACTGACACGGAATATTTCAATGTTTATTATTTTGTTTAGAAATTTATTTGCAAATAAAACTTGATAATTGTACGTTTTTAGTTAGAAAATTATTTGATTTTATACCTTATCTTGGTTTCGTGCAGTGTTATGGACTACAAAAGCTGCAGTGAACGAAAAATTGAAGGCATTACATTTCACGCGTAAGTACACTTATTTCATGAATATGTTTCTAAATGACTTTCTGAATCATGATTTACATGGAAGTATTAATTAAAGCGATGTTCACATTCATTTTTTTCTATAAATTATGATGATATTATCATTATTAGCATTATTATAACCTTAAACCTATGTTGCCAGCCAAAGTTTATAATTACCCGAGGTACAATCTCATCGCTTACAGTTACGGCGAGAGTACCTAATGTATTATAATACATATTTACTATTGCGTTAATATACCTGTTTAATTTCTGATGTGGATCCATTGAGTTATATGTACTACGTACTAGAGGAGACACCTCAACTCGATTGTTTGTAACACGCGTTAGAGTGCGCGCTCTCAATCTCACTTAGTCTGTGTGAAGCGGTTGCAGCAACGTGAGAAGTTTGAGTGAAGAATTATTTTTAAATTGATATGCCTTCGTGTGCATTGAGATACTGTTCAAACAACTCAAGAAATATAAGTAAAAGTTAGGGAGTGACTTTTCACCAGTAAGTTCAACATATTATTATCTTTAAAACACGCTTAATTTAATAATATTTTATCAACTGCAACGTATACGAGTACAAAGAGTAAAACATTTTTATGCGCAGATTTAACTATATTGACGTATAATGTTAAGTAATTATGGACAGTAAATATTAATATATAATCACGGTAGGAAATGTTAATGCATTAAAATTAATAGTTTTTATTATTATTTGGATTTAAAGGTTTCCTGAATCAAAAAAAAAAAAGAGAATCATGGCTCAAATTTGTTGAGAAGAATCGCAGCAAAGAAACGTGGTTATCGTCAGATTATTCACGCATATGTTCCGTACATTTCAAAGAAAACAACTAATACTTCACTAAAATAGGAAGAGTATACTTAAAGAAATCTGCAGTAAAATGCGATAACGTAATTATAATATTATATAATATTGCTGGGATTTTTGTTTTATTTTGTGATAAGATGACGAAAGAATTTTTGTAATGTGTAAATTCAGTATATTTACGGGACTTAAGAGAAGCGGTACCCTCGGTGCGCGAGTCGTACTAGTATATGGCGGGTTTTTAATACTGTAACGCTAGAATTTTTACAGGCTTCCCAGATAACTAGTATCTTTTTTTTCAGCCATCAAAATGTGGTGAACAAGTATTAGAACCGTTGTCTGAATCAGTAAGCAGTTTAAATTCAATTTTTGATAGTCCGACAAAAATTGTACTCAAAAATAAATTACGCAAGCTGCAGCTAGAAAGAAAATTACTGAGAAATTTAAGAAAATACAAAGAGAAAATATTTATTTTCAGAAAAATGTGATTCTTACGAATCCGAAATACGAATAATATAAATGTATATTTTTATATTTTACATGTTTACCTTTTAAAATATCATTATCATCATCATCATCATTACAGCCTTTCATAAGTCCACTGCTGAACATAGGCCTCCCTCAAGGAATGCCACAAAGCACGGTCCTGAGCCACATAAATCCATCGACTTCCTGCATGTCTTACCAGGTCGTCACTCCATCACGTGGGGGGTCGCCCTACACTTCGCCTACCGGTACGAGGCTGCCACTCAAGAACCTTTCTTCCCCATCGGTTGTCGGTTCTTCGAGCTATATGGCCGGCCCATTGCCACTTCAGCTTACTAATCTGTTGGGCTATGTCGGTTACTCTGATTCTACTGCGGATATCCTCATTCCTAAGTTTATCACGCAGAGAAACTCCGAGCATAGACCTCTCCATAGCTTGCTGAGCGACCTTGAGCTTCCGTATACGGCTAGCAGTGAAGTACCACGTCTCAGATCCGTAAGTCATCACTGGCAACACGCACTGGTTGTACAATTTCGTTTTAAGGTTTTGAGGTATGTTTGACGAGAAGATGTGTCTAGCTTCCCTGACGCTGCCCAGCCGAGTTGTATCCGTCGATTGACCTCTCGGTCGAAGTTGGACTTACCTAGTCGGACTATTTGTCCCAGGTAAACATACTCGTCAACAACTTCGAGCTTAGTGCTCCCAACAACTACCGGCATAGGTGTGACATGGACATTAAACATAATCTTTGTTTTGTCCATGTTCATCTTAAGACCTATCCGTTGGGACACTATTGGGGTCATTGAGCACAGTGCTTAGGTCCTCCAGCGATTCTGCTATAAGGACTATATCGTCGGCAAATCGAAGGTGAGTGATGTACTCGTAGCCCTACTGTACAAGCACTTCAGCACTTCGATATACCGCCAGTCAACTTGGCACCGCTGAACGGACTGCAGCACCGCCTAAATTTTGACGGAATCAAAGGCTTTCTCATAGTCCACATACGCCAGGCATAGTGGCAAATTGTACTCCTCGGACTTCTGTACAACTTGCCGAAGGGTATGTATGTGGTCTATGGTACTAAAGCCCTTTCGGAAACCGACTTTTTCAGGAGGCTGGAAGTCGTCAAGTCTGCGTGCGAGACGATTTGTAATGACTCTCGGAAACAGCACGTAGAAGCGGCTCAGAAGGGAAATCGGTCTGTAGTTCTTCAAGAGAGCGTTGTCACCTTTCTTGAAGAACAAGACCACCGCAATTCCGCTCCACGCCTCCGGTGTAATGCCACCATGGAGGACGAAATTAAAGAGTCTCTGAAGGATTTCCAGTACCGGTTTTTCACCTGCTTTCAGAAGCTCCGTTGTAATTCCATCGTCGCCTGGGGCCTTGCCGTTTTTACGATGCTGGAGAGGCTTTCTAATCTCGTTCAGACTGACGTCCGTGATATCTTCGGAATAGTGTCGCATAAGACTCGCTCTTGGATCGTTACGCACACTTGCGTGTGGCTCCAACGATGACGTGTACAGCTGTCCATAGAACATCTCAATCTCACTTAAAATCTCAGGTGCCCCGGAAACAATGCTGCCACACTCGGTCTTCAGCTTTGACAGTTGGCTCTTTCTGGTAGACAGATCTCTGGCAAAGACTTTGGAGCCTTGGTTCCGCTCGATAGCTTCTTCAATACAAGTTGTATTGAAGTTGCGTAAGTCCCGCCGCATGCATTTGGAGATCTGTCTGTTCAGTTGCCTGTATGCTGTCAAATCTGTTGAAGAATGTAGCTTCATCTCCCGTCTAACAGCCATAAGATTAAGAGTGTGATCGGAGAGTTTTTGTGTTCTTCTGCGGCGGGTCTTGCAGAACTTAGCTTCGACCGACTGGACAGTTTCCACGAGCTTGTCATTCATATCGTCCACTTCATTGCAGTCTTCTAGCAACTGAAAACGGTTTTGTAACTCGAGCTGAAAGGTTTCAGGACTTTGGAACAGAGCACGAGGGGGACGGAGCGTTGACTTCATTAGACGAGACCTCTCCAACTTAACGTTTAGGTTCAGTGTGCCTCTAACCATTCGGTGATCGCTACCAGTTTTCACCCTCGCGATCACGGAGACATCACTGAACAGTTGTCGTCTGGTCGTCATAATGAAGTCAATCTCATTTTTGTCGAACCGTTTAAAATATCATTAAAATATAATTCTGACATAATATTATGTAATATTATATTAAATTAGTACATATGCAAAATATATATAACAATAAAAGAATTGTACTCGATATAATTAACAATACAATATAAATAAACTATTATTACATACTGAGAATGATCAGTATGTAACTTCGTATACCTAATCTATGATGACAAAAACAGACCGCGCAGGCGCAATGCGCTTATATCAACTGAGCATGCATAAAATCGACTCTATTATCTCCCGTGTATGCGCGAAGACATAGAGTAGCGCACATTTTTTGTTTGGAATAGCTTCTCTAGTATGTAGTACATTATAACTCAAGGTGTGGATCACGCTAAGGAAATCCCGATGCCAACAATACCACGTCCTTTAAGCGAACCGTGTTTGATACACACATCGTAACACAAATAACGCCCAACGCCACAACGCAGGCCAAATCAATCCGAACAATACCTGTGCTTATTATGTTATTTAAATTTATTCAACTTGATGTTTTTTTTATTTGTCAGTTTCCCAATTGATTCGGAAATAAAAATAAAATGGTTTTTAGCCACCTGTTAGAAATATTGGGGTCCTACGAAATACTTTGCACCAGGCAATTCAAAGGAATATATCAGTCCGAAAAAGGACAAGAACTGAATTGTTTCGTAATGCTATCCCAACACTTTATTCAATAAAGGTTTGTATGCTTAGACATGGTCGTACTTTAAATCTTCTAACTGTGTTTTTATGTAGTAGAGGGGCTTACTTTTGATCAGAATTTAACCCTGAATTGAAACTATATAAAAAGGGTTATTATAGTATAAATGAATACATGGTTGATAACAACCCCTGGGAATGAGGTGATCGCTTCCAAGCTGTTTCTAAAATAAATTTTGTACTTATATAGTTTGTACAACCATTAATGTGAAATTTGCATTAAAACAACAGTCCCGCTGGGTTTCTTGCTGGTTCTTCCCAGGACAGAGGATTTTTTTCGAAAGTAAAAAATGACTTTCAATAAGAATTACACATGTGATCTATAATTGACTGAATAAAAAAAATAACATAACCAATAAATTGATAGCGAATAATTTGTGACAGTTTAATTATTAATAACTAGCTGTGCCCCGCGGTTTCACCCGCGTATATCACGCGTCTACGCCTTGCGACATGTGAACTTCGAGAGAGACATCACGACGAACGGTTGCTGAATTAACAAAGATTTAAAAAGTGAAATATGTTACTAAAATTACATGGGTAACGTAATTGGTGGTTATGCATGGTACAGGTACTGATAAGAATAATGTGGCCTAGTTTGTACCGGCGTTACTATTTCATATTTTAACATGAAAAAGTAGTTATTGTGACATAACTGTAATAAAAAACATATGGTATCGTAGGGTTTTTTGTAGATATTGATATCCTCTATAAAACTGAAGTACATTACTTTGCTCTATTATCAATAGTTTCCGCAGGGTCGCGATATAAGGATTATTTTTGGTATTTTTTTCACACCTTGGGATACATTAACGAAGTTTTCATACGGATCCCTAACTTTTTGAAAATATTATATAGCCTATGATCATCAGCGATAATGTAGGATTCTAATGGTGAAAGAATTTTTCAAATCAGTCCAGTAGTTTCGGAGCCTATTCAATTCAAACAAACAAACAAACAAAGCTTTCCTCTTTATAATATTATATATATAATATATAATATTAGTGTAGACATCAATATCTACGTCATAAACGTACAGTGATATTATTCTCTGAAGATAATACATAAACTGTCACCCAAGGGTGTAGGCAGAGACTAAAGACTTCCATTTGGCACGATCATGACACACCTCTCTCGCTTCCTCCACATCCATATTATAATAACGCATACACGCTCGTCAGTTAAAGGTATTCTTAATTTGGCCCATTTTCAATGTATCGCCAATTTGGTTGATAAACTTTCGCCTAGGGCGTCCTTTTCCGACTCTGCCGTTCACCTCTGCAACATAAATTTTCTTTGCTTTATGAAGATAAGCAAACCAAAAATACATATACTAGTATAAATACGTTTTAATTTCAATCCTACCTAATAACTTAATGATAATTATCTCAACACATGCGCTAACATCGTATTAGTCTGTGCCCAACGCGCAGTTGGATGTAAGTATAAGTCTATAAATGATTTGTAACAAATGAATATAGCTTCGTTCCACCAATTCGAGTTGTGTAACTCGAGTTCAATTCGAGTTACAAGAATTTCAAATCAAGTGAACTTCATCATCATCATTACAGCCCTTCACAAGTCCACTGCTGAACATAGGCCTCCCCCAAAGAATGCCACAAAGCACGGTCCTGAGCCACCTGCATCCATCGACTTCCTGCATATCTTACCAGGTCGTCACTCCATCTAATGGGGGGACGCCCTACACTTCGCCTGCCGGTACGAGGCTGCCACTCGAGAACCTTTCTTCCCCATCGGTTGTCAGTTCTTCGAGCTATATGGCCGGCCCATTGCCACTTCAGCTTACTAATCCGTTGGGCTATGTCGGTCACTCTGGTTCTACTGCGGATATCCTCATTTCTGAGTTTATCGAGCAGAGAAACTCCGAGCATAGCCCTCTCCATAGCTCGCTGAGCGACCTTGAGCTTCCTCATCCAGCCAGCAGTGAAAGACCACGTCTCAGTTCCGTATGTCATCACTGGCAACACGCACTGGGTGTACAGTCTCGTTTTCAAGTTTTGAGGTATACCTGACGAGAAGATGTGCCGTAATATCCCGAACGCTGCCCAACCGAGTTGAATCCGTCGATTGACCTCACGGTCGAAGTTGGACTTACCTAGTCGGACTATTTGTCTCAGGTAAACATACTCGTCAACAACTTCGAGCTTAGTGTTCCCAACAACTACCGGCATAGGTGTGACATGGACATTAAACATGATCGTTGTTTTGTCCATGTTCATCTTAAGACCTATCCGTTGGGAAACACTATTAAGGTCATTGAGCATAGTGCTTAGGTCCTCCAGCGATTCTGCCATAAGGACTATATCGTCGGCAAATCGAAGGTGAGTGATGTACTCGCTATTGATGTTGATACCGTATCCTTTCCAGTCCAGAAGCTTGAAAACATCTTCCAATGCAGCGGTAAAGAGTTTCGGGGATATGACATCACCCTGTCTTACACCTCTCTGCAATTGGATAGGTTTCGTACTCTGGTTCTGCACTCGGATAGCCATCGTAGCCGTACTGTACAAGCACTTCAACACTTTGATATACCGACAGTCAACTTGGCATCGCTGAAGGGACTGCAGCACCGCCCAAATTTCGACGGAATCAAAGGCTTTCTCATAGTCCACATACGCCAGACATAGTGGCAAATTGTACTCCTCGGACTTCTGTACAATTTGCCGAAGGTTATGTATGTGGTCTATGGTGCTAAAGCCTTTTCGTAAACCGGCTTGTTCGGGAGGCCGGAAGTCGTCAAGTCTGCGCGCGAGACGATTCGTAATGACTCTCGAAAACAGCACCTAGACGCGGCTCAGAAGGGAAATCGGTCTGTAGTTCTTCAAGAGAGCGTTGTCGCCTTTCTGGAAGAACAAGACCACCGCACTTCTGCTCCACGCCTCCGGTGTAATGCCACCATGGAGGACGGAATTAAAGAGCTTCTGAAGGACTTCAAGTACCGGTTTTCCACCCGCTTTCAGAAGCTCCGCTGTAATTCCATCCTCGCCTGGGGCCATTCCGTTTTTAAGGTGCTGGAGAGCCATTCTAATCTCGCTCAGACTGACGTCCGGGATGTCATCGGAATAATGTCGGATCAGACTCGCTCTTGGATCGTTACTCACACTTGTGTGCGGCTCCAACGATGACGTGTACAGCTGTCCATAGAACCTCTCTATCTCACTCAAAATCTCAGGTGCCCCGGAAACGATGCTGCCACATTCGGTCTTCAGCTTTGACAGTTGGCTCTTTCTGGCAGACAGATCTCTGGCAAAGACTTTGGAGCCTTGGTTCCGCTCGATCGCTTCTTTAATACGAGCTGTATTGAAGTTGCGTAAGTCCCGCCGCATGCATTTGGAGATCTGTCTGTTCAGTTGCCTGTATGCTGTCAAATCTGTTGAAGAATGTAGCTTTATCTCCCGTCTAACAGCCATGAGATTAAGAGTGTGATCGGAGAGTTTTTGTGTTCTTCTGCGGCGGGTGTTGCAGAACTTAGCTCCGACCGCATGGACAGTTTCCACGAGCTTGTCATTCAAATCGTCCACTTCATTGCAGTCTTCTAGGCACTGAAATCGGTTTTGTAATTCGAGCTGAAAGGTTTCGGGACTTTGGATTAGAGCACGAGGGGGACGGAGCGTTGACTTCATTAGACGAGACCTCTCCAACTTAACGTTTAGGTTCAGTGTGCCTCTAACCATTCGGTGATCGCTGCCGGTTTTCACCCTCGCGATCAGTGAGACATTACTGAACAGTTGTCGTCTGGTCGTCATAATGAAGTCAATCTCATTTTTGTCGAACCGTCGGGGCTCATAAAGAGTTCCTCTTTCTCCATGAAGTCGGCCAGCTGCTGGCCCCTTAGGTTCCGTTGCCCTATTCCAAATTTCCCCACTTTCAGCTCACCGTTCTCTCTTGTGCCTAGTTTTGCATTAAAGTCTCCCATTAACACCCTATATTGGGTTTTGGAGGAATGCATGGCTCTAGAGATATCCTCATACATTTCCTCCACCTCCTGATCGGGGTGTGCCGAGGTTGGTGCGTAAACCTGTATGACCTTCAGCGAATACCGTTTGGTGATTCTGAGTATAAGGTACGCAACCCTCGTCGACACACTCTCAATCTTTACAACGTTGTTAACGTGAGACTTGTGCACGATAAATCCGACACCTCCTTGGGACAGATGGTCGCCCTCCCGGTAATAGAGCAAGTTGCCGGATTCGAGGATTACCGTGTCCTCCCCCTCTCTTCGGACTTCGGATAATCCTATAATATGCCAGCGTAACTTGTCTATCTCTTCTTCCAGTTCCACAATCTTCTCGTCAGTCCTCAGAGTGCGTGCGTTGTATGTTGCCAGGTCGAGTCGTCGTAGGTGGCAACCGAACCTCCACCGGAGATTCTTAGCACCCCCTGCCCCGCCGTTACCATGGTCGCCTTGTAAGTGAACTTGAATAAAATAAAATAAAGAAATCGAATAAAATAATATTTTATCGATTTCTAATCTGACGCATGCGTAATGCAAGAGTCATAGGATTGACGGCTTTTCGTGACAATTTCTTATGGTGCGGCCTTGAAATTAAAAATATTTGTGCAGTTCATACGCAGTATAAGTGAAATCTTTAGAAAAACACTGTGTATCTCCTAATTCTATCTCATTCTCTCGCAGGCTTTATCCTTTAGATGTGTATGTTTGTCTCTTTTTAGCGTGACTATTCCATTTCATCGAATTTTAAATCACAACGATTTTAAAGATGTTTCCACTTCAAAAAGTTTCTTCGGAGTTAGTACATCCCTATTTAAAACCAACTCTGAGTAACTACCTACATGCCTTAGAGTATACATAAGCAAGCTATAGAGCGCGAATTAGCTGTAAAAATTATTGACTTGAAATGTACGCAAAGAATTCTAAAGGCACTCCCCCTACCCCAGCCTACGAATTTTGAGTATATATATATAAAAAAATACTGACAGAGGTAGTTCAAATTTATTATATTACAATTAATTATTTAAACTGCACCCATGTAGTTTAGAAATAAAAAATAGTTAAAGATCGCTCACATTATAACATCGATATTACATCAAATAATTCGAATTGGGTACTTTTTGCTATACAAAAAAACTGCACTTTGCTTGAATATAATTACACCATCGTTAAAGACGCATAAAATGCAATATTAAGTGCAAAAAGTTAATAAAATGATACGTAATTAAATTTTAAATTAGCGGTTAGCCACCGTAGTCTATATCACCCGAGGATGCCTCGTGTAGAGGCGAAACACGTGTCGTATTGTCTATTATTATTTATATTACATAATGTAACAACATAATATCTATTAATTGTTCGAAATCAAGAGCTGTTTCGTATCGATTAATTTTAAACAATAAGGAAAAAATTAAAATAAAATATATTGTATATAATACGTAAAAAGGTACTTTACTTGATCACTCGGGTACAAAAAAAAAAGGAAATATCCTTATTTTCTCTAGAATAATTCATGCATACTGTACAACTATACGGCATTTTTGCTTATATAGAACACTTATTATTTACCTATATAAATTTATAATAACCTAATTTTTAATTACTTTAATTAAAATACTTAAATCTAATTATTTAATAATTGATAAAAACTTAATAAATTAATTAATATATAAAATTTCGAAATTTCGTTGTTGGTGTATTTATTTAAATGCGCACGAAGCCCTTTCATGGATACTCTGACTGAGTCAGCGCAAACCGGTGTGTACCCTGACGGAGCGTCAGTGAACCTGTCGGTGAGAGCTCACGCACACATCGCTGCACTATGTATGGGTGTATTTGTAGCGAGCCGTTTATATATAGCTTCCCCTCTGGTCGGTTTCTTTACTCATTTGTCTCCAACGAGGGAACAAATGTTGGCAACAAGGGCATTCCTTTGATGTTGCCGCCGAAAATGGAAATAAGTTTTGTTGGCAACTGTTTTGTTGGCAACAAAACTTTGGTGGAGACGCGGCTTGATGCTCATTGTCCACCCTTACATTAAATATTCTATATTTTAAACTTATATTACTATTTCCATTCCAATTTTCTACGAATTTAGAAATTACATTCTACATTCATAAATCATTGGAATGGAAATAGTAATAAATGAATATAATAGGTATGTACATATTAGAATTTTTAAATATTTAATAACACTTACCTTAAGAGTAAGATTAAAGTAACAATTAGCTATGCATTGATACATAAGTAGAAAATTGGAATAGAACACGGTTAATAGTTTTACAGAAATAAAACAATTATTTTCATAGAGATTTAAATGTATTATTGACAGTTATTAGGTACACCAATTAAACCAATTGTTAAATTATTGACAGTTATTAGATACACCAATTAAAGTAATTGTTAAACCAATGAAATAATTTTGATATAGCATTATTCACTTCGTCACATTTAAATGAATGACGTTCAAGTTTAAAAATCAAGGAAGTATCATCAACAAATAATACTATATCATGATTATCCTCTACAAGAGAAGGTAAGTCATTAATATACACTAAAAATAGGAATGGGCCGAGAATCGAGCCCTGAGGAACACCCATTAGTACAGGTGACCCGGAAGAACTTTTACCATTGATAATAACCTTCTGCTTTCTATTACTTAAATATGAAATAATAAGTTTAAGCGCATTGTTCTTGACACGATAGTACTGTAGCTTCCTGATTAATGTCTCATGGTGAACGCAGTCGAAGGCCTTGGAAAGGTCACAAAAAATATCCGAAGCATCCTCTGAATTCTCCCATGCACAAAAAATATGTTTAATAAGCTCAACTCCAGCGTCAGTTGTCGAGCGACCCCTTGTAAAACCGAATTGATTTCTATGTATTAATTTATTAATATTAAAGATACTTTTGATAAAAAGTTTTTCTAACCTAACCCTGACCTGCAAATTCCAAAAAACGCAAGAAAATTTGAATTTCGTGGGCTACCCTGGAGCTTCCACCTTAACATCAATACATATTGTACATAATATATGTATATGAACGATGAACGAATTCTGCCCCAGCATGCTCGCATGTTTCGTTCAATGAGGGCTAATAATTTTCTGTTCACCAGATGTCGCTAGTTGACACTGAGGTGAAGTTTTTTTGTTGCACAATGTCATTTAATTGACAAGTTACTTTTAAATAAAGGTTTATCAGTTTCTAGTGTTATAGTAATTTTTTGCACATTTTAAACTTTTTTCTTAATTTTTCTACTTTTATGAATATTTGTGGTTTGGTTCATATATTTTAAATCTTATTATTATAAAATATAGTTAATAGTACAGAAAGAAACATTAACCTTTACATTTTACAAACAAATTAACTTCCCCGCTATGAAATCTATCAAATATTATACTTCACTTTTAAGAGGCGCCGTCCTGCTGACAGAAAAAGTCATGGATGCCCTCATTACCGCCAGCCCGAACTAGAGTTAAGCCGCTTTTCACTATGGGATATAATATAATATATATTACATCTCGAGATATAAATTAATATCGCTCACCATACATTTCATATGGAACCGTATACACTGAGCTATAATATATATTACATCTCAAGCTATAAATATTTTTTCGATCGATTGAGCGATATTTTCATATTATATTATTGCGCGCCACTATTAATGTCTTGTACATGGCAACACTAGTTATACTAGCGCCCTCTAGTGTCGAGTAGCAGAACTAGGAGAGTCAAGATCCTTCCAGAAATTTCAGGACCGAAAATACTCGAACATTCTAGATGTCGCTACAGTAGAAGGTTCTAGAAACTATCTGAGCCCTATATAACGCCGGTATAGACCACGACCGAGGCAGTATTGAATTGGCGATACAAGAGAATACTTCGAAGCGAAATAACTGCGAACTGTGTTTAATTATTAGTGTGATTTTAGATTGTAATTAGTGTTGTGTAATTAAAGTGTCAATTTTGGTAATTCACTCGGCAGTTTTTAATTGTCTCGTACCCCAAGCTCGTAACAATTGGTGTATATAATAAACACATAATTGCTACGGTCGCGAATCATATTTTGTTAAATATACAACCTAACCCTGACCTGCAAATTCCAAAAAACGCAAGAAAATTTGAATTTCGTGGGCCACCCTGGAGCTTCCACCTTAACATCAATACATATTGTACATAATATATGTATATGAACGATGAACGAATTCTGCCCCAGCTTGCTCGCATGTTTCGTTCAATGAGGGCTAATAATTTTCTGCTCACCAGATGTCGCTAGTTGACACTGAGGTGAAGTTTTTTTGTTGCACAATGTCATTTAATTGACAAGTTACTTTTAAATAAAGGTTTATCAGTTTCTAGTGTTATAGTAATTTTTTGCACATTTTAAACTTTTTTCTTAATTTTTCTACTTTTATGAATATTTGTGGTTTGGTTCATATATTTTAAATCTTATTATTATAAAATATAATTAATAGTACAGAAAGAAACATTAACCTTTACATTTTACAAACAAATTAACTTTCCCGCTGTGAAATCTATCAAATATTATACTTCACTTTTAAGAGGCGCCGTCCTGCTGACAGAAAAAGTCATGGATGCCCTCATTACCGCCAGCCCGAACTAGAGTTAAGCCGCTTTTCACTATGGGATATAATATAATATATATTACATCTCGAGATATAAATTAATATCGCTCACCATACATTTCATATGGAACCGTATACACTGAGCTATAATATATATTACATCTCAAGCTATAAATATTTTTTCGATCGATTGAGCGATATTTTCATATTATATTATTGCGCGCCACTATTAATGTCTTGTACATGGCAACACTAGTTATACTAGCGCCCTCTAGTGTCGAGTAGCAGAACTAGGAGAGTCAAGATCCTTCCAGAAATTTCGGGACCGAAAGTACTCGAACATTCTAGATGTCGCTACAGTAGAAGGTTCTGGAAACTATCTGAGGCCCTATATAACGCCAGTATAGACCACGACCGAGGCAGTATTGAATTGGCGAAACAAGAGAATACTTCGAAGCGAAATAACTGCGAACTGAGTTTAATTATTAGTGTGATTTTAGATTGTAATTAGTGTTGTGTAATTAAAGTGTCAATTTTGGTAATTCACTCGGCAGTTTTTAATTGTCTCGAACCCCAAGCTCGTAACAATATTTTGCCCCCTGTACCCCGCACACCGTTCCGCGCCCCCGCAGAAGGGTGTGCGGGGTAAAGAGGGGTAATCCAATGACCAATAACGAACGCACACTGGTTAAGCCTAAGGCTGGCTTTTCACTATGGGATATAATATATATTATATCCAGAAATATAAATTATATCCCGCGATTGGCTTTCACACAGTGAGATATATCTATATCCCCTAAATATAGGGGTAAATAAGTGGGATGGGATTTATATTTTTAGGAACTTTTATATTTTTTCTACTTTAGCTGATTTGTGTTTTTGTGAAGTTTACGATGATTGTGGTGCAGTTGGCTGTAAACCTCTTGAAAATGTCTCAAAATTCAGGTTGTATGTTTTGCATTAATTATCACGGTTGCAATTTCTTGTTATCTATTGAAATGTTACCAAGTTTGATGATTATCTGATTCACATTACAACGAAAGAGCACACCATTTGTAACATTTAATCCAATAATTAAAATGTATATTTATTTGATATCCAAATGTATGATTTTATTATGACGGAACCATTAAAAAGAAAACGAAATAGTATTTGAAATATTAAATATTTTTTATATCAAGAAACACATACAAAGCATTGTATTTATTTTTACGGTATTTCCAAATAATAAGTTAATTTTAGGGGTTTTTGACTGACTGAACCTTTGTGGGGTAAATACTTTTTGGAGTTGGCAACACTGAAGTGTAATAAAATAAAATAATTTGGCCTAAAGGTCTAGATGCCAGGCCATAAACTCCAAAAAAAAAATCAGATGCCAGGCCATAAACTCAAAAAAAAAAAAATCTTTGAAATATGAAATAATCAGCAATAATTGGTTTTCTGATATAATATCATTATCAGTGATTAATCACTACAAAAGTTAAGCGAAATAGTCTAGAATATTTTAAACCTTTTTAATTATTTTGTTTTTATAGTTCTTATCATTTGCTTATCTGTCATTATGTGCTTTTTGTAAATTGCATGAGATTTTACATATTATGCATTCAGCCTTATTGTCTCTTTATCACTAAGCCATTGTTGACACAATTGTAAGACATTTATTCAGATCATTGTTTGTTAACTGCCCGTTATGGATATGGTAAGGATGTACCTAATTATATACATATGCTCCATTTTAACATACGTCTAAGAATAACATGGATGAGCTCATTCTATGGATTTTGCATTTGATCTTGCCTATTTTCTTTAAAATTTAAGCTAAAGATATAAATTCTTTATTGTTTGAAATCTAGTTAAAGACATCAAATAAAATATATTTTGTCATAATTATATTTATCATATTGAAGTGCTACCCATTGTTATTTGTTAGAAAATCTTACCACTACATTTGCATTATAGCACTTGAACTGACTGGCTCGTTGGTCTAGTGGTCGTAAGCACTGATCATATGGTTCCAGGTTTGAATCCTGGGCGAAGCACAGTCACTTATTTAGTTTTTCTGTGTAGAAATTCTCAGTAGCAGCCCAGTTTCCCTTTTGAAAGCATGTAAGTCATTAGTCTTGTACCAGATCTCTTTGGTCATATGCCATCCCATCAGATTATGAGAGTGCACCTTTGCTTCTATATATACTCGCACTCTATAATCTTCTGTACAATGCAAATGGCTAGTCTCTGTTGAGACTGGCAACTGACCGAAAAACTTAATTTTTTGATAATATTAATAATGTAGTAGAACAAAATGCTTGTGGAAATGTTTTGTAGTGAAATATTGTATTTTAAATTTAACTATCCTATTGTGTTTCTAATATTTTGTCCTGTATTATTACTAAAAGCTCATAATAAGTGTAATAAATCTAATGTAACAATGACATTGTAACTATAACTTTCCTGTTAAGTAAAAGTGTTCTTTCAGACAGGTGTAACCGAGGATAAGAGGCAAGTGCCACCAATGTTGCAGAAGATACTACGCTATGATATACAAATCACGAAAAAATTTGTTGAAGTAGCATTAAGAACTACAGCTCTGAGATCACTACGTAATCATGCAAAATTTTTGGAGGTAACTTTAACCTTGATTATAAAATATAGCTTTTAACAGTTAAATATGATTAAACAATTAATTAAATAAAGATTCTCTTAGAAACATTTGGTTTAAATCTAAATTTCCTTAATTGTTTTTAATTCAAAACATTATTATTGCAATTTTAAGTGTATCTCATTTTGAATCTGCAAACAAAGCTATATTTAAAAAAAGGAGTAATTAAAAACCATTCAATATGTCACTACATGGATGTGAATGAATTGAGTGTGATGTTTGTATTGTGCCCTGCCTACCCCTCTAGATAAAGTGTGAGAGTTTAAGATGTACATATAAAGACCTGGCTCAGATGCTATATTATTTTGAAATATCTTTATTTATATTTTTGGTTTCATTCTTAATTAAGGCAGTTGCTGCCAGATAAATGATGTTCTAATTGCGAAAACACATCTTACAACTCTGAAAAAAAAAAAGACTAATGATTTCTTATATTTTTAACCAGATAGGAGATATTTCAGATCAAAGTGGTCAGTATGATAAAACGCTAATTTCATATGTAAGAACCTAATATTTACGCGAACACTACACATTGAATAAAACTACATTTATGGATTTTGTCGTGTTTAAAAATTGTATTTATTTTTATTTCCTGATGTTTCGGGTCTGCACTTTGTGATCATATCCTAGACGGCCCCTGCCATAACAACAGATATAGACCACAAATCCTCACAAAATAACATCGATTCCTTAAAGTTCCTAGGATGATACATGAGACTTTTGAAATTAAACAAAACATCTTAATTTCAATAGAGGAAACTGGGTACTACAACCTGCTTGGGATCCTGTAATTAATGAAGTTAAGCATACCGTTGCAAGACTTCAAGACACCATATGTTCTTTCTGCGTAGATCAGACCAAAAGTAACAAATAAAAAACTGAAAGACAACCCAACGTCAGAGTTAACCCGGAGTGGGTTATCTCTGACATCAGGATGTCAACCACCTCAGTCTCCCGTGACCGTGGGTGCTGCGAAGGACCTAAACGTCGGGAATTATAAATAAGTACAATTAAACGCGATAAAATCCATAAAAGTAGTTTTATTCAATATTTTTTTAAATGGACACTAGACCACATCTTTAGGTACTGTGATCACTAATTTCCCTAATTTTGCTGTTTTTTTTTTTTAAAGTAATCCTAAATAACTATGCTTTTAATTGTAGATACCATTCAATAATTAATATTGTCAGCTTAGTAAAAAAACCGGACAAGTGCGAGTCTGATTCGCGTACTGAGGATTCCGTACAAACTCGTAGGTAGATAGTTCGTCGTCCATTACGGGAATCAAGTCTCGATTTTTTCGGGTATGTTTTAAGTTTCAGTTAGCATTTACAGGATCGGTGTGCTCTGTCTTCGGCGTTATTGTATTGCTACTTTCATCAAAACATTGAAGAACATTGAAGTTCATTAACTATGAAAGCAGCGAACATTATTTTGACGAAAAGATAAGTTGGATTGAAAGACTAATTTAACTTTGCAGTTGAAAAAATGTTCTCTCGTATATTGATATACGTCATTGTCAATTCTCCAACCGAAAATGTAAGATTGTAATTCGCGTTCTTGAGGAAAAAGGGTCTTGATAAACAGACAGGCGGTTGGACAACGAACTGATCCTAAAAGGGATCCGTTTTTTCCTTCTAAGGTACTTACGGAACTCTAAATATAAATTCACTTTGATTGTTTATCGTTAAAAAAACCACTGCCCGGGTTATCTTTGGTATGAATCCTTATTTAGGAACAAAAGCCATGTGAGGCTAACAGCATGAGTGAAAAGGCTTACAATTTAAAACTCCCTGAAAAGGGGGCATCTTTTCCATAGAGGGCTGTTATTTCTCGCCTACTACGAGGAGTACTTGGATGAGGTGACTGATTGCTGATTGATTACCCGCGAAGACAATCAGCAGCTCCTAGAACGATTAACAGATGAAGTAAATACTTCGTCTGTTTATCGCCTATAACGCTTGCTACGGCCCGCAGCTGCCCCTGCATAGGTCGCCCAGGCTGGGGCCCATAGCAGCCTGCTCGACGGGCAGACACGGGTCGGGCCCAAATGGCTACTTGGAACAATTCCTCTCATACTAAACCATATGGGAGAATGCTAGGAAAATATAGTACGTACCTGTGTCTGACTCTAAGATCGCACCAGACTCGGTCAGGCCGTAATTGGGTGTAAGGTGAATGGCAAGTAGTGTTTAGTGATGTGTAAATGTCTGAGACATGGACTAGCTTAGGCGACCAGCAGCGGCCGAGTTCCAGGCTGCCCCACAAGGCTGCATCGCTCCAGCAGGCTCCACCGCTGGACCACTTCCTTCCTCATTGTCACTATTTCAGTCTATTAGCTCCATTGTACATTTAACTAACTTAAACTCGCCTAATTCCACATTCATCGTAGAATTGAACACGTGATACTCGACACAGTACGGACAGTAGTTCAAAATTCGACATTCAATGTCTCGGATTCACTTATCACAAAATTATAAATAGGGAACTAACGCGATCTCTTAATGAGTCATACGGCTCAGCGTTAAACACAACCAAGTTCCTTCGTTCGATACCAAAACACCACGCCGCGATAAGAATTCAAAATACGCCTCGTTGACACGTAAAACTAACTAACCAGCCAATACACAAAAAAGCATCAACACATAAACAACGCTATAATAGATTATAATACCCATACTAGGTTTTGGTGTAAATCCAGGGTCGATCCGAAGGGTGAGATCATAATGGAGTGTGCGGGTCCGAAAGTACATGTGTAGGGTGGTAGACGGAGTCAATGGTGGATCTTACGTGGGTGCTTTTTCCTGCAATGCGAATGCTGTTGTGCTAGCGAAATGTGACGGACGGAGATGGTAGGAAGATCCCGAGCGAGATCAAACCGGGGGTTCTGCAGGCCACGGTGGTGGGTCTGCTACTATAGAACCTTACGTCTGATGCGGTTCTGCGAGTCAATCTTCCCACTGGTGTTGATATCATGTGATATGCCGACAATACATTTGTAGTCACCAGCGGAGTTAACTTCGGAAGGGCCAATTCGTCGTCTTCAAAATTCACGAGTTGGGATTAGACCAATTCGTGGATTTTGTCCCGCAAAACCGAGGCCTTATGCAAGCGGGGCACCTGACATGGATGGGAGGGTATACGACAGAATCCGCGTCCTCTATAATAGCAGTGGAAGTGAGCACGAGCGAGAGAAAACTAGCGACAGTGCGCACTCGACTCCTTGCGGATCGCTATACACGGTGTTTGAAGCCTGGATGCAGTGATGAGTAGAAAAAGTCACCAACAAACTTACAGAGATAATTACCGGGCATGGGTGATCTCCTGTATAAGGGACAAATGGTACTCTACAATTTCTTCAAAATCTCAGTTACATATCGTGCCGCTGTTAGTGACCCATTTTTCAATGACGCGGAGTTTTGCACGTGCCTCCATACAAATACCTCCCCATACCATAACTAATACTCCGCGATATGCCTCTTTTCCAATGATGTTGCATTGAGCGTACCTATCTCCCGGGTGTCTCCAAACTTTAATCCTTCTATCACTGGCTTCAGGCAAAATCTGGAATCATCTTTGAATAGAACTGGACTTAGCTTCGTCATTACAATTTTCGTGGTTGCGAGCGAAATTAAATCAGCCTACGGCAGGTAAGTGTAAAAAATAAAATTTATTCCAGCCGATTTCAGTCTTTACCTCACAGTTTTTGTGCTCACTGTAACCCTTGAACTTTTTGGAGCTTCGTTCTTATCTCAGAAAAAATTAAGGTCCAGTTTCTAAGCATGCTGGTAATGATAAACCAGTCATCACTGGATTTTCCGTTTACGTTCCTGTCCTGCGAATGTCGTATACTGTCCGGTTTGCCGATACCTCTTGGCAACTTAGTGTACCACAGATTTTGATACCCGTAATGTTTAGGCCACACGTGGGCGTGTCCAGTTTCTATTAAAGTCTTAACCCTAGCAGCTTGAGTGGCGCTTAGATCTGGCATTCTCAGTTTATTTGCAGTAACAGTTCACACTAAACACGATAAACAAGGCGGTTAACTCAAATTCAAAAGTTGGCAAAATTTTTCGTAGTATGAAAGAACGCAATATTACGTAATAATTACATGAAAGCAAATGTCTTGAATTGAATTTACTAATGTTTGTGGCCAGTACGCACGATAGTTACAACAGGCGAATTTAAACAATAATTGTTTTTGCGTTCCTCTAAATTTCCTATTTGTTTCCTAACCCACTTCCTCAATTTCTGCTTTAATTTAAGATATCTTTTGCAGACACAACCTTAATTTTTTTTCTCTAAACTATGATATGAATGAATGAAATATACTTCATTGTACACCAAAAATAAGAAAAAAAAATCAACAAATTATTTAATGCCACTATTGGCGGCCTTATCGTATAGATACTATATCTACCAGGCTACCATATTGCATAGGATATAATGACATGTGAGAAAGGGTAAGAGTATACACAAGTTGTTAGAAAATACATACGACATAAATATGTGCCGTCAAAACATAACTTGTAAAAAAACCAAGTCTCGCAACTCAGTTCTTCTACCGTATAAAGTTATGAGATCCATGTAATACCAAGTCGGTTAATTTTTTTCAGTCCCTACTTAAGGGCCCTTCTGTCTTAACTTATTACGTAATTAGTTAACCTAAAACATCTTACAGTGACCATATCAATATTAATTTTTTTTTATGTTTTAAATAAATAGATTGACTTGGCAATCGCACTAAACAATCTAATGATCATGAAAGCACAATGTATCTCACAAGTAATACATACTATATTAAATTTGAGTAAAGCAATAATTAATGAAGGAAAGAAGTGCGCTTTGACATGCTTCGTCGCACTTTGATTCCTCCGCAGAGGGATGCCTCTCCGCTTCGCTCTCTCGCCCTTCTTATATTCACACTACGCGAATTGTGGTTTCTAAAGTCCATAACATATGTTTAGCACGTATAATAATTTCTTTTTTATATTGCAGTCATACTAAACACTAATTTGGTAGCAAAATGTATCGTAAAAGTTAGTTATTGAATGGTAGCGTCAAATGGTAATATAGACGTGCAATGACAGAGACAAATTACAAAAAAAAAATACCTAAAATATTACAAAAGTTACACTCTGGCAACTTGTCAAATACTGAACTTTTCTTTATTTTTCCTTCGCCATTGTCAGCTAAAAATAGTTTAAAACTATTTATTTTTACAGGTATCCTGCCATGGCATCGTATGGCTGGCTGGTTGGCTTAGTTTCATATGGTTGTTCAGTAACAAAGAATTTTATCAACTTCAAGTTAACATGTTAATAGGTATGTATGAAGGCAATAATTTTGTTTCAATGCAATTAGGATTTTCGTTCTCATAATATTGAATTCAAAATCTTTATTTTTTTGACGTGCCAAGAATTTTTTTGTAATTAATCTGCAAATCCTTGCGGAAATTAATACAATTTGCGAAGATAAGTATGTTTAAGTTTTACAAATATCGATCGAATTAATGCTGATGAGATAGTGGCAAAATGTTTTCCTAACTAGTTAATTTTATTAACCAATACGTTTACTGAAAATCTCGCCGTGTAGTGGCAGCGTAAGAGAATCCATAACCCCCATAACATACCGTGGATTTCGTAAGTGGCAACACCAGAAAATAAAACAGGAGAAGGGCAGAAGCATCTTTCTGATAACAACTCATAAATAATAAAAAACTGCAGTTGCCAAGCCTGGCCAATATCCCACCTATGAGAAATGGGGAAATTTCAGCAATGTACTTCTGATAGGCTGTAATAATGAATAACGATGAATTGTAGGGTTTTTCTTGTGTTTGCACTTATTCCCTTGTCAATTTTAAAAATGTTACTTGTAAATAGTAATTTTTATCAGACGCAGCACTAATAGGTACAATCGATTTTGATATTGATATAGGTAGAACGTAAAATACTTTTTTTTTTAATAAAACGTATTTATTTCCGCAACTTAATAATTTGTAATAATAATAATGTGTACACTAAGGAAAGCTGTAAAACATTATGGTACATATTTATATAGTTGAACGGATTAATTTTAGGTGAAAGCTCCAGGGTGGCCCGCGAAATTCAAATTTTCTTGCGTTTTTTGGAATTTGCATGTCAGGGTCAGGTTAACAGTGGTAGAGCCACGCGGCAGCTTTTGCTGTCACACGGAGACGCCGGCTCGAACCGGGGTGGTACCACGACCTCACAGAATACCAGCGCGAAGTAGAGGTTTACCTCTGCGTTTCGCTTGGTGAGTGCAGGTGGCCGGAGGCCCTTTTTACTGGAAATGAGGCATTCCATCTTAGTCCTCACGGGTGGCAACGCATCTGCATTTTGGTTCGCAAACGAGGATGGATGTAGATGTCTATGGGCCGCAGTAACCACTTACCATCTGGTGGACTGTGTGCTCGTTTGTCACCCTTATCCTATAACAAAAAAAGGTTGAATGTTTAATAAAATATGATTCGCGACCGTAACGAGTATGTGTTTATAGAATTATTATCATTAAAATCGCCAATGCAACCCTCTAAGTTCATATAATCCCTTTGAATGAGTTTTTCTGGAAATATCCATACATTGGAATTATACGAGCATAGACGGTTGTATTGATGATTGTAATAATGATTATAATACTGTAAATACATACTCGTTACGGTTGCGAATCATATTTTGTTAAACATACAACCTGACACTGACCTGCAAATTGCAAAAAATGTAAGAAAATTTGAATTTCGCGGGCTACCCTGGCGCTTCCACCTTAATATTTTATAGTATTATTAATTTCGTTTTTATTTTTTCAGCTCTAATTTTGGACATTGTCGTTATAGCTGTGGTGAAAGCATTTGTGAGAAGACGACGACCTATTCCCATGAACAAAATGTTAGCTGTAGGTCCTGACAAGTATTCCTTCCCGTCAGGTCACGCTAGTAGAGCCGTCCTAGTATGCTTTATGCTTACATATTTAAGTCCCGTTTCAGTTATATTTTTTCCACCATTGTTAGCATGGGTCTGTGCTGTATCAATTTCTAGAGTTTTGCTTGAGAGGCATTACATTTTGGATGTATTGGGAGGAATTGGGATTGGAATATTGGAAGGTTTATTTATGTCTTTAATTTGGTTTTCTCAAAGTACATCCGCGAGTATTCTATCATCATTATCTGACGAAAAATTGGACGGAGGAGAGTTTCATGTATAAAATAATTATATAATGTTTATATTATTAATAGATAGAGTTAAAAATAATCATGCAAATTAGTTTTCATCAGAAATGTTACAAAAAATTCTTATTTATACTTTGAAGTGTGGTTTGTGATTTTCATTCGAGTTAAATAAAACGTTTATAAATGAAACTAGTTTTTTCTTGTGAAGATATTTGGTATGAATAATATTGCATTTTTGCATAGGATTGGTTGGATAGGTTTCGTAATCTAGTTCTGTATGTGGATAACAATCGGAGCCCTACTGTACAAATGCTCCAGTACTTCGATATACCGACAGTCAACTTTGCACTTCTAGAGGTACCGTGGCATCGCCCAAATTTCGACTGAATCAAAGGCTTTTTTATAGTCCACATACGCAAGACAAAGTGGCACATTGTAGGTACTATTCGGTCTTCTGTATAATTGTGTAGTCTGTGTGTATAGTTTTAAAACGTACTGCCTGTACGGAAACTAGATCGTTAGAGAGACTGGAAGTTGTCAAGTCTGCGTGCGAGACATTTCGTAATGACAACACGTAGGCACAGGTCATTAGTAAAATCGGTCTGTTGTTCTTCAATAAAGCATTGTCGCGTTCCTTGAAGGACAAGTCCATTGCACTTCAGCTCCACACCTCTGGATTAGTGTCACCACAAAGGATCACTGTCGAATTGTGTACTTACGCTAAGACAGATGCGATTGTACGGGCCACTTTATGACCAATCAATTCACGATCGAACCTGTCGACAGCAAATGTGACTAAAGTTAACTTTTTTTCTGCTGCACACGTTGCGGTTATGTTAAATAATTGCTGTAACTGATTATTTTACTTTTTTAATTAGAACTGACTCTATTGAGTTGAGTAACTTAGAATTACAGAATAAATTTGGCGGACATTAAAAAAATGAAACTGATCACAATATCTTTTCATACCGTACGTAACGTAGTATATAAGTAGGTACTTTTACTTCAAGTTTACAATCCTAATATAACTCTGTTCTTATTTCAAATTAATTGAAAAGTATGTTTAACCACAGTATAAATAATAGTACAAGAACAAAAGGCTCACTCTCGGATAGCAAACTTGCATGCAAGTTTAAACCTAGTTACAACGTTGTTAATGTTCATTATACTTTGCATGCCGCGGATACGACTTTCGTTGAAATAGCCTACCGATGAAATCGTTGAAAAATAATTAATGCGGCGCGCGTATTAAATCAAAATGCACCTTACAAAACATAACAAATTCAATCCTTTGATATTAGTAGTAGAAAATCACCGAGGTGTTATGCAATGTACTTAATAAGTATTGTGCTGGTAATAAGAACATTGTTGTTCAATGTGAGGAAGTTTAATATGCAACATCGAGAAAAATTAAGATTGTAACAATGTAAACGTCTTTGAAACTAAGATAATTTACCTATTCATCATTTTAACCGACTTCAAAAAAAGGACAAGGTACTCAATTCTATTGTATTTTTTTATGTGTGTACATCAGAACTTTTTTTGAGGTCAAAACCGATTTTGATGATTATTTTTTTATTTAAAAGCTGATGCTTATAATTTATATATCCCATGTAAATTTGATCAAAATCTGACCAGTAGCTTTGGAGTTATCCGTAATAATAATATCTAAGTCGGTTGTACAAAATGTTTAATTTCATTACTTGGCTCTTTTCCTCTCTTTTTAAAAAAAGGTTACTTCCACACTAAGATTTTCTCCTGTATCGCGGGAGCAGTTTACATATATAGATTTCACAAGGACAAACATCCAGACCCAGAACAATCATTTGTAGGCTATACAAATACTTGATCCGTGCGGGATTCGAACCCGCGGCCCTTAGCGCTGCCACTCATTGCTAAGCCAGTGTGCCACGGAGCCGGCACTTGTCTGTTTCACATTTTTTGATATTTACAAACAAGCGACACGCGACGGTATTATTTATGAAAGAGTAGTAATGAGAAGTGCTGCTATTTTCAATCTCTTTCTTTTATCAACCAAGTATTTAACTAATAACCAGTATATACTGATCTTGTATTAGTAGGCAGTCACTAGTACTGGGAAGTCTACTTACACTGAACTTTTTTTTAAGGTTTATAAGCGAAAAAATCGATAACTGCGAAGCTGTTGTCGGTTCGCTAATCAAATAATAAATCTGTAACTATGGCGTCAGTAAGTAAGTACCTAATTATGTAGATCTACCTGTAATTAATAATATCTTACCTTTCGGTATACCAAGGGACAGTAAAGAAAAGTCGACATTCCTAATGCATTCCTATTGTTATTTAAGCAGCTTCATGCTATGCAGTACCTTTTGACTTTTTGGGAGACCATACTTAAATAAAAACTCAAATAAATATCAAATGTGCTGAAATACTTATAAGAGAAAAATACTTTTTTCTTAACGTATGGCGCGCGTGTAGCAACCTCACTGAATTAGCCTCTCGTAGGCGGCCGCATATCGTAGGTTTCATGCCATGCCAAAAGCGCGGAGTGAGACAGGCTTGGTTTAACAACTGAATAAACAAACGTTGCTAGCGGTATTATAGTAAAGTCAGGAGCAAAGAGTATAGTAACTGTCCTGTACTACTTGCATGCTCTAGCACATCTCAAAATATTAATTATTTAAACTGCACCCATGTAGTTCAGAAATAAAAAATAGTTAAAGATAGCTCACACCATAACCTCGATATTACTTCAAATAATTAGAATTGGGTACTTTTTGCAATATTAGAAAACTGAACCTTGCTTGAATATGATTGCACCATAGTTAGATATGCATAAAATGCAATGATAAGCACAAAAAGTTAATAACACTAAATATGTACAGTGTAGGGCGGGTGCAGTTTAAATAATTAATATTTTTGAGATATGCTATTTAAAATACGACTGCCAGTATTCGGCCGCCTATAAGAGGCTAATTCAGTGAGGATGCCACACACGCGCCCGAGCTGACGTGCGTTATTTACATTAAGAAAAAAGTATTTAGGCACTTTTGATATTTATTTTTGAGTTTTTATTCAAGTACGGTCTCTCAAAAAGTCAAAAGGCATCAAGCTGCTTAAATAACAATAGGAATGCATTAGGAATACCGACTTTTCTTTACTATACTCAAAACTCGTAGGCTGGGGTGGGGGTTGGGTAAATCTGAATATATGATGATAAACCATAGGTATACCATACCAAGGTAAACCCATAGACTTTCCACTTCTGCTATTGACACAAACCACTTATTAGTCTGTGACATAAACTAATAAGAAGTGAGTTTTGGCGAGAATTTGACCGGCGGCGGTTTGCTGGTCCTGTATTATTGTTTAAATAATGGTTTGAAGTGGATTTTTATATGTAAAAGTGGTGCGATTTTGTGTATTAAGTGTCTGCACATGTGAACTATTAGTGGAACCGGGGGAACAAGTGCTTTGATGGTGATGTGATTCTCAAGATAAGGCGTCTGTCTGCTTAGGCACCTTGAGATACTAACTTTCATCTGTCTGCTGGCTCCCGTTGCCATCAAAATCTCCCAAGGGCTACACAATGTGACGCATCAACAAATTGTGAAGCAATTGCTATGAAGGATAATTATACATTGTAACTTCAGGCTCAGAAAGGCTAGAACCCAGAGCCGTAAAGCCAGTTATAAAAAAAGGTGCTAGTATTGACTAGGGATGGGCAAGTGAAAAGAATATCGATATTTATCGTATCAATATTATTAAAAAATATCGAAAAATTTGGCGTGATAAATATCGTTGTTTTGCATGATTTAGTAGTTTTTCATGAACTTTATTTTTATCATTTGTAAATAAGCAAAATTATGCTTAGTTTTTAAAAGTCGCCTAATTTTTCTACCGGAATTTTATACACTATTAACATTATTGCACAAATTGCAAGAACCTGACTCATTGTCACCTTCTTTTTAAAGAACTTTTTTTATAACATCGTACACAAATTCATAGACAAAACAATAGCAAATGAATTATTTTGTTTTGTCTTTGGTTTATTGTCATTAGATTTCTCGAAGAATGTTGGTTTTTTTAAAATATAAGATGCGCGAGGAGGATGCAAGTATTATGCTGTAATATGAAATCAGAGCTGCGTTATAAAATATAGCGAAATTGAATTCGATTCTCTAATATAAATATCGAAATATTGTGATTAATAATATCGAAATATTATGATTAAAAATATCGACGGTTGATATCAATGATTTTATGTGAATATATCGATATATCGATATTTTTTATCAAGCTTAGTTATGACTTATGACATATTGTGTCAAACTGACAAAGTTGATAGTTGATTTACGATTACGTTTAGCTTTTATG
This sequence comes from Parnassius mnemosyne, assembly GCA_963668995.1. Taxonomy (NCBI): domain Eukaryota; kingdom Metazoa; phylum Arthropoda; class Insecta; order Lepidoptera; family Papilionidae; genus Parnassius; species Parnassius mnemosyne. The sequence goes on along the minus strand of CAVLGL010000115.1, from coordinate 42,385,094 downwards.
TCCAACATCGTCGACGTGTGGATTTTATGTTTTTTAAAGTGCTAGTGGAACCACTTCTTGATATTTGATAGTAACAATTAAATTTGGCGTTTTATCCTCCGTCCGTAATTTTTATTACCTATTTACCGGTAAAGTGATTTTATTCTTTTCATTTTAAAGTTTTTCTCTACATAGAATAAGTTAAAAGAACGTAGATTGAAAGAAATACAACATTCTACGAATCTTGTTTTAGTTAAAATGAGGAAGCTGAAAGGGGCGGTAAAAGAAACTGCAAAACAGAAACGAGAGAGGAAACAAGAATTTGCGAAAATGCGCCAGCAAATTTATACGATAGTTTTGCCGACTTTTGCAGTTATTTTCCTACTAATTTGTACGTACGTTTACCTCAAAACGAGACCGTCCTCTATGCAGTACGCGTAACTAATGGTTTAATTTAAGGTACTTTACATGTGTAAATAAATATAATTATTATTGGATTATAAATTATATATTTGATCCTGACGGTTGTGATTGAACTGCAATTTCTATTTTCTGCCTGAAAATTTAACAAACTGTGAAAATAGAAATTATCTCGGATATATCTCCATTATATTCATATCAAATGTAAATATTAAGTAGCTCAAGAATATGGGTACATTATCTTATATTTATGTTGTAATTGTGCTCACTGCAAAAAGTCAGAATGTAGTTTATATGTTATAATGAAAATGTTTTTTATGAATATGATGATTAAATTTTTGTTACAAGGTTAGCTACATTGTGTTCAATTTTATTTTTGAGCATTTCATGGTGAAAAGAGTATTTATTATGACATATACAAATTTATGCTGTATTTATTTAATATATTATATTGTGTTGAAAATATAATAAATAAATCTACAATGTTGAAAAAAATGTATTTAATATGAATAAAATACACTTTTAATAAACTGCTTCAAATAAAATCACAAGTATTTGAAAAAAAATATTCCCATGATATAAATGTAAGCAATATCCTTTAGTTCTATAAATAAGGTAAACTAAAAGCACAGCCATGAATACAAAATGGTATATGATAAATTCTTCAATATTTTTTGTCTTCTCTATTGCATATTTTTCTTGCAAATTATATTGTATAAATGGAACATTTGAAGTTGATTTATGATTATGATATTCATTAAAATAAATACATTACAGACTCAAATGTTTACAGCTGAACATAGGCCTCTCCCATGTATCGCCTCATATAGGGGCTATTTGCCACGCTTGCCTGCCAAACAGGTATTTTTTTTAAATTAGATTGTTTTCAAGGGGATGCTGCCGGCCATCTTGTTTCATTTCACTCTGTCGCCCCTTACAACATCCACAATACATATAATTTATAATAAAAATATATACATTATAATAAAAATAATGTACACAAAACCTCTTTATTTGGTTCTTGGGGTAATTTGGGACTTAATTACACATTGTCTATCAATCTTCATTCACTATGCAGTCACTCCATTAACATTACCAATACTTTCATTAATCCCTGTTGGGGAGTGTTATTCACATCATTGATTACATGGTATATCTTCATATTGTCAGCATGATGTAGGCTTTGACTCTGAATTTCGTCCACTAAATCATTTATAAAAATCGGATTTGTAAATGGGAATGTCAAAGGAATTTTTCCAAATTTTAGGGAAACTAAGAACCTACACTCAATTATTTATTGAAAATAAAAAAACAATAGTAGGAGTTCCATCTAGCCCAGGAGCCTTTTAAGGCGTTCCATTTTACGCTACAGCTAAGATACATACAGGGTTATTTTGCTAAGAGTAGCAAATTTTACTCAAGATTAAATAAATAGGTTGGGGAATAAGTTTTTTCGTATTTTATTTTTGTATTCAATTTGTCTTTGGTTGTACTTTTTGTATATGGCTGGTTTTAAGGTAATACATAATATAGGACATCAAGAAAAAAAAAGGTAAAAAACAGATTTTTTCAACTGTTTTTTTGTCCATCTAAATGAGTGAATCTAACGAAGAAATTCAATACATTCTGAAGTTTTATTACAAAAAGGGAAAAATGTGACTCAAGCCGCAAAAAACGTGTGCTTTTTGCGTAGTAGAGCCATGCTACAGCAATTTTGTGGTTACAGCACGAATAGGTCGGCTCGACAGTAGTTAGCAGATTAATGCTGCTGTGTTTCGGAGACCCTTTTTACTGGAAACAAGGCATTCCACCTCAGTTCTCAGGGGTGACAATGTATCTGTATTTTGATTCTTAATTGAGGATAAAATAGATGTCTATGGGCCACAGCACTCACTTACTACCAGGTGGACTGTGTGCTCATTTGTCACCCTCATGCTATAAAAACATATTTAGACGTTTATGAACCTAATGCAGTGTCAGTAAGAGTAGCACAACGTTGGTTCAAGCGTTTTCAGTCTGGGAATTTTAATGTCAAAGATGCAGCTCGCTCTGGTCGCTCGCATACTGATAAATTCGATACAATTTTTTAAAAAGTGGAGCAAGATTGGCATATTAGTAGTTACAACACAGAATAAAAAATAGTACTACGTATAGAAGTTGCACTCTTTTGATGTTGACTGCTTGCCGACTTTTTAATAGCCTACATAATTATTATTAAAATATTTTAATTACAAAAGAGAAGTATAGGTATGTAAGTAGGTACTTGGGTAGTGAAGTAAATTTCAACTAAGTTTTGTAATAAATTACTTAGGTATTACTTCTGTAGTTAAATTATTACTTAATTCTTTTTTCGTTATAAGTACCTATCTAACAAAAAAATTAAATAAATTCACCTTTCATTATCGTTCGGTAAGTGAAAAAATGATATATATCTGAATCCTTTTGTTTGCTCATTAAGCATCCAACCCCACAACAATTATAGTAGGAACGACGTTTTCTCAATACAATTTATGAAATAGATAGGTAATATACATATTATATATTATTCTTAAATTACATTAAAACTTTTTTAACTATCTTATATACTAAACACTTAACAAAAACTATTTTGACGAGTATTTCAACAAGTATTTACAAAAATTTATTTACGTAAGCGTTAAAAAACTAACATTTCAATCGCTTAGAAGAACTCTGAGGTGCCTCGCGATTGTAGGTAATTATATCACGCTGGTAGTAAGAGTGACAGAGGCCTGGTTACGACATAGCCGACAAATTGAGGATTGACCACAAAACAGTTTTGACCCATGTGAATTGGGTACCACACGAGCTCACTGAAAGAAACCTAATAAATCATGTACTCATTTGCGATTCTCTATAGAAACGTAGTGAAAGTGAACCATTTTTGAAAAGATGGATTACTGGAGAAGAAAAGTGGTTCACCTACGACAAGAACATGCAATCAGTCAATGGGTAGTCAAGCTCCACAGACTGTAGCGACACCCAGATTAACATATATGGTGATGCTGTGTGTATGGTGAGATTGGAAAGGCATATATTATTATGAGTTTTTACAGCCGAGCAAAACCATCGATTCGGATCTCTACTGCCAACAACTAATGATACTCAAGCAAAAAATTGAAAAAAAGTGGCTAGAATTGATCAACAGAAAGGGAGTGGTTCACATAATGATTTCTTATATTTACGCGAACACTACACATTTAAATTAAATTAATAATAAAAATTAAATTAAAAATTATTAATTTTTAATCTGAAGGTAGCCGTGGTTAACTATGACATTGGGACGTCATACACCTCAGTCCCTACCGTGACCATGGGTGCTGTAAAGTGCTTGAAACGTCGCGAATGTAAATTAAGTTAATATACGCGATAAAATCCGTATAATTAGTTTTATTTAAAAGAAAAGTAGTGGTCTTTCATCATGATAACGTCACAACACACACATTTTTGGCCACTCAGCAAAAATTGAGAGAGCTTGGTTGAGAAGTGTTAATGAATTCATTCACACCATATAGTCCTGACCTTGCACTCTCAGATTTTCACCTGTTTGTCTCTTCAGAATGCTTTGGGTATTGTTAGCTGAACATCAAGAGAGGACTGTTAAAACTACTCGGCGCATTTTTGATCAAAAATCCCAAGGTTTTTATAGCAACAGGATTATGTCACTAAGTACAAGATGGCAACAAGTTATCGAACAAAATGGCACATATATATTATAATTAAATGTAAACTCTAAAAAAAATATGTCTTGAATTTCTATATAAAATACGAAAAAGCTTTTTCCCCAACATAATATAAATAATTATATACTGTTATTGTAGTTTTTGAAAATACGAGTAAACAAGGCTTCTACTTTTATTTGAAATCATCCCAAATAGAATGTGATTTATAGACAACGTTTTTGCCTACCCATCGACCCTTACGAATGTGCAGTAAAATCAGTTAAAATACTGCATAATTAATTTAAAAGATAAAAAGGATAGAATATTTGAGATTTATTAAAATTAATTTTTCTTCACTATTTGCCTATGTTACTTATTCTTAACCTCTGCAAATTTGGCCAGTTATTGAAAAATAATCCTATATAGTATAGTAAAAGATACAACAAGAAATATATAGAGAAGGGTTTGCAGATGTCCTTTGGTTTGTTTGCAGTATTAGATCCTTCAGTCATATATTTGGGATTTCCACTTGATCTCTAATAACACAATAGTAGTTACCATATCAATAGACACACTAGTATTAAAAACTATATTCGATAAATTCATATTTAGTTTATGTCAAAGAAGTAGATAAATATTTTGGGTTAAGCCATTCCCAAAATCTAATCACAACATGGTTCTGTTCTACAATGGTTATTTTTTTATATTATTCTAAGCCAGTGCTTAACTACAATCCCATCTGATGGTAAGTGGTGATGTAGCGCACTGAATTAGCAAAAGCCTATTTATTAACTATTGCCTTATGAAATATAGAAAGAGATTAAAATAAGGATAGGTTCTTATTTTGTTAGGTGGCTTGAGAATAAGAAATAGGCTGCCTCCATTATCCAAAATAACTTACATTCCTTTACTATACACAAAAACATTCTTATTTTCTATTTATTATCCAAAAAATATTATAGATTATCAAAATTCAGTCACATTTTCTACAACTAATCTATATAGTCACTATAGTTTGTTTTAATTTCTGCTTACATAAGATGATTCTTAATACTGATTGTTGATATGAATCCTTTTCTTCTGTTTAAAATTATACACTATCCAGACAAGGAGCCAACATGAAGCCGCCAAGAGAAACAGTCCACTGATAGCATAGTACTGTGAAGTAATATGTGATTGCACACTTTGTATAAGGACCGCTGTCAGTATTGATTGCAGTCCTGTACCTATTAAGGTGTTGATGCCAAATATCAAACCGAAGCAGCTCTCGTCACTTAGCTGACTGGCAATTTTTGCACTGAAAATTAAAATACCCATTTTTTAAAAATCTAATAAGTAATTTTATTATTTTATTTTAATTCTATATAGTCACACTCAACAGCGCAGTTATCGTACAGTAGGGCGTTGGAGAATACATCACCCCATTTTGTCCCGTGGGTGTCGAAGGCGACGATTATGGCAAAAAATCTTGTGGTATTATTAACGGATGCCGAAAAATTTTGGCGGTTATTTTTAGATGAACATGACACAACTTAATGGTTTAATTAGCTAATGGGGACAGCTTGGTCGTTAGTTAAACGTCAATTTGTACCCAAATGATTAGCTCTTTAGTCTAATTACAAAGATTAGTATAACATTTAAAGTATGACGGATCGGTCGGTGTCACAGTGGCAATGCAGGGCCCAGGGCGCACGGAGCAAGTGTTTGTATGTCATTCACGATGAACATTTAACGTGTGTGCTAACTAAAGGTCTGCCTTTTCGATACAGCTTGAACACGAAACGCCAATTGGTTTGCTACTTTGCACCTGCGCTCGAGAGTGGTAATTCTGGTTTTTACCAGATTCAGGTCGCCTATAAGCTTCTTAGCCACGTAGTGACGTGGTGCCCTGTAGTGGCAGTGTAAGTCATTCAAACCGTGAAGGCCTGTAATGATGACGATAATGATGAATATCGCAGAGTAGCCAGTCTCTCGGTACATAGGCTGCACTAAAAGTATCGGGAATGGAATATTGCCACTGTTCCTGTCATATTAAAATCTTTTTAATTGAAAAATCCTTGGTTTTAAAAATCGAATACCACTTATTTATTTAAAAAAAGATTCTCGGTCTTGTCACAAGGTTTTGTCAAACTTGTTTAGTCGTTGAGAAAATGTAATTGACTCGAGAAAATTCAAGAGCGATAATTTATTATGACTTTCGAAGTGGTTTAACACAAAAACAGTGTGTTGACCGGATGATTTCTGCATTTGGTGATGAATCCCCATCCAAAACCACAATTTATCGCTGGTTTGCTGAATTTCAACGTGGACGTGTCAAGCTCAGTGATGATCCCCGTCAAGGTCGTCCAAAAACTGCAGTCACCCAAGAAAACGTTGATGCTGTGCGTAAGCTGATTGAGGAAGATCGACATGTGACATACCGCGAACTTCAGGCAGCTTTAGACATTGGAATGAGTCAAATACAAATAATCTTGCATGAACAATTAGGTGTAAAAAAGTTGTTTTCCCGATGGATACCGCATTCGCTCTGTGAAGAGCAAAAAGCGGCTCGCGTTACTTGGTGCGTCAGAACTCTCGAAATATTCCACGCAGGATCCTCAAATGCTGTATACAACATCGTATCAGGTGACGAATCCTGGATATACGCGTACGAACGCGAAACAAAAAACCAGTCACGGGTTTGGGTGTTCGAAAATGAGTTAAAGCCAACAAAAATTGTTCGTTCACGGAGTGTTGCAAAAAAAATGGTGGCTACGTTTGTCTTCAAAACCGGCCATGTTACGACTATTCCTCTTGAGGGACAAAGAACGGTTAATGCAGAATGGTATGCTAGCATTTGTTTGCCACAGGTCGTTTCTGAACTCCGTAAAGAGAACTGCAACCGCCGCATCATCCTACATCACGACAATGCGAGTTCTCACACCGCACACAACAAAAGAGTTTTTAGAGCAAGAAAACATAGAATTATTAGACCATCCGCCGTACAGCCCCGACCTAAGTACTAATGATTTCTATACTTTCCCTAAAATAAAGAATAAATTGCGTGGACAGAGATTTTCATCACCTGCAGAAGCTGTGGACGCCTACAAAACGGCCATTTTGGAGACCCCAACTTCCGAATGGAATGGTTGCTTCAATGATTGTTTCCATCGTATGGAAAAAATGTGTCAAATTTCGCAGAGAATACTTCGAAAAGCAATAAATACATTTTTAAATAGTAATGTTGTGTCACTTCCTTGATTCCCGAAATTTTCAGTGCCGCCCTCGTATTCTATAGAATGCATTCCGGTGAGTGTGCGCAGGAATTACACGCTTTGATTCCTCTCTCTCCTTTCCACCATCGATCTTCACCCCTTTGTTGTCGATATTCCACGCATTAGAAGCAAACTGTTTGCTTCGTCTGTTGTAATGCGTACAGCAAAGGATTGGATTAATTTGCCGGCGCCTATCTTTCCGTCCGAATACAATCTGGGCGTCTTCAAGTCAAGAGTGAATAGGCTTTTGTTACGCTAAGACAGTGCGATTTACCATCTAGGGCTGCATCACCACTTACCACCAGGTGGGATTGTGGTCAGTGCTTGACCTATAATAAGTAAAAAAAAAACTAATTAGTTGTTCAATATTTTTCATACGTTCTTACCTGGCCAGTGTGATAATAAAATGATACAACATTCCCATAATTACATAGCCTATGTAAGACACAAACACGATTGGTACGTAAGTGCCGACAAATACAGCCACCCCTTGCAATGTCATTATTGGAGCGGGGAGCACGCCACGAGCGAAGTACGACGCCAATAAAGCACCGAAGGCGCCGAGGAGTGTCTGAACGGCTTCGACTGCTCCATTATAGGCAACCTGTAAAAAGGTTCAGATTTTGTATAATATATTAACAACTAGTGATTATACCCGGCTTCGCACGGTGGATCTCGACAACAGCCCCACCTAGCGGGTCCAATCGTGAATTCGATGTTGATATTGTAGCTAACGCTCACCGTAAATTTCTTTTTAACGTTAGCAACCCGAATTCGATCCCCGTCGGCACCGATGAAACTACCTATTAATTGCAATTTTAAGTGCTGATTTACCAAGTGCTCGGCGGTGACAAAACATCGTGGCGTAATCTGTCTGAAACAAAATATTTTGGGGTATTCCTAGTCTTACTAGTAAGACTACTGCGCATACACCAATATTTTCAGGACATGTTAAGTCCGTCGACGCACGATCGACGCAAAGACTTACGGCTCGATAACCCTCTAAGTAATGAGAGGAAGTTTGTGCTCAGCAGTGGAACGTTATAGAAAAAATTAACTCTACTATTTGTTATCTGCCCTATACTGATCAGTCGTAACGGCACGCTAATCAGGCTATTTGGCCTAGTATCAGATACTAAATAAATACATGACGGCACCTGCACCGTTGTAGGTGCGGTGGCGTCGGTCTGGCTAGACAGAATTCTTGTAAACGACACGTGTAGCGCACACCTGCGGCATTGCACCTGTTTTGCCACCCGTCCTGCTTGTATAAAACGGACGGAGCGGCCGTCGTTAAGACAGTCTTGGCTCTGACGTGGAACGGTGCGCTTGTCGTATTGAGTTACTAGTTTATCCTCGACTCGTTGGATAATTAATTATTATTCCAAACTACAAAATTAGTCTCTGTACTATCTCCATTATACTTCCTACATCAGAAGTGGGATAAAGTCCCCCTTATTGCCTACATATAATCTTCGAATAGTATGGGAATTATTACATTTGTAAAGGCTATAATGAATTTCGCATTGATGGATCTCTTTTTTTTGTTAAATACCGTAATGAAATTTGCTGTCCTACTTAAGATATTGTCATATCATTAAAGTGTAGAGAAAAGATAAAGTGAAATTATTTAAGGCAAAAGATAAATCCTTTTGTTCGATTTGTATTAAAAGTACCCTCAAGTATTTTCATTATTTCTGACGTACCTAAATATGTTAACAAATGAAAGAAATGTTGGAGATATTCTGAATGAGTTAGTTTGCATTCAGTGGAAGTTTAACTTGCTCAAGTAATGTTATAATTTGATACACGAGGTGTGATTTACATGGCCTAGTTTTAAAGTTCAAAATGTTTAAACGATGTACCGAAAAAAAGAACATGATTACTTTAACGTGCTATGACTTAAAAACACTAAGTAGTATTTTTGTGATATAATGTGATGATAAGTGTTACAGTTTACTCCGAGCATTACGTAGTCGACAAACTTGGAATGGTTTAGTGGAAAGCGTGGAGCTGTAGCGCTCGCTTTTGAGTATGCTGTCGGCTTATGACGCCGCGGACTTATTATTTGTCGCTGCTACTGATCACCATTAGATACATGAGGAAAGTAAATTTATCCTAAACATTGGCTCAGAAACTATTTTGTAAGAATGAGTGTTTACATTTTTAATTGGTTGCGAAAAATGCCGGAAAACCGAAGTATAACTAATGAAAGTGAAGTAGAACCAATTAGTTCTGACATTGAAGAGAGTATTTAAGTTTACATGAGGATCGGACCATACCAGAGGTTGTCGTGTAGCCGCAGCTCAGTATTTGGTGCTCTAGAAAGGCGAATGGTGTACCAAGAGTAGTGCTGCATTTCTTGAAATCAAGTTCCGACTGAGTATTTTGAATGTTTTCTTTTATGTGTTACAGTAGCACGTGTGATGTAGTTACAAGTGCGTGAGTGTGTGCCTTGCTGGTCGTAACGGACTGCCAGGTCCAGCTGTAACATGGCCTGGTTTCGGCAGATGCGTATGCGCGTATACGCAGGCGCCATCCCGGAGCGCGCGTATGCTGTACATGGCGATGCCTCGGAAGTCGTGTACTCTGTATGCGTGGGAGTCACACTGTGTGCGCGGAAGTCGTATGCTGTGTGCACGGTAATGTTTTCTGAACATGTATTAGGCTCTGTCCTGGCAGGCGCTGTCCTGGTTCACGTTTTTAATGTGGTTCACGTAGTTAACGTGGGATCTCGCAAGTTCAAGTAAGAGTATGTGTCAGATACTTCGTATGAAGACCTATGTTTACTTGTGACAGCGAAGTGCTTTATTATAGTCCAAGGTATGAGAACGTATTTCTGTTTTAGGGCCTCGTATATGTGATAGATGAGAGAACAGGCAACTGTGTATGTTGTCCTTATAGTTAACAATTTGTTTTTCACGCAGATCATGATAAGTACAACCCCGACGATGCTTGTAAACCCTCAGGTGCTCCCGCTGCTCTCGTTTTGTTGTAATTTGATAGTTCACGCGAAACATGATTATCATTTGCTATATTTTGAAGTTCAAAACTTTTGAGGGTTGTACTACAATAAAGGATTAACTTTAACATGCTAGGAATTGAAAATAATAAGTGACATTTTTGTGTTCTAATGTGTTGATCAGTGTTGCAGTTTGCTCCGAATACTGTGTGGTCGACAAGATTGGCGTTTGATGTCGAGAGATTCGTAGAAGTCTCTACAACAATAATCAATGAGGAAGATGTTGTGACGACTAATCGAACATGGTCAGGTACGGCCGAGCGCTAGTAAGATTGAGCCTACACCGCTACAGTCTGTAACTTATCGGCAGATCTTACGGCAATGCAATTCAAGCGGCCGCCGAACACATGGTCCTTTGGTGCTGTAAATGAACGTCTGAGGCTTGGTCGGCTTTCGTAGATTTTGCGCAGTTGCCTCCTTCCCTTTGAAATATGTGATGGTATCCGTCTCTACACATAGTTTTCGTTTATTGCAATGTTTTCAAATGTCTATACAGTTGCCGTTTCTTAAGAGAATTTGTGATGAATTTTGGAAGCTCGGAATTTCATGGTTCGCAATACATTTATCTCGATTTCTTTTAATTTTGCAAAGCAGTACGACGATTAGCTAGCGCTAGTACGGCGCGACGGCTCGCTGGCGCTAATGTGGCACGGACGCAGCAGAACGGAAAGCTGGAGTGCGTTTGCCTGGAGTAGCCATATCGGCGCGTCCATGACTTAAATGAAGTCTGGGATGGTCGACCGTTGTAATATTTAACAATATCTGTTAGCAGGTGGTGATAACTGATAGACCGTATGCTGTTCACTGTCAACCGCACGACGACGTGCGACAGTCAGAGGTAGCCGTGTCTGTGCATATAGAAAATACTAGAGACGTTGCAACACTCTAGCGAAGTAATTATTCCAGTGCAGGAAAGGAACATGAAGTTGCAGGGAGGCTGGTCTGTGCTGCACTGGGATATGTGTCGAGTTGCTGTTGGTTTACATACTTAGGTGTTATCGTGTGTCACTACGTCCCTCACAATACACTTTTGTGTGATTGTGACGGGGACATGTTTGCGGTATGGTTGGTCTGTAACTGTTCTATACTGAATTGAAAAAAAAGAGAGTTAGAAAAAAAAATGTGGTTCTTACTATCATTGCAGGGCGTTTGCCGGTCCAATGATATAACTAAAGGGAATAGTGATTCCGGACTAGCATAAATAGTACTTGAAAAAAAAAGCGTATGAAAAAAAACAGTTCTTACTATCATTGAAGGGCTTTGTGCCGGTCCAATGATATGGCTATAGGGAATAGTTGTTATTCCGGACTAGCGAAAACAGTACTTGAAAAAAAAAAGAGCAAATAGAAAAAGCTACAGACTAATCATTCCGATCTAACATAAAGATGATTAAAGTTTTGTAAGGCTTACTGCTGGAACAAAACAGACTATCACCCAAGTCTGAAGGGTCAATATAGACCGGACCAGACGCTGTTTTGTCAGGATAATCGAACGATTTTACAGATTACAGTTGTTACAGATAACTAAAATTGTGATGGAGCGCGTGCGAGGACGCACGCATGTCAGTATGGCCGTGACGGCACCTGCACCGTTGTAGGTGCGGTGGCGTCGGTCTGGCTAGACAGAATTCTTGTAAACGACACGTGTAGCGCACACCTGCGGCATTGCACCTGTTTTGCCACCCGTCCTGCTTGTATAAAACGGACGGAGCGGCCGTCGTTAAGACAGTCTTGGCTCTGACGTGGAACGGTGCGCTTGTCGTATTGAGTTACTAGTTTATCCTCGACTCGTTGGATAATTAATTCGTGTAAACGAATTAATTATTATTCCAAACTACAAAATTAGTCTCTGTACTATCTCCATTATACTTCCTACATACATTTAATTTTGCTTGTATTTTTAAAATAATAATATTACAATTCAACTTCATAAACATGATTATGATCATCATTATCATCAAAAATAGCTGATCATTATAATTATAAGTCTACGGCTGAAGTCTGCTGCTTCCACACAGACGACTCAAAGGATATAATCAAAAAATCTCTGTTCTGAGAAGAACCAGCAAGAAACAAAGCGGGACCTTTAAAAAAAAAAGAATTTACAATATAATATTTCATACAATTAGTATGAAAACATTTAGAAACGGCATGGTAGCGATCACCTCATTGAGTTACTCGTTTCCGTCTGCTCCTTAAATGTTTCATCAGGTCGTCACTCTTTTAGTGAGAGGTTGCTACATTGCACTGCCCAGCACGAGGCTGCCACGCGAGAACCTTTTTTCCTCGTGCTTAATAAAGTTCTTAGAGGTATATATAGCTGATTGTGTGCTACTTCATCAGTTCACTGCTCCTTTTAACTGGGTTAGTTAATTTTATTCTGTCTTTTAGCCGATTTTGTGACGTAATGAAATCTAAGCGTAACCCTCTCCATAGCTCGGCGAACAATGAAGGCATCCACGACCTTTTCTGTCACCAGGGCGACGGCACTTACGAATAAAGTGAAATATTTGGCAGATTTCATATCGTGGAAAAGCTAATAAGCTTCACAGTACTCGAGCATCCCGGGATCGATACCCGCCGGCACGAATGAAATTATTAATTGCAATTTTAAGTGCTGATTTACAATGTGCTCAGCGGTTAAGGAAAACATCGTGAGGAAACCTAGCACACATAAAATAACATACAGGATAATATCGAAACAATCAAGATAAAGAGACGTAAATATGAATTCATTGTTCTTACCAGATAAAGTAAATCTAAGTTCATAATGAAAACAATAGCAAATGATAATGACTTGATAAACATACACCAGCAAATAAAATAAAATAAATCTTAATCTTTACACATAACATGTCATCACTGCAGAAAATAAACCTCCCCATAGATTGACTTACACCACAGAATAAATAGTAGTACAAGAACACAAGGTTCACTTTCTGATAGTAAACTTGCGAGTTTAAACCTAGTTACAACGTCGCTAATGTTCATAATATTTTTCCCGCCTCGGAAGAGACCTTCGTGAAATAAGCCTACGTCGAAACAAAATTAATACGGCGCGCTTATTAAATCAAAATGCAACTTACGTCCGCGTGCGAGTGTCTGTATCACTTATGGTGCCTTTCCACGCTTGCCAAGCCTCGGCAAACGTCTTCAAGCCCCAAGCGTCCACAAATATCGTCTGGCGGTTGGAAGATGTTTACACGCTTGTGAATGCATCAGTGTGCTACGTATATCCAAGCATGGCGGACACCGAACTCGTGTCGGCTATTGCGTTTGGTTTAACATACTTTTATTTGAAATACAAGCAAAGTAATACAAAAACAAGGAATTTTTGGCTTTTAATTCTTTTACTGGCTTTCCCGTTTACTCGGCAAGACGACTCCAAGCATTTGCAATTTTCTTTTTATTTTTATGATTAACGTCTTTGGGGTTCCAGATAGACGATTCGCTCTGGTAATATTACAAAAACGATAAACTTTCTTCGTTCGACCAGTCACTCATTTTAAACAAAGAACTAAACATGCGCTCGTCGCGAAATCATAATTTCTACTAAACGCGCACCAACGTGTGAATGCGTTGCAAGCGCTTACCGCAAGCGCCCTTTGATCTGTGTCCAAAAACCGACACTAGCCCGGATCATACTCCGTGGTTTCATCGGATGCAGCGTTGTATTGTTGTAAATTGACACTATTTTGAAAAGATATGAAGGTGGACAGAGCTCCTCGTTGTTTTTAAAAAGTGTGACGTCAGCACAGCTGACTACTGTAATGTTATTTTCATGGAGATCACTCATCTTCAATCTTCCAAAGAAAACACCACAACTAAACTGAAAGCCTCGTTTATTCAACTGACAGCGTAACGATGTATTTAGAAAGGTCTGTACTGTTCGACTGCTCGAGCCAGACTGACTTAGCACGCTTTTTTTTTTGCGCCCGAATCAATTGGAATAGGGCTACCCTTTATGTAGGGAGGCGGAAATGCATTACGCATACCACGACAGCCGGTCTATCGTGGTTATGAGGGACTCACTGCCTACCGGGGGAACCTAAGTGCCGCGACATACTCACGGAATTAGCCGCTTGTATGGGACCACGTAGCGTAGGTATATTTTCATGCCTAAAGCGCGGAGTGAGACAGGCCTGCTTATACAGAGGATATTTGTCACGCTTTGCGGCGGGTTTGCAACCGCATTATTTATTTTTAAATTGTCATCAGGAAGACACTGCTGCGCAACCCTCCTGATTTGTTTCGCTTGTCGCCTCTTATAAGAGGCGACAAGCGAAACAAATCATATCGTCCCGTAGATGTTATAACATCTACGGGACGATATGGGGTAGTGGATATTTTTACACCGCCACTATACGTATTACACATAATGTGTACTTGCGTTGATATCAAAACAACTATATCGTGGCAAATAAGATCGACGCATCTTAATATTCCAATTATTTATGTTAAATGAAAAATATTAGATATTTTTCATTAATTGCTTTATTGCTGGGTGGTGATGGCGTGAGAGAATTCATTATCCAACTAATCATTTTCATATAGTAAATCATTTCTTCAGCGGGAGAAGTCTACATTTAACTGTGGACTTCTACGAGTGGATTAAGAACAAGAGATGTCACTGTGGTGATAACAACATGTTGACATCATTGTCTACATCATAATACGTTCGTAAGAAAATCTACCATTTTCTTGGATGTATCAGAAGTTGATTTGAATTTCGTTTTACGGTACAGAATTATTAACTTGCAAAACCAAATACTGGACCAAAAATTTAAGTTGTAGTTTATTCTATACAGTACATTTTATTGCATGCCTTAAGCGCTAAGCGCGTAGCTATGTTCTACTAGGACCTAAAAATTAAGATTTCAAATTTTTTTTTATAGGATAGGGTGTCAAACGAGCACACAGTCCACCTGATGGTGGACTGTGTGCTCGTTTGACACGCTATCGTTAGTTTGTCGGATGGAGCCGACCTATTCGTGCTACAACTATACTACTGAGCTGCAGCATGGCTCTACCACGTACAAAATACAGTACATATTGATAATTGCTGAGCTGGATTGAGTTCCACAACTCCACTCTTCTGAGCGCGTATTTTGCGTGCGGACAGGACTATTATTCAAAACACCAAAGCTCGTTGAGAAATCTTAGTAAATTATCAATATTACTAAAATCCCAGGGTGCAAGGCTTTTTTTTTCTCGATTACACCAAATCGTCCCTACTTGGAAGAAACTGACTCCGGTACTAAACACCATATTTACACTGATAAGGAAGAAATGTGAAGTAAAGTATAAGTAACTCACAGGCGATTCGCTCTCATCCTGGATGTACTTCCACAGTAGCTGCACGTAGGTCTGGGCCTGAACGAATAGTGCCAAGGCGACGGCGTAAAGCGCAGACCAAGCGATCACTTTAGGGCGCGAGTATGCTGACCGAGCATGTCGGGTGATCAGGCTCGACGCCTCTACTATGTTCTTTTGAAATGAACGCTGTAAAGAACGTATTAGATTAAATTCTTCTTCTGTACACATTTATTTAGTAAGTAGTAGTTCACAGCTGGAACATGTTACCAGAAGATATCGTTTCCGCGACATCTGTGAATGCATTTACAAACAAACTCGACAAGTGGCTAAAAACTACCAAAGCAGTGCTTAAAAAGTGACTAAACCAGTACAAACTTTCAATTTTATCACTGCGTGATATTGTCATATCAACGAAAGCTGCCGACCATAAAAGTGTAAATAAATAAATAGTTATAATAAATTTGTCAGCATCAGATTTCGAATCAAAATGTTGGTAATTTAATATAAAATAATAATGTATTTTAATGAAATCCAACCTGCAACTTCTGGAAACTTACACATTAAGCATTTAAGTAGCTTCTTGTATACATGCAGGTTCGGAAACTTCCATAGCGTGATTCAGACTTCGGTTGTAGTTCGATCTATACCTATGCGTCATTGTGCTTCAGCAATAGTGCCGCTAAATTCTAAATTAGGTCAGATTTAAAAAAAATTGAAACTAAGTAACAAACGAATTCACGAATCTGATGGTAAGTGGCTACCGCAGTCCATGGACGCTTGCAGCCGGTTTCAAACAAAGAAAGTTACAGATGTGTTGCCATTTCTGAGGAATGAGATGGAATGCATTACAGCCTGTAACTATAAGGGCACTCTATACCCTTCGGACCGGAACACAATGTAGTGTAAGCAGTGCAATTTGAAGTCAGAAATAGGTAAGAGATCTACTCAAACTGACTCCTAGACAGCAGAAGGAGTCGGCGCCGGATTAAGCAAACGCGGGGCCCGTAGCAAATTCCATCGAGGGATCCTTGATCTACTATGGGTTATTAAGTAAAAAGTGGTAAAAAAACAATTCAATACTCAATAAGTTTATTTTCCATTTATAGGTTACAATTTTGTTGGTGTTTAATAGTACAGTAAATTACTATAGGCCCTATTAGACTCTGACAAGTACAAAAAGCCAAAGATGAGATTGTCCCGGCTATTTAGAATAATTTTGATAAGAAATAACAACTTAAAACTGACGATACTACACAAATGATTGTAAATCTTTTTAGCACATATTTAAAAGTTTTTTCGTACTGTCCAACGCACCAGCCACTGCTGTAATAGATTTAAACTGTCTAAATATTTAAAAAAAAAGTAATTACTTCGATGACGATTTTTCTGTACCGACACGACTTAGGGACCTTCAAGAAAATAGCTTACTCTTTTCTAAAAGGTCGGCAACGCACCTACAATTCCCCTGGTGTTGCGGTTGTTCATGGGTGGCGGTAGTCACTTACCATCTATATTATTATATCTATTCTATATATAATAGTTTATTTAAAGCAGATAGTGTGTTATCAATAATGTAAACTAACACCTCTTTTTCAAACTGTTTACTAGGTGTTCCTTTTTCAACAAATTTGTCAAGTGCACTAGAACCGCTAAAATGGTCGTACTTAGTGTTTCGATTGCGTCTTCTTGAAGTCTGTTGCCGATATTCATGACAGCCTGTCAGATTGTTGGCTTTTGATTCAATATCCGAAAATGTGGATCGCATCGTTTGGACATAAAGGATGTATACCATACTATATCGGTCTATATTGTACGATTGCATCGACGCACTCGTATACATGCGTTCTACATACGTTCGAAATATAGGATTCCATTCCACGTAATTGTCATTATTTCCGTTTCATGCATTCGATGTATTGCATGCTTGATGCAATCAATTTGATAAATTCCTCGCATGTTGTTTTAAATAAATAATACGACGTGTGTCCTTTTCCTTACGAAAATATGTTGGGCCATATAAAAACATTAAATTCGGAAAGAAATTATAATAAGCGTAGTCTTTCTAAAAACTTTATTACTGTAATAATTCGTTTCTGTCAATAATTTTGCTCAGTCTCAGTTTGGCTGACTAGTTGAAAATCGACACATGCATTCTTGTTTTTGCGATTTGAACAGTGAAATTAAAACTTTTCTATGCGGAATTATTTCTTTATGCCTTTTCAACAAATTGTTTGCGTTCTTCCAGTCATCGAACTCATCTTTCGTAAGCCGAGCCTACTGATTAGTATCTGAATCTATAGCTTTGCAAACAAAACAGAAAAGTCGCTATTTAGTTTCTGAATAGCATAACCAATTTCTGACGTGAGTTTTATTAGTAGTTTTATATTTATAAGTGACAAATGACTTTTGGCAGAATTGTGGACTAATTTCTTTTTCATACATTTTCAATAATATATTTAATTCTATTTCATATCAATATTTCCTGATTATTAATTAATTGTATTGAAATTTATGCATACCACTGATGGAATGGAGTTATATCAGACATTTTGCTCAAATTCAAAACTCACGATTAGTTTTAATAATTATCACCTCAAACCTTGGAATAGATACGAATTAATAACTTGATAAGTACACAAGTTTGATGATAGTGAAATTAGTTTGTTCCTCAGTCAAAAAAACTCGAACAAAAAAGAAACATGAAAATAAAAACCCACATAATTACAACTACTTTATAATCAATTCAGATTTGATTTCTATTACTGAACGGAGAGAAGAGTATAGTTCTAATCTCAGTGTATAATGGTAATCATTGCTTTGTTACATGGTAACGAAGACCTTTTAGAGAGGAGAGCCACGAGTAATCTAGTCGAGCAGCGAGTGTGCTGTGAAAAATCGTTAGAATTGTGACAAAAATATGAGCGATAGCTCATTCGATGCGGAATCAAATTTCGAGAAAGTCGTTTTTTTTCTGGAGATCAAAATTTTCGAAATTCAGTTTGTTATTAACAAAAAAACATAAACAAAAATAAGGGTCAGCTTTTTGTTAATAACTAAAGCGGTCCCGACAATCGAAAAAATATTCTTAAAGAGGAGGAAATTTCTTAAAAAAAAAGTTGTGACTCCTATAGCTCCATAAGCAACACTTTTTATTTAATGTTGAAAACGGGGTTCCGCGCCTCCTGTCGCACGGGCGCGTCGACCATTACGAGGGGCACACTGAAATGATCGGGAATAAGAAAAACCACATGCACGGTATAGCTAAATTGTATTTTATTGTTTTTCGAAGTATTCTCCGTTCAACTTAATGCATTTTTCCATTCGTGCAAACCAATTATTAAAACAGTAATTCCAGTCTGAAGTTGATGTTGACAAAATGGCTGCTTTGTACGCTTTCACAGCTGCTTCGGGGTTTTCAAACCGTTGACCGCGTAGTAAAACTTTCATTCTAAGGAATGTAAAGAAATCGTTTGGGCTCAGTTCAGAACTGTACGGAGGATGGCTCATCGGCTCAACGTTTTCCTGCTTCAAAAAATCATTTGTTTTACGAGCTATATGGGAGCTCGCATTATCGTGATGTGAGATGATCCGACGTTTCGGAGTTCGGCTATCATTTCTGGCAAACAAACCGTGATATACCACTCAGCGGTAACCGTTCTGCGTTCCTGTAAAGGAATTGTAGCAACATGCCCCTTTTTCGAGACAAACGTAGCGACCATTCTCTTTGACACGCTGCGGGAGCGAACCACTTTCGTTGGTTTGACCTCATCTTTGAAGACCCAAACTGCTAACTGATGTTTTCTTTCAAGTTCGTATGAATAAATCCATGATTCTTAATCATGATATTATAAACGGCATTTGACTTCCCTCCGTTGAAGCGATGCAGAGTATTCCGGCACCAATCTACACGAGCCGCCTTTTGCTCTTCGGACAAATTGTGGGAAACCCAGCGGGAAACTAGCTTTCTTACACACAGCTCATTATGTAATATCGACTGAATTGCAGTCATTCCGATACTGATAACAGCGCGAATCTGCTCGTATGTCACATGACGGTCATCTAATATAATAGTTCGCACAGCTGCGATGTTGTCAGGCGTGACCTCTGTTCTTGGTCGACCTGCAGAAGAAACAGTGCTGAGCGACACACGACCGCGTCGGAACTTGGCATACCAGCGGTATATTCTCGTTTGACTCGGTGCTTCAACATCATAAATCGAAACAAATTCTCTGAGACATTTATTTTGAGATAAGCCGCGACGAAAATTGTGATAAATTATGGCACGGAAATGTTCACGCGTGAGATTCATTTCTGTTAACGACGCGTCAACTTTAAACCAACATCATTAAGTCATTAAGATTCTAAGAGGCCAGTATTCAAATTCTAAAAAAGGTTTTATTGTAACTCAATCCGAAATATTCTATTCCCGATCATTTCAGCGTGCCCCTCGTATTACCATTAAAACTTCGTGCTGATCCCCGTAATGAAATTCTAAAACTAACGTATAAAATTTATGGAAATTACCAAACGATTGCACACGTCAGACTTTTTACAGAGCCGATTATTGGGTCAATTCAAATTCTATACAACGATTTTCTTTTTAAATTGTATATAAGCAACTGTTTGTAGAACTTGTGCGTTTACCGTATGAAATTCCTTGTATTATTTTCGCCAACGAAATAATCGGTTACCGACTGTCAGACATCGATTGTCTTAGTCGGAAGGTGTAACGTTTCACGTTTTTGTGACATCAAGTAAATTACCAGAATACCACGTCTTAATTTCACTCAAAAATTACGTTTATGGGGAGTTCGGCGGGTTTGTATTCGCGGGGCCCGTAGCAATTCCTACTCTTGCTACGTGGTTAATCCGGCACTGGAAGGAGTCCTACCACTAGTAAAGCTATGTGAGCACTGCAGAAACAGACACTTCGCATTTTTGTGAATGTATTTTACACCTGAATATTTTTAGAGATGGTTCTTAGAACTTTATTGTTTTTCATTATTTACCTTTTGAAGATGCTAATGATGATGGAGATAAAAAGGAAACTTAGATTCTTATATTTTATTATTTTGTAATAACACTTCTCCAATTTTTTTATAGGATAAGGGTGACCAGCGAGCACACAGTCCGCCTGATGGTAAGCGGTTGCTGTGGCCCATAGATATTTAGGAACATTTATCCCCGTTTGTGAATCAAAATGCAGATGCGTTGTCACCCGTGAGGACTAAGATGGAATGCCTCGTTTCCAGTAAAAAGGGTCTCCGGTTCTCTACATTCACCATACGAAACACAGCATCATTAAGCTGCTATTTTACGGTGGTATTCTGTGAGAGCGTGGTCCTTCCCCGGTCGAGCCGACCCATTCGTGCTACAACTATACTACTAATATACCTGCAGCATGGCTCTACCACGTTTAAACTTATATCATTACTCTCCCGTTAAAGTTCACTGCTGAACATAGGCCTCCTCCACAGATTGCCTCATAGAGGGGATATTTGCCACAGTTGCTACGCTTGGCAAGCGGGTTCGCAATCGCAGTTTTTTTATTTTTAGTTGTTATTAGACGCTGCTGCCAATCTCCTGATTTGTTTCCCTCTGTCGCCTCTTACGACACCCGCGGGATGATATGGGGTAGTAAACATTCTTACAACGCCAGCTACGCGTTACTCTTCCACAAAGAGGTAATTATTATTTTATTAATTGTCTATATTATTGCATGTGCGCACATTTTGCGTTTATAAGTGGAAAAACATTGACTAGTTTTGATCCAAAATTCATACTGCAGTATGAGTTCAGAGTTCAGACTGATCCAAGCCGGACTGAACATCTATTGTTTTGTAAAATATTAATATTATAATTAAAATATTATATAAAGTATTGCCACTTACCTTTTCTAGCTCAATTGTTTCCAGAGGAACAGTTTTTGATTCAATATCATCTACTATTACTTGGCTGATGATCGATTTACGATGGAAGTATATGCCGTAAGGCACTGGTGGCAACCAGAAGGCCCAGAACGATGCTAGAATTTGGGCTGAAATTAAAAAATAATTATGCCTCTGGTATTCATTTTGGGATAAAATAAGAAAAGTAGAGCTAAGGTGTTTGTCGTAAAAAATATCATTTCTTTCTCAGGAATGAAACCTATATAAATAAACTTGAAAAGTAAAACATTATCTGAACATAAAATTTCAACCAAATCGTTACAGCCGTTTCCGAGAAACTAATTACAATAATATACATATAGTAATAATATACAAGAATTTCTCACTTGAACTATAATATTTAGCCATTTATATGGATTTTTATTTTTAACGATTTGTGTATCTTTGTTTTCGGTATTTTACTAGATGAGATAACAAAGAAGAAATATCGTTATCGAAATCGCAATCATCGTTAGCAAAAATTTCATAAAAATGAATAATGTTGCCTCAAATTTTATAATGCGAACGAAATTAAGTGAGCGGACTCGATGAAGCATTGTCTTTGTTGCTGTGATGATGAACCGATTTTGATGATTCTTTATTTTAATTTGAAAGCTGGTGCTTCTCATGTGGTCCCATATTTATTATTATTATTTTTAATTTACTTACTACTAAACTTGACTGAAACTAGATTGAAACTTCCAGTTATACTTAAGTTGAGATATACTTTTTTTTTTTTTTTTATAGAATAGGGGGCAAACGAGCATGCGGCTCACCTGATGTTAAGTGACTACCGCCGCCCATGAACAACCGCAACACCAGGGGAATTGCAGATGCGTTGCCGGCCTTTTAGAAAGGTGTAAGCTCTTTTCTTGAAGGTTCCTAAGTCGTATCGGTTCGGAAAATTCGCTGGTGGTAATTGATTCCACAAAGAAGTTGTGCGAGGGAGAAAACTTCTTCTAAATCGCACAGTGGTGGACCGCCAATCATCCAGATGGTATGGATGGTAACGCGAGTTTTGTCGCGACGTGCGATGGTGAAATTGAGCGGCTGGAATTAGTCCGAACAATTCCTCAGAGCACTCCCCGTGATAGATGCGATAAAATACGCAAAGAGATGCAACATCTCTACGCAGTGCCAGTGTATCGAGCCGATCGGAAAGAACTCGGTCGTCGACGATTCGAATCGCTCTGCGCTGGATGCGGTCAAGTGGAAGGAGCTGGCACTGGGGTGCCCCGGCCCAGAGATGAGAACAGTATTCCATGTGGGGCCGAACTTGCGCTTTGTAAAGTTTCAAGCGATGTGCCGGCATGAAATACTGTCTCGCTCTGCTGAGCACGCCAAGCTTTTTAGAGGCCAATTTGGCCTTCCCTTCCAAGTGACCACGAAACTGCACGCTATTCGATATGTCGACGCCAAGGATTCCGATACTGGCTGAGGCAGCAAGGGGAGTGCCTTGAAACTGAGGAGATACGACAAAGGGGTTCTTTTTAGCGGTAAACGCGCAAACTTGTGTCTTCTGGGGATTGAACTGGACTAGATTTAGTCGGCCCCAATCCGAGACTTTGTTAAGCAAAGACTCGACTTCAGACACAAGTTTGTCCCGGTACTCGGCGACGTTTTCCCGAGAAATATTGGCACGGCCGGTATATAAGGCATCCCCAGTGCTGTCGTCTGCATAGCAATGAATGCTACCAGTTAGCAACATATCATTGATATGCAGGAGAAACAGCGTTGGTGATAGCACGCAGCCTTGTGGAACACCAGCGTTGATAGGCTTGTAATCAGAGCATGCACCGTCTACTACGACCTTGATGCTCCGATCAGCAAGGAAACTGGTAATCCATTTGCACAATTTCTCGGGAAGCCCATAGGAAGGAAGCTTCGAAAGAAGCGCCTTGTGCCAGACCCGATCGAAGGCCTTCGCTATGTCCAAACTAACGGCCAATGCCTCCCCCTTGGACTCTACTGCCTCCGCCCATCTATGAGTTAAGTAAACTAAAAGATCACCTGCTGATCGACCCCGACGAAAACCGTACTGACGGTCACTGATCAGCTGGTGATCCTCAAGGTACCTCATGAGCTGGCAGTTTATAATGGATTCCATTATTTTGGAGAACAAGGAGGTGATGGCGATAGGCCTGTAGTTGGACGGGTCTGAGCGGTCGCCTTTTTTAGGGATCGGGTGGACCAAAGCTGTCTTCCATGAATTCGGGACTACGCCTTGGGAGTAGGAGTACCGGAAAAGACGCGTTAAAACCGGTGCCAACTCCGGAGCACACGTCTTCAGCACAATGGGAGGGACTCCATCGGGCCCACTCGACTTGCTGACGTCCAGGGAGAAGAGTGCTTTGCGAACCGAGCGCTGTGTAAATCGCACATCCGGCATGGAGCACTCACATCGCGGGATGGTCGGCGGTGTGTTCCCCCCGTCATCTAGAGTCGAGTTGGACGCAAAAAGAGAGCACAACAGATCGGCTTTCTCTTTTGCGGCATGGGCCAGTGAGTCGTCCTCTCTGTGCAGAGATGGGAGGGATGGCTGACAGAAGTTCCCTTGGACAGCCTTGGCGAGAGACCAGAATGCACGGGTTCCCGAAGGAAGGCGAACTAGCTTCTCGCCAATTCTGCCGATGTGCTCAGACCTTGCCTTGGCAATGACGCTTTTGAAGGACCTGGAGGCGGAATTATACTTCTTTTTAAGTGCGCTGGTGTTTAAATCCCGAGACGTTGATGCGTCAGCCCAGGCCCGGTAGCACTCCTGCTTATAGCGTGATGCTATTTTACAGGAGCGACCAAACCATGGCTGGGATCTGCCTCCGATGGGCACCACAGAGGATGGAATAAAAAGTTCCATACCCTGAAGTACCACATCAGCAACAGAATCGGCAACAACGCTGGGATCTTCCGGCGAGAAGCAAACCCGCCCCCAAGGGTAGGATGCAAAAAAAGACCGCATCCCGTCCCAATCAGCTGACCTATAGTGCCAAACACGGCGGCAAGCTGTAGATCGCAACTGCGATTGGAGCGTAAGTGGCACTGTGCTCCGGATCAGACAATGGTCCGAAGAGCCCAGAGGGGCATCGACGGAGACCTGATATCCGTCCGGATGAGAGGTCAGCAGAAGGTCCAACAGGGAAGGTACATGGTCTTCCACATCTGGGATCCGCGTAGGCGAAGTAACCAGTTGTGTTAGACCATATGCCAAAGCAAAGTCATAGACAGATCTACCCGCATGATCGGTTGAACGAGAACCAAGCCATTCAGCGTGGTGGGCGTTGAAATCACCGAGTATCACGATCTCTGCGGATGGGACCTGTTGTAGCACGGAGTCTGCAGCCATTTGGACGTGGTCGATGAGTCGGTCTGTGTCGGCATTACCGCTATGGGACCTATAGAGGCACCCGTAGACGCGGGGATGGTCGTCGCTGTCTACGCGCAGCCATAGGATGGACAGGTCCGTACCTTCAAGGCTGCCGAGGCGTCGAAAACAGATGTCCTCTCTGACGTATACACAAACTCCAGCCCGGGGCACAAAGGAGTGTTCCAATTTGTACCCCGGGTAGGAGAGATATGAAGTATCAGCCGGAGAGGACACCTGAGTCTCGGTTAAAAAGAGCAAGGCCGGCTTCGCCGTCTCTAGATGGTAATGGACAGCGTTAAGGTTGGAATGAAGTCCCCTGATGTTGCAAAAATTCACGGATAGCGTGACAGGGGTCGCCTTGGTTGTATTGCTCCGCTTGCCCCGAGCAGCATTAGTCACGAGCGGAATTTTGCCCCCCCCCAGAATACGCGGGGCAGCCTGAGCACCCACGCTCAGGAGTGAAGTAGTTTGTTCGTGGATGCTCAGCGAGGGATTCTCCAGGGTTGCTGGTACCCTCCTGGGGTAGTCTTGTATTTAATTCCACTACCATGTTGATGGGGGGGGGGGGGGGGGAATTGGGCCTCCGGCCACCTGCACTCACCAAACGCAACGCAGAGGTAAACCTCTACTTCACGCTGGTATTCTGTGAGGTCGTGGTACCACCCCGGGTCGAGCTGGCCCATCCGTGCGACAGCAAAAGCTACCGCTTGGCTCTACCACTGTTAAACTTAATATTATATTGAAGTCGGTTGTCCAAAATATTTAATTTTACCACTTGTTTTCGAAAAAACTTGCCTACTAGTGTTGGTACAAGTAAGCACAAAGCTTTTAAGGAGGGCCAAGAGATCGCTGACAACCCTGTGAGAAAATAGAGTGCACCTGTGCTTGCGCAAACGCTCTATAACTGTGTCCTGTGCAGATGACCGAAATTAGGTCTGGATGACATTATTATTTTACTTAGCTGCACCTTGTTGATTCGTATTGCGCGAGCAATGCGAAAGAGCATACGGCAACACAGTGACGCTACCGGTCATAAGTGCTGCCGATTTAGGCGTTAAAGAAAAGATGTATGGACATTTAGAGATGGTTACTAAAAATACATTTTTTTTATAGAATAAGGTAACAAACGAGCACACAGTCCACCAGATGGTAAGTGGTTGCTGTGACCCATAGACATTTACATTTATCCTCAATAAAGGATCAAAATGCAGATGCGTCGTCACCCGTGAGGACTACGATGGAATGCGTCTTTTCCAGTAAAATTGGCCTCCAGTTCTCTACACTCACCATACGAAACACAACAGTGTCAAGATACTATTTTACGCTGGTATTCTGTGAGAGCGTGGTTCTTCCCCGGTCAAACCGACCCATTCGTGCTACAACTTTACTACTAATATAGCTGCAACATGGCTCTACCACGTTTAAAAAAATACATTAATTTTTTTATTTAAAAATAAATACATTTAAGTTTTAATTATTTACTAAAAAATTGCATCACAATAATATACTTTGCCTAAGTTATTTTGTTTTGTTTTAAAAACGTGCGCTGTCTATTGATAGAACGACATTCAATAAAACGAGTTGAATGTAAATTCAAGAAAAACAACTTCCTTCTGCGTGAATCCCATATCTCTGGTGCCCTTTGACCTACAGGACCCAAATTCAAACTAGACCGAGCTACTACCTCAAGGTATCCACATAACAAATTTAAAGTCAATCGGTCCAGTGGAACGGAAGTTATCGTGTCGGCATACAGACTAACAGACTGCCAGCTAAAACCATTAACTTCCTTTCAATGCTACGCAGAAGGAAGTTAATAAGTTCAATTAGATCGTAGAATAGTAGATAGAGATACGTATACGTGAGAGTTGCGCGATTCTCTCTGATATACAATTAGGTCGTATTAACTGCCGTGAACATCATCAATAGTTGTCATTTTGTTTTCAATTGAATATTTGTTCATATAATGAAAGGTGAATTGTAAATATAAATGTCTCTATTCCGAGTTATCTCAAAACGAGCTCTGTTGAATTGTCAGTCAGAGCACAGTTGTCGTCTTGTTAAATTCTTCTTTTAATTCGTTTTAAAACGAAACCATTTTAAAATAAAATTTTCAGATGTATATTTGAAGAATGTTGTTATTTAGTTAGGTTTAGCTTATAGTTATTGTTCTGATATTAATGATAAGGCCCTGTCAGCATTGCGATATTTCTTATATTTATTATTTATATGAGTAGCCGCACTGGTGGTAAAAAAAATCTGTGATTTGATGCAAATTGAACGCGGAGCGGTGCGATCTATTTCCTAGCGAATATTTTGTGAAGTATAAAGCTGTATAAAGCTGGTTAGTTTTGGGCCGGTGTTAGCATATCGTTAGTGGTTACAGTTTGCGTTTTACGTTTCGTACGTTGGTTAGATGGTTAGTAGGTTTTGGTCACGGAATATAAAAAACAAGTATGGCTATGGCCGCACTGCGGAATAAAATTTGCGCGTTTCGTGTCTCTCTCCAGCTAAAATTATATATGTCCAATTCGTATCTTGATAGATTTCCTATCCAGCCCAACCAACAAGTCGTAGTAAACTATCGAATGATTTTATAGCCATTCTGTAATATCTGAAAAACATTTACTATATTTTCGCAGCCTTTGATGTTCTATGTAGAAAAATACTTTCATAGGTCTCAAGGCCGTAAATTAGTGAATCCGTTGTTCATGACATCTTTTGATACGTCTATCACGCCGCCGTGCCGCCGTAGTATCAGGTAAATTAAAAAAAATTATGTTGTTCATTTTTTGACGTGCGTTTCAGCGGGGAACTGCATCGAACTGACAAATATAGTAAGAAAATTTATTCTCAGTGCGTACTAGGTGTACTTAATTCTTATCACGGAATATAATACGCCAGAATTAAAGTCGCGCGATGAAATATCGCAGTGCGGACAGGGCCTTAGGTAGAACTTTTTATGCTATTCCACCCTTAGTCATAATAGTTACCATCAGCCCGACTCGACCGTATCGTTAGTCTTGTGGTCGTAAACTCGGCTGCAGATCACGAGGTTTTAGATTCGAATTCCCGGATCGGTCCAAAAAAATCAGTTAGGTATAGTTTTTCTGTCAAGAAATTCTTAGTATTAGAGTCCAGAGTCAGTAAGGTGACGGTGTTTCACTCCCGTGCGTCGGAAAGCACGGAAAGCTTTTGATACTGTTCCTGATCTCTCTCCGGTCGTGTCGCTGCAGTTACATCGGACTATGGGCCTATATTGGACCGAGTACTCTGCCGAATACTCGGTTTAAAAAAAAACGCGGTAGCGGGCGACGTGCGGTTGTTTCCCTTACAAACTAGATCCAAATAGGGCCGAAAAGCTAGTGTTTTTGCATCACAATCTTCTTTCAAATTTTAAATATTAGTAATAACAATTTCTATTATAGATTCTTATGTACGTTTTAAATATTTTTGCTGCTTCTCATGTTCTTGATGTTTTAATGATAAAAACTGGCTTTTTGTCTTTATTTCTCTCTGGAATATAATTAAGGCCGAGTACTCGGTACTCGGCCGTTAATACTCGGTGCTCGGCCGAACCCTAAAAAAGGCCGAATCCGCCGAGTACCGAATCCAAACCGAGTACTCGTCCCTTGTCTAGTCTGGTCTCCTTTGAGGTTCGCCGTGACTGAAATTCTGTCTAGAGGACTTTATTTATATAAATTTTTTACTATCAGCCCAGCCACGGTCAAGCCGGGGCCCCCAGTCGGAAATATTACGCCGCTTACCTGGACAAATGCACATTTGACGGCTCCGTGGCGCAATGTACTTAGCATTGATTTGCAGCGCTAAGGGCCGCGGGTTCAAATCCCGCACGGAACAAGTATTTGTATGGC
This sequence comes from Parnassius mnemosyne, assembly GCA_963668995.1. Taxonomy (NCBI): domain Eukaryota; kingdom Metazoa; phylum Arthropoda; class Insecta; order Lepidoptera; family Papilionidae; genus Parnassius; species Parnassius mnemosyne. The sequence continues at coordinate 42,356,261 of CAVLGL010000115.1, read as the reverse complement.
CTACTAATAATTTTACCGGGTTCGGATGTTTGTCCTTGTGCAATTTATGTACGTAAAGTGCCTCGACGATACACGAGAAAATCCTAGTATAAGGTTTCTTTTAAAAAAATCGCAAACAAAAAAAAAACAACATTAACTTATAAAGATGTCGTAGTTGTGCTAATTATATTGATAAAAATTACAAGAATATTAGTTTATACCTGAAAACGTAATGTAGTTGAGATCTCTATAATCCATGACTTCATAGTGCACGAGCAACTGTGAGCTCACCCCGGAAAGGAACCGACCTGTTAGTGCTGCTATCCTGGTACATGAAGACACCAGCGGATATTTCGAAGCGTCCACCTAATTGCAGTAAGCGAAAGAACATTAAAATATTTTCCATATAAATTGTCATTAAAAAAGTCAATGTCACAGTCAACATTTAACCTGATGTTTAAAAATAAAATCTTAAATAAAGTATCATAATTATTTCTAATACCTACTCGAATTTTACACATTCAATAAAACTAATTTTAGGAAATTTAACATGTTTAAATTAACTTATTTTTACTTATTTCCCAACACTCACGTGGTAAGGCCTACGTACACGTGGTACAGCTATGCTTACACATGGTAGAGCTATGCTGGAGCTATATTAATAGTAAGTCCTTCAAAAGAGTTATTGCCAAGGCAGAGCACATAGGCAGAATTGGCGAGAAACTAGTTCGCCTTCCTTCGGGAATCCGTGCATTCTGGTCTCTCGCCAAGGCTGTCCAAGGGAATTTCTGTAAGCCCTCACTACCATCTCTGCGCAGGGAGGACGACTCACTGGCCCATGCCGCAAAAGACAAAGCCGACCTTTTAGGCTCCCTTTTTGCGTCCAACTCGACTCCTGATGACGGGGGAAAACACCGCCGACCATCCCGCGGTGTGAGTGCTCCATGCCGGATGTGCTGTTCTCACAGCGTTCGGTTCGCAAAGCACACGTCTCCCTGGACATCCAGAAGCCGAGTGGGCCTGACGGAATCCCCCCAATTGTGCTGAGGACGTGTGCTCCGGAGTTGGCACCGGTCCTAACGCGTCTTTTCCGGTACTCCTACTCCCAAGGCGTAGTCCCGAATTCATGGAAGACAGCTTTTGTCCACCCGATCCCTAAAAAGGCGACCGCTCAGAGCCGTCCAACTACAGGCCTATCGCTATCACCTCCTTGTTCTCCAAAATAATGGATCCATTATTAATTGCCAGCTCATGCGGTACCTTGAGGATCACCAGCTGATTAGTGACCGCCAATACGGTTTTCGTCGGGGTCGATCAGCTGGTGATCTTCTGGTCTACCTGACCCATCGATGGGCGGAGGCAGTAGAGTCCAAGGGGGAGGCGTTGGTCGTTAGTTTAGACATTGCGAAGGCCTTCGATCGGGTTTGGCACAAAGTGCTTCTTTCGAAGCTTCCTTCCTATGGGCTTCCCGAGAAATTGTGCAATTGGATCACCAGCTTCCTTGCAGATCGGAGCATCAAGGTCGTTGTAGACGGTGCATGCTCCGACTACAAGCCTATTAAAGCTGGTGTTCCACAAGGCTGTGTGCTATCACCAACGCTGTTTCTTCTGCGTATCAATGTTTATGTTGCTAACTGGTAACATTCATTGCTATGCGGATGACAGCACTGGTGATGCTCTATAAACCGGCCGTGCCAATATTTCTCGGGAAAACGTCGCCGAGTACCGGAACAAACATGTGTCTGAAGTCCAGTCTTTGCTGAACAAAGTCTCGGATCGGGGGCGACTAAATCTAGTCCAGTTTAATCCTCAGACACAAGTTTGCGCGTTTACCGCTAAAAAGAACCCCTTTGTCGTATCTCCTCAGTTTCAAGGCACACCTCTTCTTGCCTCAGCCAGTATTGGAATCCTCGGAGTCGACATATCGAGTGACGTGCAGTTTCGTGGTCACTTGGAAGAGAAGGCCAAATTGGCCTCTAAAAAGCTTGACGTGCTCAGCAGAGAGGAACAGTATTTCATGCCGGCACACCGGCTGCAACTTTACAAGGCGCAGGTTCGGCCTCACATGGAATACTGTTCCCACCTCTGGGCAGGAGCTCCCCAGTGCCAGCTCCTTCCACTTGACCACATCCAGCGCAGAGCGGCTCGAATCGTCGACGACCGAGTCCTTTCCGATCGACTCGTTTCATTGGCACTGCGAAGAGATGTTGCATCCCTGTGCATTTTCTTTCGCATTTACCACGGGGAGTGCTCCGACGAATTGTTCGGATTAATCCCAGCCACCAAATTTCACGAACGCACATCGCGGCAGAACTCCCGATACCATCCACACCATCTGGATGATTGGCGATCCACCACTGTGCGATTTAGAAGATGTTTTCTTCCTCGCACGACTTCCTTGTGGAATCGATTACCATCAGCGATTTTTCCGGACCGATACGACTTACGGACCTTCAAGAAAAGAGCCTACTCCTTTTTAAAAGGTCGGCAACGCATCTGCAATTCCCCTGGTTCCCCTGGTGTTGCAGTTGTTCATGGGCGGAGGTAGTCACTTACCATCAGGTGAGCCGCATGCTCGTATGCTCCCTCTCCTATAAAAAAACAAAGTTGTAGTACGAATGGGTCGGCATGGCCGGGGAAGGGCCACGATCTCACAGAAAACCAGCGTAAAATAGCAGCTTAATGTTGTTGTTTTGTATGGTGAGTGTAGAGAACTGGAGACCCTTTTTACTGGAAAAGAGGCATTTCATATTAGTCCTCACGGCTGACAAGGCATCTGCATTTTAATTCGCAAACGAGAATAGATATAGATATTTATGGGCCACAGCAACCACTTACCATCAACCTGTGTGCTCGTTTGTCACTCTTATTCTATAAAAAAACATGCCTGAGTGTCATGGATTTTTTTAAAGGAGAGGGGGCAAACGAGGGGTTCTTTTTAGCGGTAAACGCGCAAATTTGTGTCTTCTGGGGATTGAACTGGACTAAATTTAGTCGCCCCCAATTCGAGACTTTGTTCAGCAAAGACTCCACTTCAGACACAAGTTTGTCCCGGTGCTCGGCGACGTTTTCCCGAGAAATATTGACACGGCCGGTATATAAGGCATCACCAGTGCTGTCGTCTGCATAGCAATGAATGTTTGTATCATATCATTGATATGAAGGAGAAACAGCGTTGGTGACAGCACGCAGCCTTGTGGAACACCAGTGTTGATAGGCTTGAAATAAGAGCATGCACCATCTACTACGACCTTGATGCTCCGATCACCAAGGAAACTGGTGATCCATTTGCACAATTTCTCGGGAAGCCCATAGGAAGGAAGATTGGATGGAACAATCGGTTGGAACGAAGTTCCTTTCGTAGTGTTATTATTGATAAACATATTGTATTATTGATAAAAAATACATATAAATGAATTAGTAGCGCCTATTAAAATGAAACATTTAAAATATTTCTTTCATGTCAAGATAAGAAAAAGTGCGAGGGAGATGGATATTATTCCAAGTCGCTTCGTTATAGCCGTCAAGGCCGTCTACACTACGTCAGAAGGGACGTCGTGACGGAGAAATCTTATACTTTTTCTCAGCTAGCCCCCATCCGTCAAATTCGTACTGTCCGATAAGGAACTTCGTTAAAAATAAAAAGGTACACAGGGTATGGAGGTGTTTACATTCCAATGTCATAGTTAATCCAGGCTACCTTCAGGTTTTGTATATTTTTGGTCTGATGTACGCAGAACGAATCATAGGTAATTTTAATAAATAAAAATTAATTAAATGAAATACGATAAATCCTTGAAAACACACGAGTCCTTCATAATTTCTATATTGAAAAAAAAACTATATTGATCTTAAGTACAATCCAACGTATTAGACCATTGCTGAAAACCAACACTGTCGTAATCCTATGATAACTAATGAGGTATAGTAACAGTAACCACAAATGTAGTAAGAGGCACTTATAGAATAGCCAAAAAAATTATGGCTTCTAATAGATATGCAAATGGCAGTATACCATCTCGCTTAGCCAGATGTAAAATATCAAATAATGATAAGGTTCATGTCCAGCACTTTGGTCTTTAGATATGCAGTCAGGTTATTAGTCTATTTGTTTTGACGATAGTGTAGGCTCGTGACTGGAGGACATGGCTCTGGGATCACATCCCAGCCATAATTTGCATTTGCATTACACAAAACACAAATTGTTGGAATTTATGATGAGGTTCTTCCTTAAAACTTAAGGTATTTAATCCAGAGAATTCAATATTCACCTTTGCATAAATATATGTCAAATATGCAACTTCAGTTGCCATATACAGTCCATACAGGAATTGCGAAAATTGCAACCATTCTAAACTTGTTGTCCATAGCAATACAGCATAAACTGAGACGCCACTAAGACCTGCAAGAAAAAGTTTGTTATTTACCTATAAAAAAGTTTACAAAACAATGCTGTGAAACCTGTCCATACAGAAAGTAAATCAACATTTTCTATTAATTAAAAAATTAATATTGTATTCTAAAATGTTATAAATACTCTCTTTTTTTCTTAATGCTTTTCAATGTCTTTTTAAACAATTACTATGTCAAAAATGTACTAATGAAAGTTTCATTTCAATCTGTAGAATAACAATGTACTGGGTTGAATTTTTTTAATAATGCAGGCATTTTTTTTTAATAAAAAAGTTTATTTGAAATTGCTTTCAAACATGTAATTTATAATATTATGAAAATATAAGTGACGGTAGCTTAATCATTGAAATTTCAAGGTAACCATGTAACCTGAAATATAATATTCTTGTTTACTGCCTGACCCTTGTATAACTAAATTACATGCTTAATCAAGAAGAAATTTTTTTGCTTAACATTTTGTTGCTTAAGAGTTGTGCTGGTTAATTCTGTCAATCTACAGTGAAGAGAGCTCAATAAAATTAGTAGTCTTTCCCACCAATTTAGTACATTTATGGCTATGCCATCCATCTGTTAGTCTGAAAAACTTCACTACATGATGTAGTCCTTCCTCATATGAGTTTTGTCATAATTGTCACGTAAATTTTGGATATTTTATACAGGTTATGCACCATATCTTAGAATTGGTATTAAGACCCAAAAAATTCAAAAACCCTCTCATAAGGGTTGTAATTTCTTTATATACTATTATAATATCATTACAAAAGATAGAAAGGAATGAGAGATAGGCAAAAGCCTATATATTTTAGACATAACTTATGGTAAAATCCCTGAAGTAATAATATACATATTTAATAAAAAAATTATTATTAAAATTGTATCCCATGAAGATAATTTTGTTTATCATACATCCAAAAAAAAAAGAGAATATACAGTGGAAAAGAAAACCTCCTCTTTTTAAAGTTGCATAATAAATAAAAGTAATTATAAAATTGAATAATAATAAAAATTAGTTTAATTGAATAATAATACACCTAATGCTGTGTTCCTATTTCAAGGGTAATAAAGTATAATCTCAGAGGTGAAAAATTGTGTGTGGCTTTCTATATTTAAAGTATTTTGTAGAAAACATGTCACCAAATATAGTAAAATTTATTTAAGTAAGAGAGTGGGTATTGCAAGAGGTAACCATGAAAAATGCTAAGAGCCTTATGGCTTCTAATAGGTTGCTGTGTACCCATCCCATTTATATCATATATATATATATGTAAAAATACTTAGACTGGTGACAAACAGCAGCTTTACAGGTGTGAGAAGTCTGGGGCTATGATTGTCTACCTGTCTGCTCAGCATGGTGATTAAGGCAAAGCCTCCTCACTACAGTAGACTCATGTCTAGCTGTGGACTTTGCCTGGCTAATAAAAAAGAAGATGCAATAATAGTATTTTTTTTTACTTACTGACCAGAAATAATGATGACAGGTTTAAATCTTAGAAAATCGGTAACCAAAAATATCACGATTAATTGTGCCAAATAAGAGTATGTTCCCACAGGATAGACTTTTTGGTTCAATTGGTGTTCAGTAATATTTCTCCACTTTCCCAATAAAAATTCAGTAACAAACGGCTCCGACGGTCTAATTTCACGCAAAGTTCCAAAAGCACAAAGTATCAGTGTGATTTTAATCCATTCTTCCATTTTATGAGAATATTCTCAGTCATAAAGGATAAAAAATAAGCTGGTTGTTGCCGCAACTTTAAAAAAAAACTTTATGAGCTTATCTACTTGATATTTGCTCTTGCAGGTAAACACGTATTACCGGTACCACTCTCGCTCTCGCAAAATGATAATTCTGCGTTTTGTTTACTTGTGGATTTTGCATTTGCATTTGCATCGGCAAAACTTACGTAAGGTTATTAAAATATTCTATCATCTTTTTAACACCTTGAGTTGAATTGGTTATCAGTACATGAGGTACTGACATATTAAATAAAACATTTTATGTAACATTAAAAATGAGGGATTTATTACAATTTAGTGCACATTATGTACAAAACTTTAAAAAAAATGTTGAATGTTGTGTTGATAAAAAGTTGTCATATTTTTTTTTTTTTTCTTAGTTTGGCAACTTCCAATGGATTCTGCCAGCGTCAAGTATTTCATGAGAGTCACACAGTGTATTTACTAGTTTCCGTTTAACTTTATGTTACGAACTTACTTACCTATGTAGTTATTTTCGAATGAATTAACATTATAATATTTTTACAAAATTATTGCTAATATAATAATATGGATATAGGTAAGTGACAAAGGTACTATAGTTTAATGTTATTAATGGATATGAAATCTAATAAGGTTTGAACAAAAGGAGTGAAAACTAAATTTAACAAAGACTTAAGATTTACAGGACGAGGAATGTTATTAGGAAGATAATCGTATAATGAAACGGAGAGGTTAGGGCAGTTAAAAAATTTATGATCGATCGTACCTTCGTCTAATCCACACTCACAAATTGAGCTATCTTTAATCCTAAGTTTTGCTAAAAATACAGGTGTACAAGTGTGTCCCAATCTAATTCTACATATGACAGATGTGCTATGTTTGGAACTATTTCTAAATTTAAAAAACCATGGTTTGGAGGGGATGTCAGGTTGGAGTTCTGCATAATATTTACCGATAGACTTCTGAGTTTTTTTCCAAAGAGAGTTCCAATCTGCCATCTGATGGATTTTCGCAAGAGAAATAAGGTCATGAGTATATGTTATATGATGCATGAGAGTACCAGAAGTAGATGCTTGCTTTGCTAAGGAATCAACAAATTCGTTGTCACGTATGCCACTATGACTTGGCAGCCAAGCAAGTTTCAAGTTAAGACCTTGACAAAAACACCTATACAGTGCACCTTTTATTTCAAAAATAATTGGGAATTTCGATTTACTTCGAAACGGGTTAGATGAAATGCTTTGTAATGAACTATATGAGTCAGTAAAAACAATACATTTGTTAATTTTATGTGCTTCTATAAATAAAATTGCTTCTAAAATAGCAACCGCTTCACCAGTGAAAATTGAAGTAACATTTGAATTTTTAAAATTTAATATAATTTTATATTTTGGTATCCATTCAGCTGAACCTACATAACTATTCTCGGAGAGTTTGGATGCATCAGTAAAAAGGGTCAACCAGCCTTCCCATTTTTCACGTAATATACTTAGAAATTTTTCTTGGGCTACAGGGGAATTTTTAGTCACACCAAAATCTAATATAACTGGAGGGTGATAACATAAAGCTTCAAATGGATGTACGAATAGAGGATTAAACATACTTTGAAATATGGGAAATTTGAAGGTAAGTATCTTTTGGTAGCTTTTAAGAATACATGGAACGTCTTTATGAGTCCAGTAGTTGTTATTCTTCAAACCAGAGTTTAAAGAATGCAGTTTAGAAAGCAGTGGGTGTGAAGATATCTGAAATATTCGATATATAAAGCGATCGGCAAGATACTGTCTACGTAGGTAAAGAGGAGGTTCGCCACATTCAACTTGTAGAGCATTTGATGGAGATGATTTCATGGCCCCTAAAATAATTCTTAAGCACTTGAGTTGGATTTTATCTAAAAGGTTAAGAGCTTGTTTATTACAAGGTTCCAAAAGAAATGTACCGTAATCAAAATGACTACGGACTAGAGCGTTCTATAAAAGTTTTAAACAATATGGATGAGATCCCCACCAAACACCTGTCAGTGAACGAAGGATATTTACATTCTTTTCGCATTTTTGGGCAATGAACGTTAAATGAGGAATACCTGTCATCTTAGAATCCAGAAAAACACCTAGAAATTTAACATTATCACATGTCGGAATTATTTGATTTTGTACTGAGATTGAAATATTGGGACAAAATCTTTTTCTAGAGAATATTACTACTCTACTCTTTGTAGGTGATAAGGAGAGACCGTTATTAATAAGCCAATTATTTAAGTAGAACAATGCAGAGTTAAGACGATAACTCAATTCTGTAAAGTTCTTAGAAGAGTAATAAAGAGTTAGATCGTCAGCATATTGTAAGACTTTACAAAAGGAGTTAACAGAATGTTCGAGATTATGGGTGTATATGTTAAATAAAATAGGACTTAAAACAGAACCTTGTGGGAGGCCTCGCCATATCTGTCTAGGAGGGAGCAGTTTTCCTTGAACTCTTATACATATTGACCTAACTGAAAGTAAATTAAAAATAATGCGAGTAATTCTATGGGGAATATCCAAAAGAAACATCTTTTCTTTGAGTAAAGGGAGGACAACGTTATCATAGGCTGATGATACATCTAGAAAAACAGCACCAACCGATTCTTCTCTGGAAAAAGCCGAACGTATATCAGAGGTAAAAACAGACAAGCTATCAAGCGTGCTCAGTCCCTTTCGAAATCCAAACTGTGTTTTGGCCAAGAGACCTTTATTTTAAACAAACCATTCTAGACGGTTTTTAATTAAATGCTCCATTATTTTGCACAAAGTTGATGATAGTGCTATAGGGCGGTAACTATTACCATCACTAGGATTTTTGTCTGGTTTTAAGATGGGGATAATAATTTGCATTTTCCAATCATTAGGGACTATTCCCGTAATAAATATGTCATTGATTAAGTCTAGAAAAATTTGCTTAGATTTTGATCCTGCGTTAGAAATAAATGAGTATGGAATTCCGTCTATACCTGGTGACGAATCTTTAAGGTGTTGAACAACCAATTCAAATTCTTCATTGGAGAAAAGTTCATTAAAACGTGAATTATTAATGTTTACTCCAGGTTGGGTTATCAATGGTTCACAATAACATAATTCCTCAAAGGAGGGAACCCAAGGAGGAGCAAGCTTATCGGCAAATAAATTGTACCAAATAGAGGAATCACATTGCGGTGAATAATTATCAACGTTATATGATCCGCGGAATTTCTTTATATTCTTCCATAATATAGAAGCAGGAGAGCGGGGTGAAAGATTTTCACAAAACCTAAGCCAACCCGTCTTTTTTTTATGTGCTAACAGTTTTAATGTATGGGCAGCTATTTTTTTATAATTTAAAAAGTTTTCATTAGACATATTGGAGGAGTATAGACGTTCAGCTTGTTTTCGTTTTTTAACACTGAGTGTGCATTCCTCATCCCACCATGGGGGAGAACAAATTTTGGTAGGAGGCGAAATTTTTCGTGTGAAACATGAATCTGCGGTGAGTAAAAGATACTTAACAAAGTTTTTGTAGTTTGTCTCTATATCATTAGAGTCACTGTTATAAAATTTAGAGAGTACCGAATCTGATAACGATGAGAATTTAGCCCAGTCCGCTCTTTTTATATTATATTTTAACAGCGGCGAAAAAACTCTGATTGGTATTGAGCAGTTGGCTAATGAAAGTAATATTGGGTAATGATCACTACCATAAGAGTGAGATAAAACTTTCCAGTTAATACGTGATGTAAGATTTGGGGTACATAAAGTTAGATCAACAACACTTTTAGGATTTTGAGATGGATATACTCTCCTTGTTGGTGATCCATCATTTAAAATGCAAATATTAAATTCATCAAACAATTCCATTAAGAGATAGCCAAAAGTATCATTTCTGCATGAGCCCCATGAGACATGGTGAGCATTAAAATCACCTAGTAATATAAAAGGAGGAGTAATAGATGAAATTATTAAGTTTAATTCAGTGATCAGTGATGGATGTGGGTGAGGGATATAGAAAGACAGGTATGTGATATCATTACATTTGCAAGCAACAACGTTTAATTCCTCACTATGTTGAGGAAGTGAAACCTTGATAAATGAATGTAATCTATTAATTAGGATTACAGCACCGGCGTAACCATCTTTCCTGTCTTCGCGAAGGCAGGCAAAACCAGGAATACGGAAGTGAGATTTTGGGTGAAGCCAAACTTCTGATAATGCTACAAGAAACGGGTTGTATTTGTTGATAAGATAGATTAAATCGCCTTTTTTATGCTTAATACTGCGACAGTTCCATTGAAGAATCGTAGCCATGCTTATTTATATTATTTAAGAGCGTCGATAGTTTCTCAAGAGACTGGGTTAAATTTGGAGGTAAACAGTGGTCGTCAAATTTCGAAATGATACACATAAGTGTGGATATCAGTAAGTCTATTAAATTTTCATTTGGAGAAGTATGGTTTTGCTCATTATCTTTAGGGTAAGCATTTCCATTAGGAAGAGAACTTCTTGGGGTTTGGATCATGGATTCATGGGCTGTATGGTCATATCCATGATCGGATGCTGGAGATCGTGGTTTCCTATTTATATAGAAAGTTTTTTTATATGAATTCTTATTACTCGTATTAGGAGATGGATTTAAAGGAGTTTTGCTTGCAATGTCGGAATAGCCTCGTTTGGATGGGCGGACTCTTACAGATGCTTCGTCATAAGAGATATGTTCTTGGGACATAATTACTTTAATAGATTTTTGTCTATTAAATTCTGGACAGGATGAACTAATAGCTGTATGATTACCAGAACAGTGAAGACATGTGACCGAGGTAACTTCACATGATTCTTCATCATGTGGTTGTCCACATTTATAACAACGAGGCTTGGATCGGCATTTAGACTTAACATGACCGAAACGACAGCAGTTATAACATTGTATTGTTGGTAAGATGTATGGTTCTACAGGATATGACGTGAAATAGGCAAAAACATGTGAGGGCAGTAATTTACCAGAGAACGTAATTACAATCGTTTGTGTTGGAATCCACTCAACAGAGTTATCTGCTTTAATAACTTTACGGTTTAGACGACGAGCGCGAATTATTTCTGAGGAAGAGGCAACTTCTGATGCAGAGACGAATTCATCCATACCTATATCGATTGGAATACCTCTAATGATACCCATTCTCGTAATAGCATAGGTAGGAATTACCGCTACAAAATTTGCTTTAGCAAGTAATGGACTTACAATAAAATCGTTAGCTAGTTGGGGGGAAGAAAACTCAATAGAAATACGATTGCGTCCTATTCTCTTAACACCATTTTTTAAAATTCCCTGAATATTGTTTTGGTACAGAAATTGACCCACTTTAATTGGCTTAATTGTAGTTCCGGAGGAGGGCTCCACTGTCGGTTTCATAATGTGAACAATAAAAGGAGCACTGTCATTACTATTATAGCGTTTCTTTTGTTCAGATAAAGGGTGAACAAATACATTCTGTACGGCTGCTGAAGGAAGAGAAGACATCTTTTGCTTCGGTTCTAAATTTAGGGATGATATATTATAGGCTTTGCGTTTCATTGGATTACCAGTATCGGACTGATAAAATGTATCAGTAGGATTAGAATTAATAAACAAGTCGGGTGAAGATCCAGATTTTCCGGCATCATCCGGAGGATCTGAATCCTGTTCAATCTCTTCCATCCTCAGTAGATAAGCTAGCTACGAATAATAATAAACACTTACGTACAATAATTAGATTGAAATTTAGAAAAATATACAAATTCAAACGAAAATAACGTCGTTAATTAAAATTTTCTTGAGAAAATTTATTAATCTGTCAAGCCTTTGAAGTACACATGAGGCAATCCAAGGTCAACTTTGTAGAACTCTCCAAAGAGTATGGTAATATTTAGAAAGGACCCCTCAGAACCAAAGAGTATATGATCACTACACTACATTTAGTCAGAACCATAGTTATTGTGCTCATAACAATTATTTTTTAAATGTTATTTAGATGAACTATAAAACTAAAATTTTATTAGAATTAGTTTTGTTATTAAATTACGCTTCTTTAAATTAACAGAATTTACTTCAAATGACGAGTTTCCGCCTCGCGTCGCGTTTACGTCACATACTTTAGTCTTATATCCTTCGCCGCGTGAGTGTAAGAGGCAACTAGAAATTTTACAAAAAATTAAGTGGGTACAATAGAAAGTTTTTTGTTAGTTTTTATACAAATGGTAAGTAATTACACTGTTTTAAAATTTAATTCCTTATATTTTGCTTCGTAACAATTTCATATACCTATTTTATAAAATTGCCATTTCAAATACTGTGTCGTTCACGTATCACTATATTTAATAGCCAGAATTAACTGAAAAGTAAATAAAAAGTGTGAGTTATCACAATAAATCATGTAATAAACACAAATTTTCATATCCCACAAAGTCCAATGCGCGAAAATTACGTTTTATGTTATAATTTCGATATATAGTGAACATTATGGTGAAGTTGTTTTCAACAATAACTAAAAATAAAAATGTGAATGTGAAGCACCAGCTTTCAAATAAAAAAAGAATCATCGAAATCAGTTCACCCAGAAGGTTATGAGGTAACACATATAAAAAAACACAGTCGACTTCCTTCTCCTCAAAGCTCAAAGATAGCGTAATAAAGTATATACTTTATTACGCTATCTTACGGATGTACAAGTATATACCTGTGATTTAATTTTTTTTGAGGCTTCTACGGAGTTTATCGATATAATTATATTATATATTTCTTTTCTTTATGAAAATCAAGTGTTTCTATGTCCTTGTTTCTTTCTTCATAATATTTATTCGATTTTAACACACATATATATATATATATATATATATATATATATATATATATATATATATATATATATATATATACATATATATATGTTAAAATATATGTGTATATATATGGAATTTTAACATAATATAGCGATTCGTTAGATTTGCCTTAGTTGTAAAAGTGAAATAATATTTACTTTTTTTTCTTTTCAGTAGAATTGTTTGGTTTTGTTATTTAATATTGTTTTAACCATTGAACTTGTTTACGCAACTTTTGTTTAATAAATTGTTTGATGCTGTTTGATGACTTTTTTACACATAATTGTTTACCACCGGCGGATTTTCCGGACCGATACGACTTAGGGACCTTCAAGAAAAGAGCTTACACCTTTCTAAACGGCCGGCAACGCATCTGCAATTCCCCTGGTGTTGCGGTTGTTCATGGGCGGCGGTAGTCACTTACCATCAGGTGAGCCGCATGCTCGTTTGCCCCCTCTTCTATAAAAAAAAACCACAAAAATATTTTTTTAAATAATAAAATTAATCCCTCCCTCTCCTTACAGTTTCATTCCACTGCTGGTGATGGACCGTTACATCCTATAAAAACCCCCAATGAACATAGGCCTCCACTATATTCCTCATAGAGGGTATACTTGTCATAGTTGCCACGTTCTGTTCCACGGTACACGTACCTTGTTGTATTGAACAGTGGATCAGTCGCCTCTTACGAAACCCACGGAATAGTATGAATATTCATACACCGCCACTACACAGTAATTGATAATTTCTCGAAACATTTCATTTATCGACAAATCGTCTTGCAATCGTCGTCACTCTAGCGCTCACTTGACCTTCATATAAATAATTCGATATTTTAATTGTTGATAATTTTTTATTTTTGGATATGAACATAGTAATGACTCTAAGTTATTTTTACCATTTTTTTAAAAAATCGTCTGGCCTGACCTACTATACTCTTTGGCTTGACCATAGTTCTAACTAAATATGTCCAATAAAATGTCAAGGTCTGAGAGGTTAAACCCGTGTGACAACCAATCACCATGACAACAGAATCAATCCTTTTGGAATTGAGTTGAGTGACATTTGATGACATTGACAAAGACGTATCTTTATTTTTTTTATTAACTGGCTTTACGGCACTGGGTTCTAGCTCTTCTGAGCCTGAAGTTACAATGTATAATAATTATCCTTCATAAATCATAATACATACACTGCTTCACAATATGTTGATGCGTCACATTGTGCAGCCCTTGGGAGATTTCGATGGCAATTTGAGCTAGCAGACAGCTGACAGTTGGCGATTGTATCTCAAGGCGCCTAAGCAGACAGACACCTTATCTTGAGAATCACATCACCATCAGAGCACTTGTTTCACCGTTTCCACTAATAGTTCACATGCGCAAACACTTAATACACAAAATCGGACCACTCTTAAATACCAAAATCCACTTCAAACCATTATTTAAGCAGCAAACGGCCGCCGGTCAAGTTCCCGCCAAAACTACGAGATATCTTTATCATTGTGGAAACCATAGACTTAGTGTAGTAACCTCAGAGTAATTACTAGCATAGAGAGAGTCTTAAAATAAGAACAAAATTCTTATAGCTGAACTCTTTATACATATGAAGTTTAACATTGTACAAAATAAGATAACGATAGTGTGCGGCGGAAGGTAAATAAAGGCAGCGCCATTTTCAATTACATTCTTTAACTTTACGGGTAGTACGTGATAGAGCCACCCTACAACAATATTGTGGGTAGTTCTTCAAAACGTGCAAAAATATTGTGCGAAACTTTAACATGCAGAATTATAATTGTTTGACCATGTATATTCAAATATTTTTTTTAATTAGTACATAAATCAAAAATGGCACATTAAAAAAATAGAAAAAAACACATATATTGCTATAAAATTTTAAATATATGTTAATATTTTCACTACCGGTGCTGAGTTTCAACAGTAATATTTTAGAAAAATATTTCATAAAAAAACTTCTCTAGAGAACACTGATTTTATGTTAATGTAACCGATTGATAATATTTTAATGCTCGTCATTATCTAAACATTTTATTTGCAGTCGAAAAAACATATTAAAACTTTGTAACAGTAAAAGGTAATGACCGTAACAGAAACTATACTTTATTTTTTTACGCAGCCGACATCGTTTTATAATGTCATTTCAATATTGAGAAATGAGCACCATGTTTATTTGATCTGAAACTGCCAATTACGATGCATGTGATGTTGGATCCTTATTAAAAAATAGCAAACAGTGTTGAATTTTGGTACTTTTGCCGAAATACAGTTCCTCACCGATCCGCTAATTATTCAGGTAAGTACAATGTTTCATCTTACATTATAATACAGTGTCATAATATATGTGATTTTATGTATAGTATTATCAAATTACTTACTTATCAAATTTCACTACCACAACTTTCACTAGCGTAGAAATATATAAAATTTGAATTGATGATTTGCTTTCTAAATTGTTGTGTTGTTAATTGTGTAAAATACGTGATTGTAAGCTGTTATTTAAAAAAAAGTCCCGCTGGGTTTCTTCCTGGTTCTTTCCAGGACAAAGGTTTTTTTTTCGAACCAGTGGTAATTAAACAAAAAAGTGACTTTCAATAAGTATTATTTATAATCTATATTGAATAAAAAAGTTTCTGTTTCTGTTCGATAACTGCAAATGTTCATGATCTCGGCTGTGAACGATTTTAGCTACTAATGAAGTTTAATTTTTTTATAAATATTAGCACGTTAAATTTGAAATATCAACTAAATAATGTATAAGTTTACATAGATTTGAAACGGGGCTTTACAACATTTTAGCGAAAATTCAACAAATTTGTTTAATGTTTTAGAATTAAATGCTTGGTTTAGTTAATACTCTAAATAAGAGCATGGCAAATAAAAAATAAATAAACAGGAACAACTAGCTAAGCGACGATTAGCAGAACGAAAGAGATATGCAGCCTTAAAAGAGAATGAAGAACTATATGCAATAAAAAAAGAAAAATAAAGGTTGAGATATTTACGAAGGAAAGTAGCTTTAAAATTGTAAGCACAAAAGAGATGACTCTCCGTGCTCAACGATAGCAGTGAAAGAGGTGGTGAGAAAATAAACGCAAACATTTGAATAGAAAACTATACTATATAATACAAAATATTATTGGTAGTAAAGAAGAAGCTACTGGCTCAGCTGACCCTATTTTTCTAAATTCATACTTAATCGAAGATGTAAGTAAAAGTCAAATAGTATCAGAGAAAAGTACAAAGCAGGATGTAACGATATTTAAATTAAAATTAAAAATCAGGCAGTTACAATACGCTCGTATAAAACATCAGAAACCGTTTAAATTAAAATATGATAAAATGAACCAAGAAAATAAAACACAGATAATTCGACGCAGTATTAAATATAGCAATGTAGGTGAATTGTTAAAGAAAATAAAAACTAACGAAAAATTTGTAAGCATATAAAATAGGAAGTATAAAGTGAAAGTTGAAAAGAAAATACGACAATCATACAAATTACGACCACCTAAATCTAAATCGAGAATCCTTCTGCTGTGTAATTTTGATGGTATCGATTTAGATCGTCTGAGACATGATGCTGCGATGACCGACTGGAATGGTGTTCTTACTGGAGCTAACATTGACGAAAGGGTTGTTAGCTTTAATTCTTTTTTAACACAACTCTACGACGTTCATTCTCCAATTCGACCGGTCTGGATTAAGCATTTGCCTGCTCCCAGGCTTACTCAGGAGATCAAAAATTTACAGCGTAAGAAAAATTTGATAACTCTGATACCAATAGAGATAAATATAAAAATATTCGGAATCACTGCAGCAGGCTGTGTAGAGATATGAATACAACGACGCTATATTCATAAATCTATACTCGATGAAGATGATTCCGGCAGAGTATGGAAATTTCTTAAGTCTCTAACGGTATGTGTACACCAAAACCGATTTTGTCGGCCGATGGCGGACAGAACTACCCGGACGAGTAACTCGGAAGTGTATGTGCTTACACTGCAACAGTGTACCACGTGTGCCGACATTGGACGTTGCCGGTATTCTGTAGTTGACTGTGTTGCTTAACAGAGTGAAAACGGATTTTTTTAAATATCTGGAACCGCTATATCCATTTGCGATCCAACTTTAGCCCATAACCGTTTCGAAACCGCTCGATTATTGTAATTGTATATTATATTGTCTATTATAAACACAACTAATTAATTTTTCAATATCCCTATGGACATTCCATCTTAGTCCTCACGGGTGAAAACGCACACACGTATTTTGATTCGCAAACGAGGATAAATGTAGATGTCTATGGGTCACAGCAACCACTTACCATCAGGAGGACTGTGTGCTCGTTTGTCACCCTATCCTATATATAAAAAAATAGGTTCTGTTTTAAGTTTCTTCTATTTATCATATCGCTCTGATTTTCTTTATTACTTTCATCTGTAAATGAATATTTCAAAAAACTTAAATGCTTATCATGGATGCAAGAATATCGTGTACTTAGACAGGTAAAGCAACTTTTATTTTTAAAGGCAATTTGATTATGATCGCAACTGAACAAGACTTGGTGAGTTTTCATTGTCACTTTAAATAGTGGGATTTCCGTTGTAGAAATTATTTTTTCTTTAGTTATGCGGTACGTTGTTCTGAATAACTTTTACAAATTTTTGAAATGTGCCGCTATCCTCTCCTAGATTTAATATTATATCAGCTGTTCTCTTCAACATAGCTCCAAGGCCATCGGGTGCACCTTTTTCATGACCTGCTTCCAAATAATCCCACGATACTAAACGAAGCGCAACAAATTCTTTGTGCAGTTGAGTCAATACCTATAACATGAATCTATTTCTGTATTGGCTACTTGGACAGCCACTAACGAAATGAAGTGTCTATAAAAGTTAATAATTCTTTAATATAATTTAAAATTGGTATGATTTGTGCCCAAATTGCAGATGCATCATGTTTTAGACCACAACAATGATCTTCTTAACATCACTATCAATGATTTGAATAAAAATAAATGCAGAATTGTAAGATTTGGTAAAGCTGAAGTTTGAGTTTTAGTATGTATTTTTGTTACATCGTCTAGTGCACAAGAAGAGAAATGGTGGTTTAGCTGGTTTAAGTCAATAGTTTTGGGGCTACTATTTTGACTCGCTTTCTCAACTCTAAGGGTACGCGTACACCTAATCCGTAATCGGCCGTAATTTGCTCGGGCGATGACGGCCGAACTCGGACGATCGAATCACACACTTGTAAAAGAAAGAAAGTGCCTACACAAACATGACTGTCATCATCCGATAACGCGCGAAAACGGCCGATCAACCGTTGAGTCCGAACTTGTTGGGATTTCTCTATAATATAATATATATTTATATATAATTAAGTGTATTTATAGTTTAATTTAATCATTATTTCCTTATTCTGTTGTTTCTGTCAGTGTTGTTATCTACCGAAATCACACACACACACACACACACACACACACACACACACACACACACACACACACACACACGCGCGCGCGCGCGCGCGCGCGCGCGCACACACACACACACGCACACACACACCAATGCATACGCACACGCACACGTGCACGCACACGCACACGAACATGCACACGCACACGCACACGCACACGCACACGCACACGTGCACGCACTCGCACACGCACACGCGCACGCACACGCCTACACGCACACGCACACGCACACGCACACGCTCACGCTCATGCGAACGCGCAAGCGCACGCGCACACGCACATGCACACGCACACGCACACGCACACGCACACGCACACGCACACGGACACGCACACACACACGCACACGCACACACACACGAACACGCACATGCACACACTCACGCTCACGCACGCAAACGCGCACGGGCACGCGCACACGCAAAGGCACACGCATGCGCACGCGCACGCGTACGCACACGCACACGCACATGCACACGCAAATGCACACGCACACGCACACGCACACACACACACACACACACACACACACACACACACACACACACACACACACACACAGACACCCACACACACCCACACACAAACACACTATTTTATTACACTATTTTATTATTAATCAAAAACCCGACTGCAAAAAAGACTATTTAAAAGTAATGCACTAAAACGACCGAAACAAGATTGAGAATAGAGAACAAAATTGAAATAAAGTATTAACAAAGTAAACTTTTTTTTATAGAATTCAGTTACCCGTGAGGACTAAGATGGAATGCCTCGTTTCCAGTAAAAAAGGTCTCCGGTTCTCTACACTCACCATACGAAAGAAGGCAGCATTAAGCTGCTATTTTACGCTGGTATTCTGAGAGAACGTGGTCCTTCCCCGGTCGAGCCGATTCATTCGTGCTACATCTATACTACTAATATAGCTGCAGCATGGCTCTACCACGTAAAAAAATCTCAGGTTTAACAGACTATACTTTAACTATGGTTTAACAGAATACTATAGTCTGTTAAATCAAAGTAGAGGTTTAGTGCATTACTTTTAAATAGTCTTTTTTGCAGTCGGGTTTTTGATTTTTTTAATTATTCAATGATGGTAACGGTATATGACAGTCTACATAAAAATAAGTTCACCTCATCCTCAACTAGCGACATCTGGTAGGCGTATTATTAGCCCTTCTTTTTGTATGATAAATTTTTTTTTTAATTTTCTGCAAAACCGTAGTTCTCTTGTTGGATGTTCAATTTTGAGTTCAGTTACTATACTCTTTGGGTCAGACTTATCCTGGCACTGTCACTGAGTTTTGGCGGGAACTTGACCGGCGGCGGATTGCTGCTCCTGTATTATTGTTTAAATAATGGTTTGAAGTGGATTTTGATATGTTAAAGTGGTGCGATTTATTAAGTGTCTGCGCATGTGCACTATTAGTGGAAAAGGTGAAACAAGTGCTCTGATGGTGATGTGATTCTCAAGATAGATGTCTGTCTGCTTAGGCGCCTTGAGATATCATCGGCAACTGTCAGCTGTCTGCTAGCTCAAATTGCCGTCGAAATCTCCCAAGGGCTGCACAATGTGACGCATCAACATATTGTGAAGCAGTGTATGTATTATGATTTATGAAGGATAATTATTATACATTGTAACTTCAGGCTCAGAAGAGCTAGAACCCAGTGCCGTAAAGCCAGTTAATAAAAAAAATAAAGATACGTCTTTGTCAATGTCATCAAATGTCACTCAACTCAATTCCAAAATATGACAACTTTTTATCAACACAACATTCAACATTTTTTTTAAAGTTTTGTACATAATGTGCACTAAATTGTAATAAATCCCTCATTTTTAATGTTACATAAAATGTTTTATTTAATATGTCAGTACCTCATGTACTGATAACCAATTCAACTCAAGGTGTTAAAAAGATGATAGAATATTTTAATAACCTTACGTAAGTTTTGCCGATGCAAATGCAAATGCAAAATCCACAAGTAAACAAAACGCAGAATTATCATTTTGCGAGAGCGAGAGTGGTACCGGTAATACGCCGTCAATAACTCCCAAGGGCTGCACAATGTGACCCATCAACATATTCTGAAGCAGTATACTATGAAGGATAATTGTAACTTCAGGCTCAGAAGGGCTAGAACCCAGAGCCGTAAAACCAGTTATAAAATAATGTCACTGTCAAGTAGGGAGGTGCAAGGGAAAAAATATATAGATATTTATCGAAACGATATTTTTAAGCACTATGGATATATATTGCGTGATAAATATCGATATAACGATATATCGTCATCATTTGCATGATGTAAAGATAAGGTCCAAAATTTTATATATAGAATAGAACAGAATAGAATAACTTTATTTATTGATATTAAAGTGATTGTAGTACATGGGTTTGACATTACATTGTTTGTAATTTCTATAAAATATGTCCTTATAATATATATATACGACAAAAAAAAAACGACAGCTAACCACACACGAATACTTTTGTGCCTCCTTTTGTTATTACATGTTTTGTCATTAATACAATACGTTGCTGCTGGTGATAAGAGGGCTGGTTCTTTTCTCGCTCAAAGGCTAAGTATAGCCATTCAGCGGGGAAATGCAGCCAGCGTTCTTGGCACGATACCGCGGGGAGTAGGACTATATGATAATTAAGTTTCTAGTTTTAGTTTTTTTTTTTATTATCATAGTTTTTAATATTGTAGATAAAATTAAGTATTATGTAAAATTGTAAATAAAAAAAAAAAAATACAATATTTAAAAATATATCGAAATTGATACGAATTCGATACTCTGAAATAAATATCGATGTATTAATATATTGCGATTTAAAATATCGACTATATATTTAAAAAAAATCGATATTTTTTGCCCAAACCTACTGTCAAGTGTCAATGTCAAATTGTCAAACAAACCGATCCTGTCTTGCTTGATCGATTGTTTTGTTCTATGTAATTTTAATTTATTTTACTTGTAAAAGAAGTAACTTTTATTGTTATGCTAATATAAAGTTATTTTCCTAGTAATTAGTAGATTTTACACTTTTAAATTTTTTTTTAGCTATGTAGATGGAATTTGTGCAATTTCATCTACATAGCACCTGCTGAATGCTTTTTTTTTATATAAATTTTACTATGGCAAATTGTTCTCATTGTGGCAAAGTGTTTAAATATGAAAGTGAACGTATAAGACATGAACTTAGTCATTTACCTGGATTTGGCTGTGATAAATGTGATAAAAAATTTACTTATATGTAAGAAAATTATTGTCATTTAAATGTATGTCAGATCTCTTACATTATTTTTATCGTTTTTAATATTCGGTTACAGTTCAGCTCTAAAGCGACACCAGAAACAACATGAAAGAACTGAAAGTGTTCAATGTGATAAATGTAGTCATAGTTTTAAAGATGAGATTCTTTTAAAGCGCCATATAAAATATGCTCACGAAGGTAACAATATTATGTCATTGAATGAAATCACTTCTGTACTAATATATATTTAAAATGCCACTTATAAGTTTATATGAGATTAAACACCAATGCTCCAAAGCCTGTTTTTTTATTTACATTACATATGTTAGATCACAAATCTTTAAAGAAGTTTTCAAATTCCTGTTAAGTGTAGATTGATTGATTTAGCTGGGATGATAGAAAACTCCATGTCTAAATGTATTGTTTGTATTTATCATGAGGGCAGGTTATATATAATCATGCCACCCTATTAGCAATCATAGCAATTGTAATGTTACTAATGACCTCAGGGAACAACCTTAGTGGTCCAAGGTATATGGCTCAGTAGCTGGCCACCACTAGGCTGTCAAGTAGAATATGGGTTGCCCTTTCCACATGCTCCAAATAAACTCTGCACCGAGAGCTGTCTGTGACATCTAGAGTAAAGAGATGCTTATTTCAAGAGCCATGTCCTATAATAGTACTGGTGACCAGTCAAATTAGAAGTTCATTTAATTTGAGTACCCTTTTTAAAACAATGTTTACAAAATTTTTCATAGTGTGGCCTTATCATTATCATTGTAGCCTATCTGCTATCTAAGTGCACTGCCAAACATTAGTCTTCTATATATGATTACTGTGATGGTCAGGCGGCTGACTATCAAGGTACTGTTGCACAATGTATAGTCCCATATTAAAAAATTATGATAGTAAGGTCTATGATACAAAAGCAATAATATAGAAGGTCCTTAATATGCATAAGGATTTCCCTTCATAGGTTGGATATTTGAAATACTTGCCATGCTTAGTAGGCGTGATAGTAAACACCATAGTTCTTTATTAGGTATATTGAGTTAATATCGGGAAGATGCTGTTGTCCATCTCCTGTTTCAGTTTATCTCTGTTGCCTCTTACGACATCCATGAGAAGATATGGGGTAATGGATTCTCTTGTTTTTACTATTCAGCAAAAAATGGTAAAAGTTGGAATATGTTTTTTTCAGGTACTTATATCTGTTCAGAATGTGATGCCAAATTTAACAGCAAGCAGGCTCTGCGTATTCATATAATAACGCACAAACCAAAGTCTGAGAGGAAGTACCAGTGCAGTCATGCGAATTGTCATAAAGCATTTAACTTTTCACACCATCTAAAATATCACGAGATGACACATACAAATACCAGAAAGCACTTTTGCAAAATATGTGGGAAAGGTCTGTACTAAATTTTAACTTAAATTGGTAGAGTACATTGCTTCCCCATAGACATCTGGTCTTTCACATAGTCACCTTTTGTAGCACCCATGGACAATAATGGTATTTTCCTTATCTGTCACTACAGGGCAATAACAACTCTGGATGTTCAGATAAAATAAGGGAGCATCCGGTGCATCCAAGTAAAAAAAACATGATCATCATTCTTGCCTAATTCACATTTATACTCTATCGTACAAAAGCAGATTTGTACAGATTTAAATTTAAATATAACTTATTATACACTAAATTAAGGCAGTGGACGATGCATTCTTTATGAGTTGTTTACTGCAGACCATCCACCTATACCTAGATACGCCACCACAAGACCATAGGGTTGTTAGGGTTTGTACCTAGAGGGGTCTGCATAAGCATGATATATCAGGCAGAGCTCATGGGAGCGACCACTTCGTTTTGACGTTATTAATTAAGTAACTATAATTAAATTTGTTATTAGAAATAAAATAGATTTTATATAGTTTTTAAAAAATCATTTTACATTCCCGTAAACTTGACTACATTGTTGAAGGTAAGCTTTTGCATTGTTTGTACATCACACCTCATTGACGAAGCATATTCTTTTAGTGGAAATCCGAGCTACCAGCTGTTAAGGCCAACATTAAAAGTTGTATTTTAGATTTGCAATTCGTCATTGAGAGGTGTTGATCTGTTATTTCGACTAATAAGCAACTGACATATTTGTAAGTTTTTTTTTTAACGGAAATTGCTCAATGTTCATCATTGTTGTGGTAACAGCTCTTCTTGGATTTAATACCTTTTACTAGGAACACTTCCTTATTTTATACATTAGCTTGGTCATGGAGTCTCACAGATCTTGTATCAACTTTAAATACTTTTAGCGTATCCAGAGACCTCAATTTGCACTAGTCATTTGATGATAAGTTCTAAGCTACTAAATGTAGTGTCTGACCGAATTTCAGCTTTTGGCCGGTACTGAGGCGGAAGTAGAAGTCGATCGTTCAGCATTTGCTAACCTTCGGTCGAAGTCGTACTTTTGCTGTAAATTTTAACCGAAGCCTAAGGGTGTTACCACGCCAATCCATTGATTGTTGATCGATGCCATCGGTCGATAGTGGATTAGTGGGATGGAATAGTCGAAGTCGATCGATAGTCTCTCCCACACTGATCGATCAATGGTACAATGGATTAGCCGACGTCGATCGAGCTGCTTGATTATTCGAGATTCGCATTTTGAAACATATTGATGATGAGCCCACAATCACATCAAATAATTGTCGATCGACGTTGATCGATGATTGAACAACGTTATATCGACTAGTATCCGTCGATCAGCTAAAGCTACCACACCAATCGATCGACGTCGATCAATGGCATCGATCGACGATCGATCGATTCGTGTGGTAACACCCTAAGGTTTACTTGTGCTAAAAATTCTATTACTATTGGTTTTACGTGCTGAAATGGTGATATTATTGCAAAAGCCGTATAGTGGCGGCTTAAAGAATCTCATCACTATATTTCATTTGGTAAGTGTTGTAAGAGACGACTGGGGAAATGTGAGGAAAAAAGGCTTGCGATAAAAGGGGGCATAACCATCTCGTTAAAGGGGACTACAGGATCTAACGCAAGTTAAGCCTTTAAGTATATGATCCATTGCAGTAAACAAAATCAGAAAAATATATATTTTTACTACTAATTTGATACGATAGAAAAAAATCTGATAGATACCTATAAAAATTTCTTTTACTTACTTACTTACTTATCTTCACGCACAATCCCTGACGGGGTAGCCAGAGAGAACAGATCGCCAAGTGTCACGATCCTTACATACCTCTTTCGCTTCCTTCAGATTCATTATCTTCTTCATACATGCACGTCTAGGTATCCGAGTACCCTTGACCCTACCCTCTTCGAGCAATTTGCTCACATGGTCTTCGAAAGTTAGTCTCGGTCTACCTCGACACCTTTTAATATTAACTTTCGCGCTATATATTTTCTTCACCATTCGGTCTTTACTCATTCGCTCAATGTGCCCAAACCACCGAAGCACGCCCTTATCAATTTTTGTGATAAGGTCATCTTTCAAACCTGCCATATTGCTAATTTCTTCGTTTCGCTTTTGGTCGGCCATGGTAACATCGCACATTTTACGAAGAGATCGCATCTCCACTGCATTCAACTTGCTTTTATGCTTCTTCTGGCATACCCAGGTTTCGCTGCCATATAACAAAGTCGGTACCAACACTGCGTTATGTATTGCAAGGCGTGCACTCTTCACTACGCCTTGCCTTTTGACTAACGCAGTCAGGGCACCATTGACTTTGTTCCCGGCAGCGACACGTTTGTCCACATCTAAATCACATCTTCCATCTCGGCTAAAAGCACTCCCCAAGTATACAATTTCATTTACCTGTTCTAGACATTCCTCATTTACCCATATTTCACACGTCGTTCTCTCTTCGTCCCTTTCAAATACCAGAACCTTAGTTTTATTAGCATTCAAACGGAGACCTTTAATTTCACATTTTTTTTAACAATTTTAACAAATTTCTTTTAACCATTAAAACCATACTTATATACATGCAATTATTCTGACTTTTTGTCAGATTATTCTACAAGCAACATAGTTATTTTTATATCGCATATTCTTATTTCTGAACATACTACGTACGTATGTGTGCGTAAAGGCCTGTGTACCGACAGTGCCAGCCGAGGCCTGATGCTATACAAAATTATGTAAATGTGTGCGTGCGACTTTCGAGATCACTAAGCTCTTGTAGTCCCCTTAAGCCAGACATAAAATAATCATAACAAGCGAGGGGCAGTAAGAGTCACATATAATGTCAAGACGTATAGTAGACTTACTATACTCTCTGCGGTCGTCAATATGATACTGTAACACCTACCAAGCGTGACGATTGAGGCAAATCTTCACTACGACTGTAGAGGCCCATGTCCAGCTGTGGACTTTGACAGATTGTTGAGAAGGAGATATATTTTCTTTTAATTACAAAAAAATTCATTTTATTATAATAAATAAATCAAAAAATAACATTAAAAACACCTTTTCATGAAATTCAGCATAATATTAGGTGACAACGAATAAATCCACCACTTTCTTCAGTCGCAATCTAGAGTTTCGAGTAGTCTAGTAGTAGAACCATAGTAAATTAGAGATTATATCTCGTAGGGAACTTCGACTGCTCTTACTTCACGAATTTCGAAAACGACTGCAGGACTGCACAATAAGTTATGTGCTACGATGGGCGAAAGCGAAAGTGTGTTCTTTTACGATACTGCCACATATCAAGTAAAGAAAAATTATTGCTATTGAAAAGCGAAAAAAAAAAAACAATTCAAAAATTTACGCGTCGATTAACAAGTGCATTGACGCAGTGTAGAATTATCTTAAAGTAATGAACTTATACACTGCGGGGTAGCAGCGGAGGGCGGCAATAAAGGAGAGAAAAGTCAGCTTTTTTTTTCTGAAGAGATCTTGATATTTTTTTCTAATTTAAAAATCTAAAAAAAATGTTTTTTACGTTCATTACGTCGTCTTTTTTATAGGATAGGGTGACAAACGAGCACACATTTCACCTGATGGTAAGTGGTTGCTGTGACCCTACTGTGGCATCATCTACATTTATCTTCAATAAAGAATGAAAATGCAGATGCGTTGTCACCCGTGAGGACTAAGATGGAATGCTTCTTTTCCAGTAAAAAAGGTCTCCGGTTCTCTACACTCACCACACGAAACACATCAGTGTTAAGCTGCTATTTTACGCTGTTATTCTGTGAGAGCGTGGTCCTTCCCCGGTAGAGCCAACCCATTCGTGCTACAACTATACTACTAATAAAGCTGCAGCATGGCTCTACCACGTATAACTTGTTGGTTTTCATAAAAATAAAAACAATACAAGATTGTTTACCTCTTTTTTTTTAAATGCTTAATCTTTCTGTTTACAGGTTTTATTCAGTCCCACAATTTAAAAGTTCATATTATGAACATACATGAACCCACTACATGGCTACCTTGTGAGATGACCAACTGCAAGAAAAAGTTTTCTTCAGAGTATGCACGAAAGAGACACCATGCTAGACACAGTGAGTGCATAAATAACTAGTATTTTTAGTATGTTATTAGTGTTTTACAAATTATAGCGACTGAATGGCTTAGAAATCGGAGACACTTAAAGCCGTGCAGGTTCGCCGCTTGAGTCTGAAGGCTTGTTAATAGACCCGGGGCGTGGAGATGGTGTCTATTATTTCAAATTCCATAAATAATTATGGAATTATTAGTGTGATATTTCAAATTCCACAAATAACTATTATTACCTAAAGGCTGATTCTAAATTTAAAGAAAATTTTTATTCCTAGTGGTGGAAAAATGGAGGATGAATTTTTTATTGCTTGTACTACTTATTTTACTTAATAGGGTAACAATATTAAAACCTTATAAACGACGATCGACATTAAAAATTAAAAAGAATAAAAATAATTTCCTCATAATAAATAGTTAGTAGTATATTAAAAATTTAATTTTTAATACTATGTCTTACCTTTCAGTGCATTCATCATTCTTTTTAGTATTTTTTTTAAGTTGGTTGTTACTTTTTGTTATTTGTGATATTTTAAAGATCAATCACTAGGTGCTTATATTAAAATAATAAACATTCCAGACTCATTAATAAATAAGTGAATGATGCTAACTCTCCAAAATTTTTATAGCCAGTTTTTATCATAGAGATAAAAACTAGCCATAAAATTTTTGGAGTTCGTATCTACATGGCAAACTTTGTAGGGCAGGGCTTACAACCCGTCAATGTTCACATGAAACTTCGCCCGGCTGACGTACGCGCGACTAACTGAAAAAAGTAGCTCTTTTTTCGCTTATTGTGTGTGGCTGGGTGCTATATGCAATGGAAAAATGTATGTTATTGTACATTTAAAAAAGCTTTTATTTTACATTAAAAAAGGTATATAGTCCTGATAATTCCATTCAAATTGTCATTACTTATATCTGTCATTAGCAAGTCATACTTACAGCAGCAGATTTACCTGACAGATCTGTTGAATACCAGCCTAAAATAGCAGCTTAAAGCTGCTGTTTTTCGTATGGTGAGGGTAGAGAACCGGAGAACCTTTTTACTGGAAACGAGGCATTCCATCTTACTTCTTAGGGCTGGCAACGCATCTTCATTTTGATTCGTAATCGAGGATAGATGTAGATGTCTATGGGCCACAGTATCCACTTACTATCTGTTGGCCGTGTGGGCCTGCTAATGTATGGTGAGGCTTAGGCACAGATTTATCCCCCTGATTTCTGCCTGCTGCCCGCTGCCCGTGCTCAAAACCAATGGTTCGGACATGGACCGCAAGGGTCAGATAAATCCGAGCGCCAACTGTGCGTGCGTGCATAGAAACATGTTTAGAACACAGGGTTCTAGGGAGAGCGTTTCGGCTCGGGTTTTAAGTTAACTTTAGCGGGATACTGATATAAGCTGACGTAAAAAGGATCGGATTTTCAATTCGGTTGTGTTTCAAATGTACATATACAGGGTTATCTTTTAAAGAGTATCCAAATTTTATATTTAAGTTTAAATATATAAATAATGATTTATGGGCAACAACTACGCGTATGCGCGCTCCTCTGTGTGCGATTCAATTCACAACGTTTTTGAGGACCGAGTGACTCTTACGAATATGTGCGTGCGTAGTAAAATAGTAGGCTTACCACGCATTCTGAATTTACAAGATAAAAAGGACAGAATGTTTGAAATATTTTTAAATTATTTTTTCTCTACCATTCGCCTATATTACTTATTCCGACACTTCTCTGCAAATTTGGGCGTATATTGCATAATACCATATGTAACTCAACATCTCTGAGAATAGTTAAAGCTACTTTTCTTTAAAGAATGATTACTTGAACAGTTATCTCAAATCCATCCTGATGTAATAATTAAAGTCAGTTAATAATTTGTTTACAATAATCTTATTTGAATTTAGAAAACGATTTTACGTGTATAAGATAAATTATCTATTTATTCTTCTGCTTTATCAGCTTGTAAAGTTTTACTGCTGGGCCTCTACCATAGGTAAGATTTGCGTCAATATCCACGCTTGGCAGGATTATCAGATGTCTCGCATTGATGGCTCTATTTGACGCTGCTCTTAGCTACTTTCCGTTGCCGATCTGGTTATTTTACATCTAGCGTTAACGAGATGTTAATACCACCATCTATTAAGATTTTTCTAGTACTACCCATAGCCGCTTCTTGTGCAGGCGGTAGTGACGTAAGAAATAATGTATTTACAACAATAAATCACTAATTTGGTTTAAAATTTTATTTCAATTTTAGAGAATTTCGTAAAAGAAGAGAAAAAACCACCAGATCGTATTTCCGGTTCCGCTGCTTTATCTGACGGTATGCTTTTTACTGTTATAATAAAATACAGTTACATTTTATATTATTGGTATGTGTTCTCATATTTTATTACAGGTTTTCCGTGCACTACCTGTGGTCAGTTATTTTTACCATCATTTTATGAAGAACATAAACTTAACTGCATTGTAAAAGATTATGAGTTATCAAATGACAAACCCTTTGATTTATCGTCAAAAGTAAAAACAAAAGAATTTCAAACTAGTAATAAAGATGACTTACTCGGTGCTTCAAAGATCACTGAAGAATATGTAAGTACCTGTACAGCTGTTTTGGGGAAGTGTCTAGTAACTGGTGATACAAGTGTGAGTTCAAATTGTTTATGTGCTCAAATGGTTAAATCTGATAAAAACTATAATAGGACAAGTGAAGAAACAACCACAGATATTAATATAAAAACGACTGATATAAAAGAAATCGATAATGCAACAAAAACATGCGAAAGCTGTTCCTGTTCCGTCGTAAACACAGAAGAAAAATTTACTAGCCATGTAAATGTCGGCGGCCAAACAATGAAAAAGTCAAAAAGGAACAATAATTGCATGCCAGATTTTGAATACGCAACTGATGGAACGGTTAAAGTAATAAATACAATTGACCCGCAATTTGAAGGTATTGCTAATAAATGTAATAACAACAATATTAAAAGGAAATTTGATTTTAGAGGTAGGACTAATGAATTTACAATACCGTATAATAGCTGCAAGGCTGTTTTGGGTAAATGTATAGTAAGCGAAAATGGTTTGATAAATGACGACTGTCTGTGTGCTAAAATGCTTATTGATGAACAGCAAATGACAAGTCAAGAAATTGAGGAAATCACGCCGCATCCTAATTGTTCCAGTCTGTGACACATGGTAAAATTTTATATAATTAAAACGGTTATATGTAAACAATTCTAGTTCCAGTTATTATTTAGGATTAAATGAGATGAGCAATATAATTATTAACTTTAAATTTATTTACAACATAATTCTTTACAGTTTCAACCATATTATACAAAATATATCTTAGTTAACAAGATCTACAATAATTATTATTTTACAATCAGACATACCACTGCTAAATATCACTAAGGTCAGAATATTTCTGTATGAATGGAATATTATATAATTTATTTCCATGATATCACATTAACACATGGCAGAATAGTATCAATTTAAAAACAAGTGAAACATTGTTAATTCTTATACTTTATTCTATACCCAAAAAATTAAGTTCTTTAAATTATTATAATATACATTTATCTATGGTAACAATTTATAAAAGAATGAAATAAAGCACGATCGAGAAGGAATACGTAATTTAAAAAAAAAAGTTTCATTAATTTTTGGTTGTGTATGTAAGCATACTTAAACAATAAATAGGTTTCTCATGATGATGATGATGACTTTTTTTAATTTGACTAGTCTAATGACTCTTATGGAAAACAAATATGTTTTTACTTGGATTTTTCAAAGTAGCTTAGAATCGCAATAAAATTGACCTTTAAAGTTTTTTACATACATAATTACACTGTCAACGAAACTACATTGGAACACTAGTCTGTTAGTTATATTGTTTGATATAATCACAGGAAATGGAGTCATGTACAAACTTAGAATGTAAAGTTGCTAAAGTGGAACATACAACACTATGCCTCATTATTAATGACGGAATTAATATTGCTTGGCTCCACTGTCCTTCTATCACTCTTTTTGGGTGAATCACTGATGAAATTAAGTTCTGGAATATTTTCTCTCTCATAGTTATTTTTTAGATTCTCTTTTTTTTCCGAACTTTCCTGATCTATGGGCACTACACTGAGAAAGGCATTTTCATCACCGATTTTTGATTTAGTTGCTGTAGTTGTTTCATATAATGTTTTTGGCGCTAATACAGTTTCTAATTTTGTGCTGATTTCAGATTTCATTTTTTCAGTATCGAAAAGTTCTTTAGTGTCTAAATCGTCTGTGTCTAATAAAAATGTTGAAATAGGTATAGCTTCTGATGATTCTTTACTTTCGTTATCTAGCTGATCAATAGACGATGGAGTTGTCTCTGTGTCCGTAATAATGTCAAATAATGGCCGTGACTCTTCTTCGGTAGCATGGGAGTTATGTTGCGTTAATAGGTCACTAAATAATGTTTCGTCCTTTAAATGCGTTTTTTGTTGTGCTGATGATGACTTAGTTCCATTAATTCCATGTACAGTTTGATTATATATCATGTTTCCGTCTGGGGAGCCATGAGATTGTTCCTCGGTGTTCTCATTTTGTGTTTCATTTACACTTAAAGGTTCTAGGTCGTGCCCTTCTTGGAGTTTCTTTACAAGGCTTTTATTATTTTCGATTTCTGGCAAGAATGGATTCATTTCTATTTCGTGGTCATCGTATTCAGTCGATTGATGACTTATAGATTTTTCCACATTATGATTGTCACTGTGGTTAGATATTTCATAAATAGTAACATTTAAATTGTTTCCTAGGGTGACATTATCCGTTCGGACGGGAGATTCGAAGGCATTCATGTTTTCTTCATTGTTATTTTGTAGTAAGTTAACTGTTGTGGATGTTGGCGAAATAGTTGTGGAGAATCCTGATTGCGGTAAAGTATCATCTATAATTTGCTTTGGTAGTTCTTTAACAGTGAAGTTCATGTCATCTTCAGAATTCTCCCAGACGGGGGGAACAGGATGAGCTGTAATTGTATTTAATGTAGAAATTGAGTTATTATTTGGATCATTTAATGAAATCTTATATATGTATTCACCTACAGTAGTAGTTTCAAAAACCTTATCTATTTCAATCGTTGGTTTAATTGTAGTTAAATTTTCTTCGATTTGGTTGTTATGATTAGTGGCTTCAATCGTGTTATGTTTAGAAGTTTCGATATCATCATCTTTACTAGGTTCATTTTTTACCCTTTTAATTGCAGATTCTTCATTGTCATAATCGTGTAGCATGCCGTATAGTGGCTCATCGTGTTCTAAAGTTTTAGAGATATTAGAACCCATATTTAGGTAATCTGGTTCAAAATCGTCTTTATTCTGGCCACGGCCCATTATTTCATCAATTTTTGTTACCGGCGCTTCTGTAGTTTTCACATTTATGTTTTCATTTATTACTTCTTGATAGTTTATTTCTGTAACAGTTTCAGATAGCCAATCTGAACTAGTAGTAGTTTCCGCCGTTTCCCTTAAAACCTCGTTCATTTCTGTTGTTTGTTCCATATTACTTTGATTTCCAAAGGATTTGGAGGATCTGTTATATAGTTTATTGATGGCATCGAAGGTAATGTCCCCTTCAGGGAAATCTTTTTCTGTTGTTCCATTATTTAATATTTTTGTATTATGTAAGTCAATGGTGTTATTATTTTGTAAGACTGTCATCAAATTTTGGTCTATATTAGAATCCTTATTATGTTTAGTAATTGAATATTCTGTAAATGTTTCCAATGCTGGCGTGGTGGTCTCGATATGTTCCAATTTTGTTGAATTTATTGGAACATTTTCAAAAAGAGATTTCTCAATATTTTGTTCCTTGTCATCATTAGCATCAATAACTAGGGATCTATTATTAAATATTGCTCTTGTTTCTTCGACTCCTGTCAGTATCGCCATAGTTGTAGTTTCTATAGACTCGTTGTTCGTAGATTCGTTGTCTTCAGATTTTCTTCCGGCGAATATATTTGAAATAGATACTACAGTTGTAGTTTGATCAATCAAATCATCTATATTTTCTATTGTAAACTTTTTTGTGGAAGGTTGTTCATCACTTTTTGTGATTTGATCAAATAATAAATCATCGAATGTTGTATTTGTTCTTTCTTTTTCTTCTTCAACATGTTGTATGGTTGGAGTTGGGTATGGAGTTGTTTCTTCATTAAAAAGTTCACTGTCAAATGTCTTAGAAGATCTTTGGTCCGTAGCTCGAGTGTAATCACGATCTATACTGTGGTTTAACAATATATTTTCTTGAGAGCTCGTATCACTAAAATGAATTTGTGATTTTTCAGTATTGTTTTCAAGCCAGTCATTTTCAGTAGTGGTTATTTCATCACTATTACTTGATTTTGGGTGAGTGCTTTCGTTAAAATTTGATATAAATTCGGACGTACTTTCTGGTTGATTATTAGTATGAGGTTCGGAAATTGGTATTGTTGTAGTTTCAAATTGATCACCGTGATTATAATTAGATTTTAAATCATATTTTCTTTCAGGCATAAATACCGAGGGTACATCAGTAGTAGTAAAACTCTCAATGTGGTCCGACGCTACGTAGTTTGTTGTTATTTTAGGTTCCAATGACATAGAGTTCTCTACCCCAGATCGTGAAATAGTGGCGGTATTGTATGACACGATGACTTCTGTAGTTGGGTGTGGTTCAGGCGTCGGTCGCGGCTCCGATACTGTTGTAAGTATTGGCCTATAATCTGGACGGGGTGCAGGTTCTGGTTCTGGGTTAGGATCAGACTCATCTAGTTCACTATCTTGATTTTTATTTTTCTGTTCGTAGCTTACAGTAACTGGCTTAAAATCTGTATGGAGTTCCAGTGTAGGTTCTGGTTCAGGCGCAGGTTCTGCGGTAGGTTCATGAGCGGTTGTTGTTAATGATTGCTCCGATACCGTTGTAGCTTCTATTTTTGGCTTTAAAGAAGTACTTTGTAAAATATTCATATCTAGTGTGGAAATTGTATTATGCTCTTCATTTGACTCCGGTTGCTGTTTTGAAAGGTCGGTTTCGTCTTCTTTGTTTTCGTAACTAGGGTTACCAAAAATATGAGAAAAGTTTAGGTCACTATCATTTTCTGTCGTCGTTTCAATAGTATGATGATTTCTTTCTTTCCAGTCGAAAGTATTTTGTTCCGTTTTATTTGTTAGAATGTGAACAGATTCAGTGTAGGGTTTTTCTTCTTCTGAAATAGGGCTTGATGTAATAGTATTAAGGTTTGATGTGAAATTGCCTACGTGTGATGTATTCTCTATTCGTTCCGAATTGTCTAATAATAACATGCATTTTTTGGGTTGCTTCATATCATGAATTTGGCCGTGTGGACATGTGCATATGAAGTCGAGAGTTCTTTTGTCGAATTCGCATCCATACTCACAGTCATTATTGTTAATTTGGCAGATATCCAGAACTGGTCTTGTTAACATTTTATCTTCGGCTATATGATAGACGCTTATCATTCTATTGTTTCGTGCGAGGTAGTTGTTCAAATTCGCTTCTAGAGTACTAGTTGTAAGTAAATCTTCTGAAGGTTGAGCGTTGTATCTTGGGTTCCAGTGAATTCTGTATGTAACGACGATGGAACCACTCCTGTAAATAAATAAATAAATAAATATTTGCATGAGGCACATTATGTACAGATATTTGTTTTAATAGTTAGCTGAAATTTTTACCTTATTTTAACAACTTCAATTATAATATCATTATCTCCATTCTCCAAAGTGTTTCTATCAAATAAGGCACGTTTCAGGGCATCACTGAATGTAGCGACAAACTCTCGATATTCGTCACTTTCCGGGTCTTCAAGTGCTGCCGTAAATTCTTCGTTGTCTATTTTCAATTCACCTTCTAATGTTCTTGGTACTGTAAAAAGTTAGCAAAACAATAATTGTTATGAGCTCTTTGAAATTCTAACACAGTCATTTGTAGGAATTTTTATTCATATATTACGCTACCGATATACTCAATAATAGAGATACATATTCTGCTCTCTTTATCATTATTATTACGGCCTAACAAAGTCCACTGTTGAACATAGGCTTCCCAAATAGATTGCCATAAAGAGGATATTTGCCATAGTTGCCGCGGTTGGCAGGCGGGTTGACAACTCCAGTTTTTTATTACTTTAATTTGTTATCAGAAGGATGCTGCTACCCATCTCCTGTACAATGGACATTTATTACACGACGAAAATAACTGCGAAATAAGTATCGTGTTGCTTTTTTCATAACAAAAATTTCCTTGAAAATGAGTGCATTATATGAAACCTATATTATTTCATGGTAAGTATAAAAACAAGGTAAAAGGAGTAAGTACTTCTATCGCTTCTTAATTTTTAAGTGTTTGGTTCCTTAATAATTAAAAAATTTTGTACAACCGACTTCAATATAAATTATTGAGAGTCAAAATTGAAGGGGGCCCCCCGGGGAAGGGAATATTTACCATGGTTGTTACGCTTGGCAGTTTATCATTTTTTAAGAAGACACTGCTGCCCATCCTTGTGTCACCTCTTACGACATCCACGGGACAATATGGGGTAGTGGATATTTTTACACCACCACTAGGTGGATACGGTTTTTATGTTGCAATATAACAATTAATCAAGTTAATTAACTTACTTATTAAGTTACTGAGTCACGAGACTTGGTTATATTTATGACGGGATAGAGAATGTATTTTATATGGTAGAGCCATTGTTTATAAATGGTTAGTTTTATATGGGACCATATGAGAATCACCAGCTTTCAAATAAAAAAAAAATCATCGAAATCGGTTCACCCATAAAAAAGTTATGAAGTAACACAAATAAAAAAAACAAAAACAGTCGAAATGAGTACCGTCTCTTTTTTGAAGTCGGTAGAAAAGGGGATCGCATTTTTGGATTAATTGTATTTCCAATTTTCTACCGACTTCAAAAAGGAGACGGTACTCAATTCGACTGTATGTTTTTTTATGTGTATTGCCTCATAACTCTTTACTGGGTGAATCGATTTCGATGATTCTTTTTTTATTTGAAAGCTGGTGCTTCACATGTAGTCCCATATAAAACTAACCATTTATAAACAATCCACTCAGATGACACACAAGAGCACACACGAAGGATTCATACCATTTTGTCAGTGAGATAAAAGACCTATGTCTTACTGACAATGAAACTATGGTCAGTTTTGATGTTCAGTCTCTATTTACATGCCTAACTGTTGAAGACTGCATCTCAATTGTAATTAGGAATCGATAATACCTGCAAACAAAACGATCTATAAAAACCCGCGTAAAAGAACACATAGCTGACGTGAAGCACCAACGTTCTAGACGGCCCCCGCCATTACATTAGATTTGATAAACCACAAATTCTCGCGAAAAAACATCGATTCCTGCCAAGGATGATACGTGAGGCTATTGAAATGAAAAAAACATCCTAATTTCAATAGAGAGGGAAACTGGGTACCACCACCTGCTTGGGATCCTGTAATTCATAAAATTAAAACTAAACCCAAGCATACCACTGCAAGACTTCAAGACACAGTTAGTTCATTCTGCGTAGATCGGACCAAAATTATTAATTAAAAAAGCTGAAGGTACTCCGGTTTAATTCTGACATCGTGACGTCAATCACCTCAGTCCTCCGTGACCATGGTTGCTGAAAAGCAACCGAAACGTCGGGAATATAAAATAAGTTAATTAAACGCGATAAAATCCGTAAAAATAGTTTTATTCAATTATGACCTATTTTAAACAGCTCTACTATAATTAATAGAATCAGGCGTTACTTTGCGGAAATCCATTATAATGAGGTTGTTTTAACTTAATTTGCTTAATTCCGCGTAAAGAAAGAAAATGATATGTCCTGCCAGGACCTCCCACCCTCCCTCAATTTCGTGCACTATACCTGTCGCCTTAACACGTTCTTTATAGAGTAAAGGTAATTTTCGGGATTCGTATTCGCACCTCCGATTTGCCGACGATATAGTCCTTATGGCAGAATCGCTGGAGGGCCTAAGCACTATGCTCAATGACCTCAATAGTGTTTCCCAACGGATAGGTCTTAAGATGAACATGGACAAAACAAAGATTATGTTTAATGTCCATGTCACACCTATGCCGGTAGTTGTTGGGAGCACTAAGCTCGAAGTTGTTGACGAGTATGTTTACCTGGGACAAATAGTCCGACTAGGTAAGTCCAACTTCGACCGAGAGGTCAATCGACGGATTCAACTCGGCTGGGCAGCGTTCGGGAAGCTACGACACATCTTCTCGTCAGACATACCTCAAAACCTTAAAACGAAATTGTACAACCAGTGCGTGTTGCCAGTGATGACTTACGGAACTGAGACGTGGTCCTTCACTGCTGACCGTATGAGGAAGCTCAAGGTCGCTCAGCGAGCTATGGAGAGGGCTATGCTCGGAGTTTCTCTGCGTGATAAACTTAGGAATGAGGATATCCGCAGTAGAACCAGAATAACCGACATAGCCCAACGAATTAGTAAGCTGAAGTGGCAGTGGGCCGGCCATATAGCTCGAAGAACCGACAACCGATGGGGAAGAAAGGTTCTCGAGTGGCAGCCTCGTACCGGTAGGCGAAGTGTAGGGCGTCCCCCCACGAGATGGAGTGACGACCTGGTAAGACATGCAGGAAGTCGATGGATGCAGGTGGCTCAGGACCGTGCTTTGTGGCATTCTTTGGGGGAGGCCTATGTTCAGCAGTGGACTTGTGAAGGGCTGTAATGATGATGATGATTCGCACGAAGATAAATCGATTGAATATTATGTCTTTTGAAACGATAACATTTATTTTGATAAAGTTCGGGTTAGAAGAGTTTCCGGAGACACTAATATAAAGAGGCATTTAATCTAGTCCGATGATAACCCGGACGTCAGATTGAGTGATATTAGAATATTTCTCAAGCACTAAAAAAGAGCAAGGCCACGGGCGAGGATAGAATTACAGCGGAGCTTCAGAAAGCGGATGGAAAACCGATTATTCAAGTGCTTCAGTCTTCAATTCCATCCTCCATGGTAGCACTACACCGTAGGAGTGGAGCAGAAGTATGGTGGTTTTGTTTTTTAAAAAAGATGACAACGATCTTTTAAAGATCTACATATCGATTTCTCCACTGGGCAGCGGCTACGTGCAGTTTTCGATATTCATTATGAATTGTCCCGCACGCAGATTTTTAGACTTCCAACTGGCCGATATCCGAAAGGGCTATATTAGTACCGACGATGATATTTTAATACCAACTTTAGACCGATATCAGTTATTATGACAGAGTCGCTGGAAATCTAGGCACTATACCCAGAGATCTCATTAGTGTCTCCCAACGAATAGGTTTTTTAAATGAACATAGACGAGACAAAGGTCATGTGGAACGTCCATGTCACACCTATACCGGTAGTTGTTGAGAGCATTACGCTCGAAGTTGTTGAAGAAAATGTGTTCATGTACAATACATCAAAACTTGAAAACAAAAGTGCGTAGCCAGTGCGTGTTGTCAGTGATGACATATGGATCTGAGATGTGGTCCTTTAATGCTGTACGCATTAAGAAGCTCAAGGTAGCTCAGCAAGCTATGGAGAGGACTGTGCTTGGAGCTTCTCTGCGTGATAGGCTTTGAAATGAGGATAGTCAGCAAGTAGAACCATAGTAACCTATATATAGCTGAACCCGACAACCGATGGGGAAGAAAGGTTTTCGAGTAGTAGCCTACTATCGGTAAACAAAGTGTAGGGCGGCCCCCTGCTAGATGGAGTGACGATCTGGTAAGGAAGCAGGAAATCGATGGATGCAGACTTATGACCGTACTTTGTGGCATTCCTTGGCTTTAATAAAGGCTGTAATAATGATAATGATGAGTCATTATATGTTAGTTATCAAGAGTGACAACGCATCTACATTTTGATTCTTAATCGAGGATAGCTGTAGCTGCCTAGAGAGATGTAGAGATCCCACCGGTCGTGTCGGATTGCAGTCCCATCGGACTATGAGAGTGAGGGAATAGGATGCACCTGTGCTTGAGCGTACACTAGGGCTTTATAATCCTGTTCTGCGCCGATGTCTAAAGCCGCTTTGACCGAAATTCGGTGTGGAGGACATTATTATCTCTATATATAAAATCAATAGCTGTCCGTTAGTCACGTAAGAACACAAAAATGGATGGACCGATTTTGATGAATTTTTTGTGTGTGTTTGAGTTGGCCCCTTGATGATCTAAATGATGCACCATTAAACCCGGTAGGTGGCGCTGTTGTTGAGATCGAAAAATTATCCGTGTAAAGCCGGGGCGGATTGCTAGTTATATATATAAAAAGATCAGACCTTTAAGAACGTGGATTTGGTTGGTGGTGTGCCAGACTAGATGGAGTGACGACCTGGTAAGACATGAAATTATTAATTACATTAATGAATGTAATGAATGGGTGGACCGGCTCCAACCAAGGAGACCCACGACCTTACAGATAACCAGCGTGAAGTAGAAGTTTACTTCGCCTGCACTTAGCAGGTGGTCGAAGGCCTAAGCCCCTTAACTAATTAATTAATTACACTACCATGTAATTAAATAAGAAACCATCCCAGGAGGGTACCATCACTCCTGGTATTGGAGAATCCCTGGCTGAGCATCCACACCCAAGCTACCCTTCTTCGCGGGTATAGCAATAAGACAAAGGTGACCCATGCCGTGCCATCCGTGAATTTCTGCAACAT
Source organism: Parnassius mnemosyne (assembly GCA_963668995.1). Taxonomy (NCBI): domain Eukaryota; kingdom Metazoa; phylum Arthropoda; class Insecta; order Lepidoptera; family Papilionidae; genus Parnassius; species Parnassius mnemosyne. Next base: position 42,316,234 of record CAVLGL010000115.1, on the reverse strand, counting down.
CAGGGAATTTCATTCGGACGTTAACGAAGTCCTCTAGGTACCATGTGAAGACGGCAAATCCGATCTTACTCTTTCTAACTAAGGCGCAGCTGTCCTCTCCGGTCGATACTCCTATCCGGGGTACAAATTATAACACCGTAGTGCCCTGGCCTGGAGTTTGCGTATATGTCAGAGACGACCATCCTCGCGTCTTCGGGTGCTGACACAGACCAACTCATAAACAACGTCCAGATCTCTGCAGATTCCGTGCTACAACAGGTCCCGTTTGCAAAGATCGTTATTCTTGGTGATTTTAACGGCCACCACGCTGAATGGCTTGGTTCTCGTTTAACCGATCAAGAAGGAAGATCTGTTTATGACTTTGCCTTGGCGTATGATCCGACACAAATGGTTACTTCACCTACGCGGATTCTAGATGTGGAGGATCATGCACCTTCCCCGTTGGATCTTCTGCTGACTTCTCATCCGGGCGGATATCAGGTTCCGTCGACGCCCCTCTTGGCTCATTGGACCATTATCTTATCCGGACTATGGTGCTCCTCCCACTCCCATCGCGGTTGCGTTCTGCAGATCGCCGCCGTATTTAGCACTATAGTCGGCCGATTGAGACAGGATACGGTCTTTTTTGCATCCTTCTTTTGAGGACAGGGGCGGGTATGCTTCTCTCCGGTTGATCCTAACGTGCTTCTGTCGCTGTTGTGGTACTTCAGGGAATGGGACCCTTTATTCTTCTATGGTGCCTAGTTTGGTCGCTCCTGTAAAATTGCATCGCGCTGTAATAGGAACGCTTCACCAGCGCTGTTAAAAAGAAGTATAATTTCGCACTACTCTCCCTAGACGTCAAGTCTAGTGTGCCTGATGGATTTCCTCCCATTGTGCTGAAGACATGTGCTCCCTAGTTGGCACTGGTCGTTACGTGTCCTTTCTAAAACTCTTTCTTCCTAGGCGTAGTCCTGAACTCAAAAAAGACAGCTTTAGTGCACCAGATCCCTAATAAATAACCGAAAACGACCGCTCAAACCTATTCAACTTGTTCTCCAAAATAATGAAAACCATTGTGAGCTGCCAGCTCATGAGGTTGAGGATCACTAACTGAAAAGTAAAGCAAGTACGATTTCCGTCTGAGTTGCTCACCTGGTGATCTTCTGGGTTACCTGAATCTTATGACTCAGGTAACCCAGAGGCAGAGAGGGAGACCTTGGCCATTAGTTTGGGCATAGCGAAGGCCTTCGATCGGGTTTGGCACAAAGAGCTTCTTTCGAAGCTCTCTTTCTATGAGCTTCCCAAGAATTTGTGCAACTAGATCAGTAGTTTTCTTGCAGATTGCAGCAACAGAGTCGTAGTACAAGGTGCATGTTCCATTTACTAGTCTATTTATGCGGGTGTTCCACAAAGCTATATGCTATCAACTACGTTGTTTCTTCTGCTTATCAATAATAAAACATGTGAAGCTTTATACACCAGCTGTGCCTATATTTCTCGGTAAAACGTCACCGAGTACCGGAACAAACTTATGTCTGAAGTCGAGTCTTTGCCGGATGAGGTCTCGGATTGGGACGACTAAATGTAATTAAGTTCAATGCCCAGAAGACACAAGTTTGCGCGTTTACCACTAAAATGAATCCCTTTTGTCGTAGCTCCTCAACTTCAGGGCACTTCCCTTGTTACCTCAGCCAGTATCGGAATCTTCGGCGTTGACATAACGAATAACGTGCAGTTTCGTGGTCTCTTGGAAGGGAAGGCTGAATTGGCCTCTAAAAAGCTAGGCATGTTCAGCAGAGCGGGTCAGTATTTTATGCCGGCACACTGCTTGCAATTTCACTAGGGGCAGGTTCGGTCTAACCTGGAATACTGTTCTCATTCCTGGGCCGGGGCTCCCTAGTACTAGCTCTTTCCACTGGCCGCATCCAGCGCAGAGTAGCTCGAATCGTCGACGACTGACGAAGACGAAAGACGAGACGAAGAGATGTTGCATCCCTTTGCATTTTCTATCGCATTTACCAAGGGGAGTGTTCAGAAAAATTATTCGGATCAATTCCAGCCACAAAATTTCATCAACGCGATTCACGAATCCACATCATCGGGATGTTTGGCGGTCCACTACTGTCGGACCGATACGACTTAGGGAGCTTCAAGAAACGAGCTTACTCCTTTTTAAAAATCCGGCCACGCGTCTGCAATTCCACTTGTGTTGTATTTGTTAATAGATGGTGGACACTTGCCATCAGGTGAGTCGCATGCTCGTTTGCTCCTCTCTTCTATATAAAAAAAGATAATAAGACGAAATAGACAATTATCTTTAACAATGTTCTATTTATGTTCCGGAAGTGAGAGTAATTTTTGTGATTTCAATTCGAGCCGTTCGCGGTCAGGGGCCACAAAGTTAAAACTCGAAAATTCTTTATACAACTAGGATAATACACAATTTTTCGAATTTCGTTCTTGGAGGCCGAGGGGCCCCGGGGCACTGCCCCGCCTAGCCCCTGGGTAGCTACGCCACTGGTAATGATGATGATGATGATGGGATAGGCCCATATCCAACATTAAACTGCGGGCTGCTAAAGAAAAAGAAAATTTATGTAAATAACACTCGATTTGACAACTCATATTTTTATGTTCTTCAATCATGTAAATAGCTAATAGGTTCCCTTTCACTTCTTTATATATAAAACCGCGTATTGGTATCATTAAACAGACGAGTACATTAATTTTATATTAATGAAACTGAGACAAGTAACTTTTTATGTAACAAAAATAATAGGATTAAGGTTTCCTTTAGTATAGAAGGCTCTAATATTTTCCCCCCACATGCGTTTCTTACGGCTTACGATAGGTTGCCATGATGTTCATGGATGAATATCTCAAAATTTTGGATTTGAGAAAGCTGTGCTGATAAGAACTTTATTAATTTGTGCAATTATCTTATAAAAATTTACGTACCGTACATTGAGTTGTCGCCCGTTTCTTCAGATGCTATAGCATGACCATGGCCTTCATCATTTTGCATTTGTGGTCCGTGGTGCTGTTCCGTTGAGAGGGTTGTATCATGCGCATGAGTGGGTTCCTGACTGTCTTTATGATCACTGTCATCTTCATGACTGCTTTCTGTTTCTCGACTATTTACATGCTCAGTACCTTGTTCTAGTACAGACGCTTCTTCATTTTCAGTGGGTTGTTCATGATTATGATCATGACCGTGGCTGTGGTCGTGGTCGTGATCATGATGTGCATGATCATGATTGTGGTCGTGTTCATGGTCGTGATCGTTATCTTGATCCTGTTCGTGGCTAGTTGTATGAGTAATACCGCCGAGGGCACGCGCTGAGCTTATCGACGTATTATACGGCTCCAGAGGCGTGGGCGAGTTCGTGAAAAGTATTCCAGCTGTAATGTTACAGAATAAAACGAATGTGAATGTATTAAAAAAAGAAAAGTATTTATGTACAGTAATAATATTACAATATGACATTGCCAATAAGCAGGGAGAAAATTTGTGTGTGCGAAAATGCAAGTCAATATTATACGTGGTAGACCCACGCTGCAGCTTTATTAGCAGTGTAGTTGTAACACGAATGGGTCGGCTCGACCGGGGAAGGACCACACTCTCAAAGAATACCAGCGTAAAATAGCAGACTAACACTGCTGTGTTTCGTATGGTAAGTGTAGAGAACCGGAGATCTTTTTACTGCATAAGAGGCATTCCATCTTAGTCCTCAAGAGTGACAACGCATCTGCATTTTGATTCGCAAACGAGGATAGATGTAGATGTCTATGGGCCACAGCAACCACTTACCATCAGGTGGACTGTGTGCTCGTTTGTCACCCGAACCTATAAATAAATATATATTCGCTCTAACTCATTTGCGCTTTACACCTACATTTAGGCTAAAAGTAAAGTTACTTTGTGCGAGGCATTGCACGTGACAGGGCCATTCTGCAGCTATGTTATAGTTGAAGCACGAATGGGTCGGCTCGACCGGGGAAGACCACGCTCTCACAGAATACCAACGTAAAATAGCACCTTAATGCTGCTGTGTTTCGTATGGTCAGTGTAGAGAGCCGGAGACCCTCTTTACTGGAAATGAGGCATTCCAGCTGCTTAGTCCTCAGGGGTGACATCTGCCTTTGGATTTCGATAATCGTGGATGAGAATGTCTATGGACCACAGTATCCACTTACCATCAGGTTGACTGTGTGTTCGTTTGTTACCCATATTCTATAAAAATGCCTCATTTATTTCTTAGAGGTTAATGGGGCACAAAAGAATCCGCTACTCTGCCTTAATGTGGGTTGGCGGACTTTGGCGGACTTTACATGTCCCCAAAATATTTATAATTTTTGACACATTCAAATTTTTCTACAATCTTTTCCTTCACCACCGAGCATGAAGTAAGTAAGCTATTAATATTTCCAATAAAAAATAATTACTTGCTGCTAGAACTATTAGGGCGACAATGGCTGCAACAACGAGACCCAGCAGTGTCCAGCACAGGGGTCTCTTGCAACCTCCTTTCTCCCCACGCTTGTCTGCTGTTACATACAGCTTTTCTCCTCTGAAATATTAAAAGATAACAATTGTTTAGTCTTGTCTTGCCTTAGAAAGAAAAATGGGAGGAGTTGTCATCTCCCGAGGTTGAACAGTTGGCGTTGTAAAGGCTGCGGATGTGTACGATAGTTTTCCCGTGGCTTTGCCGATATGTGGTGACGATTAAGTCTTTCAGACGTAACCCATTTATTGCCCCAACGAGGTAAGTATGCGCAGTCATTTCCTCATGAGAAAAAGGAAGAGGCCATCACTTTACCAATTTTTCTACCGACTCCAAACAGGAGGAGGTACTCAATTCGACTGTATGTTTTTTTTTATGTAACTTTTATCTGATTCTTATGATCTTGATTGTTTTTTATTTAAAAGCTGGTCCTTCACATGTGGTCCCATATAAATCTGATCAAAGTCTGACCAATAGTTTTTGAGTTATTCTTAATAATTTGTATTGAAGACGGTTGTACAAAATTTTAAATTTCAAAATTATTAACTATCAGGATCACAAACTAGATTACAAATTATAATGCTCATAATTTTTACAATAGTATTTATTATTGTCGTACACGTGGTAGTATTTTTTTTAAATTATTACTTATATTATAATACTGCATATTTATTTTAATTTTACTTTGCAAAGATATCTTTTGGAAACTGATTTCGAAATGATGAATGATAACTTCTTACCGTTACAGGTTACAGCCTATCAAAAGTCCACAGCTAAACATTGGCCTTCCCCATAGATTACCTCATAAGAGGAATATTTATATACTTGGCACGCTTGGCAGGCGTATTGGCAACCGCAATTTTTATTTTTTTAGCTGGTATTAGGGAGACGCTACTCTATCTTCTGGTTTGATTCTCTCTGTAGTTTCTTACTTCACCTACGGGACGATATGGGTTAGTGGATATTCTTACACCGTCACTTTAAATAACAATTAAACTAAATGTGAATATATACTTTCTAAGCTTACAAACCACATTTGACCACGTTGATCTGTTTTCATAACGTAACAAAATAACATTAAATATGGAGTATAATATTACTTTGAAAACAAATTTAAAATAATCATATTATATAATATAATATATTAAACAAAATACATACGAAATAATCTAATACGTACATTTCTGTATCAGGCTTTGGCGCGTTATCGAGAAAAATAAGTTTCTCTGCTGGAATGAGATCCATTGTGAACAGAACACTAGACAAAAGTCAACGCACTCAACAATAAAATCCTGATGTATATTTTATTTCAAATTACCCACATTACATTATTTTATTACAATTTTAAGAATAAAATTACCAATGTAACGTACGATTGAAACAAAAAACTTAACTAGATTAAATCAAACGTATAATGTCTCTGGCAAAATGCTTACTTGCAAAATTTAATGATTAATGCCTTTTTTTGCATAGAGTTAAGGTTTAAAACTTGTTTGAAGAAAATATAGTGATGATTTTGTATAGTAGAAGGGGGGGGGGGGGGACTGTCTCATTTTACGTGCACCTAAGCAAATACTGATGCACACTTAAGTTATTCGAAGGCCGGAATGTATAACAATATAAAACAGTTTTATGTAGTAAAGCGGTTCGTAATCGTTCTCCTGATCGAATTTGTGTCTTCCGTCTATTATAAAATATTTCGAGTCTTTTTAGGGTTCCGTAGTTACACAAGAAGGAACCCTTATAGTTCCGCCATATCAGTCCGTTCGTCTGCGGTTTTGCTCAGGGAGCCTAGGTGCTAAAATATGTAATTTGGCATAGTTACAGATATTAATCACGCCTAGAAAACTGTGAAATAGAATCTTGGAAAACATTTTTATTTTGGGTACTTCACATACAAGTATATGGAGGATGATTTTTTTTATCCGTCTAATTCATCATGTGTGGTATCGTTGGATAGGTCTTTCAAAACCACTGGGGGTGTGGAACAACATATTTTCGATTGAGGGGTCCGTTTGCAAATATTTAGCTTTAAAGTGGTATTTTTCATTAGTCATGTGTCTCTCCCCTTTCCCAACTAAACCGCTGTTTTTAGAAATGTGAAAAGTATCCACGATAGTAATATATATTTAAAAGAAAAACTATCATAGCTAAGTAGAATTAACAAGTTAACGAGTAATGATCGAACAATTTACAAAATGCACTTGGATTAGTAAAAATTTCGTTACTTACAACACCATAGAAGATGACTTAAAACTAGCTTCATTTTAACTTTATGTTATTGTAAACATTTTATGAAGAAAACGACTTATATGCATAACTATACTATAGCTTTACTTTTTCATTTGCGGGATAGGCAGGGAGGATCTTTCTTACTTACTTACTTACTACTTTCACTTATTTTTTAGTTGGTAGTTATTGAAGGACCCTATCTCTACTTCTACGGAACCCTACCTCTTCATAGTGCGTGGCCCGACACGCCATTGGCCAGTTTTTTTTTGCAGTATATCTTACTGTTTTGAGTTTTGATAAATACTATACCTCTCTTTAAACTGTAACTATACTATGTTTTAACCGGGTTTTAATTTTTATGTAAAAGTAAAAGTTATAGCATCTACACGTACCACTGCTGGGCACAGGTCTCCTCTCATCTCTGAGAGAGTTTTAGGACAGGGAAATGTCCGCCGCGCTGCCCCAATCTTAGACCATTTAACCTAATTGGTTGAACGGTCTAAGGCCCCAATGCGTGTGGGCAAACTTCACATGTCTTTTTTTTTCTTATTTCTCAGACGTGCAGTTTTCCTGACGATCTTTTCCTTCACCGCCGAGCACGTGGTAAATCAGCACTTAAAATTGCAATCAACAATTTCATTGATGCCGGCGGGGATCGAACCTGGCTTGCTCGCGTACTATGTAAATTACAGCGAGCGTTAAGCGCTACCACGGATCTCTTTTCTTTAAGTTTTTTCTTCTCTCTTCTTTTTTTAAATTTTTTGAGAAACGTTTAAATTGATTCAAATGATTGACATTTAATAAATAGATTCACGAGGTCCCTTATAAACTTGAAGAAAATATTGCAAGAGAGGTGAGAAAATACTAAGTGAAGTTTTAAATCACTTAATTTTAATGTATTGAGGCGACATTCTAGTTGTTACCACAGAATAAATAATAGTACAAGGACAGAAAAATCACTCTGATAGCAAACTTGCGAGTTTAAACCTAGTTACTTGGAACTTGAGATATTTCTTAGTCCACTCTAAGGGTTAATTAAAAGTTACGAGTCATGGTAACTCAGGGGCTTAGCTCGCGCTGTAAATTTCACAGTATGCGAGCAACCCGCGTTCGATCCCCGCCGGCACCAATGAAATTGTTAATTGAAATATTAAGAGCTAATTTACCACGTGCTCGGTGGTGAAGGCAAACATCCTGAGGAAACCTGCATTTCTGAGAAATAAAAAAATATTGAGAAGACATGTCAAGTCTGTCTACACGCATTGGGGCAGCGCAGCGGACAATTCTTTGCCCTAAAACCCTCTCAGAAGTAACAGGAAGTCTGTGCCCAGCAGTGGGACGTACTCGTATATATGCTGTAACTTTACTTTACTCTATTCTAAGGACTTGTTAGTCAACTCAATTGTTTTAATAAAATGTGAAAACGAACTTTAAAGGTAAAATAAATAAAACTTAATCTTTTATTAAAAAAACAAAAACCGGCATGAAAAGCAAAAAAAAAATAATAATAATTTCCACATAATAGCTAGCATAACTCTCGAAGATGGCTTTAATTCTTCGATAGAATATTTCTTAGTATCTTAGTATCGACTTCAGAAATTATTATGTAGAAATGTTATAATACGAATTTAGAAAACGAACAAAATATAATACTAAGCTTCTCGTAAAGTTTATCGTATATAGATAAATACTACGGTACAATATCTTTAAGGATACATTACCATTCCTATGCTATGTGCATCGTACGTTACACATCCTACCAACATCGCGAAAGGAATAATGTTATGGAATTGCTCCGTCCCATGAGATGTTATTGTTATAAAAGCTGCCTGTACTCCTCGTACTGTGTCCACGTTGAGTACGGTCGGCGCGGTCGATGCCCTGCGCTTTTGTTCCTGCGACCGCGCTGCCCCTCTGTGCCGATACATATTCGTCTCTCCTCGCTCGCGGAACAATTGACTTTGTTAAAGTCTTAGGACTTTTGACGTGACCTTTCGTTTTAAAACGCCACATATGTGGTATTTCAACCAGTTCCTAATGAGGGCTAATAATTTTTTGCTCACCAGATGTCGCTAGTTGACACTGAGGTAAAGTTTTTTGTTACACAATGTAATATAATTGGGAAGTTATTTTTTAATAAAAGTTTATCAGTTTCTAGAGTATTATATTAATACACAAAACAATGCGTCAGTGGTTTACTTTTTAATTTTTTGTACATTTTTAACTTTTTTTTTAATTTTTCTACTTTTATACTATTTATTTATCTGTGGTTTGGTTTATTTATTTTTAATGTTATTAATTTAAAATATAGCTAATAGTACAGTAAGAAACAATAACATTTACATTTTCCGAACAAATTAACTTCCTCGCTATGAAATCTGTCAAATATTATACCTCACTTTTAAGTGGCGCCGCCCTGGTGGTAGAAAAAGTCGTGGATGCCCTCATTAGCGTTCTATATGACTGGATGTTGAATATCTGACTTTCTTTTTATTCAGATTATGTTTTAGAACGTAGATATAGCGAGTATAGAAAAGTTATGTTTTGGACATTTTAATCACTTTAGGGTGCTGTCAGTCCTAAGGAAGTATTTTAAAATCAAATTTTCTAAAGCGGTTCATTTAATTACAAGTATAGGACTTTGAACGCAGCCATTTTAATGCACTTTTTAGTTCTTTTTGAGTACTTAGTGGTTGCGTAAAGTAACATCGAAGAAAATTGCAAATGAACCGTTCCTTAGCAAATGATCCCGTTCAATATTTTTTAAAACAATAAAGTGACTGACGTACTAATTATACATTAGATAAAAAGTGATAAATGCAGCCCATGACCAAGTGAGTTTTTATCACTTTTTTAATTAAAATTTTAAATACAGAAATTAAATGTTAACAGATATAAAAAGACTCTGAAATGAAATGTCAGAGGGCTGCAAAAAAAAGCCTCACTTTCTGTAATTATTGACTGTATTATTCTTCATACTATCCTTCAATCAGGATCACAGCATATGTAATAAACCTAGCAAGCTAACAGCATAGCAAAGTGGCGAAGCAATCAGCTTTGTAGCGGATTCTAACGGTTGCCGTTGAGCAATCAGTTTCAAAATAGGAGGTTCAGATGCCTGGGTGATCAGTAATCGATTGCTGAAAACAGAATTTGAAAATTCGAAACCGTTCTCGAGATAATCGTGGGACAGACGGACAGACGGACAGACGGGCAGACATCATGAAATCAATAAGTGACTTCGCAAGCTTCGCCACTTAATAAGAGGGTGATGCCCAATCCAATTCCTAAACTGAAAAAGTATTATAGTATCTAACGCAGCGTAATTACCGAAGTAATCCCTGCCTTTTACTTTAAGGGAGAATATGAAAAAATACCTTTTTTCTTAAACGCCAACCTCATTTCCATCTTGCGTGTGTCACGAAGACTTTGGCGACTATTTAATAGTAGAAAAAGCACACACACACACACACACACACATACATGTACAGGTACCGAAATTAAATTCCACAACCTAATGATTTGAAGCAGAATTATCAAAGCAAGAGCATCGGCTCTGAGCTCACCATGTTCCAAGAAACTAAAGTCAGTTGGCGCGTTCTTGGAAAGGTTAAGTTCCAACAGTGGATTGAAAAAGCTGATAAATCAGAAGAATTGTAGAATGCCCCTTCTGAAATAGCACGTTTCATTATTCACTTCGTCTTCACTCCGAGGGTTATATTTTTTAAATATATTTTTGGTATTAACATCGTCTAGATCGAATGATATGGAAAGATACGGCTCTTGTAAATTGTTTATGGTGCTATTGAAGTTAATTAATGAACTTATATCATTAAAAAATAATGGTATAATACATAATATTACTATAGTACAAGATATTATATTTAACTAGCATCTCGTCCCGGCGTTACCTGAGTTGACGTCATTTAGATTTAAAATAAAATTCAAAGACCATTTATTTCATCAATTTTTCGATTCACCAAAATTTTATTTTTTTAAATTTCATCACAATCGGTCAACCATGCTGATTATTAGGCCGGACAGACAGACAAAAATTTTAGAAATGGTTATTCATGTTTTATTACACCCCGAGCTCTATAATGGGGAGTTATTGCGATATTACAGACGGACACTTCAATTTTATGTAAGTACTAGCGACTCGCCGCGGCTTCGCCTGGATATGATCTATTAATATTTAGATTTTAGATATATTAAAGGCCGTTTCTTTTATCAATATTCGTTTTTTCAACAAAAAAAAATTTTCAAGTTTTTCGTATAAAATATAGCCTAGGCCCATCTCAGCATTGATTTTTATCTGTTTGTAAAGTTTCATCACACATCATCATCAGTTCAGCCATTCCGGAAATTTATTAGCCTGGACAAACAAAATTTAAAAAAATGGTTGTTTAAATCTTAATCAATTTTATTTATATGTATAGATGTATATATAGTTATGTATCAATTATTTATAAGTCTCAAACCTTAAAGGTACATGGTGATGATTGCATTATAAAGTTCATTTAAATAAAATGAGTACACATAGGTATGTATAACCTGATAATTATGCCTTTTAGAATCGGGCTTAAATTCAACAAGGGTTTTTAAAATCTCAGGGGTGGAGTTTTTGTAGATCGACATAACAACTGTTTTGTCATTACTTTTTTTGTTTTAACATATGCTAAGCAACGTTTTAAGTATTAGTTAAATTAGCGATTGTCTGTAATTAAATTGTTGTTTATCGAATATTCATTAGATTCTGTAATCAAGATATTTTCTTGTTATTAACTTCATTAAGGTTCCTGTCCTTCATACATGATTACTACCTACAATTATTATTATTATCATACATTATAATCACCTACAATTATCATTTGTAGTTCTAGCAATTAATAAATCAAATTGTTGTATCCTTCATTACCAAATAACTATTGTGTACTATACGGATAAATGTATCCTTTATGTAACGTAGTACCTAATTATGTTACGAAGAATTCGTTTATTTTGCTACATTAATATTGATGTGAAGAATCGACGCTCCGGGAAGTATGCAGTCTGCGAACACGCACAGGATCGTCCACGTCACTACATCAGATTTGATAGACCACAAATCCTTCCTAAAAAACACCGAATCCTTCCAAGGATGATTCGCGAGGCTATTGAAATAAAAATAAAAACATCCTAATTTCAATAGGGGAGATGGATGAGTGCAACATCTCTTTGGGATCCTATAATTAATAAAATTAAACTCCAACCCAAGCATATAACTGCAAGACTTCAATATTATAAGTTCGGAACAAAAATTAATAATTATAATCTGAAGGTAGCGGTGGTTAGACGTCGAACACTTCAGTCCTCCCCGTGACCATGGGAGCACGAAATGTCGGGAACATAAAATAAGTTAATTTACTAGGTAAAATCCGTAAAACTAGTTTTATTTATATTAATATTTTAAGTTCTTATTGAGGCTTGACATTGTGATTGTTGTAGTGCTCTTCAATCGTATAAGCTATTCATAGTTAAAGAGTACATTCTGTCAATCAGCGTATTGATTGGGACATCAAGCGTTTTGATGGATACATTTTCTGAGGATACGGTTACTGATTTAGAGCATGTCCCGTCTATCGTCGGTAAATACTTAGCTTCAGGGCTTATTTAATAAATCGCGATATTATCGGTAATCATAGCGGTAATCTTTATTTCACGCGCTTTATTTCTTGATTACTAATATGAATTCGTATTAATAGTCCGTTTCATTGCTCTTTGACAAACCTCAAGTGTAGACCTCTGCTGGATTGTCAAAGACCATGTCTCGGCACCATAGGTGAGAATGGGAAGTATGCACACGTCCATGAGTTTCTTTTTCAGGGATAAAGTAAGACTACCCTTCATAAGATCCTACATAGACCAAAATGTTTTCGGTGCGTCTTGCAACTTCTTTGTCTTGTTTTGCCGGGAAAGAGACTACTTGGCCCAAATACATATTATAACTCAACGACGCATGCAATCTCTACACCCTCGACAGTAATGTTGTGGTTGTTGTTTGTCATCAACTTTATCTTTGACATGTTCATCCGAAATCCAACCTCAAAGCTTGCCTTGCTAAGATCGTCTAGCATCTGAGTCAACTCGTCGGCTGAAGATGAAAAGAGGACAATATCATCGGCGAAACGGAGATTGGATAATCTCACATGTCCAAATTGAATGCTCCTATCCACCCAGCTAGCTGCTAGCGTTCTAAATACCTCTTCTAATACGGCCGTAAATAGTTTTGGAGATAGCGTGTCTCCTTGCTTTACATCTTTACTAATGCTAAAAGATGGGACTGTTATAGAACTGATCTTAATGGATGCAGTGCTATTCTTGTAAATATTTTGTAAGAGTTTGATGTAAATAGCGTACCCAAGCCATTTAGGCATATTAGCACGAGTTCGCCCTTTACTTTTATGGTCTTTGACAGACGAATTATTGGTGCCCCTATTGATAGTGCGATACCCAAAAATAGTAAACATACGACTGATGCCTTGTTTTTAAAGCAACTGAAAATTACTTTTTCACTTTCTGCAAAGCAATTATTGCAATTCTGTTTTCCTTTACGCCCTACATGATAACTGCCTTGTCTTGCTGAAGAGTGTATTCAAATACCAACTGGTTTATGTTCATTGTGCAACGATTATTTTATGACATTTATGATTGCCCCTTAAATATCACGCGTCACGTTGCGTCGTTTCAACTTGTCATAATGTCACAATATCAAGTTTTTCAAAGGCATTATGCGTTTATAATCATCAACGTAGCAGCAGCAGATATGAGTCTGCTACGTTCGTTACTTTAGTGCAAATTGATGGACTTTGCACGATCACGAAATGCTTTAAATTTATCAGAATGCAGGATCTCTTTTGAAAAGCTATTTGCTGTTCGCGTACAACAAAATCAAAGTTGAAATAATCCAGCTCTTGGGCAAAAATAAAAAAAGTTATAACGAAATAAATTGTAGTGTATTTTTACGGTCATTAAAATAAAGAATACGAAAATTCAAATTCAAATTCAAATTCAAATTTCATTTATTTACAAGAATGTAGTTACAAAAAAGGTGTTGTTGCAATATTAAGGCGCTAATACATTCTACCCACTATTTGGGTGTGCAAATATTTAAATGGAAATAAGTTAATTAAATTACACTACACCAACACTACACAGATTCTTCGCGTCACTATTGTTAAACGTCACTAATTCCTTCACAGATTCCGCAATGTAATAAGTTCTTGAATATCATAAAATTGTTTCTCCATTAACCATTTCGTCAGTTTCTTCTTGAATATATTTACTGGGAGATTCTTAAAGTTATCCGGTATTTTATTATATATTGTAATAGTCATAAATATCACACTATTTTTTGCTTGATTTATTCTACATGTTGGAAAGTGCAGTTTATTTTGATACCTCGTTAACATATGCGAATTTACTTCTCCTTTCTTTTTAAAATATTCTGGGTGGTATTTAACAAATAAACATACTTCTCTTATATATATGCAGGTTAGTGTAAGGATACGTAATTTACCGAACATTGGTTTGCAACTGTCCCTTTGATGTAATCCGCACAAGGCCCGGATACATTTCTTTTGTGCTACAAATACTTTCCGCACCTCGCAAGACTGTCCCCAAAGAATTATTCCGTAAGAGAGTATCGACGATATATATGCATGGTAGGCATTTATTGCAGCATTCATAGATACAGTATCTCTTAGGCGACGTAATACGTAAACGAAACGATTTAACCTATTACAAGTATATTCAATATGACTGTCCCATTTTAGACCTTCGTCTACCAGAACACCTAAGAATTTATGGTGTTTTACCTGTTCGATTACTTGATCATTACATTTTATGTCTAGATTAATTTTGGTGCAATTCTTTGTATAATATTGAATTATTTTTGTTTTTACTAAGTTTATTTTCAGATTATTATTTTGTAACCATTTACAACAAAAAATATTAAGGTACGTAGTATTTATCCCGGATCACTGATAAATTCGAAATTATATTGACACTCTAGTTTGAATGTGACGAAGTGATATATTCCACAGATTTAAATAATATTTATCAAAGTCACATTATTCTCTGGATCCGTCTATAAATTACGTGAAGGTAGAAAACTTTTTCGATAGGATTTTCACAGTAGAATGCTGTGTGTGCACAGTTCGAAAATAACTATATAATATGTATGTCCTGACTCCGCGATTTTATAAAGCATAATGTCTGTTTTTTTATTTACTACTACTGCTACTGGCTGCTGCAGTCCATGGATACCGTAAGCCAACTTCAAACAAAGAAGGCTACTAGGCGTTGTCACCTCTGAGGACTAAGATGGAACGCCTCACAGCTTGTTACTATACTGGCTGTCTAAACACTGTAGAACGAAACAATACAGTCAGGTACAGACACTGCTATTCTGCACCTACCCAGAAGGACTCGTAGGCAGAAAAGGAACCCTACCGTCTAGAAAAATGTGCTATATGAAAAAAGCATTATCTAAAATCAGTGATGTTATAAAGTATAAACATTGATGATTGACGTTCCATTTTCAAACAATGGATTAGAATTTTGACAACTTGAATTGTTTTAAAAAAAAAAAGTAATTTAGTGTATAAAATTTAAATTTGCAAAAAGATCTATATTTCGCCAAACGAAAAGTTGCTCAACAGAGAAGATGGCTATGATCAAATGGGTATAAGGTAACGAGCGCGGTATTTATGTTGTGCAATCTTTAGGTAACAGCAGTATAAAGGTTAAATACTTTGATATTAATGTTTGGATAAGTGTACAACGTACATATTTTGAAATTACTACTGACTTCGTGATGCTGGCTTATGGTTTCTTTTCTTCCTGATTCCATTTTTCAATTCTCATTTTAAAATTATACATTCAGCCCAAAAAAGTATCGAGAATGGTTGATTTGTATATGGTTCCAAATTCAATTTTTTTTGTTGTTGTTGTTGTTGTTAGATTGGCACAACTGTTTTCCATTTTGGCGCGGAGTTTTAGTTATACCATATCGAGTATGTATTGCGAATTTCACAATGGACAAAAACATCGAACAAAGAGTTTGTCTTAAATGTTGCATCGCTAATGGAATTTTGTGTTCGGAGTCACTGAAAATGTTACAAAAGGCTTACGGTGAATCGACTTTATCAAAAACACGTGCTCATGAGTGGTACAAAGCGTTCAAAAGCGGTCGAGATGTGGTGGAAGATTTGCCTCGCTCTGGTAGGCCATCATCGTCTGCAACTGAAGTTAACATCGCAAAAGTGAAGGAAATAGTGACAGAAAATCCTTATATATCATACACATAATCATTTGAGAGAGATAGCCGCCGAACTTGATCGAGTCTGGCGAGTCGATCGGTACCATTTTAAATAATCACTTGGGTATGAAACATGTTGCCGCTCGCCTAGTAGCAAAGGACCTGAATTTTCTCCAAAAGCTCAACCGCATAAGTGTTGCTGAGGACATGCCAGAATGAGTCGATTCCGACTCGACATTCATGAAACGCATTGTTACTGGTGACGAGGCGTAGGTTTACGAGTTTGACATGCAAACTAGTCAACAAGCTTCGGAGTGGCGCCTTCTAACTGAACCGAAAGCGAAAAAACCACTCCAAAGTCGATCAAAAAGTCATGTTGACTGTTTTTTTGACTACCGCCGTGTTGTGCACTCGAAATTCTTGCCGGGAGGTCAAGCGGTAAATTAAGAATATTATTTGAGCGTTATGCGGTGTTTAAGAGAGAAAATTATACGAAAAAGCCCAGATTTGTAGAAAGAAAATTCTTGGATTTTGCACCACGATAATGCGCCTTCGCACAAGGCCATCATTGTGAACGAATTTTTGACCAAAAACTCAACAAATATCATATTTCACCTTATTCACCAGATATGGCTTCAGCCGACTTCTTTCTTTTTCCTAAATTCAAATTATCATTTCGTGACACCCGTTTTCATTCGGTGGAAGACATAAAGGAGAATTAGTAGCGAGAACTGAACTCAATTCCGGAAAAAGCGTTTAAAAATGTTCTGATGATTGGATTATTCGTTGGAGAAAGTGTATCGTTTACTTGGATAAATAATTAACATTTTGTCCACTATTGATCTTTTCCCGGCACTTTCTTGACAGAGTAGTAGGAAATTCATTTTCGTACTACTTTTTTTTATAGGATAGGGTGACAAACGAGCACACAGTCCACCTGATGGTAAGTGGTTGCTGTGACCCATAGACATCTACATTTATCCTCAATAAAGAATCACAATGCAGATGCGTCGTCACCCGTGAGGACTAAGATGGAATGCCTCTTTTCCAGTAAAATGGGTGTCCGGTTCTCTACACTCACCATACGAAACACAGCAATGTCGAGCTACCATTTTACGCTGGTATTCTGTGAGAGCGTGGTCCTTCCCCGGTTGTGCCGACCCATTCGTGCTACAACTATACTACTAATATAGTTGCAGTATATTATATGCATAATTTACTTTAGCATGGTACGGTTTTAGGTCGTGTTAAAATCGGGCGCTTTACCCCAATGCATGTTGGCGGACATCACAACATATCCTTGCACTTCTTTCATTACTCAGACACGCAGATTTTCTTAGGACGTTTTACTTCATCACCGAGCACTCTTGTTAAAATGTAATTACGATTTCAGTATATGTTGTAGCACGAACAAGTCGCCTCAACCGGGGAAGGACCACAATGACATAGATTACTAGCGTAAAATAGCAGCTTAATGCTGCTGTGGTTTGTATGGTGAGTGTAGAGAACCGGAGAACCTTTTTTACTGGAAACGAGGCATTCAATCTAGTCCTCAGGGGTCTGCATTTTGATTCAAGGATAGACGTAAATGTCTATGGGCCATAGCATCCACTTATCATCAGGTGGACTGTGTCCTTGTTTGTCACCCTTGTCTTATAAAAAAATACTTAGTTCATGCTCTATCGGTGAATATCGTCAATTTTTTTTTGAATATAGAGTAAGGGTGACAAACGACCACGCAATCCACCTAATTGTGCCGTGTGGTTCTGTCATGCTAAGAAAACATATTAGAGATAATTTTAATTGTTAAACCTAGCAACCCTGGTTAAAAACATAAACAAGGTGTAATAATATGTACATACATAACACTAGTACTTATTATACCGTTCAAAATAGAAAAGAAATGCCGCCATGCCGCCATCGTAAACGTTGCGTTGTAACGTCGTCGAATTGTTCGTGTATTGTGAATCGTACTATATTGTTATTTTTTTTTTCAGATGTCGTGAGTTCTTTGTGTTAAGTGACCAATGCGTGGATCATTCAAACGGCTTTCTCGAAACAAAATCTAATTGTTTAGTTTTAACGTGACTCGTTTGTTGTGTTTTGGTGAGTGTTTGCCGCGACTTTTAAAACTTTCTGCCGGATTTAACTAAACAAAAACATATAACTGTAACCCGAACTGCCTGTAGAATTACTAAATTGATTGTAATTAACTTTTGAAACTAGTGTGGTATATTGTATATGTATTCTGTTGGAAGATATTTCAGAACGTGTCACAAGTGACTTAACTCTGATTATTCCCTTTTATATGTTGCAATGTAATATTTTTAAAGGCTGAAGGATGCGTAGCGCTGTTTTTATACGATTTTTATAGTCTTTCATTCATTAGGCTTTCAAATGCCACTGATTTACATAGACTACCTCCACTGATTGCCTCATATCTTTCATATTTGCCACATCGGTTTAATATTCAGTAGCCTGTAAATACTGATGTACATACGACCTGTGTAGCGATAAAGTGATTAACCGGTAATATTTAAGTTGCATTAATTTGGCTACTTAACCTGTACAATACCTCTTAGCCCCATAAATGTAACAGGCGTAGGGTATATTAATGGAAAAGTTGCTAATTGCGCCACTGCTCACTACACTGGACAGGGTCGAGTTAAATTGTGGGTTAGGACCCTCCCTCCAGTAATGCGGCTACCGCTCACTAGTCTGTATGATTTGGGTACGCAACTGAGTTCTAATGAAGTTGTTAAGTGGTAAAGGAAAACATCGTAAAGACAAAATCTTTAATATATATGAAAATTAAAATAAATATTTGAAGTTCGCCGCGCACTGGTGCTGTGCAGTGGACTTAATCTCCATTAGACTCTCTCAGAAATGAGAAGGACCCAGGCCTAGGCGCAACTGTAGGACGTCTACAGGTAGAATGTAAATTTACTTTTTAATTTATTTTATAAAACAGGAAACTGGAAATCCATCAGATCTCAAAATCTAAAATGTCTTAGAATCCGATAACAGTACCATAATTTGATTGACCAGATATTACATGCGGAGTTGACAGTTCTTAAATCTAGACAAGTCATCAAAACATCAAAGATGGTTTATATTTATTATTGCTAAACAAAATGTAACAAAAACCCTGTGGTTCCCGTTAAGTACGTTATCATGATCATTATTCAAACGTTTAGAAATATATTTTTTTTAAAACTCGAACAATAATTTTCTTTATTTTATTAAAAAAAAATAATTGCATGCAAATTGTATGTGGTTTTATTACCTCTGCATTGTCTGGGGAGTAAGAGGATTGTCAAAGACCCCGCTTTACTTAGCTTTAGCATCGGCTAGTGTCAGTAAGAGGTAATAAAACCACATAAAGTTAAATCTCCATTACAAGATTTAGGCCTCGGTTGTTGTTTGGTCCGTTTGCGACTATGTATAGTGTTTAAGCTCATTTTATTGAGTACGAAATTGACTTGATGAAAGACGAACACGCGGTCTGCTAAATAGAAAGTCGATCAAGTTCCTTAGACACAAGGAGCCTCCGCCCAAAGAATAGATATATTACATTATTATCAAAGTTGACCAATTATGAAATATGAAGTAATTATGTACCTAGTTATTAAAATCGCCATACAAATTGCAGCAAAATTTTCTTCCCGGTTTTTTTACTGTAATCACTATAAGCGCAGCAATTTACCCAGTCAGTCTGATCAATCTAACTTATAACCCTTTTAATAGTAATTAGACAATAAAATACTATTTATCATATTTAAAATATAAGAAAATTAACGTACTTTAAAATCTTTATTCAAGATAGCCCTGTGGATATGAAAACTAAGGAACGATAGCTGTCAATACGTTATTGAAATATGCTGTTACCGTTACCGGTACAGCCTATTGGAGTCCACTGCTGAACATAGCCCCCTCCCATAGATTGTCTCATATTTGCCATAATTGCCACGCTTGGCAATCGTGTTGGCAACTGTTTTTATTTTTCGTCGTTATTAGGAAGAAGCTGCTGTCCATCTCCTGATTTGTTTCCCTCTGTCGCGTCTTACGACACCCACGGGATGATGTGGGGCAATGGATATTCTTAAACCGCCACTACACCGGTAACACCGGTATTGAAATATGCATGAAGGTATAATTTTAATTTCTTTTTAAAGAATAAGGGGGACAAACGTGCGCACAATCCACCTGGTCGTGTATGATTAAATTCAAAATGTAGATGTGTTGTCACACCTGAGGACTAAGATGGAATGCTTCGTTTTCAGTAAAGACGGGTCTCCGGATCTCTTTATACACCATAGGAAATGCAGAAGCATTAAGCTCATATTTTAGGCGTTATTCTGTGAGAACGTGGTGCTTCACTGTTCGAGATACATTCGTGCTACAACCATAATATAGTTGCAACGTGGCTCTACCACGTACTAAACCATGATCACAAAATCTCTCTTCCAATCTCTAGTATCCATTAGACTTTCCTTGTCCCAAAATAAACTTTTATCAATAATATATTGTTTACGAGTTAAAAAATGTTAAGAACACATTAACATGCAATTAAGTATTTATCTGTATAATTTAAAATAGTTATTTAAGCACTAGTGATGCGACCGTGACTTATGTAATGCGTCGAATCGAATAATGTTACTCGCACAGTAGTGATGATGTCGTGAGGTCCACTTCCTTCAATCTTTCCGGTTACTCATTGTGCGTGGGATAGTCTCGGACTGCTTTGAACTTATGTAAGGAATGATTTACGTTATCGATGCATATTATACGTGATTATTCAATAAGATTGAAATTCGATATTTCGGTAGCGCAGTGGCTGAGTTATTTGGTTGCAGGTTGCGGTCTCGATTCCCATACGAAAGAAATATTAATATGACCTCTATAGAATTGTTTGGGTAATGTATGTATGTAAAATACCTACGTGATATTGGAGAAATTCCAAGCCTAAATAACATGTAAAACTATGTTTTACTTTTTTATATAAAAAAATTAAAAAAGAAAATAATCTTAATACCATAATTCGTAAAGTTTATATAGCCTTGAACATTCACGACGTTTTGAATGCTCTGCAACGAATACCATTCACCGGATCTCTTTTTAACTTCCTATGGGTAAATATTAAAGAAAAACTTAGCAATTATAAAACAAAAATACCGACTTCAAATCGTCATCGTCTCTGGTTGAATTTTTTAAGTAGTATTCACTTTTATTAAAAAAAAAAACTATCAAAATCAATTATCGAACTGTGTAACATGAACGTGGAAAATCAAAAATTATGGAATGTGAGATATTGCGTTAATTATTTTTATGTGTCGTTTCATGTCAGAAATCGCGTTAAGAAATTTTAATCGCCATTTATTGCCATAAATATTTACATAAATATCTCCGTGTAATGGCGGCCTAAGGGAATCTACTACCCAATGTAACCTCGTGGGTGTCGTAAGGTGACGGAGAGAAATGAAACCAGGGACGGGCAACAACATTTTCCAGATAACCGCTCAAACTTAGATTATATGAAACGTATAATTTAAGCACTCAAAATAACAAAATATAGTGGCCACAAGCCCGCCTGCGAAGTGTGGCAATTATGGCAAATATCTCTCTTATGAAGAAATATATTGGTACGCCTATGCTCAGATATATTTTATTTTCACAGGTTTAGAAAATTAAAAACTGTTTAAAAATTTTTTTAAATAAATTATGTACTGCTTTTATCTGTCTGTTTATTCTTGTGGTCGTAAACGTAGCACGTAAAGCCGTTGGTCTTGTGCCTGATCTTTCTCAGGTCGTGTCGATTCATTACCGTTCTATTGGATTATGAGAGTGAGGGAATTTAGGCACTATTACACTTAGGCACTATTATTTTACCGTGTGATTTGCACACGGTAAAATAATCAGGCTACTCTCTGTTGAGACTGGCAGCCGTGACCGAAATTTGGTCCGGAGGACATTACTTTTAACTGACGGTAGGTCAGAAGTGTAGAGTAAAAGACAGCATAACAGTGGACAACATACATTTGTATACTCTACCGTTTACAACTTCATTATACATTAAACCTATAAGTACTCAATTGAATCTAGGTTTTTTAACACGTTATAATTCATGCGCCTGCAACAAATTACCTTTATAGATCACCCGTTACAAGTTTCCACTTAAGGCTAGAGAGCATTGCGACAGTTATTAAGCAGTGTCTGCATTCCTTTCAAATCGCCTCTTACTTAAGCACGCGACATGATTAGCGGTTACAGTTTTAAATTTGTTCTACGATATCACCCCGTCTCTGGTTGACCTTATACGATGTGATTTATTAAAAAGTAAAATTTAATTTTGACCTTCCACGCAAGTTGATAGCGAGATGTATTTAAGACTCAAAAACTGTAAAAAGTGTAGCCTGTATTTATTTGTTTGTTTATTTTATATATATTAAAAGAATCACTAGGAGGAACAGAGCTTATCAAAATGATATTACATATTTAAAATATTTTATGAAAAATCTGCTCTTAGTAGGTATAAGAACCGATTTTTCAGATAAAAGTTATTCTTAAAATAAAATACAACATGAATAAATTAAAAACCATACTATAATTGTACGGATAATAGTTCGATTGTTTTAAACATTTATATTCAGCCAGGTTATAGTTTATTTGACAAATAACTTTTATCTGACCATGGACGTATAAATCCGACGAATAAAAAAAATTGGCCCTAAGATAGTTTAAACTGTAGTAACAGACGACCATGTCATGAACCAAATATACTAAATAATGAAAATAACAGAGAGTTCAACAGCATTGTTTAATATTTTCTTTTTAGATTTAGAGAGGAAGTCATTGAATATGTTAACAGATTTGTTAGCATATTTATTATATAGACAGGCCAGTTAGAGGCGAATGTTTTCCTAAATTAGTTCTTATGAAGCGACAGTGAAAATAAATAGAGAACGCGGATATTTTGGTACGCTAAGAGAGTATTTCCTAAGAAGGGACTAAACTTCACATACATTTTATTATATTACGCGTTTGTGGGAGGTAAGGAAAAGTTACAGCTTTTATACGTATAATCATTAGAAAAATGATTATATATTGCAGCATGTCGTATAATTTTTACTAAAAAAGTTGCCGTGAATAAATAAATATGAGGAGCATATGGTATTATTTTTTTAATTCCAGATTATTTAAGATACCAGAAAAATACAATACTTTTTGTCATTCGTCTAAAATTGAAAACATTTTCTAAATGACCGTTAAACGTTCGTTGAACGTTACGATATTTAAATTCATGTCAGTTGAGGATTATAAATCTCTGCCTAAATGCGTACATACCTTATAGGAATGACAAGGTCAGCCTGTTCTCAATTTCCTGTCAACTAGAGCTTTATTGGGTTTCTAAAAATACGCACTTCTAATTATTGTTAGAAGTGGTAATATAACATACGAGTGACTTGCCTTACATAAATATGCAGTACTTGGGCGATTGAGCTTTATTCGACGTTAAAAAAAAATAAAACAAAAAAGTAGATAAAGTTGGAAAATAAAACATTATCTAGATAAGTACAAAATTTTAACCAAATTGGTAAAGCAGTTTCCGAGAAACCAATTACAGACATACATATTACCTATATTCAACAATTGCTCGTATGCATGTAATGGTATTATGTTATACAAAAACTTTTTGAAATATGACTGGAAAGTATTATTGTGGTATTCATAATTCATTCAGAATTAATGTATAGAAATCTGTAGTGTAGTATGTATATATTAGTGACTTTTTTATTTATATTTTACATACTTCCCACCTTTTAACTAGGCCCGCCTGTCAGGGTTGCCA
This sequence comes from Parnassius mnemosyne, assembly GCA_963668995.1. NCBI lineage: Eukaryota > Metazoa > Arthropoda > Insecta > Lepidoptera > Papilionidae > Parnassius > Parnassius mnemosyne. The sequence goes on along the minus strand of CAVLGL010000115.1, from coordinate 42,292,365 downwards.
TGTAATGTCGGAAGGTGTTAAATGAAAAGAGACGTGTTGTTGGTACTAGAACTTTAATTGTACTGATACAAATTCTAAGCCCAACACTAATATATACATACTACACTACAACCTATACATTACTAGCAAAGAAAAAAACACTGCACGCCTTTTTAAGAATAATGCGCTCACGGAAGAGTGTGAGATTTGGCACAATTAAAGTTTATATGGAGTAGGAGTGCAGAAAGTATATTTATGTATAATATGAGTATGATATACATAAAAATTAAATAAATAACAACATGCATTATTTACGTTCATATTGCCAATGTCAAACAACATAATTGTCGCTTGGACAAATTAAGTCGTTTGTTGGTGTTCACACTGCCAATGACTTGAGTAAGTGTATGCTGTTAGTTATTACTCAAAGGCCAATGACAAAAACTTAATAGCCTGTGGTCAAACAGTTACACAGAGTAAATATTGTCGCCAAAGAATTTCAAAATGTTGCCATCAAATAAATATGACTGAATGAAACTATTTTTTTTACGGATTTTTGTCGCGTTTAATTTAACTTTTTAATTCCCGACATTTCGACGGCGATAAAATCAGTAAAAAATATTAGTTTCATTTAATGTGTAGTCTTTAAATATTAACATAAAATTTTAAATATAACTGAATTTTGTGTAGTTTCAAATGTTCCTTTTTCAATGTGTGGAATGTATGTCAAGGCAAAAAAGCGTTTATTTTATATTTTGTTTAATAAATATCTGTGTTTTATATATTAAAGTGCAGTTGAAAGTGAAATGCAGATTGCTTAATATACAAACCTAAACATTTAATGAATAACGGTCGAAAATCGACTACTCTTGTACAGATAACTAAGAGAAAATATTTTTTGTCTGTGTGTTCGACAAAATAATTCAAAATAGTAGAGAGGTACTTAAATAATAGAATCAGGTGTTACTTTGCGGAAATCAATTATATTAAAGTTGGAAAAATTTACTTTGCCCATATCCGCTCAATAAAATAACATGATGTGTCTTACCTAGTTAGAAGAGCACCTCTCGCCCCTAACCACTAATCCCAGCACCACTACTCCCACCACCACTACACTAGTGAGATACTTATTAAAATATTTTGCTCAAGGACTTACTTGTTTTTTTTTATTACGCTAATAGGTCCTTCATCCTCAACATCAGCCTGTGTCAGGCCACGGCTAAAACGTTACCATTACCCTTACAACCTTTTAAAGTCCACTGCTGAACATAGGCCTCCCCATAGATGCCTTATAGGAGGTATATTTGCTATAGTTGCCACGCTTGACAAGCGGGCTGGCAGCCGCAGTTTTTTATCTCCTGATTTGTTTCCCTCTGTCGCCTCTTACGACACCCACAGGATGATATGGGGTTGTGGATATCATTTTTTTTTGTGTTGCAGAAGAGCCATAAGAGCTATTTACAATATTAAACCGAGAGAGTATAATATAAATATATTAACTTTGGCCTCTCAGTATATTTACGAAAATTTAATGTATGTTCACAAAAACAAAGATAATTTTAGTAAAAAAAAGTGATTTACACTCTGTAAACACTAGGAACAAACACAACCTAGTGATACCAGTCTCTCGACTCCACAGAGTCAGTAATTCATTCTTGGGGCAATGTATACGCTATTACAACAAAGTCCCAGAAAATATACAAGGTCTCTCTATTACAAAGTTTTATATTTAATTAAACAAAAACTGTATAAAAAGGTTATTATAATATAAATGAATCCATGGTTGATAATAACCCCTGGGAATGAGGTGGTAGCTTCCAAGCTGTTTCTAAAATAAATTTCGTAAATAGTTTGTAATCATTTATATTGTAAAATTTATTTAAAAAAAACTCCCGCTGGGTTTCTTGCTGGTTCTTCCCCGGACAGAGGGTCTTTTTCGAACCAGTGGTAATCTAAAAAAATGACTTTCAATAAGAATTACTTGTAATCAATATTGAATAAATTATTCTATTCCATTCTATTCTTACACCGCCCCTACACGGGTAAACATAGGTACTTAAATTATATGAATTCTAAATTCCATTCAACGTCTAATAATTCTTTTTAATATTTAGTTCGCGTCATGATACTACTCTGCGTCTTAGAATGTTATTATTTGGATTATTTTAGTTACTTTGGAGTTTTTGCCTAACTCACGCTTAACTCATAAAAATCTTTGAGTAAAATCTTTAAATTTCAAGCCTAAAATTAGTTTTAATAAAATGTCTTTTGTTTAACTGTGACCTAGTGTATAATTTATATATTATTTAAGTTATAAAAATAAAACGAAACGTGACTAAATAAAGAAGCATTAGGTAATATAATATCACAGTTCACTGGGCACAATTACACAATCTGCAGGTATCACCGCATTTTCTCGAGTTGCATGACAAACACCAGTTCATTCAACGGCTATAAGTATAAAGTACTGACTAAATTTAAATATACACACAGATACTTATCGTGTCGCTAAAACGTTAGTAAAAGTAATTGAAATATTTTATTTAACTTTTACCAAAATGCTTTTAAGATCAAAATGTTCGCTACGTAAGTTGGCAATTATTTCTAATAGTCATTTTAATCGATTAGAATGGCGGAGGAAGAGCCAAATTGCAGAGTAATAAAACTGCCCTCTTACTATCTAAGTTGCAACACATTGGTGCATTGTTGCTTTGAGGTACAAATAAAACAGTGTTACCGATTCTGATCGACTTATTAATTAAATGATAATATTATATAAAATAATAATATTGTCCATTTCTCCAGACAGAATTGCGACCACGGTGGCCAACTTAAAGGCCATCTGCGTAGGAGAGAATTATAGTGCTCGAGTGTATTTGCAAGCAGTGAATACAGGTGTTTTACCTATTCCGATACTCTCATATTTCGATGAGACGACAATCCGACACGACCGGAGAGAGATTAGGCGCAGAGGCAGGGGATAAAACACCGTTAATTTCGTGACTCCGGGCTGCTACTGATAACTTTTTGACAGAAACTGGGACCACGTGATCAGGTGTTGCGATCACGACTGTTAGACCAACGAGGCAGTCAATTATATAAAAATTATATAAAAAATTGAAGGCCTAATTACCTAGCTGATATGAATGTTCAAAGCAATTTTGTCTCTGAAAATATAAACCAAAAATGGAAAATTTCACTAGATTCATTTCTTTTCTATAAATTAATTTCATTTAAGTAAAATAATTAGCTTTTAAATATTTTTATATAGATAAGGTTTCACAACGTAAAACTGAAATAACTATTCTTACATTTTTGTTTCATTTATAATTTCGTAATTGTTTGTAACACGTGACCATGAAATCATAAAACAGACACCTTTCTTGTAATTTTATCTAAAAGTATTTCTTTAATATTACTATATTTTTATTCATCATCATCTTTACAGTCCTTCACAAGTCAACTGCTGAAACTGCCGAACATAGGCCTCCCCCATGGAATGTGTCAAAACGGGGCCTGAGTCACCTGCAACCATCGACTTCCTGCGTCTCTTACCAGGTCATCACTCCATCTATTGGAGGCTCCCTTACACTTTGCTTATTGGTACGAGGCTGCCACTCGTGAACCTTTCTTAACCATCGGTTAATTGGTCATAAAAATAATAAATGGGAGAATTGGAACGAAGTTAATTATCGGATGGAACGAATTTGACGGATGGGAGCTAAGCGAGAAAAAGTGTAAGATTTTTCCGTCACAACACTACAAAAAGTCCCTTTCTATAGGGCGGGCGAGATGGAATAATATCCATCTCCCTCGCACTTTTTATATCTTGCCATAAAAGAAATATTATTTTAATTAACGCTTCATTTTAATAGCCGCTAGTAATTAATTTATTTGTACTTGTTATTCAATAATATAATACGTTTATCAATAATAATATACTACGCAAGGAACTTTGTTTCAACCGAGTGTTCCACGACACTCACACATGATTTTTCAATTATTCATCTATCTATTTCAGCCTATAAAAGTCCACAGTTGAACATATGCCTCCCTCATAGATTGCCTCATGGGGATCCCCCAATCATGCCATTATTATTGGTGCACAAAAAATGGTCGACATTTTTTAAAGGCTTATTAAAGGTTAATTACTTTTTTTTAATTTAAAGAAACTGCTCCTGTGATTTGATAATGGTTTGCTCTTCAAATCAAGCAACTTTTTAATGCGAACAATAGCTTTCTAAAACTTGTATTTTATAATCTTCTTATCTTTATAATCTTCATTAGTATAAAACAAGATCCGAAATCATAACCATTTACAATTAAACTATTAAGAATTCTTTCAATTGTATTTTCACAGTGGGGTTAAAGCCCTCAAGGACAAAGTGCAATCGTCTGGATTGGAAACTAATTAGGTTGCTATTGTACCGACAACTGCACGCTATTCTACGCTAATTATCGAGTTGAGGTTAGATCCTGTTCCTTAAATCCGCAGCAGTAATTACTCGTTCCGCAGTTATTTAATTGCAATTACCTAGAATTTATTACCTACAAATTGAATTATGTATGAAGGTAGTAACAATTGAAAGCTATATACAAAATCATCCAATTTCAAGGTCGCCAAAAACCCCATACGATAGAATATACATTATTACTACATACCCATACTGTAAGAATCTCCATGACAAAAAGATAGACGCCTTTGGCGATATTAGTAAGTAAAAATACATACATATTCAAAGAAATTAAATATTTAAAAGTATTTACTTGCTCATAATGAAATAAACTGACTAAATACCTTGTTACTTTAAGGCTTTTTAACCGAGTTAACAAACAATAAGGTTCGATATTTGATGCGTATGTTTTTTTATGTATGTTCACTGATTTCTCAGAAACGGCTTGAACGATTCATTATTTTTTTATTACTTCAGGAATAGTCCCATATAAATCTAAAGAAAAACCTCTAATGGTGAAAATAGGGGATGAAGATTTTAGTGTAACTATTTAGACGACATTCCAGTTATTAATAGCAAATTTATATCGTCGTCAGATAAAAATATTATCTGTAAATTAAATCGTACATTTTTATCGGCCTAAATGTTGGTTATCTTGCCGTCCATTAAAATGCAGCATTTTGTTATAAATATTTAATAAATTCTCACTTTATTATATTTTTTGATCGTTGTGCAACAATATCTAAAAAAGTGATGACTCTCGTATGAATATGAGCTGCAGAATTTTGCTATAACTTTTAAAATTATGTTTTGTTTAGTAAAAATTAAATGTACCTAATTAAAAGATCCGTTACTTCCTCCATCTAATCCACTTAAGTATTAATTGTTTTCTTTCTCTATGTTGAGTCTATAGGACTTTTAAGTAAGGAAATATAAACAAAACTACAAACCTCATGTATTTCCTGTGCTCATTGACCGGCACGAAGTACTCGTCGTATGGGTTGCTCGCATTCATGTCAACCTCGACGTCTTTCTTTTGTTTTGCGTTTCCATTTTTGGGTGTTAAATTTATCAATTCCAAATTGACAGCTTCTAGGGTTTTCGTGTCGCCGTTGGGTTCTTTACTGTGACCATTTTGTTGAGGTCCATTCGAAGTGAAAGAGTCGTTGTGGTTTGGATCTGATTCATCGTGCTGGTAGGCTCTGTTCTCGAATGCTGGTGGTGAAGGCGGCGATGGCGGTCTGTGCTGCGGCCGCGCCGGCTCCCTTGGGGACGCCGATCTGCTGTGGCTTCTATCCATTACTTTTGGAGCTGACTGACATCTGTAAAGAAGAAAAGGTGGATTACAAAGGGAAGAAGGGCAGACAAGAAATTACATTTCTACTAAGCCAGATTAAAGTAACATTAGTAACCGTTTTATGATCAAGCTTATATTTAATGTTGGGGATTAAAAACAATAATCCTTCGCGGGAATTTTTGAGAAACACTAACATCAAGAAAAAGGTTAAGTTTTTTGCTATAGTTGCCAAACTTGACAAGCGGGTTTAGTATTATTTTTAGTTGTTACTAGGAAGACGCTGTTCCCTATCTCCTGTTACAGTTTCCCTCTGTCGCCATTTACGACACCCACATGAAGATATGGGGTAGTGGATATTCTTACACCGCCAATACACGGTTAAATATGTATTTTTGTAAACTAGACTGTTACTTTTTTAAATATTTTGATTTAGAATATGAATCTCATGTGTGTAGCAACCTCGTAATCTATTGTATTCAGGTAAATAGAAACCTTTTATTTTTGCAATTTAACGAGTGAATAGAGTATAGGTCACATGAATATTTTAGTATGTCTTGTTTATGTTTATTTTTATTTAAGAATGTTATAGTCAATAGCATGATTTAGAGTCTATATCTGCTATAGACTATAACATACACAAAACGCAATCATATTGGAAAAGGTTCGTCTATATTATAGATGTACCTTTTGCATAAATATTCAAAATTTCATTACTTTCAACAGATTTTTTCTTTATTAGTAGTAGTTTGTATCTGGCTGGTTTTAATACATAAAGGACATTAAGACAAAGAAAATAAAAAGCAAAAATACTTTCCCGCCATTTATCAATTGTTTTTCTGTCCGCCAAAATTAGTGAATTTAACGTTAAAATGAAATTCCTAAATATTCCATAATTCCATTACTTTCAACGGACATAATTCTTTTTCTTTATTAGCCCGCAACAGTGCACTACAGAAAATGGGCTTCTGCCATATTACATACCGAATGTGACAATTATGGCAAATCCCCCCCACATACTATAATCGCCACATTTGGTAGACGTCGTAAAACAATACAGCTTGCTATGCTTGTTATTTTGTATCTTCTGGTATTTAAAATCAATCAGGAGCTATAAAATCTTTCTAGCTTTACCTATAGTCGCCTCTTACCATAGCCACGGGACGATAGGAAGTGTGTCAAAACAAACCTTGCAGTTCCATTTTTCTTAGGCTCACTACACGGTTATATATAGACAGATTAATAGTAGGAAGTCACTGTTCACTCATTTTCGAGAGGGTTTTTAGGTCAAGGATATGTTCACCGCACTGTCCCAATGCGCGTTGGCGGACTTCACATGTTTTCGAAAGATATATATTTTTTTATTTCTCAGACATGCAGGTTTCGTCACGATGTTAACAACTGCAATTAACAATTTCATTGGTGCCGGCGGTGATCAAACGCGGGTTACTCGCATACTGTCATATTTACATCGAGCAGTTAGCCCCCAAGCTACCACGGCTCGGCGTTGTGAGAAATAACTAGACAAAATATAATTACGTCAAAAGTAAAAGAAGGCATATCAAGCACAATAATATAACGCAAGTTATCCTTAATTAACCGGACTCGCATTACTCATGAAATCAAAATTAACGTCCGGTTTTATTAACTTTGCAAAAACATTTTTTTTTTTCAGAAAACTATTATATGTCACCGCGAGTATTGGCAGTCGCATTTGTACAGGTTGTCCTTGTATTTCTTTGGCAGTATCCATGTACGACCGATCTATGTAATTAGATGATTTGGTGATATGCAGCGGACTGAAACTTGTGCCGCGAGTTATTAGGTCGTTTACCTTCCTAATGTGGATTACATTCATAATTATAAAGGTGTGTACACATTTGTGCATTTATTTATCCTCAATGTACCATAGCTACCTTTAGTATATTGGACGCCTCACAACGTGAGGGTGGCCATACCTCAGTTTCGCTACATAAAATCGTTCTTATACTTTTAGCTAGACATCAAATCCATATTATTATTAACGTTACAATAACTACAGACATTGAATTATAAGATTAGTTTATTTTCTATATGATTCACAGTAGATTACATAACAAAAAATGTAATTGAAAAAATATATGGACTGCCGTCCGTTGATCTGTGCATCGATGAGTGTTCTCGCTTATCGCCTCTCGATCCCTATTGATTATTGTTATTGAACTCAACACCATTCAAAAGTTATTAATGAAAGTTGATCAGATTCTCTGTTTTCTTTTCTTTTAAAAATTATCAACTATTTTAATTTTTTTTTCATCAAAAATGAAATGCTCATAAAGCGTGCACTTTTGGATTTTCCAAACTCTGTAAAACACTCGTATACGCGGCGGTTAAATTAAATTTGTTCCGTAATATTCAATTATTTTAAACCAGTGCTTGATGTAGTAGTAATTTAAGTAATAGTAATTTCACTTTACGGTAAGTGGTAAGATGATATACCACACAGCATAGCTTCTCAAAGCGTACTTCTGGTTTTCTTGCAGTAATTTCGTTTCTAACACTGGCGTATTTCTAAAGTTATTTAATTTTAAAATAGTAAGTAATTGGCATGGAGGCTATAATTGGGAGATTGATTAAATTTAACTGCAACTTTTTGTGAAAACTGCACCCGGTACATACCTAAGTAGGTACTGAAATAAATTGAATTTGATTTTAATTGTTTTTAATTGTAGGGGAAAATGAAACGAAGGAAGGAAAAACTGTCAGTCCAGTGTTATTTGTGACTATAATGCCTGTAAGGACATTCTAAAACGTTTTTTATGATTATGAACCGAATGGATGTAAAGACACCATTACGCACCGAGAGTGGCCGTCCTTAATCTCAAACATGCGAGAGTCGCACGAGGCGAGCCACCTTTTACTACTTGCAGTTAATTTAGTATTGTTTATTCATATAACTTTATTATGCAATTTCAGTGTTCATAAAAACTAAAAAACCTTGTCATTCAATTTCTTTTTAATTTTTACTCTCGATAAGTCAGTATTAACCAAATTTAAATATTAGCCTATTTCCCGCAGTGGACCTGTAGTAGACAATAATGTTGATGTTGAATCCACTGCACGACTTAAAAGGTTTATTTTCTACAGGGCTATTTTCCAAAGAGTAGCCAAATTTTAAATTTAATTTCAAATATATAAATAAAGGTATAACGTTATTGCAGTTTTTGGAAATACGAGTAAATAAGGCTTTTACTTTTATATGAGATTATCCTAATAGCGGAAGTTATGGTCGACGGACAGTGTTTGGCAATGTTCAATATTATTTTGTAATAATATTTTATGGAATATGTATAAAAATCAACCATTAGAATTGAAGTTAAGTTAACGCTATTTTATGTTACCTTTCTCACCTGGTACCTGTGAATTGGCCGTCTAACCAACTTAGCAGGTATGCTGGCATTCAATCCATATATAAATACTACTCGAGGCTACACATTTTGTCCTTTAGAAAATAAGTTATGTCTGGGTGCACTGGGCTCTTGGACCATCTGTGCAAATTTAACCGGTTATTGTATAACCCTGTATATGGTAGGACTGTTTTTGTGCCTTCTTTCCTATTTCTGACGCTAAACAACAATGCGTGTACTACAGATTTCCAGTGTAAAGGAGTTTCAGTATAATTATCAATTTTTTAACGTCGGTCCCTTATGCGATTCTACTATAATCTCCACGGACCCCTTAATAATACAACAACGCAAGATTACAATAAAGTATAAATAAATAAAAATAAATATTAACACACCACAAACATCCAAAACCCAAATTAACCGCTCGACCACGCCTCTATCATAATTTTTTACTTTTATTTTTATTTTGTTTGCGGACTCTTTAGGATTGATACTTGAAATCTAAGGGGTTCGCGGACCCCAGGCTAGAACATCCTGTCTAGAAAAATGTATATTGTACATACATAATATATTGTGAATTTTCATGAATAAAGGTTCTTCAAAAATTTTCCTAACAAATTAACTTCCCCGCTATGAAATCTGTGAAACATTATGTTCACATATACCTCACTTTTAAGTGGCGCCGTCCTGGTGGCAGAAAAAGTCGTGGATGCCCTTATTGTTAAATAAGTTATAGTAACATAGAATACTATACTATTTCTCTGGTACGTTATATTTAAAAATCTAAGTAACTTTTGGCCAAATACTTAAACAATATTCAATCGTCGTTAAGTCTTGTGTTGTCACAGTCACTTTGACTTAATATGATAGAGACAGCACGAGACTTAACGGCACCTTAAAATTTGCGTTTGAGTATTTGGGAATTAGAAAGATGAAATAGGAATGAAAAATGATGTATAAGAAAAACTATGTTTTGTTTAGTAGTTACAGGAAGGTACAGGATTTATCTCACCTCGATCTTTGTTGTCTAGGCTTACTTCTTGTATCTATTACCAGGGACCTCGTGTAATAATATCTAGCGTGAGCCGAGCGAGGAGTTCGCGGCGTTTTTCTGTACCGCTCGCTCCTCACCATATTCCCGCCACCGGGCATTTTGACCATTTACATTTTAATTTAAAAGAAAAAGAAAAAAACTGTTTCTATAATTTCATTTTTTTAAATGTCTTTGTCTACAGCACTGACGTCCGCGCGGGACAACGATGGGCTCCAGTTTCAGATGACGGAGAAAACAATCATGTAAACAATAATATTGATGTTATTTCCAATTCGAATAGAGGGTGCGTGTTTGTCATTGAAATGAGTAAAGAATTTTAAGTCTTTATTCAATTATACTTTTATAATTATTCTGGCCCTAATAATTGATACGATTCATTCCTATGATGCGATTGTCAACTGTGCAAGCATTTTTTTCTTTTATAAACGTAGGGGTGACAATCGAACTCACAGCCTACCTGATGGTATATAGATGCAAAGGCCCTTAAATAGACCTGTACCTCTATCCTCGATAATTAAATTACATGGACGTTATAAGACTAAGTGGGATCCCTCGTTACATTATTATTACATATATTAGCATTATGCGGGTATATATTTAGGGGTATAGCATAAAGATAGTGTCCTCCTAGCCTATTAAGACAATTTCGAATACTGCCGGAGGTTATGAGCGACATAGGAGATTATCAAGTGATAAACATTTATTTATTTTAATGTCAAGCAGTAATTTTATTACTTGGAGCTCTAGTCTCTCCCATCATAATTCCCGTCCTTAATTGTATCTATCCTACCTATCCTTAACTGTCATCATCTTGATTTTTTCTTTTTTTTTTCTTTTACTTAATTGCCAAATTTATGTACACCTTCCCTATTAGCAATTCGTTGTAAACAACAGTTCTTTACGCAAAAAGTTTGTCTCGAAATGATATGGGGTAGTGGGTTTTCATCCGCCACCAATACACGGCTAATAACTTGAAACGATATAAAAATTTATGTTTTTATTCGTCTATATTATCTACATATATTTTAAAGATTTACAGGTCGTTATTATCTGTTTGTGCCCAGATTATTAAAGATAATAAATATTTTCGCTAGCTAGTCGCTAGCTGACAATCATCAGCCCCTAACTACCCAACTGCTGGACGTTGGCTTCTGTTTTCTGCTTAGATATTTTAGGTTAGGCATATTTCTAATGGTTATTTCGCCATATAAACAAGTTGAATTCTATAACTTCATAAGCGATAAAGTAAGTCAATAAAATATTATACGATGTCAATGTAGGAGCTACCTGTAGACAGATATTTTCAACATCAATGACTTCACGCTAAAAGAATAACATGACATGCTATTCAGTGAGTGAATAATTGCTAGCGAACTATTTTTTTTAGTCATAGTCATATTTTGATATTATGTTTAGTATAGTTGTATTTTATAAAAATAATACAAAGTATACAACATAATTGTACTACAAGAAACACAATATGTGTACCTGTGTAATGTAAGTGTATATTTTATATGTTTTGATTCATAAATATACTTCAAAAAGGTATATAATATAGTTATTACTTAAAATATATTAGCTGCGTACTTATTACGGGCTAAGGGACTAAGTTGTAGTTGCAATTTAATTATAAGATTTCGGTTTCTAGAGTACCTGCATACATAAAGAAAAATAATGGGCGTATTCTTTTATTTTTTAACATCTATAACTTTTTCAATTCTTTTACTTTTAGCAATATGTGTCGTTTAGTATCTCCATTTCTTTTCAATAAAACCACTTTTAAGGATTTTGTCGCGTTTATTACTATTTATTTTTAATTCCTGATGTTTCGGGTTCTTTGCAGCAGAGAATTTGTGGTCTATCAAATCTATACATGGTAGAGCCATGCTGCAGCTATATTAGTAGTATAGTTGTAGCACGAACGGGTCGGTTCGTACCGGAAAGGACCAGGCTCTCATAGAATACCAGCGTGAAATAGCATCTCAATGCTGTTGTGTTTTGTATGGTGAGTATAGAGAACCGGAGACCCACTCCATTTATTGGAAGCGAAGCATTCCATCTTAGTCCTTACGGGCGATAACGCATCTGCATTTTGATTCGTAGTTGGGGATAGATGTCTATGGGCCACAGCAACCACTTATCATTAGGTGGACTTTGTGATCGTAGTAGACAAAGATAAGGCTTTTACGTGATAGGGTTTATTATGGCTGCATAACGAACGAGTAAGTTTTATCGGGAAATGACACACACTTACAGAATACCCCAATAAAATAGCAGCATAATATAACGCTGACTTATTTCGTACGACGAGTGACGAATAACGGAAACCTCAAACCTCTTGTACTCTTAACAAGACATTCCTTTTTAGTTCCCAGCTGTAACAACACATCTAAATTTTAATTCTTTAATTAAGATGCAGATATCTATGGGTCACACTTAAGCTGACTGTATGCTTTTTCGTCACCCTCAATTATACTTACACAAATTATACATAAGAGAAAACATTTTATCAGCTTGAGAATTTGTTTAATAAACAAATAACAACCTTGATAGATAATGTAAAATTCAGAAATCATTAATAAATAATAACAATTTATGGTTTATCAAAAGAGATACATTGAATAAAAATACAGCAGCGGGTACATATGCATGACTACGAGTATAATCAAGTACAATATTCACACCAAGTACGCGCGACCTTTAACAACTGAATGTCTAGAATTCTCGTGATTCAACAAATCAACACAATTCATTAATTATTTATTATAATAACAACATAATATAATAGTTTGACATTGTCGACAAGGACCTATAAGAAAGTGTAAGGTAAATACACAATAAGTGTATTTTTAACATATTATAAAAATAGATTGCACTCCGTTTTGTGTGATTGGCGTGCATCTTCTTTTTATCTTCTTTTAAACGTGGTAGAGCCATGCTGCAGCTATGTTATGGTTGTAACACGAATGGGTCGGCTCGACCGGGGAAGGACCACTCTCTCACAGAATACGAGCGTAAAATAGCAGCTTAACGCTGCTGTGTTTCGTATGGTGAGTGTAGAGAACCGGAGACCCTTTTTACTGGAAACTAGGAATTCCATCTTAGTCCTCACGGGTGACAACGCATCTGCATTTTGATTCGTAATCGAAGATAGACGGCTCCGTGGCGCAGTGGCTTAGCAATGAGTTGCAGCGCTTGGGGCTCGAATCCCGGGTTCGAATCCCACACGAAACAAGTATTTGTATAGCCTACAAATAATTGTTCCGGGTCTGGATGTTTGTCCTTGTGCAATTTATGTTTGTAAACTGCCTCCACGATACAGGAGAAAATCCTAGTGTGGGGGTAATGTTTTATACTAGAAAAAAAAACAATGTTTGTTTGTCAAAGATGTTTACGTGCCACAGCAACCACTTACCATCAGGTGGACTATGTGTTCGTTTGTGACTCTTATCCTATAAAAAAATCCATTCACTCCATTCCATCCATTAGAGCCTATAAAAGTCCACGGTTGCACGGTTTCACATAGGCCTCTATCAAAGATTTCCCTTCTCCGTTTCCATTTTTGGCAGGTGGGTTGGCAACCGCAGTTTTTTATTATTTTGATTTGTTATCAGGATGATGCTGTTGTTGCTGTCCATCTCCTGTTTCAGTTTTCCTCTGTCGTCTCTTACGACATCCACGGGACGATATTCTTACACCGCCACTGTACGGTTTATCAGTACGTTGAAAATTCACCTGGCATCTTTAACGCTACTTCCTGTCGCCGTTCTGGGTATTTTTATACTGTGTAAACGAGATGATTACACCGCCATCTATCTGAGGCCGCGAAACCTTTCTGACATTTACCATAGTCGCTTCTTACGACACCAGCGGGACAAAGGGTACTTGGTAGATGTTGCCATCATAAGGCATGAAACGTTCGTTAGCTAATTGTCATCAAGTAGGTGCTAGAATTTCTTTGCTGCCTAGAAATACAGCTGGGTCCGATCCAGAACTGAAGACCCTTTTTATTGGAAAAGAGGCATTCCATCTAAGTCCTCATAGGGTGACAACGCATCTGCATTTTGATTCGCAAACGAGGATAGATGTAGATGTCTATGGGCCACAGCAATCACTTACCATCAGGCGGGCTGTGTGCTCGTTTGTCACCCTATACTATAAAAAAAACTTCTTATCTGCCCAGCTGTTCGTCGGAGTACCTATTTCTCTACCCAAATAGCAGTGCGTGGACTGCTGTGTGTATCTAAGTTTTAACTTTTCAAGCATCTTCTGCCAAACAATAATTGCCTATAATAATTTTAAAAGTTAAAGTTACAGCCTATATATGTCCCACTGCTGGGTACAGGCCTGCTCTCATTCCTGAGAGGGTTTTACGGCAAGGAAATCTCCGCCGCGCTGGCCCAATACGTGTCAGCGTACGTCACATATCTAGGAAATATTTTTTTTATTTATCAGACATGCAGGTTTTATCACGATGTTTTCCTTCACCGCCAAGCAATTTAATCAGCACTTTAGATTGCAATTAACAATTTCATTGATGCCGGTGGCGATCGAACCCGGATTGCTCGCGTACTGTGAAACTGAAACTTACAGCGAGCGCTAAGCAAAGTTACCACGACTTCCTTAGTAATTTACTGTTTGATATTACTACGAGCGATTGAATAGTTTTATAAAGTAGGAGGACTCTTTTTCAGCTTAGGTCGGTCAGAATACATGCTCCTACTTATTTATGTTGCCAAGCAGAAGTGGTTCCAATATTGCATTCCAGTTTGCAGGGTAAAAAGCCAGTATAAGGCTGAGGAAAGTGTGAGGCTGTAAGACTATTCATGTAAGTACTTAGGAGTAATACTAAGCACTAACGCACTTTAGTTATAATTAAAGATAAAAATCATCGAAATCGGTTCACCCAGTAAAAAGTTATGAGGTAACACAAATAAAAAAACACACAGTCGAATTCAGAACCGTTTCCTTTTTGAAGACTATAGTAAAGCTAGTAAAAGTCTGAGGAAAGTGTGAGGCTGTAAGACTATTCATGTAAGTTCTTAGGAGTAACACTAAGCACTAACGCCTTTTAGTTAAAAGATGGTTGCAGGTATCTATGGGCTATAATAGCCACTTACTATCAAACTAGAGTATATAATATATAATAAGATTTGTCAATATTTTTTTTATATGAGAAGGGGAAATAAGCGTACGACTCACCTGATGGTACGTGACTACCGGCGCCCATGAACAACTGCAACACCAGGGGAATTGCAGATGCGTTGCCTGCCTTTTAAAAAAGAGTAGGTTCTTTTCTTGAAGATCCCTAAGTCGTATCGGTCCGGAAACATCGCTGTTGGTGATCGATTCCACAAGGAAGTTGTGCGAGGAAGAAAACTTCTTCTAAATCGCACAGTAGTGGACCGCCAATGATCCAGATGGTACGGATGATATTTCGAGTTCTATCGCCATGTGCAATGGTGACATTGAGTGGCTGGAATTAGTCCGAACAATTCCTCAGAGCACTTCCCGTGGTAGATACGATAGCGACAGTGAGTCACGCCGATCAGAAAGAGCTCGGTCGCCGACGATTCAAACCTCTCTGCGCTAGATGTGATCAAATGGAAGAAGCACTGAGGAGCCCCGGCCCACAGAAGGGAACAATATACCATGTGCGACTGAACCTGCGTTTTGTAAAGTTGCAGGCAGTGCGGTGTGCCGGCATGAAATACTGTGCTTTTTAGAGGCCAATTTGGCCTTCTCTTCCAAGTGACCACGTAACTGCACGTCATTCGATATGTCGATACTGGCTGAGGCAACAACGGGAGTGCCCTAAAATTGAGGAGACACGATAAAGGGGTTCTTTTTAGCGGTAAACGCGTAAACTTGTGTCTTCTGGGGTTGAACTGGACTAGATTTAGTCGCCCCCAACTCAATATATAAAATACTTACTTATTAACGACAGGTAATATACATTTTTGCATATATGACTATCACAGTGTTTAATTCTAATATTTTTTTAGGGTTGATAGCGTGGACAAGCTGCTTTTACTTAGTAAAACAAATTGTAGATATTATTTACTTTAATAGAGGATGCAGAACTTTAACTAATGATATACGCATGCTTTTTGTTGAATCACATTCACTGTAGTAATATAAGGACAGGAAATGAATAAGTAATTTGTTGAAAAATACATTAAGGGTATTTCCCTATCATTTCTATACTCCATCTCAGCTGTTTGTGGTAAGCAGGGAATACTAAATGCTAAAGGCTATTATAATGTATGACCAACAAATGCAGTACAAAGACTACTGATTTCTCTTGAAATATCTTCTGTAGTTATGTATCTCACATAATATAAAGTTAAGGTTTTCGATACCAAATATTTGAGCATTATAAAATAGTAATCTATAATATTGTTAACAACTGACAATCATTTAGTTAAGATATTTATTAATATACTACACTAACACTTTTATCGGGCTAGGCCTCTACAACAAATGGCCCAGTCTCTGACCATTAATAAATTAGCTACGCTCAAGTGTTGCTTTGATCAAAATATCCGCGACTAAAGCTGTTGCATGTTGCACACCTGTGAAAGTATGAAACCGAGATTTCGCAGCTTTTGCAATATTATTGACAGATATTTATATTAGTTATTACCATTGATATTAACAGAGCACATGAGGTATTTCGGACCTTTTCCAAAGTAACCTTTTATAACACCCACAGGGTGAAATATATTCTCTTATCCCGACTTTACTTCTCAATTCGATTTTTTTTTACATTTGTTTTAACTCAGAACTATTTTGTAGGTAAACCGATTTTGATGTTTTTTTTTTATTTGATAGCTAGTACTTCTCTCTTCATATATATTTGATATATTTAATCAAAATTTGACGAGTAGTTTTTGAGTTAACCTTAATAATGCGTAATTAATTGATTTTGACTACATTGATGATGTTCTAATTTTATGTATATTGAAGTCGGTTGTACAAATTTTTTTATTTCACCACTGGTTGTATATATATATATATATATATATACATATATATATATATATATATTATATATATATATACATATATATATACATATATATATATATATATATATATATATATATATATATATATATATATATATATATATATATATATGTCTATTTCATTGGTTCGTATTAGTTGTACGAATGACATAGGGTATAATTTATTATCTTTTCAGTAACCCTCTTTTTTACCCATTCGGGTTTTTTAATAACTATGTTAACCATTGGGTTTGACGTTTTATATGTTATATACAGGAACTTTTAACATTGTTCTAGCGAAATGAATGATTTGGCCTTTTAAACAATAGAAAACATAAGATATAAAAATTTCTCATCGATATCTCACATTAGTAATCTAGCCAAGGTTTTGCAATTAACCAAGTAATTTGATGAAACACCTGTACTAATTGTGCCTGAAGGTTGTGGGAAAGGGAAGAAAAGAAATATTCTATATTTTAAGTATGCGATCTTGTGTATAATATGTATATATGGAAACGCCTCTAACGATTTGTATGAAATTTTAAATCTAGATGTTTAACTTTCAAAGTTAATTTAGATGTCATCCATGATTGAGAAATTTTTTTAACGCCGATTTCGGTTGCTTTAAATTTGAATTACAATTTTATCTCAGCCCAGGTACTATACTAATAATAAAGAACCGTGATAAATCCGTTTTTTGATAAAATTAGTATGTGCTAATAAATATCAATTCGGATCAACATAGCGTTTTCCAAGATGAACTACATCTAGCATATATGAATTAATATTTGTTAAACGAATTATATATATACAAGCTGACCAGACAGAAGTTGTGCTGCCCTTTCCGACGACCCTATTTGCTTTCCTACAAAACTCCTGAGTTTAGCAATAAAAAAATTGAGGGTCACTTATCGGGATAAAAACTATCCTATCTCTCAAGTTGGATCAAACTGCACACAGTGTGCAAAACTTCATTGAAATCAGTAGTTTAGGAGTTCATCGCGAACAAACAACGTGACACGTAATTTTTATGTATAAAGATTTTGCAGATCAGAGATTGTTCAGATAAAAAAAAAAACGCCATTTTTCGTCTTAACATTTGGTACTTACTTTTTAATTAGATTTATCCTTAATAATAAAATATTCTTATTTCTTTTGGTTTTATTTGTATATTGAAATTTTATATCTCGGTTGCTAGTTACCATCTAGCAAACGGACCTCGACAGATTTATATATTTTTTAAACGGACCCGCAATTAAACTAGTCGGTGATCCCTGCAATGGACTATTGAATCAATATTTCGCCACGCGGGTATCGTAAAGAGGCGACTATAGCAATGCCAGAAAGATTTCATAGCTTCCGGTAGATGTCGGTAAAAACTATCTCGTTTAGCCCAGTTTTAAATGACGCAGAAAGGTAATGGGAAACGGTGCGAGCCATGTGTTATTACTTATTACGATACCAATCCGACCGCAAAGCTTTTGCTTGTTGGCTTGTTATAAAAACTTAAATAACAACATTAGGAACTTCTCCTGTACAAGGGAGTGTGAGAAATGGACAAACATCCCGACCTGAAAGAATTTTTATTACATTTATATAAAATAATAGTTGTTCAGTATTGGACTCGAACCCGCTACTCGCCGCAACCAAACTCTTAATAACTGCGTTACCGAGCGTGACAAAATTCTTCCTACAACGAGGTCGACACATGTCCAATACAGAATTTTTACTGGGTGATGAAAAAGATACTTTTTAAAATAAAAATAATGTAACCAACTGAAATAAAAAATCGAAAACAATTAACTAATAGAGTAGTAACTAATCAAATATAATTTAAAATTAAAATATTTGTACAGCTGACATCAATATAAATTATTAAGAATAACTCAAAAACTATTGGTCTGACCTTGATCAAATTTATATGGGACTACATGTGAAGTACCAGCTTTCAAATAAAAAAAGAATCATCGAAATCGGTTCACCCAGTAAAGAGTTATGAGGTAACACACATAAAAAAAAACACAGTCGAATTGAGTACCGTCTCCTTTTTGAAGCCGGCAGAAAATGAAATAGCAGTAATTTTTGTTATTACTGATTTACCAAACGTATTTTATCTAGAGAAAAATGACATCATCCAGACAAGCTCAGATCATAGAAACAATTTATGATCTGAGCAGACAAGGGTCATCGTTGAGTTTTTATTTCCTTTTAACGGCCAGTATTGGGCTGTTGGTATTTAAGTTATAATGCTTTTGCGTAAAGAACCCAGAATTATTTTTTCATTATTTTTCATAAAAAACTTTTTGATTAGAAATATGTATAAATGTAAGACAATATTACGGTGGCGAGTGCAGGATAAAAACTAAAAAACGTGTTGTTTTGTTTTAATTTCACGCGGAATACAAATTTTTCCAAGTAACATTAAGACCTTGGGGTAAATGCTATAAGAATAATAATCACTTAAATAGAGGAAGGTAAAACATAAATCGACCTTTTCCTCTTGTATTGGAATCTTCATTCGATGTTATCGAGATGGAATTTTTAATGACTGTTTTATTTATACTTATTAAGACCTTCGTTTTGCGAGGGTTTTATCTTTTTTAGAGTATGAGGCTGGAAATAATTGTTTCGTTCGAAGTGGAAGGAACAAGTGGTAAAATTAAAAAACTGACTTCAATATAAACTATCAAGGATAATTTGAAAACTGCTAGTCAGACGTTGATCAAATTTATATTGGACCACATGAAAAACACCAGCTTTCAAATAAAAAAAGAATCATCGAAAATGAAAAACTACATGTACCTATATATACTACAATATATAATTTATAAAAGTCTAATAAAGGTGTTTCCTAAATCCTTAAAATAGCGTAATATTGCGTCAATTCATACTTGTAAACCAGACAACGCACTTCGGAGGCCGTAGGGTTGAAATTAGCATGAACCTCGGGCTTGTGAACATACAAATTGCCGTCAAGCAAGCACCGATCAGAGATTCAGAGCGAAGCGCGTTGTAGTTACTGCTCAATATTAGGCAATTCCGATCATGCCGGTTGAATTGCAACACGCGAATGAATCTGCATACAATCAGTCTCGGGCCGAGGCAACTAGTTGTATGGGATTGCGTTGTTTAATGTTTGGCATAATAGGTTTTATTACAGATAGAGCCCAGTGAGAGATTTAAAAAGATCGCTTCCTTGCTCGATGCACTATAAATAACCGGGCACATATACTGAATATTGTGGATTTCGGAAGTGGCATGTTTGTACATTTAACATTTTCTTTTTGAGGTACTTTTGGTTTAACCGCCGTCGGATGTTGCTCCTGTAAATTGTGTTGAAGTGGATGTTGATATGTAAAAATAGTGCGATTTTGTGTATTAAATGTCTGTGCATGTGACCTAAATATATCAAAATACTTTAAAACAAGTGCTTTGATGGTGATTAAAAACTCTATATATTTTGTTCGCTTAGGTGCCTTTGATTTGGCATATTGTCGTCCGCTGGCTTAAGGTGCCATCTAAGTCTCCTAATACATCTCATGTGACGTTAACGAATTTATGTTTTCTAATTAATGTATATTGCCTTTGATATTATTACATATTGTCTTTGTCTGAAGTCTTTATGACCAACGGCACAAAAATCCTTTTCGACACTAGTTTAATATTTTTGAAACTTATATTAATAGGATTTTGTTATAATTAAATCCTTTATTAAGTTATGAGGTGCTAACTAGAGATTTTATGTAGAGCGAATATCGATGTATACTTTATATGTGCACTTTATACAGGGTTATTTTGCAATAATCGGCCAAATTTGGAGAGAAGTTCCTAAATAAGTAATATAGGCAAAAGGTGAAGAAAAATTAATTAAAAAAAATCTCTAAACATTCTGTCCTTTTTATCTTTTAAATTCTAAATGCGTGGTAATGTATTATTTTAACTGATTTTACTGCGCACGCACACATTCGTAAGGGTCGATCGGTAGGGAAAACGTTGTTGCCCATAAATCACATTCTATTTGGGAAAATTTCAAATAAAATTAGAAGCCTTATTTACTCATATTTTCAAAAACTGTAATAATGGTATATTAGTATTTATATATTTAACATGAGTTTAAAATTTTGTTACGTTTTGAAAAATAACCCTGTATATTAATGGTTATATAAAACATATGCTATGGCTAATGTTGGTGAACTAAATAAGAAGTAAAGTAGTTTTACGTGGTAGAGCCATGCTGCAGCTATGTTAGTATTATAGTTGTAGCACGAATGGGTCGGCTCGACCGCAGTTTTTTTTATTTTGATTTGTTATCAGGAATATGCGGCTGCCCATCACTTTTTTATAGTATTTGTGTGACAAGCGAGCACACAGTCCACCTGATGGTAAGTGGTTGCTGTGGCCCATAGTCATCTACATCTATCCTCGTTTGCAAATCAAAATGCAGATGCGTTGTCACCCGTGAGGACTAAGATGGAATGCCTCGTTTCCAGTAAAAAGGGTCTCCGGTTCTCTACAATCACCATACGAAACGCAGCAGTGTTAAACTGCTATTTTACGCTGGTATTCTGTGAGAGTGTGGTGCTTCCCCGGTCGAGCCAACCCATTCGTGCTACAACTATACTATTAATATAGCTGCAGCATGGCTCTACCACGTAAGTGACCTGTTTTAATTTACCTCTGTCACTTCTTACGACACCCACGGGCCGATATGAGATAATGAATATTCTTGCACCGCCACTACATAGCACATCAGACCAAACGCATCTTAATCTAATAGCAACCTGTTACAACTTGCTTTAGCTATGAATAAATTTTAGTAATTGGACATATCTTCGCGAAGATCTCAAAATAAGTAGATCTGTATATTTAACTCATTTTTGAATGATTTGTGGGTTGGAACGTTTCTGTATAACTACGTCCAATTGTTTATTAAATTCAAGAACAAGTATACGATAAGGTGAGCTAGGGTCAACCAAAATCCGCGAATATTTGTTCAATATGTAAATTGTTCGACTTAAGATTAAAAAGTTTATTGTAAATAAACAAACCTATCAATAATCTAAGATTATGTCCAATATTGGCCTACGCACAAAACTAAGCCAAAGCTTAGCAGTAACTTTATGTTTAGTAGCGTAGGACTACCGGCGCGATAACGTCGTGCTCTGTAATAAATCGCACAAGCCAAATTATCATCGTTTGATTATGTGAAGGTTGAATACCTAATTAAATATCTTTTACAAATTTGTTGACTTGTTTACTTAATGTACTATTGACATCCTTATATAGTAGTTATTACATAAGTGAGAACATTATTTAGTTTGTTTCCTATAAAATAATAATGGATATAATATTTAAATTAATATAATATATTATACTTTTGTCTGTTCCACTTAATTGTATTTGTTGTGGTTTCCTTGATTTGAATTAGGAAGGTAAACGAAGCAATGCAAATAACGTATGTCCAACCAAAAACATAAATGTCAAAAGAGGGCCAAGTTCAGCACAGACAACATAGTGGCTGTCAGCTTTGATAAAATCATTGGGATCTGAACGGGCGCCAAGCGCAACCCTCGCCAATGTTATGTTCGCGGATAAGGAGCGCAGGCAGGGGACTAGTTAAAGGCTCAACGGCTGTTGCTGTACTACTTTAATTGCAAACATTATTATTGGGCGGGGACGCAGCCGCGCACATGTATAATACACAACATTCCTCCCCCTATAGTGAGGGGTTTATAATATGTAATACCTTATATAAAAAAAACTAACATATTAAATATATTAAAAACATACTAAAAAAACTTTTTATAGTCCACTTAAGGGCGAATTCGTTTTAATGGCATTTGATGCTCTTGTGTCCGTGATACCTCTTCTTCATCATCCGACTACTGTGGACGTCGACCTCCTCGCGTTATTGTTACATGTGAGGGTGATCGTGATTGCCAGCAAGAGTCATTAGAATTCGTCAAGTTCTCATTAGAGGTCTCAGCTGCAGGGGCAGGTGTTAATATTCTGTCCTCGTGTCCATCCCCCTCTCCCAGATCGCGAACTTGCTCATGAGATTGTGAATCTGGCGGTAATATAGGCATGACGCCGGTGTCGATACTGAACTACCTGGGGTATCAGGGCTGAGAATATCTAGCTCCCAAGGTCTACTTACATTAATGGTGCCTTTATATAAAATTATTTGATTTACATGTTTTTTTACAACGGTATTTAACAAAAAGTCTCGTATTAAGTATATGATTTAACCGAGTTTTTGTATAATTATGCCTTTATAACATTTGAACTTATCTTTGTTCGAATATTTTTTTATATAAAACATTTTGTCCGGGTAAAAAAGTTGATCATTTGCTTTCGCTCCACTGTTTTATTTTTTCTTATATGAACTAAATATCGATTAACACCAATAAATTTATCATCAACGAATATAGAACATAGCTAGATTTTAGATTTTTCCGTGTTATATTATTTCGTTTTTGATGGGTTAGGTAGTGAGTGTAAAAATGGCACTTTTTAGACCAGAATAACTCAAGAACTAACTATTAGTTTAAATACGTGAAATTTAGACTCGGTATTTAAGAGGTCCAAATGGTACAAATGAGAAAACAAGTAGGTATAATCGTTTTTGAGTTATGGGGGCTCGTGTATAAATATATGCCGTCACACTGCCGTTTATCAGAAATCTACATTATGATTCTTGATCGAGAGTAGATTTAGATGTCTTTAGTCTGCAGCATCCATCTATCAGAACTTAAACAATAATTTTCGTATATTATCTATAAGTAAAACTTTAGAAATCTTAACCACTGCAACTACATAATGTGTGCCAAACAATGGCGAACAGTCGCCGAGCGCTCGGGCGGTGACTCACTCTCCACGCGTGTGCGCCTCGCTTAAGCTCACAAGCAACCTTGACGCTTAAAGCTCTATTCAAAACTTCCAAGTATTTCCCTTGTGTTAGTCATGAATATGAAATATGTATTGCGAAAACGTTACTGCGTGGATGCTCCGTTCGGAGTAGTAGTTTTAAATTTCCATTGACTAAGCGTTCCACATATTTTCATTACTGATGAATGAAGGTAGATAGATAAATGTGTTTAGTGGAGGTGTAAGAGAATCAACTACCCCATTTTATCCCGTGGGTGTTGTAAGAGGCGACAGACTGAAGTAGGAAATGGGCAGAAGCATCTTCTTGATAACTATTTAATAATAATAAAAAATACGGTTGCCACCTCGGCTGTCAAACTTGAAACTATGCCAAATATCCCCCCCTATGAGGCAATTTATGTAAAAAGCCGTTCATCAGTGGAGTTTTGAAACAAAAATAGTGGAGTTTTGAGTTTTTTAATTTAATTTAATTTTAATTTACTTTAAAAAACCTTACCCCCACACTAGGATTTTCTCCTGTATCGTGGAGGCAGTTTACAAACACAAATTGCACAAGGACAAACATCCAGACCCGGAACAATTATTTGTAGGCCATACAAATACTTGTTCCGTGCGGGATTCGAACCCGCGGCCCCCAGCGCAGCAACTCATTGTTAAGCCACTGCACCACGGAGCCGTCTATAAAGCAACATGATTGTCTCTGATATGAAGAATCACAGATCAATGAAAGTTACTTCAGTTATGGCGTGTTAACCGAGAGATGTTATTGGTTATTTAATATATTTATACAATTTTTTTTTGTGATAATAAAGTGATAAACGAGTTTAAAGTCCACTTTGTTACTGTAATCCATAGATACTGCCAACCAACACTAAAGAAAGATGTCTGAAGGTGGGTTTTTGTCAGTCCTGAGTCCTGATAAGGAAAATAACGGGTTAATCTATCAATTCAATGTACTTAGTATGACCGATAAATTGATCCTTTTGTTGGAGTCCCAGCAAGGCCATCTAAGACCGTGTTCGGCCAAAGGGAACTCAAAGTTTGCGAGTCTTCTGAAAAATCTCTTTTTATAGAATTTGGGTACATTAAACGAGGATACAGTTCACCTAATAGTAAGTAGATGATATATCATACCAATGACCACAGATATCTACATATCTATCCTGAGGACTAATATGGAATGCCCCGTTTACAATAAAAGGTTCTACGGTTCTCTACACTCTGTATACGAAACATAGCAGTATTAATCTGTTATTTCATGCTGGTATTCTGTAAGAGCGTTGTCCTACCCCGGTCGCCCCGACGTATTCGTGTTACAACCATAATATAGCTGCATACGGCACATGTTTACATCTAATAGTATGTAACAATTGTTTTTACATATAAACAAATAGTGCTGATATAACTATAATGGTAAAATCTGAAGCTCTGAACAAACATAGAAACCAAAATTAACATATTTACAAAGATTATATCAGTGGTGAATGTTAGGCAATATCGATTCCATTTTGTCAAGTGTCGTGACACTTACCGACCTCGTTGCCAGTTGCGACTTAGCATTGACTTCGGAGTCATGCCAACAACGCATTCGATTGCGTCTATTTCAACACAAACAAAGGATAAGGTGATAAAATCGATTGAAAATGCACACATCGCAATCGTTGTCTTTTACTTTGTCTATCTATCCTTCCTGTTAAAAACATGATGATAATAATTCTATGACACTTCTTTTTATTCTTATGAATTGCTGAAAGATATATCATTGTTTTTTTTATTGCAGTTATTGGCTTCACAGGTATCGAGCCTGTGTAGGTACCATCCTTCGAGACTTCTTCGTAATTTTCACGTATTTGTGTAGTTTTATGAAATTAACATAAAATTAAATAAATGTAAATTCATTTTGCTCAAAGTGTCGGGTTGTGGCCTTTTATATCAGACATCATATATCTTTCTTACATGTTACTTTGCTGTGATCTGAATCTCTTGGCAAAATAAAATTGGTTATACCGTTACCCTAGCAACTATCACGAGAATTTTTATAAAAATATTTAAGCTAGTTGTAAGATATTTGCACACATAAACAATTAGTTTCATCAACTATATCTTTTTAAAGTGTAATCAAATTGTGTAGCAGGTTATGTAAACAAAGTTGCTGATTGAACTTGCTGTTTTGACGATTGTGCACTTTAGTAGTTAAAGCCGAATATCCAGACCGCAACATATGAGTTCAAGTGCCGTACCCGAACACTTAAACTCAAACGGAGTCAATAGTCTGTGCAAAAACTGTGCAGAAACTTAAATTATTTGTAATCGGGTCTGAGTGTTGTGTTGTAATCGTCCTCGTGTCTTTGACAGGAAGATTCGCTGAGACAAGCGAGTGCGAAGATATTATTTACATAAGCTGCATTGAAAGCTTATGGCTCGCATAAAAAAAGTTAGAGCCTAGGGTATCCTATTATTGGGCACAGGCCTTCTCTTACTTCTGAAAGTGTTATGAAGCAATGAATTCGCTGCGCTGCTTCAGTGCTTGTTGATGGACTTCAAATGTGCTGGTTAATAGTTTATTCCTCTTATAAGCAGGTTTCTAAGCCATGTTTTCGCGCCGAGCGCAGAGTGTTTCAGCATTAAAATTGTAATTAACAATTGCATTGATACCGGTGGAGATTGAGCCCGGTTGATCGAGTACAATAAAATTTACGACGGGTTAAGTCCCAAAGCTATATTTTCGCATAATGTAATACAATCCTAATATAAATTTTACTATGTAAACATGCCTTAAATTTAAGATTGCTTTTCGACAATAAAGATAACTGTGCTATGATGGCGTTTGCAATTCGGCAACGTAACTAACTGTGCGATGATGGCGTATATTATTATAATACACGGATATGAGCTTAAAATGATGATTGATTAATGTCATTATGCCTTATGGTCACGTAATGAATCAGTAGTCTTAAGCGCCTTTTTGGGCGGCGTAACTGTAAAGATGGTCAGTGACCAGCGACGGCGAGGATGGTCGGAGGTAAACGAACGTGAGACGCGTGGGAGCGGGTCTGTTTCGAACGCATCAGTTTCTAGGTAATCGAGTTTTATGATGACCTGGGTTCAGCTTACAACATGTATGAAGCGTGTCATTTCGAAGCCTAGATCTGTTCATATATCTATAGCTTAATATGTATATTATAATATAGACGAGAAGAAACTTACATATTAGTGTTAGATATTAGTAATAGCGCACCTAACTAGCACAAGCATTTTTTAAATTTATAACTACTTCAAATTATCGTTAATATATTAAAGACAAAAGTAAATAATTAGTATCTTATATACGATATAAAAGACACCGTTACAAGTTGAACGCAAACGCTTTTTAGCAAAGGTTTACTTCGCTAGCGGTAAACGACACAATCTTTCTTTTCATACGACAAAGAACAGCATGAATTAGCGCTGATCGGAACTCGTAACAGTTCAGAACCGCAAGGTTACATAACCGCGTGCCTATCTAATGAAATAAAACCTCTTTTAATCGTGACCATAGTTCGCAGTACGGCTGAATGCAACCGGTTGCCACAGCCATATTTAGACCTCGTATCACGCAGAGAAGTTATTAATATTCGACACGCATATAATAATATCTGTCACATGCACTTCCTCAATACAAAAGTGTGACCCAATTTGGTAGGAGCTATCCGTCTTCCTATTAAAAGTACGGAAACAAAGGGACATATCTTTATAATTTTACAAAGGTATTTATACATACATATATGTACCATATTTGACTATACATTTTTAGAAAAAAATCTGTCAAGCTTTCAAGTATCTTTATTTTTTAAAACGTTAGTGAGCAGCTATAAAAAAATCTTGCGATTATGGAGTGGTTGTAGCACGAATGGGTCAGCTCTACCAGGGAAAGACAACGCTCGCACAGAATACCAGCGTAAAACATGTGTTTCGTATAGTTTGGAGAACTGGAGACCCTTTTTAACTGGAAACGAGGTATTCCCACTTAGTCCTAAGTCGTGACATCGCATTTTGATTCTTAATCGAGAATCAAAATGTCCATGGGCCACAGCATCCACTTACCATCTGATGGATTGTGTGCTCGTTTGTCTCCTTTATTCTATAAAAAGAAGCCTATCCCATAGTTTAATTGCTCTGGAATTGAGCTCAAGACACTCATGAAAAATCCAGTATTTATTATTTTTATTAATTTATCGTATTCCTGGCATTTATACGACTTTAATTACAACTTGTTTAATGTTAAAAACTCGTAATAACTCGTAATTTTACGAAAGCTTTAATAAAATATAATTACATATAAAGGTTGTATAATTTTTATTCACATAAGTTATCACAGTTTTGTTTAATTAAAAAAGTTAACCATTATAAATACGGATTGATGGTTATATCTCACAAGTAGATGCCAACATTAATTTTGTAGAATACTTTTTATTCTGCCTAAGTACAGCTCTTTATAATGGTCACTAAAATAAGACTTCTTATTTTATTTCATATTTGATTATATCACATTTATTATACAGGGTATAAAAAGGAGCTAATTGATATGTAAACACTGAATTAATGACTAGCTTTATGGAGCTAAACTGGCTTTGTTAATTAGACGGCATCGATTGCAGACTCGTTAAATGATAGAATTAATTTTAGTAATCAAAGAGGGCTAACTTGTCTCCGATATAATTGAAAGAAAGATTTTATAGATTATTTTGATGATTTTTTAGATTTATTATGTTATAAATTGAAATGATTGTTTACAATATTAGAGTTCCCTTTTCTATTGGTTTTGTAAAGTAGGAAACAGACTTATTGAGATATTAAATATACTTTTTACTAGCTGTTTCGGAAGATGTTGTTCTGCTGTTTCCGGTAGGTGGCGGGATGTGTTTCACTACGAATACACATTGGACTTTTTAAAGTGAAAAATATATATATATATTTTTTTAATAAATCTATCTCAACTTTACATATCGTGCAGTAGCTTTAATCTTAATTGAAGTTAATTATATAATATAGTCTTATATAAAAATTACGCAACCATATCTAGATATACACAAAAAATGGACAGAGCTTAAAATACCAAGAATTCCTATCCTATACATCAGATCAGTTAGTAATGTTTGAAAATAAAAACTTATGATTAAAAAGAGATTCAAAATAAGAGACTTGAATTCTAGGGAAATGTATTTTTGATACCTATCACAAATTGGTTAGCTTTCAAAACCATTTAAAAAGTTATTAAATAATAATTATAAGTACACTTAAGTATGAACTGTGTAAGAACAGGCAACGTACACGTATACTTAATGCTTGTATGACAAGCTGTCACCTTTAAGGAATTTGGGCGCGGTGTCACACCTCTCCAAGACGAACTGACACAATAGAATTGACTTCGAGCTGATTATTCCCGATAGTAATCATGTGGAGATATAAAGATTATGTAGAATATAGATATAATATTAATTGGCTCATATAATAATATAGTGTGAACACTCAACTTTTTGAAATAGAGACGTTATTCGACACCGGGGTGGTCGATGTCGGCACAGTGAAATTACGAAAAACTTTATCATATATTTTTAAATAATATTGCTTATACTTGTTGAGTTTTTTATTTTTGATTTAGTAATTATATTTTTTATTTTTGAAATCCTAAAAATCCTCTGCTTATATTAAACCTTTAAATAAGCATTATTTATAAGGTCCCGATAATCGCATAGTGTTCATAAACGTAAAGTAATGTATCTCTGACATGTAATGCAGAATTAAATAAGGACATTATTTGTGACATAATAGATTTTTTGAACAACTGTTTTGCGGGAATTAACGTAGAGTGGGGTACGGCAGGTAGTCGTACCTATGTCTGGAGAAATGTACACTTCAAGATATGTAAGTCATACCTAAATCTAGAACTAACCTACATCTTACGAGTATGATGATCAGGCTTCAAAATGCAGCATATTTAAGATCGTATCGTATAAACATTACATCGGATAAGAGTAGGAGTTTAGAGGTTTTCTGCGAATACATTTTTGCAGAAATATAATAATATTCTGTGCAATTGCCAACCACTGGCTGTATAACCAACCTATTTACCGTGGTCAAAACCGGTTAGGTAGACAGTGTCATCATCAATACAATCAACAACTGCTTTTTGGTTGTATTTTTTTTAAATAAGAAAAAAAGCAGTTGTTTTTAAGTCGGTGTCTTAATGGTAATTGATTAACGACTTGATTGTTCGCAATAAACATATTATCTGTTCAGTAAAGAAATATATTTGAAATTTTCTTTAATTGTTTCTACTCTACTCTAATAATTATAAGTTATAACTATGACAAAATCTCTCCCAATAAGGCAATTTAAGGGGTCCTCCCCTTAAATTGCATATTTTTTATAATATTGAAGTGATAAACGAACTTAACCTGTTGTTAAGTGGCTTCTGCAGTGCAAACACTACAATTCAACGGCAGAAATAGGTTCATTATTTAAATAAATAAAACAGTTATTTCATTACATGGAACAAACAACAGAAATCCATATAATTGTGTACTATGGTTATGTAGTTTTTAGGGGAGGTCTATATTCAGTAATGTTTAATTTTGGTAGGCTGTATGTAAAGAATGCTGTATAAACTAATAATTTTAATATTAATTAACATAGTTATTCAATTAAACAGAAACAAACTACAGATTCCACGTAATTGTGTAGCTGATACTATAGTAAATGGGTATAAAATAATATACGAGTTGACAGGTGGATAATGAATCAAGATATTAAGTCCGACCTTTGTATTCTTTTGTTGTAAGAAATGCAATAAAGAATATAGAAATAAATAGTTAAGGTTTTTGTTTGTTTTTTTGTTTTTTTTAAAAAAAAGAAAGTTACCCCCACACTAGGATTTTCTCCTGTATCGTGGAGGCAGTTTACAAACACAAATTTCACAAGGACAAACATCCAGACCCGGAACAATCATTTGTAGGCCATACAAATACTTGTTCCGTGCGGGATTCGAACCCGCGGCCCCCAGCGCAACAACTGATTGCTAAGCCACTACGCCACAGACCAAACATAGCGACATAATATATTACTGAAGTGATTATGATGACAACTAATTTTAACTTCTTAATAAATATATGTTCCTGCGTTTCGTAGATGTTAATATAAATCGGAATATACCCATTTTCGTAATTGCCCCAATGCATTATATTTTGTTCATACATCATATTATTTTAAATTGATACTTTTATAAGTATCTGAAAATTTGGTCGGTTTTCAGTTTTAAGTTAGAAAAATATACAAATTAGATGTTTGTTTGACAACACAAAACTATTTTTTTTTCAAATAAGGGTGTCAAAAGTGCACAGTTCTAGGTGATAATAAGTGGATGTTTTTTCCGTTCATATACCATTCGTAAATCAAATGTAGATGAGTTGTCACCCCTAAGAGTTAAAGTATCATCTTTAGTTGGTTACCAGTAAATAAAAAAGGTCTCCCGTTCTCTGCACTCGGCATTCGAAATACAAAGCATTATGCTGCTAAAAATTACGCTGGTATTCTGTGAGAGCGGGGTCAATCCCCCGACCCTATCGTGCTTCAGTCATAATAGAGTCTGCAATTGCTCTACCAAATTGGCGATATTAGTTAGCATTTCATTATTTTGACAGCTTTCAAAAAGAATTTCCTTTAACACAAGTCTAAACTACTCTATTGTAGCCTTAAAGCCATGAATACGATCAATTAATAAACTATTAAAGCCAAAGTCAAATATTATTATTCAAAGTCGGCTTTTACAATGCACTTTTTGAAAGTCACATTCTACTCAATCGCTTCAAAAAGTCCCTACTGTGGGGAGACTATTTTTCTAGCAAAAATACAATATAACCTTATAAAATACTAGCGATCCGCCCAGGCTTTGCACGGGTGATTTCTGGATCTCGAAAACAGTGCTACCTACCGGGTCCAACTGTGAATCCAGACCACACAGGGACCGAATCAAACACACACAAAAAATTTCATCAGAAACGGTCGTGCCAGTTTCGAGTTTAACGGACAGTAATTGATTTTTATATATATAAATATGTACATAAGTAAAAAAAAGTCTAAAGAAACTGATTATGTCCACGCATTCTTATCTTCAAATAGTCATCTAATTTATAATATCCTTACTTCATAAGAATGCTTTTTACATGAGCTCTAAATATATGCAAAAGCAATTCTACAAGTCTACTCTTAAGTGAAACAAGTACAAATAAACATATCACATCTATGTTTTGTGAAACGCTCTCAGAAAAAAAAAACAATATAGGCATATTTATGTGATTTAATATTTTTTTATTTGGTTATATTCGGAAAGGATCTTCTAATGATGATGATGATGATAATTGAAAACAAAGATAAATGACGGGTTAATCTACCAATTCAACCTGCTTACTATGATCGACAAATTCATCCTGGAATATTGTCCAAGCAGGCCCATCTTGCAGGGGCTTGGGTATACAAAGTTTGCGGCCTTTTTGGAAAGTCAAAAACATAATTGTAATTTTTTTTAATAACTTATGTTTATTATGACAAGCTTTATGCGTTAATATACAAGAAACAAATATTTTTGATCATAATTTATTAATATCATATGAATACATATTTGAGAAAGTATTTCAAGATTTTTGGGCTCCAGTCAAACCGATGCTCCAGCCTGATGTCATACCATATGTACTCTTAGGGTGAAGATGAACAGTGTTTAGTTATAATGTGCAATATTATTCAGTAATTGAGTTTCATAGGCTGATAAATTCTTAAAAAATAATTCCTACAAAAGTTTAAAATAATACATTCAATCTGGCTTAAGCTTAAGTTTTATACTGATGACTAGTTTAATTCGATAACAGTATAACGATCGCGTACAAACTAGTTATTCAACTTTTACTTGACAATGAACCAACATTACTTAGCACCGAACTGAACGACCTCCGGGCCAAAACAACTCCGTTTGATTGACCGGTCCATCGATACCATGTTGGCACTTGCACGCGAGTGGACCGTTATTTCCGTTGCAACCGGATGTAGCTACATGAACGGTGAGTCTGAAAGTGTCTTGAAGAATGCTTAATTACGTAACAATGCGATTCGGCGTCTGTAATTGTAATTGTTGAAGAAGGAGTTTTTATTACACGTTAAAACAATTGTTAGGATTTGCCTATTGTTTTCTTAGACAGCGTTTTTCAAATAAACGAATAGAATAAATCTAATTAAGATTATGATTGCGTATGTGTGTATTCATTATTACACATATATTATTATAACATATATTGTTAACGTTATCCATTTTTGTGTTCAACAAACAACTTGCCTAGTGTAGTATGCTGCATGCAAACCTCTTTTAAGATGGCCTACTGCTTGCCTGTTTGTTAGCGCATTATTGAACGGCATATCTATATGCAGTTGTTAATAATATATATATATATATATATACCTAGTCAGGTCATAAGTATTGTCACACAGTAAAAACTTTTCTTTTAGAATGCTGGCCACAAAAAAGTTTATTGAATTCGAATTTCGAATTTTTCATGAAAATAAAACTATACACTTTTTAGAATTTTACTTATTTTTAAATATGGAGTGGACGCTTAAAGAAGACCGTGTTGCAGTTATTGCGTTGCATCTTTGCGGTTACGCGCCAATTCAAATTATTGACATACTGAAAAATTTGAATATAACCAAAAGATTCGTTTATCGTACCATCAAACGATAAAATGAAGACTCTAGTGTAGATGACAGGTCAAGAAGTGGTCGCCCTCAGTCTGTTAGGACTCCAGCAGTGATAAAAGCTGTGAAGGCGCGAATTCAAAGAAATCCCAAACGTAAGCAGAAACTGTGGGCCCTTCAGATGGGGTTAAGCAGAGCCACTGTGAAAAGGGTGTTAAATGAAGACTTAGGGCTTCGAGCATATCGAAGAAAAACAGGACATCGTTTGAATGCTCGTCTAATGGACCTGAGATTGAAGAGATGCCGCGCTTTGTTGAAGCGGTACGCGGGAAAAAATATAGGGAAATTCTTTTTTCGGATGAAAAAATTTTTACCGTAGAAGAGAGCTACAACAAACAAAATGATAAGGTGTACGCACACAGTAGTGAAGAAGCGAGCAACCGTATTCCGCGTGTCCAACGAGGTCATTTTCCATCCTCGCTCATGGTATGGTTGGGAGTTTCTTATTGGGGCTTAACAGAGGTACATTTTTGTGAGAAAGGTGTAAAAACGAATGCAGTTGTGTATCAAAATACAGTCTTGACGAACCTTGTGGAACCTGTTTCTCATACCATGTTCAATAACAGGCACTGGGTATTCCAACAAGATTCGGCGCCAGCTCATAGAGCGAAGAGCACACAAGACTGGCTGGCGGCGCGTGAAATCGACTTCATCCGGCACGAAGACTGGCCCTCCTCCAGTCCAGATTTGAATCCGTTAGATTACAAGATATGGCAACACTTGGAGGGAAAAGGCGTGCTCAAAGCCTCATCCCAATTTGGAGTTACTCAAGACATCCTTGATTAAGGCAGCCGCCGATATTGACATGGACCTCGTTCGTGCTGCGATAGACGACTGGCCGCGCAGATTGAAGGCCTGTATTCCAAATCACGGAGGTCATTTTGAATAAACTTTATTGTCATAAGAATCTATGTTTTGTTAAGTTCATTTTGGTATATAAATGGTTACATAATGAATAAACTTGTTTCAATTATTTTATATTAAACATGTGACAGAATTTATGACCTGACTCGGTATATATATAACATATATGTATATATAACATATATAAGTAACACTTAATTGCGCATCTAAAACATGAACAGAAATTCAAAAAGATAAAAAAAGAAATGTAGTATTTCGGTGTGTCTTAACATTTAAAAATATTCATTCTAGGCAACCTTCGGACCGAGAGAATTGCAAGTGAGCAGAAAATATGTGTGATTTGTCCTTTACAAAGGTATACACAAATATTTCTTATCTTATATAGCTATATAATAGCATTAACTGTAAATCGAAATAGGTAGTAAGTGCACAAGTATCTCTTGAACTAATTATTTCCATTTACAGTTAATACCGTTTCTGTTAGTCACGTTGCTCCTACTGAGAGACAATTTTTTTGCCAATATACGTTATGATAGGTTCTTGATACATGCCAGATTGAAAACGAGAGTTCTAGGTGGGTGGAAGACGACCCTGAGGTTACGCCTTCAAGCCAAATGATATATACATATACCTTAGCTACTAAATACAAAAGTTGCATAATTTATTTACGTTTTGTCGTGCATTGTCATTCCCGAGGACTCTCAAAAAAACAGAAACGATATATATATTATACTAGGTACAAGGTAAGAAGAGATACATTTTTTTATAGGAGAGGGGGCATACGAGCATGCGCCTCTCCTGATGGTAAGTTTCGGCCGCCACCCATGAACAACTGCACCAGAGGAATTGCAGATGCGTTGCCGGCCTTTTAAGAATGAGTAAGCTCGTCTCCTGACTGTTACCAGCGGTATTATTAAATCCTATACTTTAAGTGAGCAACTTTTGTATAGTGTAATTTGTAATTTGTTTTTCGGAAACGACTCTAACGATTTAGATGAACATTTTGTATCTAGAATATACTTTAAAATGTTTAAATTTCTCAGTTTATTTAGATGGGTATCAATTCTGAGCTAGTTGTTTTTTCTAACGCCGAGCTAAGCGCGGTTGTACGGGTACTTGTATTCATAAATTAGGCTTATGTAATATTACATTCGGATGCGTTTTACTTGATATTTGCATCGCAAGGTGCTTGATTTCCGTCCTCCACTATAATGTGATAGTAAGAAGATATCTTCGTCAAGCTCTTTAGGAATGAATAGTACTTGATTTTTACATTTTACGTGTGTAATTGATTTTAATTAATATTGTGTAATGACCTTACGCTGTGTCTATGGCACAATGTTAGAAAACGCGAAGAGTTTGCTTAATATATTACGAAGCACGTTACGGGTTACTAATGCTGAGGCTGTCAGAACACTGAGGGAAATAATGTGCTGTGTTGCGTTTATTTTGTAGTATCTTACAATTGAATAATATAAACAAATGAGTATCTAGCCTATGGGTAGTTATATCTTATATTTACGCGAATACTACATCTAAAACAAAACTAAATGTACGAATTTTATGAAGAATAACAATCTTTAGTTTAAGTTTACCGAATGTGTTGAATATGGTATCGAAAAGTCGCCGTATAAATTGATAGTATGTAAGCGAACTGAGTTTTATCCCCGCCGGCATCAATGAATTTATTAATAA
The DNA here is from genome assembly GCA_963668995.1 of Parnassius mnemosyne. Lineage (NCBI taxonomy): Eukaryota > Metazoa > Arthropoda > Insecta > Lepidoptera > Papilionidae > Parnassius > Parnassius mnemosyne. The sequence goes on along the minus strand of CAVLGL010000115.1, from coordinate 42,255,964 downwards.
AACTTTTAGTCGCAAAATAAAAGAAAATCGAGTATGGCGGTAAAGAAAACACCGCGAGGAAACCATATTTGAGATATTGGAAATATATCGAGGGCATGTTATGAAGTAGTCAATATGTATTACGTCAGCGTGTGGGACTCTTCCCCGTTACAAAACTCTCGAATAAATCAGAAGAGACCTGTGCCCAGCAGATATGATTACCAGATCCAAAAAAATTTCCTGACAAATTATATTCCAGATTATCCAAAAAAAAAAAATTCGTAACTATAAAATTTATTTATTCATTTGTTCTTTATCGTATTCCGTAATGTAAAATAATACAAAGAGCGGACTTATTGCCTTGAGGCATTCTCTATCAGTCAACCCATGGAGTGGTGAGAATTTGACGTAGGTGTAGCAATATATAGTAGGTGTAGCGGGTGGAAAACCGGTACTTGAAGTCCTTCAGACGCTCTTTAATTCCGTCCTCCATGGTGGCATTACACCGGAGGCGTGGAGCAGAAGTGCGGTGGTCTTGTTCTTCAAGAAAGGTGACAACGCTCTCTTGAAGAACTACAGACCGATTTCCCTTCTGAGCCGCGTCTACGTGCTGTTTTCGAGAGTCATTACGAATCGTCTCGCGCGCAGACTTGACGACTTCCAGCCTCCCGAACAAGCCAGTTTCCGAAAGGGCTTTAGCACCATAGATCACATACATACCCTTCGGCAAGTTGTACAGAAGTCCGAGGAGTACAATTTGCCACTATGCCTGGCGTATGTGGACTATAAGAAAGCCTTTGATTCCGTCGAAATTTGGGCGGTGCTGCAGTCCCTCCAGCGGTGCCAAGTTGACTGTCGGTATATCGAAGTGCTGAAGTGTTTGTACAGTAGAGCTACGATGGCTATCCGAGTACAGAACCAGAGTACGAAACCTATCCAAGTGCAGAGAGGTGTAAGACAGGGTGACGTTATATCCCCGAAACTCTTCACCGCTGCATTGGAAAACGTTTTTAAGCTTTTGGACCGGAAAGGATACGGTATTAACATCAATGGCGAGTACATCATTCACCTTCGATTTGCCGACAATATAGTCCTTATGGCAGAATAGCTGGAGGATCTAAGCACCATGCTCAATGACCTCAATAGTGTCTCCCAAAGGATAGGTCTTAAGATGAATATGGACAAAACAAAGATCATGTTCAATGTCCATGTCACACCTATGCCGGTAGTTGTTGGGAGCACTAAGCTCGAAGTTGTTGACGAGTATGTTTACATGGGACAAATAGTCCGACTAGGTAAGTCCAACTTCGACCGATAGGTCAATCGACGGATTCAACTCGGCTGGGCAGCGTTCGGGAAACTACGACACATCTTCTCGTCAGACATTCCTCAAAACCTTAAAACGAAATTGTACAACCAGTGCGTGTTGCCAGTGATGACTTACAGATCTGAGACGTGGTCCTTCACTGCTGGCCGTATGAGGAAGCTCAAGGTCGCTCAGCGAGCTATGGAGAGGGCTATGCTCGGAGTTTCTCTGCGTGATAAACTTAGAAATGAGGATATCCGCAGTAGAACCAGAGTGACCGACATAGCCCAACGGATTAGTAAGCTGAAGTGGCAGTGGGCAGGCCATATAGCTCGAAGAACCGACAACCGATGGGGAAGAAAGGTTCTCGAGTGGCAGCCTCGTACCGGTAGGCGAAGTGTAGGGCAACCCCCCACGAGATAGAGTGACGACCTGGTAAGACATGCAGGAAGTTGATAGATGCAGGTGGCTCAGAACCGTGCTTTGTGGCATTCCTTGGGGGAGGCCTATGTTCAGCAGTGGACTTATGAAAAGGCTGTAATGATGATAATGATGATGATATATTATACTAGATACTAGGTAAGAAAAGATATATTTTTTAAAGGAGAGATTTTTTATAAGAGCATGCGTCTCACCTGATGTTAAGTTTCGACCGCCACCTTAGAGTATTAAACTAACTACTCTAACTACGTCCATGAACAACTGCAACAACAGGGGAATTCCAGATGTGCGTTGCCGGCCTGTTAAAAAGGAGTAAGCTAGTTTCTTGACTGTTACCAACGGTATTATTAAACCCTATACTTTAAGTGAGCAATTCTTGTATAGTATAATTCGTAATTGGATTCTCGAAAACGGCTCTAACGATTCAGATGATATTTTGTATCTAGAATATACTGTGAAATGTATAAATTTCTCAGTAGTTTATTATCATGTGTGTGTTATATGATGGTATCAATTATGAGCTAGTTGTTTTTTCTAAAGCCGAGCAAAGCGCGGTTGTACGGGTACTTGTATTCATAAATTAGGCTTATGTAATATTACATTCGGGTGAGTTTTACTTGATATTTGCATCGCAAGGCGCTTGATTTCCGTCTCCCATTATAATGTGATAGTAAGAAGATATCTTTGTCAAGCTCTTCAGGAATGAATGGTACTTGATCGTGAATTAATACAAATATTGTATTGATTTTTACATTTTACGTGTGTAATTGATTTTAATTAACATTGTGTAATGACTTTACGCTGTGTCTATGGCACAATGTTAGAAAACGTGAAGTTTGCTTAATATATTACGAAGCACGTTACCGATTACTAATTCTGAGACTGTAAGAACACTGAGGGAAATAATGTGCTGTGTTGCGTTTATTTTGTAGTACCTTACAATTGAATAATATAAACAAATGGGTACCTAGCTTTTGGGTAGTTATATCTTATATTTACGCGAATACTTCATGCTAAAACAAAACTAAATGTACGAATTTTATGAAGAAATTCAATCTTTAGTTTAAGTTTACCGAATGTGTTAAATGTGATATCGAAAAGTCGCCGTATAAATTCATAGTATGTAAGTGAACTGAGTTCTATCTCACCAATGAATTTATGAATTTATCACCAATGAATTTATTAATAACATTTTTACTAGCAAAATAAAAGATAATCGAGTTTGGCGTAAAGCAAAACACCGCGAGGAAACCATATTTGAGAAATTGAAAATATATCGAGGGCATGTTGTGAAGTAGTCAGTATGCGTGACGTCAGCGTGTGGGGCTCTTCCCTGTTACAAAACTCTCGCAGAAATGAGAAGAGGCCTGTGCCCAGCTGATATGATTACCAGATCCAAAAATAAAATTTCCTGACAAATTATATTCCAGATTATTCAAAAAATTTCATAACTATAAAATTTATTACTTTATTTATTCTTTAATGCATTCCTTAATATAAAAGAATACAAAGGGCGGACTTAATGCCTTGAGACATTCTTTACCAGTCAACCCATGGAGTGGTGAGAATTTGACGTAGGTGTAGCAATATAGAATAAAAACAAAATAAAAATGATTATTAACTACGTAATAAATACATTTTACTAACATATTATAAAATAAATAAACTATAGAAATATATCCTATTTATAGATATATATACATACATACATACTTCAAAAAAGGAGAAGGTACTCAATTCGACTGTATTTTTTTAATGTGTGTTACCTAAAAACTTCTTTATAGGTAAACCGACTTTGATGATTTTTTTAAATGAAAGCTGGTACTTCTCGTGTGGTTCCACATAAATTTGTTGAAGATCTGACCAGTAGTTTTTGAGTTATCATCAATAATGTGTATTTAATTGAATTTGACCACATTGATGATGTTCTCATTTTATTTATATTGAAGGCGGTTGTACAAAATTTTAAATTTTACCACTTGTTTTGTCAATTGTAAAGCGATTTTGAATGTTTTTTTTTCCAAATTAAATTGGGTCTTAAATTCTTTAATACATTATTTCTTAGCACCGACTTAATTATTATGTGGAAATTAATTTATTCTTTTTAGTTGTTTGAATTCGGATTTTAAATTTTAATAAAAGATTAATTTTAGCTCTTCTATTTGCTAACTACATCTAAATCTACGACGTAATAAGTTTGTTAATAAGAGCCAACCGTTTAGTTATGAAAGTAAATTTAAGTGAGTAGTCTTCAGGTCGATTGAGTAATATTGAGAACAATGCGTTTTTGTTAGCAAAAACAGTCTATTTTATTGTTCACGTCTAGTCTGAGAAATGACCGTATTATTTTGCATTAGCTTAACTTTTACTAATTAAACCAAACAGTTTAATCATTTATAATTCATTATTCATTATTTACCTTGTTTACTAGTTTATGAACAGGTAAGATAATAAACCAAGTAATTTATGCTAAATTTTATTAAGTAACGCCTTACAGTTGCAGCAGTGAAATGGGGAAAATGAAATGGAGAATGAAAAGATATCGATATTTATATTTTTTGACTTTATATGGAATAACTGCTAGAAGCATACGTGGTTCAGTACTGGTGTAAGTGATAAATTGAAAATTCATGTATGTTTTGCACATCATGTGGCTACGAAATTATTTGAAGAATATACAAACAAATATGGCTATTTTTTGTGGGCTGGAAGTTTTTTTTTTAATAGGATAAGGGTGATAAACGAGCACACAGTCCACCTGATGGTAACTGGTTGCTGCGGCCCATAGACATCTACATTTATCCTCGATTACGAATCAAAATGCAGATGCGTTGTCACCCGCGAGGACTAAGATGGAATGCCTCATTTCCAGTTAAAAGGGTCTCCGGTTCCTCTACACTCACCATACGAAACACAGCAGCATTAAGCTGCTATTTTACGCTGATATTCTGTGAGAGCGTGGTCCTTCCCCGGTCTAGCCGACCCATTCGTGCTACAACCATACTACCAATATAGCTGCAGCATGGCTCTACCACGTGTTTCTTTTTGAATGAAACATTACATGTTAGTTTAAGTATTCGTGTATCGTGGATAGGCTTTAAACATATAGACAAGCACCCAGACCCAGAACGATTATTTGGCTAACCTACCATGAAAATAATTTCATATACGATGGTCGCATCGATTTAAAAATACTTTTTATATTCTTATTTCTCAGTTATGATGTTAGATTTCAAAGTAAAGATATGTCAAATAGAAAGTGTTTTTGCTAACCTTTAATTTCTTGATATTTTAACAAATTAATAGTAAACCTGTAGAGCTTTGATTATAAATACGATCTAAAAACTAGATTTCTTAAATTTGCTGATCGTTATAAGCTTAAAAGATTTCTATTTTATTTCATTATCTTGAAATGTTCTTACTTTAAAACTTAAGTCGATGTCATAGCAAAGTTGGTGAGTTTGTAGTAAGTTGTCTAATAAGGTGAACGTCATTAAAGTTAATAGTGTTTACCCATCTTCTATCTATTACGTCTTCTCACACCTGGCACTCTGTGTAAGGTGTAAGCATAATATGTGACATTTGAGAAAGTCCATTTACATCAAGTTGCACAACTATAGTGAGAGCAAACCAACAAACTTGACTTGCCATAACATTATATAATAAGATTCGTGGATTGATTGAGTGATGTATGCTTCCATTCGATTATCTCATTTTTTTTTTTGGAATGCGATTTATGAATTAGGTTTTCACTATAAAGTAGACTGTTTTGTATTTTATTTCACGTTTTTGCTATGAATAGTTTTTGACAATTATGAATGAATATAAATGAAGAAACGAAAGCAGGATTCCGACTTCGGGAAGTCGTGTACGCATAAAAAAGTAAAGCAGAATGAGTACCAGGCAAATACTAATTATGTACGAAAAAAATGTCTATATTCTATTTATTCTCTATTCCGTATGTACTCAACTTGTACAAAAACGTTATATTTATTGTTAAAGATGGGATTAAATTCTTTTCTTTTATTTCTTACTTATTCAAAGCCTTCATATGATTTTTTTATAGGATAGGGTGACAAACGAGCACACAGTCCACCTGATAGTAAGTGGTTGTTACGGCCCATAGACATTCATATCTATCCTCAATAAATAATCAAAATGCAGATGCGTTGTCACCCGTGAGGACTAAGATGGAATGCCTCTTTTCCAGTAAAAAGGGTCGAAGGTTCTCTACACTCACCATAGAGCCGACTCGAGCCGACCCATTCATGCTACAACTATACTATTAATATAGCTGCAACATGGCTCTACCACGTACTCGATGTGTTTTTAACATATAAGTTAAAATGCTTTATATATACATACGAGTATAATAAATCTGTAGAAAAGTCGTGTCTGTAATTCTAATATACTCTTGAAAAATAAGTCCAGGGGCTAAACAACCCTTTAAAACTAACCCTACTGAAGCCAAATTAGTGGTTTTTTAAAATTTTTGGTCTGTCGGTCTGTCTGTCTGTCTTACACAAACCCGTACTCAACAACAGTGGAGCGCTGCGTCAAGAATACAGGTTCCTGCCTCAATAGGCAGAGGGAGTTTGTGAGTGCCGTTCAATATCAGTGTTAAATAAAGAATTGGTAAACTTAAAAATTTTGCACAACCGACTTCAATATAATTAAAATGAGAACATCATCAATGTAGCCGAAGTCAATTAAATACGCATTATTAAGGATAATTCGAAAACTACTCACCAGTACTTGACCAAATTTATATGGAACCATATGAAATCCTCATATGAGGATCATCGAAATCGGTTCACCTAGAAAAAAGTTCTGAGGTAACACACATAAAAAATACAGTTGGATTGAGAACCTCCTCCTTTTTTTGAAGACAGTTGAAAACATCCTTAGTACAAATTAAATAACATAATATAACAGTATGCAAGTTAGTGCATAAATCAATGAAAAGTCTTTAGTTCTACAGTTCAGCTTAAAGAGTGAACTAACATTTTGGTATTATACCAGTAAAAGATTATTTAATAACCAGTATTTAAAAAAAAACCTCATACCTTCAAAAAAAAATTGTACAACCAATGTATGTTGCCAGTGACTTATGGACCTGAGACGTGGTACTTCACTGCTGGCTGTATGTGGAAACTCAAGATCTCTCAGAGAGCTATGGAGAGGGCTATGCTCGGGGTTTTTCTGCGTGATAGACCCGTAGTAGAACCAGAGTAATCGACATAGCTCAATGAATTAGTAAGCTGGAGTAGCAATGGCCAGGCCATATAGCTTCAAGAACTGACAACCAATGAAGATGAAAGGTTCTCAAGTGCAGCCTCGTACCGGTAGATAAAGTGTAGGGCGTCCCCCCGTAGACGGAGTGGTGACCTGGTAAGACATGCAGGAAGCTGATGGATGCAGGTGGCTCAGGACCGTGCTTTGTGGCATTCCTTGTGGAGACCTATGTTCAGCAGTGGACTTGTGAAGGGCTGTAATGATGATAATGATGACAAAAAACAAAACAAAAAACAATTGTATGGTTCCTAAAGGGATGCATTAATGTTAAATTTCTATCATATTTCTATCTAAGTCCATCCTTGCTTGTGTCAATATTTGCTAACGAGGATGAAATATTTACCTTAACGTTGCTACTAAGGTAATCATTAGTGTGTGTTACATAGTATGCGATGTCGAAACCGATGATGAGAGGATCACGAGCTACCGCCACGACCTACCGTCTACTTGCGATTTCACGACGAGATCCACTATTGGTCTCTGACGTTGAGAGTGAAATCCGCTAAATATCTGAACACGAAATGTCTTTTCGCAGGTGATTACAAAATAATTTGACCATGAACTGGTGCTGGAAAGTGCTCGAAACGTCGGGAATATAAAATAAGTTAATATACGCGATAAAATCCGTAAAATTTATTTTATTTAAATTAAACCAATTAAATAATTTAGATATTATTTACTTCGTCATGTTTTAGTAATTGTCCGTGGTTGCCCGTAAGATTGCCTACTAGGAGGTTATTCGCTGTAGTTGCGACACTTGGTAAGCTAGTTTGCACATTTCTTATTATGTTGAGTTGTCAACAAAATGCTGCTGCTCCTCTGTTTCATTTCTCTCTGTAGGTATTATATGTAGAAGGGAATCACTAGTTTATTTTTTTGAGTTTGATGTGTTAGAGTTTGATGTCTCTCAACACGATCATACTTGAAAGTAATGTTGGTATCTTCTTAGAACTTTGTTCATCATTATAACAATCCATCATAAGCAGAACATATGCTTCCCTCCAGGAACGCTTTTTTCTTTGTTGTTGTTCCTACAAAGCTCGGTCCTTAGCTACCCGCATCCATCTTTCAGCATCTCTTGCCTGACTATCAGCATCTCCTGCCAGGTAATCACTTCATCTAGTGGACTACACATTTACATATTTCTACTGCCCTACACTATTCTTACCGGTACGAGGCTTGCCGGTTATACGAGCTATATAGCCGGCCCATTTCCACTTTACTGGTCCTATACGAATAAAGGATAACTTATTCATATTAAAATATTATTTAATAAAAAGTAAAGTAAAGTAAAGTTGCAGCCTATTTACATCCCACTGCTGGGCACAAGCCTCCTCTCATTTCTGAGAGGGTTTTAGGGCAAGGAAATGTCCGCCGCGCTGCCTCAATGCGTGTTGGCGAACTTCACATGTCTGAAATATTTTTTTTTCTAGAGCCGTGGTAGCTCAGATGGTTATCGCTCGCTGTAAGCTTCACAGTAATCGAGCAACTCGGGCTCGATCCCCGCCGGCACCAATGAAATTGTTAATTGCAATTTTAAGTGCTGATTTACCACGTGCTCGGCGGTGAAGGAAAACATCTTGAGGAAACCTGCATGTCTGAGAAATAAGAAAAAAATATTATTTACTAGTTAAAAGATAATAATATGTTTGTATGAAAATAATCATGGTGGAATCAATAATAGCGGAATGAATTATTTCAAATAAATTATAAGTCTGTTGCACATGTCGAACGCAAATAGGAGAGGTTGATATTTTTTGTCAACGATCAAGGTCACGCTACCCGCTCACATTTAATCGTGACCTTTATTCACGTGAGGAAAAGCATAATAATAGTAAGAAGAAACACTAATGAATGAGCCTGATGCTTTTATAAATTGCTGCAATACTTATTGGAACGAAGTTGCTTATCGTACGGTACGAATTTGGAGGATGGGGTCTAGACAAGGAAAAGTGTAAGATTTTTCCGTCACGATCCCCTTTCTGTAGTGCAAGCGAGATGGAATAATATCCATCTCCCTCGCACTTTTTCTTATCTTGCCATGAAAGGAACCTTATTTTAAATGACGCTAATTCATTTATTTTTATTTGTTAATCAATAATAATATACTACGAAAGGAACTTCGTTCCAACCGAGTGTTCCACGACACTCACGCAATTTTTTATTATTATACAAAAAGTAAAATCTATATTTTTTATCGCCGCTGTACGTTAGGCTAAGTTAAAAAATATTTGTTACAAAAATTTCTCGAGTACTGCTAAATAAAGTGACTTGACTTTTTTACTATTTACAAAATCATACAAAGTCAGTCCTTTCAAAAATATGTAACTTCTCCTCCTCCTATATTTTAATAAAATTATTCCTGCTAAAACCGACAGTTTAACATGTAAATACACAATCATCCTGAAATCGTATCACAATTTAAAGAGAGTCTGTCTTTAAACTGATAGTATTCAGTGTTGTTAACAGACCGAGTAGTACTATTTACATTTTAATAATTTTGTTGTTTTTCTTAAGAATTATAATTCTTCACTTATTATTAGATTGAGTGACAATTGTTTCAATTATTACTTACTGCTTCGTGAGTAATTGGTAAGTGAGTGTGTGTATTAACATGATTATAAATGATAGAAAAAAATTAATAAAAAACAATCATTTATGATCTGAATGATACCTATTGAAATCCTTTAATGAAATCTTTATTGTTTACGTTATATGACAGAAAGCGATGAGCATTTGAGAATAATTTTCTGTATGTATTTATGTCGTAATAATTATGAAAATGTACATTATTATTTTTGGCTTTAGGTCTCAGTACGATAATGTTGTTAAGGATTTATGTAAACTTGAAGACAGCAAGACTGATATATGAATCATGCTACAGCACTGAGAACTGATTCCACAACAGGTATTCCTTAGTTATTAAGCGTAAGAGCAAATTGTTCATTGCTTAGGTAGGAAATGATTTATAAGTTATAATTTGATTGCACGTTCATATGTACATTCAATTATCTACTCAGGAAAATCATGCACGTTGTAATATGTTAACTTCAGACTATTACTGTGTGCATGGTGTGTTTACGAGCCCATTGTGTGGACTTGGTAAGTGATTGTGTACTGCATAAGTACGTCCTTAAAACCATTATAATGCTTTTTTAACAATAAATTCTTATTAACTTTATATTGATTTCTGCAAGGTTTAATAGATGAACCGAAATTAGTAAATACGATTGTTCACAAGAAATTCGAAATCGAAGATTTGCCAGTATTAGTTTTTAAAACTTTTCAGATGAAGGTCATCATGGGTAATGGATGATCTATGTATATCTAACAACTGGAACGTTCGTATAACATTAACATCTATAATTAAATCAATCAAAACTCTGAATATGGAGAAGATGATTCAACGACTGAAATAGTTCATTTCTATAGATTATAAGTTGTTTAATTTAAATTCGCGCGCGCTTATGATATGGTCATCTTTAAAATTACTATTCGATTTAAATTTAAAAAATGATAATATCAAAATTAATGATAAAATCATTGGATTTTTAACCACTGACGAAGCATTTCAAATGTCGTGACTTTATAAAACATTTCGAAGGTGATTCAAGTTTGGATAATTCTACGGTAAGCGATAAAATATTGGCACTAAACAGGTTTCACTTCGAACACGACGATGCATCCTCCTGATGATACAAAGAGAAAATGTTTAATATCACGCACAGCTTCACGATCAATTTGTTCAAAATTGAACATTTTACATAATTTTATGATAGTTAGAAGTACAAGTAGATAATCTTCATTGGGATTTCTTGAGGATGTAGCAATATTGAAATGAAATACTTCAGGAAATTCCTACGTATTTTATTTATTTTGTAGCTTATGTAGTAAACATTATTTAATTTAGTTCTACTTAAGTGATGATATGAAACGAATTTATATTTGTTTCATTTTACAATTTAGGACCAATTTTTCCATCTTTAGACATTTATTCTCAGGTTATGAAGTAGTATAATATAAAATAGTTCATTTACACTCACTTTTATATTCCGTCAGGCTAAATTTTATTAATAGATAACTTAAATCTGACGATCGAAAACCAACTATTAATCAAATTTGGCGTCCAGAATTTCAAATAACTAATAGAGGTATAAAGCTTTTACAAATTCGACAGCGCCCATTAGCCTGTACATTGAGACAGCTTGGCTGACGACCAGCCGACGGCGACGAAAGCCGTCCAGCCTTATTCGGTCTGCAAAAATGATTACTGACGACTTTCTGATGTCCTGGTATCTGTGTATTTATGAGGCTGCACTGACACTTTGAAACGTTGAGCGGCATAGTTTGTAACGAAACTAGTTTTGTTGTTCATAATTAAATGCACTTTACGTGCAAATGTCTTTTGCTACGGTATTTATTATATTGTAAGTCAACTGCTTGTCCGAGTAGTCATAGTAATTGCCTTCTTAACAAAGCGCCATTATATATATTAGTCGGTTTTATTATATAATAAATTAATATTTATTATTTATTTATTTCGCTCATTAAAGGAAAGAACTCATCTTGCTACCATTTACGGCGATTCAGGTGGTAGACCTGCCCCGCTACGGTATACTACAGCTGCAGGAACTCATATCAACACAAAATAGCAGCATAATGCTGCTGTGATTCGTATGACGAGTAACGAGAACCGAAGAATTTTGTTACTAGTAAAAAGACATTCCATCTTAGTCCTTAGACATGACATTGCATCTGCGTTTTGATACTTAATATAGGATAGAGGTAGATGCTTATGGGCCATAGCATCCACTTACCATTAAGTGACTGTGTGCTCATTTGTTACCTATACTTCCATAGAAAGTGTGTTGAAAAAACTATCTCTTACTATCAAATGAATGTCGTTAAATTCACTAAAGAGAAACTAAAATATCCTAAACGGAACAAAACTAATTTTAATCTTACCGCCTTTAAATTATCTTAAAAAAAAATTATATTCCAAAAAAAAACGCACAATTAAAAGAAAAAATAAGTAAGTATCTAGTATTTAGAAACTCCTGAAAAAATAAACTATTCGAAATTTTCTCTTGAATTGCTGTGGTTGTAAGGAACAAAGTCAGTAATATCTCTTCACCACGAGGTCAATGGCTGTAAGAAGCTAGCCGTACAAATTGTTTATTGCCGCTACGGTAAGGCCTGGAATCGATTTGCCATTTGGCGACGATGTTACTAATCGTAGTTTTGTTGTCGCCTTTCATTATTTCGCTTTAAAAGTTTTGAAGGAGTTCTTCTACATTGTGCGATTTTAACAAATATTTTGGTATGCGTTTTTATATCTGAATCTTTAGAACTATTGCATCATTATTTACAACCTTTTATTTAACATGCTTTAGTCGTATGTCTTTCCGGTTCGAAATTTGTATCTCATTTTTTCTTGCTAACATCTGGTTGACCTGAAATTTGGCATATAAATGTATTTCGACGACAATGCAATAATATATATCATATGGATACCATAGAGTTAATCTGAAGAAAGACTTAAACGCTTATAAAAGCTTGTTTTTAAAGAGCCTTTTATATATAATTAAGTTTATTTAGTCTAGAATACTTACCAAGCAGAAATAAGAATACATGGTATATAATGAACTTTAAACTGAGAAAACTTGTGCTGTATTTTTATGAAATGAAGAAGATGATAACAGTAATAATGACGTACAGTAGTAAAGGATTAAAAAAATAGTAAAGGAACGCAAAATAACCTAAAATTCATAAATTGGAATCCTTCATTCGACTAATGTTATGAACCACTCCTAACACAAGCACTTTTATCTCAGTTGGAATATTTAAAAAAAATCGAAATAATAAAATAAAAAATAGTAACACTTAAATATTGCTAATAACCGGTCTGAGTAAATCTTTAAATGCTTGAATTGGGAATAAATCAATGGTTGGATTCGATATTATAGATAGATAGATATATATCGAATGACGTAATATCGAATGTATTGTATTTTTAACTAAAAAATAATTCTAATTCATCCATTCATTACAGCCTATAAAAGTCCACTACTGAAAACATAGACATTCCTCTTAGATTGCCTCATGGCCATAGTTGCAACGCTTGCCAATGGCAGCACCAAGTTGCCACGCTTGCCAACTCCATGGCAAGCGTGCTATGTGCAACTATGGCAGCAACCGCAGTTTTATTATTTTGAATTATTATCAGGAACATGCTGCTGCCCATCTCCTGTATCAGTTGCTCTTTTTGGTCTCTTATGACACCCACGGGACGATATTAGGTAGTAGATATTCTTACACTGCCACTATATAGACTTTTACTACCTTGACTTAAATAAAAATGTCATAATTAAGTCTGCGACTGGAATGCGAGAATTGCATAATTTTCGATAACATCTTAAGCTTTCGACTTTCGATTTTGCCGAATTTATGTAAGTACAGATAACGTACACATTTTAATGCAATTGAGTAAAACCAATACGAGCTGTGGCCGGCGAGAGTACATGTTATGTAAAGCGAGGAACAGGTCCATTGGTGCTGAAACTGGGTCGGCGAGCTTTCCACGGCGTGCGGTCTCTGCCCTCGCTGGTACACTGTAAAACTGCATATTGTTGCAATTATTTCTACACCTTTACTTAGGCCTCTATATTTTTACTTGGTCGCAGTTTGATTTAAAACGAATTTAAAGCTTTGTTTTACAATTTACACGCAAATAGATATGTTTTCATTTACTTTTCTAGACCGTGTAGTGCTGGTGTAAAAATATCAACTACTCCATATGAGCCCGTGGGTGTTGTAAGAGGCGATAGAGGAAAACAAACCAGGCGATGGACTTCAGCGTCTTCTTAATATTAACTAAAAATAAAAACTGCGGTTGCCAACCTGCCTGCCAAGCGTAACAACAATGGAAAATACCTATTAAGCTCTATATCTATGGGGGAGGTCTATGTTCAGCAGTGGGCTTTTGATAGGCTGTATTAGTAACAGGTATGTCTTTATGTTATTTCCAATATCAAAAAAAAAAAATAGAAAAAAAAAGAAACCTGTTTGAAAACATAAAAAGTATGTGTTTCGAGTATAGATAAGTGAAGTTTGCCGATCTCTAACGTACTTTCTATTGTAAGAGGAAGTTAGAGGTTAAATTGTGATTAATGTAATTTTGTTTATAAATACATTTATACAGTATATTGTATAGGCTATATTTATTTATATTAGTTGAATAAATGCGGACATATTGTACTAAAACAGTTACAAAATTTCAATACCCACTCGCACCTACGTACAGCCAGCGGCATCAGATCCTCTAAAATCAACCCTAACTTTAGGCTACTGTCGCTTAAAATATAAGTAAAAGAGGAGGTATAGTTGTAAAATATATTATAATGTAAATTAATGTTTTAAAAATGTCCCGCTGGGTTTCTTCCTAGTTCTTCCCAGGCTAGAGGTTTTTCCAAACCAGTACAGCTTAATACTTGAAGAATTTTGTAAGACAGTCACGTTTGACCACAATTTGTCAATATTGAAAGTTCCGATTCTTTTCATCTATAGTTCGCTGATACTAACAAGAAACTTATTGACTTTGTAGAACCGAAAACTGTTGTGCAAAATAGATGGCCCTGTAGCCAATTGCTTATGCGAATCATGCATGATAACTATTTCGTGTGTAATTTATATATGATAAACGCCTCCACAATACAGAAGTTCCTAGTGTGAAGGTAACTTTGTTTACACGTAGTGAAAATGAAATTTAAAATTTTGATTTTCATAACTCTTACTGCACTGCTATAGTTTTTTTTGCAACGCCTGTAAAAGGTTACAAAGTGATAAGTCCCATTTGTAATAAATATTAACACCTAGTTGTACACTTAGTGAGCAAATAAATACTTGAAAACAATGTAAAGCAACTCTTTATGATCGACAGTCATCACCTATTTTCTTATTTCTACGTTCTTCTGTATACGCGGTAGAGCCACGCTGCAGCATATTATGGTTGCAGCACGAATGGGTCGGCTTGACCGGGGTGGGACCACGCTCTCACAGAATACCAGCGTAAAAAAGCAGCTTAATGCTGCTGTGCTTCGTAATGTGAGTGTAGAGAAACGGAGACCCGTTTTACTGGAAATGAGGCATTCCATCTTAGTCCTCAGGGATGACAACGCATCTGCATTTAGATTCTTAATTAAGCATAAATGTAGATGTCTATGGGACACAGTATCCACTTACCATCAGGTGGACTGTGTGCTCGTTTATCACACTATTCTATAAAAAAAAACTATTATATAATTCTAATATATACGAGTACAGTAGATAAAAAAGTGAAACAATAAATTGCAATGTAAATTTCAATATAAGATGCAAGATAGGTACTCTAGAATCTTCGTTGTTGTTGTTGTTAGACTTTGCTATACTCGCAGTCCATTACATATAACAAAGTTTGCTCTCTTGGAAATTTATCCAAGCTTGAAGTTTTGCTGTAACCTCGCCAGAATTAAAGTTCACAGTACCAAATATTCGGATAATGTTTCCAGTCATCGATTTATAGAATTTAATCTGAGGGTTTATTTGAGATACTTATTCCGCAATCTGATAGATGATAGGATTGTTCTTGTTTTCATTGTCGATTTTTCCTTAATCGTCTCTTTTGAACCACTTAATAATAAGCTAGGAGAGAAGAATTTTCGTGATTTAAACATTTTTAAGGACATTTTTTTTAATTTTAATAAAAAACTTTAAATAAAGATAAAATATCTATCTCTTTATTCAAGGAATAAAAAAAAATAGGACGTAAACTTCTTACCTCATTTTTTATTACGTAAGACGTTAAAGTAAGAGTGCAAGAAAAGTTAAGTGGTAAACCACATATAAGCGTTTTACAGCTGGGCACAGTGTACATGCAGGGTTTCTCACGATGTTTTTACTCATTGATAAGCACGTGGTTAACCAGCACAACACTTTACGGAGAGCATTTAGCCGCTAAACTAACTCGGCTTTATTTTGCGAGCAGAATAGTTAGAGTATTCATTATGGTGAATAAATATACTGTTGTATAATGAGCTAAATTTGAAAATTCTTGCTTATACTACTCATAAGAATTGTAATAAACTAAGATGTTGCTGCAAAAAGGCACAACCTGTACTTTCTCTCCGACGATACCATGTTGTGAGCCGATGAGGCTAGCGCATTAACCCGAGAATTGTAAGTGCATTCACTAGCATCGAAAAGTTCAGCTTTCATGTCACGGTGTCATTAGTGATAAAAAATAAATAATTAAAATTTAATTACACTTTTAAATAAATAGGACAATAAAAATACCTTTTAATCAATTAAATAATAAACTAACTACGTCCTCCTGCTGAGAACTTGCATTTTTTTTTATTCTAAGGCTGAGATCTATAGACCGTACTTTGACTTTGCTCAGACTTTACTTTCGAGCTAAGACAATGTCGGTATTTATAGACCTAACTTCGAAGTCGTGCTAAGTGCGCGCTTAGCAAAGCCTAAGTCAATGTAATCGACGAGTTACGTAAAACTCAGGATATTATTCAAAACCACTGTTATCATTTTAAATTGTTGTTTTTATGTTACCATAATTATTTATAACAATAAATAGGTAGTTTTAGGCCGTCGTCTAGTTTACTATTAATGTAAAATCAAACTTATTTTGAATTTCTTAAAACCTTCTTTTTTTATAATTTTGCACTCTTCTCATCCATTCCCGTTCTCATACACCCCTTTTCTATTTGATGTAATAATAACTTATTTATAAAAATACAATTTGGACTGTTTCCGATTATTAATTATTAAAATTTATTAAATTTTATGCAGTATATTTATGGATGATTCATTCCACGCATTATGTTCTTGATTTTACTTGACTTTCTGGGCCTGAGCATATGCTTAGCACGATACAACTATACATTTAGAACCAAGGATTATGCTAAGCATATACTCAGCTAAATTTTTCGTTAGTAAAGTCTGAGCAAAGTCAAAGTACGGCTTATAGATCTCAGCCTACGAGAGTTTTGGAGAAGAGACTGCCGCGCTATCCCAGTGCATGATGGTAGACTTTACATGACCTGAATTAATTTTTCATACATCTACCTTTTCTCGTGATGTTTTTTTTTCTTAGCTTAGCATAGGGGAATAAGCGTTTAAAATTACAATTAACAACTTAATTGGTGCCGATAGTTAGCCGATTTGCGCGCGTACATGCTAGCTGCCATAGTTAAGTAATATCTTGTGTCATAAAAGTTATTTCACAACAAGAAATCTTAAATAGTTATTATATTAAATACCTTTTTATTTTTTATGCATTAGAAAAGAAAATGGATTAGAACTGTAGTCTTTAAGAGAGCACTAAAACAATAATATTCAGATATTGTCTTTATCCATTTTTAGCTGTTTAATAATATTACGATTATTTTATTATTAAAGTGTAATAAATAGAAAATCTTGTGTTGTTTACGGTTACGTCATCTGTGATAATTTAGATTTCAGGGTGCTTAAGCAACGTTTATTTAACTTAACATGAAACAATAGAAATTTAAACTTTGCGGTAAACAGGAAGACTGACCATTAAATTGATTGAAAATTTGATTCACATCGCTTAAAATTATTGAAATGTTTTATGAGAATTATAAAGATAAAATTTATATATTGCATAGTAAGAAAGATGGTGAATCTGTCACCTTGTTTGGGTTGTGGGTATCTAACGTTGGGAGGCTTTTATAGCGTCTCAGAGCTCACGACCAGAATGTGGTGTCGAAGACGCGAGTAGTAATGAATAGGCAAGCAAGACCTCATGATTTCCGATTGATGGTTGTGTATCCATCTCGTATCATATATATTATTTTTACATTTTTTTTAAAATTCTGTATTAAAATGTTTACAAAGTGTGGACTTAATTATTATATAACAAATAATTTAAACGAGTTTAAGTAAAGGGCAGATCGACAACGGTGAGTTTCGTCATAGGCGTGAGATATATGGCAGCCCTAGATATATGGTACTGCGATTGTTAAGAAAGAAGGCATTGTGTTGTACTAAATAGTCTGTAAATTAGTTAGTATGTAGTAATCTAGTATGAGTACATATACATATCACAGAATATACACGTAGAGCGCTTCGATAAGGAATGTACGTAGACTGTTCTATAAATGTTACGAAACAAACCGTAGGTGTACTTGTCTAAATAAATAAAATGATAGAGGTTTGCAGTTGTGCTCGCATCACGGAAAAATTACTGGATAGGTTTCAATTAGGTTTTCTAAGCTTTATTTCTTGGACACTTGACCTTTATCTAAAAAAATATTGCGATATCTTCATTTAATATAAAGTTGTTAAAGTTTTAATAAACAACGAGTTTTATAAGCCCATATGTGATAAGTCGCGGGTATCAGCTAGACGAAAATGAAGCGTTATTACTAAAGCTTGTTACAATGAAACAAATTGAAAATTAAATTTGAACGTTAAGAGCAAGCAAATAGGTTTAATTTACTTTGATGATATTTACGAATTGAATACTAGTAAAAGAAAATACTATTTATAAAGAAAATGTATTGTTTTGTTATTTTGATAGATATCCCTAACCTAGTTTTAATTTATTTTTATTTATCTTACTTTACCGTGGAGCATTCTTGGAACTGTGTCACTGAGTTATGAGGTTGTTAAAATATAAATTGGTATTAGATTTTTTTTGGATATTCAAACATTTTGTATAACAACGTTTGTAGTGAACGAACCTTAGCAATCCCGCACGGAGTCTTTAACTCTATATATTTTTTGCTACCTTTACAATTCAACTGTGATCCGTCGCTGAACGATTCAACGTCCGTTATTTCCAGTTGATCACGTTGTAGTCGGTTTCACAGTGTATCTCTATATAGTATAAAACCAAGTTGCTTCCCGTCGTTTGTACGCTTAGATATTTATCGGTTTTCATCAATAGACAGAATGATAAAGAGGAAGGTTTATATGTATAATACATGCATATTATATATTATATAATTCTTCTGTCCGTGTGTATGTGACTGAACTTCTCCTAAGCGGATGGACCGATATTGATCAAAGTGTTGTTGTCGAGATCTAGAAATTAACCGTGCGTATTTTTATAAGCCGAAAGTCGATTTCATACAAGGTGAATACTCGCTGTTAATATCTTCAAACTGGTTTTTATTTATTATTAAATTAAAAGTTACAATCAATTCTTCTTTCGCCTCTTTATTACAAGGATACATGGTTCTAGATTTATGTTTCGCAGTTTCAATCACCAATATAATGGTATAATAGTCTTTTACATAGATTGGAAGCTGAATATTTTATTACAGTTATCACATTACATGTTGAATATTGTCAGTTAAATATAATCGATTTAAATTTATGGCGTTGAAGGCTTCACTGTGATGCAAGATACTAAGCAAGGGCGGTAAACACGTAAATCGTAATTACCTCTGGTTTATCACGTCAAACAGTCGTCTAGTTGAAATTCTAGAAATTTCTCGTTGTATTGTGACAATGGACCAATGAAATCGATGAATAAAAGTATAATTTTTGTTACGTTTACCTTCAATTAAATTTAATAAAGTCTTCTATAGTTTCCGAAGAAATATAGTCAGATCGTAATATATTTTTCTTTTAACCGAATTCTTAATGTAATTGAAAGCCTGGTCTGATTTAAATGAAAAGATATGGAAGACAACAAAAAACTGCATATCTAATTAAGAAAATTCACCTTCCCACGTTCTAGACCTTTGGCATTGTTTTTCCAAGGCCATCGAGCAAGCAACCCATGACGGATGTCAGCAGTACGGCCTCATAACGCGATGGTGACATCGCCATTCAATTCATTACGTGGGAGTGAGTGAATTAGCGTCATCAATCTGTCTTCCAGTCTCGCAATGATAGCGATTCAGCTTTGGTTCGCGGTAGTAATAACGACGATTAAGCCACGAGAGTTTTAAATAATCGTATCTATACGTGACTGTTAGCCACGAATCGAATCGGATCTCTCAATGAGCGAAAGAGAAGCAATTGTGTACAATTATAGAGGTTTATCGCACCGATTAAGTTCTGATTGAATGATTTAGATTTAATTTTAGATAAAAAAGAAATAGTTACCACTTTGAACAGTTAATCTGCACAATAACTTGTTATTATTATTCTTAATGTATCCATCACATAAAGCCGTTTTACATATATAAATGTCATATGGATAAACATTCAGATACGGAACAATTATTTATAGGTCCTACGAATAGTTGTACCTACCGTCCGAATTCCGATCCGATTAGAACACACGCATGATATCGCAGAAAACACTCAGCCACTGCACTACCACTACCGAACCGTCAAGTAACGTAAGTAATGTAAGTAAACTAACAAATTATTGAAAGTTTAATAAAGGGCAGTACTGTTAAGACCTCCCTGCACCAAAAATCTTCTCGGAAAAAAGGGGAATCTTGAAAAGTGAGATTTATGTATGTTTTACAATCATACTTAAAAAAAATTAAGACCTACAATTAATCTATAAAAATAAATAAAATGTAATGTCGAAATTACAGCTTTTTACTAAACGCATATGAAGGTATATACTGTACTTATAACAAAAATACAATTTTTAAAGTTTGTCTGTCTGTCTGTCTGTCTGTTTGTTCCGGCTAATCTCCGAAACGGCTGGACCGATTTTGACGGGATTTTTACTGGCAGATAGCTGATGTCACAAGGAGTAACTTAGGCTACTTTTATTTTTGAAAAAGAATTAGGGTTTCGCGTAAAAAAATTAAACCCCAAATAACACGCGGGCGAAGTCGCGGGGAACACCTAGTATAACCTAAAAGTTGTTAAACTATTCCCGGAAATATCGTGTTATATCGCATCAAATATATAAAAACAGATTTGTGTGTGTGTTCGTTTTCTGTGTCTGTATTATGATAGTTAGTTTGTACTGCACGCGCCCGCGAAGGTTCTAGAGAAAAAAGAGCATTTCAACGCATGATGGGCGCAGCTAGTAAAAGAGGAGTAAAAAAAAAAGAAATATGTACAGTGGAATTAATAATAATTTTCATTTAAAAACAAAAGAATATAGATAGAATAAGACAAGGTGTAAAAAGAAAAGAATGTATGTAAATGATATCATTCGTCACCATTGTCAATTTGAAGTTCTATATTATATTAGGACATATCTATTCTACAAGGTGTTTAAAACGAACACAATATATGATATGTTTGTTCATACTTCGCATGAACAGATCTGTGTGCAATAAAAAAAATGTTTCTATTAATCTCAGTCGATGATTATAGACTCTACATTGGATATAAATCTGATAGGCACTTAATCCGTTGACATTGAAACAAATTTGTAGTTAATGAGATAGCAATTCGTGTTTGATGCTATTAGAACCAATGACACCATGACGAAACAGAGCAAGGTTGTTTCTTCAAACTTGGCCATTGTGCGGAGAAAGCCTTGATTTGTGCTGTGATCTATTTTTAATGGTTGAAATAAGAACTATTAATAGGATTCCATAAACAAGAATACCATTTTTTTCATTAACTACTAGCTGTTCGTATTTATTACGATTGGATTTCATGGGTTTTAATTTTTTTGCACGGAACCTAATTCTTTTTCTAAAATAAAAGTAGCCTAAGTTACTCTTTATAAGATCAGATAATCTGCTAGTAAAACTAGCGTTAAAATCGATCCAGCTATTCGGAGATTAGCTGGAACAAACAGGTAGACAGATAAAAACTTTAAAATTTGTTTTTTTTTTGTTATACGTACCGTATATACTTTCATGTGTATTAAGTAAAAAGCGGTTATTTTGATATTACAAACAGACATTCCAATTTAATTTATTTGTATAGATAATTAATAAGTAAGTCTACTATAAACAAGAATACCATTTCTTTTATTTTATACTAGCAAGGATTACAAAAGAGCACACAATCCCCCGCATGGTTTGTGGATATTGTGACCAATAGAAACTGACATCTATTATTCATAAAGAATCAAAATACAGATGCGTTAACACCCTTAAAATATGGATGGAATGCCTAGGTCACCATATGCAGTAGCATTCTGTTGCTACTTTACGCTGCTATTCTGTTTCCCCTTGTTGGAAAAATTCTAATTTTTTGTAAAAATAAAAATGAATATATTTGTAGTCGAATTGACTGTAGAAAAGATGTAGTTATCACTCAAGATTGCGAGATAAGCCTGCTCGAACTTGACACAAAGTTAAAAATTTTGGTTTATTAGCTACAACTACTTAGTTTCTGTTTATTTTGTTTGCTATTGAAATTTTAACGCTTTATTTAGAAATAGCCATATATGTAATAATTAGATTTTTCTAATCTTTTGTTACAAAAATATTATACTATTAATAAGAATACATTATTTACCAGCCTGTAAAAGCTTACTCCTAGACACGGATCACTCTCACAGGGAGCAATTGCTATGATGCGTCTCGCTTGGTAGGTGATTTGGGGATCACAATACCAGACATCTTGAATCTTTAACGCTGTTTTCCGTCATCAGTTTGGGTATTGACAATGAGATATTTTTGGCGTATACATAATTGTTTTTTACGACTCCCACGGGACTATACATATATATATAGGATGACAGAATTCGTTGCGCCGCCAAATCGCAGCTGTAATGTCCTTGCTATTCAAGGAATACCTCCTTTATTCTTATCTACCGACATAATATGCTACAACAGCAGAAGCCTAAATTTTATAAAAAAAAATGATTTCATACAAAACCAAAGAATAGTAAAAAAAACTCACCAAGAATAAACCGATGAATCAGTGAGCGTGGCCCAATATTTTTTTTAAAATAAAGTAATGCACTTCACTTACGTAGTTCGAAAAAGTTTTTTTTCGGTTATCGAATATCTAATACCACGAAGGGCACATGTCGAAAGTGGAGTACCTATATTAATTATTCGATTAATAATTATTTTAACAGTTTATTAATCGATAATCGATTCACTTATCACAGTCACCGATTCCACCGTCAATTATCTGTAAAAGAAAAAAAATAATATTAGAAAAGCCTGTAAGAAATATTTTTAAATAACCATCCAGCTGTATATAATTAGATTTTAATATTTTTTTTTTTAACTTAGTGGTGCAACAAATGTAATATTGAAAAATTAAACCTAGGATATATATTTCTATAATAAATAGCGTTTGATATTTATAATATTAACACAAATGTGACTATTATCTTGCTTAACAAGGCATTTTAGTCCAGCAATGTCCGCGATTTTGCAACACAACCTCGCTTTAAACGAGCTCAGTCTTTGCTAGCTGTCTTGTTGAATTAGCTGGCACATAAAAACGCCCACGGGTTCGTTAAAGAAAACTCACCCTGTTAGTAGTAACTCCAGCTAATTCCAGTAAAGATTTTTTGTTTCTTGTATTGTAATGGAGAGACCAATATTCATTTTGTATTAACTTATATGTACCTATAGAAATTAGCAATTTGATACTTCTGATGCCGTGGTTATTTATTAAAAATTATAATCATTTATTTCGGAACTAGTCCATATCACACTTCATAAATACACATCGAAATTAAAATATTAAATCTAAGTTACGATATCAATATTATATAAATTACATAAAAAATATTTCATTAAAATTAAATTATTATTACAATTACTTAAATTCATATAAAATACACAAACACAACAAAACAAATACACGGCTCTAACGTAATCTAAATTTAGGTTTAGATCCGGAGTGCTCGATATGCAGCCTGGTCCAGTGTCGCATTATAGGGCAATCCAGATCCATCCGCCAGGCGCAACTGTTCGCATGTAGCCATTTGAATGCTTTGAAATTTAGCATCTACGCGAACCGTGCTGTGTATTTTACCTATTATAAGCCAGGCCCTGGGTTATATTAGATAAAATAAACATCTACGTCACCATTTACCATTGTGAAATATTAATAGACTTACCACTAATAAGTTAGTAATGGACACTAGTGATATAGTAAGTGATATAGTAATGATAAAGCTCGATTAACATTTACTTTTAACCTTAGTTCATATTTGTATATAACTTAAAAGTAATTAAATTTAAATCTCTTTATAGCTGATTTTTTTAATCGTCAAATAAAAGTTATCCATAAAAAAAAATAACCTGCTTGAATACATATGTAGTTTTTAGTTTGTTTATAATTTTGTATTTTATGTTATGAATAAGTTTTATCTTATGGTTGAAATATTGTCACTTAAATCCACTAAATCATATTCACAGTTGTGGTTTATTTTGCTGTAAAATATGATCTTGACGATATTCTACACAAACAGCCACCGTTCCCATGTATTCATGGTATTTTGCGTATAACGTGGGCTTGCTGTATATTAGATACACTTCATGCGTTAATATACGTAAAGTTACCTACTTTACTAATGGTGTTAAATTAGAATAAAAATATTTTTCGATTACCCTTGCCTGATATTAAAGTCAAAAAGTAGTATAATATAATAAAAAAAGTAAAGAAAGTAAAATTGTTGGCATAAAAGTAAAGTAATAGATATTTAAACAACATAAGTACCTATATTTCATGTTACACAGTGTGACATAGTTGTATTTGTTACAATAAAATACATAAAATATAGCCTCAGTAATCATTGGTGATAACTTACTTAAAAAAATAGTAAACAAAAAAGATAGGGTTTAAATGAATTTGTTATGAAACAAATTTTACTTGTTTCAATGCAGTAAGTTATTTACAACTTCATAAGACACGATCCCATTATTGAACTAAGCAATAAAAACGGAAATAAAATTAATGGAATTTAATGGTTATTGCAGTGATATTGGTTCATACGGCCAATATTTGAAGTATAGATTGTCGGTGTCGCATCTTCACCTGTTTTAAAGCAAACAAAATTAATATGCAAAATGTAAATGTTTCCAGCGTTAAAACTTGCAAATTTATTTGTTTTTCAATAATAATAGACTCCATAATGATACCATAAGGTTTAATTTATGATAATTTATACGTGTTCTCGTTAGTGTATTTTCTAAGTAACATAACTCGTGTATATAATGTTCGATAATTTAAATGCAGATTTTAAATCTTCTTATTATTTAATGTTTGTTGTATCCCTCTATATAAAATATATCTAATCTATATAAAAGCATATTGAGCGAACTTAATGTACATATATTTATTAAATGTAAGCCACAATAAATTCAAGCACTGTTAAGGAATGTATCCATTATACAATCCAGGAGACGTTACAGATTTAGAGATCTGTAAGGTTTTTTATATTTTTAATTTCCTAGCGACAAAGGAAAAATAACTGAAGGTAGTAGCACCACCATTTTCCTTTGTATGTGTGTGTTTGCATACACATATGTATGTATGTGTACTTTTGTAACGAAGTTCCTTACGAGAAAAAGTGTAAGATTTTTCCGTCACGACCCCTTCTGACGTAGTGTAGACGGCCGCAGCGGCTGTAATGAAGCGAGATGGAATAATATCCATCTCCCTCGCACTTTTTCTCACCTTGCCATGAAAGAAATTACTATTACTATTTAAAAAAAAAGAAATTACAATTTTATTTTAAATTACGCTTTATTTTAATAGATGGTAGTAATTCATTTATTTGTATTTGTTAATCAATAATATAATACGTTTATCAATAATAATATAGGTACTAAGAAGAAGAACTTCGTTCCAACCTAGTGTTCCACGACACTCACGCATGTTTTTTCTTTCTGTTTTTTTTCAATAAGTGATTTTTTCTTTGATTGTAATGTATCATATGTATAGACGAAATTGTTGGAATAAATGTCTTTATGTTACCTACCTCATAACAACTTAGAAAAAAATTGCGTTTGCCGACCAGTCTATGTGGTATAAGGCAATCAATACGGTAGGCCTATTCACCAGTAGGCTTTTGGTAGGTTGTAACGAATGAACACTCTTTCAGAAATGGGAGTAGGCCTATACTGAGTAGTGGAACGAACGCGCGTACTCTTCTTTTAGACTTTAAGCAAGGTTTGAGACAAAGCCTGTTTATTTATATAATAGAATAGATTAGATTATTCTCGCGATTTCGCTCGCTTGGACTTCGGTTCACTAATATCACTAAGTCACGGTTATTTTATGTAGAAAATCGAAATTTGACATTGTTAAAATATTCAGTTACTTATTGTTGTATAGTGTGTGTGAACTATTTTTAGTATTAGTTGTGAATAGCTAGCAATAAAATAATCTATTTTTGCGGAGTGAAGTGTGAACTGTTACTTTTTAAATCGTACATACTCTGACTGACTTATACTCTGAATTCCAATATGAGGCTGTGAGGCATTCCATCTTAGTTCTGAGGTGGTGACACCGCATCATTAACATTATTCTTTTTTTTTTAATAAAATTTAGTTTTAATAAGTTGGTTGCAGGTGTCAGGTGGACTGAAATATAAATTCAGCGTAAATCGTCAATATAGCTTTAAACTACATAATATAAAGTCAATTCACAGCCTGTATATGTCCCCCGCATGGTCTTATGTTATTTATTTATTTATTTTTCTCATTTCTGAGAGTGTTTAGTGCAAGAAAATGTCCATCGCGCTACCCCAATATTGGCGGAATTCACACATCTTCAAATTATTGCTTTTTTAATTTCTCAGACATACACAATTTCTAATGATGTTTTCCTTTGAACAAAAGTTTAAATGATTTAAAATCTAGTTATAAATTTAGCATATATTTAAGAGCTTTACGTTGATCCCCTTGTGGCTAATGGAGACATTAGTAGGTATTATTAAAATTAACTTCATAATTAAGGTAAAATATAACTTTCCTTTTTAGAAGTTCTGTAATTAAATAAAAAAATGAATAGTCTATATGTTGCCCAACGTCACTAACTACCTAAATACCAAATATCATAGAATTACATCCAGTAGTTTTTGCGTGAACATGTGAAAATGACATGATGTCAATTTTGAGAACATATCAAATGCTTTTAAAGTAATGAAAATAAGTGATCAATTTGTTTACGTCGCCTCCACTTTCTGGATTTACTGAATCCAGTAGTTATTGCGCGAATCGCGAATAACACAGACTGACACAAATCTAAGTACCAGTAATTTGTTTTAAGTATACTTTGTATAGCCTATAACTAGATTTGTCAGAGAAGAATTACAATTACAAACCTAACTTTTCTACAGATTTATTATAGGTTAAGTATAGCTGTTGGCACACAAATTGATGTAAACTTTAAGAACATTTAAAATGTTTTAAAAGTGATGAAGGTAAGTGATTGATTTGTTTACGTCGCCTCCGCTTTCTGTATGCACTAATTTCCTAGTAACACGTACTTTCACTGACACGTCGTAAATAAAGTAGATTGCGCATACGATGATTGGCATCTTGAAAACCTTCGGTGTTTAGTCCATACCTACGTAGCACGATAATCGCTCTTATAATCTTCATATAATTGAGTATCTAATAATCTGCATACTTCATGTAATATGTGATGTAACCTATGATATTTTAACTTTCGATATTATTAACATAAAAAAGCGCTAGTTATGGATTAGATGACTATCATTAAGGGAATATGGCACGATCTTTTCTTATTAAAAAGGATATACTGCATTAAAATCTATATAAATAAAATGATCGAGGTTTGTAGTTGCATCACGGAAAAACTACCTACTGGATAGATTTCAATTAGGTTTTCTGTTTTATTTCTTAGACACTTAGCCCTAATCTAAAAAAAAATATATTGCGATATCTTCATTTAATATACAGTTATTAAAGTTTTAAGAAACAACGGTTTTTTTAAGCACTACGTGTTCAGTGATTTTTTTTTATAGGATCGAGTGACAAACGAGCTCACAGTCCACCTGATGGTAAGTGGTTGCTGGGCCCATAGACATCTACATTTATCTTCGTTTGCGAATCAAAACGCAGATGCGTTGTCACCCGTGAGGACTAAGATGGAATGCCTCTTCCAGTAAAATGGGTCTCCGGGTCTCTACACTCACCATACGAAACACAGCAGTGTTAAACTGCTATTTGACGCTGGTATTCTGTGAGAGCGTGGTCCTTCCCCGGTCGAGCCGACCCATTCGTGCTACAACTATATTACTAACTAGCTGTGCCCGCGGCGTAGCTCGCGTATACAGGTTTTACATAAAGAATTTGTCGTTTAGGTAAGAGAATATTAAACGATTTATTTAATTACTGTATCAATAAGTGGTAACTAAATAAATCATTATCATCAAAGTTCTAAGTTGTTTATGATAGAGCTTCTGTGTAAACGACGTTAGAAGTAGGCTTAGCCGGGGTGTACGCAAAAAGGTTACGGGTGCTACTAACGCGGGAAAAAGCAACATAGAGTTGGCCATGTGCAAAACAGTCAGTACTGAGGTACACTCCTACAACGCGTAAAGTTTGACCTTGCGCTTTATTTACGGTCATCGCATAACACACGCTCACTATAACTGGGAACTGAACGCGCTTAAAACTGAAAGGAAAGTTACTTCTTAATAGAGGGGTTTTGGGCAGTGCTGCCAGATAAAAAAAAAACTCATTCAGCTCTAGGACAACACAAAAAGCGCTAGATTTCATGAAAACAGCGCTTTAAAAAAGCCCTAGATTTCGCGCTAAATTAACTACAAACAAAGTTTGTGTTTTTTTATATAATCATAATAAAGAAAACAACTTTTTCTGGCAATATTTTTTTGATGTATCAATACTTCGCAGAACATCGACTTATAATTATGGCAATTGCTGTCAACAGTAGTTAGTACTGTACGAACAATAAAAATGTCATTAATTGTTTTAGTGCAATGTATTTCGCAACTTAGTTTCAGATGTCAGCATCTGATTGCGGTTGCTACACAGTTTCTTTGTGTTATAACTTCTAAGTAACTTTTAACTTAGCTGTGCTCTAAGCAACTGACTGAAACTGAATAAAGCAAAATAAATGCGTTGCCAAAACCATGAACGAAAACTTTAATAAAGGGGATTTCCCCGCTTATAGTCGTCGGTAAAAAAATCAAGTTGATCATCCTAAAGGGGAAGCCAGGAGATCCATAGCACAGGGTATCCTAGTTTGGACTCATCTCCCACGCTCTTTGTTTTGTGGAAAAAATATGTTTGAAAAAGATAAACTGCAATGTACTATTTGTGGGAAAAATAATAAAGGTCATTATTATTATTATCGGTAATGTGGACTAACAGTGCTGCTATAAAAGAGTTAGATAGACCGCTAGTCGCTACAATTTTGAAATGTGTGCTAAATACACCAAAAAGCGTTGGATTAAGCGCTAGGTGCTAAAATTTCGAAATGCGCGCTATACATTCCAAAAAAGCGCTAAATCTAGTTCCCAAAGCGCTAAAATAACAGTACTGGTTTTGCGTATATTATAAATACAATATCACGACATTTCGTTGCAAAATTTTTATTTTTGGTCGGGTTCCGTTGTATGGCTTCGATGGATACAAATTTCTTCAATAAGTCTCAATACGATTCATCGGCGAAAAATCTCAACACAGCAATTCAGAAAAGTTTGTAATTTGTACAACTCCATCCATTACGTCCTTTGTATAATATATAAATATATTAATTATTATGGAACGTTTTTTTTTACACACAAATCTTTATATTACTATTTCTGAGATTTTATGGCGCCATTGAACAAATCCGAACCCACATTTCAAAATAATAATAATTACTTTCGATAGAATTAACCAATTTTAATAAAACAAAGATTAAATGTAACTCGAAGATACGCTTTATGATATTCTTAACGATTTCTTTGAAAATAAAAGATGTTTACTTTAGTCGTGATGCGTTCATATAATAACAGACAAATAGACAGACAGACAATTCTAAAAATTATAAAATGTTCTTATTTAATTATTTTCAGTTCCCCATAATGATTTTAGCCACCAAATTATATATACAATGTACAGAAAGAGACACAACATGTTATCATCATTTTTATTATATGTATATATTTAAAGAGAGATGGCGCTGCTAACATCAATTCTAAAAATAAAAGAGATTAATTGACGCGATTGATACATTATATAAAACGTAAGAGAACTTATAAATCAGTGCCTGCACAGTAAGCAAAAAATAAAGTTTGACTCTCGCCAAAACCAACGCAATTGTTAATAGCTCTTTTAAAATTTGATTTACCACATAGAGTACTCGGCGGTAAAGAATAAATTGAGTTTGTCAACACGCAGTAGGGCAGCGAGTAATATAATAAAGATTAGCAGTAAATATAAAAACTCATCTACAGGAAGAAACCACATTGCAATTACATTACATTTTCACAACACCACCATCTATCGAAGAAATGGGTTAACTATTGTGCTTCAGATTTAGTTAATAAGGCTAATATATTTTTGTATAATATATTTAATACGTTCTTTAATACTTTTGTTTACTGCGTTTTAGATATACATAATTATATCATTATTTTACATAATTTAACTATGATTTATGATATGATATTAGTTTAAAATGCACTTGATGACTCAAACAAAGCCACCGTTGAGCAAATTCGTACCTATACTTCCCTACCCATACTTCAGAATATTTATCATAACTTTTGATTGAATGAACTGATTTTAATGAAATAAAGACTAAATGTAACCCGAAGATACACTTTATAATTTCCTTAACAATTCTTATGATATAAATTAGTACTTTATACGTGATACGTTAACAAACAAACAGACAGACAGACAGACAGACAGAATATTCTAAAAATGGTAGAAATGTATTTAATTACTTATTTTTAGTACCCCTCAATCACTTTTATTACAAAAATATAAAATGTACAGACATCTGCTATTTACAGTTTTATTATATGTATAGAAGAAGATATAGCTGCAGCGTGGCTCTACCACGTAGGAAATGTGCTGTGAGTTTTCTTGATATATCAAGCAACGCGGACGAAGTCGCGGGAATCAGCTATAAGACTAGCAAGAGTATCATGCTTTTAGGGATCTGTTGACGCACAATTTATTAGAAACTTATAATTTTGTTCGGTTCGTTTGTTGTAAAGTCACCATTATTTCTAGTTTTCGCCGAATGTAATATTATTTGATGTATTTTATTAGTTCAATCTCAATTTGACATGGACGTTATATATGATAACAGAGATGAAACTTTAAAACGTCGGTGACAGACATTTTACTCAAGGCGGGGTTGCAGTACTTTAACTTTTTTGAATCGCAGTGTACTTGAAGTTTCAGCCTATAAATACGTTTCACTGCTGGACACAAGCCGTCTCTCATTTCTGAGAGGGTTTTAGGGCAAAGAAACCGCGCTACCTTGGTGGACTTCACATGTCTTCCAAAAATTTTCTTATTTCTCAGACATACAGGTTTCCTCATGATGTTTGCCTTCACTGTCGAGCACGTGGCAAATCAGCACGTTAAATTACAATTAACGATTTCATTGGTGCCGGTGTAGATCGAAAATGGGTTGCTCGCGTACTGTTTACTTAAATTAGATTTTTGCCCAAAAACAAATGCGTATTCATGCAGTAATGCGAACTTATTTATTAATACCTGAAGGGAAATGTTTGTACCCCTTTTTAAGATTGTTACGGGAAGAGTGTGAGATTTGGCACAGTTAAAGTTTATATGGAAGAGTGCAGAAAGCTAAAATTTATATAATAATAATAATAATCTTTATTTTCCATATATATATATCAGTTAACAATATGTCTATTTATAAACTACATAGGAATATTTATATAAGAGTATAATATGAGTTACAAATTCATTGAATTAAATTAAATTTAATATAAATTGTTCACGTCCATACTGCCAATGTCAAACATATAACGGTCGCTTGGAACAATTAGGTCGTTTGTTAACGTTTATACTGCCAATGTCTCAAGTTAGTGTATGTTATTACTCTGAGGTCAATATCAAAAACTTGATAAACTGTGGTAAAACCACAGCAAACAATTTTACTTAGTAGAGATTGTCGCCAAAGAATTTTTAAAATGCTGCGAACGAATTTTTTTTTGTGATTTTAAATGTTCTTTTTTCGATACTGTATGGAGTATATTAAATATCTGTGTTTTATGTATGAAAGTAAAAACAGCTTGTTTAATATACAAACCCAAAAACTTAATGAATTAATTACCTACGGTTCAAATTCAACTACTAGCCTACTATTCATTATAATTCGCTCGATAAAAAATCATGACATTAAATCTCTATATCTAAACGTGTACCTTGCAGAGATTCCATACTGAAAGCATGTAAAATGTAAATCAAATAACAAGGTTAATTATTTTGAAGCCATGTTGAGAACACATGCAAATTCGATTTTATTTGTATGTTATGAAAAAAAAAAACAGTTTAAGCGGCCCAGCCAGCCGAGACGTAAGTATGTAGTTTTTTATCAGGTAAATGTGCTTCACACGTTTCATTAAATATATAATAAATAAATCAAACAAAAATTTTAAACTTCTTTAAATATTTTATATTAACACGATTTAATTTTCATTCATTTAATCATTACAGCTTATCGAAGTCCACTGCTGAGTAAAGGCCTCCACATAGATGCATCAAAAAGAGAAAATTTGCCCATCTCCTAGCATGTTACCATCTGTCGCTTTTTACGATTCCCACGGGGCGATATGAGGTAGTAAATATTTTTACACACGGTAATTTAATAAACAAAATATATTTTAATGAACTTTACCAAATAGAGCAGAGAGTGTATTATTTCTACGGTACCAATCCATTCAATCACGTGGCAAAATGCTGACCACACGCCAAGTCACATATGTTCAATTCCAAATGTAAATGTCAGCTCGTAGGTTGGCCTCGTTACGAACTGTTGACCCACAGTTCGGTCCACCTGACTGACGGGTTTACCGAAAAGTTACGTAATAACGACAGATAATAAAAAAACATGCGTTATTTGTTGATACAGGTAACCGCATTGTCGTAACCATGGAAAATAACTTGGCTTATAATCTTCTTCTAATAGTTCCTGTTGTGCCTTTTTTCTATATAGGTATTCAATGAAAGTAATATGAGATGAGAAAAACTTAGCATGTGAAATGAAGCCGAGAATAAATTATATATTTAATAGGCTTTTATTTTTTTAAACATTTGAAAGCAAGAACCGAATAATTCATGCATTATTTATAGACAAATAAACATAATTTTAGTTAAAAAATGACTCGGGTAGCTTTTAAAAGATACACTTTTTTACATTTATCTTTATATTAATTTATTTGAAATGTACAGATTTTTCTAAAGATAATATGCAAATCAAGTTTACAGTATAAAGTACATAACTTCGTTGTTCCATTTTCTATATAAAATAATTTAGAATGCGTAATGATATCACATTAATAAATGTACCACAAGTACAATACAGTACCATCAAAAAACTGGTACGCGTTTGTTATCGTTGTCATATATAGGATATTTATATATCATATAAGCCTATTAAAAGTTTTATACGTGGCAGCTATATTAGAAGTATAGTTGTAGCACGAATGGGTCGGCTCGGCCGGGGAAGAACCACGCTCTCACAGAATACCAGCGTGAAATAGCAGCTTAATACTGCTGTTTTTCTTATGGTGAGTGTAGAGAACCGGAGACCCATTTTACTGGAAAAGAGGCATTCCATCTTAGTCCTCACAGGTGACAACGCATCTGCATTTTGATCCTTTATTGAGGATAGATCTAGATGTCTATGGGCCACAGCAACCACTTACCATCAGGTGGTCTGTGTGCTCGTTTGTCACCCTATCCTATAAAAATAAAGTCACTACATAGCACTCATAAATCATTTATGTCTGGGAGTCTTTAAGGCAACAGTGAATAGGGTTTGGTACACTAATGCAATATATTTACTATTAAGGGCTTAATCACCACTTATCATTGGGTGGAATAGTAGTCAAGTATAGGCTTAGGTATATATAAACCTATAAGCTTAGTAAGAATATATTTTACATTGAAAATATAAAATATATTTTTAACTATTATAAATCTTTCGTCCTAATAAAAGGATAAAGACGCACTTAACATCATATCCTTAGTCAGGCTAGCTAAGCAGTTAGCTCTGAAAATTATAGAATAATCTGCCATATAAAATATGAACATAAAGAGGTGGATTGGCTGCGAAATCATGTTGTGATTTGATATATATGATGGCGACATCTGCTTTTGTATGCATAATCAATTCTATACTTGATGTGTTGACGCCGTTTATTTACTTCTCCTGTTGAATTTACATTATAAATGCAAACATGAAAAAAATATACATATTTCAGAAATCGATTTTTTGGGAATTGATACATCAGCTTACAATTCGAATCTATTTAAAAAATCGATCTTTTTCGGAAAGAATCGACATCCCCCTATCATCATCATCGACATCATACTGACAATAACATTAAAAAATGGCGTCAGTTTTATTGTAGGATTAGACATAAACAATGCAAGAATAATTGATTTTCAATAACTTTTTTCTCAAAAATTACGCGCTTCCGCATGTTGTAACTTTGTGTGTGTGCTTATAATAGTGTAACTTTTCTGTAAAAAGACGTATCAACCCTCAACTCGACGGGAGTAAATGGAAAGTCGTACCAATATTAGTGTTCAAAAAAGTTTAAGCATCACGCATTGATAATGACGCACGCATGATCTGTGATGATCTTATTGAGAATACTAGGAAATACACCTTCAAGCAGAAAATTTGGGCTCATTTCTTAGAAATGGTTCAAAATCGCTGATTTGTCATCTTTATCATCATCACCATAGTTGCCGTTTTATTTGCGTTTTATTGAACGCATATACTCTGTAAGGTAATATGTGTGTGAGCGCGCGTGTTCGTGTGTGCGTGTGTAAGTATGTGCGCGTGTATGCGTGTGCGTGTGTGTGCGTGTGCGTATGTGCGTGTGCGTCTGTAAAGTTCAATAGGTATATTATAAATAAATAAATACTAGGTTACGGTCTTTAATTTATTCGTGGTTTTATATTTTGTATCATCTGAAAATTTCAGAAAATTGAGACCTTTGAAATAGGGTAAAAACTGATACAGCAGTAAAATTTTATTACTTAGGCTATAAACGAATGAAAAAATTTATATGAAACAATACACGAAAATTTTAGACATTTCAAACAGCATTCATAAACTTAACGATGTGGAAGCTGCGCGTTACGCAGTGTGTTTAGTTATTTCTATTCGACCTATTAGCAGTCTATTAGGCGTTTGGCCTTAGCAAGTGTGCACGAAGCAAATAGTTGCGTTTGTCCGAAATGCCTTGGCGACTGTAGGTGCAACGCGAAAGTAAGCGGGGCCCGGAGACCGGTCCGCGAAGGCCGACCGGCGAACGCTTTTGTCTAATATTTAGACGCGAGTTAGAAGCGCAGGCGAGATAAAAAGTAATGCATCTTATGTCCAGTTTGTTTGATATTTAAACGTTATTAAAAATATGTTAAAAGAGCGATCAAATGGTCCGGATCAGTGTAGAAAGTAGACGTTGGTCATGAAAATGAAAATTTATTGTATATTTCTAAGATGCCAATTTTATTGCATACTCATTATTTATTTTCCGAGTGATTTGGAGTATGTCATTTCGATTTGATTTAAAACGAAATCGTTATTCTATTGAGAGAGTAAAAATATAAAAATTAATTAAAATATGTAATTTTAAGTTTTTTATTGTAACACCTATACATATTATATTATAAGTATTATAAAAATTAAAAAGTAGGTTTGTATTATAATTTACTCGTGTTAAAGTGCCAATCGTTCTACGGGCAAGTGTATGGGGCCATGTAGTATCGACCTGTTACTACCATTACAGGTGGCTCGGAACCGTATTTTTATTCAATATATGAAATGCACTACTAAACGTAGGGACGGCTACGTTTAGTAGTGCATTTGAAATCAGTTTATCAAGGAAAATAACGATGATAGTAATAAAAACGATGATACTTTCCTTCTCAGATATTATTTATGTGCTTGAAATACCTTACAACAACAAAAGAAAATGACAAATTCATATTTTTAATATTGTAATTTTTTTAATTCCATACGCCTACCTCTAACAACTTACTCCACACGCAACGTGCAGAAATGCTTCAGCAAAAACGCATACTGCACCACTCCCACCAACGTAACGCGTGCACATTCCCTCTTGCTCGAACTGTGTATAAGTTGATCTGGTTGTCCTTGTCGCGCAATGTTTCCAAATTGAAAGAAACCGATGTTAGTAAATAAAACAGGGAAACCGATTATATTAGTGTGGGCTGGTGTTGAGGAAATTAAAAATTTGCCTGACAATATTTGGTAGGTTAAATATTGTTTTAACTACCTTCTTAATATTGAAACACTAATATAATTATGAATCACAAATAATTTTCCAACTCATAGTTTTAGACTAATATAATATTACACGCCTCATAACGCGAAGCGTTATTAGATAGTGTTAGGTACTCTCGACACGTCAAGGTCAAGCAATTTTGTGGTCTTAAAAGGTCTTAAAATAATAACCGTATTGCACTTATACGATAATGTGAGTAGCCGTATATCAAGAAAGGACTCTTAATTAGAGCCATCTTATATTTTCTAAAATATCATTTTATATTGCTATTTTGATAAAAAAACGTTTTGAAAAAAATTTTACGTGAACGTCCGGATGTTGATTTTGTATGTGGTCACGATAACTCTCGAAAAAGTAGACGTATCAAGACCGGGCTTATTAGCTTCAGAATTACGTCAACTGGTTTCCTATTTCGTATCAATATCCTAGTACGCGTCGTTTGTCAATACAATAATTATCAAGTTTTTTAAGTTTTATTGCTATTAAAAATTTAAAGGCGCTTTCATTTTTTTCTTTAGCCCTTGATAGACAAAGGGCAAATGTACCATATAACTAGGCTTACCGTCCGTCCATCCGTCCGTACCGTCGTGGATTTTCCGGGACGTCCTGCGTCTGGGTAAATTTTGATACGTCCCGCCGTAATCCCTTGCAGGACGCCTTCTGTCCCGGAAATCAGTGAATATATGATATTAGTATCTATCTCGTACCAACTACACCTTAGCCGTAGCTTCGATACCACTTTCAAATGCATCAGCAGAGAGAGTGTTTTCTCTCTGTGGAAATGCATGGATAGACAGCAGAAATAAGCTGTTTGTTGACCACGTCAAGGCTGAACTACAAATTAACATTAATTTTGATCAAAAATGCAGTGAATTTTATAACCAATGTGTTTTTTTTCTAACCAATTTGTATGTGGTGTGTTGTGTCCCGCGTAATATACCCAAGTCCCGGATGTCGAGCTGGGTAATCCCGGAAATGCGTTTTTTGGAATTGGCAAGCCTACATATAACCTATATCGATTTTATAGTTTGTGTTTTCAATTTATTTAGGTAATTTATTTTTTTTCATAAAAACTAAATGAAATTAAAATTTTATTAACCTTTTATATTTCATTTTTAACGACGTCGGAAATATTTTAATAGACATCACATATAAGGCGGGCTAAAAATTAAAACACATTATGTAATTGTTTAAAAAATATATGCTACACGCACAATATATAATTGCTGTAATATTATATTACACAGAAATATTAATAACATTTTGTCACTGAATTATAAAACCTTAACATTACGTAAGTGTACAAAGGTATATTTTTGAAATAACTATTTGTGTGTATTTAATTTAGATAGTTGCTAATGCGTTGTTAACGAAGTTTTATCAATACCGGAAACTATGTCCGTGGGGTAGGGTGACTCACTAAAATCGTAAATAATTTTAATCGAAGCCATGGTAAGTCAAGAGAAAAGTGTTTGCCAAAAATTTCACAGTATGCGTGCAAGCCAAGTTCAATCCCCACCGCTCTTGTACCAATTAAATTGTTAATAATAAATTTAAGTATTGATTTACCACGTGCTCGACGGAGAAGTAAAACATCGTGAGGAAACCTGCGTGTCTTAAATAGTAAAGATTAAAAGGACATGTGAAGTCCGCGCCAACTTGCATTAAGGCACTGCATCGGAGTTTGCCCGAACTAAAACCCTCAGAAATGAGTGTGTGAAAGATGCTGGAGACTAGAATTTACTTTGTGTTTTAATCGATCTAATATATATTTGAAAATATAAAACATAACGAGTAATAACTTCAATTATATAGTAACGATAATATAAATTCTTTTAAAATTTATCCCATACCTGGGTTAAGGAGGTGCAGTAAACTGGAATTGGATACATAAAGTTATATTAATAGGAATTTCAATATTTTATTACATGCAATATTTAAAACTATAATAAAAGAAAACCAAAACTAGTAATTGTAGTTTCATATATACTATTTCAATTAATGTATAAAATTCAAATACATGATTGGTTTATGCTATGTTATGACGGGTTTATGGTATTGCTACTATATATTCGTATGGGAACGGTTATTTGGTCCTAGTTCACTTTTTTGTACTAACCGAGTTTTTATTACTTATCTCTCTCTTTATATTATTAAATAAAATAAAATAAAATATGACCGTATATACAAAATCATCCCGAAGTTTTATGTCATGAAAAATATTGTTTATTAATTTGTTATGTTAACATGTATTAATCAAGTTAAACTACAAGTTGAAGTGTATAATATAGTCACATCATAAAGCCGACATTACTTCTATAATGTTCTCAATTTAATAATCCAAGAATAATCCATTTAAAGATTTCACTGTCATCCGGTATTGTCATTTTTGAATGTAAATGAATATTTATCAATAAAATACGAAAAGGTCAAATCTGTGTATCTGTATCCTAATTCGACTTCAAAATATGCGACAAGGTCAGAAGTGGTTTGAACTCAAACCCGTTTTGTGGTTTGAAGAGAAAAATACAGAATATATTATTTAACCGTCATCTGACAATATAAATATACGATGTAATATTAATTTTAAAGTAATTATGTTATAAATTTTGCACGGTGGACATATCCTTCCACTAAAACACTCTTAGAGATGAGAAGAGGCCTGTGCCCATTACTGGCACGTATAAAGGCTATAACTATGCTTTTTAACATATACTAATATTAAAAACGTTAAAAAGTAGTACATATTATGAAAAACGAATATACCAAAAAAGAAAACTAAAATGCTAAACACACAACGTTTCCATGGATAATGGCAAGATAAACATTTTTTTTTGTTTACCAAAAAGTATTGATTGATTCAATAATAGGTATCAAAACTATTGGTGGAATTTTATAGTTATATATTTGTACATACAGTACTCATATTTTTTCTAGAATGCAGTCAATAATTTATGAAGATACAAATGTTTTAATGGGGTTGTTATAAACTAATTTGCTTAATTCCGCGTAAAGAAAGAAAATGACCCTCCCTCAATCGCACGCACTATACTCGTCGCCGTGAATCCCAGCACTATCATCCCCAGCACCACCACACTAGGCACGACACACCACTCTCGAAAATACGAGGACTCTGCGGAGGCTGGCCGCTTAGCGGCGATTGATGGAGGGTGGGAGGTCTCCTTAAAACTGGGCAGGACACATCATTTTATTTCTTTACGCGGAATTAAGCAAGTTAGTTTACAACAACCCCATTATAATGGATTTCCGCAAAGTAACGCCTGATTCTGTTAATTAACAATTATTTTAATTTATAATCGCAATCTACTAGCAGCGGCGTAGTGGCGGTGTAAGTTAATCCACTACCACATATCGACTCCTAGGTGCTATAAGAGGCGACAGAGGAAAAAATCACAAGATGGCAACGTCTTGCTAAATAACAACAAGAAAGTAAAAATACTGCGGTTGCCATTTCACCTGTCAAGAGTGGCAACAATAGCAAATATCCCCAATAGGCAAAGCAATAGACTTTAATATGCTGTAATGAAAGAATGAATGAATGCTGCAAGAAAAAATAACAAACATGAAAACAAACACTATTACTGGATTAAGAACAAGTGGAACTTGTTGATGATATCATGCTATACAGACTCAGTTTTCATAAAAGCATTTCTTCCTATCTGTGACAGTACTTGCATAATCCTATTATGTAAATATAAAATTGAATACGCTTATAGAAAGTGACGTAAAATGCAGTTAGTGAGTATGCTGACCGTCGTCGTTAAGAGCATTCTTAGTTCATCCACTTTTTGTAATTATTTCCCACTGTAATAATTACATACAGCATAATATCATTAAATAGCATTCAAATTTTACGAAAACAAATTTAATTGATGTTTTTTTTAAATTTGATTTAATAATACTATTCATATCAAAGTACGTGATTATGTATGAAAATGTAAGGAGATTACAAAATTACGCAGTATTCTGCAAAATTTACGAAACGATTTTTGAACAAATTTTAAAAAGGAATTTTTACATAATACAATATTTGTGTCATTTCTACTAGTTGTCGATAAGCTAATGTAGTATTTTTATTTTGTAATATAGATACCGTTGCCAAAAATTGTAATCCAGAGTAAAAAAGTTACAACAAAAGTTAATTATCTAATGTGAATGAGGCTTACAAATATAAACACATTGTCCACATGAAGGAAAATCGATGCTTGTAGTCCATAGGTACGAGTTATTGACACTCACTATACATTTAATAGCGTAAAACTTTTAATTGGTCTGGAGTGACAAATGATTTTGCAGTTCACCTGATGGTGAGTGAACATTGTACTGCAATAAATATCTACAGCTAATTGTAAACAAAG
Organism: Parnassius mnemosyne; assembly: GCA_963668995.1. Lineage (NCBI taxonomy): Eukaryota > Metazoa > Arthropoda > Insecta > Lepidoptera > Papilionidae > Parnassius > Parnassius mnemosyne. The sequence continues at coordinate 42,215,184 of CAVLGL010000115.1, read as the reverse complement.
AAGGCTACACTTGAGAAATTAGATATATTTTCTCCTTCTCCCTTCTACGATTGAACAGCCAGTGGTTTGACTAGTTATCATCCCTTTGTTGTCGACATACCACGCATTTGAACCAAAAAAAAATGCGTCGTTTTTGATTATCCGTTCAGCAAGGAGTGAAATATTTAGCATCTGTTTTTCTATCCAAATTCAATGCGGATGTCTTTCAAGCGAAAGTGAATAAGCTTTTGTTTAATTTAAATTTGAGAATTTCGGATATATCACTACTTACCACCAGGTAGCATACCTATCTAGGTAGGTAGAGAGGACATTATACTTACACTAAATGAATACATTTATTTTTTGTACTTAGGATTAATAACAAGCTACGTGCCGATTAATTGCGTTGTTATCAACTAATAAAATATTTTATACGTGCAGATGAACTCATTCAAGTTAAAAAGTAAAGTAAATACATATGTACGTCGCACTACTATACTAAAGTCTTCTGCAAAAGAAGAAATAAAAGAACTGTAGCTCATATTATCCTCTGTTTAGAAAATGGTGACTGAGGAAATAACAGCTGAAAATAATAATAAATGAGACAATGGACATGTTCAGCAATGGACTTTTGATAGACTGTAATGAATAAATGAAATGAACAACAAGGAGTCTGCTGCTGCTTTAATGCGAATTTGCGGACTTCACATAGCCTCAAAATATTTATAATTTATCAAACATGCCGGTTTCGACACGCAGTTTTTTTCCCGTCGACCACATGGTATATCAGCAAATTGCAATCAACAATTTCAAAACCGGAATCAAATTGTTGTTGCTTGTGTGAGATTATTTTCAATTATCATAACCCAGTCCCAATTTAAGGTGAGCTTTTAACCCTAAGATTTTTACAGCACGATTTAAATGAATGTAGCATTGATAAGAATAAAGGCTCTTTATTTTTCTTTATTTAAAATAATATTTCCTTGGACAAGTATTTGCAACTATTACAAGCTTTGCTTTCGTAGTTCTTTGCAAAGGAATTTACATATGTATAATATTTATAATTTACGTATTTTAAAACTTTCGATATAAAGCGAATGCAGTGCGAATGAATGCAAAACAAATAAAAAATCCTTAGAATCTCTTTGCTGCCTTTTATGACTTAATAACCAGTAAGTTTTTCTACGCTGTGTAAGGATTAATAATTGCTATTAAAAGTCCACTGTTGAACGGAGGCCTCCTATATAGAGTGCCTCTATGTATTAGCATATATATTTGTTATAATTTCCAAGCTTGGCAGACGGTTTGGTAACCACAGTTTTTATTATGCTGGTTTGTTATTAGCTGCCTATATTCTGTTTCATTTCCACCTGTCGCCTCTTACGACACCCATAAGATGATATGGGGTAGTACGAGGATTCTCTTACACCGCCTAAACTAAGTAACTATTTAAGTGGTACTACAGATAGTCATTGTGCAAGTTGTGAGTTACATCGTATATACGTTCTAATGCTGGGCATAGATCTGAGGAAGTTTGTATATATTTAATTTAATATATTGTTCAAAGGAATCAAACATATCATATGAGCAAAGTAAAGTAAAGTTACAGGCTATATAGGTCCCACTGCTGGGCACAGGTCTCCCCTCATTTCTGAGAGGGATTTAGAGCAAGGAAGTGTCCACCGCGCTGTCCCAATGCGTGTTGGCGAACTTCATATGTATTCGAAATATTTTTTTTCTTATTACTCAGACATGCAGGTTTCCTCACGATGTTTTCCTTCACCGCCGAGTACGTGGTAAATCAGCACTTAAATTGCAATTAATAATTTGGTTCGTGCTGGCGTAGATCGAACCCGGTTTGTTCGCGTACAGTGAATTTTACAGCGAGCGCTAACCATCCGAGCTACCGTGGCTTAACTACCATGAGCAATTGATCATAATAATACTCATATAAATTACATATCTAATTCCTCCGCTCGTTTGTTCAATTTCATCAAATAGAATATTAAATAAAATAACAAAAATGCTAGGCTATTAATTTTTGAAGGAAAAAAAAAGCACAAAGTTGTATAACTACCATAAAATTCATTAACTTGACCTTAAAAAAGTTATTTTTTAAACTTTGAAAATTTGTACAAATATTCCCAAATTACCAGCAGATACCCGTTGAAGTCTTTTACAAGACGCTAAGAATTGCCAACTTAAAGTTTGTATTTTACATTGTTACGGTGAACAGTTTAAACACCTTACCGTTGTTTGTGGTTTCTTTTGAAATAATGATAGAATCTTAATCGGATTTATCAAATTATTATATTAATAAAGATTTAAATATAGTTTTTCGTTATACTCAAGAATAGCACCACAGATTAGCACATCGTGTCATCATTGTGCCGATCGCAATAAAAATATGAATGTAAAGCCGTTAAAATCTTCAGAATGAGGAATTTATAAATGTCAAAAATATTTAACAATCCACAAACCTGCAATATAATGACACCAATCACAAATCTCACAAAATCCTTTTAGCGTCCGTTCCACTGGCACATTAAATCAATTAGAAATAAATTGAAAAGTTTAAAATTGAACGGTTGGCGAGCGTGAGGAGTTTGGTAGCGGTTTCGTCCGCGGTGCGCGCGCGAGTGGCGGGTGGCGCCCCGTCACGTTCCGCACTCGGCCGACGCCAATGCTATCCAACCGTTTTCGGAAGGCCTTCTTATGTGATTGTTGTTCGTTTTTATTATACCTTGATTCCTGTTATCATCCATAGATAAAGATGGTAGGGTAAGGGTAAGATTAAAATTAACTATAACTTTTAGTTTTGTACTTGTTTATTATAAGTGCTCTTGTGTCTATGTTAAAAGAGATAGGTACATGGATAAAATTTTAGCCCAAACTGCAATAATCATTGCTTCATCATCAATCTTCAATCCCTGCTTCTGTCCCAACATATTTTAATAAAATTGAATTGACAAAAGAACTTACAGCTCATCTGCAGGTAAGTAGCTACTGTAACCACCTGTAGACAACTTCCAACAAAAAAGAACAGTTGCGTTATCGCCTCTGAGGACTAAGTTGGAATGCCTCACAAACTTCAATTATAATGGCCCTATATTCTCTTTGAACTGCATGCACTGCTGTGTTCTAGTTATTTGGTTTTTTCTAGTTATTTGTTATTTGGCGGCACAATCAAGTAAGGTAAGCAGACCCACCACCTACAAGTACTACCGCTTAGTAACGCTTAGTAAGAAATTGCCAGTTTTTGAAATTTTATGAAGTAACAATACATATCAAAATCTTATTTAATATAAACTTTAAAATTGGATTTGACACAAGTATAAAATAATAAACAATGGATTTGAAAACGTGTAAACAAATATTTAAAAAAAATATTGAAAACTCTCAAGTAACGTATGTTTATTCTTTTATAATAATTCATAAATTAAGCTATTTCTATTAAGGTCAAATAACTTGTTTTAACTTATTTTATACAGAATCAGATATTTATAAAATGTTTAAAATAAATATACATTTACGCATAAAAAATTATCAAAACCAACCATGTTATGTATTATGTACTCGTAATTGTTATGTTTTGTTGTGTTGGCTATAATTTTATGTTTATTTAACATTGAGTTATATGTACTACGTACTAGAGAAGCCATTCCGAACATTGACTATGTTCAACTGAACTGTACTGCAATCCGTACAAACTAAATATTGCGTAAATTGAAGATTTGTGAATTCCGTAAAATAATTATTATTACATTTTATTTAAAAATATGTTTGTTTAGATTAAATTAAGATATTTTATATTAAATTCTTATATTTATTTTATAGTAATATCTTATTTTATATCAAATTAAAGTCTTCTCACATGCGCGACTACTACTCCCGCGCTAGCGCGAAGACATAGAGTAGGACACAATTTTTGTTTGGAATGGCTTCTCTAGTACGTAGTACATATAACTCAATGTTATTTAAGCTTTAATTTAATCACAACTATTTCATGCCGAATCCACACATCCTGTTGTGATGTAATCTGTATCTTGTGGAAATCTAGGTAGGTGAACACTACGTACACTAGTGAACTTATAATAGGCTTATTTTCCGGCTTTATTAGTTTTCATACTCAGTACTTCGATTTTCATGCATATTTATCACATTAAAGAGAATTATGTTAATTATGAAATAGCACGGTGTGAATGATTTGTTAAAATTTGATTACGTCCTTTCTATCGAAGTCGACTTCTTCTACGACGACTATCTAGATAATGGTAAAGTGGGTAAAATAAAGTTACAGCCTCCATACGCCCCACTGCAGAGTTGCTGAAATAGCGGAGGAAGGCTGGTAAGTAGTGTTAGTGACAAGGGGTTAATCACAAAGAATGAAACTAAAACCAGCAATATGTATTTTTATACAGAGCCAGATAGTATTCAAACGCATTACCCGTTATGTGCTGGTAAACAGGTACCCTGGCCATTTTATTTAAAATATAAGTAAGATTTGATATTTTCGGACCAATACTAGTAAGGAATCTTGAACAGAGCTTACTCCTTTTTAAAAGGCCGGAAACGCACTTGCAACTCAGTTGGTGTTGTAGTTGTTCATGGGCGGCGGTACTCATTTACCATCAGGTGATCCGCATGCTAGTTTGGCGTCTCGAATATAAAAAAATGTGAATATCTATGTAATAAAAGTTTTTTTTTTATTGAAATAGTGTGACGAACGAATACACAGTCCACCTGATGTTAAGTGGTTGCTGTGGCCTATAGACATCTGCATCTATCACCTTCGTTTACGAATCAAAATGCAGATTCGTTGTCAGCCGTGAGGACTAAGATAGAATGCCTATTTTCCAACAAAAAGGGTCTCCGGTTCTCTACACTCACCATACGAAACACAGCAGCATTAAGCTGCTATTTTACGCTGGTATTCTGTTAGAGCGTGGTCCTTCCCCGGTCGAGCCGACCCATTGGTGCTACAAATATATCAGTATTATAGCTGCAGCATGGCTCTACCACGTATAGATACACGTCTCCCACGGCTGTGCATACACTTACACACATTTCCGAGAATGCTGTGGCACAATTAGTCCACCGCGTTGCTCTAGACCGTGTGGACCTATCTATCTTCGAAATATTTTTTATTCCTCAGACATACAAGTTTCCTCACGATGTTTCCTTTTACCACCAATCGCGTGGTACATCAACACTTATAATTGAAATTAACAATTTCATTGGTGCGGGATGTATCGAAATAGAGTTGCTTGCGTATTGTGAAATTTACTGTGAGTGATTAGTCTGAGCAATGATGGCTGGAGCTCGAGAGAGTAAATCAAAGTAGAGTTTTATAATAAACCTTAAAAAATTCAGAATTAAAAGGCCTAGGCTCAGTAGTAGAGTTATAGGCTATACTTTACTTACCGACTTCAAAAAGGAGGAGGTACTCGATTCGACTGTTTTTTTTTTATATGTGTTACCTCATAACTTTTTTCTAGGTTTTTTTTCTAGGATAGGGTGGCAAACGAGCACACAGTCCACCTGATGGTAAGTGATTGCTGTGACTCATAGACATCTACATCTATCCTAAATAAAGAATCAAATGCAGATGCTTTGTCACCCGTGAGGACTAAGATGGAATGCCTTCTACAGTAAAAAGGGTCTCCGGTTCTCTACACTCACCATACGAAACACAGCAGTGTTAAGCTGCTATTTTACGCTGGTATTCTGTAAGAGCTTGGTTTTTCCCCAGTCGAGCCGACCCATTTGTGCTACAACTATACTACTAATATAGCTGCAGCAAGGCTCTACCACGTATAACCGATTTCGATGATTCTTTTCTATTCGGTGCTTCTCATATGTGGTTCCATATAAATTTGATCAAGGTCTGACCAGTAGTTTTTGAGTTATCCTTAATAATTTATATTGAAGTCGCTTATACAAAAAAATATTTTAATACTTGTTACTTCATTTGTCGGTCCTATAAAGAGCTTCTATTTTTATGAGATGGCAATAATTTTCTACACAATGTTATTTCGATACGACTGTTGATTCATATTGCCCAAGTTTCAGTTAAAACAGGAAATATTATTTAGTTTTAACAAAAAGAGAATGGACAGCTAAGGAGACGGTGAAACCGAGTCAATTGATTTGCTTCGTCATAAAAATAGAATTAGCGATGTAAATGCAACAAAGATACCGGCGTTTCGTGACAGTTCTGTGATTTGAAGCAATTAGCGTCCTTTCCATTTGTTAGTTGATATATTTCGCTGAAAAAAACGCAAGGTCAATCATCAGAATGACCTTCCAATCGAAAAGGAAATAATTAGGATAACAATAGAATTATCGTTATATTTTTAATTAAAATGGTGATGCGAATGGAAATAACTGTTTGAGTCATACTTGACTGACACGGTAATTTAGATTATTTTATTAAAGATTTTTAAAAGCGGCTTTAATCTTTTTTTTATAGGATCGAGTGACAAACTAGCAGACAGTCCACCTGATGGTAAGTGATTGCTGTGGCCCATAGACATCTACATTTATCTTCGTTTGCGAATCAAAACGCAGATGCGTTGTCACCCGTGAGGACTAAGATGGAATGCCTCTTTTCCAGTAAAAATGGTCTCCGGTTCTCTAAACTCACCATACGAAACACAGCAGTGTTAAGCTGCTATTTTACGCTGGTATTCTTTGAGAGCGTGGTCCTTCCCCGGTCGAGCCGACCCATTCGTGCTACAACTATACTACTAATATAGCTGCAGCGTGGCTCTACCACGTGATTATTAATATTACTGATAATTCACTTTTATATATCCCGGGAACAGCTCCGTCAGTGCAGGGTGACCGGTACTAAGCTTACCATCCCGCCTGCCGAGTGTTAATTCAAAAGCAGAATGTACAATGAAATATTTTTTCAACAATTTCGCGTTGAATATGTCCTATATTTTTTAAATAATTACAATCTGACATGCTTATTGGTGCTGTTATTAGTACTAAATATAAATATTTGATAAAAATAAAAATTAAGCGACTATTTGACCGAAGATACAATATCTGGAATTTAAAATGGTTTAAAATGTCATAGACATAATATATAAACGCTTTGTTTTTATCGCAATGAATTTCGTACTTAAATATACAAGTGAATGAGATTAAAATAAAACTATAAAAATATTGTGTTGACAACAAGTTTAAGTTACTTTGTAGCATTTGCTCATAGTTTGTAATCATAAATGAATGTCTCAGGATCTAAGGATATGAACGGACTCTTCAACTTAACCGTGTTATACGTACCGCAACAGCTAAAGCTCGCCAGGTATAAAGTCTGTTATCGCAAAGGTAATACTCAGAATTAAAGCTGATTACGATCCCTCGGAACTTGTCTGTAGTTCCTTGCGCCACTACATTCTTTTTTATAATATTGATGATAGCACTTTGTTTGTTTTGTCTCTCCTCCGTAGTAACATTGTGACTAATATACGAATCCCATTTCTTATGTTTAGACCAGTTTGTGCTACCAGCTCAAAGGTCGTACAAAGTTTTTTTTTTAAAATTATACTCAAATGAACAAAAACAGCCCCAATGTCTACTTAAATTATTTGTAAGATTGCGTATCGATCGGTATTCGCACTTATAGAAATAACTTTACTTCAGTAATTACCTCTGCATTGGCTGGGGAGTAAGTGTATTGTCAAAAACTCCTCTTTACCGATGCACGTGCCAGTTTGCCATTTGCAAATAAAAATCAGTTTTCTCAAGTAAACTTATTTCTATAAGTTAGAATACTGATTTTGAAACGGAAACCACGGGGTTTTTGTTACATGTCGTAGATTGTAAAGCAGAATTTTTGTTCGTAAATTTTATGATAAAAAATGCTTGACACTTTTTTGTGCGATACTCTTTTCTCCTAAAAATGCTATCGTAGAATGCTTACGTATCACTTCTTCATTATTATCTTCATCATAAACTACACCTGAATAAAGTTAAAATGCCCGTTAATATTCACTGCTGGATGCTCTTCCGAGTTATGGAGAATTTGCCTTCGTCGTCACACTTGGCAGACGAATTGATGATCGTAGTACCAAGCGTCACGTAATGCAAACACATCATGATAAAGGTAATCTACTAAATTATGTACATTTATTACTTATTATAGAACAATTATGTAGTTGAGGTATGTTTTTGACATGGGTATCTGCTCAAAAATTGTCGTCATAATTATCTAAAAAATTTTCCATACTCGTCAACTCGCCATGTTGCGTTGTGGAGGCTGGTTGGTACAGACTACAGAGTCATGACGTTGAATCTGTAATGTTACTCTCTATAATCAATTTAGTAAATTCGGTTTAAGTGGTTTTGGATTGATTTTCCACCATCAAACGATCGCCAGAATCTTGTACATCAGTCAGCAGGTTGCACGTGAGCGCAAGTGAGATTTGGCAAAGATATTATTCCCCATTACAGCAGTTCACAAACATACATTAGTAATAAATACAGGGTTATTTTTCAATAACCGGCAAAAACGTTGTTGCCCATAAATGACATTCAATTTGGGATAATTTCAAATAAAAGTAGAATCCTTATTTACTTGTATTTTCAAAAACTGCAATAACGGTATATCATTGTTTATAAATTTGAACTTAAGTTTAAAAATTGGCTACTCTTTCAGAAATAACCCTGTATATTGTTAACACAAAATTTAAAAAAATAATATGCTTCTTAAATGTGAACGGGCTATCTTATAGATGGACATATACTTAAAGCAAGTTAGGACGGCGGTGTACTGTATAAATAAAATAAAATCATTTTTTTTATAGGATAAGGGTGACAAACGAGCACACAGTCCACCTGATGGTAAGTGGTTGCTGCGGCCCATAGACATCTACATCTATCCTCTATTACAAATCAAAATGTAGATGCGTTGTCACCCGTGAGGACTAAGATGGAATGCCTCATTTCCAGTAAAAAGGGCCTCCGGTTACTTGCACTCACCAAGCGAAACGCAGAGGTAAACCTCTACTTCATGCTGGTTTTCTGTGAGGTCGTGGTACCACCCCGGTTCGAGCCGGCCCATCCGTGCGACAGCAAAAGCTGCCGCGTAGCTCTACCACTGTTAAAAAGTACCTACACAAATACACAAATATTTAAATATAATTTAATGTATTGTATGTAGATTATATAAATAAATTATATAACCTGTATACAATATAAAATTTTGATACATAGGTATGCGTAACACATACATAATGACTAATATTCAAAAGTATTGGCGGATTCATATTTAAATAATAGTAAATAGTAAAATATATAATAAAATATATATTTTACTATTATTTAACTAATAATATAGTAAAACACGTGACGTAACGCAGGCTTAAAACTTATTCCACATATTAATTTACTTGTTAATTGTCTAAAAAATGGGGTAAATATTTTCCATACATGCCGTATTATCTGGTTAAACTACTGTAACTATTAAGATAAAATATTGGACAATTTGTCTAAAGTCAATTAAGGGGAATGTTGTTATGTTTTACCAGCTTTCTTGTATATTGAAATTTGTGGTAGTTGTTTAAAGTTTAAGTATTAGTGGCGCCGGTCGAAATGATATTGTAAATTACAACTTTGAGTACTGATGTATTAAGAGTTTCGTGGTGAAGGATAACATAGTAGATAAATCTGAGTGCCCTAGAAATTAAAAAAGAATATTTTGAGAATTTGTGAAATTCACTAGCATGCATTATGATTTGAGGTAGCGCGGCAGACTCTCCATGCACCGAAAACCTTCGACGGGCATATGCAGACCGTTAAACAGCTGAAAATGCCACAAGTATTAGGAGAAAACACAGAGACATTATACGTAGTAGAGCCATGCTGCAGCTATATTTCTGGTATAGTTGTAACACGAATGGGTCGGCTCGATCGGGGAAGGACCACGCTCTCACAGAATACCAGCGTAATATAGCAGGTTAATGCTGCTGTGTTTCGTATGGTGAGTGTAGAGAACCGGAGACCCTTTATACTGGAAACGAGGCATTCCATCGTAGTCCTCACAGGTGACAACGCATTTGCATTTTGATTCGTAACCGAGGATAGATGTAGATGTCTATGGGCCGCAGCAACCACTTACTATCAGGTGGACTGTGTGCTCGTTTGTCACCCTTATCCTATAAAAAAAAAGACTCTCCTTCGTTCTTAGCTATTCATATAAGATGAAAAAGCGATGTCACACAATCCGTTGCAGTGGCGAGCCGGTGCCATTTGCAATATCGCCGCACGGACAAGGCAACGTTACATCAATTAATAAGATGCTAAAAGGCATTGTATTTATAAAGCACTAGATTTGACACTAGGAACGTTACGTTTCGATGTCGCGTCACTTCAACACGCAGTGAGACACAGTGCGGCATCACGGCTGGTGTTGATTCTGTCAGGCAACGGTTTATTTTATATAAAGCATAGCAGTTATTTAGGCGCCCCGTTCCCATCTCAATGCACAGTGTGCGGATGAATTTGAAGGTGAGTTAGAGAAGCGAGGATAATGACACCACACTTGGACACAAAAAACAGTATTTATTTTTGCACATATCAACTGCACGTATATCAGAGTGTTTGTGATTTCTTGGAGTGTGAGTAGAGTTACACGGAGTTTGATGTGCATGATGTTATTCGATACGTCTTTATAAAAATGTAATAGGCTAGTATTATGAAAATAATATCAATATGACTGAATTTATACGCGGTATAGCCATGATGCAGCAATTTTATGGCTGTAGCTCGAATGGGTCGGCTCGACCGGGGAAGGACTACGATCTCACAGAATAGCATCGTGAAATAGCAGCTTAATGCTGCTTTCTTTCGTGTGGTGAGTGCAGAGATTATTATTTATAGATTTATTCTCGGATATCGGCATTTCATATTAGTCCTCAGGGTGTCAACGCTTCTGCACTTTGATTCTTAATCGAGGATAAATAGAGATGTCCATGGGCCACAGTATCCTCTTACCATCGGGTGGACTGTCTGGTGGTTTGTCACCGTTATTCATTGAAAAATGTCGATCGCAAAATAATATAGCTTATGCCTGAAGCACACTTTGATAAATATATAATTTTATTAGTTAATGTTAGTTTGCAATCTGGTATAACAATAAGATGTATCAATTACGATTAATCGATAAAATTTATTCGAACGCAAACAGATAGTGCAGTGATCGCAATGCGGGGCAGGAAGCGTCGAGGGCTTTGAACAACTGGGGCTCCGGACTTCACTGGAGCGGAGACGGCCGGTCTGTCATTGGGCCGGCTACTTGATACGAGGGGACGACACCTGAGTGTAACGTACTCACTTGTCTCAAGACGATGTTTATAATGTTGAAGGACACGGGGCCTAAACGTACAGATTATATTCTCTTTGACGGGGCTTTGAGTCGCGGATACTGAACATCTTTACTAATATTGCCATAAAAGTTTAGGAATATAAGAGCAGGAGTAACAAAAGGGTAGTTAATTAAATAGATCATATCCGTAGTTAATTAGATATGTATTATCTCTATAACCGTGTTTTAAATCTGAATAAGTATTCATATCTTTATTTATACTTTTTATTTATGTTATGGTGTTTAATATAACAAAAATTTTGGGTTTATTTAATTTCTTATCATATATTTTTACCACAAATTTGATAAAAGACGAGTGGGTTATCAGAAATGTCGTTCTAATGTTTGAATGTAAAGTGTTCCCTCCATTATACAATAAATATCAGAAGATAATTAAAGCAGGGTCTTATTGATTTAGGCAATTTAGCGCTTACGCCCAAATATCTCTGCCATTATCCTTTGGAAGATAAAAATGTCATCTTGAGGTCATGTTTAAACACGATTTACAACTTGTTTTGTCAATATTTTGCACTTAATGAAAGATTTTTCTGAGAATACATTTTCGATGTTGTAGAACCATATAAATTTTTAATTAAATTTTTCTTTATTATTGTATTTTCTAACCAAAAATGTATGAAAAATGTTACTTTATTTTATAGTACGATCGCCTGTGCTATATTTATTGTTAGTAAAAATTATTATTCTACCTATGATCCACATAGGCTTGTACTAAACGGCAATCCCGCAATAAGAAAATATAACATAATAATTTAAAATTAAAAATTTTGTACATCCAACTTCAATATAAATTATTAAGAATAACTCAAAAACTATTGGCCAGACCTTGATCAAATTTATATGGAACTACATGTGAAGCACCGAATTTCAAATAAAAATAGGATTATAGAAATCGGTTCACCCAGAAAAAAGTTATGAGGTAACACACATCAAAAAACATACATCGAGTGGAGTACCGTCTCCTTTTTGAAGTCGGTAGAAAATGCCAGTGTATTATAACCGTTTAACGCTGTTGTGTTTCATGTGGAACACAACAGCATACGCAGAACCTCTCCAGTTCCCCCTTATTCATTTAGTCCTCACGAGTGGCAACGCATCTTAGTCGAAAATAGATATAGATATCTGTGAGTCGCAGAATCCATTTAACATCAAATGGGATGTGCTCAATGAAATAATAATAATTATAGAATAATACAGAATTTTAAAAGTAATACTGCATCAATTTAAAAACTATCTATATTGCTGCTCTTGTTTATTGGATCCTACAAAAAGTTTAGCGTTACAGCCTATTAAAGTCCACTGCTGAACATAGGACTTCTTCATAGATTGCCTTCTAGGGGGGATATTTGCAATACTTGCCATGCTTGGCAAACGGGTTGAAAATTGCAGTTCTATAATTTTAGCGTTATTAGAAAGACGGTGCTGCCCATCTCCTGTTTCGTTTCCCTCGGTCACCTGTTACGATACCCACGAAATGATATGGGGTAGTGGGTATTTTTACACCGCCACTACACGGTACGCAAAAAGTTTACACTGCCCTATATTGTTTTAGTCACTGCGACAGGTTTTATATTTACAAATTTGTTTTGCTTTGATTTAATATTTGTTCCGTGAACTTAATTTATAATACCATTTCAACTTCTTTATGGTTTACTGGCGCTCACTCGAGTGTGTACAATGCGCCCCCGTTAAGTTTCCGACGTATTCCTGTCTACCTGAGCTTATGAATGAAAGGATGTGAACTGTGAAAGAATTCTTTGATCGGATAGTGATGTGCCGTTATTTTATTGTTATTATTTATTTATTAGTTTTACGACTTTTTTTACTATTCTGATTCGATCTAATTAAAGACGTTAATAACTGTCTTCTTAAATAAAAAATACAACTACTTTAAAAAATAATATTATTGTAATTTCTAAAAAGAAGTGTATTTTTTATCTTTCAATTTAATAATCCCCCGTATAATGCAATCTATGTTGGAGGCTTGGGCATAATGTAACGGACAATGAATGTATATTATAATGATCGTAGATAAGGTAATTCCTAAAAATATGTGAAAACCATGACAGTTTACTTACGAGGTAGAGCCACCCTGCAGCTATATTATGGTAGTGGCACGAATGGGTCGGCTCGACCGGAGAAGGACAGCGCTCCCACAGAATACTAGCTTAAAATAGCAGCTCAATGCTGCTATATCTTGTATGGTGAGTGTAGAGACCCGGAGACTCTTTTTACTAGAAACAAGGCATTCCATCTTAGTCCTCAGGGGTGACACTGCATCTGCAAATCGATTCTTAAATGAATATATATGTAGATGTCTATGGGCCACAGCATTCACTTAGCATCAGATGGACAGTGTGCTCGCATGTCATAAAAAGTAATGTCGAATAGGAAAAAGTAAGTTCAGAACAATAACTAAAGCATGTTCTGTGAAAAGAAGTAAGCAAATTCTTTTACTCTATTTTAGTGTTCGTTTTCTCTGAAAGTGTTTCACGAAGACAATGGGAATTTGCGTAGCTATAAAATGCGGTGCCCAAATACACAATAGCAACTAAAAAAATAACCCAATTTCAGACGTGAGATTAAATATTGCAAGTTTTGGATTAAGTGATTAGTTTTGAGGAGTAAAAATGGTTCTTGAAAAAGATATTCCTTTGGTAATTAATAGAATCAGGCGTTACTTTGCGGAAATCCATTATATTAAAGTTGGAAAAATTTACTTTGCCAATATCCGCTCAATAAATACACCTATACTAGCCTATAATACTACACCTGAGGATGCCTCGTGTAGAGGCGAAACACGTGTCGTATTGTCGTCGGTGATGTGCCTTTCCTAGTATAGTGGTGGTGGGAGTACTGGTGCTGGGATTTGTGGTGACGATGATAGTGCACGCAATTGAGGGAGGGCGTGAAGTGCTCTTCAAACTAGATGATATACATTATTTTATTTTATTGAGCGGATATTGGCAAAGTTAATTTTTCAAATTTTAATATAGTTCTTTGAAATTATGGTGTAATGTTCTTAAACTACATTATAAAATACACTATTTAAAATTTTATTATTTATTATTTCACTTTTAATTTTATTTAAAATTTGTCTATCTTCAAAAGCATAAGTGAGAAAAATATGAAAATGATCATAAATACTTCTTTTTGCTATAATAACCATGTCTTCAGACGGACTTTCAGTATCCGACACGACACGAGAGAGATAGTTGCAGAACCTCGAAGGACTTTGCGTGTTTTCTGGCGCACGATGGTGAACCACGACTTTCTGATTCCAGGCTGCTATTGTGAATTTATTTGCAGAAAAAAACCAACTAACTGTTTTTGAGTCGACCCAGGATTTGAACCAACGACCACATGATCAGCAGTCACGCGCACGGCCACCGAGACAGTACTACAATTTTTGCTGTATAAGATCCTCCATATAAGTATACTTTTAAATGTAACGGAGACGATATTTAATCATTTATAGATGTAACAAAATAAATTTTAGCAGAAAATGTTAAGCTAAAAAGTAAAAAACAATGTCATCATCAAAAATATCACTTTAATTTTTTTTTACAAAATGCACCGTAACGTAGTAATTAGCTCGTTTACCTTAAAAAGTGAGATCAGAAATTGGTTTAGATCATCCCTAGTGTCTGTACTGATATTAATATGTTAGAGGTATTTCCATTGTAAAGCTTTGTAAGAACAATACAGGTATTCAGAGAACGGGCAATAATGTACCTTGATGAATGAACAAATGTGAATATTGCCATATTGCTATGAATGTAAAAATAAAAAAATATATAATATCAATAACTTGTTTTTTTTAATCTGTTACTTTTGAATTATAAATGTATCAAGTTCATTTTTCATTTTATTCTTTTTTTTTACTGCTCGGTCACGGTCACGAACATCATTTGTTAGCATCCTTTTATTACTTTGTGCCTTGTAGAGCTACGCCGCACCTGTATTAGTAACTTCAGTGTCAATGAATCCTCAGGGTTGACGTCGAATCTGCGTTTTTATTCTAAATCGAGGAAACATTGTCATGCGTACAGCAAAAGAGTGATACGAGTATAAGTTGCCAGTATCTGTCTTTTTCATCCGATTAAAATATGTGTTTCCGATTAAAAGTTATTGCGACTTGTAATCTTCGGTTGCATCACCACTTACCAGGTAGGAAAGCAGTCAAGCACTTGCTTAAAATAGTTGAAAAAATATGAAGGTTTCTATACCGTTACAGCTCCAGCCTCTCAAAAGTCACACTAGAAGTGAACAAAGGCCTCCCTCACAGAGCGGGTAATGCAACCGCAGATTTTTATTTTTACCCTATGTTATCAGGAAGATGCTGCTGCTTATCTGTGTTTGTCCAGAAGATGGACAAATCCAGGTGTCTTTAGACAATCCATTAATCATCAGGGTCGTCTGTGTGCTTGACGCCTTTACTTGTATAAAAAATAATGCGTAGCGTAAGTGTTGTTTTGCTGATTTTGGGAGCTGAATTGTCTCCGTATAATCGAGGTTACATAATTATTACAAGGCTGAAAGCACACCGTGACGAGCATATGACATCCGTTGCGTGATCTTATAAAAAAAATCGGCGTTCAGTGAATCCCAACGGTCGGTGTACGAACGACGGTGAGTCATCGATGTTCCCCGTGTATACTTCAGTTATCTGATGTGAGATTTGATTGCTCATTGTAACTATTTATAAAACTGTTCTCGTTGATAACGGTTCACCATTTTTTAATTACGTTTTTATCATTTGTATTACATCTGGAAACAGTATTTACCTTCCACCTATAACGGTTCAGTAACCATAAATATGCCACTCCCCAAATATATTATATTATTGTTAGAGTTAGGCTAGCTATCAATACAATTTCTTTAAATTAATTTTACATAAACTAACTAATTTAGTTGCAGTTGCACTATACCCAGACGTTTGTGTTGTGATATAAATGAGTATAAATACTTTATTCAAGTAGCTTTAATATGCATGTAATGGAATTTTTATTTCTTTTTGTAAACAATTACGGTTGTCAAACGAATACACAGTAGTGTAGTTGTACCACTTCTAGACCACCTGAGTCAGACGTGGTTCAACGACGTTCGTCGACGCCCGATCCTAAAAAAAAAAAAAAAAAAAAAAAAATCCGCGGTCCATTTTTGTGTAGAATGCACGGTTCCGGAGATGTGTAGATCAATTAACTAATATCTAATTGATATCCGGTAAGGGCCTCCACCGTCATTAGCGTCCCATTGTTGTTCCTATTTCTATTGTTCTATTGTTCATTAATCACCTTCATTGCAGCGTGTGCGTCGACTATATCAGTGCTATTGTGTTATAGTTCTTTGTTCCTAATTATACAACGCTAATCTGAATCATCAATAAAACACATTACATAATTTTGTTACAATTTTTATTTATAAAATACAAAATCTTATTAATTATTATCTATAAAATAGGAGCGAAACATCTCATCCACTAAAATATCGTTGTACAATGTGTTCCTTGTAAATATACTCGTAAAACTATGTATTGAACATCCTTGAAACTTATATAGCAAATACATTAAGCAATATTCGCCACAAACTGAAGTCCACTCATTCTGAATCCTATCAACATTCCAGTTCCATCTTTTACAATTCCTTTTTAAAAACTCTAGATGATATCGTACAGGTGATCGTCCATATGAATCAAAATATTGACCGACGTCATTCGTATCGATATATAAAGCTACCCAATGTGACCCTGGTTTATCATCTGTATCCAAATTACATATTATATACGTTGGTACGTGGGTATACATAGGCAGTCTATTAGCTGCATAAACAATATTTTCTAGACTGGGGTGAATCTTTTTCAGATGTTGTTGTACATCTAGTGTATCCATGATATTACTGCTATTAGTAGATTATTACAGTACCTAGCTACTCAATGAATAACATAGGAATGGTCAATTATAGTGATTTCTACATATTAAATTGCATTTTTGTGATATACAAATCGTACTTGAGTCATTGATCACCAAACAAAACACAATACGAAGAAATGTTGAGATAGGCAACGGAAATGTGAGATAAACTGATATGTTTCTAAATATTAAATTGCATTTTTGTGTTATACAAATCGTACTTGAGTCATTGATCACCAAACAAAACACAATACGAAGAAATGTTGAGATAGGCAACGGAAATGTGAGATAAACTGGTTGACGCATAAAGTAATTATCAACTCATTACGGAAATACTTTAGATTAGAATTTTTACGTACTGGTGGTATATAAGACCAACAAATGCAGTCATCGAGTTAGTGTACGGTCGTTTGGCTACAGTGGATCTATCAATAGTACATTTGTGTTACTTCAATACACCAAAGGCTATGGATGTAAGTGTTTATTCTATTGACTAAATTACTTTTTTTCTGTTATTTTCATGTGTGTGTATTATTTTATTTAAATATTGTGTATGTATATGATTAAGCCGTGGTAACTCAGATGGTTAGCGCTAGATGTAAATTTCACAGTACGCGACCCGGGTTCGATCCCCGCCAGCACCAATTAAATTGTTAATAGCAATTTTAAGTGCTTATTACCACGTGCTTGGTGGTGAAGGAAAACATCGTGAGGAAACCTGCATGTCTGAGAAAATTTCGAAGGCATGTGAAGTTCGCCAACACACATTGAGGGAGCGCGGCGGACATTTCCTTGCTCTAAAACCCTCTCAGAAATGAGAGGAGGCCTATGTTCAGCAGTGGACTTTAATAGGCTGTAACTTTAACTTTTTTAACTTTTATGATTAAGTGTTAACAAATTGATATTAACATGATAACTGTGTTGTTGCAGAAATCATTGAGCTTCGATGAAGATACCTATAAACAGTATTACTACTCGCCACTCTCCCCTCAAGAAGAGAGTGATAACCTCGTCATTAATAATAACACATGCGATGGTGGAAAAAGAAAATCGCAATCGATTGATCATTTTTTTGAAGCTGAATCAAAAATAAAAAAGAGGAAGCTGTTATCATCAACCGTAGCACGAGCCGCTAGAGATGGTGTATCATACATTTCTACTAATTCTGACGACGGAGACCAAGCGACGCATCTCATCAAAATTGAAATGTACGATATGAAGAAGCTATCCAAGATTCCAACTACTGATCATTGGAAACATGCTTCCACGAGAATTAAATATTACGTAAAGACTAATAAGGATAGCATCTACGACAATACAAACGCCCTCGTATACAATATAACAAAGACAATAGCAGAAAGTGAAAAAGTTAAAAAATACTTTTTTAACAATGACAGTCATTAGCTGATCATTAGTGAATGTGATTCTGTTTACTTCAATTACAGGAAGACAAGAGCGGAAGGAAGAGATGAGTGTGGCATACGTGTACAAAACACATCATTGAATAACAAAACTACAACACTGAGTGGAGAAGAAAACGAGAAGAGTATGCAGTACTCAAGAGCTGAATATCCATTCTTCAGTTCAAAATCTAGCCGTTTGCTTAGTTTCGAAAACTGGCCTCTAGTTATGCGACAGAAACCTGAAGATCTTGCCGAAGCTGGTTTCTTTTATACTGGCCATGCAGACGGGACCAAGTGTTTCCATTGTGGTGGTGGTTTAAAAGATTGGGAAGATGATGATGATCCTTGGCAGCAGCATGTTCAGTGGTTTAGTCAGTGTGCTTATGTAAAATTTCAACTCGAACAGTGTTTTATATTAGATTAAATAGAAGATTTATAAAGAAATAAAAAAAATATATTGCATACAATTTGTTTTATTTAATTTTATAACGTTTCACATAGTTACATACACACAAAATGCATTACACATAACACATAAAATCTAACACACAACACATATTATAACCTTAACTACTATAGTCTACAGTAACATTTCTGTTTTTATCTATCTCAATAATATTATCAAACTCAGCATAAACTATACAGTTAATTGTTTGTATTAATGAGGATTCAAATCGTACTTCTATTCTTACACTACCATGCTTTATGAGATTCCAATGAGTTGATGAGTTAGCTGATAAATCAGGAGTTAAGTCAAATGCTAATAGACAGTAACCTTTGCCATACTGTTCACAAGAGATTCCATTTCCTTCATTAAGAAAGTGAATACCAGTTCCCGAGAATAGAGTATGATATGCTGATGTAAATATGCTATTATTAAAAGATGGTTGCAAAGCTTTTGAAGGTATTTGTTGACCATCAATATATAAGCTGAAAGAATTAATACCATAGTTTTCAAAGTTAAATGGATTTTTAGTAAGGGAACCATTAAATGCAGAATTGTTCACAAATCCAATTATACATCTTTTCGGTACCTGTCCTAAAAATATATTATCAAGAGTTTTTCCTTGAACACCTGAAGGAATTGTTAAAACTTTTACTTCAGCTCGAGTAATAGGATATTTAGCAGTGGTAGAAGCTAAAACTTTTTGATGTGCGAGTAATACACTTGGATTAATTCGTGCTCGTCGCACAATAAGAGTTGCGTCCGTAATGCAAACTTTAAACTTTACATCGTTCGACCCAACAATTAAATTAAAACTCTCTCTTGATCGAACCAATTTAACACTCATTTCAACACCATTAATTAAAAATTTATCTTGGTTAAAAATGTCACCGTGAAGATGTCCAATCATTTCTATTTCCTTACTTTCACTAATCAATTCCTGTCTTTTAACAAATCCTATGTTTTTACCATCTGTAGAATCCATTTTTCCTGCTGTATCCTCATACCAAAGACTACAAGTAAGATGAGATTGTTTAGCAGCAGGGGCATAGTTTAAAAGGGTTTCCATGTATGCTCGATATGCATAGGTATTATTAGGTGGTGATACAAGTTTTTGGTTTAAATAAACATCAAGTTGACTAAAAAGTGAATGCAGCCAATTATTTACAGGTGCTACTATTGTAGTAGATACCAAGTTAGTTGAATCTTGATTTAATACTTTTGCCTTTATGTGGGTAATGTATGAGACAAATCTATGTAGTCATCGCCGGTCCCAGGAACTTGAAACTCGATAGGTCCATCATCACCAAGAGATGAAATTGGTTTATAATGAATCCACAATCCATTTTCAATGCTAGTTTGTGTAGACGGTAGTGCAAACAAATCCAATTCTGACTTAACGCACTCGCAAGAATGATTATGAAGGAAAGACATATTTAGTTTGAAAATATATCTTTGATATTTTTTGGTTTTAGACTAAGTTTTTTCGCAGCTTTCACTTTAGCAGTTAATGGTGGAATGAACGATGTCAATCGTTTTCTTTTAGTTTTATACCCAGATCCAGTCATGTTAAATTGATCAATTTTCTCATCAGCCTTTCGTTTTAAATTCGTACTAACTTGCTTTAGACGATCTTTTATTGAGGCTTCCATAGGACGGGCTTGAACCATATCCGATAAAAGTCCTACTCCAGCGCTTAATGCCTCCTTACCAATCACTCGAGCACCACTTGAAAGTAAAGGTAAAACTGATCTGAATAACCCCCCTAAGAAGCTCCCAATACCATGACCGCGTTGATATGGTGAACCCTTATAAATTACTCCAACTCCTGATCCAGCTTGATGTGTATAATAATTTTCATATGGACATTTATGATGATCACGAAGAGAATTCATTATTATAATTTTCGGAAATGTAGTTTAATACACACGGTTCCAAACTGGAATGGTATTTTTTGTCCTGTACTCGATCTTATAACTATTTCCAACGTATCGAACTCTCTTCGCATAACAGGTAAGTAGTGAGGTTGAGAGAAAACGTGCATTTTATTTGCACCATAAATGTATTTTGTAGGATCTAATGAAATGACTCTTAATAAAGGAGTCATAACATCACCCACAATCTGAGGATCGATAATATCGCAATATAGAAATAGTTGAGATGGTAACCCTAAGTGTAAATTAGCAGGACACTTTCCAAAATTTCTCTCTAGGAGATTTTTATTTGGTTCATAACCTAGCTGTAAACTTAATTTGGGTGATAATGTTACGGATGTTATATTTTTATCCAATACCGAAATAGACACAAATTTTGTTATTTCATCATAGCGAAATTTCAAGTTCTCTCCGATACCATTTAACACTCTTAAAATATGCTCAACGTTATCATAGTTGGTAGCTGGAATATGTTTTTTGTAGTACACTGTGGATGGCTTATCTTCATTAGGCATTAACATAGATTTTGTAATGTATATAACATTTTCATGGTCTTGAACAGTAAACATGGTACATGGATATTGAAACTCGACAACTCCAACCGACCATTCACCTTCTAATTTTATAGCTTTTGGTAATTTCGTTGAAAAATTTGTGGTCTTGTTATCAGGAAAGTATTCCATTGAACTATTGCTGAGCAAAGTTAAATAGAAACTTTCTTTATTCATATTTCTTTTAAACTAGAAGCTAAAATCCAACTGTTAAATTTATCTGGATAACCTTTCCACTTCACTAATACTTCTTTTCTGTTACCTGAATAACGAGCGTCAATTATTTTATCTATTTTATGTTGTGAGGTGGGGTTGTAAGTGATTTTCTGTAATTCTCTTTCATAAAAAGTACCAATTATTGGTTCATTTTGTAAATCTGTTATTGTATAAACAACCCATGGAGATCTATCAATTATTGAAGATATAATAAATATTTCATCACTCCAATTTGATTCATATCCTTTTTGGAATACATGTTTATATTTAGTTATTCGAACATAATCACCCACATTGAAATTTGGTTTAGGATTTTCTAAAGAAAGTTTTTTTGACCGTCTATCATAAAGATTAGTCCAAACTGTCATAATATTGTTGGAATTTACATCACATGGGCACATCTTAATACTAGAGTGAAAGCTGTGATTATAAGAGTATATTAAATCTTGTAAAACATCTATATATCTATAAGTATTATTATGAGTGAAATAACGCCACATTTTCATTTTTAGTGTTCTTTGAAATCGTTCAACAATACTGGCCTTAATGTCAGGATTGTTAGTGGTATAGTAATTAATCTTTTTGGATTTAAAGTATTTTTGTACATCTTTTGAAACAAATTCGGTACCTTTATCGGATTGTATGTGAGTAGGTGTTAAATTACTTTCAGTAAATATACTTTCAAAACATTCTTTAGTTGTTTCTGAGTTTTTCTTTTTCATTGGTCTTGCAAAAGCATATTTACTAAATACATCAATAATACAAAGTATATACTTGAAACCATCATTATATTGAGAATAAGTTCGCATATCACTTAAATCAGCTTGCCACAGTTCATTAATATTTGATAGAATGTACCTATTACGCGGGAATTTTTTTCGAATGGGTTTATGTAATGTGTATGTTTCTTGTGATTTTAACCATTCCTTTACTTGCTTTTTATTCATTTTACCCTTCATGGCTTTTGATAATTTATCAATACTACCAAAACCAGCGGGATTAGATGGATCATAATAAATCCTGCTAATTTCTTCTAGTACGGAGTCCATTTTTCCCACTCAAGTCCTTTACGTATTTTAGTTGTAGACTTTTTATCTCTACTGCACGGTGTAGAAAACTCTTGAACTTCAATCTCAGAGGGTTTGTTCAGATCTTTTGCTTGAAGTTGGTTAATAAACTCACATCTCCTTGGATTTCCAATATAAGTAAGTGGTACTTTAATATCTTTTAATGCTTCAGCAAATCTAACCCACCCTACCGGATCACTTCTTTTTAGGGGTCTTAGTGAATCATTTATTAAATCAACAATATTACTTCCAGGAATTTTTTCACTATCAATTATGACTGTACCTTCGTTATCCCAATGTATTTTACTTTTACTTGTTTCAACTAAGTTTAATAATAACTGCCCTTTTTTATGATAAGTTTTTGGTATTAAACTGAGTATTTGAGCTGGTGTGTAAAGTGGATTTTCATCATTTTCTTTACTTTTAATGGATCGATTCTCCTCCAGCAAAGATTCAATATCAACTGAAGTTTTTAGATCTCTATCTTTATTTTTAAAACCAATTTTTGACTCATTTGAATCTTCATTAGATGTATCAGAATAAATTGGTAATTTGAGTGGTTGACGATCCTCTTCGGTAAAATGAAGGTATCTTTGCAGTGTTTGTAAATATAATATCCATTTCTTTCGGTCTTCCGTCTTACTATTCATAATATTTTGCATTTCAATATCTAATCGAGATAAATTACTATTAACCTTATTTTCTTGTTTTAATTTTTCAATCAATCCAGGTTCGATAAGTATCATTTTCTTTGCATTTTCCATGTTAACTGGCTAGTCCACTCACTAATCCACTCAATATTGCACCTAATATTGTTGGTAAGAAAGCCCCTCCTTTTTGTATAATTATATTTTTTCTTAGTTTATGTTTACACTTACGTACTAGTTTACGGAGTATGTTTTTATGTTTATTCAATTTTTGTTTATCCTGATCTTTAAGAGGTACTTTTCCTTGTAAAACGTTATGAATACACTCACAAATACAGTTAATTTCTTCTTCATCACACGTTTTAAGTAATTCTCTTTGATATTTTGGTTTAAGCGTATGCAAAGCGGTTAGCAAATGTTTATACGTTGTGAGTCGACGATGCATCATTTAGCAATGATTTCAATTGTTTGATTCTTGGTGTATTTAAACTCTTTTGTGGGGACGTAGACTGTACAGAAACCATTAAATGGAAAGACATTTGTCTTGATACGACAAAAATCATTGGTATTCTGTTTTAAATCTACCATTAAATATCCATGTGCCTCTAGAGTTGCATCCCTGTAGGCATTTTCAATGAATTTTGGGTTATCTGGTGATACTTGTCTTGCTAAATATCTTATTTGAGTTTTATCTCGAGGGTTTTTAAAATATATTATATAACTTGAGTTTAAAGATATGTCTCTTTGTCCTTTACCCTGATGAAATAAATTTTGTGTTAGATAAAATACACTAAGATTCCTGTGATGACTACCTTTTGTAAATATATCCACAATTCTTCCATCGGACTCTCTCATTAGATCATCAATAATAACAAGATGTGGGTTTTCACCATCAAACATATTAAGATTTGGAATTCCTTGATGATAGTTAACATTTGGTAAATTATATAATGGTTGCATTTCATCAAAGCACCATGTGATCTGATTAAAATCACAATTACATATTTCTGTAACTGATTTTATGAAATTTGTTACAAAATTTGACTTCCCACACCCACTTGGTCCTGCCACAATAGCAGTGAACGGATGGATAAAGTGAAACATAACACACGTCTAAAGTTCAAAGGGGTGAAATAAAAAATGAAAGTGTTGGTGTAAACAATTAATATATATTCCAAAAATTATATAAAACAGAATTATCTGTATACTATTTCTAACACAATTAGTACATCATAATTTTACAATTAACTCAACCTCAAATAAATAGAAACAACAATTAGTACATCATAATTTTACAATTAACTCAACCTCAAATAAATAGAAACAACAATTAACTTAAATTATTTACAATAAAACAATGTTTAAATATGTAATAAACTACGTCATATTATAGTATTATCATAATTTTACAATCAATATAAATTTTTCTTAAACGCAGACATAAAAGTAAAAACTATCAACACTTAACGCAGTTTATAATGACCCCAAGCTAATGTTTCAATATTATTATCTAAAATATGTCTCTTTGTGTCATTATATGATAAACCTATCTTATTTAATTTTTGTGTGAAAATTGTGTGTTTAATTGATTTAAATCTAAGCATACTATAATATTGCACTTTTTTATTAAATAGAGAAGACTTATAACTATTCATTGTCATCTTTTTAGTGATACATTTATTTACCCCTTTTGCCTTGGCTATAGTCTTATTCTCTAAGTTAAAAGCGTACATTTTGGATCGTAAACCCACAAATTCTTTCATGATTTTACCATTATTTTCATCTTTAAAAAAACCTAATTTCTTTTTATTTAATTTTGGATATTCAAAAATATTATTTGTATCATAATCTGAGGTATCAAAGTATGATAAAGGTCAGGTTTTATATCAGTGTAAAAATCATTTGTAAATATATGATATATTAAACTATCCGTATCTGTATACAATAATTTGATTTTACTAAACTTTTTAATCATATAGTTATAATGAAAATCATACATTAATGTTTTTGAAATATCTAAAATGCAAAACCCTAAATAAATTGGTTTGTTATATATTAACTTCGTTTTTCGCAACTGAACCGCAACTAGGTTTTCCGAAAATATTGAAAGGCTATGAAATTGTGGTTTAGCGATTAGATCTTGAGCACCTAAAGCTTTACCCTGGTTCTCCCAGTGCGTAACTAATTTTATGTTAACCCTTTTTTCAATATTCTCCATAGTCTTACCGAAGACTGAATTATTCATTAATTTATAAAAATCTTTTTCGAAATCTGATTTTGCTAAAGTTCTTAATTTTGTGTTTAGATCTATGTACATCTTCAACCAGGGAGACTGTTTAAATTTTAAAACTCTATGAATTTTAGTTAATTTAACCCCCATTTCTATGCACTGCTTTAAATTTCTGTAATGAATTACATATTTATCTTTATTATTTAAATTTGGGACTAGTTTATTCTCATTAATATTGCCTACACAAATGTTTTCTGGACATAAAGGAAAGTCCGAATGTAAATCATGAAGTTCATCTGGATATTCCAAATCAACTTCTAAAATAAAACCGAAGTCTGATGTCTTAGACACATTAAATTCTGTATTTGGATTTACCCATTCGAATCCACCAGTAGGAAGATATTGAGACATAGCCCAACCATATAAATTGTTGGCATCAAAATATGTGATATATGAATTTGGTTTCCCTGTATCATAATCCTCCATGTATTTGTTATTAGCTCTAGCATAACGATTACTACATTGAGATACACCACCTCTGATACCTGATCTAATAAATGCAATTTTCTCATAATCTGTTAAAAGTTCTAATTCTATTTTTGTATATTTTAACATTGCATCCCAACTTAAACCGGGTGCTGTGTAATAATGGACAGGGTCTAAATCATATGTATTAATACATAACTTTCTAAAGTTTTCAAATACATCGGATAAAAGTAAAACGTCTGTTTTTAAATATAGGTTTGAATAATCTAGCATATTACAACACCCAAAATGTTCCCAAACATCTTTAGCATGATTGTAATCATCATTTGAAATATGTGAATCTGTGAGTGAACTATAAAAACATTTTTGTTCAGGGAGCGATGTTAGACTTAAACTATCATAATTAGTCATAAGTTCATATGGATAAACACCTTTCCGTTTTAAACGAAAGAAATCTTCATCATTAGGGTAATTTCTACGTAATTCTTGAAATTGATCATTACTGAGATTTTTGGCCAATTCTTCTAATTTACACGATAAAAATTTAAATGAATCTAAGAATCTCAATATAATTTCGTGGTTATTCACTTTTAATTTTTTGGAAAAGGATATATATTTTTCTTTATTTTGAGGGATAACTTCGACTTCACCATCACAAAAGTTTAACGCGTGAACAATAAAATGAGCATCATAGTGACTAAGGTTGTGTAAAAATATTGGTATATAACTAGGTGTTCTGATCTTCGAACAACATGATTCATGAGCAACACCTATAAAACTACCAGTGTACCAATCAAAATCATAAAAATGTTTTGCCAACTCAGTTTCACAAATATGACAAATGGTTGCATTTGAAATTTGGTTTTTGTCTTCATTTGTTAGCGGAAGTGGTGGATATTTTTGAAGTCTATTAATTTCTTTTAGATTGTTAGATACACTTTCCATAAACATTTGTGCACAGTTGGGTCCGCAATATGTTACATATTTTGATAATTTATCATCATATGAACATTTTATATAATATCCAAAACTATGTACTTCATGTTTCTGAATATTATGAGTGAAAGGTTTGGAAGGATCGTTAGAACATGATTCTATTGGTTTTAAAAATGCTTCAAAATCAGCATAAACTACGAATGGTATCTTTAACTTTTTTTCATAACTATCAAATTTAATTTTATCATTTGAAATAGGTTGACCAAACCAATTCTTTTTTTTTAAAGTTTCACTGTTTGGTAATACTGTACAAATGTGAGCACAATCGTATTGTTCATGGTTATTTAACCTTTCCTGAGATGGAAAACGAAGTAGACATGCTTCACAAATGTACATGATGTGACCGTCTTTTGAAATTTGTTTACTAACTAACCGCGATAAATTTTTTATATAGCAATAATGATTTTTTGTATCCTTGGAAAAAAATAATAAATTGATATGTCTATCTTTACGACACTTTGTTAAAAATAATGGACCTACTATAGAATTACATCGTTTTTCTTTATTATATTCTAACCCAAAAACATTAATACTAATATCATTTAATTTCTCTACTTTTGCTATGTCAGAAATTTTAACCGGAAAGGAAATACCATCAAATTTAAGTTTATTTGCATGTTTAACGTACGATGATACCCGATCGGTGTGTTTGTTTACAGGATATAACGCCGAGAGTAACGCCCATTTAAAACAAAAATAATCCTTGTTTTTTACATTTATAACAGCCTTTTTTAATTTTATGTCACGAGGAAGATCTATGTATGAAGTACCGCGTAGGGGGTTAAATTTATTAACATTCATGTCTATAGATTTTATGTTTTTTAGACTCCATCCACTATCTTTTTTTTCGAAAGCACTAATTTTAGTAGTAATTGTATCATTTAAAGATGAAAGAAAAATATTTAAGTCATCTCCTTGACAAATAATATAGTTAAGCGTTTGAAAATCGAACGTATCATGAATATCTTTAGTTTGTTGAACAAAATCAGCATGCAATATGAAGTTTACCTTAAAAATTATGTGTTGATGAATACACTCTTGTAATAAAAATAAAATATCATCTTTAATAGAATTTAAAAATAGTTCAGGAGTTTCAAAATTTACCCATGTCGAACGATCTACTCTACTCTTGATTTTATAAGTTAAAATCCTATTTCCAAAAGCAGATTCAATAACACTAACGTTTGATAAAGAATTATGTGAATTTAAAAGATTATTTTTATGAACATTACTTTTAAAATGATTAGCTAAATACCGTTTCTTGATAAATATATGGCACGTTGGACATTCCACTTGATCATCGTTACTGATACTGTTCCCTGCAGAGGTATGCGCTTCTGCTTCCGTTGTTGGTTTTTTGATGATCTTGGATTCTTTGCTGCACGTTCGCTTCGTTCCTCTTCCAAGTTGTAGTGGTTGACTGCTAAAATGTTTAAATTTATTAAAAACTGTATAAGACAATATGTAAATTATGATCGAAATGAATGTTTATT
Organism: Parnassius mnemosyne; assembly: GCA_963668995.1. Lineage (NCBI taxonomy): Eukaryota > Metazoa > Arthropoda > Insecta > Lepidoptera > Papilionidae > Parnassius > Parnassius mnemosyne. The sequence goes on along the minus strand of CAVLGL010000115.1, from coordinate 42,186,430 downwards.
TTACATACTTAAACTGTGTTTCAACCATCGCACAGTGATGATACAACTCATCATCGTATGACGACTCGAACAGTTGACCCCTCTCCATTTCTTCACAAACTTTAGACAACTCCTGATTTAATTCGCTATTGAATAGTTCCGTATTCTCTTCCATGAATGTGGAGAAAAAAGCACTGGTGCACACTTCACTGAAGTTTTCCCTTCCTCTTTTTTATTTTTGATTCAGCTTCAAAAAAATGATCAATCGATTGCGATTTTCTTTTTCCACCATCGCATGTGTTATTATTAATGACGAGGTTATCACTCTCTTCTTGAGGGGAGAGTGGCGAGTAGTAATACTGTTTATAGGTATCTTCATCGAAGCTCAATGATTTCTGCAACAACACAGTTATCATGTTAATATCAATTTGTTAACACTTAATCATAAAAGTTAAAAAAGTTAAAGTTACAGCCTATTAAAGTCCACTGCTGAACATAGGCCTCCTCTCATTTCTGAGAGGGTTTTAGAGCAAGGAAATGTCCGCCGCGCTCCCTCAATGTGTGTTGGCGAACTTCACATGCCTTCGAAATTTTCTCAGACATGCAGGTTTCCTCACGATGTTTTCCTTCACCACCAAGCACGTGGTAATAAGCACTTAAAATTGCTATTAACAATTTAATTGGTGCTGGCGGGGATCGAACCCGGGTCGCGTACTGTGAAATTTACATCTAGCGCTAACCATCTGAGTTACCACGGCTTAATCATATACATACACAATATTTAAATAAAATAATACACACACATGAAAATAACAGAAAAAAAGTAATTTAGTCAATAGAATAAACACTTACATCCATAGCCTTTGGTGTATTGAAGTAACACAAATGTACTATTGATAGATCCACTGTAGCCAAACGACCGTACACTAACTCGATGACTGCATTTGTTGGTCTTATATACCACCAGTACGTAAAAATTCTAATCTAAAGTATTTCCGTAATGAGTTGATAATTACTTTATGCGTCAACCAGTTTATCTCACATTTCCGTTGCCTATCTCAACATTTCTTCGTATTGTGTTTTGTTTGGTGATCAATGACTCAAGTACGATTTGTATAACACAAAAATGCAATTTAATATTTAGAAACATATCAGTTTATCTCACATTTCCGTTGCCTATCTCAACATTTCTTCGTATTGTGTTTTGTTTGGTGATCAATGACTCAAGTACGATTTGTATATCACAAAAATGCAATTTAATATGTAGAAATCACTATAATTGACCATTCCTATGTTATTCATTGAGTAGCTAGGTACTGTAATAATCTACTAATAGCAGTAATATCATGGATACACTAGATGTACAACAACATCTGAAAAAGATTCACCCCAGTCTAGAAAATAATGTTTATGCAGCTAATAGACTGCCTATGTATACCCACGTACCAACGTATATAATATGTAATTTGGATACAGATGATAAACCAGGGTCACATTGGGTAGCTTTATATATCGATACGAATGACGTCGGTCAATATTTTGATTCATATGGACGATCACCTGTACGATATCATCTAGAGTTTTTAAAAAGGAATTGTAAAAGATGGAACTGGAATGTTGATAGGATTCAGAATGAGTGGACTTCAGTTTGTGGCGAATATTGCTTAATGTATTTGCTATATAAGTTTCAAGGATGTTCAATACATAGTTTTACGAGTATATTTACAAGGAACACATTGTACAACGATATTTTAGTGGATGAGATGTTTCGCTCCTATTTTATAGATAATAATTAATAAGATTTTGTATTTTATAAATAAAAATTGTAACAAAATTATGTAATGTGTTTTATTGATGATTCAGATTAGCGTTGTATAATTAGGAACAAAGAACTATAACACAATAGCACTGATATAGTCGACGCACACGCTGCAATGAAGGTGATTAATGAACAATAGAACAATAGAAATAGGAACAACAATGGGACGCTAATGACGGTGGAGGCCCTTACCGGATATCAATTAGATATTAGCTAATTGATCTACACATCTCCGGAACCGTGCATTCTACACAAAAATGGACCGCGGATTCGTGATCAGAGCATGCCAAAACCTTTTTTTTTTTTTTAGGATCGGGCGTCGACTAACGTCGTTGAACCACGTCTGACTCAGGTGGTCTAGAAGTGGTACAACTACACTACTATACACAGCCCATCCGTATTCAGAGGATACTGTGTTTGATAGTTATATATATATGTGACATCTATGCTCGATTTAGAATTAAAATTCAAATGCGTCGTTACCCCTGAGGTCTAAGAAGGAATGCCTCACGATGCCAGTAAAAAACCTCCTCCTTCGGTGTAAATTTCTAATCCTACGTTATAAATTTATTTTATTATTCTGCTATTTTACGCTGGTATTCTGTGCGGACGTCATCGTGGTTCTTCCCAGGTGGATTTTTCAGTCTAGCAATAGAGAATTGTTGAAATGTAACACGGAATTAGGTTTAGTTCATCATAGAACATTTAAAATTAAATAAAATTATTATTATACTACTATATCATACTACATACTACACAATATAGCGTACTTACGAGTACCATCCTACCACTCTACGTGTTAGAAATCTTCTTGGTTAGATACGAACCTCTTATCTATTTCTGTCACCAAAAAGTTGTGCATGCCTTTCTGTGTTCCGGTTTGAAGTGTATAGAGAGCCAGTATCTTACAGAATGTGAGGCATTCCATCTAATTCCTCAGAGGTATACTAATAATACTAGCTTGGCGTGCTCAGCAGAGCGAGACAGTATTTCATGCCGGCACAACGTCTGCATTTTTACAAAGCGCAGGTTCGGCCTCACATGGAATACTGTTCCCATCTCTGGGCTGGGGCTCCCCGGTGCCAGCTCCTTCCACTTGACCGCATTCAGCGCAGAGCTGCTCGAATCGTCGACGACCGAGTCCTCTCCGATCGGGTCGATTCATTGGCGCTGCGAAGAGATGTTGCATCCCTTTGCATTTTCTTTCGCATTTACCACGGGGAGTGCTTTGAAGAATTGAATTGTTCGGATTAATCCCAGCCGCCAAATTTCACAAACTCACATTGCGGCAGAGCTCCCGATACCACCCACACCATCTGGATGATTAGCGGTCCACCACTGTGCGATTTAGAAGAAGATGTTCCTCGCACAACTTCCTTGTGGAATCGATTACCACCGGCGATTTTTCCGGACCGATACGACTTAGGGACCTTTAAGAAAAGAGCCTACTCCTTTTTAAAAAGCCGGCAACGCATCTGCGATTCCCCTGGTTCTCCTGGTATTGCAGTTGTTAATGGGCGGCGGTAGTCACTTACCATCCGCTGAGCCGCTTGCTCGTTTGCCCCCTCTCCTGTAAAAATACTACTACTATATTACTATTAAGGCACATGAGTATCAGCTTCTTCTGCTCAACCGTATTCAATGGAGAGCGGACCGAGTTGACGGCCAAGTTCTTTCTGATCTACTCTATCACTGTGCATCTCCTACTGCTACTGGGAGTGCTCAGAGGAATTGTTCGGGGTAATAATAATACCAGCTGCTGCATTTCACCAATGTGCACTGCAACAAAACTCTAAATTCTGTCACATCATCTTGATGGCATCACTACCGTGCGATTATGTGGAATTTTTGCTACGTATGATTACACTTTGTGAATTTACTTTCACCACCGGTTTTCCCGGACCGATTCGACTTAGGCACCTTTAAGAGCTTACTTCTTCCTAAGGCCTGCAACGCACCTATAATTTCTCTAGTGTTGCAGATGCTCATGAGCAACGATGATCACTTATCATTAGGTCAGCCGTATCCGCTTTTGCCTCCTCTTGCATAAAAAAAGGTAACGACGCATCTGTGGTCTTCTTTATTTGCAGATGTACATGGGCTGCAGTACTCATTTACCATCAGACATCCTAGTAAGTTCATTCATATCTTAATTTTTTTTAAAGAAAGAAATAATCAGCCTATATAAATTACAGTCAGAGAGATGTTTCGAAATTTTTGTGTCATCGGTTGCATAAGTGCATCTGTGTGTTTAAAAATATATTATGATATATTAAATTTTAAATGCATTATTTTCAATAATAATCCAATTGTCAACTTCCATTGTTCAAGTGCAACGCTTTAACAACCCTTTTATTCATTGCTTTTATAGTTTAATTAAATAATTTGGGGATCAATGCATGTTCATTTCATCCCATGGATACGTCCTTCAGACGAAATGTGGATGAAGTGCCCGTCTGTTGTAACGAGCAGTAATTGGCATTCAAATTGGGTGGTTGTATAACGTAGTTCCCACGTTAATTAGTTATTTGTGGTTGGGAATCTTTAGAACCCGCATATGAGTCATTTGCGCGTAATGCATAAGAATAAGAAGGTAAAAAGTTAAAAAAACTCATTTATTTTTGCGTTAAACGTTTAAATTACTTTTGTTTGTATCTACCTATTACAGCATTGTTACATATCGAACGCGTTCAAGTCATTGTTAATTTATCAATCAAGTAGCTACCGTATTACACCTTTCCATGTATTTTTTTTTTAATTACTATAAGCCTGTGCTTGACTACTACCCCACTTGATGGTAACTGGTGGTGTAGCTGAAGAGGAAAATGCACACTTAACAAAAACTTATTCACTCTCTACTGGGACAAGGATTAGGAGTGGAATAATTATAGAATGTAATAGAATATTATCATTTTTTTATACGTGGTAGAGCCATGCTGCAGCTATATTAGTAGTATAGTTGTAGCACGAATGGGTCAGCTCGACCGGGGAAGGACCACGCTCTCACAGAATACCAGCGTAAAGTAGCAGCTTAACGCTGCTGTGTTTCGAATAGTGAGTGTAGAGAACCGGAGACCCTTTTACTGGAAACGAGGCATTCCATCTTAGTCATCACGGGTGACAACGCATCTGCATTTTGATTCGCAAACGAGTATAAATGTAGATGTCTATGGGCCACAACAACCACTTACCATCAGGTGGACTGTGTGCTCGTTTGTCACTCTATCCTATAAGAAATTTTTTTTTATTCAATATGGATTACAATACATAATACTTATTGAAAGTATTTTTTTTTACTTTTATCACTGGTTCGCAAAAAAATCTGTCTGGGAAATTCTGTCCTGGGAAGAACCAGCAAGAAACCCAGTGGGACTTTTGTTTTTTCAAAAATCACAATTTACAATATAATATTTTATACAATTGTTATGAAAACATTTAGAAACAGCATGGTACTCGTAACGATCACCTTTTTTAATCATTCCCAGTGGCTATTATCAGTCATGTATTCTTTAGTAGTATAATAACACTTACTCTTGTCAGTAAAACCTAATAAGGTATTAAGTGATTTATGCCCGACCCAGAATTCGATATAATTAACTAATTCACAGAACACCAGCGTAAAATAGCAGCTTAACGCTGCTGTGTTTCGTATGGTCAGTGCAGAGAACCGGAGACCCTTTTTAATGGCAAAGAGGCGTTCCATCTTAGTCCTCACGGGCGACAACGCATCTGCATCTTTAGTCTTTATTGAGGATAGATGTAGATGTCTATGGGTCACAGTAACCACTTACCATCAGGTGGACTGTGTGCTCGTTTGTCACCCTATCCTATAAAAAAAATTAGTACATTATATAACTAGATGTAATAAAAAATATTTAAAACTGGTCGGGTTTTCAATGTATAATAACATAGCCTAGCCACTCGGCACGTCTGTTCAAGGTCATGTCACTGTTTCTTCACTCTTAAGGCGGCTCTTCACGTTGGCCAACATAGTGACGAATGTGTTGGCCAATACCAAAGACATTAAAGTAGTAGTAGTAATAGACCGGACATCAGAAATCCTTTTGATAGAGAAGGTCTGCATATTTTCTGGGACTATGTTGTAAAAGCGTATACATTGCCCCATGAAGGAGTTACTGACTCTTTGGGAGTCCAGTAACTGGTATAACTAACTTGTTTTTGTTCCTAGTATTTACAGTATATACATCACCATTTTTAATAAAACTATTTCTGTTTTTGTGTACATACATTAAATTCTCATAAATATACTGAGAGGCCAAAGTTAATATGTGTATTTATTTAAATTATTTTCTAAGGGATTCCTTCGGACTTAGGTTATAAATTGCTCTTATGGCTCTCTTTAGCAAAACAAAGATAGTTTCAATGTCAGTCGTATTACCCCGTAGCAAGATTCCATATGGCATTATGCTATGGAAATAAATAAAATAAACTAATCTAGCTGTTTCAACACATCTAATATTTTACAGAATATTCTGCAGAACTAAGTTTGCTAGCTAGTTTAGATATATGAGGACTTCATTGAAGCTTCACGTCAACTGTAATTCCGAGAAAAACAGTGGATTCAATAAGGCCCAGCTCCTCCCCATTTAATAGCACATTGGTATTCACCTGGTTAACATTAAGTGTAGTGAATTTAATCGTTTTACTACCGTTTAGTTTCAGTTCAATTATAAATAAACATCTGATTGGTAAACTATTCCACTGCTTTGCTGTGCGTATTATGAACGAAGCAAACCGTTTGCTTCGAATACGTGGTATGCCGACAACATAGGACCGGAGACCAACCGAGCGTTTAGTGCTCCGATGATGGAATGGAGAAGGAGAAATTCAGTCATGCATTTCCCGCACACACTCTCTGACATGTATCCTGCAAAACACCGAAAGGCTGGCTTCTTTACGCCTGTGCTCGAGACTTCTAAGATTAGTTTCAAAATTGGTATCACCAATTAGCCACTTAATACCCTAAGTTTACCTTAAGATTGGATTCTATTATATTGCAAATCGTATCATTACAGACCTTGAACCAATTATTGCGCCATGTTCCCCTTTCCCAAGTTTAACAAAACAGGAAAAAGTGCACGAACTAGCAGATGTCGTCAACATTTCATTAAAAAGCAATTCATAATTTATAACTGGATTCTTCTTACAAACTTTATTTTAAAATACAAGTTTACGAAGCTTTCTTATCATTTAATGTTAATTAATGTTCGAAAAAAGATGTTTGGGTAGTTCACTTAATTAAATATTTTGCGATACCGTGTCAAGGTGAACTATTCTTCTGAACTTCATTAAACCGGTCTAATGAATAACGTGATTGAATTGCAATATTTGATCGTGCAGTGGCCATATCGTCCCGTAGGTGTCTTAAGATGCAACAGAGCAAACTAACAAAGGGATGGTCAGCAGCATCTTTTTGATAACAGCTAGAAAATAAAAACTGTGGTTGCCTAACCGCCTGCCAGGCGTAGCATCTATGGCTCTCATGGCAATCTATGAGAAGGACTTGAAATTAATATAGGGGTTCAAGTCCCCTATGTTAATTTCAAGTCCTTCTCATAATATCAAAAAATTGTGAACTTGGAAATACTCGTATAACTTCAAAAAGTAGTAAGTTACGTTATTTATGAAAACAACAATACGCCGAAATGAAATAAAATATCTCAATTTTATTACATTTTTTCTGGTAAGAAGTACAGTTACATTTGTCAACCGTCATTTTTACCTATAATTATTTTTGATCTTAATTTATTTGTGTACGTTTGAACGACTTTTTAAGTAAAGCATGTTAGCTGTACTATATTAAAAGCATAAACATTTTGTTAGTGAATAGCAAACCTCCATCGACAATCGATTCTAGAAAAATATGTGCCCTAGAAATTTTAAATTTATTTAAAAAATAGCTGAATTTTCAAAATAAAAGTAGCCTAAGTTACTCCTTATAATACCAGCTATTTGCCAGAGAAAGTCCAGTCGTGTCCGAGATTAGCCGGAACAAACAGACAGACGGACAGACAGACAAAAACTATAAAAATTGTGTTTTTGTTATAAGTACCGTATATCCTTTCATATGCATTTAGTTAAAAGCTGTTATTTTGACATTACAAACAGACACTTCAATTTTATTTAGTTATATAGATTAAAATTTCTAGGGCACATTTTTTTATAAATAAATTATCACAATCCCAATAATCAATCTAGGCGCTGTTTTACTGTTTTTTTAATTTAAAATTTAAAGTAGGTTGACCCGTCATAGGCTGTAATGTTGATGGATGTGGTGATGATAATAATGATTATTCATTTATTTTATAGTTATAGACATATTTCTAATGATACAAAACCTTAAGAACCTGTTTATTATAAAAGAATGGGGATAAAGGAGCATTCAGTTCTCTTGATGATAAGTGACTTCCGCCGCTCATGAACAACTTAATATCAAAGAAATTGCTGGTGCGTTGTCGGCCTTCAATACAACGTCAGCAAGTCCGTAGATGTAAGGTAATTTCACGCAATGATACAAAAGAAGATGCATTTTTGGTATGTATAGTACAATTCAAGATGGACGGAATCTTCCTTGGAATTATATTTTCCCATATATAAAAATCATTTTTATCATTTGATATTTTTGATATCTAAATAATACCAAAGATCGTGTATGAATTCTTTTAAATTGCGTGCATTGAATGCTTAGTTTATAATTTTGTGTAATGTTTTCAAATAAAAAATACATCAAATGGACAAAGTTGCATACCCCTGGCAATGTTAAAAGGTTGGCGTCGGGCGCGTGTCAGGTGCACGACTTCTGACGTCAGGTTACACCTTGCCTCGTCTTATGATGGCCCGGCCTTCCTTCCTCCTCGGGTTTATTTAATAAAATATGTGTAACGTATATCATCACATTTCAGTGTTATACGTGGTTGATTATTATAATCCATTTGCAGTAGTTATTATTCATAATGATCACTATAATATAATATTTAATAAAAAAAGAAAAAAAAATTGTGCCTTATCTTGACATAATGATTACGATATATGCTCTTTCTTTATACTACAGCTTAGTAAAACTGGCAATCAAGAAGTGTTATAGGAAATCACACAAAAAAAAAACAACTTGCTGAATTTGAAAGTGCCCGAAACGCAGTGAATTAAAAAAAGTTAAAATTAAACGCGACACAATTTTAAAATTAGTTTTATTGCATGTGTAGTATTCTCGTAAATATAAGAAATCATTAACTGCTTAATTTATTTTGTTACAAGAACGCCAGCACAATGTACACTTATACATCACAAAAGATGAAAATTATTTTTAAATATGTGAGTACCTCTACCGTAAACGGTAATGATACTTCTTCTAAATCGTACAGTGGTGGACCGCCAATCATCCAGATGATATGGATGGTATCGCGAGTTTTGTCGCGATGTGTGATGGTGAAATTGAGCGGCTAGAATTAGTCCGAACAAATTCTTACAGCACTCTCCGTGATAGATGCGATAAAACACGTAAAGAGATGCAACATCTCTACGCAGTGCCAGTGAGTCAAGCCGATCAGAAAGAACTCGGTCGTCGACGATTCGAGCCGCTCTGCGCTGTATGCGGTCAAGTGGAAGGAGCTGCCACTGGGGAGCCCCTGCCCAGAGATGGGAACAGTATTCCATGTGTGCTGGCATGAAATACTGTCCCGCTCTGCTGAGCACGCCAAGCTTTTTAGAGGCCAATTTGGCCTTACCTTCCAAGTGACCACGAAACTGCACGTCACTCGATATGCCGACACCGAGGATACCGATACTAGCTGAGGCAACAAGGGGAGTGCTTTGAAACTGAGGAGATACGTCAAAGGAGTTCTTTTTAGCGGTAAACACGCAAACTTGTGTCTTCTGGGGATTGAAAAATATTTCAAAAGTATTGATATTAAGAAAACAGTAGATCTATGGGGGATTTCTGTTAAAGTTATTGCGTCTATAATAGATGCGATCGCACCCCAACTTGCTAATATTTTCAACACTCGTATCGAATCTGGTGTGTTTCCTGGTTTAATGAAACATAGTAAAGATGTACCTTTATTTAAATCTGACAGTACATTGGACCCCATTAATTTTATTTCTATTTCTGTACTGCCAACGCTCAGTAAAATTTAAAAGTTATTCTAGATCAAATCTTAAGTTTTTTTTAATATAAGTAAATTACTCCATAACAATCAGTTTGGATTTACAAAGGGTCGTTCGACAACTGACGTCGGTGTTGAGCTAATCAAACTTATTTTCTGTGCTTGGGAAAATTCAGAAGATGGCTATATTTTGTGATCTTTCCAAGGCTTTCGACTTCACCATGAGACATTAATCAGGAAGCTACATCATTATTGTGTAAAAAACATAGCGCTTAAACTTGTTATGTCATATCTAAATAATAAAACGCAAACAGTTGTTATTAATGGATGCAGTTGCTTTGGGATCGGTAGTATCGATGGGTGTTCCTCAGGGCTCAGTTCTTGATCCCTTTCTGTTATTAGTTTATATTAATGACTTACCTTACTTGGTAAGGAATAACCATAATATAGTATTATTTGCTGATGATATTTCGTTGACTTTCCGACTAAAGAGGCAATTATTGAAATATGACGAAATGAATAATGCTATATCAAAATTTGTACACTGGTTTAACATTAATAATTTGATTTTTAATGGTAATAAAACGAAATGTGTTAAATTCACTACACCCAAAGTTAAACGGATGAATACCAATGTGCTTTTAAATGGGGAGGAGCTGGGCCTTGTTGAATCCACTGTTTTTCTCGGAGTTACAGTTAACGCGAATCTTCAATGGGGCCTTCAAATTAGCTATCAAACTTAGTTCTACAGCATATGCTGTAAAAAAGATTAGATGATTTACATATGTTGAAACAGCTAGATTAGTTTATTTTATTTATTTCCATAGCATAATGCCATATGGAATCTTGCTATGGAGTAATGCGACTGACATTGAAACTATCTTTGTTTTGCAAAAGAAAGGCATAAGAGCAATTTATAACCTAGGTCCGAAGGAACTAGAGAAAAATTTAAATAAATAAATATATTAATTTTGGCCTCTTAGTATATTTACGAGAATTTAAAATATGTACACAAAAACAGAGATAGTTTTATTAAAAATGGTGATGTATATACTGTAAATACTAGGAACAAAAATAAGTTAGTTATACCAGTTACTGGACTCCCAAAGAGTCAGTAACTCCTTCATGGGGCAATGTATACGCTTTTACAATAAAGTCCCAGAAAATATGCAGACCTTTTCTATCAAAAGGGTAAAAATTGTCTAGTAAGGGTTATTATACTACTAAAGAGTACATGGCTGATAATAACCCCTGGGAATGAGGTGATCACTACCATGCGGTTTCTAAATGTTTTCATAACAGTTGTATAAAATACTGTATTGTAAATTGTGCTTTTAAAAAAAGTGTCTCTGGGTTTCTTGCTGGTTCTTCCGAGGACAGAGGTTCTTCTGTAAACCAGTGGTAAAAGTAAAAAATGACTTTCAATAAGTATTATGTATTGTAATCTATAGATTCTATAGAACAATATATTGGATAAAAATGATTCTATTCTATTTTAGTTTAGTTATAGACAAAAACTGCATGCAAATGTAATGAGCTAAATATAATAATATATATTTAGATGCTTTGCTTAAATATACCAGAAAAAATTGCTTACGTTCATTTATAATTATAGTAATAACAAAATTAACTTTTTTTTTTGCTGATTGTTGCTTCTGTTTCTTCGTATAAATAATGGTTTGGAGACCGCCTGTTGTAGGTACCTACTTTATACCATATTTAATTTTGTTTTTGTTTTAATATATTGTGGTTTACAATAAAGAATATATTGATTAATTGATTTATTGAAGTAGATTTTTATATAATTTTTTTTGTATGAAAATTTTCTACTAGTGGAAACAAAACAATTGCTCTGATGTTGATTTGGTCGGCATTTTATACTGTCGTCATAAAATATCTGCTGACTTAAGCTGCCATCGAAATCCCCCAGTACTCCACAATGTGATGTATCAACATATTGTGTGGAAGTTTTTGAACAAATGATTATAATATTACCGTACGACATTATACTTAATAAAAAATAAATATAAATGAAACCTTTAAATAATTAATTAAGCAAAATTTAATTTTTTTATATAGGATAAGGGTGACAAAAATGCACACAGTACATGTGATGGAAAGTGGTTGCTGTGGCCCAAAGACATCTACATCTATCCTAGATTACGAATCAAAATGCAGATGAGTTTTCACCCGTAAGGACTAAAATGGAATGCCTCGTTTCCAGTAAAAAGGCTCGCCGGTTCTCTACACTCACCATACGAAACACAGCAGCGTTAAGCTGCTATTTTACTGTGAGAGCGTGGTCCTTCCTCGGTCGAGCCGACACATTAGTGGTACAACTATACTATTAATATAGCTACAGGATGGCTCTACCACGTAAAATAACGTATGAAACTATAAAATTAACAAAATTATGATCTTAATTTAAAAAAATGTTATAAAATTCTAAGCCGTGGTAACTCAGGGGCTCGCCGTAAATTGAACAGTTCCGAGAAACATAACCTGGGTTTGACGGAATTAATGAAATTGTTAATTGTTATTTTAACAACGAGCAATGCGGTGGACTAATTATTGCTGCATAAGCCTGTCTGAAATGGGAGGCTTCTTTTACTTTTATTTTTACTATTTAAGTAGTTAATCCTGTCATTGATATGAGAAGGCCTGTGCCCAGCTGTTGGACGCAAAGACACTGTTTATGTTTTAATAAGTATTATATTTACACAGGTTATAAACAATAAGCATTATATGGAATATAATGATTGTGACTTGTTTTTATTTTTAAGTGTTTGGTCTGGCCTACCTTTTATTATTTTAATAAAAAAAAATATTCAAATATGATTTTTAATTTTCATTGCAACTTTCGTGTTATGCATCATCATTTATTCTCAGGTTCCGTGTGACTGGAAATTTGAACCTGCGCTCGTGATCGTGACTCAAGCTCGTTGAACTGGTTTGATACAAATATCCGCACTTACAGAGCTCGAAGGGAAACTTTGATCGAACAGCATTATATCTTTGTCTAACTTAGTAGTGAAGAAAAAGGATGCAAGATTTTAGTATTCTTGTACCAATTTACAACTAAATAATACCGTATAATGCTTAGTGTGTGCTGGTATGATGGATAAACTTACACTTAGGTTTGTGTACCTACTCATTCCTATTTTTTTTTATCTTTTTTTCTCTTGGACATAGGTTTGGTCTACCCTAGAATTCTTTTCTAGAATTAAACGTACACGGCTTCCTGTTAATGTAATATATACCCTTGAACAAGTTGATTATTTACAGTAATCATTACTCTTCTATCATTAAAATAATTAATAAGCGCAAACATTATTCTATTATTATTGCAGTTTGATAAGGGCGTAAAAGGCAAAGATCATTGTTTGTCTATACACAGTGATTTCTTAGTGTTGATCTCCTGTCTGTTTCTGATAGCCTAGTACAGTGAGCTTTCGTTTAAGCTCTGTTTTGTAAATTTTATTAATGTAGATGTAGATAGATTATATGGGTGGGCATATTACAAAATCGCCCAAATCCAACGATTGTTCGTTGCTGCTATCTAATAATAGTTAGTTCAGTTAATTAACAAATGAATCATCGGCCGTCGAAGGTCATCTAAAATAGTTTTACGAGAACATCCTGTCAAGCAGGGGTGTCACTTCCACTATGGAAGGTATGGAGCACTCCATACCTCAAGTTTTTCAAGGTATGGAATTCCATAGCTGAAATTAGGAAATAAATCGCATATTACTACAAACCCCATATAAATAAATCGCAAGCCCTTAAACCTCAATACCCCACATCTTATAGTTCAATAAATAAGTTGAGTATATACACTGCAAACTCTTAAACCTTAATACCCCACGAGTAATGCGAACAAATTTGAAAATCGCGCCACCATTTTCCATACCTCAGATTTTTACAAAGTGACACGCCTGCTGTCAAGGCAATTTACTTTATGTAGTATTTATTCGTAAGGCAAGAATTTTTAAGAAAAATTTAAAAGTAAAGAACAAGTTTTTAGATATCTTAATAAGAGAGTAAACGTAGTAGTAGAAAGGAAAAAGCAAGAAAGAGCAAAATAATGATATATTTCGGGGTTACTTGAAATGTACGCAGCGTCCCTTTATTTTCATTTGTAAGTCTGAGGCCGCTTATTCATTCATTCTAAGCTAAAAGTGTACTGATGAACATCTACCCATTGATTGCCCGATAAGGGAAACTTTTGCCATAGTTGCCATGGTTGGCAGGCGGCTTCGCAACCGCAGGTTTGATGGTCTAGTTATCATTAGAAAAACGCTGCCGCCTATCTTCTGGTTTGTTTCCCTCTGTCCCTTTACGACACACACGGGACGATGTGGAGTAGTGGATATTCTTACACACAATAAGAACGGCTTATTATTAAAATTTTAAAATAGGTAATAAGGTAGGTACTTACTTGTGTGCAAACCAATAAGATTGTGAAAAGGCACACACGAGAAGGACAAACACCATTGGCACTGCTTCGAATTGTATTTTGTCCTTATTGTTTATAATGTAGCAGAAAATTGCTGTGACGCGTAACCAATTCTGGTGTTTTCAATTTTCTTTCACAGTAGTCATATTCTAGGTCCGTATGTTATATATTACTTCACCCCATATCATCCCGTGGGTGTCGTAAGAGGCGACAGAGGGATACAAATCAGGAGAAGGGCAGCAGCGTCTTCCTAATAACGACGTTTGTCAACCCGCTTGCCAAGTGTGGCAACTATGGCAAATATCCCTCCTATGAGGCAATCTATGGGGAAGGACTATGTTTAGCAGTGGACTTTAATAAGCTGTAATACTCGTAGTAACAGTATATTATATAAGTATGGAAAAATAATAAGGAAACATCATGTCATCACTACAGCTTACAAGATCTCTACTGAGTTCTATTGACTCCTATAAATCGCTAAAATATCGGGGTCCTGTGCATTGCACAACTTGCATCCATCGACTCTCTGCGTATATACGTTCATATACGTTCCACTCTAAGATTGCCATTTATAAATGATCATAATCCAAGCATTAATTATTAAACTTGGTAATGCAGCACGAATATCAGCGTAAAATAGCAGCTCAATGTTGCTGTGTTCAGAATGGTGATTGTAGAGCACCGGAGACCCTTTTATTGCTAACGAGGCATTCCATCTTAGTACTCTGGGGTGACAACGCATCTGCATTTTGATTCTTAGTCAAGGATAGATGTAGATGTCTATGGGCCGCATCAACCACTAACCATCAGATGTACTGTGTGCTTTTTTGTCACCCTTATCCTGTATTAAAAAAAATTTGTTAATAAATTATTTGAAGGTTTTATTTATATTTATTTTTTATTTAGTATAATTTCTTATAGTAATAAGAAATCACCTTTATAATAATTTGTTTAAAAACTTCCACACAATATGTTGATACATCACATTGTGGAGCACTGGGAGATTTCGATGGCAGGTTAAGCCAACAGATATTTTATGACGACAGTATAATATGCCGACCAAATCAACATCAGAGCAATTTTTTTGTTTCCACTAATAGCAGACATTTTATGGAAATAAAATCTCTTTTTATTAGTATATAGTCTATTCTCCTTACTAGTATCTGTATTATATCCTCTAAGTATACAAAATGTTTGTTCTGTCCGCGTCAACAGTCGCAGTTATAATATTATTTTTCTTCTTGATTGTTTCTCTAATATAAAACTTCCATACTAGAATATTATACTGTATTGTCAAGGAGTTTAATATCCATAAATACAAGAACAAATGACCGGATGTGGAACAACTTTTTGTAGGCCATACAAACTCTTGTTCCATGCGGGATTCGAATGCGTAGCCCACGGGGCCGCTACTCAATGTTGATCCACTGTCCCAGCGAGCATCCTTTTATTGAGACTAGTGAGACATCTCAGTGACTCATGGTTAATTTAGTGATTATAACGTCAATTCGTTTAATAATGAATTTTATCTTAAGTGCCCAAATATAAATATTTAAACACGTCTGGTTAGTCAAGTATGGAAATGAAACAACATTTTTATTTGATAAAATCAACAACAGCTCCATGCTTTATTATGGTTTAAATTATTCACTCGCTACTGCCATTCACAAGTCCACTGCTAGACATAAGCAAGAAATGCTTCCATCGACTTCCTGCATGTCGTCGCTAGGTCATCATTCCTTCTAGGGGCCGCGGGGGGCACACTACACTTTTCTTACCGGTACGAGGCTGTCGGTTGACAGCTCTTCGTGCTATACGGTTGGCCCATTGCCCAGTTTACTGATTATTTGAGCTACGTACCATACAATTAAACCATTTAAAAAACATAAAACACTTTGTTTTTAATTTCTCACATATGTAGGTTTTTCCACAATGTTTTACTCATCGATATATATGTATTACGCACTAGATTTCGCATTCCGAACATTCACTATATTCAACTGAACTGTACTGCAATCCGTACACTAAACTAAATATTGCGTAAATTGAAGATTTGTGAATGCCATTACATAATTATTATTACATTTTATTTAGAAATATGTTTCTTTAAATTAAAATAAGAGGATTTTATATTAAATCCTTATATTTATTTTAGATTAATATCTCTTTTTATATTAAATTAAAGTCTTCGCGCATACGCGACTCTACTATCTCCCGCGCATGCGCGAAGCCATAGAGTAGCGCACAATTTTTGTTTGGAATAGCTTCTCTAGTACGTAGTAAATATAACTCAATCGTTTTACTTCACGCCAAGCAGGTGCTTTTCGTTGGCAGGAATCGAACTCGGGTTGCTCGTGTACTGTGTACTTTTGCGGCAAGTGCTTAGCCCATGAGCTATGGTTCTAACTAACATTAAGTCTGTTTAAAATCCACCAGTCACTCTTTTCACCAGGCCTCTTTAGCATTTGATGTCGCCGTTTGATGCAGTTAATTAATGTCTTTGAGATATGTTATGATATGAGACTGGTAATATGTCGTTATATCAATAACGACACAATTTACTATAATAAGTATTATTTCGTTCATAGGCAAGAATGTTTAAGAAAAATTTATAAGTTAGGAAAAAAAGTTTTTAGAGATATTATTATTAGTATAGATAAGTCTAGTATTACTAGGAGAGTAAACATAGTAGTAGAAAGGAAAAAGTAAGAAAGAGAAAAGAATGTCACGTGATGTCAATGTGAACGGGGTCACTTGAAATGTACGTAGAGCTCCTTTATCTTTCTTTGCATTTTACTTTATTCATTCAAAGTAAAAAGTCTATTGCTGAACATAAGTATAACAATTGTAGCGGCGCTATCGTCGCGCCACAAGCTAAACACATCGAAGCCTAAATCGCGCTAACAATGTTCCGAAATTAAAGCAGTATATATAGAATAGCTCCGAATTACCACTCGGAGCGTTGGCCGCTCCCCGGGCAGAACACCTTGCCCGGCAGGAGATCTCCCCTTTTCCTTCCACCGGCCACAGTGGTGACCCCGACGTGATATGAACACGCAACCAACAACCTTCGGAAACTACAACTTCAAACCTTCGTCACTTCGTCATCATCCTCAAGCCATCTAGCTTTATAAAAGGTTCATCGCAGCACTGGAATAATAATGCTTCCTGTTACCTTCAAGCTACTCTCTGCGCTACAGTGTTCGGCACGGCTCTGAGCCTTACTGCTCGCCTCTGCTTCACGGCACTCTCGCAGATCATTTGTCTTCTTCTGGACTCACCGCAGACTACAAGGCAATCCCTGGCACTTGCTCCGGCTCATCGTTCTCACCAGCATCACTTGCAAGTGCGTAGTACGGCAATCGGACTGCACTATCGACCTGCTAGAGCAGGGGGGTGATATGGCGGCGCTGTCGTCGCGCCACACAATTGATTGCCTCATAAGGAGAACATTTGTTATAGTGGACAGGCTTTGTATTTAACGCCATAATATGTCGTAATATATCAATAACGACATATTATTGCGTACTTCAGTAATTGTTGTTGTATGACAATGCAATTAAAATTTAATTGCTTAATGACCAGCAAATGATTAACCAGTGTTTTATATTGAAGCTTGCTGATCTCTCTTCAAATAAGCTACCGTCATAATATAATATAAACATATTTCAATTTTGTTTTAATTCTTCCTGTACGATCGTATTCATTGCTTGGTGAAATGTATTCTGTATCATTTAAATGACTTAGTGAAATGCCAAGAAAACCTACTATAGGTAAATAGCAACAAAATCATCTCGTGTAATATATTATAAATGTAGAAAACTTATACCTTCAACTTATACGTGGTAGAGCCATGCTGCAGCTATATTAATAGTATAATTGTAGCACGAATGGGTCGGCTCGACCGGGGAAGGACCACGCTCTCACAGAATACCAGCGTAAAATAGCAGCTTAATGCTGCTGTGTTTCGTATGGTGAGTGTAGAGAACCGGAGACCCTTTTTACTGGGAAAGAGGCATTCTATCTTAGTCCTCACGGGTGACAACGCATCTGCATTTTAATTCGCAAACGAAGATAGATATAGATGTCTATGGGCCACAGCAACCACTTACGATCAGGTGGACTATGTGCTCGTTTGTCACCGTTATTCTATAAAAAAAAAACTAGTGGCGTTAGAAGATTTGAAGATTGAGTGTGATCTGTGTTGGCCAATCTACGAGTCAATCACGATTATGGCGAATATTCCCTAACATAACATAGTAAATTCCTAAATTATTTTTGTGATTCGGATTGACACGTACCTGTTTCACGAAAATTTATTGCATGCCGTAAGCGCTAAGCGCGTCGTTATGTTCTACTAGGACTTAAAATTTTAATGTATTAACTACAAAAACCGACTTGTTTTGGCTCACAGCATAATAGTTAATAAATTAATATAAATATTAATGAAAAAAGTATAAGTGTCAACTCAAAACGCAATAAGGAAGATAAAATCTCACCGGGCGAGGACAATTGTAAGTATAAATTAATTTATAGATTTCTTTTAAATCATTCCAGAATTTGACAATCTATAGCCATGTAGAGATATATAGAGTCATTCTATCAAAAATAATACCTTGTATTATACACCGTTATGGAATAAATAAGTAAATATAAATATGGACTATTTTGTAGTACTAGCCACTCCGACCCAAGCCAAGCCATTGCCAATTGCCAGAACAAATGGAAGAAATAAGAGTATGGAAGTCTTTTAAACAAACGCCTGATTAAAGTTAATAGCAATATTGTATTGAGCACTAACTAAATTAAAATTATTCATATATGTATATGTTAAACATAATAACGGAATCCCACTCTAGTAGCTTGTCTAATATCGTGAAGGTGTTTTACACACATAAAGTCAAATTAAGCGCCTTCTGATAATCCTTCCATAACTGAAAATTAGACTAATTAAAAAAGTAATAACCAACTAGCCTAGAAAAATTGACCTTTCGATTTCAGAAGTTATTGTGTATTTTTTTAACGTTCTTAGTTCTTCGAAATCGGATTTATTTTTTATTTAAAGTCAGATTTTTGTCCGTTTTAATTGGACCAAGAAATATAAAGCTCAAATGTCGTCTAAATAGTTACATTAAAATATCATCCCTTATTTTTCCTAAATTAGGAGTAAGAATGATTTCCTAAAATATATAGTCCCATATATGAAATCTAACCTATTAGATGTAAAATAATATTTGAAATCGGTTCACAATTGACAAATATAATATGGCGTGACATACATACCCTATTCGTTTTTTGAAGTCGGCTTAAAATACCCATTTGGTGCAGAACAGTTTAGGAGCTGATAGAGATGAAAAAGTAGACTGTAAATTTTAGTAAATACTTTAAAGTACGTAAAATTTTTAAATAGATTTAATATAAAATAGTCAAAAACTGAGCTATTGTGTACTTTGTGGTATTTTCTTATTGCACGCCTCATAACGCGAACCGTTATCAGTAGTGCATTACTCTCGACATGTCAAAGTCAAGCAATTTTGTGGTCTTAAAATGCCTTTATCATAACCATATTGCACTTAGACGATGATATGAGTAGTCGTGTATCAAGAAGACACTAATTAATCCATCTTATATTTTCTAAAAATCATTTTATGTTGCTACTTTGATAAAAAAAAAACGGTTAAATTTTTTTTACGTGGACGTCCGGATGTTGATTTTGACTGGGTTTTTTATTAGCTTCAGAATTACATCAACTGATTCCGTATTTCATATCAATAGCCGTACGCGTCGTTTGTTAATAAAATGATTATCAAGTTTTATAAATTTTGTTGCTATTAAAAAAATTAAGGCGCTTTTATTTTCTTTTTTAGCCCTTGATAGGCAAAGGACAAATGTACCTACCATATAGCCTATATAGATTTTATACTTTGTGTAATCGATATGTTTGGTAATTTATTTTTTTCGTCAAAACTAAATAAAACGCTTATGAGGCGTGCTCTTTTGGAATTTCCATACTATTCTAATACTAAGCCTGGTTAACTGTTAAACTGTAATTATTAAGTTATGTTTACGTGGAATTTAAAATAAAGGTATAATAAAAGCCTAAATCATGTAATAAAATATTTTATTTTTATTTTTAAATATAATGATTTCTAAGGAACATCTCTTTTACAATATTCTATCACATTGCTATGATAATATTCAAATAGATGCTAATTTATCAAGTTTTACTTGAAAATTTATTTGTACGTAAATTATGCACTAATTATAAAATCAAAAGTATGTTTATTTTTGTTAAGGATAAACATATAATTCATATTATATATAAATACCTCTTAAGTACATAAATTTATAATAATATAAATTTATGTACATAAGAGTTTGTAGTATGCGATAAGGTATACGGAAAAAGAACCTAATCAAATAATAAAATAGAGTCTTATTTTCAGAATTAGGATATCATAGATATAGACCTGAGTAATATTTATATAATTCATCATAAAATATAATTGTGTAAATACTATAATTCTGTATAATTGGTATAATTGTGTAAATTCTAACCTATACTTACATATGAACAAGATAGAAAAATTAAAATGTATAGGATTTATTGCGAGGTACTGATAATGATAATAAAATGACTGTATTATATCTTAGTCATTAATGATTACAATTTACACGTGTATTGTTCTGCAATACATGACAAATGCTTGTTGAAAACCGACATAGTCTCCGTTATAACGAATCGTAATTGGCTAAGTGTTAACTGGTTGATATAAATACAAAACATTTTATTTGCAAGCGAACCACCAATCTACACTCCTTAATTTAAAACAGCGTTAAGTAACTACGGTTAAATAGTTTGAAAAAATAGCCGATTTCTAAGATAGAATACAAAATGTCAGTCTATTATTAGTAAAAGGAAATATTTAAGGGGTTTATAGTATCTCTATATATAAAAATCAATTGCTGTCCGTTAGTCTCGCAAAAACTAGAAAATGGCTCGACCGATTTTCATGGATTTTTTGTGTGTGTTTGAGTGGGTTCCTGGATAGTTTAAAAACTCAGTTGGACCCGGCAGGTGGCGCTGTTGTTGAGATCCAGAAATCACCTGTGCAAAGCCGGGGCGGATCGCTAGTATTAAATAAATCGTAATATTAGGAGAATTATTAGAATTCATAATATGCGAATTGGAATTTATTTGCAGATTTTAAATTGTGATATTTTTTAATAAATAATTTATTCATATGGGTGATTAAAGTGGACTGGTATTATTTTGGCATAGTCAAATAATTTTTAATTTGAATTCTTTGAGAATTCAATTTTGAAAGATCAGAAACTAACTTTAAATGGAATAGTCTTTCTTTCATGTAGAGTTATATGAGCAACCGGTAGGCAAATTATTTACATATCTTGATAAAATATTTTTCCTCTTAAACACTTTACCTATAGAGGTTTTACGTTGACGCTGGGATTCTTAGGAGTGATCTTCACCTTTGGAGTGTCTTGCTTTCTTTAGAAGCAGTAGCAATGATGATTTGAAATCAGGGTTGCCACTCATAATATATGACGTGTGACCGTAATCTATATTAATTTAAAACTTTAAAAGTTTCTTTCCGAAGAGATTAAGAAAATTAGTTATTATCCAAAACAGATAATATTTTATTAAATTTTGAAAAAGAAAACAGAACTGTAATTTTTCTTTTTGGTGTTCCAAATAGAATAACTACATATACGTGGCTAGTTCCCTTAGCGGAAGGTTTATATAAATGACTTTTATGAAACATCTGAACAGCTGACTGTGCACTGAATTAGTCAACATGTTAAACATAAGTTTTATCAACTGTTATTATTGTATTTGAAAATGTCTTTTATGTGACAGAGAGTGCGCCTCGGAAGCGATGGTCGAGGCTGCCATAGGATGGTCGGTAGCGAGGCGTGCGCTGGCTCCACGGGCTGCGGCGGTTCTTGTAGCTAGAGCACGCAATCAGGCTGTTCATCGCAGGCGGCCGGGATTGTTCCACGCTGATGCCACAACGGCGGCTGTAGGGGAACAAACTTTTAATTATTAATAAACCGCATAGAAATATAAAAAGTATTTTATTTCTTGGAACCTTTGTACAACAAAACCTTAGTACAAAAATCTTACTTTTTTATAGAATAAGGGTGACAAACGAGCACACAGTCGACCTGTTGGTAAGTGGTTGCTGTGGCCCATAGACATCTACACCTGATCACTTTGAACTTCCTCATATGGCCAGCAGTCAAGGACCACGTTTCAATAAGTCATCAATACTGGCAAGCGCCGTGTTGAGCGACCCACTAGATGAAGTGACGACCTGATAAAACATGATGTACGCGGGTGGCTCAGATGTATGCGAGTGGCCGTACTTTGGGGCAATCTATGTGTTGGGCTCATTAGTAAAGCGTGATTAGAATACGGCTCTGTATCTGTATATATATATATATATATATATATATATATATATATATATATATATATAAAATATAATATATATATATATATAAAGTATGTTATTTGCTGCTTTCTTATTAGGCTATGGAAGACATACCATTTTTTATACTTGCGGAAATGTGAATGCGGATAGGTTTGGTGAAAGAAACGCAATTTTTGGCTCCAGGCTTCTAAAACTTATGCTAACCAAGTGGTTGTGTTTTTGGTTGACAGTGTCTTTGACAAAACTTTCGATTTTTATATCACTTACCTCTTAGTCCTTGGCGGAGGCATTATATATTTATCTCCGAGGAGTACACTCTCATCCAGCGTTCCATCTAATTGTAATAAATCACCAGCTGACACTGAGACGTCCATCTTGGAAGCGCGGTCGCAAGTCCATAAGTAGAGCAACACCACGACCATCTGGATAAATAAATTTTTGCGTTGTAATATGATACTGTTTAGCATTGGTGTCATATTATATCAGCGCATACTATATCATATTATATCAGCGCAACTTACATTTTTTACATTTTATGACTTCGTACGTTTTAGTTTTCTTGCCTGTTTAGTAACCTATCAAAAATCGTTAAAACCTATCTAAAACCCACTGCTATGTGTGCCTTCTCCATAGATTCCCTTATAGGAGTTATATTCGGTACTGTTCCACCTGCCATGCTTGGTAGACAACAGAGGCGTGGCAACCGCAGTTTTTATTATTATGAGCTATCATCATTATATTATTATATGCAAAATATTAAAAACATAAATACATAAACTTACTACAACCAAATGCAAAATAAAAATAAACATCGTAGATTGTCTGAAGCCGACGGAATCGAATAGGAGACCGGATACCGTCGGACCCACAAATGCGCCCAACGCGAAGACTGAAGTCCACATGCCAGATACAAGACCATAAGTTTCAATGGAGTTGGGCAAACCACTGGCTCTGCAAGTAACAATTTCATAAATTTTAAAATTAAAAATTAACACTTTTGAGTCTACTATAAAAAGTAGGAGTTTCTCAAGAGGACGTCATGCTTTTTTTGTGTTTGTTATGCGATATCTTCTTCAATTGTAAACCGATTTTGAATATTATTTTTTTAAATAATAAATAATATATTTATTCAAAAAAAGAATATTCAATATGGGAATAAAGGTTTAGGATAACTATTTAGACGACGTTCTAGTTTAAACACGAATTAAAGAAAGTGTTTGATCTTTTGAAAATATTTAAAAGCACATAATTGGACTAATCGTACCCTAATTTACGCTTTTCCTATAAGGCAAATGCTTACGGCGCTAATAAATAAGCCGTGTTATTATAATCATTAATCATATTTTAATTATTACGTGTAGATGTGATTGTATATTATATCAATACTTATATGTTATAAATTTTTTATTTTCAAATATTTTCCCTAGGTTTGCGTGGACTAATTTTTTAATTTTAATTTTAAATTTATATTTTAACTATCTTATATTATTTCTTCGCCATATTCTAATATGTTTAATGTGCGTATAGTGTGTTCAATATAATATTTATGTTCCTTTAGAGCTGTGGTAGCTCTTGAAAAATTTCATAGTATCCGAAGAAACTGAGTTCGACCCATATGGACTGTAGTGAAGGAAAATTGTACGGTAACCAGCATGTCTGGAAAATTAAGAGAAAAATGGTACATATGTTGTCGTTGTTGTTGCTTTTTTTTTTACTTTCCATGATTAATTATTAAAGAAAAAACTTTAATATGATAATTTAGATCTCTTTAAAGTTTTTTTTCACTTACATAGCAGTGCTCAAAGCGTCCGAGAATGAGGCAACTAGCTGGCTACCCATACCCATCCCATGCAGCACCAAACCTAGTATTGTCATCCACATAAGTCTGTAAACAAATAAAAAAAATCATTATTATTATGTATAATATATTATTTAAATCATGGAAAGGAACTATTGTGTAAGTAGTAGTAAAAGCGCATATTTTGTATTATGCTGAGACCGACTTAAATGACAAATGTACCCACAATCATAATAATTTAAAAATAACCGAACGCAAGGCACATTTACACTACATTAGATTTGACCAAAAAGAGAGAGAGAGATGATAGCCATTGCCTTCTTCTTCTACTTTATCGGGGCGTAAAAGTTCACATTTTGTTTATAGGATAGGGTAACAAACGAGCACACAGTCCACCTGATGGTAAGTGGTTGCTTTGGCCCATAGACATCTACATCTATCTTCGTTTGCGAATCCAAATGCAGTTGCGTTGTCACCCGTGAGGACTAAGGTGGGGTGCCTCTTTTCCAGTAAAAAGGGTCTCCGGTTCTCTACACTCACTATACGAGACACAGCAGTTTTAAGCTGCTATTTTACGCTGGTATTCTGTGAGAGCGTGGTCCTTCCCCGGTCGAGCCGACCCATTCGTGCTACAACTATACTACTAATATAGCTGCAGCATGGCTCTACCACGTGAAAAACGTGTTCCTCTTTTGTTGTAAAGAAGACATGCCTTAATTGCTACGCTGTACCAGACGTCTCGCAATGTTAACGATGCTGCCGGTCGCCAGACTGGGTAGTTTTAAAGACATAGTTGTATCGTCACCCACTGAAAGCCATAAGATCTTTCAGGCATTTCCCACAGTCCCTTTAATTCCCTTTAAATTAGTATTATTTGAATTTCCCCTCATAATTATAAATTATATGCATTTCCTCTTTTTATAAATACTTGTTTTTTTTTTCTTTTTGCTTAATTTTCTCTGCATATATATATATATATATATATATATATGTATGTATGTATGTGTGTATATATATATATGTATATATTTATCTATATGTATGTATATATGTATATATTTATTTATTTATGTTTATTAATTTTATAATATTATATATTATATAATTCATATATTTATATAAATCGTGTTTAATTATAAGTTTTTGTCCTCAGTTTCATTTTACATTGCACGTTGCACCTATCCGTCAAAATATATTACATTGTTCCCTATTACGTTCGGTTTGTCAGGTAGAAATCGCTTAAAGCGATATGACCACCGTTTGTAGTTCTTAAGTTATTCCGTAATTGTAACACTTTGTATAAATGCAATAAAGAGTTATCTATCTATCTATCTATCCCCTTTACAGCACCCATTTCACGTAATGGGTATATGGATTTTTTTACGTTACCACATAGCAAGGCCGCCATAGTGTTGGTACTAATAATTATATTTAAAATTGAACTACCTAAATAATTTACGTTCCTTATCATAAATTGGGTCGTTCAAAATGTTCTCAAAGTAATTTCTTAACAAATAATTTTGTTCACTTACGTTGGCAAATTAATAAAGGGCGCCGGACCGATCAGAATGAAAGCACTCGCGACACAGAGGCATCCCATGATGGTAACGTATTTGGGCTTTATAGAGGGATGGTCGCAAAGCCAGCCCCAGGCTGGCGCCGACACCGCGTACACCCCGCCGTTGATCACAAACATCAGGCCCAGTACCACCGGGGAGAATTTGAACTGGAAATTTGTGTATGATTAAGTTCTCCTAGTCAATAGCAACAACTTTTATGACACAAGCAAGTCTAACAGCGTGTGTGTTCGTTCAGTTTATCTCATGGTAAGTGGATGAAGTAGACATCCTCATCTATCCCTGATTACAAGATAAATGCAAATTTATTGTTGCCCCTTAGATTATGGTAAAAAATTTCTTTACGTTCTCCTTTCTTTGGAGTTCATCCATTGCGTAGAACATATTGGAACGAAGTCCCTTATCGGACGATACGGGTTTGGCGGATGGGAGCTACGCGACAAAAAGTGTAAGATTTTTTCGTTATTACCCCTTGTGTCATAGTGTGCAAAAATTTTATTTGTATTGTTTATTTGTTTGTATTTGTTAATCAACAATATAATACGTTTATCAATAATAATATACTACGAAAAGAACTTCGTTCCAACCGCGTGTTCCACGACACTCACGCATGTTTTTATTCCTTTAAATTTAAATTATGACATTACATTTTGATATTTCTGCGATAATTCGGATTATTGTTGTTGATATTTTGTTCGGATCATGATTTTGCGCAAATGTAGGCATCCACTGGTATTCATTACCAGGATCAGTGATTTAGTAACACTCTAACAAATAGGTTTCTTGGTTGTCAGAATTCTGTCTATACTGTTGTGTAAATGCTTTATTTCACCTTCATGTCGAGGGCTTTTTAAATATTGAATCGCAAATTTTATCGTATAGAATAATTTAACGATAAATTAAAATGTCATTAACACTATCATCACTACATTCAAAAGTCTACTCCTGATCATAGGCCTCCCAAGGAATAGAAACAATATAATAGAAACAAAACACAGACTTGAGTCACATGCATCCATCGACTTACCGCACGGCTTACCGGGTCTTCATTCCATCTAGTGGGGACCCCACACTTCGCTTGTCAGAACGACATTGCCACTCAAGAACCTTTCGTATTGTTGGATGTTGGTTTACGAGGTATTTGACCGGCTCATTGTCACTTCAGTTTGCTGATCCATGATGTTGGAATACGTTCTAACTGTTATTTTGTTGTTATTACCGAGGCAAGTTGTACATTATAAATAAATAAAAAATTAAGCTCAATATAGGATTTTACTAAAACGACAGTGAAGTAGCAACGCTTATCAACGAGGGCTAATATTCTTTCACTCACTAGATGTCGCTAGTTGTGACTGAGGTAATATTTTTTGTTACATAATGTCAATTAATTGAGAAATTAGTTTTAAATAATAGTTAATCATTATCTAGAGTATTATATTCACATACAACACAATGCGTCAGTGGTTTGAGTTTGAATTTTTTTCAATTAATAACTCGTTTTTTTTTTTAATTTTTTTCTACTTTTAGTTATATTTATAGTTTGGATTATTCATTTCTAATCTAATTAATATAAAATATAACTAATGATACGGAAAGGAACCTTAAAGTTTACATTTTCCTAAGAAATTATCATTCCGTATCGTATTATGAAATCTGTGAAATATTTTACCGTAATGTAAAGTGGCGCCGCCCTGGTGACAGAAAAAATCGTGGATGCCCTCATTGCGCTAACGCGTTACTCGTAGTTGTAAATGGTCCAAACACAATATCGCCCAATTTGCCTTTATCAGAACACTGACATTATTACTGATCTCTACTGCGTCTTAACTAATACTCATATCAAGTCCACCGTGTCTATCAAAACGTTTATTTTTTGTAGCTACAGTCATAATTTTTTCTCCAAGGAAAACTTTTCCCTCCAAATTGCTAAATACGAAACTGCTGTGTATAGCAAGCAATAAGACTACCTTTCGTTTTAACTCAGTATTTGTATATTTTGTTTTGTTATTCCGTTGTTTGTCTGTTACAAAATATTGTATTCAAAGGAAAAATAGGAGACCACGAAAATAGTTAATTATGTCTCTATTGTTGCGAAATTAAATAAACTAAAACAAATTACTTGGCACTTGTTTACCTGTCGCAAATGTGGTTCAAGCGTCGCCTGTAAAAATCCAATGCTCATACTAGTCGACATGATGCTGATTGCCGCGAGTGAAACGCCAGGGATTTTCAATAGCGTGAACATGGTTGCTATGGAAACAAATATTCAAATTATGTATACAAGTTAAACAACTAAATTAGTTACTATTGCCATAAACACTAATTAAAAATTGCATGTTATGGACGACGGACAACGTTTTGTTACAAGCAAATACTATAATCTATTCCTTTACTTGATGCTAAGAGGATGCGGGTGTGGTCTATAGATATCTACATCTATCCTCAATTAAGAACCAAAATATCGATAATTTCTCACCCCTGAGGTCTAAGATGGAATGCCTTGTTTCCAGTAGACTCTTCCGTTCTTTTCACTTATAATATGAAACACATCAGAATTAAGCTGCTATTTCACGCTGCATATAGTAAAGGGAAGGGAAATCGGAGAAGAAATTGCCCATTATTATTGAAATGCCTAAGTTTTTTTTTAGACAGGTGATGTGCGAGAGGAAATTTGTAATTAATATTAATTACTTGAGAGTCATATATTGAGGTAATCGGCGTCGTAAGAGTGTCCGTTACTTTATGTCAACCCGTGGGTGTCGTGAAAGGACGGGGCTTTAAAGGTATGATGAAGAAGTAGAAGAAGAAGACTTACGTCCAGTTGGTTTTAGATCCTCATCATCGTGACATTTTGGCAGCACTGCGTAGCTCATCACTGCTGTGCAGAAAAGCGTCGCACCAAGCACCGCGAAAGGAAGATAGTATCCCCCGATACTGTATAAGGCACCACCGAGAGTAGGACCAACTATTAAGCCAAGTCCGAAGAATGTCTCTAAAGAGGCCTGGAGAAAAATGAATACAAAATTGTATAGCGTTACCGTTACCGTTACAGTCTTTTAAAGTCCATTGCGAAAATAGACCTTCCCCTAGATTGCCTCATATGCGGGATATGTGCCATAGTTACCACGCTTGCCACGGTGGCAAGTGGGTTGACAACCCCAGTTTATTTTTTATTTTTAGTCCTTATTAGGAAGACGCTGCTGCCCATCTCTTGATTTGCTTCTCTTCAAAATTGTATGCAATGAAAATAATTATTTATCTAAATACCAATTTATAATGATAGGGGTTTTCTTTACTTTATTTTTACTTTAAAAAATATTTTTTCCTGAATTATCGAGGCGTTTTACATACATAAATCACATGAACAAACATCCAGAGCAAACTCTGATTTAAATTCGTGCCCTGTTGCGCCTAAGGGGAGACATGTGTACATTTTTATTCAAACTCATGGCCTAATGGTAGAAAATCTATTTTAAATTCCCACTCCTACTCACCAAATCCTTTGGCAAGCGTAGTAGTCACTTCTTAAAAAATATGTCTTCATCAGCACGAAACATTTCACAACTAGACAAGAACTTACGTAGTCTAGGGAGGACCAAAATATACTTTTAGCTGGCGGACTTGCGATCACAACTCCTACTGGTACTACACGCTACTGGTTGGTCGGGTTTTACAATCTCGAGTTTAATATTGTAGGCTTTTTTTATAGAATAAATGTGACAAGCAAGCACACAGTCCACAAGTTCCTGCAGCCTATAGACATCTACATCTATCCTCGGTTACGAATCAAAATGGAGATGCGTTGTCACCCGTGAGGACTAATATGGAATACCTCTTTTCCAGTAAAAAGGGTCTCCGGTTTTCTACACTCACCATACGAAACACAGCAGCGTTACGCTGTTATTTTACGCTGGTATTCTGTGAGAGCGTGATCCTTCCCCGGTCGAGCCGACCCATTCGTGCTACACTATCATATTAATATAGCTGCAGCATGGCTCTACCGCGTAAATAGTAAGTTAGTAATTTAGGTAAGGTTGTGTTTAAACTTGACATATATTTAAGCTAAGCTAAGTGTGAAGACTCTACAATGGATGAGTCCCTTGTCCAGCAGTGCATTTTTACTGGTTGATTATGAAAATACCTTACTATGTATAATTGAATTGATTTTATTTTCTTGCTTTTTTGATTTGTTAAAGCCTGTTTAACAGAGACTACAATAAAATAAAATTTCTAGGCCTAAAATATGTAAGTAAACGCCTTGGCTCGCTGGCCTTTTAAGTAATACTAAGTTTATTTATTGATGATATTTTGCTTTATAAAAAGCAGTAGGCGTTTCAAATTTATTAAAATATTTTTGTTGTTAATTACGCTTAAATTATGTATTGTGTTTAATATTATAATATGTATATGTAAAAGGATAGATTTTAGTATTTAACAAACATTTGCAAGTTGAACAGGTCAATTTCTACTATATCATATAGTTTCAGAAACAAAGGCAAAGGGAAGAAGCTTTAATAAGTTAAAAATATATTACCTTAAATTAAAATACTTACAAACATTGTTGCCACATTGTTTGGAAACTCTTTGGCTATAATGGCAAATGATGCCGTGAGGAAAGCTGCGTTACCCATCGCCTCTATAATACGTATCAAGAAGCTCAAAGTTATAAATGGAATGTGTCCCTCCACGTTATCAAGTAACCTGCGAAGAGTAAATGGATAAATATAATTATGTGCATGTTAAATACATAGAAAGATAAATTTATTATTAAATTACTTCCTCCTTGGATCAGTGGTTGTAAAACCGACTGATGGTCTAGAGATCTCGGGTTCAAAGCTTAGGTTTGAACTAGACTTTTAACCCGATTGGATTTTGAAATTAATTGTTGGAGTTTTCAGACAAGAAAT
This sequence comes from Parnassius mnemosyne, assembly GCA_963668995.1. NCBI lineage: Eukaryota > Metazoa > Arthropoda > Insecta > Lepidoptera > Papilionidae > Parnassius > Parnassius mnemosyne. The sequence goes on along the minus strand of CAVLGL010000115.1, from coordinate 42,155,315 downwards.
TCTCAGTAGCAACCCTGTGCCTCAGAAAGCACATAGAGCGTTGGGCCTGCGCCTGATCTCTCTCTGGTCGTGTAAGATTACCGTCCCACGGGTATATGAGAGTAAGAGAATAGCGAGTGCACTTGTGCTTGCGCAATCACTCTGGCACTATAATCTTGCTTTTTTTTTAAATTATTTTTTATAGAATAAAGGTGTCAAACGAGCACACAGTCCACCTGATGGTAAGTGGTTGCTGTGGCCCATAGACATCTACATCTGTCTTCGTTTGCGAATCAAAATGCAGATGTGTTGTCAGCCGTGAGGACTAAAATAGAATGCCTCTTTTCCAGTAAAATGAGTCTCCGGTTCTCTACACTCACCGTGCGAAACACAGCAGCATTAAGCTGCTATTTTACGCTGGTATTCTGTGAGAGCGTGGTCCTTTCCCGGTCGAGCCGACCCATTCGTGCTACAACTATATTAACGTCATAATATATTTCAATCAATTCTAGGTCGATATTTCACGGTCAAGCTTTCGATCACCTCAAAATTAACTTCCGTAGATATTATGTAATTGGAAATATGTAACCCAAAACAATAAAACATGAAACTTTAATATCTATAATATACGAGTACAAAATAAACTACAAAATAATTTACATTTCTCCTCGTCATATTCAATCAAAGAAAAAACATCCATTATATGTCTCTCTGCATAATTTTATCTGCAAAAAGAAATAAATAAAATATTTAACGGTAAGTGGTTGATGTGGCCCACAGACATCTACATCTAGATGTCTGTGGGCCACATCAACCACTTACCGTCAGCCTATTCCTTTTTAAAAGGCCGGCAACGCATCTGCAATTCCCCTGGTTCCCTTGGTGTTGCAGTTGTTGGGCGGCGGTAGTGACTTACCATCAGGTGAGCCGCATGCTCGTTTGCCTCCTCTCCTATAAAAAAAATAATAAAAAAAGGTGGACTGTGTGCTCGTTTGTCACCCTTTTTCTATTAACAAAAATTAATAAAAATAATCATTTGGTTTCTAAAGACCAAGATACCACAGACCCAAGCAAATACCGCCCCATAACGTGTCTACCTACCATATACAAGACACTAACATCAATTTTGAGCGCGAGAATCACTCGTTACCTGAACTCAAATCAGGTGATGTCTCGCGCCCAAAATGGATGTCGAGACGGTGGTCGTAAACCAAAGAATCACTCCTTATTGACGCGATCATTGACAAGGTGGTTAAACGCAACCGGCGGAACTTCCTCACCGCCTGGATTCACTACAAAAAGGCATTCGACTCGATACCCTCATACATGGCTGTAGAGGGTCCTCGAGCTGTACAAGGTGACTGTATAGTTCGAGACTTCCTCGGGCAGTGTATGCGGTAGTGGAGTACGATACTTTGTCATCTAGGCGAGCGGATGACGGATACGGAATGCCACATAAGGATAAGAAGGGGTATCTTCCAGGGCGGTTGTTTGAGTCCAATCTGGTTTTGCCTCTATCTAAATCCTCTCAGTATCTACCCGAAGGGATCCGGGAGAGGATTTCTGCTTCGGAAAGGAGGTACAAAAGTGACCCAATTTTTCTATATGGGTGATATCAAGTTATTTGCTTCCAATTGCTCCCAACTTATGGAATTGCTAAACAACACTTGTGATTTTAGCAATTCTATTAGAATGGGGCTGGGGACGGATAAGTGTGCAGTCCTCCATGTCGAAAGGGGTGGGGTTGCTGATTCTGAGGGCATAGACTTATCTATGCCCATCAACATCAGAACCCTATCCGAGGCTGAAACATACCGATACCTGGGTATGTCACAGAACATAGGTATCGATGAGGCGGACATGAAAAAGGAGCTCCACGGGAGGTTCTACAAAGGTCTTCATGAGCCTTTCGTAAATACAGTTGCCTCCCTCCACTGGCTAAGTTTTGGTGACCTTTTCGAGGAAACCAAGAATTTTTTCTGTGAAATACAGGATCAAGTTATTAAGACCAACAACTATCGGAGATACATCCTAAAGGATGGCACCGTCGACATCTGTCGAGCTTGTCGCCATCCCGGTGAGTCACCTAGGCACGTCATCTCTGGTTGTTTGGCGCTTTCTAACTCTGAGTATTTACACAGATAGGATATAACCAGGATTCTGCACCAGGAGCTCACTCTGAAATACGGTCTTGTGGATCGGAAACTGCCTTATTATAAGTACTTGCCGGAAACCGTGCTCGAAAATGACCGCGCCAGGCTCTACTGGGACCGGGACATCATCACAGATGGGACTATTTTTGCGAATAAGCCTGATATTGTGCTGATGGATCGGGCGCAGTCAAGAACCTCGTGAAAGCCGAAGCAGATAAGAAAATAAAATATCTGGACCTGGTTCATGAGGTGACCGACATATGGGGTGGTCCGCCGACCGAAATTATTCCTGTAGTCATCTCTGCAAACGGGTTAATACCGGTCAGCCTTTCGGGTCATCTGAGGCGACTGGGACTCCGTGACGGACCGCTCCGGGCTCAAATGCAGAAGGCGGTGCTCCTTGATACCGCCCACATCGTCCGCCGTTTTCTTTCCCTTTCCCCCTAACCCTCGGCCGTTTGGTCTCCTCTGCCGAGGGCTTCCATCTGGTTGGGGTTTTATTTATTTATGTATTATTTATTTATTTATGTTAGTATATTAAATATATATTTATGTTTATTGCATACCTTAAACGAAAGCGCAAGGTATGTTCTACTATCGCCTAAAAATTAAGATTCCAACGTTTTATCGAATAAAATCATATCTAGCAATCATATTATACATATAAAGGATATAAGAAGCACATTGTTGGAAAGATAAATGATTGTTGAACTTATTAATTTTTTTTTTAATCGATTAATTGCTATTTTTAAATAAAAAAGGGGTTTTAGTGGCTTATGGTGTGGATTTATCATGTCCCCAAGGCTTGTAAACACTATAAATTTTGAAAATATCAATTGTTTAACTCAATTTTTTTTTTAATCTCCTCATCTATCATGTGGGAACCCACTGAATATAAATGGCAGTGTAATTTTGTTTTGTTTAGCTATAATTAATTTTTTCGGCTCCAATATGGCTAAATTTTCGTTGATTTGGTAGCCTTGTGTGTAAATTATTTCTGTAAATGGGGAGCTACAGCCACAGAGTAGTTTACACAGAGTACTTTGGTAGTTTAGTTCGGCTTCAGTCGCCGTCGTGAGTGGACATTGTTTCGGTTGTTTGCAGCGGCTCAAAAAGATTGCTGTACAAATACACAATATTCGAATAACCAAATTTATTAAATACTTAATTATAATAATAATAAGAGATTCTTTTTATTACAATATTTTAAAAGCACAGAATAAATAATAGTAGTACGTACTAAAAGTAAGTAGTATATTTTTTTTGTCATGGGTGACATTTTCATGGTTTTCGAGGGTGTTGAAACCGATAGGGTTGTCGAAATGTAAATCCAAGACGGCGGCCGCAATAGGTATCAATTTTTTCATTATGGGTGTTATTTTCATGGTTTTCGAGGGTGTTGAAGCCCATAGTGCTGTCGAAATGTAAATCCAAGATGGCGGTTGAATTATGTACCAATTTTTTCATCATGGGTGTAATTTTCATGGTTTTCAAGAGAGTTGAAGCCGATAGGGTTGTCGAAATGTAAATCCAAGGTGGCGGCTCCACTAGATATCAATTTTTTCATCATGGGTGACATTCTCATGGTTTTCGCGGGTGTTGAAGCCGATAGTGCTGTCGAAATGTAAATCCAAGGTGGTGGCTGCAATAGATATCAAGTTTTTCATCATGGGTGTCATTTTCATGGGTTTCGAGGGTGTTGAAGCCGATAGTGCTGTCGAAATGTAAATCCAAGATGGCGGCTGAAATAGGTACTAATTTTTTCATCATGGGTGTAATTTTCATGGTTTTCGAGGGTGTTGAAGCCGATAGTGCAGCCGAAATGTAAATCCAAGATGGCGGCTAAATTAGGTACCAATTTTTTCATCATGGGTGTAATTTTCATGGTTTTCGAGAGAGTTGAAGCCGATAGGGTTGTCGAAATGTAAATCCAAGATGGCGGCTCCAATAGATATCAATTTTTTCATCATGGGTGACATTCTCATGGTTTTCGCGGGTGTTGAAGCCGATAGTGCTGTCGAAATGTAAATCCAAGGTGGCGGCTGCAATGGGTATCAATTTTTTCATCATGGGTGTCATTTTCATGGGTTTCGAGGGTGTTGAAGCCGATAGTGCTGTCGAAATGTAAATCCAAGATGGCGGCTGAAGTAGGTACCAATTTTTTCATCATGGGTGTAATTTTCATGGTTTTCGAGGATGTTGAAGCCGATAGTGCTGTCGAAATGTAAATCCAAGATGGCGGCTGCAATAGATATCAATTTTTTCATCATGGGTGTCATTTTCATGGTTTTCGAGGGTGATGAAGCTGATAGTGCAGTCGAAATGTAAATCCAAGATGGCGGCTGAAGTAGGTACCAATTTTTTCATCATGGGTGTAATTTTCATGGTTTTCGAGGGTGTTGAAGCCGATAGTGCTGTCGAAATGTAAATCCAGGATGGCGGCTGAGCAAATTACCAATTTTTTCATCATGGCTGTCATTTTCATGGTTTTCGAGGGTGTTGAAGCCGATAGTGGTGTCGAAATGTAAATCCAAGATGGCGGCTGCAATAGATACAAATTTTTTCATCTTGGGTATCATTTTTATGGTTTTCGAGGGTGTTGAAGCCGATAGTGACGTCAAAATGTAAATCCAAGATGGCGACTGCAATAGGTATCAATTTTTTCATCATGAGTGTCATTTACATGGTTTTCGAGGGTGTTGAAGCCGATAGTGCTGTCGAAATGTAAATCCAAGATGGCGGCTGAAGTAGGTACCAAGTTTTTCATCATGGGTGTCATTTTCATGTTCTTGAGGGCGTTTTTTTTTATAGGATAAGGGTGACAAACGAGCACACAGTCCACCTGATGGTAAGTGGTTGCTGCGGCCCATAGACATCTACATCTATCCTCTGTTACAAAACAAAATGTAGATGCGTTGTCACCCGTGAGGACTAAGATGGAATGCCTTATTTCCAGTAAAAAGGGCCTCCGGCCACATGCACTCACCAAGCGAAACGCAAAGGTAAACCTCCACTTCACGCTGGTTTTCTGTGAGGTCGTGGTACTACCCCGGTTCGAGCCGGCCCATCCGTGCGACAGCAAAAGCTGCCGCGTGGCTCTACCACTGTTAAAAGTTGAAAGGCGTTGAAGCCGATAGTGCTGTCGAAATGTAAATCCAAGATGGCGGCTGCAATAGATATCAATTTTTTCATCATGGGTGTCATTTTCATGGGTTTCGAGGGTGTTGAAGCCGATAGTGCTGTCGAAATGTAAATCCAAGATGGCGGCTGAAGTAGGTACCAATTTTTTCATCTTGGGTGTCATTTTCATGTTTTTGAGGGTGTTGAAGCCGATAGTGCTGTCGAAATGTAAATCCAAGATGGCGGCTACAATAGATATCAAGTTTTTCATCATGGGTGTCATTTTCATGGTTTTCGAGGGTGTTGAAGCCGATAGTGACGTCAAAATGTAAATCCAAGATGGCGACTGCAATAGGTATCAATTTTTTCATCATGAGTGTCATTTACATGGTTTTCGAGGGTGTTGAAGCCGATAGTGCTGTCGAAATGTAAATCCAAGATGGCGGCTGAAGTAGGTACCAAGTTTTTCATCATGGGTGTCATTTTCATGGTTTTCGAGGGTGTTGAAGCCGATAGTGGTGTCGAAATGTAAATTCAAGATGGCGGCCGCAATAGATATCAAGTTTTTCATCATGGGTGTCATTTTCATTGTTTTCGAGGGTGCTGATGCCGATAGTGCTGTCGAAATGTAAATCCAAGATGGCGGCTGCAATGAATATCAAGTTTTTCGAGGGTGTTGAAGCTGATAGTGCTGTCGAAATGTAAATCCAAGATGGCGGCTGCAATAGGTATCAATTTTTTCATCATGGGTGTCATTTTCATGGTTTTCGAGGGTGTTGAAGCCGAAAGTTCTGTTGAAATGTATTTAAACTACTTTAAAAATTCCGTATAATCATGTTATACGTAATTTTTTTAATGCGCTTAAGGTATGCCCAATTGGATTTAGCAATATTTATTATTTCCTTTAATATATTTATTCAGCCCAACCAGATGAAAATACTCTATAAATACCCCAAATAATAAAAATAATATTGACGGCCAGATAACACAGTACTTTTTTTCGGTTGCGGTACTGGGGTGCTGCGGGGTTGCAGGGTTGCTGTTCGAAACTCGCACGGACCAAGTGTTTGTGTGGTCAACAAATAATTATTTCGGGTCTGGATGTTCGTTAATGTGTAATTTATGGGTGTAAAATTCTTTATAATACAGGAGAAAATAAAAGCGTTGGGTGAAGTTTTATATTACAAATATATTGCCTGATTTTTCTCTTTTCCTAATTGATTCGAACAAATTACATTAGAGCTAAGTTAACGTCAACTTTAGTTCGTTATTGTCATCGCCATTTTAAATCTTGACCAAAGTCTCGACGGCGAAGTAAAATATTCCCGACACATTCCGATCGCGAGGTTACAGCTTTTTTTATAGTATCGTTATTTAAAATCTCCAAGTATTTATGTCACGTAGAAACATAACTATTTTTTAAATTTAAATTGACTGTGTACGTGTTAGGTCACGCATAAGATTAGGCTTAGCCGTACAGGATATCTAACAGATTTTAATTTAAACGCTGTAAGAGCCGTTTTCTAATTCTATTTCAGATTTTGATCAGTATCTTTTAAAAAGTTAAAGACTTTAAAAGCTTTATATTTCGAAAATTAAATTTTATTGCTCAAAGTAATTTATAGAACCTAAATTTTTAAAGCCCTGTCTAACGAAGAAAAAAAATTCGTTCCTGTTTATATTCAGATATGTATACAAAATTGAGTCCCATATAGAAAAGTACCTGGAAATTTTCTATTACGGTTGTTACGTTGACTTTTTCAAGATAGACGGAAAGGACAAAATTATAATTTGCTTTTGTATGATAAATGATACCTAGAAATTGTTTTGTTTGTGAGTGGACGACATGAAAAATTCACCTACGTTATTTCGTTTTTGACATTAAAAAATTGTTGAAAATGCGGAACATGTAAATTCCAAGAACTTGTTGTTGTTTCGAAACTTGGTAACACTAAAATATATTTAAATGATCGCACTGTTCTGTTATTTCTTCTGTAAACACATAGCTATAATTTTAATAACTTCAATTATAAGAAAGATTAAATTATTAACTACTAGCTTTTGGCCGCGACTTCATCCGCGTTGATATTATACTTTAAACTATAGGTGATCCATCAATAATCGCACTTTCATAGTAAATTCCATCATCCTCTTTAGGTATCAATAAAGTATCAAATTTTATTGTATTTATGGTACACTATTTTGGTAATAATGTCTTACACATAAAAAATAGATATACCTAGTCAGGTCATAAATATTGTCACACAGTAAAAACTTTTCTTTTAGAATGCTGGCCACAAAAAAGTTTATTGAATTCGAATTTCGAATTGTTCATGAAAATAAAACTATATACTTTTTAGAATTTTACTCATTTTTAAATATGGAGTGGACGCTTAAAGAAGACCGTGTTACAGTTATTGCGTTGCATCGTTGCGGTTACGCGCCAATTCAAATTTTTGACATACTGAAAAATTTTAATATAACCAAAAGATTCGTTTATCGTACCATCAAACGATACAATGAAGACTCTAGTGTAGATGAAAGGTCAAGAAGTGGTCGCCCGCGGTCTGTTAGGACTCCAGCAGTGATAAAAGCTGTGAAGGCGCGAATTCAAAGAAATCCCAAACGTAAGCAGAAACTGTTGGCCCTTCAGATGGGGTTAAGCAGAACAACGGTGAAAAGGGTGTTAAATGAAGACTTAGGGCTTCGGGCATATCGAAGAAAAACAGGACATCGTTTGAATGCTCGTCTAATGGACCTGAGACTGAAGAGATGCCGCGTTTTGTTGAAGCGGTACGCGGGAAAAAAATATCGGGAAATTCTTGTTTCGGATGAAAAAATTTTTACCGTAGAAGAGAGATACAACAAACAAAATGATAAGATAAGGTGTACGCACACAGTAGTGAAGAAGCGAGCAACCGTATTCCGCGTGTCCAACGAGGTCATTTTCCATCCTCGCTCATGGTATGGTTGGGAGTTTCTTATTGGGGCTTAACAGAGGTACATTTTTGTGAGAAAGGTGTAAAAACGAATGCAGTTGTGTATCAAAATACAGTCCTGACGAACCTTGTGGAACCTGTTTCTTATACCATGATCAATAACAGGCACTGGGTATTCCAACAACATTCGGCGCCAGCTCATAGAGCGAAGAGCACACAAGACTGGCTGGCGGCGCGTGAAATCGATTTCATCCGGCACGAAGACTGGACCTCCTCCAGTCCAGATTTGAATCCGTTAGATTACAAGATATGGCAACACTTGGAGGAAAAGGCGTGCTCAAAGCCTCATCCCAATTTGGAGTCACTCAAGACATCCTTGATTAAGGCAGCCGCCGATATTGACATGGACCTCGTTCGTGCTGCGATAGACGACTGGCCGCGCAGATTGAAGGCCTATATTCAAGATCACGGAGGTCATTTTGAATAAACTTTAGTGTCATAAGAATCTATGTTTTGTTAAGTTCAATTTGGTATATAAATGGTTACATAATGAATAAACTTGTTTCAATTATTTTATATTAAACATGTGACAGAATTTGTGACCTGACTAGTTATATATATACTGTCGCGAACTTTTTGTAGAACTATTTAGGAGAAACAATTCCACCGTACATTTTATTTGTGTAACTTACAGTTTCTGCACTGCGCACGCTAAAATAGCTCGCAGATGACTTCCGACTTACTTAACACTCATTGTTAAATTTGACCAATTTTTTATACAATATCTTTATTAATTATAGCCTATGTTTCGTTCTGATGTATGAGTTATATTATCGTTAAGTTTCATTAAAATACATTCAGTAGTTATTGCGTGGAATAGTAACAAACATTCATACATCCTCACAAACTTTCACGTCTATAATATTATTAGTAGGATGCAATAAAGACGTTCATTGCATAGTTATTACTAAAATCTTCTATAGGTATAAGACATCATGCAAATCTTTAAAATAGTTATGTATTACAATGTGTTAATTTATTAAAATTTTCGTCCCTAAATAGTTTGTAATAGCACCTAGATGAAAAGAAAGCTTTCGTTGTTACAAATTGGGAGGAAGTACCGTAATTGTCTTGTAGGCGATTGCAGTAAATTATACCTTAGATATTACTCTATCCAGGTCACCAGCATTGAACTTACATTGTATATGTACAACGAACAGAGTACCAATTTATTGCACAGACTAAGTAAGTTTGAGCCCATGAATTCTAACGCGTATTGTAAATATCAAATCTCGGCGTCTTTTCTAGCACGATGTTCATCTATGCCAAAATCAGTGTACAGATGAGTCTAACCGCCTTCCGAGCAATGGTGAATGGTCCCAGCTCTGACGGCTAACTTGTATCGTTCGATGTTTTGGGCGGTAAGGACCACCTAGGCAAATGAGTGTACGGTGTAAATGTAATATGAAGGAGTGTGCCGCGTCCCCATCCTTTGCCCTATCTGTACACTGGCCATACAAAGTGGAGATTCCGCCAGTTTAATGGGCACGCGTAAGCCTGGAATGATTTGAGGTTTGCACAAAATGTTTGTTGTTTTTTAATATAATTATCATTATTTAATATTACTTCAAAATTTATATATCTTATTATCTGTTACACTTTTTTCTGACTTTTAATTTGTTACTTGGGAAGATATTTCAAAACTTCTAATACAATTCTAATTAATAGGTAAAATATTAGAAGTTAGTGCAGGCTAGTCTATTACTAGGTCACATCAACATACTTGTAGTGAGCGGGATTCTAAACTACGGCCCCGAAACACTTTTCCACGCATAAAATGTCATTGTTATAAAAATGTAGTGAATATATTGTTAAGAGTACATTTGTGTTTATTTTTTTTTCATTACTTGCAAAGTTGTTTTGCCCTGGGTTATTTTAATAATTTCATCAGTCGCTTTTGTTTTATAAAAAGCTACGATATTAAAAATTTTTAAAGCTAGCCTTTAGCGACGGACATTCGAATAATGCAATACATTTATTGTTATATAAAAAGCTACGATATTAAAAAAAAAATATTAAAACAAGCTTTTAGGGACGTCCGTCATCTTGAGGTATGTAATATATTTGGATCTATTTGTTGTAATGGATTTATTTGGATATAAAATAAAAAAAACCCTTTTATTTTATATCCAAATAAAAGGGTTATGAAAAAAATATATCTATATCCTGGGGGCGTCTGATATTTAAAAAAAAACATCAATTGAGTATATTGTATTGTCACCACATACTTACAGTGCTTGATAGTGTGTGTAACACTTTTAGTGCTTTTAAATAAAACTAATTTTACGGATTTTATCGCGTATATTAACCTATTTTATATTCTCGACGTTTCAAGCACATTACAACACCCATGGTCACGTGGGGAACTCCAGCACTTTACAGCATCCATGGTGACCATGGGTGCTGTAAATTTCTTGAAACGTCGGAAAAATAAAATAGGTTAATATACGCGATAAAATCCGTAAAATTACTTTTAGTGCTGGTGACAATAACGTGATTAAAGTTACAGCCTACATATGTCCCATTGCTGGGCACAGGCCTCCTCTCATTTTTGAGAGGGATTTTAGGGCAAAGAATGTCCGTCGCTCTACCCTAATGCGTGTTGGTGAACTTCATATATCTTCGAGATGTTTATTTTTGTTCTTATTTTCCTTCACCACCGAGCACGTGTGTGTGTTTAGTTATAGTTAAATAGAAGTTTGTAATAAAGTTGTAGTGTAAAGATCCTCGAAGGCAGACTGCTTAAGTCAAATCTTATTAGAGTTTTGGCGGGAACTTGACCGGTGACAGATTGCTGCTCCTGTATTGTTTAGATTATGGTTTGAAGTGGATTTTGATGTGTAAAAATGGTGCGATATTGTGTATTAAATGTCTACGCATGTGAACTATTAGTGGAAATGGTGAAACAAGTGATCTCATGGTGATGTAATTCTTAAGATAAGGTGTATGCTGCTTAGACGCCTTGAGATACCATTGTCAACTGTCAGCAGTCTGCTGGCTCAAGTTGCCGTGATAATCTCCCAAGGGCTGCACAATGTGACGCATTAACATATTGTGAAGCAGTGTAATATGAAAGATAATTATGCATTGTAACTTCAGGCTCAGAAGGACTAGAATCCAGAGCCGTAAAGCCAGTTATAAAAAAAAATCAAATCTTATTATATGTTTGTTTAAACCGTTTGATGTCAGTTTGAAGCGACTTCGAGCAAAATTAGATTGATAGAAACCTGCTCGCAAAAGGCATCATTATTTTTTAAATTAGAAAAATATAATAGCAATGCTCTTAAAATTACTAATGTTCCTGTTAACCACTCTAGCTAAGCTTAAAAAGCTCGTGCCAGGAGTGGTTCACAACAGTAGTCAATTCGAACACAAGCCCAACGCAAAAAATACAACAAAAATATTTATTTATTATTTATTTATTCGGGTCAATCATTCTTAAAGCATGTGAATGTTTGACAAACTTGACAAACTTGTCAAACTAATGCCTTCACGACACACACGGGAGCCTTTAGGGACCCATGAGAATCTCGTAAATATGAGTAGTAATTTTTTACTTACTTGCAGATGGTTAAAACGTCATCTGAAACATTTTGAGTCACTTTTCTGTCCTTAATACAAACGAAAATAAAATAATCGCCTTATTACACCAGCCTGTGTACTCTCCAGAATAATTATGTGTCAAACATTTTTTTTTGGTTTTATTGTTGACCGGTTGTCTTTTAGACTTTTTTGTTCATAAATAAGAAAAAAAAAATTTTTTTATACTGTTAAAAATTTGCGTTCAAAACATACCCAAACAATATGGCACACGTTCCCGTCGTCTGAATACCGGCGTTGAAGAGCAGCTTCGGTCCAATCCGGTTGAGATGGGCGCCATACAGCGGGCTGACTAGAAACACAACCAGTTCGAACACACCGAACACTAGACCGTACTCTGTGGCTGAACATCCTTTCTTCTCTGCCTGGGGATAATATGGTTTATTAATTCATACATTTTTAAACTTATTATAGAAGTTTCTTAAAAAAAATCGTTACTCTTGATATAGACCAATAGGTCTATATTAGAAGTAGTATGCCTAACGGAGGCGCAAGCAATTTTTTCTGCCGACTTCCAAAAAGGTGACGGTACTCTATTCGACTGTATGTTTTTTTTTATGTGTGTTACCTCATAACTTTTTACTGGGTGAAACGATTTGGATGATTCTTTTTATATTTGAAAGCTGGTACTTGTCGTGTGGTCCCATATGAATTTGATCGAGGTCAGACTAATAGTTTTTGAGTTATTCTTAATAACTTATATTGAAGTCGGCTGTACAAAATTTTTAATTTTTAATTATTATCTGACTGTTAGTATAATTGGGTTAACGTAAGTTTTGGAGACTATAACCCCAGAATTTCCCTATTTTTAAGGACTGCTCATTTTTCCTAACAGTCATTATCTTTCTTATCAGCCCGTACAAGTCCTGGACTGCTGGACATGTGGCTTTTCTATTTCAGGCAGGATCGGTCTTTTTTTTAACGGTCTTAATCATCACGCTTAGCAGGCGGGTTGATGATATCAGTATCAGGCGTAAAATAGCAGCTAAACACTGCTGTGTTTCGTATGGTGAGTGTAGAGAACTGGAGGCCCTTTTTAATGGAAATGAGGCATTCCATCTTAGCCTTCACGGGTGACAACGCATCTCCATTTGATTCTTAATCGAGGATCAATGTAGATGGTTTAGGCCACAGTATCCGCTTACCATCAGGTAGACTGTGTGCTCGTTCGTCACTCATAGTTTATAAAAAGGGCTTATCACACCTAAGACACCTACGGGAGAAAATGGTAGGAGGCATTCTATTACACTGCGACCACTTAGTCCATATACTCGTATAATTTCTTTAAAGTTATATGATACCATTGATATGTTGATGAACCAGGTATTCTAAAAAAATGTAAAGGTTGTTTGTTTGTTCATTCATTTATTTATCTTATCCAAAGACGAGGTGAACGAAGGCCTCCCCCATAAATTGCATCTTAAGATGGATATTTGCAATAATTGCTACGCTAAAACCTTGCGGTGTCTAGGCGTGAATAAAGCTAGTGGACCAGATGGTATACCAGCTATAGTTCTAAGGGCTTGTGCACCTGAGTTGTCTCCTGTGTTGGCACAAGCGTGCCAACACAGGAGAAGACGCCTCACATTTAGGACTGGAATAGTGCCAAAATCCTGGAAGCTGGCCAACGTGCAGCCTGTTCCAAAAAAAGGCAGCCGTGCCGACCCTGCCAATTATCGGCCAATCTCAATTACCTCCATACTCTGCAAGATTATGGAGCGTATATTGAATGCCCGCTTAATGGCATACCTAGAACAGAATGATCTCCTTAGTCACCGGAAATATGGGTTTCGCCGAAATCGTTCAGCTGGGGACCTTCTAGCGTATGCCACACACATATGGGGCGGGGCACTCGAGAACAGTGGAGAAGCACTTGCTGTTTCCCTTGATGTCTCGAAGGTCTTTGACAGAGTTTAGCACACTAGCCTTTTGGGTAAGCTTCCAGCGTACGGTTTATCCCCTGATCTGATTGAATGGGTAAAGGACTTTCTGAGTGAACGGTCTCTCCGGGTCGTCGTCGATGGCTGCTCATCCGATCCTATGGCGATTAACGCCGGTGTTCTTCAGAGGTCCGTTCTCTCCGTAACTCTCTTCCTGCTGCATATTAATGATCTGCTTATGCCCGGTATCTATGGGTATGCAGACGATAGCACAGTTGTTGCTCTCAACAACTGTGCTATCGTCTGTGGTATCTCTACCAACCAAGTCCTCGGGCCAGTCGGGATCAAATCCAGTCCGAAAGAGAAGCTATGGTAGAGCGTGTGAATCTCACACTATAGGCAGTCTCCGAATGAGGCGATGCCAATCTTGTGAAGTTCAACGCCTCCAAAACACAAACGTGTCTCTTCACTGCAAAAAGGAGCCAACTCACCTTGGCTCCTTCTTTCCGAAATGTGTCACTGAAATATACTGACCGCCTTTAGTTGTTAGGGCTTGAGATATCCTCAAATTTGAACTTCGGGCGGTTCATTGAGTCCAAAGTCAAAGCAGCTGCAAGGAAGCTGGGAGTCCTTGCAAAGGTGCGGCGATACTTCACGCCGGAATAGCTGCTTACTTTATATAAGCGCAAGTCCGGTCGTGCATGGAGTATTGCTGCCATATATGGGCTGGTGCTGCAAAATGCCACCTAGCCGCTTTGGACTCAATGGAAAGGCTTGCTAAGAGGCTTATTGGTGACCCGAATTTGGTTAAAACCAATCTTACTAACCTCGAACACAGTCGTAAAGTAGCTAGCCTTTCGGTTTTCTCCAGGATGCATTTCGGAGAGTGTACGCAGGAATTGCATAATTTAATTCCTCCCTCTCCCTTCCACCATCGGACAACCAAACGTACGGCCAGACTCTACCCTTTCGTTGTTGACTTACGACGCATTCGAACCAAATGGTTTGCCACGTCGTTCATCATGCGTACAGCAAAGGAGTGGAATAAGTTGCCAGCATCTGTCTTTCCATCCGATTACAGTGTGGGTGTCTGCAAGGCAAGAGTGAATAGGCTTTTGTTAAGTCAGTGCGCTTCACCATCTTAGGTTACATCAGCACTTACCATCAGGTGGGATCGTAGATAAGCGCTGGCTTAGTAGAATATTAAAAAAAAATTGCTACGCTCGGTAAGGGAGCTGCCAATCGCAGTATTTTTTATTGTTTTGAGCTGTTATAAGAAAGATGCTGTAGCCCATCTCCTGTTTAATTTGCCTTTGTCGCCTCTTATGGGGTGATATGAATAAAATTAATTAGTAAAATTTGACATACTTATCGCATTTGTAGCGGGTAAAAGGTTATCGAAATTAGCGATATAATATTTATAGATACATTAAATTACGCGTTTTGTTAAATACACTTTTTAAATTATCTACGCATTAAAATAAGATGAACGCACCGAATTTGCCCGTTCACTTACATGATATATGTCTATCAAAATAAATCTGAACTTTGAACTCTACAAATCGTTTTGATAACTTTACTTATAATTGTACCGGTCTTAATTTGTAAGTTCAAATGGTCACACGATCGATTATTTATAATGCATTAATTATCTCGTTAATGTTAGTTACAGTGATAAATATCTTGGTTAATGGTTCAGTTTTTATGGTATTAAGATTGAAATTGTAAAATAAGTCGCATGAAAAGTGGTATTTTAGGCGATAAGCACTCGCTGTAAAATTTCTTATTTATTTATTTATGTAAAAAGAAACTTGCATGCCTGAATAAAAAAAATATATCGAGTACAGAATTTTGGATTTCGAATACTTATTTGCCATAGTTGCCACACTAGACAGACGAGTTGGCCACCGCAATTTTTTCGTTATTATTAAGTCACTAACAGGAAGATGATGCAGCACATCTCCTAGTTCACTTCTCACTGTCTTCTCTTATGATACAGCAGTTCATTACTTCATTAAGACCCTAGGGTTTTATTGAAGTTAATAAATTCTAGATTCAAAAAAAGGTTATTCGTAAATCCATAGATTTACATATAATCGAAACTGCCAATTAAACAATTTATGATATAAATTATTATCATCATGTTATTGTAACGTCATTATTGGTTAATCAAACTAGACGCACGGCATTTAAATAAGATGTGGTGGAAGATTATTGTTATTATTATTTACACAAAATTATAATGTGTGTTATGTCGACCTTGCGACGGATTCACCGGTCTTAAACGTAAGCTTTTCTCAAATTGAGATTCTTTTTATAGCATTAAGGATGACAAGCTAGCTCAAAATTCACCTGATGGTAAGTGGATACTGTGGCTCATAGAAACCTACATATTGTAAGCTTTTCTTAAATTGAGATTCTTTTTATAGCATTAAGGGTGACAAGCCAGCTCAAAATTCACCTGATGGTAAGTGGATACTGTGGCCCATAGAAACCTACATATTGTAAGCTTTTCTCAAATTGAGATTCTTTTTATAGCATTAAGGATGACAAGCTAGCTCAAAATTCACCTGATGGTAAGTGGATACTGTGGCTCATAGAAACCTACATATTGTAAGCTTTTCTTAAATTGAGATTCTTTTTATAGCATTAAGGATGACAAGCCAGCTCAAAATTCACCTGATGGTAAGTGGATACTGTGGCCCATAGAAACCTACATATACCCTTGACTAAAAATGGGGGTGCGATGTCCTGCAAGGATTTCTTTTATAGAATAACGATGACAAACGAACAGACAGTGCACGTAATGGTAAGTGGATGCTGTGGCCCATAGACACTTACATCAATCTTCGATTTTTTTTTTATAGGAGAGGGGGCAAACGAGCATGCGGCTCACCTGATGGTAAGTGACTACCGCCGCCCATGAACAACTGCAACACCAGGGGAATCGCAGATGCGTTGCCGGCCTTTTAAAAAGGAGTACGCTCTTTTCTTGAAGGTCCCTAAGTCGTATCGGTCCGGAAAAATCGCTGATGGTAATCGATTCCACAAGGAGGTCGTGCGAGGAAGAAAACATCTTCTAAATCGCACAGTGGTGGACCGCCAATCATCCAGATGGTGTGGATGGTATCGGGAGTTCTGCCGCGATGTGCGTTCGTGAAATTTGGCGGCTGGGATTAATCCGAACAATTCCTCAGAGCACTCCCCATGGTAGATGCGAAAGAAAATGCAAAGGGATGCAACATCTCTTCGCAGTGCCAATGAATCGAGCCGATCGGAAAGGGCTCGGTCTTCGACAATTCGAGCCGCTCTGCGTTGGATGCGGTCAAGTGGAAGGAGCTGGCACTGGGGAGCCCCTGCCCAGAGATGGGAACAGTATTCCATGTGAGGCCGAACTTGCGCCTTGTAAAGTAGCAGGCGGTGTGCCGGCATGAAATACTGTCCCGCTCTGCTGAGCACGCCAAGCTTTTTAGAGGCCAATTTGGCCTTCCCTTCCAAGTGACCACGAAACTGCACGTCACTCGATATGTCGACTCCGAGGATACCGATACTGGCTGAGGCAAGAAGGGGAGTGCCTTGAAACTGAGGAGATACGACAAAGGGGTTCTTTTTAGCGGTAAACGCGCAAACTTGTGTCTTCTGAGGATTAAATTGGACTAGATTTAGTCGCCCCCAATCCGAGACTTTGTTCAGCAAAGACTCGACTTCAGACACAAGTTTGTTCCGGTACTCAGCGACGTTTTCCCGAGAAATATTGGCACGGCCGGTGTATAGAGCATCACCAGTGCTGTCATCCGCATAGCAATGAATGTTACCAGTTAGCAACATATCATTGATATGCAGAAGAAACAGCGTTGGTGATAGCACACAGCCTTGTGGAACACCAGCGTTAATAGGCTTGTAGTCAGAGCATGCACCGTCTACAACGACCTTGATGCTCCGATCTGCAAGGAAGCTGGTGATCCAATTGCACAATTTCTCGGGAAGCCCATAGGAAGGGAGCTTCGAAAGAAGCGCTTTGTGCCAAACCCGATCGAAGGCCTTCGCAATGTCCAGACTAACGGCCAACGCCTCCCCCTTGGACTCTACTGCCTCCGCCCATCTATGGGTCAGGTAGACCAGAAGATCACCAGCTGATCGACCCCGACGAAAACCGTATTGGCGGTCACTAATCAGCTGGTGATCCTCAAGGTACCGGATGAGCTGGCAGTTAATAATGGATTCCATTAGTTTGGAGAACAAGGAGGTGATCGCGATAGGCCTATAGTTGGATGGGTCTGAGCGGTCGCCTTTTTTAGGGATCGGGTGGACAAAAGCTGTCTTCCATGAATTCGGGACTACGCCTTGAGAGTAGGAGTACCGGAAAAGACGCGTTAGCACCGGTGCCAACTCCGGAGCACACGTCCTCAGCACGATTGGGGGGATTCCGTCAGGCCCACTCGACTTCTGGATGTCCAGGGAGAGCAGTGCTTTGCGAACCGAGCGCTGTGAGAACAGCACATCCGGCATGGAGCACTCACACCGCGGGATGGTCGGCGGTGTTTTCCCCCCGTCATCAAGAGTCGAGTTGGACGCAAAAAGGGAGCCTAAAAGGTCGGCTTTGTCTTTTGCGTCATGGGCCAGTGAGTCATCCTCCCTGTGCAGAGATGGTAGTGATGGCTTACAGAAATTCCCTTGGACAGCCTTGGCGAGAGACCAGAATGCACGGGTTCCCGAAGGAAGGCGAACTAGTTTCTCGCCAATTCTGCCTATGTGCTCTGACTTTGCCTTGGCAATAACTCTTTTGAAGGACCTGGAGGCGAAGTTATACTTCTTTTTAAGTGTGCTGGTATTTACATCCCGAGTCGCCGAAGCTGCAGCCCAGGCTTGATAACACTCCTGCTTACTGCGTAATGCAGTCTTACAGGAGCGACCAAACCAAGGCTGAGATCTGCCTCCGATGGGTACCACAGATGATGGAATAAATAGTTCCATTCCCTGTAGCACCACATCAGTGACAGAGTCAGCAACAGCGCTGGGATCATCCGGCGAGAAGCAAACCCGCCCCCATGGGTAGGATGCAAAGAAGGACCGCATTCCGTCCCAATCCGCCGACCTGTAATGCCAAACACGGCGGCAACCTGCAGAACGCAACCGCGAAGGGAGCGTGAGTGGCACCACACTCCGGATCAGACAATGGTCCGAAGAGCCGAGTGGGGCATCGACGGAAACCTGATATCCGTCCGGATGAGAGGTCAGCAGAAGGTCCAACAGGGAAGGTGTATGATCCTCCACATCTGGAATCCGCGTAGGCGAAGTAACCAGTTGTGTCAGACCATATGCCAAGGCAAAGTCATAAACAGATCTCCCCGCATGATCGGTTAGACGTGAACCGAGCCATTCGGCATGGTGGGCGTTAAAATCGCCAAGGATCACGATCTCTGCGGATGGGACCTGTTGTAGCAAGAAATCTGTAGCCATTTGGACGTGATCGATGAGTCGGTCTGTTTCGGCATTACCGCTATGGGACCTATAGAGGCACCCGTAGACGCGCGGATGGTCGTCGCTGTCTACGCATAGCCAAAGGATGGACAGGTCCGAACCTTCAAGACTGCCGAGTAGTCGAGAACAGATGTCCTCTCTGACATACACGCAAACTCCAGCCCGAGGCACAAAGGAATGCTCCAATTTGTACCCCGGGTAGGAGAGATACGAAATATCAGCCGGAGAGGAAACCTGCGTCTCGGTCAGAAAGAGCAAGGCCGGCTTCGCCGTCTCGAGATGGTAGTGGACGGCGTTTAGGTTAGAGTGAAGTCCCCTGATGTTGCAGAAATTCACGGATAGCGTGGCAGGGGTCGCCTTGGTGTTCTTGCTCAGTTTGCCCCTAGCAGTAATGCTTTTGAGCGGAATTTTGCCCCCCCCCCCAGAATACGCGGGGCAGCCTGAGCACCCACGCTCAGGATCGGAATAACATGGTCGTGGATGCTCAGCGAGGGATTCTCCAGGGGTGCTGGTACCCTCCTGGGGTAGTTCTTCGTGTAATTCCGCTACCATGTTAATGGGGGGGGGGGGGAATTGGGCCTCCGGTCACCTGCACTCACCAGACGAAACGCAGAAGCAGAGCCTCTACTTCACGCCGGTATTCTGTGAGGTCGTGGTACCAACCCGGCTCGAGCCGGCCCATACATGCAACAGCAAAAACTGCTGCGTGGCTCTACCACCGTTAAAATTTATTTTTTTGATTAAGATGCAGATGCGTTGTCACCTTTAAGAATTAAGATTGAATGCTTCGTTATCAGGCATCCGGTTATCTACATACACCATACGAAGCACTGCAGCATAAATCACGTTGGTATACTGTGAGACCCCTGTCGATCCGACCCATGTGTGCTAATATTCGGTGAGCTGAGGGACCAAAAGTGCAACAGCATTAGAAAGGCTGAGATTTTGACATTAGGTTATGTAGCGGTTGTGTATCCATATCCTACCGACTGTCAACCACTTTCACTGATGCCTTGCGTGAGAGCGGCTCCAAAGTAGTAAAAATACATGTACGTCGTAACTGTTTTATAACATCTGAAAATTAGTTTACAGATAATTGATCAACTCTCTAGATAATCAGCCAGTCAGCAGAATATTGCCACCGTAAGCACCAGCAGCGCGCTAAAGTCGTCAAAACCTCTTTGTTCGTGCAACTGTTTTATAAATAGGCAGAGTAGCCAGTCTCTCGGTATTCTATAAGATGCATTTCGGTGAGTGTGCGCAGGAATTACAAGCTTCAATTCCTCCCTCTCCTTTCCACGATCGGACAAACAGTCGGTCGGCGGGTCTTCATCCCTTTGTTGTCGATATTCCACGCATTAGAACCAAATGGTTTGCTTCGTCTTTTGTAATGCGTACAGCAAAGGTGTGGAATAATTTGCCGTCGTCTATCTTTCCGTCCGAATACAATCTGGGCGTCTTAAAGGCAAGAGTGAATATGCTTTTATTACGATAAGGCAATGCGATTTACCATCTAAGGCTGCAACCACTTACCACCAGGTGGGATTGTGGTCAAGCACTGGCTTATAATAAGTAAAAAAAAAACGCTGACATCTGACTTTTGGTAATTATGAAAAACTTAGTCAGTCACTATTTGTATGCAACAAACGCTCTCAGCAGTCAATAGAAGCGCTATATGTTTATAGCGGATGCTTGCGTATAATTTTGAAATATATTGTAATACAATAAATATATTGAATAGGAGATAGTAGATGTTTGTAAAGACAGTCACAGCATCGTTCGAGAGCAAAATTGAAATTATGACCTTAATTTAATACTGCGCATCTAGTGACTGCTGACAGCGTTTGTTGCATACAACTAATGATTGACTAAGTTTTTTATATTTTAAATGATATTTGGCAATTATTTACAAAATTTCAGATTATATAAAATAGTTATTATTATATTATTATATATTATATCTTTCCGTGCGTTCGTATAATATACATAGTTATTATTATATATTATATAATAATATAATAATAACTATATATATTATAGTATTATATCCTAATGTCAAAATATCAGCCTTTTTAAAACTGTTGCAGTTTTGTGCCCTCAGCTCCGGACTATAAGATGAATAAGTCTCGGAACATAATTTTATTATTCCATTATGAAATAACTCGTAACATATTGAATTTCATCATTCAATTTTTATCCAATTAATGCCTAGACGACAGTATAACTTTTCACAAAGCTATGAAAAAAATTCGACAAAGTTTGTTAAATTTCTTAAGTAAAGTATTCTGCAATAAAATTTTTGCAACGTTAAGAAAGTGAAATGATTAATAAGAGCTATAAAGTTAAGGACCATGTGATTCTATTGTGAACTGGTGATAAGAGATGACTTTTTGTCGGCTAGGTTATCGTACGCGTTGTCGCCACACAAGTAGGGTCTCGACTGCATTAGATAGGAAACGCGGTTGGCTATTATAGTCACGCATTACTTTCATGTTTTTTGAGAATTTTTAATCGCTTATATTTTATAATATGATACATATTTCATCCAATGCGTAGAACACACTTTTCTGGCTAGGTGTCTGGGTCTGGTCGGGTCTGGTCTGGTACAAGCCTCTTATTTATTTCTGCTACGAAATAACAGTGCGTACATTGCTTTGACTTCGGTTTTTTCAGACGGGGATAATTATAATGTATCAAAATGACCAGTATTATAATAGGCATAATATGTTGAATCATTTGTTGTTTTGGTCGTAGGTGTCCATGGAATGGACTATGGAAGTCAATTATCATCGGATAGACTGTTTGCGTAGAAACCCTAAAATGTACAGAAGGGACAAAATGCAATGAAAAAATATATATGGAGTCTATACGGAGACTAGCTTTCTGCGCAGGGCAGGAATATAGTGCACGACTGAACACAGGTGCACTCGCTATTCCTTAATTCTCGTAGTCCGACGGGACAGAAATCCTTCACAACGGGGGAGAAAGCAGGCGCAGGATCATTGGATTTACGTGCTTTCCGAAGCCCGGGGTTGAAACACTGTTGACAACTTACTGACTACAGG
Organism: Parnassius mnemosyne; assembly: GCA_963668995.1. Taxonomy (NCBI): domain Eukaryota; kingdom Metazoa; phylum Arthropoda; class Insecta; order Lepidoptera; family Papilionidae; genus Parnassius; species Parnassius mnemosyne. The sequence goes on along the minus strand of CAVLGL010000115.1, from coordinate 42,133,038 downwards.
CAGCTTCTAAGAATTTTTGACAAAAAAAAATTAAGGTGTTTTAAGGGTGGATTCGATCAAATGACGGCAAACTTTATACTTAATGGCTATTTATCCTAAATATAAAATTTAATTTTTATATTTTTAATGGATTCGACTCCTTAAATTTTTATGAAGGCCATGGAGCCAGGAAAAAACGAGCACTCGCAAGCACCAAATGGTACAACCCCGCCAAAGTCGCGGAGGATAGTCGAGTGGCGCATCGCGATACCGACAGTCCTCTTCCCTTGCGACTCCACCTCGGCTGCTCGACAAACACGCTCAGAGTAGCCACCTTGGGCCAGGAGTTCACTTCGGGCCAGCCATGTGAGTCGCCCTACGGTTACCATGGGTTACTAAGCCATGGCTACTAACCACTCCCCCCCCCCCCATACCCGCCACGGAAAGGTGGGAACCCGTTCAGGGAGGAGCTATTTCTTTCCTAAACTCACGCAAACTCACTAAGGACATTAATAATTTATCTTTATTTAATATATTTATCCCTTGATATAATACATTGGTCATATTTACATAGACATAAGACATACCTACGTTTACGTCTTGTAAACAAAGTCATCATCAGGCGACCTTTCTACACTTGGCTATGGCCCTAGAGTCTAGGGGAAAATAAGGAGAGAGGAAATAAAAAAACACATTTGAAATTATCATCTAATACTTTTATACTTACTGGTACTGGTACTACCAGAAAATATTGTATATGCACTTTTTCAAAGTGGTGCGTTTCTCATATCCAATAAAACAGTCGGCTGTGAAGTATTTAGAACAAAGATAATCATTTTATTTCGGAAGTCAATTCACAATTTTTATGATCGACAACCCTATTGAATTTTATTGTTTATCAAAACTCAGTAATATAAAGCCAAACGTGTTGGTACCTACGATATTAAGATTAGTAACAAATTTTTAAGTACCTATATTATTAAATAGTTTTAATTTTTGTTTAATATTAGCTGTAAATTCACTTACTTGTGAAATGTTATCCCACTTTCCATTTGGTAACGAGTTTTACATATTCCGAATACTCTCATTATTACTAAAAATAATAATTATTATTATGTAATTAAAATCCAACATAATGAAACCACATGAAATACTTTCATTTTATAGTTTAGAAGTTCAAAATGCAGAGATACGATTTAAATAACGTAGACTTTGGCATATTATGTCAATTTTAATTCCCGGTACGGACAATTAGAGCACTTCAAATCGACAGTAGCATTTTGTATGGTATAGCCAGTCCAGCGTACTTGTATATATATAGGTCGTTGTGATAAACGTATTATATTATTGATTAACAAATACAAATAAATGAATTACTATCGTCTATTAAAATGAAGCGTCATTTAAAATAATATTTCTTTCATGGCAAGATAAGTAAAAGTGCGAGGGAGATGGATATTATTCCATCTTGCTTCCTTATAGCCGCCAAGGTCTTCTACACTACGTAAGAAGGGGTCGGAACGGAAAAATCCTACACTTTTTCTCGCCTAGCCCCCACCCGCCGATTTCGTACCGTCCGATAAGGAACTTCGTTCCAAAAACTTCCACAACTAATGCCCGATAACCATATTAAGAAAAGTTTCGTTTTCCGTGACAATCCGTTCCTTACATTCGATGTACATGAAAAAAATATTTTTATTACATGTTTTTTTGCATGATGCAGATGGCTTATATAAAACATTCGTCAGTTGTTAAAATAGCATTTTGTTTAAAAAATAGGCCTCTAAGAACTTTATATATATAAATTGATTTATATGGGGTAACGAAACGTTTTTAAATATAGAAACCTGGTATAGACGAATCTGACGACATCTTATAATATGTTAAAATACATCAAAACATTTAGGCTACATACAGATTGTGTCAAAGAAATAATACACGAGTAACATACATTTATACACTCGAACAAAAAATTATTCTCCTTCCAGAATGCTCCAGAGCAGACGGGTAAAAAATTATAAAACTTAATTGAATTTGATAAAATGTTATGACATATCTTCCCATGGGTGACATAAGAGGCCACAGAGGTAGTTTGAGACAGAAGATGGGCAGCAGGATCTTTCTGTTAATAGCAAATTACAATAATATAACTGCGGTTGCTAACCCGATGGCTAAGCGTGGCAACTGTGGCAATATACCCCCCATGAGCAATGACAGTAATAAACGGCCCGCAGTCCCCGGCGGCCCCGCTATTCCTAGTTACGGTGGCGAACATGGTAACGGCGGGGCAGGGAGTGCTAAGAATCTCCGGCGGAGATTCGGTTGCCACCTAAGACGACTCAACCTGGCAACATACAACGCACGCACCCTGAGGACTGACGAGAAGATCCTGGAGCTGGAAGAAGAGATAGACAAGTTATGCTGGGATATTATAGGATTATCTGAGGTCCGAAGAGATGGGGAGGACACGGTAATCCTCGATTACGGCAACTTGTTCTATTACCGGCGAGACTTCAACGCAAAACTAGGCACAAGAGAGAACGGCGAGCTGACGGCGACTTCATGGAGAAAGAGGAACTATTTATGATGAACTCTTTCTTACAGAAGCGGTCCCACAGGAAGTGCACCTCGTCGAGCCCCGACGTTTTGAAAAAAATTTAGAGTGACTTCATGATGACGACTAGACGGCAACTGTTCAGCGATGTCTCAGTGATCACTGAGACATCGCTGAATGTGTCAGTGATCGCGAGGGTTAAAACTGGTAACGATCACCGAATGGTTAGAGGCACACTGAACCTAAACGTTAACTTGGAGAGGTGTCGTCTAATGAAAGTGCTCTAATCCAAGGTCCCGAAACCTTTCAGCTCGAATTACAAAACCATTTTCAGTTTCTAGAAGATTGCAATGCAGTAAATGATATGAATAACAAATTCGTGGAAACTGTACATGCGGTCGGAGCTAAGATTTGCAAGACCCGCCGCAGAAGAACACAAAACTCTCCGATCACACTCTTAATCTCATGGCTGTTAGACGGGAAATAAAGCTGCAGTCTTCAGTAGATTTGACAGCATACAGGCAGTTCTTCAAGACAGATAGACAGATAGATAGACAGATCTTCAAATGCATTCGGCGGGACTTACGGAACTTTAATACTGCTCGTATTGAAGAAGCGATCCAGCGGAATTAGGGCTCCAAAGTCGTTGCCAGTGATCTGTCTGCCAGAAAGAGTCAACTGTAGAAGCTGAAGACCGAATGTGGCAGCATCGTTTCCGGGATACCTGAGATTTTGAGTGAGATTGAGAGGTTCCATGGGCAGCTGTACACGTTAGCGTTGGATCCACACGCAAGTGTGAATAACGATCCAAGAGCAAGTCTTATCCGACACTATTCCGATGATATCCCGGCCGTCACTCTGAGCGAGATTAGAATGGCTCTCCAGCACCTTACGGCAAGTCCCCGGACGAGGATGGAATTACAGCGGAGCTTCTGAAAGCGGATAGAAAACCGGTGCTTGAAGTCCTTCAGAAACTCTTTAACTCCGTCTTCCATGGTAGCACTACTCCGAAGGCTTAGAGCAGAAGTGCAGTGGTCTTGTTCTTCAAGAAATTCGACAATGCTCTCTTGAAGAAATACAGACTAATTTCCCTTCTGAGGCACGTCTACGTGCTGTTTTCGAGAGTCATTATGAATCGTTTCACACGCAGGCCCGATGACTTACAGCCTCCCGAACAAGCCAGTTTTCAAAAAGGATGTAGCACCATAGACCACATACACACCCTTCGGCAAATTGTACAGAAAACCTAGTAGTACAATTTGCCACTATGTCTTGCGTATGTGGACTATGAGAAAGGGCGGTGTTGGTGTCCCATCAGTGATGCTAATTCGACTATCGGTATATCGAAGTGCTAAAGTGTTTATACAGTAGGGCTACAATGGCTATCAGAGTACAGAACCGGAGTACGAAACCTATCCAACTGCAGAGAGGTGTAAGACAAGGTAACGTTATATCCCCGAAACTCTTCATCGTTGCATTGAAAGACGTTTTCAGTCTACTGGACTGGAAACAATACAGTATTAACATCAATTGCGAATACATCATTCACCTTTGATTTGCCGACGATATAGTCCTTATGGCAATCGCTGGATGACCTAATCACTATGCTCACTGACCTTAATAGTGTCTCTCAACGGATAGGTTTTAAGATGAACATAGACAAAACAAAGATCATGTATAACGTCCATGTCACACCTATGCCTGTATTTGTTGGGAGCACTAAGCTCGAAGTTGTTGACGAGTATATTTACTTGGGACAAATAGTGTGATTAGGTAAGTCCAACTTCGACCGAGAGGTCAATTGACGGATTCAACTCGGCTGGGCAGCGTTCAGAAAATTACGACACATCTTCTCGTCAGGTATACCTCAAAACTTGAAAACGAGACTGTACAACAAGTGCGTGTTGCCAATGATGAATTATGCAACTGAGTCGTGGTTTTTCACTGCTGGCCGTATGAGGAAGCTCAAGGTGGCTCAGCAAGCTATGGAAAGGGCTATGCTCGGGGTTTCTCTGCTTGATAAGTTTAAAAATGAGAATATCCGCAGTAAAACCAGAGTTACCGACATAGCCCAACGGATTATCAAGATGAAGTGGCAATGGGCCGGCTATATAGCTCAAAGAACTGACAACCGATGGGCAAGAAAAGGTTCTCGAGTGCCAGCCTCGTACATGTAGGCGAAGCGTAGGGCAACCCCCCACTAGATGGAGCAACGAACTGGTAAGACATGCAGAAAGTTGATGGATGCAGGTGGCTCAGGTCCGTGCTTTGTGGCATTCCTTGGGGAAGGCCTATGTTGAGTAGTGGACTTGTGAAGGGTTGTAATGATGATGATGATGATGAAATCTTGTAGCTTTAGCTTTTTTCAAAGCGCTTGCCGTTAGCGTTATAACCTATCCAAAGTTCACTGCTGAACATAGGCCTCCATGTTACGTACTTGCCACGCATGTCAACGGCCCTCTGTCGCCTTTTACGATACACAAGGGACAAAATGTACTCCAAATTCTAGATATGTATATATTTGGGATATCCTTACACCGCCACTACACTTGAGGTGTCCACGCAAAATTATACGTACTACGATATTATTATGATACGATGACATGGAAATTGGCGAGCGTTAGTGCGTGATGAGTATCTGGGGCTCATAAATTAGTTATAACCTAAATACGTCCTACTATTCACTGACTGAGACTGAGTACAAGTTTTATCTACTTTTTGTGTGAATTATCGAGCGCGAAATAGTTGTCGACGTTACTTCAAACTAATTTTGCGGAAGTCGTCATGGTTTGCCTATCTATATAAGTTTGTATTAGGGTAATACAACAAACTTTCTATAGTCCTTATTATCTAATTTCTATTTAAATTGGATGATGAAAACTAGTGCAGATTATTCTGAAGATAAAACTATTTCTGGCTTTTGGTCAGAAGATTCAAATCATAAGTCAATTAATTGATTTGAACAAATTAATGTTGATTTCCCTTTTTCAATTTTTTTTTATAGGATAGGGTGACAAAAGGGCAAATGGTCGCTGTGATCCACAGACATCCACATCCATCCTCAATAAAGAATGAAAATGCAGATGCGTTGTCACCCGTGAGGACCAAGATGGATGCCTCCTTTCCAGTAAAAAGGGTATACGATTCTCTACACTCACCATACGAAACACAGCAGCGTTAAGCTGCCACTTTTCGCTGGTAAATTCGTGCTACAACTATACTACTAATATAGCTGCAGCATGGCTCTACCACGTTAAAATATGACCTTTTTGTCTTTCTATTTAACTGCATTTCTGAAACATTAAATTTAAAAAAGGCGTGGCCAAGAGTACTTAACTATATAGTCGCGAGTACAAGACGTTACCTATTTATGACCTATTATATATTCAGGATACAGTATTTGCGTCTATACTTTTTTAATCGTTAATCCTACAGTTGGAATTTATCTTGTATCGTGGGGGTGTTTTATAAACATAAATGGTATAAAGACGAAAGTCCAGACCAGGAAGAAGCATTTGTTTATACGAGTAGGTCACACAAATAGTTATTCCGTGTGGGATTCGAAACCGCGGCCCGAAGAGCTGCGCTGCTGCCAAGAACTTAGCCAATGCGCTCTGAGTCGTTGGACTCTAGATACGGTTTGGTCACCATGGTCTTAATTAGCTCGGTCTCATCCTTTTTCTTTTTATTATTAAATAAAATTCATTCCTTTTCATTGTTAAAGAGTATTTATTATAATACATATTTATTTTACAAAGAAGCCTCTGCTCCAATTTCACGTTCAAATACGTGTTTATTATTATCCGAATTATCTGAATACCATCCTGGCCGGAGCCAATGTTTTTGTTGATTGCAATTATCATTCGCGTTCGGAAAATTACGGCACATATTCTCGTCAGGTATACCTCAAAACTTGAAAACGAGACTGTGCAACCAGTGCGTGTTGCCAGTGATGACATACGGAAGTGAGACGTGGTTCTTCACTGCTGGCCGGATGAGGAAGCTCAAGGTCGCCCAGCGAGCTATGGAGAGGGCTATGCTTGGAGTTACTCTGCATGATAACCTCAGAAATGAGGATATCCGCAGTAGAACCAGAGTGACCGACATAGCCCAACGGATTAGTAAGCTGAAGTGGCAATGGGCCGGCCATATAGCTCGAAGAACCGACAAGCGATGGGGAAATAAGGTTCTCGAGTGGCAGCCTCGTACCGGCAGGCAAAGTGTTGGGCGTCCCCCCACTAGATGGAGTGAAGACCTGGTAAGATATGCAGGAAGTCGATGGATGCAGGTGGCTCAGGACAGTGCTTTGCAGCATTCCTTGGGGGAGGCCTATGTTCAGCAGTGGACTTGTGAAGGGCTGTATAATGATGATGATAATGATGAATTATCATCAGCAATAAATGAAAACTATCCGAGGAAACCAGCATTCCTGAAAAGTTAAAAATGTGTCGAGGGTATGTGAATTCGATGGATGCAAGATGCTTAGGAGTGCGCTGTGTAGAATTCCCTAGGGGAGACCAATGTTCAGCTGTGGACTTGTTATGGGCTGTAATGATGATGACGATCATGAAATGAAGTCCTCAAACACTAAGGAAATAAATGTTAACAAAATATTAAATTTTTAGAGTCTTACTGTTTAACCTTTTTATAAGAATTCATTAATCTTTGTAATTGTAAATGCCCTACTTTTTAAAAGATAGCAAACCGTCATATTTGTTTTAATAGAAATGCTACCTTTTTTTACACTCTTTATATTAGTTTGACCTGTATGTATCTATGTATAAATGTAATGGAATTTTGAGATTATGTTTTCTACTAGTTCCAGACGTCTGAATAATTTAATGTAATACTAGATCTAACACTCTCAATAGGATCATCACGGCTCATGATCAATGCGTGTTGTTTATGTTCTCTTAAACTCTAGTTCTATTAATTATGAAATCTATTTCTTTTACTTATGAAATAATTAAATAAGATAGCGATGAAATCAACTACGCTTACAATGTAATTGATTACTAGTAAATACTACTACCTAATTGAAGTTTACACTTGACAATTTTTTTTGCGATTTACGCAACGCTCTTTTTTAAAGAATGTTAAGACTTTAGTTTGTTGTTATTGTGTAATAGTAATATCATCAAAAACATAACTTGTAAAAAAAAACAAGTCTCGGAACTCAGTTCTTCTACAGTAAAAAGTTGTGAGATCCATGTAATACCAAGTTGATTAATTTATTCAGTACCTATGGGGGTCAGTCCATAATGGTCCTTTTGTCTCAAGTTATTACGTAACTTACTAGCCTAACAACATCTTACAGTGACCATATCAATATTAGAAATCTTTTAAGTTTTAAATAAATAGATTGTCTTGGCCATCGCATGAAAACACAATGTATCTCACAAGTAATACATATTATATTAAATTAGATTGTTTAGTGCGATTGCCAAGGCAAGCTATGTATTTAAAATATAAAATATTTTAAATATTGATATGGTCACACAAAAAAAAAGTTTGTCTTTATTTCACAGAATACAAATGGGGGGTTCGAGCTTAATGCATCTAATGATATTGCGATTGTTGACCACGAGTGCAAAGATTAGAGTTTCGTGTTGCTCCCTCATATACAGAAAGGTAATCTTTGAAGTATAGTAAATTTAAATAAAAGATCACTTTTATAGAAAACAACTTATAATTAGGCATGACGGCCCGGTCCTATGTCGTATTACAGAAGACTTTTCGCTCTAAGACAGGAACAAAGAAAGATACGTTATTCCTAGCTGTGAAACAATGCAGAAATAATGAAAAAATACAGTTCCGAACTGACAGTCATCTTGAACGCACAATAGTTATATGAAAAAGAGTAGCAATAAATAAAAACATTAGTGTCATATTTTGGGACGTGATCGACTTTAATAAAAACATTATTGCATTACTGATTCTGTTGCGGCGTGAAACCTACATAATAAGTCTACGTATAAGGCGATAAATGAGCGAAACCTCTGGCAGTACGTAGTGCAACTGCTAGGTAATAATTTATGATTTATTTACTCATTCACTGCAAATGTAACTTTTTAATCCTATATATTTATATAGGATTACAAAGTTATTTATGCAGTTGGTGTATCTAGAAAACTGGTTTAGTTGTATTAGTAATTTTTAGTTGGTTTATACACTAAATACTAATTGAATTCTAAATTTGAAAGATCTACGTCTGCTAGAAGTGCCTTAGAGTTTTGATGATCGGTCAGTCAGTGAGTGAAAAAATTAAGAAAGTTTGACAAGTTATAATTCTTAAACTACTGGTTCAAATGGAATGAAATTTGAAATATACCGTGTTTATATAATGCAAGCTTGGTTATTGAAAATTCAGGCTTCTAGTTTTATCCACAACGAAGTTATAGGGGGTCGAAAATGGCCTTAACTGCTTCGAGAAAAGGATGGTACGGCCGTACCGGGTTTTTGCTCGACTTGGCGGGGTCACTACCGTGCCCCCAGATAATGTTTTCATTTATACTATTAATAAATTAATATCCATAGCGCATGGGGAAGTAGCGTCAAAGCTGCAAGAATCTGTTACTGGGATCGCATTTTGCCTGCCATGTGTGGAAATTATTTGAAATCTTCTATATGCACCACTAAAGTAAAGGCACATATAATGCATGGCAGCATTGCAATTATTATACTGGACTTATTATATGGTCGGACTGGTTTGGAGGAGGGCTATAGTAAAGTGCCTCATTGCAAAATAAGTAATGGAGTGAGAAAAGTTTGCCACTCTTCTTTAAGTCTATTTTCTTGTGATGATTGGTACCTTTGGATTAATTTGAGTCATGCTGCAGATATATTAATTGTATTGTAGTTGTGAATAAGTCGGATTGACCGGGGAAAGACTACGCTGTCACAGAATACCAGCGTAAAATAGCAGCTTAATGCTGCTATGTTTTGTATGGTGAATGCAGAGAACCGGAGACCCTTTTTACTGGAAAAGAGGCATTTCATCTTAGTTCTCACGACTGACAACTCACCTGCATTTTGATTCGCAAACGAAGATAGATGTACCTATATGTCTATGGGCCACTGCATCCACTTACCATCAGGTGGACAGTGTGCTCGCTTGTTACCCTTATCCTATAAAAAAACCTTGAAATACTTATATTTTATTTTTTATGTCATACATTTTCGGCCTTATTATAAAACGTGGTTTATTGATCTTGGGCTTGAAGAAGGGCCTCTGTTACGAAAGAAGTTTCTTAGCCGCGGCGCCACGGTTCTCGCGAAATTTAACATTTGCTTACAATTTCCATAGTCCCGTGGAAAATACATGAACTAAATGTACCTAACATTTAGTTCATATATTTTCCACGGGACTTCTTAATTAAAACATACTCAAATACTGAACCAATTTTAAATTTCTTTTTGTTAGACTGTTTGTGTTTAGTGAAAAGTAATTCTCAAAAGAATTATGATTAATGAACGAGAAGTACATACTTTTCCTATAAAAAAATGTAGTTTACAATAAGATAGCAGTAGTAAATATGTAAGTCTAGTTCTCTTATCTCATTACAAAGCTAGTTTACATTAATTATTATTTACTATTTAAAATAACAATGTTCGTTCATTACACATTCCATAGTTTTAAGTTTAGCTTTAAATACTGTAAAAACTTTACTCCGCTTAGAGCTAATGGTAGTTTACCGTGTAGTCGCGCCCGTTTAAATTGAATAAATTTCGCAATATAATTTAAAAAAATAATTTTGATTATAAATTGTTACAGTTCCATAAACTATATTATAAGAATTTTTTAGATTATTGGTGGTGGTGCACACCGCTGAATGTGTGGTAAATCAGCAAATTATGTTTTTATTAAGAATTGCAGTGATGTCAGTGTTAGAATCATACTTAGATATTTCGTGCTCTGTGAGATAATTAAAGGCAATCGCGCTACGATAAAAATTCATGGCTGTATGAAATTTTAAGCAGTTTAAAATCACGTACCTCTTGTGGATAGAATGGTGCTTGCAGGGCGACGCACAAAGCGTTACAAAAATCTGCTATAGATATAACCACTATTATTAACCATTGTCTTCTAGAAAAGTCGAAACCCATTTTCTAATGAGAAATTAACACAAAATTTCCCACAACTATAATACAAGTATTAAATAAGATATCATAACTGTTTATACGCTTGAAGTTTGGATTGATAATTACACATATGTCACCTACAACCGTGATTCTATTCCTGTGGTGGATAAATAACTGACAAGAAGCTCCACATCGAGGGTAAATTATTACATTTTGTTTATAACAAACTAATTACGGAATAGGCATGAAAGCGTACTGCTTTATCGAATCGGATACAGTACATTGACATTTGTATGTGCCAAGTATTTAGTTGGGAGTATATAAAATAATAATTGAACCTCAAATTGTACTTTTCGCCTTTAGTTGACCTCCGTTTAGCTCCCTCGTTGAAGTGATGGCGCGTGAAGAAGTATTGACCGCTAGAAAGATAAAGTCTAATATCGGTGTGATTTAAAAAAATAATTACTAAAAAGAAACGCTATAATTGCTTTTATCTATAAACATTAGGTGTTGTTTATTAATAAAACGATAAAAATTGCGACAAATGGTATTTTATAAGGTACGTTACAACTATAAGTGTATCACTGGTATGAGTTTTTAAAATACTAATTCATTTAAATAATGTTTGATTTCATACCTAAAACCTATAACATATGTTATAATAATTGATTAGTAACCCTGATGGCTCCATTTCTTTCCCTGGGTGTAAGGGATGATACTGGGTAATGCTACAAACATGTCAAGTTATCAAATAACCAGATATAAATAGACCGACACTGACTCTCAGTGTCACAGGCGTGTGATATTGCGATCTCGAGTTCTGATCAGCGTTCTATCGAATTAGATCACCAGTTCTGTTATGCGGGGCTATTATAGCCATGACCATGACCAGCAATGTTCTGTTAGAGCATAATAAAGAGGATCCAAAAATAATATCTTAACTACATACAATACGCAATTTAATAACAGTATATAAAAATCAAAAGTTCACCTACACGATTGATTGATTATTTTTTGTGTGAATGAATGAATGACTCAGAGGTCAATCGACGGATTCAACTCGGCTGGGCAGCGTTCGGGAAGCTACGACACATCTTCTCGTCAGACATACCTCAAAACCTTAAAACGAAATTGTACAACCAGTGCGTGTTGCCAGTGATGACTTACGGAACTGAGACGTGGTCCTTCACTGCTGGCCGTATGAGGAAGCTCAAGGTCGCTCAGCGAGCTATGGAGAGGGCTATGCTCGGAGTTTCTCTGCGTGATAAACTTAGGAATGAGGATATCCGCAGTAGAACCAGAGTGACCGACATAGCCCAACGGATTAGTAAGCTGAAGTGGCAGTGGGCCGGCCATATAGCTCGAAGAACCGACAACCGATGGGGAAGAAAGGTTCTCGAGTGGCAGCCTCGTACCGGTAGGCGAAGTGTAGGGCGTCCCCCCACTAGATGGAGTGACGACCTGGTAAGACATGCAGGAAGTCGATGGATGCAGGTGGCTCAGGACCGTGTTTTGTGGCATTCTTTGGGGGAGGGCTATGTTCAGCAGTGGACTTGTGAAGGGCTGTAATGATGATGATGATGATGATGAATGAATGACTTATTTGTCACACATCACAATGCGTAATAAAAAGAAACTACAGCTAACAAAAAAAATATATACACAAATTATGAGGCATTCGGCTCAGTATGATGTAGCAGTTTTGCCATGGCCACAGCGGTGTTATTCTGTCGACGCCTCATCTTACCCAGCAGTTGTTGTCAGACATATTAATTTCTACCACCAATAAAAAATAATAAAATAAAAATCTAATAACCTCATATCAATGTATGCTAAGAACCCGTTCAATATCCGCTAGGTTGCTTGGAAAAGAATGCAGCTACTGAAGACGTTCTTAGCTTTTTATTGTTTAAACCGTTGCGTCACACCAACGATAAAATTCTATAAAAGCATATTTGAGCGATGATTTTTTTTTATCGCATAAGGGTGACAAACGCGCACACAGTCCACCTGATGGTAAGTGATTGCTGTGGCCCATAGATATCAACATCTATCATCGTTGGCGAATACAAAATGCAGATGTGTTGTCAGCCGTGAGGACTAAGATAGAATGCCTCTTTTCCAGTAAAAAGGGTCTAGGATACGAATGCTTCTTTGAAATTTTATCATTTAAGCAACCAAATGTTTAAAAGCTTCCAAGTAATAAGTTTATTTGGCCGCAGACATTTCAATATATAGTGAGATAGTCCACAGATTAGTCTTTAGGATGTTTACGTTTTTTTTACGGTGTAAAAAATTTGGCGCTTAAACTTATTACTTCATACTTAAGTAACAGAACTCAAAAAGTCGTCATTAATGGTAAATGTTCCTCCGAATCGGTAGTATCAATGGGCGTTCCTCAGGGCTCGATTCTTGGCCCATTCCTGTTCTTAATCTATATTAATGACTTACCTTATCTTGTAGGGGACAATCACGATATAGTATTATTTGCTGACGATACCTCTTTAATTTTCAAACTGAAACGGCAGTCAATTAAATATGACGATGTAAATAATGCTCTATCGAAACTAGTACATTGGTTTAACGCCAACAATTTGCTCTTAAACGGCAATAAGACAAAATGTATTAAATTTACAATACCTAATGTAAAACATTCGAAAACCAATGTGCTCTTAAATGGGGAGGAGTTGAGTCTTGTGGATACCACTGTTTTTCTCGGTATTACTATTGACGCGAAACTTCAATGGGGCCCCCATATATCTAAATTAGCAAGCAGACTTAGTTCTGCAGCATATGCTGTAAGAAAGATTAGAAGTCTCACAGATGTTGAGACAGCTAGGTTAGTGTATTTTAGTTACTTTCATAGCGTAATGTCTTATGGAATTTTGCTATGGGGTAATGCGACTGATATTGAAGCTATATTTGTTTTGCAAAAGAGAGCCGTACGGGCGATTTATAATCTAAATTGTAAAGAGTCCCTTAAAGAAAAATTTAAAGAAATAAACATATTAACTTTGGCATCGCAATATATTTATGAAAATGTAATGTATGTACATAAAAACATAAATAGCTTTAATAAGAATAAGGATGTTCATACCTTAAACACTAGGAACAAACATAAGCTTGTAATGCCACTTACAAGACTCCACAGAATTAGTAATTCATTTATGGGGCAATGTATACGCTTTTACAACAGAATCCCAGAACATGTTCAAAGTTTGTCAATAAACAAGTTTAAAAGTTTTATTAAAGAAAAACTGTACAAAAAGGGTTATTATAAAATCAAGGAATACATGAATGAAAATAACCCCTGGGAATAAGGTGATCGCCACCATGCTGGTTCTATGAAAATTCATTTAAAATTGTATAATCAAAATTATTGTTAATGTGAAATTATGTTTAAAAAAAAAAGTCCCGCTGGGTTTCTTGCTGGTTCTTCCCAGGACAGAGGTATTTTCCGAACCAGTGGTAAATAAAATAATGACTTTCAATAAGTATTATGTAATAATCCATATTGAATAAAAATCATTCTATTCTATTCTATTCTATTTTTGTTATCATTACATAGTAGTTGGAAAAATTTTGATCGCTTACGCTACAAAAAAAATCAATATTGAAATATTTCCAAAATCATTTTTTTTTGATAGAAAACTGAAGTGACAAACGATCTTACAGTTCACCTGATGATAAGTGACTACTTGGAGTCTATGGGCATTAGAATCAATTTTTTTCATACAATTTTTTCGAATATTTCAAAAGTGATTCCGTGTACGTGACACTCCTAAACGGCCGTACCGGTACGCAAACGAAGCCGAGTGGTATTACCGCAGATGTCGCGGGCAGGGTTGGGGGGGGGGGGGGGGGGAACTCCGCTCTCCTTCATACCGCGCCCCATCGTTGCACCGTGTAGTCGCCAATTTGATTTACTATTTATTTCACAACATACAGTATTATGGAATCTTCTGCTACATTTTATTCTTACTATTATATTCCCACGCTATTCTTTCTGTTGAATTGACTTAACATCATTTCCAGTGATATAACCTTATTAACCAACATTAGCTAACACTTAAAAGTAAAAAAAAGTTACAGCCTATATACGCCCCATATCATCCCATACATACAGACCATCCCCTGGGATAGTACTCGTCCCGGAGAATTTCATACATAAGCCACGGCGCCCTTACCACACTAGCCATGAATTTTGCAATATCAGAAAACACGCAGATATTTTGTATCTTTTCTAATCAGGGTACAAATAAAAACAGTCTTTTATGTATCGGGCTCGAGCGTTCGTATACATCAGAGAGGATAGTCAAGTCCTTCAAGAGTTATTGCCAAGGAAAAGTCAGAGCCAAGTAGAATTAGCTAGAAACTTGTTCGCTTTTCTTCGGGAACCCATATATTTTGATATCTCGGCTGTTCAAGGGAATTTATGTTAGCCATCTTCCTTCCGTCTCTGGATGTACGACTCGCTGGTCGTGAGCCAGACTACATAGGAAAAAACCAACCTTTCAAGCGCCTTTTTTGCATCCATTTCAACCAAACAAAGAGAGAATACTTCGTTTACTATTCGGAATTAAAAGAGCTCTACGTCGGATGTGCGGTTCACGCACATCCGACGTGTGTGTGTGTACACTTGTACACAAAGCACTCCTCCCCCTGGATATTCACAAGTTGAGTGGGCCTAGCGGAAAATCCAATGCTGAGGACGTATGCCTCGGAGCTGATATCAGCTCTAATGCATCTTTTCCGGTACTCTTACTCCATCTCATTGGTCTCGTGATCGTAAAAGCGATTGCTGATCATAACGTTCAGGGTTTGAATTCCGGGTTAGGCTAAAATTAGTAATTGGGTTTTTCTGTCTCTATAACAATCCGGAGGCAGGAAGTTGCCGGTGTTTTCTCCGCCGGGCATCATGGAAAGCACGTAAAACCGTTGGTCCTATGCCTGATCTCTTTCCGTTTGTTTCGGATTAGTGTCCCGTTGAACTTTGAGAGTGAGGAAGTAGAGTGCACCTGTGCTTGTGAGTACACTTGGGTACTATCAGTTGAGACTGGCCACCGTTATCGAAATTCGATCTGGAGGACATTATTATTACTCCTACTATACAGGTGTTGTGCCAAAGTCCTGAAAGACAGCTTTTGTGTGCCGAAAAGGGTTGCCACTTTGATTCCTCCAATTATTTACATGTCTATCACCATAACCTCCTTGTCCTCTAAAATAATGAAATCGATTAGTTACTGCCAGATTATGAGGTACCTAGAGCAGCACCAACTGATCAGTGACCGTCAGTAGGGTTTTCTTCGAGGTCATTCAGCTGGTGATCTTTTAGTTTACTAGACACATCGATAGGCAGAGGCAGTCGAGTGCAAGGAGGAGGCCAATCCGTCGGGGCTGCCATTCACTGCTCTGAAATGAACTAAAATTGTACATTTTTATGAGTTTGTGACTAACTGAAACGACGGCGAGTACGTAAATAAATATAGTCTTTAATTGATATAAATGGCTGCATTTCTTAGCTTTTCTTCTAAACTGAAATAGGGAACAAAGATGGCAATGGCAGCCCCGACGGTTTTTTTGGATTTATAAGTATAATAAGTAGGTGAATAAAATCCACAAGCTAATGGAATGTCATCCCAAATATATTATCTATGAAACGAAAGTGAACGAACTTGTATCGGAATGTAAATGTCACAGTTACAGCCGTTTCAATTCGTGATGTCGTTGAGTATATAGATTTTTGACCAAGTTGAGACATTTTTGTAAATAATGGCGTAAGTCGTGCTATTTTTTTATATGTTGTAGATTATGCGATTTTGTTGTGGTTTTGTCATATTTCTGTGCAGATTACTGGATATTTTTTTACAACAACCTCTAAAAGTATGTGGGAGAACTGTGTTCATTGCCTGACTAGGTGGAGATTTGGTGGGAGATATATGCTCCCAGCCTCACAATGCCTTTTATTATTACTGGGACCTGTAAAAACCACGAAATTGAGAAGTAACTCCAAATTTGGCAGTCATCGGAAGATGGTTATAAAGCATGGTGTAAATGCGACGGTAAGACTGGATATTTTTACCAGTGCGACATTTACTCTGGTAAATATAATAATGAACCCAATGAAGAAGGTATGGGGTTTAGGGTTGTCAAAAATTTTGTGTAAACGTACCGAGAATTATATTCGATCGGACGTAAATCCCAAAAAGTCGTGGTTAAGACTATTTTGGTTTTAATTTTATTTATACGATTGTGCTGTTATAAATTAATATATATTATACAAACATAAAAATTAAACGAAACAAAATATACACCAAAACTTCCGTTTGAGATTAGCCAGAAGCTTGAAGTCTGGTTACATGAATATCCAAAACAAAAACCTTATGGTTTTCAAAAACAAAAAATATTACAAAAGGTATGAATTTACCTTTTGTTTGTTCGGTGTACATGATAAAATAAGATTGGGTCCCAGAGGACAGCGTTATTTGGAACCATCATCGTATAAGAGGTGTTCTGTAGCACTAGAAAAGAAGAAAAATGCTCAAAGTTCATGTGCAAAGTATGTAAGTGGACTCTGTTTGTATTCCCTTGCATGGAAAATTTACACCAAAATCTGTAAATTTTTTTACTAAAATAAATTTATTATCACAAGATATGTTTTCTTTCTAATACTTACCTGTCTAGTGATCTGATGAACCTTATGTAATTATAATTTAAAAAAGTTAATATTACTAGGATATTTACTATTTAATATTATTTTACATCTTAATTATATATATATTTTTTACAAAAAAAAATTAGGTTCAAATATTAAGTAGTCGCACTAAATTTCTCAATTATCTTACCAAGCAAAGGGATTATGTTTTCCCACATCATTTTCTTTATTTTTCCATGCATTTTTCCAATTTTCACCGACTGCATACAAGACGCAAATAGTAAATTAAATCCATAGAAAACACTTGCCCTGCTTAAGCGGTTTTCTTGGGCCTGGTTAAGGGTTAATAGGGTAGATATTTTGCATTAAATTACGTTTAATTCGAATTTCGAACACTTCTTGGAAAATAGGCAGTTAATATAAACGCTTATAAAATTTTCTTAGTTGATTGAATGAGGGCTAATAATTTTCTGCTCACTAGATGTCGCTAGTTGACACTGAGGTAAAGTTTTTTGTTACACAGTGTAATTTAATTGAGAAGTTGGTTTTTAATAATAGTTTATCAGTTTCTAGAGTATTAAATTAATACACAAAACTATGTGTCAGTGGTTTGCTCTTTAATTTTTAACATTTTTAAAATTTTTCTACTTTTAAGAATATCTGTGATTTGGTTTAGTTATTTTTAATCTCATTAATATAAAATATAGCTAATAAATCAGAAAGAAACAATAACCTCTACATTTTCCGAACAAATTAACTTCCCCGCTATGAAATCTGTCAAAAATAATACCTCACTTTCTAGTGGCGCCATCCTGGCGGCAGAAAAAGTCGTGGATGTCCTCATTATCAATTGTCCCAAATTTTCCTAATCCAGGCTGTCCCGATTGTTTTTATAATTATTGAAAAAAATTCACCGAAAATGTCTTCGCTTTTCTTCGATCCTTTTTTTTCGAATATCTCAAAAGTTGTTGAATAGTTTTTCACTATTACATAAATTACCCAAGTCTGAAACACCGTTTTAGGGAAGATGGTTCGTTGTTTTTCATATGTCTAAATATTGCTTTAAAATTTTTCAGAATCAAGTTTGTAACGAATTTTTTTTTAGTATAACTATCCACAAATACATGTGTTAATTATTTTATTTGTTTTTTACTAAAAATAATTTAATTAAAAGAAAACAATTTTTATGGTACTTTTTTCTTATAAATGCAGTTTGACTCGATGTTATACTACAATTCAACTTACAACAAGAATTCTACATGACAGAAAAAAATTCTCCAAAAAATTGATCTATTCTACGACAAAAACAAAAATTTTCGATCCTCTTTAGAAGTCTGCAGATCTACGGATACAGCATCTACGGAATGTTTTATACCAATCTACGAATTTGGAAAAATTCAAGTTGGCAACACTGCTACTATCCCATCAGATGGTAAGTGGTGATGCAGCCGAAGATGGTGGATGGCGCACGGATTTAACAAAAACCTATTCACTCTTGCATTGAAGACACCAACATTTTAATGGGATGGAAAGACAGACGCTGGCAAATTATTTTTGCTTTACTCATTATGGGACATAGCGAAGCCCTTCTATCGGATAACATCGTATCTTTTTTATTTATTTATTTTCCACTATACTATTATTGTACACGCCCCTAGCTGCCCCAACCAAAGCGTGACGGGATTATGGCCCATGAGTAATCCCATCGATGAGCAGCAGAGGGACGGGGCCAGAATATGGCCACGTGGAATTTTCTAATTACACTAAACTATATGGGGGAGCGTTCTATACTAAGGCCACTCGACCGGGAGAATGTTAGACGGAGCTTACTTACCTATATCCAAGGCGACTGGTCCCTCCGGAGTCGGTCAGGTCGCATGTGGTTGTGTAGTAAGGTGATGTGATGTGTATCTGGGTGTGACTGAGGGTGATTTACCCGAGTAACCTTGGCCGTCGGCAGCAGCCCGAGCGTCGACACCGCTCCAAATTGAGGGAACTTTCCGCGGCGTTGTCCACAATCACTTTCCTCGTTCGTCACGATGACAGTCCATTAACTCTATCGTACGATTAACTAACTTACAGAAGCCACTAACTCGCGTTTGTTATAAGGTTAACGCACAAAACTAACACGGAGTTCAAAGGTCACTACCGTTTCGCGTAGTACCGTGGAGGGGGAGTTCTAGACAGAAGTCCGACGACCTCTTTCAATCACCTATCTGTGCCCCTACGATTAATTCCGCAATCCGACCGGATCAGGTCTGCAAACAGCGACGCGACACGAAGCGGCCCAGAGCGGCCTCCTAAGCTTCAGTGCAGAGAGCACCCACAAATTCCACATGAACGTCGTCTGTGGAGAGCCGAACGAAACGCACAGATAGTCCCTAGTATGAATTTTCAACAAGTAGGCCTAGCCAGGCCACCCACCATTTACTAAAATACACATTATCATTTACTAAAATAGTGCGGCAGCTGATTTCAATCTGATAATCTCCAAAACTAGCTAGCCTGTTAGACAAGCAGTCCTATGCTCATATTTCAACTAATTTTTCAAAGCATCAATGTTCAACTACAGAATCAATTCAACCAAATTAATCACCGATGCACATAGGTCAACTTGACAAATTAAACAAAACAATAACGTAAGAGACAGCCCTATTTCTCATTTACGTAACTTAGACAGTGCCAACAAAATGTAAACCAAAGGAGAATTGACTTTTATTTACCCCGGCACAAGTAGGGTTATCTAATTTCAGCCTTCTTTTTCACAAAGCAAAATGATTAAACACTATCACAAAACATATACATAATTTTCCAAGTAGCGCGGCATTCAATTTCAAATGAATTCAAATTTTATTTTCAGCAACCAGGCGCAACAATCAAATGCAGTGATTAAATATATTTAAAAAACATATGCAGCAGCATTTAAAGGAGTAGATTAAATTCAATTATTTTAATCACAACCGCTACAAATACGAAAATTTCGCGGAAAACCCAATAGCATTTTTTAATTTTAATTCAAGGAAATTGAAAACTGAGTGCTCGACCAAACCAAATCTAATACCCCTTGACAGCGTAATTCAACGCTCCAGGGAGGCCCTAATCTTCCCACCACCAAGGGGAGGCCACATGGCGTGAACCCGAGACCAATAGAGCGCGAACCGCTAACAGTCGCCACTCGGGTTGTACGCCTTCACTGAGGCCGTCGGCAACAGAACATTTTAACAAGTGGACTGTTGACGGCTTAAGGCTCAGTGGAGGCGGCCGTGGTGGGAGCTAAGGCGGCAGCTAGCCAGGGCCGCCTCCATCAAATGGGGAACAGTGGTACACCAGTCGCTGCCACTCAGCTAACGGGAGTGAGAAGGGTCCAGCGGACCGATGAGTGGCCGTGAAGTTCCTCTCCACACGCTGAGGGGGGTTGATGACACCCCCGCCCCTGGGGAATAACCCCCCGACTGGTCGGGGGAAGGACCCCTTTCAAACTTAGGGGCCTGGTGGGTGGCCGGCGGGCGCCGAGAGTCGCCCGGCAAAGGGCGTGGCTGAGCGCCCCCGCCCGTGGGTGTCGAGGGCCTGGCAGAGCCCCGAGAGGAGACGCCGTTCGCACCCAGGCACAAAACTGCATGATGATAGCCCTGGCAATGCAGACAGGGCCGCCGATGCGGACAGTCTCGCTGGAGGTGTCCTTCCAAACATGAGCAGCACCAGCGGCGCTCCTTGGCGATAGTTCGCCTCGCCGGAACCGGCTTACCTAATAATTTCAGGCACGACGTTACCCGGTGATCAGATGCTCGACAATAGGAGCAGGGGGGGGGGGGGGGTTGACGACGACTTGCCTGGCGGATTTAGCCTCTCACTGGGCACGGCTCGTAAGTCGTCAACGGTGCCCGTCGCGTACTCGATCTGCCGGCACTGCTCCTCCAAAAACCGCAGCAGGTCATAGAAGGGCGGAATATAGGAGGCCTCGTCCCCGCCGTACCTCTCCTCAAAATGGATTCGAAGGTGGAGAGGTAGACGGGACAGCACGATGCGGAGCAACAAAAAAGCCCATTCGCCCACTGGTAAATCCAGCCGCCTCAACGTATTACAGGCCACCAGGACTGGATCCAACAGGTCCGGACGCAGTCTGGCCCGGTCACTAAGCAGCGGGAGGCTTAGAAGCTAGTCAAGTTGCGGGAGCTGCCGAGAGCTTTTTTAAAACTAAATACAAACTAAGACTTAAAACTAAATAAAAACTACGTGTTCACAGAGATAGATGTGAATTTATTCTGACCATTGTCTTTTACAATCCTTAATCCTATGCTTACAGTCTACTTAAATTACTACATACTCAGCGTTTATGTATTTATGCTGATGGATGCTTTATCTGTATTATGGGTGGTGCTGGTGTAACCATAACGCCTCCCTCCTCAACTGCAAAGTTATCGGCAAGATTTGGATTCCGATAATTTTGCATACAATGTAAGAGCTTAGACTTATTTTTCCAAATTACAACAATAAGACTAATTAAGACTAATATATCATAGAGTAGTACAGTAGCTAAACTAACGCTTTTCTTATTCACTAAGCTTTCACTTTAACTTTCCACTATTTCACTTTTCAGTTTGTACGACAGATATTTTAGTTCATCCAAATTAACGCGATTTAAATTCACTGTTTTCTCCGTATTTGTAGGCTGCTCTATCAATTTGGGTAGAGTTAAAATAGGTGTCACCTTATGTTGCAGTTTTCCTGAAAAGTATCGTTTCCGGTGTAATTTAATATTGCCTAATTTTAGCTCACAGTTTTCATCGATTTCCAAGAGGTAAGTGCCCTTTACAGCATTTCTTTAAGTGTCATCGCCCCACGTTTTTGTAAGCACTATTTCATTTTGTGTAAATAGGATCCAGTTAATAGGACCAATAGACTGTATCTTAACACTTTCCAGCTCTACTATTGATAATTTACAAAGGCTTAGATTTGATGCGAAGCTCATAAGTTGTTCTATGCATGTGTTTTCAGGATACTGCACGATACGGATAATTTCTTCACACAGGAACTGGTTTGCTGCTATCTCCTGACATGGGCCATTTAAGGATAAGTACGTGTGACCTTTCACCATGAGGTAAGGATATTTGGGAAAAATAACAGTTGTTCTATTATAGGTGGGATCAAACATAGGTAAAGCATATATTTTAAAATAACTGTATATAATATTATCAGTCAGAAGGATTTCCATAATGAACGTTATTTGGTTTTCTTTTACATAGGCCTTAACAGACATAGATCTTTCTAAATTAACTAAATTGTTTTCAGTAATATGATACAATAAACTGTTTGTTTAAGATATAGATTCTAATATTACTAATAATTCGGTGGAATTAACAATGGGTTGATGTAGAACGTGAAGTGTAGTAAATGCTAATTTCGTTTCTATTTCGCTTAAAATTAAGTATATATTTCTAAACTTATTGACAAACATTTTTAACATACTTCAAACATATGTGGAGTATATGCTGTTTTCATCTTTAGTAATTATATATTTTACAATTCTTTCTATACGTTTTATTCATTCGTTTACAATGTTCATATTTTCCTGTAGAGATCCAGTACTATTTATAAGAGAGTCAAGCATCTCCGAGATTATTGTTATTTTCTTATTAGTGTGCGTTTGCTGGGTCTTTAATTGAGATATGAGATTGTCGTATTTTACTGCATCATTGTGGTCTAAGTTTCCTGTAAGCGCTTTGATAACAGAATCTAATGGATTAATAAGACCGCGTTTGAAACGTATCGAAAGTATGAGTTGTTTAAACTTTTTTACAGCAAAGTTACTTAAATAATTTACTTGTGTGTTCATATTTTGAAATTCATTTACGTATTTTGTATAATTGTAGTGGCATAGCCATTCTCACATTTTACCAATGCAGAAGGCATGCGCACTTCATCACAGAATCGGGTATAATTTAATATTCCTTCGCCATAAAACATGTTAGCAGGTAATTTTGCTCTAACTTCAGAACGAGGTGGAAGTATTACAGCATATTCTAAGCTATTGTGTATTATAGGTATTTTAGAAGAATTTGTGGTAAATACTTGTTTCTTTAAATCTATTACAGCTTCCAACTGCTTTAATAAATCATTCCCAATTAACCCATCATAACGTGAATCGACATTATAAAGATAAAATTTATGTTCGTCATTGTTTTAATTACCTGATTGTGTTTGTTAGATGCATGAGTGCTTATAACTTTAAAGGGTTCAGTTGTTATATAATTACGGTAGTATTGATGTGCTTTATCGGGGCTTACAAAAGAACTTAAAAAGAAAAACTTGAAAAAACTTAAAAGAAATTAGGTATATATATGTACGGTAGTTTTAGATTTATGTCTCAATTCAATTCTGTTATTTCAGGCGGTTTTCGGAGGCTTTTACTTGAAAATTTTCAGTCTGTGCAGAGATGTCATTATCCTCTGAATCATTGTTTTCGTCGGCCTCTATTACAGAATTTTCTTGTATGGATTCATCTTCATAATAACTGTCGTATGTTTCCTCATACATGTAATTTTGAGGAAATTCGTAGGAATAGTATGATGGACAAATTTCTAATTCGTTTAGGCGGAAACCTGGTTGAAAAGGCTTTGGAGGGGCAGTTCTCATAGAAACATCAGTATCATTAGAAACCGGCTTGTTATGCACATTATTATTATTAGGATAATTAAAACGCTGAGAATTATCAAACTGTTGTGATAACATTGGTTGCATGGGGTATCCAAAATTGGGTGGGTGATATTGCTTAGGGAAACTCATTTGCTGTTGAGGCTTATTTTGTGGTAACGGAATCCTCATTTCTCTACTATTGGGAATGCCAAACCTAAATTGAGGTGGTGTTCCGAAATTCTGCCTAGGGGGTTGGTTTGGGGCTAACATTGGTCTAAAACCTGTAGGCTGTGTTGGCATTGCAAACTTAAACGATGGTTGTTGCACTAGTGTACTATTAGACTGTGGTTTAGACGTATGGCTAGACTGTAACATTTTACTACGCATCTGATATTGGTCGTAGAAGTTTACTTCTTCTAGAACGATACTTAGTGCTTCTTCTAGTGTACTGGGTGTTTTCAACCTAACAATGCGCACCATATTTTCGGATAAATTATATAAGAAAACCTGCAGAGCGGTGTTATTATAAATAATAGTTTTACTTATTTTTAAGATAATAACACTGATTTAACGGATTGTATACGGCCACAAAAATCTGTATAATTTTCATTTTGGTGTTTCTTTAAAGTTTCTAATTCTATGGCTAAACATTCCTCGCTACGTGGGTCGCCGAAGTGAGTTAAAAACAATTCCTTGAATTCGACCCACGTCTCTATATCTTCCCGTTCACTGATAAGCGACGCAGCCTCGCCCGTAACACGACTAGTAATGATTTGCATTATATATTCATTTTGCACATCGGATGATTTAAAGTTACTTATTATATATTCACATTTACGCAAAAATAAATTTAAATGGTGTTTGTCGCCGCTAAATGTTGGTATTATTTTAGTTAATTCATTAGGGATAAGTTTAATTTCCGACATTTTTAATAATTTATTCACTGGTTCTACACAAAAAATAAAAAAATAAAATAAAATATTTATTATAACTCTACCAGTTCCACAAATGTTGTAAGGAAAATTCGAGTCCGAGTTCGAGTACTAATCTATTATGTATTAACGTGTCGAGTATGTAATCTTTAAATTAATAAACAAATGTAGACACAATAAGAACTTAATATAATGTATAATACTTAATATAATATACTCTATAACTTTATTGAGTAATATGGGACTTAACATTATGTACGTCTTACAATTAAATTAATATTATTTTAATTTTTATTTAAGTAGTAGTTATTTGTTGCACTTAATACTTTATAAAATTTACATAAGATTGGTATTTGAAACCCAAATAACAGTCAAAATGGAAAATGTCTAATTCCAAGTTTACTAAGGGATATGAAGGAGGTGAAGAGTCGTACTCACCAGCCCGCAGTGCCCATCATCAGCTTCACGGCTCCTTATTCTCGACGAATTTGTTTTGGTTCGCTGGATCACCACGCTGTATGGATCTTCCGCCGTTGCGCGAAAATGGGTAGAATTGTATACGCGATATTCACGAACGGTGGCACAGCTTTTTCGGTGATCCTACCGGCTGCGCCAGTCAAGTTGCGGGAGCTGCCGAGAGCTTTTTTAAAACTAAATACAAACTAAGACTTAAAACTAAATAAAAACTACGTGTTCACAGAGATAGATGTGAATTTATTCTGACCATTGTCTTTTACAATCCTTAATCCTATGCTTACAGTCTACTTAAATTACTACATACTCAGCGTTTATGTATTTATGCTGATGGATGCTTTATCTGTATTATGGGTGGTGCTGGTGTAACCATAACGAGCTGCTTCACATGTTCGTCCGCAATTCGCCGCACGTTGGCGTATCTTCTGGCTAGGAGGTCCCGAGCAGTTGGTAGGTGTCGTCTGACAATCTCAAGTGGCCGACGACGCCCAGGGCCTCCCCCTCCAGTGAGGCCAGGAGGTACGCCATCTTTTGGCTCGGGGTCAAGTCACTCCGAGCGTCCACTAGACTGTCGAAAAGACCAACGAAGGTCAGCCATTCGGAAAGGACCCCGGAGAACTTTGGCAGGTCCAGAGTTGGGAGCCATCCCAACAGCTCCGGCTGAAGCTGCTTCCGAGAGGACTTGGGCAGGCCACTCATCCGAGCTTCACGCGCCTCCTCGGCATACCTGCCTTCAGCCTCGATCAACTCGTCCGTGAGCAAAAGGAACTGCTCATAGTCCGCGAAGCAGGAGTCCAGGACTCCCTTCTCCACATCCGAATCCTCGAGCTCAGCGTAAGCCTCCTCCACTGCGGCTTCGAGCATCCACCTGCTCGAACCGCTTCATCAAGTTATGGACCCTATCCGGTCGATCTATCAAAGCATGGGCGCTTCTGGCCCAGCGTAACTCAGTCCGCAGGCAACGGATTAGTAGCTTGGGCGATGACATCACTACTAAATACAAATTACGACGCGGCTCGAGCACAAATTACAAAGATAACAAATAAAAAAAAAACAAAAAATTAACAGATAATAAATGCAGTTCCTATCAAATCACGTTGAATAGAAATTACACAAATACGAATTACTATGTATCAACCAAATACAAGTTAGCTCAAAAGAAAAGACACAAATCAAATTAACAAATAACAAATACTAGTGCGATCAAATCAAGTTAAATTCAAATTGCGCAAATACAACGGTTGATCAACAAAAAATGCCTAGCTCGAAAATTCGATAAGTAATCCACTACAACTATCCGACAACGATAATTAACCGATTACGTAAAAATAACCATATACCTACATGACGTATATCTCTAGAAAAACTCCCGCTTGCGCAACCTAGGGCGCGGCTTTATAAACTACCGACTAACCAAAAAAAGGCAAGCAACAAAGCAACAAAGGAAAATAATTTTATTATTACGTACAAAAAAAATATTTTTACGTATTACGAACGGGCGTGATTGTAGATACAAATTAAACCAATCAAACCAACGCTCCCTGCCACCAGAATTGTTTAATTTTTATCAAACACTATGGTCGGGATCGACCGGGGAATCGAACCCGGAACCACGCTCTGCTACCAGTTTGTACACGCCCCTAGCTGCCCCAACCAAAGCGTGACGGGATTAGGGCCCATGAGTAATCCCATCGACGAGCAGCAGAGGGACGGGGCCAGAATATGGCCACGTGGAATTTCCTAATTACACTAAACTATATGGGGGAGCGTTCTATACTAAGGCCATTCGACCGGGAGAATGTTAGACGGAGCTTACTTACCTATATCCAAGGCGACTGGTCCCTCCGGAGTCGGTCAGGTCGCATGTGGTTGTGTAGTAAGGTGATGTGATGTGTATCTGGGTGTGACTGAGGGTGATTTACCCGAGTAACCTTGGCCGTCGGCAGCAGCCCGAGCGTCGACACCGCTCCAAATTGAGGGAACTTTCCGCGGCGTTGTCCACAATCACTTTCCTCGTTCGTCACGATGACAGTCCATTAACTCTATCGTACGATTAACTAACTTACAGAAGCCACTAACTCGCGTTTGTTATAAGGTTAACGCACAAAACTAACACGGAGTTCAAAGGTCACTACCGTTTCGCGTAGTACCGTGGAGGGGGAGTTCTAGACAGAAGTCCGACGACCTCTTTCAATCACCTATCTGTGCCCCTACGATTAATTCCGCAATCCGACCGGATCAGGTCTGCAAACAGCGACGCGACACGAAGCGGCCCAGAACGGCCTCCTAAGCTTCAGTGCAGAGAGCACCCACAAATTCCACATGAACGTCGTCTGTGGAGAGCCGAACGAAACGCACAGATAGTCCCTAGTATGAATTTTCAACAAGTAGGCCTAGCCAGGCCACCCACCATTTACTAAAATACACATTATCATTTACTAAAATAGTGCGGCAGCTGATTTCAATCTGATAATCTCCAAAACTAGCTAGCCTGTTAGACAAGCAGTCCTATGCTCATATTTCAACTAATTTTTCAAAGCATCAATGTTCAACTACAGAATCAATTCAACCAAATTAATCACCGATGCACATAGGTCAACTTGACAAATTAAACAAAACAATAACGTAAGAGACAACCCTATTTCTCATTTACGTAACTTAGACAGTGCCAACAAAATGTAAACCAAAGGAGAATTGACTTTTATTTACCCCGGCACAAGTAGGGTTATCTAATTTCAGCCTTCTTTTTCACAAAGCAAAATGATTAAACACTATCACAAAACATATACATAATTTTCCAAGTAGCGCGGCATTCAATTTCAAATGAATTCAAATTTTATTTTCAGCAACCAGGCGCAACAATCAAATGCAGTGATTAAATATATTTACAAAACATATGCAGCAGCATTTAAAGGAGTAGATTAAATTCAATTATTTTAATCACAACCGCTACAAATACGAAAATTTCGCGGAAAACCCAATAGCATTTTTTAATTTTAATTCAAGGAAATTGAAAACTGAGTGCTCGACCAAACCAAATCTAATACCCCTTGACAGCGTGATTCAACGCTCCAGGGAGGCCCTAATCTTCCCACCACCAAGGGGAGGCCACACGGCGTGAACCCGAGACCAATAGAGCGCGAACCGCTAACAGTCGCCACTCGGGTTGTACGCCTTCACTGAGGCCGTCGGCAACAGAACATTTTAACAAGTGGACTGTTGACGGCTTAAGGCTCAGTGGAGGCGGCCGTGGTGGGAGCTAAGGCGGCAGCTAGCCAGGGCCGCCTCCATCAAATGGGGAACAGTGGTACACCAGTCGCTGCCACTCAGCTAACGGGAGTGAGAAGGGTCCAGCGGACCGATGATTGGCCGTGAAGTTCCTCTCCACACGCTGAGGGGGGTTGATGACACCCCCGCCCCTGGGGAATACCCCCCGACTGGTCGGGGGAAGGACCCCTTTCAAACTTAGGGGCCTGGTGGGTGGCCGGCGGGCGCCGAGAGTCGCCCGGCAAAGGGCGTGGCTGAGCGCCCCCGCCCGTGGGGGTCGAGGGCCTGGCAGACCCCGAGAGGAGACGCCGTTCGCACCCAGGCACAAAACTGCATGATGATTGCACTGGCAATGCAGACAGGGCCGCCGATGCGGACAGTCTCGCTGGAGGTGTCCTTCCAAACATGAGCAGCACCAGCGGGGCTCCTTGGCGATAGTTCGCCTCGCCGGAACCGGCTTACCTAATAATTTCGGGCACGACGTTACCCGGTGATCAGATGCTCGACAATAGGAGCAGGGGGGGGGAGGTTGACGACGACTTGCCTGGCGGATTTAGCCTCTCACTGGGCACGGCTCGTAAGTCGTCAACGGTGCCCGTCGCGTACTCGATCTGCCGGCACTGCTCCTCCAAAAACCGCAGCAGGTCATAGAAGGGCGGAATATAGGAGGCCTCGTCCCCGCCGTACCTCTCCTCAAAATGGATTCGAAGGTGGAGAGGTAGACGGGACAGCACGATGCGGAGCAACAAAAAAGCCAATTCGCCCACTGGTAAATCCAGCCGCCTCAACGTATTACAGGCCACCAGGACTGGATCCAACAGGTCCGGACGCAGTCTGGCCCGGTCACTAAGCAGCGGGAGGCTTAGAAGCTGCTTCACATGTTCGTCCGCAATTCGCCGCACGTTGGCGTATCTTCTGGCTAGGAGGTCCCGAGCAGTTGGTAGGTGTCGTCTGACAATCTCAAGTTGCCGACGACGCCCAGGGCCTCCCCCTCCAGTGAGGCCAGGAGGTACGCCATCTTTTGGCTCGGGGTCAAGTCACTCCGAGCGTCCACTAGACTGTCGAAAA
The DNA here is from genome assembly GCA_963668995.1 of Parnassius mnemosyne. Classification (NCBI taxonomy): domain Eukaryota; kingdom Metazoa; phylum Arthropoda; class Insecta; order Lepidoptera; family Papilionidae; genus Parnassius; species Parnassius mnemosyne. Next base: position 42,103,394 of record CAVLGL010000115.1, on the reverse strand, counting down.
GACCAACGAAGGTCAGCCATTCGGAAAGGACCCCGGAGAACTTTGGCAGGTCCAGAGTTGGGAGCCATCCCAACAGCTCCGGCTGAAGCTGCTTCCGAGAGGACTTGGGCAGGCCACTCATCCGAGCTTCATGCGCCTCCTCGGCATACCTGCCTTCAGCCTCGATCAACTCGTCCGTGAGCAAAAGGAACTGCTCATAGTCCGCGAAGCAGGAGTCCAGGACTCCCTTCTCCACATCCGAATCCTCGAGCTCAGCGTAAGCCTCCTCCACTGCGGCTTCGAGCATCCACCTGCTCGAACCGCTTCATCAAGTTATGGACCCTATCCGGTCGATCTATCAAAGTATGGGCGCTTCTGGCCCAGCGTAACTCAGTCCGCAGGCAACGGATTAGTAGCTTGGGCGATGACATCACTACTAAATACAAATTACGACGCGGCTCGAGCACAAATTACAAAGATAACAAATAAAAAAAAAATTAACAGATAATAAATGCAGTTCCTATCAAATCATGTATCAACCAAATACAAGTTAGCTCGAAAGAAAAGACACAAATCAAATTAACAAATAACAAATACTAGTGCGATCAAATCAAGTTAAATTCAAATTGCGCAAATACAACGGTCGATCAACAAAAAATGCCTAGCTCGAAAATTCGATAAGTAATCCACTACAACTATCCGACAACGATAATTAACCGATTACGTAAAAATAACCATATACCTACATGACGTATATCTCTAGAAAAACTCCCGCTTGCGCAACCTAGGGCGCGGCTTTACAAACTACCGACTAACCAAAAAAAGGCAAGCAACAAAGCAACAAAGGAAAATAATTTTATTATTACGTACAAAAAAAATATTTTTACGTATTACGAACGGGCGTGATTGTAGATACAAATTAAACCAATCAAACCAACGCTCCCTGCCACCAGAATTGTTTAATTTTTTATCAAACACTATGGTCGGGATCGACCGGGGAATCGAACCCGGAACCACGCTCTGCTACCAGTTTGTACACGCCCCTAGCTGCCCCAACCAAAGCGTGACGGGATTAGGGCCCATGAGTAATCCCATCGACGAGCAGCAGAGGGACGGGGCCAGAATATGGCCACGTGGAATTTCCTAATTACACTAAACTATATGGGGGAGCGTTCTATACTAAGGCCATTCGACCGGGAGAATGTTAGACGGAGCTTACTTACCTATATCCAAGGCGACTGGTCCCTCCGGAGTCGGTCAGGTCGCATGTGGTTGTGTAGTAAGGTGATGTGATGTGTATCTGGGTGTGACTGAGGGTGATTTACCCGAGTAACCTTGGCCGTCGGCAGCAGCCCGAGCGTCGACACCGCTCCAAATTGAGGGAACTTTCCGCGGCGTTGTCCACAATCACTTTCCTCGTTCGTCACGATGACAGTCCATTAACTCTATCGTACTATTAACTAACTTACAGAAGCCACTAACTCTCGTTTGTTATAAGATTAACGCACAAAACTAACACGGAGGTCAAAGGTCACTACCGTTTCGCGTAGCAACAGTTATTTCTAGAATATCAACGGCCGCACTAGCTAATATTGCCGAATGCACTTATGCAGATTCTGAGTCAGACACAATGAGTCCCTGGGAAGCTCTCCAGCAGGAATGCGCGTCACAATGGTAGACCGTATATTTACTGGCCGCGCCTAATTATTCCGAGTTCCCAACAAAAATGACAGCGTGCTGTTCCAAGCACAGCTGACAGACGACTCGCGTGCTTGCGCGTTCTATGCACGACCGAACGTCAAACCGGTACGAATGCACCGCGCCGAGCGCCCTCTCACGTTGATACAAAAAACAGCGTTTGGCGCGAACAATTATCATTACAGGCTTATCACCTACAATCTAATAATTATTGATCATAATAATATGTACTTATTTCTACTACAAAGCACTATATCTATGTCACAGTAGGACCATAAATTATTTCAAAGAGAGCTCTCACTATGAACTCACCCAGAGTACAGCAAAACAGACCTATGTCTTCTGCTATAGGGTTGAGGATATAAAGTGCGCGCGTAAACGGCGCCTAATTCACCAGCTTAGTGCGGCCGCGCGGCACAGCCAGCAGCCGCGGCCGCCGCCGCCACACGTATCTGTCCGGAACACACATGCACACTTGTTGCAAAATGTCTGGATTGTGAATCTTTCCCATCATCACCTTAAAGGTATACGAAACTGGCGCAAAATTCCTTCTTACTTTTAGCTCATTGTTTCCTACCATACCTAAGGTAGATAAGGTAGGATACTTATTTGAAAATAGGTATATTCCATACATCTTTTTATATAAATATCTAATAAATATATTCTGCACTCTCTCTAACATGATACTATATTTAGTTTCATGTGGAGACCATATGACTGCGTTGAACTCTAATTGGGTCCTCACTAAACTAATATCAAGGCAATTACTGCATTGTATAACTCATACAATGCTGTAATTGCCTTGATATTAATGAAGCCCCTAGCTACCTGAAGCACGAATCCTAAATTTCTGTAGCATACTCTCGACATTCTAGTTTAGAGGAGAAATTAACCTCTAAATCTCTGACTTCTGATACTTTCGCTATTTGTACTCCATTAATTTGGTATTGGTACGTAACTGGAGATAGTGCACGGTTGAAAGTCATAATTTTGCAATTAACGTTAAATTATAAACTATTATGTTTAAAGTAGTAGTAGTAGTTGTTGGAAGGTCATTTATCATTAAAATAAATTCCAGCAGACCACCGTTGGAATTCATTTTTCCAACCTTAATTCTCTTCCAGAATTCCAACGGACCAAGGATGCTGCCCTGACGCACTCCGAACCTATTAAAATAATTTTCTGACCTATACCCCGTATATTCTACATATTGCTCTCTGTCCCGCATGGAACTAGCAAAAAAGATTAGTAAATGGGGAGTAAAACCTAAACCTGCCAGTTTTGTGAGCATTATATCATTATCCACTAGGTCGAAAGCTTTTTTTGTAGTCAAAAAAGCTACATCTACCTGTCCTCCAGCATCCACTTCAGGTACAATATAATTCATGTAATTAATTAGGTTGCTATTGGTGCTTCTGGTGGGTTTGAAACCATGTTGCTCATCTGATAGCTGTACATTAACCTGCGAGAGGATGCTCTTGTGTACTGCAGCCTCCAGTACTTTAGCTGGTGTTGAAAGCACCGCAATCGGCCTATATTGGTCCACGTTAGTTGCTGACTTTCCTTCGGGCACCTTGGTTATTTTCCGAGTTTACTATTTTTAATATATATATATATATATATATATATATATATATATATATATATATATATATATATATATATTTTATATTTTTACTATTATATTCCCGTGCTTGACTACAATCCCACCTGGTGGTAAGTGGTGATACAGCCGAAGATGGTGGATGGCGCACTGACTTAACAAAAACCTATTCACTCTTGCTTTGAAGACACATTTTTTTAATTAGATGGAAAAACAGATGCTGGCCAATTATTTTTGCTTTACTCATTATTGCAAGACGAAGTCAACCGTTTGGTTGGAATGTGTTATATGTCGACAACAAAGAGGTGGAGACCAGCTGAGCATCTAGTGGTCCGATGACAGTATGAAGAGGAAGGAAGCAATTCTTTTAGCACACTCTCCGAAATGAATTCTGTAAGAAGCGGAAAATATACTTTGCGCCTGTTTTCGAAGCTCTTAAGATTGGTTTTAATCATATTGATGTCACAAATAAGCCTCTATGCGCGATTTTGTATTGAATCCAAAGCCTCCAGGTATTTTGCAGCACTAGCCCACATATGTCAACAATACTCCATGCACAACCGTACTCGCGCTGTATACAGTGTAAGCAATGATCCCGGCGTGAAGTATTGCCGCGCTTTTGCATAGCTACCACTAATTTAAGATACCAAATTTCATCATTGCATATCTCAAAAACTCGCGTTTGACGGTCGATCACCTGCAGAATTGCAGGTTCGTTGATTAGTGTTTCAGTTGTGCATTAGATAAGACACATTGTCGTCGTTTGCCTCCTCTTCTATAACAAATACGCGTATCCAAGAAATGCCACGAAACAGGTTCCTGTGCGACCTGTATCTATCGTCTTCCTGCTTGCCTTACCAGGTCGTCACTTCATCCAGTGAGGGCCGCTCTACTCTTTGTTTACTGGTATTGGTCTGCCACTCGAAAATTTTCATTCTTGTTTAACATAATATATTCTAGTTTACCTTAAAGGGTGCAATATTTTTTTACTAATATTATATATGGAAAAAAGATGAATTGTGTTAGTTGTATTTATCTATGCCCTAATAGTACCAAGTCTTTCCATAGTATTTTCTATGACATAAGTAAAGTTAGTCAGTGCATGGAGCATGACATTTTAAGGACAAAATAACAGTGCGCATACTTGCAAGCACGTGCTGTTTGTAAATACACTGATGGCGAAGTGGGGTAACAGCTCAGGGATGTCGAAAATCGTGCCCGAATATAACACATTACCTCTTGCTTTCACTTTAAACAAAGTACGGCGCGCGCCCGAACGCCAATCGAACACAACGCGCCTATTTTACGTTCGAAACCGCACAAAAGCGGTCGCGGGAAATTAAAAAAAAATTCGTACGAATTATAAACGAGTTTTAAATCGCAAAATAAAAAGGGACTAATTTTCGTCCAGTGTTCGACGCCTGTGAAACTGTTGGAAAATAATGCAAAGTTAATTAACGAATACATAAAAATTTAAAGTTAATTTACATAAATATTTATGAAAATGGCCGAACGTTGTTTTAAACCGCTTTTGATCGTATGCTTGATGATAATTTGTCATGAAGGAAAGGCTGCGGAAAATAATAAAAAACCCACTTTGCGTAAGTACTCCTATGTAATTTTATAATTATATGAAATTAGGATTGTGTTCCAGGAAATTAGCTCACAAATTATTAAAAAGTCAACTATATGGGATCTACGAGTACTGAACCAGTTTAATAATTTTGTAAATAGTTTTAACAGTATGTATTAAATATAATATTTTAACCAATTTATGAAGCGAGAAGACTCAATCTGGGTTTTAAGGTTTTAATAAATGGGTCCATTACCCGTAACACTAACAAAATTTATTTATTTGAACTGTCTGACTGACACGGTTAATTTTCGGAATGACTGAACCAATTGTTTAAACGTGGTAGAGCCATGCTTCAGCTATATTAATGTATAGTTGTAGCACGAATGGGTCGGCTCGACCGGGGAAGGACCACGCTCTCACAGAATACCTGCGTAAAATAGCAGCTTGATGCTGCTCTGTTTCGTATGGTGAGTATAGAGAACCGGAGACCCATTTTACTAGAAAAGAGGCGTTCTACGAGTATCTTAGTCCTCACGGTGAAAACGCATCTGCGTTTATTAGCAAACGAAGATAGATGTAGATGTCTATGGGCCACAGCAACTACTTACCATAAAACTAAAATAAGGTGGACTGTGTGCTCGTTTGTCGGAATTTTTTTTTATAGAATAAGGGTTAATCTATAAAAAAAAAATTGTAATGATACTCCACGAATAGAGAGCAATGCCTAAAATGATCTAGGCTATATTTTATATCAAAAATATCAGAGTTTTTGGAACTAAGTTCCTTATCGGACGGTACGAATTTCGCTAGAAGGGAAAATGTTAAGATTTTTCCGTCACGATCCCTTCTGACGTAGTGTTGATGACCTTGGCGGTTATAAGGAAGTCCATCCGAAATGGATATTATTCCATCGTATATATGGAATAATATCCATCTCCCTCGCACTTTTTCTTATCTTGCCATTAAAGTAATATTAAGCACGCAAGGAACTTCGTTCCAACCGAGAGTTCTACGACACTGACGCATATTTTTTAAAACGTTAAATTGAATAAATTTTCTTTGATTATCTTATAGCCAAATTACGCCACATTATAGATCCTACACGGAGCCGAGCTAGGGCGGGGCGTAAGTCGCCAATATAACTTTACACTTATTTATGACAAATAAGTTGAATTGAAAAAAAAAACGTTAAATTTAATAAAATTCAACATAAAATAAGAATACCATAATTATCGATAGCGTAACTATTCAGTGTCACAGATGTTCTCAGATATCAGGTGCTTAACGATGGCGAAATGCTCCTCCCAGTTTAGCAATGCGTACAGTAATGGCGAAATTTCTGAACTTTGACTTATTGCACACAAATTATAATAGACATGATATCTTAACACGACAATGGCGTGATTCCTTTAAAAGTAATTCGCAATACAATTGCATTCTGTTTTACCGATTGATGTGACACATTATAAAAAGTATGGTCACTTTTATTTTAGCGCTGTAACATGTTTGGCCTTTAAGTACAATGTTTCAAGCTTTAATAAAATGATTAAGTTATTCGGGTAAAATACGCTTTTTATTGCTTGCTCATGCTTGTTTTTATGGGTGACAACGCATCTCCATTTTGACTATTATAAAGAATAGCTGTAGGTTACTTTGGTAATTCAATTATCAGATGCACTGTGTTCTCATTTATCAACCCTTACTTCAATACAAAAATATAAATCAATTCCGATCATCATCAAAATTTATCGCAATTACGTTACGATTAGTTGCTTAGATATTAAGCTACGTAGGTTTCTTAGTATCTATACTCTCACGGCTAATTTTAGAATAAAAATAAACATACATATTTTAGATAATTTACATATAATTAAAATGATTGCTGTTTTTGGGTGGCTACTTTGGCCTTAACCTACTGGCAGTTGACTAAAACTAGTTTTAGCCATGAATAGATCGAATAACTTAAGTTTAATTAACAATTCCAATCATGTAAATTCTTTTATTATTCGTACTTTTTCTATTGCTTCTACGTTTTAGGAGATATGTTGCGTTAAAACTTAAGGTTGAGATGATGAGATGATGTTGATAATTAAATAAAGTGTACAGTAGGCTTGCCACTTCTTCCTCACCAGCCCTAAGCATCTAATGATACATAATCAAACCCGGCTACCTTACATTATTAGATATGCAGTATTGAGTCTTACATTTGCATTTCCTTCATTATTTCATCCATTCTTATCTCGCTTCCTCTTCGCTTTCCTTTTGCAGTTTATAGTGTATTGACTTCAGATGCTTCTACACATTTAAAAACGCTATCAAATTAAATGAAAATGCATCCATTCTCTATACAGAAATCAGCATTCATTCTAGGCTGTTCTGGCTTTACGTTGGCAGTTCTGACGTTTCGGGTATGCCCTTGCTATGTTATGCTAAGTCTCGTCTACAACGTGTCAGTCACGGCATACATGCCATGTTCAGTGAATCCTACTCTTTCGTTTCATCTCATTTAAAAATAAGACATCTTTTAACAACATAATTTCGTATACTTCACCCATCTTATCTTTTGCTTCATACGCTTTCAGCGTAGCCTAACGGGCGTCCGCAACCCACATTTCGTAACTTCAGGAGACAGATCGTAACGGTGTCGAGCCTTATCGCCAGTTTTGTGCCCGGAGATTATTCGCACTCGTGGCTCCTTAAAGAGGTGTCGATAACTTGTTTGTGAAACATGATGCGAAAAATGGATGGTAGATTCTTGCGCCGCTACCATACGACTAGGGACATGTGGTAGCGGTGTTGACGCGGGACACTCATATAGGGTACACTTCAATGGTGTTTAATTAAAATGTTATTAATATGTTTTTGTCAAAGTAATAAAGAATATGTTTATGCAAACGTTTTAAATTCCGAGGGATTCTAACACATTACCGCCATATTGCCCATATAAATATTTGCTAAGTGGGTACTCTAATCACTAGACCATGCGATCAACGAATTATTACCAAATTTTAGGTATAAAGCCACCATAGAATATATGATGATGGGAACCACATAACTATCATCAATTGTAATGAACGAATTTTCTATTGTCATGATAGTGTAATTTGAAGACAGCTTATTCGTGTCAAGGTCTCTTTCCGCTATTACGATCCAGTTGCGTGAACCCCTTAAAGCTAACTGGTGCTGATTCGCTGTATATATATATAAATTTGGTGGTTGGTTATATATACATTATATTATATTAGGTTATATATAATAGGCGTTTAAATTAATTATATATATAAAGGGTGAAATAATACATCTTTGTTGTACATTTGTACAACAAAGTAATTGCATTTAAACGTTATAAACGTTTGAATGCAATTACTTTGAATAGTTAAGTGCTAATTTGCAATTCATGTGTTTAAATTCTAGTCAAAGCCGCGGACATGCTTACGTTGATTTAAAATTAAGATGCCATAATATTATTCTGTGCTTTTTACAATAAATTTCTTTTCTTTGTATTTTATTTCATTGAAAACCACTTTCATTACATTTATTTTAGTCTTAATTCAGGATTTGAATGTGTTCTGCTGTATTGATAACTAGCTGTTCCCCGCGATTTCGCCCGCGTGTAATTTAGGGTTTTAATTATATTGCTCAGAACCCTAATTCTTTTTCTCAAATACAAGTAGCCTAAGTTACTCCTTAGAACATCAGCTATCTGCCAGTGAAAGTCTCGTCGAAATCGGTCCAGCTGTTTCGGAGATTAGCCGGAACAAACAGACATACAGACAGACAGGCCGACAGACAGACAGACAAAAATTTTAAAAATTGTGTTTTGTTATAAGTACCGTATATACATTCATATGCATTTAGTAAAAAGCTGTTATTTTAACTTACAAACAGACACTTCAATTTTGTTTATTTGTATAGATATTTTAGAAAAAATATTTGAAAAAATAGAATTAATTTTGCAGAAATATTAATCTCACTTTTACGTACCACTATGAGATGAAGAAGAAAAATCATATATTGTTTATTCTTCCTATATTTCTTCGTACTGTTTTTTTTTTGTTGACTTGTAAATAGTTCTCTAGTAGATATGTATCTTTCCTACGGTTGAAGCATACGTAGGACATACGTCGTACTTTGCACATATTGATATTTGCGTTTTACAGCTGGCAATATAAAAAATATACGAGATATTACATAGACCAGTCTAACGACTTAGGAATGAGGAAAAGGATTTTCTGACAAGAATGACTTCATATGTTAATAGTTGAATATCATAGTCTTTAACTTTCATTGACTACAATCATTAAACAAATATTTAATGGAAGAAAAAAATTAATGAATATAAATCCACTGTATAAACATACATACATAATACATAAACACTCATGCCTGTCACCCAGAGGGGTAGGCAGAGACTACGGACTTCCATTTGGCGCGATCCTGACACACCTCTCTCGCCTCTTTTACATCCATATATCTACGCATACACGCTCGTCGGTTAAGGGTACTCCTAATCTGGCCCATTTTTAAAGTATCGCCGATTTGGTCGATAAACCTTCGTCTAGGGCGTCCCTTCCCGACCCTGCCGTTCACTTCTATACTGTATAAACTAAATACATATTATCAATAATAATTATTTCTACGATTGGATAGTATGCGCAGCTTTGGAAAAATCTAGTAGACTGTAGACAAGCTAGGGATGCCCTGCCTGAAATTAACAGTCGCTTAACAAAAGTTTTAATGAGACTGAACAAGCCGCAGATTAGGATAGTAACAAGTGCTATCACAGGACACGGCACCTTTAACAAACATTTATTTACTATAGGTGTTACAGATAGTCCCCTGTGCAGGGCATGTATGGGGGAGGAAGAAACGGCGGCCCACGTGCTACTGAAATGTCCGGAGGTCGCTACATACAGGGCTAAACATCTCGGCACGCCGGGATCACTCCCCGAAGTTGCATGCAACATCAAGGGCCTGTTGAGCTTCTTCGGAGAGATCTCATGGCTCGAATAATCACATTATTCCTGCCCACACGCAAAATACGCGCATAGACGTGGAGTTGCGGAAAACAGCCCGTCGTAAACTAAACTAAACTAAACTAGTATGCGCAGTGTTTCATTTTGAGTTGGTAGATTATGCTACTGCCCATTTCCAGTAACCGTACCCTATGTACCTGATACGACAGAAATTAAATAAATAAGTGAAATAAAATGCGATAATAACAGTAAAATTAGTTTTCTTCAGTGTATTAGTATTTGTGTATATATAAGGAATCATTATGCAAATATTTTCAATATAAATAATTTTTGTTTTTATTTTTCAATTATATTACTAATGTTATTCATCTTTATTATTCCAATGTAACCGTCTTGTACTTCTATTATTTATTCCGTTTTGAATATTTTAAGCACAGTTTTAATAAATTTTAAGGTTTTTAAAGACAATATTAGGTCTTCGCTTTACTATAATACTTAATATTCGAAATGAATACATTTAAACTTTATGCTTATTAATGCATATTAATTGTTCAAATTATTATATATATATGATATTTTAATTGTCTCTTTATTGAATTTAGTTATTATTTATTTATAATATCAATAATGAGCCCTCACACTATCAAATAATCTCAAAATCAACATATATACATCTATGTGATGAGTTTGAGATTATTTAATCGGTCGGACGAGCTGCCGAAAGCAAGTGTAATTATGTGTTTGAATCCAGCCTAGCTTAACCTAGACCAGCCAGCCTACACAGCTTAGCTGTTTTTGAAATTGCAATTCGATTAATCTCGATAGTTGATATCAATATACAGTGCTTAGTCTTAGAGCTACCACGGCTCCTGTTGAACGATGACTGAACTATTAATGAATGAATATAATTTAAAGTTCTGTCTCTTGTCACTAAATAACCATAGAAAGATACAGTTGTAGATATAATTCAAACGTTATTTAAGTACGTTTTAAGTAAATCAATGATTATAACTAAGGTCTTTTTTGATTTACATATACATTTTGTCTCGTATCACATCACACATACTTAATGAATTTACGTTTATCTTCTTTCGCTAAAGTTGCGGTGACGTATTAAGTACGAAGCGATTTACTACTACCAAGGGCTTTATGACCACATAACTCCAGGTGGGTTTGTAGTCAAATACTGGCATATAATAAGTAAAAAAAGTGAGTTATTTAAATCATTATTCTGTTATGATCCACTTAACTATTTATGAAACTCCGGAAAGTGTAATTCATTAGAAAGGCTACGATAATTTTGTTTGTCATAATAACTTATTTAATTATTGCCTTGATCTTATCATCGACCGATTTATTGTAATAATATTATGATACTGTGATGTAATAAAAAAAGAAAAATAGTTTTTAGAAGATGTAGATTTTAAAAGAATTGTAAAGACATGAGTTCATTTAGGTGTTCCATTTCTCAGATAATCGAATTCATGATTGCAAATAAGCATTACTGTCAAACACCATACTTACTCTACATAAGGAGCATACATATTTAATAAAAATATTGTTCCATTGTCACTGGTTCCGTTTATTAGCATTTTTTATAAACAGTGTTAGTAATATATCAATTAACCTTATTCCACTTGATTTTTTTACTTCAAAGAAGCTTGAACTTGTGTGCCTTCTTCAATTTAATGAATCTAATTCAAAACAATCAATTTTATTCTTGAGGATTTTTCTTTATTGGGTTTATATTATACTATATGTATATATTGATAGTTTTGAATTCCAACGTTAAATAAAAGCATAATACTGATCTTATAAACACCTACAGTAGAATGAAGTTTCAGAAACAAGGGATAATTAATACTTTGTGTTTTATTATTTCATTTTATGGTATTGTTGCCAAGTATACTTTGATTGCTAGGCAACTGGGCCGGGCATAAACTTTATCTATTTGTCTAGGATTACACTATTATCATTTAAATTATACATACACTTTTTATCAACAAATTCACAAATACCTCAGTAAGGTTGATCAATAATTCAAATGAATCATTTGTGCTTGCATACTTATAATGAAATCAGTGTGGCATAGGCCTAATGAATTGGCTTTATTCAGATAGTACAGTTACATCAAGATTCAATAAAATTACAGTAATTTCGAGCTCTACGTTAATTGCGGTTGTTATTACATATAATTAATGTTTTTGATTTATGCGTTAAGTGTAACAAGTACATTACGTAAAAGTTGTGTCATGTTTGTTTTTGTATACGTTTTCTAATCGCGCTCCAATAGATGGAATTCGACGAGTGGCGAGGATCGTCGCCGGTTTTACTCCTGAAGATCTTTCGCACCCCTGCCCCATTAAGTGTGCCTATGAGCTTCATAAACTCATAACACTATCTCGATTCTACTATCGGAATACCAGACGTACTCAGGTTACCGTCCACACTGGGTTGATATTCTGAATATTCGCATTAAGTACTTACGTATAACCTGAACCTCTTCAAGGTGCGTGTCTTCAGGCGTCTCATTCTCCTTATTCGCCCCTCATCGTAGACCTCAGCTTTACTCTCGAACCAGACAGAGGTCCAGGGTGAGCCCGTTGCTAATAAAAAAGTTAAAGGGGTGCTGGAAATCCGGTGTTATTTCTTTTAGCTTTTGTCTCATGGTGCAAAACAGTCGGTGGTAGATTTTACGCGGCTACCGTAGGGCGAAGAACCAAGTCTGCTCTACTGAGGCTTTGTCACCCATTTAGCACCATCCGAGGGACACGTGTACGGTGGGCCTAGGTTTAGCTGGTCGTAGACTACGGACGCGGGTGATAGGTCTTCCATAGTAAAATAACATAAAGATATTGTAAAGATTCTTCTGTTTGCTAAATTCGAAGCAGTTTTTGACCAGTTCTAGTTACTAACTATATAACAAAATCTTGTGCTGTTATTTTGCTTTAATATTTTGTATGATCGAAGTCTTTAGTACGCGGTAGACTCAACAACTATCAGTAATGAATGGGACGGCCATTTAGCTTGAAGTAGCGATAGCTGATAGAAAAAAAAGGTTCTCAGTAAGATCGTACTGGTAAACGGAGTATAGGTTGATCGTCTACTAGATGAAATGACGAACTGGCAAGACATTTCAAACAGGAAGTTGATGGATGTAGGCAACAATGGCAGGTGCTAATGAACACACGAGGTCCCTCAAGAACATTTCTTCTCCATCAGTTGTCGATTCTTTGAGCAATATGACCCATTGTCGTTTCAACTTACTAATCCATTGGCCTATGACAGTGATCGTATTTCTACTTTTTTTTAATAGAATTAGGGTGACAAACGAGCACACAGCAGCACAGCACCATCTGATGGTACGTGGTTGCTGTGGTCCATAGACATCTACATCTATCCTCGATTACGAATCAAAATGCAGGTGCGTTGTCACCCGTGAGAACTAAGATGGAATGTCTCGTTTCCAGTAAAAAAGGGTCTCCAGTTCTCTACACTCACCATACGAAACACAGCAGTGTTATGCTGCTATTTTACGCTGGTATCTGTGGAGAGCGTGGTCCTTCCCCGTTCGAGCCGACCCATTAGTGCTACAACTATGACAGTAATATAGCTGCAGCATGACCACGTAGAAACAAGCAAGCAAGCTGAATAATTTTCATTTTATAGAGTATTTTCTAGTCTTCACGCTTGGTTGCCGGTTGCCTCTTTAACGCTCTTATGATAAGGCTAGCACAACCACTTTATAATCTTTTAGGATGTTTTTTTATAAAACTGAAGTGACAAACACACACACACAGTCCACTTAATGGTAAGTGGCTGTTGCAATCCATGGACACCTGCAATCAACTTTAAAAAGTTCAAAAACTTGATTAAACTAAGTTTGTGTAAAAAGGGTTATTATAATATTAAGGAATTTATAGATAACAATAACCCCTGGAAATGAGGTGATCGCTACCAAACTATTTCTAATTTGTTGTGTTGTTATTTATGTAACATACATGATTGTAAGGTGTTATTTAAAAAAAGTCCCGCTGGGTTTCTTGCTGTTTCTTCCCAGGACAGAGGTTTCTTTTCGAACCAGTGGTATTTAAACAAAAGAGTGACTTTCAATAAGTATTATTTATAATCTATATTGAATAAAAAGTTTCTGATTCTTCAATAAAGAAGGCTAAAAATGTGTTGTCAACTCTGAGGACTAAGATGGAATGCCTTACAGCCTGTAATGATACTGGCTCCTATACCCTTCTGACCGAAATCTGGTCTGAGACCGAAAATGTACAAGACACGAAGCTAATCCCCAAACAGAATAAATCTCACCATCATCTGGCACTGCTATAGGTAAGAAGACTTAGTTCAGCAGCTGTTAGCTGAAATATCCCTATTTCAGCTAACAGCTGCTGAACTAAGTCTTCTTGACTTTACACAAATCCTTTTTTTTATATCTCGTGTTATTTTATTTTTATTTGTGATATCAAATAAAGTTTTATTTCTTTCTTTCTTTCGTAAGAAGGCGGTACCTTCCCAGACGGATTCCTAGGTTATACTGCCTGAAGAAGAGCCTTGTAAGTTTACCGATATCATTAAAATATAGCGATAGTATAATGAAATTATGTATTTTTTTATTAATTAAAATGAGAGACACAAAGCAGAAGAAGCGCGTGGAAATTAAGGCATTCGCTCAAATTAAAGTGTGCGTTTATGTCTTTTGTATGGAAAACAAATTAATGGCTGCAAAATATATTTTTATTAAAAATTACAGAAAATAATATTAAATTTACTTAATGATAAAGGTCTTTTATAGGTAGGTTATATTGCGTTTTGTATATTTTATTAACCAATTTGTTTTAAAATCGCTTATGTAAATATTAATAGGAAAATGTAAAAAACTATTAAAAATAACGTAGGTTCCTTATGAGTAATCCAATGAACAAAAAATGTATTCAAGAAACCACAATTTACTTAAATTTATGCGATAATATATATTAGATAAAGAACACAACTGTTTAATGCGTAGCGCGTTAGAGTTGCGTCTAGCTACAGCACGTGTAGGTATAATGTTACGTTAATGGGAATTACATTGGTTTTTTCTCTTTATTGTAGATCGATGGTCTTAACAATGGACGTTTTAGCTTTTTATAAGGAATTGCATCAAGCTATTGTAATGTAAGCTAATTAGGGCTAATGTTACCACATACCCTCAATAACTTCATAACTCAAACTCTCACAAAATAAAAATACAGATTTTTTATGTTTAGCCAAGATCTACATTAAGTGCTAGAAGTTAAGTATTGGCAAATGAGCTAATTTATTTTATATTGAATATGGTAGAATAATTTAATTTTACATAATAATACTTGTTGAAATTTAGTTTTTGCTTGAAGAACTACACTAGTAGTATAGTGTTTAAAATTTCGCAAAATCATTTATTCTATAAAGAACCAGGAAACCATTTTAGAAACAGCTTAGCAGCGAACAATTAGATTTATGAGTTATTATTATCAACTATCTATTCACTAATTTTATTTAAAATATAAACCATTTTTATAGTTTTTGTTTATTAATAAAATTAACTAAGGTCACTTATCATAGACCTTGTATATTTCCTTAAAATTTTTTGTATTATGTTGTCCCATGCATGACTTACTAAGTCTGTGGAGTATTCAAATTAAGTCAAGAGCTTCACCTTGAAATTTGGATTGTAAAGTAATTTTTAAAATATGAAGACTACAAAGATAGTTTAACTACAGGATGTTTAAGGTTTTCCTTATTTTTATCCTTATGATGAAAAAGGAGTCAGAGCAATTGAAACAATTTATAACGCACTCCTTACAAGCAAAGCTATGACTATAGTCTCCTTGAAACATTCAAGCGTATTTACGACAGGACTATGTCGACTTGAATTGAATAATATACTACAGGGTGTTGAATAAATTTAGTCCGTTTTAGCCTTGTCTGACCTTATGCACAGGTTGTATAGTTTAATGGTCATCGCGTACGTGTTTAGAATACCATAATACGAACTGTTTGTCCATTGGTACAATCTATGAACAAACAAAAATTCTACTTCGGCATTGACGCGTTTAGTTGAGCGGGAAAACCAGGCAGTGATTAAATTTAACAGTGTGTTAGTTATGTAATGTTTGAACTTTGCAATTTTTTAAGTATAAAGTATCTCATTGGAGCAACAAAGTATGTCAGCATATATTTTACCGCCGGCCGTGTGAGAAATCTCAAAATCACACAAAGAACTTTAGATAAAATCGTGTCCGTAGTTTCTCTTTTTTAATTAAGTAAGGATGTGTCACATACTCCATATGATGCGAGTTGTTGAGATGTCAGTTGGTACGCCTCGTGCGTAAACCATAGGGCGGATTCTACCAAATACCATGTTACCCCAGAGTAATTAACCCTCGAATAATTTTACTCGTTGCTCTTACTCTCAGATAATTTCGTTTGCGGTTTTCCAACACAAACCTAGAGTAGCTAATACTGGGTATTGTTACTCTAGAGTTGGTGAATGAAAAATGAATGAACAGGTAAGCCAACTAAAATCAAAATACAATTGTTTATATAGTGCAATGCAAGATTTTCTGTCCACTTAGTTCTGCCGGATTATATTAGTGTCAACTGTCACTGAACACTAGAATATTAACACGGTTCGAGTTGTTCGTTGATTCTTCTTCTAAGTCTCGGATTGGGGGCGACTAAATCTAGTCCAATTTAATCCTCAGAAGACACAAGTTTGCGCGTTTACCGCTAAAAAGAACCCCTTTGTCGTATCTCCTCAGTTTCAAGGCACTCCCCTTCTTGCCTCAGCCAGTATCGGTATCCTCGGAGTCGACATATCGAGTGACGTGCAGTTTCGTGGTCACTTGGAAGGGAAGGCCAAATTGGCCTCTAAAAAGCGTGGCGTGCTCAGCAGAGCGGGACAGTATTTCATGCCGGCACACCGCCTGCTACTTTACAAGGCGCAAGTTCGGCCTCACATGGAATACTGTTCCCATCTCTGGGCAGGGGCTCCCCAGTGCCAGCTCCTTCCACTTGACCGCATCCAACGCAAAGCGGCTCGAATTGTCGACGACCGAGCCCTTTCCGATCGGCTAGATTCATTGGCACTGCGAAGAGATGTTGCATCCCTTTGCATTTTCTTTCGCATCTACCATGGGGAGTGCTCTGAGGAATTGTTCGGATTAATCCTAGCCGCCAAATTTCACGAACGCACATCGCGGCAGAACTCCCGATACCATCCACACCATCTGGATGATTGGCGGTCCACCACTGTGCGATTTAGAAGATGTTTTCTTCCTCGCACGACCTCCTTGTGGAATCGATTACCATCAGCGATTTTTCCGGACCGATACGACTTAGGGACCTTCAAGAAAAGAGCGTACTCCTTTTTAAAAGGCCGGCAACGCATCTGCGATTCCCCTGGTGTTGCAGTTGTTCATGGGCGGCGGTAGTCACTTACCATCAGGTGAGCCGCATGCTCGTTTGCCCCCTCTCCTATAAAAAAAAAAATCTTATTCTTATCTTCTATATTTCGTGAATGTTGCATTATTTCAAAAAATAATCCCAACAATTATCACAAGAATACAAAAAATTATAAATGCACAAAGATAAAATATCCTACTTTTTCAACAAAGCGATACGATAACAGCTGTTAAAATGTAGCGGCCGCCATTAAAATACTCTGGGATAACTTGTTTACTCCATGAATTTTGGCGGTATAACAATTTACTCTCGGATAGACAGTTATACCTGGGTTAAGATTTGGTAAAACGAAAGTTCTCTAACTCGAGACTGAGAATATATATATATATATATAATATATATATATGCGCTGTAGTGCTGCTGCTCTACGTGTATTCCTTTCGCAGTTGAGACCTATATACGCTGTAGCTAACTACTACTACTACTAGCGGGGAACTATACCATGTACAAAAATATTCTCTCGTAATAAAAACCCTAACGACCATATTCGTAGTACATTAAAAGTAACTGACAGAGCTCAGAATATCAGTGAGCTAAAGTGGCAATGGGCTAGTTATATGACTTGAAGAACCGGCAACCGATGAGAAAGAACAATTACTAGCACTTATATCGGAAAGAGCAGTGGAGGGCATACCTCACCAAATGGAGTGGCAGTCCAAGTACCTTGCACTCCAGGAGTTGATGCACGGAAGTGACTTATGCGACAAATATAAAACAATGACTGCTTTATCGCTGATGCAACAAAACACAGTCGTCGGTCACTATAGAGTTGTAATGACGACAGTAAAAAAGGAATACGTGGTTGAGCTTTACGTGGTAGAGCCATGCTGCAGCTATATCAGTAGTATAGTTGTAGCACGAATAGGTCAGCTCACGGGAAGGACCACGCTCTCACAGAATGCCAGCGTAAAATAGCAGCTCAATGCTGGTTGCTGTGTTTCTTATGGTGAGTGTAATGTAAAGAACCGGTGACCCCTTTTACTGGAAACGAGGCATTCTATCTTGGTCCTCACGGGTGACAACGCATCTGCATTTTGATTCGTAGTTGGATAGATGTAGATGTCTATGGGCTGGGACTGTGTGCTCATTTGTCATCTTTATCATTTAAAAAAAAGGAATGCGGAATTTATAGCGTGTAAATTTATTTATTTTATAGTGTCATCGTTCTGAGTCGCATCGCATATTTTGCATATAAAACCTTTGTTGTGTTATGAGGATCACTAGTGAAGTTCATTATCAATTTAAACTTTTTTCGAGAGAAACGTAAATTAAAATAGTGAACTTTTTGTCAAAAAATAATTTTATTAAATCACTAGCGACCACCTGCGGTTTTGCTCGCAAAGAATTTGAAATTACGCCAATTTTTTTAAAGTTTCTCCCTAAGGAACTACACTTTTTTAGATAGATGTACCGTACCGTCTGTACTATGAATGAACACTTCGTGTACCCATATACTACCAGGTCATTTGAAATTCCCTATCTTGTGAGGATTACAAAAAATCCTGAAAACAGTTATTAGTGATTATAATTATCTACTTACATGCTAAATTTTAAGTCTCAAACAATTATATTTACGGAAATATAGCAACTTAAAGCAAAACGTCAATCCTCTTCATACCCGATTCCGTGGGAATTTCTTATTCGTCAATCCTTGTCTACATTATAGAGATATAATTTTACAACTCTGTGCAAAATTTCAGCTTTCTACGTTCAAGGGGGTTGGGCTGGGTATTCACGAGTCAAAGAGTGAATGAGTTAGTGAATCGGAATCTTTTTATGTTATATATTGATGACTTGATTTAAGATCTTCTCCATCTATATAATGACGAGTGTCAATTACATAAAAACTAAAATCATTGTTGTTTCTACGGCATGGCATTAAAGGAAAAGTTGGATCACAGAGAAATAGTCACCTAAATAATTAGATGCGGTTTCCAAATTTACACGAAAATCGACAACTACCACGGTCTCACGACGCGCAATCGTGTCCCGTCGTCGAAGCCTTGACATCGCCTTGAGTTGCGTCAATATTTTGCGACACCGATTTTAGTAGTTACGTCACGCCACTTTGCGACGTCCTTTTTAAAGGCAGAGTCGGAATTTCATGGTATTTTTTATCAGTTGATTTTAGTAGATTTTAACCAATTAGTAGATTAGATCTTTGCTTGAAAACTGTTATTCTGTTACGGTAACAGCCTATCCAAAATCCACTGTTAAACAAAAACTTCCCCTATAGATTACCTCATAGGGTTGATATTTGCCATAGTTGCCATGTTTGGAACACGCTTCTGTCTATCTCTTGTTTATACATACGTAGAGTATGGAGTGGTGGATATTCTTACCTGCCTCTACTCGGTCCGCAGAATATTATAGCTTAATAATATTTATATTCTTAAACATGCACTTGCTGGCCGGCAGAAGTTTTTCTGCCCTTTTCGGTAGATGGCGCGATGAGTTTTGCTACGAATATACTTTCACAGTACACTGTACTGTATGAATACACAAGTCAAGTTAACAATAAAATTCATAATAGTACAATATGAATTTTATTGTTAACTTGACCACAGCACCACATACCGGGTACAGATTTAATACATAATAACTAATTTCTAATTTACTTAATAATTAGTCATTTTTATATTTTGGCATAAACCTACATACCTAATATAGTCGTATTGTGATAATGAATCATTTTGATCCATACATAAAAAAATGTTAGTAATTTGACTGCTTTCTCGTATTCTGTCACTACTGTCTGCTAGGAACTACCAACCGCATAAGTTGTTCAGAAGTGACACGATCATTAACAGACGCGCCAATGTTTATATATTATATAAAAATATAGAAAAATGTGTTATCTTCATTGTAAAATAATTATGACTAAAAGTAATTTTTTCGTATAAGAATAATATTTTGTGAACGGCAGAGTCGGCAAAGGACGCGAAAGTTCATCGACCAAATTGGTGATATATTGAAGATGAGTCAGATTACGAATACCCTTAACCGACTAGCATGTATGAGTAGTATACGGATCCAAAGGTGGTGAGAGAGATGTGTCAGAATCGTGCCAAATGGAAGTCCGTAGACTCTGTCTACTCTTCTGGGTGACAGGTGTGCTTAAGATTATGAATAATAATAATAAATATTTATTGTCTTAAATATATTAAAAAAGTTTATGAACTCCTAAACTAGCCGAGTCTGCATATTAGGAATCAGCGGCCTCTCCCATAGTTATTACACAGGTAACAGTTGAATTGACTTTTAAAAGAAAAAAAAATACAAACAAAGAAAAAGATAAACAATTCCAAAATTAAAATTATTTAAAAGAATCGAAATTAAAATATAATAAAGTATCCTATAAGTTTTTTTATGTGGTGGAGCCACGCCGTAGCTATATTAATAGTTATAGCACTAATAGATCTTTTTTTTAGCTCGTAATTGGTGTAATTAGTTTCGCAAGGCGAGTGACGAAAACCTGGAGCCTTTCTCCTAGTAATGATTTATACCATATTAGTCTTCAGGGCTGACAACACTTGCAATCACACGTCATTTATTGTTTATAGACACACACCCAGAAACAAAACAATTATTAGAAGAACATTAAATAATCTTATTCCTTGCGAGGGTAACAAACTCGCGGCCCACAGCTCTGCCACTGCGCTCTGAACTTTCGATGTACCTACTTATTACATCGTAGATCTTGCCTGGCATCGAAATTTTGTAAACATCTACTCTCATTTCCATTTCCACTTTTTTATAGGATAGGGTGACAAACGAGCAGACAGTCCACCTGATGGTAAGTGGTTGCTGTGACCCATAGACATCTGTCTACATTTATTCTCAATAAAGAATCAAAATGTAGACGTCGTCACCCGTGAGGACTAAGATGGAATGCCTCTTTTCCAGTAAAATGGGTCTCCGGTTCTCTACAATCACCATACGAAACACAGCAGTATCAAGCTGCCATTTTACGCTGATATTCTGTGAGAGCGTGGTCTTTCCCCGGTCGAGCCGACCCATTTGTGCTACAACTATACTACTAATATAGCTGCAGCATGGCTCTACCAGGTATATTGTAAGAATATCAACCCTATTGTAAGAATATAAAAAAATAATATCTTGAACTTGAACGCACCTTCCATTTTGTAGAAGCGTTTCTCACACAAGGTCATGTTACATAAGTGCCGTTATATAATGTGGTCGCAACATGTAAACCCACTTTACAACATTTTGATATCAATTTAACCTAGTTCGTATGTTTTGTTTATCTTTATATTTATTTAAGAATCTTTAATGATTCCGTAATTTTTTAATATTTAAAAACAATGAGTAACTTCTGATTTTTTAAAAGTAGGTATTTATAATTAATAATTTGCATTGGTAAAATATTAAAATTGAGAATATTAAATAATCTTTGTGAGATATTGCTAAGAACACTGGTAGTTAGTTTCAATGACAAAAATAGCTGACATAAAGGTGTATCATTATAATAATTACCCTGAGGAATATTACATAGAATTAACTAAATAGAGGCTTTTAGTTCGTATTGAATATTCACGAAGTATTGAAAAAAATTAAATGTGACTAAAAACTCTGTAGCCGTTCTCGAACAAATGCAAATGTATCAACCAATATGACGATTGTAGTAAATTCTTTTTAGAAAAGAAAACGATGTCCAGAAGTGCTTATAGCTGACTTAAATAGGAAACCGCTAAAATCTATTATATTTGATATGACAGCGGCTCTGTGATATCTACTGACGCTGCTGTGTTCCTTATGGTGAGTGTAGAGAACCGGAGACCCTTTTTACTGGAAATGAGGCATTCCATCTTAGTCCTCACGGGTGACATCGCATCTGCATTTTCATTCGAAAACAAGAATAGATGTAGATGTCTATGGGCCACAGCAACCATTTACCATCAGGTGGACTGTGTGCTCGCTTGTCACCCTTATCCTTATATTATATTATAAAAAAAACATCTTTCCTCGATCTAGGATCAAAATGCAGATGCGTTTTCACCCCTAAAGATAAAGATGGAATGTCCCGTATGTATTAAAAAAAGTCTCCAGTTTTCTGCACTCACCATACGAGTAGCATTGAGCTGCTGTTTTGCCGGTCCGGTTCGAGCCGACCCATTCGTAGTACCACTATAATATAGCTGCAGCATGGTTCTTTCGCGTATTTTTTCTAAATAAATTATTTGCAAATGTTGGTACTATTTATAACATAATTTCTTAATATTACAAACTGTAAAGAAAAATAGCGCGTTATGGAATTTATGTTACTATGTTAATTTACGTTATGGAATTATTATGTTATGGTTTTTAATGTAAATGTGTAGAAAAACACAAACATCATTTTATAATACCAATTTTAAAAAACCACTAAAATCTATGATATTTGATATGACAGCGGCTCTGTGATACCTACTGTAAAATAGCAGCTTAACGCTGCTGTGTTCCTTATGGTGAGTGTAGAGAACCAGAGACCCTTTTTACTGGAAATGAGGCATTCCATCTTAGTCCTCACGGCTGAAAACGCATCTGCAGTTTGGTTTGTAATGGAGGATAGATGTAGATGTCTATGGGCCGTAGCAACCACTTACCATCAGGTGGACTGTGTGCTCGTTTGTCACCCATATCCTATAAAAGAAACAAAAACCTACTGGTTTGTCAATCGTGAGTTCTGACTTCTAGTTCTAGCCGAAATTCTATAAATATAACAAAGTTAGCCTTTTTCTTAATGTCATTGATCTAAGTGCCTTTTTCTTAATGTCATTGATCTAGGTTTAAGAGATTAATTGTAACAAAGACTTTATATATATATATACATTTTATGAAACATTTAATGTAAAGAAAGTCAGCCAAAGGATATATGTCACTAATCTTTGGAAATCAAATAATATAATAGGCCTTTTCTTACGGCTTTGGTCGCGTGCACATTGGTTTAGCTCGTAAGTAGCTCGTGTTTCGCAAAGCGAATGACGAGAGCCAGGGAGCCTTTCTCCTAGTAATGATTTATACTATATTAGTCCTTATGGCTGACAACACTTGCAATTATAATTGTAGATTTTTATGAGCAACAGCATTTACTTATCATCTGGTGGTATGTGTGCTTGTTTGTCACTTAAACTATTATAAAAATACTTTATTTAGATACTGCGCGCGATAATTCTTTCAATTAACCGTACTATTTTATTTGGTACTCCATTTTCTTAATTATTTAAAATCAAACATTTATTAAAAGTTATCTTGTCTAACATTTACATACAATACTTGAGACGATCTCGTTTTTCTTCGTGTTTAATATTTACGCGTTTTTGCTAGAGCTTGTTATTATAATAATAAATTGTGCACTAATCTGGTAACGGGATTGGTGCAGATAATACCAAACAGCCCTAATATAGTGTACTATCATAGAAATTGTGGGATGAATCCTTTTTACGACACCACCACATGGCAGTGACTGTATGATTAGAATGATCTTGTATGGATGTTGCCGTGTAGTGGTGGTTAAGAATATCCACTACCCCATATCTTCCCGTGGGTGTCGTAAAAGGCGACAAAGGGAAACAGGCAGGAGATGAGCAGCAGCATCTTCCTGATAACAACAAACATACAATAAAAAATGCGGTTGCCAACCCGCTTGCCAAGCGTGGTAACTATGGCAAATACCCCCCTATGTTGAGAGTAACAAACAAACGGCCCCCAGTCCCCGGCGGCCCCGCTATTCCTGGCTACGGTGGCGACCATGGTAACGGCGGGGCAGGGGGTGCTAAGAATCTCCGGTGGAGGTTCGGTTGCCACCTAAGACCCTGCAGTCCCTTCAGCGGTGCCAAGTTGACTGTCGGTATATCGAAGTGCTGAAATATTTTTTTTTTTATAGAATAAAGATGACAAACGAGCACACACTCCACCTGATGGTAAGTGGTTGCTGCGGCCCATAGACATCTACATCTATCTTCGTTTGCGAATTAAAATGCAGATACGTTATCAGCCGCGAGGACTAAGATGGAATGCCTCTTTTCCAGTAAAAAGGGTCTCCGGTTCTCTACACTCACCATACGAAACACAGCAGCATTAAGCTGCTATTTTACGCTGGTATCCTGTGAGAGCGTGGTCCTTCCCCGGTTGAGCCGACCCATTCGTGCAACAACTATGCTATTAATATAGCTGCAGCATGGCTCTACCACGTATAAATCTGTAAATATAATGTGGGTGTTTGTACAGTAGAGCTACGATGGCTATCCGAGTAAAGAAGGAAACCTATCCAATTGCAGAGACGTGTAAGACAGGGTGATATTATATCCCCGAAACTCTTCACCGCGGCATTGGAAGACGTTTTCAAGCTACTGGACTGGAAAGGATACGGTATTAGCATCAATGGAGAGTACATCACTCACCTTCGATTTGTCGACGATATAATCCTTAGTGCAGAATCGCTGGAGGACCTAAGCACTATGCTCAATGACCTCAATAGTGTCTCCCAACGGATAGGTCTTAAGATGAACATGGACAAAACAAAGATCATGTTTAATATCCATGTCACACCTATGCCGGTAGTTGTTGGGAGCACTAAGCTCGAAGTTGTTGACGAGTATGTTTACCTGGGACAAATAGTCCGACTAGGTAAGTCCAACTTCGACCGAGAGGTCAATCGACGGATTCAACTCGGCTGGGCAGCGTTCGGGAAACTACGAAACATCTTCTCGTCAGACATACCTCAAAACCTTAAAACGAAATTGTACAACCAGTACGTGTTGCCAGTGATGATTTACGGATCTGAGACGTGGTTCTTCACTGCTGGCCGTATGAGGAAGCTAAAGGTCGCTCAGCGAGCTATGGAGATGACTATACTCGGGGTTTTTCTGCGTGATAAACTTAGAAATGAGTATATCCGCAGTAGAACCAGAGTAACCGACATAGCCCAACGGATTAGTAAGCTGAAGTGGCAGTGGGCCGGCCATATAGCTCAAAGAACCGATAACCGATGGGCAAGAAAGGTTCTTGAGTGGCAGCCTCGTACTAGTAGGCGAAGTGTAGGGTGACCCCCCACGAGATGGAGTGACGACCTGGTAAGACATGCAGGAAGTCGATGGATGCAGGTGGCTCAGGACCGTGCTTTGTGGCATTCCTTGGGGTAGGCCTATGTTCAGCAGTGGACTTATGAAAGGCTGTAATGATGATAATGATCTTGTCTATACTGTACCCTATAGTGGCTGTGTGTGTTGTAAGAGGCAACAGAGGGAAAGAAATCAGAAATAATAACGACTAAAAATAAAAAACTGCGGTTGCCAACCCGCTTGCCAAGCTATGGATATCTATCAGAGAGGTCTACATCTATGTTCAGTAGTGAACTATAATTGACTGTAACGGTAACGGTATCTTATCTATAAAAAAATTACGCGAATTGTACACATTGATTAAACCTAATACTAGAAATTTTGTTGAGTACGAATTTTTAGTTATTTTAATTCACTACATTTGGAGTGTTCTGCAGCATCATTTTAATGAATAATTTTATCCATTTACAGCCGATTACCTGCCATCATGTTATCGGAATGATCCGGAGCTGGACACCTGTATCAAGAATTCATTCAACAGCCTCCGACCGCATTTGGCACGGGGTCTAACGGATCTTGACGTGCCCCCAGTGGAGCCACTTCTAATAGACCGTTTGGTTATGGAAAATTCAGCAGGACCCGTGAGAGTTAACGCGGCGTTCAGCAACATAACCGTTGTGGGGCCGAGTAACTACACAGTCACGAAGATCAGGTTAGTCGTTATCTTCTTTCATTGTCTTCTCGTCATTTATATTGTTTGGGACAGCAATAACCGTAAAACCAAATGTCTTTCATAATAAATTACAATCTTGATAGACTAATAAGAGTTATTCATTAACTACAAATATAAAATTGTCGTATTTAAATGCAACAGAAAACAAAAACTTACTTAGTTAGTATAGGATGAATGTAATTATTTATTTATTTTTATTTATTTATTTAACACCAACAAGACGTACACTGACAAAAGCATAATATTTTTACAAAAAAAAAAACATAAAAACTAAGTATTGACTTAATTACAGGTGTTACACACATTTCATAAAAATAGACACCAGTATTTAGTTAATTAAATTGGATACAAAAATTAAAGAGATCAATAAATAAAATCAGAATTTAAATATTATATAGTAGTTTAAATCATAAATAATCTACTACTGTTATTTTCATAAGAAATTTTATAAACGTCAAACAACAAAAATAAAAACATTAATAAATTATAATATACAATCATTAGTTAATCACAATTTAGCTTATATATTACTAGTAAGAAAAAAAAATATCTTTTCTGTGAATTACAATTATTTGAGGAATGTAAATGTATTAAATCACGTTTAATTTACCCGGTTTTAGGTATGCATGTATTGCGTCCGCCTTTGTTTTCAATATAGGTCATAGCCTTCTTCACCTCTTCAAGTGGGTAACGCAAGAGGCAAGTGAATAGTATTCAATATTCTAATATTCAGAACTACGACGGCGAGTAACATCTATGTGGGGAAGTTACAGAGGAGGCCCTACGATCACCAGTCTGCTTGCTATAGTAACCCCTCCTTAATAGGAATTAGCAGCGGACTGTAATAGGTATATATGTTACAGAAGTGAGTGGCATAGTTGGCAAGGGACGCTCTAAGTGAAAGTTTATCGACATAATTTTTATACGTGGTAGAGCAATGCTGCAGCTATATCAATAGTATAGTTGTAGCACGAATGGGTCGGCTAGACAAGGTAAGGACCACGTTCTCACAGAATACCAGCGTAAAATAGCAGCTTAATGTTGCTGTGTTTCGTATGGTGAGTGTAGAGAAACGGAGACCCTTTTTACTGGAAAAGAGGCATTCTATCTCAGTCCTCACGGCTGACAACGCATTTGCATTTTAATTCGCAAACGAAGATAGATGTACATGTCTATGGACAACAGCAACCACTTACCATCAGGTGGATTGTGTACTCGTTTGTCACCCTTATTCTATAAAAAAATTGTATGACAGCAGCGAATTTTGGAGCTAATCAGATCTATCGTGTGTGTAATACGAAGTGTCATGACTGCCTAGAAATCCCAAGCTAAAATAAATTAGACGTTGTTACGCGAAATGGCTACTTTTAAGATAATGGCTTATTTTAAATTGTTTATAATAGACTCTAAGAATTATTTTGCCCTTTTAAGGTTGGAATTTTTAAGAAACTATATACAAATATAGAAGTCTCAATGAATTCTTGTTCAAGGTTTAAAGACAATGCACATTGATAGCGAAGAATTCTAAAATTGTTACACTAGAAGCGCTAAAAGTTTTACTTCTTTGTTTCAAATATTAGATAAAATAATACTAATATCAGTAGTGAATGGTACCGCTATAAAGCAATCGACAGCTCTTAATAATGTGGACAGTAAGTTGCTAAACATTGACTGGAAATTGAATGTTTCGAAATAGCACTAGCATTTAGCTTCGTGATATATGATCGGTAGTCATTTAACGTAAGTTGAAGTAAGTTAAGCGTTTTTTACTGGTAACGAAGCATTCCACCTCAGATTTCAGGTGTGAAACCACATTTTTGTATTGATTCTTAATCGAGGTTACATCTAGGTATCTATGGCAACAGCCTCCACATACTTTGAGGTTATACTGTGTGCTCATATTATGCCTTATACTACTCTTATATTTAAAAAAGAATTCAAAACGTATTTAAAATTTTAAAGGAATACATAAAAACTCCTTACATTATGGGACAAGTAAAATTGAGTAAAACGATCTATATAAAGATGTATTAATATTTTATACATTTAAAATGGGTTTATTGAACTCACTAAGTAATACGACTGTGATTCTATTAGTCCACTGTGATTACAACTCCCTGGTGTTTTCTCTATTCATTGTTGTTATTTATTTTATAATGTGAGAACGAAAACGAGTTTATAGAATCGATTGTAAGTAGTTACTGCAGTCCATGAACACCTGCAACTAATTTTAAACGAAGAATGTTACACATACATTCTCATCACCTCAATTACAGTTGAAATCGCTCACAGATTGTAACCATACTGGCTGTCCTTATACATGCCCTTTAGATCGATAACAATAGGACGTACTCTGTTGCTTGTCGGTAAAAATAGATTAAAGGGAGGGTGGACATGGCGGAAAGGGATTTCTACATTTTTCTTTCTTCCCTTTATCAATCGGTAACTGTCCGCCCGAATATAGGAAAGGTCAGTGTATAGCACGCGGATCTTTCCTATATATATATTAGGGCGGATTTGGCAAAATCGTCACGCTTGGCTGGTGAATTGGCAAACTTTGAGGTTACTCCCTGTCGCTCGTCTGAAAATTTCATGTCTGGGTATTCGTGGTAATATATAGATATAAAAATCAACGTGTTATTAATTGATTTTTTAGGTCTGATTTGACGAAGATGCGTATAGATATATATATATATAGATATAAAAATCAACGTGTTATTGATTTTTCAGGTCTGATTTGAAGAAGATGCGTATAGACATGGGACTGGCGTTACCTCGTATTGAAGTAACCGGTCGTTATGAAGTCTCGGGTCAAGTGCTTCTCTTTCCGGTCCGATCTCAAGGAGACTTCTGGGCTGCTTTCAGTTAGTATTCTATAATGCATACATAGATTGTAAATAGTTAACGATAACCGATTGTCGTGAATGACTGATAATGACGATGTTCTAGATGCCGAGTTAGCATATGTGCTTTATCACAAATACTTGATTTTAAGTCGCTTTTTATTATTTCCATGTACTGCGTCATTATCAGTATTATTACAGCCCTAGTCACCTAGCACAAGTCCACTGCTAAACATAGGCGTCCCCTAAGTATTGCCGAAAAAAAAACTTCCATAGCCACCTGCGTCGACTTCCTGCATGTCTAATCAGGAGTCACACTACACTTTGTTATCACATATCTTATCTGTACGAATATGTCACTCGAGAACCTTCCTTTCCTATCGGCTGTTCTCTGAGCTATATAGTCGGCCCATTGGAACTTCCGTAGGGCTATGTCGATTACCCACGTTTTGTTTTAAATGTCAATGCGCTATTTTAAAATAGGATTTTTAATGATTCTTCACTTTTTAAATAGAATAAAGGTGACAAACGAGCACACAGTTCACCAAAATGTAAGTGGATGTTGTGGCTCATATAGACCTCATCTAGGTATCGTAAATAAGGAGTCCAAATTTAGATACGTTGCCAGTTAAGGACTAAGACAGAATGCCTCGTTACCAGTAATAAAGGATCTCTGGTCCTCCGGTAAGAGCATCGTACGGATATTCTATTATTTTCTGTCGACTTCAAAAATGAGACGATACTCAATTTGACTGTATGTTTTTTTTATGTGTTATTCTTTTTTATTTGAAAGCTGGTACTTCGCATGTGGTCTCATATGAATTTGATCAAGATCTGACCAATAGTTTTTGAGTTGTTATTAATAATTTATATTGAAATCGGTTGTACAAAATTTTAAATTTTAAATTGTCTATTTAGCAGTTGACCCTCACTACCACATAGTGATCAAATGATGTAGATGTTGAGTCGTAACAAAACTAACTTTTTTTTATGTTACCTAAACATTCCAGAAAAATACACAAAGATTAGAAAGTATCACTTCAGTATTTTTATTTCACAAATAAATCTACTTTTAAAATTAATGAAACTTTGTGAAATAGAAAAAACAATAAAAAGCTTACTTTTTTGAATCACTAGGTGGTAGGACGTCTTTCAACTTAGGAGTCGATTTGGGTAGGTGCCATCCTTTTACCTATTTCAGCTGACAAATAGCAGTGCTTGTACTGCTGTGTTCCAGGCTGAAGGGTACGGATTTAGATACGTGGTAGAGCCATGTTGCAGCTATATTAATAGTATAGTTGTAGCACGAATGGGTCGGTTCGACCGTGGTAGGTCCACGCTCTCACAGAATACCAGCGTAATATAGCAGCGTAATGCTGCTGTGTTTCGTATGGTGAGTGTAGAGAACCGGAGACCCTTATTATTGGAAACGAGGCATTCCATCTTAGTGACAACGCAGCTGCATTTTGATTCTTTATTGAGGATAGATGTGATGACTTACCATCAAGTGGACTGTGTGCTCGTTTGTCATCCTATACTATAAAATAAAATAAAATGAATAACAGAAAGTTTGTAAAATCACAGATTTGAGGCATTCTGGAAAACGCATTTCTGTAGTTTTCTTTGTTTGATGCTGGCTGCAGTTGTCCGTGGATTTCAGTAATCACTTACTATTAGGTGACCTGTGTGTTCTTTTATCTCATATATTTTTTTTAAAAAGAATTACTAAAGAGTTTGCTTGTTAAATTTCAGCGGATGTAGCAGCCATCGCAAAAATTTACGGCAAGGAGGTTGAACGCGAAAATGTGAAGTACATGGTAATAGAGAGATTACTTGTGGACTTCAAGCTTAAAAATTCCCGCTTCAACATTAGAGATACAGTCAACCACGGTAGTGTGATTGGTAAGTACCTTTTTTCCATTCTATTCACATTCCTATTTTGACCTTTCCCATAGCGTTTTGCATTTTTTTCCCATTGCATTGTCGTCTTGAGACATTCATGGAAGGAAATGTGGTGGGATTGTATTATGCCACTGTTTACGTGGTAGAGCCGGTCGAAGTAAGCGATTCTCTCAGCAGCTTTAATATAGCTGCAGCGTAGCTATATTAAGGCTGCTACAAGACTCGCTTAGTTTGACCGGGATAGCACGATGCTCTCACAGAATAGCAGCGTAAAACAGCAGAATAAAGCTGTGTCTCGTACGGTGAGTGTAGAAAATCGGAGACCCTTACCCGTAAGGACCCGTAAGGGGACATCCTATCTTAGTCCTCAGGGGTAATAACGCATTTGAATTGATATTCTTAACCGAGAATAGATGTAGATGTATAGACGTCTACATCTTTTCTCGGGGCCGCAGCGTCCATTACCATCGGGTGGACTGTGTGCTCGCTTTCCATCCTAATTCTTTAAAAGAAATCACTAAAATTATGTTTTATTCCTACAAAGGTTATATTATAAGCATGTATTGTTTTATTTGATTAGATTTACGTAAAATGTCGAACTAAAACGACACGAGTAGGTTAAACTATTGAAGTATAAGATATACTATTGCAACCATTCTCAATAATAAAGAGTTTATTTAGTTTTCGTCGTCATACGAAATTAAAATACTAACTTTGAATTGCCCACCACTCATGTTAATGAAATGACTAAAGCGAAGTTAATAAAAATGATTTAATTAATAATTTCAGGCGAAGCTATGAACCAGTTCCTGAACAACAACGCACCTGAAATTATAGATGAAATGAGACCGGCCGCGTCTATGGCAATAGCCAAACATTTCCAGACTTTCCTCAATGCTGCTTTTTCGAAAATTCCTATCGAACTTTGGCTTAAACCTTAGAAGAATAAGTTATGTGTTTTTTGGTAAAATTATATGTTTAGCGAGTGATATTAATACAATAAGCGATCATTGTTTACGAACTGATTTAGAAAAAAATAATGCAAATAGTACTTACCAGTATGCCTATGGTTTAACTAAAAATGCTGTGATGGTTTTGGTAAGACACGGCTTCTCTAATTGACTTAATACCGGGTTCCTCATTTTCTTAATAATAGCTTTATCCTAAATCGACTTATTAACATATATATATACATACATACATATATACATACACCAAACACCTTCAATGTTTTCATAATTTATTTTTGTAATTGGAATATCATTTTCCCGGGTCACTTACATTTTATGTTAGCTACAACATGTACAGCGTTTAATATGTTCTCTTGAGTAAGTTAAAATTTGTTTATAAGAACAAACTTCTAATATTATAAGTTAAGTTTAAGCTATTTATTTAAGTAATGTAAGAGTTCATAAAATGACGCATTTTTGATTAATAATTAAATATACCAATGACAAAAAAAATCATGTTTTATTTTCCTTAATTTCTTTTATAAAATATCTCAATATGTATAAAATGGAATGTTCCAAAGTATATGTTTTATTTTTAAAAATGTAAGATTATTTAGACATAGCACTCGTACGTTAATTGGATGTTACCTTCATAATATAAATTAAAATGTTTAGCGTGTGTTACGATTAAGTCACATCCTCCCAGCAACATTAAAGGCCCGAGTCCAGCAGTGGATTTTTACGGATCAATAAAAAGTAAAGAAGGAATTGATAAAAGGTGAATCAAAATAAACAATAAATAAAGTTTTCATTTTATTTATTGTTTTGTGTTATGTAAAAATGTCCTATCTAAATATTATCACTAAAATAAATAAATTATTTACATTGTTATAACATATTCGTACTAACTATCCTATTATACTAATATATCATCCGCATTGAGTGTACCAAATGCATGATCGGCTAAAGGCTTTAGAAAATCGCGAAGGGCTTCTTCCATCGGCCCTTGAAGTTCTTTAGCCAATTTTTGCCAATTTTCATTAAGAAGCATATTCATTGCGTTTCCTGTAATAAAAAGTATAAAAGAAATAAAATTGTTAATAATATTCTTTACGGTATTATTAAAAAAAGATAATACGTTACAGTTGGAGCTCATAACCGATTTATGTAAGCGGTCTCCACTCGAATTATAAAAGCAAATTGTTCAGTATCGTATCGTATCATAAAAATATTAACCATCAGGTGAGTACCACATTTTCTTATATCATATTAATAATAACTATTTACTTTTAGCAATTTAGACGAAGTTAGGTACTCGAAAATGATCCAACCACACTAGGGTAATAATCACACATTTTTGTTATTATTTAAATTTAAGTTTTGTTATTATAAAACTATTATGTTCGAAATTTTTAAGAAATTTTCTACGGAAGAGCAGGATATCCTGGTACAGGTATATGTTTACTTAAAAGGTGTTCCAAAATATATATTATTTGGTGATAAGAGGGCTGGTTCTTTCCTCGCTCAAAGGCTAAGTATAGCCATTCAGCGGGGAAACGCAGCCAGCGTTCTTGGCACGATACCGCGGGGAGTAGGACTATATGATAATTAAGTTTCTAGTTTTAGTTTTTTTTTATTATCATAGTTTTTATTATTTAATATATAAATTTAATATTTCATTATTTATTTATTTAATCACTATCTTTATCAATTAATACAGATCTAAACTTTCAAACGGCAATACCTCAAAAATAGCTTCTGTAGATTGGATCTGTTTCGATACCTGTCAATTTTGGATCATAATATTTTAAAATAGGGAATAGTTTATTTTTAATGCACTTACCTAATTCGTTATCACCTCCAAACATATTATCTAGTTTCATGGTCGCTGATCCGATGTTAAACTTAACATCTAGATGGTCGCAAGCGAGCGCGTCGACACCATTTTCGCGATGAGCGCGACCCAATGTGATCGTCACTACAGCATCAATGTCACCTATGAAAAAACTGCTTTAGATCCACTTTAATATATAGACGTTATATCGAAATAACTGCTTTAACTTACTCAGGGGATTACTTGCATGCATAAATGCATAAAAAATTAAACATTTGTACAAAAATTTGCCTGTCTGTCTTTCTGTCCGACCAAGCTGATCAACAGATTGGCTTAACTGACTGACCAGTCATTTGTCTACCTATGTTGACCTATTTGGCTACCTAGTTTGAAGTGGTGGTGAACGCCTAGATAATAAATCGCACTCTTTTAGCGAAACAAAAGTAGTGGTCTAAACAAAGTAGACGAAAATATAGGAATTCTGTTTTTTCTTTTAATTACACATTAGGAAAGAGATAACAGCTGAACAACCGGAACATATATATATATATATATATATATATATATATATATATATATATATATATATATATATATATATATATATTATAATATATTAATTTAGGATTGTTGGTATATACATACCGTATTTCGCTTCAAATGGTCCATCCCCGTTTACCGGTAGCATCAACAAATTTCCGGATAGGGAATAGTGCCCTTTCATTCTCAGCTCCGGTATATACAACTTGCCAATAACTTCGTGTTTTGATGTATCCACACTGAAGAGAGAAAAAAAATATTATAAATATCAAAAACATAAAAATGAAACCGTAAACAAATTGGCGTCAAATAAGTGGCCTTGCTAGAGACACTGAACTTATAAATCTGCCTTTAGGATAAAAATATATACTGAAACAAATATAGCAAACGACAGTAGACTTTTGGTAAAAGGACTGTGAGGCTGGAAAGTCAATCAACTCCTTTCGTGAAACCTCTCATAACCTAAGCATTCTGAAGGTATTTTCCTATTTTAATCGCCGTTATTAACCAGATATCCGTTAAAAATATTTAAAAAAACCAAACACTCTAAAAGTTCCAAATATTTACCAGATCTTTGTACTATTTTATAGAATTAAAATTCATTGCATGATATCTTCGTAAATTATGCTTGTAATTTTGTATAGCTACCATTAATCGTGTATATTTAACATGTAGTTCAACTTGAGCATTCAAAAATAAATTAAAGTTTCACAATATGTTATCCATACTACATCAAATCAGAGAAATACTCATGTTGTAGTAATATTAATGCGTTACTAGTATTTAAAAAAAAAAGGTATAAAAACTTACACGACATTTGTGATGCGCATGCTGGCTGGACCCCTTACAGAAACATTAGTGTAGGTTGATGTAACAGAAATAGGGCCAGCTGATTGCTGAATTGTTAGTGCTGGAATAAGGAGAGGGTCGCAGGGGGGGATTCCGTACTCAGGCAATCCTAGAATTAACATAATAATTAATGGCAGGGTACGGACCGCGAACTCGAAAGGTCGTGGATTCGAATCCGCCATTCGACTACTGTCGTGAACCACTTCTAACACAAGCATTTTAAGCTTACCAGAAGTGGTTAAAGGGAATATTAGTAATAATTAATAGCATTACTAGTATTTTTTTAAAAAGAATATTAAATATTGTATTACAGATTTATATAATACGAAAGAAATATTTAAATATTTCTATATCGAATAGCAAATATATTTTAATTTAGTTGTGTTATTTAAATGATCATTCAATTTTAATAATATATACGAAATTGGTTTTTATAATTTATAATTAAGTTTATGTATGTATGTAGAAGTATATGTATATTTAATAACTAATGATCTTTATTGTTTTGTATATATTTTTTATTAACCTGTTGCCAATTCGGGAATGTAAACATTAAGTCCATCTCTCAAACAGTCTGCTAAGGCTTCTTCATCTCTTGGACACATAAACCCGCCAACTGTGAAAGGTACCTTTGTTATAGTTAAATATCCACAAGGTATAGTACTAACATGGTTGGACAATATATTAATGAAAAAGATGAATAAAAAATATTCAACCTAATAATACTTTAAATATTAGGTGTTGAAGTAAAGTAGTCTATATATTTTACTTTAAGTCTATAAGCGGTCATGATCTTTGTTTCTTTGGTTGAAATTTAATAAATGAATTGTTTAGTATTTGTTTAATTTTATAAAAGCTCATGAATACATGAAACAGATGGGCAGCAACAACTTCGTGAAAGCAATTGAAAATAAGAGAAAACTGCGGTTGCAAACCTGCCTGGCATGAAAACTATAGCAAATATTTAGCTATAAGCCATGAGGCAATCTCAGGGGGAGGTCTTTGTGAAGCAGTGGTCTTTAATAGGTTGTAATGATGATGATGATGATGATGAAAGTTTTATGACACTAACTTAAACTAAACGATAATACTCACAGTTAATATAGGACTTGTCGGCTGCATAAGAAAATTTAAAAACAACGAATGTCCAAAACAACTTCAACATTTTAAGGTTTTTTCCAGAAAAAACACGAATGAATGAGAGACAAGAATATAATTTTTAATTTAAATAGTAGTTTAGATACGTGCTCATATTCTTAAAGTTAAAATTTTATCTCCATTTTTATCTCACGTTCCTTTATCAGTTATAATTACAAACGATATCTTATTATGCAACCTAACAATTATCAACTACAAATAGCAAAAAAATTGTCCTGCGATGTTCATTTTTAAATAAAAAGAGAAGTCCTCCTTTTGGGTTGTTTTAGCCCATTTGAATGAGTATCATTCTTTCACCTATTTTTATTTAGAACAGCAGTGCACTCACTATTGTGTTCCGGAGTTATTACAGAACACTCGTATAAGGCAATTGTCTAGTCTGGAGTTAACACTATCAGCCATCTTTGTTTAGCATTAGCTGTAGGTTTTTATTACCAGTTTTTTTTTATAGGATAGGGTGACAAACGAGCACACACGCCACCTGATGGAAAGTGGTTCCTGTGGCCCATAGACATCTATATCTATCCTCCTTTGCGAATCAAAATGCAGATGCGTTGTCACCCGTGAGGACTAAGATGGAATGCCTCTATTTCAGCAAAAAGGGTTACCGATTCTCTACACTCGCGATACGAAACATAGGAGTGTTAAAATGCTATTTTACGCTGGTATTCTGTGAGAGCGTGGTCCTTACCCGGTCGAGCCCACCCATTCGTGCTACAACTATACTACTAATATAGCTGCAGCATGGCTCTACCACGTAAAAAGTTCCACCAGTTAGACCGCAAACACGTTTATCAGTCTATATATGTAATATTATACTCCTAACTATACCGAAATAGATACGCTCCGAGATGAGTTTCATAATCGTATGTATCCTCTAAAATATTATAAAACAAAAAAGAATAACACTTAAACTTTTTACATATTCCTCATGACTGTATAAATCGTTATTTTTTGCATAGAATAAGGGTGACACACACATTTTTTGAATAGAATAAGGGTGAACGAGCACACAGTCCAACTGATTGTTAGTGGATGCTCCGTCTCATCTACTTTTTATGTGTGTGTTTACATTAATTAATAAAAGTTAAAAAGTAAAGTAATAGCCTATGACGTTCCACTGCTGGGCACAGACATTCCTCATTTCCGAGAAGGATTTAGAGCAATTCAACCGCCGGGATGCTCCAGTGCATGTTGACAAACTTAAGTTATCTTTCTTTCGATGAATAATGTGGTAAATTAGCGCCTATGATTGCAATCAAACATTTAATTGGTTTTGCGAAGATTGAACCTGGGTCGCTCTCTTTCTGTAGTACTACTACTCGTACTGTCGGCAAATTTCGGCGAGTTCTTAGTCTATGAGGTGCCAGGCCTTTACATTATTTGATTAGGGACTCGTTAAGAAAACGCATTCATGCACTGTTATGCACCTTTTGGTGTCGTCAGACTTCGACCTAGAAACAATAAGCTACATTAATTCAAACTTTCTTTCAAAGAAAGTAAGGTTGTAAATTAAACGGTATGACTATCTGACGCAATGCTTGCAATGTCGTAAGTGAAGTGACGTAACAAATTGTAGGCCGGTGACCGGTGGCAGGCGGTCGCGGTGACACGTTAGCACACTTTCGCGAAAACGCAAGTATTTAAACGAATGATTCTAAATTCAAATTCAAGGTTTCGAATACCGTTACCGTTACAGCTTATCAAAAGTCCATTGTTGAACATAGATCTTCCTCATAGATTTACCTATAATGGATATTTACTATAATTACTTCGCGGATTGAAAATCATAGTTTATTTTTATTTTTTTATAGTTATTATGAGGAAGATTATTAGGCAGGCCAACTCCTGTTTAGTTTACGACACCCACGGAACAATATGCAGTAATGGGTATTTATACACGGCAGTGTATGAATATCCATTACCACATAATGTGGAACGTGTAGTGGTAACTACGTTCAAAAATAATAGCCTGGTTATTAAAATACTAAGTAAACGACAACAAAGTCTTGAAACTGTAAATAATAAGCACTAATTTAATTTAGAGCCGTGGTAGCTGTAAATTTCAAAGTACGCGAGCAACCCGGGTTCGATCTCCGCCGGCACCAATGAAATTGTTAATTGCAATTTTAAGTGCTGATTTACCACGTGTTCCGCGGCGAAGGAAAACGACGTGAGGAAAACTGCATGTCTAAGAAATAAGAAAAAAAATTCGAAGACATATGAAGTTCGCCAACACGCACACACGACAACGTGGTGGACATTTCCTTGCCCTAAAACCTTCTCAGAAATGAGGGGAGGCCTGTGCCTAGCAGTGGGACGTATATAGGCTGTAACTTTAACTTTTTTAAATTTAATGTACCCTTATTCGTAATGTTGTACCGTGTAGTGGCGGTGTAAGAATATCCACAACCCCATATCATCCCGTGGGTGTCGTAAGAGGCGACAGAGGGAAACAAATCAGGAGATGGACAGCAGCGTCTTTCTAATAACGACTAAAATAAAAAACTGCGATTGTAAATATCCCCCTATAAGGCAATCGATGGGGGTGGCCTATGTTCAGCAGTGGCCTTTAATAGGCTGTAACGGTAACGGTATTGGTATTCGTGATGTTATTATTCAAACAAAAATAAAATATATTACATACTAGCTGTTCCCCGCGACTTTCCTCGCGTGTTATTTGGAGTTTTAATTTTTTGCGCGGAACCCTAATTCTTTTTCTTAAATAAAAGTAAAAGTTACTCGTTGTGTTATCAGCTTTCTGCCAGTGAAAATCCCATCAAAATCGGTCCAGCCGTTTCGGAGATTAGCCGGAACAAACAGACAGACAGACAGAGAGACAAAAACTTTAAAAATTGTATTTTGTTATTACTACCGTATATTATTCTTCTTCTTCTTTTAAATTATTGCTTCTCTTGATAGAATTCTGCCAGTGTCAAGTCAGTCATGGGAGTGACAAACCGTATAATATACTTTCACACGTATTTAGTAAAAAGCTGTAATTTTGACATTACAAACAGTCAACACTTCAATTTTATTTATTTGTATAGATGTACAGGTACGGTATGGACAGAAAGAGAGGAATTATGGCTTTCCGATAAGTGCAGAAGATGCGGCATTTAGAATGTTTGGTTAAAAACTGTAAACCACATAATTTTGCATTTAGCACGTATGTCTTCGAGACCATCGATATCATACATACGAGTATACAGCTCTGTTAGTGATTCGATACGCAAGATGGACACACCTGTTTGCCACTTTTGCAACTTCTTCTTGTTTATTAATTTACATCAGCAAGTAGTTATGTAAATTAATCGCAAAAATAATTAAATTCTGCTCTAGTCAGTATTACAGAACGTCGTTATCAGTCGCGAAAATGGCAAAGCGACAGTTGATTCTTAGACGTACTTATGTGGTAATACTTTATGAATTGTACAAATAGACCACACACACACAATTATAATTGGTTTTCTCTCTATGTGGTGCTTAGTAACGTCCTTGACATGTATGATTTCTCCTATAAATTAAAGGCTAGTGCTTTAGGTCTGACGTAATTCTGAGTGGCGATGCAGTACGAGATTACAAAGCGCTATAAAATAGTATTTGGACGAAAATATTGAAGCGGACAAGTTATTAGAATCCCTTGCCATTAGAATTGATAAAACGCTTTGTTTAAACGCTATGTATACTTGTTAAAGCTATAATTAAAGTGCGGACATAACTGACTTCAGGCTGATTTCATTGAGGTCATCCACGACTTTTCCTGCCACCAGGACGGCGCCACTTTACAGTGAGGTAAAATATTTGATAGATTTCATAGCGGGGACGATAGGAGAATATAATCTTTAAGGTTTCTTTCCGTATTATTAGTTATATTTTATATTAATTACATTAAAAATGAATAAACCAAACTATAAATATAACTACAAACAATTTTTTTAAAAGAGTTATAAAGTGCAAAAAATTAAAAATTAAACCACTGACGCACTGTGTCGTGTATTAATAAAATACTCTACTTAATGATAAACTATTATTTAACACTAATTTTTCAATTAACTGACACTGTGTAACAAAAAAACTTTACCTCAGTCACAACTAGTGACATCTGGTGAGTGGAAGATTATTAGCTCTCATTAGAGCAGCAGATTGTGGTTAGGTTAGGTTAGGTTAGTTAAGGGGTCTCAAGATCTCTGTTCGGAACACGACCGGGGCATCTCTCTCACTTTAATTTGCTATTGTACGTCCCCGGGGGCAGTACCTACTACCCCCATCACCCGTGCAGTGCTGTCACTCTGGTATATTCCAAAATCATTTTCAAGGCAACGTCCTCCTTGAGGGTTATATTACTAGGCATTCGGGACCCCCACCCTAAATGCTCGCAATCTCTCTCGTAAACTCATCATCAAGGGGAGGGCCGTAACGAACACCTTGACGACTCTCATCAAAAGGCTACTGAGCGGGATCGGTTGAGAGTAGATCTATTCTCAACTGATCCCGCTCAGTAGCCTTTTTCTGGAGCACTACAAACACACAGAAGGTGGCTTCGGCCCTTTCCTAGGATAGGTAAGATTCCTAAGAAAAGTTTCCGACCGATCAGGCTTACCAGGATCGTACGCTCCCGTTTCCACGCTGGACATATTGTAAGCGTATGGGATGTGGAGTCTTGATCCCGCCTACGACAATGGAAACAATTCGCCGTCGTTTCGCGTCTGATCATACACAGATCATCACCGACACACCCGTGATCGTTGCTTATCTGTGTAAGTCTGTAGGTGAGTATATCCGTTCGTCAGTGCATCCAGGCTTCGAAGTGTGGCAAGATTGCTACAACAACGCGTTTGCGCGCTAAAGGCTCGTCGCAGAGACGATGTTACGAATACTGCCTCGTACGCCTCATTCGGTCTACTAGCATTAACACAGCTATGACGGAAGATGTGGATCCGGTAGTACACCCTCGCATCCATGTCCAGAAATTGCAAGCGAGCCAGAACTGTGTCCGCCTCTAAGAATATTGTAAGGCATTATCCGATCCGTATGGCCAAAACTCTTTACCGGTTTTTCTTGCGATGATTTCATTCGCCGCCGAGCATGTGAAATATTAGCATTTTCAATAGCAAATAACAATTTCGCTGGGGCCGGTGAGGATCAAACTCACACTTACTGGGAAACCTACAACGAACGCTTAGCTTCTGCACTGGAAGAGTTCAAAATTTTGACGGCACCGTGGCGCAGTGGCTTAGCAATGAGTTGCAGCAATAAATAAAACAAAAAATGTAGTAAAAGAATAACAAAAGAAAGAAATAGTAAAATAAAAGAAAACAAAAAATGTTTATTAGAATTTAATACAAAACAACAGATATTAACAAATAATATAAATAAATACAATATTAGAAATGTATCGAATGAAATAATCTATTTTAATACAAAAGTTGTGTTAAATAAATAAAAGATATGTTGACGCTCATCAGTGAGAATATAATTTAAAAATTATTTTATATTAAATAAGCCTTAATCAACTCAATTAACTTATGCTTAAACTTAACGCTAGTCTAATAAATATTTAATTTGGAAAAACCATATTAGATGGGACTCGCTTAAGAAATTTATTTGCGAGGTCTTCCAAAACCATCGCCAAGGCCGTTTCAACAGCAGGTTGTATTTCCTTGGCGATTTCAGACGAGTGCATACTCACAAGATGGTTGGTTATCATTTCTGAAAATGAAAAGTAGGTTTTGATTTAGACATTGTTTCTTTTATATTGTGTAAAGCTAGTTTGTGTCGCCATGTGCCGGGCCGAGTTACATTTGTTCCCACGGATAGTTTCGACTCAGTTGTTTAGTTTAGTAGGTCTACTAATGGGTCACGGCATGTTCCAGTTTTGGCTAAAGGAATCACCTTGCCCTTTACTTAAAAGGTAAGCGCGGCATTATGCTCTTACCTGGGATCAATCTTGTCAAATATTTTACCCCTATGCACATGTTACATAATGTAATGTATTCAAATATTATTTAAGAAAATTCACAATAGTAAAATACATCATAGGAACACGTAAAATACTTAACACACTAACACGAAAACTTTTAATATATTGTTATAACATTAAATTGTATTTTTAGTTTCTCCAACGATAGTTTTAATCCTTAAAAAATGCAATAAAGAAACCCATACTGTTAATCGTTTATTAGCTTTTGGTTCAGTCTATTAGCGATTTGCACACCGTTGAATAACTCAAAAATACTTGTAAATAAACTAGGCAATTCCTAGTACCACGATTAATTAATATATTAGAACGTTCAGTAAGAAAATAAATTAACGAAAAAATCTTTAAAGTGTTTTTTACGTTAGTTGTACATATAATAAAATACGTTACAAACAATAAAATGTACATGTTATATACCATCTGTAAATAAAAAAATAAGTCTAGTTTGTTTGTTTTTTTTTCTCTTTGTTTTATTAAGTAAGTAGAATCACATACTCAAGAAAAATTGTATTAAATATGAATGTGTTCTATTTAGATTTGTATTCGACTGCAATCATCATTATCATTACAGACATTCACAAGTCCACTGCTGAACATATTCGTAGGTCTCCCTCAAAGAATGCCGCAAAGCTCAGTCCTGAGTCACCTGCATCTATCGTCGATTTTTCTAAATTTATTTTGGAGTGTCTATCTCTTAGTAGACCGCTATGGGCTGACGACTGAGAAGGAGAAGCATTACAGCCTGTCAAAAGCCTACTGCTGAACATAGACCTTCCCTATAGATTGCCATAGTCACCACATTTGGCAAGCAGGTTGGCAACCACAACTTTTTATTTTTTATATAGATTTTATCAGGACGATGCTGCTGTCTTTCTCTTGGTTCAGATTCCCTCTGTCGCCTCTTACGACATCTAAGGGTGATATATTTTTTTTAATATTATTTTATTAAAAAATTAGCAACCCATATGGGGTAGTGGATATTCTTACACCTCCACTACACGATTCAAGAAGGAGAACACTAGAATAAAAGTTAATTTCATACCCATTTCATTCGTTGTTGAGTGGGCTTCCATCAGATCA
This sequence comes from Parnassius mnemosyne, assembly GCA_963668995.1. Classification (NCBI taxonomy): domain Eukaryota; kingdom Metazoa; phylum Arthropoda; class Insecta; order Lepidoptera; family Papilionidae; genus Parnassius; species Parnassius mnemosyne. The sequence goes on along the minus strand of CAVLGL010000115.1, from coordinate 42,060,136 downwards.
GCACTCATAGGTCCGGAACATTTCAATTTAACATTCGCATCGCGTACAATTATCCTTTTATGCACTTTAGCACCGAAAGCGACCAAAGCTGCTGTACACTGAGCTGCAAAATGAAACACGATATTATAACTTTACTAATCATCGAATAGACTAGACATATTCATATTGTTGCCGATGATAATATCCTACGACGAATTTCATCAGTGATCAACTCCATCGTAGTATCAGTGGTGAAATTCATCGTAGGATATTAATATTTATGTATATTTTTTTAAGGATAAGGGTGACAAGCGAGCATACAGTTCACCTGATGGTGAGTGGTTGCTGTGGCCCATAGACATCTACATCTATCCTCGATTACGAATCAAAATGGAGATGCGTTAGGACTAAGATGGAACGTACGTAGCTGTGAGGACTAAGATGTAATGGACTAAGATGTCTCTTTTCCATTACTGAAAAATAGGCATCCCATCTTAGTCCTTTTTACAAAGAGTCCTCGGTTCTCTACACTCATCATACGAAACACAGCAATGTTAAGCTGCTGGTGAGACCGTGGTCCTTCCCCCGTCGAGGCGATACATTCGTGCTACAACTATACTTACTTACTATAATAAATATATACTGAAATCAGCTGCAGCGTGACTCTACCAATTATCATCCTCATTACGGCCTTTTACAAACACTGCTAAAACATAGACTTTTTCGAGAAAAGCCAAAAGACACGGTATTGAACAACCTGCATCCATCGACGTCATGTAGTATTACTGCAGTCTTACAGGATTACTCTGTCTAGTGTGGCGCCAATCTACCCTTACTGGTAATCGACCACCTTTCTGCCCATCGGTCATTTGTCCTTCGAGTTAAATGGCCAGTTCATTGCCCATCTACTACGTATAACTGCATCAATCATCTAATAGTCTTACATGCGACTGTTGGTCATGCGTGGTAGAGTCATGCAGCAGCTATATTAATTGTATAGTAGTAACACGAATGGGTCGGCTCGACCGGGGAAGGACCACGCTCTCACAGAATGCCAGCGTAAAATAGCAGCCTAATGCTGCTGTGTTTCGTATGGTGAGTGTAGAGAACCGGAGACCCTTTTTAAAGTAAGAGGCATTCCATCTTAGTCCTCACGGATTACTACGCATCTGCATTTTGATCGCAAACGTGGATAGATGTAGATGTCTATGAGCCACAGCAACCACTTATCATCAGGTGGACTGTGTGCTCGCTTGTCACCCTAGTCCTATAAAAAAATGCGGTTTCAGGTTTGAATCCCTCGTCGGACTAAAATCAGTTATTGGTAATTCTGTCAAAAATTCTCAGCAACAGCACGTAGTTAGGAATTTGGCGTTGTTTCTATCCCGTGCCTCTGAAGGCAAGTGAAACCAATGGTTCTATGCTTGATCTCTATCAGGTTGTGTTGGATTTTTGTTTCATCGGAATGTGAGAATATAGAAACAGAGAATATAGATACTTCATACGTGGTAGAGCCATGCTGCAGCTATATTAGTAGTATAGTTGTGCACGAATGGGTTGGCTCGACCGGGGAAGGACCACGCTCTCACAAAATACCAGCCTCAAATAGCAGTTTAACACTGCTGTGTTTCGTGTGGTGAGTGTAGAGAACCGGAGACCTCTTTTGCTGGAAAAGAGGCGGGTGACAACGCATCTGCATTTTGATTCGCAAACGAGGATAGATGTAGATGTCTATGGGCCACAGCAACCACTTACCATCAGGTGGACTGTATGCTCGTTTGTCACCCTATCCTATAAAAAAAGAGAGTGCACCTATGCTACCTGTGTTTGCGCACGCACTCGCACACTATATTCCCGTCCTGTGCACATGGCTAGTCTCAGTTATGTGTAATTCGGTCAAGGGGGACTACTAATACAAGAATAATCGAAAATAATTAGCACTTACTGAAATTTGCAGCCATTTTTCCAGTAGATTCTACTGGTAGCATCTGGAACTCTCCAATCACAACATATTCACCACCCATAGTCAAATGTGGTAAGCTTATGTTAGTAGTAACTTTCATTTCTTCGGGGTAAACACTGAAACGGTTATATTAAATTAAGATAATAAGATATTAATTTATAGAACCAGGCGTTACTTTGCGGAAATTCATTAAATTAAAGGAGAAAAGAAACACGCTTGCCAAGCCAAGCTACAACGGCAAATAGTCCCTTAATGAGGCAATAAAGGGGAGAGACCGATGTTCAACAGTGGAATTAATAGGATCCGTGTGATAGTATTTTTTTTTTATAGAATAAGGGTAACAAACGAGCACACAGTCCACCTGATAAAAGTGGTTGCTGTGACCCATAGACATCTACATTTGCGTCGTTACCCGTGAGGACTAAGATGAAATGCCTCTTTTCCAGTGAATTGGGTCTCCGGTTCTCACACTCACCATACGAAACACAGCAGTGTCAAGCTTCTATTTTACGCTGGTATTCAGTGAGAGCGTGGTCCTTCCCTAGTCGAGCTGACCCATTCGTGCTACAACTATACTACTAATATAGTTAACTGCAGCATGGCTCTACCACGTACAAATACCACGTATAAATAAAAATTAAGTGACTTATCTAGTTTGAATATCGCCTCCCTCCCTCTCTTAATATTATTTTTCTTTTTCTATAAAAAATATATTACCCCCACGGATATTCTCCTGTATTGTGGAGGCAGTTTAATACATAAATTACACAAAGACAGCATCCAGACCCGGTACAATTATTTATAGGCCATACAAATACTTGTTCCGTGCGAGAATCGAATTTCGAAGCCACGGCTCTCAACGCTGCAACTCAATGCTTAGCCCCTGCGTCACGGAGCCGTCAATTGCGTAAAATACTACCACCACTACTACAATACTAAATACAGTACACATTAAATTGAATCTACTCTCTGACCTATTTTTGCCAATGCACACACTGCTGTTTAACTGACATTAAGTCCCCAAGAGTGACAACGCATCTGCAATCCTCTCGTTTTGAAATTACTTGCAGGTGTACGCACTAGCCGCTAACCATCAGGTGAGCTGTAAGAAAGTTTCCAATTCATTACATTACAGCCTATAAAAGTCCACTGCTGAACATAGACCTCCCCCATAGATTGCTTCATAGGGAGATTTCGCCATAGTTGCCACGCTTAGCAAGTGGGTTCGCAACCGCAGTTTTTTATTATTTAGAGTAAAATAATATACAGTATTTTATTATATACAATTTTAAAAACAATAATAAAAAAAACTAAAATAAGTTACTTAATTATCATACAGTCCTACTCCCCGCGGTATCGTGCCAAGAACGCTGGCCGCGTTTCCTCGCTGAATGGCTATACTTAGCCTTTGAGCGAAAAAAGAACCAGCCCTCTTTTCACCAGCAGCAACGACCAGCCGCAGATGGAGTTCCATTAGGAATCCTTCAATCCTTTATTATTATTATTACCCCACGGACCGATAGTCTCTACAGCAAATGGCACAAATATGTAGTCATCTCTCGGAGACTCATATTTGTGCCACTTACTCAGTTCTGCTGCCTCTGGTGCCGCCCCGGCTCTAAACGAGGTACTCCTGAGATGAGAGGCCGCCAGAGTGTCTACGCAAGTATCATCCCACACTAGGGCTTTACCTCTCTCACAAGGGACTAATGTCATACCGTCGGGTCTCCTGCCATCGTCTCTAAATAATCCACAATAATTTAGAGTTGTTATCAGGAAAATGCTGCTGACCATCTCCTGTTTCAGTATCCCTCTTTCGCCTCTTACGTACCACGTCACGGGATGATATGGGGTAGTGGACATTCTTACGCCGCCACTACACGGTGAGTTATAAATTTAGGAACGTTTGTCACTCTCATATTACAAAAAGATGATTTTTTTTCTTTCTTCTCCTATATAAACATTGTGTCCTATATAATATCCGTGGCGCAGTGGCTTAGTAATAAGTTACAGCACTGGGGGGCGCGGGTTCGAATCCCGCACTGAACAAGTAATTGTATGGCTTACAAATAATTGTTCCGGGTCTAAATGTTTGTCCTTGTGCAATTTATGTTTGTAATCTGCCTCCACAATACAGGAGAAAATGCTAGTGTGGGGGTAGTGATGTTTTTCTTCTAAATAACAAAGAACTTACTCCAGCTTATTAAAAGAGTAATCGGTAAGTCCTCGGAGCTCGACATCTGAGAACCAAGCGTCGTATTTGAAGCCAGATTTTGGGGCGTTGTGTTGTCTCAATCTGATGTTGGGTATTTTGAGAGGCTCCAAAGGTTGGATATTGAGTGAAGGGATCCCATGAGCTAGTACAGCCTTGGCTTGTTCAGCCATGCGCTTTATGCAGTTGGCTACGTTCGGATCACTGTAATGGCACATTTTCGCTTGATCTGCTGAATAAAAGCAAGTATAAAAATTAAAAAATATGGTTTATAAAATCTTAATGTATAATAATTTAAAATTAAAAAAATTCTACAACCGACTTCATTATATATAATTAAGAATAACTCAAAAACTATAGGTCAGACCTTAAACCATATGAGAAGCACCAGCTTTCAAATAAAAAAAGAATCATCGAAATCGGTTCAGCCAGAAAAAAGTTATGAGATAACACGCATAAAAAAAACAGAGTCGAATTGAGTACCTCCTCAATTTTAAATTCGGTAGAAAAATCAATTGGCGTGTGTTAGTCTCGCAAAAACTCAAAAATGTGTGATTGAGTGAGTCCCTGGATGTTATAATTGGATCCCGTGGGTGGTGCTGTTGTCGAGACCCGTGCGAAGCCAGGGGGTATCGCTAGACTTTAATGTTTATTAAACTATGTCTAACGACTACTGAAGCGTGTAGCTACATTACGGCGGGTTGCAATTATCCATAGAATTGTAAATCTCTTAAGACCATTGTAGTTATCATTTTGAATTGGGATAATTTTTAAAATGTGAATTTTTCTGGTTGGTATGACTCGTTTCTTCCCTAGGTCTGGGTAGGGTTTTAACCTATTTCCACCGTGCCTGCACTACTGTAAAGGGTAGGTACTACGGACCAGTAGGCGGTGAAGCATTCCATCTTTTTTCAGGGGTGACAACGCATCTGTAGTTTTTTTATTTGCAGTTGGTTGCAGGTATTCATGGGCTCCAGTAGCCACTTTACCATTTTCGTAATATTGACATTAGAACACTATTGTCTATTTAATTTTATAAAAAATTGTCCTTTCCTTATAAAATCCTGCAGTATGCGACGTCCTATTTAGTCACTAAGTTGTTATATACCAAGTCAAATTATAAAATAACTATAGGTAGTTATTTTATAATTTGACTTGTGTCTTGACTTGTGGTGACAAACGAACACACAGTCCACCTGATGATAAGTGGATGCTGTGGCCCATAGACATCTACATTTATCCTCAATTAAGAATCAAAATGCAGATGCGCCGCCACCCCTGAGGACTGAGATGGAATGCCTCGTTTCCAGTAAAAAGGGTCACCGGTTCTCTACACTCACCATACGAAACACAGCAGCTTTGAGCTGCTATTTTACGCTGGTATTCTGTGAGAGCGTGGTCCTTCCCCGGTCGAGCCGACCCATTCGTGCTGCAACCACAATATAGCTACAGCATGGCTCTACCACTTCTCTTTCGTACTGTGTTTCATCCCGCCTGACCTGAGCATTCGGCTGGTACCTTATTTGTTTGTGTCTTAAGTATTGCAAGCAAACAAGTATGTAGGCATATACAATCCTTTTCTAAGCATCGGCTTCTAATTTCTGACAAAAGAGCACTTAGTCCACCTCATGGTAAGTGGATGCTGTGGCCCATAGACATCTACATCTATCCTCGATTAAGAATACGTTGCAAAATGCAGATGCGTTTTCACCCGTGAGAACTAATAAAATATTAAAGCCTCGTTTCTAGTGAAAGAGGTCTCCAGTACTCTACACTCACCATATGAAACACAGCAGCATTAGGCAGCATTTTATGCTGGTATTCTGTGAGATCGTGGTCCTTTCCCGGTTGAGTGGACCTTTTCGTTCTACAATGCACGCTAGTTGCACTGTTTAATATAGTTAAAGTAAAAAAAAATAGTTGCAGTTTTCAGTTACCACCAGTCGGATGCTTGCTTGTTTACCAGATTAATGTATAATGGTAGGTCCGAACGCGGTGTCAGCGTTGTCTCTAATTACAATTCATACAGAGACAATGCGTTTTGGTAACAGGCATTTAAAAAAATAACCCGTGCGTTTCTTAACGCATATTGTATGATTAGGTACGTGTTTCTTGCGTAAATTCAATAGCGTGTGATATAGGTCAAAAAAACAATAGACTTCTCTAATAAAACAATTCAACCTGCAGTGCAACATTTAAATAAAACTAGTTTTTACGGATTTTATCGCGTATATTAACTTCTTTTATGTTTCCAATGTTTCGAGTACTTTACGCATCCATGGTCACCGGGGGGTCGACACTCCAATGTCATCGTTAACCACGGCTACCTTTTTTTTATAAGATAAGGGTGACAACCGAACACACAGCCCACCTGATGCTGTGGCCCATAGACATTTACATCTATCCTTGTTTGCGAATCAAGGTGCAGATTGTGCGTTGTCAGCCGTGAGGACTAAGGGTCACCATACGAAACGCAGTAGCATAAAGCTGTTATTTTGACGCTGGTATTCTGTGAGAGCGTGGTTTTTCCCCGGTCGAGCCGACCCATTCGTGCTACAACTACACTACAAATATAGCTGCAGAATGGCTCTACCACATATAAATCTCCTCCACATCTCGTCCAAACCTCCAGATTAAAATTACTAATTTTTGTTCTGATCTACATTAATATAAAATAAGTTAATATACGCGATAATATCCTTAAAAACTAGTTCTATTTAATTATGTAGTGTTCGTGTAAATGTAAGCAATAGTTCAGCTGTGCAACGCTTGAAATCTAATATTTCAATGTTATGTTTTGAGAGAAGAGAAACGAGCATTAAGAGCATAAACAAATCCGCAGAAGTAGTAAAGCATAGGCCTAAAAAGATCAACAACACCTTGCTTCTAATTGTCGTTTTAGAAGTATTTTTTTCTGTAAAAGTCGGTCCATTCATCAGCCTCCACTGAGTTCACTGTTGAACGTAGGCCTATCCCTAAATCTTTTTTGCATTTTTCACAGTCGCTTCTTACTTACTACACCCAATGTCGACATCCGGAGATGGTTTATTTTGCGCCGACACTATTAATTAAGCTAATATGCTTTTATTATTTTGATTCTTTCTCTCTATTCCTTCTTTCATACATTTATTACAACACAATATTCTACTACTGAACATAGCCACTCCCTCGTCCCCTTATGTAGAATATTTAAGCTAATGCCTCATAGAGAGGATTTTGCTATAGTTGTCACGCTTGGCTTGCGGGTTGGCAACCACAGTTTCTTTGTTATTTTGATTTTTTTTTTACCAGTCACATATTGCCATACCTACGGGATGATATAAAGCAGTGGATATTCTGACACCGCCATTACACGATTTCACTAAACAAACGGTCAAAATTCGGTTAATAGGAACATATTTTTTAGGCAAACGTGATTTGAATTGAATGTTGCTAACCACATACTTGTATACATTTTTTTTAACAGTAACTCCAATAAAATATATTTCAAATTGCTTTTAACAATTATTGAATTTTAAATACGTAAAAATTAAACATACTTGATTTTTCAGAATCATCACTCACAGCTGCTGAAGAGTTCGCTATCCGCATCGAAGTAACACTATATGCACAAAAACAAAGTATCACACAAAATAAAAAATATTTCATGTTGATCAACTGAGTCGTATGTTCCGTTTGAATAAACTATAAGGGACTTCAATGATGTAAAACGCATTTATAATAGAAGAGAACTGGTCGATTGATTATACCATATGTGGCTGATATTCGGCCTCGATGTTAAGGTCTGCAGGACATACTCGAGTACCGCACGGTACTTGCATAGGATTAATGTGTGCATTTTAAACTTGATATACTTCCAAGTAATATCATTACGGAAATATAGTTTGATGGATGGGTTGATAAGAACTTTGATGATTTATTTAAATCGCAAGAACGGATTACAAAGGCACGCAAATATACATTATTGGTCTTGAATGTTTTTGTTTTTGCAATTTTCAATATCTAGTATATCATTTACTTGATTTTTCCCTAATCTGTTTTTTTTATAGGATAAGGGTGACAAACGAGCACACAGTCCACCTGATGGTAAGTGGTTGCTGCGGCCCATAGACATCTACATCTATCTTCGATTACGAATCAAAATGCAGATGCGTTGTCACCCGTGAGGACTAAGATGGAATGCCTCATTTCCAGTAAAAAGGGTCTCCGGTTCTCTACACTCACCATACGAAACACAGCAGCGTTAAGCTGCTATTTAACGCTGGTATTCTGTGAGAGTATGGTCCTTCCCCGGTCGAGCCGACCCATTTGTGTTACAACCATAATATAGCTGCAGCATGGCTCTACCAGTGCTCTGTGCCCGAGCCGTGGTATCTCAAAAGCTAAACACTAGCCGTACACGCAGGGAAGCCGTGTTAGATCCCCGCTGGCATCAGTGAAATTGCTAATTGCAATTTTAAGTACTGATTTGTCACGTGCTCGCCGGTAAAGGGAATTATCCTGAGGTAACCTGCATTGTATGCTCTAAAAATTTTCAAAGACATGTGAAGTCTGCCAACACGCATTGGGGCAGCGCGGCGGACACTACTTGCCCTTAATCCCTTTCAGAAATAAAAGGACGCTTGAGCCCAAAGGTAGGATGTACAAAAGCTATAACTTTCATCATCATCATCATTACAGCCTTTCCTAAGTTCACTGCTGAACATAGGCCTCCCCCAAGGAATGCCTGAGCCACCTGCATCCATCGACTTCCTGCATGTCTTACCAGTTCGTCACTCCATCTCGTGGGGGGTCGCCCTACACTTCGCCTACCGGTACGAGGCTGCCACTCAAGTACCTTTCTTCCCCATCGGTTGTCGGTTCTTCGAGCTATATGGCCGGCCCACTGCCACTTCAGCTTACTAATCCGTTGGGCTATGTCGGTCACTCTGGTTCTACTGCGGATATCCTAATTTCTAAGTTTATCACGCAGAGAAACTCCGAGCATAGCCCTCTCCATAGCTCGCTGAGCGACCTTGAGCTTCCTAATACGGCCAGCAGTGAAGGACCACGTCTCAGATCCGTAAGTCATCACTGGCAACACGCACTGGTTGTATAATTTCGTTTTAAGGTTTTGAGGAATGTCTAACGAGTAGATGTGTCGTAATTTCCCGAACGCTGCCCAGCCGAGTTGAATCCGTCGATTAACCTCTCGGTCGAAGTTGGACTTACCTAGTCGGACTATTTGTCCCAGGTAAACATACTCGTCAACAACTTCGAGCTTAGTGCTCCCAACAACTACCGGCATAGGTGTGACATGGACATTGAACATGATCTTTGTTTTGCTATAACTTTAGTACATTTTAATTTATTTTGGATTATTTTTAAACCCCGACGCTAACAGAGTGTTATAAGTTTGACCACTATGTTTTTTAGGGTTCCGTACCTCAAAAGGAAAAACGGAACCCTTATAGGATCACTTTTTTGTCCGCCTGTCTGACTGTCAAGACCCTTTTTCTCAAGAACGCGTGGAGGTATCAAGCTGAAATTCATATCAAATACTCAAGTCTACTGTCCCTTGGAGCTGTGAAAAAATCATACTCCTAAGCCAACGCAATCAAAAGATACAGCCGTTTATGCCGCAAATTTTCGACATTCGCAAGGGAATCAAAACCTACAGGGTATTTCCCGTGAACTCAGAATCTTAAAATTTGGTACGAAGCAACGTATTATAGCACAGATAAAGGATAAATTGCAATAAAAACATAAATTTTTTAGTTACATCATATAATAAAAATATTTTTAATAATTCTAAACGTATACCTACGGATTTGTTCGGAACCCTCGGTGCGCGAGTCCGACTCGCACTTGGCCGGTTTTTTTTATAGGATAGGGTGACAAACGAGCACACAGTCCACCTGATGGTAAATGGTTGCTGTGACCCATAGACATCTACATTTATACTCAATAATGAATCAAAATGTAGATGCGTCGTCACCCGTGAGGACTAAGATGGAATGCCTCTTTTCCAGTAAAACGGGTCTCTGGTTCTCTACGCTCACTATACGAGAGATAGCTGTGTGAAGCTGCCATTTTACGCTGGTATTCTGTGAGAGCGTGGTCCTTCCTCGGTCGAGCCGACCCATTCGTGCTACAACTATACTACTAATATAGGTGCAGCATGGCTTTACCACATATAAAATACCTATGTATGTCTGTTTGTCAGTCTGTGTGTATGTCTGTGGCACAGTAGCTCTTAGACAGGTTAACCAATTTGGGTGCGGTTTTTTTAAATTTACGTTCAGGTTTTCTAGTAGTGGTTCATGTTTTATCAAAATTGTTTCAGCCGCTTCAAGGTAATCAGATGTTTTTCTAGGTGCGGTAGGGTTCTTTTCGTTTTTTTTTAATTTTCTATTTATGTTATCACAACACACTTTTGTCAGCCGCGTAGGAATTTTTAAATATAAATAAATAAATAAATGTCGCTTTCGTCACTGTCCGTGTATGACGCTGCAGCTACGAGTGATGTTTATTATTTCAAGTACGGATAAATTATTATGGATATAGAACGTTTATTCCGTATAGAACACTTTTAAAGGTCTTTACCTCAACGAGTACATAAGTGTTTGAATTAATACACAGACAGTGCAAGCAAAAACACTTTAGAGAATGACATTATGGACTATTACATACATACATACATAAACATGAGAAACAAATGAGGGGTAGGCAGAGACTACGGACATAAATTTTTCATGATCCTGACACAACTCTCTCGCCTCTTTCTCGTCCATATACCTACGGCTACATCGGTTAAGGGTACACGTAATGTAGCCTATGTTCAATATTGCTAACTTGGTCGATAAAATTCCGTATGGATTATTAGTAATTAATTATTAAACATATAACAATAATTTAGTATTGTATCAGTACTGAGTACTTGTAGCAATTTTTGCCTACAAGAAGATGTGCCAACGTTTAGCATTAATGCTGTTTAATTAAACTTTTACAGACTTATAAAGAAGAAGAAGAAGCAGTGTAGTGGCGGCGTAAGCATATATACACATACTCCATATCATCCCGTTAGTGTTGTAAGAAGCGACAAAATTAAACTGGGCTGGCTCTTTTCTCGCTCAAAGGCTAAGTATAACCATTCAGCAGGGAAACGCAGCCAGCATTCTTGGCTCGATACCGCGGGGAGTAGGACTGTATGATAATTAAGTTTTTTTTTTATTATAGTTATTAATATTGTTTATAATAAAATATTGTATATTCAAATTATAATAATAGAATTAATATAATTAAAAAAAAGAAACCGAAACAGGAGAATGGCAATCTATGGAAGGGGTCTATGGTCAGCGGTAGACTTTTGACATATTGTCGTGACTGAATGAAAAATAATTCATTCATTTTTCATTCATTCGTGAATTCATTCATTCATTTTTCATTCATCCGTGAATTCTTTCTTTTTTCATTATGAATTAAATTAGTACGAGTATATAGTGGTAGTTTTAATGTATATTGCAGCGTAAAAAATCCATCTTCCGATCTCGTCCCGTTGGTGTCGTAAGAGGCGACTGTGGAAAAATTTATAAGGTTTTTTAGCCTACGATATTTTCCCGGAAGTATAGCTATGTCGTAGTGTAGTTACATTAAAAATATACCCACATCTGTAACAGGAAGTAACGTCAAAGATGCGAAATCTGTGATACTGGTATCGCTAATCCACCAGCCAAGCTTGTGGATTGTGACAAGTCCTTCTTACCAAGGAAGTATTCCATATGGATTTTTTCTAGCTAATGAGGAAGAAGAGGAGGAAATTAAGTAAAATATAACCAAATGTACAATAAATAGTTTATTCTCATTACAATTAAATTTAACTTCGCCAAAACAACAGAAGCAACAGTGTTCACAAAGTCTTAAAAAATATCAAATCTTCAATACAACCGGTAAATTCTTTGGTGTCCAAAAAGACAAGGATATAATCACAAAATATCAAAATGTTACATTAATTTAATATTATTTAATGACTTATACTAATGAGCCATTGACATGAACATATCTCTTTTAGTACCGATTTTTTAAATGTCAGATAAGAGTTAGTCAAATAAATTATGACCTAACTGAATATAAAAGTGAAACAATCGAACTATATTTTATTCAAAGTAGTGTTTTTTTTTTTGTGTATTTTGTGCTATCAATAACTTTTATCTCAGGATTTAAAAATCGGTCTTTATTCTATTTACAATAGTTCCCTGAAGGTTCCCTAATATTTGTTACTCTGCGCAGTAATTTATAGCTTATTATAGTTATTTATGGTTTTATTTTGTACAATTTTTTGGAACTTATCTCCTCCGGGCTGGAAATCCTCATTTTGAATTGGTCTTTACTCATTTCTCTGAGGAATATTAGGATTTTGATGAACATAATTTTAGTTCCTATCGTCGCTCAATAATGTTTTCATTTTATTGTAATGATAGAATGGCTGTCAATACTCTTGGTAGTACCCGACTGCCCAAGAAGGAAGACAGTGTTTTACGAGTGTGTCTATGTATTTTTGTATGTCTATTTATTACGCACGCTCTGTAGTCTAAACAGTTTGAAGAATTATTAACATGTTGGGTGTAAAGACACCGAAAATGATAACAAGATTCTTCTATTTTGGAAGTGATAAAGGATATTATTTGAATTCTCTTTTAGGTAGACTTTTATGTAGCCAATTTTCGTTAATTATCGTTTTAACCATTGGGCTTTTTATCATATTTTTCAACCGACTTCAAAAAAAAGAGGAGATTCTCAATTCGACTGTATTTTTTATGTGTATTACCTCAGAACTGTTTTCTAGGTGAACCGATTTTGATGATTCTTTTTTATTTGAAACCTGATTTCATCTTTCTCATTATCACATATAAGTTTAATCAAGATCTGATCAGTAGTTTTTGAGTTATCCTTAATAATGCGTATTAAATGGACTTCAACTACATTGATGATGTTCTCATTTTATTTATATTGTAGTCGGTTGTACAATTTTTTTAATTTTACCACTTGTTGTAGATATAGTTATTATACTCATTATTCATTACAATTAGTTAGCCATTAAGCTTGTGCCAATAAGATGCCAATGGACAGACTAATTATGACTAACTTATTTGGTGTGGTTTAGGTTTAGCCCAGTAAGATGAGCCAAGTTGTCTTTCTACAATCGCTAATGATAATTAAACAAAACTAAAATAACCAATGGTAGTTACATATTTCAACGTTAAGTCACAAATGTCACGTTGACTGCATTTATTTCTTAGTTTTCCATTAGCGTCATCGATTGTAGAAAGTCAACTTGGTTAACCCCGTAGAGCAAAGTTTGTCATTTGCGTTATGCGATAAACGAACGTAGATAAATGTATTTTAGTAACTTTTATCTATATTACATTTATTTATGTACTTTATTTAGTGTTCTAAAGAATAAGCCCTGATCAGAGTTTTACGTTTGTATTATCCGAGGAATGTACGTAAATATATTTACTATAGTTACTTATATGAAAACATATCTCATCTCATCTTTTTTCTTTGTATCCACATAATACAATAGTAATTATACAAATTATGCTGTTAATATATTTGTAACCATTTAATTTTAATAACAATTTCTATAGTGTCATTTTCTGCAGTATTATTTGTACCATGATATTTTCTTTTGTAATCATAACGAGTTTTTAATATGGCAATACATTGACCGACGAGCCAAAAATCCTTTAGTCTGTACTTAAAAATATTTTAGTCTGTAACTTAAACTTTTGAAGATTTTATGAAGACGGGGCAACGTCGATAAATATTTCGTTGAGTGGTATTGTTCCGAGCACTTTATTAATGAATGGCTTGAGCACCGCAGCAACAGTGTCTTCTATGAGCGGGTTTATTATATCTAAGATGACTCCTGGGCTGGCGTTGAAGAATGTGGCCGCTGATAATGCTGGTAAAATAATATTGTTTATTTATAAAATCTTAATTTATATAAGAAAATTTACGTAACAGATCAATAGAAAAGAAAATTATTTACTTAATAAATGAACAAAACAGTCACTATCGGGACATATTCGTTTCTACATACATAAAAAAAGTGTCTAAAGTTTTTTCTATTATAATGTCTTCCAGGCCAAATTTCGCTCACGGCGGCCAATAGCAACGGAGACTATTCATCTTTGATGGTCAGTATTACCTTGAGTGTAAACGCAAACACAGGTGGTCTCTATTATCTCCCTCTCGTAGTCTGACAGAAATTTGACACGACCGGAGAGTGATCAGGCGCAGAACTAACGGATTTACGTGCTTTCTGCCTCAAAAACACCGCTAATTTCCTGATTTCGGTGCCCTACTCAGACATTCTTGAAAGAATAACCTAATGACTGTTAGTCAAATCAAAATTTGAGACTGGTTAACCACTGTTTTTACCAACCCGACGGCCTAGGATACACACTTTTATGTACATATTTGACGGATCCACTTAACTGGAAAGTCGATTCATCAATTGCATTCATCGACATATTTCTTGTGGTAGTGGCATGCCTTAGGATGCCTACGTTCAGCAGTGAAAGGAGCTTCGGTAATATTTAGATTGAAAAGTAAATAAAGAGGAAATTAAACTTACCCGCCGCAGGTCTTTCACTGTCGGTCAAGCTTATTTGAGCATTTTTGATTTTAATCTTAGTGACGATTTTTTCGGCCTGGAGGTACTCGACTCCATCCTTTACGATGGGCTTTGCACGGCCTTTCGCTACGACACTTACACCAGCTGAAATCATAAAGTAATTTTAAGGCCAGCTTGGACAAAGATATCCTAATTTAGACCCTATATTGTTTGAATTAAGTTTTTAATTGAATGGATTCTTAAGATACTTTATATTACTCGAGAAAAAAATATAATTTTATTTTAGGACAACCTATAACGAGTTTTCTTTTTTTTAAACGATAACCATATAATAATTTTTTATAAAGGCATATTATTAAATTAGATTCTTGATCAGCTACATTTTAATTTAGATTCTTTATTTACTGATGATAAGGAAAAACGTTCAAATAAAGTAACTTTTTGTCCGCCGAATGTCGCACGCTAACTTCGTGCTGGACAAATATGCACGCAGCGGAAAAGGTCAGTCGTCACTCCATCTAGTGCCGCCCTACCAGCTAATACGACTTACCGGTACGAAGCTGGCACTCAAGAACCTAACTTCCTCATTAGTTGTCGGTTCATCGAGCTATATGATCGGCCCAACAAGTCACGCTTGGCAACTATGGCAATTGAAACGACAAAAGCCATGAAGTCAGATACTAAATTATATTTTACCACCTATATATTGTTATCAGGGCAGCTCATTGTTTCAATTAGCAACTAGAAATCAAATAATATTATGATTACAAATATCAATTTTAAATAGAGAACAAAATAAGAAAAAATTGTCAAAAATTTAAACTTACTAATGTTGCCCTTCATAACGCCCTTGCCATTGATTTCGGCGGTGAGGATACGGGAACCCAAGACATCGTAATCCGCCGTCACAATCAACTTCGGAATCTGTAGCTTTATCTCAGCCAAATACTTATTGTTTAAATTTACTCTGAAAGTGTGAATTAGAATAACAAATGTAAGTAATAGCATGTTGTCAAAATGTCGCTTTGCATTTCATTCTTTGACTACGACAATATTTAGCTAAATAAGATAATGATAATTTTACCTATAGATTATTATAGGCATTGAAAAGTGGTAAAATTATAAATTTTGTACAACCGACTTTAATATAAGTTATTAAGGATACTTCAAAAACTACTGGTTAGACCTTGATCAAAATTATATAGGACCACATGAGAGGAAACAGCTTTCAAATAAAAAAAAAATTTAAATCGGTTCACGCAGAAAAAAGTAATGAAGTAACACACATAATAAAAGAAAAAAAAATCAGAATCCTTTTTGAAATCGGTTAAAATAGACTGCCCAATCAAAAGTGCTATTCATAAGGCCTGGGGGTCTAAGAAAGTACATATTAAAATATCTGGAAAGAAAACATTTTTAGGAGTGATTCTTATCCTATGAAGCAGTATATGCCTTCTTACTTCAATACTGAATTTTAAATAAGCCTTGTCACAAACTTTATGGGAAAACTTTGGATACCTGAGAGTAAATATTCGTCGAGGAATCACCCCCTGGAATGAAAAAAGTAGGTTTCTTTCTGCTCTAATTACTCTCTGAATACCATTTAAATTAAAAGATCTGTGAAATAAAGAGAGTGAAGTTAAGCAACAGCTTATTTTATACTTATGTAATACTAGTATGATTCGTTGATTTGTAAGAAATTTAAATTTGTCGTGAATGGTTATGGTTACATTTGGTATAGAAATAAAATTATATTCTTTAAAATCTCTTTTTGTGTTATGTTCCACCACGAACGACCTAATAATTTACGTAAATAAAACTGTATGGTAATGAAATATTGGCTGAATCTAATTGTCCGGCTAATATGAACGCTGCACATAAAAAAGCACTGAACTCTCGTGATCGTCACGTTTAGATACATATATATATATATACAAAAATAATGTTTACAAGTTTGTGAAGCTAGGAAGTATTCACTTCTGACTGTAATTATTATATGAATACTTTTGACAGTTTTGTATTTCAGATAAGTTATACATATCTACATATATCTCTTTCGTATCATTAAAATCGTTGCACTATTTAATTAACTTGTGTTTATTGTTTATATATAGCTAGCTCCTTTAAGTTAAAGAAAAAGATGAAATAAGTTAACTAAGACGTAGAATAAGATCAGGAGGATCTTATAAGTTTCTTTGAGATCTATTATTACTACTTGCAACGTATGTTTTTGACGAAGGATTTAAAACTATCACCCATCTATCAGTCTACATAAAGATTTAAATAACAATTTATTACGCTTTATACTTGCTTGGCATTTATGTACGTATATATTTTTACGTGTTATAAATACAGCTTTATAATGGTTGCAATACGAATAGGTTGTCTCGACTGGGGTAGGATCACGCTCT
Organism: Parnassius mnemosyne; assembly: GCA_963668995.1. Classification (NCBI taxonomy): domain Eukaryota; kingdom Metazoa; phylum Arthropoda; class Insecta; order Lepidoptera; family Papilionidae; genus Parnassius; species Parnassius mnemosyne. The sequence continues at coordinate 42,042,950 of CAVLGL010000115.1, read as the reverse complement.
CACAGAATACCAGAATGAAATATTCTGCTATCTTTCTTATGATGAAAGAGAAACGGAGACCCTATTTAATGATTACGAGGCATTCCATCTTAGTCCTCAGGGATGACAACGCATATGCATTTTTGATCTTATTCGAAGAAAGTTGTAGTTGTCAATGGGCCACAGCATCGCCTTACTGTCAGGTGGAAAGTGTGCTTGCGTGTCACCCTTATTGGAAGTAAAAACTGGAAATGAGTTGGGGGGTGACTCGAACTTTAGACCTAGTCAGTTTTAATATCCTATCATATAGAAGATGTGATGGGGGTCATGGTTGAAAGGGGGCAAAAAGTTCTGATTACACTCCTAGCGGGTCAAAATTGCCAAAAACCAAAAAATTGGGGGGCGGCTCGAACTTCAGGCATAGTCAGTTTGAATAGCCTATCGTGTAGAGGATTTCATGGGAGTCATGGTTGAATAGGGGCAAAAAGTTCTCATTACACTCCTAGGCGGTCAGAATGGCCAAAAATCAAAAAAAAAATTCTTATTTCGGCTATAACTCCGCCCCCTTCGGAGATTCTTACACAGTCTTTACTTCCCGCATCCCACTTGTTCTAAGTATAACAAAATCAATGGAATTTTATGATTCTGCTTTCATACTCTTCTAGACTTCTGAATTTTAAGAGCTGATGACAATACGATAGTGAGAGTAAGAATTGCCGATAATAACATGAGTTATTCTCACAAGGATTATCACAGTTCATGATAGTATAAATGTTACAGACTGTCACAACGAAGTGAACATAGTAATAGTGTACAACATTCATACTATAACATTGTAACATGTATTATAAAAAAGACATATTCATAACATATACGGCTCATACCAAACACTAGATTTCACGACTGGGGAAACGATGTCAAGGAGCAGATTTGCTACGTTATATCGAATTGATAAACGTTGTTTATTATTACCATTTGATAATGATTGAAATATTGTTTTTTAATTAAAATTTATAACCGAATTTGAAATCAGAATTAAATAATAAATCTAATTTAAAGCTAATTATTTTTTGCATTAAAAAGGAACTGATAGATTTATAAAGACTTTAAGCGGAACTATCAAAGTAATCAAAACAAAATTTATGAAGGAATTACATTTTATAACTTATATAAACAAAAAATTCATACTGCTTGAGTTGGAACAGTGTTTATAAAATTGAAATAAGGCCCAAAGTAATAAAACTTTAAACCTAATAAATTACCAATTTTTTCAGCTTTATAACAATCGAAGAAAATATTCTACTATGTGAATAAAATCGTGATGAGCTAAAATAAAAACACGTATTCACAATGCTGTGTTAGCCCCGACCTGTATGGTAGTGAATTTTGGGTACGGCAGAAGAAGCATGAAACTGAAAATAATGTTGTAGAAATGCGGTCATTAAGTGTATTAGGGTTGACTTTGAATGATAGCCTGAGAAGTTGAATAATAATAATAATAATAATAAATATCTTTATTTGACACTTCTATTTCATACAACATCATTGAGCCCTGACTCCTAAACTAGGATACCCTGTATTTCAGGAGTCAGTTCCTTCCTATTCAGTAACACTTTGTGTCGATAATACATTAGGAAATGTTGATATATTACTTAATACTCAGTTTAATATATACGCGTGTGTGTGTGTGTGTGTGTGTGTGTGTGTGTGTGTGTGTGTGTGTGTGTGTGTGTGTGTGTGTGTGTGTGTGTGTGTTAGTGAGTGAGTAGTTTGATTGATAATAGATAAGTGTAGTTTGCAAAAATGTGTGACCAGAATGAATAAAGGAATGGTTTTCGCGACCAATTGGGTGTATGTATAGAAGGTAAATAACGTCGTACCAAATTAAGATACATCTTTAGTCAGAACTTGTGTACCATTACCCGACGAGCATGTATGTGGATGTAAAAGAAGCGAGAGAAGTGTGTCAGCATCGTCTCAAATGAAGTCCGTAGACTTTGCCTACTCTCCTGGGTGACAGGCATGAAAATTTATGTATGTGTTTATGTATGAAGTTGCGGACAGAGCTAATATCAAATATAAACAATACTTAAGGAGTACCATAAACACTATTAGTAATTCTAACCACATGCTCAAATTGTGGCTTCATGATAGGTTTTTATGCGAACATGATACATATAGATTTCAATGTGAATTAATTACCATTTTACATACAATAACCAGGAAGCGGTGTGGTCTATATTGATTGTTATTGAACGCTATATGTGGTATAATACGTGATAGAGTCACGCTGAAGGGAAGGTAGTACGCGCGCACATAATACAAGTGTGAAACAGCAGCACAAGTCTATTGTGTTTCGTATTGACCAAGGTTTGAGCTATAGATACTGATACTGATAGACTGTTTGATGGAGTCATCATCTCTTAGATGTTGTAAGAAGCGACATATTATTGTATTTGTTTAACAAAAACTACGTTAGATTTTTTCTGCTTCGTGGAGGCGTTTTCTATGTGCTTTATACATGTGGAAATTGCTCATAGATCCACCAAAATCCAGAACAGTAGGGTAACAGTATTTTACCAAATGTAAGGCCCAAACCAGTGACGGCAATCAGCGCCAAAAATGCGACACCTCGGATACTGCAGTCACCACATTGCCAACTAGCCCTTCCTCTCTGGAGATCCTTAGTCAACAGTCAAGTTGTAAAAGTCAGTTCTTCAGACTGATTAGAAAATGAATGAAAGACATTGTATACTTACTTTACTTTTTCAATTCTGAAATTGGAACCACCGTATGCCTTCGCATTCTTTATAACAGCTTTCAGGCGAAGGTTCGACGCTGTTCTATCCAGCTTCAATGTGGGGACTACGAAGGGATCTAAAGCGGGAATGTTGAGCTCTGGGATGCCAGTCTTCAATTTCGGCTTCATGTTTTCAATACCATCCGTTAGGCATTGCTCTATTAGTGGATCGTTCTTCTTGCATTTTGGAAAGTAATCGGCTGAGAACAAATTTTTGAAATTGTTGTAAATATAATTAAGAGCGTAGTTCAGTAATGGTAAATTATGTTAAAAGTTAAAGTTACGACTTATATACGTCCCACTGATGGCACAGGCTTATTTTTATTTATGAGAGAGTTTCGATTTTAAATATAATTATTTCATCACTCTATTTATCCAACTTGATTCATCTTTGGAACTACACTTAATTTAACTAACCGTGTAACGCATTTAAAACATTCATTCATTGCAGCCTATAACAAGTCCACTGCTAAACATAACCCTCCCAAATACATTGCCTCACTGCATTTGCCACAGTTGGCGCAGACGCTGCGACTACATGGCGAAGTTGAAAGCAATAAATGTGCACAAATAATGGTATAATAATCACCTCTTAAACAATTTCTTCTTAAGCAATGTCTTATGTTACTTAGTAGGTTTTGTATTTTAATTACTAAAACAATGCGAGTTAAAATCCTGGCAACATTTTTTTTTAACTAACTACTGCCTGTGTCTTTAATAGTTGAAATTTTATAACCTACGTCCATATTTAAATTTTGATAACATATTCCATAATATGTTATCAAAATTGAAATTTTATATATACGGGCAACTATTTCAAAATTACGGTTTTTGTAGGTTAATCAGGTAAGAATGACTATATTAAATGCATAATACGGAGCACAGTTTTTGTTTCGTGGGCACGAAATACGGAAGGACCTTGGACAAGTGTGTGAAACTCACAATCCTTCATTAAATATGTTCGTAGAAAATATATTTTCTTCTTAACGTATCAATGCGACCTAATTTTCTATGTTAATTTGCTCGGTACGACCGAAAGGAAATAAGGGTTCGTTGCGTCACGCGAGGAACCTTTAGTGCAGCATGCATGTTCGACAATAGTAATTATTACGTCTATGATAATTTTATCGACTGAAGGAATCGTCAAACCATCTGCCGAGCGTGACGATTAAAACAAATCCTTCATAAAACTTGAGAAGCACATGTCTAGATATTTTTACGGGATATGACTTTTATGGGGTGCTGCTGTTGAAGGGAAGTTTTTAAATACCTATTTTAATCTCCTTTATTATTTATATTCACATAAGGATATATTTAAAAAAATACGATCAAAAACCGGTTGCGTATCTGACTTTAACCACAAACACTTCCTTGAATTTATTTACTCTTTTCATGGCTCGTGGTAACTCGTATGTTGTTTTCACATATAGTTCGTCGTTCGTGTATAACGACAAAACTACAAATGTGTAGACTCCTTGGTTTGTAGTTAAAATTATCACGTTAACGTTTAGTTTTTTGGAGTATTTGTTAAAAAAAATATTTTGAAGCAATTAAATAACTAGTTAATTATGTTATTAAGTAGCGTATATAATACATATAACATAGATCAATTAAATGTTTTATGACTAATTTACGTAATACCGATTTACTAAAATTAATGTAGAATCACATAATGATTAAAGACTATCGTTAATAAATTATTAATTAATATATTTTAAGGATTGTGATGTAATTATAATATAATATAATGATATTATTGAGAAATAGACCTAAATTTAATATTTATTTTAATTAAGTAGTGTTCAAATTTTGTATACTTGTAATTTAATGTGCTTAATATATTTTTATCATAGGGAAGGACCACGCTCTCACAGAATACCATCTTAAATATCTGTTGTTTCGTGTAGTGATTGTAGAGAACCGGAGACCGTTTTTACTGAAAACGAGGCATTCCATCTTAGTCCTCGGGGGTGACAACCCATTTGAATTTTAATTATTAAGCTTTGATAGATGTTAGTGTCTTTAGGCCGCAGGATCCACTTTTATTTAAAAAAAAAATTATTAATATTTTTATAAACTAATGGAATTAGGAATAAAAGCTCGGTGTTGTAAAAAAAACTATTAAGTCACATTCTTCTCGATGGACGCAATCCTTATTTGATTTTAAAAAGCTGTCCATTGAGAGGAATTGTATGCCATAATATGAGGAGCTGGTCGTTGCAAGTGTTTGTCCAAACACGTCAAGTGCAGATAAAATAATACGCCAAATATTATTTACTTACATTTAATTTGAAAACGTCAAAATATAATCTACTCGAATAATCATTTTTCTTCGCGTAAGCGCTAAGTTACATTCACTTTTTTAGTAACCAGATTTTAAAAGGACGTACATTGATATTAAACTAAAAGACAGCTCAAGGATTTTGAATTGACCAATTTAATTGTTATTTAAGATATTAGTGTTATTTTCCACGTGTTTTCTCAGAACGTTTCACATTTTTTATAATACTAAAGTGACAAAGGAACTCATAGTCCTCCTCCTGAATGTAATTGATGATCCTTTACGGCATCATCAATTACAGGTTGGAATAACCTTCCACGAGATTTAAAAGATGCTCCCTCAATAAATACACTGAAACGTAAGGTTGAGGCACATTATTTAAAGTTACTTGATTAATATTATTAGTTTATATAATAATATAATTATAATTTCCTATCCTAGATTGTATGTATTTTATTGGTATAGTATTTATTTTTATTTATATATGTGTATACGGTTATATGTATAAACTTACATATATATTTATATTATATTATATGTTTTGTATAATATGTGTAAATAAGTTGGTTTTTCCTCTTGAGGCTCTCCCCGTAGATCTCACCACACCACCAAAGGTTAGTTGACAGGGAATGCCTTTATGCCATTAAGTTCGCCTTTGTACCAATTTTTTTTGTTTGAGTGCAATAAAGAATTTTCTATCTATCTATCTATAGTCCACGTGATGGTAAGTGGCTACTTCAGCCCATGAATCTCTATGGACTAAGGTGGAATTCCTCACAGCCTGCAATAATTCTGGCTCTCAGAATACAGCGGTGCAAGCACTTTGGCGTTGGAAATAGGCAAGAGGATGGTACCTATTTCGACCGACGCCTTAGCAGAAAAGATGTAATACCACCATAAGAACTACATCCGAATCTTACCAAGAAACAACAGAGTGCATATACTTTTGCGTGTACACTTCTACTCTTTAAGTCCCTTATACTCGTAGCTGACAAACCCCAAGAACATTAAAAGTGTCGCGTGATCGAAATTGGCTAAAATACGTCTTCCACAACACATTAAGCTATGTAACTTTGGATAACGACTTATAAAACCTTCATACTTATTAGTGTTAAGATGAAACCAAAGTTAAGCAATGAGTTGACTGGACGCTTTGCACAGTGTTCCGGTTTTTTATTCAGAAAATTATAAAGTAATATTAAACATAAAATTATGAATTATGTGTTTAATTTCTACATTTTAAAAAGGTATTTCGGAGAAATCTAATTGGTTGGTATCCAACACGAAATTTTAAAAAAAAATGAAGTTTACTTTTTACTAGTCTAAAATAACCATTTTAGTAGAAAATTCGATTTTTTAACCAAGTAATAATCGTTAAACAAACAATTACACAAAAAACAAAAGAATCATGAAAGGTTTCATGAGTCCACTGCTGTACATAGGCCTCACCCAAGTAAGCCACAAAACACAGTCCCGAGCCACCTACAGCCATCGACTTCCTGCATGTCTTACCAGTTCGTTACCTCATTTGGTTAAATGTTAAAATATCCAAAACCATTCCACCACCTCCTTAATAGAAAATATCCACAAATAATTGAAAATATTCTTTAAATTAGATTCACAACCGTGTAATACACGATAGGATACACGATTCATAAATCGTGTTTGCAGAAATTATAAAATATCACATAATAAAATAAGTAACTAAAATATAATTTTCGGTAGGCGAAAAATTCTTTATCTAAAAAATAAAATAAATGACGTATTTACAATAAGCTTCTGTGTATTATTAACCTTAATATAAACTGTTCACGTTCTAATACAATTAGATAAATCTTACGATTATAACGTCTGCAGTTTAAACAAACAAAACAACAAAAATACGTACGAACTTTCCCGTAAACGGTGGCGACGGTCGCGATAGAAATAAATAATAACACTTTCATTTTGATAAACAAATTCAGTATTTTAGTGATAATATAAATAAAGTATGACTGACGGAAACTGCGTGTCTTAGCGATTGAACGACTGAAAGCGAATGTGCGAGCCCGCCGAAAATTACGATATTTGTACTAAGGGAGTTGCAGTGCGACTGCACCGAGTCCGAAGTTGAGCAACTACAGGAAAATAAATATATTTTGGGAATTTCCGTAAATTAAATATTTATTTAATTTGCTAATAAGGAACAAAAAAAAATATAATTCATTATTGTCTGTGAAGTTTTTTTTTTTTTTTTTTTTTTATAGGAGAGGGGGCAAACGAGCATGCGGCTGACCTGATGGTAAGTGACTACCGCCGCCCATGAACAACCGCAACACCAGGGGAATTGCAGATGCGTTGCCGGCCTTTTAAAAAGGAGTAGGCTCTTTTCTTGAAGGTCCCTAAGTCGTATCGGTCCGGAAAAATCGCTGATGGTAATCGATTCCACAAGGAAGTCGTGCGAGGAAGAAAACATCTTCTAAATCGCACAGTGGTGGACCGCCAATCATCCAGATGGTGTGGATGGTATCGGGAGTTCTGCCGCGATGTGCGTTCATGAAATTTGGCGGCTGGGATTAATCCGAACAATTCCTCAGAGCACTCCCCATGGTAGATGCGAAAGAAAATGCAAAGAGATGCAACATCTCTTCGCAGTGCCAATGAATCGAGCCGATCGGAAAGGGCTCGGTCGTCGACGATTCGAGCTGCTCTGCGCTGGATGCGGTCAAGTGGAAGGAGCTGGCACTGGGGAGCCCCTGCCCAGAGATGGGAACAGTATTCCATGTGAGGCCGAACCTGCGCCTTGTAAAGTTGCAGGCGGTGTGCCGGCATGAAATACTGTCCCGCTCTGCTGAGCACGCCAAGCTTTTTAGAGGCCAATTTGGCCTTCTCTTCCAAGTGACCACGAAACTGCACGTCACTCGATATGTCGACTCCGAGGATACCGATACTGGCTGAGGCAAGAAGGGGAGTGCCTTGAAACTGAGGAGATACGACAAAGGGGTTCTTTTTAGCGGTAAACGCGCAAACTTGTGTCTTCTGAGGATTAAACTGGACTAGATTTAGTCGCCCCCAATCCGAGACTTTATATAATTGTTTATTATTTATTTATAGTTTAAACGCAAATACGTATAACGTCAGTCCAGTCACTTCTCGTCCATAAAATACCAGTTTGTAGCTTGTATTACATGCATACAACACCTATAAACATGCAGATCTTATCTATCAAAGCATTTAAAATATTTATTATTCAGTAAGGTTTATTATACTACTAAAGACTACATGATTGATAATAACCCCTCGGAATGAGGTGATCGCTACCATGCTGTATCTAAATGTTTTCATAACAATTATATAAATATTATATTGTAAGTTATTATTATTATTATAAAGCCATTTATTTCCTTAACAAAATTATTAAAACACATTTCATTAATTTCGTTAAATAATTTAAAATTAGAAACAAAATTATAACATAATCAGATCATAAAAGAAAATACATTTAAATAAGATAAAATTATCGTTACAATCAATAATAAATTGTAAGTTATGCTTTTAAAAAAGTCCCGCTGGGTTTCTTGCTGGTTTGCCCAGGACAGAGGTTTTTTCCGAACATGTGGTAAAAGGTAAAAATTACTTTCAATAAGAATTACATGTAATCAATATTGAATAAAAAAAATTCCATTCTATTTTATTTTATTAATATTCACAATACTTCGTAACAGATAATAATATAATTTATACTGAAAATAATTAACTCGATCAAACTAACCCTATGCACAATTAGTCTACCGTTTTTTCAACTTCCCTTTTTACTCTAACTACTTAAGTCGAAAATTCAAATTTTTAACATCTCTAAGTACATGGAAACACTCTCAGTATTGCCATGTGTTAGAGAGATAGACACTGGGGGTATTAAGCATGTATTCCAATTTTCTTGATTTGGCACGAAACACTAATAATTATCTAACTTTAATTATTTTTTATTTTATCTTAAATTTTACATTCGTTAAAAAAACGTCGAAGAAGTATATGACAATGAGTAATAAAAGCTTGTACGACGTTCGTCGTACCAGGAAGCTTAACGCAGATTCTGTTGTTAAAAAAAAAATTACTTAATTTTTATATTATTTAAAAGTATTCTCGACACGTTCGTAAAAATGATTTAATTGTGGTTATTTGCACCTCATCAGCGCATGGGTCGCATAAGAGACGACTTAGAGCAAGATGACCTAATGGCTTCCGGTATCTCAAGAACTTCTGAGTGTTTCCCCAGGGGCTGTGGTAAAACCGTTGTTGTATGCCACCATAATAAGTATCAGTAACAAAATATTCAGACCGGGGCCGGAGTACCTGCGGGAAGAAAGCAAAGTCAAAGATTTTTATATCACCAATTCACCTACAAAAGGTGGCGATTAAAATAAACCTTGCCTATTGTGGAGGAGGTCCATGTTCAGCAGAAAACTACTGAAGAGTTGATGAGAAAAAAAGTAGTATATAAAACTCGTTTTTCCAAAACAAAAACTTAAAATTAAATTTTAAGAAATAAATTATCAAGCTGAAATCTTATAACGCTATTTACTAACGAACAATCGCTTCTGGAAAAAAATATAATAAAACCACATATAACAAAGTACACAAGGCCAATGAGTCAATTCGTGTATATTAAAAATAAACAATAAGCAAAAAGTTTCTTCGACAGCAGATAATTATTATTATACACCACCAATACGTATATTGGTGGTAGAAAAAACCTCAAGAACATTTTTATTTATATATTAATTCATATTCACAAGCAACGCTTTGTAACAATTCAGGTTATCTATAATATTGTAAAAAGAAAAAAACAGAGTGACCTAAATGGATACTGAAATTATTTAATAAGCTATGGATATAAATAGAGTGTGGCTCAGGGCCGTGCTGTGGGGCATACCTTGGGATAAACCAATGTTCAGCAGGGGACTTGTGATGGGCTGTAATGATGATCACGAAATTGAGTGACGACCAGGTGAGACATGTAAAAAGTCATTGGGTGCAGATGGCACAGGTCAAGACCGTGTTTTGTGGCATTATTACTTATTACTTTAAAAAATAAGTACCTGGGCGACCGAGCTTTGCAACTTTGGCGATAGGAAAAAGTATTTATTTTTTCAGGAATGAGACCTACCTAGATATACATGGAGCCTATGCTCATAACTAAACCCAAGTTTAGCTGGCTAATCTTAGTTTATTATTTACACTAACGCTAATTGAACTTTAATCTTAAGTTTATTTTTTACCATAACAAGCCTACGCTTATAACTAAACCCAACTTTAGCTAGCTAATCTTAAGTTTATTATTTACACTAACGCTAATTGAACTTGAATCTTAAGTTCATTATTTACAATAACAAACCTATGCTTATAACTAAACCCAACTTTAGCTAGCTAATCTTAAGTTTATTATTTACACTAACGCTAATTGAACTTGAATCTTAAGTTCATTATTTACAATAACAAACCTATGCTTATAACTAAACCCAACTTTAGCTAGCTAATCTTAAGTTTATTATTTACACTAACGCTAATTGAACTTGAATCTTAAGTTCATTATTTACAATAACAAACCTATGCTTATAACTAAACCCAACTTTAGCTAGCTAATCTTAAGTTTATTATTTACACTAACGCTAGCCGTAACATACATATAACTTAGGTTACAACTTTAATAAAATAAACTATCAAAAAAGAACCAGATGTGCAGTCCACACGCGGTAGTAATGAAATCTTCAAAAAACTAAGCCTCGAGAGAATGAAACGAATGCAGAGTAGCAGGAGTAGAATAATTGTAGCCCTTATTTATTATATGTATATTATTATCAAGTTTAAAAATTATATTATACATTATATTATATTATATATAATAGGAAACACTGTATACTGTATTCTATCACAATCTCTCGCACATTAAATCCTCATATAGATGTTTCATGCATATATGTTTGTTTTTTTTTAGTGTCGCTTTCTCTTTTCATCGATTTTCAAATCAGAAGGATTCTAAAGAAATTTTACATAAAAAAATAAGGGCAATTGAAGTTATATTAAAAAACTTAAAAAGTTGTAACATTAATAACCTTTTTGATAAACCAATACGTGATGGGAAACTATTTATTGCAATCCGCTAAAGGTACTAAAGTAAACAACTGGCGACCTATTAAATAAAATAAAAACACGTCGTATTTACGTAAAAAAATAAATAAAAAAGCAACAAGTTGTGCACGGGCTTGTATTTCCGTGACGTATTACATAAAAATGGAGGCAAACCGCAGGCAGTGGTATAATAACGTTGCATAAGGCGTAGCGCTATTTATTATCTCACGCCTAACAGAGTTCGGAAGCTGGTGCTGTTACGTCTTTTGGCGATCTGGAACAAACAGTGATCGGCCAACGAAAACTAACTCAACATATAAAAATACTCTTTCTCCGTAGATAGCAATGCAAGATTTTTTCAATAAGTTGCAACTCTTATAATATCTTTCTTGTAAAAACTTGATACCCTTTTCATACATTATCCAGTTTTTTCTTAGTCTAAATCTTTTTTCAAATTTATTACTGGGCATGTGGCTTATTGTGTAGTGCCGAGTAAGAGAGAGAATCCATCAGCCAATTTCCGTGGATGTCGTATAAGGCTATTATTGGGATAAGCCAAAATATACTATGTCTACCGGTGAATCCGAAAGATATAGGCTTCATATAGAGATCTATCTTAAAGTAAAATACTCGACTGGCAAGGGTAAAGCAACGTCAAAGGTGCAAAAGTCTACCAAATGTATTACTAAGGTAAATCCTCCATACGACAGGAGAGAACCATGCTAAACATGATCTTTTTTTCCATTCGAACATTGACAGTGAACTTTTATGGGCCGATGAAGAAAAAAAAGTTTGGTCATAGGCTTGTTCATAGGCTTTTTTAGGATTTGTAATATATTTTTTTATAGACTAAGGGTAACAAACGGGCTGACGTCCGACGACTGGGTAGTCCACCTGACCGTAAGTGTGACTTCAAAAAGGAGACGGGACTCAATTTGACTGTATTATGTGTAACTTTTTACTGGGTGAACCGATTTCGATGATTCTTTTTTTATTTGAAAGCTGGTGCTTCACATGTGGTCCCATATAAATTGATCAAGGTTTGACCAATAGTTTTTAGTTATTCTTAAAATTTATATTGAAGATGGTTGTTCCAAATTTTTAATTTTTAATTATCATTATAGTTTATTTGTTAATCCTATGTAGTAAAACGTTCACATGTAGCTTACAGGCTATATCCACTTGATATTAAGTGGAGATTATAGGTTTTAAATCTAGTTGAAGATAGCATTTGCTGGATTTTCAGATAAGCAGGCTTATGACAGTTGATTTTCTACTATCATTTTATAAGTGATAGAGCCATGCTGCAGCTACATTATGATTCTAGGACGAATGGGTCGGGTCCACTGAGAAATGAACGCGTTCTCACAGAATACTAGCGTAAAATAGAAGCTTAATACTACTATGTTTTGTATGGTGAGTGTAGAGAATCGGAGACTCTTTTTACTAAATACGAAGCATTCTATCTTAGTCCTCAGGGGTAACATCAGAACTGCCTTTTGACTCTTAATCGAGGATAAATGTAGATATCTATGGGACACAGCATTTATTTATCATCAGGTGATATAAAAAAATCGGTAACACTAAAAGTGAACTTTGAAGGTTTTCATTCTTTTTTATAATTTTCTATTAACGTTTATGTTTGTAGAAAGTCAACCTGGCTTACCCAGCTAGATGTGATACAATTAATTCTGTGTCTTTTACACTGAAGACCTAAAATAAGCCAACCTCCGACCCAATAGATTAAGATAAGTGCTTACTCCCGAGCTAGCACATGTTCTCCGGTAGTTCTTGTGACAAAGCCTCTTCGTGATATTTCAATGTCCGTTCGTCTAAGTAGGTTTTATTATATAAGTTAGGGTGACAAAAGAGCTCACAGTCCACTTCATAGTAAGTGGATGCTGTGGCCCATAGAAAATTACATCTATTAAACATCAAAATGCAGATGCGTTGTCATCCATGACTAAGGTGGAATGTCTCGTTACTAACAATAATTATAATTCAAAATGGCAACCTTTTTTACTAGGTTTCTAGTCCTCAGCTATATTTAAAGATTCAAATCTCTAACTCATCGGAAAGTTAGTTTGAAGTTGAATGCTAAATTTGTACCTAACAGACAAACAAACAAACAGTCAGTCAAATCAGTTGTAAAATTTGTAGCGAACCGACAAGATAGCGAGTTAATACAAAGCTTGTGGTAAAATTAAAAATTTTGTACAACCGACTTCAATATAAATTATTAAGGATAACTCAAAAACTACTGGTTAGACCTTGATCTATAGAACCACATGAGAAGTACCAGCTTTCAAATGAAAATAAAATTATCAAAATTGGTTCGCATAGAAAAAAGGAAAGAGGTAGCACGCATAAAAAAGAAGAAAAAAAGCAGTCGATTTGATGAGTACCTGGGAATGTACGGTTCAGGCGTCTACGAATTATCGGTGAACAAACGTAAACAAAGATTTCGACGAATTGAGTACCTCCTCCTTTATGAAGTTGGTTGAAAAACGTGGTAAAAAGGGCCTCCTGTTCTCGTCAATCATTATATGAAACACAGCAGCATTACGCTTCTGTTTTACGCTAGTATTGTGTTAAAGCACGGTCCTTCCCCGTTTAAGCCAACCCATTGATGCTGCATCAATAATACTCCTGCAGTGGCAATACCACGTATAAAGGTTCCACTAGTTTACCCATTAAAGTTTTTTTAGCTAATTAACCAAGCTACTAGACAATAATTATCTACTACTATACAATAATTATCTACTACTATACTTATTTAAAGCGACTAACAGCGAAAAATAATAAAACGAGATATAACTACTTATTTTTTACATAAATTACTCGTAACTTGGCCTTTGTGTAATGCAGACTATACGTAAATAATTAAAAAAAAGAACTATTAAAGTTTATTTGTGTATAATTGTGTGCCAGTTCAGATGACAAGTTTTCCTGGAACAATAATTTATGCAGCTGACCATGGACGTTAAAATGACTAAAAGTAACTTAAAAAAATAATGTATATTACTTGAGTAAAACTTATAAAGAGCGATTTAATTAAAAGAAATTTTAATTAAGAATTATACAATCTAGACGTAATAATTGTATTGGCAATTAGTATTATGATAATATGAAAATTGTTAAATAGTTTAATGACTCGTTACGCATTACGCAACTTAGGAATGAATGAATGACAAAATTATGAAAATTATTGTTAAATGGCCAAATGGTTTGTTAAACATTACGCAATTTGAATGAATGAAAGAATGAATGAATATGAAAATTGTTATATAGCATAATGGTTCGTAACGGATTGCAAAACTTTAATGAAAGCTTTTAGAAAAAACTCCGAAAAACCTGAGGATGCCTCGTGTAGGGGCGAAACACGTGTCGTATTGTCGTCAGTGGTGTGTCTTGCCTAGTGTAGTGGTGTTGGGAGTAGCGGTACTGGGATTAGTGGTGATGGGGATAGTGCACGCAATTGAGGGAGGGCGAGAGGTGCTCTTCATACTAGGTAAGACACATCATTTTATTTTATAACGTGGATATTTGCGAAGTAAATTTTTTCTAAAAGCTTTTATATAATGGATTTCCGCAAAGTAACGCCTGATTCTATTAAACTTTAATTAATTAATGAATGACCAGAAAAAATGTTATATAGTTTATCACACATTACATTCATTTCTAATTATTTACTATTAATTTCCATTTTTTAAATAACTATAATTGTAACGCAACTTCATACACTTAAGTATTTTATACAATTATAAGTGACAAAAGAGCAAAATGTACCTCATAGTCGATAATGTGGCCCATATATACTTACAATTATCACAATATATAACAGATAAGAAATCAAAATTAAGATTCGTTTACAACCATGAGAACTTACACGGAATGATTTTACTCTTTCGTCTAAATACGAGGGCGGCACTTAAAATTTCGGGAATGAAGGAAGTGACACAACATTACTATTTAAAAATGTATTTATTGCTTTTCGAAGTATTCTCCGCGAAATTTGACACATTTTTCCATACGATGGAACCAATCATTGAAGCAACCATTCCATTCGGAAGTTGGGGTCTCCAAAATGGCCGTTTTGTAGGCGTCCGCAGCTTCTTCAGGTGATGAAAATCTCTGTCCACGCAATTTATTCTTTATTTTAGGGAAACTATAGAAATCACTAGGGCTTAGGTCGGGGCTGTACGGCGAATGGTCTAACAATTCTATGTTTTCTTGCTGTAAAAACTCTTTTGTTCTGTGTGCGGTGTGAGAACTCGCATTGTCGTGATAGAGGATGATGCGGCGGTTGCAGTTCTCTTTACGGAGTTCAGAAACGACCTCTGGCAAACAAATACTAGCATACCATTCTGCATTAACCGTTCTTTGTCCCTCAAGAGGAATAGTCGTAACATGGCCGGTTTTGGAGACAAACGTTGCCACCATTTTTTTTGCAACACTCCGTGAACGAACAATTTTTGTTGGCTTTAACTCATTTTCGAACACCCAAACTCCTGACTGGTTTTTTGTTTCGGGTTCGTACGCATATATCCAGGATTCGTCACGATCCTGCGTGGAATCTTTCGAGAGTTCTGACGCACCAAGTAACGCGAGTCGCTTTTTGCTCTTCACAGAGCGAATGCGGTATCCATCGGGAAAACAACTTTTTTACACCTAATTGTTCATGCAAGATTATTTGTATTTGACTCATGCCAATGTCTAAAGTTGCCTGAATTTCGCGGTATGTCACATGTCGATCTTCCTCAATCAGCTTACGCACAGCATCAACGTTTTCTTGGGTGACTGTAGTTTTTGGACGACCTTGACGGGGATCATCACTGAGCTTGACACGTCCACGTTGAAATTCAGCAAACCAGCGATAAATTGTGGTTTTTGATGGGGCTTTATCACCAAATGCAGAAATCATCCGGTCAACACACTATTTTTGTGTTAAACTACTTTGAAAGTCATAATAAATCATCGCTCTTGAATTTTCTCGAGTCAATTCCATTTTCTCAACGACTAAACAAGTTTGACAAAACCTTGTGACGAGACCGAAAATCTTTTTTTGAATAAATAAATAAATGGTATTCGATTTTTAAAACCAAGGAGTTTTCAATTAAAAAGATTTTAATATGACAGGAACAGTGGAAATATTCCATTCGCGATACTTTTAGTGCAGCCTATGTACCAAGAGGCTACAGTGCTCGTTACTTTCCAGCGAAACAGCAGAATCTTGTCATTTAGAGCGAGAGCGTTGTCCTTGCTTGGTTGAGATCGGAAATAGTAAACAAAAATAATTTATTTTCATTTCGATTGCATCAAAGATGGCTGCACTAGAAAATCGGAACAAATATGACATTTTTGAAAGATGACTATTAATTTTACCATTTGTTTTTCGTAAGATTGCTGCAGCAAACTTTTGACATGCTAGTGATATGTGTTTGTATTTTACCACGCAAAATATATATCGCGTAAAAATATGCTTAAACGATAAATACTAATTTAAACGATAATTTAATGACAAAGATTGTTTGTAAAACGGTATAGATAATAATGAAAAGGACAGAGCTTGTTATTAGAGTTTTGATAAACTAGCCTCGTGTAACTCAAGCGTCAAACAATGGACTGAATGTGACGGCGGCCCATTGAATTGTTATAACTTGAGATATCTTACTAGCTTTCCAACTTTGTGCTGCAACCTTAATAATAGTTCGGGAAGAAAGTTTCTTCGTGATTTATATACAAATTTCTTCGATAAATTGTTGCCATCTTATAGGTAGTGACATAATCCCATTGCTGTAGAAATCTTGGGATTTTTGATCTAAAAAATGCGACAAGTAGTTTTGACAGTCCTCTCTTGATGTTATCCTAACACTGCCCAAAGAATTCTGAAGAGACCGAAACAGTTGAAACTCTGATCGGCAAGGTCAGGTCTATATGATGGATAACACTTCCCAACAAAGCTCTCCCAATTTTTGCTGAGTGTACAAAGATGTGTGTGGTCTGGCGTTATCATGATGAAAGACCACTCCTTTTCCGTTGATCATTTCCGGCCATTTTTTCTCAATTTCTTGCTTAAGTCTCATTAGTTGTTGGCAGTGAAAGCTCATAATAAACGATACGCTTCCAATCCCACCAAAAACACATTACCTTATTGCGTGTTAATCCGGGTTTTCTCTACAGTCTATGGAGCTTGACTACGCTTTGACCATGATCTATTCCGCATGTTCTTGTCGTAGGTGATCCATTTTTCATCACCAGTGATCAATCTTTTCAAAAATGGTTCGGTTTCATTACGTTTCAATAGAGAATCCCAAATGAGTACACGATTCATTACGTTTCTTTTAGTAAGCTCGTGTGGCACCCAAATATCGAGCTTTTTTGTATAGCCAGATTTTTTTTGTCAATGAGTGAAATGGATCAAAACTATTTTGTGGTGAATCCTCGATTCCTGGGCTATGTTGTAACTACTAATATGCCGAGCTTGCTCCATTTTTTCTAAAATCGCAGAGGACGACCAGAACGAGCTGCATCTTTAACATGAAAATTCCCGGACTGAAATTGCTTGAACCAACTTTGTGCTGCTCTTCATGACATTGCATTAGGTCCATAAAAGTCACAATTTTATTGGCGGCTTGAGTCGCATTTTTCCCTTTTTTGTAATAAAACTTCAGAATGTATCGGAATTTCTTCGTTACATTCACTGACAGAAAAACAATTGAAAAATGGCGGGAAAGTATTATTTACTTTTTATTTTTCTTTTTCTTAATGTCCTATATGTATTCATATTACACAAGCCAGATACAAACAGTATAAAATACGAATAAACTTTTCCCCGCCTATAATTGCAGCGTGGCTTCCACCACGTTGAAAAAATCTATATTATTATGTATCGGTCTTTTCTTTTCTTTTAAGATACGCAGGTTTAACGAAGTTGAGCAAAACAAAGTTTATGATATTTAATAAATAATGGTTCATTTGTAAGTTAGCCAATTTTAGGAAGTCTCTAATGAGCGCTAAATCAAATAAACAAATAAAATCACTATTTTTCCAATGAAAAATATCACATTGAAATAATTATTAAAGCAGGATTTTTTATGAAATGCGTGACGGGATTTTTACAGGAGTAGTATATTAATTATTACAATTATACTCAGCCAATACAATATCACACTTCTAGACCTCTTGTACACGACACCTTTATCTGTTAAGTAGTTGCATCGAGTTATTAAAAAAGTGTCGGGCCATGCACAATAGAATAGAACAAAATAGAATATTTTACATGAACGATTGTACAAACTATTTACAAAATTTATTTTAGAAACTGCTTGGAAGTGACCACCTCATTCCCGGGGATATTATAAACCATGTATTCATATAATGATTATCTCCTATTTATTATTATCCTGTATTATGTGCCGAGAATCGAGCCCTGAGGGACACCCATGCTACAGGTGTCCCAGAAGAACTTTTACCATTGATAATAACTTTCTGCGTTCTTTTACTTAAATATGAAATGATAAGTTTAAGCGCTGTGTTCTTGATACCATAGTACTGTAGCTTCCTGATTAATGTCTCACGGTGAACACAGTCGAAGGCCTTAGAAAGGTTACAAAATATACCCAAAATAACCTCTGAATTCTCCCATGCACAAAAAATATGTTTAATGAGCTCAACTCCAGCGTCAATTATCGAGCGACCCCTTGTAAAACCGAACTGAATTTTATGAAACAATTTATTAATATTAAAAAAAAATCTTAACATCTGATCTAAAATTATTTTTTCAAAAATTTTACTAAATATTGGTAGTACAGAAATTGATCTGAAATTGGCGGAGTCTAATATACTACCAGATTTACATAAAGGTATGACTTCACTATGTTTCATTAAATCAGGAAACACACTAGATTCGACGCTTGTATTAAATATATTGCCTAGATAAGGTGCTATTCTATGTATTATAGATAAAATAATTTTGACGGAAATCCCCATAAGTCTACCGTTTTCTCAACATCAATAGTTTTAAAATATTTAACTATATCCTTTGGCAATATTCTATGGAATTTAAAAGCCTTTACATTTTGTTTAAGCAATGATTCGGTGACAGTAGGAGAAGAATTTAATGATTTTGTTGTCAAAAGAGGAACATCAGTCAAATGTTTCTCAAAAGCCATAGCAACTTCTTGATCAGATTAAGTTAAATTATTGTTAATATTCAATTGAAAATCCGAGTTACGCCGTTTGACCTTGTTCGTCTGTTTCAGTATTAATTATTCTCCACGTCATTTTAATTTTATTGGGTGCAGTTTTAATTTTGTTGCTTAAATATAAAGCCTTAGCTATTATGCACACTTTTTATATACTATTTTATAATATGTTTTAACATAATGATTTCTTATATTTACGCGAACAAGATGCAGGAGTATACAAGCTTGATTGTGAGTGTGGTCTCTCATATATAGGGTAAACAAAACGATCAATAAAAACCCGCGTAAAAGAACACATAGCTGACGTGAAGCACCAACGTTCCGGGAAGTCTGCAGTTTGTGATCATATCCTAGACGGCCCCCGCCATTACATTAGATTTCATAAACCACAAGTTCTCGCGAAAGAACATCGATTCCTGCCAAGGATGATACGTGAGGCTATTGAAATTAAAAAACATCCTAATTTCAATAGAGAGGGAGGCTGGGTACTACCACCTGCTTGGGATCCTGTAATTCATAAAATTAAAACTAAACCCAAGCATACCACTGCAAGACTTCAAGACACAGTTAGTTCATTCTGCGTAGATCGGACCAAAATTAATAATTAAAAAGCTGAAGGTACTCCGGGTTAACTTTGACATCGGGACGTCAATCACCTCAGTCCCCCGTGACCACGGTTGCTGGAAAGCAACCGAAACGTCGGGAATATAAAATAAGTTAATTAAACGCGATAAAATCCGTAAAAATAGTTTTATTCAATGTTTATGTTAAAACACTCTAAATATAACAATACTATTATTTGATATTTCATCATAAAGCTCTTATAACTATCGCCTACTTTTATAAATTCCTACCTGTCGCCCATTCATTAAATAATTTTCAACTGTTAAAAAAGAAAGTTTTAGATGTAAATATTCTGTTAAATTCACAACTTATAATTTTAAATAACGAACCATACAAATAATCAGCACTATTTTTAAATTAAAATGATTGAAGTCTTTTTACTATATTACTTCTAAACCTCTCCAAGCAATGTTCATTTATTGGAACAAACACAACTTTCTTATTTTTTTGTTTTTTGTGTGCAATGAGACCAACTGTCTACAGTTTTCCGAACTTAAATTTTAAATAATTGATTTATGCAAGGGCTTAACATCTGTAAAACTGTTATTTATACATGTCGCACTAGACCCAGCAATACGTGTTGGTTCTAAGAATAAATTAATAAGATTATACGATTTAAACAATGAGCTAAACTTAATATTAATGAAAAGAAGTTTCAAGGAGATTGATGTAAAAGGCTCAACATATTACAACAGATTTGTTCTGTTTACTAAGTTTGAGCAAGACTTCTTCCACAATCTTTTCATAACAGTCGTAAGTAGCACATGGTGGTCTGTAAACACAATGAGGTGCTCGAGCTTGACACAAGCCATTTCTACAGTTCGCTCAACAGGGAGGATCACAATATCTTTACGTTCTTTATATAATAATGATTTATCTGCTAATATTAAGGAGCCACCACGTAAACTTTTTTCTCTATTGAAAGAACTGACCATTTGGTGATTTCTGAAATTAAACATGAAATTATAATATTTTAGCGAATGTTCAATAATACAAAGGTTATGTATGTTGTTACTATTTAAAAACAATTCAACTTCCAATTTTTTGCCCATCATGCCTTGTATATTTTGATGCACCAGGTGTAAAAAATTTTTATTACTTATTTGTGGGCTGACTCTTAATTAATTAAACTCTTGTTATTGCTAGAGATTACCTCTAACTGCCGAACTGATTCCAAATTAAATGTGAAATGATTATACTGTTCAATAGAAGCAGTGTTTGTAGCCTAAAATTTAGCTGAGTTAAAAATTAAATAATAAGATAGCATATTTACCAGTCTTAAATTATATTTGGATAGGTAATACCTATCTTCTGTCCAAAACTTTTTATTAAATTATTTATGTTAATTAAATGAAATTTGTCATTATTATCATTACAATTAAAGTCCAATTTAAATTATTATTTCATACTCGCTGTTCCCCGCGACTTCCCCCGCGTGGAATTATTTTGCGTGGAGCCCTAAAATAAAGTAGGTAGTCTAAATTACTCCTTATAACATAAGCTATCTGCCAGTGAAAGTCCCATCCAAATCGGTTCACAAGCTTTTGCGTGATGCGTGTTTAGACAGACTTCATGTTAGAGTTTTATTATAGTATAGATAGAAGAAGATAGATAAAAAAGGCTCACGCGTCTCCCATGCGTAAGCATCATATTTAGCGATGAGCGCCTCGCCCGCAGTACGCTCGACCGGCCTGCGGGTGCCGGACCGCACAATTTTATATCGTCGTACCTATTAAAATATTTGACCAAATCATGTAGCTTAAAACACAATGTTAGTCTACTTTGAATATCAGAAGCGATTATGTATTTATTTTGATAAAAATTAACTTAGTTATTTTTTATTTTAATCTCTTCTGCTATGTCACTGTCATAGAGTTTTGGTGGTGGTATAATATTATCAGAACACACCGACTCTGAAGAAGCTGGTATTGAATGCTGACACTCACATTGATGTTTTACTAAGCAGTGAAAACGCTCCTCATTATATTCACATGTCCTTACCAGATTATCCATAGCCAGTATGTGTTCTTTTATTTCGTTTTGGCCTAATTTATATTGATTGGAGACAGTTTGAAGGGAGTTAGTAAGTGATAAAATTTCAGATTTAAGGCACTCTACATCAGTCTCACAACATTGTTTTATGTTATCATTTGAATACAGCTTAAGTTTATATATCAATGCTTGCTTTTTTACATTAACACAATTTTTGGTATTGATCTTATGTTTTATTAATTTTTGTACTTTTCTTATGTATTTATTAACTTTTATATACTTCTTCAATTTGGTTGTACTGCAAGTAAATCTTTACTGTGTTTCCTAAAGTGGAAGAGTCGTGACCAGTCAAATCTATTGTTGCAGACTGCTGTAAAATTCTTGAAGTATTACATTGCACAAAGTTCAGAGAACAGGCTTTCAGTCTGGGAGGCGTTTAGGTTATCTATGTATGTTTTAACATATGTTAATTGCTCATTAGCCTGATTCAACTGTAACTTCAATGCAGCAATAAACCTGAGAGCTTCCTCATATTCCTTGCTGCATTGGTCAAACTCATTAACCGTTCCCTGTAGTTGATCTCTTTATTTTAAAACACTTGTGTAATCTATGTCTAACTTAACCACATCACATTTTAATTGTGTATTTTTAGCAATTATGCTAACTATTTCTTTTTCATTATCATCTCTTCACTTAAGCAACAGTGCACACTGCTCCTTGGAAGAATTAAGTTCTTGCAGCGCAAACTTAAGTTGGTTCTCCATCTTGGCGTTGCGAGTACCTATTAATTATACTATTTATTGTAAATAATGAAAGAAAACAAAAATCGAAAACAGAAGGAGCAGAGTAAGCTAATGTCAAGTTATTGTTATTTTTTTTTACTATTTACGAATGTCAAACCAAATTATCGTTAAAATAATTCGAAAAGAAACCCGCAATGAATGTAATAATCCAAGTAATAGAATAGATCTTTAATTGTATAATCTTTTAATTCTTAATCGGTGGAATTTATGTCAATAAAATATGATGAAATTTTAGAGAGACTGAAAAAAGTTGAGGATGAGAGATTAAATGACCGGAAGTACATACATAAATTAGAGGAAAGAATCGAACAATTGGAAAGAAGATCACGATGTGCGAGTTTAGAAATAAGAAATGTACCGATTACTGGTAAGGAATCCAAAGAAGCATTAACGGATATTATAATGAAGGTGGGAAAAGCAGTTGATGTCCTAATTCAGCCGAATGACTTAAAAGATGTTTTTCGCTCCAATTACGTAACTGGTAAAACGTCAATCATAGCTGAATTAAACTCTACAATACTCAAGGATACATTATTAAAGTCGGTCATTTTATTTAATAGGAGACAAAGCAATGATAACAAACTCAATACTACGCACTTGGGTATTCATGGAGTAAAAACACCTGTATATATATCTGAAAATCTTACCAGTAGAACTAGAAAACTATTTGTTTCGGCTAAAGAATTTGCTACGAAAAACAAATTTAAATATTGCTGGATCTCCTATGGCCAAGTATACCTACGGAAAAATGACGGCGACCTACGCACTAGAATTAATTCGGAGATTGATTTTATTAAGCTGGAAAAAGAAAAATGACTAACATACATTAGTTATTATAAGTATACAATATTTTACTTTTGTTACCTATTACTTTTAATTAACCTACTTAAACTATTAAACTTATTTAGTTTTTTAATTACTTTACTTAAGATATATTATGAACAAAATTTTACAATAACACTATTTACACACAAACCTTTACGTACTAACATTAATAATCATTCAAGTGATTTTCTGCTATGCATACTGCCTGTTTCTTGGCTTGAGTTGAATGAATACAAAATATTAAATTGCATAATATCTTACTTAAACAAGATCTTAATTACTCATATTGTTTATAATAACTTGAGCACATACAACATTTATAGGATGTCTATGTGCTTAACTTATTATCTGACGATGACGCACAGTATAATATATAAATATTCGCGGCGAATCAAATAATAGATTTACAAAGAAATATTGATTCCTTTTCCGTATCAGAATTTGCTAAAATTGATATAGATGACTGCCGGTCCCTCATAAATAGCCCCAATCATTACCTAAAAATTTTGAACCAAAATATTCGTAGCATATCTCGAAATATATCTGGATTAGAAACCCTCATGGCTAGGTCAAAAACTGACTGGGATGTGATTGTCTTGACCGAATGCTGGCTCAAAGCTAATGCCAACGTACCTTCATTGCACAGTTATCGTACATTTGCGACAACCTCTAACAGTTCACAAAATGAAGGCATTGTAATCTATACTAAAAATTATCTCACAGTTGTAATGGAGGAACCAGAGTTTTCTGAAGCAAATTGTCTTATATTAAAACTTAATATTGATGTTGTTATTATTGCAATTTATCGCCCTCCTTCCTTCAGAAATATCTCCCCTTTCTTAAACTCATTGAATAAAATTCTCTCTAAATTTGCCACATTCACGAATATTATTTTAACAGGGGACATAAATTTAAATATTAAAGGTAATAACTTAGACGCAAATGCATGCGAATATCTAGAACTAGCAGCTTACCATGGATTACTTCCAGCACATTCCTTATCTACGCGTCATGGAAATTGCCTCGACCACATTTTATTAAAAACCACATTACATGCATTTACTTATGTAGCTCAAACAACCTTAACTGACCACGAAACTGTAATATTTTACCTTGATCTACAAACAAAAACTGAAAATCTTAAAAGTTCCGTTAAGCGTATTAATCACAAAGGTCTTGCATTAACCCATGTCAACGAGGGTTAGGGCGTCCCCCCAAGGCGACGCACACCAGCTCGTCCCCGTTGGTGTGGAATGCAGCGCGCAAAGCGGCGATGGGGACCGCCACCCGTCACGCACAGCCCGACACGGCGGAAGGTGGAGGACGGAGTGCAGAGTTGGCACGTGGAATGTTAGAGGAGGCATGAGAGATAAGACGAATGAGTTGATCGAAATAATGAAAGAAAGAGAATTAGATGTCGTGTGTATGTCGGAGACCAAACGGAAGGGCAGTGGTACTGAAGAGCTCCCTGGCGGGGCGTTAGCTCTATGGTCCGGAGTCCCGGAGAGCGAGAACGCCTGCCAGGGAGTGGGGGTGCTGCTGTCTTCTCGGTTGGTCGATGTTATGACTGAATATAAGTTTGTGAACTCAAGACTTCTCTGGGTTCGCTTTAAATTGGGACTGACGAAGTTATTCCTTTTGGCTGTTTATGCGCCGGTGGCTTCGTCGTCCAGGGCTGAGCTGGAGGAGTTTTGGGAGAATGTAAGAGAAGTTCTAGATTTGGCTAGGGGAAACGAAAGGATTGTTGTATGTGGTGATTTGAATGGATGGGTTGGTACCGCTCGACCAGGGTACGAGTCGGTACTTGGAAAGTTTGGCGATAAAAGGGTTAATGATGCTGGCAAGCTTATACTGGCGGTATGCAAGGAAAAGGGTCTTCTTGTGACAAACACTATGTTTAATCACAAGAAAATCCATATGTATACTAGAGAAAGAAAGAATGAGAGAAGTATGATCGATTTGTTCCTGGTGGATGACCGACTGCGAAAACAGGTTATGGATACGCGAGTGTTCAGGGGTGCTGACCTGGGAACGGATCACTATCTAGTGATTACTAGATTTAGGGGTCTGTTCGCGGGTTGGCGCTACCGGACGACAGTGACAGAACCACAGTCGGTCTGTCGCATCCGAAGCTGGAAGCTTCAGGAAGCGGATACTAGGGACAAATATCATGCGAGGGTAGCCGAAAAGCTTGACACCATCGATGGCAGAAACGAATGTGTAGAAAGAACATGGCAGAACCTTAGGGATGGAATGGTAAGTGCAGCGGAAGAAGTGTGTGGAACAATAAAAAGAGGCAGTAGTAAAAGAAGAGACGCATGGTGGAATGATGAAGTGAAAGAAGCTGTAAAGAAGAAGAAGAAAGCATGGTTAGACTACTTGGCCTCTAGTAATGATAAGGATATGAGAGAGAAGATGAAAGAAAGATATAAGCTGCAGAAAGTTCACACGAAAGCATTGATTGAGGAAGTGCGTGAAAGGTGTAGAATGGAAGCGGATGAAAGGTTGTCGCACAACTTTAAGGAGAACTCCAAACTCTTCTGGAAAGAGGTTGGAAGGACCCGAAGCGGTGCGACGGCCTTAAGAATGAACAAAGTGCTTTCGAGAACTAATGACGTCCTCTCAGAAAAATCGGACGTCATGCAGCGATGGAGCGAATTTTATAGAGAAATGTATGCGTGTGATGATCTTAGTGAGGGATCCGGGGATGATGCCGTGACTGGCACGCCAGACCCGGACCTCGATGACACCGAGGTCATCAGTATGAAAGAGATTGAACGTGCGATTCGAAGTTTGAAATGTGGTAAGGCTGCGGGACTAGACAGAGTTACTGCTGAAATGGTCAAGTATGGTGGGCCTCGCGTCTGGGACAGCTTTCATCTGCTGTGCAATTTGTGCTGGCGGACGGGGGATGTCCCGGATGATTGGCGATCCGCAGTCATTGTGCCTTTATATAAAGGTAAAGGTTCACATTTTGACTGCGGGTGCTATCGGGCGATCAGCTTGACCAGTTTAGCAAGTAAAGTTTACTCGAAGGTTTTGACACGTAGAATGCAAGAGAAATCGGAAAGATTTCTATGGGAGGCACAATGCGGATTTAGACCTGGAAGAGGATGCACGGATCAAATGTTTTCTCTCCGTATGATCACGGAAAAGCTTCTGGCTGTTAACCAGAAGATTTTCTGTGCTTTTGTGGATCTTGAGAAAGCATTTGATAAGGTTGTAAGGAAGAAAATGTGGGAACTGTTGCCGGGGTATGGTGTGGATGGCCGATTGCTAAGGGCTGTGCAGTCTCTTTACTGTGACTGTAAAGCCTGTGTGCGGGTAGGGCATGACCTGTCACCCATGTTTAGCGTCCAAACGGGCGTAAAACAGGGTTGTGTCATGTCTTCCTGGCTGTTCATACTGTATCTCGACAGCTGTTTACAAAAGCTGAAAGATAGCTGTTTGGGTGTGAAATTGGGTGACATAAAAGTAAACTGTCTGCTGTATGCTGATGATGCAGTGCTTATTGCACCATCAGAGGCAGAACTGCAGGCATTAGTCACGTGTATGAAAGAGGAATGTGAAATTAAAGGTCTCCGTTTGAATGCTAATAAAACTAAGGTTCTGGTATTTGAAAGGGACGAAGAGAGAACGAAGTGTGAAATATGGGTAAATCAGGAATGTCTAGAACAGGTAAATGAAATTGTATACTTGGGGAGTGCTTTTAGCCGGGATGGAAGATGTGATTTAGATGTGGACAGGCGTGTCGCTGCCGGGAACAAAGTCAATGGTGCCCTGACTGCGTTAGTCAAAAGGCAAGGCGTAGCGAAGAGTGCACGCCTTGCAATACATAACGCAGTGTTGGTACCGACTTTGTTATATGGCAGCGAAACCTGGGTATGCCAGAAGAAGCATAAAAGTAAGTTGAATGCAGTGGAGATGCGATCTCTTCGTAAAATGTGCGGCGTTACTATGGCCGACCGAAAGCGAAACGAAGAGATTCGCAATATGGCAGGTTTGAAAGATGACCTTATCACAAAAATTGATAAGGGCGTGCTTCGGTGGTTTGGGCACGTTGAGCGAATGAGTGAAGACCGAATGGTGAAGAAAATATATAGCGCGAAAGTTAATATTAAAAGGTGTCGAGGTAGACCGAGACTAACTTTCGAAGACCATGTGAGCAAATTGCTCGAAGAGGGTAGGGTCAAGAGTACTCGGATACCTAGACGTGCATGTATGAAGAAGATAATGAATCTGAAAGAAGCGAAAGAGATATGTAAGGATCGTGACACTTGGCGATCTGTTCTCTCTGGCTACCCCGTCAGGGATTGTGCGTGAAGATAAGTAAGTAAGTAAGTCTTGCATTAAGTTTAAGTAATATTAACTTCAAACCACTATTTGAATCCAGTGATGTAAATTATGCTGCAAACTATCTTATCGAATACATCTCTCAGGCGATAGAATCCAATTCTTATGTTATCACTTTTTCTAAACGTAACCGAATTAAAAAGCCGTGGATCACTCCAGGTCTACTACGATGTATGCGAAATAGAGATAAACTTCACAAAAAGCTAAAAAGTAATCCTACCAATGAAACTCTAAAATTAACATACACCCGTTATCGCAACTTCTGCAATAACTAATTGAGAAAAAAAAGAGAGAATACGAAGAACAAGAGCTAATTAAGGCCAAAAGTAATCCAAAGTTATTATGGAAAACCATTAATGATATAACAGATAGACAAAAAGTAGAAACACCTGCAACTGAACTTATATCCAACTGTATAGTTCCAAATGTTAACATTGAACACATGAATGAATACTTTGCAAACGTGGGAAAAAATCTTGCCGAGAATATACTTAAAGAAACGCGAAGGTCAAAAAACGAGGATTCGTCGTCTAGCAAAGTGGTAAATAATCTCCGATCTTTACTAATAATGTCTACTGAAATAACAGAAGTCGAAAGATTAATTATGTCACTAAAAAGCGATGCTGTTGGGTGGGATAGTATCAGTGCTAACATATTAAAATTATACAAACATATAATAGCAAATCCTTTAACACATGTGTGTAATTTAGCCATAACAAATGGCATATTTCCTTCTGCTTTTAAGAAATCTGTTATCCTTCCTATTTATAAGAATGGAGCTAGAGACCGCGTAAATAATTATCGCCCAGTATCTATTTTACCATCAATGTCTAAGATTCTTGAAAAGATCATGAATAACCGATTAACCTGTTTTCTTGGAAAGAATTTACTTTTTTCCAAGGCACAGTTCGGATTTAGATCTGGTTTTTCAACAACAGATGCGGTCCATGATCTTACAAACTATATTTTCAAAGAACTTGACAATAATAAAAAGTGTATGGCAATTTTCTTAGATCTAGCCAAGGCATTCGACACGGTCTCTATCCCAATTCTGATTAAGAAACTTGAAAAAGTTGGAGTTAGGGGTACACAACTAAAACTCTTTACTGACTATTTAACAAACCGCACTCAACGTATAAAGATAGGAAATATTATAAGTAAGGATTTACCTGTTACCTATGGTGTACCGCAGGGAAGTATTATAGGTCCTACCCTCTTTCTTGTCTACATAAATGACCTATGTAAATTACAGATACCAAATGGTCAAATTACATCATTTGCAGATGACACTGCTCTAGTTTTTAGCGCTGACAATTATGAAGATCTCTTCCGCTATGGACAAAATGGTTTTAACTTAGTTACTCAATGGTTACATGATAATGTTCTAACATTAAATGTTGATAAAACCAAGTATCTAATATTTAATAAGAAAGGAAATATGCCAACTATTAATCTTTCAATTACTTCTCATAACTGTTCTGTCTTAAGCGAGAGGGAAAATTGTAACTGTCCAAAACTGCAGTCCGTTAATAGTATTAAATATTTAGGAATTTACTTAGATAATAACCTAAGCTTTAACAGTCATATAGATATGCTTACTAGTAGAACTCGTAAATTAATGTATATATTTAAGAGGTTACGCAACGTAGCTAATTCAAACATTATTAGAATGCTATATTTAACACTATGCCAATCCATATTAATTTACGGAATCACAATTTGGGGAGGAACATCCAAATCTATTCTCATAAAACTGGAAAGAGCTCAACGCGCTCTACTCAAAACATCACGTTCCCTTCCGTACACATTTCCAACGCGCGATCTATATAAAAAATGTCGAGTCCTCACGATTCGACAGCTTTATATTTTATACACCGTAAACAGGCAACATTCTCTATTACCTTATGATTCATCAATATTAAAAGGAAAAAGACGTAAGGATGCTATTTGTAAAATAAAACCTCATTCGAGTTTCGCAAAAAAATCTTTTACTTTCTTGGGAGGTTATTTATATAATAAACTTAATAAAATTTTAAATCTCTTCCCACAAACAAAAAACTCTTGTAAAAGAAGTGTCTCCAAATGGTTGGAGACGCTGGATTATGATATGACAGAAAACTTGCTAAGTGTTAATTGTTAATCTTATAATGTTAAACAACATAAGTGTTTCGGTTTGTGGTTTAAGATCCTTATAATATGATAACTGATCCCAAGTCATTGGCGTAGGGTAAACATAACACACACACACACACACACACACACACGCGCGCGCGCGCGCACGCACACATACACACACACACACACACATATACTCACACACACACACACACACACACACACACACACTCAAACACACAAACATGCAATTGCATTCTTTCTCTCTTATTTGTATTTCCATACTACAAAGATTGTATTTATCCAAGGGGTGGAGGCCTGGTGATCCATAATACAGGTTTGTACCTAGTTTGGACACCAGTCCCCCGCACAACATTTGTATATTTTTTAAGCTGTGTACAATCAAATTGTGGGAAATAAATAAATCTATTATTATTATTTATAAAAGGAATGATATGAAATAAGAATTGCAATGATTTTAAACAATGTTCGTTACCTGTCTCTTTTTGTCCCAACACCAAATTGTTGTTATAATATTTAAGAACCGACTTTCTTAAATATTAAATACAAAAGCGACAATAATTATTAACTATAACATAAACATGAGGTGGATATTGTTAATTTACAATATTTAAATTATTAAAATTTATCGGAACCAATTACTTTAACAACTTGTCACTAGGGTTGCCACAACAAAAAATAATGTAGGGTTCCGTAGTTGCCCGTCACAATACGAGAAGTTAAAAGGGCCGTCTTGATACTATGAGCATATTAAGTTCGCGGTTTGACCTCTATAATGACTAAAAATGGGCCCAAAAAGGACGATGGTAACTGAAAGATTTATTTACCAAGCAGACTTATAGAGTGGTATTCAAAAAAGATAGAAAAATCAATTTTAATAATAATACAATCTACATCAAATAATTCACATTCCAAGTCCTTACTAAAATATTCATAGTTCCCTATCCATCTATTCGTTCCCGACAGTGCAACCCTAAAATATACATGACTATAACGAACCTTCCCGTAAACCAACACTATCCATCACTAAATATTCTGAGAGTCGCCCGCGTAAACCAACAGTACCACGAATGAAACTTGGGGTCTACAATAACTATAATAACGATGGTAGAGCCACGCAGCAGTTTTTGCTGTTGCACATATGGGCCGGCTCGAGCCGGGTTGGTACCACGACCTCACAGAATACCGGCGTGAAATAGAGGCTCTGCTTCTGCGTTTCGTCTGGTGAGTGCAGGTGACCCGAGGCCCAATCCCCCCCCCCCCCCCCCCCCCATCAACATGGTCACGGAATTACACGATAGACTACCCCAGGAGGGTACCAGTACCCCTGGAGAATCCCTCGCTGAGCACCCACGACCATGTTATTCCAATCCGGAGCGTGGGTGCTCAGGCTGCCCCGCGTATTCTAGGGGGGGGGGGGGGGGGGGGGGCAAAATTCCGCTCAAAAACAAAACTGTTCGGGGCAAACTGAGCAACAATACAGAGGCGACCCCTGCCACGCTATGCGTGAATTTCTGCAACATCAGGGGACTTCACTCTAACCTAAACGCCGTCCACTACCATCTCAAGACGACGAAGCCGGCCTTGCTCTTTCTGACCGAGACGCAGGTTTCCTCTCCGGCTGATATTTCGTATTTCTCCTACCCGGGGTACAAATTGGAGCACTCCTTTGTGCCTCGGGCTGGAGTTTGCGTGTATGTCAGAGAGGACATCTGTTTTCGACGCCTCGGCAGTCTTGAAGGTTCGGACCTGTCCATCCCTTGGCTACGCGTAGACAGCGACGACCATCCGCGCGTCTACGGGTGCCTCTATAGGTCCCATAGCGGTAACGCCGAAATAGACCGACTCATCGACCACGTCCAAATGGCTACAGATTCCTTGCTACAACAGGTCCCATTCGCAGAGATCGTGATCCTTGGCGATTTTAACGCCCACCATGCCGAATGGCTCAGTTCACGTTTAACCGATCATGCGGGGAGATCTGTTTATGACTTTGCCTTGGCATATGGTCTGACACAACTGGTTACTTCGCCTACGCGGATTCCAGATGTGGAGGATCATACACCTTCTCTGTTGGACCTTCTGCTGACCTCTCATCCGGACGGATATCAGGTTTCCGTCGATGCCCCTCTCGGCTCTTCGGACCATTGTCTGATCCGGAGTGTGGTGCCACTCACGCTTCCTTCGCGGTTGCGTTCTGCAGGTTGCCGCCGTGTTTGGCATTACAGGTCGGCGGATTGGGACGGAATGCGGTCTTTCTTTGCATCCTACCCGTGGGGGCGGGTTTGCTTCTCGCCGGATGATTCCAGCGCTGTTGCTGACTCTGTCACTGATGTGGTGCTACAGGGAATGGAACTATTTATTCCATCATCTGTGGTACCCATTGGAGGCAGATCTCAGCCTTGGTTTGCTCGCTCCTGTAAGACTGCATTACGCAGTAAGCAGGAGTGTTATCAAGCCTGGGCTACGGCTTCGGCGACTCGGGATGTATACACCAGCATACTTAAAAAGAAGTATAACTTCGCCTCACGTCCTTCAAAAGAGTTATTGCCAAGGCAAAGTCAGAGCACATAGGCAAAATTGGCGAGAAACTAGTTCGCCTTCCTTCGGGAATCCGTGCATTCTGGTCTCTCGCCAAGGCTGTCCAAGGGAATTTCTGTAAGCCATCACTACCATCTCTGCACAGGGAGGACGACTCACTGACCCAAGACGCAAAAGACAAAGCTGACCTTTTAGGCTCCCTTTTTGCGTACAACTCGACTCTTGATAACGGGGGGAAAACACCGCCGACCATCCCGCGGTGTGAGTGCTCCATGCCGGATGTCCTGTTTTCACAGCGCTCGGTTCGCAAAGCACTTCTCTCCCTGGACATCCAGAAGTCGAGTGGGCCTGACGGAATCCCCCCAATTGTGCTGAGGACGTGTGCTCCGGAGTTGACACCGGTCCTAACGCGTCTTTTCCGGTACTCCTACTCCCAAGGCATAGTCCCGAATTCATGGAATACAGCTTTTGTCTACCCGATCGCTAATAATTTAAAATTAAAAATTTTGTACAGCCGACTTCAATATAAGTTATTTAAGAATAACTTAAAAACTATTGGTCTGACCTTGATCAAATTCATATGGGACCACACGA
Source organism: Parnassius mnemosyne (assembly GCA_963668995.1). NCBI lineage: Eukaryota > Metazoa > Arthropoda > Insecta > Lepidoptera > Papilionidae > Parnassius > Parnassius mnemosyne. The sequence goes on along the minus strand of CAVLGL010000115.1, from coordinate 42,009,707 downwards.
GAAGTACCAGCTTTCAAATAAAAAAAGAATCATCGAAATCGGTTCACCCAGAAAAAAGTTCTGAGGTAACACACATAAAAAAAAAAAAACGAAAAAAAAAAAACATACAGTCGAATTGAGTACCGGCTCCTTTTTGGAAGTCGGCAGAAAAAGGCGACCGCTCAGACCCGTTCAACTATAGGGCTATCGCGATCACCTCCTTGTTCTCCAAAATAATGGAATCCATTATTAACTGCCAGCTCATCCGGTACCTTGAGGATCACCAGCTGATTAGTGACCGCCAATATGGTTTTCGTCGGGGTCGATCAGCTGGTGATCTTCTAGTCTACCTGACCCATAGATGGGCGGAGGCAGTAGAGTCCAAGGGGGAGGCGTTGGCCGTTAGTCTGGACATTGCGAAGGCCTTCGATCGGGTTTGGCACAAAGCGCTTCTTTCGAAGCTTCCTTCCTATGGGCTTCCCGAGAAATTGTGCAATTGGATCACCAGCTTCCTTGCAGATCGGAGCATCAAGGTCGTTGTAGACGGTGCATGTTCTAACTACAAGCCTATTAACGCTGATGTTCCACAAGGCTGTGTGCTATCACGAACGCTGTTTCTTCTGCATATCAATGATATGTTGCTAACTGGTAACATTCATTGCTATGCTGGTGATGCGTTATACAACAGTCGTGCCAATATTTCTCGGGAAAACGTCGCCGAGTAACGGAACAAACTTGTATCTGAAGTCGAGTCTTTGCTGGACAAAGTCTCGGATTGGGGGCGACTAAATCTAGTCCAGTTTAATCCTCAGAAGACACAAGTTTGCGCGTTTACCGCTAAAAAGGACCCCTTTGTCGTATCTCCTCAGTTTCAAGGCACTCCCCTTGTTGCCTCAGCCAGTATCGGTATCCTCGGAGTCCACATATCGAGTGACGTGCAGTTTCGTGGTCACTTGGAAGAGAAGGCCAAATTGGCCTCTAAAATGCTTGGCGTGCTCAGCAGAGCGGGACAGTATTTCATGCCGGCACACCGCCTGCAACTCTACAAGGCGCAGGTTCGGCCTCACATGGAATACTGTTCCCATCTCTGGGCAGGGGCTCCCCAGTGCCAGCTCCTTCCACTTGACCGCATCCAGCGCAGAGCGGCTCGACTTCTTTATAATAGGTGATTTAAACATTGACCTCGCTGTGGAAACTCCTATAAAACATAAATACACAACAATGTTATCGACTTACGGACTTGTGAGTGGGATCTCGGAATATACTAGAATTGAATTAACAAATAACCTAATTAGTAAATCCTGTATTGACAATATATTTGCACGGTCCCACTCACAAGACGTATACACTGCGACACTTCGAACCGCACTGGCAGACCACTGTGCGATAACATTCGCTTGTGTTGGATCTCAGCACTATATAGAGGCGGCTCCTAAATCTAAAACATTCATTGACAAGAAAAAAGTTTCTGATTTATTAAATAAAATAGATTGGGACTCAACTAAAAGTATTAGTTGCCCCATTGAAATATACAAATTTATAAAAGATAACTTTAATAGACGTTACAATGAAGCCCTAACAACAACTCAGATAAAAAGTAGAACATTAACGAAGGCAGAAAATAAATGGGTTAATAATAGGACTAAAAAGGCATGTGAAAATAGGGACTATTGATTCTCTTTGTGGTTAAAAAATACTGATGATAAGATTATTAAACAAAAATATAATAAAATACGAAACTCAACTAACAAACTGATACAAAAAACAAAAAATTGGTACATAAAAAGGGATATATATAATAATAAAAATAACCAGATGAGACTTTGGCAAATACTTAATAAGATCACGGGACGGAAAAATACTTCCGTCGATAATACAATATTAAATTCATTTGAAAATGAGAAAGTAAAGCCACTTGATATCGCTAATAATTTCGCTGAGGTATTTCAAAAAAGTGTTTCAAGCATTGTACCTTCTTGTAATCGGCCCCTTTTGCCGATGAACTTGTACAGATCGCCTGTAAACGTAACACTCCGATATCAGAAGGCTACTGCAAGCTCAGTAGCTAAAATAATAAAAAACATTCACACGAACAAAGCACCAGGTATAGACAAAATACGAGCAATAGACTTAAAATCTATTACGGACAAAATATCGGTTACCATAGCCAACCTAATAAATGCGTGTATTGAAAAAGGTAAGTACCCTACTGAATTAAAAACCGGAATTGTAAGACCAATACATAAAAAAGGTAAAAAAAACGGACTACGACAATTACCGTCCAATAATTATACTGCCTACACTAGATAAAATAATTGAAAAATATATAAGTAAACAAGTAAATAATTTCTATAGTCAACACTCAATTTTAAATAAAAGTCAGTATGGTTTTCAGCAGCATAAAAGTACCACTCAACTGTTATCTACTTTCACTGACGACGTAAACTATTATCTTGATAATAAAAAACATGTTCTAGTTGTTTTTATTGACTATAGTAAAGCGTTCGATACTCTAAGGCATGATTTACTGATTGAAAGACTTGATGAATGTGGACTTCGAGGACCCCTTCTGAATTGGTGCAAAGATTATGTTAAAGAGAGAGCATATAGAGTTATCCCTTTACAAGGCTCTGGTCGAATCGATAATACATTACGGTTTAAGTAGCTATGGTAGAACTTGGAAATCGCATCTTTATAGTATCCATGAATTACAGCTTAGAATCATCAAAACAATTGTCCCACCTAAAATCAAACAACAATATAAGGATAACTACAACAAATTATTCAAATTTTGCGGTATTCTGCCTATTGAAGAAAAACTAAAACTTACCTTACTTGTTGAACAGTTCTTTAATACAAAATTGCAAGTCCTACCTATGTATAAACACCAGCTGAGAAGTATATATAACCCTAAATTAATTATAGCTAAAACACAAAATATGTATGGAGATCATCAAAATAAGATTATTATTCCTAAATTAATTAATAAACTACCTAAAACCTTAAAGGAAGATATCAATCCTAAAAATATTAAAAACAAATTAAAAACGTAATTTATGAATCAACTAATATAATAACTAACATAATATAACTAAAACTAATACTATATACTATTTGTATACTATATACTATTATATATGTATACTAATTGTAATATAATTACTATATTTATATTTCAAAAATATAAAAATAATTTTTCCTCTGAACAACCTGTATACTACAACTCATCCTCACGTTATTGCTATAGAAGCGAGCGAACTACCTTCTTACTCTAAATACGAGTAATATTAAAATGTTTACGCTCGAAAGACGGCGAACTGCAGTGTGCAGAAAAATCTTATATAGGTTTATGTTGCACTGTACTTATGAACTGTGTATAATATGTTTTTTTGTTGTTGTTAAAATAAAATAAAAATAAAAATTTATTGTTGTAATTATTTCCAAAGCAGTCTATTAATAGTGGAACGGACAGACAGGTGCGGTGTCAAGACTTTAATCATGTTTTGTTTGAATCAGTAAAGGTGCAGTGTGTAAACTTTGTTTTAAAATATATTAAATGATTAGTTATCATACCCCAAATTTAAAAACCATTAAAGCCAAAATGACTAGGTAATATCATGCTTAACTATGTTATATAATTACACATATAAATATGAACTAAGATGTTTTAAACTGGTTGTGTAAGGATAACAAAAACACATGTATAATATAATTGTAATATTTAATTTTAATTTAATTGTATATTATAATGTTTCAAAATAAATTGATAATAACATAACAACTATATTTTCAATCTTATGAGACATGATATAAGACTGTTGTATTCAATATCCATATACTTTTTTGGTCTGTGCAGCTCTGCAAGGTTTCAGCCTAAGAGACATACACATTTATTCTAATCGACCTGAAAAAAGTTAATGAATATTGTATATATTATTTTTTCTATAATTATTGAAATCTATGTAGCATATGAGGTCTATGTTTATGTTTTATTAGTAACTATAGATTTACATCAACAATATTTGACTATGTAAAAGTTGTCTGACTTCTTATTTTCACTGGTTTCATGCAGGGGGAAAGAATATTATTTTTATATTAATTATCTGATAGTAGATTACAAAATAATATTCCTTTTTGCAGAGTTACCAACACATCAGTTTAAGGATAATAGAAGCATTTGATCAACTGATCTACACCTCTATCTATTACACAAGTAAAAATGGCTTAACTAAATTACAACATGTGTGTAAACTGTATACTTGCTTCTAGTACAAGTAATTAGTACTTATTTACACATAAATATATGTACTATCTAAGGTACGTTGGGGTAATACCGGACGGATTTTCGAATAGTTGGAAGAGTCTGCCAAAAACTTTAATTTCTCGACATTCGTATACGTCAGATTTATGGAACATGGAGCAAACCGTTAATCGTTAAACGTAGTTTAGCTCTGAGAATCTTTTGCTTGTGTAAACTCAACGGTTTCTGCTTTAAAGGCGTGCGAAAACTAGACATACTTTTTTATATGCATAATGAAAAATTGGCCATTAAGGGGTAAGACCGGACTTAAATTTAAAACCACTTCTACTGCTTAGAGAATAAAGTTTATAAAAGAGATTTGTCCTATCTTTAACGCTCAAAAACATATTTCAATGTGATCTATAAATTACTAGAAACATAAATGTTCCAAACGATTTTCTCTTTTTTTGTTTCTTGCCATCCGATCTTATCCCTGATATAAAGAAATTGTAATTTTATGTTTCTCAAACTTTGTTATGACATAAGATGGAATTACTCAATATAAGAGAAAGATCGGATGCATTTGATTTTATATGGGAAAAAAAATAACAGTAAGGACTGGCGAAATGCCCTGGGATAATGCAGGAGTTAAGGAAGATATAAATATTTTAACAAAGCGGCATTTATTATTATAAATTATTTTTTAAATAATTATTATAAATTACATTTTGATTTGTAATAGAGGATAGATATAGATGTCTATGGGCCGCAGCAATCACTTAACATCAGGTGGACTGTGTGCTCCTTTGTCACCCTTATCCTATAAAAAAATGTATTTTAATGTGTACTTAAAAGTAATAAAACCATCGTATTGTTTTATTACTTTTAAATATACAGACTTGCTAACGAGACTGAGTCCCATAGTCACTTGAGTAATCAACGAAAAAATATACACGACCAATGAAAGTTTAACAACCACTGCCATATTTGAAACAGGCAAAGATCGGATAATATTCATCCGATCTTCACTCACGAGGGGAAACATCGGATCTCGGCCTACAGCGATCTTACTCCTGCATGGACCAGCTTTATTTAGCTATAACTTCATAAAAATTAGTATCAACACAAAATAATAACAAAAGAAGCCATATTCTCGCTAAAAATCGTAAATAAAAGTGATAGGGAAAGATCGGATGGACAAAAATAATACAAAAATTACATTGTTTTATAAAATGCCACGCAGCACAGGTCCCACTTGCCGGAGTGACTGGGGCGAACTGAGGGTCGGGGCAGGATGAAATGGCGTCGTGTAGCATATTGTTAGCTTTTCAAAATATAGCATAATTCGCCGGGAATTTGAATCCTACGGTCTTGCCCCATCACCGATCTTACCCCAACGTACCTTATACTATCGTTTTTTTTATAGGAGAGGGGGCAAACGAGCATGAGGCTCACCTGATGGTAAGTGACTGCAGCCGCCCATGAACAACTGCAACACCAGGGAGGGAATTGCAGATGCGTTGTCGGCCTTTTAAAAAGGAGTACACTCTTTTCTTGAAGCTCCCTAAGTCGTATCGGTCCGGAAAAATCGCTGATGGTAATCGATGGCTGGCACTGGGGAGCCCCTGCCCAGAGACGGGAACAGTATTCCATGTGAGGCCGGACCTGCGCATTGTAAAGTTGCAGGTGGTGTGCCAGCATGAAATACTGTCCCGTTCTGCTGAGCACGCCAAGCTTTTTAGAAGCCAATTTGGCCTTCTCTTCCAAGTGACCACGAAACTGCACGTCACTCGATATGACGACTCCGAGGATTCCGATACTGGCTAAGGTAAGAAGGGGAGTGCCTCGAAACTGAGGAGATACGACAAAGGGGTTCTTTTTAGCGGTAAACGCGCAAATTTGTGGCTTCTGAGGATTAAACTGGACTAGATTTAGTCGCCCCCAATCCGAGACTTTGTTCAGCAAAGACTCGACTTCAGACATAAGTTTGTTCCGGTACTCGGCGACGTTTTCCCGAGAAATATTGGCACGATATATCTATCTCTGTGGCTGCCATAAATTCAGTATCCATGTTTGATGATATTTGGTATTGTAATTTTATGGAGCAACTTGCTGAATAGATAAGGTATTTGTACCTAAATGCAGTTAAATGAATCGCTCTTCACCAATGAAGATACATCAATTATTCCATCTATTATTTAATTTAGATTTTACTAATAAAAAACCTATAATACTTTGTCACTTTTAACAAAGTTCTAAGATCTGTGTTTGTGAGGTTTTGGCGGGAACTTGACAGGCGACGGATTGCTGCTCCTGTATTATTGTTTAAATAATGGTTTGAAGTGGATTTTGATATGTAAAAGTGGTGCGATTTTGTGTATTAAATGTCTACGCATGTGAACTATTAGTGGAAACGGTGAAACAAGTGCTCTGACGGTGATGTGATTCTCAAGATAAGGTGTCTGTCTGCATAGGCGCCTTGAGATACCATCGCCAACTGTCAGCTGTCTGCTGGCTCAAGTTGCCGTCAAAATCTCCCAATGGCTGCACAATGTGACGCATCAACATATTGTGAAGCAGTGTACTATGAAGGATAATTATTATACATTGTAACTTCAGGCTCAGAAGGGCTAGAACCCAGAGCCGTAAAGCCAGTTATTAAGAAGAAGATCTGTGTTTGTCATTTTTTTTTAGGTAATTCAACATAAATTGTAGATCTTATTTAGATTTTAGAAAATTCTGGGTACAAAATAAACTTTTGTATTACATACATACTCTTATAACTAAACTACTAAACTCATTAGTTTTAATTTTGCAATTTCGAATGTCATTGGCAATTTTACCATACCTACATCGGCTAACCTGAATGATAGTATCCATATTATGTTAAACACTTGTGCATCGATGAGACGATATTTATTTCATTGTCTTGTCGACTTCGTAAAACAAACAAGTATGAACTTTTTTGCTATTAACTAATTTTGCTGCCAAAAATTATTTCAACGTATATATTAACCCGTTACACAGACTATATTCTTACAGTAGTGAGGCAACTCGAACTCTGTTTTCAATTGAGTGAATTTGTGTAACTCTGTACTCGAGTGAAAATAAATATTACTCGAGTCCGCTTGCATTCGAGTTATTAAGTCAACTCGACGCACCGTGTGGATTCGGAGAGCACTAGATAGATGTCAGTTCACTAATTCTATCATCTAATCAACTAATTCACATCGTATAAGGTGCCGCGGGTGATGTCACTGGTTACATCGAAATTCAAACTTGCATCTTGGCATGTTGCAAACAAATATGATTATTTATATATATATATATATATATATATATATATATATATATATATATATATATACCGATATGACTTAGGGACCATCAAGAAAAGAGCCTACTTCTTTTAAAAGACCGGCAACGCATCTGCAATTCTCCTGGTGTTGCAGTTCATTGGTGGCGGTAGTCACTTACCATCAGGTGAGCCGCATGCTCGTATGCCCCCTCTTCTATAAAATAAAAAGAATAGAATAAATTGGTGACAGTTTCTAAGTTTTAAAATGAAATATGTGATTTTCTAGTTTGAGCGAGGGCCGTGTTCTATTTGAATAAGGATAGGCGCATGATGCACAGGATGATCCACGACAGGTGCATTTCCGTGACCGAATGCAATTTTACTGCCCCTCTGCAGTGGCGGTAAAAAAAGAATAAAAACGCGCAGTAGATAAAAAATAAAGGATATGAAAATTAGTGGCTGATTTTTCAAGCATATGTGGAAAATAAGATCATGTGTCCTGACTAGTTTGATGAGCACCTCCCTCCCTCCTACAATTGCGTACATTACCACTGCCACGACTAAACCCAACACCACTCTCTCACCACTATCAGCTCTCAAACAAGAACCAGAGCTTTATTTATATAACTATATAATTAACTGCCTCGTTGGTTTATTGCTTTTAGTAGTGCGACTGCTGATCGTGAGGGCCAAAAAATCAGTTATTGAGCTTTTCCCTCAAGAAATTCGCAGTAGCTGCCCGGAGTCAAGAAGTTGGTGATGTCTCACTCCCGTGCCTCGGAAAAACGTCGGTCCTGCGCCTGATCTCTGTCCGGTCGTGTCGGTTTACCGTCCCATCGGAATATGAGAGTGATGGCAGTATAACTGCGTGAAATAGCACCTTAATGCTGTTTAATGGTGAGTGTAGAGAACCGGAGACCATTTTATCTATATATATATTACATTTCATCTTAGTCCTCGGGATAACCGACTTAAGAATACATCATTTAGTATCTACTAATTAGCTTCAGCGAATTTCTACTTTTTCTTTAACACCAATAAAAACTCGAATCAAGAAGGAGGTTTGTTTTAATTCGCCTGTATTTTAACGTATGTAAATCTGGTGTCATCCAGGTTAGTTAAGAGATCTTGCCAATTTTTTCTTTGTCGATAGACTATAAATTCATAGTGGTCCTATATAAGTTGCAATAAATTTCATAGTAAAAATTAAAACTGGATCTCATAAGACAGAAACTGATCTTTATTGTTTTTAAAACAACCCAATCATAATTACATAAGCAGTATCGAAGAACATTACCTATCACAATCAATACGATGATTCTGAAAGTATAGTTACTCTGCATAAAAAAAATAATTTTCAAAGAGTCTTTAATTTTCAACATAATATATACAATTTTAGTTTACTACACTATCAGTTTAAAGCCAAATTAAGCCATTCTTAATATAAGGTTTAAGTAGTTATAATCTATTAAAAATCAATTCTGAGTTATAATTTAAATAAAAATGTATACAATTAATTTTTGGCCAATATGTGATTCAAATAGATAAACATATTTTCTTTTTTAATTGTAAATGTATAAAAATAAATTTATAAAACGGACAACTCATTCATAAATAACAAAATATATGAAATATATAATATTATCTATATTGTTTATTTTATTTTGATATTATTACCTTACCTTACGCTGCTAACACATGTTCTAAAGCTTCAATCAAACTAATTTCAAGTTTCAATTAAATTAAACTTCTGACATTAATATGATTACTCTTTACGTTTTTAATCTGTAAGTTAACTTTGTTTACAGTCACATATGTTTATAACAATTACTATCACATTTGTATGAATTTAAACAAAACTTCACTAATTATATCCAATAAAAACACTAACAATAATTGTTGAAATGAGTACTGCTGGAATTATCGTTAAACAGAATAAGTCTTCCTCTTAGTAAAAGGCCTCTAGAAAATCAAATAAAAAGGTTAGCTGATTGTACTTTCACATTTTTGTACAACTTCTTTAAAATATATCCATATTAAATAAAAGCACATATGAATAATGATTTTTCATAAATTTGTATTATTATATTTATTAGGTAATTATAATCACATAGCGTTTAGATTTTCAGACGAGAACATATTGACATATTGCTAAAGCCTTTATAATAAATACCTAATAAAATAATTTATAAATAATAATGCTTAATACACCTAACGCCTATTTTTGGCAAAACGGCATTCCAAATGTTGTACCAGGTGGCCCATAAGTCGTTAGAAATGTAAATTTCGAATAAAATACAAAAGGCGCGCATGAGTGGCGCGCGCGGTGCGGGGGGAGTACCGACGGTTTCTGGGAATTCAGTCGCCATGGAGCGTTTCACCGGTGCGGACAGTGCATTTTGTGTGCGCGAGTTTTATCGAAACAATGATTCGGCTACCATTGCGCGGCGTAAATTTCGAGAATATCAGAATTTACGCAACTTTAAAGACATTCCAAGTGTACAAACGATTAAGAACTGGGTTATTAAGTTCGAAGAGAGTGGTTCGACGTTGGATAAACAACGGTCAGGTCGACCAAGGACATCACGGACGGAAGAAAACATCGATGTAGTGAAACACTCAATTCGTGAAAATCCTACCCAGTCTACTCGTAAGCGTTCCAGTGCATTAAACTTACCCAGAACATCGTTACAGCGAATTTTAAAGAAAGATTTACATCTTCACCCGTACAAGATTCAATTAGTACAGGAATTAAAAGATACTGACACTATCCACAGACTAAATTTCGCAAATGAAATGTTGAACCGATTTACTTCGTTTAATAACGTGTTATTCTCTGATGAGGCTCACTTTCACATCAACGGCCATGTCAATAAGCAAAATTGTCGCTACTGGAGTTGCGAAAATCCAAATCGCAAACATCAAAAGCCCTTACATAGCCCTAAAGTGACAGTTTGGGCGGCTATGTCAGCGCATGGCATTATAGGCCCTTACTTTTTTGAGGACGGCAGAGGCCGCGCGCTTACTGTTACTTCACAACGGTATGTAGCTATGATCCAGGACTTTTTTACACCAGAGTTGCAGTATTTTCCAGTCTTCAATACGCGGACCTGGTTTCAACAAGATGGAGCAACTGCCCATACCTCTAACGTCGCTATGCCGGTCGTCCGTCAACTTTTCCCTAATAAAGTGATCTCTCGAAGAGGAGATATTCCTTGGCCACCACGTAGTCCAGATCTGACCCCAATGGACTTTTTCTTATGGGGTTATCTTAAGACTAAAGTGTACGAAACCAACCCGCGGACAATTGACGTCCTGAAAGAAAATATCCAAAGAGAAATGGCAAACATTACAGAGCTTACTTGCCACGCAGTGATGGATAATTTTAAACGTCGCTTACAGGAGTGCCGCGATCGTAACGGATTACATTTAGATGATGTAATTTTCAAAAAATAATTCCCATTTTATAAGGATTATGACAAAATAAAAACCTTTTTCATAATGTCATTAGTTTTTTTTTAATTATTTTTTTACATTTCAAGGGACTTATGGGCCAGCCTGTATAACTATCTTATTTCTTAATCAATGTCTTTTTTGGAAGAAAGCTAAAACGAAATATTTGTAGATTTAAATAAATAATATATACAATTGACTCTTTTTTTCTTTGTTTATTATCTCCAGCAGTACCCGCTTTAAAATAATCTCATACGACCTTAATACCTAAAACAACATCAATTAAAATCAAGGAAACAGTTCTTTATATGTAAACTTAGATGTAATTTTATTAGCCATTTCTGTAAAGAGTTCCCCAAGGCTGCGTTCCAAGACCGGACTTATTTCTTGTAGAAATACTTGAGAGTTTTCATTAATTACCCTGTTTGTGGCGGGGCCTAATACTGGATCACCGTCGAAGAGGTTAGTTAAGTAAATTGATGACTCTCCCACGCGAAGTTTGACCTTGAATGGATCAAATGTCAAATATTCCTCATCCCCGCGTTTTTCTTTGTGCCCTCTCATGGTAACGTTACACGCGTAGTCCTCTGAAATTGAAAAGTTCAAGTTATTAAAAAAATATTTTACGTTTAAGTTTTAAAATAACCGTTTCAATAAATTGCCATGTGGTGACAACGTATGAAAATATATTATCCCATTTCGTTCCATGGGTGTCATAAGAGGCAACTAGGTATAGAATGTCAAGATGGTCTCATGGTCATCGGTGGTGGTGTAACCGTTTCGTGATACTCGTTACGAAGTTCAGAGACCAGTGACGGGCAGCAGATTCAGAGATATGAGAAATCAATTACTGAGGATATTAAATTGGCTGCCAAACGTGGGGATTAAAACAAATCCTTTATTCCGTTTTACATTGGAAGAGGTTGAGAACTTTTGTACACTAGCTTCTGCTTACTTGATTTAGTTACTTGAGATTAGTTACTTGACCTAAGAAATGGCAGCATCTTCCTAGATTTTTAAAATAAAAAGAAAAAATGTTCAATCAATCAATCAATAATTTATTAATTCATAAACAAGTGTATTACAGGATGTCAAATACAAAATTATTATTAGATACAGCCATGTTTCACCTTAGCGGTATATGAACATAATTGAAGTAATTTTTGCATTTTGTCATCAAAAAGGATTCTTATGTCATAGTACACTTTTTCAACAAGGAAGCCATTAAGCGCAGATTTAAATCTTTTGACATCATTAATTAATCGAAATATGCGATTAATTAATGGGATTTTATTATAGATTTTTGGTGCCATGCAATTGACACACATTCTTTGAAGAAGGGGTTTGCATTTGTGGTTAACTTTTAATGTGCCTTCACGGCGACTTCCGGCAGTAGTTTTAACACCGAGTATAAGAAAAATGGTAATTAGTCAGATTAAAAGTCCTTTTAAATTTCTTTTTTAATCGCGCCAAGCATTCGGAAGTCGTAATTTTCAACAATTATATAGCAAAGATAGAAAATAGCATAAATCAATCGCCAAGGGCCTTTTGCTCCTTCATGAAACGTAGAAAAGCATCAAACCTTTTTCCATCTATCTATTACGAAAATTATTTGTAATACGTGTAGTTTTTTCTATGTTAATTTTCTTCAAAACTATGATACAGTACCGGAAACAGGTTGAATTAGATATTTCAACCTGTTTCAGGTATAAACTCAATATAAGTTAGCGTAATAGAAATTTTTGAGCTCCTAAACTATATTGACCTTAAAAAGTCTGCAGGTCGCAATGATATATCGGTAAAATTTACTAAAATTTTAAGAAATTCCTATCACTTAATGATTATTACCGCAAACATATCTGTTCCATCTATTTAACTGACATCATGTCCGAACATCATGCCGGTAGTTGTTGGGAGCACTAAGCTCGAAGTTGTTGACGAGTATGTTTACCTGGGACAAATAGTCCGACTAGGTAAGTCCAACTTCGACCGAGAGGTCAATCGACGGATTCAACTCGATTGGGCAGCGTTCGGGAAATTACGGCACATCTTCTCGTCAGGTATACCTTAAAACTTGAAATCAAGACTGTACAACCAGTGCGTGTTGCCAGTGATGACTTACGAATCTGAGACGTGGTCCTTCACTGCTGGCCGTATGAGGAAGCTCAAGGTCGCTCAGTGAGCTATGGAGAGGGCTATGCTCGGAGTTTCTCTGCATGATAAACTTAGAAATGAGGATATCCGCAGTAGAACCAGAGTGACCGACATAGCCCAATGGATTAGTAAGCTGAAGTGGCAATGGGCCAGCCATATAGCTCGAAGAATCGACAACCGTTGGGGAAAAAAGGTTCTCGAGTGGCAGCCTCGTACCGGCGGACGAAGTGTAGGGCGTCCCCCCACTAGATGGAGTGACGACCTGGTAAGATATGCAGGAAGTCAATGGATGCAGGTGGCTCAGGACCGTGCTTTGTGGCATTCCTTGGGGGAGGCCTATGTTCAGCAGTGGACTTGTGAAGGGCTATGATGATGATGTCCGAACATTTACAAGTCGACGTAGTCTATACTGACTGCAAGAAGGCGTTTGATCGCCTCGATCGTTTTATTATTCTCTGCAAACTACGCGAAGATCAGTGATAATCTGTTTACTTTGCGAACCGCTCTCAGTGGTCTTCATTGGTTAAACATCAGCAGTCTTGCAAATCCCCTAAGGGATACCGCAGGAATCGAGTTATAGGGTGAATTATTTTTTGCGATTTTTGTTAACGATATAGGTTTCTGTTTCACCCCGGCCAAAGTATTTTTTTGTTTTAAAACAATTGACATCTGTTTCATATCATTATTAATATATTTTTTTCTTTATTTCAAAAACTTCTTACTGCCTTGGCTTTCAGTGGGATTTTAATAAACTTTAACGATATTGTTATGCAACAATATAGAATAGAATGTATCCAAGTGTTTGATTCTTAATTTTACCTGCAAACGTAACCTTTTAAATTACTTTTTGACAAACACTTTGATGAGATTATTAAAAAAAAAAGCTATAATATTCTTTCTTGTCCTCATAAACGTTGCCATTTGGAGTACACAAGCAAGTGTTCCCAAATAGATAGGATTCAACCAAGCAAAGAAGAGTTTTCTTCGTTTCCTGCGATTTACGACACGGCAATACTCTGATAACTAAAAGAAATCATATTCTGCGCTTGTGGGAACGGAAATATAGCAGATAATTTATACCGTTTACCGACTTATACCTATTATTGTTTCCAAGCTCATAATATTGTCTATTGTTGAAAACCTTTAAAGTGCCTTCTGATTATTATTAATTTTTATAATATGTAATGTTAGCCTTAAGTTTTTCAAACCATAGTAAAAAAAAACACAAAACGTGGAATCTATGGCAAATATCCAATAATAAATGCGTCATATTGGTAACTTCATTTGTAAAACGGCTGTAAACAGTATTATTTTTATTTATAGCCTTAAAATACGTATCAGACTTAGGCACTTATTTCTTTACAGAAGAGCAAGACATTACGTTTAGTAAATTAAAGAAGAGAACACGTTTTATAAATGCATCTCCAATTGTATTAAAAAATTAATGACTTATTTATAACTGTTTTATAATACGTGAAGTAAACAAAACAAACGGCTTACGTTGTGTTAAACGCAAGAGTCGGTTACTCAGTAATACGTAACACCAAGCCGTTCCGTCGCCGATTAACACACATACCGTCACCTACTAAAGCGCAGCGATTAGGTATGCCGCATGTACCACATCTTCACGTTTACTGATTTTTTTCTATACTTTTTCGATGACCAGTATCACGTATTCTATTCAAATGTCATAGGAATCTTACACAGGTCATAGGCTGCTCTTTAATGTTATTTCCCATATAATTATCTAATCTATATAAATATTAAATTAAATATGTCACCATCTTTACACAACCTCTCGCATAGAGCTCGCCTCAAAATCACCTGCATCCTTAAACTCTGTGCATGACTTGTCTTGTCGTTACTTCATCCTGTAGTAGTTTTCTCTAAGCTACACTTGTAAGTTCAAGGTTGTCACTTGAAAATGTTTCTTCCCTATCGAATCGAGTCTACAAGCTACTCGTACGACTGGATTGTACAATACTATTTAAACGAACTTTTGATATCTATTTAATAGAAATATAATATACATTTAATATCTGTTCTTAATATGTTAATATAAAAAAGAGACCAAACATTTTTAGTCCATAACTATTTCTCACACTCCATAAGTATTTTTTATATTTTACAAATAAATAAAAAAAATATGACGTAAATTTTATGCACCAAAAATTTGCTTAAGGCGTGAGATATTTGTTTTAATTTTCATTTCTATTGACAACTCTTTTGTCTGTGCCTCATAATATCAAAATTATTTTATAGTCAATATATCGTATCGTATATGTTATAAACGATAATTTTGCCCTAGTAGTTCATTTTGATCGATAAAAGTTTCTTTTGGAAGTCCACTTACCAAAATCGGGGTTAATGTTAACATAATAAAATCTTCTAATATGTGATAGATATTAATAATGAAGTCGTTCTTTCCAATGCTATCCTTACCCATATTTTACCCCCCTTTACCAAAATTACTGTCTTAACAGTAGGGGAGGGAGGGGGAGGGGGGGGGGGCTGAGATGTTTGACGTCCCGATGTCATAGTTAGCCCGGCTACCTTCAGTTTTTAAATATAAATTTTGGTCCGATCTACGCAGATAGAGCTCATACGAGTATTTCATAGTAGTATTAATTATAGGATTTGGGATCCTATAATTAATACTATGCACATGGCAGTACCCATCCATCTTCTCTATTGAAATTAGGATGTTTTTTAGTTTCAATAGTAGGAATTCCTTGGTAGGAATCGGTGTTCCTTTGCGAGGATTTGTGGTCTATCAAATCTAATGTAATGGTGGGGACGATCTTGAACATGTTCACACACTGCACACTTCCCGGAACGTCGGTGCTTCAAGTCAGAACATATAGCTTGGTAATATTTAATAAATCAAACGACAAATGCACATATGACCGAGATGTCGAAATTATGACGACATCAACTCGCAGCTAGAACTCATTTCACACTACAGAATTGCACCATTGATATGTAAATTGTTTTCTTATAAATGTCTTTAGAAGAACAGGTTTATCGAAAACAGCTAAAATAATACAAATAATTTAGATTACTCGTTATGATCACTTTGTAAGTTAATTCCTTCTGGAAACTAACAAAGAGTAGCCAATCATTTTAATGAGAAAAACGCCAAACGATTCTTAAAATCCAGAATCAATCATTTAAACCTTATTAACTAATAATTTGATGTTTCGCAGGATACAAAATAAATTTTTATATGTAAGTAACGCCCTCTAGTGCCAGCACAAGAGAATTCACTAACATCCCATGGGTGAAGCAAGAGGCGATAGAGCGATAGAGATGAAATGAAACAGGACATGGGCAGCAGCGTCTTCCTAATAACAACTACAAATAAGTAGACCTTGATAGTAGTTATAATGATGATGGTGATATGGCAATTGTGTAAGAGTTTCCAATCGATCATAATGCCACACAAATGGAGATTGTTATAAGGAATAAAGTATGAGGTTACGGTTTTAATGTAGTGACATTAAGACCGCAAGGTCCAGATTCGTGATCAAAACTTTTTTGTTTACTATCAATTGTTTTTCTTTCACATTCAGTATTTGAGTTCAACACAGAGATCTAAAAAATTTTAGGAGTTTTTGAATACGAGTTTCGACGTAGTTCTAACGCAGCAGAGATAGCTCGCGATATCATTGCTGCCTTTAGAGAGGATACGACTAATGAACGTACTGTGCGATTTGGTTTATCGCTTTCGTAGTTGATACTCCGATTTGAAGAATGAACCACAAGGAGCATCAGACACACTATACAAACAAAACATGAGAAGTGAGCATCTCATGAATTAATCGATGATGTACATAGAGAAGCACGCATTGAAGCATTGAAGCTTTAAGCACTTTGAAAAATAGATAAAAACGAAGAGGTTTTGGACAAAATTTGAATTGTGACGTATAATGGAAAGCGGATTCCTTATTGTAATCGCAAGTAAAAAAAAAATACAATGGCTAAAACCAGATCAAATACCGCATAATGCCCTAAGGCGAAGCTCACCCATAGAAAAGGAATATTAACTCTTTGGTGGTTACTTCATGGTGTAATTCACCATTGATTTTTGAAATTCACTCTATCAATTACAGTAGATGTGTATTGTGAAGAACTTCGAACAAATGTGAAAGTGATAAAACTCTGACTCGGCAATCGATCATCGCTATTTTTGCTACATGATAACGAGAACCCTTTCACTACGCGACAAACCATTTTAACATTATAAGACCTACAGTAACAAACTATAGGCCATCCTCGCTGTACTTATCACACCTAATCCCAATCAATTACCATTTATTCATCATTTTGCACATTTTCTTGAGAAATAAAAATGTTTTTAGGAAGCGGTTCTATCGCAAATGCTTAAATAATCTTCCCTCGAGGTGGTAGACATTTATAAATAATAAAGGTAAATACTTCGATTAAGTAAATATGTTTTACAAATGTAAAAGAAAAATTTTATACTTTAACCCTTAACAATAAAAATTTTAAGGAAGGATTTTTATAGAAATAAGTAGTTATAAAGGTAGATCATATACGCTAGGGTGTACGTTGTTGCATCCGTCTGGTAAGCTTAAACAAGTAGAGAACATACACGCTCCTGTTTATCTGTACAGTACAACTGTTCAGATAAACTGTCAGGTACACCCAAACGTGTATGGGGTAATGTAAAAAGTGAAAATGTTTATTGATACAAAGTTCCTTATCGGACGGTACGAATTTGGCGGATGAGGGCTAGGCGACAAAAAGTGTATAAGTTTTCCGTCGCGTTCTAACGTAGTGTAGACGGCCTTGGCGGCTATAAGGAAGCGAGATGGAATAATAGCCATCTCCCTCGTACTTTTTCTTATCTTGCCATGAAAGAAATATTATTTTATTTTAAATGACGCTACATATACGCTATTATTCGTTTACTTGTATTCGTTAATCAATAATATAATACGTTTATCAATAATAATATACTACGAATTTAACTTTGTTCCGACCGAGTGTTCCACGACTCTCGCGCTTGTTTTTGTTTTTTGTAGGACCTTTGTAATTTGGTACCCTATACGTTTGTACCATCACTGATTTCTAATGGACTTATGAATATAAAAATGGTTATCACCATTATGAATTAATAATATTATTTATTAGAACTAATTATTTTTTTTTGCAATTTCTCCGAGGTTAGTTCCGACTTGGAAATTGTAATACACCATTTTTATTAGCTTGCTCTATACGCATACTACGTAAGTATGTATCTATGTAACGATTTTCTTCCACTTCTGGTCGTCTGAACAGTATAAAATGTTGCAGACGTGGAATTTCCATACCATGGCCTAGTATTCTTAAGCGCGTTGTTTAAGTTTCTTTTTTAAAGCTTAATATTTAATATTATCTATAATTTTTTTTACAATAATTTCATAGAAATATACCTGAATTAAAAGATAATCAACATCAGTTCTTATTTTTCCAATTACATATTTTTATTTTATGACATGATGTTGGAATGTTTTATTGTATTAACAATACTTTACATTACATACAATACATACTTTACATTAGTAAACTTTACACTTTCTTTCAAATTGATTTTTATCAATCATTATTAATTCATTTATATACCTAATCCTTTTCAAGTCAAGCATCATACATGCTTTGACAGATTTTCCATTGCACACCACAATTTTCTAGGTTTTTAAACAGGCAAAGAAATAAGATAAAAAGTCTAAGATAATGAATTTGAATCTAATAGATAAAAATTAATTTTTGTTTGTTCATATTTTATGCGCTGCCTTACCCTTCCTCAGATTGCGCTAAAACTTTATCAGCTTATTGCTTGCACTTCCGCGAAGGTTATAGCCATAATACGATTGACTTACAGTAGATGGCGCGTGTGGTACCGACAAATTTCTTTGAAAGTTATATATTTAATGAATGTATTATTATTACTAATGAAACAATATAATTCTTCCAAATTTAAAATCACATATTCACAATTATTTCTTCTGTGGCAACAAAGCCACACGTTTTACGTGGTAGAGCCATGTTGCAGCTATTAGTATAGTTGTAGCACGAATGGATCGGCTCGACCGGGGAAGGGCCACGGTTTTACAGAATACCAGCGTAAAATGGCAGCTTTACACTGCAGTGTTTCTTATGGTGAGTGTAGAGAACCGGAGACCCATTTTACTGGAGGAGAGGCATTCCATCTTAGTCCTCACGGGTGACGAGGCATCTACGTTTTGATTCTTTATTGAGGACTAGCTGCTCCCCGCGACTTCGCTCGCGTGTTATGGTTTTTATGTTTTTACGCGGAACTCTAATTCTTTTTCTAAAATAGAAGTATCCTAAGTTACTCCTTATGAAATCTATATCTATAGCTATATGTCAATGAAAGTCCCGTCAATATCGGTCCAGCCGTTTCGGAGATTAGCCGGAACAAACAGACATACAGACAGACAAAAATTTTAAAAATTTTATTTTAGTTATAAGTACCGTATTTACTTTCATACGCATTTAATAAAAAACTGTAATTTTGACATTACAAAGAGACACTTCAATTTTATTTATTTGTATTTGTATAGAAACAGAAACAGAAACTTTTTATTCAATATAGATTATAAATAATACTTATTGAAAGTCACTCTTTTGTTTGATTACCACTGGTTCGGAAAAAACCTCTGTCCTGGGAAGAACCAGCAAGAAACCCAGCGGGACTTTTTTTTTTAAATAACAGCTTACAATCATGATGTTACACAAATTAACAACACAACAAATTAGAAATAGCTTGGTAGCGATCACCTCATTTCCAGGGGTTATTGTCATCCATAAATTCCTTAATATTATAATAACCCTTTTTATACAAACTTAGTTTAATAAAGTTTTTGAACTTTGAGCAGGTAGATAAATGTAGATGTCTATGGGTCACAGCAACCACTTGCCATCAGGTGGACTGTGTGATCGGTTGTCACCTTATCCTATAAAAAAAGCGCCGGGTAGCAGCTAGTACATAATAAAATGAATGAGATTAAATATTTCAAAAATAAAACTGTGTACTGACTAAATGATCCGGTGATATTTCCTCTTCCTTGAAGCCGAAGCAGCAGGACTTGAATGTCCATCTTATATTTGCCATTGAATTCTAATTTTGGCAACAGAAGCTTGAAGTCGAAACGATTGTTGTCCAAATCCGACCTGAAATGATATATCGAAGTTGTTATTTGGCTGCGGCAAAGCTAATCTATATGTATGACATTACATAAAGGAAATTAGTACATTTGTCATATTTTACGAAAGGTATATTGAGAGCACACAATTAAGCTAATGTTAAGGGGATGCAGTGGCCCATAGATAGCGACATCTATCTTCGATTAAGAGTCAAATGCTTCTTTTACGTGGTATAGAGCCATGCAGCAGCTATATTAATTGTATAGTTGTAGCACGAATGGGTCGGCTCGACCGGGGAAGGATCACGCACTCACAGAATACCAGCGTAAAATAGTGGCTTAATGCTACTGTGTTTCGTATGGTGAGTAAGTGGTGATGTAGCCTAAGATGGTGATGTGCACTGAATTAACTTTTTTTTTTTTTTTTTTTTTTTTTTTTTTTTTTAGGAGAGGGGGCAAACGAGCATGCGGCTCACCTGATGGTAAGTGACTACCGCCGCCCATGAACAACCGCAACACCAGGGGAATTGCAGATGCGTTGCCGGCCTTTTAAAAAGGAGTAGGCTCTTTTCTTGAAGGTCCCTAAGTCGTATCGGTCCGGAAAAATCGCTGATGGTAATCGATTCCACAAGGAAGTCGTGCGAGGAAGAAAACATCTTCTAAATCGCACAGTGGTGGACCGCCAATCATCCAGATGGTGTGGATGGTATCGGGAGTTCTGCCGCGATGTGCGTTCATGAAATTTGGCGGCTGGGATTAATCCGAACAATTCCTCAGAGCACTCCCCATGGTAGATGCGAAAGAAAATGCAAAGAGATGCAACATCTCTTCGCAGTGCCAATGAATCGAGCCGATCGGAAAGGGCTCGGTCGTCGACGATTCGAGCCGCTCTGCGCTGGATGCGGTCAAGTGGAAGGAGCTGGCACTGGGGAGCCCCTGCCCAGAGATGGGAACAGTATTCCATGTGAGGCCGAACCTGCGCCTTGTAAAGTTGCAGGCGGTGTGCCGGCATGAAATACTGTCCCGCTCTGCTGAGCACGCCAAGCTTTTTAGAGGCCAATTTGGCCTTCTCTTCCAAGTGACCACGAAACTGCACGTCACTCGATATGTCGACTCCGAGGATACCGATACTGGCTGAGGCAAGAAGGGGAGTGCCTTGAAACTGAGGAGATACGACAAAGGGGTTCTTTTTAGCGGTAAACGCGCAAACTTGTGTCTTCTGAGGATTAAACTGGACTAGATTTAGTCGCCCCCAATCCGAGACTTTGTCCAGCAAAGACTCGACTTCAGACACAAGTTTGTTCCGGTACTCGGCGACGTTTTCCCGAGAAATATTGGCCCGGCCGGTGTATAGAGCATCACCAGTGCTGTCATCCGCATAGCAATGAATGTTACCAGTTAGCAACATATCATTGATATGCAGAAGAAACAGCGTTGGTGATAGCACACAGCCTTGTGGAACACCAGCGTTAATAGGCTTGTAGTCAGAACATGCACCGTCTACAACGACCTTGATGCTCCGATCTGCAAGGAAGCTGGTGATCCAATTGACGAAAATCATCCTTAGACTGCCATCAAATATATTTCACGCGGATTTGGTCTAAGTGGAGGGATGCCATAGATTTATGTGCGTGTTATTAGCGGTTAAACACAAGTGATAAAATTAAAAATTTTGTACAACCCGCTTCATATAATATAAGAATAACTCAAAAGCTACTAATTAGATCTTGATAAAATTTATATGGCACCACATGAAATGCACTAGCTTTCAAATAAAAAATTATCAAAATCGGTTCACGTAAAAAGAAAGTTATGAGGTAACACATTAAAAAAAAAAGGAAAAATACAGTCGTATTGAGTACCTTCTCCTTTTATAAGTCGGTTGAGCGTAGCAATTGACCATGTAGTGGCAGTGTAAACATACCCAATACTCCATAGCGTCCCGTGGATGTCGTAAAAGGCAACAAACGTAAACAAACCAGAAGATGGGCTGAGTACAGCCTTTGTATGAATACATAACCTAGTAAAATTCATTGGAGAGAGGAGGAGGAGAGCCATTATAATCCATACAAAACATATGAAGAGTGAAAGCTATAAACAGGATATTAAATAAAACCAAGCAATTAGACGTGTTTCATTTAACATTAGCGACGTTTACCACCTGAACACCTGAAAACAGCATCTGAGATCATTAAATCTTAAAATTCAAAATGTACAGATCTTTAGTATTCCTAAGATATATTCTTCAAGATTCAAGGTATATCACGAACAGAATAAATGACATACACTTAAATGTATCGATGAGTTAAGATCTAAACTTATAAATGTTTCATTATTCTCGTAATATGTAAATCGAAGATACACGCAAAGAATTTAATGAAGACACAATTTCCTATTCTAACAACTTATTGTTTCTGGATAGATTCCTAATTTAGCACTCTAAATTCATACAAAAACTCTTAAACAGCTGAAAGGTGGATATTGTCATTTTAGGGAGAGTACATTATAACTTCGTTAGCATTAGGAAGGTTTTACCCAAAGGTCAGTGCTATTATGCACAATAGTGTATTAAATACATGTTTGCTTTAATAATATTTTTTTTTGCATTCAAACCTAATTCTAATTGATAACAGTATCCTATGCATATTAAATAATTGTCCAGTACGAGTACATCTCACGTAAAAATGATATAAATTAAGACATAGCAATTCTTTACAACGTGATTACGACACGTGCAAATTAAAATAAAGCCTGTTACACAGTGATTGGTTTTGTAAAAATATATCTTGTACAATTTCGTTTAATTTATATTAATACTAATAAATTATAAAAATTAAGATTTTTAGCAACAACAAGAAAAATCATTTTTTTTATAGGATAGGGTGACAAACGAGCACACAGTCCACCTGATGGTAAGTGGTTACTGTGACCCATAGACATCTACATCTATCCTCAATAAAGATTCAAGATGCAGATGCGTTGTCACCCGTGAGGACTAAGATGGAATGCCTCTATGCCAGTAAAAGGGGTCTCCGGTTCTCTACACTCACCATACGAAACACAGCAGTGTTAAGCTGCTATTTTACGCTGGTATTCTGTGAGAGCGTGGTCCTTCCCCGGTCGAGCTGACCCATTCGTGCTACAACTATACTGCTAATATAGCTGCAGCATGGCTCTACCACGTAAAACTAGATAAAATCATAATATAAAAAAGATAAACGGTAAAGATAATAACAACTAATTCTTTACTTAGTGAGTTATTCGTTACAGACTATTAAAAGTTCACTGCTGAATGTAAGCCTCCCCCATAGATCCCCACAGGGTAATATGAGATAGTGGATTATGTTATTTTGCCACTACACAGCGAGTTATAGTTATATAGAGTTACATAGATATCTTACTTTAGCTCCTCAATGATAAAGTTGCTTGGACCATTCACTTTTACGTCATTCACGACTGCAGTCAGCTTGGCACCTTGTGGACCACGCGCAAGAGCAATTTGGCCCAGACTCAAAGGTTCTATGCCTGGGACGTCTAGCTCTGGAATGCCCTGAAATATGCAAAAGATCAAACATGTATGTTTTAGCTACATACATATGTACATTCCTTAAATAAAGAATGGGTTATTTAACTAATAAAATATAAATCGTCGCATATATGAAATTTAAATTAAAATTACTATAGTACTGGCTGTTAATTATCAGTTTACAAAAACAAAAATGAAGCTAAAATAAAAATAAAAAAGCGAAGAAGTGCTATGCACGAATTAACGCTACACAATAGAGTCCGTAACAATGATATCCGCAGAGGGACCAAAGTAACTGACTGCACCGTTGGCTTCATTGGTCTAGTCGTAGGTCCCGAACACGACTGCTGGTCTTGATTTTTCGGTTTCAAATACCGATTATGGCCAAGATTAGTTATTAAATAGTATATATACTATAATTACAATTACTACATTTACTGCTATTTATTCTATAT
This sequence comes from Parnassius mnemosyne, assembly GCA_963668995.1. Taxonomy (NCBI): domain Eukaryota; kingdom Metazoa; phylum Arthropoda; class Insecta; order Lepidoptera; family Papilionidae; genus Parnassius; species Parnassius mnemosyne. The sequence goes on along the minus strand of CAVLGL010000115.1, from coordinate 41,985,430 downwards.
TTAAGGAATACGTTAGGGCTGAATTTGAATAACAGGGTGAGAAATTGTGTGATAAGAAAAGAGTGTTTGTAAGATGATGTTGTGACCAGAATTAAAAAAGGAATGCGTCGGTAGTTTGGTCATATAGAAAGAACGAATAAGGAAATAGTGACAAATCAAATTTTTGTTGCAGTAGTGAACGGCAAATTCGGGAAAGTACGCCCTAGGCGAAGTTTTATCGACCAAATTGACGATATATTGAAAATGGGCCAAGTTAAGAGTACCTTAACCAACGAGCATGAATGCGTAGGTATATGAATATGGAGGAGGCGAGAGAGGGGTGCCAGTGTCGTGCCAAATGGAAGTCGGTAGTCTCTGCCTACCCTTCTGAGTGACAGGCGTGAGTGTTTACGTATGTATGTATGTATGTATATATTCTATAATTACAACTGGTAGAGAAATGAAATTTTACAAAGTTTACGTATGTATGTAATCTCATGATGAGAGTAACAAAGAGACGGCCCCCAGTCCCCGGCGGCCCCGCTATTCCTGGCTACGGTGGCGACCATGGTAACGACGGGGCAGGGGGTGCTAAGAATCTTCGGTGGAGGTTTGGTTGCCACCTAAGACGACTCGACCTGGCAACATACAACGCACGCACCCTGAGGACTGACGAGAAGATTGTGGAGCTGGAAGAAGAAATAGACAAGTTACGCTGGGATATTATAGGATTATCTGAGGTCCGAAGAGATGGGAGGACACGGTAATCTTCGAATCCAGCAACTTGATCTATCACCGGGAGGGCGACCATCTGTCCCAAGGAAGTATCGGATTTATCGTCCACAAATCTCTCGTTAACAACGTTGTAAAGATTGTGAGTGTGTCGACGAGGGTTGCGTACCTTATAATCAGAATCACCAAACGGTATTCGCTAAAGGTCATACAGGTTTACACACCAACCTCCGTACATCCCGATGAGGAGAAGGTGGAGGAAATGTATGAGGATATCTCTAGAGCCATGCATTCTTCCAAAACCCACTATACGGCGTTAATGAAAGACTTCAATACAAAACTAGGCACAAGAGAGAACGGTGAGCTGAAAGTAGGGAAATTTGGAATAGGGCAACGGAACCCAAGCGGCCAGCAGCTGGTCGACTTCATGGAGAAAAAGGGACTCTTTATGATGAACTCTTTCTTCCAGAAGCGGCCCCACAGGAAGTGGACCTAGTCATGCCCCGATGGTCTGACAAAAAATGAGATTGACTTCATTATGACGACCAGAGGACAACTGTTCAGGGATATCTCCGTGATCGCGAGGGTGAAAACTGGTAACGATCTCCGAATGGTTAGAGGCACACTGAACCTAAACGTTAAGTTGAAAAGGTCTCGTCTAATTAAGTCAAGGCTCCGGCCCCCTCGTGCTCTAGTCCAAAATCCCGAAACCTTTCAGCTCAAGTTACAAAACCGATTTCAGTGCCTAGAAGACTGCAATGAAGTGGACGATATGCATGACAAGCTCGTGGAAACTGTCCATGCGGTCGAATCTAAGTTCTGCAAGACCCGCCGCAGAAGAACACAAAAACTCTCCGATAACACTCTTAATCTCATGGCTGTTAGACGGGAGATGAAGCTACATTCTTCAACAGATTTGACAGCATACAGTCAACTAAACAGACATATCTCCAAATGCATGCGGCGGGACTTACGCAACTTCAACACAGCTTGTATTGATGAAGCGATCGAGCGGAACCCAGGCTCCAAAGTCTTTGCCAGAGATCTGTCTGCCAGAAAGAGCCAACTGTAAAAGCTGAAGACCGAGTATGGCAGCATCGTTTCCGGGACACCTGAGATTTTGAGTGAGATTGAGAGGTTCTATGGGCAGCTGTACACGTCATCAACGATCCAAGAGCGAGTCTTATCCGACACTATTCCGATGATATCCCGGACGTCAGTCTGAACGAGATTAGAATAGCTCTCCAGCACCTTAAAAATGGCAGGGCTCCAGATGAGGATGGAATTACAGCGTAGCTTTTGAAAGCGGGTGGAAAACTGGTACTTGAAGTCCTTCAGAAGCTCTTTAATACCGTCCTCCATGGTGGCACTACTCTGGAGGCGTAGAGCAGAAGTGCGGTGGTCTTATTCTTCTAGAAAGGCTCTCTTGAAGAACTACAGACCGATTTACCTTTTGAGCCGCATCTACGTGCTGTTTTCGAGAGTCATTACGAATCGTCTCGCACGCAGAATTGACGACTTCCAGCCTCCCGAACAAACTGGTTTCTGAAAAAGCTTTAGTACCATAGAACACATACACACCCTTAGGCAAATTGTACAAAAGACAGAGGAGTATAATCTGCCACTTTGCCTTGCGTATGTGGACTATTAGAAAGCCTTTGACTCCATCGAAATTTGGGCGGTGCTGCAGACCCTTCAGTCCAGCGGTGCCAAGTTGACTATCAGTATATCGATGAGCTGAAGTGTGTGTACAGTAGGGCTACGATAGCTATCGAGTACAGAATCGGAGTACGAAACCTATCCAACTGCAGAGAGGTGTAAGACAGGGTGACGTTATATCACCGAAACTCTTCACCGCTGCATTGGAAGACGTTTTTAACCTACTGGACTGGAAAGGATGCGGTATTAACATCAATGGCGAGTACGTCCCTCACCTTCGATTTGCCGACGATATAGTCCTTATGGCAGAATTGCTCGAGTACCTAAGCACTATGCTCAATGACCTTAAAAGTGTCTCCCAACGGATTGGTCTTAAATTGAACATGGACAAAACAAAAATCATGTTTAACCTCCATGTCACACCTATGCCGGTAGTTGTTGGGAACACTAAGCTCGAAGTTGTTGACGAGTATGTTTACCTGGGACAAATAGTCCGACTAGGTAAGTCCAACTTCGACCGAGAGGTCAATCGACGGATTCAACTCGGCTGGGCAGCGTTCGGGAGACTACGACACATCTTCTCGTTAGACCTACCTCAAAACCTGAAAACGAAATTGTACAACCAGTGCGTGTTGCCAGTGATGACTTACGGATCTGTTCACTGCTGGCCGTATGAGGAAGCTCAAGGTCCTTCAGTGAGCTATGGAGAGGGCTATGCTCGGGGTTTCTCTGCGTGATAAACTAAGAAATGAGGATATCCGCAGTAGAACCAGAGTAACCGACATAGCCCAACGGATTAGTAAGCTTAAATGGCAGTGGGCCGGCCATATAGCTCAAAGAACCGACAACCGATGGGGAAGAAAGGTTCTCGAGTGGCAGCCTAGTACCGGTAGACGAATTGTAGGGTGACCCCCTCTAGACGGAGTGACGACCTGGTAAGATATGCAGGAAGTCGATGGATGCAGATGCTTTGTGGCATTCCTTGGGGGAGGCCTATGTTCAGCAGTGGATTTATGAAAGGCTGCAATAATGATAATGATGATGTAGCGAACAATGCGTAGCTTTTAATACAAACCATCTCGAGACCTCACAAAACATCTTTGTGAAAACGCTACTTCATAAAACCCCAAAACCATGCATTCTTTAGTAATAAAACGGTCAGTAGGACGATGTTGAAATTAATTTATGCTATTACGTGCCCTAACAATATGCAAATTATTGTAAATAAAAACAAATGTACATTTAAATAATGCACGATGCAGTTGAATTTTGTCCCTGCAAACCTGAAACCTTCCTGTCAATGTCAGACACTAATTTCCCGCAAAAATATATCAACTAAGCTTCAGTATTAGTAGCAAATTTACTCTTTTGTCTCTTGAGTTTTTTAATTGATTCTTATAGTATGCAAATTAATCAGATTAATCCTTTAATACTAATAAAGCTAATATATTGTTTCGTCAATAAATCCCTTCTACATGTACTTTAAACGAGAAAATCAATAATTATATAAATTGCTACAGTTGGATTAGACATAATCTGGAGAATTTACCAAAATTTGGTAAAACTCACTTAAACACTTAAATTTTATATATAATATATTATAATCTACTTGATTAAGACTATAAAATAGTATATTAAAACATATGTCATTTCTATAATTTTACGCTATGTTGTAAATAAAACGAAAAAATAACATCCACTAGTCCAAAACAAACCAATTATTGGGTGGTGTCAATTCTAATTACAAATAAAAAGTAAGAGCATCCTAATATAGCAATTTACGCAAAGAAACTTAACGTATGTATTATGAATTAAATTTATCAATAATTATAAAGTAATTATTTTTTATTACTTGAGCATCGTTATTTCTCAACTCATTAAATTTACAATTTGGATTTTTGACAAAAATATGCTCAAGGTAATGTGGGAGGTCAATGACTGAACTAGGCGACGGAACTGTATTTCAAGTCATCAAGTCTCTTAGATGAGACAATACAAAATTATTTGATGTGGAATACAAATTTTATTAACAGTGATAAAGGAATCGTTTAATTGTGGTAAGTACATTATTAATTAATATTGACAGAACATAGATCTAAGAATCTCTCTCTCTCTCTCTCTCTCTCTCTCTCTTTCTCTCCCTCTCTCTGTGTGTGTGTGTGTGTGTGTACGTTTGCATGTGCGTGCGTGCGCACGTGTGCGCAATAACACACACATACACGTGTGTGTTATTGTTTCATACATACTTGTAATATATAAATGAAGCCTAAATGCATTTGGCCATATTTTATAACTGTTTTATCACAATATTTACTTTTGCAATAATATCACTTATAGAGAGGATAGTTAAAACGCTTATGAAGGAGGACTGACTTAAATCAAAAATGCTTTAACAAACGACAATAAAAAATAGCTATGCGTCATTAATTTCAAAGTGTATCATTTTTAAATACGTGTAAACAAAACAAATGTTAGCACACTTTATAATGAAATTCATACAAATATGATCACTATACCTTAGAGAAAAGGACATAATTTTCTTATAAGAAAACAAGCAGCTTATCAAGAGTTTTAGAAATTAAAAAAACCACTACGTGCCTTCACGGACATCGATAAAAAATTAACAATGAAATAGCAGTAAATGACGAGGACCTGAGTAATTTAATCGATCCACCTTTATATATAAAAGAATGATATGCATTTTGTAACAGGATTCTTTGATGTCAATATGGGCTGCTATGAAGTGGCATTGTTTGTGACTTTGACGCTTGTTTTGCAGGTAAGACACATACATGCAAATAAACTGCTTTATTTACTATATGAACGAAGTATTATATTAATAATTCAATCACTGAAAACTCGCGAAAAATATTTGTTTGTAATATTTACTAAATTTTTTGTACGTCTTATATTATTTTAAATGTGATTTTATCTTACAGTGTCACCAACTTCTAGCAAATAACTGCAATCGTAGAACTACATTTGTACAGATAAGGATACCGCAAAAGACTACTGTTTCTATAAAGTATCCGAAAGAAATAAATCCTGTGCAATTTGTACCATTTCCTTATAATCCATCACGATCTGAATGCATAAAATGTCAAGGGAAAACTTGCAATAAATGTACATATACTAAGGGCTCTAAGCCTTCTTCAACAACAAATACAAGAACGACAAACATTATCATTGATATAAGGGGAACAAGAAAAATTAATGAAACTACAGGTGAAACTACCAGTAAAAACTACAACAATACTTCAGGAACTGTAGATGGCACAATTGTTGGAATATATGACAAGACATGGGCAGCCAGCAAAAGTGGTGCCACTGCGAAGACTGGATATAAGGGAAATTCGTCTGCTGCAACAGCAGCTGGTACTACCCTATCACAAAGTGATGTGTTGGCCGCACTTAATGAAGAAGAGATCAATAAGTCTAATGGTGAGACGAAAAATGTAGAAGATATATTCGCTATTAGCGAAGGTGTCTCGACGGCCAACGCAAGCAGTGGTGCATCTGCAACTAATGACGACTCTACAAACAATGAAAAAGAATCCAGTGGTAAACAACCTTCTAATGGTAAGATACCAGAAGACAAAAAAGTCGATAATGATTCTTCTGATAATGATAGAGTAGTACCTCAATCTTCACCAGATGAACCAAACGGAAATCCATCTTTAGAACAACCGTCCACTGGAAATATTGTAGATACGAACCCAGAGGACAAATCAAGCAAAGATAATTCAAATGGATCACCTGATCCAAAAAGTCCTGAATCTGATGGTGTGAAAAATAAGTCGGATTCCGTAGCTGACGATAAAAATACACCTTCTGTACAAACGTAGCGGCTCAAGCTGAAAATCCTGCTTAATTTTCTTTTTTGTCTAACTTTTATGTCATTACATTTACAAGAAATCCACCAAAATAATCTTATCATTTGCAACTTGAAATTAATATTGCCGTAGTCTAAATTCTACTGTAATTAATTTTTCAATTCAATATTCCACTTCACAAATGACTAAAGATGTTGCAAAGAAACTAATCAAAATATGATTTGCATACTTTAAAATAAAAATTATTGAGTAAAATTAAAATTTTTACCTTGATCATCTTTGGTCGCAACTCCTCAACAGAGCTTATGATACACTTGTCCACATTTGGATCATTTCGCTGACAAACCTTGATGTAGGAAGCTGAAACGGAAAATCAAATGTCAAACGAATTCGAGATTTTATGAAACAATAACATTGATATTTCTGCGGTTTATTTAAAAAAATAATTATCTGTGATTTTATTAAACTCTTGAAGCTTGTATTAATTAGAAATAAAAACTGAATTGGTAGTCTATGTTAACGATTCTTGATTATTTTAATGGCCTGTCCCATATAATTAAAAGATTACAATGCGACGCCCTGACTTTATTTTCTTTTACTATTTATATAAAACTACAGTTATTATTATAAACAATACAATTAAAGATAAAATTATAAATAATAGAATCAGGCATTACTTTGCGAAAATCCATTACATTAAAGTTGGTAAAAATTATTATGCCTACATAAGCTCAATGAAATAAAATGATATGTTTTACCTTGTTCGAAGAGCGGTCGGCCACCGCAGAGTCTACTTCACCTGAAGATACCTCGTGTAGAGGCGAAATACATGTCGTATTATCATCGATAGTGTGTCTTACCCAGTGTAGCAGTGTTGGGAGTAGTGGTGCTGGGATTAGTGGTGACGGGTATAGTGCACGCAATTGAGGTAGTGCGTGAGGAGCTCTTCAAACTAGGTAAAACCCATCATTTTATTTCAGTGAGTGAATATAGTCGAAATAATTTTACCGCCATTAAAGGTAAAAGGGGTAATCACTAGCCCATAAAAGTATTCAACTATGAATATTCTTTTAGCTTACTGAATATACATGAAGAAAAATAGAAAAGTTAATAAATAACTCAATTTGTAAGGGTCAGCACAGGTTGAAGACAAAAAATTAAGGTCTTAGTTTGCCTTAGTTCACTTTATATAATAGAAATCAGCCCCATGATCTTTTAGCAACTGTTAAAATTTCCTGTAGACTTAATGAGAAAGGATTTTGGAACGAAGTTACTTATCGCACGGTACGAATTTGGCGGATGGGAGAAAAAATGTAAGATTTTTCCTTCACGACCCCCTTTCAATACTGCGAGCGAGATGAAATAATATCCCATCTCCCTCGCACTTTTCTTTATCTTGCCATGAAAGAAATATTATTTTAAATGACGCTTCATTTTAATAGATAAATAAATAATTTTGCTAATGAATAATACAATACGTTTATGAATAATAATATACTACGAAAGGAACTTCGGTTCTAACCGAGTGTTCCACGACACTCACGCATTTTTTTTTCTTTTATTTGTTCTACACGTAGAAATACATAAACAAATGTCTCTACTTGGAGCTCTAGAATGAACACAGAGATTATTTGTAACAGCGTTAGCGACATTAAAAAGAAACACTATATCAGCAATATTTCTTCCTTCCGGCAAGGATATGAAACAATCAAATCGTGATAAGTAACTATTATCGCTGCTTTTAGCCTTATATTGTAAGAACTTGGAAAATCTCTTTTGTTGTGGATTTAAAACGAACGATATATGTCATAACATGAATGCCATACTTGGCGTCCAAATTGAAGTACGCTGCATACGATTTCTTACAGATAAATTATTAATATACAAGCAAGCAAGCAACTTCCTAGTTTGGGTTAGTCTTAGTTCCCCTGCATAGCCTACTTTCAATGAAGAATATAACTATTCATCAAAACAATGATTTACGTGAAGACGAGATTACTACGTAAAACTATTAAAGTGGGCACCGGCTTCCTATCATATTCGTTACGCTGACCCAATGCGTAACGGCGGATTTCACATGTTCTTATTTTCTCATAATTATTTTCCTTCTCAATGTTTTTCTTGTCATGTTGTAGTTAATTATCACTTAAATTTCAATTAATCATTTCATTTTTATTTATTTATTTCTCACTTAAACAATATACAATGTGTCGAGAACATGAAAAAGATAATAATAAACATAAGTAAAATTAAAATAACTGATAAAACGAACATTTTTAGTAACATACAATAATTATTTATACACGTTTATAAAAGTAACAAATACATTATAATTTTTACATTTTTACATTATACAATTTTACATTATAATTTTCAAAATGTTACATACTAATTTCGACGAAGTCATTTTTGTTCCTCCTTTACGAAGCTGAAATCCCCTCCCGGAATCCTCTAGTAAGGTACTGAGAGGGTTCAGGGAGAGGCAAAACCAGATTAAACTCAAACAATCGCCCTGGAAGATACCCCTTCTTATCCTTATGTGGCTATCCGCATCCGTCATCCGCTCGCCTAGATGACAAAGGAAGGTACTCCACTGCCCCATACACTGCCCGAGGAAGTCTCTAACTCCACAGACAACCTTGTACAGTTCGAGGACCCTCTTTAAAAAGACCCTCTTTTTAAAAAGGTGTCTATGGTTCTCTACACTGACCACACATCATTATTACTATTTAACAACATTATTGTTAAAATATATTTTACACTAGTGTTCCGTAGAAGTGGTCCTTTACAGGTCAAGCCAATTCACTCGTAATACAAACAATAATACATAGGCTGCACTAAAAGTATCGGGAATGGAATATTTCCACTGTTCCTGTCATATTAAAATCTTTTTGATTGAAAAGTCCTTGGTTTTAAAAATCGAATACCATTTATTTATTTAAAAAAAGATTCTCGGTCTTATCACAAGGTTTTATCAAACATGTTTAGTCGTTGAGAAAATGGAATTGACTCGAGAATTTTCAAGAGCGATGATTTATTATGACTTTCGAAGTGGTTTAAAACAAAAACAGTGTGTTGACCGGATGATTTCTGCATTTGGTGATGAAGCCCCATCCAAAACCACAATTTATCGCTGGTTTGCTGAATTTCAACGTGGACGTGTCAAGCTCAGTGATGATCCCCGTCAAGGTCGTCCAAAAACTGCAGTCACCCAAGAAAACGTTGATGCTGTGCGTAAGCTGATTGAGGAAGATCGACATGTGACATACCGCGAAATTCAGGCAACTTTAGATATTCGCATGAGTCAAATACAAATAATCTTGCATGAACAATTAGGTGTAAAAAAGTTGTTTTCCCGATGGATATCGCATTCGCTCTGTGAAGAGCAAAAAGCGGCTCGCGTTACTTGGTGCGTTAGAACTCTCGAAAGATTCCACGCAGGATCCTCAAATGCTGTATACAACATCGTATCAGGTGACGAATTTTGGATATATGCGTACGAACCCGAAACAAAAAACCAGTCACGAGTTTGGGTGTTCGAAAATGAGTTAAAGCCAACAAAAATTGTTCGTTCACGGAGTGTTGCAAAAAAAATGGTGGCCACGTTTGTCTCCAAAACCGGCCATGTTACGACTATTCCTCTTGAGAGACGAACGGTTGATACAGAATGGTATGCTAGCATGTATTTGTCACAGGTCGTTTCTGAACTCCGTAAAGAGAACTACAACCGCCGTATCATCCTCCATCACGACAATGCGAGTTCTCACACCGCACACAGAACAAAATAGTTTTTAGAGCAAGAAAACATAGAATTATTAGACCATCCGCCGTACAGTCCCGACCTAAGCCCTAGTGATTTCTATACTTTCCCTAAAATAAAGAATAAATTGCGTGGACAGAGATTTTCATCACCTGAAGAAGGTGTCTACAAAACCTACAAAACGGCCATTTTGGAGACCCCAACTTCCGAATGGAATGGTTGCTTCAATGATTGGTTTCATTGTATGGAAAAATGTGTCAAATGTCGCGGAGAATACTTCGAAAAGCAATAAATACATTTTTAAATTGTAATGTAGTGTCACTTCCTTGATTCCCGAAATTTTCAGTGCCGACCTTACAAATCCGGCGTGGCTCTACCACGTAGAAAACTTACCTTGTATTTTTACTTCATCGTTAGGTTTTCAATTAACATAACATAATATACAATATTTTATTATATACAATATTACAAAATAATAATTAAAAAAAACTAAAACTAGTAACTTTATTATCATATTGTCCTACTACCCACGGTATCGTGGCAAGAACGCCGCGTTTCCCCGCTGAATGGCTATACTTAGCCTTTGAGCGAGAAAAGAACCAGCCCTCTTATCACCAGCAGCAACGACCAGCCGCGGATGGAGTTCCTTTAGAAACTTCATCGCATGTGGACCCCACGGACCGATAGTCTCTACAGCAAATGGCACAAATATGTAGTCATCTCTCAGAGACTCCTATTTGCGCCACTTAGTTCAGCTGCCTCTCCCATGAAATTACATCAAAATCGTGAGAAAACGTAATGAATGTGGCCACCTACTAAAACTTTAATTATTAACAATTATTACAACACTGTTAAAGTCTACCTTGGCATTTTTACAAAACTTTTATATCAGCATCATACTCTTAGCGTAACAAAAGCCTTTTCTCACTCTTGCCTTAAAGACCCCCAGATTGTAATTTGTTCCGAGTATGGGTATTTGTCCATGTGCCCAAATTGTTCCGAGTCTTAGTATTATGAGTATTATGTATTGTATATTGAGTATGCTCTTGTGCAATTTATGTATATATAGCTTACAATCTTAATAATAAACCCAATGGTTGCAACAGTAAATGAAAAAAAACGGCTGAGTAAAAAAGTCTAATGATAGGAGAAACATTCAAAATTGTTTAGCGTGAAAGAAATAGACACACCACACATACAAACATATTGTACTCAAAAAACTAAGTTAAAAAGGAAAGGGTAAGGAATAATTATGTTTTCTCCTTACCCTTTCCTTTTTATTTTGAAGAGTTATAATATCAAGGGTAACTTTCCACGAAACTGTTACCGAAAATATCTTTGCAATAACTAACAATTGCAAAAAAACCTTGTGAATACATTTACACGTATCATAAATGATTATTACATTAACTACTGTATATTTTATTTATTATACAAATAAAACAGTGTCCGCTTTCGTTGAATGAGCAGGTTCTGTTTGTGTGAGAACGACTTAATATCATCGAGTTGCGTTAATTAATACTCTTGACAATGCCCAGCAAAGTAATAATCGTATTAAAGAAAAACAACACAACTGAGAACAAAATTATAAAATCTGCTTACGAATTCTTTAAACTACAAAATACGCGCCGCTACCATTGAAGTAATATGTACTACGTACTAGAACAGACACCTCGTCCTCGAACAGAACCTCTGCGGCAGCGCGCGGCGCGTGGATGGAGTTACAGAGTATCATTATATCTCAATGCAGAGTATATACTTTTTATTGCACAGATTAATAAGTTTGATCCCATGGGCTCTAACGCGTGTTGCAAGTGACCAAAACTCGGCGTCTCACAGAATTTTTCTAACTCTCTATACCCTTCAGACCGAAATGCAATAGTCCAAGTACTGCTATTTTGCAGAAATTAATAAGTGGGTGATATCCAGACGGATCCCTAAAGTCCTGTCACCCAACACTTAGTATCCACGCACCTACCACAATAAGGGCTTGTCCATGACTTTTTTGCCACCAGGGCGGCGCCACTAGAAAGTGAGGTATAATATTTGATAGATTTCATAGCGGGAAAGTTAATTTGTTCAGAAAATGTAAAGTTTATTGTTTCTTTCTGTACTATTAGCTATATTTTATATTAATAAGATTAAAAATAAATAAACCAAACCACAGATTTATTTGAAGAGATGTCATTTAGCTGCTGGACATGAGCCTCTCCAGTAGTTGGGTATTGCAGCCCTAGATGTCTGGAACCTTTGAAGATGCTTCCCGTTGCCAGAGTATGATGCGATCTTGTGTGATCTTTATGTGATCCTATCTGAATTTATAAGATTTTTCCAACATCTACGATAATCGCCTCTTACGATATCCACGGAACGAAATGGGGCAAAAGATTCTCTCACTCCGCCATCACCTTAGGGTATACATAAGCAATCTAGCATGTATGTATACATTAAGGGCGGGGCCTACTTACTTCACGCTCATGCACAGTATTGCGCGTGTACATGTAGAAACGTCACTTCCTGTTTGGTTGTAAGGAGTATCTTTTTTTATAGGATAAGGGTATATCTGGAGTGTGCTTCGAGGTATACATAAGTATAGCTTGCTTATGTATATTCTAAGGCCACCACACAACGAATTCGTTATTAATGATCACTTATATCATATTTGTGCACGAGTGTGTAGCCATTATAAATCAAAAAAAGAAAACGCAAGACGACCTTTGAAGTAAGTCAAGTTAAACGTTTGAATATCAAACATGTTGCAAGCTTACAAGGTCGATGATAGAACGTGACCATCATATGTTTGTACTTATTTAATAAACACATATACCACAAAAGTTGAAAACATGTGGGGACAACCACTGTGTGTTATTAGTGATGACACACAGATCTGAGACGTGGTGAGAGTATTTTGGGAGTATAGTATTGAGAATATCCGCAGTAGGGCCAGAGTAACTGATGTAGCCCAGCGGATCAATAAGATGAAATGGAAATGGACCGGCAAGACAGCTCCAAGAAACGACAACTGATGGGGAAGAAAGGTTCTCGAGTTACAGCCTCGTACCGGTAAACGAAGTGTTGGGCGGCTCTCCTCTAAATGAAACAACGACCAGGCATCCCTTATGTAGGATGTCAATGGATGCAGGTGGCTAGGGTCTGCGCTTGGTGACACATCTTGGATGAGGCCTGTATTTAGCAGTGGACATGTGACGGGCTGTAATGATAATGATGAATGATGATTTAGTGACTTAAAAAAGTAATGTGTTATCAACGTGTATAAAGAGTCGTGTATAAACCATCATAAATATGTATTTGGAACGAAGTTCTTTATCGGACGGTACGCATTTGGCAGATGTGGGCTAGGCGACAAAAAGTGTAAGATTTTTTTGTTATTAGGGGTAGCCATTGTGTCATAGTGTAGATGGCCTTAGCGGCTATAAGTAAGCGAAATGGAATAAAATCCATCTCCCTCGTACCTTATCTTGCCATGAAAGAAATATTATTTTATTTAAACTGACGCTTCATTTTAGTAGATGCTAGTAATTCATTTATTTGTTTATCACTAATAAATACTACGAAAAGAACTTCGTTCCAACCGAGTGTTCCACGACACGTACGCATGTTTTTTTTTTTTTAATATCACACATATTATGAATTCTTCTTGTACATTTGAAGTCTTTGAAGAAACGGATTCAATTTTTTAGTATGTCATACTAGTTTGTTCTGAGAGAGTTTTAGGGCAAGAAAATGTCCGCCGCGCTGTCCCAATGCGTATTGGCGGAATTCACGTTTTCGAAATATTTCTTTTTCATTTCTCAGATCTGTCAGAAATGAGGAGAGGCCTGTGCCCAGCAATAGGACGTATATAGGCTGTAATTTTACTTTACTTTTACTAGTTTCTTGAGGTAAGGTATTCAATCGATTTTAAAGGAAACAAAATTTACATACGTACTAAGATTTAGATATAAAATGTCTCTCTTTAAACGGAAACGGAAACGGGTGGATGCTGTGGCCCATGGACATCTACATCCATTTTCAATTAAGAATTAAAATGCTGATACAATGTCACCTCTGAGGACTAAGATGGAATGTCTCGCTCCCAATCAAAGTTCTCTACACTCGCCATACGAAACACAGACGTAAATGCGTGATTATACACCGGTCCTCTCTTTTAAAGACAGCTAAAAATTTAAATGTCGAACAGGTCGAAAGAGATGAATTAAAAGTTCTTCTAGTAAATTTCTATAATTTTTTATTAAAAGTTGCATCTAATTTAATTTTTAATGTGTAGGATGAATGATTTCTTGCGTTGTTTCCTACACCGCCGCGCACGTAGTAAAACCACTTAAAATTGCAACTAACAATTTCATTGCATGGTAGGCCATTTGTAATTGATGTTGTAAATAATTTACGTATTATGATGTCGTAAATAATTATCGGCAGGGCGGCACCACTAGAAAGTGAGGTATAATATTTGATCATAGCGGGGAAGTTAATTTATTCGGAAAATGTAAAAGTATTTGTATCTTTTAGTACTATTAGATATATTTTATATTAATAAGATTAAAAATAAATAAAACAAACCACAGATATTCATAAAAGTAGAAAAATTAAAAAAAAGTTAATAATGTGCAAAAAATTAGAGAGCAAACAACTGACAAACTTTTATTAAAAACCAAATTCGCAATTAAATTACATTGTGTAACAAAAAAACCTTAGTATCAAATGTCGCAACATTTGGTGAGCAGAAAATTTATTAACCCTCATTCCCAATATATACAACGTGTCCCAAAATTCAACGATAAGCCAACACCGGAGGATAGACCTGCCCCTGACTAATCGGGTAAAAAAAGAAAAAAAATATATCCCAATTATATTTTAAGTTATATAAAAAAAATGAAATTCTTCAGAACGGGAACCACAGGGTTTTGTTACATATTGTATATATATACAATATGTAACAAAAACCCTGTGGTTCCCGTTAAGTACGTTATCAGGATCATTATTCAAACGTATAGAAATAACTTTTTTTTAAAAACTCGAACAATATTTTTTTTATTTTACTTAAAAAAATAATTGTATGCAAATTGTATGTAGTTTTATTGCCTCTGCATTGTCTGGGGAGTAAAAGGATTGTCAAAGACCCCGCTTTACTTAGCTTTATCATCGGCTAGTGTCAGCAAGAGTTAATAAAACCACATAAAATTAAAAACAATATACTTATAAAATTTAAAAAAATATGTTCGAGTTTTTAAAAAAAAGTTATTCCTATAGGTTTGAATACTGATCCTGATAACGTACTTAACGGGAACCCTGTGGTTCCCGTTAAGTACGTTTTTGTTACATGTTGTATATACTAGCTGTTCCCCGCGACTTCGCTCGCGTGTTAGGGTTCTTATGTTTTTGCGCGGAACCCTAATACTTTTTCTAAAATAAGAGTAGCCTAAGTTACTCCTTATGAAATCAGCTATCTGCCAGTTAAACTCCCGTCAAAATCGGTCCAACCGTTTCGAAGATTACCCGGAACAAACAGACAGACAGACAGACAGACAAAAGTTTTAAAAATTGTATTTTAGTTATAAGTATCGTATTTACTTTCATATGCATTTAGTAAAAAATTTTAATTTTGACATTACAAACAGACACTTCAATTCTATTTATTTGTGTATATATATATATGGCGTAAGAAGGATTCTCCTTCTTACACCGCCACCAAACATCTCTGAAAGATAGAATGATTTTTTTATTTCAATATTGATTATTACATAATACTTATTGAAAGTCATTTTTTTATTTATTCACCACTGGTTCGGAAAATACCTCTGTCCTGGGAAGAACCAGCAAGAAACCCAGCGAGACTTTTTTTAACATAATTTCACTTAACAATAATTTTATTTATACAATTTATAAATGATTTTTCATAGAACCAGCATGCTGGCGATCACGTTATTTTCATTCATGTAATCCTTGATATAATAAAAACCCTTTTTGTACAGTTTTTCTTTAATAAAAAACGTTTAAACTTGTTTATTGACAAATTTTGAACTTGTTCTGGGATTTTGTTGCGAAAGCGTATACATTGCCCCATAAATGAATTACTGATTCTGTGGAGTCTAGTAATTGGCATTACAAGCCTATGTTTTTCCCTAGTGTTTAAGGTATGAACATCCTTATTCTTATTAAAGCTATCTATGTTTTTATGTACTTACATTACATTTTCATAAATATATTGCAATGCCAAAGTTCATACGTTCTTTTCCTCTGAGGGACTCTTTAAAATTTAGGTTATAAATCACGCTCTCTTTTGCAAAACAAATATAGCTTCAATATCAGTCGCATTACCCCATAGCAAAATTCCATAAGACTTTACGCTATGAAAGTCACTAAAATATACTAATCTAGCCGTCTCAATATCTGTGAGACTGACTTCTAATCATTCCTATAGCATATGCTGCAGAACTAAGTCTGCTTGCTAATTTAGATATATGGGGGCCCCATTGTAGTTTCGAGTCCATAGTAATTCCATGAACAACAGTGGTATCCACAAGACTCAACTCCCCCCATTTAAGAGCACATTGGTATTCGAATAATTTACATTAGATATTGTAAATTTAATACATTTTGTCTTACTGCCGATTAAGAGCAAATTATTGGCGTTAAGCCAATGTACTAATTTCGATGAAGCATTATTTACATCGTCATAATTAATTGACTGCCGTTTGAGTTTGAAAATTAAGGAGGTATCGTCAGCAAATCATACTATATCGTGATTGTCCCCTACAAGATAAGGTAAATCATTAATATAGATTACGAACAGGGATGGGCAAGAATCGAGCCCTGAGGAACGCCCATTGATACTACCGATCCGGAACAACCTTTACCATTGATCACGACTTTTTGAGTTCTGTTACTTAAATATGAAGTAATAAGTCTAAGTGCCAAATTTATTACACGGTAATGTTGTAGTTTCCTGATTAATGTCTCATGATGAACACAATCGAAAGCCTTGAAAAGGTCACAGAAAATACCTAAGGCATCTTATGAATTCTCCCAGGCATTAAAAATATATATCATAAGCTCAACACCGGTGTCAGACATCGAGCGACCCCTTGTAAAACCAAATTGGTTTTTATGAAGTAATTTATTTGTATTAAAAAAAATTAACAATTGATACAAAATTATTTTTTCATAAATTTTACTGAGAGTTGGTAGTACAGAAATAGGTTTAAAATTAGCGGGGTCCAATATACTACCATATTTCAATAAAGGTATTACTTTACTATACTTCATTAAATCAGGAAACACACCAGAATCGATACAAGTATTAAAATATATAAGTACTTATGCAAAATCAGCTATACGTGACGTGTAGTCTTGTTGCATTGTTCTTATTGTTCTTAATCCAGAAGAGAAGTTGCAAGTGTCTATGGAGCATAAAATCCACTTACCAGCAGGCTGTACTATGTGCTCGGTTTTCATCGACTATAAAAAGAACGTTATATCGAGTTACTTTTTATAAGATTATAATAGTGTACCAGTTACAATTTAATTACCAAAAACCTTTTGCTTTCGATCCGATATAAATGTACAAACAACACACAAACTTCCGACTGAGACATCGCGGTTCCGGTATTGGGGCTCTTACTCGTTTATTCCCAAAATTTATATATTTATTATTTATTCTTTGTAATAATAATAGAGTATGTATATTTTACTTATTTTACATTTATTTGCATTTTTACACCTAACTACTATTTACACTAATTGTTTATACCTGCCAAATCATCCAGGGTTGACGGATAGTGAATGTCATAAAGCATAAAGTCCGCCCTTAATATTGCTTATTATAAGGTGATTTATAAAGATTAAATAAGTTAATAAATTTATTTATTTGTAGGGATGTCATTCAGCTGCTGGACGTGAGCCTCTCCAGGTGTAGTTGGGTATTACATCCCTAGATGTCTGGCACGTTTGAAGATGCTTCCCGTTGCCAGAGTATGATGCGATCTTGTGTGATCTTTATGTGATCTTATCTTATCTAAGATTTTTCCAACATCTACGATAGTCGCCTCTTACGATATCCACGGAACGAAATGGGGCAAAAGATTCTCTCACTCCGCCATCACCTTAGGGTATACATAAGCAATCTAGCATGTATGTATACTTTAAGGGCGGGGCCTATATACTTCACGCTCATGCACACCATTGCGCGTGTACATGTAGAAACGTCACTTCCTGTTTGGTTGTAAGGAGTATCTTTTTTTTATAGGATAAGGGTATATCTGGGGTGTGCTTAGAGTATACATAAATATAGCTTGCTTATGTATATTCTAAGGCCACCACACAACGAATTCGTTATTAATGATCACTTGTATCATATTTGTGCACGAGTGTGTAACCATTATAAATCAAAAAAGAAAACGCAAGACGACCTTTGAAGTAAGTCAAGTTAAACATTTAAATATCAAACATGTTGCAAGCTTACAAGGTCGATGATAGAACATGACCATCATATGTTCGTACTTATTTAGTAAACACATATACCACAAAAGTTGAAAACAAGTGGGGACAACCACTGTGTGTTAGTAGTGATGACACACAGATCTGAGACGTGGGTCTTTATTTTGGCCCTATGGGGAAACTGAAGGTCGCTCGGGAATCTCTGGAGTATAGTAATGAGGATATCCACAGTAGGGCCAGAGTAACTGATGTAGTCCAGCGGATCAATAAGATGAAATGGAAATGGACCGGCAATATAGCTGCAAGAAACGACATCTGATGGGGAAGAAAGGTTCTTGAGTTACAGCCTCGTACCGGTAAACGAAGTGTTGGGCGGCTCTCCTCTAAATGAAACTACGACCAGGCATCCCTTATGTAGGATGTCAATGGATGCAGTTGGCTAGGGTCTGCACTTGGTGACACATCTTGGATGAGGCCTATATTTAGCAGTGGACATGTGATGGACTGTAATGATGATGATGAATGATGATTTAGTGACTTAAAAAAGTAATGTGTTATCAACGTGTATAAAGAGTCAGAAACCATCATAAATATGTATTTTGTAACGAAGTTCTTTGTCGGACGGTACGCATTTGGCAGATGGGGGCTAGGCGACAAAAAGTGTAAGATTTTTTCGTTATTAGTGGTAGCCATTGTGTCATAGTGTAGATGGCCTTAGCGGCTATAAGGAAGCGAGATGGAATAAAATCCATCTCCCTCGTACCTTATCTTGCTATGAAAGAAATATTATTTTATTTAGACTGACGCTTCATTTTAGTAGATACTAGTAATTCATTTATTTGTATTTGTTAATCAATAATATAATACGTTTATCACTAATAAATACTACGAGAACTTCGTTCCAACCGAGTGTTCCACGATACGTACGCATGTTTTTTTTTTTTAATATCACACGTATTATGAATTCTTCTTGTAACTTTGAAGTCTTTGAAGAAACGGATTTAATATTTTAGTATGTTATGGCTCCAGTACACGTTGGCCGAGCGCGCTCGCCGAGTGCGTTCGGCCAACGTGTACTGGGCCGTTTTGTGTTTATTTGGCGTTTGCGGCCAACACTCGTCCACAAGCCGTATAGTGTCGGTTTCCCGTGCACAAATCAAAGGAATTTGGCGCAAGCTGCAAACAGCGATCACACGTTGGCCGAGTGTTCACTGTTCAGTTCATAGTTACGCTTCGAAGTAGACTGTAGTGTCGGCTTAATAAAATTGTTTCAACATGGCGACATGGACTAATGAGGAAATATTTATTTATTTATTTAACAGTTTATGTACACACATAATTCGATAGGAAAATGGTAAAAACATAATTATGTGCAAAAGCACTGCCTATTCCATGATTAAATTTCTTCCAGCAGGCCTATTGAAGGATAGTTATAGAAGGAAATAGAGGTAGTCAAAGTGTGAAAAAATATATAATTCAATATAATATATTTTTAATGTTACTTATATGCATACCAACGCATTACGATTTAATAATTATGTAGTGAAATATATATATTGGGCTATCTTTTATTTTGAAAAAACCCCAGCGAAGCGGGCACGGGTCAGCTAGTGGATTCTATAAAGGTTTCTTTTTTCCTTTTGAGGTCGGAACCCTAAAAGGACAAACTGGGATTATTGTTGTACTCTCAGAAGAGTGAAGCGCTGTATAAGTATATGACAGCGGCCGCGATTGCCCTAACGTCCATCATCATCTACCAACGCAGAATGAAACACGCCAACGTGTGAACGGCACCACGAAAATGCCAACGTGTACTGGAGCCATCATACTAGTTTGTTCTGAGAGAGTTTTAGGGCAAGGAAATGTCCGCCGCGCTGTCCCAATGCGTATTGGCGGAATTCATGTTTTCGAAATATTTCTTTTTTCATTTCTCAGGTCTGTCAGAAATGAAGAGAGGCCTGTGTCCAGCAATGGGACGTATATAGGCTGTAATTTTACTTTACTTTTACCAGTTTCTTGAGGTAAGGTATTCAATCGATTTTAAAGGAAACAAAATTTACATATGTACTAAGATTTAGATATAAAATGTCTCTCTTTAAACGGAAACGGAAACAGGTGGATGCTGTGGCCCATGGACATCTACATCCATTTTCAATTAAGAATTAAAATGCTGATACAATGTCACCTCTGAGGACTAAGATGTATATGTATAATGTCTCGCTTCCAATCAAAGTTCTCTACACTCGCCATACGAAACACAGACGTAAATGCGTGATTATACACCGGTCCTCTCTTTTAAAGTCAGCTAAAAATTTAAATGTCGAACAGGTCGAAAGAGATGAATTAAAAGTTCGTCTAGTAAATTTCTATAATTTGTTATAAAAGTTGCATCTAATTTAATTTTTAATGTGTAGGATGAATGATTTCTTGCGTTGTTTTCTACACCGCCGCGCACGTAGTAAAACCACTTAAAATTGCAACTAACAATTTCATTGCATGGTAGGCCATTTGTAATTGATGTCGTAAATAATCTACGTATAATTATGAGAAATTCTTACGTGGGAAACTTAAGTTCAATAAATAACTTATTATTTGTTATTTAAAATACAAGTGGAGTATGTCTGTCACCCCATATTGTAGCCTGAGGATTAAAGTGGAATGTCTCTACCAGTAAAATGGTCTCCGGATCTCTACACTCACCAATCAAACAAAGCATAATTCTCCTGCCGTTTTTTACCGGTATTCTACGAGTGCGTGGTCAAGCCGACCGATTCGTGCCATGTAAATTATATTAACAATATTTTATTGCAAATTAGGGAAAACACGCCAAAATACAATTTTAAAACACTAATTACACGCATTAGCAAACGTGTCGAGCGGACTAGATTCGGTCAACTTACTAAACAAGTTTCTTAAAAACCTAATTTTTACTTATGTTTTCGTAAAGTTATCCACACATGTTACAAAAGTTTTCCAAACATTTTCTGTTGCAAATGTTAGACAGAATTAACATTGATTGCCGTTTGTGGTGGAGAATCAATTATTTCGTCGCCTAGGTTACTAAAATGTCCAGAAAGGCCTTATGGACTCAAATAGATGGCGGTTTACCATTTCATTTATGTCGGTGTCAGTTAAAAATACTCAAACGATCGAAAATCAGCAGCGATAAATGGGCAAAACATCTTTTTATAGAAAATTTAAGTGACAAACGAATGAGGCAAAATACCACCTACGATTACCTGCAACCAACTTCAACCGAAGAAGGCTGCAGATGCGTTATCATCTCCGAAGACCAGCTTTTTGCTACAGCCTGGATATATATTGGCTAGATATATGATGGTGATATAACCATTACGTTTAGCGTATCGTCAATCCGCTTGCCATCTCCGTAAAGATAAAGGCGCGAAACTTCTCTACACTGAAGCTGCGGGCTTTTATTGGCGGATCAAAAAAGAAGTTAATAAATACCTACTTCCTAAAAATTATTAATAGTGCGTCACCAAGAATAAAGAGACACTCCTAACCTAACTTCAATGACGTTGAAAATTGAAACTACAAAAATGGAATAGGTTTATTTCCTTTTTTTAAACACTACCCCATACTATTGATAGAAGACAATACGAGAAGTATAGTCTATCTGTCTACGCATCAGTTAATTTTGATAACATTTTATAGCAGCTATGTACATAAGTTACTGTAGTACTTCAACAAATTAAAGTAAGGTTTAATTTCATATTTTAATTTCTTGAAAATTTTAATTCATTTGCAATACAAAATTACTAGATATTTATTTTACTCCCTTCTTTATTTTGTGGCTCCGACAGAATAACAGAGGTGTGGCCGTGGCCACACTAATACTCGTACAACATTATGCTGAGGCGGATGTCATTTCGTTGCTGGAAATCAGTGTATATTGTTTTTCTTTTAGTTTGCTCTTTATTTGCAATTTCTTTATATTATACATTAGCTTGTGTGTGACAAATAAATAATTCATTCATACAAGAACTTTTTTCTTTTATCGTGGTGATAGTTTAAATTATATAGGTAAATTTAATTTAAATTATATAATTATATAATCTTATATAGGTTTATGTTGCACTGTACTTATGAACTGTGTATAATATGTATTTTTGTTGTTGTAAATAAAAAAAAAATTAAATTAGGTAAAAAAAAAAAATACATAAATTACACAAGGATAAACATCCGGACCCGGAAGAATTATTTGTAGACCAAACAAATACTAGTACCGCGCTGAATTCGACCCAGCGGCCCCCAGCGCCGCATATCAATTTTTAGCCACAGCGATAAAATTTTGTGATTTGGAAACATATAATAATGACCAGAATGACAGGCATAACTTAAAACTTTTAAAATGTTTGTATATGTTTGTTGATTTTGCAGTAGACTAAGATTTGTAACCTGTGCACGCGGTTTTCAGATAAGTATGCTAGCTATTAGATCAAACTGCAAACCATATACTAAAATTAGTTTACGTATGATTTAATCGAATACTTTCACCAAAAGACGAAAAGACTATTTTACTTATAGAAATAATTACTACAATATGTAAAGTGAAATAAGTAATAGTCTATCTCACTGTTGGATACAGGCCTCTTATATTTAAGATGATTATGGCAGAGAATAATCCATTGCATTATCCCAGTGCGTGGGGATGAGTGATAAACTTCATATAAACTCGCAATATGTTTTTTTTATTTGTTTGTTAGATATGCAGTTCCTTATATTTTTTCCTTTACTACGTAGTAATTCATTGTTAACATAAATCAAAGGATTTTAATTGTTAACATAAATAAAAGGATTACATCCTACATACGTCCCACTGCTGAGCACAAGCATCCTCTCATTTCTGAGAGGGTTTTAAGTCGGATTGCTTATCTATAAAAAAGTATAATAAAAATTATAATAAAAAAAAACAAATAAATGGAGAACTTATCCCCTAGCAGTAGCTCGCTAATGAAAGGCTTAGAACCGCATATGAGACAACTTATATAGTCGTTTAGTTAGATTTTTGCTTATTACTGTCTTCGTATCTCTGATGCTCCATTCGACATCATCCTCGAATTTACTGCTTCAATATAACATTTAACTTTTCTTAGAAATAATGGTGATAATCGGGAACAATGTCCATCTCATGGTAAGTGGAAGCTGAGACACCTTGAGACCTATATCCTCGATAAAAAACCGAAATGCAGATCTATAATTATCTCCAATTCTAGAATAGAATGCGTCGCCTGTAAAAATTATTCTATTGTTTTCTCTTTTTATAAACAACTTTGCAGCATTATGCTTGTATTTAACGCTGTTAATTTTATGGAGGCGTGGTCTTTCCTCGGTCAACCCTACCCATTCGTGCCTGCAACAGCTTAGCTCTACAATGTAAATACGAATTACAACGAATTTTCTGTGCATACAAGAAGATTTTGAACGAATATCTCCTTCACGGTTAACATACATCGATTTTCTCTAAAATAGAAATCTACCGAAAATATCATCGAAATGTACGAGTCTATCATATATGTAAGGACCAGAAGTAAGTTGTTTTAGTTGCAATGTCTCGGCCATATATTCCGAACCGACAACTGATGTGAACGAAATATTCTGGAGTATCAGCGCTAATCAAAATATAGAGCACCCCACCACTAGATAGATGGACGACGTGGTAAGGCATGCAGGAAGTCGATGGATAAAAAATGTCTCAGGGCCTTGTTTTGTGGCCTTATTTTTGGTAGGTTTGTGTTCATCAGTGTACTTATCAATGGTGATAATGATGATAACTGCGATGATGGCGATGATGTACCAGAAGACAATAACGAGGTTATTATAAAAGAGACCAGATCGACAATATTCAGCACATCATAGGATTCAAACTAAAGGCTTAAAATAATTAGATTAGATAAATGGATGACATATAATTGGATTTTAATATTGTGAATGTCACAGGTAATCAAATCTTAACTAATTGATGGAGATGGGCTCATATGTACGTATTAAATATAGTAAAATGCAAGAAAACGGAATGCGATTAAAATAGAATAGAATAATTTTTATTCAATATAGATTATTACATAATACTTAATGAATAAAGTACTTTTTTATTTACCACTGGTTCGGAAAGCAAATCTATCCTGGGAAGAACCAGCAAGAAACCCGACGGAATTTTTAAACATATATAACTTTATAATTATTTGTACAATTTTTATAGGAATTTTAATAGAACCAGCATGGTGTGAACACCCAAGAGTTATTTTCATTCATGTATTCCTTAATATTATAATAAAGGTTTTTGTACAGTGTTGTCTTAAAATATTTAAGCTTGTTTATTGACAAACTTTGAACAGTTTTCGAGATTTTGTTGTATAAGCGTATACATTTTTTTTACGTGGTAGAGCCATGCTGCAGCTATATTAGTAGTATAGTTGTAATACGAATGGCTCGGCTCGACCGGGGAAGGACCACGCTCTCACAGAATACCAGCGTAAAATAGCAGCTTAACGCTGCTGTTTTGTATGGTGAGTGTAGAGAACCGGAGACCCTTTTTACTGGAAATGAGGCATTCCATCTTAGTCCTCACAGGTAACGACGCATCTGCATTTTGATTCTTTATTGAGGATAAATGTAGATGTCTATAGGTCACAGCAACCACTTACCATCACGTGGACTGTGCGCTCGTTTGTTACCCTAATTCTATAAAAAAAAATTGCCCAACAAGCGAACCACTACCCCATATCGTCCCAGGGGTGTCGTACGAGTCAACAGAGGAATCGAAACAAAAGATGGCCAACAGCAACCTCCTGATAACTCAATATGATAAAAACTGTGGTTGTCAACTAGCCTGTCAAGCGAGTCAACTGTGCAATCCCCCCTATGAGGAAATCTATGAGGGCAGTCTACGTTCTGCAGTGTAATTTTGAAAGGCTGATGTATGATTAATGAATGAATGAATTAATGCAAAATTAAATAAATTCAAGGACATGTGAAGTCCGCTTACACACAAATGCAACTCAGCAAAATATTTCCAAACCATTACTTTCTCAAGATTGAATATAAAAATTATGTTTTAAATTTTGCACCACTTTCTTTACCATGTAAGTTAGAATCCAACACGAATCCATAGTCTAAATATAAATATTATAACATTTTTACAGAATACCAGCGAAAAATATCTGCATAATGTTGCAGTGTTACTGTTTTGTTTTTAAAAAAACGTTACCATTACATTCCCATAGTAGGATTTTCGCAAGCATTTTATATATACATAAAATACACATAGATAAATATCCAAATTTGGGACAATAGTTTGTATGTGTTATTCAAACACTCCGTGCGGGATTGAACTCGCGGCTCTGTAACGCCGCAACCAAAAACTTACTACGGTATGGAGCCGACACATTTCGTATTGGTGACGGGCAGGCGGAAACGGGAGACCGTTTTTATTAATTACGAGGTATTCCATCTTAGTTCTCATAAGCGACAGCTATCTACATTATAATTATAGATGTAGACGTCTATGAACCACAGCATCCACTTAACATCAGATGGACTGTATGCTCGGCTAAGGGTAACCCCCTAACTATATAAAAAAACTAGGTATGTTTTGTAAATTTTGCTGCAAATAAAATTTATTAGCCTTTAAAAAATTGAAACAGGCATCCTAAATATAGTAAGATCTTTATTATGAAGTAATAATGCAATCGAAAATAGACCTGACGAATGTATTCCTTTATTACGGCAGATTCTAACTTGCCAGCGTCCAATTTTGGGTTGTTTCCGGTTAAACGATAATGATATATTATCATAATAAATAATTACTTTATAAGTTACTGGTAAAAAAAGAACCGTAGACTTAAAATATAATACTATATTGTAACAATGATATCTATAGATTAGTGTTGACAATTTTCAATTCAATGTTATATTATCGATACACAGCACTACATAGGACTTACAATTTGAAATGTGTAATTTTTTTTATAGTTGTACGGAACAAAATTTTCTAAATATGTAAAAAAAATTATCTAATTGAGCAGCATTGCCAAACAGCTATTTTGTACAACTTTCATTTTGTCGTAAAGTTTTACTTTGCAATGTCGCAACGTTCAACCTTTAGCGGATTATTATTATTTCTTAATTTGAAGTAGATAATTTTGTGTCTAATTTTAAAAATAACTTGTAATATATAGTTTTACATTTGTATTTCACGTTTGGTATTAGAATACTTTACCCTTTAAAATGGGTTGTTATTGCAAGTTTAACTAATTTTCATGTAATTTTATATTATAATATTACATGAAAATATTGTATATTAAATAAATTAAGTTAATTGAGGATTCGTTTAACATGGAAAGGTTATATATCTATTTGCATAAAGCTAAAGAATAACCAAGAGAAACGGATAAATTTTTGAAAATATGTTACTCATATCGAGAGAAGTTAAGAATTAAAAAAAATATTATTTCCTGATAGTTTCTATTTCGTTTATATATCACCAGTAACATCAATTTTCTTCTGTTTACTGTCAGAAAAATTTGTACGAAAATATTAGTTCCATGCTATAAATTAAATATTATTATAACATAGTTGATTGTTTGTAAATATTAGAACGGTTTCTTTTGACACTATAAATACATTGTCTAGTATTCACTATTTTTAATAATTACATGAAAAACATATTATAATTTTTGAATATTTCCATTCGACTTACGTATATCAGCGGCAACAAAAGGGAGCGCGATCAGTAACACGGTCGTCGATAACATGTCTACAGCTGTTGCACAACTCGCATGTAAATATTTCGCAAACGCGCTGCTATTGCAAGATGAGCGAGGTATCGCCCAGCCGGCTCGCGATGTCGGCTGGCACTGCCGACCAAAAGGCACCCACTCTCCACTGTCAGCTAAGGACGCGTGTGAATGTTCGTCAGCCCTTCTATTCTGGATCGCATACGCTCCTTGATTTTACCGATTGCATTATCGATTTATCTGTTAAGGTTCATTGGCACTTCACTACTCCACGCACGAGATTAATTATCGAACAGTTTTGTATACAATTATATATTTCTTCGAAATTTAAGCGTCCTTATGATGTATTTTCATAACAGCTAATGATAATTACTAATCATTTACTTAATTAAAAAAAAAAACAAAACGTAAAAATTTTAATTCTTTGGAATCGCTTTATTTTAATGACTTATTTTATTGCTTCATCTAGAAGTGAAGTATTATTGTCGGTACGCCGTATACTAATGACTGACTGTCTCGTTAATCTAGAGATCATAAAAGCGATTGTTGATTAAGAGTTATGAGTTATGATTGTGACTATGTGGGTTCGTATTCCGAGTAGGGCTAAATCACTTATTGGATTTTTCTTTCAAGAAATTCCCAGTAGCAAACGGGAGTCAATGAGTAAACGGCGTTTCACCTCAATGCCTCGAGGCCACGTAAAGCCGTTGGTCCTGCGCTCTCTCCGGTCGTGCGGATAAACTTCTACGTGCTCATAAAAAAAGAAGATGAAATGAAATATATTTTTGGATTAAATTTGAGCACCAATAGCAATAAATTTCATTAGTAATGGTTTCTTCTTATTTAGGTTCCGTGAATAGAGGCTAGGCTAGAATTGGTATTATTTTTATTTATTTTTATTTTATAGCATAGGATGACAAACGAGCACACAGTCCACCTGACGGTAAGTGGTTGCTGTAGCCCATAGACATCTACACCTATCTTCGATAAGAATTTCCTTTTGTATTGTGGAGGCGTTTAAAATACATAAATTGCACATGGACAAACATCCAGATACAGAAAAATTATTTTAGACCATCATGCAAATAAATCTTTTGTGCGGGATTTGTAACTACGAACGTGCAGCGTCGAAGCCACAAGCGCTGCGCTACCAAGTCGTTCGCTAAAGGTTACATGTGTGTTAAATCACCATCATCATCATCCTCAGTACCATTACAGTTACAGCTTATTGAAAAAAACACCTCTAAACATAGGCCCTTGGCAGGCGAATTGGCCACCGCAGTTTTTTTATAACTTTAAGTTATTATTTTTTTCTATTATCTCTTACCCACAGGATGATATAGCGTAGTGGTAGTGGATTGGAGTAGTAGAGTGGTAGGGTAGTTCATCATCATCATTACAGCCCTTCACAATTCCACTGCTGAACTTAAACCTTCCTCAAGGAATGCCACCAAACACGGTCCTGAGCCACCTGCATCCATCGACCTCCTGCATCTCTTACAAAGTCCTCACTGTAATGTAGTAGGAGGCCGCCTTACACTTCGTTATAGTTACTACATAATTAATAAGTAGGATTTCTTCGGGTGGAAACGCTCAAACTCTCAACCATATTATTTATAGAACATAGAAACACATAATATATACGTGGTAGAGCCATGCTAGTATAGTAGTAGTATAGTTGTAGCACGGATGGGGCAGCTCGTCCGGGGAAGGACCACGATCTCACAGAATACCAGCGTAAAATAGCATCTTAATGATGCTGTGTTGCGTATGGTGAGTGTAGAGAACCGGAGACCCTTATTACTGGAAAAGAGGCATTCCATCTTAGTTCTCATGGGTGACAACGCATCTGCATTTTAACTCTTTATTAAGTACTAGCTTTTACCCGCGACTTCGCTCGCGTGAGCTTGAATTTAGGAACATCATTAAATGCTGTCCCGTGCCAAACTTAGGAAAATTCGATCACATTTAGAGTCATCTCGGTGTCTGTGTCTCTATGTCTGTCAAAGATTTTTTTTGAATTCTAAAAGACTATTAGACGTAGATGACCAATCCGTGATACCTAACATCCTACAGGAACACGTGAATATATATGTCTAGAAACACCTACTATTTTTTATATCGGGCGTATCTTCCGATGTATCCATAAGAAAATAGTAAATAGTCTTGGAATCAAAATTTATTATTATTGTTTACATTTAACTGTTTTAATTTATTCATAATTAAAGTTAATTTAGTTTTAACAAAATAATATAACGTTTATTTGAGATATTTTATTAATATCATTGGTCCTATTTAATATTGATTGACACCATAAAATAGATGTAGATATATATATATATATATATATATATATATATATATATATATTTTACTTCGAGTAGACCTCAAAATTTCCTAAATATATAAAAATATATTATTTTATAAATATATAAAAATAAATTTCCTAAATATATAGAAATTTTATATATAAATATATAAAATTTTCTAAATATATATTCTATAATAATGAATACTACACATGGATTAAAACCAATGTCACGGGTTTTTTTACTCATCTTGGATGAAAGTTCCGAGTAAAAGAACATATAGTTGATGTGAAGCACCGACGCTCCGGGAAGTCTAAAGTATATCAACATGTTTAGTATCGTTCCAACCATTATATCGGATCTGATAGACAACAAATGCTTGCAATAGAGCACCAATTCCTACTAATGATGATTCGCGATGCTATTGAAATTCGAAATATCCTAATTTTAATATGGGAAATGGCTGAGTGCTACCATCTGCTATCATCATCATTTTCATCATCATTACAGCCCTTCACAAGTCCACTGCTGAACATAGGCCTCCCCCAAAGAATGCCACAAAACACGGTCCTGAGCCACCTGCATCCATCGACTTCCTGCATGTCGTCACTCCATCTCGTGGGGGGACGCCCTACACTTCGCCTACCGGTACGAGGCTGCCACTCGAGAACCTTTCTTCCCCATCGGTTGTCGGTTCTTCGAGCTATATGGCCGGCACACTGCCACTTCAGCTTACTAATCCGTTGGGCTATGTCGGTCACTCTGGTTCTACTGCGGATATCCTCATTCCTAAGTTTATCACGCAGAGAAACTCCGAGCATAGCCCTCTCCATAGCTCGCTGAGCGACCTTGAGCTTCCTCATACGGCCAGCAGTGAAGGACCACGTCTCAGTTCCGTAAGTCATCACTGGCAACACGCACTGGTTGTACAATTTCGTTTTAAGGTTTTGAGGTATGTCTGACGAGAAGATGTGTCGTAGCTTCCCGAACGCTGCCCAGCCGAGTTGAATCCGTCGATTGACCTCTCGGTCGAAGTTGGACTTACCCAGTCGGACTATTTGTCCCAGGTAAACATACTCGTCAACAACTTCGAGCTTAGTGTTCCCAACAACTACCGGCATAGGTGTGACATGGACATTAAACATGATCTTAGTTTTGCCCATGTTCATCTTAAGACCTATCCGTTGGGAAACACTATTGAGGTCATTGAGCATAGTGCTTAGGTCCTCCAGCGATTCTGCCATAAGGACTATATCGTCGGCAAATCGAAGGTGAGTGATGTACTCGCCATTGATGTTGATACCGTATCCTTTCCAGTCCAGAAGCTTGAAAACGTCTTCCAATGCAGCGGTGAAGAGTTTCGGGGATATGACGTCACCCTGTCTTACACCTCTCTGCAATTGGATAGGTTTCGTACTCTGGTTCTGTACTCGGATAGCCATCGTAGCCCTACTGTACAAGCACTTCAACACTTCGATATACCGACAGTCAACTTGGCACCGCTGAAGGGACTGCAGCACCGCCCAAATTTCGACGGAATCAAAGGCTTTCTCATAGTCCACATACGCCAGACATAGTGGCAAATTGTACTCTTCGGACTTCTGTACAACTTGCCGAAGGGTATGTATGTGGTCTATGGTGCTAAAGCCCTTTCGGAAACCGGCTTGTTCGGGAGGCTGGAAGTCGTCAAGTCTGCGCGCGAGACGATTCGTAATGACTCTCGAAAACAGCACGTAGACGCGGCTCAGAAGGGAAATCGGTCTGTAGTTCTTCAAGAGAGCGTTGTCACCTTTCTTGAAGAACAAGACCACCGCACTTCTGCTCCACGCCTCCGGTGTAATGCCACCATGGAGGACGGAATTAAAGAGCTTCTGAAGGACTTCAAGTACCGGTCTTCCACCCGCTTTCAGAAGCTCCGCTGTAATTCCATCCTCGCCTGGGGCCTTACCGTTTTTAAGGTGCTGGAGAGCCATCCTAATCTCGCTCAGACTGACATCCGGGATATCTTCGGAATAGTGTCGGATGAGACTCGCTCTTGGATCGTTACTCACACGTGCGTGTGGCTCCAACGATGATGTGTACAGCTGCCCATAGAACCTCTCAATCTCACTCAAAATCTCAGGTGTCCCGGAAACGATGCTGCCACATTCTGTCTTCAGCTTTGACAGTTGGCTCTTTCTGGCAGACAGATCTCTGGCAAAGACTTTGGAGCCTTGGTTCCGCTCGATCGCTTCTTCAATACGAGCTGTATTGAAGTTGCGTAAGTCCCGCCGCATGCATTTGGAGATCTGTCTGTTCAGATGTCTGTATGCTGTCAAGTCTGTTGAAGAATGTAGCTTCATCTCCCGTCTAACAGCCATGAGATTAAGAGTGTGATCGGAGAGTTTTTGTGTTCTTCTGCGGCGGGTCTTGCAGAACTTAGCTCCAACCGCATGGACAGTTTCCACGAGCTTGTCATTCATATCGTCCACTTCATTGCAGTCTTCTAGGCACTGAAAACGGTTTTGTAACTCGAGCTGAAAGGTTTCGGGACTTTGAAACAGAGCACGAGGGGGACGGAGCGTTGACTTCATTAGACGAGACCTCTCTAACTTAACGTTTAGGTACAGTGTGCCTCTAACCATTCGGTGATCGCTACCAGTTTTCACCCTCGCGATCACGGAGACATCACTGAACAGTTGTCGTCTGGTCGTCATAATGAAGTCAATCTCATTTTTTGTGGAACCGTCGGGGCTCGACCAGGTCCACTTCCTGTGGGGCCGCTTCTGGAAGAAAGAGTTCATCATAAAGAGTCCCTCTTTCTCCATGAAGTCGGCCAGCTGCTGGCCCCTTGGGTTCCGTTGCCCTATTCCAAATTTCCCTACTTTCAGCTCACCGTTCTCTCTTGTGCCTAGTTTTGCATTGAAGTCTCCCATTAACACCGTATATTGGGTTTTGGAGGAATGCATGGCTCTAGAGATATCCTCATACATTTCCTCCACCTCCTCATCGGGGTGTGCCGAGGTTGGTGCGTAAACCTGTATGACCTTCAGCGAATACCGTTTGGTGATTCTGAGTATAAGGTACGCAACCCTCGTCGACACACTCCCGATTTTTACAACGTTGTTAACGAGAGACTTGTGGACGATAAATCCGACACCTCCTTGGGACAGATGGTCGCCCTCCCGGTGATAGAGCAAGTTGCCGGATTTGAGGATTACCGTGTCCTCCCCCTCTCTTCGGACTTCAGATAATCCTATAATATGCCAGCGCAACTTGTCTATCTCTTCTTCCAGCTCCACGATCTTCTCGTCAGTCCTCAGGGTGCGTGCGTTGTACGTTGCCAGGTCGAGTCGTCTAAGGTGGCAACCGAACCTCCACCGGAGATTCTTAGCACCCCCTGCCCCGCCGTTACCATGGTCGCCACCGTAGCCAGGAATAGCGGGGCCGCCGGGGACTGGGGGCCGTTTTTTTGTTGCTCTCATCATTGGGGGGTATTTGCCATAGTTGCCACGCTTGGCGAGCGGGTTGGCAACCGCAGTTTTTTTTATTGTCATTTGGCTATTATCAGGAAGATGCTGCTGCCCATCTCCTGGCTGTTTCCCTTTGTCGCCTTTTACGACACCCACGGGAGGATATGGGGTAGTGGATATTCTTGACCGCCACTACACGGGACTACCATCTGCTAAGGACCCCATAATTAATAAAATTAAATTCAAACCCAATGATACTACTGCATTTATTCTACTCTATTCTATTCTGTTATAACTATGACATCAGGTCCTCAAACACCTCAGTTCTTCCGTGACCATGGGTGCTATAAAGTGCCCAAAATATCGGGACATAAAAAGTTAAAATTAAACGCGAAGTCCTTAAAATTATTCCACCTAAAGAGAATCATATCGTAAGAGGCGGCATAGAAAAACAGACAGGAGATGGGCAGCATCATCTTCCTGACAACAGATCAAAATAATAATAGCTGTGGTTGCCAACCTGCCTACCGCAACCACAACTATAGCAAATATTCAGCTACTTGACAATTTATGGGGGAGGCCTATGTTCATTTCAGTGGACTTTTGATAGGCTGACTATAATGAGTTCTACTCATTCTTGCAACCCTTAATATTAACGGTAGAGTGAAATTAAAAAAGTAACATACCCGAAAATATAAATGTAATAAAAACTGCATATATTGCTCCATAACAAGTAAAAAAGTAGCAGCTTACATACTCGTACATGTTACTACTGGGCACAAGCCGCAGAGATTTTGGCCAAAAAAGTGTTCACTGCGCTGATTCCAACGCGGGATGAAAGTAATGTAAATGATTCAATTATTTACACCGTTTATTCAGTAGCATTGTATTATTTCATTTTATCAGTGACTTGCCATTTTAGTTTATTTAGAAGTAATTAGATGGTGCTATTATTAGATGAACTAATGAAAGCCAAAACTATACTATCTAGTAATATCGGCGATAGAAGCGATACATTTATTTATTATATCAATAAGGCATAAAGTGATGTCAATTCTGTTAAAAGTTCTGTTTCTGTTAAAGAATACGCTATCAGCGCCGCTAGCGGTGAAAAACGATTTAATGATATCATCATATTATGACCATATCATAAAATAGCAACCTTATATTTAGTTACTAATGTCTTCAAACGATTTCTATTCATTGATTTGGTCAAGCTATATCATGACATGGTCAACAAAGAGTGTTAAATATCATGAAATGTCCACACCATTTTACGAAATGATAGAATACTTTATGATATATGATCAATTCTACGATCTGGCCACGACATACATAAAAATCTCTTTAATAAAACTAAAATGATAATGAAAATTTTGCAACAAATGCAGACATACCAGTTTTAATCACTTTACATATATATTAGTAATTCAAATATAAACCTTATCAATTTTCATATTTTTGATAGACTCACTATTATCTATTGAAATTATTACACTTTTAAAATCAAATAACAAAAATACTAAAAAAACTAAACGTTAGCATTTTTTAATAGTTTTAAATATCGAATCATTTAATCATATAAATGTAAGCTATTTATATTATTTAACTTATTAGTAACTTTGAAGGCAAAATATACTACTTTATCCATTTGCTGATAGATGGCGCTGTTTTGATAACTAAAGTTGTGTAGTTTCAAATTATTTTACCAAGGTTATAACTATATTTTAAACTTTATTTATAAATATGGTAAATATGGTATTTATTTGGAAAACACCCGTCATCCTATATAACGAAGATATAATAGAAAATTAACATCTAAAGGAAATAAAATACTTAACCTCCTAAAAGTAGCCTATAAGTTGCCCGGGGTTACTGACTACATACATACAAAATTTCATGTAAATCGGTTCAGTAGTTTTTGCGGGAATCCAGAATACACAGACAGACAGACAGACAGAAGGACAGATAGACAGACAGACAGACGAAAATTCTAAAAACCACTAATTTGGCTTCAAAACTCTTTATTTAGTCCCCTAGACTTGTTTTTTCAAGAACATATTAGGATTACAGACACGACTTTTCTACAGATTTATTATATGTATAGATAGATAGATGTAGATGTCTATGAGTCACAGCAACCACTTACCATCAGGTGGCCTGTGTGCTCGTTTGTCACCCTATCCTATAAAAAAAATACAGCCGAACTAGCGGCCCCGCAACGCTGCAGGCAAACACTTTGCTACAGAGTTGTTATGACTGCCTCGATGGTCTAGTAGTATCAAGTATGATTGCTTATCACGTGGATCATGTGGTCTCGCATTTGAATTCCGTGTCAGACCAAAGTCAGTTATTGGGTTCTTCTATCAAGAAACTCTATGTACCAGCCCGGAGTCAGGAAGATGACGGTGTTTAACTCGCGTGCCTCGGAAAGCACGCATTTGCGTGCTTTCCGAGGCACGGAAAGCACGCAAGGCTTTACGTTGGATCTGCACCTGATCTTTCTTCAGTCGTGTTGAATTGCCGTCTTATAGAACTTTGAGAGTGACGGAATAAGAGTGCAGCCTGTGTTTGTGCGCACACTCGTTCTCTGCGAGTACGAGTATAATCGTCTCTTGCGTAGGTGACTAGTCCCCATTGTAATTGGCTTCTGCGAACGAAATTCAGTCTGGAGGACAGTATAAGTCTGCGAACTGTGAAAGATTATATCATACAGATAAAACCACAACAGTATGTCATAGTCTACAACTTTTTAAAGCAAAAGAAATAATAATGCTAAATATTTAAGTTCATATAATATTAATTTAAAGCGCAATCAATTTCACATGTTATGCCCAGATAATTATAATTTCCACTGAGAGCTAGACATAATTTCGCGTTACAGCGGTTTAAGGGAAATTAGAACAAGCATGCAAATCAAATAGCTTTTTTTTGTAGGATAAGTTCACAAACGAGAACACAGTCCACCTGATGGTAAGCGTCTACGTTTATCCCCAATAAAGAATCAAAATGCAGATGTGTTGTCACCCGTGAGGACTAAGATGGAATGTCTCTTTTCCAGTAAAATGGGTCTCCGGTTCTCTACACTCTTCTCTACACACAGCAGTGTCAAGCTGCCATTTTACGCTGGTATTCTGTGAGAGCGTGGTCGTTCCCCGGTCGAGCTGACCCATTCGTGCTACAATTATACTACTAATATAGCTGCAGCATGACTCTACCACGTATAAACTTTTTCCTGATGACAGCTCACAGTAATAAAAAACTACGTTTGCCAATCCGCCCGCCAATGTAGCAACTATGGTAAATATCTCTTCTATGAGGCAGTCTATGTGGGAGACCTATGAATCAGTGAAAATCATATTACACCGCCTTTTAATAATATTATAAAGTAACATCCCACTGCTAGGCACAGGTCTTTTCTCATCCCTAAAGGCGCTTTAGAACAAGGATGTTTCTGCAGTGCTGCTCCAATTTGAGTTAGCAAGTTTCTTTTACAGGTTCTCTTACTGTTTTCCTGTGCAAGTGGTAAATCGTCTCATAAAATTGAAAATTTTCTTTTTCTACAAAAGTAATGGTGAAATACAGCATGTGCTGTGGACTTACTATCAAGTGGATTATGTAATCCACCGGTGGACTGTGTAGTCTAGCTGATAGTAAGCGCTGCAGCTCTAAACACCTGAATTAGTCAGTATTCACGGTAAAGAAATGAAACTTAGTTACCATTATAGCCTATCAGAAGTCCACTGCTGAACACAGACCTCCCCCATAAATTGTCTGATGGAGGGATATATGAAATAATTGCCACGCTTGGCGGGTGGGTTGGCAACCGCAGTTTATGTTATTAGGGAGACACTGAGGATGCCCGTTGCTGGTCTAGATACGCCTGGCGTAAACGAAACGGGTATAACCATTGCCAACTGTCGAAAGCCAAAAGATCTTTAGGCTTATTCTATAGTCGCATCTTATGACTTCTAAATGAAAGAGAGGCATGGACTTTTTGACGCCGCTACCACATGGAAACTATTATTTATCTGTTACAGTCTACTCAAAGTCCACTGTTGAACGGAGATCTCCAAAAATTGTATCAAAACTGGATATTTGTCAGAGTAGCCACGACTGACAAACGGACAAAAAAACTCTTTCTAGATGTTATTAGAAAAATGCTGCTACCTATCTCCTGATTTGTTTACCTCTTTCGCCTCTTACTACATCCTCAGGACGATATGAGGTAGTGAAATTTTTATACCGTCACTACCATGCACTTTGAAACTTAATAATCAGAAATGTGTTTCAGAGGAAAGTATAAGTCTATGAGCTTTTAAAGATTATATCTTATATACAGATAAAATCAATTTATACAACAGTCTTTTTATAATTGTCATGGTCTACAACTTTTTAAACCAAAATTAAATGGTAATGCTAAATGTTTAAGTCCATATTTGAATTTATTTTAAATAAAAACGCACTTATTTTGTACTAACTAGGTTGTACAGTTTATGTTGGTGCAGAAAAATAACAATCTACATGTCAAGTCATCACAACTTAACCACATGTTCGTTACTAACTAAATAAATACCTAAGCGAATTATTAGTGATACACGGCATAACAACTTAAATAAAAGTCTTACGTAACTATAATGTCATTAATATCCACTAATCGGAAGTTCTGATTATGTGTACATTGAGGATTGATATTGCAGCGCGGCAAGTGAACCTGTGTCCTAATAACGTGCAGCACCATCCACGATGAAATTGCGCGCACGTGCAATAATAGCATTTATTTCTTTAATAATATAATGATTAGTATAGTATATAACTAATATAATGATTTCTTATATTTTCACGAATAATTGACATTTCATAAAACTAATTTTTCGAATTTTATCTCGTTTAATTGAACATATTTAAATTGATTGTCATTGTTTTTAATCTCTTTTTTTATTTTTGACTTATTTAAATTGACTATACGATGTAAGTAATAAATATTAATTTATTTCATAAAGAACGTGCGTATAATTTTTTTGTCGCCATTATTAAACTAAATGCTAAATTTACACTT
The DNA here is from genome assembly GCA_963668995.1 of Parnassius mnemosyne. Classification (NCBI taxonomy): domain Eukaryota; kingdom Metazoa; phylum Arthropoda; class Insecta; order Lepidoptera; family Papilionidae; genus Parnassius; species Parnassius mnemosyne. Next base: position 41,947,431 of record CAVLGL010000115.1, on the reverse strand, counting down.
ATAATTTGCACTAATAAATGACACGCACAGACACTGGTGCGATTTAGAATTTTCTGCAGACTTCAAAAAGGAGACGGTATTCAATTCGACTGTATGTTTTTTTATGTGTGTTACCTCATAACTTTTTACTGGGTCAACCGATTTTGATGATTCTTTTTTTATTTGAAAGCTGGTACTACACATGTGAACCCATATGAATTTGATCAAGGTCAGATCAATAGTTTTTAAGTTATTCTTAATAATTTATATTGAAGTCATTTTCAATTTTTAATTTTTAATTATTGTATAAGATTTTTAGGACTTTCTATTTATTATACCTTGCAGCGCACGTGTCTTTTACTTATTCGTGGATGGTTTATACAATTTACAAATTAGCGTATAGTTTATGTGGTGATATTTAGATGACGTGTATCCAGACGAATTCATAGGCAGAAGAGGACTCCCACCACCTAATAAAAGCTACATCCGTGCTGCAGCCATTATACAATTGCAGCAGGGCTGTCAAAATTTTTACCAAATTACTGAATTGTATTTGCTTTTCTATTTACCTTAATTCACCTTGAATAATAATGGTTAATGTTATGTAATACTTGCATCAGTTATTCATTACCGACCAATTTTTATAAACTGCAACAATGTCAAATATACGAGATTACAAACAGCATAAATACGAGATTGTAATACCGCTATCTATCGGACACCATGAGATCTTTCTGTCATTTCCCATAATCGATTTTTACGGGTCAAAATAAAGTGATGCATTTTCTTGCGCCGCTCAACACATTGCCAACTTTACACATACATCATCAACATTATGCCAGCTATCATGCATTTCGTGAATTAAGTCAATGCCCTTCACACTGGGCATTTTTGAATAGACTTTCAACTTCGTGCCTTCTCCATCATTCGGCAGTCTAACTTCGAGTAGGTAAGATTGATATTTGGAGATGTTCTCCCTTACACTACCTTACCCTTACACATAATAAACAATTTCATTAGGGTTCCCTAACACTTAAACATTATATACATTTAGTAGTGTTGTACAAGGAACCCTTATAATATTGTTTTAAAATCTATCTAACAATTCAAACTAGATACAAAGTTAAAAGAACATTCTTACAATATAAAAATGAACTACGCATAATATTAGTTTTCAAGAAAGCTCTTTTCCCCTGTGCAAATGCGGCTTAATTTTTGAATTATTCAAAAGTAATTATGGTAAGAGACCTTGCCTTGAGTTATAGTGGGTCATTGTCAAAGGCTTTCACTTTAAATTAATATTACATAAACAAATGTTGGAACTCTTGATCACATCTGTAGGATTATTATTATTACAATGTTGACTTACTTCGATGCGTATCAACCCATTTGAAAGTTGTTATAATGAACTATTTCTTTATAGATTCTATCGTTTTCAAAAAAATGCGTATGTGTGTGTGTGTGTGTGTGTGTGTGTGTGCGTGTGCGTGTGCGTGTGCGTGTGCGTGTGCGTGTGCGTGTGCGTGTGCGTGTGCGTGTGCGTGTGCGTGTGCGTGTGCGTGTGCGTGTGCGTGTGCGTGTGCGTGTGCGTGTGCGTGTGCGTGTGCGTGTGCGTGTGCGTGTGCGTGTGCGTGTGCGTGTGCGTGTGCGTGTGCGTGTGCGTGTGCGTGTGCGTGTGCGTGTGCGTGTGCGTGTGCGTGTGCGTGTGCGTGTGCGTGTGCGTGTGCGTGTGCGTGTGCGTGTGCGTGTGCGTGTGCGTGTGCGTGTGCGTGTGCGTGTGCGTGTGCGTGTGCGTGTGCGTGTGCGTGTGCGTGTGCGTGTGCGTGTGCGTGTGCGTGTGCGTGTGCGTGTGCGTGTGCGTGTGCGTGTGCGTGTGCGTGTGCGTGTGCGTGTGCGTGTGCGTGTGCGTGTGCGTGTGCGTGTGCGTGTGCGTTTGCGTGTGCGTGTGCGTGTGCGTGTGCGTGTGCGTGTGCGTGTGCGTGTGCGTGTGCGTGTGCGTGTGCGTGTGCGTGTGCTTGTGCGTGTGCGTGTGCGTGTGCGTGTGCGTGTGCGTGTGCGTGTGCGTGTGCGTGTGCGTGTGCGTGTGCGTGTGCGTGTGCGTGTGCGTGTGCGTGTGCGTGTGCGTGTGCGTGTGCGTGTGCGTGTGCGTGTGCGTGTGCGTGTGCGTGTGCGTGTGCGCGTGCGTGTGCGCGTTCGCGTGCGTGTGCGCGTGCGTGTGCGTGCGTGCGTGCGTGCGTGCGTGCGCGCGTGCGCGCGTGCGCGCGTGCGCGCGTGCGCGCGTGCGCGCGTGCGCGCGTGTGCGCGTGTGCGCGTGTGCGCGTGTGCGCGTGTGCGCGTGTGCGCGTGTGCGCGTGTGCGCGTGTGCGCGTGTGCGCGTGTGCGCGTGCGCGCGTGCGCGCGTGTGCGCGTGTGCGCGTGTGCGCGTGTGCGCGTGTGCGCGTGTGCGCGTGTGCGCGTGTGCGCGTGTGCGCGTGCGCGCGTGCGCGCGTGTGCGCGTGTGCGCGTGTGCGCGTAGGCGCGTGTGCGCGTGTGCGCGTGTGCGCGTGTGCGCGTGTGCGCGCGCGCGTGTGTGTGTGTGTGTGTGTGTGTGTGTGTGTGTGTGAGTGGAAATCATGGTGGTGGTACGATGGATGATGGAGAGTTTCCAGCCAAAGTCCATGTTACTTAAAGAAACTCCTTTGTGCACACTGAAGGAGCGTTATCATGAAGACAAGTATGCTTGAAAGCGAGTTTGTTCATCATCACTCGCAATTATTAACAGTGATAATACGCCTAGAGAATATTCCTCCAGGTTTCAAGAAGCTATAATGAGTATTGCCGGTTCTTTACAAAACAGCTTCTTTCTGCTCATTATCGTTTGCAATACACACCATACCTCTCCTACCCAACTATTGTGATGAACGTTTACGATTAAATTTTTTAGTAGAAGTGAAAATCCCAATTAAAATCTTCTTTGGTGTGTCAGTTCAAAAATTGAGGACATGCTTCGACTCAAATTTTCTTCTGTCCTTCAGTAAGCTTATACGGTAGCCATTTTATAAGCTGCTTTCTTTATCAACTAGCTTTCCCCGCGTGTAATTTAGGGTTTTAATTATGTTGCGCGGAACCCTAATTCTTTTTCTAAAATATTAGTAGCCTAAGTTATTTCTTATAACTTTAGATATCTGCCAGTGAAAGTCCCGTCGAAATCGGTCCAGCCGTTTCGGAGATTAGCCGGAACAAACAGACAGACAGACAAGAATTTAAAAATTGTGTTTTTGTTATAAGTACCGTATATTATACTTTCATATGCATTTAGTAAAAAGCTGTTATTTTGACATTACAAACAGACACTTCAATTTTATTTATTTGTATAGATTTGAAGCGAATGCGTAAATATCTAGCTGTAGTGGAGCCTTAAAAGAATCTATCACTCCATTCCGCCCCTTGGGTGTCGTGAAGCAACCATGGGAATGTCAGAAAAATATTATAGCTTCCAATAAATGGCGCTAAAACGATAATAAATTTAAGAAAAACTAGCGAAATCTGGTAATGAGATCGCAAGTCCACCCAGGGTAACCACCGTGCGCAAAACGTCAACTTTTACGGACTGATAACTGGCTGACTCGATGGTCTTGTGGTTGTAGTCGTGACTGCTGATCCATTTTCGAATCCTGGGTCAGGCCAACACAGATCAGTTATTGAGTTTTCCTATCAAGAAGTTTTCAGTAACAGCCCAGAGGCGGGAAGTTTCACTCGTGCCTCGGAAACCACGTAAGTCCAGGTTCCTGCGCCTGATCTCTCTCCGATCGTGTTAGTTTCCCGTTCTAGAGGGAAGCTTACGCACATACGGATGCTGTGCTTAAGCGTACACCATACACTCGGGCACTATAACCTATGCAGATCTCTAGTATCCGTTGAGTGTGATTCGTGTGACTGAATTTCGGTCTGGAGAGCAATATTAGTACGGGCTAGTGGCGAAGAAGAATAATCAATACCTATGGTTAGTGTTCCTTACATAATGCACTTGAATCATTTTATTAACAAAGACTAAACAAAATAAAAAAAAATCGTACTGACTCTTTTAAGGTGCAACAAGTACCCCACTGAGTCCCAGAGCTACTTTTAATAAGTGATATTTTTGAAGTGTAAAACTTCTTTAGCGTTGTGCTTTGAAACTCTATGAAACGAAACAGTGACACTAAAAATAGAAAAACATATACATCTATGAGATTTAGCCTGCGAAAAAATAAGATAGAATACAATATGCAGTGTTTTTCTGAAAGTATTCACTTCTACCGCGTGTGAACTGCACACATGTTTTTTTTTTATTAGTAAGCCAAACAGTTTGAAATTAATATCCAATCAAACAGACAGATTCAATATTTTACTGAACTTCTTCAGTTTAACAATATTAATAATAACATATACAATTAGAAATACGTTAAAATTCAAATTCAATGTCAAGTTTGTATATATACATAATAAGATTGTTTCTGAATTAAAGTATAAAAAACTATCGTGCACACAATAAAACAAACCTTTTTTGTTTCCTCATTAAGTTAGAACACACTTGTTCAAACATCCATGACCTGAAAATAAGAGCTGGCCTTTACGTAAAATGTTTTCGCAAAATCTTAGCGGAGATGTTTACGTTACGAATTTTGTAGATTTAATTTGCACATAGTCCACCTGATGGTAATCAGTGTTTGCCGAGGCCCATAGACATCTACATTAATCCTCGATTAAGACTTAAAATGTAGATGCGTCGTCACCCCATTTCCAGTTTCTAGTAAAAAAGTTCTTCGGTTCTCTACACTCACGATACGAAACATTACAGAAAACAGCATTAAGCTGGTATATACGAGAGCGTGGAAGATCCATCGTTAAAATTTTCCATGTAAATAAAATTCTCTAAAGTGGTCGCTCATAAATATTTTTGCATATCCCATACGACGGCGACAGTGAAATATTTTCGAACTGGCCACTTGTAAATGATATGATAAAAAAATACGTTCAAATTTTGAAAATGGAACTCTTTGCCAATATTATTGTGTATGTGTTTTATTAATTTGTCATTTGTTTACGATTTGGTGGCAAATTGAAAATTCTCTGTGTCACGTCAGCGTGAATCTAATGCGAGGAAAATTTCGTACAATGATGTTTTATTACTTTCGACGTCATTTAAGTCAATAAAAAAAGTTATGATAGACTTCGATTGGCCTTTCACGATAAATCCCCATCTCGTGCCACTGATTACAACTAGTTTAATGAGTTCACACGCTGTCGCACTAATCTCACCGATGATCTACGTGAGGGACGGCCTTTTACGGCGACGACTGAAGATAACATCAGTGTTGTGCGGCGCATGACAGTGACTGAAAAAAGAATGACTTATCAGCAGATTCGGACAAGCTTAGACATCGGTATGAGTCAAGTGCACAAAATCCTCCATGAACATTTAGCGGTCAGGAAGGAAGCTTTGTGCCCGGTGGATACCTCATAAATTGACAGAGGCCCAGAAACTTCGTCGTGTTTATTGGTATCGTGAAATGGTTCAAAGATTTAACGTAGGTGACTCAAATGCTGTGTTCCACATACTTACGGGTGACGAAAGCTGAATTTATTGTCATGATCCTGAAACTAAGAGATAGTCTGCTGTCTGGGTGTTTCTTTCCGAGGAGTTGCGAACTAAAGTGAAGAGAGGTCGAAGCGTGGGAAAAAAGATAGTGGCCTCGTTCTTCGGAAGGATAGGTCATTACGCAACAATTGTTTTAGAGGATCGAAAAACATACTTCAGAGTGGTAGACTAACAATTGTTTGCCACTTGTCTTGGAAAAAGTTCGGGAGAAACGATTTCGCAGTAGGATCCTCCTTCACCACGACAACGCCTCGTGGCACACCGCCAAGCAAACAATCGACTACTTAGCGACGTCAGACGTGGAATTACAGGGTCACCCGCCCTATAGGCTCGACCTCGCACCTTGATATTTTTATTTATTTCCGTAAATAAAAGAAAAACTTCGAGCAAATTTTTTTATGGACGCCGAGGAAGCAGTGGTTGCGTTTCAAAATGCCGTCGAAGAGACCCATAAGGACGAGTGGGCAAAGTGCTTTTCTCAGTGGTCCCATCGAATGCAGATATGTATTGATGTAAATGAACACTATTTTGAAAAGATATAATAAAACTAATGACTTGCTAGTGTGTTCAGTTTTTGATTTTCTAAGAACTTTCAGTGTCACCCTCGTTTTTGTCTCTTGTAACATCCACAGTACCTTCTTATAATCTGCTGGAATCTCCGAAACTGCTACAAATAAATTATAAAAAAAAATAAAAAAAAATACATACTTAACAGCAAGAGTTATTGCTAAAGTTTATTTATTATTTTAATAGCAACCAATTTATTAAGATATATGCATTCTGTTTACCCGCTAATACAAGTAACTCGATAAACATATAAAGTAAATAATTAATAAAGAGTCTATTTAAAAACCATAAATACTAAATTAATATTGCCATGAGTTCTAGGTATACAAAGTGATTATTGAACACGCACTCTATACGTGGTAGAGCCATGCTGCAGCTATATTAATAGTATAGTTGTAGCACGAATGGGTTGGCTCGACCGGGGAAGGACCACGCTCTCACAAAATACCAGCGTAAAATAGCAGCTTCTGCTGTGTTTCGTATGGTGAGTGTAGAGAACCGGAGACCCTTTTTACTGGAAACGAGGCATTCCATTTTAGTCCTCACGGGTGACAACGCATCTGCATTTTGATTCACAAAGGAGAATAGATGTACGTAGATGTCTATGGGCCACAGCAACCACTTACCAACAAGTGGACTGTATGCTTGCTTGTCACCCTATCCTAAAAAAAACACTTGTATTAAAGTATCTCGTGCATTTTCTTCTTCTTTCACCATCATCATCACAGCCCGTTACAAGTACACTGCTGAACATGAGCCTTACCTAACCCCTTACACTTCGCCTATCGGTACGAGACTGACACTCGAGAACCTTTTTTACCATCGGTTGTCGGTTCTTCGAGCTACATGGCTGACCCATTGCCTACCACATACTTCAGCTTACTAATCCATTGGGCTACGTCGGTTACTCTGGTTCTACTGCGGATATGCCCATTTCTAAATTTATCACGCAGAGAAACCCCGAGCATAGCCCTCTCCATAGGTCGCTGAGCGACCTTAAGTCTTCATATGGCCAGCAGTGAAGGACCATGTCTTGGATCCATAAGTTATCACTGGCAACACGCACTAGTTGTACAATCTTGTTTTCAGGTTTTGAGGTATACCTGACAAGAAGATGTGTCGTAGTTTCTCGAACGCTGCCCAGCCGAGTTGAATCCGTCGATTAACCTCTCGGTCGAAGTTGGACTTACTTAGTCGGACTATTTGTCCCAGGTACATACATACTCGTAAACAACTTCGAGCTTAGTGCTCCCAACAACTACCGGCATAGGTTACATGGACATAAAATGTGACCTTCGTTTTGTCCATGTTCATCTTAAGACTTAGCCGTTCGGAAACACTATTGAGGTCATTGAGTATAGTGCTTAGGTCCTCCAACGATTCTGCCGTAAAGACTATATATCGTCAGCAAATCGAATTTGAGTGATGTACTCGCCATTGATGTTAATACCGTATCTTTTACAGTCCAGTAGCTTGAAAACGTCTTCCAATGCAGCGGTGAAGAGTTTCGTGGTTATAACGTCACCTTGTCTTATAGCTCTCTGCAGTTGGATAAGTTTCGTACTCTGATTTTGTACTTAGATAGAATACGTTTCGCACCACACTGTCACTGAGCTGAGTTTTACCGTATAACCGGCCAAGCAGTTTCTTTCTGATCGGTTTGACTCACAAGCCCATATTCTATCGCATCTACTAAGGGGAGTGCTCAGAGGAATTAATCGAAATAATTCGAGTCGCTAAACTTCACCATCGCACATCGCGACAAAAATCGCGATACCATCCATACAGTCTGAATGATTGGCGGTATACCAAAAGTTTTCTTTGTCTCACAACTTCTTTGTGGAATCGGCCACCACCAGCTATATTTTCGGATCGATATGGCTTAGCGGCTTTCAAGAAATGAGTCTACTTTTTTTAAAGGTCGGGAATGATGTTGCCGATGTTCGTGGGCGAACGAAACGAGATGATACATCGCTGAATATCTTCATCTTGATGCGTCAAAAGGAGTAAAGCACTGCTGAGCACAATGCTCTTCTCATTTCTGAGATGGTTTTAGAGCAAGGAAATGGCCGCCACGTTACACTATTATAATAAAAATACTGTATTCTCATAGTCCATACTATGAATTTATAAAGTCAATAAACAACTATCATCACCGTCATCAGATCTTACTTCTGTGTCGACAACACGACTGTTGATCGCCTTGACCACACTATTGCTTCATCGCCACTCGCTGCGGCTTGTTCCGTAGGAAATCGAGCTTATGTTAACATTCCGCGCGCGATTAGCACATTTTCGCCAATAACTCACCTTGCATACGATAACTCACTCCACAATCTATTTATTTATACTTTCATGCACAAAACAGTACATATGGCGGACGTAATGCCATACAGCATACCCTCTCAGTCAACCATTAGGCTAAACAGAGACAGAAATAATAAGTGGTGCAGCAATAATCAAAATAGAAAGGGTTAAAAAATCACATATTTAAATATATACTTAAAGAAGACAGACATATATAAGTAAAGTAGACTGTAATTACTTATATTTCTCCATATTTCTAGTTAGTTTCTGATATCACCACAATATTACACGAATAAGCCCATGGAATTATTTTAAGGCATAGTAAATAATCTTATATAAGTTTACATAAACCATGTTTTTATTCATAACGAATTTTTCTTAGAAAAATGTTGTTTGGCGCTTACTTAGTTTATTTCCGATCGCGTGCTCGGTATAGCTATCTCATTTGCGTACATGATTGTAATTGCATCACTTTCATTTTGACACTCCGTCAATCGTCCGTGAGCTTCGTCGACAAGGAGCTAAGCCACGGCTCCAATATTTCAATTAATTTTCAAGGTACCCTCCAAGTACTAATTTAGCACGCACGTAGATGTGATGACATATTTCAAAGATATTTAAAATAGTAGTTAGTATGTGCCATTCATTTACCTATTTCTAACGCCAAATAACAGTGCTTGCACTGCTGTTATCCGGTCTGTAGGATAAAGAGAGCTACTATAGTTACAGGATCTGACACTTCGGTTTACAGAACTTTATTAACTCATAGAAGAACATAGTTCACTTATAATGAGCTTATAAACAATTTTACAAAAAATAAAGTATAATATTTAAACATGTCCAGCACATCGCACTTTTTCAGTAGTGAACGCGTTAAAAAATGTTATGGTAAATGTAACTTGCGACTTTGTGACTTTTCAACTAAATCCTCAGAGGAGCCATAAACCTGCTCCGCCACTAGGATCAGGAAGGCTAGTGCTTCCAAGTGCTCGTTTTTCCTGGCCTCCGCGTATCGAACTCGAGAGCATGAGTTGAGCAGATGGAAGTTTTAATCGGTGCGAGTCCGACATAACCCGTCCTTGCTCTTGGCGTGAATGCGTAGGTATTTGCCGATGTAAAAAGGTATGAAAACGTTTCCTCACTCCCCGCTATTGTCGAATGAAAAGCACAAAAGTAGGAATTTCATCCCATAAATCACTTATTAATTATATTTATATATAAAAATTACCTGTCACGTTGTTTGTCCGCGATGAACTCCTAAACTACTGAACTGATTTCAATGAAATTTGCACACTGTGCGCAGTTTGGTCCAACTTAACTTAAGAACAACTTAAGAACAACGTCTGCCTGGCCAGCTAGATATATATATATATATATATATATATATATATATATATATAGTGGCGATGTAAGAATATCCGCGACCCCATATCGTTCCGAGGGTGTCACGAAATGAAATGCAGCAGCATCTTCCTGATAACAACTCAAAATTGTAAGAAACTACGGTTGCCGATCCCCTTGCTAAGCGTGGCAACTATGGCGAAATCCCCCATGCGGCAATCTATGAGGGAGGCCTGTGTTCAACAGTGAACTTTCATAGGCTGTGATGGATAATGGATGGAAATAAAATTTAGAATTAACTACCGATTTTGTTACTATTTCTTAGGCTACACTACACACATATTCGAATTTCGAACCAAACGGTTTGCTAAATCGTTCATCATGCGTACAGCAAAGGAGTGGAATAAGTTGCCAGCATCTGTGTTTCCATCCGAGTATAATGTGGATGTCTTCAAGGCAAGAGTGAATAGGCTTTTGTTAAGTCAGTGCACTTCACCATTTTAAGGCTACATCAACACTTACCATCAGGTGAGATTGTAGCTAAGCGCTGGTTTAGAATAATATAAAAAGAAGACACAAAACATTGCTCTATAAATGAAGCTAAAAAAAAATTGTTTGTTTCCTGACTCGCTTCATATATCATATAAAATATATTCTAATATCTAACATATCTCTTAATGTTTGTTCGTTTGTACATTAATTATTAAATTTTAAATTTAAATTTTATGTTTAAAAAACCAAGCGATAACTAAACATAAATTGTTAATGCTAAATGGGTAACCACGATACAGGATTACCTAGTGTGGGTACCAATGGATACTTCAATGAATTGTAGTTGGAGTAGTCTGTTAAATAAACATTTTTCATTCATTTTCATTTGCACTAGCGGCGAGCGCTGCGACCCTAGCTACTCTGTTAGGTCAGTTTGTATGAAAGTAAAGCAAAGTTACAACCTCCATACGTCCCACCGATGGACACAAGCCTGCTCTCGTTTCTGGGCGGACTGCAGGACAATGAAATATCCGCCACGATGCTCCAATACGTGCCGACGGATTTCACATATTGTGTTCGCAATACATTTTTTTCTTTCTTGGACATTCAGGTTTTATCCACCATTTACCGCCGAAAATTTCATTATTAATTTAGCGCTTGCCGCTAGCAAGCGCTATGCCCTGAACTACACAAACTAACTTTAGTATTTAACATTTTACTAATTATATCAAATTATAATTAATAATGATTTTACGATAGAATACCGCTAAAATTTAAAAGCGTTTTAACATTATTCTTTTCATTTATTTAATTATTAAAAAATGGTTACAGCATCATAACTATTCCATACTACTTATGAACTTATAGATTCAACTTTTTACACATAAATATCAAAATATAATCAATATAAAAATATGCATTGTATCAAAGCGAGTAACAAATTACAATTGATAATTTTCGACACAAACATTCTATACTAATGGAGAACTTAACATATAATTAACACCCCAACATTATTCGTCTTGCCTTTCCCGTAATTAATACTAAAAATCAAATTGGAATTTATTGTGGCATTTTTTTGTCTTTCTTTTTATTTGAAAACAACGTCAATACGGAACAGTAACAATACTACGTATATTGTTTTTATGTAGATAGAGTCACGCTGCAACTGAATAATAGCTAAAACACGAATAGATCAGCTGTACTAAACTTTTAAAATCATATGGTTAGGGTAACAAATAGAATATTGCCTGAAACGTTATTTTATTCATCCTTAGTGATGAATATTTTCTCGAAATTTAAATCAGAACAGCCTTGAAGTGTTTTTAATTTTTATATTTAATAAAAAGAGATATCTAATATATAAGCTAATATATAAAAAATAGTATTTGTTTGTTTGTATTTTATGCGCTGCCATACTATTCATCAGATTGTGATAAAACTTTGTCAACTTATTGCTTGCACCTGTGCAAAGGTTATAGCCATAGTACAGTTAATTAACAGTAGGTGGCGCGCGTATCGCAACGACAAATTTATTTGAAAATTATAATATATTATTCAACTTTAATATGTGTATTATCATTCCTAATTAAACAATAAAAATTTTCCAAATTTAAAGCGATATTTCCACAATTATTTTTCTGTGGTTGCAACGTGCCTGGTACCAGCCAGTTTATTATAAAAAAGAATCAATAATATTGTTTGGCGATATCACATAACGTACGAAAAATATTCGATATAAGTGTTTGAAGTTTGATTATTTACTAAGAATAGATATTTGTATATATCTGTGGCTATAGAATCCGTTAACCACCTGACAAACTACGTGCTGACTTATCACCCCTACTTGTAAAAAATTATCATCCCAACAAAGTGCAACCATGTGATATATCAAAAAACTAATTTATAATCATATTTTTTATTATTACCTGGTATAATACTGGCATTTTGTAAAGTATTTTGAAAATCCTTTCACCTATCTCCTATCACTATAAAACATTTTGTTAGTAATTATTTCTTTAAGTTTTTAATAACTAGTTAGTTTTCATAAAATTTTTTATAATATAAATCGACCTAGATATGCTTAAGACTTGCTTACTAAATTTAAAATATGTTTCATAATACCACAAGAAGTAATGAAGTGAGGTATAATAATATTTGACAGATTTCACAGCAGGGAAGTTAATTTGTTCGGAAAATGTAAAGGTTCATGTTTCTCTCTGTACTATTAACTATATTTGATATTATTAAGACTAAAAATAAATAAACCAAATAAATAAAAAAAAGTTTAAAATCTGCAAAAAATTAAAGAGCAAACCAGGCATGAGGCACTGTTTTGTGTATTAATATAATACTCTAGAAAATGATAAACTTTAATTAAAAAACAACTTCTCAATTAAATGATATTGTGTAACAAAAAAACTTTACCTCAGTGTCAACTAACGACATCTGGTGAGCAGAAAATTATTAGCCCTCATTAAGTACAGAAAAAATACTAGCGACATAATATGTATAATAAAAAATAAAATAAAAATACAAAAATACGAACGTCGAATTAATATTAATGCAGCTTGTTTGTTTGGTGCAAGGCCGCAGGTACTGCAATCACCAGTCCACCTGCTACGCGAATAATTGCAACATTTCCTTCCTAAGACATACCTTATCTAGCAATAAGATCTTACGATAACGGCGTCATATTACTGGTAAATAATTAGAAAAATTTACTTATACACACCTCTATTTTAATATAGATCAACTTTCATATACATATTTTTTATTTTTGAACTTTTTCCATTAATATTATATCCACATCCAGTAATATTATAACAACAACAGCTTCCGGTAATACAACAGTTATAAAAATCTTCAAAAGAATTTTACTAAATTAAATTAATATGAATATTTTTTTAAAATTACATGCAATTTTATCTACCTAGTTTAAAATCACGCTTTTGGGAATAACTCATCGTAAGGTATCATATTAGTTATTTTATTAGCCGCATCCAGAATTATGTTAGATACTCCCTTCTCCGCAAAGGGCTTCACCGCTTTCATTAATTCTGCTTTGTTTTCGTTGAGAGCCATATTAGTTACTTCTTCTGAAAATGAAAAAAATAATGTAAAAAATAACAGTCAGTGTTTAGTGTTCACCTAGGGTCCTAGTCAATAGCTGATAAACAATCCTGAATTTAAGCTCCTACCGATTCAATGGCCGTAGCCTGGTAAGCTAAGTAAGCATTCGTCTGCGGCACTGGGAGTCGAATCAAATCTCGAACATTGTGTTACTACAAGTTATTTTTCTGCGTCTGGATGTTTGTGTAAATGTAATTTATATCTGTAAAATATCTCTTGAGAAAATCCCAGTGTGGAGGTTTTACGATTTTTTTATTTATGTAGACAAACAATAAGAGGGTTGTGAAGTGCCGATACGCAGCGCGAGTAGGTTTACAAAAATGCTATCTGTTTCATACCGCTCGCTCTGTATCTAATTGCAAACCCTGAAGGCAATTGCCTACATTTCAATTATTATATTTATATTATGATTATTCTAAATTTACAATTTTGGTCTCATTAGATTCAGTACACCTTAATCTAGGTCTGTACGTTTCTCTTTTTTAGTAATTCAGTTCTTTTTTAGTCATTCAAGTTTAATTAAAAAAATAAAAACGTTCAAGGAAGTTTTTAGGTCAAAAATATAGATATTTAGATGCTAATAACTAAATAGAATCAGGCGTTACTTTGCGAAAATCAATTATATTAAAGTTGGTAATAATTAGCTTGCGTATGTTCGCGAGGTAATTTTTAATTTCTTTAATCTTTAATGCTAATAACTTTTATCGTAAGCAATATTTATTTAAAATAAAAACGTATGGACCTGGTATTTCATAATATCTACAACGTTTCCAAAAATTATGAAAATTAATACGTTGTTTACGGGGGAGGCAAACATTATCGCTTTTTGTATGAAAATTTGCAGCTTCACAATCCTCATTCGACTGCGTATGAAGATATAAGATTAATTTTAAACTTGGTAGGGCCATACTGTAGCTATATTAGTTGTACAGTTGTAGCACGAGTGGATAGGCTCGACCGCGGAAGGACCACGCCTTCACAGAATACTAGCGTGAAACAGCAGCTTAACGCTGTTGTTTTACGCTGGTGCTGTTTCGTATGGTAAGAGTAGAGAAACAGATATCGTTTTTACTGGAAAAGAGGCTTTTCATCTTAGTACTCACGGCAGACAACGCATGTGTGTGCTCGCTTGTCACTCGTACAAGAAAGAGCAAATAAAGATACACAGAACCATACAAAAAAATGTTTACAACTTCATCTGTTCTACATAAAACCTGTTTGTCATAGTAGTGCACTCTAGATTAAAGCGGTACATTGCTTTTATATTGTAGATGCAATGTATTAAAAAGAGGAAACTTACCTAATGTTTTCTCTCCATTGAAAAGCCCTTGGAGATTGATCCAGTAGTCCTTGATAGTTATATCAGTGTCGATATCAGTAAATTCTATGTATTCGACGCCTTCTTTCTCCACCGTTTTAATACGCAGCAGGGCATCGACATTGCATTTTACTAAAATGACAAATTTTAATTTTAAAATTGTTTTAATTAATTAGCCTTAAAATCGAACCATTAATTATGTTTATAAATGCCTCCTAATTACAATCTACGTTTCATTAAAATTTCTCGTGATTTAGAATCTAAAGATGTTACTCATTGATAACTTGATATTGGTAAAATTGGGAGAACAGTTCTAGTGATGGATGATACATGTCGATATTTTTGTGTTGATATCGATACAGGACATTGTGATTGTGGGTATCAATAGATTTGGCAAACGAATTTACAATCGTAGTACCAAACGTTTTAAACCTTTAACGCTATTGTAGCCAGTCTTATGGTGCCTGGTCACTCTTCTGCGGGTACTCTCGCCATGTTTCGCCGAGAGCACTCACGCGAAAAGTCGAGTGACAAGTGTGACCCTGTAGACTCTCGTTTATTCACTACGGTTGCAAGCGCCGCCTAGACGATGGACCCGTCCCAAGTTACAGCAGCTGTTATACCACATGCGTTATCACTTATCAGTTATTATAATTACGTGCACATATACAATACAACAATAAAAAATGGTGTAAACGGTGGTGGTGGATGCTCGCTATGCATTGAACTAGGACAAGGAACCACAGTTTAAAGAAGGTTCTCTTTAACTGTGGACGAATGACGAACGACGCATGCAAGAATGACACACTCGCGTCGCCTCGCGAGGGTAGAGGAGACCCTTTGACTCGCGCATAAAACACCGACTGAGAAGGAAGAGCAGGCGAGGTGAGGCGAGAAAAATAGAGACGAAGCAAGTGTAGTATTATACATATTACACTTGCTTCATCTCTACGCCTGACGCATTTTATCAGCAACCATGCACCTTAGATTGTAATAGTATTTAATTATAGTGTACTATTCATTCTCATATTTTTGTCACCACCTGCTTATTCATGGGATTATTGACTCTCTCGTTATATAGACCTTTACCAATTCGGTCTCTGTTCTTATTTCAAAATTTGGGATCATCCTCCACATATACTGTCGCACTCGTCAAGCCTCGCGGTGTCTCGTAGAAAGTGTACAGCCGGCATTAGTGTTTACCATCTGATATAATATATATATATATATATATATATATATACGAGATGATACTGCCATTTATCGGAGGCCATAATATACTATAACGTGGTATATTAGTAGTTTAGTTGTAGTACGAATGAGTCGGCTCGACCGGGGAAGGACCACGCTCTCACAGAAAACCAGCGTAAAATAGCAGCTCAACGCTGCTGTGTTTCGTATGGTGTGTGTATAGAACCATTTTACTGGAAAAGAGGCATTCCATCTTAGTCCTCATGGGTGACGACGCATCTGCTTTTGTTTCTTTATTGAGGATAAATGTAGATGTCTATGGGTCACAGTAATCATTTACCATCAGGTGGCCTGTGTGCTTGTTTGTCACCCTATCCTATAAAAAATATACAGTATTGATATTTTGCATAAAAGATTTTTTTAATTATTTTGTTAATTATAAGGTACATGAGGGTAATATAGTCACCTTAAGCTTTTTCGCCCTATATAAACAAAACTAGGAGGAGGACAAATACAAAAATACAATATCGTAAACTATAACTAATATATTATGAAAAAAATAGCAAATAAGCCTTGGCAATAATTAGGAACACTTCGAAAAATCAACTCAAAAAAAAAACTACACTACCCAATACTAAAATCGACTGAAATATTTTATATAATATCAAAGGTTAAAATGGCGTCAATAAAACGGCGCCCTTTGACCCTTTATTATTTGAATGACTGATGAAGATTTATCGTATCACAAAACCACCTATCCAAACAAGGCTGTAGTTTTTGAGTTATAAGAAAGTGACCATATTAACCGGATGACCATATTACCCTCACGTACTATATATAAAATCGGAAGTTTTAAACAACTTTTACGAAAGATAAATTTACGCTCGAAGTGGACTGATAATGGCTAGTTTCTTATATTCCCACCATTGCAAGTTTACAATATTTTTTTAAGTACAATATTTTTAACGAAAACGCTGAACGTGTATGTACTCGTAATAAATCCGTGTTTATTTTGCATCGCAATGCATAATTTATTTTGCTCAGAGCTGAGTCGAGTTTTTAATGCATATTTCTAATGCTTACGAAGGTGAACGTAATTTGCCGTTAATTACAAACAAAATTTAAATTTATATTTTTTAAATGTTCTTTAATATAAACATCAACCTGCAACGAACCTGGACATAGGCGTCCGCCACGTAATTGTTAAGTGATTAAAGAAGAAAGAAGATGGTAGAAGGTAGGTATTAAGAAGAAGCAAGAAGAAAGAGTTGTGTACACCTACCACTGTCTCAAATCATCCAGGGATGACTGGTAGAGAATGCCATAAGACATTAAGTCCGACCTCTATATCCCTTATTATAAGGTGTATAATAAAGATTAAATAAAAAAGGCTTAGAAGGTGCTCCGAATCCTCAGCTTAAATATCAACGGCTCGGTTGAACAAAATATCGAATTTTAGAATTACGGGTATTGATACTTCTTAGTATATGCTCGGATTATTTTACATACATGAAATACTCAACCAAATATGCAAGCAGCGAAGAAGGTCTGCTCACAAATAAAATAGTTATCACGCTTTATGTTTTATTCAAAACGTAAACTACCCACATTACGAGAAGCAGCGTTATAGGTGCAAGGTATGTAATACTGCGATCGACAATCAGACAGATTGTCGATCGAGAGATCACCAAGTGGCAATTATAACAAACCTTCGCCAGAAACCTACGTAGGTTGATGAAGAAGAATAATGTTATAAATAATAATAATATTTTATTTTTCATTTTAATTAATCTAAGGTATGTGTTATTTTTTTGTAATATATGATTTAATATTTCTTTAGGAAACTAAGGAAAACACTCACTAGCATCAGCTACAAGAGTCCCTTCACCTCGAATTGGCAGTAGCAGGAACTGAATATCCACTTTGTATTTCCCTTCGAAGTGCAGTCTTGGAAAACGGACGCGAGCGCGGACTGTCATTTTATCTAGATCGACACTGGAATGAAAGTTTGAAATTGTATTAGTGAATTTATGTACTGCTATATTTCTTGGACAAAGTATGAAAATTTATCCAATGTATAGTTAATCCATCGACAAAATTTTCATAATGTCTACAAAAACGTGGTACGTGTTAGAGCCATGCTGCAGCTATATTAGTAGTATAGTTGTAGCACGAATGGGTCGGCTCAAACGGGGAAGGACCACACTCTCATAGAATACCAGCGTAAAATAGCAGCATAACACTGCTGTGTTTCGTATGGTGAGTGTAGAGAACCGGAGACCCTTTTTACTGGAACAGAGGCATTCCATCTTAGTCCTCACGGGTGACAACGCATCTGCATTTTAATTCTTTATTGAGGATAGATGTAGATGTCTATGAGTCACAGCAACCACTTACCATCAGGTGGACTGTGTGCTCGTTTGTCACCCTATCCTATAAAAAAACTTATTAATAACTAAAAGATCACTTGTAAAATAATTAAATAAATAGAAATTATACAGAAACCAAAGCCAAGCCGTGGGATGGCATCAAAAAAGTCATATGGCCAAATACTCAAAGAGCCGACGGCAGGGAACAGCCTCATTGGTGCGGGATATCCGGTACTGTCACACCGCCTGCCAAACCAAAAAAGGCGAAGCTCTACAACGCGTGAGGTTCATGTCTAGCTGTTGATAAATCTATAAAATTTGTTTTATTCAACGTCGAGTATTCGTGTGTATACATTCAAAGAGTAACCAAGTTTTAAACTTAAGTTTAAATATATAAATAATGATATACCTTTATCACAGTATAATATACTGTAATAAAGGTATATGATTAATGCGAGTAAATAAGGCTTTTACATTTATTTGAAATTATTCCAAATTGAATGTGATTTATGGGCAACAACATTTTTGCGTACCGATCGACCCTTACGAATGTATGCGTGCGTAGCAAAATCTAAAAGATCTAAAAGATAAAAAGGACAGAATGTTTGATTTTTTTAATTAATTTTATTCACCATTTGCCGATATTACTTAATCTGAACCCTCTCTGTAAATTTGGCCGGTTATTGCACAATAACTTGAACGAAATCACTAGCTGTGGAATTAGAAATAATATAAAGAAGTTCAAGATAGCTAAACGTTGCCTGAAAGTAATAAATGCGATGCTATGTTTATAGACAACCGAGTTGGAAATTACCTTGCCTGTAAAGCTCTAGGTTGCTAGAGTTGTTTAAGTCTAGATCGATTAATTCATTCATTTCTTTATATTTTGAAAATGAATGAACCACTAAATCTGCATTAGAACCGCGCTATTCAAACTTCTTTGTAACATATAAGAAGCCACATAGCAGCAGGGAACAAGCCTCGATTTATTTGAAATCACTTGTATAACATGACACGTAAGGAGGTCAGAAAGAGAGCCGTTAGTAACACTCTGTCACCATCTCTTCCCAGTGTCTGATTAAGACTACTTAATACCTTAGGCAATCCACGCCTATGAGCCCCTTATCCACTACTAAACTACAGGTCTTTAAAATTTTTTATTTATTAATTGCAAGATGAATCATTACTTTTTATGTACATAAGAGTTTTAATAGATATAAAGAGATAAAAACCTAGTAGAGTATTTTAATAAAAATCAAACCATACAATTTCTTTATTACTTATGAAAATGCGACTCGCGACTTTCCCAGACTGCGGATTCGCGAACAATAGTGTCAAAGGTAATTTTTCTTAGCATATCTGCCTTGTCAAGCAACATCGATATATTGTAGCATTATAATTCGTTTTTCAATTTATTGCAATTTGTTTTTAAAAAGATCGTGTGGACATATCGATACCATCAAACAAAAAAACAATTCTGTGTTATTTAAGGTGTCCCTTGAGAAATGTTGCCCTACACTAATCCGACACTGTTTCTTCCCGTGGATATCTCGTTAGTATCTTTTAGAAAAATGAAATAAAATCACCGCTTAACTAAACATTAGCCAAATCTCACTGAAAGTGCAAGATAGTGGGATAGGACTTAGAATCAGAGACACAATAAAGCAAAACCCAATTTATGACTTTACAGGATTGGCAAGTCAAGTTCTACACAAGTTATGTAACTATATTAAGACTAAAGAGTATAGTAATGCATAAGACCACGTGATCAATAGACGTAATGTAACTAACAAAGTACCTATCCACCAAAAAAAATTGAAATATAACCACGCTGAATGGCTCGGTTCGTGTTTAACCGATCATGCGGGGAGATCTGTTTATGACTGTGCCTTGGTATATGGTCTAACACAACTGGTTACTTCGTCTACGCCGATTCCGGATGTGGAGAATCATACACCGTCCCTGTTGACCTTCTGCTGACCTCTCATCCGGACGGATATCAGGTTTCCGTCGATGCCCCTCTCAGCTCTTCGGACCATTGTCTGATCTGGAGTGTCATGCCACTCACGCTCCCCTAGCGGTTGCGTTCTGCAGGTTGTCGCCGTGTTTGGCATTACAGGTCGACGGATTGGGACGGAATGCGGTCTTTCTTTGCATCCTACCCATGATGATGGGTTTGCTTCTTGCCGGATGATCCCAGCACTGTTGCTGACTCTGTCACCGATGTGGTGCTAAAGGGAATGGAACTATTTATTCCATCATCTGTGACATCCATCGGTGGCAGATCTCAACCATGGTTTGGTCGCTCCTGTAAGACTGCATTACGCAGTAAGCAGGAGTGTTATCAGGCCTGGGCTGAGGCTCGGGATGTAAACACCAGCATGCTTAAAAAGAAGTATAACTTCGCCTCCAGATCCTTCAAAAGAGTTATTGCCAGGGCAAAGTCAGAGCACTAGCGAGAAACTAGTTCGCCTTCCTTCGGGAACCCGTGCATTCTGGTCTCTCACCAAGGCTGTCCAAGGGAATTTCTGTAAGCCATCACTACCATCTCTACACAGGGAGAATGACTCACTAGCCCACGCCACGAAAGAGAAACCCGACCTTTTTAGTTCCTTTTTTGCGTCCAACTCAACTCTTGATGACAGGGGGAATACACCGCCGACCATCCCGCAATGTGAATGCTATATGCCTGTGCGATTCATACAGTGCTCAGTATGCAAAGCACTCCTTTCCCTGGACATCCACAAGTCGTGTGGGCCTGACGGATTCCCGCCAATTGTGCTGAGGACGTGTGCTCCAGAGTTGGCACCAGTTCTAATGCGAAAACGTCGCCGAGTACCGGAACAAACTTGTGTATGAAGTCGAGACTTTATTGAACAAAGTCTCGGTTTGAGGTCGACTAAATCTAGTCCAGTTCAATTCCCAGAAGACACAAGTTTGCGCGTTTACCACTAAAAGGAACACCTTTGTCGTATCTCTTCAGTTTCAAGGCACTCCCCTTGTTGCCTCAGCCAGTATAGGAATCATCGGCGTCGACATATCGAGTGACGTCCAGTTTCGTGGTCACTTGGAAGAGAAGGCTAAATTGGCCTCTAAATAGCTTGGCGCGCTCAGCAGAGCGAGACAGTATTTCATACCGGCACACCACCTGCAACTTTACAAGGCGCAGGTTCAACCTCACATGGAATACTGTTTCCATCTCTCGGCAGGGGCTCCCCATGCCAGCTCCTTCCACTTGACAGTATCCAGCGCAGAGCGTTTCGAATAGTCGACGACCGAGTTCTGTCCGATTGGCTTGACTCATTGGCACTGAGTAGAGATATTGCACCTCTTTGCGTATTTTATCGCATGTACTACGGGGACTACTCTGAGGAATTGTTCGGACTAATTCCAGCCGCTCAATTTCAGCAACGTAAATCGCGACAAAGCTCGTGATACCATCCATACCATCTGGATGACTGGCGGTCCACCACTGTGCGATTTAGAAGATGTTTTCTTCCTCGCACAACTTCCTAGTGAAATCGATTACCACCAGCGATTTTTCCAAACCGATACGACTTAGGGACCTTGAAGAAAAGAGCCTACTCATTTTTAAAAGGCCGGCAACGCATCTGCAATTCCCCTGGTATTGCAGTTGTTCATGGGCGGCGGTAGTCACTTACCAACAGGTGAGCTGCATGCTCGTTTGACTTCTCTCCTATAAAAAAAAAACATTACACCGTTAGTTATACCGTTACAGCCTATTAAAGTCCACTGCTGAAAATTGCCTCATAGGGGATATTTACCATAGTTGCCACGCTCTGCAAGCGGGTTGACAAACACAGTTTTTTCTATTTTTGTCGTTATTAGGAAGACGTTGCCCATCTCCTGATTTATTTCCTTCTGTTGCCTCTTACGACACCCACAGGATAATATGGGATAGTGAATATTCTTACACCGCCACTACACGGTAAATCACATTAAATTAATTTAAATTACATCTACTGTAATTTACTAGAACTAATCACAGTCGTTGGAAACCAGTTCTAATAAAAAAGCAAACAATTCATGCAATTTATAACAGATGGCTCTGTATGGCATGGTATAATTTGAAAATAAATTATACTAATTTATTAGGTAGAGAAGACGATGACGTCTTCAATGAACGGACAAGATAATTTCACCACGTACCATTAGATGACTTTGAATTTCAATTACTGTAATTTATAAATCAACGTTGTAATTAAGTAGGTAGTAGCACAAATTAGAAAATTATATCAAATAAAACTAATCTTACGGATGTTATTACGTCTAATTTAAGTTAAGGATACATAAAAGTCTGTTTTTATTTATTTATTCCATATTCATCATATTCTCTTTTCTGTATTGTTTAAACTTAAAAATATGTTGATGGTAAGCAATTCACGAAATTTTAAATAAACTTGCACTCAAAACAAGATACGTAGTAGCTATTTTATGTAATTGCCGTTAGTAAATTTGCTGATGTGTGGCGGTATATCCTACATAATATGGAAGAGTACCATAACCAGCAGCTGATAACGGATGACCCGACCACACGTTCTTTCCCGTGGTGTGTCGATGTATTTACAAGCCACAACCATTACGCTGCTTTTTTTTTCTAATGTAATAAATACTAAGAATTTGGTAAGACTTTCCAATTAGTTCTCAGAGGTGACAGCGCACATGTCCAATTCCTCGTTTCAATTATGTCCACTTACCATACCGGAAGCGCAGTTTACAAGTCAAACTAGTTAGGATTGCTCGGATTTGGGCGAACATTTGAAGGTGGATTGTTTGACGGTTGTATTATGTAATGACAATAATAAAATTGAAAATAGCTAGAGAAAATTATCCTGGTGATCCCGATCAGGATAACAGGTCCTTGATACGAGTGAAGATTTTCAAGTCAATCGGTTGTCTACAAGTTGGTGACAATGACATTAAAAGATTCCGTTACAGAGAAAGGTAGATAGGTGATATACGCGAAGCTAAAAAAAGCGTGTTATAAAATATAATAACACATAATACGATATCGTAGTATGATAAAAATGACTCACAAAACACTTTTTATCGTGAAATTTCCGGCTCCAGAAACTACGATATCTTTACCCACCGCTTGGAAAGCTCTCATGTTTTTCCCGACGGGCGGAGATATCTGGAAAATAATTAATATTTTAGTTTGTATGATAAAAATTGATAGTTCGGTATCGCGGTGGCTGAGCGTTATGGACCCTGTGTGCAAATCCTGTACATAATAACTATTTATATAGCCTATTATATTATATCATCACTTATAAATGCGATTAAAAATTTCAGTAATACCAGTGGAAACGCAAATTTTAGGCGGGACAATAATTCATTCGATTAAGAATTTTATTGTATATGGTCACCCAAGGCAAGTGTAACAGTGGAACAAGTGTTACAAATGCAAATTATGCGGCATAAACAAGTTTTTTGGTCAAATTCCATACATTGAACAACGCAGGAACTTTTACGCTATTGACTATACCAACAGTTAAGTACATAACTTCATCTATTTTATCGACAGACGTCATTTTTTTTAAACTACTCAGAAAACTTGTCCCATGTGAGGGAAAACTCATTGTTTCACAAAAATGGACGTTCTAAACCTTTTTAGATCTTAAAATATTTTGACATTAGTATCATCGTTTCAATTTTGTCGAAAACCACAGATAATAATAAAGTAACTACAAAAAATAGCGAACTGTCACACTTGCCTCATTGATGGGATAAGTGTGACAGCTTTCCAACTTAATTAGTTTTAATTACCTTAAATTACAAAATGCTACTTGTAGATAATAAAATGATCAAACAAACAAGCACCTAATAATTAAACTGATTTCTCTATGTAAAACCCTTACAGAGTAGAAGTATTTAAATGTCCATTATAGTTTTTTTAGGTAAAGCCCTAGTGTGGGATGCTACTTGCGTAGACACTCTAGCGGCCTCTCATCTCAGGGGTACCTCGTTTAGAGCCGGGGCGGTATCAGAGGCAGCTGAACAGAGTAAGTGGCGCAAATATGAGCCTCTGAGAGATGACTACATATTTGTGCCATTTGCTGTAAAGACTATCGGTCCGTGGGGTCCACGTGCGTTGAAGTTCCTAAAGGAACTCCATCCGCGGCTGGTCGTTGCTGCTGGTGATAAGAGGGCTGGTTCTTTTCTCGATCAAAGGCTAAGTATAGCCATTCAGCGGGGAAACGCAGCCAGCGTTTTTGGCACGATACCGCGGGGAGTAGGACTATATGATAATTAAGTTTCTAGTTTTAGTTTTTTTTTTATTCTTATAGTTTTTAATTTTGTATATAATAAAATGTTTTCAAAATGGATATGTGTAAAAATATATATACATTTAATTATTTCGTAAATCACTAACATAAATGTTTTAATTCGTTTATGTCACACTTGCCTCAGTGACTATACTTGCTTGCGCGTTGCTGCCACAGAAGAAATGATTGTTGTAATATCGTTTTAAATTTGGTGGAATTATATTGTTTAATTAGGAATGATAATACATTCACTGACGTTCAATGATATATAACTTTCAAGTAAATTTCTCGGTACGATTCGCTCGCCACGCTACTATGCCTATAACCTTCCCGCAAGTGCAAGCAATAAGTTGACAACGTTTTACCGCAATCTGATGAATGTAAATTAATTTTTAATTATTAGATTTTATGCATGCGCATATTTTTTTTCGAATACAATTTCCAAGAAGAATTTCCGATATATAATTTCAAGAATTATCAATTCTCGAGCGTCAAAATTGTGTTTAAAATACGATATTTTGTCCAAACTGAACTTAAATTGAGCGGCCAACCCCCGAGTTCTAAGAGGAGGGTAGATTTTTAGGCTCTGACGTGCGGGACTACCCAAGCTACGACACTGGTATGGTGGGTGAAAATAAAGTCAGTCTGATAGTATTACTAAATTGGATAATCTAAGCTATTATTCTTAGCTATTATTCCTAAGCTATTGCCAATATATCATTCTGACTATATTACTAAACTAGCTATTTCCCATGACTTCGCCCGTGTATAATTTATTACAATTGTATTTCAAGTGTTTTAATTTTTTTACGCGGAACCCTAATACTTTTTGAAAACAAAAATAGCCGAAAGTTACTTCTTATAACACAAGCTAGTTCTGCCAGTGAGTCCCGTCAAAATAAGTCCAGCTATTCCGGAGATTAGCCGGAAAAACAGACAGACAGACAGATAAAAGTTTAAAAAATTGTCTCTTTGTTATTAGTACCGTATATACTTTCATATGCATTTAGTAAAAAAAGCTGTTGTTTTGACATTACAAACAGACAATTCAATTTTATTTATTTGTATAGATTGCCTAAGCTATTACCACTATATCATTGTGACTGGAGTTCCGGAAAAATCCGGAGTATTAATCGCTGTTCACAAAGCTTATAAAGAACAATTTGTAATGCCATAACCGTGTAGTGGCGGTGTAAAAATACCCACTACCCCATATCGTCCCGTGGGTGTAAGATGCGACAGAGGGAAACTAAAACAGATGGGCAGCAACATCTTCCTGATAACAGCTGAATAAAAATAAAAACACCGCGGTTGCCAACCCGCTTGCTAAGCGTGGCAACTACGGCAACATCCTTACGAGGAAATATTTGGGGGAGGCCTATGTTTAGCAGTGCACTTTTATAGACTTTTATTTATACACTAGCTGTTCCCCGCGACTTCACCCGCGTGTAATTTATGATTATATTTTTTTTTTGCGCGGGACCCTAATTATTTTTCTAAAATTAAAGTAGCCTAAGTTACTCCTTTAATATCAGCTATCTGCCAGTGAAAATCGCGTCGAAATCGGTCCAGCCGTTTTGGAGATTAGCCGGAACAAACAGACAGACAGACAAAAATTTAAAAAAATGTGTTTTTGTTATAAGTTCATATGCATTTAGTAAAAGGCTATTATTTTGACATTACAAACAGACACTTCAATTTTATTTATGTGTATAGATTTATGAATTGAATATTACAAACTGGTACTGCTGACATTCGGCATTTATTTCAGACTATTTATTAATTTTTTTTAAATTTACGTCCACATAAATAATAATAAGCTGTATTTTTTGGATTTACTAATCTTTGATACAGAATACACTCGCGCTCTATACGTATTTAAAAATATATAATCTAACGGCGGCCTAAGAGAACCCATCATCCCATTTCGTCCCGTTTTCGACATAAGAGACAACTATGACAAATGCTATCTGCAACCGACGGCATATAATCTACTGAAAAGAGATGATCTACTAAAATCTACTGCTGAGATGTTGTACAAGAGCATTTAATGTGCATACTGATAGTTATTAAGCTATGTGTGTGTGAGTACCAACGCGTATATGCCAAACATAATTTAAAATTAAAAATTTTGTACAGCCGACTTCAATATAAGTTATTACGAATAACTCAAAAACTATTGGCTTGACCTTGATCATATTCATATGGGACCACACGAGCTGGTACAGCTTTCAAATAAAAAAAGAATCATCGAAATCGGTTCACGCAGTAAAAAGTTATGAGGTAACACAAATAAAAAAACATGCAATCGAATTGAGTACCGTCTCCTTTTCGGAAGTCGGCAGAAAATACCCATACGTCAAAGGTGTGAGACGTTTGGTATTACATTCTTCAATGCATTTTCCAGCCAGTGAGAGGTTTATATATAGCCGTTGGTTTTTAAAAGCCAATAAAAAAAGAAGAAATGTTTCTTTTTTAATAAAATTGAAGTGACAAATTAACGTCCAGTTCACCTGATGATGAGTGACTATAGCAGTTCAGCACGGCTAGCATGAGCTGGGGACAAAAAATTTATCCCCCGATTATATCCAATGACAAGGGATAAAATTATCTTGTCCTTATACCAAAGCACGGCTACGGGGAGAAGTATATCCTCGTTTGACATAACGAGTAGACATATATCCCCCGTTCGTACCATGGAGCCAAATGAAAGATAAAAAAATTATACTTTTTTGCCATTTAAAAGGGATAATTTTATCCTAGTTCATTGGACGTGGTTTTAAGTTTATATTTATACAAAAGATCTATCTAAGTGTAAGTCATCTCCCATTTATTCTACTGTGGATATTATATCCACCGTTGCGTTGTGCCCATGATCGAAGGGTGGATAAAACTAAACGAGGGGATAAACATTTTCTCATTTCCTCGGGGATAAAATCGTCTCCTGCCCATGCTAGCCCTGCTGGGATATTAAGGGTTAAAGATGTGCTGTAACTTCTGAGGACTAAGATCTAAGATGCAATGATTAACAACCGATGGTTATACCGGCTCCCTTATACCCTATAGACCGGAACAAAGCAGTGCGCGCATTGCTGCTTGACGGCAGAATTGGGTAAAAGAATCGTACCTACTCAGACAGCCTAATAGGCAGAAAAGGTGTCCTACCTCCAGGTAAACCTGTTGTTGATAAATATATTTCTAAAATAATTGCATTATTGTGGAATAACATATTAATTAACGCTTGTCAACTCGTGCACTCTCAGAAAACCCAGGTTCTCATTTATATCTTAAGGAAAGATTGCAATTTATTTTTTCAACTCATGACAGAGTTCAGCGGTCCTCGTCTAATCATAAAACTAGTGTTCCAACACATTTCACTGGATTCTCTAGGAAATACTTCACTGTTCAGGTTACTCTACTCTGGAATTCCTTACCCGTTAATATATTCATTACCCGTAATTTTATAAAATTGACTGGCAGAGAATGCCGACAGTCATTAAGTTCGCCCATTGTTACCTTAGGTTGTAAGGTGTTACAATATATAATAAATAAAATTTAGGCTAGGGCGTCCTCAAAAGTGGCAACACATTAAAGCCCTCTTTATTTAGAGTTGGCTGGAGTGTCCATGGACTGCTGTTAATGTTTTATTCCATGGATGCGAAAAAAGGCGACTATGAGAGATCTCATAGCTTCCGATAAATGGTGGTAAAACCACATTTAATGTTATATAAAAATACAATTTACCTCAGAAATGTAGAAAGGGTCTATACTAGGCACATTTAGATCTGGAATGCCTTTAAGCAGTTTCGATCGTAGCTGCTCTATGGATTCGCGCACACATTCATTTATGGTCTCCTGATCACGCTTGCATACTTGTATGTAGTCCGCTAAAATCAAAGGACACAGTTAAAAATTATCACAGTTCGATTTCCATAATATTAGAGAGAGAGAGAAAGAGAAAAACTGTGCGGTGCAATTTTTTTTTAGCTCTTTTAAAAAACGTTACCCCCACACTAGGATTTTCTCCTGTGTCGTGGAGGCAGTTTACAAACATAAATTGCACAAGGACAAACATCCAGACCCGGAACAATTATTTGTAGGCCATACAAATACTTGTTCCGTGCGGGATTCGAACCCGCGGCCCCCAGCGCAACAACTGATTGCTAAGCCACTGCACCACGGAGCCGTCGCTGCGGTGCAATTTTCCTTAGACGTAACATAGTTCGTATGATATGAGGCTATGCAATGAGCTCGCTGCTCTTCGCATAGCCTTATATCAGTCCTGCTGACAGTTGAACGGACGTATTACACACATACTGAGCTATTCTTCTAACATGACTAAGTATAAAAAATAATCTTTAAAAATGCATAAAACTACTTTGAAAAAACAAATAAAATGCCGCCTAGTATAAGAAAAAAAACACGTTCATTGTAGTTAAAGCATGCAGCACAAGATATAAAAAGTAATAATATCATTAACAATATCGTAACTTTAATAAAATACACTTAATAAACTCTGTTCTGCGGCACGAAACTTCGAAATAGACACGTCTCAATGATAGCACTGGGTTTAAGTCCGGCCCAAAGTTAAATAGCTTGTTAAGTCGGTGCGAAGACATACTGAGTCGGTCCTATTACAATAAGTAGTTCGTAATTAGTTTCACGTTTAAACTGGAATCTGTTTCACGAAAGTACCGCAAAATATGCGTACAATAACTTAAATTTAAAAAAATTAAAATCCCCCGAAACAAAAAGAAGTGATGATCTAAACTAAACTATACGGACAACTAAACGGCTGAATAGGTTTTCTTGAAACGTAGCTAAGAACACTCTCGGTTAAGACACTTTTCAAATGAAAAAAAATTAAAATGGGTTCATCCGATCAGGAGCTGTGATGCCACAGAGAGACGCACAACAAACATAATATATACAACCCTCTTTTTTCGTTAGGGTTTAAAAACTATAAAGTTTGATAGCAAATGCCAAATTTTGTGGAGGCTATGACGCCGCAGCCAAGGTACTTCTTTAGTTAAAAGGACTCTGCTTAAACCATAGTTAATACCTGAGACTAATGATAAAACATTTTTGTAATAAAACGGAGTATATGTACTATTTAACAAGTGGTAAAATTAAAAATTTTGTACAACCGACTTCAATACAAATAATTAAAAATTAAAAATTTTGTACAATCGACTTCAATATAAATTATTAAGAATAACTCAAAAACTATTAGTCAGACCTTGATCAATTTTATATGGGACTACATGGGAAGCACCAGATTACAAAAAAAAAAGAATTATCGAAATCGGTTCACCCAGTAAGAATTTATGAGGTAACACACATAATTATATGTTATATTATATGTTCAGCAGTGGACTTGTGAAGGGCTGTAATGATGATGATGATGATGACACATAAAAAACACACAGACGAATTGAGTACCGGCTCCTTTTTGAAGTCGGTAGATAAAATAAGAACATCATCAATATATGTAGTCGAAGTCAATTCCTAAATACGCATTATTAAGGATAACTCAAAACTGCTGGTCAGATCTCCACGCATGCATCATGAGAAGCACCATCTTTCAAATAAAAAAAGAATCATCAAAATCGGTTCACCTACAAAAAAGTTCTGAGGTAACACATTAAAAACACAGTTGAATTGAGTACATACCTCATCCTTTTTTTTGAAGTCTGCAAAAATCGGCAAAGTCCTAATGTTACCTAGCTGCTACACGCGCATTATATTCATTAATTTTATTCTGCCTATAAAAAGTCCCCTCTTGAACATATTATATCATAGATTGCCTTATATTTTCTACCGACTCCAAAAAGAAGACGGTACTCAATTCGACTGTATGCTTTTTTATGTGTGTTACCTCAGAACTTTTTACTGGGTGAATCGATTTCTATGATTCTTTTTTTATTTGAAAGCTGGTAATCAAGGTCTAACCAAGCTATTCTTAATAATTTATATTGAAGTTGGTTGTACAAAATTTTTAATTTTTAATTATTGTACTTATATTTGTGTGTAGTTTTGTATTTATACTTTTGGCGGGATTTTGCCACAGTTGTTAAGCTTGGCAGGCGGGTCGGCAACCGCAGTTTGTTATGATTTTGAATTGTTATCAGGACAATGCTGCTGCCATTCTCCTATTTCAGTTTCACTCGGTCACCTCTTGCGACACCCACGGGATAACGTGGGGTAGCGTATTATTTTATGGTGCCTCTACAACGACACATTAGCGACTTGTGTACATGAATCAAAGTTTGAGCTATTCGGTTCAAAACGAAGAATTTACGTTCGACACAGTGACCAAGAAAAGATGATGCCAGACTGTGTAGTCCCAACAATCATAAATGGTGGTGGCTCAATTATAGTCTGGGGTTGGGTTCTTGTAAATTTATTCTTAGAACCAACACGTATTGCTGGGCCTAGTGCGACCTGTATAGATAACATTTTTACAGATGTTAAGCCCTTGCATAAATCAATTATTCAAAATTTAAGTTCAGATCACTGTGGACAGTTGGTATCACTACCTTACATACACAAAAAACAGAAAAATAAGAAAGTTGTGTTTGTTCCAATAAATGAACATCGCTTGGAGAGGTTTAGAAGTAATATAATAAAAAGACTTCCATCACTTTCGTTTAAAAATAGTGCTAATTATTTGTATGCTACATTATTTGAAATTATAAGTTGTGAATTTAGTAGAATATTTACTTCTAAAACTTTCTCTTTGAACAGTCGCAAATCATTTAATGAATGGGCGACAGTAGGAATTTATAAAAGTAGGCGAAGGTTATACGAGCTTTATGATGAAAGATCATATAATAGTAGTGTTATATTTAGAGATTATGTAAAAACATATTCTAAAATATTTAAAAAAGTGTGCTCCACTGCTAAGGCTTTACATTTAAGCAACAAAATTAAAACTGCATCTGACAAAATTAAAATGACCTGGAGAATAATAAATAGTGAAACGCGCAAGGTCAAATCGCGCAACTCGGATTTTCAATTGAATATTAACAATAATTTAACGCGATCTGATCAAGAAGTTGCTATGGCTTTTGAGAAACATTTTACTGATGTTCCTTTTTTGACAACAAAATCATTAAATTCTTCACCTACTGTCGCCGAATCATTGCTCAAACAAAATGTAAAGGCTTGTTCAAATACTTTTAAATTCCATAGAATACTGCCAAAAGATATCGTTAAATATTTTAAAACGATTGATGTTAAGAAAACGGCAGACTTATGGGGGATTTCCGTTAAAGTTATTTTATCTATAATAGATATATTAGCACCTTATCTAGCCACTATATTTAATATAAGCGTCGAATCTGGTGTGTTTCCTGATTTAATGAAACATAGTAAAGTCATACCTATATTTAAATCTGGTAGTACATTAGACCCCGCCAATTTTAGACCATTTTCTGTACTACCAACATTAAGTAAAATTTTTGAAAAAATTATTTTAGATCAGATGTTAAGTTACTTTAATATTAATAAATTGCTACATAAAAATCAATTCGGTTTTACAAGGGGTCGCTCGACAACTGACGCTGGAGTTGAGCTTATTAAACATATTTTATGTGCATGGGAGAATTCAGATGATGCTTTGGGTATATTTTGTGACCTTTCCAAGGCCTTCGACTGTGTTCACCATGAGACATTAATCAGGAAGCTACAGTACTATGGTGTCAAGAACACAGCGCTTAAACTTATTATTTCATATTTAAGTAATAGAAAACAGAAGGTTATTATCAATGGTAAAAGTTCTTCCGGGTCACCTGTACTAATGGGTGTTCCTCAGGGCTCGATTCTCGGCCCATTCCTGTTTCTGGTGTATATTAATGACTTACCTCACCTTGTAGGGGATAGTCATGATATAGTATTATTTGCTGATGATACTTCCTTGATTTTTAAACTTAAACGTCAATCATTTAAATGTGACGAAGTGAATAATGCTATATCAAAATTAGTGCATTGGTTTAACGTTAATAATCTGCATTTGAACGGAAATAAAACTAATTGTGTTAAATTTACAACAACGAATGTTAAAAATCTGAATACCAATGTGTTTTAAATGGGGAGGAATTGAGCCCTGTTGTATCCACTGTTTTTCTTGGCATCACTCTTGACGCAAAGCTCCAGTGGGGCCCCCATATATCCAAATTAGCAAGTAGACTAAGTTCTGCAGCCAATGCTGTAAAAAAGATTAGAGGTCTCACTAGTGTCGAGACAGCTAGATTAGTTTATTTTAGTTATTTTCATAGCATAATGTCTTATGGGATTTTGCTATGGGGAAATGCGGCTGATTCAGAAACTATTTTTGTTTTACAGAAGAGGGCCATTAGAGCTATTTACAATCTAAAACCGAGAGAGTCTCTTAGAGATAAATTTAAAGAAATTAATATATTAACTTTGGCCTCTCAGTATATTTACGAAAATTTAATGTATGTGCACAAAAACAAAGATAGTTTTAGTAAAAAAGTGATATACATTCTGTAAACACTAGGAACAAACACAAGCTAGCGATGCCAGTTTCTCGACTCCACAGAGTCAGTAATTCATTCTTGGGGCAATGTATACGCTATTACAACAAGGTACCGGAAAGTGTACAGGTTCTCTCTATTACCAAGTTTAAATGTTTTATTAAGCTGAAACTGTATAAAAAGGGTTATTATAGTATAAATGAATACATGGTTGATAATAACCCCTGTGAATGAGGTGGTCGCTTCCAAGCAGTTACTAAAATAAATTTTGTAAATAATTCGTAATTATTTATATTGTAAAATTTATTTTAAAAAAAAAGTCCCGCTGGGTTTCTTGCTGGTTCTTCCCAGGACAGAGGGTTTTTTTTCGAACCAGTGGTAAAGTAAAAAATGACTTTCAATAAGAATTACACATGTAATGTATATTGAATAAAAAATATTCTATTCTATTCTATTCTATTCTATTTAGCCAAGAAACTGGCGATTTGATCAAAATTGAAGTTATGAAAAAGGAAGAGTACAAAAAATTTTAGAACAAGATGTCGTTCCTTCAGGGTTGTGATTAATTGGAGATGGATTCGTTTTCCAACAGGACAATGATCCTAAGCATAGCTTAAAATTATGCAGAGGATATTTGGAAGAGAAAAAGGCACAAGGGGTGTTAAAAAATATGGTTTGGCCTCCTCAGAGCCCGGACCTCAATCCCATTGAACTTTTGTGGGAGGAGCTTGATAGGAACGTCCGTAATTGTGGTCCATCCTCGCGAGAAGAAATGTGGAATGCTTTGTGCGAAATTTGGAGTAATATATCACATGACACTATCAACAAATTGATTGCCCGTGTGCCGAGACTTGTGAAAAAAGTCATAGAATGCAAAGGAGGATTTTTGATTAAAAAATCAGTTTAGCTAACAATAGCCTATTTTTAGCATGGACTGTTAATATTTCTTTACGCTTTTCAAGTAGATTGATTGTCAAAAAGTGTTTTTTTTTTGATGATTTTTACGTGGTAGAGCCACGCTGCAGCTATATTAGTAGTATAGTTGTAAGCACGAATGGGTTGGCTCGACCGGGGAAGGACCACGCTCTCAGTCACAATACCAGCGTAAAATAGCAGCTTAAGACTGCTGTGTTTCGTATGGTGAGTGTAGAGAACTGGAGACCCTTTTTACTGGAATAGAGGTATTCCATCTTAGTCCTCACGGGTGACAATGCATCTGCATTTTGATTCGCAATGTCTACGGGCCACAGCAACCACTTACCATCAGGTGGACTGTGTGCTCGTTTGTCACCCTATCCTATAAAAAAAAGATTTAACAGTTTAATTAAACATTATAATTTTATTGGAGTTTTATTTAATTTTAATACTTTATAATTAAGGTGGTCTTAAAGTTTTGGCCTGCAGTGTACAATAATAAAATATTTTCAGCTGTGTGATTGCGGCGTAAAATATCTATCACCTTCCTGTGACAGTTTTAGCCATATAGAGGTGACTACAGAAAGTTTAACGTGGTAGAGCTACGCTGCCGCCTATCATTGCTGTAGCACAAATCGGTCAGCTCTACCAAGTGATAACCATGAAATAGCCACACAATCAACAATGAAATAGCCATATAATACCGATGTGTTACGCTTGACCCTTTTAAATAGTAACAAGACAATCGCATTTAATTCGCAAGGGCAATAGCGCATCTATACCTTGATTCTTAGTCGAGGATAGATGTAAGTGTTTATGGGTCACAGCATTTAACATCTACTCATCAGCATATATTATATATACCACCATGTAAACTGTGTGCTGATGATTCACTTATATAAAAATTTAATATTATTGTTTTCAAGACTATTTTTTTCCTAGTTTGGTAACTTCCAATGGATTCTGCCAGCGTCAAGTATTTCATGAAAGTTACACAGAGTATTCTATTCCGTTCCCGTAGATGAGTTTACTTAGCTTTATGTTACGAAGCTACATAGGTAGTAGTAGTTATTTTCGAATGAATTAATTTTTTTTTACAGTATAGGGTGACAAACGAGCACACAGTCCACCTGATAGTAAGTGGTTGCTGTGGCCCATAGACATCTAAATTTATCCTCGTTTGCGAATCAAAATGCAGATGCTTTGCCACCCGTGAGGACTAAGATGGAATGCCTCGTTTCCAGTAAAAAGGGTCTCCGGTTCTCTACACTCACCATACGAAACACAGCAGTGTTGAGCTGCTATTTGACGCTGGTATTCTGTGAGAGCGTGGTCCTTCCCCGGTCGAGCCGACCCATTCGTGCTACAAATATACTACTAATATAGCTGCAGCATGGCTCTACCACGTAAAAAGAAAAATATGATAGTTTTACAAAATTATTGACAATATAATAAAATGGATATAGGCAAGTGGCAAAAGTACTATAGTTTAATGTTATTAATGGATATTAATGAAGTCTAATAAAGTTTGTAAAAAAGGAGTGTAAACTAGATTGAACAAAAACTTAAGATTTATAGGACGAATGATGTTATTAGGAAGAAAATTGTATAATGAAACGGAGAGGTTAAAGCAGTTAAAAAATTTATGATCGATCGTACCTTCGTCTAATCCACACTCACAAACTGAGCTATCTTTAATCTTAAATTTTGCCAAAAATACAGGTGAACAACTGCGCCTCAATCTAATTCTACATTATGACAGATGTACTATGTTTGGAGCCATTTCTGAATTTAAAAAAAACAATGGTTTGGAGGGGATTTTTTGGTTGGAGTTCTGCATAATATTTACCGATAGACTTCTGAGTTTTTTTTTCCTATTTATATGATACATGATGCAAGAGGGTACCGGAAGTAGATGCTTGTTTTGCTAAGGAATCAACGATTTCGTTGTCACGTATGCCACTATGACTTAGCAGTCAAGCAAAATTCAAGTTAATACCTTAACAAAAACGTCTATACAATGCATCTTTTAGTTTAAAAATAATTGGAAATTTCGATTTACTTGGAAACGGGTTAGATGAAATGCTTTGTAATAAACTATATTATGAGTCAGTAAAAACAATACATTTGTTAATTTTGTGCGCCTCTATAAATAAAATTACTTCTAAAATAGCAACAGCTTCGCCGGTGAAAATAAGTAGCATTTAGATTTTTAAAATTTAAAATAATTTTATATTTAGGTATCCAGACAGCTGAACCTACAAAACTATTATCAGAACATGAGTTACTGATGTCCGGTCTATTACTACTACTAATTAAATGTCTTTTTTATAATGTAAATGTTTTTTTTTTTCTAATGTAACCTGTATGGACTCAGTCTGAAATAAATTGATTTTATTTTACTTTTTTTTTTTCTTTCTTTTTTTTTTAGAACCATTCCCATTTTCGCGTAATATACTTAGAAATTTTTTTGGGCTACAGAAGAATTTTTTTTCACCAAAATTTAAAATAACTGGGTTTCCAAGACTAACTTAATAGGAATATTAACTTAATTTTGACATTTGCTCATTTTGTCAAATGTACGTGAATTTAAATTTTTTATTTAATAATATTAAAGCGATAAACGTACTAAAAGTCTATCTGATGGTAAGTGACTAGTACAACCCATTTTAAGCAATAAGGGCAACAGATGAGAACAGATGAGGCAACTATTACGTGGTGGTGGTTTTCACGTGGTAGAGCCATGCTGCAGCTATATTAGTAGTATAGTTGTAGCACGAATGGGACGGGGAAGGACCACGCTCTCACAGAATACCAGCAGCTTAACACTGCTATGTTTCGTATGATGAGTGTAGAGAACCGGATACCCTTTTTACTGGAAAATAGGCATTCCATCTTAGTCCTCATGGGTGGCAACGCATCTGCATTTTGATTCTTTATTGAGGATAGATGTAGATATCTATGGGTCATAGCAACCACTCACTATCAGGTGGACTGTGTGCTCGTTTGTCACTCTATCCTATAAAAAAAAACTCTAAGAACTAAGAAGCGATACTCATTCTATGAAATCAAAATTTGTATAAATTCAAAATTCACTCATTTTCTTAAGAACTCTTACGCGTCCTTCTGTACAGGTACCACTCTCTTACCTATACCTGCCGTCAAATAGCAGTGTGTGTACTATTCCAGTCGGAAGGGTATCGAGAGTGAGTATAATTATAGAATGCGAGGCATTCCATTTTAGTCCTCAGCAGTAACGACATCCTAACCTAGCCAGTAGCCCTTTTTAGTTTGAAGTTGGTTCCGCAGGTGTCTATGGGCTGCAGTATCCACATACCGTCAGGTACCTAGACTGTAAGTTCGTTTTTCGTTTTGGTCACTTCAATTTTATAAATAAAATATGTTGGAAATTTAACAATGCTATTACTCCTATATGGAAAAATTAGCTATCACCCGCGACTTCGCCCGCGTGGATTTTACTAGGATTTTATTTATTTATTTATGCTTTATTTGCACACCAAGTAGGTACAAAAAGGCGGACTTAATGCAACAGGACATTCTCTACCAGTCTACCTCCAGGCTAAGCAGAGAAAATATTGTGGGTGCAAAGTGCAAACAGCTAAGTAAATAATATTTTACGGGTATTATTTTATTTGCGCGGAACTCTAATTTTTTTTCTAAAACAAAAGTATCTTAAGTTACTCCTTATAACATTAGCTATCTGCTAGTGAAAGTCCCGTCAAAATCGGTCCAGCTCTTTCGGAGATTAGCCGGAACAAACAGAGAGAAAGACAGACAGACAAAAATTTCAAAAATTGTTTCATTGTTATTAGTACCGTATATACTTTCATATGCATTTAGTAAAAAGCTGTTATTTTAACATTACAAACGAACACTTTTTAGATTAGGTGTTTGCACACTTATTCTCTTTCGTAACCTAACATAAACGGCATTTGCTATTCACTGATCACAGAGTACTTAACGTATAAAATAATCGCTTACATTACGCATGCTAATGAAATGTTGGTTTGTTGTCATAATGAGTCTAAGTCACATAATAGTCACCTGTTCATTGTTACCGCTTACTGATACAATGGCACAATAATAAACGCTACGTACGGTGATAGTTAAATAGTCTGGAAATGTAAAACTGCTGAGAATACGGTCTTATTAAAATTTTGAGGGATTTACCTCCAGTGCTTATGGTCACTTTTAAAAATGAGCGCGTAAAATGCAATTTTGGGAGAAAATTTCTCAAGATTATTTTCTGCAGTGGTTGTGGTCAATTAGCGCGTCAAATACTATTTTAAGGTTTTGGAGGTGCCCAAACTAGAGATTGGCGAACACAGTTTCCCCAATACGATTTAATAGGCCTCGTGTACTTTGGGCGTAGCGCTAGATTTCGTTTTGAAAATTCTTCACTCAATGAGGGCATGCACGACTTTTTCTGCCACCAGGGCGGCGCCATTAGAAAGTGAGGTATAATATTTGACAGATTTCATAGCGGGGAAGTTAATTTGTTCGGAAAATGTAAAAGTTTTTTTTTATTTATTTTTACTATTTACTATTAGCTATATTTTATATTAATAAGATTAAAAATAAATAAACCAAACTACAGATATTCATAAAAGTAGAAAAATTAGAAAAATTACGCATTGTTTTGTGAATTAATATAATACTCTAGACACTGATAAACTTTTATTAAAAAACAACTTCTCAATTAAATTACATTGTGTAACAAAAAAACTTTACCTTGGTGTCAACTAGCGACATCTGGTTAGCAGAAAATAATTAGCCCTCATTACTTCAAATTTTTTTTTTAATTTATCTCTCTTTTTAAGCTTATTACACAGCTTTTTGCAGATATGCCATAATGAATATCAAAAACACTTTTTTTAATACACCCTAGTATATATTCACAGTTATTTGTATGTACTAATTGTAAATATTTTATATATATATGTTATATTCGTATAGTGTATTTGTCTGTAAAATGTATTTTTATTATTCATTGCATAAACCCTTTAATATATCTACACTTTTTATCTTGTTGTTATGAATATTACTTTAAAGATGTTGTTAACGCTTCATGTATCATACTCGTACTGAAACATTTGCATATTTGAACCATTAAAGGTAAGACAAATTTCTTACGCTGAGTCTTTTTTAAAGATATAAGGGTGACAAACGAGCGTACAGGCCACTTGATGGTAAGTGGATGTTGTGACGCATAGACCATTTATACCAGCGTATTAACACTGCTGTGTTTCTTATGGTGAGTGTAGAGAACCGGAGACCCTTTTTACTGGAAAAGAGGCATTCCATCTTAGTCCTCACGGGTGACATCGCATCTGCATTTTCATTCGCAAACAAGAATAGATGTAGATGTCTATGGGTCACAGCAACCATTTACCATCAGGTGGACTGTGTGCTCGCTTGTCACCTTATCCTATAAAAAAACATCTTTCCTCGATTTAGAATCAAAATGCAGATGCGTTTTCACCCCTAAAGATAAAGATGGAATGTATGCATTAAAAAAGTCTCCAGTTTTCTGCACTCAATATACGAGCAGCATTGAGCTGCTGTTTTGCCGGTCCGGTTCGAGCCGACCCATTTGTAATACCACTATAATATAGCTGCAGCATGGTTCTTTCGCGTATTTTTTCTAAATAAATTATTTGCAAATGTTGGTACTATTTATAACATAATTTCTTAATATAACAAACTGTAAAAAAAAAATAGCGCATTATGGAATTTATGATACTATGTTAATTTACGTTATGGAATTATTATGTTATGGTTTTTAATGTAAATGTGTAGAAAAACACAAACATCATTTTATAATAATTGGTTTCGTAATAAATTAACAGTTACCTCGTCTGTTGATTGAAACTATTTGTGTATTCAGTCATAATAACAATAAGATAAAATATTGCCAAATTTTATGTTTTTTGACCTATTTTCTATTTTAATTTGAAGATAGATCGTTTTTCTTAAGCAATATTCTATTGGAAAACATTCTTACAACAAATGTGAAACCTTCAAACGATGCAAATTCTTGACTTTGGCCTAATCTTTCATGCTAAATAACATATTAAAAAAATATTAATTAAGAATTTATATTTAAATTTAATACGACCATAATAGAATTTGAGAAGATTCAAAACTTAAAAAGAAATTTTTCAAAACATATTCATGTTTCGAATAATTTATAAACCCAATCTTATATCTACAAGTAAAATAAGTAATAACTTTTAAAGGATGTCTTATGTTTTATGTCCTAATGTGTCAAGCACCATAATTTTTCATTTAAAAATATAAGTGACAGGTCCTCTCATGCTCATATTTGAAATTATAACTATTATATGTACTGTAACATTTATACTTTAGAAAATTTGAGTCACTGTATAGCAGAGTACCAAACAAGCTCCTGACCAATTCATAATATAAAAGCAAATTAATAGGTCGGGGAAAAGTTACTTCGTATTTTGTGTGCATAAAATTGCAAAAAAATCTCTTTGGTTGTACTATTTGTATTTGTTCTGTTGGCTGGTTTTAATATCAATACATATAGGACAATATGAAAAATAAAAATAAAAAGTAAAAAACACTTTCCCGCCATTTTCAATTGTTTTTCTGTCCGTCAAAATGAGTGAATCTCGATACATCCTGAAGTTTTATTACATAAAAGGGAAAAATGTGACTCAAGCTGAAAAATTGTGGACCTAATTCAGTATCAGTAAGAGAAGCACAAAGTTGGTTTAAGCGTTTTCAGTCCGGGAATTTTAACGTCATGCATGATAAACTCGTTTGCCGTTTGATGCCGATGCCGTTTTTGAAAAAGTGGAGCATGATCGGCATATTAGTAGTAACGACATAGCCGAGGAATTGAGGATTGACCACAAAACAGTTTTGACCAATTTGAAAAAGTCTGGCTATACAAAAAAGCTCGATCGATCGACACTCCTGTTGTCCAATGATGTAAAATCTAACGACATCTCCCACATCAAAATTCGTTCAATCGTTTAACTGACAAATACAAAGAAACAGACTTGTGTGCATGCAAACACACCTCCATTCACACGAAAACTTTACATTCTTTCTCGGGAGTCTGCTAAAAATTTTATATTTATACTAGCTGATACCCGTGACTTCGTCCGGGTTGCTTACAAACGTCACTGAACATGTAGTGCTTATAAAAATCGTTGTTTCTTAAAACTCTAACAACTTTACATTAAATGAAGATAGCGAATTTTTTCTTTAGATAAGGGCAAAGTGTCTAACAAATAATACTTAGAAAACCTAATTGAAATCTATCCAGTAGTTGTTCCGTGATGCGCGCACAAGTGCAAACCTTGTATCATTTTATATATATAGATTGCATTGCGCCGTGTGGTAGCAAATCCACAGCAAGAAATCCACTTCCCTAATCATACCGTGAGTGTTCCTAAGAGGCGATGGAGAGAAGTGAAACAGGAGATGGGCAACAGCATCTTCTTAATAACAACTAAAATTATAACAAACTGCGGTTGCCAACTCACCCGCCAAGTGTGGAAACTATGGCAAAATCAGGGTACAATCACGAGGCAATATAAGGAGGAAGCCTATGTTCAACAGTGTACTGATAGACTGTAATAATTGAATGAAATGAATGAATTGCTATCACTGACCTCTATATATACATTGCTATAAATCGTTAAATATCCATTTGTACTGACAGTTGCATTTTAAACCCTTAACAGATTTCAAGTAATATCCAAAGAGTTTTAGTACAAAAACAAATACGTGGTAGAGCCATGTTGCAGCTTTATTAGTAGTATAGTTATAGCATGAATGGGTCGGCTCGATCAGGGAAGGATCACGCTCTCATAGAATACCAGCGTAAAATAACAGCTTAACACTGCTGTGTTTCGTATGGTGAGTGTAGAGAACCGGAGACTCTTTTTACTGGAAAAGAGACATTCCATCTTAGTCCTCACGGGAGACAACGCATCTGCATTTTGATTCTTTATTGAGGATAGATGTAGCCATGGGTCACAGCAGCCACTTACCATCAGGTGGACTGTATGCTCGTTTGTTACCGTATCCTATAAAAAAATACGACAAAGCCAAAAGGAAACCCCCTTTTTGGCTTTGTATTGATTTGCATAATTTTTTATGCTGTTTTTATTGTAAATTATTCATCTATTTCCTCATATCATAAAAACTACTTGCCCTATTAAGGCACAGTACCGTGTAGTGGCGGTGTTAGAATGTCCACTACCCATATCGTCCACGCGTGTCATAGGAGGTGACAGAGGGAAATAAACTTGGAAATGGTCAGCAGCGGCAGCAACGTCTTCCTAATTACAACCTAAAAAATTAAAAAACCGCGGTTGCCAACTGACCTGCCAAGAATGGCAACTATGACAAATATTATTACCCCTATCAGCAGTCTATGAAGAGGTCTAGGTCCGGCAGTGGACTTTAATAGGCGATAATAGTAATGGTACGGTAATAGTATTTTGGCAGATGAGCTATTGTTAGGAACGCCATGCTCTTCTGCAGGTTATAGTATTATAGTATAGTATATATTATACGTTACATAGAATAGAATATAATATTTTTTATTCAACATTGATTACAAGTAATTCTTATAGAGCAATTTTTTACTTTTACCACTGATTCGCAAAAAAAACTCTGTCCTGGGAAGAACTAGCAAGAAACCCAGCGGGACTTTTTTTAAAAACATAATTTACGATATAGTATTTTATACAATTATTAGGAAAACATTTAGAAACCGCATGGTAGTGATCACCTCATTCCCAGGGGTTATTATCGGTCGTGTACTCTCTAGTAGTATAATAACCCTTACTAGACAATTTTTGCTTAATAAATAATATAAAATTATAAAATGACTTCTTATATTTACGCGAAAACTACACAATATTGACTTTTTACTTCACGACGTTTCGTGTGCTTTACAGCACCCATGGTTAATTAGTTATTATAAATTTAAATTTGAGTATTAATTTATTATAATTAATAGAAATAAACAAAACGGCAATTTTTAGTGCAAAATGTGTAGCCATTATATTGAAATACCTTATTATGTGTAATAAATGTAATTGCGGCGACCGAAAATCCTACATCGACAGAGATCCTGTAGGGATACTATAAACAACAATGGACGTGGGTCTCCCGCTATTAAAATTTAAATAGCAAGAATATCCGCAATAGGTAAGAATATCCACCACCGCATATCATCCCGTGGGTGTCGTAAGAGGCGACAGAGGAAACTAATCAGTGGATGGGCAACAGCGTCTGCCTAATAACGACTAAAAATAAAAACTGCGTTTCCCAACCCGCTTGCCAAATGCCTAATTATGGCAATCTATTGGGGAGGCCTATGTTCAGCAGTGGACTTTATTAGGCTGTAACGGTAACGGTTTTATTAGATATTAGATAAATGTTATAATTATTGATAAGTATACAGTCACAAAACAAATACTCACGTATTTTCGAATAACACTGATCATAAGCAACACAGAATAATAAAAAGAAAACGTTAAATCTATTGCTGCTAATCATTTCGCCGCAAAGTAAGACTAATGCTAAATATAATGTGACTGTCTTTGACAATGGTAGACGGAACACTATGTGGTCGTCCGCAAATCAGCAATATTATATAGTGTGGTTTTGAACAATCTTATTATGAGCAAGATCAAGGTGACGTGCAATATATGAATAAAAACACCAACACTTCGTTATTCAACTAATGACAGCAATTTTTGACCCTAATCATGATAATAGTATTGTTAATTTTTTTAACTCAATTAATCAATCATAAAAAAATTCAAGAGAAGTTCAAAAATAATTTTTAACAAAAAGTAAAAACCGACTTCTATCTTTTTTACCCTTTTGAGTGAAGTAAGGAATAGCATAATCTTAATGTTGCCCTAACATTAAAAATTTAATTCCTTATTTTCGCACAATTAGGGGTGGAACTAATTCTTCAAATTTATGTAGGTGAACACCTGAATTAGGTATAAATAGGTACAAAAGAATCTTCAAAATTGTGAATTGTGAACCTCCTCCTTTTATGAAGTCGGATAAAATGGATCATCATATTATTAGGAGTGTATCCTTTTTATATTATTCTCCTGTCTTTCCTTTTTATATATTACTCTCCGGTGGTGTCGGGTTATCATCCCATCGGATTTTGAGAGTAAGGGAATAGAGAGTGCACCTATGCCTGTGCATACACTCGGGCACTGTAATCCTGTTCCGCGCAGATGGCTAGACTCGGTCAAGGACTCTTTGTACACGTTGATAACAGGTTACTTTTATTAATTACTGAATCATTATTCATCATCATCATGACTGCAAGTCACACGTACATTGCTAAACATAGGCCTCCCCCAAAGAATGTCTCAAAACA
Organism: Parnassius mnemosyne; assembly: GCA_963668995.1. Lineage (NCBI taxonomy): Eukaryota > Metazoa > Arthropoda > Insecta > Lepidoptera > Papilionidae > Parnassius > Parnassius mnemosyne. The sequence continues at coordinate 41,902,992 of CAVLGL010000115.1, read as the reverse complement.
AGATCCTAAGCCTAAGTCGTCACTTCATCTAATGGATAGCCGCCCCAGATTTCGTTCCCTTCTGTTTAGAGTAAGGGTGACAAACGAGAACACAGTCCACCTGATTGTAAGTGGTTGCTGTGACCCATAGAAATCTACATTTATCCTCAATTAAGAATCAAAATACAGATGCGTTCTCACCCCTGAGGACTGAGATGGAATGTCTCCTTTCCAGTAAAAAGGTTTTCCGGTTATCTGCACTAACCATACAGAACACAGCAGCATTAAGCTGCTATTTTATGCAGGTATTCTGTCAGATCCTATCCAGTGGTCCTATCCCGGACGAGCCGACCCATTCATGCTGCAACCACAATATAGCTGCAGCATGGCTTTACCACGTAAAAACGTTTACTGGTACGACTAGTACATGGCCCAACGGTCACTCTTAGGTTATAACAGCCTATCCGACACGAACGGACATAGATCAGGCGCCATACCAACGAGTATACGTGTTTTTTACGGTCATGGTGGTAAAACACCACAAACTTCCTGAGTCCGGGCTGCTACTAACAAAAAACCCAACAACTAATTTTGGCCTGACACGGGACATCATGATCAGCAATCGCGGTTAAAACTACAAGAAAAAGAAGGTGGTCATTATTACTTTAACATTTATTACTACTTCATTTTTTTTACATCATCATCATTACGGCCTTTCATAAGTCCACTGCTGAACATAGGCCTCCCCCAAGGAATGCCACAAAGCACGGTCCTGAGCCACCTGCATCCATCGACTCCCTGCATGTCTTACCAGGTCGTCACTCCATCTCGTGGGGGGATGCCCTACACTTCGCCTACCGGTACGAGGCTGCCACTCAAGAAACTTTCTTCCCCATCGGTTGTCGGTTATTCGAGCTATATAGCCGGCCCACTGCCACTTCAGCTTACTAATCCGTTGGGCTATGTCGGTTACTCTGGTTCTACTGCGGAAATATCATTTCTAAGTTTATCACGCAGAGAAACCCCGAGCATAGCCCTCTCCATAGCTCGCTGAGCGACCTTGAGCTTCCTCATACGGCCAGCAGTGAACAGATCCGTAAGTCATCACTGGCAACACGCACTGGTTGTACAATTTTGTTTTAAGGTTTTGAGGTATGTCTGAAGAGAAGATGTGTCGTAGTTTCCCGAACGCTGCCCAGCCGAGTTGAATCCGTCGATTGACATCTCGGTCGAAGTTGGACTCACCTAATCGAACTATTTGTCCCAGGTAAACATACTCGTCAACAACTTCGAGCTTAGTGCTCCCAACAACTACCGGCATAGGTGTGACATGGACATTAAACATGATCTTTGTTTTGTCCATGTTCATCTTAAGACCTATCCGTTGGGAGCCACTATTGAAGTCATTAAGCATAGTGCTTAGGTCCTCCAGCGATTCTGCCATAAGGACTATATCGTCGGCAAAGCGAAGGTGAGTGATGTACTCGCCAATGATGTTAATACCGTATCCTTTCCAGTCCAGAAGCTTGAAAACGTCTTCCAATGCAGCGTTGAAGAGTTTCGGGGATATAACATCACTCTGTCTTACACCTCTCTGCAATTGGATAGGTTTCGTACTCTGGTTCTGTACTCGGATAGCCTTCGTAGCTCTACTGTACAAACACTTCAGCACTTCGATATACCGACAGTCAACTTGGCACCGCTGAAGGGACTGCAGCACCGCCCGAATTTCGACGGAATCAAAGGCTTTCTCATAGTCCACATACGCCAGACATAGTGGCAAATTGTACTCTTCGGGCTTCTGTACAATTTGCCGAAGGGTATGTATGTGGTCTATGGTAATAAAGCCTTTTCGGAAACCGGCTTGTTCGGGAGGCTGGAAGTCGTCAAGTCTGCGCGCGAGACGATTCGTAATGACTCTCGAAAACAGCACGTAGACGCGGCTCATAAGGGAAATCGGTCTGTAGTTCTTCAAGAGAGCGTTGTCACCTTTCTTGAAAAACAAGACCACCGCACTTCTGCTTCACGCCTCTGGTGTAATGCCACCATGGAGGACGGAATTAAAGAGCTTCTGAAGGAATTCAAGTACCGGTTTTCCACCCGCTTTCAGAAGCTCCGCTGTAATTCCATCCTCGCCTGGGGCCTTGCCGTTTTTAAGGTGCTGGAGAGCCATTCTAATCTCGCTCAGACTGACGTCCGGGATATCATCGGAATAATGTCGGGTAAGACTCGCTCTTGGATCGTTACTCACACTCGCGTGTGGCTCCAACGATGACATGTACAACTGCCCATGGAACCTCTCAATCTCACTCATAATCTCAGGTGCCCCGGAAACGATGCTGCCACACTCGGTCTTCAGCTTTGACAGTTGGCTCTTTCTGGCAGCAGATCTCTGGCAAATACTTTGGAGCCTTGACCGATCGCTTCTTCAATACCAGCTGTATTGAAGTTGCGTAAGCCTCGCCGCATGCATTTGGAGATCTGTCTGTTCAGTTGCCTGTATGCTGTCAAATCTGTTGAGGAATGTAGCTTCATCTCCAGTCTAACAGCCATGAGATTGAGAGTGTGATCGAAGAGTTTTTGTATTCTTCTGCGGCGGGTCTTGCAGAACTTTGCTCCGACCGCATGGACAGTTTCCACGAGCTTGTCATTCATATCGTCCACTTCATTGCAGTCTTCTAGGCACTGAAAACGGTTTTGTAACTCGAGCTGAAAGGTTTCGGGACTTCGGAATAGATCACGAGGGGGACGGAGCGGACTTCATTAGACGAGACCTCTCCAACTTAATGTTTAGGTTCAGTGTGCCTCTAACCATTAGGTGATCGCTACCAGTTTTCACCCTCGCGATCACGGATACATCACTGAACAGTTGTCGTCTGGTCGTCATAATGAAGTCAATCTCATTTTTTGTCGAACCGTCGGGGCTCGACCAGGTCCACTTCCTGTGGGGCCGCTTCTGGAAGAAAGAGTTCATCATAAAGAGTCCCTCTTTCTCCATGAAAGCGGCCAGCTGCTGGCCCCTTGGGTTCCGTTGCCCTATTCCAAATTTCCCTACTTTCAGCTCACCGTTCTCTCTTGTGCCTAGTTTTGCAATAAAGTCTCCCATTAACACCGTATATTGGGTTTTGGAGGAATGCATGGCTCTAGAGATATCCTCATACATTTCCTCCACCTCCTCATCGGGGTGTGCCGAGATTGGTGCGTAAACCTGTATGACCTTCAGCGAATACCGTTTGGTGATTCTGAGTATAAGGTATGCAACCCTCGTCGACACACTCTCAACCTTTACAACGTTGTTAACGAGAGACTTGTGGACGATAAATATGACACCTCCTTGGGACAGATGGTCGCCTTCCCGGTGATAGAGCAAGTTGCAAGATTCAAGGATTACCGTGTCCTCCCCCTCTCTTCGGACTTCGGATAATCCTATAATATGCCAGCGTAACTTGTCTATCTCTTCTTCCAGCTCCGCGATATTCTCGTCAGTCCTCAGGGTGCGTGCGTTGTATGTTGCAAGGTCGAGTCGTCTTAGGTGGCAACCGAACCTCCACCGGGGATTCTTAGCACCCCCTGCCCCACCGTTACCACGGTCGCCACCGTAGCCAGGAATAGCGGGGCCGCCGGGGACTGGGGGCCGTCTCTTTGTTTCTTTAATCATTGGGGGGTATTTGCCATAGTTGGCACGCTTGGCGAGCGGGTTGGCAACCGCAGTTTTTTTATTGTAAGTTTGTTGTTATCAGGAAGATGCTGCTGCCCATCTTCTGCCTGTTTCCCTTTGTCGCCTTTTACGACACCCACGGGAAGATATGGGGTAGTGGATATTCTTAACCGCCACTACACGGCTCTTTTTTTTTACTATAATATAATAATGTCCTCCAGACTGAATTTCGGTCACGGCGGCCAATCTCAACGGAGACTAGCCATCGGCGCAGGATTATAGTGCCCAAGTGTATGCGCAACCACAGGTGCACTCTCTATTCCCTCACTCTCATAGTCCGATGGGACGGTAAACAGACACGACCGGAGAGAGACCAGGCGCAGGAGCAACGGCTTTACGTGCTTTCCGAGGCACGGGGGCGAGACACCGCCAACTACCCGACCCCGGGCAGCTACTGAGAATTTCTTGATGGAAAAACTCAATATATGATTTTTTTTGACCCGATCCGGGATTCGAACCCGGGACTTCATGATCAGCAGTCGCAATACTACAACCACTAGACCAACGAGACAGTCATATATTATAATAGTAATACAGTTATATAATATAATAGTAATACAGTTAAAGTGCAGGTATAGGTCTCATTTCATTTCTAAGATGTTAGGGGACAATCAAAAAGGGATTGTCCACGAAGCTGCTGTGTTTTCAGACGTCACACGTGTTCCACAGACGTACAAGTTTTCGCACGATATTTTCGTTCACCGCAGATTTTATCAAAGACTGTTTCATATTCTTTGATTATTTACTTAAAGTTTTTTGAAAAGATGATAAACTTTTAAAACTACTGTATCATTTTATATTATTATATTATGTTTAAAATATATGTAAGTATAGTATAGTAATCAATGGTTTAAGGATAACCCTCCCTACAGCAAAGGGGACAAGGAATATATTACTATGCAAGATCAAATATTCTGTATTTATTTATTTAATAAATAATGCTTTAAAATATTTATAAGATGTGCTCCACAACTGCTTGCATTCAATTCAAGCAAATAAAACAAGACCAAGTATTTCAAATAAAATTATAAAAACCTCGAGTATAAGAAAGTACTAAATCGTGGAGATAAATTCCTCATTTAGATTTGCAATTAAATCTTAAAAATAAGTTAAGTGAAAATGGATAAGAAATTGCTGTTGCTTTAGAGAAATATTTAATCGACATTCCTGCTTTCAATACAAAGTCACTCAATTCTTCTCCTACCATCACCGAATCGTTGTTCTAAAAAAGGGACAAAAATTAATCTAGCCTTTCTTTTTAATACAAGCATCTTAGCTGGTGTGACAATAAAGCAAATCCTTCTAACGGGACCACTGTTAGAAGGTTTCCCACTATAAAATAAAACTGTTACGGACTGATCAAGTACAAGAATGAAGATAACCATAAAAAGAAAAAAACACAGAAATACACACACATATATACATATGCGCGTCTATAAAATACTGGCCAGATCCAGAGTGAAGATTTTAGTCTAACGAAGCGTCGTATCTGTGGTAACGTGGCAACGGTTGTTGTTTATAGGATTTTTGGAAATTAATATCATCGGGAAAGCGTACCATATAATTGCGTGTATATATCTATATATATATATATATATATATATATATATATATATATATATATATATATATATATATATAGATATATATAGATATATATATATATAAACATTGGAAACAAACCGCCAAACATGTGATAATTCTTTGTTATAAAAATATGTTGTCATATTTACATAACAAAGAACTATCACATTTCTTAACAGCTGCTAAAGATTCGTACGTGACATTTCCGACGAACTGTCTGTGCAAATGGGCATATAATGTTTAATGAGTGAGGCATTCCAAAAAAACAACAAATAAAGAAGCAAAGAAAAATACAATGCAGCCAATGACATAAATTTTTTTACAACAATGCATTCAGCCATCAGTGAAACAGTCGGAAACAGCGTATTATTGGTATAAAAAATTGTACTCGTAGTTACATACTCCTTGAGTTTTTAAAAAAAGTCAGCAAATCTAAAAACAATATTCGATTTTGCAATACGCACTCCATATATTTTATAAGGAAATATATAAAGATATTGAATATATATGTACATTGTATTTTTCAATTCAATTAATTAGTTACTAATAGAATCTGTTAAAAATGAAGAAGAAGGCTCCATCGAGGAAGTTTACTTCTGTACATCGGTATCTCATATTGTAGGGTAATTAACAGAATCGGACAACTTGCATCTTTGGGGCTTCTTCCCATCCGGAAACCCTTTTCATTTCATATAGTGAAAAGGGTCTCCGGTTCTCTACACCCACCATACGAAACAATGCTGCTGCATTGAGCTACTATTTTACGCTGGTATTCTGTGAGAGCATGGTTCTTCCGCGATCGAGCCAACCCATTCGTGCTACAACTATACAATTAACTTAGCTGCAGCATGGCTCTACCACGTTATTACGAGTGGAAATCGTATATACGACCCCCAGTGCCGCAGCCAAACTCTTATCCACTACTACTAAGCCGTCTAAAACCATATCATTACCAAATACATATAAATAAGGCCATATCTTTATATATATAATTGTTGATGCGTCTTTTAGTGATGGTGAACTTCTGAACGACTTGACCAATTGGGTTTGAGGTCATATTTACACAATGTAACATTTTGTTCTTTTTTTTAAACGTTACCTAAGATACCCTACACTAGGATTTTGTAATGTATCGTGGAGACAGTGAACATACATAAATTGCACAAGAATTCACATCTAGAACCGGAACAATATTATTTGCCATACGAAATTCCGTGCGAGATTAGAAGCCGCGACCCCCAGAGCCGCAACTCAATGCTGTGCCACTGCGCCACGGGGCCGTACGGCTTTGTTTTGTCGAGAAGATAATTATGCTATGATCCAATAAGTGGTACTTTGTAGTCAAGTTATTAACACATTCTATTTATATTTATTAAAAACCAAAATTAATCATATTCACAACATGTTTTGTTGGTTTAGTTAGATAGGTGGCGCTGTGGTCGAATTATATTAACAAGTTTTATGTTGTAAAAAGTCAGGCGTAAATTCCGAATTCTAGTCATCGCGCCAACTACCGGAAAAGGCAGAAATATCGCCGGACCAGCTAAAGAAAAGAAAAGAATAGAAGTAAATTTAATAATAATATTAAGAATACTTACTTATTTCCGATTTACATATGACATTTCCGCCGCTAATATATACTACAAAAACGACGCAAAACACGTACGGCGAGACCATTTTGTTTTTTAATAAATTAAATACACTAATAAAAAATAAAGCTGTATTTAAGACTACAGCTAGATAAATATTATACGATTATTCACTGATGATCAGTATTTTATAGAGTGGCATTAGAAGCAATTCATTGTTAACAAGATCAAGGTATTAATCAAGGCAAAGTGCAAACCTCGCGACTATATAATCTTTTTGTTAGAGGAGTGCAAAAAAGATGTTAAATCTTCATCAATCAGATCGAATTGAAAGCTTTTACATCAAAATCAAAAAGATGGGTTCTACTTAGTAAATTAATAGTTCATTATATTAACGCTGCTGTGTTTCGTATGGTGAGTGTAGAAAACCGGAGACCCTTTTTACTGGAAACGAGGCATTCCATCTTATTCCTCACGGGTAATAACGCATCTGTATTTTGATTCGTAATCGAGGATAGATGTAGATGTCCATGGGCCGTAGCAACCACTAAGTGCTAAGTGTTGTATCAGGTAAATTGTGTGCTCTTTTGTCACCTTTAGCGTAAAAAAATGTTTAATTTATTATAGCCTATCAAAAATTCCTGCTAAATATACTCGTTGGCCTCTACCATAGATTACCTTATTGGGTGAATATTTGCCTTAGTTTGAAGTAGATGCTTCCCTCTCTCCCCTCTTATGACACCTACGGTATGTCTGATTCTTTGAATGGCTGATTCTTTTACGCCGTCTCTATATGTCACTTTTTTACTTGTATAGAAATGATCATCCTTAAGTAATTAAGAACATTGTTTTGATATAATTTCATTGGGAAATTAATGACCTTCAGCTCCAGCTCCTTAGCCACACGATTTCGAACCGGTCTTCAGTACAAATGTCTATGGTTAAAGTACACCTTAGGTCCTTTTTTACCTAGGAGGCTATTCAGCCAGACGCCACCCCCACCCGCCACCAGCAGTTAAACGGTAAAAGCACCTATTAGGAGTGTACCAGTTTTAATAGTCCGAGAGCCAGTTTCATTGTAAACTATGAAACATTTGTTCTTAGTCCCGTACCTTTCTTTGTTTGTAATCACAGGAGTCCATGATGCAGTAGCCTCCTACTGATGGGGCAAGAGCATGCGGAGTCCATAAACAACTCCAATGCCAGGTGAACAACAGATGCGTTGCCGATCTTTTAAAATAAGAATAGGCCCCCTTTGTTGAAGGCCTCTAAGTTGTATCGGTCGAGAAAAATCTTTGGTACTGGCTGATTCCACAAAAAAGTTGTGTGAGATAGAAAATTTCTAGTAAATCGCAGAGCACAGTGGACCAGAAATCATTCAGACGCGATACCGTGTTTGAAATTTAACGACCGTAATCAGTCCGAACAGTTCAACTGAACACTGCCAGTGATAGATCCAATACAATATGGAAAGGAATATATCTAAACTTGCCATCACGTTAACTGTTTATCAGGCAAATTTAAAATTGAAAAAAATCTTAGTTCTTTACCTTTCATCGTTCTTTACCTTTACAGTTGTCCCTATGTAAGTAAATAATTACCATTTCTGTTTAACTTTGTTTACGGCAAAATTATAAATTTTCCTTTTATTTATTTTTTTCAATTTATTAATTTTTTTAGCCTTGTAACAGATAACTCAATAATTATTGAATACTTAATGTAGGTGACGTCTTATTTTAGCGCCATACATATACAAAGATGTGTTATGAAATTTATATAAGGATAAGTGGTTATATACATTTTTTTATAGAATAAGGGTGACAAACGAGCACACAGTCCACCTGATGGTAAGTGGTTGCTGTGGCCCATACACATCTGCATTTATCCTCGATTACGAATCAAAATGCAGATGTGTTGTCACCCGTGAGGACAAAGATGGAATGCCTCGTTTCCAGTAAAAAGGGTCGCTGGTTCTCTACACTCACCATACGAAACACAGCATCATTAAGCTGCTATTTTACGCTGGTATTCTGTGAGAGCGTGGTCCTTCCCCGGTCGAGCCGACCCATTTATTCTGAATTCACATTCAACGTACAATAATATATAAATAAATAAAATATAACCAATTTACATTAATAAACAATTTGTGAATAATTGATATAATATCGGGACTATAATATCATATAGAAACTGCAAATTGCAAAAATGCAAATTTCCCGTCACTACGTATATTAAAAGCAATCATTATCGTCGCAATACGAGTAGTTGTATGTTTTCCTTATTGAATATTTACCGCGTTTGATATAAATAAATCCTAAGAGGTTTTTATTTATGTTAACACTACAACGACGAATAAAACCAATGAGATATGCACGAGTATAAACACTAGCTATCTAACTTGGCTTCGCCTGGCTAGGATATAATCATCATCATCATCATTACAGCCCTTCACAAGTCCACTGCTGAACATAGGCCTCCCCCAAAGAATGCCACAAAGCACGGTCCTGAGCCACCTGCATCCATCGACTTCCTGCATATCTTACCAGGTCGTCACTCCATCTAGTGGGGGGACGCCCTACACTTCGCCTGCCGGTACGAGGCTGCCACTCGAGAACCTTTCTTCCCCATCGGTTGTCGGTTCTTCGAGCTATATGGCCGGCCCATTGCCACTTCAGCTTACTAATCCGTTGGGCTATGTCGGTCACTCTAGTTCTACTGCGGATATCCTCATTTCTGAGTTTATCACGCAGAGAAACTCCGAGCATAGCCCTCTCCATAGCTCGCTGAGCGACCTTGAGCTTCCTCATCCGGCCAGCAGTGAAGGACCACGTCTCAGTTCCATATGTCATCACTGGCAACACGCACTGGGTGTACAGTCTCGTTTTCAAGTTTTGAGGTATACCTGACGAGAAGATGTGCCGTAATTTCCCGAACGCTGCCCAACCGAGTTGAATCCGTCGATTGACCTCTCGGTCGAAGTTGGACTTACCTAGTCGGACTATTTGTCCCAGGTAAACATACTCGTCAACAACTTCGAGCTTAGTGTTCCCAACAACTACCGGCATAGGTGTGACATGGACATTAAACATGATCTTTGTTTTGTCCATGTTCATCTTAAGACCTATCCGTTGGGAAACACTATTGAGGTCATTGAGCATAGTGCTTAGGTCCTCCAGCGATTCTGCCATAAGGACTATATCGTCGGCAAATCGAAGGTGAGTGATGTACTCGCCATTGATGTTGATACCGTATCCTTTCCAGTCCAGAAGCTTGAAAACATCTTCCAATGCAGCGGTAAAGAGTTTCGGGGATATGACGTCACCCTGTCTTACACCTCTCTGCAATTGGATAGGTTTCGTACTCTGGTTCTGTACTCGGATAGCCATCGTAGCCCTACTGTACAAGCACTTCAACACTTCGATATACCGACAGTCAACTTGGCATCGCTGAAGGGGCTGCAGCACCGCCCAAATTTCGACGGAATCAAAGGCTTTCTCATAGTCCACATACGCCAGACATAGAGGCAAATTGTACTCCTCGGACTTCTGTACAATTTGCCGAAGGGTATGTATGTGGTCTATGGTGCTAAAGCCTTTTCGGAAACCGGCTTGTTCGGGAGGCTGGAAGTCGTCAAGTCTGCGCGCGAGACGATTCGTAATGACTCTCGAAAACAGCACGTAGACGCGGCTCAGAAGGGAAATCGGTCTGTAGTTCTTCAAGAGAGCGTTGTCGCCTTTCTTGAAGAACAAGACCACCGCACTTCTGCTCCACGCCTCCGGTGTAATGCCACCATGGAGGACGGAATTAAAGAGCTTCTGAAGGACTTCAAGTACCGGTTTTCCACCCGCTTTCAGAAGCTCCGCTGTAATTCCATCCTCGCCTGGGGCCTTGCCGTTTTTAAGGTGCTGGAGAGCCATTCTAATCTCGCTCAGACTGACGTCCGGGATATCATCGGAATAATGTCGGATAAGACTCGCTCTTGGATCGTTACTCACACTTGCGTGCGGCTCCAACGATGACGTGTACAGCTGCCCATAGAACCTCTCAATCTCACTCATAATCTCAGGTGCCCCGGGAACGATGCTGCCACATTCTGTCTTCAGCTTTGACAGTTGGCGCTTTCTGGCAGACAGATCTCTGGCAAAGACTTTGGAGCCTCGGTTCCGCTCGATCGCTTCTTCAATACGAGCTGTATTGAATTTGCGTAAGTCCCGCCGCATGCATTTGGAGATCTGTCTGTTCAGTTGCCTGTATGCTGTTAAATCTGTTGAAGAATGTAGCTTCATCTCCCGTCTAACAGCCATGAGATTAAGAGTGTGATCGGAGAGTTTTTGTGTTCTTCTGCGGCGGGTCTTGCAGAACTTAGCTCCGACCGCATGGACAGTTTCCACGAGCTTGTCATTCATATCGTCCACTTCATTGCAGTCTTCCAGGCACTGAAAACGGTTTTGTAACTCGAGCTGAAAGGTTTCGGGACTTTGGAACAGAGCACGAGGGGGACGGAGCGTTGACTTCATTAGACGAGACCTCTCCAACTTAACGTTTAGGTTCAGTGTGCCTCTTACCATTCGGTGATCGCTACCAGTTTTCACCCTCCCGATCACTGAGACATCACTCAACAGTTGTCGTCTGGTCGTCATAATGAAGTCAATCTCATTTTTTGTCGAACCGTCGGGGCTCGACCAGGTCCACTTCCTGTGGGGCCGCTTCTGGAAGAAAGAGTTCATCATAAAGAGTCCCTCTTTCTCCATGAAGTCGGCCAGCTGCTGGCCCCTTGGGTTCCGTTGCCCTATTCCAAATTTCCCTACTTTCAGCTCACCGTTCTCTCTTGTGCCTAGTTTTGCATTGAAGTCTCCCATTAACACCGTATATTGGGTTTTGGAGGAATGCATGGCTCTAGAGATATCCTCATACATTTCCTCCACCTCCTGATCGGGGTGTGCCGAGGTTGGTGCGTAAACCTGTATGACCTTCAGCGAATACCGTTTGGTGATTCTGAGTATAAGGTACGCAACCCTCGTCGACACACTCTCAATCTTTACAACGTTGTTAACGAGAGACTTGTGGACGATAAATCCGACACCTCCTTGGGACAGATGGTCGCCCTCCCGGTAATAGAGCAAGTTGCCGGATTCGAGGATTACCGTGTCCTCCCCCTCTCTTCGGACTTCGGATAATCCTATAATATGCCAGCGTAACTTGTCTATCTCTTCTTCCAGCTCCACAATCTTCTCGTCAGTCCTCAGGGTGCGTGCGTTGTATGTTGCCAGGTCGAGTCGTCGTAGGTGGCAACCGAACCTCCACCGGAGATTCTTAGCACCCCCTGCCCCGCCGTTACCATGGTCGCCACCGTAGCCAGGAATAGCGGGGCCGCCGGGGACTGGGGGCCGTTTATTATTGTCATTGCTCATGGGGGGTATATTGCCATAGTTGCCACGCTTGGCGAGCGGGTTGGCAACCGCAGTTTTTTTATTGTTATTTTGGCTATTATCAGGAAGATGCTGCTGCCCATCTCCTGCCTGTTTTCCTTTGTCGCCTTTTACGACACCCACGGGAAGATATGGGGTAGTGGATATTCTTAACCGCCACTACACGGCAATGGGATATAATAATGTGACCTAATATTTCATAAATTCGTGTTTTAAAAATCTACAAGCTTTTCGGATAAAATATACCCTAAATCGCTCCTGGCATTATTACTCTCTATCATAAAGTTTCATTTTTTTCACCAACAATATACATTCAGAAAACAACAAAAATATGTGCTTACATATGATATAATACTCAATAGTTAGGTGAAAAACTGGTGCCTAAACTAGGTAAAACCTATATCTTAGGTCACTAGGTCACACCCTACCTGTAGGTATCCGTGGACAAAATAAATAGATGAAGCTATAATAAATGATTTCATTCGCAATTAAAAACAATGCAACGAGATTTACTTATATTCTTGTAAAAAAACACACACACACACAAAACTAATAAGAAAGAGAAAAAAGGGGGAAGGTCGCACTAAATAGCAAACAGACACAATAGTTAAATATTTTATAACGGTAGGTACTACATTTTACCGTAGTACTATTATTTATTCTGTGATTTTACTTATTAATGGTCGCATTTAAGATGCATTATAATTGAGTAGAATAATAAAATTTGTGTATGAGTTTGTGAGTAATAAGTAGAGTTACATAAATAAATAAAAACAGTATAGTTAAATATATGTATATAGATATTTTATTATCTTAATAACAGACACAAATATTATCATTACACATATATATACTTTATAAATCACCACACATTCATTACAACAAGTTCAACCATTTCTAAGATTTACCCGGACAGACAGACAGAAATTTCATTTGTCATCATCATTACAACCCTTCACAAGTCCACTGCTGAACATAGGCCTCCCCCAAGGAATGCCACAAAGCACGATCCTACGGAGCTACTTGCATCCATCGACTTCTAGCATTTCTTACCAGGTCGCCACTCCATCTAGTGGAGGGCTACCCCATACTTCGCCTAACGGTACGAGGATGCCGTCGATTGTCGGTTCCTCGACTTATATGGCCGGCCTATTGCCACTTCAGCTTACTAATCCGTTGGGTTATATTTTTTTTATAAGACAAGGGTAACAAAAGAGCAGTCCACCTGATGGTAAGTGGTTGCTGTGGCCCATAGACATCTACATCTATCCTCAACTACGAATGAGAATGCAGATGCGTGTGAGGAGATAACGCATCTGCATTCTGCATCTGCATAAGATGGAATGCCTCGTTGCCAGTAAATAGGGTGGATCAGTGAAGAACCACGTCTCAGATCCATCATCACTGAAAACACGCACTGGTTGTACAATCTTGTTTTCAAGTTTTGAGGTATACCTGATGAGAAGATCTCCAATAAAGGATTTGGTAAAAATGTTTTCTTAAGAAACCTAAATGATTAAATAAATGAAATTAAATACCCAGACGAAGCCGGTTCAGGTTACCAGTAATAGATAAGCATTTTGAAACACCAATAATATTTTGTTACATTACTGATCATTATGGGCATAACTTCACGACTTCAAAATAATAAAATAATAAAACGCCAGCATCGCGAAACATGAATTAAAGGTTTATTGGTAACTTTATATTGTAAACATTTATCAGACATCATATTGTGTTAAGTATTATCAAGACTTTGCTAAAACTTCCGGTACTTACGTCCAGGGTTGGGAGGGGTGCGGGTGGAGAGGGACGTGCAGGGAATGCCCACTGTACTCTTCCTCCCTACCGGAAAAGTATAGTTAATGAGTAATGTTTTTTTTTTTATAAAATCATAACCTCACTTTTTTACACAGGAATATTGACACAACACATAAGCTGTATTGAGGCTAAGAAGGCAATGCATTCTGTTCGTACATTATTGGGTTCCAAATTTTTCTTTGAATGGACAACAATTGGTAAACTTAAAAATGTTGTGCAACCGACTTCAATATAAATAAAATGAGAACATCATTAATGTAGAGTCGATTGAATAGGCATTATTAATCATAACTCAAAAACTACTGTTTAGATTTTGTATTTAATTTATATGGGGCCACATGAGAAGCACTAGCTTTCAAATAAAAAGAAAAGAGTCATCAAAATCGGTTCACCTAGACAAAAGTTCCGAGGTAACACACATTAAAAAAACATACAGTCGGATTGAGTACCTACTCCTTTTTTTTGAAGTTGGTTATATAACTGGTAGAACGGTGTCACTATAGATAGATTATATTATAGAGATTAGATTAGATTTTTTAACAGTAGAGCCAACAGTTTCACTCCTGAGCGTGGGTGCTCAGGCTGCCCCGCGTATTCTGGGGGGGGGGGGGGGGGGGGGCAAGCGGAGCAATACAACCAAGGCGACCCCTGTCACGCTATCCGTGAATTTTTGCAACATCAGGGGACTTCATTCCAACCTTAACCGGCGAAGCCAGCCTTGTTCTTTTTAACCGAGACTCAGGTGTCCTCTCCGGCTGATACTTCATATCTCTCCTACCCGGGATACAAATTAGAACACTCTTTTGTGCCCCGGGCTGGAGTTTGTGTATACGTCAGAGAGGACATCTGTTTTCGACGCCTCGGCAGCCTTGAAGGTACGGACCTGTCCATCCTATGGCTGCACGTAGACAGCGACGACCATCCCCGCGTCTACGGGTGCCTCTATAGGTCCCATAGCGGTAATGCCGACACAGACCGACTCATCGACCACGTCCAAATGGCTGCAGACTCCGTGCTACAACAGGTCCCATCCGCAGAGATCGTGATACTCGGTGATTTCAACGCCCACCACGCTGAATGGCTTGGTTCTCGTTTAACCGATCATGCGGGTAGATCTGTCTACGACTTTGCTTTGGCATATGGTCTAACACAACCTTCCCTGTTGGACCTTCTGCTGACCTCTCATCCGGACGGATATCAGGTCTCCGTCAATGCCCCTTTGGGCTCTTCGGACCATTGTCTGATCCGGAGCACGGTGCCACTCACGCTCCAATCGCAGTTGCGATCTGCAGCTTGCCGCCGTGTTTGGCACTATAGGTCAGCTGATTGGGACGGGATGCGGTCTTTTTTTGCATCCTACCCTTGGGGGCGGGTTTGCTTCTCGTCGGAAGATCCCAGCGTTGTTGCCGATTCTGTTGCTGATGTGGTACTTCAGGGTATGGAACTTTTTATTCCATCCTCTGTGGTGCCCATCGGAGGCAGATCCCAGCCATGGTTTGGTCGCTCCTGTAAAATAGCATCACGCTATAAGCAGGAGTGCTACCGGGCCTGGGCTGACGCATCAACGTCTCGGGATTTAAACACCAGCGCACTTAAAAAGAAGTATAATTCCGCCTCCAGGTCCTTCAAAAGCGTCATTGCCAAGGCAAGGTCTGAGCACATCGGCAGAATTGGCGAGAAGCTAGTTCGCCTTCCTTCGGGAACTCGTGCATTCTGGTCTCTCACCAAGGCTGTCCAAGGGAACTTCTGTCAGCCATCCCTTCCATCTCTGCACAGAGAGGACGACTCACTGGCCCATGCCGCAAAAGGGAAAGCCGATCTGTTGTGCTCTCTTTTTGCATCTAACTCGACTCTAGATGACGGGGGGAACACACCGCCGACCATCCCGCGATGTGAGTGCTCCATGCCGGATGAGCGATTTACACAGCGCTCGGTTCGCAAAGCACTCTTCTCCCTGGACGTCAGCAAGTCGAGTGGGCCCGATGGAGTCCCTCCCATTGTGCTGAAGACGTGTGCTCCGGAGTTGGCACCGGTTTTAACGCGTCTTTTCCGGTACTCCTACTCCCAAGGCGTAGTCCCGAATTCATGGAAGACAGCTTTGGTCCACCCGATCCCTAAAAAAGGCGACCGCTCAGACCCGTCCAACTACAGGCCTATCGCCATCACCTCCTTGTTCTCAAAAATAATGGAGTCCATTATAAACTGCCAGCTCATGAGGTACCTTGAGGATCACCAGCTGATCAGTGACCGTCAGTACTGACACAGTAACTTGTGTGAAAATGTAAAAATATTTTATTGTTTTAACCGACTTCTAAAAAAGGAGGAGGTATTCAATTTGATTGTGTTTTATGTGTGTTACCTCAAAACCTTTTTCTAGGTGAACCAGTTTTGACGATACTCCCAGCCGCCAAATTTCACGAACGCACATCGCGGCAGAACTCCCGATACCATCCACACCATCTGGATGATTGGCGGTCCACCACTGTGCGATTTAGAAGAAGTTTTCTCCCTCGCACAACTTCTTTGTGGAATCAATTACCACCAGCGAATTTTCCGAATCGATACGACTTAGGAACCTTCAAGAAAAGAGCTTACACCTTTCTAAAAGGCCGGCAACGCATCTTCAATTCCCCTAGTGTTGCGGTTGTTCATGGGCGGCGGTAGTCACTTACCATCAGGTGAGTCGCATGCTCGTTTGCCCCCTATTCTATAAAAAAAAAAACCTCTGCGTTTCGCTTGGTGAGTGCAGGTGGCCGGAGGCCCTTTTTACTGGAAATGAGGCATTCCATCTTAGTCCTCACGGGTGACAACGCATCTACATTTTGATTTGTAACAGAGGATGGATGTAGATGTCTATGGGCCGCAGCAACCACTTACCATCAGGTGGACTGTGTGCTCGTTTGTCATCCTTATTCTATAAAAAAAAGAGGATAGCAATGATATTGTGAAGTTGCGTTATATGTGCAGTCTGTACCTGTTTACTTGTTAAGAATATGTATGTGAGTTGAAATGATGGAATTTTTGATGATTACGTCTTTATATTTTTAAACTTTACTCTAGCCATAATAACACGGTCGAGCTAAGTTTACACTTGGTGCGGATGACGTAACAACAAAAATAATCCAAAAACTAAAGAAATATGTGACGAGAAATTATGCATATTGGTAACAAAGATTCAAACCGTACTGATGGTATTGAGTACTGACGCGACTGTATGAACATGGGCAGGGGGTTAAGAGCAGGGAAACGGAGGGTTCTCGCATTGCAGTGAGGTGCAAACTTAGCTCAACCTAGTTATATAGCTTTTTTTTAATTTTATTAAATTAAGTACAAAACCTTTACATTTTTTCTTTGGTTATACTAAAATTTAAACTTAAGGCGCTACTCCTGGCGATTAACCTTGAGCATTCAGTCCGCTAACTCTCGCTACAATATATCGCGTACGAAATCTGCAAGACGCCACCTACTGTACGAACGTAGTATTATTTTTCAACATCAATAATCTATTTTATAATAGACATAGACACGGCAGACAATGATAAATGTATTTTCATTTTTTTTATTCGGTATATTAGTTGCATTATATTAGAATTATGTATTCTCACATATTATCTAATTAATAAAAATGAAACCATTCATTTCGAACGCCCGGAAAGGTATCTAATCTAACATGAGAAAATGAGGCATTGAAAATAGAGTTTAAAAAATACCTACTCACTATAGGTAAATAGATAGGATGTTTCGCAGATGTGTTTTTGATTATTGTTTATTTTTACGTGTCACGTATTGAAAAGTAACATACCTACAAATTTTTGAACTGAGCTCCTTGTTACTCAGCCTGCTTATTATTTATGCTATCTGACATTATCGTCACCCCAATGATTGATGAGGTGTTTGTATTTATTTTTATTCAATTTTATATCTACATACGTAATTATATTTATTTATACAAAGTAATACAAAAATAAACAAGAAGTATAAGGGTTATAGGTAAAGTGACCATACGTCCCGTTTTGAACGGAACTGTCCCTTTTCTCGGTCACCTGTCCCGTTGTCCTCAAAAAAAGCTCCGGGGCACAAAATTGTCCCGTTTTCCGAAACCGCATGAAAATTAATATCTATGAAGATTGTCAGACGTCACGTAGGTGCGAGAGCGGGACTGACCAAAAATAACCGAATGGGATAATTTAAAAGTTTCCGCAAAAACTCGTTGGATGGAAGTATTCAAAATCTTTCGCACCAAGAATCTTCAACATATTTTTTTAATCGAATATATTTTATGTCTACCTGGTACAAATGCTCCAGTAGAAAGAGTATTTTTATATTTTGAATAAATTGTGAACGTCTGAAAAAAAAACACTTACGGTTCCAGTTCTAAAGGCATGTTGATAACAAAGGTAACAATAAAAAAAACTTGCCCAGAATTTTATTCTTATTTAAAATCATCATCTTTATTAAAGCGAATTTGTGCCACTGACAAATGTAAATAATAATTTTAAAAAATATGTTGCATTTAATGATTACTGTCTGACGAACTTTGCTTTAATGAAGCTGGTGAAATAGTGAGTAAATATTTGAATAATCTCCTTACAACGAAACCACATAAATGTGATATAATTATTGATACTCAAGGTCATTCGCTAGGAGTAGCGCCTTAAGCTAAATCTTACTTTGGATTTGATAAATTCAGACCAATATTTTTTCCAAAATCATGAGTTCCCTTGATTCGTTTCTTTTTGTCTTTTCGTTATTTGTAAAACGACCGGATTGTAATCTATTAAAACTTTTGCCCAGGTCTCTCTCTTTTCTTATGAAAATGGATGTCGATTGTACTTTAATGGTTTTGGAGCTCCTATGCATATTTTTGTGAAATATGACTATCTCTGCCTAAGCAGGATTTTTATTTTCTATATAGAACTAGAAGGCTGTACAGCTTTTGCAGCTGTTGGAATTCAACAAAATCAAATTAGTTTAAGGCGAGAGGTCGCTGACGGTGCGTGCAGCGTCGTTCAATAGAAGCGTTCGGAAACCAAAGGCGTGCGAACAGAATGCATTGTCTTCTTAGCCTCAACCTCAATCCTCAACACAGCTTACGAGTATGTGTTGTTTTATAGAAGCATACGTAACTCGTATATACAATTCGTCTGGCCAAAAGCTTCTTTAGCACAACGGTTGGCATGAAGAAGCATTTGAGAACACGCGGAAAAGAATCTACCTACCTAAATAAAATCGGAGAAAAACGAAAATGGTTTATTTGAATTTGGTTGTTTAATATACATATTAAAAACATCTACATAGAGAAATTTCAAAAATATTTAACTAATCAATCAATTGTTATTAACTAAAAAATATTTTCTCTGCTCATAATTAAATAAATTCAATAATTGTAATTATTAAAACTAAAATGTCGCACGCAGACTGTTCGAGTAATTCTTATGAAATTAATAAAAGCGCCATCTACCGACATATAGCTATATTATTTTAGTACCTATGTAACAAACACAACATTGTTAAGACCTTAACTCGTACTGACGTAGGTACTTACAATTAAAATCATTTTATTTCACGATAACTACAACAGATGTCACTGATTAATTGATCAATTCTTTCCATTTTATTTTGGTATGCTAATATGTACCAAATTCTTAAGTACCTCAAATGTAATAAATGGGACCATTTTATGAGAAAGAATGAACTTATTGTATTTTTACATCTATCATACTAAACATAATATTATTTTATCCAATTTTGGCTCGTATGACTGAATTTCCTATAATCACTATCTGTACAAGATAACAGCCTACAGCTCACTGATTATTATTTAAGGCGAGAGGCCTTTTTACTGCCTCGTAGTTCTAGAGGTCATAACCGCGACTGCTGATATTGTTGTATCGAGTTCGAATGCCGGGTCGGGCCAAAATCTCTTTTTCAGTAGTAGCAAGCAAGCTATGTATACCTACTCTAAACCATAGAGTAACACGGGCTACCGGCCGACTCTATAGCTCACAACCCTTAAAGTATACACATGCTAGCTATAGTATGAACAGTAGTCTATTCAACAACATCACTTTTCGACCGCTTCATGTATCAGTATCTATAGAACATCTACTTACGCCTGGTTTAATGAGCAATGAACGATACGCGCGCTCTATAGCTTATTGTATATTAACTTATGTAGGTATAGTCTAAGCTAACAACCAAATGTTCTGATTCAACAGTCAAAGTACGCGTCACTCACCATACAAAATACATATCTCACGCAGGTATTGTGTTAGAACGTGGTTCTTTATCGGTCGAGCCGACCATTCACACGGCACAGACTGGCTCTACCACATAAAGCGTATTTTCGTTTGTAATAATGTCGCTGAGGAATTTTTTTTATAGAATAACGACGAAAAACATAGTCCACCTGATGTTAAGTGGATGCTGTGGCCCATTGACATCTACATCTATCCTCAATTAAGGATCTAAATGCAGATGCGCTGTCACGCCTGCGGGCAAATACGGAATGCCTCGTTTCCAGTAAAAAGGGTCTCCGGATCTCTACGACTCGGACTCTCATATGAAACACACCAGAATTAAGCTGCTACTTTACGCTAGTATTCTTTGAGAGCGTGGTCCTTCCCCGACCTATTTATGCAATGCCTACGTAATACCACGTATGAACGTATGTAAGGTTTATGTATTAATCTGTGCATTTAATTAAATTCTATCTTTCGACCAACAAAAAAATATAGAAAGAACACGACGAACGTATCAAGTGACGCCGAAACTGTGCTCAACTTTCTGACACGCACGTTCTCCTTTTTTGTTTTAAGAGCCCGTAAATTCCACTACTGGACGCACACATATGCAACCAATACAATATTGGTAGTTGTAAATTATTCAAGATACATTTATGTGTGTGAGTGCGTGTTTACAATATTACAATAAGTTGTTGCATAGTTTGACTTAGTTTCGGCGTCGCTTGAAATGTACACAGCGCTCCGCCGATCCTTCCTTGTTAGTCTGAGTTTATTCTACGTACTTTTTAATTAAGTTAAGAATAATTCAGTCATTATTTCATTCAGTCCGCCGCTGAACACAAGCTTCACTGCTTCATTAGTCTATTGACCATATTCAGAATGGAAAACATTATCAGATCCATCAGAAACTAGAGCATGCACACATAAAAGGACCTTGAAATTTTAGAATTCATCAGTGCATAGCAAGCACAAGCAGACAAGGCTCAAGCAGGACCTGTTCACAAAGACAACAAATCAAGAAACTACAATTGGACGTAGTTATACAGAAACGTTCCAACCCACAAGTAATTCAAAATGAGTTCTTCTTTTTCTTCTTTACTTTTTGGCTTCTCTTAAAAGAATTCAGCCAATTTCAAGTCAGTCATGGGAGTGAAAATCGAAAATGAGTTAAATATACATATCTACTTAAAGAGTTAAATAAACTAAGTTAGTTAATATCGAGATAAATATACAGATCTACTTATTTTGACATCTTCGCGAAGATGTCAAAATAAGTAGATCTGTATATTTAACTCATTTTTGAATGACTTATGGGTTGGAACGTCTTTGTATAACTACAATAAAATACAATACAATACTCTTTATTGTACACCAAGAAAGGATAAAAACATCAAAAATAAAAAATAAACAACTATTGAGGGAAATACAAAGGACGGTCTTATTGCTACATAGCAATCTCTTCCAGACAACCCAGAAGAAGAAATAAATAAAAATAAGAAAAAGAACAATGGGTAGGGTACACTAAAATAAATAAATAAATAAATAATAAAAATAATAAAGATACAAACTTATGCATTAAAAAGACAACATTCTTCAGGTAGATCAATGACCATAATTAAGCGGAGGCAGTGAGAGGGGTTAGAGAGACAAATAGTATTCTTTAATCTGTTTCTGGAACACATTTAAGGATTGCGCACTTCTAATTGACTGGGGTAAGGAGTTCCAAAGTCTTACTCCAAGAACAAAGAATGATTTATCATAATAAGTCGAGGAGTGCACAGGATATTGGAGGGAAAGATTTTCTTATTAACTACGTCCCATTGTTAGCCAGAAAGAGTACTGAGCCTTAGAATATTTACTGACTGACATCACATTGTTGACAAGCAGCGTTTGCAGTGATAAATGGCACTACATCTATATCTATATATTTAAAAATTAATTGCTGTCCGTCAGTCTCGCTAAAACTCGAAACTGGCTCGACCGATTCTGATGAATTTTCTTGTGTGTGTTTGAGAAGGTCCATTTAGATTCACGATTGGACTCGGTAGATGGAGTTGTTGTTCAAATTCAGAAATCACCCGTGCGAAGTCGGGGCGGGTCACTAGAAATGTATATTATTTATCTGGTGGCAGGCATTTAAACAATTTGTGCGTATAGTAATTCGAAATAAAAATATTAATGTAAAAGTACCCACAATAAATCACAACAATAACAAAAAAAAATGGAAATTAATGACAAACATGTTTTGAACACAACATTGAGTACCCAACATGAAGAAGATTACTGTATTTAGTCCTAATTATTGACCGTGGAATGGAGTTCAGTAGTAACGTAACGAGTGCAGATAAGAGCTGAACTGTGAACCCAGCGATCGGGAATAAGATCCATTGTGGTCCCCTTATTCACATTCAGTAGTCGATATGTTGTGGACGAAGTGTTTTGTGGTTTTGTTTTCTCTGTTTATACTTGGATTTGGACAAGGTTTGCACTAATTTTCGTATTTTATACATTAAAATAAATAAATCTGATGTGTTACAGTTTATTAATAGTTTAAATTTTTAGATTTGATAGCGATTTCGTATCATCGTCATTCATTCATTGATGCATTAGACTATGGTCATTACTCGAAATAGTATTAATAACTATACCAAAAGGCATTACTCGTGCACAACTTTTATTGGGGTTTAGAACTATTCTCTTACGATTGGTGATGTATGTGTTTATATGTAACATAACATTAATATATTGAAACACAATCATTATAGTAAGCAATAGAAATTATTTAATGCCTCATATTTTTCCTAGAATTATTTATAGCGTCTTCGCCTATTATTTAGTGAGGTTATTTGAGAAATTTCTGCTCTTGTGTAAACAGAAATCAATTAAGTATTTATTAAGTACATACCAAGCTCATTACAAAAATAATATTTTCTAATTGTTCGTGAGAATAATGACTGCGATTGTATGAATTTTAGAAATAATTAATCTTAGTCTACGCATCTACATTTTGATAGTTATTTGAGTTATATGTATTTATTTGATGTAGATATTTATGGTCCACAGCACCCATTTAACATCAGGTGGATTGTACTCTCCTTATTCTATATACAGGAAAGCTGATCTGTGCCTACCTTGCAGTGTATCTATATCTAATCACGTGCCCCGTAGTAACATCGTCGTCATCACATCACATCGCCCGTTTTTACATAGCAATTTTATTTTCATTATCTACAATTCACGTCACTTAACGTAGTATGGTGTTCCTGATAAAATTATCCTTTAGTATTTATATTAGTATAAATACAACAAATGACAGAACTCCTTGTTCCTCGTTTAATTATAAAATAAAATAAGTATTCCTGAACACTTTACTACTAAAATCTCCTTGCCCGAAGACTTTATAAAAGTACCCAATAAGACTTTTTTTTTATAGGATAAGGGTGACAAACGAGCACACAGTCCACCTGATGGTAAGTGGTTGCTGTGGCCCATAGACATCTACATCTATCTTCGATTAAGAATCAAAATGAGAGAGAAGGGTCTCCGGTTCTCTACACTCACCATACGAAACACAGCAGCGTTAAGCTGTTATTTTACGCTGGTATTCTGTGAGAGCGTGGTCCTTCCCCGGTCGAGCCGACCCATTCGTGCTACAACCATAATATAGCTGCAGCATGGCTCTACCACGTATAAGACTGCCAATAAAAGATTGGTAGACGCGCATAGTTTATAAATATATCAGATGTAAGTTAATAGGGACTATGATATCGTTTGGCTCCTTTTAAGATTGTGTATATGTATATTTGGTAGAGTCATGCTGCAGCTATATTAGTAGTATAGTTGTAGCACGAATGGGTCGGCTCGACCGGGGAAGGACCACGCTCTCACAGAATACCAGCGTAAAATAGCAGCTTGACACTGCTGTGTTTCGTATAGTGAGTGTAGAGAACCGGGGACCCATTTTACTGGTAAAGAGGCATTCCATCTTAGTCCTCACAGGTGACGACGCATCTGCATTTTGATTCTTTGTTGAGGATAAATGTAGATGTCTATGAGCCGCAGCAACCACTTACCATCAGGTGGACTGTGTGCTCGTTTGTCACCCTATCCTATAAAAAAAATATAATATAATAATTAATGTAAAAATAATTACATAAACGGAAAACAAAAAAACAGGTGTGGGTTTGTGTGTGGGTGTGTGTGTATTATATATTATACACGAATTAATATAATATAGATTAATATATCTTAACTTTCACTTTGTTTTCCGCCTATCCACCTGTCATGACCCCTTTTTCTCAGGACGTCTACGGCTATTTAGTTCAATTGTTTTTTCATACTCGCAAACTCGCTGATCAAAACCTATTTGGTACTTCCCGTTGGCCTAGAATCCTGCAAATTAATGAAATATCTTTGTCAATTTACGGCATACGTGTACTCGTATCGAAAACAGGCAAAAATTGTCGATATCTGATTCCTGGGATAGATGAAGTTAGACATATTATGTAAGACTTAAGACATCTATATCATATAAATAAAAAATTGAAGTGTCTGTCATTTTGAAATAACTGGCTTCTATTAATCCTGAGCTATAACTGGCTTCTATTATGGCTCACGATGCTGTTACGATATTATATAAACGACCCAAAGATGTTTAGACCTATAAAACATCTTTGTAAACGACCATTTTTAAAATGTCTGTCATGTCATCCCAGGCTGAAAAGATGGAGAGATCTAAGCTATATTTTATCCAAAAAATTGGATATATTTTTTTAAAGATTTTCTTAAATCTAAATAACGCTACATTAAAAGATGGTATTCAGGCAAAGCCTAAGCGGATGTCTAGTATATTTTCGGAACCTTTTTGACACCTATAACATTATTTCCACATGTTCCGGTTTGACTGGAGGAGAATGCCAAAAGGCATTAAGTGTGCCGTGCGTGACAAATTACGAATATATAAATAAATTAATTAACAAAGATATACACTTCATCATCATCATCATCATTATCATCATCATTACAACCTATGAAAAGTTCACTGCGGAAAATAGCTCTCCCCATACATTACCTCATAAAGGGGATATTGCCATAGTTGCCACGCTTGGGAGGCGGGTTAGCAATCGCAGTTTTATTATTTTCTATTAGACATAGAAAGACGCCGCCGCCCATCTCTTGGTTTGTTTCCCTGTATCGTCTCTGACGACTCCCACTGGACGATATGGGGTAGTAGATTTTTTTATAGAATACGGATGACAACCGAGCACACAGTACTGATGGTAAGCGGATGCTGTAGCCCATAGAAATCTACATCAATTCACAATTACGAATCAAAATGCACATGATTACTACCTGACCTGATTAGACCCCTGTGAACTAAGATGAAATGCTTCGTCTACAGTAAAATTGGTTTCCTGTTAGATAACCGGACACTTGCGATACGAAACACAGGAGCATTTAGCTGCTATTTTACGTTGATACTCTATAAGAAATGTGACCGTGTAGTGGCTAAGGGTTCATATTTCATACTAGCGTTGTCGTGGTCGATTGGAAATCTAGAATGCAGTGTCAAGAACAACGAATAACAAACACAACCAAATTCGAAGATAAACAGG
This sequence comes from Parnassius mnemosyne, assembly GCA_963668995.1. Taxonomy (NCBI): domain Eukaryota; kingdom Metazoa; phylum Arthropoda; class Insecta; order Lepidoptera; family Papilionidae; genus Parnassius; species Parnassius mnemosyne. Next base: position 41,877,012 of record CAVLGL010000115.1, on the reverse strand, counting down.
TTGTATTTTTACACAAATGTTAATTTTGACTAAGATTCTAACTCTTTGACCACTAAATCGCGCTGTTGCCAAGAAGTCGTACTGTTTTAGTTATCTTACAAAAATTCCATTAAAATACTAAAGAACGTGGACGTGTCTGTGAACAAGTTGTAAAAATAAAAAATTTGTACAACCGACTTCAATATAAAGTAAGGATTACTCAAAAACTACTGGCCAGAATAGAATACAATAGAAGAGAATGATTTTAATTCAATATTGATTATTACATAATACTTATTGAAAAGCATTTTTTTTATTTACCACTGGTTCGGAAAATACCTCTGTCCTGGAAAGAACCAGCAAGAAACCCAGCGGGACATTTTTTAAACAAATTTTGTTTGTACAATTTTTAAATGAATTTTCATAGAACCAGCATGATTACGGTCACCTCATTCTCAGGGGTTATTTACATTAATGTAATCCTTGATATTATAATAACCCTTTTCGTACAATGTTTTCTTATGTTTACGCGAAGACTGCACATTAAATGAAACAAATTTTTACGGATTGTATCGCCTTTAATAACTTTTTTAATTCCCGACGTTTCGACCATGAGTGCTGTAAAGCACCCGAAACGTCGGGAATTAAAAAATGTTAAAATTCAACACGATATAATCCGTAAAAATTAGTTTCCTTTTCGTACAGTTTTTCTTTAATAAAACTTTTAAAATTGTTTATTAACAAACTTTGAACATGTTCTGGGATTTTGTTGCAAAAGCGTATACATAGATAGATAGATAGATAGATAGATAACACTTTATTGTACGCCAAAAAATTATATATATATTAACAAAAAAGGAAAAAAAGAAATGTGGTACAATGGGCGGTCTTATCGCTAAGAGCGATCTCTTCCAGACAACCTTTGGATGGACAGGATTGCAAGAAAACAATAAAACGTGTGTGTTTTGGCGACAAAAATAACATAGCCCCATAAATGAATTATTGATTTTGTGTCTGTGTCTATGTGTAAGTCTAGTTAGTGGCAATACAAGATTATGTTTCTTCCTAGTGTTTAAGATATGAACATCCTTCTTCTTATTAAAGCTATTTATGTTTTTATGTACATAAAATATATTGCGATGCCAAAGTTAATATGTTTATTTCTTTAAATTTTTCTCTAAGGGACTCTTTACAATTTAAGTTATAAATCACCCGTACGGCTCTCTTTTGCAAAACAAATATGGCTTCAATATCAGTCGCATTACCTAATAGCAAAATTCCATAGGAGATTACGCTATGAAAGTAATTAAAATAAACTAATCTAGCTGTCTCAACATCTGTGTGACTTCTATTTTTTTCTAACAGCTTATACTGCAGAACTAAGTCTGCTTGCTAATTTAGATATATGGCGGCCCCATTGAAGCTTTGCGTCAATAATAATACCAAGAAAAACAGTGGTATCCACAAGACTCAACTAAATGGGGAGGCCATTTAAGAGCACATTGGTATTCGAACGTTTAACATTACCTCATAACATTTTTCTAAATGAACCGTTTACGATGATTCATTTATTTTATTTGAAAACTGGTGCTTCTCGTGTGGTCCCATATAAATATGATCAAGGTCTGACCAATAGTTTTTAAGTTATCCATAACAATTAAAATTGAAATTGGTTGTACAACATTTTTAATTTTACCATTTGTTCCATAACCTGTTTTTATTTATTTATTTTATACGTGGTTGAATCACGTATTGCTATATTTATATATATATTTATATGTGTGAGATTTCCACCCATGTACTGGCTCATCACGACATCTCTGGAACCATAAGTCCTAGAGACTTGAAATTTGGTAGGAATATTCATTACGCCGAGAAGCGGAAGCTGAGAAGGGATTTTACGGAATTTCACCCGCAAGGGGTTCGCGGGGGGTGTTAATTAAAAAAAACACATTTTGTACTGATTCGTCACGATATCTCTGGAACCATAAGGCCTAGAGACTGGAAGTTTTAGAAAAGTTCACTGCTGAAAATAGCTCTCCCCATACATTACCTCATAAAGGGGATATTGCTATAGTGGCCACGCTTGGGAGGCGGGTTAGCAATCGCAGTTTTATTATTTTCTATTAGACATAGAAAGACGCCGCCGCCCATCTCTTGGTTTGTTTCCCTGTATCGTCTCTGACGACTCCCACTGGACGATATGGGGTAGTAGATTTTTTTATAGAATACGGTAGACAACCGAGCACACAGTACTGATGGTAAGCGGATGCTGTAGCCCATAGAAATCTACATGAATTCACAATTAGGAATCAAAATGCACATGATTACTACCTGACCTGATTAGACCCCTGTGAACTAAGATGAAATGCTTCGTCTACAGTAAAATTGGTTTCCTGTTAGATAACCGGACACTTGCGATACGAAACACAGGAGCATTTAGCTGCTATTTTACGTTGATACTCTATAAGAAATGTGACCGTGTAGTGGCTAAGGATTCATATTTCATACTAGCGTTGTCGTGGTCGATCGGAAATCTAGAATGCAGTGTCAAGAACAACGAATAACAAACACAACCAAATTCGAAGTTAAACAGGTTGTATTTTTACACAAATGTTAATTTTGACTAAGATTCTAACTCTTTGACCACTAAATCGCGCTGTTGCCAAGAAGTCGTACTGTTTTAGTTATCTTACAATAATTCCATTAAAATACTAAAGAACGTGGACGTGTCTGTGAACAATTTGTAAAAATAAAAAAATTGTACAACCGACTTCAATATAAAGTAAGGATTACTCAAAAACTACTGGCCAGAATAGAATAGAAGAGAATTATTTTAATTCAATATTGATTATTACATAATACTTATTGAATGGCATTTTTTTATTTACCACTGGTTCGGGAAATATCTCTGTCCTGGAAAGAACCAGCAAGAAACGCAGCGGGACATTTTTTAAACAAATTTTGTTTGTACAATTTTTAAATGAATTTTCATAGAACCAGCATGATTACGGTCACCTCATTCTCAGGGGTTATTTACATTAATGTAATCCTTGATATTATAATAACCCTTTTCGTACAATGTTTTCTTATATTTACGCGAAGACTACACATTAAATGAAACTAATTTTTACGGATTATATCGCGTTCTATAACTTTTTTAATTCCCGACGTTTCGACCATGAGTGCTGTAAAACACCCGAAACGTCGGGAATTAAAAAATGTTAAAATTCAACACGATATAATCCGTAAAAATTAGTTTCCTTTTCGTACAGTTTTTCTTTAATAAAACTTTTAAAATTGTTTATTAACAAACTTTGAACATGTTCTGGGATTTTGTTGCAAAAGCGTATACATAGATAGATAGATAGATAGATAGATAACACTTTATTGTACGCCAAAAAATTATATATATATTAACAAAAAAGGAAAAAAAGAAATGTGGTACAATGGGCGGTCTTATCGCTAAGAGCGATCTCTTCCAGACAACCTTTGGATGGACAGGATTGCAAGAAAACAATAAAACGTGTGTGTTTTGGCGACAAAAATAACATAGCCCCATAAATGAATTACTGATTTTGTGTCTGTGTCTATGTGTAAGTCTAGTTAGTGGCAGTACAAGCTTATGTTTGTTCCTAGTGTTTAAGATATGAACATCCTTCTTCTTATTAAAGCTATTTCTGTTTTTATGTACGTAAAATATATATAATATGTTTATTTCTTTAAATTTTTCTCTAAGGGACTCTTTCAATTTAAGTTATAAATCACCCGTACGGCTCTCTTTTGCAAAACAAATATGGCTTCAATATCAGTCGCATTACCTAATAGCAAAATTCCATAGGAGATTACGCTATGAAAGTAATTAAAATAAACTAATCTAGCTGTCTCAACATCTGTGTGACTTCTATTTTTTTCTAACAGCTTATACTGCAGAACTAAGTCTGCTTGCTAATTTAGATATATGGCGGTCCCATTGCAGCTTCGCGTCAATAATAATACCAAGAAAAACAGTGGTATCCACAAGACTCAACTAAATGGGGAGGCCATTTAAGAGCACATTGGTATTCGAACGTTTAACATTACCTCATAACATTTTTCTAAATGAACCGTTTACGATGATTCATTTATTTTATTTGAAAACTGGTGCTTCTCGTGTGGTCCCATATAAATATGATCAAGGTCTGACCAATAGTTTTTAAGTTATCCATAACAATTAAAATTGAAATTGGTTGTACAACATTTTTAATTTTACCATTTGTTCCATAACCTGTTTTTATTTATTTATTTTATACGTGGTTGAATCACGTATTGCTATATTTATATATATATTTATATGTGTGAGATTTCCACCCATGTACTGGCTCATCACGACATCTCTGGAACCATAAGTCCTAGAGACTTGAAATTTGGTAGGAATATTCATTACGCCGAGAAGCGGAAGCTGAGAAGGGATTTTACGGAATTTCACCCGCAAGGGGTTCGCGGGGGGTGTTAATTAAAAAAAACACATTTTGTACTGATTCGTCACGATATCTCTGGAACCATAAGGCCTAGAGACTGGAAGTTTTAGAAAAGTTCACTGCTGAAAATAGCTCTCCCCATACATTACCTCATAAAGGGGATATTGCTATAGTGGCCACGCTTGGGAGGCGGGTTAGCAATCGCAGTTTTATTATTTTCTATTAGACATAGAAAGACGCCGCCGCCCATCTCTTGGTTTGTTTCCCTGTATCGTCTCTGACGACTCCCACTGGACGATATGGGGTAGTAGATTTTTTTATAGAATACGGTAGACAACCGAGCACACAGTACTGATGGTAAGCGGATGCTGTAGCCCATAGAAATCTACATGAATTCACAATTAGGAATCAAAATGCACATGATTACTACCTGACCTGATTAGACCCCTGTGAACTAAGATGAAATGCTTCGTCTACAGTAAAATTGGTTTCCTGTTAGATAACCGGACACTTGCGATACGAAACACAGGAGCATTTAGCTGCTATTTTACGTTGATACTCTATAAGAAATGTGACCGTGTAGTGGCTAAGGATTCATATTTCATACTAGCGTTGTCGTGGTCGATCGGAAATCTAGAATGCAGTGTCAAGAACAACGAATAACAAACACAACCAAATTCGAAGTTAAACAGGTTGTATTTTTACACAAATGTTAATTTTGACTAAGATTCTAACTCTTTGACCACTAAATCGCGCTGTTGCCAAGAAGTCGTACTGTTTTAGTTATCTTACAATAATTCCATTAAAATACTAAAGAACGTGGACGTGTCTGTGAACAATTTGTAAAAATAAAAAAATTGTACAACCGACTTCAATATAAAGTAAGGATTACTCAAAAACTACTGGCCAGAATAGAATAGAAGAGAATTATTTTAATTCAATATTGATTATTACATAATACTTATTGAATGGCATTTTTTTATTTACCACTGGTTCGGGAAATATCTCTGTCCTGGAAAGAACCAGCAAGAAACGCAGCGGGACATTTTTTAAACAAATTTTGTTTGTACAATTTTTAAATGAATTTTCATAGAACCAGCATGATTACGGTCACCTCATTCTCAGGGGTTATTTACATTAATGTAATCCTTGATATTATAATAACCCTTTTCGTACAATGTTTTCTTATATTTACGCGAAGACTACACATTAAATGAAACTAATTTTTACGGATTATATCGCGTTCTATAACTTTTTTAATTCCCGACGTTTCGACCATGAGTGCTGTAAAACACCCGAAACGTCGGGAATTAAAAAATGTTAAAATTCAACACGATATAATCCGTAAAAATTAGTTTCCTTTTCGTACAGTTTTTCTTTAATAAAACTTTTAAAATTGTTTATTAACAAACTTTGAACATGTTCTGGGATTTTGTTGCAAAAGCGTATACATAGATAGATAGATAGATAGATAGATAACACTTTATTGTACGCCAAAAAATTATATATATATTAACAAAAAAGGAAAAAAAGAAATGTGGTACAATGGGCGGTCTTATCGCTAAGAGCGATCTCTTCCAGACAACCTTTGGATGGACAGGATTGCAAGAAAACAATAAAACGTGTGTGTTTTGGCGACAAAAATAACATAGCCCCATAAATGAATTACTGATTTTGTGTCTGTGTCTATGTGTAAGTCTAGTTAGTGGCAGTACAAGCTTATGTTTGTTCCTAGTGTTTAAGATATGAACATCCTTCTTCTTATTAAAGCTATTTCTGTTTTTATGTACGTAAAATATATATAATATGTTTATTTCTTTAAATTTTTCTCTAAGGGACTCTTTCAATTTAAGTTATAAATCACCCGTACGGCTCTCTTTTGCAAAACAAATATGGCTTCAATATCAGTCGCATTACCTAATAGCAAAATTCCATAGGAGATTACGCTATGAAAGTAATTAAAATAAACTAATCTAGCTGTCTCAACATCTGTGTGACTTCTATTTTTTTCTAACAGCTTATACTGCAGAACTAAGTCTGCTTGCTAATTTAGATATATGGCGGTCCCATTGCAGCTTCGCGTCAATAATAATACCAAGAAAAACAGTGGTATCCACAAGACTCAACTAAATGGGGAGGCCATTTAAGAGCACATTGGTATTCGAACGTTTAACATTACCTCATAACATTTTTCTAAATGAACCGTTTACGATGATTCATTTATTTTATTTGAAAACTGGTGCTTCTCGTGTGGTCCCATATAAATATGATCAAGGTCTGACCAATAGTTTTTAAGTTATCCATAACAATTAAAATTGAAATTGGTTGTACAACATTTTTAATTTTACCATTTGTTCCATAACCTGTTTTTATTTATTTATTTTATACGTGGTTGAATCACGTATTGCTATATTTATATATATATTTATATGTGTGAGATTTCCACCCATGTACTGGCTCATCACGACATCTCTGGAACCATAAGTCCTAGAGACTTGAAATTTGGTAGGAATATTCATTACGCCGAGAAGCGGAAGCTGAGAAGGGATTTTACGGAATTTCACCCGCAAGGGGTTCGCGGGGGGTGTTAATTAAAAAAAACACATTTTGTACTGATTCGTCACGATATCTCTGGAACCATAAGGCCTAGAGACTGGAAGTTTTAGAAAAGTTCACTGCTGAAAATAGCTCTCCCCATACATTACCTCATAAAGGGGATATTGCTATAGTGGCCACGCTTGGGAGGCGGGTTAGCAATCGCAGTTTTATTATTTTCTATTAGACATAGAAAGACGCCGCCGCCCATCTCTTGGTTTGTTTCCCTGTATCGTCTCTGACGACTCCCACTGGACGATATGGGGTAGTAGATTTTTTTATAGAATACGGTAGACAACCGAGCACACAGTACTGATGGTAAGCGGATGCTGTAGCCCATAGAAATCTACATGAATTCACAATTAGGAATCAAAATGCACATGATTACTACCTGACCTGATTAGACCCCTGTGAACTAAGATGAAATGCTTCGTCTACAGTAAAATTGGTTTCCTGTTAGATAACCGGACACTTGCGATACGAAACACAGGAGCATTTAGCTGCTATTTTACGTTGATACTCTATAAGAAATGTGACCGTGTAGTGGCTAAGGATTCATATTTCATACTAGCGTTGTCGTGGTCGATCGGAAATCTAGAATGCAGTGTCAAGAACAACGAATAACAAACACAACCAAATTCGAAGTTAAACAGGTTGTATTTTTACACAAATGTTAATTTTGACTAAGATTCTAACTCTTTGACCACTAAATCGCGCTGTTGCCAAGAAGTCGTACTGTTTTAGTTATCTTACAATAATTCCATTAAAATACTAAAGAACGTGGACGTGTCTGTGAACAATTTGTAAAAATAAAAAAATTGTACAACCGACTTCAATATAAAGTAAGGATTACTCAAAAACTACTGGCCAGAATAGAATAGAAGAGAATTATTTTAATTCAATATTGATTATTACATAATACTTATTGAATGGCATTTTTTTATTTACCACTGGTTCGGGAAATATCTCTGTCCTGGAAAGAACCAGCAAGAAACGCAGCGGGACATTTTTTAAACAAATTTTGTTTGTACAATTTTTAAATGAATTTTCATAGAACCAGCATGATTACGGTCACCTCATTCTCAGGGGTTATTTACATTAATGTAATCCTTGATATTATAATAACCCTTTTCGTACAATGTTTTCTTATATTTACGCGAAGACTACACATTAAATGAAACTAATTTTTACGGATTATATCGCGTTCTATAACTTTTTTAATTCCCGACGTTTCGACCATGAGTGCTGTAAAACACCCGAAACGTCGGGAATTAAAAAATGTTAAAATTCAACACGATATAATCCGTAAAAATTAGTTTCCTTTTCGTACAGTTTTTCTTTAATAAAACTTTTAAAATTGTTTATTAACAAACTTTGAACATGTTCTGGGATTTTGTTGCAAAAGCGTATACATAGATAGATAGATAGATAGATAGATAACACTTTATTGTACGCCAAAAAATTATATATATATTAACAAAAAAGGAAAAAAAGAAATGTGGTACAATGGGCGGTCTTATCGCTAAGAGCGATCTCTTCCAGACAACCTTTGGATGGACAGGATTGCAAGAAAACAATAAAACGTGTGTGTTTTGGCGACAAAAATAACATAGCCCCATAAATGAATTACTGATTTTGTGTCTGTGTCTATGTGTAAGTCTAGTTAGTGGCAGTACAAGCTTATGTTTGTTCCTAGTGTTTAAGATATGAACATCCTTCTTCTTATTAAAGCTATTTCTGTTTTTATGTACGTAAAATATATATAATATGTTTATTTCTTTAAATTTTTCTCTAAGGGACTCTTTCAATTTAAGTTATAAATCACCCGTACGGCTCTCTTTTGCAAAACAAATATGGCTTCAATATCAGTCGCATTACCTAATAGCAAAATTCCATAGGAGATTACGCTATGAAAGTAATTAAAATAAACTAATCTAGCTGTCTCAACATCTGTGTGACTTCTATTTTTTTCTAACAGCTTATACTGCAGAACTAAGTCTGCTTGCTAATTTAGATATATGGCGGTCCCATTGCAGCTTCGCGTCAATAATAATACCAAGAAAAACAGTGGTATCCACAAGACTCAACTAAATTGGGAGGCCATTTAAGAGCACGTTGGTATTCGTACGTTTAACATTATCTCATAACATTTTTCTAAATGAACCGTTTACGATGATTCTTTTTATTTTATTTGAAAACTGGTGCTTCTCATGTAGTCCCATATAAATATGATCATGGTCTGACCAATAGTTTTTAAGTTATCCATAATAATTTATATTGAAATTGGTTGTACAACCTTTTTAATTTTACCACTTGTTCCATAACCTGTTTTTATTTATTTATTTTATACGCGGTTGAATCACGTATTGCTATATTTATATATATATTTATATGTGTGAGATTTCCACCCATGTACTGGCTCATCACTACATCTCTGGAACCATAAGGCCTAGAGACTTGAAATTTGGTAGGAATATTCATTACGCCGAGAAGCAGTCAGCTAAGAACGGATTTTACGGAATTCCACCCGGAAGGGGGTTGCGGGGGGTGTTAATTAAAAAAAACACATTTTGTACTGATTCGTCACGATATCTCTGAATCTATAAGGCATATAGACTTGAAATTTGGTAGGAATGTTTCTTTTGCCGAGTAGCAATCAGCTAAGAACGGATTTTACGAAACTCCTCCCGTAAGGTGGTTGCGGAGGCGTTAATTTAAAAAAAGTCTATATATATGTACTGACTCATCACGATATCTCTGGAACCAAAAAGCCTAGAGACTTGAAATTTGGTAGGAATATTCCTTTCGCCAAGTAGAGGTGAGCTAAGAACGGAATTTATGAAATTCCTCCCGTAAGGGGGTTGCGGATGCGTTAATTTAAAAAAAGTCTATATATATGTACTGACTCATCACGATATCTCTGGAACCATAAAGCCTAGAAACTTGAAATTTGGTAGGAATATTCCTTTCGCCAAGTAGAGGTGAGCTAAGAACGGAATTTATGAAATTCCTCCCGTAAGGGGGTTGCGGATGCGTTAATTTAAAAAAAAGTCTGTATATATGTACTGACTCATCACGATATCTCTGGAACCATAAAACCTAGAAACTTGAAATTTGGTAGGAATATTCCTTTCGCCAAGTAGAGGTCAGCTAAGAACGGAATTTATGAAATTCCTCCCGTAAGGGGGTTGCGGAGGCGTTAATTTAAAAAAAGTCTATATATATGTACTGACTCATCACGATATCTCTGGAACCAAAAAGCCTAGAGACTTGAAATTTGGTAGGAATATTCCTTTCGCCAAGTAGAGGTCAGCTAAGAACGGAATTTACGAAATTTCTCCCGCAGGGAGGTTGCAGGGGCGTTAATTAAAAAAAAATCACATTTTGTACTGACTCATCACGATATCTTTGGAACCATAAGGCCTAGTGACTTGAAATTTTAGGAATATTCCTTTCTCCGAGTAGAGGTCAGCTAAGAATGGATTTTATGAAATTCTAAAATAATAAAAAACTGCGGTTGGCAACCTGCCTGCTAAGCGTGGCAACTATGGCAATTCTCCCTATGAGTCATTCTACGGGAGCGAACTATGTTCAGCAATGGACTTTTGTAGGCTGAAATGGATGGATGGATAATTATGTATTTAGGTACATTTATGTATACGTAGTATACATACATGTATGTATATGTATAAATGTATATGCATTTTATATAATATATAAATATCTTTGTCTAATTATGTTTATAATACATATCTTAGTATGTAGTTTTTTTTTATTTAGGTATTTATACACACTAGATACAGAAACAGTAATACAGTGAGTTCGAACAAAGGTTCTACTTATTCCATAATTTACTGATAAACATATTTTCCAGTTGACCCATAAAGGAAAATATATTAAAAAGTCAAACTTAGTGCGCACCTCACTACTACTAATGAATAAATTATATACAAAATGTTATGTAAATTTTAATACAACAAAAATAAGTAATACATACGATAATTACGTATAATATATATAAAGTAATTCTAATATAAAACAATACAATATATTAATTAACAAAATGCAAAGAAATTGTCTCTTACACGTTTCTTAAAGTTTCGGAACCTCTCATATTAGGCGGTAGTGAGTTCGATAACGTAACAGACAGAACAGACAGTGGACAGAAAAGGAATAGGGGTTAAAACCGGAGTTATGGACGGGAAAGTTAAGAAGAATAGTTATAGTTATTATGAATATATTGTACACAAACCTCAATCTTTTAATAATTATTGGAGTGCAAGAAAACATTTATTTATTAATCCCCGATTACTAGCGTTTTTTATCAGAAAATTAATCTTATTTATAGTTTTCCATGAAGACTAATACATTTAATTTTCTGATGAAAAAAGTTAGTAATCGGGGAATAATAAATATTTTCTTGCTCACGTGTAATTTTTAAAAACTGAAGTTCGCCCCTTTGCGGCGTCGACGACGAATTACGTTCGCCTTTTTGTAGTTGGTGTGCAAATTAAGCTTAAATTAATTAATTGATGTAAAGAATCCGAGCGTAGAATGCCGATAATCACACCTACCACTTCCGCCGACCGTGTCCGCAATCGTCTGCTCAGTACAGTTGTGACACTATCGGTAAACCCTTTACTCAGTGGTGGGGCTCCTAATTTGCTTATTATTCCTAGTATAGTGATATCAACTTATTGCCTTCTTCTGTCACTAAGTATTCGTTCCGATTTGGAGGTTAAACCTTGACATTTGAAGTTTTGGGGTATTTTCTACCGACTTCAAAAAGGAGACGGTACTCAATTCGACTGTATGTTTTTTTTAATGTGTGTTGCCACATAACTTTTTACTGGGTGAACCAATTTCGATGATTCTTATTTTATTTGAAATCTGGTGCTACACATGTGGTCCCATATAAATTTGATCAAGGTTTTACCAATATTTTTTGAGTTATTCTTAATAATTTATATTGTAACTAAACATTTATTATTGAACTCGGCTGTACAAATTTTTTAATTTTTAATTATTTCTTAGACCTCAAAGGTGACAACACACCTGTGGGCTTGTTTGTTGTTATTCTCATGTGGGGTTGTGGTTGTTGCAGATATTCTTGTACCAGCTAGTTCGTTGCTGTTTGTATAGAACGTTCTCTGATGATAGGGTCAATTAAATTTAAACGTACCCTTATATAACATAAGGTATATAATAAGTAGATACACCCACCTGTAAGCTAGCACGAAACAACGATACACCACAATTACTACAACTACCAGCACTATTACAAATCTGTAAGAGTAAAGTTAAGTAAAGTAGCAAGCAGCCTCCGTAAACCCTACTTCGTTACAAGCCTCACCATCATTACCACGCTTCGACGGATTAGCGTTTGCAAATGTCTCACATCTTTGATGCTGTTAAACGTCTTCGGTCTGGGTATTTTATATCTTACATATATATGAGATGAAAACCTCCATCTATTAGATGGTAAGACGTGTTTCTGGCCTCTCCCTGAGCAGCCCCTTGCGATATCTATGGAACAAAATGAGGTGATAGATTTTTTTAACGCAGCTGCCACACGGTCATTTTTTTTTTATAGGATAGGATACCACTTACCATCAGGTGGACTGTGTGACAAACGAGCAGACACTCCACCTGATGGCAAGTGGCAATATATTCAATTGCATGTTGATATACAAAAAAAAATTGCTAATTTGGATATTTTATTTTTTGGTTTTCCTGATCATAGATTTATTAAAACTACGTTTTTTCTTATTGTAGGCCAGTTAGAGCCTATATACGTCAAACTCCTGCGCACAAGCCTCCTCTCATTACTGAGAAGGTTTTAAGAAGCAAGGAAATGTCTACCGCGCTGCTCCAATGCGTATTGGCGGACTTTTTTTTATAGAATTAGGGTGACAAACGAGCACAGAGTCCACCTGACGGTAAGTGGTTGCTGTAGCCCATAGACATCTACATCTATCCTCGATTACGTATCAAAATGTAGATGGGTTGTCACCCCTGAGGACTAAGATGGAATGCCTCGTTTCCAGTAAAAAGGATCTCCGGTTCTGTACGCTCACCATACGAAACCCAGCAGCGTTAAGCTACTACTTTACGCTGGTATTCTGTGAGAGCGTTGTCCTTCCCCGGTCGAGCCGACCCATTCGTGCTACAACTATATCTATACATATAATAAAAATGTAAATAGCAGACGTCTGTACATTTTATATTTCTGGTAATAAAAGTCATTGAGAGATACTAAAAATAAGTAATTAAATACATTTATACCGTTTTTAGAATTGTCTGTCTGTCTGTCTGTATCACATATAAAGTACTAATTTATATCATGAGAATCATTAAGGAAATTATAAAGTGTATCTTCGGGTTACATTTAGTCTTTATTTCATTAAAATCGTTCATTCCATCAATAGTTATGATAAATATTCTGAAGTATGGGTACGAGGTATATGTACGAATTTGTTCAATGGTAGCGTTGATTGAGTCATCAAGTGCATTTTAAACTAATATCATATTATAAATCATAACATAATTAAATGATGTTAAATGATATTCTATAATGATATAATTATATCTAAAACGCAGTAAACAAAAGTATTAAAGAAAAAGAACGTAATAAGTATATACAAAAATATATTAATCTTATCATATAAGTCTAAAGTACAATAGTTAACCAATATTATCGATAGATGGCGGTGTTGTAAAAATGTAATACAAAAAGGCAGGTTATGGTTTTTTCCTGTAGATAGTTTTCATATTTGCTGCTAATCTTTATATTAATCGTTGCCCTACTGCGTGTTGACGAACTTAATTATTCTTTTCCGCCGAGTAATCTAATTGGTAAATAAAATTTTAAAAAAGCTATTAACTATTTCGTTGGTTCGGCTAGGATCAAACTTACTTTTTTGCTTACTATGCACGCACTGATTTATAAGTGTTTTTATGTTTTATATAATGTATCACTTGCGTCAATTAATCTCTTTTATTTTCGGAATTGATGTTAACAGCGCCATCTCTCTTTTAATCTTCTATACATATAATAAACATGGTGATAATATGTTGTGTCTGTTTATGTACGAGGGTGGATTGAAAAGTACTCGGCCTAACCAAGAAAATAAACAAATACTAAATCAGTTATATTTTTATTTTTCTACATAATCACCATCAAGTTCAATACACTTTTCCCACCTCCCCTTCCAAGCATTTAGACCGTTGAAAAAAAAAGATTCTTCCTTAGAGTCAAAATATGCGTCTACAGCTGCTTTGACCTCGTCGTTTGTCGAAAATCTTTGACCTCCCAAGTGCTTTTTTAGGTTAGGGAACAGAAAGAAGTCTGATGGTGCCAGATCAGGTGAATACGGCGGATGCGGTAACAGTTCAAAGACACAGTTGTGAATTTCAGCCATTGACTGTACTGACGTGTGAACACGGGCGTTATCTTGATGAAACAGGACTTTTCTTCTGAGCATTCCTCGACGTTTTTCTTTTATTTCCTCTCGTAAACGACGTAGTAAGGTGCAGTAGTAATCAGAGTTTATATTCTGACCCCTTTCAAGATAATCAATCATAATCACACCTTTCGAGTCCCAGAATACTGAAGCCATCACCTTATTTGCCGACAAAATCGACTTAGCCTTTTTAGGGGGTGATGAACCAGGTCTTCTCCACTGTTTTGATTGTTGTTTTGTTTCCGGTGTACAGTAATGAACCCATGTTTCGTCCATAGTAACAAAACGATTCAAAAAATCATCTGCATCGGCTTCAAATAACTCCAAACAGTCGCGTGAAATAGTCAATCGCGTCCTTTTTTGTTCAACTGAAAGCAGTCGCGGAACCCACCTCGCAGACACCTTGTGGAAACCCAACTCGTTGACAATGATGTTTTGAGTTCGTTCATAAGAGATGCCTATAATCTCGGCTATCTCTCTAATTTTTAATCTGCGGTCTCCCATTATTAAATCAAGTACTTTTTTAATATTTTCGTCAGTAGTTGACGCCGAAGGCCTTCCAGAGCGGGGTTCATCTTTCACACTCTCTCTACCACGCTTAAATTCTTCTATCCATTTTTTGACGGATGAATATGACAGAGCACAATCGCCTAATGTACTGACCATGTCATCATGGATGGCTTTTGATGATAGCCCCTTCTTATGGAGGTACTTAATGACGGCACGCTGCTCGATTTGCTCCATTCGCGGAAATTATGTCCGATTACTTTGTTAATAAATTTATAAAATCACAACTAATTATCGCACACGTTTCGAACTTCACACAATGAACTAGTCTGAACTGAACTAAATAATGTGCGTAGATTTGATTTTTAAATCTACGCAATCTGTGTTAGGCCGAGTACTTTTCAATCCACCCTCGTACATTGTATAGTAGGTATGTTTGTGACTAAAATCATTATGGGGACTGAAAATCATTAAATAAGTACATTTTTATATCTTTTAGAATTGTCTGTCTGTCGGTCTGTCGGTCTGTCTGTTTGATTATGAACGCATAACGTTTTGAGTAAACATCTTTTTTGCAAAGAAGTCGTTAAGAAAATCATAAAGCGTATATTCGAGTTCACTTTTAATCTTTGTTTTATTAAAATTGGTTGATTCTATCGAAAGTTATGATTATTATTTTGAAATCTAGGTTCGAATCTGTTTAAAGGCGCCATAAAACTCAGAAATAGTAATAAAAAGATTCGTGTGTAAAAAAAGGTTCTATTATAATATACTTAAAACACAGTAAAAAAAAAATATGTTTTCCTTAAATTAAAAAAAGGATGGTTTCTCACAAAGAACGTAATAGATCGCGTTGTATAAATTACAACTTTTTCTGAATTGCGGTGGCGCCCCTTTTACCTAAAGGGGGTTGCGTCCGTTTCGGCAGGAAGGCCATAATGGCCAACGCCAGTCCCACAGGTGGTGTTTAGTGGGTAGGCACTTCTTCTATGTGAGACATAACCACGCTGCCGGCTGCCGTGGTATGCTATGAGCATTCACTACCTCCCACCCCCGCTTCCAGAGAGTAGCCTCGCTTGGGGCGCAAAAGAAAAAAAAAGAATTGCGGTGTTAAGATTTTTCGCTTTTTTTTTAATCGTACTGAGACTCACTGAAGAAATTTGTACCCATGAGTACGATGAAGTTGAAAGAACCGTGTAGGCTAACAGCACAAACATCACCAGAAACCAGAAAAGAAACACGCCCACCAAAGCTATGCAACTAAACTCGATTAAAAACTAACAAAATTGCAACAAAATGTCGTGATATTGTTTTATACCCAGAATCCCTCCAATCCCAAATAACTTTCCTTTCAGTTTTAAGCGTGTTCAGTTCCCAGTCAGCGTGTGTTATGCGACGACCGTAAATAAAGCACAAGCTCAAACTTTACGCGTTCCAAGAGTGGACCTCAGTACTAACTGTTTTGCACATGGCCAACTCTATGTTGCTTTTTCGCGCGTTAGTAGGCCCCATACCCTATTTGTGTACCTACGCCCCGGCTGTTTACTTCTAACGTCGTTTACACAGAAGCTCTATCATAAACCACTTAGAACTTTGAGGATAACGATTTATTTTGTTACCACTTATTGATACAGTAATGATATAAATCGTTTAATATTCTCTTAACTAAACGTCAAATTCTTTAAGTAAAACCTATATACGCGAGCTACGCCGTGGGCACAGCTAGTCTTTAATATCTACAGCATGGCTCTACCACGTAAAAATATTTTGAAGACTTCACATTTCTTCAAAATGTTTTTTTCATTTCTCAGACATGCAGGTTTTTCACGATGTTTTCCTTCACCACCAAACTCGTGGTAAATCGGCACTTATAATTGCATTTAACAACATGCTGGTGGGGATCGAACTTGGATTGCTCGCGTACCACGAATTTCAGCCGGTGATTGTAAGCTGGCTGTAAACCAATACTTGTAAGTGCTAAACGACAAACGTTGGCAAACTAATCCATTCCTTTGATGTACGTATTACAAATGACGGAGCAAATCGTAACGTCCGAAGGATTCCACACATCGACAACAAAGGAATAGAGCCCCGCCAAGGGTCTGGTTGTCTGATGATCACAGTACACGGAATAAATACCCTATAGAATATCGGTAGGCCGAACCTAACTTTGAAAGAGATTTGCAAGAAGTCAATGGATACTGGTGACTCAGAACAGTGCCGTGAGGCATGCCTTCCTATGTACCCTAGTGGAATTGTGATGTTGATGCTAAGGAATATATTTATTTTGTATACTTTGCAGATGTCATACAAACAAGCACCGAATCAAGACTGGCAGAAGGGGAGAAGAAGATGAGTGAGCAAATCCTTGAAATTCTTGAACATTTTAAGAAACCCAATCCAGTAGGCATTCCGGGAGCGGAGGTGCCTGAGCCATATCCTGTCCCAGATATGAAGCAGTCCCTGTCACTTGGCACCTTGTATTTTAAAAATACCGCTGTCTATGGAATAAGCAAATTTCGAATCTTATACGTAAATGCTGAAATAGGAGCCATGGCGGTTAGTTTTCAATATTTTATTTAAAAAAATAGTAAAAAGTGAGTGATAGAAGGAGAGAGAAAGAGCGAGAGAAAGGTAAAGAGAATATTTTGATTATTTTAAAATTATAGTAAACATTTTTACGCTAGGCATAACATAAATATCCAGACCGATAACGGGGATAACGGGTAGCAGTTTCAAAAGTGCTAAAAGTTTAATACTACAAGCGCCAATCCTCCTGCCAATGCCAATGGTGATGAAGGCAAATCCACCCTTAAATAAGAAAACACCATGTCCAGCAGTAGACTTTTACGGGCTGATGAAGAAGAAAAAGAAAAATATAAACCGACTTCAAATAAAGTCGAATCCGATAAAAATTTATGTGACACCACTGTGAAAGTACATTAACGACAGTTTATGTAAAAATACGGTTGTCCCTACAGGCCATCTACTTTCCGCTCATTTCAAATGCAAAGCGCTTCAAATTCCACCTGTTATGACTCTTCTTCTTTTTTTATTCTCTTCGAGGTCGAAAAGTCATAATTTTGAAATACCATGTTTTTTATTTTTTTTCGTTAAAGTTTTCTCTTCAACCTATCAACCGATTTTGATGTCGTTTACAGCAATCGACGATGTTTTTTGAGTGTAAGAGCTGATTAGATTTTGGAATTGATCGTTACATATGTTTAAAAGTAATTTAAAAAAATTTTTTTTTTTGAAAATTTTTTTTTGAGATTTCTCAAAAGATTTACCGATTGAAACAGGTAGATAGCTGTTGAATCGGTTCAAATGGTATTAAAAATCTAAGTTTGGTGAAGCCCTTTCTAACGCTCGCACGCACGCACGTACAAACAAACAATTTTTGAAGGGGAACAGGTGAACTAATATTATTATAAATATTTATTAAAACACGTCAACCCCACACTAGGATTTTCTTTTGTACAGTTTATATAAAATTATAATTATTTGTAGGTCATACAAATACTTGTAACATGAAGGATTCAAACTGGTGATGCTTAGCGCCGCAACTCATGCTAAACCACAGCGCCACAGAGCCGTCAAACTATATTTTTCTCTTTTTTTATCAAACCATGACAATCCAACTTTGTAAGTTGCCTTAACACTTGTTAAAGGATTGGCGATAGTACTAATAAAAATCTGGCGAATTTGTTGCTTCTATCTCTGGGTGGTCTGTGCATCTGTTAAGTAATTAAACAAAGTAATCATAAAAACATAGCTTTTTGATTTGTATAAGTTTCCAAATTGAATATAATGTTATTATATTCAACCCAATGAATAACTACAACTATTTTACAATTTGCAGGTTCAAGCAGGTTTGGTAATAGACAAATTGCAAGCTCGCGGAAATTACACTTTGTGGACATGGCTGAACAAAGCTCAAGGGCCCTTTACCGTTGACATAGCCGGTCTGAAAATAGTAGCTAAGGCTTCTCTCGGGGTGGAAAGAGATGGAAAATTGCAAGCACAAGACATATCAATCGATATAAGCTTTAGTAATATTGCTGTCAACTTTGAGAATTTAGGCTTCTTTGGTAGTATGTTCCAAGGTGTTGTGAACTCGGTTGGTACATTCCTCTTTGATTCCATCAAACCGTACGTTCTAAAAGAAGCATATGTCAAAGCGAGGAAGGCCATAAATGAGAAGCTAGACGAAGTTGCTGGTGATATGCAATTCCCTAATTCAATTTCTCCTTTAGATATGGTCATAGCTGACGCCAGAAAGAAAGTCAGAGAAATGGACCTTGACCCTTACAAAGTAAAGGATTACAACACAACAGTCAGTGTATTTACAATCACTTTGGAACATACTTGGATAATGGGCATTTCATCATTCCAACGAGTCGGCAATATAACACTTAAGTTAGAGAACAACACAGCTGTGGCCGACTTTGAAATCGGTACGCAGAAGCTACAAGGAATCACGCAATGGGAAATCTCGGCCGTCAGCGGTTTAATGTCAAGAGCGGGCACTGCTTCCTTCTCAGTTGAATACATAAGTGGAAGAATAATTCTAGCTCAGCCACTAGACACAAGGAAAAAACCGCAATTTAGAGATTTAGATCTCGAAGTTGGCAACATTCAAGTTCGTTTCGATGGCGCGGGAACGTTAGATTACGTGGTTGAGCTTGCAGTGAACGTTTTACCGAATCTTCTCAGGTACCAAATTATGGATGCACTTGAAGGTCCCATCAAAGAGAGAATGCAACAAGAACTTAATAAAATCAACGTTGAGGAGACTATAAAACAAGAGTTGCCTAAAATAGACGAAATGCAACAACAAGGGTTTAAGCTATCGGCGCTACGTGTTTCGGAAGCTAAAGATGAACCGTTTGATGAAGATGAATTCTTCAATTTCTAAACACAATGGATATAAAATTCATAAGTTTAGTTTTAGAATTGTAAAGTTATAAAAACTAAACATTTTTATAATTCTGTAGTCGATAATAAAGATTAAAATGAAAAAATTAAATTATTTAAGTAACGAAGTTATGATTCAGTTGTATAATGAACAAATAAACTAACACAATCGACCTCATTATAGACTAATTAAAAAAATAAAAGAAAGAAATTAATCTGATTAGTATCCGTAAACGATGCCAGGAACCACCCCACAAAATGTATCTTTTGGTGTACTTCGTCTTCCATTACCTACGTGGAATAACATAATAGCAAAAAAGGTTTGTGACCTATAAGTCATACAAAATCGAAGGCGTTAGTTTCTAAAGTTATAATAATAATATAATAATAATATTTATTGTTTCTCACATAACTTATACATACATAAATCATATTGAAACTCTGTAGCCCGTGGTAGTTGAAAACTGTGTTACAGGCTACAGCGTCTTCCCCGTTTTCAGAGACACATTTTTGTAATGTGGCAAACCAGCAAACAATATAAATCTTATATAAAATTTAAAAAGAATAAAAATAAAAATTTAAAAAAAAAAGAAACAGTGACATAAAAACTAACAAAGTAAAAAAGGGAAAAACAATTATATAAAAAATAAAAAGTGTGTGTGTGTGTGTGTGTGTGTGTGTATGTGTGTGTGTGTGTGTGTGTGTGTGTGTGTGTGTGCGTGCGTGCGTGTGCGTGCGTGCGTGTGCGTGCGTGCGTGTGTGTGTGTGTGTGTGTGTGTGTGTGTGTGTGTGTGTGTGTGTGTGTGTGCGCGCGCGTGTGTGTAATTGTGCGTATACAAGCGTCATATTATTATTAAGTATTATTTTGAGGAAACAATAAGATTTTCAGTTGCGTTATAGTTAAAATTACTTAACCACTTTAATAAAATTGGCTTAATGTTATGATTACTTAGATGTGTTGTTTTAAAAACGGAATTTAATTTGTTATACAGTAATGTAGCAGAGTAGTTAAAGTGTCTTCTCGCGAATTTGCTCTTGTAAGGAGGCAAGGGATAACGGACGGTCCTCTTATCACTTCTTTGGAGTTGAGAAGCAGTAGTTTTGTGAAATTTACGAATAGAATGGAAAATGTATAATTTTCGTACGGTAAGTACGCTACATTTTCTGTATAAGTCATCAGTCGGGTGTCTAAAAGGTAGGCGTTTAATGACTTTTAATAATGCACGCTGCGCACGTTCGAGTTCAATGAGGTGTGTTTTAGCTGCCCCACCCCATGAACTAATGCAGTAAGTAATAACACATTCTGCGAGGGCTTTATATACCTTCATTATACCATCATTATCTAAAACATCTCTTAAATTTTTGAACACATATATGAGCTTCCTTATTCTGTTACTAACCGCAGTAATGTGTGCCAACCAATTTAACTTGTCATCAATAATCACGCCTAAATATTTTACACTGTCACTACGCAATAGGTGTGGACAGTTACAGTCAGGTGAGGTGGATGGAATCCTATTACAAGGAAATTTATGTAAGATTAGTTTTGAATTTATACTTGACTTACTAGCATTTGTGATACTAAAGCATAAGTACTTTGTTTTAGAAGTATTAAGTGATAGTAAGTTGTCTTCCAGCCACGTAGTTACGGTTTTTAAGCCTTCCTCAGCTGACCTGTATACTGAGTTCCAAGAGCGTTCCCGAAATAGTAGTACAGTATCGTCAGCAAACATTTGAATTGTTGCACCGTTTACTACTGTGTCACACAGGTCATTAATATAGATCAAGAACATTGTAGGGCCCAGTGTACTACCCTGTGGAATACCGTAAGTGCAGGATGCGCTGTCACTTAGCAAATTATGATGGCGTACGTTTTGTTTTCTTTCACACAGATAGTCTTTAAACCACGTTAGCGGGGTACCTCTTATGCCGAGGCCTTCCATACGTGCCAAGAGGATTGGAATAGACACTGTATCGAATGCTTTTTGAAGATCTAAAAATATGCCAAGGCATTTGTCACCCGCATTTAGATTGTTAACGATTTGTGATGTAAGATTTAAAACAGCATCATCCGTAGATCGTCCACATCGAAATCCAAACTGGTTATCGGATATAAATTTATGATGCTCCAGATATTTTAAAAGTCTTTTATTTACAATTTTTTCCATAACCTTAGATAAGGAAGTCAGCAGTGAAATGGGCCTATAGTTGGTTGGAAGTTTTTTGTCACCTGACTTGTATATAGGTGCTACTATTGCTCTTTTGAATATATTCGGGAAGGTCCCTGTATTGAAGCTTAGGTTGCACAAATGCGCCACAGGTTCAGCCAAAATATGACAACTGTCCATAAGTATCCTACAAGGTATGTCATCCCAGCCAGGTGCACTAAATTGCCTGAGGTCATTTATGGTGCTTAATACTTCTAACGGATCAATTGGGTAAAGTACAAATGAGTTAAGCGGAGCACTTTTTGTAAGAATTTTGGAAGCTAATTCAACGTCTGTAGTATTTAGGTTCTTGAGTGTGTTATTAGCTATACTATTGCCAATACTGGTAAAATAATTATTGATTTCATTAAGAGACTCTTTTGTTGTTGGTTTAATTTTCAAAAGACATTCAGCTGTTACAGTGCTTTTTGTGATACCCCCGACATCTTTAATTAGGTTCCACGTTTTCTTACTATCTTTAAGATGTTTAGTAAATTGCACCTTGTAATAATTTATTTTAAGGGTTTTTATTATTTTATTACATATGTTTCTATAAGATATGTATTTTAACATAAGTATGCTATCATTTGGAGACTTTTTATATTTATTATACAATTTATTCCTTGTCCTTATTGCTCTAACTACTCCGTCCGTAATCCATGGTTTTAGGTGTCTTTTCCGGTTACATACTTTTATGGCATGTGTGTTTGTGTTTATCACATTTTTTATTCTATCTATAAGATACTCAGCAGCCTTATTGGTGTCTTTGATAAGTAAATACTCTTGCCAATTTTCTAATGCTAATTCATTTTTAATAGCACTGTAGTTTACTTTATTTATGTAGTTCAATTTGTTATTTTGCACAGGTGAGTGAATATTTTCCACAAGTAGTAAAATTGGCGAGTGGTCAGTGAGTTCACTAAAAACGAACGATTGCCATCGTTGGTTTGTTTTTATCATGAAATGGTCAATGCAGGTGTTATATCTAGTTGGTTTATCGATGCCCGGAATGAGACCATAATATGCCAGTTGTGTAAGGTACGTGCAAGCATGACTAGATATTTGATTGGGAAGAATATCAATGTTCACATCTCCAGCCAAGATGATATTGCGTGCGTGTAAATTTTGGAGTAAATTACCTAATGAGTCAATATAGTTTATAGGCTTAGAAAAACAAGGTGGTCTATACGTACAAATGATCACTGTGTCATTCTGCAATGTTACTGTTAAACAATTACTTTCTGATATATATTCTTCATTAACCGTGCATTCTACGGTGTTTCGAATGTATACCACCACACCGTCGTTCTGGTTATAACTCTTTTTAGTAAAATGTACATTATAGCCATATATATTGGGCGGATTTTTATTTTCATTAGTCCAGCATTCTGATAGCACCAGGATATCGATGGTGTATTCCAAGCTAGAGACAAAAATAAGCAATTTATCCAGATTACGATTTATGCTGCGAATATTAAGAGCTAATATTAATAAGTTATTACCGAAGTTAAGCCTACTCATCATTTCTGAACAACATGTTGTGTTATCTACATACATACAGTGCGGATTAATATTATAATCAATATCTGTAATATTATTTGGATTGAATTTTAGAAGAAAATATAACAGTATCAAAATACTCAAGGACAAATTTTATGAATATTGAAAAATGCATTAAAGATGGTAGATTTAGTGGTATTGTTAAGTAATTATGGAAGTGGACGATGCTTGTAGAAAGTGATTGAAAGTAAGTGTTTGAGTGTATGTTACAAAATACTATTAATATTAGTGTAGTATTAAACAAAATTGAGTGCTTATAATTATGCATTAATGATAGTGGTTTAATCTTCAATATATAGCAGCTGATGAATAGTACTAGTCACTTTTCCTTATCCTTTAGATTATTGATGTCACTTTCCGAATTTATGCCAATCGGTGGAGCACCAGATTCTTTTCTTAAAAACACCTTACCAAAGGACGTCCAACAAAACTTATAGTTGTACAGGACAGCATGTTTTCTAGCTAGGTAAAAGAGATGTTTACTTTTTGGCGTAAGATTTTCGGAAATGAATACTGGTGTCCGTGGACCTTTGATTGATAGTTGATCTGTGTTCAACTTATCATCCTTGTGTTCTCTGTTGAAGTATTTCGAAGCCTTAATAATTTTTTCCTTTACTAACACTGACGTGAATTCGACAATTATCGGCTTGTTTATTGATTTTGAATGGAGTCTGAAAACATCTTTAATATCCGAGTTCTGTATTGGAATTTTAATTAAATTTCCTATAGTTATAATAATATTCGCCAAATCTTGCTTAGTCTCACTCTGATTTTTTGGTATATTTCTAATTTCAATACTCGCAGAACGAATCTGCTTTTCCAACTGTTCAATTTTTTCTTCAAGTATTCGCGTCTGGCTTCTTTCTTCTTTTTTGGTATTCTCAAGTCGAATTAATCTCTCCAATATATCATCATATTTTGCCGCGGTAAACTCTACAGATTCCTGTAATTTTGCATTTTGTTCTTTTATTTGTTCCATCAGCGACTGCAAAGACAAAAAGTATTGTTGCTGTTTCTTTTCAAACTCACCAAACATACATAACATTTCTGATTTAAACGCTAGCATTTCTGATTCTCCTATGTCTTCTCTTCTTCTTTTGCTGCGTTTTGTCACATTAGAAGTAAGCTCTGAGTCAGACAGCGTTGGCACTTTTGTATAATCAGCGTGCGCTGCTAGCAAGGTAGATTTTGAGTCAGATTGAATCGGTGGCGGCGTGCGGTCGACAGGCATATTTAAAATAGTACGAAATGATAGGTTTATAATACAGTCAACCGTAAATAAATTAGAAACTATTTTAGATCTTATTGCAATAGATGTACAGTACTCACTACCCAATAGCTTCAGGGATCTCTCTAATTGGACGTTGATCGAGATTTTCGTACAAATTCACAGATCGTCCAGTCCAAGTTGGCCTCCTCAACAACTTGCATACGATACTGTATTTTCTTTCTTCTTCGTGCACAACATAACACAACGCGTACTCACTAAGCCGAACGCAACGAATATACAATGGTTTCACTTTGTCCTATGACAATAATTAGATAGTTCTGTCTTCCTTCACCTTTAGAATGATACGAATGTTGGAAAGGACGGGCAATTGTTTAAACACACTTGCAAGACACGATAAGCAAGCGCTTCATTCTTCAACACCTCCTTGCTTTTCCTGCACTCCTAATATTATGACTTTATTTAAACTTAAAAATGTATAAAATTATTTATAAAATTTGTGTCGTTTACTTAAAACACGTCTGAACACCTCAGAGATCCGGGGGGAAGGCAAAAGGTTAGGGCTTTAATTCTTTGATACACTACGTCTTAGCACCTTTTTATGTCTCTGACGTCAGAATTAATTGGATGGGATTTTTCTTTTTTTTCTGTAAAGTCAGTTTTTCCAGTTTATATTTTTAAAAAATTTTGGAGCCCTGGTTCCGCTCGATCGCTTCTTCAATACGAGCAGTATTAAAGTTGCGTAAGTCCCGCCGCATGCATTTGGAGATCTGTCTGTTCAGTTGCCTGTATGCTATCAAATCTACTGAAGACTGCAGCTTCATATCCCGTCTAACAGCCATGAGATTAAGAGTGTGATCGGAGAGTTTTTGTGTTCTTCTGCGGCGGGTCTTGCAGAACTTAGCTCCAACCGCATGGACAGTTTCCACGAACTTGTCATTCATATCGTCCACTGCATTGCAATCTTCTAGGCACTAAAAACTGTTTCGTATCTCGAGCTGAAAGGTTTCGGGACTCTGGAACAGAGTACGAGGGGGACGGAGCGTTGACTTCATTAGACGTGACCTCTCCAACTTAAGGTTTAGGTTCAGTGTGCCTCTCACCATTCGGTGATCGCTGCCGGTTTTCACCCTCGCGATCACGAGACATCACTGTTGTCGTCTGGTCGTCATAATGAAGTCTATCTCATTTTTTGTCGAACCGTCGGAGCTCGACCAGGTCCACTCCCTGTGGGGCTGCTTCTGGAAGAAAGAGTTCATCATAAAGAGTCCCTCTTTCTTCATGAAGTCGGCCAGCTGCTGGCCCCTTGGGTTTCGTTGCCCTATTCCAAATTTCCCTACTTTCAGTTCACCGTTCTCTCTTGTGCCTAGTTTTGCATTAAAGTCTCCCATTAACACCGTATAGTGGGTTTTGGAGGAATGCATGGCTCTAGAGATATCCTCATACATTTCCTCCACCTCCTCATCGGAGTGTGCCGAGGTTGGTGCGTAAACCTGTATGACCTTCAGCGAATACCGTTTGGTGATTCTGAGTATAAGGTACGCAACCCTCGTCGACACACTCCCAATCTTTACAACGTTGTTAACGAGAGACTTGTGGACGATAAATCCGACACCTCCTTCGGAGAGATGGTCGCCCTCCCAGTTATAGAACAAGTTGCCGGATTCGAGGATTACCGTATCCTCCCCCTTTCCGGACCTCGGATAATCCTATTATATTCCATCGCAACTTTTCTATCTCTTCTTCCAGCTCCAGGAACTTCTCGTCAGTCATCAGGGTGCGTGCGTTATAAGTTGCCAGGTCAAGTCGTCGTAGGTGGTCGAACCTCCACCGGAGATTCTTAGCACCCCCTGCCCCGCCGTTACCATGGTCGCCACCGTAGCCTAATAGCAGGCGGGGAATAGCGGGGCCACCGGGGACTGGGGGCCGTCTCTTTGTTACTCTCATCATTGTGAGGAGGGGTTTCGCCATAGTTTACGCGCTTGGCAAACGGATTTGACACCGCAGTTTTTTTATTGTAATTTTGTTGTTATCAGGAAGATGCTGCTGCCCATCTTCTGTCTGTTTCCCTTTGTCGCCTTTTACGACAACCACGGGAAGATATGGGGTAGTGGATATTCTTAACCGCCACTACACGGCAACAACTTATCGAGAATAATTGTAAATGTCTATGGGCCACAGCATCCACTTACCATCAGGTGAACTATCTGCTCGTTTGACACCCTTATTCTATAAAAAAAAAACACTCAGCTAAGGTAGAATATGTAGAACTAATTACACTTATACACCATTGTACAATCATATTCTTGCTAACAAAAATATAAGAAATAAAGATTATTATTATAATTATTATTAAAATAACTGTTCAAATTGTTTGCCAACGTACCAAGCCGGAAAAGTAAAGTATAATTAAACCGGTACTTAACGGTGTAATCGAGATTTGAATCCGAACAAGGGAATCGATATAACTGCATCTTGCAACTTCAATAGCTTTTTTGAATACCTATTTCGATAAAACTTGATCAGAACGTTAAAGCTACTTTTATTATTTTCAATATAACTAATGATAGAGGATTGATGCTCTTTTGCACCTTGCACCCTCATCTTTTTCACGTATCAAGGTATTCCAGGCTGTACGAAATAGCTGTTCTGAGTCACACATTTCCAATAGTCGACTCTTATGACATCGGCAAGAAGAGATATTTTGATAAATCCTTTGTTTTTGACTTCACAACACGGCATAAAATTATAGAGGTGTAATAATTAAGGCGTAGATAATAATAATTTACCGTGAGTTGGTTAGTTCAACTTAACTCATCTTGAGGCGTTCAATTGGCACAGTAGGTACTAGTGGTACTAGGTTAACATGAACACTGAAGAGGTTATATAGGCCTTAATTTTTGTAAAATTTTGTTTTCAAGGAAATCAAGTAGAGATGACTATGACAATTATAAATGCAACTACCATTTGTACATATTTATAAGCATATTCATTAGATCTTTGAAACTTTGAGACAACGCTCCAACAAAGTAACATTTAAAAAGTATGTTAAAGAACATTATATATATATATATATATATATATATATATATATATATATATATATATATATATATATATATATGTATGTATGGTATATGTATTTTTTTTTACCTTTATGTTTATATGCTATAATTTCTAAATTCATTATATTTCTTATTCTTTACTGTTATGTATTATAATAACCGCCTTCGATGTTTTTCCACTCCTCAAGGTTGACAGGCAGAGAATGCTTTAAGCATTATGTCCGCCTTTTGTACTTATATATTTTATAAGGTTCAAAAAAGTTAAATAAATAAATAAATCTTTAATGTAAAAAATCAATTTCAATTGTTTTCATTTTAGGATTGACTCAGGAACGCTTAGCACTAATTATAAATTAGCAAGGTTAGGAGTTACACGTTAGCGAAAACAGCATCAACATAATAAAATAATCAAAACAGGCTTTGCGGTCGTCGCATCGTGCTTGGTGGAAAGTCTGCAGAGCCTGTAAAACCATCACCATTGCAACCGCCGAGGCAGTAAGCGTCGCACGCGCGCCCGGCAACAAACAGTTGTCGAAGATTTGAAAAAAACATATTTAAATTTAGTATAATTAGAAAAGTGTGTCTAAGAATTTTAAAATTTAATGCTAGTGTAAAAATAAATAATGGAGAAATTTCAAGTTTTATTCCTCGTTCTCGCCGCTTTGATAACATCGGGCACGTCAAACACAGGCAAGTAACTACTACTATATTTAGAAGAAAGTAGACGGACAAGTGCGAAGACTATTTGTGTCAAATTTATCGTATGTTAACAACCTTTTATATTGATCCACTTTTCGGGAGCCGTTATTTTCAAATTAAAATAAGCCTGTTTGTGTTACTTTCGCATACTAAGCGTTGGACTTCAAACGGAGTGTACAATAAATACAAGCGAAATAAACGTATATGTAGATAAGTAATTTTTTAATATAACAGATATGCAATAATGTAATTGTAAAAAAAATCTTATCCATACTTTACTCTTTCATTCGTTACTAGAAATCATTATTTGCGTATTGTAAAGTTTTTAAACTTCTGCTTTCCTAAAAAGGAAATAATTAGGTAGATAAATTAAAAAATAATTTTAAACAGATAGATATTCTATTTTTATTATTTTGACATTAAATCAGAACATTCTTTAACTAAAAGCAAACTAAAAGTTATTGAAAAAATCATAAAAAATTACACGTCAATTTTCTTGTTTCAATTAATTTTATATATATAATTTTTTTAAGGACAAGAAGTATATAACAATATAATAACATAGCGGTTATATCTTTTTGTTTTTCTGTTTTTTAAGTGCGATTAATTTATATACAGGTGCTGTTAAGGACCATAGAGCTGGGCAGTTTTAATAATTTTAGAAAATTTCTAGTTTTTAAAATTATTAATTTATAGAAATACCAAACAAAGGAACATGACACTGGTAGAAGATATAGCACATATCGCAAAAAATATTTAGGTACTCTAGTTTCATTGTACAGAGCGAAAACCAAAAAATAAATTTGTATAGACCGCACGGATATCCTTTATGGCGGAAAAAAACTGTTCCTCCGTGAAATGACAAAATAGCCATCTTATAAGTAGGTATGTTGAGGATTACATTGTAGAGCCTGTTGCAGTATTATGGCAGCAATACGAATTGTCCGACTGGATCTGGAAACGACCACACTCTCGTAGAATACTAGCGTAAGAACCGGAGATACTTTTATTAAGGAAACCTTGTTGGGCAGGCAGTTGACCGGGACTCATCTATCTTCTCATTTTTTATCAAGAATACTGCATACTGCTGCAGCTATGTCAGTAGTATAGTTGTAGCGTGAATGGCTCGGCTCGAACGGGTAAGGACCACGGTCTCACAGAATACCAGCGTAAAATATCAGCTTATTGCAACTACGAATAGTTGAGGAAGGATGTAAATGTCTATGTGCCACAGCAACTACTTACCTTCAGGTGGACTGAGTGCTCGTTGGTCACCTTTATCCTATAAAAAAAAAGAAAACTTTAATTTATTGGTGCAATTGCATAAAAATGTAAAGTTAAAGTTGCTGACTATTTACGTCCCACTGCTGGGCTCAGGCCTCGTCTCATTTCTGAGAAGGTTTTAGGGCAAGGAAATGTCTGCCGCGCTACCCCAATGCGTGTTGACGAACTTCACATGTCTTTGAAATAGATTTTTTACTTATTTCTCAGACATGCAGGTTTCCTCACGATGTTTTCCTTCGCCGCGGAGCACGTGGTAAATCAGCACTTAAAATTGAAATTAACAATTTCATTGGTACCGGCGGCGAGCGCTAACCATCTGAGACACCACATTTCGAAGTATAATTTAAAGAAATGAGCCGATACTCAGATCAGACTTATGCATGTGATTAATTTTTGAAGATTATACAAGAACCAAGACAAGCATTAGGTAAACTGTTGTGCTCTTTTATCACCCTTTATCATCATCATCATCATTACAACCTATCGAAGTTTACGCTGAACCGAGCATCCCCAAAGATTGATCTGCTGTTTTAGGTTGCCTATGCCACTACACGGTGTTTGTCACATTGACTAGTATGAAAATGTTCCAACAACTTTCAAATATGTTCGGGAGTACGAGTGCTTAGTGTCCGTATCCGAATGTTACTTTTGCCTTATACGAGTGTTATATAATTTTTTTATTATTATTTTATTTTAAAAAGTGACACGCTAGGTTTTTCACAATAAATTAAATAATTGCACATAGATAAACATTCAAACCCGAAAACATTATTTGTAAGCCATACAAACACAAATTTTCGTGTGGGATTTGAACCCGCGTCCAAGCAGCACCGCAGTCAATTGCTCACCCACTCCGCTACCGAGTTATCAATAAGATGTCTGTACAATAAGAAACAGGATCACAGTTACACCACATCCTGACACCGTTATTATGCACCAATTATGATATCGTATATTTCCACCTTAAAGGACACCTTTCTGAAAAACAACTCAAGGCTTATTAAAATATTAACGATTTTGCCTTCCTTTTATTTAATTTTATAAGTTAGTAAAAAGGAAATAAATTTAAGCCTTTTTAAATGTAGAAGATATGTTAATTTATTATAAAATATAGTATAATTTTAATTTTATTATCTTGTTAACAAACAAATCTAAGCATTTTATACAGGGTTAGCATTTGTTCGCTTTTTTTTTACATTATTTTCACATGACTTCTCTAGTCTAAAGCTGAGGATTAACCTAATAAGCCTCAGCCTGACTCCTGGAGTGCCTTCGACGGAGTGTCTGGCATAACCGCGTGTTTGGCGCCATTGAAAGCATTGTAGTATAATATGGATATAGTGTAAGGGCGTATGTTTGTCGTGCACACCGAACGCCTCGCTCCACCGAACGCTCTCCTTCAAGACTTAACCGTTCCTAGTCTCTCTCTTTATTTTACTTTACTAAGTTTAGTATCTATGTCTATTACCGCAACAATTAATTCATGAAAGTATGGCATAAAACTGCGCATTAAGTTGGTACACTTGCATTTAGCTTCAATTGACATTTATTTTAAAACGGACTTTGAATTTGCTACAATTTTAACTTACTTTCTTGTTATATTATTATATTCCATTAAAGATTCCCTTTATCTGACTTCAAAAAAAGGAGGAGGTACACAATTCGACTGTTTTTTATGTGTTACCTGAACTTTTTCTGAATGAACCGATTTTGATGATTCTTTTTTTATTTGAAAGCTGGTGATCCTCGTGTGGTCCCATATCAAAATGATCAAAATCTGACCAGTAGTTTTTGAGTTATCCTTAATAATGCGTATTTAATTGACTTCGACTACATTGATGTTCTCTTTTTATTTATATCGAATTTTTTATTTTACCACTTCTTTAACTCTTCAATAGTTGCTGGAAATGGCAAAGTCCACAAGACACTTGTATGCACGCTCGTTTTGAGCAGCACGATTTTTGTCACTTTATGACGCGATGAAAATTCTGTTTGGATTATTTTTGACAACTCAATTTATTTTATTTTCCCGCTCCATTGCGTCACTTTACATATGAATGGGTGTTTATGTATGCACTTTTAGCTATCGATGATACATATTCATTGCTGTTAGATTCATGATACTGAATACGACCGAAATACAAACGCCAATTTGGCCAATATTACGCGATCTTTGATATGCAAAAAAAGACCGCCTCCAAGCTATCATATAACGTCTAAAAGCATTATGAATGTCATTACAAAATTAGCGCATTAAATCGTGGATACATTTATGTCTAATGTTCATTACTGCAATAATTCCTTTAAACCTTTTAATAAGAATTACTTGTAATTAACATTGAATAAAAAAATATTCTATTCTATTCTTATTTCGTTATAACCTGTAAATGTTTTAAAAGTTGATATTGGAATTCGTCTTAGAACCCTTATAGATAATCAAAGAGAAAATATAAAAATGTAATAATGAATTATATTTTACCTTTATGAAATTGATTCGCGGAAGCTCACACGACGCGTACTCAAATTTTTTACACTTTCTTCTGCAGCTCTCATTTACCTCGTAAAAGTTCCACGTCAGTTTGTTATTTGTAATCACAAATTGAGCCAAGCTTGAACGCGTTTTCTAGAAAAAATACTAATAAACATGATTTTTTTTTATAAAAATAAGTACATACCAACTTATAATAATTTTAGTTTCAGTTAAATTTTACTATAATATTGAAATGAAATGAATAATGAAATGAAAATTATATTTATTTCTTCACCACAAAAGTATATAGATAGGTCTACTAACAAAACTTAAGAAAATATGAAATATTGTAATATATTTTTGCGGCGGACTGAAGCCTAAACTATCTAGGTACTTGCTACATTTTTCTAGTATTATTGTTATGTACCAAGTGATTAACAACGGCATTATTTTTTAATTTTTTTATAAGGGTGGTAAGCGAGCACACGGTCCACCTGATGGTAAGTGGCTGCTGTAGCACATAGACATCTACATCTATCCTCGTTTGCGAATTAAAATGCAGATGGTTTGTCAGCAGTGAGGACTAAAATGGAATGTCTGTTTTCCAGTAAAAAGGGTCTCCGGTTCTCTACACTCTCCATACGAAACACAGCAGCGTTAAGCTGCTACTTTACGCTGGTATTTCACCGGTCGAGCCGACCCGTTCGTGCTACAACTATACAATTAATATAGCTGCAGCATGGATCTACCACGTAAAATTATGTACAATACCCAAGCAGTATGAATAACTAGCGACAGCCCGCGGCTGCGCTCGCGTGGTATTGAAAATTACGGCAATTTTGTTGTACTACATCATTTAGATGCTCCCTAAGGAACTATACTTTTTACAAAAGTTTACCGTACCGTGTGTGCTATTACTGGCTGACCACAGTCTACCCATGTACTTACTACTATTTACATTACTGCGTATACATTGACAAGGCAACTTTAAAGCGAAAAGATAAATCTTCCTTATTCTACTTATTTACTTAATATTTCCTAAGATAATTAATAGAATCAGGCGTTACTTTGCGAAAATCCATTATAAAGAGGTTGTTATAACTCAATTTGCTTAATTCCACGTAAAGAAAGAAAATTATGTGTCAGTTTGAAGGGGACCTCCCTCAATTGCGTGCATTATACCCGTCACCACCAATCCCAGCTGCTGGTGGTGCTGGAATTAATCAAATTCAGTTATAACAACCTCACTAATACTTCCTGATTTGTCTGCATCTCTAAATTAACCTCTGTGCAAAAATACAGTTTTATGGATCCAAAAGTTTGAACTGGGCGCTGATGAGTCAGTGAGTGATTTACACTAAGCGAGTGAGTGAGTGCAATGATACTTATTTATTAACTAGCTTTCCACCCCGCGGTTTCACCCGCGACATAATTATTTGAAATTTTCGTGTTTTCCCGTGGGAATAAGTTATTTTACCGCGGTAAAAAGTATCCTATGTGTTATTCCAGGTTATATTCTATCTGTGTACCAAATTTCATCTAAATCCATTAAGCCGTTTGAGCGTGGGGAGAGAACAAACATACACACACACGCACACACGCACAAACTCTCGGATTTATAATATTAGTTTGGATAGTATGGATATGATATATTTATAATAAGTCGAATAGGGCCCTGTAATTATTAACTATCAGAGATTCATTTTTTATTAATGTTTGGTCATTATGCATATTGCTACGTTGTTTTTTGTGCAACTTAAGAGAAAAAATTAATTACTAATCAAGTTAATCACACACAAAATTTCATCATAATCGGTCCAGTCGTTTAGGAGAAGTTTCACATACACACGGACAGAAGCATTATATAATATATAATATGCATGTAAACCTTTCTTTTGAATCATTCTGTCTATTGATGAAAACCTCATTGAATTCCGTAGCAAAGTTATACGTAGGTACAGATGGCTCGAAGCGACTTTGTTTTATATTATGTACAGTTGTACAGATCATCATATTGCCCTCTCATATTGGACATTTTTGAAACCGTTGGGGCAATATGAAAAATATAATGAGCTATAAACTACAACACGTTGTACATGCCAGCCACATAGATTTTAAAGTGTGTTCTTTATAAATATTAACAAATAATGCCGTTATTCCGTGCTTCATTTTAAAGCCCGCACGGAGTCAAACTTTAATACATTTTCTCTTTTAACACATTTTATACGAGTACTGCCTACTGTCTACTGCACTGCTGAACATAGGCCTCTCGCATAGATTGCCTCATAGGGGGTATTTTGCCATAGTTGCCACGCGTGGCAGGCGGGTTGGCAATCACAATTTTTATAATTTTGAGTTGTTATCAGGAAGATGCTGCTGCCCATCTAATGTTTCAATTGCCCTCTGTCGACTCTTACAATACCCTCGGGACTACATGGCGTATACTCTTTCACCGCCACTTTACATTATAACTGTTAATAATGTCTTATTGTAACAGATATGTTGTGTACATTTACAACGAACTATACCTATAACCTCAAACTTAATTCGCAAAATTAAATTAAAACTCTTCAATGTGTGTGCTTAAACAAAACACTAAATTCATATCGTAGCCTAGTTTTAGTATATAGGTGATCATTTTGTCGCGTTTAGATAATTGACAGATAAATAAAATAAAATAATAACAATCGCCCCAACGCCAGACAAAAGTCATCTGCGCAGGACAGGATTCTCTCTATACCCTCACTCTCAAAGATAGAGAGATCGCTCGCAGGACCAAAGTGCTCTCCGAGGCACAGGAGTCAATCACCAACTTCCGGAGTCAAGATGTTGGCGGTGTTCAGACTGCTTTTCAGAATTTCGTGGCAGACTAACCTAATAACTAATTCTGGCGCAACCCGTGATTCGAACCCAGGACCTCGTGCTCAGCAACCGTGCAGCGATCACTAGACCAACGAGACAGTCATAATATATTTATATTAAAATAAAATAATAATAGTAATATGAATAGTACTACGAACTGATCTTTTTATACCAGTAATGGTAGAGAACCGGAGACCCATTTTACTAGAAAAGAGGCATTCTATCTTAGTCCTCACAGCTGGCAACGCATCTGCATTTTAATTCGCAAACGAAGATAGATGTAGATGTCTATGGGCCACAGCAACCATTTACCGTCAGGTGGACTGTGTGCTCGTTTGTCACCCTTATTCTATAAAAAAAAGTAGATGATCTGGCCCGTAGATACACACCATTATGCTGCTATTTTACACTGGTACTCTTAGAGATCTTCCCCGTTCCAGGCGAACGTTATACGTGGTAGAGCCACGCTGCAGCTATATTATGTGCCACAATACTCTATCATGACATCTAAATTTATCCCCAATTACGAATCATAGTGCATATGCTTTGCTACTCCTGAGGACTAAGATGGCATGCCTTGTTTCCTCTCTCTCTCTCTCTCTCTCTCTGGATTCTTCTCGGGATCTCCACACTCACCATACGAAATACAAAAGCATCAAGTTGCTATTTTACGCTAGTATTCTGTGAGAACGTGGTCCTTCCCCGGTCCTATTTCTGTTTCAACTATAATATAACTGCAGCATGACGCTACAATGTCAAATCCCATCTAGTTTAACACAAAGTCGAAACATTCTGTACATCTAAATTATTTTTAAAAATAAGTTATTAACAAAAAGAAAATGCCTTAAGGCATTAAGTCCGCCATATATACCATTTTTCTTCTGTGCATAAACGTTTAAATAAATTAAAACCAAATACCCATTTCGACACATCATCGCTTTAATGTTCACACACGTTAGAAAACATCGCAAATTGCTTGTAATATATTGTTTATTATATAAATCCACAGACGTTTGCGGAAGAGCAAGAAAAGTAGAAATGTATAAATGACGTTGAGTAACACAGAGATAGCGTCGTGAGTTGTAGCCAGCTTTTTATTATAATGGAGTATAATTATTTAATATGGAGTAATACAAGAGAATTGATATTGCTCC
Organism: Parnassius mnemosyne; assembly: GCA_963668995.1. Taxonomy (NCBI): domain Eukaryota; kingdom Metazoa; phylum Arthropoda; class Insecta; order Lepidoptera; family Papilionidae; genus Parnassius; species Parnassius mnemosyne. Next base: position 41,840,562 of record CAVLGL010000115.1, on the reverse strand, counting down.
TTGCCTATTGTTTCCTTTGTTTACATAATTTTCTATAACATTGGCATTTCCAATGATTCTTGCGTGGTAAGATAAGTGGTTAACTAATAGATTATTCAATATTTATCAAACACAATTCAATAATTTATTAAGCCTTTTACACTAACAAACTGCCGACAAAATAATATGTAAACGTTTAATATATTTAACAATTTTTTACCTGCAATTTTTCTGCAAATTATTAACAATAAATAAGTAAAATAAAATTTTACTCACTTCAAACTCGTGCTCATAATCCAGACCGACGCAGATGACTAATCTTCGTTAAGAGTGATCGTCGTGAAAAAGATGCAAAAATATAGTACTTTTGGAAAATTCAGAAAATAAAAAGTACGAATTTTATTTTTAATATTTATGTTGTTTTCTATATATGTTTGTTATTGCTCTTTGCTTTAGCCATAAATTATCTACTACCTTTAAAATACTTATAGGAATCTGAGCAATTTAGATTCATATTAAAATAAATTTTTAATAACATGAATACATGCTCTGTTTCTTTCTTCTTTCCATTTTACCATGACGGAAAAAATTATTTCCATAAAACTTACTTGTTCCAGATTTCCAGTCACAGTTAATATAACAAAAGGCGACCGTTAAATTAGGGATAAAATATAGTATTTTCGTACTATATTATTTTTCTATATTATATAGTACAATTGACTGAAATATAGTACGATACTATATATTATATTACGAGTGGCATCCTTAGTCGTGACCGAAATTAATTCTGGAGAACATTATTCTTTACATAATAACGTAGTATAATACTGAGCGTTAACCTCGAATGAAACCTACTAGCCAATAATTAGTAGTACAACATATTTTGCATATTTCTAAATGTAATGAAATAAAACAGTTGACTAACTACAATGAAACCAACGGCTCACACAGTTTTTACGGGTTATATAAGTAAAAATTGCATTAGAACTACAATGTTCACAATTCCCTTTAAAAATGTAGACAAAAAACACAACATACTTTGTATGCTTTGTCTTACAATCTAAACTCACTTTTATGTTAAGTATTTCATCGCAAGTTACTGTTATTGCTTTTACGTGGGAGAGCAGCGTACTGCAACACATTGGTTCTACTCAAAAAACGACCACTCGCAGTCACAATACGAGCCTAAAGTACCAGCATGGTACTGCTGAGTTTAGTCCATACGATAAATACTCTCCTCATTAACGATAAATACCATACCATTATGGTATTTATCGTTAATGAGGCATTCCATCTTTAGCCAACAAGGGTGGTGAAATCAAAATGCAAATGCACAACACATTTGTATTTTGATTTGCAAATGCACAACACATTAAAATGCAAATGCACAACACATTTGCATTTTAATTTTTAACCAAGGAAAAATGTACATGTCCAGAGGTAACAAGATCAACATTTACAGCAGGGTTTCCCAACCCTTTTTAGACCAGGGACCACATTTTTTCTTTGGTGTTAGCAGGGACCACAATGTGAAAGAAGAAACTATGTTAATCTAACAATAAATTTCAATCACAACTTTTAACATATCATCATCATTACAGCCCTTCACAAGTCCACTGCTGAACATAGGCCTCCCCCAAGGAATGCCACAAAACACGGTCCTGAGCCACCTGCATCCATCGACTTCCTGCATATCTTACCAGGTCGTCACTTCATCTAGTGGGGGGATGCCCAACACTTCGTCCGCCGGTACGAGGCCGCCACTCGAGAAACTTTTTCCCCATCGGTTGTCGATTCTTCGAACTATATGGCCGGCCCATTGCCACTTCAGCTTACTAACCCGTTGGGCTATGTCGGTCACTCTGGTTCTACTGCGGATATCCTTATTTCTAAGTATATCACGCAGACAAACTCCGAGCATAGCCCTCTCCATACCTCGCTGAGCAACCTTGAGCTTCCTCCTCCGGCCAGCAGTGAAGGACCACGTCTCAGTTCCATAGGTCATCACTGGCAACACGCACTGGTTGTATAGACTCGTTTTCAAGTTTTGAGGTATACCTGACGAGAAGATGTGCCGTAATTCCCCGAACGCTGAGTTCAATTCCAACTGAGTTGAATCCATCGATTGACGTCTCGGTGGAGGTTGGACTAACCTAGTCGGACCATTTGTCCCAGGTAAACATACTCGTAAACAACTTCGAGCTTAGTGCTCCCAACAACTACCGGCATAGGTGTGACATGGACATTAAACATGATCTTTGTTTTGTTCATGTTCATCTTAAGACCTATCCGTTGGGAGTCACTATTGAGGTCATTGAGCATAGTGCTTAGGTCCTCCAGCGGTTCTGTCATAAGGACTATATCGTCGGCAAATCGAAGGTGAGTGATGTACTCGCCATTGATGTTGATACCGTATCCTTTCCAGTCCAGTAGCTTGAAAACGTCTTCCAATGCAGCAGTGAAGAGTTTCGGGGATATAACGTCGCCCTGTCTTACACCTCTCTGCAGTTGGATAGGTTTCGTAGTCTGGTTCTGTACTCGGATAGCCATCGTAGCCCTACTGTACAAATACTTCAGCACTTCGATATACCGATAGTCAACTTGGCACCGCTGAAGGGACTGTAACACCGCCCAAATTTCGACGGAATCAAAGGCTTTCTCATAGTCCACATACGCAAGGCAAAGTGGCAGATTGTACTCTTCTGTCTTCTGTACAATTTGCCGAAGGGTGTGTATGTGGTCCACGGTACTAAAACCTTTTCGGAAACCGGCTTGTTCGGGTTTTAACATGATTATACGATAAACTGAAAATAAGCATTCATTTACGATATTATAATTTGTTTATTTATTGTAAAAGAAATCATACATGTTTGGTATAAGATTTCGATTTTGGTTGCACTGCCCGCGTGACGAGAAAATAATAAATGTCTTATTTAAAAGGATCAGGTAGGTAAAATATTTAAATCTTTCTCGGGCCATATTTAAACTCTTGTGGACTTCACTGGTTGGGAATCACTGTTTTACAGCATACGACGCCGAAATTTAAAAAGGAGGCGGTTGTCAATTCGATCGAATGTTTATTTCGCTTTTTTTGAACTTGTTACGCGACATCCAAATGGCTTATACTTCAGGAGTAGTCTTATTCAATTTTGGAGAAATAATTTGAACTTGAACTTGAAATAAAACCCTAAGTATGGGGAATGTAGCTTTGAATGTAACTATTTAGACGCTATTCTAATTGTTACCTTTAACAGTGCGGTATGCACATCAGTGCACATGCGTTTCATACGTGGTAGAGCCATACTACAGCTATATTAGTAGTATAGTTGTAGCACGAATGGGTCGGCTCGACCGGGGAACGACCACGTCTCACAGAATACCAGCGTAAAATAGCAGCTTAACACTGCTGTGTTTCGTATAGTGAGTGTAAAGACCCGGAGACCCATTTTACCGGAAGAGGCATTCCATCTTAGTTCTCACGGGTGACAACGTATCTGCGTTTTGATTCGCAAACGACGATAAATGTAGATGTCTATGGGCCACAGCAACCACTTACCATCAGGTGGACTTTGTGCTCGTTTGTCACTCGATCCTATAAAAAAAATCACTGAACACGTAGTGCTTAAAAAAAATCGTTGTTTCTTAAAACTTTAATAACTTATATTAAATAATAAAAATAGCGCAATATATTTTTTTTAGATCAGGGCCACGTGTCTCAGAAAAAAAACATAGGAAACCTAATTGAAATCTATCCAGTAGGTAGTTTTTCCGTGATGCAACTGCAAACCTCGATCATTTTATTTATATAGATTTTAATGCAGTATATCCTTTTTAATAAGAAAAGATCGTGCCATATTCCCTTAATGATAATCATCCAATCCATAACTGGCGCTTTTTTATGTTAATAATATCGAAAGTGAAAATATCATAGGTTACATCACATATTACATGAAGTATGCAGATTATTAGATACTCAATTATATGAAGATTATAAGAGCGATTATCATGCTACGTAGGTATGGACTAAACACCGAACCGGAGACCCTTTTTACTGGATAAGAGGTATTCCATCTTAGTCCTCACGAGTGACAACGCAGCTGCATTTTGATTCGCAAACGAGGATAGATGTAGATGTTTATGGGCCACAGCAACCACTTACCATCATCATAAAATCTTTGAAAATAATTAATAGAATCAGGTGTTACTTTGCGGAAATCCATTATAATGGGGTTGTTATAAACTAATTTGCTTAATTCCGCGTAAAGAAAGAAAATGATGTGTTCTGCCCAGTCTTAAGGGGACTAAGAGCCAACCTCCGCAGAGTCTACTTCACCTGAGGATGCCTCGTGTAGAGGCGAAATACGTGTCGTATTTTCGAGAGTGGTGTGTCGTGCCTAGTGTGGTGGTGTTGGGTATGGTAGTGCTGGGATTGACGGCGACGGGTATAGTGTGCGCGGATTGAGGGAGGGTGGGAGGTCCCCTTAAAACTGGGCAGGTCACATAATTTTCTTTCTTTACACGGAATCAAGCAAATTAGTTTATAACAAACCTATTCTTTGAAAATATTCAATATATTTATTATTATAAACCGACAAAGCAAAGTGTATGAAGTTCGAAATTTAACATCACAATGACAAAATGGTTTGAAGGTAAGTCAAATGTCAAGGTTTCAGCAAATTCTATAGCTTTATAGAATTTTCAAAAGCCTGACATTTGACTCTACGAGGTGTTTACAATGTTTAAAAATATAGATTTTTTTATCGCATTGCGAGATACTCGTAGCTTCTTGGGAACACTTTCCCTTTTCTCTATAATCTAGACTATAACAAAATGTTTAGACAGGATTTCTTTAAAAACAAAATCTTTTATTTAATAATAATGCATTATCTGATTATACTTCATATATATGAGAGAGCTTTTTTCATCGTCGTTTGAAAGCGACCGGTAAACGGTATATTCGCAATCAATTCGAGTTTCGCGGACAAAGTCCCAGCGGTCGTCGGTCGATGACCTGTGGCTACAAAGTTCTTTTTATTCTTAAGAAACCTGTCAGACATTACATTTAAAAACTAAAATTAAATCTTCGATAAAAAGTAAAATGCGATATCAAATTTAAAAAAAAAAGTTATCACATATTATTTGGTTCTGAAGTCGGTGTTAAGTCATAGTTTATAGAAGTAATAAAGCCCGAAGATTTATTTTGTGTGGACTAATCCTTAGTTCACAGATAAGAGTCAAAAAATTAAATTGTTCCCGAGTCACTATGGAATACGGCAAGCCTACGGTATCAGCTTGAATTTCGCCTCAATATTGACATTAAATTTCCATCCTCTATTTTTATACCCTTAAGGGTGGAGTTTTATCTTCAAATTTATATATAACCTCCACGGAAGCCATTAAATTAAAACTTTTAAATAAAAATAAAACAAAAACAATCGGTCTACAATTGACTAAGATATCGCGTAACATACAATACAATACTCCTTATTGTTCACCAAGAGAACATTAATATAACAAATATTTAAGAAAAAAACAAAAGGCGATATTATTGCCATGTAGTCAAACAACCCAAGAAATAATAAGAGGAAGTATAACGGGAAGGATGCACTATCAAAGGATACCAAATTATGCACCAAAAATTCAGCATACTACGCGGTTGGTCAGTGACCATCAATAAAAGGAGGAAAAGAGAGGAGTTAAAGAGACAAAAAACAAAAAACACAGTCGAAGTGAACATGAGGTCTTTTTACCTTTTTATGAAGTCTGCAAGTTAATACAAACCGAAAGAGTTTGATATCTTTTACATACTCCAATTATAAGTCTTGACGTAAAGTTTGAAACCAATAACAACATTAATTAAATAAATGAAATCAATCTTACGATTTTTAGTAAAAGTATTTTTGAATTAAAATAACGGTCTGCATGTATTGGCAGCAGGGAACAGGTCATCGCCTTTATCCACTATATACTGTATACTGTGTTCAATGCGTGTTGGCGGACTTCACAAATCCTGGATATATTTAGATTTTAGACAAACCGGTTTAAAAATAATATTTTCTTCATCATTAAAAACGTTGTAAATCAGCACTTAAGGTCTATCGCATCCTTACAATAATTCTTGAATGGATCAAACTGGTCGAGTTGTGTACTTGTAACGATTTCATGATGAAACTGTTTGGTCGATGGTGGCGCACATACAGTCGATTGAGTCGTTTTCGATTTACGAATTTTCTCTATCGAGCAGTCGTTTGGCAGCACTTTTTATTATCTTTCTTTATTTAAAAAGGCTTTTAGTCTTTTCTGTTACACATATAATCATGAGTATTTAGAAAGAGAGAATCAATGTGATAGGAATAAAGAAATTAATGACTTTGCCACCTCTGAGTGTGGCTCCACAGGGCAGCACTTTTTACAATTGTATGTATGCCGCCTAGGCTAAATTTATAATCAACGATTCCATTGGTGCAAGCGGGTATCGAATATGAAAACCATTAATTTCGTAGATTATTGACTACAATATAATATATAATTGTATTTTGTTTTATTTTGTATTTTTAATATACTATAAAATACCTAAATATACTATAATAGACAGTATATTGAATGTTACTGGCAGCATCAATAATCGCATCATAAAAAAATAAAATACTCCTCGTTGCTAGTGAATCGTACAATGCCAGCATTAATTTAGCAACCCTACCATTCATAATCACCGTATTGTTTATAATAGATAATGTTCTCACACAATCGAACCAAAATCACAACGATACTTCCTGATACTTCTCATTGTTCAATCATTATCCAAAGATCTTTATTGTTTCTTTGGTATAATCATTACCGGCTGACGACTGTAGGTCTACCGTTAGTTATGTGTCATGCATACAAATTATAAATGTATAGGCGATGAAAGCTGTGCAATGGGACAACTGACCTATTAATTCACACGAGTTTCTTGCAATTGAATGGCATTGACCTTTCTTAAAGTTAACCAAATATGATATATAAAAATTAATGTTTGTTTGTTCGTATTTTATGCGCTGTCATACCGTTCATCATCACTTGCGCAAGCGTTAAAAGCATCGCACAATTATCATACAGTAGATGGCGCTCGTGTCATACCGACAAATTTATTTCAAAGTCATTTATAATTCAAGTTCAATTAATGTATTATCTTTCCTAATTAAACAACACAACTCTTCCAAATTTAAAAATATACAGGGTTATTTTTCAAAGAGTAGCCAAATGTTCAAATATTTTTTTAAACTGGCTTTACGGCTCTGGGTTCTAGCCCTTCTGAGCCTAAACAAATATATAAATTATGATATTGCATAGATTAATGATAAGTCATCGCGCGCTCTGACTTATCATTAATCTAAGTGATATTGTATTTTTGAAAATACGAGTAATTAATTCTTCTACTTTTACATATTTGAAATTATCCCAAATTTAATGTGATTTATGGGCAACAACGTTTTTGTCTACCGATCGACCCTTACGAATGTGTGCGTGCGCAGTAAAATCTAAAATCTAAATTAAAAAATAAAAAGGACAGAATGTTTGAGATTTTCTCAATTAATTTTTCTTAACCATTTGCCTATATTACTTATTCGGAACCTTCTGTGCAAATTTGGCCGATTATTGCAAAATAACGCTCTTTTAACGATTATTTCTTCTGCAGCAGTAACGCGTCGGTTACCAGCTACTACTTTAAAATAAAACACAAGTTTCAACACTAAATACTGGTATTTTAAATATGTTACCACTATTAAACCATTTGAATGTTAACTCATTCATTGATTAATGACAGCCTATTAAAAGTCCACTGCTGAACATAGGTCTCCCCCTAGATTGCCTCATAGGCAAATATTTTCCATAGTTGTCACGCTTGTCAGGCATTTTCGCTCCCGTAATTTTTTATTATTATTATCGAGTTATTATCAGAAAGATGCTGCTGCCCATGTCCCATATCAAATTCGCCTCTTCGACACCCATGAAATGTCTTGATCACCGATCGAGACATTTCGTGGGTGATCTTGACTAAATTTGTATAGAACCACCATTTAGGTAACCTTTTCTAACAAAAAGTGATAAAATTAAAAAAAATTGTACAACCGATCTCAATATAAATAAAATGAGAACATCATTTATGTAGTCGAAGTCAATTAAATACTCATTATTATGGATAACTTTAAAACTATTGGTCAGATCTTGATCAAATTTATATGGAACCATATGAGAAGCACCAGGTTTCAAATAAAATCATCAAAATCGGTTCACCTAGAGAAAAGTTCAAAGGTAACACACATAAAAATTACAGTCGAATTGAGGACCTCCACCTTTTTTTTTGAAGTCTGTTGAAAAAAAATAATTAATATTGGACAACGTCGCTGAACATACATTAAAAATATTCCGATGAATTGAGAAGCTCCTTCTTATTTTTGTAGTTTGTTGAAAAAAACATTTTTACGATCATAAATCTTTGTTTTTTTTTCTATTATAAAGGCGAAAATACATTGTATAAAGGTCTGTAATGTAAGGTAACAAATCCCCATCCAATCGGTGAGGCCTAAGTCAAGCAGTAGGGAGAATTTTACTGCTTGATAAAGAAAAATAATTAGTATTAATTTGTAATATTGTTTTACAAGGTATAAGCACGAGAGAGAGAGAGAGAAAGGCGTGGGACATATACCTATGTAGGCTGCAACTTTATATTTATAAGGCTTAAAATAAAAATATTTAAAACTTAAAACTATATAAAATTGTTCAGCAACATACAGACGAATACAACATGCATATTTTAGAAGGCTATTCTTTTATAAAACTAAAATGTCAAAGGAAATTACAATTCGCCTGATGGTAAGTGACTACTGTATTCCATGAGTCAGCTTCAAACAAAGAAGGCTACGGATGCGTCGTATCCTCTGAGGACTAAGATAGAACGCCTCACAGCGTGTAATTGTGAAGGACCACGCTCTCGCAGAATACCAGCGTAACACTTCTGTGTTTCGTATGGTGAATGTAGAGAACTGGAGACCCTTTTTACTGGAAAAGACGCATTCCATCTTAGTCACGGTTGACGACGTATCTGCATTTTGATTTTTTATTGAGGATAAATGTCGATGTCTATGGGTCACAGCAACCACTTACCATCAGGTGAACTGTGTGCTCGTTTGTCACCCAATCCTATAAAAAAAAATAAAAAAATTATACTGACTTTCTATATATACCCTTCAGACCGGAACGCAGCAGTTGAAGCACTGCTATTTGGTGATAGAAATATGTAAAATGGTGGTACCCACCCAGACGGGTAGGCAGATACTCGTAATTATAACTTTTAATATAAAGTAAAAACGGACTTCAAATTTGTTAATTTTACTTTTTCCTTTTTTTTCCTTGAATTCTTTCTCCAAATTTATATGGGACCATCCTTGAAGTATAAGCTATTTAATAAAAAAAGTATCATTAAAATCGCTTCGCAATCTGCGAAGATATCATATGAAATTCTTATTTAAAGATATGAAATGATATAGTCCAATATGAAACTTTTCTCCTATTTTCCACCCTTGGCAGTTTTTCTTCAAATTTTAATGGGACTACCCTTGACGTTAAGCCTATTTAAAAAAAAGAATCGTTAAAATCGGTTCACAATCTGTGAAGATATCGCGTAATATACATACAAAAAAAGAACATATCTACACTCGAATTGAGAACCTGCAAAAAAGAGTCCGAACACCTAGTTTAGTAGTAACTTGTATAACGTAAATTTCGTAATCCAAAATGGAGATTCGAATGAGAGCTTTGCATTTAATACATAATGTATTTTCCAACTCATCATGACAAAGAACACTTAAATGCGGGTTGATTGTGAAAGTAAAATAAAATTTGACATGAAAAAATAAGAAATTTAATCATTGTGTAACAAATAATTGTGTAACAGTTACGGTATTATATGGAAATAAATTAGCATCCTCATTATACATTGTTTAATATAAGGAGGATTGTTCCTAATTTTTAAAATAATTACTGTGTGGAAAAAATATGGCAGTGGTAGTTAAAGACTGCATATTAAAAAAATATCTCTTCCAGTGAGACAAGAGAGGAATACGTTTATACAACATGTAACAAAAACCCTGTGGTTACCGTTAAGTACGTTATCAGGATCAGTATTCAAACCTTTAGAAATAACTTTTTTTTAACTCGACCATAATCTTTTTTTATTTAAAAAAAATAATTTTATGTGGTTTTATTACCTCGTACTGACACTAGCCCATGCTAAAGCTAAGTAAAGCGGGGTCTTTGACAATCCTCTTACTCCCCAGACAATGCAGAGGAAATAAAACCACATACAATTTGCATTCAATTATTTTTTTAAATAAAAAAAATATTGTTCGAGTTTTAAAAAAAGTTATATCTATACGTTTGAATAATGATCCTGATAACGTACTTAAAAGGAACCACAGGGTTTTTGTTACATATTGTATAGACTATAGACTAAACGCCACCCGGATGGATATCCTTTGAATTCGTTTACAGAAACAGTGTGATATGGTAATCAGCACACCAGAACCTTACCTTTTGCGCAGTAAAAAGTTGTCAATTTTTTAGAAATTTTATTTCGCACAACTGTTTTTAACTGCTGTTACTTAAAACAAGGACTGTCAGACAAAAAAGTCCAATTTTGGGCGTCAGAGAAATAATCACGGAGACAATTAGTTTTATTTTCTTTAAAGAAATAAACGTTACACTTACTTTAGGATTTTCACGTGTATCGTAAAAGCAGTTTACAAACATAAATTGCAAAAGGACAAACATTCAGGTCCAGAATAATTATTTGTAGGCCATACAAATACTTCTCTGTGTGGGATTCGAAAACGCGGCTATCAGCGCTGCAACTCAATGTTAAGCCATGAAGCCTTTAAGTGATGATAAAGTATTTATTTGTTCGAGAAGACCAAACCGTAGATCGTAGACCTAGTAAAACATATGAATGCTAGTTTTCATGATTTTTCTTCAAGTATTCAAGTATTTTTTAGCTTAATAAGAGTACAATAAGGTTTTGACCTAAATTACAAATGGTAGGTACTTATCGCTTAATAACCTTTTACAGGAGTACCGATAAAACATTTAAGAGGTTTGGCATGTTTTTAATAGAATAAGGGTGAAAAACGAGCACATAGTCCACCCGATGGTAATGGATCTGTGGCCCATTGATACCTACGGCATCCTCGATTAACAATGAAAATGCAGACGTGTTGTCACCCCTGAGGACTACAAAGATGGAATACCTCGTATCCAGTAAAAAAGGTCTCCGGTTCTTTACACTCACCATATAAACAGCAATATTAAGGTGGTATCTTCAGAGCGTGGTCCTTCCCCGGTCGAGCCGACCCATTCGTGCTATAGATACAAGTATAATATAGCTGCTGCATGGCTTTACCGTATGTATTTATAAAATGTATATTTAAAAAAAATTATTACATAGTTAAATATTCTATTATTTTTTTTCACGTGGTAGAGCTACGCTGCAGCTCATACGTGGTAGAGCCATGCTACAGCTATATTAATAGTACAGTTGTAACACGAATGGTTCGGCTCGACCGGGGAAGGACCACGCTCTCTCAGAATAAAAGCGTAACACGGCTGTGTTTCGTATGGTGAGTGTAAAGAACCGGAGACCCTTTTTACTGGAAACGAGGCATTCCATCTTAGTCCTTACGGGTGACAACGCATCTGCAATTTGATTCGTAATCGAGGACAGATTTCTATGGAACACAGCAACTACTTAACATCAGCTGGACTATGTGCTTGCTTGTCACCCTTATGCTATAAAAAATTAACTAATTTTTACAATTTTTGTTAATAGTTTAATTAACTAATTAACAAAAACAATTTTAGTTAATTATTAGAATTATTTAATTAACAAAAAGTTAATTTAACTAATTAACAAAATTATGCATATTATATTTAATAAAATAATTTAACTAAAGATCTTTTATTATACAAGGTAATAAGAAAATTTAAAATATTTACGAATCTTGGTAGAATAACTTTGAACTCCTATTGATTATTGAAATATTCGGTTATTGTATGAAAAATATCTTTCTACTTAGAATTTTTTTTATATTTTATACAAAAGCAACTTCTGTAAATGGGTAGTACTCGTAGTGTAAATTTAGAGTACATTATATTACTTTACCTAAAATGTAATGACGATATAGTCCTTATGGCAGAATCGCTGGAGGGCCTAAGCACTATGCTCAATGACCTCAATAGTGTTTCCCAACGGATAGGTCTAAAGATGAACATGGACAAAACAAAGATCATGTTTAATGTCCATGTCACACCTATGCCGGTAGTTGTTCGGAGCACTAAGCTCGAAGTTGTTGACGAGTATATTTACCTGGGACAAATAGTCCGACTAGGTAAGTCCAACTTCGACTGAGAGGTCAATCGACGGATTCAACTCGGCTGGGCAGCGTTCGGGAAGCTACGACACATCTTCTCGTCAGACATATCTCAAAACCTTAAAACGAAATTGTACAACCAGTGCGTGTTGCCAGTGATGACTTACGGAACTGAGACGTGGTCCTTTACTGCTGGCCGTATGAAGAAGCTCAAGGTCGCTCAGCGAGCTATGGAGAGGGCTATGCTCGGAGTTTCTCTGCCTGATAAACTTAGGAATGAGGATATCCGCAGTAGAACCAGAATAACCGACATAGCCCAACGGATTAGTAAGCTGAAGTGGCAGTGGGCCGGCCATATAGCTCGAAGAACCGACAACCGATGGGGAAGAAAGGTTCTCGAGTGGCAGCCTCGTACCGGTAGGCGAAGTGTAGGACGTCCCCCCACGAGATGGAGTGACGACCTAGTAAGACATGTAGGAAGTCGATGGATGCAGGTGGCTCAGGACCGTGCTTTGTGGCATTCTTTGGGGGAGGCCTATGTTCAGCAGTGGACTTGTGAAGGGCTGTAATGATGATGATGAATGATGACCTAAAATGTACTTACTCTCTATAACTTACATCTCAAAACGTATATAAATATATACATAATTAATATTTACATTTGTTTGCCCAGGAATGTTCCCCGAACGCTGTTCCCGACAAGATCCCGACGTCGACGCATGCCTTCAACGAAGTTTCAACTCACTCCTCGACTACCTGAAAGGTGGAGCACCTGAACTTGGCATTGAAGAGGTATAATACTATATTTTGTTTATTATCTTTGTCACATATTGTTAATGACCATTTAATTTTATTTAGTCTTGCCGTGTAAAGGTGACGTAAAAGTATCCAAAACGTTATATCATCCTATGGTCTTAAGATGCGGCAGAGGGAAACTAAGCAGGAATAATATAACTAAATTGAGCTAGATAGCTTCTTCCTGTGAACAGAACAGACTTTTTTAAACTATTCTTAGCCAGTGCTTGACTACTGTACCATCTGATAGTAAGTGGTGATACAGCCGAGGATGGTTAACCGAAAGACAACATCTAATATATAAAATTCAGAAACGGCTGAACCGATTTGTATGAAATTTTGTGTGCATATCGGGTAGATCTGAGAATCGGCCAACATCTATTTCTCAAACCCCTAAATGATAAGGGTGACCCACACCTAAATATTTTTTTTGATAAGCATTTTTTTTATTATGATTTAGCATTGAAAACTAAATAAAAGTTCAAATTTACACCCTTCTACGATCAATCCCTATTTTTTAATCGTGATTTTTAAAACTAAAAAATATTTCTTAGAAATAATGTATATAGCAAAACAACGTTTGCCGGCTCAGCTAGTAATATATATATATATAATCTTTCAATCGTCAAAGCTTCTCATCCCAAAAATGTCGTTAGTAAAACATAAATAGGAGATGGGCAGCAGTATGTTCCTGATAATAATAATAACTGCGAATGCCAATACGCATGCCAAGTTGGCAACTGTGGCAAATATCCCCCAATGAGTCTATGGAGTAAAGTACAGTCTATGGACTGTAATAATAATAAATTAGTATAAGAAAGTACCGTGTAATGGCGTGTAAGAATATCCACTACCCCATATTATCTCGTGGGTGTCGAAAGAGACGACACAGGGAAACGATTCAGGAGATGGGCGACAGCGTTTTCTTGTTAACGATTAAAAATAAAATGCGGTTGCCAACCCGCTTGTTGGTGGCAACTATGGCAAATATCCCCCGTATGTGGCAATCTATGAGGAGGCCTATGTTTAGCAGTGGACTTTAATAGGCTGTAACGGTAACGGTTTGAAAGTAATGAATGTTAGTTTTTGCTATAAAGTTCACAAAATTCTTTTCCAGTAGCAAAGTGTTCGACTGCGACATCAGAAGACTAAGATTAGAATCCTGCGCTAAACAAGTACTTATTTGTTTGGTCTGTAAATAATTATACCTGTTCTGGCGGTTTGTGCATAAACAATTTTGTACGCAAAACGCTTCCACGAGATATTCCTTTTACTCCAATACGTCAGTATTTTAAAAAAAAAAGCAAATATTAAAAAATATTTCCTTACAGGAAAAAACCCGTATAAGTAAAGTACTGGTTGTTTAATTTCGCCAATGATGTTATTTCTATTTTACAACAAAAACTATTTAAATTATTAATTTCCTACCCTCTTCATCCTGTAAGAACCCTGCTGAAATTAGGATACCCCCAAAATCGGGATATTTGCTGTAATTGCCAAGCTATGCCATACCATGCCATATCCCAATATCTGTTTTTTTTTTTAAATCGGCGACCACAAAGTTTTGTCTCGTATTTTTCTTTGTTTTATAATCGAGATCAGAAGTGCCGTAAGCCGTGGTAAACCCGGATTCGAACCCTAAATTTTATGTATTTCCGTCCACAGACCAATGATATAGTGATAGACGAGCTATCCATTGCACTAGGCAGCGGACCAGATGGCTACCGCGCCACGTTCAAAGATATCCACGCAAGCGGCGCCAACAATATGACCATCACAAATGTCAGGTAATACTTATACCTTTTTTTAAATAATAGTAAAGTTTATTCCTTGTCCTCACAATCATCATCCACATCATCATTACAGCCCCTCCCAAGTCCACTGCTGAACATAGGCCTCTCCCGTGGATTGCCTGATGATCCTGTGCCACCTGCATCCATCAACTTCCTACATGTCTTAACAGTTCGTCACTCCATCTAGTAGGGGGTCGCCCTACACTTCGCCTACTGTCACGAGGATGACACTGGAGGACTTTTTTCCCCCATTGGTTGTTGGTTCTTCGAGCTATATGGCCGGCCCATTGCCACTTCAGCTTACTAATCCATTGAGCAATGTCGGTTACTTTGGTTCTACTGCGGATATCCTCTTTTCTAAGTTTATCACGCAGAGAAACTTCGAGCATAGCCCTCTCCATAGCTCGCTGAATGACCTTGAGCGTCTTCATACGGCCAGCAGTGAAGGACCACGTCTCAGTTCCATAGGTCATCACTGGCAACATGCACTGGTTGTACAATCTTGTTTTCAAGTTTTGACGTATACCTGACGAGAAGTTATGTCGTAATTTCCCGAACGCTGCCCAGCCGAGTTGAATCCGTCGATTGACCTCTCGGTCGAAGTTGGACTTACCTAGTCGGATTATTTGTCCCAGGTAAACACACTCGTCAACAACTTCGAGCTTAGTGCTCCCAACAACTACCGGCATAGATGTGACATGGACATTAAACATAATCTTTGTTTTGTCCATGTTCATCTTAAGACCTATCCGTTGGGAGACACTATTGAGCTCATTGAGCATAGTGCTTAGGTCCTCCAGCGATTCTGCCATAAGGAATATATCGTCGGCTAATCGAAGGTGAATGATGTACTTGCCATTGATGTTAATACCGTATCCTTTCCAGACCATTAGCTTGAAAACGTCTTCCAATGCAGCGGTAAAGAGTTTCGGAGATATCGACGTTTTTTGTATTGATTTCTTACACCTTTTATGGACAGTGGTAGAGCCACGCGGCAGCTTTTGCTGTCGCACGGATGGGTCGGCTCGAACCGGGGTGGTACCACGACCTCACAGAATACCAGTGTGAAGTAGAGGTTTACTTACTCTGCGTTTCGCTTGGTGAATGCAGGTGGCCGAAGGCCCTTTTTACTGGAAATGAGACATTCCATCTTAGTCCTCACAGGTGGCAACGCATCTGCATTTTCATTCGCAAACGAGGATATATGTAGATGTCAATGGGCCGCAGCAACCACTTACCATCAGGTGGAGTGTGTGCTCGTTTGTCACCCTTATCCTATAAAAAAAATAAACCTCTCTGCAGTTGGATAGGTTTCGTGCTCTGATTCTGTACTCGGATAGCCATCGTAGCCCTACTGTACAAACACTTCATCACTTCGATATATCGACAGTCAACTTGGCACCGCTGAAGGGACCGTAGCACCGCCCAAATTTCGACAATTTGCCAAAATTTTCTGTACAATTTGCCAAAGGGTGGGTATGTGGTCCATGGTACTAATGTCTCTTCGGAAACCGGCTTGTTCGGGAGGCTGGAAGTCGTCGAATCTGCGTGCGAGACGATTCGTAATGACTTTCGAAAACAGCACGTAGACGCGGCTCAGAAGGGAAATCGGTCTGTAGTTATCCTAGTGAGCGTTGTCGCATTTCTTGAAGAACAAGACCACCGCACTTCTGCTCTACGCCTCTGTAGTAATCCCACTATGGAGGACGGAATTATAGAGCTTCTGAAGGACTTCAAGTACCGGTTTTCCACCCGCTTTCAGAAGCTCCGCTGTAATTCCATCCTCGCCTGGGGCCTAGCTGTTTTTAAGGTGCTGGAGAGCCATTCTAATCTCGCTCAGACTGACGTCCGGGATATCATCGGAATAGTGTCGGATAAGATTCGCTCTTGGATCATTACTCACACTTGCGTGTGGCTCCAACGATGAGGTCTACAGCTGCCCATTGAACCTCTCAATCTCACTCAAAATCTCAGATGTCTTAGAAACGATGCTGCCACACTCGGTCTTCAACTTTGACAGTTGGCTCTTTCTGGAAGGCAGATCTCTGGCAAAGACTTTCGAGCCTTCGTTCCGCTCGATCGCTTCTTCTATACAAGCTGTATTGAAGTTGTGTAAGTTCCGCCACATGCATTTGGGAATATGTCTGTTCAGTTGCCTGTATGCTGTCAAATCTGTTGAAGACTGCAGCTTCATTTCCCGTCTACCAGCCATGAGATTAAGAGTGTGATTGGAGAGTTATTGTGTTCATCTGTGGCGGTTACAGAACTTAGCTCCGATCGCATGGACAGTTTCCACGAGCTTGTCATTCATATCGTTCACTAAATTGCAGTATTCTAGGCACTGAAAACGGTTTTGTAACTCGAGTTGAAAGATTTCGGGTCTTTGGATTAGAGCACGAGGGGGACGAAGTATTCATTACACATGCCCAAACTGAACTACCTGAGTGTGCCTCTAACCATTCGGTGACCGCTGCTAGTTTTCACCCTCGCGATCACTGAGACATCACTGAACAGTTGTCGTCTGGTCGTCATAATGAAGTCAATCTCATTTTTTGTTGAACCGTCGGGGCTCCTTCAGGTCCACTTCCTGTGGGACCGCTTCTGGAAGAAAGAGTTCATCATAAAGAGTCCCTCTTTCTACATGAAGTCGGCTCCTTGGGTTCCGTTGTCCTATTCCTAATTTCCCTACTTTCATCTTACTGTTCTTTCTTATGCCTAGTTTTGCATTGAAATCTCCCACTAACACCGTATAGTGGGTTTTGGAGATATCCTCATAAATTTCCTACACCTGCTCGTCGGGGTGTGTCGAGGTTGGTGCATATACCTGTGGGACTTTCAACGAATACTGTTTGGTGATTCTGAGAATAAGGCACGCAACCCTCGTCGACACACTCGCAATCTTTACAACGTTGTTAACGAGAGACGTGTGGATGATAAATCCGACACCTCCTTGGGACAGATGGTCGCCCTCCCGGTGATAGAAAAAGTTACCGGATTCGAGGATTACCGTGTCCTCCTCCTCCCTTCGGACCTCGGATAATCCTATAATATTCCAGCTCCAGGATCTTTTCATCAGTCCTCAGGGTGCGTGCGTTGTATGATGACAGGTCGAGTCGTCTTAGGTGGCAACCGAACCTCCACCGGAGATTCTTAGCACCCCCTACCGCGCCGTTACAATAGTCGCCACCACAGCCAGGAATAGCGGGGCCGCTAGGGACTGGGGGCCGTCTTTTTTATTTGCCATAGTTGCCACGCTTGGCAAGCGGGTTGGCAACCGCAGTTTTTTATTGTAATATTGCTGTTATCAGGAAGATGCTTCTGCCCATCTCCTGCCTGTTTCCCAATGTCGCCTCTTACGACACCCACGGCAAGATATGGGTTAGTGGATAATTCTAACCGCCACTAGACGGCTAGGATTCCCTGTATGACAACAATTCCCCAGCCCCCGCCTACAGACCAGTCTTTAATCTAAGTAATATTAAGTATATGATAAATAGGAAATACACAAAAAGCGAACAAGTGCGTGCGCGCTACCTACTGCTATCTCATGTCGTCACCACACGGCTTATATACATGATTTTTAGAGTTTATATACGAAATTAAATAATATAATTTCCTGGTGTTTTGACCCGGCATCATCTGCTGTTATTTCTTTTTAAATCTTTAATATATAAAATTCTCGTGTCGCAGTGTTTGTTGCCAAACTCCTCCGAAACGGCTGAACCGATTTGTATGAAATTTTGTGTGCATATTGGGTAAGTCTGAGAATCGGCCAACGTCTATTTTTCAAACCCTTAAATGATAAGGGTGACCCACCCCTAAATATTTTATTTAGATAATTTTGACAATAATTTTTATTTTATTATGATTTAACGTTGAAAAGTATATAAAACTTAAAATTTTCACCCTTCTACGATCAAGCCCTGTTTTTAATCGCGATTTTTAAAACTAAAAAATATTTTTTAGAAATAATGTAAAACGATGTTCGCCGGGTCATCTAGTATAATATAAAATAACCCCCTTGAATTAAATAAATGCAAATCTTAACATCTTAGCATTTTAAAAATGGGTTTGTTCAAACGATTGAATCGCGTACTGTGAAATTTGAAGGCGATCGTACATCCCCGAAGCTACCACAACGAGTATATTAGTCACTATATAAAAATTCTCAAAGTAATGTCTAATTATATCCATTTTCTTTCTTACGTTAATATATTCCAAGCACACAGGCGATGACACACGGGTCGAATGTCCTTATAAATCAGCTTCAACCATTTACGACAAAGCCGCAGCAAACAAAGGCATAACTCATAATTATTGACATTGGAATAACATTTACATCTGACGATGAAAAAAACTGCAAGTGCCAACAGACCATTCGAACCGCTAAGCTGTTTGTTATGTAGCCCGCAAGGACACTGATTTAAAATTATTTTAGAAGTGTATCATCGTACTTCTTATTGTCTGAGGCATTGGATTTTAAAATGATTAGGTATTTATTTACCCATTCCGTCCTCTAAGTTTGGCAAAATTAATCTAAGAGAAATCTAAGAGGAAGGTTAGAAAAACCTCGGAGTTTCGTATGAGGTGAGTAGCAAAATTACCAGAAAGATCACATGACTTCCGATAGATGGCGGTAAAACCACCCCGTTTACACCAAACGTAAATCACCCAACCCGACGACGACAAGCAGCGGTAGGTGCATGACGTTTAATATAGTACAATCGCCAATTCGCATGCCAAGGGCGACGATTTAGGCTAGTTTTCAATGGCGTCAGCAAACCTGTGTCAAAGTGTTTTATACAAACAAGGTTGACGAACACACACTCTACCTGATGGTAAGTGATCACTGTAGCTCATAGACACCTACATCTATCCTCGAGTAAATATCAAAATAAAGATTCGTTGTCAACATTGAGGGCTGAGATGGAATATCTGGTTACAAGTAAAGTTTCCTGTTCTTGTCACTCATTGAAGGATTTATTGCAGCAATAGGCTACTTTTTTACGCTGATGGACTTCTTGAACAACACACCGGTCAAGCTTTTCTTCAAAGTCCTGATTTGGCACCTTGTGATTTCTTTTTATTTGCTAAAATTAAAAAAAAAGAGAAACAGTAGTAAGTGCCAAAAGTGTTTAGAAAATTGATTCGGACGCATGAATCTTTGTATATAATCTGGTGGAGAGATCTTTGAAAAATTTCTAAAAATATAAACTTTAACCATTAACATTTTTTAGTTTCACCAACATTTATGAGTGGCCTATGCTTTCTGTATGGTTTAGTATATTAAAAAGTATTGTAGTCGTTTACTACTAAATCGACCCATTCGCCTACTAGAGTCAATATCTAATCGTTCGTTGCGTGTCTCTACAAAATTATCGAGGTAATTAACCAGAAAATATGTCCACTGCAATTCTTAACTACTTTAATATTGGTAATTGACATCCGCAAAGCTCCATCCGGTTACTTCACCACCGGTTTACATTAATAATTGAGTTACAGTCAACCGTGTTTAAAGCAACATCTGAATTAGCCTTCCGTTTTCTGAGAAGATACACGCACATTTCATTTCAAAGAGAAAGATTTTCATTTCATTTCATATAATATTTTCATATGTGGCAGCGTCACGCATTGTATTATAGCTACAGCGCGAATAGGTCGGTTATCCGGATCACCTAAATATCTTCGACTATGAATAAAAATTCTAATGCGCCGACGCGACGCCCGGAAGACTAAGATGTTTCCGCTGACTCCAAGCATCACATATTGCAATAGTCATTTGTGTAAATAATATTCAAAAGATAAATAAGAAAAACATGCGTGAGTGTCGTGGAACACTCGGGTGGAACGAAGTTCCTTTCGTAGTATATTATTATTGATAAACGTATTATATTATTGATTAACAAATACAAATAATGAATTATGTACTAGCGTCTATTAAAATGAAGCGTCATTTAAAATAAAATAATATTTATTTCATGGCAAGATAAGAAAAAGTGCGAGGGAAATGGAAATTATTCCAACTCGCTTCCTTATACGCGCCAAAGCCGTTTACACTACGTCAGAAGGGGTCGTGACGGAAAAATCTTACCCTTTTTTCGCCTAGCCCCCATCCGCCAAATCCGTACCGTCCGATAAAGAACTTCGTTCCAAAAATAATTAATAGAATAATGTAAGACAAATAACCAAGTTTAAATTAAAATATATTCTCATCTCTTATTAGTCCATAGCTGGACGTCTTTCTCTCTACCATTCTCCCGTAATTCCTCCCTGATTTGACGTAATTGTCTGGTACTTAGGCGGATCGCAGTAATCTCGCACGTCATACCCAGGACCGTCGTTTGCCATGTAAAGACCCTAGGGCACCTATAGTTGGGCAACTGTAGAAATTAAAATAAAAGCCATTAATCGAACCTAAAAGATCTTAGAGGCTTTTTCCTTAGTCAACTAATCGAAACAGTTGGGATCAGGCAGAAAGAAGTAAAAATACTTTCTTTTTAAATATTACTTTTGTGTTTACGCTTTTTATTTTTCAAAAATTTGTTTAAATAATGCACCAAATCACGCGTTTCTTATAGGTATAGCAAATTTAAACTATAATCTATCAATCTATTCAAGAAATATTATGTTTCAGATCGGATCTCGACACCTACCAGTTCCAGTTGACTTTGTTTGGGCCACACATCAGCGCACGTGCCCGCTACCGCTCCTCCGGAGTTCTGCTGCTGGTGCGTGCCTCGGGAGGAGGCGAATATTGGGGCGAATACGGTATGTATAACTTACACATAATATCAAAAATTTAATAGTAAGCATGTTTTTCTACTTTTTTAAACAAAAAATGTAAATCCGCGTTTTTTGTAAATCAACAGATCGATTTTAATGTAAACATAATTTGGCATTTGTTTTGCAATTAGGAGTCGAATAGAATTGGTTTGAAGTCGATTTCATGAATTGCTCTCGAGATGTATGCGATACAAATATATATTCTTTAAAAACAGTAGGTAAACCGGACTCTAAGAGACCCTAATAATATAATTTTAAATAAAAAATTTTGTACAACCGACTTCAATATAAACTATTAAGAATAACTCAAAATATATTGGTCAGACCTTGATCAAATTTATATGGGACCACATGTAAAGCACCCGCTTTCAAATAAAAAAAGAATCATCGAAATCGGTTGAACCAGTAAAAAGTTATGAGGTAACACACATAAAAAAAACATAGAGTCGAATTGAGTACCGGCTCCTTTTTGAAGTCGGTAGAAAAGTGGAAAATATTAAAACTTGCATTAGCAAACATTGGAGCCATTTTAACAACTTCCAAATGGGAGGATGAATGAAAACTGTATCCAATACTGGTCGTCGCTGCTGGTGATAAGAGAGCCGGTTCTTTTCTCGCTCAAAAGTAAATATAGCCATTCAGCGAGAAAACGCAGCCGGCGCGGCGTTCTTAGGTGCTTAGGACGATATCACGGGGAGTAGGATTGTATGATAAATTAAGTTTTAAGTTGTAGTTTTTTTTAATGTTGTATACATTTCGATGTTATATTCATTAATTACAGTTAATGGGACGTAAATAACATTATTTCAAACAATGAAAACAAAATAATTACGAAAATAAACGAAGCTTAAGATATTATGGACTCACGGAATAATAGGTACATATAAATATTATTTACTTTAAAACTTCAAATAAAGGATACGTTTTGTACAACTACGTAAATAACAAATTACGTAACAAAAAAACAATTTACGTATGTTTAACAAATAACCGGTCCCAAAACAAATATTTTACACGAAAACCTTCGCAAGTGACAACACCAATCAACGTTGCATTGGTTGGAAAAATGTCAACTGCTTACTATGTAATATTCAAATACGCTAAAGAATGATACAAAAAAATGATAAAACTTCAAATTTTAGCGTAACTTACACGTAACACTAATTTGAATAAATATCAACTACTGTATTGTTATGTCAAATACAGGACTGAATTTCCGTAAAAGGTCATTTTTTTATTTACAAGCCTGAATATTCTTATTTAAAGTATGACAATTTAACGATTCAATATAATACATTTAAAAAAAAGCAATATTTCGCTCCTGAATTTTGCCTTGTAAGGCTTACATATGTACTTTTTTTATTTTATTTTTTAAATACGTTACACCCTCACTAGGATTTTCTCCTGTGTCGTGGAGGCAGTTTACAAACATAAATTGCACGAGGACAAACATCCAGACTCGGAACAATTATTTGCAGGCCATACAGATACTTGTTTCGTGCGGGATTCGAACCTGCGGCCCCCAGCTCAACAACTCCTTGCTAAGCCATGCGCCACGGAGCCGTCAAAGTAGACAGCTCCGTGGCGCAGTGGCTTAGCAATACGTACGAGAGTTAATCAACTTTATATATATATACCTACTATATAATAATACAAGAATGAATGACTTGGTTTAGTGGTCATAAACGTGGCTGCTGATCATGGGGGTTTGAGCGTGGAGCCAGGAAGCTGGCAGTGCTTCACCCCCGTGCCTAGAAAGGCACATAAAGTCGTTGGTACTGCGCCTGATCTCTCTCCGGTCGTGACGGATGGCCGTCCCATCGGACAAAGAGTGAGTGAATGTAAAGTACACTTGTACTTGCGCATACACTCTGGCACTACAACCCTACCCTACTCAGACGGCTAATCTACGTCGAGACTGACAACCGTGATCGAAATTCAGTCTAAAGTACAGTATTATTATTAAATCCAAAGTTATTTGCATAATTGTTCAATAGAGCAACTATGGTTGACTGTTATATGCACTTACTGCACACTGCAGTAAGTCGGGAACGGTTCGAATCCTCGACGACCGTGTTATTTATGATCGGCTCGATTCACCGGCGCTGGGTAGGGATGTTGCGTCCCTTTGCATTTTCTATCGCATCTACCACGGGGAGTGCTCCGAGGAACTGTTCGCATTAATCCCAGCCACCAAATTTCACGAACGCACATCGCATCAAAATTCCCGATACCATCTGGATGCTTGGCGGTCCACCACAGTGCTACTAGGAGTTTTCATCCCCGTACAACTTCTATATGGAATTGCTAACCATCGGCGATTTTTCTGGACGGTCGTAATCACTTATCGTTAGGAACCTTCAAGAAAATAGCTTATTCCTTTCTAAATGGTCGGCAACGTACCTGCAATTCCCCTGGTATTGCAGTTGTTCATGCGCTCCGGTATTCACTTACCATCAGGTGAGCCGCATGCTCGTTTGCCCCTCTTCTATAAAAAAAAGTCTTATGCGACTTGACCGCCGGCGGTTTGTTGCTCCTGTTTTATCAAATGATAGTTTGAAGTGGATTTCGGTAATATGTATATCTTTGTACATGTGAACTATTAGTGTTCACGATGAAACAAATGCTCCCATGTTGATGTAAACCTCAAGTTATTTTGTCTTAAGCGTCTGAGATAGTGCCGTCATTGGCCTTCAGCTGGCTTAAATTATAGTTAGTAGTTCCGAAAAACTCCGCAATTTGAATCTATTTATGAGCTAATTTTCCAGGTTTTCCGGAGAGTTGACCATTGGAGCCGGAGTCCCGTACAAAAATACAAAGTTTTGTTGCCACCTTTAGGCGGACACCATAGCTACATCTGTCTGTCATTAGGTGCACCGGAAAAGTTAAATATTGTTACGAGCTTGGGGTTCAAGACAATTGAAACCTGTCGAGTGAATTGCCAAAATTGACACTTTAATTACAGAGCACTAATTATAACTTAAACCACAGTAATAATAAAACACAATTGTACTACTGATCACTTTAGTTCGCAATTGTATCGCTTCGAAGTATTCGCTTATATCGCCAATTCAATACTCCTTCGGTCGCGGTCAATACCGGCCTTATATAGAGCCTCAGATAGTTTCCAGAACCTTCTACTGTAGAAACATCTAGAATGTTCGAGTACATATCGGTCCCGATTGACTAGGTGTCGATAGTTCCAGAAAGTTCTTCTATGGAAATTTATAGAAGGTTCTTGACCTCAGATCATAGAAACAACTGTTGTTTCTATGATCTGAGTTCTTGACTCTCCTAGTTATGCTACTCGATACTAGAGGGCGCTAGTGGTATTAATTGTGGCGCGCGCAACAATATCTATGTTATACGTGGTAGAACCACGCTGCAGCCATATGATGGTTGTAGCAAGGATGGATCAGCTCGACCGAGATATGCGTACGCTCTCACAGAATATCAGCGTGAAATAGCAGCTTAATTCCGCTGAGTATTTGTATGGTGAGTGTAAAGAATCGAAACCCTTTTTACTGGTAACGAAGCATAACGACATACCATCTTAGTCCTCAGAGGTGACAGTCCATTTGTGTTTGTTTTTTAATCAGGGATCCACTTACCATCAGGTGGACTGTATGCTCGTTTGTCAATCTTATTCTATAAGAAAAGGAATACTTCACTCTATATATTTCCAGATGGCGTAAAGGCTAAAGTGTATTTCCGCGGCACTCCGTACACTCGCAACAAGCGCACGTACCTCAAGCTTCAACAACTGAAGCTGGACTTCTCCGTGAAAGACATCCAAATGGGCGTCGAGAATTTGCAGAACACTAACGCGGTTTTGGGTTAGTTTTCATTTTTAATATCTACTTTGTTATTAGCAACCTATCTAAAGCCTACTTTGTTTGAAGTTGACTGTAGGCGTCGATAGACTTCGGTAGTAACTTAACATCAGGTACACTGTAAGTTCGTTCATCACTTCAGTTTTATAAAAAAAAATCTAAAATGTTATTGATAAATTCTAAAAGGGAAGAAAACCCGACGCAATTGATGGTTGAATTTCAGGTCACGCAAATAAATTTTATATCTCAGACATTTAAACTCTGATCGTTCAGTACATAAAATTTGGACGTTGAAAATTGCAGTCAGGTTATACAGTTTGTATAATATACTGGTTGCTCGCATACTTTCAAATTTAAAGTAAATGTTCCGGCCTACAGCTAGGGCTCTATAATTTTTGTAAGCTGGTTAGATTTCCCCTAATACCCAGAGTTCTCGAGGTATTTTTTTTCCTACTTACCTTAGCCGACTTCAGTAAAATACATGTGGCAAAATAAGAGAAAGAAATGGATTCTCGTATGCTGTCGCTTCATAATACCTAAATGTATATTTTTTATGAAGTAAGGTTGGATGCCGTTGACACTTCAACTGCCTTGAAAATTTTAAATCCTTATCAATTGATATATCTGTACTCTGTATTAAGCATGGACTCAATTCTTTAAATGAGACGAATTCAACTATTCATTATGTATTTTTAAGTATTTCTTAATTGTGATGTTCACAGAGGCTGCTTTAAATCTCTTCATCAACACAAACGCACAAGAACTTCTTAAAGAGATGAAGCCGGAGTTGAAACGAGACTTAGCGGGGAAAATGTCACATTTCTTGGAACGGATTCTGGACCAGATTCCATTTGATGAATGGATTTCAGACTAAATAACTTAATTTATAAATTTAATTAACTAATACGTAAATCATTAATATTTCATACACCTATGTATTTGTAACTCAATTGCTTGATGATTTCCAAGCTGTCGAGTGTAGAATATAGGTTAATTTAAATAAAGAGGAATCTGAGGTGGACGTGTGCTAGCACTGCTATTTTCAAATATAATAATAAATAGTCCTACGAAAGTAAAACTTATATTTGACTAAATATAAATACGTTTTTTTTAAATGAAATAGGAAATTATTACCTTTAGAAATTAAGTCGACATTATATAGAAACCAGAATATTCTAAGTCTAAGATAAAAACAGAATGAAAAGCCATAATATGTCAATATAATCACAAAGTTTTTTTGAAGCGTATGGAATAGCTAATACCTGTAAGTGTATGGATAAAAGATCGTCAAATTCAAATGAGTGTTTGATAGTTATTAAAAAACTAGCGGTCCGCCCCGGCTTCGCACGGGTAATTTCTGGAGCTCGACAACAGCGCCACCTGCCGGGTCCAAATGTCAAATCTAAACCATCTAACACCCATTTAAACACGCACAAAAAATTTCATCAAAATCGGATGATTCGGTTTTGAGATTTTTATATAGAGATAGAATTCTTTCAAAGATATAAAATAGGTACTATTTTTTGATTTTAATCAGTGAACCTGTACAATGATATCTGCGCACCACATGCGAATATTGTTTACTAATAAGTAATTTATTTATAGAACCTCGATTAGTCCCATAAGGTTATGAAAGCCATTTTTGGTTTTAGGTAAGAACATATTTCAGGTTTATTGTAAAAATTTCTTATAAAAGTTAATAAATCCGTGATAATATAGTATTTTTATTTTTTATTCAATTCTACGTGGTACATGCTGCAGTTATATTATAGTTGTAGCACGAATGGGTCGGCTCGAACTTAGAAGGACCACGCCCTCACAGAATACCAGCATAAAATAACAGCTTGATGCTGCTGTTTCGTAAGGTGAGTGTAGAGAACCGGACACCCTTTTTACTGGAAACGAGGCATTCCATCTTAGTCCTCAGGGGTGACAACGCATCTACATTTTGATTCTTAATCGAGGATATATCTAGACTGATGTCTATGGGCCACAACATCCACTTGCCATCATGTGCGCTGTCATCCTAATTCCATAAAAAAATCTATCGCAAGAAAATCCTATACTCATTATAGCGTTTCATAGTTGCAGCACTGCTGAATATTGGGAAGCCAATCAAAAACAGTCAAAATTACTAATAAATGATTAGGCAGATACAAAGAGTGAATTACAGCCCACCTACCAAACCTACTAGAACCTCAAAAAAATATTTCAGTTCAAACCTATTACAATAAAATTCTAAAAGCTATCACGCAAAGCCTCTAAGAAGCTCGAATATTTTTTTTTTATAGAAGAGGGGGCAAACGAGCATGCGGCTCACTGATGGTAAGTTACTACCGCCGCCCATGAACAACCGCAACACCAGGGGAACCAGGGGAATTGCAGATGCGTTGCCAGCCTTTTAAAAAGGGGTAGGCTCTTTTCTTGAAGGTCCCTAAGTCGTATCGGTCCGAAAAAATCGCTGGTGGTAAACTATTACACAAGGAAGTTGTGCGAGGAAGAAAACATCTTCTAAATCGCACAGTGGTGGACTGCCAATTATCCAGATGGTGTGGATGGTATCGGGAGTTCTGCCGCGAAGTGAGTTCGTGAAATTTGGCGGCTGGTATTAATCCGAACTATTTCTCAGAGCACTCTCCGTGGTAAATGCGAAAGAAAATGCAAAGAGATGCAACATCTCTTCGCAGCGCCAGTGAATCGAGCCGTTCGGAAAGGACTCAGTCATCGACGATTAGAGCCGCTCTGCGCTGGATGTGGTCAAGTGGAAGGAGCTAGCACTGGGGAGCCCCTGCCCAAAGATGGGAACAGTATTCCATGTGAGGCCGAACCTGCGCCTTGTAAAGTTGCAGGCGTTGTACCGGCATGGAATACTGTCCCGCTCTGCTGAGCACGCCAAGCTTTTTAGAGGCCAATTTGGCCTTCTCTTCCAAGTGACCACGAAACTGCACGTCCCTCGATATGTCTATGCCGAGGATTCCGATCCTGGCTGAGGCAACAAGGGGAGTGCCTTGAAACTGAGGAGATACAACAAAGGGGTTCTTTTTAGCGGTAAACGCGCAAACTTGTGTCTTCTGAGGATTAAACTGGACTAGATTTGGTCGCCCCTAATCCGAGACTTTGTTCAGCAAAGACTCGACTTCAGACACAAGTTGTTCCGGTACTCAGCGACGTTTTTCCGAGAAATATTGGCATAGCCGGTGTATAGAGCATCACCAGTGCTGTCATCAGCATAACAATGAATGCTACCGGTTTGCAACATATCATTGATATACAGAAGAAACAGCGTTGATCATAGCACGCAGCCTTGTGGAACACCAGCGTTAATAGGATTGTAGTCGGAGCATGCACCGTCTACAACGACCTTGATGCTCCAATCTGCAAGAAATCTGGTGATCCAATTGCACAATTTCTCGGGAAGCCCATAGGAAGGGAGCTTCGAAAGAAGCGCTTTGTGCCAAACCCGATCGAAGGCCTTCGCAATATCCAAACTAACTCTTGGACTCTACTGCCTACGCCCATCTTTGAGTCAAGTAGACCAGAAGATCACCAGCTGATCTACCCCGTCGAAAACCGTATTGGCGGTCACTAATCAGCTGGTGATCCTCAAGGTACCGCATGAGGTGACAGTTTATAACTTATTCCATTATTTTGGAAAACAAGGGGGTGATGGCGATAGGCCTGTAGTTGGACGGGTCTGAGCGGTCACCTTTTTTAGGGATCGGGTGGACAAAAGCTATCTTCCATGATTTCGGGACTACGCCTAGGGAGTAGGAGTACCGGAAAAGACACGTTAGAACTGGTGCCGACTCCGGAGCACACGTCCTCAGCACAATTGGGGGGATTCCGTCATGCCCACTCGACTTGTGGATGTCCAGGGTGAGGAGTGCTTTGCAGATCGATCGCTGTGAGAACCGCACATCGGGCATGGTGCCGTTCACTTCTGCAACATAGATTTGCTTTGTCACTCTTTTTTTGGTTATTTTTTCTACATGACCAAACCACCGCAGCACTTTTTCTTAATCCTGGTCACAACATCATTTTGCAAACCAAACTTTTCTCTTATCACACAATTTCTCACCCTGTCATTCAGATTCAGCACTAATATAATCCTTAATGACAGCATTTCTACAGCATTTATTCTACTCTCGTGCTTCTACTGCCAGACCCAACTCCCCGCTCAATTTCACCATCCCACATCGCGACAAAACTCGCGATACCATCCACACCATCTGGGTGATTGGCGGTCCACCACTGTGC
Organism: Parnassius mnemosyne; assembly: GCA_963668995.1. Taxonomy (NCBI): domain Eukaryota; kingdom Metazoa; phylum Arthropoda; class Insecta; order Lepidoptera; family Papilionidae; genus Parnassius; species Parnassius mnemosyne. The sequence goes on along the minus strand of CAVLGL010000115.1, from coordinate 41,810,718 downwards.
GATTTAGAAAAAGTTTTCCCTCGCACAACTTCCTTGTGGAATCGATTACCACCAGCGATTTTTCCGGACCGATACGACTTAGGGACCTTCAAGAAAAGCGCCTACTCCTTTTTAAAAGGCCGGCAACGATCTGCAGTTCCCCTGGTGTTGCAGTTGTTCATGGGCGGCGGTAGTCACTTACCATCAGGTGAGCCGCATGCTTGTTTGCCCCCTCTGCTATAAAAAAAATATTATTTTAGAGTATGTAAGCCATATTGTAGGCTCATGAAAAACTAAGATCTTAAAACTAAGATTTCATTTGTGTTTTAGTGGTGAAATCCCCATAAATACACAATATTTTTGGCGACGACGATAACCTTATTCACGCATTATTGAGTGCAAAAAAGTTAAATAATTACAAATAAATAATGTCAAATAAAGGAAATGTGTTGTTCGGCAACAAACTCACATTTGATCACCACATGCAAGAGTGGGATATTTTTAAGAGTTGGTTTGTCCAGTTTTGTATGACAAATGATTATCATGACAGACACGGACAAAGCAGAAGTTATGATAAGAGCTTTTTTGCTCACATCATTAACAGAAGGTACATATTGCTTAGTACGCGATTTCATTTTTCCGTTAAAACCAGAAGGCTTAGCTTATAAGACTCTTATTGAAAAAATTGACAACCAATTTTCCTCACAGAAATGTGTGTTTGCTGAAAGATATGTTTTTTATAAAGCGGAGCAAAGACCAGGCGAAAAGTTAACTTAATAGGCGGCCCGGGTTCGTCATCTCGCACAGTTTTGTGGTTTTAAAATAGAACTCGAGACGACATTAAGTGACAAGTTTGTATTAGGATTGGCATATGCCAAGGAGAAAGAAAAGTTTTTTAGTGAAAACATCGATAGCTTGACATTCAACAAAGCGTTGAAATTGGCACAAAGCGTACGAAGTGCTCGAGTTGCAGTTCAAAGGTCATTGCAAGATGAGGGACTAGTCATATCATCAGCGGCAGCGCAAACCGTTTTCGCTTTACGAGCCCAAGAAAATTCTGTTCGTCAAACTATAGAAAAAAAAAATATACTTGCTTGGTTTGTGGATATTAGAACCATACCAAAGATAAATGTCAGTATGCGAATTATTTTTGTCTGTTTTAGTAACAAAAGAGAGCATTTTAAACGTGTATGTAAGAGTGGTTTTAATATCAACAATTATTTGGATGACAACGATTTAGTAAAAGGTATTTCATAAGATTTTTATAATATAGGATGGTTAAATGGTACACCGATGAGAGCGGTTGTGTCGATAGCGTCAAAGCAAATTTTATGTGAAATAGACAGTATCAATCCTATTTTCACAATGATTATTCATTAAACCATTGTAACGTTATTTTAAATTGTTATAATGGCTCAAAAATATCTCCTTTGAGTTATTGTTTATTACCCGTGAAGTATGAAAATCGTACTAAAATAATTCGTTTTTATATTATAAAAACGGATGTAAAACAACCGGTTCTGTTGGGTCTTGATTTTATAGCGTCGTTTAATATAAAACTATGTATTGGTGACTGTAACAACTTACAACATAACGACTTAGTAAAGCAACTGAAGGAAACATATTCACAGTTGTTTAACAAATGAACAAGTAACTTTAAAAATAAACAATGATGCTAAGTTAAAGTTTTTTTTTTAGCCGAGAACAGTACCACTAGCTTTGTTACATAAAGTTGAGTTAGAATTAATTAAAATCTTAGATTAAGTGTTTTGGAACGAGTTGATTATCCAGAGGTAGTGACTAGTGTGACCATCTTTAAAATACAGATCCTGCCTTACTTTGGTTAAAACCTGCCAAATCCTGCCAAAGTCTGTATTGAAAAATGCCTAAATACTGCCAACTTTATTTACCATTATAAAATTGTATTAAACTAAGAAAGTAAAATACACATTTGAATGCTATATTTTCATTAAATTAAATTAAACATATCTTTTGCTGATTTGAATGCAATGCAATCGCCATGCTCACCAATGGCTTGTTTATCGTGCAAGATAGACGCCTACCTGTTTGTTTATATCTTATTTTGTTTCGTGTTTTTGTCTCAATTAAATTTATTTGAGAGGATATTCTATCGTCTGCTGAATCCAGTCATATTTTTTTTTGATGTTTACTAGTAGCAGCGTGCTCTTTTAAAGCGGACAGCCGGAATGCCAATTTGCAGTTATTTTTTTTATAGAAAAAGGGTGATACACAGTCCACCTGATGATAAGTGAATGCGGTCCATAAACATCTACATTTATCTTCAGTTAAGAATCAAAACGCAGATGTGTTGTCACTCCTGAGGACTAAGATGGAATGCCTCATTTCCAGTAAAAAGGGTCTCCGGTTCTCTACACTCACCATACGAAACACAGCAACATTAATCTGCTATTTCACGCTGGTATTCTGTGAAAGCGTGGTCCTACACCGGTCGAGCCGACTCATTCGTGCTACAATCATAATACCAAATCAAAGTACGTCTCTTCTTTGACTGATTGAAATATTAACCATAAACTTGTGTTTATGAGTACCTACTCGTTTTAAGATTATCAACTTTACACCCAAACTTTTAAAGTTGTTTCTTGAATGTGATACAAACATAACAATAGAAGTACAGGGAAATCCCACACATACTGCCAAAGTACCTAGGGTTGCCATTTTCGGCATTTTTGCCATAATGAAATTTATTTTTAAAACCCTAGTACTGCTAAATACTGCCAGGTTTTATAAAACGTCAACCGATCCTGCCAGAGGCTAAAACAAGAGGCCAATCCTGCCAAAATGGCAGGATTCTTCGGACAGACGGTAGGTAACATACGTATCATCATTCATCATTACATAATTCCCCATTCTGTGCGGGAATGAAACCCGCGGCCCTTAGTGCTGCAACTCATTGCTAAGCCACTGCGCCACGAAGTTGTCAAGTGTCACAATTGTCACCAGAATCATATATAGTTTTTAGTAATTTTTGTTTTGTTACGCTTAAGAAGTATAACTTCCTACGTGCATACATAAGTACCTACACACACACGTTTTTTTTAACACATTGTGACTTCCCACAATAGAGTGTAGAGCCTCTTTTCTTCTTCAAAAACCATCACTTTCGTCTTACTTGCATTTACTTTCATTCCCCTTTCTTTTAATGACCTATTCGATAATGTAACCATCATTTGCAACTCCGCCGCCGACGACGCAAATATGACATGATCATACGCGTACAAGACATTTGACTTCAAAAATTAAAAAGTATAAAATACTATTCCCATAATATTTTCTGAAATTATAAAATTATATAATTATTGAAATAATTAGATAACATAGTTGTATAACATATGTATGTGATCGAATATAAAGCGCCTTTTTTAAGTATTTTGTTTGCCAAAATAATACGTATTTAATAAAATAAAATATAAAGTAATAAATTTATTCTTCAGAATCAATTGGATCATTTTAATAATTTTATTTTAAGAGAATACTTCTTTGTAAATATTTATTTAGATCTTCATTTGAATAGGAAATAGGTGAAACACTTCTAGGTACTTCTGTCCGAATAATTGGTCTTAAAATAATTAAAAAAACACAGTTTTTAATTGATAATAGCTATAATTATATAAAACATTTACAAACAACAAACAATAAATTGCAAAAGTAAATAAATTAGGTGATAGGAAATGTTGCTTTGTACTGATCAGTACTTACTAACGCTTCCTTTTAAGTACTTTTTTTTTCCTCTTTATTTGGTCTACAAAACAGAACACAATTTCAACATGCTGACAGGTATTATATAAAACAAAGATTTCAAAAATTGTATTCTAATATATATGTAGACACAGCTTGCACAAAATGTATCTGTGATTAACAATAAAGTTTGGTACTTAAAGTTATAATTATATTCATGCTAAACTAAATACCAAATTAAATTAAATTAACACTAAATTAAATTAAGGCTAAATTAAATAACATACTTGGAAAAAAGATACTGTAATAATTTGTTCTTTGTGGAGGCCACCGAACCCATGAAAACATCCACTTCAGATCGATCGAATGTTGTCCGAGAACGGTTCTACAAAGTGGAAGACTAAAAGTTTTACAATTATGAGGACGACTATTAGCACGAGGTATTAAAAATTGTATGCGCTTTAAAATTATTGGTGAGTCAATATAACCATTAATCAATTTATACAAAAACATTATATCAAACACTAGCTGTCTGTGCCCCGCGGTTTCACCCGCGTCATCACGTGTCCGAGGTGCGCGACATGACCTAGTTCAAGCATTTTATAACGACTAGGGCTTAAGCGTCGTTCGCGCGCCCAGCCAAGTATTGAATTATTTAAATTTTACATTATTTCTTAAACTATGCGTCCAAATAACATGGTATAAAGAACAAAGTTTATCTTCATAAAATTGTCTTGATGATGAAGTAACTCGTTCGTAAGGATAAATAGGCCATGCCTAATAATAACACTCATAAATCACTTTTAAATTTTCAATTTATTTTTGTCACAAAATACCAAATTATGGCTTATGTATAAGAAATAGACACATATGTCTATTTCTTATACATAAGCCATAATTCTAATAATCATCTAAAAAAAAAGTCCGCGATACTATGGTATCGCGGACTCAAAGCCCTATATTTTTCTAGAACATTGTATTTACGTATTCCTAACGATAACACCAGCGTACGCGGATAAGTCATTTCGGGAGTGCTTTTTCTTCTGACTTGCTTAACAAATATCCATATTTAAGGCTAGCTGAGTAATATAGTGCTAGATAGCCTATACTATTCAACATGAATCTGGCTATAATATACAAAAAGAATTTTTCAAATCGGACTGGTAGTTCCAGAGATTAGCGCGTTTAAACAAATAAAAAACAAAAAAAACTCTTCCGCTTTATTATATTATAAGTATAGATTTTCCTACGTATTTGCAGCGGAACCATTTTAAAATGTTTTAGCCGATCATTGTAGGAATGAAGTATATGGCATTTTTTCTCGGCATAGCTAAGGACAAACAAAAAACGTTTTTGAACACGCTCTATTCGCTCAGAGTGGATGGTATAAATAGGGTTCCAAACAACACTGCAGTACTCCAAATGGCTTCTAACGAGAGAATTGTAAATAGTTATGGTTAGTCCACTGTTTTTAAAAACATTCATTTGCCTACATATAAAACCTGAGAGTCTTGAAGATTTTTTGATTATGTAATCAAAATGGTGTCGAAAAAAAGAGTAGTATCTACAAAAACACCCAAATCCCGCAAGCAAGACACTTCTTTTATGACACTGTCACCAATAAAATACTCAGCTGTGTAATTCTTCTTTTTTTGCTAAATTTTATATGGTAACATTTTTGTGTATTTAATATCATGAGGTTAACACTACACCATCTATCAATTTAATCGAGATCTTGCTGTAAGGCGATAACATCATGGACACTTTTTATAGTTCGATAAATTTTTAAGTCGTCTGCATACATTTTGAATTTGGAATTAAGGGTTTTACTTATATCGTTTATGAGTATCAAGAAAAACAACGGACCAAGGTGACCTTGAGAAACACCAGAAAGGATTTCACTAGAGAATGACTTAAATCCATTAATAGAAATAAGTTGTGAACTGTTCCCCAAGTATGATTCACACCATCTAAGCAGTGTTCCATGAATACTCATTGCTTCCAGCTTAAGCATTAATATGTCATGATTTACGATATCAAATGCCTTACGAAAATCAGTATAATATATGGCGTGAACTTCTTCTCCGTTATCAATGGCATCAGAAATGTCCAATATATAACTTACTAGGTTAGAAGCTGTTGATCTTTTTGGAAAAAACCCATATTGTTTATGGCTTCTTTGATTCTTGACGTGACTTAGTATTCTTTTATGTACTAGTGGCTCTAATACTTTTCCACAAACAGGTAGCAACGAAATTGGTCTATAATTAGTTACGTCATCAATATTACCAGATTTTCCACTTTTCCACTGATGAGGAAAGATACCAGAAGAAAGAGACTTGTTAAAAATTCTAGAAAGAGGTTTACACAAGCAACTTGCACAGATCTTGAAAAAAATCGAAAGGAATCGGTACTTGTACTCTTGTTACTATCGAGGGATTGTAAATATTCACGTATCTCATGCTCATCTAAGTGACAACCGTATAGCGACATGCTAGCCGATATTGTTCCACATAAATCATCTCTAGAGTATGTTTGCTTGTTACTTTTTTTATATACAGACTGAAAATATTCTGCAAATAGATTACTAACATCTTTACCACCCTTTGCCCGCTTGTCATTATATTTCATTTCATTAGGTATAGAAGCAGAATTAGACTTTTTACTTTTAAATATTTGCCAAAAGTATTTAGGGTTACTTTGTAAATGGCTTACGGCATGCATTTTAAAGTTAGCATAACATTCCTTTAAGTCGATTACACCTAGCTATCAATAGGTTGTAAGTGACTTTGTCCAATGCATTCCCATATTTCTTAAACCGACAGTGAACTTTCGATTTTTCTTTAAGAGCCTTGATTAAGGATGATGTAAACCATGGAGGATAATTCTTATTTCTCGGTTTAAATAAAGGAGTATGTTTTTTACAAAAATACATTATAGTTTCATTAAACACATTAACCTTATCATTGACATCTTCTGCATCCTGCCATAAAACACTCCAGGCAATCGTCTCTAATTCCTTAATTAAAGCTTCATAATCAGTTCTAAAAATATATATATGGACGCTAAATGTAGTTTGATATTTTGTAGATGCAGGTAAGTAGTGTAGTTGTACCACTTCTAGACCACCTGAGTCAGACGTGGTTCAACGACGTTCGTCGACGCCCGATCCTAAAAAAAAAAAAAAAAAAAAAAAAGGTCTTGGCATGCTCTGATCACGAATCCGCGGTCCATTTTTGTGTAGAATGCACGGTTCCGGAGATGTGTAGATCAATTAGCTAATATCTAATTGATATCCGGTAAGGGCCTCCACCGTCATTAGCGTCCCATTGTTCCTATTTCTATTGTTCTATTGTTCATTAATCACCCTCATTGCAGCGTGTGCGTCGACTATATCAGTGCTATTGTTTATTATAATTCTTTGTTTATACAACGCTAATCTGAATCATCAATAAAACACATTACATAATTTTGTTACAATTTTTATTTATAAAATACAAAATCTTATTAATTATTATCTATAAAATAGGAGCGAAACATCTCATCCACTAAAATATCGTTGTACAATGTGTTCCTTGTAAATATACTCGTAAAACTATGTATTGAACATCCTTGAAACTTATATAGTAAATACATTAAGCAATATTCGCCACAAACTGAAGTCCACTCATTCTGAATCCTATCAACATTCCAGTTCCATCTTTTACAATTCCTTTTTAAAAACTCTAGATGATATCGTACAGGTGATCGTCCATATGAATCAAAATATTGACCGACGTCATTCGTATCGATATATAAAGCTACCCAATGTGACCCTGGTTTATCATCTGTATCCAAATTACATATTATATACGTTGGTACGTGGGTATACATAGGCAGTCTATTAGCCGCATAAACATTATTTTCTAGACTGGGGTGAATCTTTTTCAGATGTTGTTGTACATCTAGTGTATCCATGATATTACTGCTATTAGTAGATTATTACAGTACCTAGCTACTCAATGAATAACATAGGAATGGTCAATTATAGTGATTTCTACATATTAAATTGCATTTTTGTGATATACAAATCGTACTTGAGTCATTGATCACCAAACAAAACACAATACGAAGAAATGTTGAGATAGGCAACGGAAATGTGAGATAAACTGATATGTTTCTAAATATTAAATTGCATTTTTGTGTTATACAAATCGTACTTGAGTCATTGATCACCAAACAAAACACAATACGAAGAAATGTTGAGATAGGCAACGGAAATGTGAGATAAACTGGTTGACGCATAAAGTAATTATCAACTCATTACGGAAATACTTTAGATTAGAATTTTTACGTACTGGTGGTATATAAGACCAACAAACGCAGTCATCGAGTTAGTGTACGGTCGTTTGGCTACAGTGGATCTATCAATAGTACATTTGTGTTACTTCAATACACCAAAGGCTATGGATGTAAGTGTTTATTCTATTGACTAAATTACTTTTTTTCTGTTATTTTCATGTGTGTGTGTATTATTTTATTTAAATATTGTGTATGTATATGATTAAGCCGTGGTAACTCAGATGGTTAGCGCTAGCTGTAAATTTCACAGTACGCGACCCGGGTTCGATCCCCGCCAGCACCAATTAAATTGTTAATAGCAATTTTAAGTGCTTATTACCACGTGCTTGGTGGTGAAGGAAAACATCGTGAGGAAACCTGCATGTCTGAGAAAATTTCGAAGGCATGTGAAGTTCACCAACACACATTGAGGGAGCGCGGCGGACATTTCCTTGCTCTAAAACCCTCTCAGAAATGAGAGGAGGCCTATGTTCAGCAGTGGACTTTAATAGGCTGTAACTTTAACTTTTTTAACTTTTATGATTAAGTGTTAACAAATTGATATTAACATGATAACTGTGTTGTTGCAGAAATCATTGAGCTTCGATGAAGATACCTATAAACAGTATTACTACTCGCCACTCTCCCCTCAAGAAGAGAGTGATAACCTCGTCATTAATAATAACACATGCGATGGTGGAAAAAGAAAATCGCAATCGATTGATCATTTTTTTGAAGCTGAATCAAAAATAAAAAAGAGGAAGGGAAAACTTCAGTGAAGTGTGCACCAGTGCTTTTTTCTCCACAATCATGGAAGAGAATACGGAACTATTCAATAGCGAATTAAATCAGGAGTTGTCTAAAGTTTGTGAAGAAATGGAGAGGGGTCAACTGTTCGATTCGTCATACGATGATGACTTGTATCATCACTGTGCGATGGTTGAAACACAGTTTAAGTATGTAAAATAAACATTCATTTCGATCATAATTTACATATTGTCTTATACAGTTTTTAATAAATTTAAACATTTTAGCAGTCAACCACTACAACTTGGAAGAGGAACGAAGCGAACGTGCAGCAAAGAATCCAAGATCATCAAAAAACCAACAACGGAAGCAGAAGCGCATACCTCTGCAGGGAACAGTATCAGTAACGATGATCAAGTGGAATGTCCAACGTGCCATATATTTATCAAGAAACGGTATTTAGCTAATCATTTTAAAAGTAATGTTCATAAAAATAATCTTTTAAATTCACATAATTCTTTATCAAACGTTAGTGTTATTGAATCTGCTTTTGGAAATAGGATTTTAACTTATAAAATCAAGAGTAGAGTAGATCGTTCGACATGGGTAAATTTTGAAACTCCTGAACTATTTTTAAATTCTATTAAAGATGATATTTTATTTTTATTACAAGAGTGTATTCATCAACACATAATTTTTAAGGTAAACTTCATATTGCATGCTGATTTTGTTCAACAAACTAAAGATATTCATGATACGTTCGATTTTCAAACGCTTAACTATATTATTTGTCAAGGAGATGACTTAAATATTTTTCTTTCATCTTTAAATGATACAATTACTACTAAAATTAGTGCTTTCGAAAAAAAAGATAGTGGATGGAGTCTAAAAAACATAAAATCTATAGACATGAATGTTAATAAATTTAACCCCCTACGCGGTACTTCATACATAGATCTTCCTCGTGACATAAAATTAAAAAAGGCTGTTATAAATGTAAAAAACAAGGATTATTTTTGTTTTAAATGGGCGTTACTCTCGGCGTTATATCCTGTAAACAAACACACCGATCGGGTATCATCGTACGTTAAACATGCAAATAAACTTAAATTTGATGGTATTTCCTTTCCGGTTAAAATTTCTGACATAGCAAAAGTAGAGAAATTAAATGATATTAGTATTAATGTTTTTGGGTTAGAATATAATAAAGAAAAACGATGTAATTCTATAGTAGGTCCATTATTTTTAACAAAGTGTCGTAAAGATAGACATATCAATTTATTATTTTTTTCCAAGGATACAAAAAATCATTATTGCTATATAAAAAATTTATCGCGGTTAGTTAGTAAACAAATTTCAAAAGACGGTCACATCATGTACATTTGTGAAGCATGTCTACTTCGTTTTCCATCTCAGGAAAGGTTAAATAACCATGAACAATACGATTGTGCTCACATTTGTACAATATTACCAAACAGTGAAACTTTAAAAAAAAAGAATTGGTTTGGTCAACCTATTTCAAATGATAAAATTAAATTTGATAGTTATGAAAAAAAGTTAAAGATACCATTCGTAGTTTATGCTGATTTTGAAGCATTTTTAAAACCAATAGAATCATGTTCTAACGATCCTTCCAAACCTTTCACTCATAATATTCAGAAACATGAAGTACATAGTTTTGGATATTATATAAAATGTTCATATGATGATAAATTATCAAAATATGTAACATATTGCGGACCCAACTGTGCACAAGTGTTTATGGAAAGTTTATCTAACAATCTAAAAGAAATAAATAGACTTCAAAAATATCCACCACTTCCGCTAACAAATGAAGACAAAAACCAAATTTCAAATGCAACCATTTGTCATATTTGTGAAACTGAGTTGGCAAAACATTTTTATGATTTTGATTGGTACACTGGTAGTTTTATAGGTGTTGCTCATGAATCATGTTGTTCGAAGATCAGAACACCTAGTTATATACCAATATTTTTACACAACCTTAGTCACTATGATGCTCATTTTATTGTTCACGCGTTAAACTTTTGTGATGGTGAAGTCGAAGTTATCCCTCAAAATAAAGAAAAATATATATCCTTTTCCAAAAAATTAAAAGTGAATAACCACGAAATTATATTGAGATTCTTAGATTCATTTAAGTTTTTATCGTGTAAATTAGAAGAATTGGCCAAAAATCTCAGTAATGATCAATTTCAAGAATTACGTAGAAATTACCCTAATGATGAAGATTTCTTTCGTTTAAAACGGAAAGGTGTTTATCCATATGAACTTATGACTAAATATGATAGTTTAAGTCTAACATCGCTCCCTGAACAAAAATGTTTTTATAGTTCACTCACAGATTCACATATTTCAAATGATGATTACAATCATGCTAAAGATGTTTGGGAACATTTTGGGTGTTGTAATATGCTAGATTATTCAAACCTATATTTAAAAACAGACGTTTTACTTTTATCCGATGTATTTGAAAACTTTAGAAAGTTATGTATTAATACATATGATTTAGACCCTGCCCATTATTACACAGCACCCGGTTTAAGTTGGGATGCAATGTTAAAATATACAAAAATAGAATTAGAACTTTTAACAGATTATGAGAAAATTGCATTTATTAGATCAGGTATCAGAGGTGGTGTATCTCAATGTAGTAATCGTTATGCTAGAGCTAATAACAAATACATGGAGGATTATGATACAGGGAAACCAAATTCATATATCACATATTTTGATGCCAACAATTTATATGGTTGGGCTATGTCTCAATATCTTCCTACTGGTGGATTCGAATGGGTAAATCCAAATACAGAATTTAATGTGTCTAAGACATCAGACTTCGGTTTTATTTTAGAAGTTGATTTGGAATATCCAGATGAACTTCATGATTTACATTCGGACTTTCCTTTATGTCCAGAAAACATTTGTGTAGGCAACATTAATGAGAATAAACTAGTCCCAAATTTAAATAATAAAGATAAATATGTAATTCATTACAGAAATTTAAAGCAGTGCATAGAAATGGGGGTTAAATTAACTAAAATTCATAGAGTTTTAAAATTTAAACAGTCTCCCTGGTTGAAGATGTACATAGATCTAAACACAAAATTAAGAACTTTAGCAAAATCAGATTTCGAAAAAGATTTTTATAAATTAATGAATAATTCAGTCTTCGGTAAGACTATGGAGAATATTGAAAAAAGGGTTAACATAAAATTAGTTACGCACTGGGAGAACCAGGGTAAAGCTTTAGGTGCTCAAGATCTAATCGCTAAACCACAATTTCATAGCCTTTCAATATTTTCGGAAAACCTAGTTGCGGTTCAGTTGCGAAAAACGAAGTTAATATATAACAAACCAATTTATTTAGGGTTTTGCATTTTAGATATTTCAAAAACATTAATGTATGATTTTCATTATAACTATATGATTAAAAAGTTTAGTAAAATCAAATTATTGTATACAGATACGGATAGTTTAATATATCATATATTTACAAATGATTTTTACACTGATATAAAACCTGACCTTTCATCATACTTTGATACCTAAGATTATGATACAAATAATCATGAAAGAATTTGTGGGTTTACGATCCAAAATGTACGCTTTTAACTTAGAGAATAAGACTATAGCCAAGGCAAAAGGGGTAAATAAATGTATCACTAAAAAGATGACAATGAATAGTTATAAGTCTTCTCTATTTAATAAAAAAGTGCAATATTATAGCATGCTTAGATTTAAATCAATTAAACACACAATTTTCACACAAAAATTAAATAAGATAGGTTTATCATATAATGACACAAAGAGACATATTTTAGATAATAATATTGAAACATTAGCTTGGGGTCATTATAAACTGCGTTAAGTGTTGATAGTTTTTACTTTTATGTCTGCGTTTAAGAAAAATTTATATTGATTGTAAAATTATGATAATACTATAATATGACGTAGTTTATTACATATTTAAACATTGTTTTATTGTAAATAATTTAAGTTAATTGTTGTTTCTATTTATTTGAGGTTGAGTTAATTGTAAAATTATGATGTACTAATTGTGTTAGAAATAGTATACAGATAATTCTGTTTTATATAATTTTTGGAATATATATTAATTGTTTACACCAACACTTTCATTTTTTATTTCACCCCTTTGAACTTTAGACGTGTGTTATGTTTCACTTTATCCATCCGTTCACTGCTATTGTGGCAGGACCAAGTGGGTGTGGGAAGTCAAATTTTGTAACAAATTTCATAAAATCAGTTACAGAAATATGTAATTGTGATTTTAATCAGATCACATGGTGCTTTGATGAAATGCAACCATTATATAATTTACCAAATGTTAACTATCATCAAGGAATTCCAAATCTTAATATGTTTGATGGTGAAAACCCACATCTTGTTATTATTGATGATCTAATGAGAGAGTCCGATGGAAGAATTGTGGATATATTTACAAAAGGTAGTCATCACAGGAATCTTAGTGTATTTTATCTAACACAAAATTTATTTCATCAGGGTAAAGGACAAAGAGATATATCTTTAAACTCAAGTTATATAATATATTTTAAAAACCCTCGAGATAAAACTCAAATAAGATATTTAGCAAGACAAGTATCACCAGATAACCCAAAATTCATTGAAAATGCCTACAGGGATGCAACTCTAGAGGCGCATGGATATTTAATGGTAGATTTAAAACAGAATACCAATGATTTTTGTCGTATCAAGACAAATGTCTTTCCATTTAATGGTTTCTGTACAGTCTACGTCCCCACAAAAGAGTTTAAATACACCAAGAATCAAACAATTGAAATCATTGCTAAATGATGCATCGTCGACTCACAACGTATAAACATTTGCTAACCGCTTTGCATACGCTTAAACCAAAATATCAAAGAGCATTACTTAAAACGTGTGATGAAGAAGAAATTAACTGTATTTGTGAGTGTATTCATAACGTTTTACAAGGAAAAGTACCTCTTAAAGATCAGGATAAACAAAAATTGAATAAACATAAAAACATACTCCGTAAACTAGTACGTAAGTGTAAACATAAACTAAGAAAAAATATAATTATACAAAAAGGAGGGGCTTTCTTACCAACAATATTAGGTGCAATATTGAGTGGATTAGTGAGTGGACTAGCCAGTTAACATGGAAAATGCAAAGAAAATGATACTTATCGAACCTGGATTGATTGAAAAATTAAAACAAGAAAATAAGTTTAATAGTAATTTATCTCGATTAGATATTGAAATGCAAAATATTATGAATAGTAAGACGGAAGACCGAAAGAAATGGATATTATATTTACAAACACTGCAAAGATACCTTCATTTTACCGAAGAGGATCGTCAACCACTCAAATTACCAATTTATTCTGATACATCTAATGAAGATTCAAATGAGTCAAAAATTGGTTTTAAAAATAAAGATAGAGATCTAAAAACTTCAGTTGATATTGAATCTTTGCTGGAGGAGAATCGATCCATTAAAAGTAAAGAAAATGATGAAAATCCACTTTACACACCAGCTCAAATACTCAGTTTAATACCAAAAACTTATCATAAAAAAGGGCAGTTATTATTAAACTTAGTTGAAACAAGTAAAAGTAAAATACATTGGGATAACGAAGGTACAGTCATAATTGATAGTGAAAAAATTCCTGGAAGTAATATTGTTGATTTAATAAATGATTCACTAAGACCCCTAAAAAGAAGTGATCCGGTAGGGTGGGTTAGATTTGCTGAAGCATTAAAAGATATTAAAGTACCACTTACTTATATTGGAAATCCAAGGAGATGTGAGTTTATTAACCAACTTCAAGCAAAAGATCTGAACAAACCCTCTGAGATTGAAGTTCAAGAGTTTTCTACACCGTGCAGTAGAGATAAAAAGTCTACAACTAAAATACGTAAAGGACTTGAGTGGGAAAAATGGACTCCGTACTAGAAGAAATTAACAGGATTTATTATGATCCATCTAATCCCGCTGGTTTTGGTAGTATTGATAAATTATCAAAAGCCATGAAGGGTAAAATGAATAAAAAGCAAGTAAAGGAATGGTTAAAATCACAAGAAACATACACATTACATAAACCCATTCGAAAAAAATTCCCGCGTAATAGGTACATTCTATCAAATATTAATGAACTGTGGCAAGCTGATTTAAGTGATATGCGAACTTATTCTCAATATAATGATGGTTTCAAGTATATACTTTGTATTATTGATGTATTTAGTAAATATGCTTTTGCAAGACCAATGAAAAAGAAAAACTCAGAAACAACTAAAGAATGTTTTGAAAGTATATTTACTGAAAGTAATTTAACACCTACTCACATACAATCCGATAAAGGTACAGAATTTGTTTCAAAAGATGTACAAAAATACTTTAAATCCAAAAAGATTAATTACTATACCACTAACAATCCTGACATTAAGGCCAGTATTGTTGAACGATTTCAAAGAACACTAAAAATGAAAATGTGGCGTTATTTCACTCATAATAATACTTATAGATATATAGATGTTTTACAAGATTTAATATACTCTTATAATCACAGCTTTCACTCTAGTATTAAGATGTGCCCATGTGATGTAAATTCCAACAATATTATGACAGTTTGGACTAATCTTTATGATAGACGGTCAAAAAAACTTTCTTTAGAAAATCCTAAACCAAATTTCAATGTGGGTGATTATGTTCGAATAACTAAATATAAACATGTATTCCAAAAAGGATATGAATCAAATTGGAGTGATGAAATATTTATTATATCTTCAATAATTGATAGATCTCCATGGGTTGTTTATACAATAACAGATTTACAAAATGAACCAATAATTGGTACTTTTTATGAAAGAGAATTACAGAAAATCACTTACAACCCCACCTCACAACATAAAATAGATAAAATAATTGACACTCGTTATTCAAGTAACAGAAAAGAAGTATTAGTGAAGTGGAAAGGTTATCCAGATAAATTTAACAGTTGGATTTTAGCTTCTAGTTTAAAAGAAATATGAATAAAGAAAGTTTCTATTTAACTTTGCTCAGCAATAGTTCAATGGAATACTTTCCTGATAACAAGACCACAAATTTTTCAACGAAATTACCAAAAGCTATAAAATTAGAAGGTGAATGGTCGGTTGGAGTTGTCGAGTTTCAATATCCATGTACCATGTTTACTGTTCAAGACCATGAAAATGTTATATACATTACAAAATCTATGTTAATGCCTAATGAAGATAAGCCATCCACAGTGTACTACAAAAAACATATTCCAGCTACCAACTATGATAACGTTGAGCATATTTTAAGAGTGTTAAATGGTATCGGAGAGAACTTGAAATTTCGCTATGATGAAATAACAAAATTTGTGTCTATTTCGGTATTGGATAAAAATATAACATCCGTAACATTATCACCCAAATTAAGTTTACAGCTAGGTTATGAACCAAATAAAAATCTCCTAGAGAGAAATTTTGGAAAGTGTCCTGCTAATTTACACTTAGGGTTACCATCTCAACTATTTCTATATTGCGACATTATCGATCCTCAGATTGTGGGTGATGTTATGACTCCTTTATTAAGAGTCATTTCATTAGATCCTACAAAATACATTTATGGTGCAAATAAAATGCACGTTTTCTCTCAACCTCACTACTTACCTGTTATGCGAAGAGAGTTCGATACGTTGGAAATAGTTATAAGATCGAGTACAGGACAAAAAATACCATTCCAGTTTGGAACCGTGTGTATTAAACTACATTTCCGAAAATTATAATAATGAATTCTCTTCGTGATCATCATAAATGTCCATATGAAAATTATTATACACATCAAGCTGGATCAGGAGTTGGAGTAATTTATAAGGGTTCACCATATCAACGCGGTCATGGTATTAAGAGCTTCTTAGGGGGGTTATTCAGATCCGTTTTACCTTTACTTTCAAGTGGTGCTCGAGTGATTGGTAAGGAGGCATTAAGCGCTGGAGTAGGACTTTTATCGGATATGGTTCAAGCCCGTCCTATGGAAGCCTCAATAAAAGATCGTCTAAAGCAAGTTAGTACGAATTTAAAACGAAAGGCTGATGAGAAAATTGATCAATTTAACATGACTGGATCTGGGTATAAAACTAAAAGAAAACGATTGACATCGTTCATTCCACCATTAACTGCTAAAGTGAAAGCTGCGAAAAAACTTAGTCTAAAACCAAAAAATATCAAAGATATATTTTCAAACTAAATATGTCTTTCCTTCATAATCATTCTTGCGAGTGCGTTAAGTCAGAATTGGATTTGTTTGCACTACCGTCTACACAAACTAGCATTGAAAATGGATTGTGGATTCATTATAAACCCATTTCATCTCTTGGTGATGATGGACCTATCGAGTTTCAAGTTCCTGGGACCGGCGATGACTACATAGATTTGTCTCATACATTACTCCACATAAAGGCAAAAGTATTAAATCAAGATTCAACTAACTTGGTATCTACTACAATAGTAGCACCTGTAAATAATTGGCTGCATTCACTTTTTAGTCAACTTGATGTTTATTTAAACCAAAAACTTGTATCACCACCTAATAATACCTATGCATATCGAGCATACATGGAAACCCTTTTAAACTATGCCCCTGCTGCTAAACAATCTCATCTTACTTGTAGTCTTTGGTATGAGGATACAGCAGGAAAAATGGATTCTACAGATGGTAAAAACATAGGATTTGTTAAAAGACAGGAATTGATTAGTGAAAGTAAGGAAATAGAAATGATTGGTCATCTTCACGGTGACATTTTTAACCAAGATAAATTTTTAATTAATGGTGTTGAAATGAGTGTTAAATTGGTTCGATCAAGAGAGAGTTTTAATTTAATTGTTGGGTCGAACGATGTAAAGTTTAAAGTTTGCATTACGGACGCAACTCTTATTGTGCGACGAGCACGAATTAATCCAAGTGTATTACTCGCACATCAAAAAGTTTTAGCTTCTACCACTGCTAAATATCCTATTACTCGAGCTGAAGTAAAAGTTTTAACAATTCCTTCGGGTGTTCAAGGAAAAACTCTTGATAATATATTTTTAGGACAGGTACCGAAAAGATGTATAATTGGATTTGTGAACAATTCTGCATTTAATGGTTCCCTTACTAAAAATCCATTTAACTTTGAAAACTATGGTATTAATTCTTTCAGCTTATATATTGATGGTCAACAAATACCTTCAAAAGCTTTGCAACCATCTTTTAATAATAGCATATTTACATCAGCATATCATACTCTATTCTCGGGAACTGGTATTCACTTTCTTAATGAAGGAAATGGAATCTCTTGTGAACAGTATGGCAAAGGTTACTGTCTATTAGCATTTGACTTAACTCCTGATTTATCAGCTAACTCATCAACTCATTGGAATCTCATAAAGCATGGTAGTGTAAGAATAGAAGTACGATTTGAATCCTCATTAATACAAACAATTAACTGTATAGTTTATGCTGAGTTTGATAATATTATTGAGATAGATAAAAACAGAAATGTTACTGTAGACTATAGTAGTTAAGGTTATAATATGTGTTGTGTGTTAGATTTTATGTGTTATGTGTAATGCATTTTGTGTGTATGTAACTATGTGAAACGTTATAAAATTAAATAAAACAAATTGTATGCAATATATTTTTTTTTATTTCTTTATAAATCTTCTATTTAATCTAATACAAAACACTGTTCGAGTTGAAATTTTACATAAGCACACTGACTAAACCACTGAACAAGCTGCTGCCAAGGATCATCATCATCTTCCCAATCTTTTAAACCACCACCACAATGGAAACACTTGGTCCCGTCTGCATGGCCAGTATAAAAGAAACCAGCTTCTGCAAGATCTTCAGGTTTCTGTCGCATAACTAGAGGCCAGTTTTCGAAACTAAGCAAACGGCTAGATTTTGAACTGAAGAATGGATATTCAGCTCTTGAGTACTGCATACTCTTCTCGATTTCTTCTCCACTCAGTGTTGTAGTTTTGTTATTCAATGATGTGTTTTGTACACGTATGCCACACTCATCTCTTCCTTCCGCTCTTGTCTTCCTGTAATTGAAGTAAACAGAATCACATTCACTAATGATCAGCTAATGACTGTCATTGTTAAAAAAGTATTTTTTAACTTTTTCACTTTCTGCTATTGTCTTTGTTATATTGTATACGAGGGCATTTGTGTTGTCGTAGATGCTATCCTTATTAGTCTTTACGTAATATTTAATTCTAGTGGAAGCATGTTTCCAATGATCAGTAGTTGGAATCTTGGATAGCTTCTTCATATCGTACATTTCAATTTTGATGAGATGCGTCGCTTGGTCTCCGTCGTCAGGATTAGTAGAAATGTATGATACACCATCTCTAGCGGCTCGTGCTACGGTTGATGATAACAGCTTCCTCTTTTTTATTTTTGATTCAGCTTCAAAAAAATGATCAATCGATTGCGATTTTCTTTTTCCACCATCGCATGTGTTATTATTAATGACGAGGTTATCACTCTCTTCTTGAGGGGAGAGTGGCGAGTAGTAATACTGTTTATAGGTATCTTCATCGAAGCTCAATGATTTCTGCAACAACACAGTTATCATGTTAATATCAATTTGTTAACACTTAATCATAAAAGTTAAAAAAGTTAAAGTTACAGCCTATTAAAGTCCACTGCTGAACATAGGCCTCCTTTCATTTCTGAGAGGGTTTTAGAGCAAGGAAATGTCCGCCGCGCTCCCTCAATGTGTGTTGGCGAACTTCACATGCCTTCGAAATTTTCTCAGACATGCAGGTTTCCTCACGATGTTTTCCTTCACCACCAAGCACGTGGTAATAAGCACTTAAAATTGCTATTAACAATTTAATTGGTGCTGGCGGGGATCGAACCCGGGTCGCGTACTGTGAAATTTACAGCTAGCGCTAACCATCTGAGTTACCACGGCTTAATCATATACATACACAATATTTAAATAAAATAATACACACACACATGAAAATAACAGAAAAAAAGTAATTTAGTCAATAGAATAAACACTTACATCCATAGCCTTTGGTGTATTGAAGTAACACAAATGTACTATTGATAGATCCACTGTAGCCAAACGACCGTACACTAACTCGATGACTGCGTTTGTTGGTCTTATATACCACCAGTACGTAAAAATTCTAATCTAAAGTATTTCCGTAATGAGTTGATAATTACTTTATGCGTCAACCAGTTTATCTCACATTTCCGTTGCCTATCTCAACATTTCTTCGTATTGTGTTTTGTTTGGTGATCAATGACTCAAGTACGATTTGTATAACACAAAAATGCAATTTAATATTTAGAAACATATCAGTTTATCTCACATTTCCGTTGCCTATCTCAACATTTCTTCGTATTGTGTTTTGTTTGGTGATCAATGACTCAAGTACGATTTGTATATCACAAAAATGCAATTTAATATGTAGAAATCACTATAATTGACCATTCCTATGTTATTCATTGAGTAGCTAGGTACTGTAATAATCTACTAATAGCAGTAATATCATGGATACACTAGATGTACAACAACATCTGAAAAAGATTCACCCCAGTCTAGAAAATAATGTTTATGCAGCTAATAGACTGCCTATGTATACCCACGTACCAACGTATATAATATGTAATTTGGATACAGATGATAAACCAGGGTCACATTGGGTAGCTTTATATATCGATACGAATGACGTCGGTCAATATTTTGATTCATATGAACGATCACCTGTACGATATCATCTAGAGTTTTTAAAAAGGAATTGTAAAAGATGGAACTGGAATGTTGATAGGATTCAGAATGAGTGGACTTCAGTTTGTGGCGAATATTGCTTAATGTATTTACTATATAAGTTTCAAGGATGTTCAATACATAGTTTTACGAGTATATTTACAAGGAACACATTGTACAACGATATTTTAGTGGATGAGATGTTTCGCTCCTATTTTATAGATAATAATTAATAAGATTTTGTATTTTATAAATAAAAATTGTAACAAAATTATGTAATGTGTTTTATTGATGATTCAGATTAGCGTTGTATAAACAAAGAATTATAATAAACAATAGCACTGATATAGTCGACGCACACGCTGCAATGAAGGTGATTAAGGAACAATAGAACAATAGAAATAGGAACAACAATGGGACGCTAATGACGGTGGAGGCCCTTACCGGATATCAATTAGATATTAGCTAATTGATATACACATCTCCGGAACCGTGCATTCTACACAAAAATGGACCGCGGATTCGTGATCAGAGCATGCCAAAACGTTTTTTTTTTTTTTTTAGGATCGGGCGTCGACGAACGTCGTTGAACCACGTCTGACTCAGGTGGTCTAGAAGTGGTACAACTACACTACTCAGGTAAGATAACACAAAGTTCTATCATAACATTTATCACTTATTCACCATTTTGTCACCATTTTTTGTTAAAAATTATCACATAAGAATGATTTTCACATTGACATTGAGCACTAAATATGTTAAGAGTAAATAGTTAAAACAGACACTAATCTATTTTATATTTAGCTGAGAACTTGCAGCTGATATAGTACGTCTTATTACTTAAGTACCCTCTCTTTATATGACTTCTATACGAATGGGCAGGCTTTCTTCACACTGTTTGGCTTTCTTCACGCTTTCTTTTATTCTAGGGTTGTGATGACAAACATCAGTCAGCTTTTCTATTAACCTGACTTCGGTCGCTATCATTTCTTTAGGTATTTCAGCCTTGGTAGTCTCCAATAAATTTTCTATGGGGTTCATATCAGGAGAATTGCGAGACCAAAATTAAACTGGAATGTTGTAGGCTGCCAAAAACTTAGTAATGCTTCTTTCATTATGACATGGCGCTAGATCATGAAAGAACATGAATTCCTCACCATCAGGGACCCTTTCTCCAAATGCCAGTAACAGGCAAGTTCCTAAATAAAACTTACCTGCACTCTTCTTGTTTCATGGTAATGAACAATGTAAAGACATCCAAACCTTTTTGCCCTTATAAAAGACCACACCATTATTTTAACAGGGTGCTTAACCCTCAGCACGATGCAGTTGGGGAGCTACTTTTCACCTGCGCATCGCCTGCCGAAGCTGCTCTTATCGGCTAGAATCATATGATATACAAGTTTGCATCCGTTGTTGTAACCGTTACAGCCTATTAAAGTCCAGTGCTGAACATTGCCCTCACATATATATTACCGGATAGGAGGGATATTTGCCATAGTTGCCACGCTTGGAAAGCGGGTTGGCAAGTTCTTTATTTTTGGAACGAAGTATCGGACTTTATCGGACGGTACGGGTTTGACGGATGGGAGCTAGGCGAGAAAAAGTGTAAGATTTTTTCGTCGCTACCCCTTGTGCCATAGACGGCCTTGGCGGCGAAATAAGGAAGTGAGATGAAATAATATCCATCTCCCTCGCACTTTTTCTTTTTTTTATAGAACAGGGGGCAAACGAGCATGCGGCTCACCTGATGGTAAGTGACTACCGCCGCCCATGAACAACCGCAACACCAGGGGAATTGCAGATGCCTTGCCGGCCTTTTAGAAAGGTGTAAGCTCTTTTCTTGAAGGTTCCTAAGTCGTATCGGTCCGGAAAATTCGCTGGTGGTAATTGATTCCACAAGGAAGTTGTGCGAGGGAGAAAACTTCTTCTAAATCGCACAGTGGTGGACCGCCAATCATCCAGATGGTATGGATGGTAACGCGAGTTTTGTCGCGATGTGCGATGGTGAAATTGAGCGGCTGGAATTAGTCCGAACAATTCCTCAGAGCACTCCACGTGATAGATGCGATAAAATACGCAAAGAGATGCAACATCTCTACGCAGTGCCAGTGTATCGAGCCGATCAGAAAGAACTCGGTCGTCGACGGTTCGAACCGGTCTGCGCTGGATGCGGTCAAGTGGAAGGAGCTGGCACTGGGGTGCCCCGGCCCAGAGATGAGAACAGTATTCCATGTGGGGCCGAACTTGCGCTTTGTAAAGTTGCAAGCGATGTGCCGGCATGAAGTACTGTTTCGCTCTGCTAAGCACGCCAAGCTTTTTAGAGGCCAATTTGGCCTTCCCTTCCAAGTGACCACGAAACTGCACACTATTCGATATGTCGACGCCAAGGATTCCGATACTAGCTGAGGCAGCAAGGGGAGTGCCTTGAAACTGAGGAGATACGACAAAGGGGTTCTTTTTAGCGGTAAACGCGTAAACTTGTGTCTTCTGGGGATTGAACTGGACTAGATTTAGTCAGCCTCAATCCGAGACTTTGTTAAGCAAAGACTCGACTTCAGACACAAGTTTGTCCCGGTACTCAGCGACGTTTTCCCGAGAAATATTGGCACGGCCGGTATATAAGGCATCACCAGTGCTGTCGTCTGCATAGCAATGAATGCTACCCGTTAGCAACATATCATTGATATGCAGGAGAAACAGCGTTGGTGATAGCACGCAGCCTTGTGGAACACCAGCATTGATAGGCTTAAAATCAGAGCATGCACCGTCTACTACGACCTTGATGCTCCGATCAGCAAGGAAACTGGTGATCCATTTGCACAATTTCTCAGGAAGCCCATAGGAAGGAAGCTTCGAAAGAAGCGCTTTGTGCCAGACCCGATCGAAGGCCTTCGCTATGTCCAAACTAACGGCCAATGCCTCCCCCTTGGACTCTACTGCCTCCGCCCATCTATGAGTTAAGTAGACTAGAAGATCACCAGCTGATCGACCCCGACGAAAACCGTACTGGCGGTCACTAATCAGCTTATGATCCTCAAGGTTCCTCATTAGCTGGCAGTTTATAATGGATTCCATTATTTTGGAGAACAAGGAGGTGATGGCGATAGGCCTGTAGTTGGACGGGTCTGAGCGGTCGCCTTTTTTAGGGATCGGGTCGACCAAAGCTGTCTTCCATGAATTCAGGACTACGCCTTGGGAGTAGGAGTACCGGAAAAGACGCGTTAGAACCGGTGCCAACTCCGTCCAACTTATCTTGCCATGAAAGAAATATTATTTTATTTCAAGTGACGCTTCATTTTAATAGACGCTAATAATTCTTTTATTTGTCTTTGTTAATCAGTAATATAATACCTACGTTTATCAATAATAATATACTACGCAAGGAACTTCGTTCCACGCGAGTGTTCCACGACACTCACGCATATTTCTGTCCTTATTAGGAAGACGTTGCTGTCCATATCCTGATTTGTTTCCCTTTGTCGCCTCTGACCGACACCCACGGGATCATTTTCACCGTGTATTGGCGATGTAATAATAGCAAGTTTGTATATCACAATTAAATTCATTAAGTTATCTTTGTTTTGAATGTGAATGTCTCGTTTATTTTTATATTTAATTTTATCATGTGAGTTAATTAAAATTGAATACAAACAACTACTAACTAATAATTTTGACTTGACTCTAATGCAATTGTTGTATTGTTAAAGGTCTAATATTAAATTTAGTTATTACTTGTACAACACGAAAAATCTTCCAGCGCTCCGTGTGAACGCTTCCACAAATTCACACGATTGTACGTAAAATTATGAGATACTTGTGCAATATAATACTATTCATAATAATCAAGTTATATTCAAAAGAGTTACATTGTCTATTTTACAAGCAATGTTGTCCTTTGGTTTTACCATCATCATCACAGCCCATCACAAGTCTTCAAGTAGACTTCCCCCAAGGAATTTATTTATTGCATTTAACAATTTATGTACACACAAACAACGGAAAGGACACAACATGATGAATAGTTTGTAGAAGGGCGCTACTTACCTCGTAATGAATTTTCTTCGAGTAGGCCAGTTACAAAGATATGTGATAAATAAAAGATAATAAGGTGTACTCTTCTTTATTATAATGCAAGAAACTATTTCACTTCTGATATTAGAAATTATCCTCCAAAGGATTTAAATAAAAGAATGCTACTCGGTAACAAAGCCTACTTACTATCAGGACCCCAATTACAAGATAACACCAAACTATGCAAACCAACAGCATCACTACCCATCTCAATGTAACACAGGGCAGCTTCTCAGCAACACGACCTTCCTTGCCTTCACTAGTAGAATACCCCAACGGACATAGTAACGACAGTGGGCGCTTGTAGTTTAGTTTGTTTAGTGCCCTGACTCGTAAACTATGTTACCCTGTATGTTAGGCGGCTGTTTTCATCCCATTAAGTGATTTATTTTCCGTGTACAATACAGACTCTAAAATATAAAACAAAAAATTGTGTGTGCGTGTATCGAAGGATATCATCAGTTATCTGAAGAAGAGCAGTTGTTGTACTGTGAACGGGCCGGAATCCAGATTTAAATGTACTTAAAATATTGTTGCAGTTAAGATAAGAGAAAATTTATTGTGAACAATATGTTTTAGTAATTTAGAGAGGAATGGTAATATAGATATAAGGTAGATAATATAGGTAGGTAGATATAGGTCGAAATTGAAACAGTAATTTAGGGTAAGCAACCTTGGCTATAGGAATTATGTATGCTAACTTCCACGTATATGGAAAACAGGAGAAAGATTAAGAAAAACTAAATATGTGAGTAAAAACTGGGAGAATACAAGGTGAAATCATAGTTATCATTGTGGAAGAAATTTTATCGTTTCCCGATGCAGTAGAAGATATGGATAGCACTGTTCGATTTACTTCATCCTCTGACACTGATACAAATTGAAACTGGGGAGATGTTGCAAAGGGCATCTAGATAATTCTAGCATGGTCTTAACCTTTATAAATGAAGATAAGAAACATTTCTACACAAACGATTGCAGCGGTTAAGCAAAATCTTAAACTTGATTAGATTTCTTTCCAAGGGACAATGTTTATATCTACTTCTTGCTGTATCCCTACGCGCCATCTTATATCTCAGTTGTGCGCAGGACAATGTTTTATTTTTATACGTTTGAGAGGTGCATGGCAATTATACAATTTAAGAATTAAAGCAGTAAAGTTGTTCACCATATTATCAATATTTTGACAATCCATAACGGAAGACCAATCCATTTTACTTTCATCTCGTGTTATGGCTAGCTACGAATAAATCGAAAATGTGATTTACACTTTGATGGACGAACACGGTCAGATATGAAAATGAGGTCATGGTATGAAAAAGAAGCTGTTATTTGTCCATGATTTGCGATTTTATTTAAAGATGAAACTAAGATAAGGTCAAGTAATGACGGGGTACAGTTGGAAAAATTATGTATGGCAGAGAAGGGTAAAATTTGTAGATTATGTGAGGACACAATAGACTTCAGCTTATATGCACGTGAATCGTTTTTGAGTAAGCAAGTGTTGAAATCTCCTATCACGATCACATGACTATATATAGGACAGAAGTCTGTAAGTAGATTTTCAAATACATCAAAGTAATTAATTTGCATATTCGGGCTGTATATCACACCAAGAAGAATTTTTTATGGTAAAGTGTAACCTCAAGAAAAGGGTACTCAACAGATTCAGGATAACTCGACGGGGAAGCAGAGATTTGTTTGTAAGAGATTTTAGAACGCAGGTAAATAGCCTCGCCAACTCTACCCTTACCGATCCTATCATTACGTATCAAAGTACGGTCCTGAGCCTACTCCATTCATCAACTTCCAGCATCTCTTACCAGATTGTCACTCCATCTAGCTTGGGGCCGCCCTACACTTCGCTTACCGATAAGAACCTGCCACTCACGAATCTTTCTTTTTTTTATAGGATAGGGTGACAAACGAGCACATAGTCCATCTGATGGTAAGTGGTTGCTGTGGCCCATAGACATCTTCATTTATCCTCGTTTGCGACTCAAAATGCAGATGCGTTGTCACCCGTGAGGACTAAGATGGAATGCCTCTTTTCCAGTAAAAAGGGTATCCGGTTCTCTACACTCACCATACAAAACACAGCAGTGTTAAGCTGCTATTTTACGCTGGTATTCTGTGAGAGCGTGGTTCTTCCCCGGTCGAGCAGACACATTCGTGCTACAACTATACTTCTAATATAGCTGCAGCATGGCTCTACCACGTAAGACTTCTTCCCTTTCGGTTGTCGATTTCGAGTTCGAATTTCGTTTAAATATTCGAACATAAAACATGCACACTGTTTTACATGCTATATTTTATGTTATTGCATTTAACAATTGCATTTAACAAATATTTATTGAAAAGTTGAAGCAATCATCTTGAGTGTGTTCATTGAACAGTCTAATCTGTATTGTACAGTAAAATCTAGCCCTTTGCAATATTTTGCTAACGGACACTCGCAGTCTGCCTGTTTTGCCTACTATTATTCGATTGCATTTCCTACATCTTATTTCCTTTACTTTTATATCTATAACTTTATTAAAGTGCTTATCAGATTGCTTATAGGCTAAACAGTACTAATGTTGGCACTCCTTCAATGATTGGAACTTTGCTACCTTAATCTGAAAATTAAGAATGTTTTCCTTTTTCTATATCATAGGTACACAGATATTGCTAAGCTATATAATTACTTATACTAACAATACACATTTATATTTAAAGCATCAACTATTTTCCTATAGGGGCTATTTTAAAAATGTGTGCGGACAAATCCGTTAAAATTTAACAAAAAGTTAAGGTTTTGTGGCTAGATTTTGAGACAAAATGGGATTTTTAGGTAAATTTATATGCAAGTTTCTGTCTATTTTTATCAATTAACGTCATTAAAGCATATTAAACTTTATTTTATCGTTGTGAAATAGAAGCATCGGTTTTTTTTTTATTGTGCTTTACTATACTTTACTTTGTTTGACTACATAATCATTGGCATATATGTCAATCACTATACTTTCTTTCTTTTGGTCAAAATCTATTCTTGACACTGCCAATGACTATATCCTTTGAGTAGTGCCAATGATTATGACTGAACTTTTTCATATTTTGAATTGATGAAGAATACTGCTATTAAGAGAGGGCGCTTTAGAAAAATAACTGCCGCACTAACATTTAACATTCCACGCGCGAATTTACAGATCCCAGTAAATAATTACATAAACATAAACATAAACACTCACGCCTGTCACCCAGAGGGGTAGGCAGAGATTATGGACTTCCATTTGGCACGATCCTGACACACCTCTCTCGCTTCCTCCACATCCATATACCTACGCATACACGCTCGTCGGTTAAAGGTACTCTTGATATGGCCCATTTTTAATATATCGCCAATTTGGTCGATAAACTTTCGCCTAGGGCGGCCCTTCCCGACTATGCCGTTCACCTCTGCAACATAGATTTGCTTTGTCACTCTTTCCTCATTCATTCTTTCTACATGGCCAAACCACCGAAGCATTCCTTTCTTAATCCTGGTCACAACATCATCTTGCAAACCACACTCTTCTCTTATTAAACAATTTCTCACTCTGTCATTCAGCTTCATCCCTAACATACTCCTTAATGACCGCATTTCTACAACATTTATTCTACTCTCATGCTTCTTCTGCCACACCCAACTTTCACTACCATACATTAAAGTAGGTACTAACACAGCATTGTGAATTGCCATACGTGCCTTTTTGGACACATTCTGACTTTTCATAATAGAGTGTAGAGCCTCATTCACTCTATTTCCTGCATTCACTCGTCGTTCTATATCCTTATCATATCTACCATCCCTGCTAAACACACATCCCAAATATACAAACTCATCTACTTGCTCTACCAACTCCCTTTCTATTCTTATTTCACATATCGTTTTGCTGTCTTCTCTTTCAAAAACCATAAATTTCGTCTTACTTGCGTTCACTTTCATTCCCTTTTCTTTTAATGTCCTGTTCATTAATGTAACCATCATTTGCAACTCGGCTGCCGACGATGCAAGTATGACTTGATTATCGGCGTACAAAAGGCATTTGACGGTTAACTCACCCATTCTTAACCCGCATTCTTCTACTTTCAAATTTTCCAAACAACTGTCCATAAATAGGTTGAACAACCACGGGGAAGCCACACAGCCCTGTCTGACACCTTTATGGATGTCAAACCAGTCCGAGTAGGCCCCGTTGATCCTGACACAAGCACTAGAGTCCTTATATAGAGACTTCAATGCCTGTATCAGACCAGCGCTCAACCCAAATGAGTTCAGTGTTTGCCATAACACATCCCTGTCCACTCTGTCATAAGCCTTCTCCAAGTCCATGAACGCACAAAAAACTTTTTGGTTTTTGGCCAAAAACTTCTCGGCGATCATGCGCATGGAAAAGACCTGATCCGTACATCCCATTCCCTTTCTAAATCCCGCTTGCACATCCCAAATTTTTCCGTCAGTTTCTTTCATAACTCTTTCAATTAGTACCTTAGCATACAGTTTTCCCACAATGCTAAGAAGGCTGATACCACGGTAGTTTTTACAGTCCTGCTGTGATCCTTTTCCCTTATATATTGGGACTATCACGGCTTTGCACCAGTCTCCCGGTACCCGCTTAAGTTCCCAACATAAATTAAACAAGGTGTACAGCAGGTCTGCCACCACTCCTTCTCCAGCCCTTAGCATTTCGAGAGATACTCTATCATAACCGGCTGCCTTACCTGCTTTCATACTTTTCATTGCTTTCATTATTTCATCTATACTTATATCTCTATCTATTTCCTCTTCTTTCGGAATTTCTATTTCATTTAATTCAAACGTCTCATCACTCATAAACACGCTTTCAAAGTATTCCTTCCATCTCCTTAAACTCAAAACTTCGTCATTCAGAATACAGCCATTCTCGTCTTGTATAGCATTCATTCTAGGCTGTTGTGAATGTCCCCTGGTAGTTCTTACGAGTTTCCAGAACATTTTAATATTTGCCTGGAAGTTATCCGATATTCTTCTATCATTCTTATCCGTTCTTTCTTGCTTTTTCCTTTCAACTACTTCTTTTACTCTCTTATTTAGGTGTCTAAAAACTGCCTTTTTCCTTTCAATATCATCATTCATACTGCTAGAATTACTAGCCTTGGTTGCTAGTAAATCTAGCCATGCTTTCTTCTTTGCTTCAACTTCCATCCGTACCTCATCATCCCACCATAACGTGTTATTTTTTCTTTCATTCGTTCTCTTACTTACACCACATACTTCGGTAGCTGCATCCACTAAACCTTTCTTGACATTATACCACACAGTCTCCAAGTCTAAATCATTCCTACACAATTCAGCCATACCACTTATATTTTCTCTCAATCTACATTTGAACTTCTCTTTCACACCTTCATCTTGTAACCTCTCTGTTCTTATACGCTGTAACGCTGTGGTAGACACAGATGTCCGATGCCTCCAACGTCTGAAAAGACCATTAGTTCGGCATAAGACCAAGTAATGATCCGTCCCTACGTTAGAGCCCCGGTAAACCCTTGTATCTACCACCGCGCTCCTCATTCTTTCATCAACAATTATGAAATCTATCATACTTCTATCATCACCTCTTTCCCATGTATACGTGTGAATCTTCTTATGACGAAAGAAAGTGTTCGTCACAACAAGATTCTTTTCCACGCATACGGCGAGAAGGCTTTCACCATTCTCATTTATACTTTCATCACCAAACGTTCCCAATATCCTTTCATAACCAAGCCTCCTCACCCCAACCCTTCCATTAAAATCGCCTAATATCACAATATTTTCATTAACCTTGCATTTCATTAGCACCATCCTTACCAACTCCCAAAACTGCTCTCGGATGTAAGTGGGCTTAGACATGTCTGGGGCGTAGACCCCTAAAACAAACAACTTCTTTAAGCCCACTTTTATTCGTATCCATAGCAGTCTCGGGCTTACACATTCATACTCTTTTACACAATGACCCATTCTTTCTGAAAGAATGATACCGACTCCCTGGCATGCCCGCTCGGTCTCGTCTACACCAGACCAGTACGCGGTATACATGCCATGTGTAGTGGCATCCTTTCCCTTCCGTTTCGTCTCATTCACACA
The DNA here is from genome assembly GCA_963668995.1 of Parnassius mnemosyne. Lineage (NCBI taxonomy): Eukaryota > Metazoa > Arthropoda > Insecta > Lepidoptera > Papilionidae > Parnassius > Parnassius mnemosyne. The sequence goes on along the minus strand of CAVLGL010000115.1, from coordinate 41,779,945 downwards.
TAACACGTCTATTCCTTTATCATACATCATATCGCATACTTCATCCATCTTATCATTCATTCCTCCACATACATTCAATGTAGCCAGACGGGCTTCCGCAATCCACTTTTCGCCCCTCCGGGGGACAGAACGTGACGGGTGGCGAACCTCGTCACCGGTTTTCCTCCCGGAGATTCTTCGCACCCCTGCCCCATTAAAGGGGCGCCGGGAACTCGGGGCCATTTCATTAATATTTTGCCTCATGGTGCGAAAGTAAGTTGTGGTATTTTTTACGCCGCTACCACACGGCGAGGAGCCGAGTCAGTTCTTTCGGCTTTGTCGCTCGTTTAGCACCACCCGGGGGACACGTGTAGGGTGGGCCTAGGATTAGGTGGTCGAAGCCTACGGACGCGAGCGACTCATCCCCAAATAATTAATGTCAAAAAAACGAACAAGCTGAAAATCCGACCGGTACTGGCACAGTCTTCGATGTCACAAAAATGTCAATGATGTGAGGTTTTTGAATAAATACCCCATACATACTAAACCGTTATATAGAGGGAGAATAAAACGTCTGTGAGGTGGATCATGCCTAATCGAAGCCTTGCATCACTGTTCTTTGGAGTAGACGGTAAAACCTATTATTTTCCCCCTGTAGAAAATGTGATCAGACGTTCAAATGTTAGTGCCTAGAGAAAGGGTTATTTACTATCTTAAATACGCCACAACTTTGCCCAAGTCTCGCCATAATACTTATAGCCCTTAACCTGAATGCAACGTGACTATTGCAATCAGCTGATATCACTGCATTTCGGCCCACCAAATATATGTGGAGTAAACCTGTCTTCGAATGACGGACAAACAATTTGACAAAAATTTTACTAAAACAGATGCGGACCTATATTAGCAAGACTTTTATCGTATTGAAATAAATCTACATTATGAAATGGTTTTGAGACATGTGGGTTGTGCCCATTTAGTCCAGATAAAGTCGATTAAGCAAAGTGTCCGGTGCCAACAACGTCGTTATTTTGTACTAACAAGTGAAGATTCGGAAGCAGCGGAGCTAAAAAAATAATGGAAAAATTGGGCACAAATGGAAAATGCAGAATTGAATTCTATATAATTATCAATCCCCAGAAGACACAAGTTTGCGCGTTTACCGCTAAAAAGAACCCCTTTGTCGTATCTCCTCAGTTTCAAGGAACTCCCCTTGCTGCCTCAGCCAGTATCGGAATCCTTGGCGTCGACATATCGAATAGCGTGCAGTTTCGTGGTCACTTGGAAGGGAAGGCCAAATTGGCCTCTAAAAAGCTTGGCGTGCTCAGCAGAGCGAGACAGTATTTCATGCCGGCACATCGCTTCCAACTTTACAAAGCGCAAGTTCGGCCCCACATGGAATACTGTTCTCATCTCTGGGCCGGGGCACCCCAGTGCCAGCTTCTTCCACTTGACCGCATCCAGCGCAGAGCGATTCGAATCGTCGACGACCGAGTTCTTTCCGATCAGCTCGATACACTGGCACTGCGTAGAGATGTTGCATCTCTTTGCGTATTTTATCGCATCTATCACGGGGAGTGCTCTGAGGAATTGTTCGGACTAATTCCAGCCGCTCAATTTCACCATCGCACGTCGCGACAAAACTCGCGTTACCATCCGTACCATCTGGATGATTGGCGGTCCACCACTGTGCGATTTAGAAGAAGTTTTCTCCCTCGCACAACTTCTTTGTGGAATCAATTACCACCAGCGAATTTTCCGAACCGATACGACTTAGGAACCTTCAAGAAAAGAGCTTACACCTTTCTAAAAGGCCGGCAACGCATCTGCAATTCCCCTGGTGTTGCGGTTGTTCATGGGCGGCGGTAGTCACTTACCATCAGGTGAGCCGCAAGCTCGTTTGCCCCCTATTCTATAAAAAAAAAAGAATTAGTGAGCCAAATATAGAAACAAACTGACAAACAAAAAAAAAGAGGAACGAAGCCAAAAACTCTTACATTATAATACTCTCTAAATGCTTAATCTAAAAAACCGAAATAAAGTTCTATTTCTACAAAATATCGAGAAAATACGAAAGGTTTTACTAAAAAAGTCACATCAAAAATGTATACGAAGAAAGAAAAAAACATGGTAGACAAACGAAACCGCTTTCAGATGAAGATCTAAGGAAAATTTTGAAGAAGATTTGTTCAAAATAAGTGTTATAACAATAAGATGGAGCTTAGAAAGCTCTGGGTATAACTTTTTAAGACTACCAATGGTGCCAATGATTATACTTAGTTTACAGTGCCATTCACTATGCTAAAGTGCCAATCATTATACTGCTTACCCTACATGGTAGAGCCACACTGCAGCTATATTATGGTTGTAGCACGAATAGGTCGGCTCGACCGGGGAAGGATCACGCTCTCACAGAATACCAGCGTAAAATAGCAGCTTAATGCTGCTGTGTTTCGTATGGTGAGTGTAGAGAACCGGAGACCTGTTTTACTGGAAACGAGGCATTCCATCTTAACCTTAGTGGTGAAAACGCATCTGCATTCTGATTCTTAATCGAAGATAAATGTAGCCGATCGATGTCTATGGGCCACAGTATCCGCATATATAACAAAGAAACGTCTTGCACTGAGAATTTCAATGCGCCTGTTACGTCTACAAAGCGTGACCGTTAAGGCAAATGCAGCAGTATTAGACTTTTACAGGCTAATAAAGGAGTAGGAGAAGAAGAATATTCCTTAAAATGGCAAAAAACACGCAATTTTTTCTTCAATTTTTTGGTTTGGAAAAATTCGCCACATAACGTTCCCAATGCAAAAGTACTCATACAACTGTGTATAGTGTACGAAGACACCGCGTTTTTGATTTGGAAAGGTTTTCGAGTGATAGCCTCGTACTGCAGGTGGCACACAGGTGGCTGATAACCGTGATTTGTGGCAATCTATGGTAGAGTTATACTTAGTGCTATATAAATATTAGATATTACAAACAATTTTGAAATTTTATAGCCGCATAAAATTTCGAGAATAGAAGAGAAAAACACGTAATACTGTAATTGACATCGGTAGATATTCATTACATATTAACATAAATAAACGCAACACAATAACCGCCTTATTTCAGAGAATATCTATTCACTTCAGTATAGAAAATATAACTTATATATTATATACTTATTTTTACGTGGTAGAGCCATGCTGCAGCTATATTATAGTTGTAGCACGAATGGGCCGCCTCACAGAATACCTGCGTAAAATAGCAGCTTAATGCAGCTATATTTCGTAAGTGTAGAGAACCGGAGGCCCTTTTTACTGGAAATGAGGCATTCCATCTTAGGCTTCAGGGTTGGCACGCACATTTTGATTCTTAATCGAAGATAGTAAAGATGTCTATGGGCCACACCATCTACTAACCATCAGGTGGACTGTGCGCTCGTTTGTCATCCTTATTCTATAAAAAATAGTTATATAGGTACATGTAAAAAAGTACTTCTTGTAAATATGATATTTCTTAATCCGCAAGAACTTCAACAACTCCATGTACTGAAAAAATTTTAGAGTATTTATTTCTTATTTCTTATATTCTTATTTCAATATGTATTATATAATACAAATAACACTGGTAACTGCTTGATATGAGTATAATTACGTAATTTAAGCTTTAAATTACGAAATCAAGACTTCTGATGTTGAATTGAAGACATGTGGGAACTTGCATAACGACCTCTACCTAATAAAGCAATATATCAAAGGTAACTTATAGCCAAATTATACATCATTATTTTTAATAACAAAAGTAGTTTTTAGAGTATATTATTCAGTAGCTGAAACAGAACATACGAGTACATACTTGTGATATTATAATAATTTTAAATTAAAAATTTTGTACAACCAACTTCAATACAAATTATTAAGAATAACTCAAAAACTACCTTGACCAATTTAAAAAATATGGGACCACATGTGAAGCACCAGCTTTCAAATAAAAAAAGAATCATCGAAATCGGTTCACCCAGTAAAAAGTTATGAGGTAACACACATATAAAAAAACATACAGTCGAATTGAGTAGGTACCGGCTCCTTTTTTAAGTCGATAGAAAAGGTACCTAACTTAAAAAATACCAAATTTCAATAGCATAATTTTTAACAGATAGGTGAATTTCACTGCAATTCAAATATACGTAATAGCTGATGCAAAGTGGAACAATGGCCCATATCTAATCAAAATGCAGATGCGCCATCACTAATGCGGACTAATGTGATGTTCCGTTAAAAGTAAAAAGATTCTCCGGTCTTTAACTTATGAATCCACTAAAAGTTTCTTACATCCTCAACTATATCACACACATATTAATATATCTTTAAAAACTCATTAATCAAATTATAATATCTACAAGTATATATTATGTACTCGTATTGACTTTAATCTAAAATTTGTATCTCCATCATTACATAAATTGGATTTGTCATATTAATTCTTTTTTAATTAATATCGATTTTCTCATAACTTAATCAATGAAAGTAATGATCTCTTCAATATATTTTACAAACGTGTAATTTAAAAATAGATTTTAAGCCGGGGCGGCATCAGAGGCAGCTGAACTGAGTAAGTGGCGCAAATATGAGTCTCTGAGAGATGACTACATATTTGTGCCATTTGCTGTAGAGACTATCGGTCCGTGGGGTCCACGTGCGGTGAAGTTCCTAAAGGAACTCCATCCGCGGCTGGTCGTTGCTGCTGGTGATAAGAGGGCTGGTTCTTTCCTCGCTCAAAGACTAAGTATAGCCATTCAGCGGGGAAACGCAGCCAGCGTTCTTGGCACGATACCGCGGGGAGTAGGACTATATGATAATTAAGTTTCTAGTTTTAGTTTTTTTTTTATTATCATAGTTTTTAATATTGTAAATAAATTAAAAAATGCACATCTAAAGATGCATAATCCGGTATATAGGTGAGACCTGGTGATTTATAGAACAGGTATTGTTTAAAAACTTCATTAGGCACCAGACTCTCACAAACTAGGGTTCAATCCGTTTATACTTTACAGTTCAAAATGTTTGTCATCAATTGTGTACCTGTTTGTGACAAAAAAAAATAAAAGAAAATCTATTCTATTCTATTTCGATTCTCATCACTCACCATATGAAACACAGCAACATTTTGCTGCTATTTCACACTAGTAGGTATTCTGTGAAAGAGTGGTCCTTCCCCAGTCGAGCGGATCCATTTATGCTGCTGCCATGATACGCGTGAAGTTATATATAGCGTAAAGTTCGCGCACAGGAAGTATCAAAAGCAGAATACGTTCGACACCCGTGAGGACTAAGACGATACTCACCATACGAAACACAGGAGCATTATTCTGCTGTTTCATATTTTTATTTATATATATATATATATATATAATTTATTACCTCATAGCAATTTTATTTACCTCGTAGTTGCCATGCTTGCCAAGCGTGGGTTGGTATCCGCATTTTTATAATTTTGAGTTGTTATCAGAAAGATGATATATAATGCCTATTTGGTGCTTCAGTTTTCTTCTCTCGCTTCTTACGACACCCACGCGATGATGCGTTTGGAGTAGTTGAAATTCATATACCGCCACTTAACAGCTAATTACTGTTGTATAAATTTCTTCACATGATCATACCACGATATTTACAATTTTAGAAACATTCCATTCACAGCTTATCCAATTTTTATGTACACATTTCATTATGAAACGCACACTTTGAACCAACCCAATAAAGTATTGATGTCAAAAGAGTCAGTTGTAAGACGTAAGTAGTAGTCTCTGTCGCAACTCCTCGCAATTTTATGGTAGGGGGACTTTCGCATACAGCTGCACAGTGTTCAACAAAATAGTCACAGATCATAATGTTCAATGGTCATCAAGAAACATTCATAATTTATTAAAATAATTCGTGTTCTAATTCTCTAACACCATATATATATATATTTTTTAAAAGGTCTTGCAGTTTTTATATATTATTATTCGTAAATAATAGAATTAATAGTTTGATCTTTCTCAGATATTAAAAAAGATAATTAATAAAACTGTAATAAGAATAGTGTACTAACATGCATTTAATAAATTACGTGATTTGTGCGAGTGCCATAATTCTAAGTTGTTCACAAATGACAAGGACGGAAGGGGAGGTGGAAGTTATACGTAAGTACTTACTTAAGTAAGTATACTAAGTATGCTTACATACTTATGTATGTTAGAAATTAATTTTAATAACACAGATGTGATATTATTGTTTTAATTTAATTACTTACACCAGGTTTTCTTTAAGTACAAACATGTTTTTTGATTAAGCCATTGGTAGCTTGCAATTACGTATTTTAAAATGAAGTTATGCCAATAAATAATACTTTGCAGTAATATATTTGACAAATAAATTCACGTAAATTTAGAGATTTATCATTTGTTTGTAATTGTTAAAATCCTGATGGTGATATTCTTCTTGCCGTTTACAATAAGAAGGAGAACTATACAATGTTATAGGAACCTATCAGTGATTTGCACAAATTCATGGTAGGTAAGAGACAAGTGTACGAGCAACCAGAGACATTTCAAGCTTTTGCGCTACGAAGCTGTGAGGTAGTCTTGGATACAGTGTCAGAGGCACGGTAATAATCGCAACATATTAAATGCCCACATAAACAATTCGTGAAGAGAAATTAAAGGGGAAAAATATATAATTATACATATATGGACTACAAGTTTACTATGTACAATAGAAAATTGCTAAATTTTATCCCTAAACGTATCATAAATATTTTTTGAAAAGAATACACATTTTTAAATTATTTACTTCACTTTTTTAAAAGTTACTTAAGTATACAAATTAATTAATATCCTTAAATATATACAAATGAATTAATAAGTTTATTAAAAAATATCTCAATAAATTCAAGCATTTGCAAGAATTTGTGAACTAAATTTTTAGTTATAATCATCATCATCATCATCATCATTACAGGCCTTCACAAGTCTACTGCTGAACATAGGCCTCTCCCAAGGAATCCCACAAAGTCACAAAGCACGGTCCTGAGCCACCTGCAACCATCGACTTCCTGCATGTCTTACCAGGTCGTCACTCTATCTAGTGAAGAACAAATGGTTTCTTATATTTACGTGGATACTACACATGGAATAAAACTAATTTTACGGATTTTGTCGCGTTTAATTTTAACTTTTTTGATTCCCGACGTTTCGGACACTTTACTACTTTACTAGACTTCAAGATATTGTAAGATCGTTCTGCGTAGATCGGGCCAAAAAAAATTATAATTAAAAGTTGAAGGTAGCCTTCGTTAACTATGACATCAGGACGTCAAACGCCTCAGTCTCCGCTGTGACCATGGGGGCTATAAAGTGCTCGAAACGTCGAGAATTAAAAAGGTTAAAATTAAACGCGATAAAATCCTCAAAATTAGTTTTGTTTCCATTATTTCATAATCCGTAAAACACCGTGTAAAGCACGGCCGCTTTTTTATACCTTTGCGTTTTTAAACTAAATTACTATCATAAAAAGTTTTATTTCTATTGCAACGAAGATAGTTTTAGGATCTTTTAAACAGTGTCTGTGATTCGAAAACCGAGTTTATTCTCAAGTGATTATATGTCACATTTGTATGAATTGGAATAATTTGAAATTCTTCCTGCTCCGCGATCACGCCATAGTAACAATGTAAGTGAATCCACTATCTCGTATCATCCCGACGGTATCGTAAGAGGCAACAGAGTGAAACTGAGACAGGAGATGGGTAGCAGCATCTTTTTGATAACAACTGAAAATAATATAAAATTTAAAAAAAATATATAATATAAAATTGCAGATGCTGTCTTACATCACTTATTTTTATAGTACAAGAGTGACAAACAAGCAACAGCCCACCTGATGATTAAATATGTGGCCCTTAGACATCTACTACATCTATCCTCGATTAAGAATAAAATTCCGATGCGTTCTCACCCCTGAATACTAAGATGGAATCCTCTTTTTCAGTAAAAGGGTGTCCGGTTCTCTACTCACACCATACGAACTACAGCAGTATTAAGCTGCTATTTTTGAGAGAGTGGTACTCTATGAGAGTAGGTAGTCTAGGAGGTATTCTATGACAGAGTGGTCCTTCCTCGGTCGAGCCGACCCATTCGTGTTCCAATTATTATACTACTAATGTAGCTGCAGCATGGCTCTACCACGTAAACTATGGCAAAATTCCCCCTATGAGGCAAACTTAGGAGCAATGTTATGAATAAAAAAAGAAAGAAATACCAATGATAAAACAGTTTTTTAAAACTTAGATTATATAAAAGTATTTGAATAAATTCAATGACCTTTAGTTATCTACTACGCAGGATGTGGTCTTGAACAAGTTTGAATTGTAAGCAACAATCTGTATTGCATAACATTAAAATGTACAGAATCAAATTTTAGCAAAGCAACAACAAGTTAAATGTTCTACCATATCACGTCTATTTGATATCGCAAGAGGCAACAGAGAGAATCTGAAACAGGAGATGAGCAGCAGCATCTTCCTGATACTCGAAATAATAAAAACTCCGCCAACCTGCCTACTAAGCGTGGCAACTATGGCAAATCCCCTCTATGAAGCAATCTATGAGGCCTATGTTCAGCAGTGGACTTTTATAGGCTGTAATGGCTGGATGGATGGATGATATCTCGCATCTACTCAGACCAGTATTAATTTGTCGCGTCAAAATGGTAGTTATTTTGTTGTTATAGGTATATTATTATTAGATTTTACACTTGTGCGATTTGCTGTTTGACTTACAACGTGCTCGCCAAAAAAAAAGTAGTGAGAAAAGTTGCTTAAGGCAATACCGCGAAAAAATGCACCTCCTTTCATCGCATAGTATAGGAGTATGACACGACTAAAGAAAATGGAATTTTGATATAGGTAAATTCATCTCTTTATCTTGAATTTGCTTGCTCAAAAACACGATTGTTAAATTTTGACTCGATCATAATTCTTTGCGAAAACACCTCTAAAATTTCACTATAGTTGAAAATACAACGAAATTACTTATGTATATGCTTGGAAACCACTCAAATACATTCATAACATCAATATTCGTAATTTACTTGCTCGTTATTTTGATTACTAAAATCAATAATTTTTTTTAAATATTTTAAGATTCTAAGCGATTTCTAAGTGGTCTTAATCGTCGTTAATTTTAGACCTTATGATGACGGCGTTTTTGAAGTTTTTATAGCTCTGTTTAGTCCGGCGATAGCCCGCTTCAACGGTTTTCGATGTCGCTTTAACTGAATAATAAACTATTTTGAGGGCATGAGAAGTCCGTGAATACGCGCAACGGGCGAAATTACTATAAACAAAGACAATTAAAAAGAAAACCGCATTTATTGTATTTTAGCTAAATATAGGAACAAATATAGGTACATATTTTGTGACCTCAAAACTAACAGATAAAAATTATAGTATAGGCACAGATCTTAGATAATACGTTGTAGGGTGTAAAAGGTTGTCACCGTTAAGGGTGACAACTTATTATTTTATACGTGGTAGAGACATGCTGCAGCTGTATTAATTGTATAGTTGTAGCACGAATGGGTCGGCTCGACCGGGGAATGACTACGCTCTCACAGAATACCAGCGTAAAATAGCAGCTTAATGCTGCTATATATCGTAAGGTGAGTATAGAAAACCGGAGACCCTTTTTACTGGAAACGAGGCATTCCATCTTAGTGCTTGTTCACGTAAAACTATCGGGTGCGCGACAACGCATCTATATTTTGATTCTTAATCGAGGATAAATGTAGATATCTATGGGCCACGGCATCCACTTACCATCAGGTGGACTTTATGCTCGTTTTTCACCCTTATCCTATAAAAAAATCTGATGATGTAAAGTTGTCAATTCCACATCATGAAATGACGGCGTATCCTAATATGCCCAGGCAAATTACGATCTAGCCAATTCTACGGTTGGACTATCAAATATTCAAGCTTACGTATTTAGAAACTAGTAATAATTCTGAGCATAAATTAACAGACCAATAAAAGCAGAATGCAAACTCGATATCAAAATCAGTTTTTTCAATGCTACGTCAACCTACGTTAAAATAAAGAAATTTACCACTTCTAAAATGTAGTGTCTAAAAACTCACAACCTCTTATATATTAATTTTAATTATTTAACTTTTATACCAACCAGTATTTTAGTGGCTTAGTTCTTCCTTACTCAAGCACGTACTTCACATACGTTAATTAATAATAATTATCATGCGTATCGAATACATTACCAAAATTCTATATGTACTCAAATTACGATGGTGGCCTCATTCTCATAATTCGTGCCGATGAGACCATATAACATTTCTCAACATTTTTATATATTTCACGTTACAAAATGCGTCAAAATATACATGACATTTAAAAAATTATGGGTGTTTTTCCATTGGCCGGCACCGACACCGCACCGGTACGGCACCGACCACCGCGGGCTCGGATCTCCATTGCCCAATCAGACTTCGCTCAGTATTTGGACTCAAATTTGACAAACATGTCTAGGTGGTGGAGCTCTTTTTATCCTTAATCAAAATCAAATCAAAATCAAAAATCTTTATTTCATTAACGTAACTCTAAAAATACAAGTCTGCTATGGAGCTTCCTTTTAAGCTAAATAAATTACTTGTCCTAGGAAACTCAGCTCTTCCAAAAACACTTTTACAACATACATTTAGACTACTATGTTAATAAACTGAGAGACTACATACTAATAAATTAAAATTAAGTATGCATGCAATTATTACTCTTGTGTGATTGAATGGGAAAGTTTGAGTGTGTGTGTGAGGGATGTGTTTGCGTGCGCTCGCTTTTGTGTGTGTGTGTGTGTGTGTGTGTGTGTGTTCCTATATTATGTGCGGATCTATGTTTGAAACCTAATCGTGCCCTCTATTTCCTCATAAGTTCCTTAAGGTGAAAGCGCCAGGGTGACCCGCGAATTTCAAATTTTCTTACGTTTTTTTGGACTTTGCAGGTCAGGGTCAGGTTGAATGTTTAACAAAATATGATTCGTGACCGTAACGAGTATGTATTTACAGAATTATTATCATTAAAATCACCAATACAACCCGCCAAGTTCATATAATTCCTTTGAATTTTTCTGGAAATAGCCATACAATAGGATTATACTAACTTAGGGGGTTGTATTGATGATTATAATGATTATAATTCTGTAAATACATACTCGTCACGGTCCCGAATCATATTTTAATAAACATACAACCTGACACTGACCTACGAATTGCAAAAAACGTAAGAAAATTTGAATTTCGCGGGTTACCCTGGCGCTTCCACCTTAAGAGTCCGTTATCCCCCTGTTACCTATTTCTACTGCGCCAAGGAGCATTACGTACTGTATTCATATCAAAAAGGTATAGAGAAACTAAATAATTACAGGCAGTGATGCATTCTACCTAAGTCGTCAGAAGTGACAATGCATCTGAAGCCTCATTTATTTAAAACTAGCTGTTCCCCGCGACTTCGCCCGCTTGTAATTTAGGTTTTTAATTTTTTTGCGCGGAACCCTAGTTTTCTTAAATAAAAGTAGCCTAAGTTACTCTCTCTATCTCTAACATCAGCTGTCTGTCAGTGAAAATCTCATCAAAATCAGTACAGCCGTTTCGGAGATTAGCCGGAACAAACAGACAGACAGACAAAAATTTTAAAAATTGTGTTTTTGTTATAAGTACCTTATATACTTTCATGTGCATTTAGTGAAAAGCTGTTAGGTATTTTGACATTACAAATAGACACTCCAATTTTATTTATTTGTATATATTGGTTGCAGGTGCCTATGGACTACAAAAGCCACTTACCATCCAGTGAACTTTATTAAATTAATGAATTAAAATAATATTAAATTAAATTAAATTCATTTCCTCGATATAAGAAAATAAAACTTCCGCTTCTAAAATGTCATTTTAATCGCCTGTTAGTAGATTAGAAATATTTGTCAATTAAGATGGAAGTCTTACATTTCTTAAAATATTCTCATTGAGTAATACTCGTATTCACGTTACTCTTACATTTACTACGATTACATACGTATCTAAATATTTTAAGCAAGATCGAATCGGGAAATTCTAGATTTTGTAGACATAAATTCCATCTAGCCAGCTACCGAATAATAGAACGAAAAGAATAGAAGCGTGAGATTCTACGAACGATCCTAATGGATATTTAGAGGAAAAAAGACTACAAAAATAATTAAGCTTTTTTCCTTCTACCGTGTGACAGCGGCATAAGAAAATCCACCGCATTTCACTCCGTGGGTGTCGTAAGAGGCATCTATTGGATATGCCAAAAAGATCTTATTATTTTTCAAATGGCAAATCATTTTTGACAAATGTTTAAAAAATTGTTTAAATTAAAATTTTCATATTTTAGCAACACAAACGGCTAATCTCTCTGATATCTTTCAACTTTAGCAGCTCGTAACACTCCAGAACTGAACATGGACCTCTTTATTGTGGGGAGGATTTGCCTTAACGTCCACGTTTGGCAGGAGGACGTTCGCAGTACCAGACGTCTCGATCTCGTACCTTTGACGAACGTATACGAGATTGTAAACATGTTACGAAATTCAAACCCCGCACAGAACAAGTGGCATACAAATAAATGTTCCGGGTTTTGATGTTTGTCCATGTGCAATTTATGTATGTGATAATCCCGTTACATGATAAAATAAATCCTAATGACGGGATAAATTTGTATTTTTTTTAAGAAATCAATGATTTCTTGAAAAAGAGAACTCTGAAGTCCGTCTGACCTTTTTAATTTTTGCTCTTTTTAAAATACATAAGGAACAAAACAGGATTATAGATTATTATACTACGCCGCACGTTGTTTCTTTTCACGTGGGTTATTACATGCACGTAAGCGATTTGGTATAAATTTTAATATTATTGTTCAGCTGCATTAATTTGTAATAATATCCCGTAATAACAAGCCGACGGTTAAACACGATTAAACCACAAATGCGCGGATAACTAATGCACACGTCACGCACGACTGCTAATTGTATGGAAAATCCAAAGATCATTTCTAAGAATGCATAAAAAGATTAAATTATTCCATTGAACATAATGAAAATTAAATTATTCCATTGATCATAATGCTTGTTTTATAAATAAATACGTTCTCTTTTGTGAATCTGCTACTATAATATGATTCTCCTTATAAGTGATAATATAAAAAGAAAAAAAAAGAACGTCATGAAAGTAATAGATATGTGATGTAAGAGGTAGGAATATTGTATGGATGTTAGAGAGTGGTTTTGACTAGAAACCTGTCTTGGTTGAAACAATCCTTTTTGCCAATATTTTAGCTAATTTTTCCGGCAAGCAACAGTGTACCAGTTTAATAACAACGTCTCCTCTAGACCGAATTTTGGTTACGGCGGCCAGTCTCACGGACACTAACATCTGGTCGAGTCGACCCATTCGTGCAACAACTATTCAATTAACTATAGGTGCAACATGGCTCTACCATGTAATAAACGTCTATGCCCAAGTGTTGTGCAAGCACAGGTGCACTCTCTATTCCGTCACTCTCATAGTCCTATGGGACGGGTACCGACACGACCGGAAAGAGATCATGCACACGATTAAAGGTTTCACGTGCTTTCCGAGGTTCAGAGGTGTGACACCACCAACTTCCTGGCTTTGGACTGCTACTGAGAATTTCTTGACTAAAAACCCCAAGAACTGATTTTGCCCCGACCCAGGATTCGAACCTCTAGATCAACGGGGAAGTCAAATTCTGATTTAATAGTGAAGTAAAAAAGCCAGTATATCAGGCTGTGAAGACATTTCATCGTTTTTGTAAAAAGGGCTGTTCTCGTCTAACGCCAAATAACAGATATTATTAAACTTCTATCTAATGTCGGTTTTCTGTGAGAGTATCCACTACACCATATCGTCCCGTGGGTGTCGTAAAAGGCTACGTAGAAAAACAAACCAGGAGATCGACAGTAGCATTTTTCTGTTACCAACAAAAAAAATGGAGATGATTGACGGATCCTTCAAAAAATTTTGTATGATCTAGATTAGATTTATGATTAGAGATTTAATAAATAGTTAAATACATCGATATATATGTACTATGCACGAGATTTCGCATTCCGAACATTGATTATGTTCAACTGAGCTGTACTGCAATCCATACACTAAACTAAATATTGCGTAAATTGAAGATTTGTGAATTCTATAAGATAATTAGTATTACATTTTATTTAGACATATGTTTGTTTAGATTAAAATAAGAGTATTTTATATTAAATTCTTATATTTATTTTATATTAAATTAAAGTCTTCGCGCATACGCGACTCTACTATCTCCCGCGCATGCACGAAGACATAGAGTAGCGCAAAATTTTTGTTTGGAATAGCTTCTCTAGTACGTAGTACATATAACTTAATGGTTGAATATCTTTGTGTGCTAGTGATCTTAAAGTTCGCGATGTATGCGAAAACAAAGGAGCACTAACTGCCCAAAATCTACGTTTCCGACGAAACGATTTGTATATAGGCTCTCATGCGGTATCAGAAATACAGGTTTCACTGCCATCACATCATAATCATCATATCACATCCAGCAGGGCTATTGGCTAACGTTGTTGACATCAAAATAATACATTGTGTTGTATGTTTTCTAAGCCGTAGTAGCTGTTATAGAAAAGATATATATATATATATATATATATATATATATATATATATAAGGTTGACATACGAGCACACAGTCCACCTGATGATAAGTAGTTGCTGTGGCCCATAAACATCTACATCTATCTTCGTTTGCGAATTAAAATGCAGATGCGTTGCCAGCCGTGAGGACTAAGATAGAATGCCTCTTTTCCAATAAAAAGGGTCTCCGGTTCTCTACACTCACCATACGAAACACAGCAGCATTAAGCTGCTATTTTACGCTGGTATTCCGTGAGTGCGTGGTCCTTCCCCGGTCGAGCCGACCCATTCGTGCTACAACTTTACTATTAATATAGCTGCAGCATGGCTCTACCACTTATAAAAATACGGAATGAACTAAAAAGAGATTATAATTTCGATGTCAACAAAATCAGCGAATAGGCCTGCTGATCGAAGAACCAACAAGTTGTAGGTATATTTGCAAAGGTTTACCTTCGGTTACAACGCAAACAGAATTAACGGGTTTTAATACAACTCCAATTAGCTGAGTTCTTTGATGCGTATTTTTACAGTTACGCAAGGCTTACTTTATGATGAAATTCTTACGTACTTACACTACTTACATGATATTCGCAGAATTAAATAAAAAATTATTTTGGAGTGAGTAAATTAAACTAATTTGAAGAACTTTATCGAGTTGAAGCAAAAAAAACCTTCTAAGTGGTATAGACACGCTGCAGCTATATTATGGTTGTAGCACGAATAGGTCGGCTCGATTTTGGGAAGGACCACGCTTCCATAAATTACCAGGGTAAAATAGGTGAGTGTAGAAGACTTGAGATCCTTTTTACTGGAAACGAGACATTCCATCTTAGTTCTCAGGGGTTACAACAATTTTGCATTTAGATTAATCGAGGATAGATGTAGATGTCCCTGGCCCACTGCATCCACTTACCATCAAGTGGACTGTGTGCTCGTTTGTCATCCTTATCCTATTCAAAGGTAACATATGGCTATAATATGTAGGTCTAACTGCTGGGCACAGACTAGGAGCCGGACCATGGAATATTGACTATTCCTGTGCTGGCGATGGAAATCGACCTCGATTTTTTCGCGTATCTAGAAATGTAGCGAACTCTTATCAACCCTGAGCAACCACAGTTCTCACTTTTTTTTTTAATTCTATTACATGTATTAATTAAATAAAAAATTGTCCTATTTCGCAGAAAATATATTTTCACCGTGCAAGAAAAGTTCACCCGATTTCGACCCATGCATAAAACGGGCTTTCAACAAACTGAGGCCGTATTTCAAACGAGGTAAATACGTTATACAATATTGAAAATAACAAATATAATTTATTTATTCTCAATCAATGACATTACAATTATTACCTACACTGTTCGTTAAACTTAGAACTAATGTCGTCACTCGTCGCTCTCTAATAATGTGCGTTGATAAAACTGTTGAATAAATTTATTCTAAAAAATAAGTAGCCGGCATAAGAGCTACAAAAATCTCATATTCGACTTCTAAAAATGAAATAACATGTTTTCGGCTCTCTTTATTATTATGTACTTATTTATTTTACGTTTCAAAATTAAATTAAATTACTATGGGTTCTTTAACATTTATAAACTATATAATAAAATAAGTAATTTCGATACAAAAAATAAATCAAAACTTACATAAGAACAACGCTGATTTCAGGCATACCAGCGTTGGGTGTGGCGCCATTCGACCCGCATTTTGCTAAAGAGGTGAAGCAAAGGCGTTCCATCGGTGGCCTTGGCTACACGCTCACGCTACGCAACGTCTTCGAAGGGGGATGGACTCAGTCCACGGTCACGAAATATAAGTAAATACAACTTTAATACATGCAAGAAAAGAAAAACTAAACTTTTATAAAAGTTGAAATTTGATTTCAAAAACTAAAAAGAAGAAAATAATTTTAACATAATTGCCTCTGAAGTCAGTGTTTAGTGGCTAAGCAGAGTGTAAGAATTTAAGCCCCAACTAAACAGGCTATTTCTGAAAATTATTTTATCATCTTTAGATTTACTTGGTATGGCCACGTTGCTGCTATGCTAGCTAACTGCATCACGAATAGTTCGGCTCCACCGGGGTATGACCACAATCTAGCGTGAAACAGCAGAATTATGCTGCTGAGTTTCGTATGGTGAGTGTAGAAAATCGGAGATCCCCTTTACTGGTAATGAGAGATTCCATTATAGCCCTCAGCTGTGACAACTTGATTCTATATGGCAGATGTAAATGACAGACATCATCCACAGGCCACAGCATCCACTTACTATCAGGAGCATTCTATGCCCGTTTGTCACCCTTATTCTCAAAAAAAATAGTTCTTTGAAGTAGTCTTTTACTTTTATTAAGTTTAATTTTTTACACTTTTGAGTGGATTGAGTAATATCCTAAACTCAAGGTATAACTAGAATATCGTCTAAATATTTACAATGATACTTTAAAATTATAAATTTTGTACAGCCTACTTCAATATAAGTTATTTAAGAATAACTCAAAAACTTTTGGTCTGACCTTGATCAAATTCATATGGGACCACACGAGAAGTAGCAGCATTCGTATAAAAAAAGAATCATCGAAATCGGTTCACCCAGTACAAAGTTATGAGGTAACACACATAAAAAAACATACAGTCGAATTGAGTACCGTCTCCTTTTTGAAAGTCGGCAGAAAACTTCACCTTATTTTCAACTCTATCTTCTATAGTTTCGAATTTAAATGGAACCACTTTTGAGGTATAGCCTATTTAACAAAAAAAAGCATTTGAATCGGTACATATATAGGATATAGAATTCTTTTTGTGAAGTCGGTTAAAAAGTAGCTTATCTAATATATAAAAATTAATATTTGTTTATTCGTATTTTATACGCTGCCATACCGTTCATCAGATTGCGGTAAAACTGTGTTAACTTATTGCTTGCAATTGCGCGAAGGTTATAGGCATAGTGCAATTGATTTAAAGTAGGTGGCGCGCGTATCGTACCGACAAATTTATTTGAAAGTTGTATATCATTCAAGTTCAATGAATGTATTATCATTCCTAACTAAACAATACTAAAACGATATTTACACAATTATTTCTTTGGAGGCTGCAACGCGCCGAGTACCAGCTAGTAGAGTATTAAAATATGAAAAGAGACATTTAAATAATGAGAACAGAACATGACATTAAATATACAAATACATATACAATATAGATATTTATTTTTAATCCTTGGATAGTTGATCAGCCTTTATATAATCTTAGAGAAACACACCACAGAACAGTCCACCTGATGGTGAGTGACTAGTATAGTGTATGATACCTACAAATAACTTCAAGCAACTTCTTAGAATTATGTTAAAATACATCTCAGCCTATACTGGCTGTCTAACCCTACAAGCCTTACCCTTCGAACACACCGTTAGATGCACTGCTATACATAATTAAAAAAAAAAACTAACAGAACAAATGAGATTGGCATCTCACTATCCTTGCTGGTTAACAAGCGAGGCTCTGACAACTGACTGATAGTGGCCCCTATGCATAAATACACCGAACCTCAACGCCACAGACTTAATGGAGAGCAACATCACCACTGTGAGTGTTGAGTGTATCGCACTGCGCTTACCAACGACGGTGATGACGGTAAAATATAATAAGTACATATTATTAATGTTTGTGTTTCAGAACCGACTGGGCTAACAAACGGATTATCTATTCGCAATATTTCCCCGAAAAGTGGTTGAAAGGAGAATATGAATTTAAGGTACGAACGTTGTAAAGTAAAGAACATGATAAGTGCTGATAGTTAGTGTAAGCACGTACTTACCATAATAGTGACAAAAGGAACTTATTTTTGTTAAATTTAATTATTTTATATAACAAGATTTCTATATATACCTATAAAAAAAACATAGTAGAAATTTAAGATAATACATAATAGGAAGAATACTTATTATAAACTTTCTAGGACGAATTGCAACAGTAAAATCTGTAAAACTGTTGATATTATGTATTTATTTCGTTAACTTTTTACGCTTTTTGCGCTCGTCGAAAATTTCACAGTACGCGAAAAACCCCAATTCGATACCTGGCGACACCTACACATTTTAAGCGCTGATTTCCCACGTGCTCGGCGATGAAGTAAAACATTGTGAGGAAACCGGCACGTCTGAGGAATACAATAATATTTCGAGGACGCGGAAACATCACGGCTGTGTCTCTACACCATCATTCTTTCAAAATTGAGATTACGGTTGTGCTCAGCATTGCAATTTGCAACGTATTAGAGGCTGTAACTGTGCTATACTAAATATTTCAAAATTGTTTTTTTTTTCAAAGTTTCCACACTTTCCATAAATATTCAACTACGAGACAATTAATACAATGCAAAAGCCGATATTTGAAAGTAGATTCCATACACTCACTTTTAGGATTACCAAAAACAGTGTCAAGGTGAACGTCTACATAAAGTTTAAAGGTTACACAGATTTCTCAGTTTTCTAACTTTTATATTAAGAATTATTACAATAAACTCCAGGTATTGATTAGAAGCATGTTTTTACTATACACATTTTTCTTTGATCTAAGAATGACACGGCTTTAGTATAATTTGTATAGGTCAGAGCCTCCCTATGGCACAGGTATTATAGTAGTACCTGTCCCCGTGAACGTGCGACACTATGTTCATCTTGAGCCATTCCATTTCATTAAAACCCTAAAAAAATTCACTAATGAACATAGGGCCATAGAACATTTTTATGCGTGGTAGAGGCATGCTGCAGCTATGTTAGTAGTATAGTTGTAGCACGAATGGGTCGACTCGACCGGGGAAGGACCACGCTCTCACAGAGTACCAGCGTAGAATAGCAGCTTAACAATGCTGTGTTTCGTATGGTGAGTGTAGAGAACCGGAGACCCTTTTTACTGGAAAAGAGGCATTCCATCTTAGTCCTCACGGGTGACAACGCATCTGTATTTTGATACGCAAACGAGGATAGATGTAGATGTCTATGGGTCACTGCAACCACTTACCATCAGGTGGACTGTGTGCTCGTTTGTCACCCTATCCTATAAAAAAATACCTCATACAGAGGATTTTGCCACAGTTGCGACGCTTGGCATGCTGGTTGGCAGCCTGCTGGCATTTTATTATTTTGATAACTACATTAGAAAAAAGCTGCCGCCTATCTTCTGGCTTAGTCCCATTGAGGGCGAAATATTTTAGTCAACTAGGTTAACTGTCTACCCTTGACACTCGTATCATATGGTAGCGGCGTAAGACAATCCATCACTCAATTTCGCTCCATACAACATGTAGTAAAAGAAGACTTTGGTGGCAAGGTCCATAATAAAACAAAAGCCACATCACCAATGTTCAGTAATTTATTACCTTACATTTGGTACAACAATTTACTTGAACTACGCACTAAAATTATATACATTTCTACGTCGCCAGCGTATTGGAGCAAGAGGGTTAGACTTTATGTCGGATGCGGAAGCGTTAGCTTCTGAATTGCCAGTTATTCTCTATGGACATAAACTAAAACGTCACAAGACTATGGAAAACTTCAGAAAGATCTCAAGACTTTCGATAAATGGTGGTAAATATGACCATTGCATTTACACCAGAAGAAAATTTTTCAACAGTGGTAGAGCCACGCGGCAGCTTTTGCTGTCGTACGGATGGGCCGGCTCGAACCGGGGTGGTACCACGACCTCACAGAAAACCAGTGTGATATAGAGGTTTACCTCTGCGTTTCGCTTGGTGAGTGCAGGTGGGCGGAGGCCCTTTTTACTGGAAATGAGGCATTCCATCTTAGTCCTCACGGGTGACAACGCATCTACATTTTGATTTGTAATAGAGGATATATTATGTAGATGTCTATGGGCCGCAGCAACCACTTACCATCAGGTGGTCTGTGAGCTCGTTTGTCACCCTCATCCTATAAAAAAAAATACTCAAACTTACTTCGGGAAGTAGCATCAAACATGGTGAATATAGCAAACCTTCCATACAATGAAAGTGCTACCAAAAATAATAAGATTAAGGGTGTAGTCTACGCACCGTTTGCGATTCTTATACAAATATGTGATTTTTGTAGCTGTTGCTATATTGTTACACTTTTAACCGAATTTTAAATTCATTAACATAGTATTTTTAGGGTGACGGATTCGGTTTAGAGATGATGCGAACTGGTCAGTGGAACCTGACATTGCGCGACTATTCGCAGACCACGCGCATCAAACGAAACGGCAGTGGCCTCAACGTCCACGTTGAAATTGATCACATCGGCGACATGGATATCCACGTGGGAAACCTGCTCCTCGGCCGACATATTCTAGGTATGCCAGGGATCTAAATGTGTTGTGCATTCTAACATTTGCAATATTTTTTAAGATATAAAAAACGACAATTTATGAGACTGAAAAGTAAGGATATTTCAGGTGTTAGACATCTTAATCCCAGATAGGTGCTACCCTTCATACCAATTCTAAGTTTTGGCAACTAATAATATTTTGGTATTTTTTATCAAAAGGAGAGGTAATAACGCATCTGTTGCCTCCTTTGTGTAAAATTGGTTTGTTTTTTTTTTCTATAAAACGAAGTTGATTGAAGATGTTCACTGACTAGGTACAACGCAGTCCATCCCTTTGGCAGACTTTTTCCTCGTTTGTCATTAATATTTTCGGTGAAATAAATATCCAACTTTCTAATAATATTTTTTTCCACTTCATAAACCTGTAAAAATCCAGAACCGAACATGAGACTTTACCGTTAAAGGATTTGCCTTAATCGTAAAAAGACTTATTCGATAAGGCAAAATATTATTATATTTTTTTATTATATAGTAGAGCCTTACTACAACTGTTCTAGCTACACCATAATAGATCGGTTCTACCAAGCAAGGACCATGATATTACACTACTGCTGTGTTTCATATGAGAAAGTGACAAGAACGGACATCCTGTACCCTTGTAAAACAAAACATGGCATCTTAGTCCTCAGGGGTGACAACGCATCTGCATTTTGATTCTTAACTAATGATATATTTAGGTGTCATGGCTACAGCAGATGCTGGATGCTTACTATCAGGTGGCTTATCTACAAGTACCTACTATAAATATAAAAATAATTATTAAATACATGTATGTACAATCTTCATCAATTCATTTCAGAACAAATGCTCGATCGCATTATAAACTTTACATGGAAGCCAGGATTCGCTGTAATTCGACCGTTAATCAACGACCTCGTCAGCACTGCCTTCACGGACATTTGGAGCAATTCCTTCAGAAACTTCCCCCTTGATGAATTTATAAAAAATTAAGGCTCTGTTGTTTGTTGAATTTGTTTGTTATATCTTATTTATAAGGTAGTTATAAGTTTAACTTTTCTGTTTTGTGTACATAGATAATTAAAATAAGGGGTGCCTATTGCTTAACAATTTATGAAGATATTCGAGCGGCGCTTAGTCCATACAAACGTATTCCTCGGCTTTCTCCCTGGATAAAAACACTAGAGTCTAGAGCATTTTTTTTGTTTTCGATATATCTACGCGTGCCATGTGCCTTTGTTTTCCCATAAATTAATTATTTTAAAAACTAAGAACCTAAGATTACTAAAACCGCCCATATAACTCGTTGATTCTAGACATAATGGCGATACTAGGATTTCTAGTACCGTACCACCTAGCTGGCAGGACGTCTTTCTGTCTAGAAGTCCGTCTCGGTAGGTACCACTCTCTTACATATTTCTGGCGTTAAATGTCAGTTCCTGTACTGTTGCGGTCCAGTCTAAAGTGTATAGAGAGTCAGTATAATTACAGGCATTCTATCTTAGTATTCAGAGGTGACAACGCATTTCTAGCATTCTTTATTTGAAATTAACTGCGGGAATCCACATGCACTGCTCAAGCCACTTACTGTCATGATTTCGTTTGTCATTTCAGTTTTAAAAAAAAACAGCAAACGTTAGCCAACATAAAAATAAGTAAAAGAAAAACACAAACAGCCACAATCCTTCATTAAGTTCTTGAAAAAAATAGGGTGACGATTTGATAATTTTACAGAAGTATAATCTGTCAGAACTGCATTTGTCTAGCTCGGTCGTTAGAGTACAGCGCGACATAGCAATGAATCGTCAAAACCTATTCTTCAAATTTCCTGCAGCCCGGATATCCTCGTAAGATCCTGCTAAGTTTTGGAAGACTTGTCCGCCAAATTTTACGAAGCATGAGAAGTCATGACAGACTTGTCTAGGACTTCAATCGCATGCAAAGTGTACTTTTAATATACAGGGAAGACACATATCTACGGTTCATAATTACCGTCAGAACTTAGTTAACCGTTTGTTGATATCACGACGATAAAGTGGATAAAGTCTAAACAAATGCGGCATGCTCATTGTTCAAATTCGCCCATGACCCGTGAGTACTATGACTCGTAGTACTTAGTAGTAAGTTTGAAATAAAAACATTTCTTGGTATCGACAGGGATTGGAGCCAGGCTAACTACGAAACATGATAATAAACTTTCGAGCATATCATACCCAATGATTTTAGGATATGAAAAACCAGGGCTCGGAATCGTTATTAAAAATAACGTTTTTAAAACGTTTGGGACGGTTCCTTGTATAACATTTTGTTCAGAGCAAAAACGAAATGAGAAAGTAATGATTTCTTATATTTACGCGAACACTACACATTGAATTAAACTACTTTTACGGATTTTATCCCATCAGTCCCCCGTGACCATGGTTGCTGGAAAGCAACCGAAACCTCTGGAATATAAAATAAGTTAATTAAACGCGATAAAATCCGTAAAAGTAATTTTATTCGAAATAAGAACGTATTGTGAAAACGTAAAGAACGGTTTATTCCGCGGTTTATTGAATGGCACATGCCACGACAAGTTTAAACCTATAAGGTATTTTTGTTTCGTATTGCAGAGCCAAAAATGTGAAAAACGGTTTAAAATGGTTAAAAACGTTTTATTGAACAAGAACGATTTAAAAGGAGAAAAAGACGTCTCCGTACATTCTTAAGCCCAAGTGTTAACACGATGAAAGGACCATTTGAAAGCTTATATATAAACAATGCATAGCTGAAAATCTGGCAAGATTTGTCAATCTAGGACCTGAGTTATTGTTGAATAAGTAAAAGTGAGATTACACACATCTACACTATAACAGGTGATTTTTCACTGTTATTACACTGTAACAGGCTATTTTTCACTATAATTACTTAAATTTATAAAAGCAGGATCAGTATAAAATCACTAAAAAAGCTGTGGTTAATAATGAAACGATACGGTGAAACGAATAAGGAAAGTTAAAACAACATCAAGTAAGTGAAGTGAATATTAGGAATATCGATCTGTGATCGATTACTTGAATTATTAAGATTATTTTATGATTACTGTAATTGTTACTTTTTGGAATGTTGATATTTTGTATTTTTTATTATTATTTTGTAAATATGCACGCAATTATTTTTTGTCTCCTTAACACAGAAAAATAATCGAAAATAGATATTAAAATGCTCAATTTAATCTCAATATAATCGGTTCTCGATTCGATTATATTGCGCTCATTTCAAATCAAATCGAAAATCTGTCTTAAATAGTTTGAAGTTTGAACTGTCAAGTCAAGTTTCAAAATAAGAAGTCCACTATTGTATGGAGTGTAGAGCACTCCATACACTATTCGAAGATAACGTTCAGAACATGGACATAGTATCTTATCCTCTATCTACGGTTCAGAAACGAGGATTTCACTAGTGTATTCTTTATGGTAATCGGTATATTGCCATAAAGAATACACTCGAATACAATCGATTTTCTGAGTTATTTCTTATTTTATTGTTTTTTCGAATTCTAGATTGTAAAAAGAGCTACTTTTTTGTATTTTACATTATAAAAATATGGTCAATTTTTTTAAGGTATAAACCAATTAGTTAACATCAAGCCCAATAATCCCATTCTAATTTCGTTCTCTTCATAAACGTTTTTATTATGATTCCGTTTGAACATAAACGAAACAAATAAGTTTTTATGTATTTAAGACGAAAACGTTTCGAAAAATATACCACTATCCGAACCCTGTGAAAAACAGTACACATGCCATAATTAGTTTTAAATAATACAAAATAAAACAACATAATAATATTATGTCAGTCAAGTTGGTATCTTTGTAAGTGATGTAATAAACTAGTCCTATGGTTGTAAAACTGTTTTATTTTATTCTCCATATTATAAAATAACCTAGACCTGATAATATACAGAATACTTAGGGCATTGTGGCTTATGGTGGACCTTAGCCTAATGCTGTATAGCGACGTAATACAGGGTGGGCCATGAATTAGTTAACATTTGAAAAATTCGTATAAAAAAAACCATTTAACATATTTTAGAAATCGTTTATTTACGAGAAAGCTAATTAGTTGTAATTTATTTTTTTTAAATTATTTCGTCTAAATGACCACCGTTTCGGTTTTTGCACTCATCTAAGCGAGTCCTGAAGTTTTCGAATACTCTTCTGCAAAGAGACCGCGAGATCGCCGACATCTCTTCGATGATTTTTTCTTTAAGTTGACGCAGTGTATTCGGTTTATCAATGTAGACACGACTCTTTAAATAACCCCATAAAAAGAAGTCTGCTGGGGATAGATCTGGACTTCTGGGTGGCCATGGGATGTCACCCCGTCTGGATATCAGCTTTTCCGGAAACATGTCTTTGACCACCGGCAAGGACTCGTTCGATGTGTGACACGTGGCTCCATCTTGTTGGAACCATGTGTTACGATTATAGCCAGCAAATTCCAGTAGCATCGGTGCTAAGAACTCCCGTAACATTTTCACATACTCGGAAGAATTAACAGTAACTGAACGGCCTCGAGAATCTTCAAAAAAGTAAGGTCCGATGATTCCTTTTGCTGAAATTGCAGCCCATACAGTTACCTTAGGAGAGTGAAGTGGCCTCTCATGTTTAGCTTTAGGATTTTCGCTGCTCCAATACCTGCAATTCTGTTTGTTTACATGTCCATTTAGGTAGAAATGGGCTTCGTCAGAAAATAAGATGTTGTGAAAATTACTGAAACGAGTTAACATTGTTTCGGCATATGACTTACGCAAATTTAAATCATTAGGGTTTAGTTCTTGCACTAGCTGGATCTTATATGGATGTAATTTCAAATCTAATTTCAAAATACGGCGTAATGATGTGCGGGATAATCCTAATTCAGCCGAACGTTTGCGTGTCGATAAATCTGGATCACGTCGAACAGAAGCGGAAACTTGCTGCACGTTCTCTTCGCTCCGAGAAGTCCGTGGGTCGCCGGTTGGTTTCACATTTAGTGTAGATCCCGTCTCTTCGAACTTCTTCACCCATTTCTTTATTAAAGGAGCACTTGGACACTGACTTAAGTCGTGTAAACCATATTCAACGCGAAATAAGCGTCTCACAGTAATGAGCGAAAAGTCGTTTAAATAAAACTGTTTCACGCAGTAAGCGCGTTGCGGCCCCGTGAAGCGATCCATTGCGACCATTGCGACTAAATTTCCAAGAAGCGAGCTAGTGCCCCCGCCCGCGCCCGTGCCCCGCGCGGCAATAGTTTGCGCGGTAAGTTACATTTAAATGTTAACGAATTCTTGGCCCAGCCTGTATAAGTAGTCCAGAAGTATTTTTCTTGCAACCTGAAAGTCGTCACTCAGTTCTTGCACTTGGAAGCCGCACCGCAATAATTTATATATGTAAAACAAAAGTTATGCATGTGAATTTAAATTCGTATTCGTAGTCGTTCGTCCCCATTTTTGAGTTATATTGACTAATTAATCCGCCGCACTGCTACGCTAGTGCGTGTTAGCAAACTTTAAATATCCTCGAAATATTTACACGTGCAGGTTTCATCACGGTTTTTCCACCGCCACACTTCAGTACCTACTAATAATTCCGGTTGCCATCCCGCCTGTCAAGCGTGGCAACTATAGTAATATCCCTATGAGGCAATCTATGGGCAAGGCCTACGTTCAGCAGTGGACTTTTGCTTTTGATAGACCGTAATTATGACGATTAGCAATTCACAGCTTCATTGGTACCGGCGGCAATCAAACTCAGATTGCCAATATTGTATCTTAGCTTATTTCTCGACAAAATTTTATTCCTCAGACATGCAGTTTTCCTCACGATGTTTTCCGTAAGACAATAACTTTAATTTAAAAAAAAGATTAGGCCAGAATTCCTCCTACGCTGTCGTCGGTTGCGTACCCCGCCTAAGGGTATTAGTGTTCTGTGTTGCGTACGGTCGGTCGCGTACGTCAGCGAGAAATAAAATAGCATAGTGCGATAACGAGCTCTTTTTTTTATAAACTGGCTTTACGGCTCTGGGTTCTAGCCCTTCTGAGCCTGATAACGAGCTCTATACGGTACAGTCACAGAGTAAAGAGTAAAGACCAGAGGGGACAACGTCGAAAATCTATACCTATTTTGATAGGGTTATCACCTGATGCATGTGAAAATTTTAAGGAAAAAATAAAAATATTATATAGTATAAAAAACATGTGTATTCATTGTAACTTAAGTTGTCTGTTGTAATTAAAATTGAAACTGCAAAATTTTTATATTTTGCTTATTTTCATGCTTATACTAGAATTATTTTACCCGTGCAGTGTGGGTCATAAATCATCGGACTATTTCGCTCTCTCTCTCACTCACTGGCCTTAGGGGCAAGCATAGTGATGTGCATTATTGTTGTCGATAAGCGTTATAGGTAGTGTATTTGGTTTTGTCATTATGTGGGTTAGTGATAAAAATGAGAAAAAAATTGATAAAACAACGTATTTATTAAAATAAGAATAATGATTTAAAATAAATTATTAATTAGGTATCTATGTATTAAAAAATATAAGTACAAATGTTTGGAATGTAGCAAGTTAAATTAAAAATAAATATAAATATAAAGATAATAACTTATATCTAAAATAAAATATTTGTTGTTATCGATAATGGCATTGCGCCCGCGCGACATGCTCACCGCCCTAGCTGGGCTGAGGCCGAGCTATGATTTATGACCCCAACTGCATGGATAAAATAATTTTACTATAGCTTCACATTAAATATACAGTGGTGGTCACATAATTAAAGACACTAAAGGGGTATTAAAACAACAAAGTTTATCTATTCTTTATTTGCTTGTTGAAATTTAATACGAGCTAGAAACAATCATTCGGACATTCACTGTGAAATGTTGGAATTAAACATTGAAAATAAACCTCATGTGTCCCGAATATCTATTCAGTTTAACTACATTTAGACCACCATGACCTAAGCAAAGACTTGGTCAACTAATTAACGACGCACAAACTAAATGATTATAACAAATATATTGTAAATATTGAAATCAACTTTATTTTGATAAATTTAAGACATATTATAAAAACAAAAACCCACGTTATTAATGTTTTGTCACGTGTCCATTAGCAGCAATAACAGCCCGACATCGCCTTGGCATTGATGCGATCAATTTATTGCAAGTTTCATTTGTAATGAGTTCCCAGGCTTCTTTAAAAGCTGCATAAAGTTGGTGTACCAATCTAATACAGTTACTGACTGGCTCCTTAGGAATTCTTTGACAACTTTTGCTGTGTGTTTCGGGTCATTGTCGTGTTGGAAAGTCCAAACCACCGGCAAACTTTTTTCAGCATAGGGTATCATAACTTCCTCTAAAATATTCTTGTACTGGAATTTATCCATGTTCCTTTC
This sequence comes from Parnassius mnemosyne, assembly GCA_963668995.1. Taxonomy (NCBI): domain Eukaryota; kingdom Metazoa; phylum Arthropoda; class Insecta; order Lepidoptera; family Papilionidae; genus Parnassius; species Parnassius mnemosyne. The sequence goes on along the minus strand of CAVLGL010000115.1, from coordinate 41,751,471 downwards.
TATTTTCTTGATAGGTCCTAGAAAAATAACCCCAAAATTTAATGCTTGCGCCTTCATGTTTTACTGTTTTCTTCGTGTACTTGGATCCATTTCTTTTTTAGGAGGACGTCTCACATACATTTTTCCATCAGAAGTAATTATATTAATTTTCGTTTCATGAGAAAATAGTATATTTTTCCACTCACGTTCTGTCCAGTGTTCATGTTTTTTGGCAAACACTAATCTAGCTTGGATGTTTTCCTTCTTTAATAGTGGCACCTTATGAGATATTCTTCCGAATAAGTTTGTTTCACCAAATATTTCTGAACGAATCAGTTCTGATTCTTTAAACGGTTCCCTTATTGCCAACAATACTATTCTTGAGTCTTCTCGTGGGGTTGTTTTTCTAGGTCTAGTCTTCCTGGGCACATTTTCAGTAGTGTTAAAGTTCTTAAAATGCCGGATAGCAATCATAACCATATCTTTAGAGCATCCTAACTGACCTGCAATCTTCCTATATGACCAACCTTTGCTATAAAACTTGAGGATCGTCTTCCTTGTAGATTTTGTTTTTTCCCGTAATAACACTAACAAAGTTTCATAATTTCTGTTAAGTACAAAGCTAGTTTTTATTTTTATTCTATGTACCGTGAAAATTCGCGCCAAATGAAAAATAACATAATTGTTTTAACATTATATTTTAAATTTAGAACACGAAAAATACACAAATAAAGTGCAATTTTTGTACTGTATTTTTGTAGTAAAAATACAATCTTTAATTAGCTGGCCAGCGGTTAACTTGTCGAAAAAGTTTTTATTTTGCTTAAAAAAGGAATAAAATCTCAACTATTGCTAAATACGCGTTTTTGATGTTTCCATTTTAATAATATGATCTCCGTGTAAAGATTAATAACTATGAAATATAATTAATACCCACTTTGGGTAATCTACACGTCTCTAATACTGTTGTATATGGTCACACAGAAATGTCTTTAATTATGTGACCGCCATTGTATATCTATATTTCTATCAATATTATTTTCGTAAGACAACGTATTCATGTGTACAAAAAATCATGTGGTAGTAGTAATGACTGTGATGTTGGTAGTGGGCAGTGGCGGCGGAGGTGGTGGTGATGATACAATGTTACCACCAGGATGATGGTGGCAGTAGTAAGGGCTGTGGTGGTGCCAGTGGTGGTCCAATGTCCACCACCACCACCAATGATACTACCAGCACCACCACAATCACTGACACCATAAATAGCACGATCAGCACCACCATCCACCGCCACCAACACCACACAATCAGCACCACCTTCCACCATCACCCGCACCAGCACTACCACCACTAACACTAACTGCACCACTGTCTGGCTATTGTATTATTTTCTCTCGAATTTTTCATACATACTTTACAATATAGGCATTTAGCTTATACGAATACTAATTATCTAATATAAATATATATAAATCTATAGTCTTATTTATAGTACACAATCTCTAAGCTTAACTCTAATTGTCGAATAATCTCTAATCGACATATATCGTCGATATTTTAAAACGCGATATATCGATATTTATTTTAGAGTATCGAATTCGTATCAATTTCGATATATTTTTAAATGTTGTATCGTTTTTTTCGTCGTCTAACCGTCAGTAAATAAAATTTTGGACCTCATCTTTACATCATGCAAATGATGACCATATATCGATATTTATCATGCGATATACATCGATATATTTTTTCCCTTGCCCATTCCTAGTGAGTGTACCCGCAGCGAGACGTTTGTATGTAGCTTCCCCTCTTATCGGTTTCTTTACTCATGTGGTACAGTCGTCGGCTAAGTTGATTTCGGAAAGGAGATCAGTCAGTAAAATACAATATTAATATTAAATTTGACAAAAAATTACTTTTCGTACATCCGCTAGATAACATAAAATGATGTGTCTTACCTACTTTGACGAGCACCTCCCGCCCTCCCACAATTGCGTGCACTATCCCCAGCACCACTATCGAATTCGTATCAATTTCGATATATTTTTACAACACTACTACTCCCAACACCACTACACTAGGAAAGACACACCACTGACGACAATACGACACGTATTTCGGCCCTACACGAGGCATTGTAATCCGCAAATAAAGCCTCGAAAACTTCTACCCACTCTTTTGCATTTCCATCTTTGTACAAATCATTAGGTAAATAAGACGTTCTGTATCGATATTCATTGCAACTGTACGTGCATGCGTGGATCGTCGGTAATAGAATGAGGGCGGTCGCACTATTCCATGCTCGTCCGTCGACCAACGTACGCGGCGCGCAGCTAACGACACGCCGCTGTAGTCAGCGTGGTAGTGTGGGGCTATATAGAACACAATGTACATAGGTATGCGCGACCGACGTCAGCGTAGGAGGAATTCAAGCCTTAGTGCAAACTGAGCTCTAAGGCTCTAACCCAATGAAAGCGCTTCGCCCGTGAAATACCACGGCTCTTGCCAATAATACATGGTAGTAGGAAGGAAATTAAACACACTAGTATATTACATATCTCAATATTATATTTATTAAAAAATATAACCTAACTATATATATGACTTTATATTTAAATTCAATCAACAAATAACTCGCACGTTCTTCGAAACTGGAATAATCAACCTCAGTCTTCCAACACAAATGAGTACAAACCAAACAGGCCTCGCGCCAACAACAAATGGCGCAAACAAGCGTATCGTACCTCCGATCTATCACACCATAAATACATTATATTATAACATTGCACCTTCAATTTTTCACATTTTAAAACCAGAAAAGTTATTACACAAAAAACGTAGTCAAAAATTTCGCATTCGCTTATTAATTACTTTATTTTCAATTAACGAACCGAATCCAAAAAACGTTTACAAGCCACTTCTGGCAACATTCGCATCAGAAGCAAACGTTTATATACAAAATTATATAAGTACATGGGTTGCGTTATGAGGTGAAAAAAATAACAAATGAAGGTACCCCGCGTCAGACATCAAGGCTACAAACACAACGATTAATACTTTTGTGCTAAAGCGATCCGCTTTAATATTATCCTCCACGCAACACAACCGTCGTAATTACAAAATGAGCGTAACAAACAGGGTTGCCAACCGTTACGAAATTCCAAGATTCCCAGAAAAAGGTTGAATATTGTTGACTCTAGAAACATCTAAAATATATCGGATTTTGTCTCATCTCCAAACTCCCAAAACTAATAGACAAAATTCTTTTTCTTATTCTTCTTCCCTTAATTTTTTCCAGTTTAATTTTTAAATAAATATCTGAACATAGTTTTACTTAGCCTCGAATTTTACATTGTTTTTTTTGTTGAGTTGGCAACCCTTGTAACAAATATTGTCTGAATTAAAATGTGCATTACATTAGGACCCTGTGGACCGTCTGATAGACGAGTGTTTCTTGTACGGATTAAAATCGTTGTAACTGTTTTCTTTATTCCATGACATGGTTTTAGCAGCTCACTTCAAGCATGCACAGAATGCTATTTATTGCATTACAATAGACTATTCCATAAAACTGTCATAACAGGCATGCGTCAATTTGTCTACAAAGTATCAAGAGCTATTCACGTTACCGTTGATGCTTTACCTAGATGACAAATAATCACCGAGCGCTGACGCTCTCGCTGTGTAAATATAGACTGGTTAATCTCTAAATAAGGCTCATTTAGGTTGAAAATACAATAGCACTTGTTTGTTTGAAGTGAACGAAATTACATGCTATGTTTAAGCGTAACAATATGAGGTTTTGTTTAGTCATATCTTATAAAATTATCGACAATACTTTAAGTAGATATTAAAGAACTTAACTTCAATCCAAAATACATTATTTGAATCAAAGTTGTAATTTGTCTTATATGTCATTGGTAAAAAACTAAATTCCAGAATTGTTATTCGAATCGGATCGTCGAAAACTCTGTCAATATATATTATTGTTCCTCACATGCACAATCGAAATAAAATGTACAAAAATGACTGCCGTTGATGGTTTATCATACAATTGTCTGTGTTTACAGCATTTATCTACAATGATTTATTTTTTTTACAATAAATATCAAATTACAACATAAAACACATTGAATCAAATGTAAACCAAAAATACGAAGGATGTCTGATGGAAGTGAATTAATTACCTTAAACTAAATTACGAGAAATTTTGATTAATTTGTACTTCCTTTTCTCGTATGTTTGGCCCCAGAATTTGTGTTACTAAATAATAATAAAATTTTAATCATAACCAATAATAACGCCTAATGAACACGCACCCGTTGCGTAAATGAATAATAAAACGAACAGTTAAATTTTACATCAACATTTGTAAAAGGTGTGTCTCCATCAGTCATTATCTATAATTTTTCAATAATCTTACAGAAGAAAGTTTGGCTCGCCATAAAAAGCAAATTTTGTCAATTTATAAAAGAAAAATAGGTTCTGATGAAACAAAGTTTGCTCTGTACCGCTTGCATAAATCATAATTAAATCGAAAATAATAATATACACTTATGAAACACAAGAAATAAAACTTAATCATTTTTGATATCAAAGTAAAATTTTAAGAAAATTCATGTGATAAAAATTTCATTTCATAGGAAATACCTTTTAATGTATTAAACAACACAGTTGTGAAAAAGAACTTGGAGATCCTTACATTCGTAAATAATCAAAACTTTAATACTCGTAAGCGTCTGGCGGGACTTGGTAGGTTTTAAAATGATCATCAAATAGAACAAAAAGTATTTGTCAATGAATTAAACAATATGATAAAATTGCGTAACCCAAATAAATAAATATTAGAAAATAGAAAAAAAAAGTCCTGACAGATTTCTATAATGTTGGGTAATGCAACCATCTTCCGCCTAGTCATACCGCGCCTGACCCGTATATCAAACTTCTCCCACGTGCTTTTAAATTAAGTCTAAACATTAAATTTATTTTGATATGCACTTATTTATAATTTTTTTTACAATGACATTTGTGCTGTACAATTTTCGACGCGAGACGGGAGCGGGGGAAGACCATACGGATCGTGTACTTTATTCTACATCAAAAAAACGGAGCGAAGTGACGGTTTTTCTTTTGCACTTTGTACTTGCGTAAATACAGAGAAATTATAAGGGCAGCGGGTTCACCGCGTCCCCGCCTCGTACCGATGCTATTTACAATGAAAAAACGAACTAACAAAAGCGTAAAAACATCAAATTCGACAGGACCAATGATACATTTGGCAAACAACTTTTTCATTAAGGCGCACGCAAAGTGGCTTCGCAAGTTGTAAAGTAAATAAAAGTTTTTGTTTTTAATAATTTAAATTTATTTTTGTTATTAAAAAAGTCCAAAGAAAAATGATATAACTCAAACAAATTTCTTGAAAACAATATTTCTACAGAATTTTTTCTGCCAGTGTGAAAACATTATGTTAGACTAAAGGCCGAAATGCGGATACATCTAGGTGTAGCCGGCTAATATGTGTAGTCGGTTACGGTTGATGTATCACACATCATTTATAAATTAGATAAATGTCTGCAGTTAGTAACCGCACCTTAATAACCTACTGTCGCTGATATTACTTGATACGTTTTTCCGTATTTTTACAAAATTAACAGACTACTGCTGGCCGTAGGCGTAGGCTAGGTGTAACCGCACTTAGCCTTTTAGCCGTAACACATTATTTACAATCTGCAATTGATATAATAAGAAATTATTCACAAAGCCACCTTGTGCGGTCGTAATAAAATACTGCGATTCAAATCATAACATCGCCACGACAAAGCTAGGATTCTAAAACATTTTCGTTTTCTCTTCGTACACGAATATAAACTGTTCTTACTCTTTAAGTTCACTTGTAAAACCACGAGTGTGACAGCTCGCATTGATAATTGCAAAAAAGGTTCAAAATCCTTGCTCTGGCCGTGACGTCCGTGTAGGGCATATGCCGGGTGTATACTAAGAGCTAGCTTTACAAGAAAAATCGAAGGCCGCTATGATATCACCGTTTATTACATCGTAATATGTACAGGCAGGCGGCACCCGGTGGTCGAGCGTGCTATATACATACAAGGGCGCAGCCCGCACTCTTTAGGCTTGTTACACATGCACGGTCACAGCATGGCGACCATGCTATGTGAAAGCTTCCATATGAGCTCATGCGTTACTAATTATCGGCACTAATCGTGCACGTTAAAGGGCTTTACTACTAACGCCTGCGTTGTGATGGAACGCAATTGCATAGATCACGCTATTTGACGACTGATAGATTTTTCCGTAATCGTCAAACAAATTGAGCTTTATTCTTTTCTCTTAGTAATAAAAAGGACCAGAGTTCCAAAGGATCAAGGATTCAATGTCATAATATTCACACTGGCTCACTGTTGTCACCTAACGGTATTACTTAATTTTGTGTCAAGTTAATTGTTAAAGTTGGCTAATTTCTTGGAACATATTACATACTTAAGACACTGGATATAATACGTTACGGACAGTAGGGCGGGGAAGAACTACTTTTAAGGCTTTAATTTGGTGACACAGTGACTATTAGTTTCACATTTACAGTTTCATAATTTTAGGCAATGTTTATAAAAAAAAAATTGACTGTTTGTTTATTATCAAAAAGAGTACCAATGTCATTATACAATGTATATGTAAATAAAAACGTATTTGAACCAGGTTCATTTCTAGTAATGTGAAATCAAATAAAATTGTTTAATAATCACAGTTCGTATTCATCCAATACATCTCTACCTAGTTGGCAAAATGAACATTGGATATTACTATTAGTAAATTTGAGAATAAGGAAATTTAGATTTTTGCAAGGCATTTTATGTTTGGTTGTTTGAATTTCATAGGTAAGGTCACAGTAAAAGGACGTTAATTATTCATGTATATTGCCAATCCGAAACGTAAAAGTCATAGAAAACATTTTCTTCATTCCTTAAATTCATATAAAATTAATTATCTCACTATTAATCATCATATTTTTTCCTGTTACACAAGTAATTTAAAATCCGATTTCTATACATCATGTATCCATTTTGTTTGTTTCTTACAGAGTACAATTATACCTGCATATTATGGGATAAGTATGTTTTCTATTGTTTTATGTGTTAATGTATACATTACATGAGGTAACTTTTTCTCAGTGGGTAATGTTTTGATACATAATTGCAAAATTCTTTGTATAACCTAAACTGCTGATAGCAATCCTTTTAAAAACTTAATGTTTGTACTGTCAAAGTATAAAAATATTAAAGTGTCCAAGCGTACATTAATTAACAAAAACAAAAAACATATTAGTGTGAAAAAAGGACTTGATGAATTTGTTTAATCAAAATAATAATAAAAAGATATTTTATAGCCATCTTAAAAGAAATAATTCGGTACTTGTTTGTTTTGTTTAGCCCCATTGAAATACAACCAAGAATTAAACATATTTAGCACATCAGAAAAAGTTGCACTTAAAAAGAAATTAACAACACAACAGAAAAATAAATCCAGCGCATTACGGACATTGCAACTTCTTGCATCTTGAGCCTGTACAACAGCGGCCTTGTTGGCTTACTTCGGTCTTTGACCTTCCACGGATTACACAGCACCACATATCCACTAGCACAGCAGTTCCACAACACGCTAGAACTCAAAGTCGAAAAGTTCTGATAAGCCTTCGTCGTGGTCGAGACAGAAGCCATAGTCGGTGCCCGACATTGGCGGCTCCAACGCTAGGAACGGCTCCAAAGGTTCTGAAAACCAATTATGGTTTTACGTTAACAATTCCAGTTATAAGTTTTAGTGGTAATTCTTAGTAAAATCATAAGAATTTTATATCAACATACCAGCCTATTTGCTAATTTCTAGTTTAGTGCCTATTACAATTTATAGTAGTTTTGATTACTCAAATGGAATAAATATATCACAGATGATATATAAGATGATATTTTAATATTGAAATCAAAGTTCCATTCCTACTAATTATATTTTCGTCCTAATGAGAAATTATAACATATTGAATATCGGTTAACAAAATAATACTATTACCAGACATTTAAACACCAGAGTTAAGCTTAGATAAACATTATTTAAATATACAAAAGGTATAATAAATTACTTTATATTATGATTAGAAATACCATTTAATAAAAATATTTCCAGTATACAGAATATATGTCTAAGTGTATATATCATTAAATCTATCATTTTTAACCGACTTCAAAAAGGAGGAGGTTCTCCATTCGAGTGTATGTTTTTTTGTATGTTGTACGCGATATCTTCGCAAATTGTGAACCAATTTTGATGATTATTTTTTTTTATTAAATAGAAATAGTATATACTTTAAGGGTGGTCCCATATAATTTTTGAGAAAAAGAAATCCACCCCTAAGTGTAGCAAATAAATAATATCTTTTTTAGCAATTTGAAATCGGTTTTTACTTTTAGTTCAAGTTATAATTCTTAGAGACCGATAATTACATTGAACACACAAAATATGATATAGGATTCGTAAATCAATATGGGTTTATGACACTTGCCGAATAATAATCACGCTTTTTTTAATATAACATGTACATACACAGACATACACAAGGATAAGCGAACAGGCGAAGCGAATTTATTTCTCGACAATAACAAAAAGCGAATATTCTACAGCAAGTAAGATATCCTGATTCATGTAGGGGTGAAATTTTCATAATATATAATAACTTATTAGCGAATGCTATACAGCTGGATCGAAATATTGTCTCAACAGGAATTTAAGCATAATAGCAGTTCAGTGATTATTTACCATGGAAGAACAGATATTTACACAATATGATGAAGTAAAAACTTCATTTTTCATGTCTTTACAAAACCTAATAGAAGTTAATGATTAATTACATGTTGACAGAACAAGTAATTTTGAAAATAATATTGAGACAATAATTTAATTGAGAACATCTTCTATTTCAATCCAATTTTTTGTGAATGTAAACATTATTTATTACCCCAATAAACCCAACTACTATTATTTAAAAGTAATTTTTATGAAAAATATTTAAATGCGAAATTTCCTAACATAAGACACATTATGATGAATTTTATTCACACAAATACATTTTGCATTAGTTTGGATTGTTTGTAAATAATAAATGGATTTGTTACTAAATAAGTGTTCTTAAACATCATTTACATTCATAGAAATTTGGATTGGAACAGATTTTAGAAAACAATATGCAGTCAGTAGTGAAGAACGCTGTTAGAAAATGAGGGCGTTGTTACGGTCGATGGTGGCTATACGTGGTATTAGTAGATGAGTTGGCTGTTAGTGGGGGCGGCCATGAGCTGAATCCCATGGTGCTACACGCAAGCACTGGAGCCGCACGGGAGACAGCTCGCGACGCGTCCCCGACCTCCCCACAACCCCTCCCCCTGCCCACACACACACACACTCCCCGCACCACACTCACACCTAACCCAGAAAAGGTATATTTACATTTGGTTCGTGATTGGTAACGTAAAATGACATTGATAAGCAAGTGACCGAAATGCGTAGGTAAAAAATCAAAGATTGTTTAATCAAGAATTGATAAATTATAATATATTAATAAATAATCAAGAATTGTAGCAAAAGTGTATCACCACAGTCGAAATTACAGATAGAAATTTTGAAAGGATTAGGAAAAAGTTAACACAAGCTAAGTTTTGGTTGATCATAGTCTGTACACATAGGGATTAAATTATATGTGATAGGCTTAGTATGTATATAATAATTAAGTATATGACACAAAATAAGCTAAAAAATTGAGACAGGAAGAGATTTAAAGTAATGCACACAATTTCTACATATTTAATTTCGTTAAACATTGTAACACTAAGTCAAACTTTAAGAATGGTTAAATATGGCTTCTGAGAAATGTATCCAATTATGTTGGCGTATCTTGCAATTTATGCAGCTAAGCTAGTTTTCTTTATAAAATGGACTACACTAGTTTTGTATAAAATTTCAATATTAATGGTATTTATACAACTACGTCCCCTTTTAAATCATTACCTTTCTGTGACTGTGATAGAATTCAAGTTCAAGTATATTATAAACAAACATTTAGTGGAATATTTACTTATGTGAAATATGGTTCATTTTAACTAACATATATAATATTGTAAAAGGAACATAACCAAGTTATATAAAATATTTTTAATGAAACAACCACATTTGGACAACACTCGGATTGATTGACAGACATAAAAATTGTGGTAATTGAGCAGGATGCTTGACACAAATTTCTTTTGTCATAACTTCTCTTACCATTTATATATATCTTACTTATGTATGTAATGGAATATTACTATTTAGTTTACACAAGTGAAATTAAAAAATAATAATTGAAAGTGACAAAAAACGTGTTCTTTTATCATATTCGAGCATTGACATCCGAATTTGAGCTATATTTAAAATTTGCGTTTCCAGCTGATCAGGGAGTTAGTTTAAAATCAACAACTAAATTCCACCTGGAAAGACAGCCAAACAAGAAAGTGACTTAATAAAAACTTGGTAAAATAGTACTAAGATGTATAATAAAATCCCATTACAATAACATAAAAAGAATTAAATGTCAAGTACTCTACCTGTCTCGATCATCTCCCTACTACATAAACATTACAGAGTTAGTACGAGAAAGCTTGAATGAATGATTAATGGAGTATGAGCATGACACATGACAACAATTATGGTAAATCAAAAGCATGCATACGCCAGCCGTGAGTGTGCATACGAGAACGCGAACGTTCCTCTACCGTGAGGTCGGCGGTGTCAGTAAGTCTTCAGTTAGGTCGGACGCCACGCCGTATAGCTAGAACTCTGACTGTGATGTGACGGTAAAACACAAGTCACAGCCCGAGTGCTAGCCACAAAGCGCGAATCAACCCTTCTCTTCAATCCCATTTTGTTGAACCTCTACTTTCAACACCTGTAGGAGAACAACTGTGCCTTTGCTTGCAATATATTTATTGAGATAAATTTATTTTAAATAAATTCATAATATCGAAACAGTCTGTAAATCTTTCTTTTAAATAAGTATTCTTTCTACATAGGTATACATGAAACAAATATTTAAAAATCCTATTCAAGAAAATGGAATAATATTGTTAGCTGAAAATAATGAACCTTCACCAGAATGAACAGAGTTAATTGGAAGTTCATAGGTCTGATCTGGAATATTCGTAGCAAATACATTTTAGAAGTAGGTTTCTGCCTATCATTAAAAAATTGCACTGTCATTAAAAGTTAATCGTAAATCTTTATTTAATCCATGCCAGTTATCATATGGTGTGTTTTGAAGCTACTTGCATGAATCATCATGCATGGTTGGTCTATAGTTCCAAGCAAGTTATAACACTTAAATTTTCATAAATTAAATTACTAAATACCAATACTTCATATCAATTAACTGGAGGAAATTAAAGTACCTTACATGCTTTACTATGAATATTAAAGATCTTATAACTTAAGTGTAAAGATGAGAACTTATTAAAGTAATTTTCTTTTTTGTAATCCTACATTAATTAGCAAGTCATACCTGACTCCTGATCTTCAGTCTGCATTTGGAAGCGACCACCGCCCATTATGGGCGCAAAGTCATCGCTATCCGCTATTAAAGCGTTACGGAGACGACCTCGGGCGCTACCAACTGTAATGAAAATATTATACGCTAAGCATGCAATATATATGACAGTAGTCTAGTCGTTGTGAGGTATGGACTGCAAAAAAAGTAGGTTAGAATTCTCGTAAACCTCTCTTGGCGCATCTATTTATTACTTAGTTGGGCTGCAAATACTAATGCGAATGCTCCCTAGTATTATTTAAAGTGATGCTAATCAGTTAACCTCCTTACTGAGTATTGGGTCTACTGAGTTATATTATAATAGTTTTGAAATGAGCATACGGCTCACCTGTTGGTAAGTGACTACCGCCGCCCAAGAACAACTGCAACACCAGGGAAATTGCAGGTGCGTTGCGGGGTAAGTTCTTTTCTTGATGGTCCCTAAGTCGTATCGGTCCGGAAAGATCGCCGGTGGTAAGCTATTCCACAGAGATGTCGTACACGGAAGAAAACTTCTGGTGAAACATACTGTGATGAACCGCCAAGCATACAGATGGTATAGATGGTATCATCGGGAGTTTTGCCGCGATATGCGTTCGTGAAATTTGGCGGCAGGGATCAATCTTAACAATTCCTCAGAGCACTCCCCATGGTAAATGCAAAAGAAAATGCAAGGGGATGCAAACATACCAATGCAGCGCCAGTGAATTGAGCCGATCAGAAAGAAGCCTTGGTTTCTGAGGATTAAACTGGACTAGATTTAGTCGCCCCCAATCAGAGACTTTGTTCTGCAAAGACTCGACTTCAGACACAAGTTTGTTCCGGTACTTGCCGACGTTTTCCCGAGAAATTTTAGCACGGACGGTGTATAGAGACATCACCAGTGCTGTCATCTGCATAGCAATGAATGTTACTGGTTCGCAACTTATAATTGATATGCAGAAGAAACAGCATTGTTGATAGCACGCAGCCTTGTGGAGGAACACCAGCATTAATAGGCTTGTAGTCTGAGAATGCACCATTTACAATTATTTTGATGCTCCGATCTGCAAGATAGCTAGCGATCCAATTGCACAATTTCTCGGGAAGCCCATAGGAAGGGAGCTTCGAAAGAAGTGCTTTGTGCCAGACCCGATCGAAGACCTCTGCAATGTTCAAACTAACAGCCAATGCCTCCCCCCTTGGACTCTACTGCTTCCACCCATCTATTAGTCAGGAAGACCAGAAGATCACCAGCTGATCGACCCCGACAAAAACCGAGGCGGTCACTAATCACCTGGTGATCCTCAAGGTACCGCATGAGCTGACAGTTTATAATGGATTCCATTATTTTGGAGAACAAGTGATGGCGATAGGCCTGTAGATAGGCTATAGCGGTCGGCATTTTTAAGGATCGGGTGGACGAAACCCGTCTTCCATGATTTCGGGACTACGCCTAGGGAGTAGGAGGGCCGGAAAAGACGCGTTAGAACCGGTGCCGACTCCGGAGCACACGTCCTCAGCACAATTGGGATGATTCCGTCAGGCCCATTCGGCTTGTGGATGTCCAGGGAGAAGAGTGCTTTGAGAACTGAGCGCTGTGTAAACCGCACATCCGGCATGGAGCACTCAGGATGGTTGGCGGTGTGTTTCTTCCGTCATCGAGAGTCGAGTGAGACGCAAAGAAAGAGCCTAGCAGATCGGCTTTCTCCTTTGCGGCTTGGGCCAGTGAGTCGTCCTGCCTGTGCAGAGATGGAAGAGATGGCTGACAGAAGTTCCCTTGGACAGCCTTGCCGAGAAACCAGAATGCACGGGTTCTCGAAGGAAGGCGAACTAGTTTCTCGCCAATTCTGCCTATATGCTCTGACTTTGCCTTGGCAATGACTCTTTTGAAGGGCCTGGAGGCGGAATTATACTTCTTTTTAAGGGTGCTGGTGTTTACATCACGGGGCGTTGATGCGTCAGCCCAGGCCCGGTAGCACTACTGCTTGTAACGTGATGCAATTTAATATAATATAATGACACTTACTATCCGGAGTGGAGAGCAGCGGAGACGGGTGCGGCGTCGATGTAGGTGTGGGCCGGAGCGGCGTGCCAAGCGGCGTGGCGAGCGACACGCCCAGCGTCGAGCCGAGCGTCGAGCTCGAGCTCAGCGCCGTACCGAGAGTCGAACTAAGCGTCGCGCCGAGTGACGCGGCCAACGGGAGCGTCGGATCCGTCACGCACGGCGTACGCACCACGAGGCTCCGTGATAAGTGCCCCTCATCGTCCAACTCACGTTTTATGGGTGTTCTGAAATCGGAATAAAATATTTGTATGAAACTAAAATCAAATTTAAAATAGAACTATTACAGGTGATACCTATAGTACTTGCAATTGTCTTGTAGCGGCAGCTTAAGAGAAACCACTACTTCATATCATCCCGTGTGTGTCGTAAGAGGCGACAGAGAGAAATGAAACAGGAGATGAAAATAGATAAAAACTCAAAATAATAAAAAAGCTGCGGTTGCCAACCCGCCGGCCCAGCGTGGCAACTGTGACAAATATCCCCTTTAGGCTGTGTTTCCACCAGAGATGTGCGAGGTAGCTGGGCGGTGCGAGGTTGTGGAACGGTGTGAGCGTTTCCACCAGAGATGTGCTAGGCTGCTGAGCGGTGCGAGGATGCGTAGCTGGCTCATCTCAGATGCGAGCGAGGTGATACGGTATAATACCTTATTTCCCGCGTTGTTTTCGCGTTCTTACTCCTTTCTAGTCAAGTCTATCTCTAGTAAACAGACTTCCCAAACATACAAACTCTGTAATTACGCGAATACAACACAAGGAATAAAAATAATTTTACGGATTTTATCGCGTTTCATTTTAATGCTTCTAATTCCCTATGTATCAGGCACTTTGCAGCACCCATGATGACAGAGGACCGAGGTGTTTGACGTCCTGATGTCATTGGGTTTAATTTTATTAAACCCAAGCACTCTACTGAAAGACTTCAAGACACTGTAAGCTCCTTTTACTTAGATTGGTCCAAAAGTTAATGAAGTTAACATTTGTTAACTATGACATAAGGACATCCAACACCTCAGTACCCTGGGACCATGAGACCTGCAAAGTCCGTTAAAGCCTCTTAAGTCCACTTAGGCCTCCCCCCTAGATTGCCTCATAGGGGAGATATTTGCCACAGTTGCCATGCTTGGCAAGCGAGTTGGCAACCTGTTTTTTTATTTTTAGTTGTTATTAGGAAGACACTGGTACAAATTTGAAATAAGCCTTCACACAAAAATTAATTTTGTAAAAATGTTCAATACCATTTTTCCTAATTATCCACCATTTTAATGTAAATATCCAAAAAATGGTACTCATGTAATGATTATAGTTTACGACAATAAAATCTAGTGTTTCTCTATACCAGTTAGAGCAAAAGAGTGTACCACTGAAACACTAAATTGTTTTTTTTTTCAAATTTTAGCCATTGTGGAATGGAATGTTTTCCCATAATTGATTTCAATTGGTGTTTTGGCTTTATTAAGCAGTTTAGAAAACGCAATAACGTTCATGTTTCTAGTATGAGCGGCGTGAGAAGATTAATTACCTACCTTAACTTAAAAATATAGTAAAAATACCAATTTAAATGTGGTAGAGCCATACTGCAGCTATGGTTGTAGTACGAATTGGTCGGGTCGACCGGGTAGGGACCACGCCCTCACTAAATAACAGCGTAAAATAGCAGTTTAATACTGCTGTGTTTACCATATGGTGAATGTACAGAACTGGAGACTATTTTTACTGGAAACGAGGCATTCCATCTGTCCTCAGGGGTAACAACGCATCTGCATTTTGATTCTTAATCGAGGATAAATGTAGATGGCTATGTGCCACAGCATTCACTTACCATCAGGTGGACTGCTTGTTTGTCACACATATTCTATAAAAAAAAAAACAAGATCTTGTGACCTATAACAGATGTCGCAATAATTGTCGTGTTTGCCAGATTTGTAACAGAAAATACCTCAAATTGTCAGCCAGGACTAGCATTATTGCCAGAGATATAAGAGTACTGTGATAATGACAACTATAGCAAATCATTTCAAAGTGGGAAAATCCATTCAGTAAACTGAGATAATGATGATTATGGTGCAATTTAACTAATACTTACGTAAAGTCAGCAGTTATAGAACTAGAAGGTAAGGTCTGCAACTGTGCTATCAATGGTGCTAACAAAGCCTTGTTGTCTTCTAGGAGTGGATCAGGTGGTAATAAGCCTGCTGCTGAAGAAAAAACATTTAGTTAATCATCATTTAATATAAAAGTAGCACTGATTATTCCACTCATGCTTGATTTTTTAAAGAACTGAGTTTTATGATCAACTGTTCATTATAAAGACATTTTAGAAAGGCAAACTCATATAACATTATATAACAATATTAATGTATCATAAATTTATTTTCTTCAATATTACTTTGCATACTTTTTTTAAGGCTGCAGGTATATACAATAATTTTACAAGACTCTACCGCAGCTTCAAATTATATTAATTTAGGAATATAAAACATACATGGAGGTGGTGAAGAGGGCCGCTCTTTAGGACAGAGGTATACTTCAATTTCTCCCGACATTGACTTCAAATGGATCATGTAGCCTTTTTCGTCAGGATGAGGTACCTGAAAAACATAAATGTTTTACAACAAAGTTAAAATCTGTCTAGAGGGATAACATCATTCCTATATTATGCCGATGCCTTAAGTTAAAACCATTCTAATTTAAAAAATAAAAACAAGTGTGCGGTTCACACGCTATAGAAGTGAAACCTTCAAGTGAAATGAAATATTAAATATTTCACAGCAAATGATTAATTTAATAGGATAATTTTCAACCACAAGTTTAGTATGGTATAAAATATAAGATAAAAGTTTCATTTTATAGCAAATAAATCTTACAAACCTTAGTTTAAGACTAAATTTTAGTGTAATAAAATTATATTTCCTGTTGAGTAAAATTACTTTATAATAGCGTCATCTATTTCATTCAATATGTAAAGCCATTTTATTGAACAAAAATTTGATTGACTTTGAAGGTGGTACTTAAAATAGACGCTAGATGGCCTGAAATTATGAAATTGTGGCTTGTTATGAATTGATTGGTATATTAAGACAATTTTATTCAAAATGGTTAGTTTATTGATTTAAAAATTTTGTAATTATTTTTATATTGTTTATTTTATTAATTAATAAACTATGTTTATTTTATTGAAGAGGAGACCGAGATTTAGAGATAGACCTTACTAAAATGCTTGTGGTTAGGAGTGGTTTACGACAGTAGTCTAATGGGGAATTCGAAACCACAACCTTTTCAGTTTGCGGTCCGCACCATGCCATTAGGCTACTGTCGCTTACTACACACTCTATTATATCTATTCTCTCGCAGGCTAAATATATGTTTGTCTCTTTTTCGTTTGAGTTTCAAATCACAACGATTCTAAAGAAATATCACAAAAAAATCTCATCAAAGCATGACATATGAGAAATTACAATTTTTCTTTATTTTATTAATCGAGTTTTCTTCTAGCTGAGAGCAACTCAACTGATTCCCATTTGATACTGATAAATGTTCCCATTTAATTTGATTCGTAACATATTAATTTACACGGCCATGTTCCAATTCACAAAAAACATACCTGTAAATAAACTTGGTCTTGTTACAAAATCATATGACTTACCTTTAGTATTAAAAATATGATATTCACCAATTGAACTTAATATTCACTTTAATGAGATGAGGGAATCCATCTCTTATCTAATTCTATGAGACTTAGTCGTGAAAGAGAAAAGCGAACAATATCTACTGAACTTCTATAACAGAATAACAACCTGTTAAAAGTCAGATCCAAATATTCAGAATGGCGACGGAGTCAGCGTCAAAAGCACGAAAAGGAGCTGATTATTGCCAGGAGGCAAAAGTTCAGTAACATCATTGTTATCAGGACTGTTGATAACAATGATGAAATCTCATAAATGAAAACATCATCGTAAATATATATTATATATAATAATATAATGGAGCGGAAGTGTTTGTTTGTTTTTTTGTTTGTTTAAACGCGATCTCTAGAACTACCCGTCCGATTTGAAAAATTCTATTTGTATATTATAGCCAGACTCATGTGGAATAGTATAGCCTATCTAACATTAAGCTACATCACTCAGCTAGCCTTAAATATGGATATTTGTTAAGCAAGTCAGAAGAAAAAGCGCTCCCGAAATGATTTATCCGCATACGCTGGTGTTATGGTTAGGGATACGTAAATACGTTCTAGAAAAATATAGATCTTTACTCCGTCTAAAAAAAGTCCGCGATACCATAAGTCTATTTCTTATACATAAGCCATAATTAGGTATTTTGTGACAAAAAAAATTCGAAAATTAAAAAGTGATATATAAGCGTTATTATTAGGCATGGCCTATTTATCCTTACGAACAAAAGTTATTTTATCATCAAGACAATTTTATGAAGATAAACTTTGTTCTTTATACCATGTTACTTGGACGCATAGTTTAAGAGATAATGTAAAATTAAAATAATTCAATACTTGGTTGTGCGCGCGAACGGCGCATAAAACGTAGCCGCCCGGTAAGAACTGAGAAAAGCCAGTATTGAAAGTTTCTATGAGCGAGGTTAATTCAAGCATTATGGCTAAAACAAATTAAAAATTAATTGAATACTTTTATGACAATGATTAGTTACATCTTTATTTCTGAACTCTTTCATTTCACGTTGCTATGGTATTTTGAAAATTTAATTGATTAATAAGTATAAGAGTTTGATAGCAAATTTATCAAGAATCATTTCATGCCTACACACTTTTCATGTATCGTGTACGGTTTTCTTTAAACTGGAAAAAACCACGTTGCGGGACACTTTCTGGGATGTGAGGGGGCGGGGGAACGCTCAACCTTTTCTTTTCTTTTCTTTTCAATTATAAAATGCTTGAACTAGGTGTCATGTCATGTCGCGCCCCTCAGACACGTGATGACTCAGGTGAAACCGCGGGGCACAGCTAGTATATATTATATTTTTATTAATGTATTTCTTGGAACCCTTATGTGGTACAGCTAAACTCTTAAGTCATTACTTTTTAAAGTTTTCAACCACTGATAATAATGGATTCACCCATGGATTGCCTCAGAGGCCGAATATTTACGGGTTGGCAACCGCAGTTGTTATTTTGAGTTAGGAAAAAGATGCTGCTGCCTCTCTTATTTAATTTCCGTCTGTCGCTTCTTAGGATATACATTGGATGTTATGGAGTAGTAGATTCTTTAGTGCTACAGTTACTTATTGTTTTAGACCAAAATAAGAAACTATTACAAATAAATTAGATATGCTATCAAGTGTCGATTAGATAAGCCTTTTTAAATAATTTGCAAAATAGTTTCTTTTTTTTTTCAAAGTATTAGTAGTAACTGTTACATGTTTTTTATTTTTTTATTTTATGTGTACTCGGGACGATGTGGGGTAGTGGATATTCATACACAGCCACTACAAAGTAAACCAGCTCATATCGCAATGGAATATTAGAAAAATCTCAAGGCCAGATTAATAAACCCAGACCGGCTGTGTGAAGCAGCGTCAAATGTGCGAGACATCTGTTGTTGGTTTATCAATCAGCCTGACAGAGGGAGTCTGTCTCTAGCCGAGTACTTTTAAGGGCTGAATAAGGAAAGAACAGAAGCAAGAAGGTGTATAATAATTAAAAATTAAAAATTTTGTACAGCCGACTTCAATATCAATTATTAAGAATAACTCAAATACCTCAAAAACTATTGGTCTGACCTTGATCAAATTCATATGGGACCACACGAGAAGTATCAGCTTTCATATAAAAAAAGAATCATCGAAATCGGTCCACCCAGTAAAAAGTTATGACGTACCACACATAAAAAAACATACGCGTCGAATTGAGTACCGTCTCCTTTTTGGAAGTCGGCAGAATAGCGGCCGGAAGAGCGGCACGAGTCGTGAGCGCTAAGCGATAGCAATTGCGCATGTACATTCTCCAGCCAATGTACTGCATATAGTAAGACTGTTCACCTTACCCATCCTACGCCCTTGTACTTCACCAACGAGACATAAATCGACTATCATGCATTTCAAGCTTGTGCTCAAGATTCGTGCCACTACCAGACTTCTATGTATACTATTAAATGAGCTCTGTGGCCTTAGTCGACTGCGAGCCGAAGAGAAGACTAGTTCTTTAGTAAACAGCGAACGTTGCTTTCGTCAATCTAACAATGATATTGTTTAATGTAACTAATAAAACGCTGTCATTATTCATGTGCGCACTTTGTCAACGTGATTTGAAGTTCATTTTAGATAAGTACGTAACTTTTTTTTTTATTTGCCTAAAAACAATAACTGTTGAAAATGAAAATACAACTGCGTGTCATATTTATCGTGCGAGCTAACTACCCGCGCTTGCGTGATCCAAATCTGTATCACAGTTTTGACGTGAATACGTGTTTAAATTTACATCTATAATGGGAGGCAATTCAGAAAACCGATGATAACAAAATCGGGGGATACAGTTTGGTTCTGTAGCTACATATCTAACATCTACGTCCAAAATTTAATTACACCACTCGATAGCTAAAGGGTCAAAAAATTTGTTACGTCGAACTACGTCTATGACATATCATGCTCGAAGGAGGGAGGTGCGCCGTTATTTTGAGGTCGTTCAGACGACCGAACGATATCCCCACGAGACACACAGCCACACTCCGATTTTTTTTTTCTTCTGAATTATCGGTCTAGTAGTATGCATAGAATAGAATAGAATATTTTTTATTCAATACAGATTACAGAATATATATTTATTGAAAGTCATTTAAGCTTTACCACTGGTTCAGAAAAAAACATTGTCCTGGGAAGAACCAGCAAGAAACCCAACGGACCTTTTATTTAAAAAAAAAATACAATATAATATTTTATACAATAATTAGTATGAAAACATTTAGAAACAGCATGGTAGCGACCACGTCATTCCCAGGGGTTATTATCAATCATGTACTCCACAGTAACATACATAGAAGTGTGTCCGTTACGTGCAGGTACTTACGCTGAGCCTGGTGTCGGGCGGCGCCTTGATCGGTATGACGGTCTGGTTGCGGAAGTCGTCGATGGAGCGCAGGTCCGCATAGGTGATGTAGGCGAGCGCGCCGTGGTCCGCCGAGAGCGTGGCGAGCGCGTGCTCGGCGACGGCGACGGCCCGCGCCGCGCGCGCCTCGCGCACGCCCAGCGCGCGCACCTCGCGCCGCAGCCGCCGCGCGCGCGCCTCCTCGCTCGCGCCGCCCCCTACACCCCCCGCGCCAGCGCCTGCCACACCCGCACGTATCTTAACCATCGTTCACACCGCTCATATTTGAAGGGAAAACTTACATATGTGTATACGCGCCTTAATCAAATATTGTTCATATCTATCAGCCACAATGCCCGGGGTAGCCTGAGTGTTAGGTATTTATACATGTTATTTATATCATCGCTTAAATTTTAAATAATCAACAATGAGCATTTATTTTTTCATTTATAGTAAAGTTTAATCACAATCGGTTCAGCCATTAAGAAAGTTAGCACGTACAGCCGACAGCGATAAAAATTAAAAAAAAAATTGTAATTCATCTTAATCGCTAGATGGAGTGACGATCTGATAAGATATGTAGGAAGTTAATGGATGCAGGTGTTTAGGACCGTGCTCTGTGGAATTCCTTGGAGAAGGCCTGCAGCGTCAGCAATGGACGTGTGAAGGACTTAATGATGATTAATGATAGACGATGTAAAAGCTGACAATAATTTAAGAAAATAAACTTATTAATGGTAGGTAATATAAAAAATAATTTAAGTTTCTTTAATTAACAAACAATCTCTAAATGTTTTTCTTTTTATGGAAGAGGGGGCAAACGAGCATGCGGCTCACCTGATGGTAAGTGACTACCGCCGCCCATGAACAACCGCAACACCAGGGGAATTGTAGGTATGTTGCCGGGCTATTAGAAAGGCGTCAGCTGTTTTCTTGAAGGTCCCTAAGTCGTATCAGTCGGCAAAAATCGCCGTTGGTAAACTATTGCACAGAGAAGTTGTACGAGGAAGAAAACTCCTCGTAAAACGCACAGTGGTAGACCGCCAAGCATCCAGATGGTGAGGATGGTATCGTGACTTTTGACGCAATATGCGTTCGTGAAATTTGGCAGCTGGAATTAATCCGAACAATTCCTCAGAGCATGTCCCGTAATAGATTTGATAGAAAAACATCCCTACCCAGCGCCAATGAATTGAGCCGATCAGAAAGAACTCAGTCGTCGACGATTTGAACCGCTCTGCGCTGGATGCGGTCAAGTGGAAGGAGCTGGCACTGGGGTGCCCCGGCCCAGAGATGAGAACTGTATTCCATGAGGCAGCAAGGGGATTGCCTTAAAACTGAGGGGATACGACAAATGGGTTCTTTTACCGCTAAGGTAAACGCGCAAACTTGTGTCTTCTGGGGATTGTACTGGACTAGATTTAGTCGCCCCCAATCCGAGACTTTGTTTAACAAAGACTCGAACAACTCGACAAAAGTTTGTCCCGATACTCGGCGACGTTTTCCCGAGAAATATTTGCACGGCCGGTGTATAAAACATCACCAGTGCTGCATAGCAATGAATGTTAACAGTTTGCAACATGTCATTGAAATGCAAAAGAAACAGCGTTGGTGATAGCACGCAGCCTTATGGAACACCAGTGTTAGTAGGCTTGTATTCAGAGCATGCAACGTCTACAACGACCCTGATGCTACGATCAGCAAGAAAACTGGTGATCCAATTGCACTATTTCTCGTTAAGCTCATAGGAAGAGCGCTTCGAAAGAAGCTCTTTGTGCCATACCCGATCGAAAACCTTCGCTATGTCTAAACTAACGGCCAATGCCCCCTCGGACTCTACTGCCTCCGTTTATCTATGAGTCAGGTAGACCAGAAGATCACCAGCTGATCTTCCCTGACAAAAACCGTATTGGCGGTCACTAATCAGTTGGTGATCCTCAAGGTACCGGATGAGCAGGCAGTTTATAATGGAGTCCATTATTTTGGAGAACAAGGAGGTGGTGGCGATAGGCCTGTAGTTGGACGGGTCTGAGCGGTCGCATTTTTTTAGGGATCGGTGGACCAAAGCTGTCTTCCATGAATTAAGTACGCGTTAGGAGTAATAGTACCGGAAAAGACGCGTTAAAACCGGTGCCAACTCCGGAGCACACGTCTTCAGCACAATGGAGGGACTCCATCAGGCCCACTCAACTTGCAGACGTCCAGGGGAAGAGGAGTATTTTACGAACCAAGCGCTGTGTAAACCGTACACCCGGCATGAAGCACTCACACCACGGGATTGCCGGTGGTGTGTTCCCCCCGTCATCGAGAGTCGAGTTGGACGCAAAGAGAGAGCCTAACAGATCGGCTTTCTCCTTTGCGGCATGGGCCAGTCGTCCTCTTTGTACAGAGATGGAAAAGATGGCTCACAGAAGTTCCATTGGATAGCCTTAGCGAGAGACCGGAATGCACGGATTCCCGAAGGAAGGTGAACTAGCTTCTGCCGATGTGCTGTCTTTGCCTTAGCAAAGACTTATGAAGGACCTGGAGGCGGAATTATATTTCTTTTTGAGAGCGCTGGTGTTTACATCCCGAGACGTTGATGCGTCAGCCCAGGCCCGGTAGCATTCCTGCTTATAGCGTGATGCTATTTTACAGTAGCCACCAAACCATGGCTGGGATCTGCCTCTGATGGGCACCACAGAGGATGGAATAAAAAGTTCCATACCCTGAAGTACCACATTAGCAACAGAATCAGCAACAACCCTGGGATCGTCCGGCGAAAAGCAAACCCACCCCCAGGGGTATTGGCCGATTGGGGTAGGATGCAAAAAAAGACCGCATCCTGTCCCAATCGGCCGACCTATAGTGCCAACCATTGCGGCAGCCTGCAGAATGCAACCGCGACGTTAGTGTTAGTGGCACCACACTCCGCACTAGACAATGGTCCGACTAGCCTAAAGGAGCGTCAACGGAAACCTGACATCATGATGAGAGGTCAGCAGAAGGTCCAACAGGGAAGGTGCATAATCCTCCACATCTGGGATCTGCGTAGGCGAAGTAACCAGCTATGTAAAGACGCAACCGATTCACGTACGGACACGCAAGTTGCAGACGAAAGCAATTGTAATGGAGAGATAAACTGGCATACTGGCATATGCCAAGGCAAAGTCATAAACAGATCTCCCCGCATGATCGGTTGAACGTGAACAGAGCCATTCGGCGTGGTGGGCGTTTAAATCGCCAAGGATCACGATGTTTGCGGATGGGATCTGCTTTAACAAGGAATCTCTAGCCATTTGGACGTGGTCGATGAGTCGGTCTGTTTCGGCATTACCGCTATGAAACCTATGGAGGCACCGGAGACGCGGGGATGGTCGTCGCTGTCTGTCTACACGCAGCCATAGGACAGATCCGTACCTTCAAGACTGCCGAGGCATAGAAAACACATGTCCTCTTTGACGTATACACAAACTTCAGTCCGGGTCACAAAGGAGTGTTCTAATTTGTACCCCGGGTAAGAGAGATATGAAGTATCAGCCGGAGAAGACACCTGAATCTCGGTTAAAAAGAGCCCGGCCGGCTTCGCCGTCTCTAGATGGAAAGTCCCCTGATGTTGCAACAATCCCGAAACCGTTCCCTATCGACCAATGGAAATGAGCACTTATACCCATCGCTCACATAATATGCTATATATCTTTGCAAGATATAAATCTTTGCACATATATAACTTTACACATGTTTACGAAAACTTAGTATATGAAATGAAAACCTTCCATACATTACTTTCGCATAAAATTTTCAAACCTATAAGCACATACCCATGTGATATTCTAGTCAGCGGTCTCGTTAATGATGAATGAAAAAAATTTATAAAAAATCTTGAATATTAGAAAGTAGTACGTTTACGCCGCAGTCTAATAATAACGTGCGTAATTGAGAACTGATGCCGCCAAAATGTGGGAGAGACGACAACATTCGCACACTTTAATGTACGTCGAAAAACTAAAACATCTCCATAAACATCTCGTCATATTCGCAAATGTTGTCAAAACAGTGCAAATATTTTCCTACCCTTCTGCATGTGCGTTATCACATCAACTATGCGACAGAACCAAGCGGCAGCTGTATAAGGATCAATCGAAAAGTTTATGAAATCGTAAATGGTATTATGAACTTTACCTCTATTGTGTAGCGTACATACTAAATTTAATACCAAATACTTTACACTGGTGCTGCCACTGCTAAGAAGTTCGAATTCAGTTTAAATGCACCTTTAGAGCTTATCAGTTTTTAAATGAATACGTGCTTGACGCTTGATGCTGTGCCATCTTGAGCCATGAATGTCGTAAGCGTAGACGACAGGAAATATTGGGAGCTTATGATCACACGTAACACGAAAATACAATACACAATATCCAACTATACGGATATCAAAATGACACGTTAACGATAGTAAAAAAGATTTTTCATAACACCAATTAAAGTAAAGGGCGTAGCTTGTTTCTTTAAACCCAAAACACGGTCGTTTGATAACTGGTGTAAATAAGGGGGTTCATTAGTCACATCCAAACAGTTTACATTAGAATAAAATAAACATTCAACGTGGGAAAGTAGACTACAATATAAGCAAAGCGTTGCAATGACTGAATAAGTCTATTTTTAAAACAAACCCGTGATGTTAACCCAGTGTTCTAAAACTGATGAATTTTCGCATCTTTAAAGATATGAAAAAATCTAAGTCTTTAGTTTCTTTTTTACGTAGTACAGTCATGTTTCAACTGTTTTGTGGCTGCAGGAGTGGATTAGCTCGACCTCGACCACGCGACCACGCTCTCAGAATATCGGCGTTAAATAGCAGCTTAATACTACTGTGTTTCGTATGTAGAGTGGCGAAAACCGGAGAAATTTTTTACCGATAACAAGGCCATTATCTTTTAGTTTTCAGGGGTGCCTACGCACCTGCATTTTGATTCTTTATCTAGGAGGATGTTGGTGGACCACAGCATTCGCTTACCATCTGGAGTACTGTGTACTCGTTAATCACCCTTACGTCTTATACACAAGCACAATGGTAAAAAAGTTTACTGATAAGAGAACATTTTTATACCCTGTCACACCCACAACTAAGACGAATTTACCGACATCCTATATATTAAAATCCATCAAGACGTTTAGGATACAGTGTGCCGAAACAGACATACATACCATACACTCAAAAAACATTATCCTCTTTCTGGGGCAGTCGGGTAAAAATGACCGCCAGTGGAATGTTTTGTTTGGTCTTGAATTCTGACTTAAAAGTCTATCGGTGACGCATCAACGTCTCGGGATGCAAACACCAGCGCTCTTAAATAATTCCGTCTCCAGGTGCACCAAGTATCTTTGCCAAGGCAGTATCAGAGCACATCGTCAGAATTGGCGAGAAACTATTTCGACTTCCTTCGGGAACTCTCAATCACCAGTAACATTCATTGCTATGCGGACGACTTAAACAATCTACTTCGGGGCATGGGCCATCTTATAGTAATAATAAAGGATTATTTATTACACTACCACTTTTTTAATCTCATTGCTGTTTAGGGTCTCCATTATAAACTAGTGATTTCTAATTTTACATACGTATTAGTTCCGTTACAATGCTTGTGGTACCTGAGAGTTTCCACTTTTAACGTAAATTCGTCTGAGTTACGTCGTACTCTCTTTATCCATTTCTAACGCAAGGCAGTGCTCTCTTTTCGTAAGTCAATATTATAAACATGTTATGAGGCATTCTAAGTCCTTAAGAATGAGAACGCGACTGTGAGCTACAGGGATTACTTACTCTCGGGTGTGCTCCAAACTCGTTTGAAACTCTAATAATTTGTAGAATCACCATTAAAAAAATTGTACCTATGCATGCAGCATAACAACTGTGAATTGGGCAGTCACCTATTCCGTTTACTTAAAATTTCTTATTCACTTTAACAATAATAAGCTATAATATATACAATAGTGTATTGACGGTGTAGGAATATCCACTATCCTATATAGGTCCCGTGGGTGTCGTTAGAGGCGAAAGTGGAAAACAAACCAGGAGATGGGCAGGAACATCTTCCTAATTGCAACAAAATAAACAATGCTGTTGCTAACCCGCCTGCCAAGAGTGGCAATTATGGCAAATATGTCATCTTATGTCATTTTATGAGGACAACCTATCTTCAGCAGTGGACTTTTCATAGGCTATAAAGGTAAGGATCAGCTTTAATGTTACAAGAGCTGAACGAATTCCTATATTATTCAAGAAACATTTTGTTCTCCGTAACGCTCTGTTTTATTACACAAGAGGTGCATGTAGAAACAGTTTATATTACAAACTATTTGTTCGGCAACGAAATAATTTTTTTTTATAGGATAGGGTGACAAACGAGCACACAGTGCACCTGATGATAAGTGGTTGCTGTGACCCATAGATCTACATCTATCCTCAATAAAGAATCAAAATGCAGATGCATTGTCACCCGTGAAGACTAAGATGGAATGCCTCTTTTCCAGTAAAAAGGGTATCCGGTTCTCTACACTCACCATACGAAACACAGCAGTGTTAAGCTGCTATTTTACGCTGGTATTCTGTGAGAGCGCGGTCCTCCCCTCCGGCTCTACCACGTATAAAAATAAACGATTCGCAAATTTTTACTAGGGTAATATTTAGTTTAAAAAAGGATTTCTTAATGTGCTGCATAAAACCTCGTATATAGAAATGAAGCGTTTTTAAATATAGAAAACCACCATTAGCCATAACTCTACAGAATATCTAACACGTCGTTAAATTATGCTCTCATAGGAAAAATGACAAAAACTATCATCTTATATTTAAACGGGAATAGGTATGTCTACACTACGCTTTCAGTTTCGCTTTCATGTTCATATTGCGTTTCAACTTTCGGTTCGTCTTGCGTCAAGCGCTGTGCCATAAGACGCATGCAGCTTATTGTCTATACCGGTGCACTTGTCGCATGCAGCTTATAGTCTATACCCGTGCACTCGTAGCATGCAACTCGTTTATACTTCACGCGCCTCGGTTAGGCAAACCACGAAGATTCGTAATTGTCTTCTGTTACGGACCCACTCCTTTCCATCGTAACTTTTTGATATTCCTTTGAGAAGTATGATTTCAAGCTCTTTATCTTGTTTTTAGCCGTTTTTACCTAATAATTATATTTTTGGCTCAAAGAAATAAACGCGTCGTTTCTTTTTATTTTATTTGTGTCATCTTTGTGCATGTGGTGCTACAATACTCGATATGTTCGATAAGCATCGATAAATTCTAATGTTTTAACTTTGTCTTCCACCATTTTGTTTACTAAAATGCACTAAATGTTGCATGCGAACCCACCGGTGACGGATCAGCATTCGCTAGAGGCATGCGCTGTTTTCAAACTAGTTTTAGTGCATGCGCTATGTTTGCTTAGGCATGCGTTAGAGGAAGACGCAAGATGAACAGGAAAGCGCACTGGTGTAGACATAGCTTATGATAGTAGCAAAAGTGATGGAGCCATAGTAGTCGAAGGGATAAAAGTTATGCTTTGAATACATACATACATAAACACTCACGCCTGTCACCCAGTGGGGTAGGCAGAGACTACGGACTTCCATTTCGCAGGATCCTGACACACCTCTCTCGCCTCCTTTACATCCATATACCAGGCATACTCCTCGGTTAAAGGTACTCTTAATCTGGCACATCTTCAATATATCGCCAATCTGCTTGATGAACTTTCATCTAAGACATCCCTTTCCAACTCATAGTGCGTAATAAAACCGAGATCGATCCCCGCTAAATTGAAATTTTTAACTGCAACTAAGTACTGATTTTCGATACGCTATGCGGCGAAGAGTAACATCGTGAAGAATCCTACATCCAGAAATATTAAAAAAAATATCGAAGACAATGTGATGTTCGTAATTGGGGCAGCGCAGCGAACTCTAGAATACTCAAAAACCATCTCAGTAAATAAAGGAGGCCCGAGCCCAACAATTGGACATATGTGGGGAAATTAAGCTTAACTTCTTATAAGAGATAAATAGACAATAATTCGTACTAATGATGTACTGCTTATGCAATGAGGTCAACCTGTCCTCATTGATAAAAACAAACGGAGGAGATAGGGTACGCCCGAACATTATACAATCGAATATTGGAACTTCGTGCACTACAAACAAACTTACCCAC
Source organism: Parnassius mnemosyne (assembly GCA_963668995.1). Taxonomy (NCBI): domain Eukaryota; kingdom Metazoa; phylum Arthropoda; class Insecta; order Lepidoptera; family Papilionidae; genus Parnassius; species Parnassius mnemosyne. The sequence continues at coordinate 41,722,584 of CAVLGL010000115.1, read as the reverse complement.
ACAGAATTAGAAAACAACAAAAGCAAGAATATTATGATCGTAGTGATCTATTCCTCTTCTACAATATGGCCGATTATATTACGAAAATATATTCTTTAAATGTTTACATGAAACGTCACACCGAATGACTTTTTACTATGCCTTTTGCTTTTAAATTCATTAAATAGTCATCGAAATGTCTTCGGGGCATTAAGGGAGGGCATTTCGATGAGTATTTAATGAATCCTAAGTTTTTTATCATCTCTAAAACAGCGTACTTTTGTAAGCGTCAATAGCGCTAACCACAACTAAGTGATAGTGAGTCCAGACGGTTTTCGTGGTCCAATTTTGTGGCTAAGTTCGCACCTTTCTTTTATTTTTTCTTTCATTGTGCAGTGTCATAAACACGAAGCCTATCTAATACCACCCAGGCACAAAATCAAAAAACATTTTTTTTATATAAAACAATAATCACGACTCGGAACCACTCGTAGTCATCCGAAAAAAGAAACAAACGTTAACAGAACATACAAAACGGTGTCAAATAACGATAGATTATTTAAAAAAAAGTTACTTCATGATAAACCCGTAAACAGTCCAATCTCGACATTCTTATTCTACGTCATCATCAGCCCGTACAGTCCCATCATATATCTATTATGAACGACCACACAGTCCACCTGCTGGTAAGTGAATGCTGTATCTTCATCATCATCAAAATGAAATGCCTCGCTTCCAGTTAAAATTCTGCACTTCTCTACACTCAACATACGAAACACAGCAGCATTAAACTGTTATTCTACGCTGGTATTCTGTGAGAACGTGGTCCTTACCCGGTCGAGCCGACCCATTCATGCTACAATCATACAGATGCAGCATGATTCTACCACGTATAAAAGCTTCTCCTGTTACAGGGAGAATTCGCCTTAATCGTCACACCTGACAGGCGAATAACCAATCATGGTATTTAACGTGTATAACCTTTGACGTCGCCAGTCTGGGTATTTAACGCCTGGCGTAAATTAATGGTAATACCGCCATCTATTCCTTCGCCTAATTTACAAAATGGAGTGATGAATTATCTTAAACCGACACCACGATAACCTGAACTTTAGCCCTCGCAATGTCCACCACTACCTCATATCGTTCCGTAGATGTCGTAAGAGTGACAGACGGAAACAAATAAGTAGATGGACAGTATTGTCTTCCTTATAACAAATACATTATTCAAAAAACTGCGGTTGCCAACCCGCCTGCCAAAGGTGGCAACTATGGCAAAAATCCCCCTTATATGACAATCTATATTCCTATGTTCAGCAGTGGTATTATCACAGTACCAAAATGTCGCATTTTTGACCCTGCTTCCCTTAACTGATTTAGATATTTTGATTATTTAATAGGTGTTATATCTATATAAATTTATTATATTGAGTAACTTAAGTCACCTTAAGTTGTGTTAGGTAGCATTCCCTGCTAACTGGCATTAAGTCCGTCTTTTGTAACCTTTTTATTGGTAAGAGCAGTATTTTATCTATACAAATAAATAAAATTGAAGTGTCTGTTTGTAATGTCAAAATTACAGCTTTTTACTAATAGTATATGAAAGTATATACGGTACTTATAACAAAAACACAATTTTTAAAATTTTTGTCTGTCTGTTTGTTCCGGCTAATCTCCGAAACGGCTGGACCGATTTTGACGGGACTTTCACTGGCAGGTAGCTGATTTCATAAGGAGTAACTTAGGCTACTTTTATTTTAGAAAAAGAATTAGAGTTCCGCGCAAAAACATAAAAACCCTAACACGCGAGCGAAGTCGCGGGGAACAGCTAGTCTGACATAACATACGAGATGGTTGTACCACTCAATTCACTCAATGGGAAGCTATGAAATCCGTCCTGACATCTACCTCACTCCTCTCTTACTACACCAATGCAAAATTTTTAAAGGAGCTAAAATTGCCATGTAATATTGTCCTTCAGGCCGAACATTGGGCACGGTGGCCAGTCTCAACGGAGACTAGCCATCTGCGCTAGGCATGAGGATTATGTTTATATGTGCGCGCAAGTACAAGTGTACTCCATTCCCTCACTCTCATTAGTACCATGAGATGCCAATCCAACACATCCCGAGAGAAATCAAGCGCATAAACAACGACTTTACGCGATTGGCGAGACGCTAAACGCTACCTTAAATTTCTTGACAGAATAAACCAATAACTGATTTTGGCTTTCAGATTCAAATCCGGGACGTTACATTAAAATAACTAATAAAATAAAACTGAAAAATTTAAAAAATCTACGCGAACACAACTATATATTTATGTTTCCAAAAATACTCACCACACTTCCATTGTATATTGTTTTTCGATCTCTTCTCTAATATTCCTATGCCCTCTAGAACGTTTGTGATATCGTATATGCGACGCTTTTGAACTGACAGCTGTTCCGCTGCAATGTTCAAATCGAGCACACCATTAGGTGATGACTTCAGTAGCGCAACAAACTTTTTTGTAAGTAGACCTAATGATGTATCAAACCTGGAACAAAAAGCCATATACGTGTTATACCACAAGTGTTATCATAATAAACTAATTTAGATCTTTAAAAAATACTCTTTGCGTAAGTTTAGAAACATGAACGCATTCGACACAGAAATAACCAAAAGTGTACACTCTTGTAATTGGATTTGACCTGTGCCCAATAAAGAGACGAATCTAAGATTTTACAAGTCTATATTTTAGCCATAATAATAAGATAGTTAAATAAGGTCGTTCCATTTCATCCAAGTACGATGAAAATTGATTTATTTCCGCAACCGATGTATTGAAATAATACCTCACTTGAAGCATTTTTATATGATTAAACCTAAAGTGGAATAAGCTAAATGTAGGTAAGCCCTAGTCGGATTTTAGATACTTTTATTTACTTTTAATATCTGATTTTTTTGAAACAACAAAACAATGCAATACACAATTCTTTTATCATATAATAAAATAACTTGGCACCCACGATTTAAAACCAGCTTATCACATTATGTTTGTTAGTTAACAAGAATTCGCATAATAGGGCGTGTCTCAAAAGGCCAGATGAAAGCTGAACGCGGCGACCGTCCAAGTCTTATTAGAGCAGATAATTTCAACGAAATTTAACCCCTAGTCGATTTAAGAAACCTCTCCCTCCTACACTTACAAAAGCATTATGTTTTTGTAATGAAATTACCTACCTTGCACAAAAATATTGTACCTGGAGCGTTCTGTGTATTTTTTCATAGAACTGGACGGTCGGCTGTAGGGCGTGAGCACTTTGACGCGTTTCTGCTTTGGAGTTTTAAAGTCGGCCTTCATTGGCACCACGTGCCCCTGACTGCCTGAACTGCTCTCACTCAGATTCAGTCTTCTTTTCACCGCCTGTGCACAATGTTCTCATTATTGGACTACGCCGACTTCCGGGCCCGTTTCATTTTCTGCTTAGGATATAATAAGAATTTCGTATGTGTTACCTATTGTGGCAGCATAAATACAATCCATTACCCTATTTCGAATTAAGGTATCGTACATGAACCACAGGCCTAGACCGGTGACGGGGTACATCATTCTAAAAGACAAAGAGTTTGTTTTATCATTCGACAATATTCCCCGGCGTGACAATCATAACTCCTCCTTACTAAGATTGAAAGGCCTGTATCATAATGCATTGTTAATTTTATTTGTTTTATTTTCTATCACCTTTTAACTTACCAGACTCAAACATCTAGACCGGCAATGGAGAGCAGCGTCTAAAATACGTATAGCAATAACGTCACATCGATCTAGGTGAAATAGCCGTGCCCAGCAGTAGACTGAGACTGAATATTTGATAAATAAGTTATTGTGACATAATTGTAATAGTTAAACATTAGGTACCGCAGACTTTTTGTAGATATTGATGTCTTGTATAAAACTGTGTGCATCACTTTGCTCTATTCAATAGTTTCGGTAGCGTACGCGATAATAAGGAATTTTCAGCGTTACTATTGTATACTCTAACATTTAAAAGTAGTTATTGTGACATAACTGCAATAGTTAGACATATAGTAGCACGTATTTCTTTTGTAGATATTGATTCTTGTATAAAACTGTAGTACATCACTTTGCATCACATCTATTGTCAACAGTTTCCGCAGCGTACGCGATATAAGGATTCTTTTTGGTATTTTTTTCACACCTTGGGTTACATTAACGAAGTTCTTATACGGATCCCTAACTTTTTTGAAAATATTCTATCGCCTATGTTCATCACGGATAAATGTAGGATTCTAATGGTAAAAGTTTTTTTCAAATTGGTCTAGTAGTTTCGGAACCTATTCAATTCAAACAAACAAACAAATCTTTCCTCTGTATAATATTATTATTGTAAAGAAAAGGGGAAAATGCGACTCAAGCCGCGAAAAAATTTGTGACGTTTATGGACCTAAATGCAGTGTCAAGTAAGAGTAGCACAAAGTTGGTTCAAGCGTTTTCAGTCCGGGAATTTTGATGTCAAAAATGCAGTTCGCTTTGGTGGCCCTCATACGGATGTAGATGCAATTTTTGAAAATGTGGAGCACGATCGGCATATTAGTAGTTACGACATAGCCGAGAAATTAAGGATTGACCACAAAACAGTTTTGACGAAAAAGTCTGGCTATACAAAAGGCTCGATATTTGGGTACCACACGAGCTCACCGAATGAAACCTAATGAATCATGTACTCATTTGCAATTGTCTATTGAAAAGTAATGAAAACGTACCATTTTTGAAAAAATTGATCCCTGGTGACGAAAAGTGGATCACCTACGCCAAGAACGTGCGAAAAATATCATGGTCAAAGGGTAGTCAAGCTATACAGACTGTAGAGAAACCCGGATTAACACGCAAGAAGGTGATGCTGTGTGTATGATGGGATTGGAAGGGCATCGTTTATTATGAGCTTTTACAGGCGGGCAAAACCATCGATTCGGATCTCTACTGCCAACAGCTAATAAGACTCAAGCAAAAAATTGAGAAAAAACGGCCGGAATTCATCAACAGAAAAGGAGTGGTCTTTCATCATGATAACGCCAGACCACACACATCTTTGTCCTCTCAGCAAAAATTAAGAGCTTAGCTGGGAAGTGTTAATACATCCACCATATAGTCCTAACCTTGCACCCTCAGATTTATACTTGTTTCGGTCTCTTCAGTATTCTTTGGGTAGTCTTAGGTTAACATCAAGAGGACTATCAAAATTACTTGTCGCATATTTTTGATCAAAAATCCCAAGATTTGTACAGCCAACGGGATTATGTCACTACCTACAAGATAGCAACAAGTTATTGAACAAAATGGCACATATAATTAAATGTAATTAAACTATGAAAAAAAAAATCTTGAATTTGTATATAAAATACGAAGAAACTTTTTCCCCGACCTAATATGTATATTTATCGTGATAGTATTATTTCAATTATTTTACCGTGTAACTGCTGTCCCGTCCTGCCTTGTCCCAATAAGATCTCCTTTGCTGCCTAGAAATCCGTCTGGGTAGGTACCACCACCCATTTAACTATACCTGCCGCCAAATAGCAGTGCCTGCATTGCTACATTCCGGACCGGTAAGAGTAGAGAGCCAGTATAATTATGGCTGTGAGGATGGAATGCTTAGTCCTCAGAGGTAACGACGCATCTGCAGTTTTCTTTGTTTGGATTTAGCAGCAGGTGTCCATGGACTGCACAATCCACTTACCATCAGGTGGACTGTATGTTCGTTAATCAATTGTTTTATTTAAAAAAAAATTGAAGAAATACATTAATATATCTTGGTCAAATTAGATCACAATCTCAATAGTACCTCTTGTATTATGGAGGCGTATTGCAAACAAATTGCACGTGGTAAGCATCCACGTACAATTAGTTCCCGATGTAATTATTGGTAGGACATACAAATACTTGCTTCGTACGGTATTCAAACCTGCAGTCTGCAACATCGCACCCCAACTCTTAGTCAATGCGCTACAGAGCGGTGCGATGGTGTTTTCAGAGCCAATGCACAAAGCCAAAATTACTTAGTAACATTAATCTGTGGCCAGTCATTTTTTATATTGAATTTCGGCTTGTTTAAAACTTATTTACGGCAAACTCTAATATACACAAAGCATGAATGTAGGTGTAAGTTGTTGTCTTCAACACTGAATCCGGGGCTACCAGCGTTACATTGGTTTATATAGGTTTGGAAAAGCCGTGGTAGCTCACAAGAGCTCGTCTCAAGTTTCACAGTTTACGAGCAACTCTGATTTAATCCCCGCCGTAAATGTAATAAATAATTAATCACGTGGTGAAAGAAAACATCGTGAGTAAACCTGCATTGATGGATTCAATCCATCAACTCATATCGTCTGGTGGAGTTAAGAATAATTGATTGCATGTTTTTTGTCTTAAACAACTAAGGGCATCCAAGAGATCTCAATAATTCAAAAATCCCAAAAACAGGCTGTTGTTGTGATGCTTGGGGTCACACAAGTAATTCGTTATCGCGATCGCTAATTCATCCGTGGCCAGCAGTAAACAAGTAATTTGTGATGTTGGGAAAGATATTAATTAATATTGTATATTAAAGATATATCTGTATCTGGATTCAGCAGGAGACTAATATTACAATATGATGTTAAAGGAAGATCACATTGACTCGTGCCTTTGATTCGAATTTCTAAACCAGAATCCGCGACTTAATAATCAAATAAATATTTGAAAACATGATCTAACTTCTAAACAATATAATATAAATGTAGAAATACCAGTATAACTAGATCAACATCTCTTTCATTTTTAGAGCGTTTGTTGTTGCAACGGCCAGGTAGAGATAACGGTACGAGGTTCGATGTGGTAAGTTTTTATTGCATCCTTCAAAAACCCCTTTCCGTTTAATTCGGATAGCTAAACAAGTAATAAAATTCTTAAAATACAAACCAAAACTACGTTAACTTAAACACAAACCTAAACAGACAGTTATTTAGTAAACATTAAAGCTTACCTACATTTTAAATAATAAAAGTTATTATTTATAATAAAGATAATTTAAATTAAACATTTTGTACAGCTGACTTCAATATAAATTATTATTAAGAATAACTGAAAAACAATTGGTCTGACCTTGATCAAAAACATATGGGAGCACAGGAGAAGAGAGAGAGCTTTCAAATAAAAAAAGAATCATCGAAATCGGTTCACCCACTAAAAAGTTATGAGGTAACACGCAAAAAAAATACAGTCGAATTGAGTACCGTCTCCTTTTTGGAAGTCGGCAGAAAAGAAAATAGAATTGTTTTTTAACAATTTAGTTCTATTGTTTCCAATTACTTTCTTAATCGTTTTAAATAAATAAACATCTTCCATTGTTGACTTATCAAACTGTACGTTAAAGGACTTCCCCTTAGCAATTAACGCAATGTTTTAAAATTCGTTAATGAATTACCCCTATCTTAAGGCAATTCTAACAAAAAAATCTTTACTTCAGTTGCATGAGTTCAAAGTTAAATAAATGTCACGTAACAGCTGTATATACATAGGTACGCTTAATAATAATACCAGTGAGAAAATTAAAAGGCAGACTTTGAATCCGTACACTAGCTAGTAAGATGCATCGCCAGTACTATAAAATATTATACGACATCGAAATAAATACTGCACTTAATGAAATAATAATTTAAGGCAATATTTATGTATAATACCAACTGAGAAATTAGACCCCCCACAGAGATATAACATTCGAGGCTCGGCAATTATAGAATCTTATTTGTACGTCTCTATAATAATAAATAGGACGTCTATAAAATAAAAAGCGGGAATAATTGGAAAACAATTCTTAGCCCTACTCCACGAACTTAATGGGCTACTTTACTTACTTTAACAATTAGATAGGTCATCGCTACAATTATACTCAAATATCACTAACTTGTCCTACACCATTTCACACCACTCAAGCATTAAAGTATTTTGATATCAACCACAAAAATTTAGTTCGTTACATTTCAGAACTTAACATATAAGAAGGATGTATGAAATCGTCATAATTGTAACTTATTTAGAAATATTGACAACAAATTAAGAAGGAGAGCGTGGAGATAGATGCACGAGACATTTTCAATGAGCCGATGCAACAGATTCAATTTCCAACAGCGGGGCCAAAGCCCCCTTTAAGGAAGTGTGTGGGGAGGGTACCTACCGGCACAATGCACGACATAAATTAGAATCTACACAAAAGCCGTCGAGCTCTCGGAAGGGACCTACGGCAAAAGAATGCCAATTTCTTATCTCAAAATTTTTTGTTATTATTAATAGTGAACAGGCCGCTCTATTGTTAATACGCTGAATTGTGGGTCTCACAAGTCTTTGTGCCAGTATGTGCCAGAGTCTGAGTAAATCAGAGCAGATGTGCGAACGGGCCTGACGCAAGAACGTCGACCCCTGCTTCAAACAAAATTCGCCATTAACATAATCAATTTAGCCCTTCCTGTGAGTTTTATGCTAATATTTCATAGGTGAAATACATTGTGTCGAATAGATATCTATCTATACAATAGAGGATTACGCAGTAAACTTTTAACACGGATCGATTTAACGAATGGTGGTTTATATTCTGTCGATATATCGTAATTCAAGGGGTGAACACCCCTTGAGTCGCAGGTATTACGGTTGCAAGGAAAGGGCATTGACTGAATCGCGCAATGCGAGAACCGACAACGCAGGGAACATGTACCTGGCCACGTGACCCCCATGGATTAGCCACATGGCGCCGCGCGGGTAATCAGCCTACAAGCGACAAACTGCCGACATGTGTATCACTACACTTGTTGGTAGCTATTTTTAGGTACATAATACACACGAAAACATCAAGTTTAAGGTTAGACCTCCAGCTGTTAACAAAGTTTTTCAACTTGAAATATATTTAAGCTTTCGGCAAAATGCCATAATTCGATGCCGAAAATTGTACAGTATCAGTAGTCATTAGCCCCACCATTGGCTGCAGAGCCCACGCAACAAGCGATAATTTGGCTACCATTAAATAAATTATGCCAGAAGAAAGTGTGACGTCATCCCGTCTTAATTCACGCTACTAAAATGAGGAACTAAGAATGAATTAAAGTACAGGAAAACATTAATTGAAACATTTCTTAACACCACAAATATCAAACAGGAAACATTTTTTGGACTAGGCTAAGAAACAAATTATATAATATGTAGGTAATAAAGTTAAACAAAATAAAATATCACTATAGACAACGAGCACTAGAACTGATATTCAATACAACAATAATAAGATACTTAATTTTGTGTTAGTAATAACATAAAATGCTGTATGAATATTCACTATCCCCATATCGCCATGTGGATGTTGTAAGAGGCAACATAGGGTCAAAGCAGAATGGGTAAAAGCGTATTTTTAATAACAACTAAAAATAAATAAATGTGGTTGCGAATCACTTAGCAAATATGGCAAATATCTCTCAATATGCCTTTTATCTTATGTGGGGATATATGGGAAGGCTTATGCTCAGCAGTAACTTTCATAGGCTGTAATAAATTAAAAGATAACAAAAATAGTATTTATAAAAATTAAGGTTGAACGAAAACTATCCAAATATATAGATCTTAAAGGAAATTAAAGTAACATGTTCAGCAGTGGACTATTAGCCATAATTAATGAATAAAAAAGTAACAAACAAAAAAATAATAAAGAAATGAAAACAAAACACTAAACAACCTGCAGAAGCATCTTCTAGACTAGATTATTAGAACTAATGATAACGAATATGCCATACGAGTCTGAAAAAATATTAGGCAGTAAAGGAATATCCCAACTTTGTCCTGAAAGATGCCTATCCTTTGTAGCTTTCTCCGTTACAAATTGATTGTAGGTGCAGTGGCCACTTTTTTATAGAATAAGGGTAACATATGAGTACACAATCCACCCGATAGTAAGTGGATACTGTGGCCCATAGACACCTATATTTATCCAATATTAAGAATTAATATGCAGATGCATTGTCATCCCTGAAGATTGAGATGGAATGCCTCATATCTAGTAAAATGGGTCACCGGTTCTCTACACCCAACATACGGAAATAGCAGCATAAAGCTGCATTTTAATCTTGTATTCTGCGAGATTGTGGTCCTTCCCCGATCAAGCTGACCCATTCGTACTACAAACACAATATAGCTGCAGCATGGCTCTACTACGTTAAAAACCACCACTATCATTTGGACTCTTAACTCCTTTAGCACTATCACTTGGTGGATGAGAGATTTCTGCTTTGGAGTTCCTCTAGGTAATAACTAGATACAACCCAATTACTAACTCTACCATTAAACAGCAACACATCTTGTGTTGTGATCTTTTTAAAAGTTATAGAAACTCAGTATAATTATAGAAAAAGACATTCTATACTATAATACAGCACTAAGAATAGTGCTCGGAGATGACTATTATAGGCCTAATATGGTGTGGTGATAACACATCTGTAGTCGTTGTGGGCTGCACTAGCCTCTTACTATTAGATGAACCCCTAACTTTTGTTTTTAAAATTCTTTAAAATAAAAAATATTCATAATAAAAATTTACTTGAAGAACCTTAGTCCATTTGCAGTCCAAAATAATTGAAACAACCATCATCATAAAAAGGAAATAGCAATAGAATGCTTGTCTTAAAACCATAATAAGAATGAATGTCACTTTTTATTTCGCATGCAGCTATCCAGGTGTTTTACGATGAATATTCTTAAGTTCCCTACATATAAATTTTTTACTTCCTTTAAGCTAAGTAAATAGTTCCCTAGATGAATCGTTAGTAGTCGGCATTCAAATAGATATTTGGGCTGAAAATGTAACTTTAAATTTAAAAGGATTATTCCACAACAATCTACGTATCTATATTGCTTAAAGAAACAACAAATGAAAGAAAAGGAAGGTGCTCCCACTGGAGCCTTGAACCAGTAAGATATGTGTGGTGCGGCCTCCCATTAGATGGAGTGGCAACCTGGTAAGGGGCACATGAAGTTGTGTGTGAATAAACCATGTCAAAATTTGAGTCTAGACCATATTATTTTTGTTACACTTGTCAGTTAATACCAGCCTTAGAATAATGTCAGTTAAGTCACAATAGCTAGGTTATAATTAACATTAACATATGATAATATTTATGCAAAATATTATCATATTCAATTCAATTAGTTTCTTTTTCAGTAAATTTTATTTACAAAATAATCATAGAATCTAATAACTTGTGAATGAAATCTGGTAACTATAAAGTGAGTCGAAACCTAATTATTTTAAGGTCATTGACCTCATGTAGGTGTTCAACCTTATTTGTGGTCAAAGTATATTCAAAATGAATGCATTTTACGCCAAAGAATATTGGTTAAGTTGGAAATGTAACCTAAAAGTCCTTGTTGCACAAAATTTAAAATAAACAACACCTCTCTGTTAGTGCATTGAAACAATTTGTAACAAACAATATAAACCTACCATCAGTTTGAGTTATTAAGTAGTTTTATCCATAAAACTTATTTTTTATTTATAATATTAGTAACACTATTACCACTCCACTCCAAGTTTAAAATGCTTATATTAGAAACTGTAGTTCACCACAGTGGTCAAATAGTTTTTAGTTTTGCAGACATATCCTGAACCATTAGATGACTGTAGCTTCAACACTTTACTTATTTAAACTACATAAACTCTCAGAAGAAATCGGGAGTTCTATTCTACAAACACTTTAGAAAATAATATGAATGTGCAAAACTTTTAACAATGTGTTATGTACAGATATGATAAGTTAAATAGATAGCATTCCTATATATTTTTAAAATTTCCTCCTTTTTAATAAATCCTTGACAAAATAAATGTAATATACAATGCATTGTGAAAATAAATTCTGCAATGTAATATTAACATTTTAGAGTATCAGCTTCTTTTGATTTTAGTTAAAAACTGCTAGTGGAATGCATAAATGTCCATCAACATTAACCTTACACAACATGAGAGTCAGGAGGTGGCTAAGGATTGTAGTGTATGTTTAGAAGTAGATAGGTATGGAATTTACTGATATGATGATGATAATCCATACAACTATTTAACCTATGCTCATTTTAAATATGCAACATTTTCAGTTTCATTAAGGTAAGATGTCATGACTCTGTAGTAGCAGAGAATAGACTAAATTAGATAATATCTACTACCCAATTTAGTCCTGTGGGTATTGTAAGAGGCAACAAAGCGGAAACAACCTAGGAAATGGGCAGCAACATCTTCCTAATAACAACTAGAAAATAGAAAAATGCAGTTGGCAGCCCACCTACCAAGAATATTAACTATGGCAAATATTCCCCTTCTGAGGCAATCTATAAGGAGGCATGTTCAGCAGTAGATTTTGATAGGATGTGATCTGTATAATAATGTAATATGCAAATTGGAGAACACAGCTTGTTTTAAATTAAAAAAATACTATATTCTAAAGAAAATCTTGGCGATATGACAACCATACTTTCCAATTATGTTTTCACAAAAAATATACAAAAGTGATAACTATATGAAATGTGAAGTACCTAATTTAACACCATTGATTATGGATAAAATTTAATAACAAAACATTGAAATCAGCACTGGCAACAATAATTTATGACCAATGTTTCATTATTGACTTTACGAAAAGGTATACCATAAATTATTCTGAAAGGTATAAGAGGTGTGAAACTTACTTCTGACGTCTTCGGCGGTGCCGAGGGGGCCTCGCGCCGTATTTGATGCTGTGGCGTGGCACCATAGCCATGGTCGAGTAGGTGGTAGCTGATGGGCTGGCTAGGGCTATCATCCAGTAGAGTGGTGTGCGACGGAGACGCCCCGACGCGCACCACCACCTCTGCTTCACCCTCCGCCTGCCCTCGCTTCACCCCCCTCGGCATCGCTGTTAATTAGAAAAGAAAATATATAAGGATGCTTACAAACTTACAATGATAAGTTTTTACAAAGATGAAACGTAACAAACACAATTAAATTAGCAGAGAGGTTAGAGGCGCCGCGCGCGCGGAAATCACAGGTGAGAAGCCTCCAAAGCGGAGTGGGTCGATATAAATTATAATAAGTTTTATGTAATATGCATGGTCCAGAGCAATACCTGCATGTGTCCAGTTTTGCTTACGTCACTTTTTCAACGACATTTCCCCCAAAATATCGACGACCTAGCGGTAATTCCTAAGCAAAACCGTTTCTAAAATAATACGTATACACACAATTTTTTTTATAAAATACCCATTCTTTAATTGCAATACTTACGAAAGGTGTAAGCGAACGATATCCAAATTCAGAACCATAAAACGACATTTAATGTTTTCGACGCAAACGCTACATTATCGAGTACTCAAAATAAAATGTCCGCCGCTTTGTTGGTCTCGATTGAACTCGTGGACATCGAGCCTGATAAATTTCAGTAAATGTCACACTTTACAGTACACATTTTAATTTATTCACTATAAACTTCACTTATAATAAAATATAAAATATAGAGTCTATTCCACATTTTATATTTATGAAATAAAAAATGCAGAGCAATGAAACGACGACAGGAAGCTTTTCAGAACATCTGGCTTGCAAGCGACGTAGTGGCGCGAACTACGCGCGCAGGCGCGAAGCGACCGGCCAACCAACCCCTAGCGGACGCCGATCTCCAAATTCCTCCCCTCGTTTGAGAAGCCATAAAAAATATAGTAACGAATTTTTAAATTTTCGTTAGGCAACCGGTTTTATGTAGAGCGCATCGAATATAGGTATCCAAAAGATGCATCGCAATGCGAAATTTTCTCAAATCTCACAGACTTTACATCGTTTTATTCTGCGTCGTATTATAGTATAATTATAAGATATTAATTTTAAGATATTGGTTATTATACGCTTTTAAATAAATCTAAATGTCTGTTTACTTAGAACAACATAATATAAGTTATTGGGTATTAAAGTGGCCTACCAATGAAGGCGACGTCGTTTAAAAATTTCAGTTAAGTTTAAAGTTTCAGTTTTGTTTTGAAACAGCAATATTTTAACTTATAAAATTTTCTGTACATACAACTTCATTTGCTATGCATGAAATGTATCTCGATGTACATAGCTATTTTAATAAAAATAAACAACAGCTCTACGTACTATATATACTACAATAATTACTTAACATAATGTAATATTACTTAAATTACATCTTTATGCGATTATTAACTCGCAGTATTATTTTTTTTCTAGTAGGTATTCATACTAGTAATTAATAGAAACTCTCGTTAACTTATTTTTACATGAAAGAAATTCAAAGAGATATTTTATTATTGTGTTTGACGGTTGATTACAAGTTATACGCCTTAAATTTGTAATAATGAAAACAATCCCAATGGAATATGTAGGTACCTCAGAATAAGTACCAATACAAGTAGATAATATACAAGATAGCTTTACTATTGATTTAAAATGTAATATTTATTTAAATATACAAAACAAAGAGTACATATAAAAGTAACTACGTTTATACAAAATAACATTCACCACATTGAGCCTACGTATTACTTGTTGATTTTTGTTAACATTATGTAATAAATTAAAATAAAATGTAAATAGGGAGATGTACCTTAGGATAAATTTAATAATATGCCCATTTTACTTTTTATAGAAAATTTTGCAGATTTCCCAATGATGATAATTTTTATGACGATAGAACTTTTAAGATAATTATCACAAATGAAAAGCCCTCCATGGTAAATTTTCTTTATAAAAGTTATTGTACAAGAATAGACGAATGCGAATATTATGAAAAAAACTATTTATTATTCACTATAGGTATGTAATATGTTTAAAAATTTAAGTTTAAATATGGTACGCGTATGTGTACATTTCTACAGGAAGTTATGACGAAAGCGCGAACTTGACGGAAATGATTATAAGAAATAGATATTTAGTCATAGACAACTATAAGCTATAGAAGAAAAACGTATTAGTTTATGCTCATAGACTTATTCGCCAATATATCCTAAGTCTATGTTTATGCTTCATCCATAAACGATTCATGCCTTGCCACCGATTAATCTTACGCATGTCTTACGCTAACCAGATGTCACTAGTTTGGACTAAGGTGTACTCATAGAATTACACAGCTTCATCATCACTTAAAAGTTGCGATAAGATTAAGTTTTTCAATTTTTTTTAGTTTAGTTTTACATTTTTTTTAGTACCCTCAATGCTTCAGTGCTCTTTTTTTATACATTTTTACCTTTTTTTTAACAGACTTCAAAAAGGAATACATTCTCAATTCGAGTGCTTTTTTGTATGTATGTTACGCGATATCTTCGCACATTGTAAACCAATTTTGATGATATTTTTTAATTAAATAGGTTACACTTCAACGGTGGACCGAAAATTTAGAGAAAAAATTTCACCCCTAAGGGTAACAAATAAAAAACTTTTTTTAAGCAACTTGAAGTCGGTTTTTACTTTAAATTCTTTAACTCTTAAGAATATCTGTAGTTTGGTTTATACAATTCGATATGTATTGGTTCATATAAAATATAACTTATATTTAAACAAAAAAACACCTATTTTCTACACTTTTCAAATAATTTACTTCCTCCGCTTTGAAATCTGTCAAATATTTCACCTCATTCTTAAGTGGCGCCGTCCTGGTGGCAGAAAAAGTCGTAGATACCCATAGGTCGATATTTTAAACATTCTTTGGAATGATTTATATTTCTTACTTTTTAATAGGCATTACACATACACATACTTTTAAGAAGACATCAATCAAGGCGAAACAACTTGGCGACGTTTTCGGTTACCTATTGATATGTATTTCCAGTATCGAGCTTGAGCTAATAGTGGTAACTTCGAGTGGCGATCGTTGTCACAGTAGTAGTGCATACTCTTGTGGGAGTGCGGTACTAATCTCAAATAATACAGGTGATTAGTTAGTAAATATAGTACGGGAGAAAAAACCGCAGTACACTATATTAAATTAAATGCTAACCAATAACAAGACCGATGCGATACGATTTGCATGCGTTTTTAAAAAAAAAAACTTTCTTGTAAACTTGTGTATTTTTTTTTTCATTGTAAATATTTTTTTCACTATAAGCGATCTGATGTTTAGAGAATGCTATGGCCCATAGACATCTACATCTATTCTATGGAGTGTAGAGTAGAAGGAGAACCATCTTAAAAGGAGCGAAGGTTGAAAAAGTGTCCTACTATTTACTGTAAATAGAGGTTCCAAAACCTACCACAATAGCGCTGGCGTCTGAAAAACTACGATATGAAGATAGCTGTTATGAACGGAGTGAAGTCAGCTGAATTCAAATATTTCATGACTAGAGTAGTTAGTAAAACGCCAATATACAAAATCTCAACTATTTACGTAGTACAAAACCAAGCGGATTGATCGGTCCTTATTTATTTCTACATCTTACTCTAAATACTTTTGGCGCTTCTTTTTTAATTTATCCTATGCTACTGCAGCGCCACCCTTATTGGACACGTTTTTAGGGACACTTTTCATATACAGAGATGGTCCTCCTTCTACTCTACACTCCATAATCTATTCACGATCAAATGCAGATGCAAAGAGAAAATATGCAGATGCATTGTTAGTTGTCACCCCTGAGGACTAAGAATGTTTTCAGTATGTTTTTAGTATATATCTATGGTTGGGAATGAAGCATGAATTAGATGTGGCGATTCAAAAAAAAACATTAATCGCTTCTACATATTATGAAGACTGCGATGAATTTAGATGGAAAATATTAATGAATGGAGTGAAATAAAAAAATGAGAGAGAAGAATGATGTAACGGCGATGATCAAGTGAAGTTATCAAAACACATTGAAAAATAGCTTTAAAGAGTCCAAGGTCAAGGTGGAAAAGAGATAAAAAGAGTCTAATATCTGTTACAACCACTAATATGAGTTGTATGGCTATGTGCAGCATGCAGAAGGTGCCTCTGAGTTCTCGTTTTTCTGACCTCACGCCTTTCGCGTAACGGACCCGTTCCACAAATGGAATCGGAGGCCGTCTAGAAAAGCGCATCTAATGTTATGGCGCGCAAGTCTTCCTGAGTTGTTCTCAGAGGAAGGCCGATTGGTGCTGATGATGGTGAAGATAGGATTTCAATCGATTCGTGTTCTCTATAATTTTCTTTTGCTCTCACGACTAGAATATGGCATGAATAAATAGAGGATGTGTTTGGAGGACAGGTTCTTTTAATGGATTGTTTATCACGAGTCCTTCATGTTATGTATGTGTGTCGGAAGGCAACATACACATAGACATTTCTATAAATATTTTTTCTATAGTTATGCACAAAGATGCTGATTATAAATTATATTTATTTTTGAATTTAGAAAATATGATTATTATTTTGACTTCGAAACTTAACTAAAATTGGTTTTCCATAGATTAATATATTATATATTAGCGGTCCGCCCCGGCTTCGTACGGACGATTTCTGGATCTCGACAACAGCGCCACCTACCGTGTCCAACTGTGAATCTAAGCCATCTAGGGACCCATTCGAACACACACAAATATTTTCATCAAAATCAGTTGAGCCGTTTTTGCGTCGTATCGAGACTAACAGACAGCAATTGATTTCTACATACAGATGTTTTTTAACGCCCCTGCACTGCCTTTTGTGGGTGGAATTACATAAAATCCGTTCTTGGTCATTTTTAACATGCCAAAAATAATATCCTGGCCAAGTTTTATACCTATAAGAGCTATAGTTTGAAAATGTGATTTTTTTTTAATTAACGCCCATGCAACTAGGGTTACAGTATGTCAGGATTTGTCCTGAGATTTCAGGATATTTAGACTCTTCTCAGGATTGCGGCAGGATTTTGCAAATCTCATGAATTCTCAGGATTTTTAGAACTTTAAATATAACACAGCTTACATTTTAAAGATCTCTTTAATAAAAAGTTAAACAAACTAAAAATAGTTTTCCTTTGGTAATAATTCCACAATTAAGTAAAATCAAAACTTATTTATCCAAGTAGGTACTTAAACAGTTTTATCATACTTAATATGTGAAGATACCTTTTTAAGTAAGATTTTCTTCTCAAACTGTAAAAAAATCTCAGGATTTTTAAATGGAAATCAGGCCTCTTCTCCGGACTTTTAATTTTTTCATCTGGTAACCCTACATGCAACCCCTTTTGCGGGTGGAATTTTGTAAAATCCTTTCTTAGCTGAACACTAAATTTCAAGATTCTAGGCCTTATGGTTCTAGAGATATCGTGATGAGTCAGTACATAGGTGGATATATTATATATATATCCACCTATATATTGAGACCCTAATATTTGAGACGGTTGCCTATCTAACAAAGTACATCCAAATTATACGATAATTAATAGAATCTGGCGTTACTTTGCGGAAATCTATTATATAATAATTTTAAAAATTTATTAGCTGGGATCCACGTAATTAATTTTAACACGTTTAATATCACTTTATTCGATCTACGCATTCTGGTACATCTTAAATTTGCTTTCACTCCTGATTCCTAAGATTAACATCTCGTTTTAATGTCAATTTTGCTCTTAGTTCTTTTAGAGTTTACACCGCTATGTTTTTACGTTCAAGTCTTCAAGATCCTAAGTCCATCTGACTCTGGAATGGCTTATCAATTTATATTAGAAATTCTTTATCACTAATGTCGATCACTTACTTTTTTCTCGACAATCCTCACGTCCCTACTTTTCATGACACTTATTTTTCATGACTCCTACAGTTTCACTGTCAGATAAAGGAAATGCCCAATAAGATCCGTCTGTCTCCGATAGATTGCTATAAATCATTTAAACCTGACCTTGTATACTGTAATTTTCAAATTTTACACATTAGAAGCAGCTCATGTACAATGGACTAATGAACAAAAATGATGACTGAGAAATGGCTGCTTCAGTGGGTGACTGAAGAGGCGACAGGGGGAAATGAAACGGTTGATGGCCAGCAGTGTCTTCCTGATAATAACTCGAAATTATAAAAAAACTGCGATAACTAATCCACCTGCGAAGCGTGACAACTATGTCTAAGTAAAAAGTAAAAGGACTTTTATACGCTGTGATGAATGAAAGAATAAATTGACCTGAGTGTGAGTTGAATCCCTTTTATCTATCTTTAGCTATCTTTTGTAGTGAGCTAGATCAACATTTTAATGCAATTAAATTTAAATTATCGCATACAATTGTACTACCTATAGAACAATTTACAGATTTCCATGGTCTTCAACTACTGTACAGATGGGTTAAATGAAATTATGTATTACTGGCGATCCGCCCCGGCTTCGCTCGGGTGATTTCTGGGTCTCTGACAACAGTGTCACCTACCTACAGAATTCAATTGTGAATCTAAACCATTCTCGAATTAACTTAATTACACACATAAAATTTCATCCAAATCCTTCCAGGCGTTTAGAAGGAGTTGTCACATACACACGGACAGAAGAATTATATATATATAAAATTAAAAAATCGTTTGGGAATATCAAGGTAGCCGTAAGTTGCTTATGGATAAAGTCAAACCAATTACAATTATTTGCAGGGCATACAAGTACTTTGTTGCGAGCAGGTTCTGAACTCGCGTTAAGACACTGCGTAAACCGTCAAAAGTTATTCCGAAAAAAAAATATGATCAGGAATGATAAGGAATTGTTTTTTGCATTCTCACCTATTAAGACACTTACTATTAGATATTTTATAAGATTAACAAAGAGCACATGATGATGCAGATTGCTGTAACTCATAGACATCTATTCTCAATTAAAAATCAAAATTCAAACACGTTAGCGACTCCAAGGGGCTTTCCAAAACTACTTTGGTAACAAGGCCGTAAGAGCTAAGCAAAAGCGTTGAGGAGGCGGCGCTATTCATAAGCGGTGCTGTTGCGGAGTCTTGTGGTACAATCGTGACATAACACGTGGTGGACATGCGCATTTGCTATTGCGTTGCCGCTTCAACGTCGTATCGCATTACCATTTACCACCTCTCCATTACCTCTTCGCATTACCCCCTTTTCCTTTCTGGCCCTAAGATATGTGCGCGTGTATACAGCGTATCTTATGTCACGGATTTTTATACGAATGAAATCGCAATGCTACGTCTACGCCGCTACGCGTTCCATAACTCTCTAATATCCTTCCATAGACCTTAGCTTTATAATTTGATGGAAAAAGGTTGTTATAATTATACTATACATAAAAACCAATCAAATTGTTAGAAAAGTATATTTAACATATCTTAAATATCAATAATAACAAAAACTTCAAATCTATTATCTTTAGGTTCGTCAACAATTTGCATAGCTGAGTATGTGATGGCTTTCACTTCTGAACCTTGCGGATGTTTCCCAATTTGAAACTCCTCTCCGTAACACTTGCATACTATCCGGAACTCCTCCGTATTGAACTCTGTTATAACTAGCTTCTTACATATTAAGAACGGTTCCACTGAGAAAAGATACAGCAGTTCGTCGAGGAAGTGATAGAGCAGACCCATCATGTCATCAGCATTTGCCTCAATCGTGTGAACTTCTTTAATCTGAACGTAGGCCAAATCTGTCATATAGCCAAACATCGCCATACCGCATTGCTCAAACGCTTCCTTAAGACTATCACCCCACGCGTGTAGCCTGAAAGTTAAGAAATAAATATGTACATTATTCACCATTAGCCAGACATTTTGATCCTCGCCGGCTCCAATAGAATAGTTAATTGCAATTTTAAGTGGTGATTGACATGGTCAGCGGTGAAGGAAAACTGTTTGTGATGCATGTCTACGATGTGAAGTTAGCTAACACGCATTGTAACACTACGGCGAACTGATACCTCCATAAAGGGGAGGCTTGTGCCCTTGTGGCTATGTGCACAGTGGGCTGTAATTTCACTTTAACCAGATCTGTTTTATTGGTAAAGAGACATTCCATTTTATACCTCTTCTGCATTTTAATTCTTAATTGAGGATATGCAGGTGTCTAT
This sequence comes from Parnassius mnemosyne, assembly GCA_963668995.1. Classification (NCBI taxonomy): domain Eukaryota; kingdom Metazoa; phylum Arthropoda; class Insecta; order Lepidoptera; family Papilionidae; genus Parnassius; species Parnassius mnemosyne. Next base: position 41,701,555 of record CAVLGL010000115.1, on the reverse strand, counting down.
GGATCACAGCATCAACATACCACTGTGCTCGTTAAACACCCCTTACTGCTATAAAAAATTAAAACTACCTTTATTATGGTATAAATAGTGCCTATCCTATTACATAAGAAACATGAAAATGTGCAAATACTCTGAAAAACTTTCGTCTCTATGAACGGAATATAAAGTAGGATCCATAAATTTCATAAATAATAATGTATTTGATTAAAAAAGTAAATCTTATTAGAGCTTAGCGTAGTTAAGTTTTAAAATTCAATAAGTTCTAAAAAGGGAGAGGGGTGGAAAATCAACCAAATTTTCGACCCATAAATATTGAAAGTCCGTTAAGAATAATTCTGTAACATTTTCGTTGAGTATAAGGGTATGTTTTACAAGCCCATCATCTACCGTGGTCTTTTCAACCATCCGGATATACGGACAGAATCATGAGACCACGGACTCACGGACTGTTTGGGCCTCTTTCCCGCGTGCTCTATCTTGGCTCCCTAAAAATTTCTCTATTCCAGTCCCTTTCCTTATTACGTTCTTTCTTAATGGGGTCAACACTTACATAATATTATAGCTTCTAGCTTGTATTTTCTGCAGCGCGGACGCGGAATGTAATCTCAGTAAATTACATTGGACACTCTGTTATCTGTGTATACACTAAAACCTTTATATATATATATATATATATATAGGGCCCAATTTTGTGGAAAACGCAAGTTATATTAGGCATCAGGGCTGCTAAATGAATGTTTCCTTTTAATGAATGAAACTATTGCCTCTTTTCTGATAAATAGATGTATTGTCAATTGAACCAGTGGCGTAGCAAAGGTTTTTGCAATGCTTTCGCACCTTCCCTTATTCATTTTTGATTATCTTAAAAAGTATTTTACCGGCAAGTCTCCTATAGTCTGAATATAATTTAAAAATGTATAAACACGCATTAAAATATTGAGGGTCACTTATCGTCGTGGTTATTTTATTTATATATAAAGATAAAGATATTATACTTCATCTATTGCTTAACCTCCTAGCTACCGCGGTTCAAATTTATTTTCAAATTATTTAATAGAAGTCATGACTTTTTTGATAATGCTATCCATTCTTGGTTTTTTATGAGCGTTCTTATATGTTAACTTACTATTGAGGGTAATGTGTCTAAAAATAAGTTTTGATAGGAAAATGTTATTTTTAACTATAAGTCAATTCCTTGTTCGTTCCGGGTGAAATTTTGCAACTCAAATTTCGAGCACTTTCCGATGAGATAGAGACATGAAATTTTGAACATAACTCAGAATCGGATAACAATGTGAATAAAATAACGTGATATATTATTTTTAGTACAAATAATCTTGTTTTCAAATTTGATTTAAAAAGTAACAGATATGTTGTAATCTCCCTAACGCTGCCTAGTTGAGTTGAATCCGTCAATTCACCTTTCGGTCGAAGTTGGACTTGCCTAGTCGGACAATTTTTCCTAGGTAAACATATTCGTCAACAACCGGTATAACTGTAACATGCGACACGCGATGTAACAGCAAGGTTATATATTTTTTTTATAGGATAGGGTGACAAACGAGCACACAGTCCACCTGATGGTAAGTGGTTGCTGTGGCTCATAGACATCTACATCTATCTTCGTTTGCAAACCAAAATGCAGATGCGTTGTCACCCGTGAGGACTAAGATAGAATGCCTCTTTTCCAGTAAAAAGGGTCTCCGGTTCTCTACACTCACCATACGAAACACAGCAGCATGAAGCTGCTATTTGACGCTGGTATTCTGTGAGAGCGTGGTCCTTCCCCGGTTGAGCCGACACATTCGTGCTACAACTATACAACTAATATAGCTGCAGCATGGCTCTACCACGTATAAAACTACTGCGACGTATCATATAACCTTTGTCTAGTCCATCATTTTAAAACGTATCCGGTGGGAAACATAATTCAGATCAGGAGCACAGTGCTGAGATCTCACAGCGATTCTGCTATAGTAGCTTGAAAATGCCTTATAATGCAGTGGAGAAGATTTTTAGGGATATAACGACACCCCGTCTTGCACCTCTCTGCAGTTGGATAGGTTTCGTAATCTGATTCTGTGCTCGGATTACACTTACTGTACAAAGGCTTTAGCGCTTTGGTATACTGACAATCAACTTGTGTGAATGTGTTATGTAGGACAAATTAAAAGATCAATAAGAACCCGCTCTAAAGAACACATAGCTGATGTGAAGAATCGACGCTCCCGGAAGTCTGCAGTATGTGAACACGTACAGGATCGCCTCCGTCACTACATTAGATTTGATAGACCTCAAAGCCTTGCTAAAGAACACCGATTCCTTCCAAGGGTGATTCGCGAGACTATTGAAATCAAAAACGTCCTAATTTCAATAGATAAGATGGTTAGGTGCTACTATCTCCTTGTGATCCTATAATTAATAAAATTAAATCCAAACCCCAAGCATAGCACTGCAAGACTTCAAGATACTGTAAGCTCATTCTGAGTAGATCGGACCAAAAATTAATAATTTTAATCTGGACATTGAGATGTCAAACACCTCAATATCCCCGTGACCGTGGGTGCTGTAGTGTTTGAAACGTCGGGAATATAAAATAAGCTAATATACGCGACAAAATCCTTAAAACTAGTTATATTTAAATGTGTAGTGTTCGTGTAAAATATAAGAAGTTCCTACATACTCTTTGTATGTTAGGTACATACCCCGAGCCGGAGTTTGCGTAGAGAGTCAGTAGAGTTTACGTCAGAGAGAATATCTGTTCTCGGTGCCTTGGCAGTCTCGAAAGTACAGATTTGTTCAGCATTTGGCAACGCGTACATAGCGACAACCATTCCTGCGTCTATAGGTGTCTTAATAGATTCCACAGCGGTAATGCCAACACAGACCGACCTACAACTAGCAGCAAATGGCTACAGATTACGTATTAAAACAGATCTAATCGCAGAGATCGTGGTCCTTAGCGATTCTAAAACCCCCACCATGCTGAATGACTGGGTTCTCGTTCAACCGAACAAGTGATGTGATCTGTTTACAACTTTGCCTTAGCATACGGTCTGACACAACTGGTTTTTTCTCACACGCGGTTTCCTGATGTGGAGAATCATAAACATTCCCTGTTTGACGTGACTTCTCCAACTTACTTAACATTAAGGCTCAGTGTGCTTCTCACCATTCGGTAATCACTATCAGCTTTAAACTCACGATCAATGAGACATCACCGAATAAATACAACAGTATTCTTAACTCAATTCAAACTAAAATTGTTAATTCTTAGCTCATGTTCTAGGTAAGTTAGACTCTCGCGTGAGACAAGTATTTTTATGGCGTAATAATTATTCTGGGTGTTTATATGTCAGTAAATCACCGCCTTGACACGACGTCAAGAGTCCTACGGACATGTTAAATTTTCGCGATGGGATAAGTAGGCCTGCAATAGTTCATTATTGAAAGAAATTCTCATAACGGAATCAAAGCGTAATCAAACTATCCTGAAAATCAATAAAAACATGGTATTATATACTCGAAATTAGTTTACACTAGTTGACGACGTTGCCAAAGAACATAAGTCTTTTCCATGGATTTAAAACGTAATATTAAGTATGTAGCTTTTTCACTCTCGCCTTGAAGACACCCACAGCAAAACAAATGATGAAACATTAATTTACTCCATTCCAGTACGCATTACGGACGACAAATAAAACGGTTGGGTTCGAATGCGTAGTATGTATATGTAGATAACAAAACAAAGGAGTGGCCGATTGCTGATGGACCGATGGTGGAAGAGAGAGATATTTCGCATACTCTCCGAAATATATCGTATAGAACACGGAGATGTTGTCTATTTTAGACTGGTACTTAATCTCACCAAAGCATTCTTGAATACTAAGTAAGCTTTGGTAGGATAAGTACGACCGTGTGCGTACACCAGTACAAAGCAAAGCTAGCGCGAGCAATATTGCTTTAAAATGTTCTAACGTATATATTATACGTTAGAACATTTTTAATTTGGAGTTGATTATTTAGGTTTAACTTTTCATTATTGAACATAGACTTCCTTGATAGACAGGGGCGTAGCTACTGCCGTATCAGCCGTATCAATGATACGGAGCCCCGGATAGCAAAAATTCTAAAGACTTCTATGGGACAGGATGTTGGTTTGAATTGTTTGGCTAGCTTAGCTCCTAGGAGTATTCATTGTAAGTAATAACATATAATCAATATATAATTATTTTAATTCTAGACAAGCATTTTTAAATCTTTATTTACAATTTTACATAATACTTAATTTTATCTACAATATTAAAAACTATGATAATAAAAATAAAAAAACTAAAACTAGAAACTTAATTATCATATAGTCCTGCTCCCCGCGGTATCGTGCCAAGAACGCTGGCTGCGTTTCCCCGCTGAATGGCTATACTTAGCCTTTGAGCGAGGAAAGAACCAGCCCTCTTATCACCAGCAGCAACGACCAGCCGCGGATGGAGTTCCTTTAGGAACTCCACCGCACGTGGACCCCACGGACCGATAGTCTCTACAGCAAATGGCACAAATATGTAGTCATCTCTCAGAGACTCATATTTGCGCCACTTACTCAGCTCAGCTGCCTCTGATGCTGCCCCGGCTTTAAACTAGGTACTCCTGAGATGAGAGGCTGCCAGAGTGTCTACACAAGTAGCATCCCACACTAGGGCTTTACCTCTCTCCCAAGGGACCAATGTCATACCGTCGGGTCTCTTGCCATCGTCTCTAAATATTCCACAAGGCTCTAAAACCGAGGGAACATTTATAGAGGCAAGAGCCCTTCGGATGACATCGTTCAAAGAACTGTGTCGCGAAAACCTACCAGCGTCTTTTATTCAAATAAAAATTGAAGTCATTTTTGTTTGTGGTTTGTAATAGCGTGTTAACAAAACTGGGGGAAAAATTACCTACGCACTGGCATTGAGTAGGTATATGTACTTGAAAAATATCACTACGGAACAAGTCATTCAAGATTTACAGGACATTAGGGAGTAATATTCCGTTTCACTGTAGAATATAGTTGCAGGTATATGCGCGGAATTTAAACGTGAAAAATATCCACAAAAGTAGCAAAAATGGATTTAGCAGATCGACGTGTCACGGTACTTGCTGAAGAAACAAAAATTTCTACAGGGAGTGTGCGTAACATTTCACATGAACGCTTGAGGATGAAAAAGTATTCACGCCTTGAATACTTAGAATGCTTACCGACACCCAGAAATAAAAAAGCATAAAATATTTCCCAAGGCATATTAAACCTGTTTAAACTTTAAACAATATCCTGATCGTTTTCTAACTTGATTTATAACAACGGACGAAACGTGGTTTTACCATTACGATCACAAAAGTTATAGTCTATGACTGAGAATAAAACCTTAATCTCAAACTTATTTTTGAGGAATTTCAAAGTAGTCCTTTCGTCGGTAAGATCCATGATCTCTTTTTTCAATGAATAAAAAATGTTACTTCAAAATATATTTTTTTAATTTCTGAGACATGCAGGTATCGTCACGACGTTTTCCTTCACCGCCGAGCACTTAAAATTGCAATTAACAATTTCATTGGTGTAGGCGGGTATCGAGCCCCGGTTGCCTCGCGTACTGTAAAATTTAAAGCGAGCGCTAAGTCCATGTCAAGTCAAGAGTTAGTAATGGTTGAAAATATCGTTTGTGGAGCTATTGTTACGGGCACTTTGTATGCAACAAAGGACAAAATTTAGATATTAAGTTTATAAATTCAATATTCTGGCATAATGTTCTTGCAACGATTTTTAAATTACTTTTTGACAGTTGCCAGTATTCAGTCAGATTCGGGATACTAAAAAAAGCCAAATAGGCCAGAGAATGAATAGTAAACAGGAGTCTGTTCCATCTTTACTCGAAATCATTTTCATTCAAGATTTCCTATATTTACGCGAGCACTACACAGTAAAAGCAACTAGTTTAAATATATCCGACATTTTAAGCACTTTGCATTACTCAGGTCATAGTCTGACTGAGGTGTTCATCATCCCATTGCAACTTCTTTTATATTTCGAAAACTTGTGGCACTGTCATAATTAACCCCAGCTACCTACTTAAAACTATAAATTTTTGGTCTGGTCTATGCAGCAAGGACTTAAATTATATGAAAGTCTTGCTATCTAAATAGTTGGTTTGGGATTCAATTTTATAAATTTTTGTATCTCCCATAAGCAGATTGTGGATTACCTGGTAGTATCTGATGTCAGATATATAATATACCTTTATATATAAAAATTACGTGTCACATTGTTTGTCATCGATGAACTCCTAAGCTACGGAACTGATTTCAATGAAATTTTGCTAATTGTGCAGTTTGTTCCAACTTGAAAGATAGGATAGTTTTTATTCTGATAAGTGACACTCAATATTTTTTTATTACGAATTTAAGCATTTTTTACATGGAGGGTCGTTAAAAAGGGCAGAACAACGTCTGCCTAGCCAGCTAGTATACATATATATATATGTATGTATATGTATGTATGTATGTATATATATAGAGCCACCTTCTGAATTAAAATAAGAATGTTATTTGATTTCAATAGCCTCTCAAGTCATCCTGGGTAATAATCGATGTTCTTTTGCGAGGAATTGTCGCCTATAAAATCTCATTTAATGACTGAACATGTTTACTGATATATCCCAGTGTCTTTTTTTATAGGATAGGGTGATAAGCGAGCACACAGTCCCCCTGATAGTAAGTGGTTGCTGTGACCCATAGACATATCTATCCTCAATAGAATCTAAATGCAGATGTGTTGTCACCTGTGAGGACTAAGATGGAATGCCTCTTTTCCAGTAAAAAGGGTCTCTGGTTCTCTACACTCACCATACTATATACAGCAGTGTTAAGCTGCTATTTTACGCTAGTATTCTGTGAAAGTGTGGTCCTTCCCTGGTCGAGCCAACCCATTCATGCTACAACTATACTAATAATATTACTGCGTTATGGCAGTCTTTAGTTTTAAGTAAAAAGGCAAGTAAATGCTTGACCAATTTAATGCCTTGCAATTCGATTTCCGCCCTGGCCATAGTATAACTACAACACTTCAATAAATCGCCAATTATATTCGTAATGGTATAAAGAAACAAAAGCTGACAATTCTTTACCTTGCTTGATTTTAATAATGTATATAATACTGATGATTTTGATATCTTGGTAGCTATCCTACACTCCTTCAACATATCTTCAACGGTAGTTAACTGGTTTCAAGTTACTTGTTTGATTGCTGACTTCATTTGTGTAAAATGTTTTTTTCCTAGGTATAAAATGTTTTTTCCTACTTGGCTTACTATACCAGCTATTGTACCACAAGGTTGTATGTTGACTTCTTCCCTATTTGCAATTTCATCAATTCTGTAAGTTACAACTTTCCCACTTGTATGCTCACAACATACAAACTTTTGTCTAAAGCAATTGACACTAATGCTGATCTGATTCTTATTTTGAACTGAAGAAAATGTAACAATATAATGATTAATTCTAAGAAAACTATCATAGGTAGTTCTAAATTCATTGAAAAAAATCACTATTATACATGAGTGCACTCATATATCTTACAGTATCAAAGTTAAGAACCTGGAGTAAAATCTCAACTTCTGTATTTATTAGGGTAATGAAGAAAATTTTTTGTCATGTTAATCTCCTTATATGGATTATGTAATTTTCTTCCCACAGTGACTAAAGTTACGCTTACTCAGTCTCATCTGCTGCCTATTCTTGACTATGATGATATTAGCTTTTTTAAAATAAAATAAATTTGTTATTTTGAGAATACTGATGAGCAACTTAATGAGCTTGAGCGCATTCAAAATTTAAGTATTAGTTTTATATCTAGTCCACCTGATAGTAAGTGGTTGCTGTGGCCCATAGACATCTACACCTATCCTCGTTTGTGTGTTAGTGAGGAATAAGATTTGAATCACTATTTGAGTTTTACAAAACTTTTATGCTAATTCCTAAAAATATAAAGGGTATATTATTAAATTTTTGGTAACTTGACAAGCCCTACTAAAGGCAACACATGTTAAGCATAGGGTTTTAAGGTTTTGATTTGTGAATATAGGATTAAGATTAATGTCCATCTTTTAATAAATTATGTAATACTAGCTCGCCAGGCAGACGTTATTCTGCCCTTTCTGACGACCCTTCCTATAAAAATTCTTAAATTCGCAATAAAAATTTTCAGGGTCATATAGCTGGATAAAAACTATCCTATCTCGCAAGTTGGACCAAAATGCACACAGTGTGCAAAATTTCATTGAAATCAGTTCAGTAGTTTAGGAGTCCATTGCGGACAAACAACGTGACACATAATTTTTATATATAAAGGATATGTATTTACTTTAATTTTCAAAAATGTTACATTTTATAAAAAATAAATTTTATGTTAATGAAATAATTAATAGAATCAGGTGTTACTTTGCGAAAATCCATTATATAAAAGCTTTTAGAAAAATTTACTTCGCAAATATCCGCATTATAAAATAAAATGACGTGTCTTACCTAGTATGAAGAGCACCTCCCGCCCTCCCTCAATTGCGTGCACTATCCTTGTCACCACTAATCCCAGCAACGCTACTCCCAACACCACCACACACTAGGCAAGACACACCACTGACGATAATACGACATGTGTTTCGCCTCTACACAAGGCATCCTCAGGTGATATAGACTCTACAGTGGCTAACCGCTTAGCGGTGACGGGGATAATGCACGCAATTGAGGGAGGGCGGGAGGTGCTCTTCATACTAGGTAAGACACATAATTTTATTTTATAACGTGGATATTTGCGAAGTAAATTTTTCTAAAAGTTTTTATTTAAGGAAATAACTATACTCTAAGGGGTTTTTTTCTTAAGAGAAGATATTCCACTTGGCTATACAATAAAAATAGTATTTAAAATTTTAAAAAGAAGCATATCCTTAGATAAAATAACACTAAGTTTAGGTGTGTTGCTAACCCAAGCAGACCAGCCTCCTAAAGTAGTACCTTTTGCAAAATCTAAAAGTTATAATGTTTATTTAAAGACTGAATCCTCCACGCCTGTTGTCTAATCTTTTCTGAGCCCTAGAAATACGTCCCACCTCAACCACAAATCTTGTAATTGGATTCTAAGAACACCTTATAGGTGTGCAAGTTTAGTGTAGAGCCACGCGGCAGCTTTTGCTGTCGCACGGATGGGCCGGGTCAAACCGGGATGGTACCACGACCTCACAGAATACCAGCGTGAAGTAGAGGTTTACCTCTGCATTTCGCTTGGTGAGTGCAGGTAGCCGGAGGCCCTTTTTACTGGGAATGAGGCATTCCATCTTAGTCCTCACGGGTGACAACGCATCTGCATTTTGATTCGCAAACGAGGATAGATGTAGATGTCTACGGGCCGCAGCAACCACTTACCATCAGGTGGACTGTGTGCTTCTTTTTCACACTTATCCTATAAAAAAAAATAGGAAAAACTAAACCTACTTTCCTTCTATTTAATAAAACAGTTCTATCAAATTTATTAAAACACTAGATAAATAAAGTAGAAAGATTTATTACTCACTGTACATCTGCAGTATGATCCAAATCTGAAAATCAAATTATGATTACTAAAATAATTTAAGTGTTGAAACTGTACAATAACTTGTCTTCATTAAATTCTTCAAAGATACATAAACATATCACTCTACTATAAATATTATTCATAGAACAGTAAGAAACTTACACTCATATTTCACAGGCGGTATGATTAAATCATCATGAGTAAATCCTCCCATTTCTTCGTCCATACTATTTATATAACTCTTGATAGAGAACTGTTTTCAATTCATAATCATCGTTAATTATGTACTGTTTTATTGATATAAGGTTTTATTATTGGGAATTATTAAATATTAATACCTTTAAGCTTAGACAAACGAAAAATCAACAATTCAACAACAAACCTTATCAACCATATGTCAAAAATGACAATACTATATGTTTGAATTTGTTTTAGTATTACCTAAAGGCAAATGCATCTACGCCCATACAGTCAAATCCAACGTTTATTTTGTTCGAAAATTATTCACAGTATTTTGATTGTCGATGGGTCATCTTTGACCTGTAAGATCAAACTGTTGCACATTCATCCAGCAAATAGGATGTGGATGTAGAAAAATCCATCAATAAATGACTTATTGAAGTTTACGTATTTTAGTACGGAACGTCTGTGGTTTCTTATTCGCCTGTGACGTCATTTGATCTATCCGAGATCACCGCACCAAATTAAATTAAAAAAATAATAATAATAATAAATCCATTTATTTCTTACTCAAGGCATACTAAATAATAAAGTAATTGGAGCCTCCTAGTAAGTATAAAAGAATACCTGTGTCAGGAGGCACCGCTCTTCCTAATAATATTAAATATTGGAATAAACCGAGCAAGATTACCTATGATTTAGAGTAGGTGTGTGTTTGTGTGTGTGTGTGTGTGTGTATGTGTGATTGTAGGTGCTTAAAAGTGTTAGCATATCTATTATTATTATTATTATGTAATTTTATTTTATTCTATTCTATTCTCATAAACAAATATATTATTTAAGTCCGTAACGTAGAATATTTTCTGTGGTGTGATAAGATAATTTTTTAAGATGATCGGTAATTATTTTTTCACATTCGCCGATAATTAAGTCAGTGAAAGTTTAATGTTTTATTTAAATAATTGTACATATATCTTGATTGGGCACAGTACTATCTCTCAGCAAATTTAGATATTACATAAATTTGTTTAATGACGTTATGATTCCCCCATTTAGATGTTTTTTTTTTTTTTGGATCATATGGCGAGTTAGTATGTGTTTTTAAAATTGATTGTAATTTAATTTAATTTTATAGTTGTCTAACCGTAAGAACATCACTAATATTATACAGTTGTTCGGTATTAAATCTAATAGGCTTAAAATACATAACTTTAAGAAGATATCGTTGTCCTCTTTCTATGTTCAATAAGTTAGTTTTTGCCGCTCCTCCCCATTTCCGTAATGCAAAATCCTAGAACAGACTGAGCTAAAGATTTGTAAAATTGAATTACCAATTTAGTCGTAATGTAACGCAGTTTTTTAAATATCCATATAAGCTTACGAATTCTGACGTTTACCTATTCTATTTGATTAATCCACGAAAGATGTTAGTCAAAAATTATTCCAAGGTATTTTGTGTTATGTACTCGCTCAAGTTTTTCACAATTACAATTTAAAAAATCCGTATCAAAATATTATAATATATTATACCAAAGAGAATATAATCACTACGCACCGCACCACGGATCATTCAAGTAATTAGTTCGCAAGAATCGCGCCAAGGCTCATGCTTCGTTCGGGTTTATTTACGTACAGTAATACAGTTGTGTTTCTTTTTTATTTATGAGTGTGTAGTTTTTATTTTATTATAATGGAAGAAAGCTTCTTCTAAGGACAAAGTGATAATTTGCCTAATATTGTTATATACACAGTAATGGACTTTTTTCTTTAAATCCGTCTTATGTTAGTGCTGAAATAAAAGGAGTTAAACTTTTTAAGTAAATATATATACTTTTACGTTTATTTCAACGGCCACATTTTTGTTTTAAATGAAAATGTTAATCTTTTTAATCGCCGTAGAAAATTAGTATGATAAAAAATTCATTTCTTCTTATAAAACTATTTATTTTAATTAAAATTGAAAAAATATTATAAAATCTAATTATTTATAACCAGTGTTGCTTCAACATCGATTGTTCATACTTAAAATTAAATTGTCAATGTCTTGCTGCGGTAAGAGGTCCCATGTTCTTTGCAAGTGTTTGTAAAGTTGTTGTTCCGTCGTCAAATTTGGCGGGAAATCTCTTAAAACTTTTCGTTGTAACATGCCCCAGACATGCTCGATAGGATTAAAGTCAGACGACTGTGCAGGCCAATCCGAAATTTGAATATCGTGATTTCGAAGAGCGGCCGACACCAGCCGCGCCGTATAGGAAGGAGCATTATCGTGCATCTGTGTGGGACAATAAGATGCTCTGTTACCTCCTCGTAGTATTTTTGTGCAGTCATGCTGGGTTCGTCTGCCAAGACGAATTCCTGCCCACACCATGATTGTCCCGCCTTGGTATGAGTGGACCTCCTGAGCGTGTTGTAGATGGCTAACTCTCTCTGGAGTTCTTCAAACGCGTGTTCTTCGTGAATCCGGATGAAACCGAAACCGGGAGTAATCGGTGAACAGCACCAGAAACCATTGATATAAAGTAAATAACAAACACAGTTATATAAAATAATATAATATAATATAATATAAACACTCACGCCTGTCACCCAGAGGGGTAGGCAGAGATTATGGACTTCCATTTGGCACGATCCTGACACACCTCTCTCGCTTCCTGCACATCGATATACCTACGCATACACGCTCGTCGGTTAAAGGTACTCTTGATATGGCCCATTTTTAATATATCGCCAATTTGGTCGATAAACTTTCGCCTAGGGCAGTGGTCGGCAAAGTGCGGCTCCAGAGCCGCATGTGGCTCCTTGGCTCCTTAAGAGCGGCTCTGGCACATATATGCACGGAAGGCGCAATAATATTTTCATTAAAAAAAAAACTTGGTAAGAAATTAACATGGCTACCAAAAAAAGCAAAGAAAAACGGAGGATGAAAACCGCGAATTTAAAGTTGAGTGGACCGAGAATTTTGCGTTTATTCAAAACTTGAATGAATTTCCGACATGTCTTATTTGTAAGCAGAAATTCGTGAATAACAAGAAGTCAGATTTAGAGAGACACTACAAGAAAGCACGCGTAATTTAGCAACAAATATCCTACCGGTGATGCAAGGAAGAAAGCAGTTGAGAAACTTCAGAAGAGTCAAGAATCGTTAACTTGTGTTTAATAACTGGATGCAATCTTCCAGCAATATTAATATGACAAGTTTTGTTTTTAGCCAAGAGATTGCTAAGAGAGAGAAACCGTACACAGGCGGCGAATACATAAAAAATTGTTTTATAAATGCATCCGAAGAGTGATTTCGTGATTTTAAGAACAGAGTAAATATTCTGAAAAGAATTAAAGAGTTAACATTGTCTGCCAAAACCATTAATAATAGACAATTAAAATTCGCCACCCAGCTTATCGAAGATCTGACATTGGTTTTAGCTTTATTAATAGCAGTTGACGAGCTTTGTGACATAAATGATGCAGCGCAAGTTTCACATTTTGTAAAATTTATATCTCATTCAGGCCCTAAAGAAGAACTTTTAAGATTATTGTCACTCAAAGGCCAGACGTGTGGAAAAGATATCGCAAATACTGTAATTAAGAGTATGGATAAACATCATATTCCCTTCTATAAAATTGTGTTTCAACAGATGGCGCCAAAAGTATGACCGGCGTAAGAAAAGGGTTTGTTGCAATTTCGAAAGAAAAAATTAATTATGCGATACTTGTTTACCATTGTATCATTCACCAAGAAGCGCTTTGTGCGCAAACATTTCCGGATGAAATTTGTAAAGTTATGGAATTTATAGCTAAAGTTCTTAATCATCGCCTATTCAAAGAACTTTTTATTTGTAATGGAGAGTGAATACGCTGATCTTCTGCTTCATGACAAGGTACGTTGGTTATCAAGAGGGAACGTTTTAAAACGTTTCGCGTCCCTTTTTCCGGAAATTAAAGCATTTTTCCTTGAGAAGGGCATTTACTATCCAGAACTCTCACTCTACTATCTCGTCTCATCTAAATCAGCTTAATCGTAAACTAAATTTCTCCATGGACGTCAGCTTAATCATAAAGAATCGTCGATGTTAGAAGTAATAACATTCGAAAACAAATCATCCATTTTTGCTCAGGATTTTGTAAGGTTAACATTGTTGCACTTTCCGAGCCTGCTGAAGCATCGCCAAAAAAATAATTCCTCTATTGATAAACACCATTTTAAAACAATTATTTTAAATATGAGGTTTCAGGAATTTGAAAACAGCAGAGCAACTTTAGCATTTGTCGAAAATCCTCTTAATGCTACGATAACAGAGTTGAAATTTTCTCCTTTTGAAATTGACAATGGTAGCTTTTTTTTTTGAAAAATTGAAATTCAATACAATACAATACAATTGCTGGGTTTAAAAAACAAGGAGATATGGCGATCTAAATTCGAACGTCTTTGAGTTGAATTGGAAATATTGGAGAAGAAAAAATGTGATCTTAGTTCACAACACAAGTGGTCTGCTATGAATGACCTGAAGAAGGATGACATGATCATTTTCAACACTTGGAATAGTATTCCTGACTTTTACGATCAACTGAAAAGGCTCGTGTTTGCTGTTCTTTCCCTTTTCGGTTCTACATATATATGCGAATAACATTTTTCAAGCATGAACATTATCAAGAATAAACTGAGAAGTCGTCTTATTGGTGAGAACCTGGAATCATGCCTAAAATTAAAAACATTGTATGTTGTTTTCAATCTGACCTGACTTACTCAAACTTTCCAAGGAGATGCAAGCACATTGTTCGCATTAATAAATATTTATTAAAAATGAAATTTAGTTTTATTTAGTTTACTACTTATTTAGTGTAATAAAAGTTTACTAAACAAGCAGATTTGGCTCCCATTTTTTTTAAATTGTTGTAATGTTCATATTTGGCTCTTTGGCTAATAAGTTTGCCGACCACTGGCCTAGGGCGACCCTTCCCGACTATGCCGTTCACCTCTGCAACATAAATTTGCTTTGTCACTCTTTAACATATAAAATATATAGTTATTTTTACTGAATAAGTTATTCCAAACCAACTTACGACTCAATAGGTATATCAACAAGTGGGATGCGGGAAGTGAAGACTGTAAGAAGCTAAGAATTTATAGTTTTTTGGTTATTGGCCATTTTGACACCCTAGGAATGTAATGAGAACTTTTTACCCCTGTTCAACCATGACCCCCATGACATTTTCTCATGATAGGCTATTCAAACTGACTAGGCCTTAAGTTCGAGTCACCCCCCAACTCATTACTAAAGTCTTTACTTCCAATTACTTCCAAAGCAGAAATAGGCAGCTTTTATTAATAGTTACTTACATCAAAATGATTTTCACACACATATTTAGTGCTTTTAGTTCCAATTGCTGTTCATTAGTTTACACCACTTTATCCTTGTTGTTATATTATTTGGTATACGAAAAAATTTATCGGGATTTTTAGCCGTTGTGCTTTGACACATAGGACCAATACAATATTTTTTTAACTTCTGCCATCGGATAGTGAACAAAAGAAAAAAAATATTTTGTGTACTCGGCGAATACGTGCTGCATCGTCTAGGTCAAATGACGTCACACGACGGAGCGCCGCGTGTAACAAAATTATTCTTGTAAGCGCAACTTCAAAGTCCCATAACTTTTTTATTTCTAGAGATATTTTATTGATTCTTTAACATTTTTGTTTCATTTTACTGAAACTTTTATAATTTATCTATTAAAAAAATGGAAACTTTTCCATTGAATAACTTCAAAAATGAACTGAATTTTTTCCATGATAGTTCTAAAGTAATTAAAAATATTCACATAACATTTTCAAGGGAATAAGCTGAACCTACCTGGATTTTAATTAAAATGTATAAAATCCCAAGTGACTGTACCGATAATCTTAAAAAAACTCTCCAAGAATCAGATCTGAAAGTTGTATTTTCGAGCTATGATCTTTGGAGAAAAATATTTACTGCTGTGGCCTTAGGAAGGAAAAGGGGAGATCTCCCGCTGGGCAAGGTGTTCTGCCCGGGGAGCGGCCAATGCTCCAAGTGGTAGTTTGGAGCTATTCTATATATACTGCTTTAACTTCGGAACATTGTTAGCGCGATTTAGGCTTCGATATGTTTCGCTTGTGGCGCGACGACAGCGCTGCCACACTGCTATGGACAGCTTCCCCGGATTTTTTTGACATATTGTTAATGTAAATAGGTAGATTCTTAACTAGGTATATACCTATTTATATTTTATATATTTTCTAAAATGTTTTGTGGTGGGAAAATAAAAAACGGGTATATAATTACTGCTTTATTTTTTATATACTCGTAAGTACTAGCTGACCAGGCAGACGTTGTTCTGCCCTTTCCGATGACCATTTGCGTTCCTAAAAAACTCCTGAAATTAGCAATAAAAAAAATTGAGGGTCACTTATCGGGAGAAAAACTATCCCATCTCTCAAGTGGGACCAAATTGCACACAGTGTGCAAAATTTTATTGAAATCAGTCCAGTAGTTTTGGACATCATCGCGGACAAACAATGTGACACGTAATTTTTATATATAAAGATTACGTTTGATAATTTCAAACATTTAATAATTAATAATTAAATACATTATAGAAGTTTATTTTAATATTCGATTTAAATATTAATTTAAACTTAATAATTTGACTAAGGAAATTTATAGCAACCAGTTAAATAAGATTTCTCTGTTTAAAGGTCAATATGTTTATGAGGCTTTATCATGCTTCATGTTTATAGTCTTTCATCTGTCCCTGAAAAGTATAAAATAATAATAAACCTATTATCACTTTAGCTGCATGAATTTTAAAACATAATGATCTTAACAGAGTAAAGTGCACCAAGTGCACCAGTCTAAGGATACAGATGCACTCTCTATTCTCTCAATCTCCGGATGTTAAGAAAAAGGTCACTCATTCATGGACTGACCGCGGCTAGTGCAACTTAATCTCACAGATCTATTGATCCACGCAGCTATTATTTAACCACGAGTTCCTCTTCTCTACGAGTAAGGCTGTAGACGATGAACCACGCTATTTATACCCTCGGCACAATGTCTTCGGCCATCAAGCATGAATCGGGCATCGAACGTTGTGAGTATCAAATACTGTAGAATTTATATTTATATACTATCGCTCTTCAGGAATATTACTAAATATCTATACCTAAGCTACGCTAGAAATTTTATCATTGTGAATTGGGATTATAATACGAAGCTCCGCTCAACCTCTTGGGGAAAATAGCGTGATGCTATGAATATTGTACTAGTGTGACCGCGAAGCTGTGCGATTGGTTAAGTAAGGTTATACATTTATTTTGGTTCATAAATAGATACTTAGTTAGGTTCATAATGGCTGACAGACGATAATCTCGTGATTTTTTTTATCTTTAATGTACTACAGTTTTATAATGTATAAAATCTATCTCTATTTTTATCTAAAGTTTTGAAAGTTAAATTTTGTCTTATTATAACAATATTATAATTACTGATACAGATAATGTAGAAATGACTCCTTTATATAAAATTGTTTTTTTTATACTTTTCCTTTCATACTTCTCAAGAAAATGTTTGCTGAAAATTGATGAGTTCTTCTTTGGATTCCAAACAACCCGTCCAATTAACCTTAACACGTTCGCTGCGTTGTGAAGTCATTTTGGCTCAAAGCTAACTTTCATGTAGTGCGGCGAGCAAAATAGCGTTTATTCCGCTGGTGCGTAAGGCATAACTTTGTGTATTTCTATCGTAGGAAAGAGATGTATATAACCATTTTAATTGCCACTTTAACTTAAACACTCCAGCATTTTCAAACACTCGTGAGCAAATTTGACCTCACCCGCACCTAAAGAAACCTAGTGCGGTGTGCGCTTCTACCGCTCCGCGCACCCCACATCCGCACTGAACGATGTGCTGATGCCATTCCGTACACGTTTTGTGCCACGCGATCGAAAGGAAAGACGTCGCGTCGTTTTATGTTATTTTTGAGTATATTTTATTTGTGTCAATAGATTTCAATTAAGCCACTTAGCAATACTTAGCAATACTCTTTTCAGCATTATTTCGAACATCTTCTCATAAAAACAATGGCAGTACCTCTGCATACGAAAATACTTGACCATTGTGCAACTTCAAACTACATAATTCATTTATATATATCAGAAATAATGTAAACTTACCGTCTGTGCATCCATTTAAATAACTTCGAAATAAGGATAGCGAAGTCTCTCTTACACCAATGGCTTCCAGTTTTTGCATAAGAATAATGTTTTTGTGCCGTGGAGAAAAGTTTTTTTTTCGCGGAAATATAGCCTGTGATATTCTGATGTAGGTATAAGCTATGACATTGTGAAGTTTCATCAAAATCCGTGCAGTAGTTTTGTGAAAGAGCAACGAACATAAATATATCCATATATTCTCACTATCGTATTATCGGCTGCCAACAGAGGTACTTGAGAAGTTACATTAAAATCCGTCCAGAAATTTTTACGTGAAAGAGCAACAAACATAGGTACATACATCCACCCATACGTCTATTCTCACAAAACTTTCGCATTTATAATATTAGTAAGTGTTTCGGCGCAAACGCACTGTCACTTTTGGATAGCATTTCAGGATGTACGATAATTGCTTTTAAAACACAATAGGCGTGTATCGATAACGTACTTAATTTCATAACAAATGTCATTAGTTTTTCGACCATCAACGGATCAAGATTAAAGCAACTAATGTCTAAAGTTAGTCTTTTATTTGCCAACAGACATTTTACAATAGACACAAAATCTATTTTCCCTTTGTTATTTTTGACGTATGTGACTAACAAGGTTAAAAATTGAACTGTCAATAAATTTCTCGGAAAATTTATCGAGTGATATACAATAGAGGTGTTTCCTATCACTAGTGTTTTGATATCTTCAGTGCGTTATTGGGTCAAATGGACCTCATGAATTGTTTCTCTTTTAGACGCTAGACGAAACAAGCGAGCTAAAACCGCAGCTAGATGTATATTGCTTTGTTATTTGTCTTTAACCTCCAAATAAAATAGTATAATAGTATTCAATAGTAACTATCACCAATGATGTATATTGCTTGGTTATTGTTCTTTAACCTTCAAATAAAATATATTCAATAGTAACTATCACCATTGAAAAAAACCTACATCAAAACAGAAATGAATGTATTTGATCACACGACGCACTGTACGAAGGTCCTCTATGAGTAAATATAACCTCATGACGAACCAGTAAAAAGTACACTAAAGATTCTTACACAGGGAACGTGTTAAATATTTTTTCTAATTATAGAATCCGGAGGGGAATCTGTTTGACAAAAGGCAAAATAAAATTACATATTAGAACGCAAACCGAGGATTTATTTTCTTGTTGTGTGGGCAAGTCTATCGATTCATTATAAACATTCAAGGTAAATATCGACTATAATTTTGATATAGTTGAGTCAATCCCTAGCGTACATGTGAAATATTTTGTATAAAAATGTATTTACAAATTCGTGCAAATTATCAACAAGGCGACTTTTTTGTTTGCAAAATATCTAAATTAACAAAATAATTGAAAACATTCTATATTTTTAACTAAAAATGAATTTTATGAATTTTAACCAAAAATTAAGGAGTCATAATACTAACGGTGTCTTGATAATTTACCTGTGAATTGTGTAATTATCAGGATTATTTCTATTATTAACACTACAGTCACTTCCAGAACAAGTAACCATTTTGGAAGAAAGTTACTTGCTAAAAATAACCAATAGTAGGTAAACTCTAAAAAATTACAAAATGTCTAGGAGCTATTTCTTGCTTGCCCATATGTGCCGACCTGTCATTCAAAATCGGTTACAGAGTTATGAGATTTGATATCCTTTTCTATCTTGCATTTTTGCCTCAAGGAATTTTCTTCTCCCTTGCACACTATGTTGGTCTATACGCCAGCGTATTCTAAGTCTATGGACTATACAGCCATGTCCATATAATTATTTCTTAAGTATTATTATGTTTTCTGATTTATTTAATATATATTTTGAGCTTTATTATAATATAGTTTAATATTGCATCAAATTAAATAAAATACAATACTTTCGAGTATAAATACATTACCTATATTAAAATTACTAAGTGTGAACTTCGACCAAATTGATTTATTTATTTATTTAAAAAGGTTTCGTAAAGATCAGAGTTTAAAGGATATATCAAAGTCCTTTTGTAATAACAGGCTTACCTGGCTTCCCACAAGAAAGTGTCATGTGCTCAGATCATTTCCAGATCTCTGACTTTCAAGTGTTGGCGAACAATAGAAGTCGAGGGCACCAAGCCAACTTTAATACCATACTGTATTATTGTTCTGCAAGCTTTTCTTTTACATCATGGAGAAGGCAAACTAGCGAATGTCATCCTGACGGTAAGTAAACTGTGGCCCATGGACATTTACGATCTCAAGGCCAACAAACTACAAATTGAAAATGCGTTGCCAACCTAAGATACTAAGACTAACATGTAATGCCCCGTGCCACCAGCTTGCTACATATTTATTTATCTATGCGTGCCATCCGTAAAATGTTGTATATGTAGTATAGTGTAGTATCTGGTTAGTCATAGCTCAAAAAATGTTCAAAGTGAAATATAATTTTCTAGAGCCATCAATTATTATTTACTCTACCAGGTGACAGATTGTCATCTTACGATGTCATTAGTGCCACTCTCACTATTCCTGATTTCTTGACATCTGCATGTACAACAAAGAGTATAATAAGTATATACAGATGTACAACATCAACTTCTCTACGTGCGAGTTTCCTTTTTATAGTTTACTGTAGATAATATGATTGATTAAAATAAATTGATACATATTTATCAAATAGTA
Organism: Parnassius mnemosyne; assembly: GCA_963668995.1. Taxonomy (NCBI): domain Eukaryota; kingdom Metazoa; phylum Arthropoda; class Insecta; order Lepidoptera; family Papilionidae; genus Parnassius; species Parnassius mnemosyne. The sequence goes on along the minus strand of CAVLGL010000115.1, from coordinate 41,680,892 downwards.
ATTTATACTATTTCAATATTAAGATTGAACAAGTTGCATAGTAATATGATATCAGCATAATGTATACTATTATTTTTTAGGCGTAGTCAAAGGAAACATCTAAAACTCATAATCCGATTGCCACCATTGTACTTAATAATAATAATAATAATATAAAAGCTTTATATAATGGATTTCCGCAAAGTAACGCCTGATTCTATTAAAATTCAGAAGTGAAAAAGAGATAGTGGACAGCTAAAAGTATGTCTGTGTGTGTGTGTGTGTGTGTGTGTGTGTGTGTGTGTGTGTGTGTGTGTGTGCGCGCGTGTGTGAGTGTGTGTGTGTGTGTGTGTGTGTGTGAGTGCATGCGCGTGCGTGCGCGTGCGTGCGTGTGCATGCGCGTGCGTGCGTGTGCGTGTGCGTGCGTACGCGTGCGTGCGCGTGCGTGCGCGTGCTTGCACGTGCGTGTGCGCATGTGTGCGTGTGTGTGTGTATGTGTGTATGTACTTACACCAAGAAAAAGAAAAGTTCACCATCATAGCCTATATTATAAAAAAAATATTAAAAGATTCCAACCTAAACCTCTTTTTTTTTAAAGAAAAAGTTGCTGGCTCGAAATAATTTCTTCAGAATCTGGACAAAAATCTTTGATACATTAAGAATAATGAATGCTTTTGAAAAATTGTCGTTAAAGAAACAGAACTTATGAAGCGTTAACTAAACAAAAAAAATGTAAAAGTGGGATAACAAATATGCAAAACATAGTATTTCAAACATCAATTAACTGTCTATACTGATAAAAGAATTTATTAGTAATGAAAAAAGCGAACCCACAAAATTCGTTATATATATACAGATTATTCCAAAATTCGAGGTCAAGCCGGAATCGAGTGATAGGACAAATCATAATAGTTACCAGAAAAATATAAAAAAATGTTAGTCATATATTTTTTAAATTACAGTAACTTCTTTTTTTTCAATACAGTCAGTAAAGTTGGGCGAAGTATTAATTTTTCTTGGTTTGGATAACTGTGACATTTTCTTCTAAATTGGAGCAGTTAGCTAAGAATTAAAAACAACAGGTTACAGACGCACTACCCAAGATTACACAGAAGATTTGTAGCTAAAGGAGATAAAAAACCATTACATGCTGTACATTTTTCAAAAAAAAAAAAAGAAAATACATTAATTTAAAAAATACGTGACTAAGATTTTTTTATATTGTTCTGATAACTATTATGATTTGTCCTATCACCTGATTCCGGCTTGACGTCGAGTTTTGGGACAGCCTGTACATAAAACTAATCTATTTTAAAACCAGTGATAGAAAACTATCATTAACATTATTAGTTAAATGATAGCTAATTATAGTAGTAATAAATAAATGACTATGTTTATTTTTATATCCACCTTTTCATCGATAATGCGTATCGACAGTTGCTTAATCCATGGAATATAAAAAACAAGAGGAAGCCCAAAGTGGGCGGAACAGGCGAGTCAGAATTAGTGACAGCAGAGCGTAATTGAATATCAGTCGCAGGCTCAAATGGTTGCGAGCGGACGGATCGCTGTTTAAGTGATTTATGCGAAAATATGCCGTTTTGGGCAAAATTAGAGTGTAAAAACGAAAGTAAAAAGAATAATATTTTGAATGGAGGAGTTTCGCACCAAACGCACGTGTAATTTTTTCCTTTTTTGGGTAGATACTTGACTAGACATGGACAAAATATCAAATTGCTTTTATTACAAGTAATATTCAACCTTATTTCGTTATGTTAAGGTTTATCTGTAAATACATTTTGAATAAAATAGCTGCGATAGTGTTGTGACTACGCCGATATTAAAGTTTTCGATAAAATTTTATCACAATCCTGTTCATCCACTAACATATTAATGAAAATTTGCAAATACTGGATGTCTATGAAAATATTCGAAATTATAGGTTGATACCCTACGAATGAACTTTTGTTCTAGTTGCTAAGCCAAAGAAGTAAGTAAGTAGTTTAGTAATACTCACGACTTTTGGAAAGAAGCTGAAATAAAAGTTATCTTAATATCATGATCTACATTAGTAATTGAATTAATTATCGTCTTTATGTTAATCTTAAAGTGTGAAAACGATATTTTTTAACAAATATGTGTTATTTTAATGACAATAAATAATTGCAAAATTATTGTTTTTATAATTTTCCTTGTGTCCATTTCATAAATGATAATTTAACTAACAATAAATAAATTTCCAATAAAGACAATTTATCATATGCCGGCTATATGAATTATGGGAATATACGTAATACATCAAGACAATTTCCAATAAATTTTGCAATTTTAATCATTTTATCATATTTTATTCAATTCTGTTTCTTCAGTCAATACATTTCATATACATCATAATAATCATATACTGAATATCGATATTAACTAGATCACTTTCAGGGGGACTAACTAAATCACTAACATCATTCACGTTACAGTATAGGTTAGGTAGGGCAATGTCAACATTATATCTACTGTCATTATATCTATAATAGTGTGCAATTATAATTGCAATTTATTATTACGCTAAGAAGCTAAATTTGCTCATTAATTCTAGAAACCTCGTTGTTGAAAAGTAATATGATCTCTATTTTTAAGAAAATATGTTTTGTACTCAAGTGAATGGTGAGTAATATAATGCCTTTCTCTTTTATTTTTAATAGTCAATCACGCAAAAATTATTGTAATGTTACACAATTGACGGTACACATTTCTTTCTTGTTGCAGTATAGGTTAGGTAGGGCAATGTCAACTTTATATCTACTGTCATTATATCTATAATAGTGTGAATTTATTATTGCGAATTATTATTATGTTAAGAAGCTAAATTTGCTCATTAATTCTAGAAACTTCATTGGTGAAAAGTAATATGATCTCTATTTTTAAGAAAATATGGTTTGTACTCAAGTGAATGGTGAGTAACATAATGCCTTTCTCTTATATTTTTAATAGTCAATCACGCAAAAATTATTGAAATGTTACGCAATTGACGGTACACATTTCTTTCTTGCGTATGTGTGATTTTGGCGACAGTGGTTCTGCTGCAAATTATTCGTTTTGCTACTTCCTCTTGTTTTTTTATATTTCATGGTTAAATCCATGGCTGTATTCAACTTATCAGTCTAGTTCCGTCACTTCATTACACTGTTATGACACAGAATATATCATTTAGTGAGATTTAGTTAGAGTGAGATTAAGTGTGAGTTTCGTAGCGACAGACGATTATTCTTGTGTGTTAGCCTGAGAAAGTGTGCATGGTGCAAATCCAACAAAAAATTATAAACAGTTTGGTATCGGAAAATAACACTATGGCTTCTCCTCTCCTGTGTTGCTCTATGCTTGGTGTTGATTTTTAAGTTTCTTGATAAAATATAAAAAGAAAGAGTAATCGAAAATGTATCAAAACCTGGTGTCTACAGTTGGCCCCTACCACGCACATACTACTACACATGCAGATCAGTAAAAACAATAGATACGCAGACGCGCACACACCCACACTTTATAAATCAGAACGTACTACACAATCAATTATAAACCTTATCCCGACAAACACAGCGTGCAATTACCAATAAGAGCAAGAAATATATTACGATTTGTTGTTTTTCATGATTTTAAAGATAAATATAGTAAAATACATATGGTAAGTGATTCCGTGATTTACAAAGTTTTTGTTTTCGCTTCGATTTATACCCTGACTAACCACTGAATAACACGACATTCTGATAATGTTTCACGATGACGGTCGAAAGCGCACTTCTTCGCTGAGACGGCCATTTGTATAGAACTGGAGCATTTCAATCATAGCACGCAGATATACCCGCCTCCTTTCCATTGCCACTTCACCTGTTTTTTATATTCTAATGGTGTAGCTGCGCTAACACTTCTTATTAGTTTGTGTTTGTGGGTGTATCCGGTGCCTTATACAGATCATTAATATTACAGAGTATTTAATCAATATTCACTCAGCTGATGTCAGCATGCGTAAGCATCATATTAGTCTGTGTTTGTGGACGTAGAGTCAGACCATAGACCAAGTAACATATGTCAGAATAATGACTTAATTACATTTGCGATTTGTTTGATTGCATTCTATTTTGAAAAAGAAAATTCTAATTTGATCGTTCCATTTTCGAATTAGCATTCTTTAATTCTTTTACTATACATAGTTTTTTTAGGCAAATAATTTTCGATTCTTTTTTTATTAAGTTGTCTTTATTCTTCACAGTTATTTTAACTTTTGATTATGGATCCGATTGCTATTCTACAAAACAGAATAGAACAATTAGAAGCTAAATTGGGTTTGGCTTTAAATAATCCAGCCGATGGTCAGCAGGAAGATTCTGCTACAGCTAATTTACTGAATGCGGCTCAGTCGATCAACAATGCTACGGCTGGTCATGAGAAGCTTTCCGAAAGTATGCAGAGAGCTACTGAATTAAACAACTACACTGACCCCAATTTCGTTGAAAATGTAGGCTTTGCTTTGATAATGTTTGATTTTCCTCTACACCACTAAGGGCATTTTTAACGTTGTATTATTTTTATAGATGCAGCAAAATAATATGAATATACAAGAAGTTCTGGCTGCAGAACCTATAATTAAACACCATTGTCAATGTATGCATCGTTGCAAGCAGGTAAAGTTGACTGAGAATTTATAGCTTGTTATATTATTTTATGTATATATATGCATTACAAGGAATAGGAATATAAAAAAAATAGTGTCTGAAAATAGCTTGAGATTTTTGTAGTTTGCTTGTTTTAAGGCTAACATTCAACAACTGAATAAAAATATTCATTACTTCAAAAGATAATCTCAACATAAAAATGGCTTAGCTTTAGAAAAGCCACTTGAAATACATATTTTACTATAGATATAAAAGGGATAAGTAAAGATGTAGAAAGCACTTCTGATACGGCAACCCAATGGAGGAAGGAAGCCATGTGAGGGTAGGGGAGGGGTTTCCCCTGCAGTGGGATCAATGTGCATATGAACATAGATTTTGAGAAAAATAATAATAAATATTTGAGATTTCTGCAAAAATATCTTGAATAAAAGCAGGAATTGCAGAGGATGCATTAGGGGGAGGAGGGAAGTTCCCTCTGAGGTGTATACTATCTTATTGCATTAATAATAAAGAATATATTTAGCTTATTTTACTTTAGGGTGGATAAATGGAATAACCTTAGAAATTGCTAAAATAAATAGTGTTTTATTATATTAAATCTAAATAACGCCACATTAATAGATCCCTATCCTGGTGAAGCCGGATAGTGAAATAGCAGATGGCTGTCAAATGTATTTTCCTTTCACTATTATGATAATGTATTATTTTATAAAAATCATACTTTTTAAATCATCAATGTACAAACTTAGCTTATTAAAATTTGTGAAATGTAACATTTTGTTGTGTGACATTTGTCATTAGGTTCAGTTACTTTTTTAGGTAGAATTTTATAATATTTTTGCAAAGAGATTCAAAGGCTTATAGAGATGTCATTGGAAGCATTATACAAGACTTTGATCTATGTACTAGATTAAGCAAAACCATGTATTAAAATAAGTAGAACAAACTTCAGGGCATTTAGTATATTTTCTTCAAAAATTAGTTTATTTTAGCTAAAGTTATTGCATTTAAATATAACCTCATGGTTATAGTAGACTGAGCAAATAGTTACCTATAAGTAACATCTAATAAATCATAATTTTGACTGCTTTTCCATTTATTACTCGTTAATATTTAAATGTCTCTGTAGATTAAATTTTTTCTAAAAATTATATCTCAAAAGCCATGGATTTCAGAACTTTGATATTTTGGTATTTGATACATCTTGACTCAGCTATAAATATAGCAATCCTGAATTTTGGGTTTATTGTGTACTAACCAATTTCTTCCATATAACTTGTTAACCTTACTATACTTACTGACGAAAGAATGTTATAGAACTAAAAATAAAAAAAATCTTAAAATTTATCCTTTTTACGATTTGCCCCTATTTGGCAATATCTGCTTTGATTTAAAAAAAAATATATAATTTTTTTTAATTTGTTCCTCCCTCTGCGGAGCTGCTGTTTTTACAATGCTTCCTAAATAATACCACAGAGCAAATACAAAGAGTAGGTGTTGTAGTATGGTTCTGTATTCTCTATGTAACAACGCGTGACAATTTGTGGGGTGAGGGGGTGTTAAGCCCCACCCACTTAACTATTTTCCATCTACCGATAAATAGTGAAACTACTCGTATTGTACCATATCGATGTTGCAATGTAGTTTAGCTAACTTGAGGATATGGTATGATGGTGGACTGTTCACAAAATGATTATAAAAGCTATAAAGATAATATTTTGGTGATTAAAAATTCTTTAGGACTGAATGCATAACAAATTTCAGCACCTTCATATGATTATTTTACCAATACTAAGCTGTACATACTTTTATATTTTTAATTCCCGTGACACAAAGTGTCGCCATCTAGTGTCGAATATATTTAATTATATTTGAAAGCCGACGCAGTGATTTTTCTAGAACTGTTTTAATAAACTGGGTATAAAATTCTTACAAATGATATGTAATGCCATCCATAGCATATGAGCGTCTATCGGAGTAGTTTTTACACAATAAAACACAACACTTTATCCTTTTCTTCTTAATACTATGAAAATACACTGATTTGCGATTTTCGACACATAAGCGCACAGGACGAACGCGGACAGTATACTAACTAAAGCCACAATGCAATGACGTCAGGATCTAGTTGAATCACAGTGCACAGTTGCTTAGGCCGTTTCCTCTTTGTGTTTGCTCCCTGAATAATACTCATTTTGTAGTTTCTTAAAAACCATCCTGAAAACTGTGATATCATCTCTACTTATTATTGCAACTGCACAGACTAAAGAAATAGTCTAGCTTTAGAGCAGACAAGTACTAGGTTCGGGAGTATACCCATAGCTGCAATAGGCAACAGCGTAAAAGGTGCGAGACATCTTGTGCTGTATTGCAATTGTCAATTTTTCTGCCAAGTGTGATGATTGAGGCAAATCTTCCTTACGACAGGCAAATCCCAGGGGCAGCTGTGGACTGTACGGGCTGATGAAGAAGAAGCATAATTTTCCACTTACTGTGACAGTGTTTCACTGCAGGCGAAATTCTTTGTATAACCCATCCTCTTTCTGTCATCCTTGCTTCTATCTAGGAGAAGGCAATACTTTACTCACCAGCGCCATATTCCCTTTGGGAGTCCATCCACAAGAAAGGATTTTTCCCTTTATTCCTAGTAGCAAGTTGTGCCGGCGCGTCTTCCTATACAACTTCCATCTTCGTGTATGGACAACCCTATCAAGTCTGTTATGCAGAGCCTTGGGGCCAGGGAAAATGAGTTTTCCTTCTTACAAAATTGATGTGACAAAAGAACTTACAATCTTGCAATTTTAAGTGGCTACTGCAGTTCATGGACTCATGCAGCCAACTTTAAACAAAGGAGGCGTCAGATGCGTTGTCACTTCTTAGGACTAAGATGGAATGCCTCACAGTTTGTAATTACATTGGTATACCTTCCAGTGCGAAACACAGTAGTGCAAGCAATGCCATTTGGCGGTTAGTATTGCTATTTGACGGCAGAAACAGGCAGAAAATGAGTCCTAAAACCTAGATATACTTAAAGACCCCGAAGATCGACACGTAAATAATACCCTCCTCTCCCTCCGCGGTCCTATCACCACAGTAACAGTGGCATGGTCCTACCAGTTACGGAGAAAGGGTGAGTGAAAAGAAGTGGTGGTATCACTCTTTACCCCCGTGACTTTACTTCGGCTGTGGAAGGTAGGAGAAGACCACACAGAGTCAGCATTCTAAAACTTACCTTTGTATTGCAAATAATATTTTTTATTTCAGGCTGCCCCTGTATTGGAGTCCGAAGCTATTCAGCAAGTGCCTCAGTTACAGAAAACTGTAGACAAAATGCATGCTGCAGCTACAGAAGTAAAGGCCGAAGCAGATTTGGTATGTTCCTTATTAATGTACTAGCTGTGTGTAAATATAAAAAAAAATAACTCGATCACAGTGCTACCTATCGGGTCTAGGTTTCTTTTTCTTTTTTGGTACTAAATTAACAAAAAAAAAGGGTTCGCTAATTTTGTGAAGGAAGGTGATTAAGCAAGTCTACGGCGATAAATAGTCCCTTAAATGCGGTATTACTCTTTTGGAGTCTAAAGTACTTCTGTGCTCTTTTTTCAAATTTAAGTATGTCATTACTCCAGAAAACATGCGGTTCTATCTATATAATTATATGGTATCTCTCGATATATTAGGAGACCTTGGTATCTCTCGACTTCTCTTTGAGAGAATTCGTATTCATACACAATATCATTTTCTTCGACACTTATATACTTATTATTTTATAGGTGTCTCATGGTATACAAGAGTTGGCAGAGACTTGTGGCACTGCAGCATCTAGAGCTTCGGAACAATTAGCAGAAGTTGCCCAAAAGGTCGAGCAGGTAGAGAACAAGATGTTTCCCAAGAGAAGAAATGGCTTAGATTAATATCAATTTCCGATGACGCTATTTATTTATTGTGATACTTTTATTGTATTATTATTTGAAAGAGAAATTATATAAGTAGTATTATTAATGCTTTTGTACAACTCTAATTAAAATAACCTTAAAGCAAATATTTTTTTTAATTCTCGAGTTTGTGCAATAATAGTTGTTTTAAAAGATTGTATGTCAATTTGCAAGTTTCAAAATATCCATGAAAGCATATTCCTAAAGAGGATTTCAAATAAGTAATGTGACTCGCGAGTTGAGTGCAGAGCTTAGGAATGCGCTAGTGTTGTGACCTAATTGGTAATTAATTAGTGATATTATGTCGATAAACTGCAAATAAATATAAATCTTAGTGTGAATGTTTGTATAAAATTTAAAATATTGAATAAAACACAATAATAATTGTCAAAGTATTATTTATTTCTTAAATAGAGAAAAATAGTGTTTAACCATCATTACTCATCAGATTCTAAAATAAAAGACAATCGTCATCATCACTCTCCTCTCCTTTGCTGAGCTTTATCACAAATCGATCGTTTCTTCCATTAGGCCATCTCTTTGCCAATAATTTTGTTCTAAGCTATTACATGATCGTTAAAGCCGTGCCAATTTTCCTCTGTGATCATAGTAAATGCTAGTTCTGCAACATATTTTAAAGTTTCGTTAAAGTTAAATCTGATTTGACATTGTGATGACTAACAACTCTTCCTTTTTGGCCAAGCCAACTCAATCGGGTTGAGATCATACATATACGGTGGTAATCTAACTCCGACATGGCCATGGCTACTTATGAATTGATTTACTTTAAATGTCTTTTCTCTAGGCTTATGGAAATCAATGAAACGAAAAAGCTTGTCTTTTCGCATAGTGAGAGACGCATGCACATTATTTTTATTACTATTCGTTCTATATCCTTTTCATGTGTACTCTCTGGTAAATACACAGCCTAAACTCAAACTCAGGCACTTCACACCTAATCTAAGTCCTTATACCTTCCATTCTTATTTCACATACCGTTTTACTTTCTTCACTTTTATAAATTATCAGTTGCGTTTTATTTGCTTTTACTTTCATAACCCTTTGTTTTAATGATACTTTCATTAATGTTACCATCAATTGCAGCTCGTCCGCCGAAGACGCAAATACTACTTCGACATTTAAAGTTTTCAAACAATTGTCCATATATACAGATTGAACAGCCACGGGCATCTAAGCTACACAACCCTGTCTGGCGCTATTATGGATGCCAAACCAGTTTGAATAGGTTCATTGATCCTGATACGAGGGTGGATTGAAAAGTACTCGGCCTAACACAGATCCATTCAATTCTAAAAATCAAATCTACCCACATTATTTAGTTCAGTTCAGACTAGTTCATTGTGTGAAGTTCGAAACGTGTGCGATAATTAGTTGTGATTTTATAAATTTATTAACAAAGTAATCGGACATAATTTCCGCGAATGGAGCAAATCGAGCAGCGTGCCGTCATTAAGTACCTCCATAAGAAGGGGCTATCATCAAAAGCCATCCATGATGACATGGTCAATACATTAGGCGATTGTGCTCTGTCATATTCATCCGTCAAAAAATGGATAGCAGAATTTAAGCGTGGTAGAGAGAGTGTGAAAAATGAACCCCGCTCTGGAAGGCCTTCGACGTCAACTACTGACGAAAATATTAAAAAAGTACTTGATTTAATAATGGGAGACCGCAGATTAAAAATTAGAGAGATAGCCGAGATTATAGGCATCTCTTATGAACGAACTCAAAACATCATTGTCAACGAGTTGGGTTTCCACAAGGTGTCTGCAAGGTGGGTTCCGCGACTGCTTTCAGTTGAACAAAAAAGGACGCGATTGACTATTTCACGCGACTGTTTGGAGTTATTTGAAGCCGATGCAGATGATTTTTTGAATCGTTTTGTTACTATGGACGAAACATGGGTTCATTACTGTACACCGGAAACAAAACAACAATCAAAACAGTGGAGAAGACCTGGTTCACCACCCCCTAAAAAGGCTAAGTCGATTTTGTCGGCAAATAAGGTGATGGCTTCAGTATTCTGGGACTCGAAAGGTGTGATTATGATTGATTATCTTGAAAGGGGTTAGAATATAAACTCTGATTACTACTGCACCTTACTACGTCGTTTACGAGAGGAAATAAAAGAAAAACGTCGAGGAATGCTCAGAAGAAAAGTCCTGTTTCATCAAGATAACGCCCGTGTTCACACGTCAGTACAGTCAATGGCTGAAATTCACAACTGTGGCTTTGAACTGTTACCGCATCCGCCGTATTCACCTGATCTGGCACCATCAGACTTCTTTCTGTTCCCTAACCTAAAAAAGCACTTGGGAGGTCAAAGATTTTCGACAAACGACGAGGTCAAAGCAGCTGTAGACGCATGTTTTGACTCTAAGGAAGAATCATTTTTTTTCAACGGTCTAAATGCTTGGAAGGGGAGGTGGCAAAAGTGTATTGAACTTGATGGTGATTATGTAGAAAAATAAAAATATAACTGATTTAGTATTTGTTTATTTTCTTGGTTAGGCCGAGTACTTTTCAATCCACCCTCGTATAACCACTAGAATCCTTATAAAGAGATTTTAATGCCTGTATCAGCCCAGTGCTCAACCCAAACGTGGCTAGCTTTTGGCCATAATGTCCACTATGTCGTAGGTCATTTCGAAGTCTAAAAATGCACTGAAAATTTACTGTTTGTAGCCAAAAACTTCTCTGTGATCATGCGCATAGAAAAGAATTAATGCATACATCTCAACCACTTACACCACCAAGTCCAACTTGCACATACCAAAAATTTCAATCAATTTCATAACTCGTCCAATCATCACCTTTCAATGAAGTGGACGATATGGATGATAAGATTGTGGAAACTGTCCATGCGGTCGGAACTAAGTTCTGTAAGACCCTTCGCAGAAGTACACAAAACTCCGATCACACTCTTAATCTCATGGCTCTTAGACGGGAGATGAAGCTGCAGTCAGATCTGAACAGACAGATCTCCAAATGCATGCGGCGGGACTTGCGCAACTTCAATACAGCTCGTATTGAAGAAGCGATTGAGCGGAAGCAGGTCTCCAAAGTATGCCAGAGATCTGTCTCTCAGAAAGAGCCAACTGTCGAAGGCAGCATCATTTCCGGGCCACCTGCGATTTTGAGTAAGATTGAGAGGTTCTACGAGAAGTTGTACACGACATCATTGGAGCCACACGCAAGTGTGAGTAACGATCCAAGAGCAAGTCTTATCCGATACTATTCCGATGATATCCCAGACGTCAGTCTGAGCGAAAATAGAATGGCTCTCCAGCAGCTTAAAAACAGCAAGTCCCCGGGCGAGGATGGAATTACAGCGGAGCTTCTGAAAGCGAGTGGAAAACCGGTACTTAAAGTCTTTCAGAGGCTCCTTAATTCCGTGCTCCATGATGGCACTACTCCGGAGTGGTCTTGTTCTTCAAGAAAGCCGACAACGCCGCACGCAGACGAAACCCCCGAAACTCTTCACTGCTGCATTGGAAGACGTTTTCAAAATACTGGACTGGAAAGATACGGTATTAACGTCAATGGCGACTACATCACTCACCTTCGATTTGCGGACGATATAGTCCTTATGGCAGAATCGCTGGAGGACCTAAGCACTATGCTCAATGACCTTAATAGTGTCTCCCAACAGATAGGTCTTAAGATGAACACGGACAATATAAAAATCATGTTTAACGTCCATGTCACATCTCCTATGTCGGTAGTTGTTGGGAGCACTAAGCTCGAAGTTGTTAGACTCGACTAGGTAAGTCCAACTTCGCCCGAGAGGTCAATCGCCGGATTCAACTCGGCTGGGCAGCGTTCGGGAGATTACGATACATCTTCTCGTCAGACATGCATCAAAACCTTAAAACTAGAGCGTACTACCAGTGCGTGTTGCCAGTGATGACCTATGGATTCGAGACGTGGTCCTTCATTGCTGGCCGTATGAGGAAGCTCAAGGTCGCTCAGCGAGCTATGGAGAGGGCTATGCTCGGGGTTTCTCTGCGTGATAAACTTAGAAATGAGGATATCCGCAGTAGAACCAGAGTAACTGACATAGCCCAACGGATTAGTAAGCTGTAGTGGCAGTGGGCCGGGCATATAGCTCGAAGAACCGACAACCGATGGGGAAGAAAGGTCCTCGTGTGGCAGCCTTCCCCCTACTAGATGGAGTGACCTGGTAAGACATGCAGGAAGTCAATGGGTGCAGGTGGCTTGGGACCGTGCTTTGTGGCATTCCTTGGGGAAGGTCTGTGTTCAGCAGGGTACTTGTAAAGGGCTGTAAGATGAATGGTTAATGAGCTACATTCATTTTTAAATTAAACTACTCAACTCAACTTAAGTTGTGCGGAACGTTAATATTTTTAAAGAACTATCCACCAGCATTTTAAAAAATTTCATGTGTCTGATGCTGAACCATTATATCACAGCGTCGAATTGCTTTTCCCAGTCCTTCACAGACACTTCTACGGCCTTTTTAAACGCTGCTATCTTCTGGCGAAAAAAAAGTCTCCTAATCCTGGTATGTATCGCTTTCAGGTGATTTTTATTTTAGGGAATAAGCATAAGTCACACGGTGCCAAATCAAGGCGGAAAGGAGAGTGAACTGAACTGAGTGAAAAGCTTAACCAGTATGCTTTAACAGGAACGTCGTATAATCGTATGGAAAACATAGACATAGTATCTTACCTCTATCTACGATGGAAAAGTAAACAACTATTAGTTATACAAAATAAGTGATATTCATTCTGTAAATACTAGGAACAGACACATGTTATTAGTAACAGTTGCTCGACTACACCGAGTCAGTAATTCATTCTTGGGGCGATGTATACGCTTTTACAACAAAATCCAGGAAAATGTACAAAATTTAACCTACTCAAAGTTCAAAAACTTTATTAAACTAAGTTTGTATAAAAAGAGTTATTATAATATTAAGGAATTTATGGATGATAATAAACCCTGGGAATGAGGTGATCGCTACCAAGCTATTGTTTAATTTATTTATTTTTAATTGTTATTCCAATTTGTTATGTATGGTTAATTGTGATTATATGATTTTAAGCTGTTATATAGAAAAAAAGAGTCCCACTGGGTTTCTTGCTGGTTCTTTCCAGGACAGAGGTATTTTTTCGAACCAGTGGTAATTAAACAAAAGAGTGACTTTCAATAAGTTTTATTTATAATCTATATTAAATAAAAAAGTTTATGTTTCTGTTTCTATGAATACTAAATCTTGACAGTCACACGGTACATAAGCGAGTTGGATCCCATTTGTAACCCCAATTTTATATGCTGACTAACGATCAGCCCCGGCTTCACACGACTGCTTTCTAGATCTCGACAACAGCACTACTTACAGGGTCCAATTGTGAGTGTGAGTCGTACTCAAGTAATGATCTTTCATACATGCGACAATTGATTTTAATTTATATATAGTTCAACAAAGCTTTATCTGCTTAGGTGAAAATATTTCGAAACCATGATGTTAAGGCAGGATCTGGATAATATTGTGTAACGGTGGCGTAAAATAAACTACCAACTCAACCGTCCATGGTGACTACAGTCCCCAAAAAATTTATTGCCTCACCTGTCCATGGTGACTATAGTCACCAAACGACATTTTTCGGTTTAAACATGTACAGCGCAAAAGATAGCTGTTATTAACAAAGATATTACAATATACTTCGTAAAATAAAATATCTTTGATAGAACTTTATTAATACAGTAAAAAATTATAGTTGGTGTTATTTAAAATTTGTCATCTGTGAGAGTGAATTTTATCTGTATAATAGTAACAAAATATTTAGAAGAAAAAGTGAAAATTAAATTTCGCCATTTTTGTTTGTGGACTGTTAAAGATAGGCAACATTATCTTTCTGATAACAACTCAAAATAATAAAAAATTACGGTTGCCAAACCACTTGCTAAGAGAGGGTACTATGACAAATATTCACCCTAAGTTCAGCAGTGGACTTTTGATAAGGTGGAATTAATGAGTTAATGATGGATAATATCTTGAGAGAGCAGAGAGGAAAACGGGTAATACGTTGGTAATCGATATTGTGATTTAGAGACAAAACAGAATGCAGACCGCGGTCGTGCCGCTGTTATTGTACTATAGTATCAGTGCCCTCTGTGTACTTTCCGTGAAGCAAACTCAACGTCGATTAAACAGCTATTATTCCTTGTGAAACCCATAATAAGTCTAAGGGTAATTTGGGGGAAATATACCGGCTGAATTTAAGTAGATTTCATAGTGACCTTTTCACGATATATTTGAATGATGCCAGATGGAGCTTCCATAAACTTTAATTGATATAAATAAGTATTACGAATCGGGCAATTTTATTTTATTTTGCCTGGCGGTAAATGCCCATAATAAACGGTGCCCGTCCAATCCCATCATACACGCTTCGTCACCTTATTGTGTGTTAATCCGGGTTTCGCTACAGTCTGTGAAGCATGACTATCCTTTAGTCATGATCTTTTTCGCACGTTCTTGTCATAGGTGATCTTTTTAAAAATGGTTCGGCTTAATTCAATGATATTATAAAGGAAAGATACGCTACGTTCATACTGAGCGGCGTTCAGATATCGTTGCGTTGTTATAACAAATGTAAATACTTATACGTGTATAGTAATTTTTAACTACGACTGCGATAGATAATACGGAACGTAAAATACAGAAAGAGATAACTGTCTGTAGTGTATTGCGCTTGAAGTATACGAGTGAATTATAGAGTATGCGGATTTGCCACAGAAGAGACATTGAATATAACAATAGGCATATTACACTAGTAATGATATATTAAATAAAACTATAACCAAAATTGTTATATATTTATTTACAAACAAATCCTAAATAAATTTGAGTTCTGTCTATCGTATTTTCGATAAATTATGTACCTACTTATCGAATACCTACATAATTTACTCTTTACGTTTTTTTACTGATGGTCGCGCTACTTGGCAAATAGGAGCCAAATGACCAGACTGATAGGTAAGCCAAATTTCGGAACATCATCATTGTCCTGAAAAAGAATAAAAAGTCTTAATTGTTACGGTAAATTGTACAAGAATGATAGTAGTAATTAATTAACCAAAATTGACTGCACAGGTGGTCTAGTGATTTAAGTGCCACTAGTAACGCTGCGCCAAGTGCTGTGGGTTCGATTCCTATACGGGACAAAAATGTTTGTGACGCCTAAATAAAAAAAAAACTTAAATTGCCCTTTTACACACCATAGTTGTAAAATTGAAATTGTGAAATTACAGAAATTACGACCTTTTTTTGTTAAAATAATGAAGTATCGTGATTTTTATAATAATAAATTTTACCGAGGCTATCACAGGTAAATATAACAATGAGAAAAATTATGTTCTATCTAGGTACATTACATACATTTTAATTTTACTAATAAAATATCTAATAGCCCGCTATTACTAATCTCATTCTATATCATCTTAATTTTAAAACGTTGAGTCACAATTATATATTATATTATATTATATTATAATATTATGTTAGAAAGGCACTCACTAACTAACAAGAAAACTCGCGATCAAGCTGCTAACGAAGGCTATGTAATGTGCCTACGATTTCGCTTTTGGTTGTTAATCTATGACGCATTCTATTTGTCCTTGTCGCGCTATATTGGCAATCATATTCTCTATCCTTTTCGAACCACCATATTAACAATTCAATATTTATTTGTAAATGAGAAATAAAATCGTGACAAAATATAAATATGTAATATTATTTTATTATACTTACATACGTAGGTTATGAAATTCCTTCATTCTTATTTATCTTCGAACCATAGTTTTTACACTTTCTTAAGACACAACTTGGCATTTTGGATATGTTATTGTCAATATTGTCACGCCACGGACACGCTTTGTTTCGCTCGCTGCTATTGACCGACTAAATAAAATTACAACAATTGTCTTAATTTGTCTGCAACAATTTGCGCGCACTAGTGCGATATCTACCTTTTTTTATAATATCATTGGCTTAATTACGTTTCAATAGAGAATCGCAAATGAGTACACAATTCATTAGGTTTCTTTCAGTGAGCTTATGTGGTACCCAAATATCGAACTTTTTTGTATAGCCAGACTATTTCAAATGGGTCAAAACTGTTTTGTGGTTCAATCCTCAATTCCTCGGTTATTTCGTAACTACTAATATGCCGATCTTGTTCCACTTTTTCAAAAATGGCATCGTTTTTATCCGTTTGAGGGCAACCAGAGTGAGCTGCATCTTTGACAACAAAATTCCCGAAATGAAAACGCTTGAACCAACTTTGTGCTACTTCCACTGACACTGTCCATAAACGTCATAAATTATTTTCGCGGCTTTTTGGGAAAAGTTTTGGGATTTCAGTTCGAGCCATTCGAGGTTTGTTGGTCAGGCAAAAGTTAAAAGTCGAAAATTCTTTATTCAACTAGGATTATATATAATTCTATTCTTTTTCGAACGTCCTTCATGGAGGCCGAAGGGACCTTTAAGCTTTGCCCGGGGCACTGCCCCATCTAGCCCATAATATTACAGCTCTTCGCAAGTTCACTGCTGAACATAGGCCTCCCCAAGGAATGCCACAATGCGCGGTCCTGAGCCAACTGCATCCTGCATCCATTGACTTGCTGCATGTTTTACGGGGTCGTCACTCCATCTAGTGGGGGGTCGCCCTACATCTCGCCTATCGCTACAAGGCTGCCACTCGAGAACCTTTTTCCCTATCGATTGTCGGTTCGTCGTGGTATATGGCCAGCACATTGCCACTTCAGCTTACTAATCCGTTGGGCTAAGTCGACCAACTGACTATAGTTCTACTGCAGATATCCTCATTTCTAAGTTTATCACGCAAAGAAACCCTCTATAGTCTAATTCAATTCTATTCTATTCTATGAGAGTAAAGGAATACTGTTCCACGCAAACGGCTTATATCCGTTGAGACTAGCAAAATTTAATCTAAAGAACATTATTATTTATAGTTTTCACAAATAGTTTACATACTCAGTGATTACAAACACAAAATTGAAGCATTTCTGTAACTTACTTCAAATTATTATTTAAAAAGTAATACAAGAGCAGTTATCTTCTTCTTTGGAATTCCTTGCCTCATGATATCGGAAAAGCACCTAACAAATACTCCTTTAAAAAGAAGGTACGCAAGCATTTAGGTACTGAATAATAATTAGAATTACAAAATTGTTAATTAATCGTATTTATACGTATGTACGAGTATAAACTTTGTATTTATGTATATTTAGATCCATATATATATATATTATTTGTTTATTGGCATATAAATATATTTATATTATGAATATGTGTTAATATATGTAAGTGTACTTATAATATTATATCATAATCTGTTTTGTTACATATAATGTGTATTAATTTTAGTTTCAATTTTTTTTCTTTTCTTTTAATTGCTTCACCTATAAATCTGTCCACCGAATGCCCGCCAAACTTCTTTAGTTCAAATAAAAAAGAGTATTTGGTAGACATTCACCAAATCCTTTGACTTTTTTTTTGCTAAATAATTGATAGCTAGCTTATTCAACGCGGAGAAAGTAGCAGAAACCCAATAGCGGCTTTAATAACTAGTAACTAGTTGAATGAAGCCGCGTATCGATTACGCGCTCCTTGCGCGCGCACCGTGCATTACCGCGTCAACCAGTGCGTTCCGCGGAACGCGTTCCAAATGTCCGAAGTATATCAACTAAGTGCGCCTGGCGCGCGCGCAGCCATTCTAGTGTTTGACCGTTCAACATGGATGTCGTTCGTGTACGAACAGCTGCCGTTTAAAAACGAGAGCCCACCTCATGGCATACCTAGAGCAAAATGATCTCCCCAGTTTTTTTTTTAATAGGATAAGGGTGAAAAACGAGCACACAGTCCACCTGATGGTAAGTGGTTGCTGTGGCTCATAGACATCTGCATCTATCCTCGATTACGAATCAAAATGCAGATGCGTTGTCACCCGTGAGGACTAAGATCGAATGTCTCTTTTCCAGTAAAAAGGGTCTCCGGTTCTCTACACTCACCATACGAAACACAGCAGCATTAAGCTGCTATTTTACGCTGGTATTCTGTGAGAGCGTGGTCCTTCCGCGGTCGAGTCGACCCATTCGTGCTACAACTATACCAGTAATATAGCTGCAGCATGGCTCTACCATGTAAGCCAGTGATCGCCAGTACGGGTTTCGCCGAAATCGATCAACTGGGGACCTTCTAGCATATGCCACTCATATATAGCGCGAAGCCTTCGGGAACAGTGGTGAAGCACTTGCTGTTTCCCTCGACGTTTCGAAGGGTTTGGCACGCTAGTCTATTGGGCAAGCTTTCAGCGTACGGCTTATCCAGTCTCCGAATGGGGCGATGCCAATCTCGTGAGATTTAACGCCTCCAAAACACAAGCGTGTCTTTTTACTGCTAAAAAGGAGCCCGCTCACCTTGGCTCCTACTTTCCGGAATGTATCCTTGGAGTACACTGACCGCCTTCAGTTGTTAGGGATTGAATTTTCTCCGAACCTAAACTATGGGCGGTTCATTGAGTCCAGAGCCAAAGCAGCCGCAAGGAAACTTGGTGTGCTTGCAAGGGTGCGGCGGTGCTTCACGCCGGGGCAGCTTCTTACCTTATATAAAGCGCAAGTCCGGTCATGCATGGAGTACTGCAGTCACATATGGGCTGGTGCTGCAAAATGCCACCTGGCAGCATTGGAATCAGTGGAGAGACGTGCTAAGAGGCTCATTGGTGACCTTGATTTGCTTGAAACCAATCTTGTGTCTTCCCCGTGTAGTGGCGGGAAAGAATACTCACTACCCCATGTCTTCCCGTGTGTGTCGTAAGAGGCGACAGAGGGAAACTGAGGCAGATGATGGGCAGCAGCATCTTTTTGATAATAGCAAAACAGCAATAAAAAACTGCGGTTGCCAACGTGCCAAGCGTGGCAACTATGGCATTATACCCCCCATGAGAGTAACGAACAGACGGCCCCCAATCAACGGCGGCCGCTATTCCTGGCTACGGTGGCAACCATGGTAATGGCGGGGCAGGGGTTGCTAAGAATCTCCAGTGGAGGTTCGGTTGCCACCTTAGACGACTCGACCTGGCAACTTATAACGCACGCACCCTGAGGACTGACAAGAATATCCTGGAGCTGGAAAAAGAGATAGACAAGTTGCGCTGGAATATCATAGTTTTTTTTTATCGTCCACAAGTCTCTCGTTAACAACGTTGTAAAGATTGGGAGTGTGTCGACGAGGGTTGCGTACCTTATACTCAGAATCACCAAAAGGTATTCGCTGAAGGTCATACAGGTTTACGCACCAACCTCGGCACATCCCAATGAGGATGTGGAGGAAATGTATGAGGATATCTCTAGAGCTATGCATTCCTCCAAAACCCACCATAAGGTGTTAATGGGAGACTTCAACGCAAATCTAGGCACAAGAGAGAACGGTGAGCTGAAAGTAGGGAAATTCGGAATAGGGCAACGGAACCCAAGGGGGCAGCAGCTGTCCGACTTCATGGAGAAAGAGGGACTCTTTATGATGAAATCTTTCTTCCAGAAGCGGCCCCACAGGAAGTGGACCTGGTCGAGCCCCGACGGTTCGACGAAAAATGAGATTGACTTCATAATGACGACCAGACGACAACTGTTCAGTGATGTCTCCACGATCGCGAGGGTGTAAACTGGTAGCGATCACCGAATGGTGAGAGGCACACTGAACCTAAACGTTAAGTTGGAGAGGTCACGTCTAATGAAGTTAACGCTCCGTCCCCCTAGTGCTCTAATCCATAGTCCCGAAACCTTTCAGCTCGAGCTACGAAACCGTTTTCAGTGCCTAGAAGATTGCAATGCAGTGGACGATATGAATGACAAGCTCGTGGAAACTGTCCATGCGGTCGGAGCTAAGTTCTGCAAGACCCGCCGCAGAAGAACACAAAAACTCTCCGATCACACTCTTAATCTCATGGCTGTTAGACGGGATATGAAGCTGTAGTCTTCAGTAGATTTGATAGCATACAGGCAACTGAACAGACAGATCTCCAAATGCATGCGGCGGGACTTACGCAACTTTAATACTGCTCGTATTGAAGAAGCGATCGTGCGGAACTAGGGCTCCAAAGTCTTTGCTAAAGATCTGTCTGTCAGAAAGAGCCAACTGTCGAAGCTGAAGACCGAGTGTGGCAGCGTCATTTCTGGGACACCTGAGATTTCGAGTGAGATTGAGAGGTTCTATGGGAAGCTGTACACATCATCGTTGGAGTCACACACCAGTGTGAGTAACGATCCAAGAGCGAGTCTTATCCGACATTATTCCGATGATATCACGGACGTCAGTCTGAGCGAGATTAGAATGGCTCTCCAGCACCTTAAAAACGGCAAGGCCCCAGGCGAGGATGGAATTACAGCGGAGCTTCTGAAAGCGGGTGGAAAACCGGTACTTGAAGTCCTTCAGGCTCTTTAATTCCGTCCTCCATGGTGGCATTACACCGGAGGCGTGGAGCAGAAGTGCGGTGGTCTTGTTTTTCAAGAAAGTCGACAACGCTCTCTTGAAGAACTACAGACCGATTTCCCTTCTGAGCCGCGTCTACGTGCTGTTTTCGAGAGTCATTACGAATCGTCTCGCACGCATTTTTGACGACTTTCAGCCTCTGGAACAAGCCGGTTTCCGAAAAGGCTTTAGCACCATAGACCACATACATACCCTTCGACTAATTGTACAGAAGTCCGAGGAGTACAATTTGCCACTATGTCTGGCGTATGTGGACTATGAGAAAGCCTTAGATTCTGTCGAAATTTGGGCGGTGCTGCAGTCCCTTCAGCGGTACCAAGTTGACTGTCGGTATATCGAAGTTTTCAAGTGCTTGTACAGTAGGGCTACGATGGCTATCCGAACACAGAACCAGAGTACGAAACCTATCCAATTGCAGAGAGGTGTAAGACAGGGTGACGTCATATCCCCGAAACTCTTCACCGCTGTATTTTAAGATGTTTTCAAGCTACTGGACTCGAAAGGATACGGTATTAACATCAATGGCAAGTACATTATTCACCTTCGATTAGCCGACGATATAGTCCTTATGGCAGAATCGCTGGAGGACCTAAGCACTATGCTCAATGACCTCAATAGTGTTTCCCAACGGATAGGCCTTAAGATGAACATGGACAAAACATAGATCATGTTTAATGTCCATGTCACACCTATGCCGGTATTTGTTGGGAGCACTAAGCTCGAAGTTGTTGACAAGTATGTTTTCCTGGGACAAATAGTCCGACTAGGTAAGTCCAACTTCGACCTAGATATCAATCGATGGATTCAACTCGGTTAGGCAGCGTTCGGGAAATTACGGCACATCTTCTCGTCAGGTATACCTCAAAACTTGAAAACGAGACTGTGCAACCAGTGCGTGTTGCCAGTGATGACGTATGGAACTGAGACGTGGTCCTTCACTGCTGGCCGGATGAGGAAGCTCAAGATCGCTCACTGAGCTATGGAGAGGGCTATGCTCGGAGTTTCTCTGTTTGATAAACTTAGAAATTAGGATATCCGCAGTAGAACCAGAGTCACAGACATAGCCCAACGGATTAGTAAGCTAAAGTGGCAATGGGCCGGCCATATAGCTCGAAGAACCGACAACCGATGGGGAAGAAAGGTTCTCGAGTGGCAGCCACTAGATGGAGTGACAACCTGGTAAGATATGCAGGAAGTCGATGGATGCAGGTGGCTGAGGACCATGCTTTGTGGCATTCCTCGGGGGAGGCTTTGTTCAGCAGTGGACTTGTGAAGGGCTGTAATGATGATAGTGATGATGAATCTTGTCAGATTTGAGCATAGGCGCAGAGTAGCCAGTCTCTCGGTATTCTATAAGTTGCATTTCGGTGAGTGTGCGCAGGAATTACTCGCTTTAATTCCTCCCTCTCATTTCCACCATCGGACAACCAGGCGGTCGGCGGGTGTTCATCCCTTTTTGTCGATATTCCACGCATTATAACCAAACGGTTTGCTTCGTCTTTTTTAATGCGTACAGCAAAGGAGTGGAATAATTTGCCGGCGTCCATCTTTACGTCCGAATACTTCACTCTTGCCTTGAAGACGCCCATATTTGGCGTCTTCAAGGCAAGAGTGAATAGGCTTTTGTTACGATAAGACAGAGCGATTTACCATCTAAGGCTACATCATCACTTACCACCAGGTGGGATTGTGGTCAAGCATTGGCTTATAATAAGTAAAAAAAAAAAAGCTGGTATTCAGAGACAATCTCAAGCTGTAATGCGTATATGTTATGTATGTAAAGCGTAGAGATATATACCTATACTTCTAAGTCAGTGATGTAAAGTATAAGCATCATATTAGTCTGTGATAAATTAATATAGGCAACTATGGGTTGGCACAACCGTGACAGGACAACGATCACTCTGAGACTCTGAGATCCCCCCACCCTAGCATACGAATTAAGAGTATATATGTAAAAAAAAATACTGGCAGACGTAATTAAAATAGCACATCTCAAATATATTAATTATTTAAACTGCACCAATGTAGTTTAGAAATAAAAAATAGTTAAAGATCGCTTACCTTATCACGTCGATATTACTTCAAATAATTAGAATTGAGTACCTACTTTTTGCTATATAGAAAATCTGTACCTTGATTGAGTATAATTGCACCATCGTTAAAAATGCATAAAATGCAATATTAAGTGCAAAAAGTTAATAAAACCAAATTTGCTAAGTGTCGAATGCGCCACCCCCTACTCCAGCCTACGAATTTGGAGTAATTATATTTAAAAAAAAAATACTGCCAGGCATAGTTCAAATAGCACATCTCAAAAACATTAATTATTTAAACTGCATCCATGTAGTTTAGAAATAAAAAAATGTTAAAAATCGCTCATCTTATAACGTCGATATTACTTCAAATAATGAGAATTGGGTACTTTTTACGATACGAAAAAACTGCACCCTGCTTAAATATAACTACCACTGTTATAAATGCATAAAATGCAATATTAAGTGCAAATAGTTAATAAAATGGTAAGTGTCGAATGCAGCCGGAACATTAGCGCATGCGCGGCGTAGAAATGTATAGTATAGGGTTTTATCTTCCGAGGTTTTCTTTATTAGCCTCATTAGTAGCAAGTGTACGCAGATCATTTTTTCATTGGAAAACTAGCTGATACCCACGACTTCGTACGCGTTCTTAAAACTTTAATAACTCCATATTAAATGAAGATATCCCAATATTTTTTATTTAGGTAAGGGTCAAGTTTCTAAGAAATAAAACTCAGAAATACTAATTAAAATCTATCCAGTAGATTTCCGTGATGCCTGCACAACTGCAAACCTCTATTAATTTATTTATATACGTAGATGTGTAAGAAGTTAACCTATAAACGTCTCACTTATTAAATTAAACTAGAAAACCAGCAAAGATTAATACGGAAATCTTAATTTTATTACTTATTGTAGACAAAAGATACTTATACAATGTATGGAAGGTAAGTAAAGGTATCTTTACCCTTCATATACATTGGTAAATAATATGGTCCTTGTCATTTTATTGCAAGAATATATTTTCTTTTAATAGTATTATTTTTATATTTTTTCAGCTGCTTTAATATGGATTTAAGCTTCTTCAACAGTAAATAAAGACCTTAAAAAAGAAATATAGCTTTAAAGAATAAATAAATAAAATAAAACATACATACATACATATAATCACGCCTCTTTCCCGTAGGGGTAGGCAGAGACCAGTTCTTTCCACTTGCTACGATCCTTACATACTTGTTTTGCTTCGTCCACTTTCATTATTCCCTTCATACATGCTCTACGGTTTAGGGTACTCTTGACCTGGCCTTTTTTCAAGACGTCCCTGATTTGGTCTAGAAATGTCCGCCTAGGTCTACCCCTTCCAACACTTTCATTCACACTCGCCTTATACACTTTTTTCGTCAATCTTTCTTCATTCATTCTCTCGACATGGCCAAACCATCTCAGCATACCTTTCTCAATTTTTGTCACTACATCTTCTTTCAGACCACAACGTTTCCTTACCTCACTATTTCTTAGCCTGTCACTCAGTTTAACTCCTATCATACTTCTTAATGCTCTCATCTCAACTGCATTTATTCTGCTTTCATGTTTCTTCTGCCATACCCAACTTTCACTTCCGTACATGAGTGTCGGAACCAACACCCCCTCATGCACAGCCAAACGAGCCTTGTTAGACACCTTCCGACTGCTCATAAAGGAGTGCAAAGCTCCATTCACCATGTTTCCTGCATTCACTCTTCTTTCGATATCACTCTCACACTTTCCATCTCTTGTAAACTTTGAACCCAGATACACAAACTCTTTCACCTGTTCAATTTGTTCATCTTCAATCACGATATTGCAGTCTGTCACTGCCTCATCTTTTTCAAACACCATCACTTTCGTCTTCCTTACATTCATCTTCATTCCCTTTCTAACAAAAGCTCCACTCATAGCAGTTACCATCTCCTGCAACTCCTCGGCCGAAGACGCAAGTAATACTTGGTCATCAGCATAGAGAAAACATTTGACGAGTAACTCATTCATTCTCAACCCACTTTCATTCTCTTTTAAATCTGTCAAACAATTGTCCATGAACAGATTAAACAGCCACGGTGACGCTACACATCCCTGTCTAACACCTTTTTCGATATTAAACCATTCAGTGTATGCCCCGTTTATCCTTACACAAGCACTAGAATCCCTATAAAGAGATTGCATTGCTCGTATGAGGATACTGCTCACACCGTTCACGGACAGTGCTGACCACAATTCATTCCTCACCACTCTATCATAGGCCTTTTCTAGATCTACGAACGCGCAGTAGACTTTCTTGTTTTTAGCCAAATACTTTTCGGCTATGCACCGCAAGGAAAAGACCTGATCCGTACATCCCATTCCCTTTCTAAATCCCGCTTGTGCATCCCATACTTTCTTGTCTGTTTCATTCACAATCCTTTCAATCAACACTTTCGCATACAATTTACCGACGACGCTGAGAAGGCTTATACCGCGGTAATTTATGCAGTCCTGCCGTGACCCTTTTCCCTTATACAATGGCACGATTACGGCTTTGCACCAGTCTCCCGGTACTTGCCCATTTCGCCAGCACAGATTGAAAAGGCGGTACAGCTGACTAGCCACCAGGCCCTGTCCAGCCCTCAGCATCTCGACGGTAATCCTGTCATACCCTGCAGCCTTACCTAATCTCATACTTTTCAACGCTTTCGTTATTTCATCCATGCTTATCTCATTTTCATCAACATTTATATTAGTTTCCGTGGAAGGTGGCAGATGCTGTACCTGCACTTCCTCTCTTTCAAACAAACTTTCAAAATACTCTTTCCATCTCTTTAACACACATTCTTCTCCTTTTATAATGCTCCCATCTTGACTCCTGATTGTACTCAGCTCAGAGGTAGGAGTTTTTCCTCTGGCTGTTTTGATGGTTTTCCAGAAAAACTTAATGTTTGACTGGAAATCTTCAGTGAGCCTCCTATCGAAATCATCCTTTCGTTCTTCTTTCTTTCTAGACACAATTTCTGTCGCTGCTGTTTTCAATCTTTTATACTTCGTTCTTGCTTCCTTTATCTCGTCATCCGTTGCCTTTTGAACTTTTTGGTTAGCTTTTGTTGCTAACCAATCCAACCACGCTTTCTTCTTTTCTTGCACAACCTTTTGTACATCTTTATCCATCCACACGTTATCATTCTTTCTTCCTTTCCTTCTTTTAGCTACCCCGCATACCTCGATAGCAACATTTACGACCCCTTTCTTAAATGTCTCCCACAAATCTTCAATCACTCCTATCTCTTCTATCCCTTTAAAACTTTCTTTCAGTTTCTCTACATACTCGTCTTTCTTTTCTTCTTCTTGTAGATTTTCCACTTTTACTCTGTCCAAAACACTCGTAGGCTCGGCCACTCGGTGTCGCCACCGTTTAAAGAGTCCACGCATTCGGGCTATGACCAGGAAGTGGTCTGTGTCGAGGCCTACACCGCGGTATGCCCGAGTGTCTAGCACTTTTTTCCTCAGTCTTTCATCCACAATTACAAAATCAATCATACTTCTAGACTCACCCTCATCTCTTGTATACAAATGGATCTTTTTGTGGTCAAACATTGTGTTGGCCACGCACAGATTCCATTCCAAGCATACTTCAAGCAGGCTTCTCCCATTGTCATTCACTCTCTCGTCCCCAAACGTACCCAGAACTCCTTCATACCCATCACGCTTTACTCCAACCCATCCATTAAAGTCCCCTAACATCACGATCCGTTCATTTTCTCCGCATTTATTCAAGACCTCTCTCATGCTATCCCAAAATTCCTCTCTCTCTTGTTGTGTTTTTATGGACCCACCTCCACGCAGATCCGTTGGTGCATAGACCCCAAGGATAAACAAGCGAGTGAGTCCGACTTTTAACCTAATCCAGAGGAGTCTTGGGCTTATACATTCATGCTCCATCACACATTCAACCATTCGAGATGAAAGAATCACACCAACTCCCTGACAGCCTCGGCTGGTTTGGGGGACTCCCGACCAGTATGCCGTGTAGGGGCCATGAACCGTGGTGTCACATCCTTTCCTCTTGGTTTCGTTCACGCACAGAATATCAATGCAACGTTCATCCATCATCTGACATACTTCATCTACCTTACCATCCATTCCTCCTCTTACATTCAACGTAGCGAAGCGGCTCTCCGTGGGCCGCTTTTCGCCCCCGCGAGAAACGAGACGTGATGGGTGGCGAACCACATCGCCGCCATTTTGGTTAATTAAATTATTTTTATGACTATCCATTGCGTTCCCACGAATAGCGAGGGAAAGGTTTGTCCCCCCCAGCAGAGCCCCGCATGCCAGGGTAAGGCTAGCCTAATTCTGGGGTCGCCCGGTCCCAGGGCAGTGTGGCACGCTAACGACTAGGCTCGCCCCTAGCCATGCATCCATCCGCGCGGCAGACGTTGGATTGGCGGAGGGTAGGAATAGGAAAAGGGGAAGGATAGGTGGTGTGAAAAGGAAGAGTAAAGTAAGTTAGGGTAGGAAATAGGAAATGTAGGATATTACCGTCCAGGAGGGCACGGGATAGGACAGTAATAGCTAGGGAAGCCGGGGTCGCATACCCGTATACCATACCACAACTACCGGACAGGTAAATTGGGATGAGTATCCCTCGACTAAAATAAAAATACATTTATATTCCAATAAACTTTTAATAAAATTAGTGGTGAAACAACCCCAGAGAGAATTTTATATAGTCGTGTTGAGGTGTTTCGCTCTTAACTTAGTCCTTAACATTTATCGAAATATTAAAATTTAATAATACACATATTAATATGAAACAATAATAATAATATCCCATTATTAGGAAAAGTTGACTAAAATATTTTGCGTTCTAGAATTCACCAATTCCATGAATTTGCTTTTATGTTAATTTTTTTTTAATCACTTTTGTCCAATAGTTGGCGATAATTATTTTATTTACTTATTTGTGTTTGGCATCTTCCCGGAATCTTAATTATATGTTTTATATTATCTTTTTGCTATTAATATTGCATTTTATGGATTTTTAATGGTGCAGTTTCATTTAAGCAGAGTGCAGTTTTTGCATATTGCATAGTACCCAAATCTAAATATTTAGTTATATCGACGTTATAAGGTGAGCGATTTTACCTTTTATTATTTATAAACTAAATGGGTGCAGTTCAAATAATTAATATTTTTGACATGTGGTATTAGAAATAAGTATGTCAGCTTTTTTATATATGAATACTCCAAATACGTAGGTTGGGGTAGGGGAGTGTAAACGACATTTAACAAATTTGGTTTTATTAACTTTTTGCACTGAACGTGAAAGCGCCAGGGTAACCCGCGAAATTCAAATTTTCTTACGTTTTTTGCAATTTGTAGGTCAGTGTCAGGTTGTATGTTTAATAAAATATGATTCGTGATTCGCATAACGAGTACATATTTACAGAATTATAATCATCAATACAACCCTCTAAATTAGTATAATCCCATTGTATGGCTATTTCTAGAAAAACTCATTCAAAGGGATTATATGAACTTGGAGGGTTGTATTGGTGATTTTAATGATAATAATTCTGTAAACATATACTTGTTACGGTCGAGAATCATATTTTGTTTATTCAACCTGGCCCAAAAAACGTAAGAAAATTAGAATTTCGCGGGCCACCTTTCACAGCTTTCACCGTAATATTGCGATTTATGCATTTTTAAAGATGGTGCAATTATATTCAAGCAAGGTGCAGTATTTATTTATATTGCAAAAAGTGCCCAATTCTAATTATTTGAAGAAATATCAAGCTTATATGGTGAGCGACCTTAACCTATTTTTTATTGCTATACTACATCGGTGCAGTTTAAATAATTCATAGTTTTGAGATGTGCTATTTAAAATATCTCTGCCAGTATTTATATATATATATATATATATATATATATATATATATATATATATATATATATATATACTCCAAATTCATAGGCTTGGTCACTCTGAGCACCAGCGTAAAATAGCAGCAATATGCTACTGTGTTACGCTTGGTGACTGACTTCGGGAATCAGCTTCTTTACTGATAAAGTATCATATTATCTTATTTCTTTAACTGAACCTCGTCATTTTGATTATTTTTAGAAGATAAATGTAAGTATCGATGGATCACAGCATGGGGACCGTGTACTTATTTACAACTCTCATTTCAATAAAAATATTCTTAAGCGCCAAAAGTAATTATCACTAAATGTTGTCGTTTTAGATTAAAAATTTTATTTATGAATTATGTGTAGTCTAAAAAGCTAAAAGTAAAAAGAAAACATGTGTGTAGCACACATGCCGTAGAAGTAAATTCACAAACTAATAAGAAGTGCTAGCGCAATTAAAACCTTCAATGAAATAAAAATAAAAATATTTCAAATAATTTACTTAATGTGATAATTTTTAAGTGCAGCATAAAATATAAGATATATTTAATTAGTCGTAATTAGTGTAAATATATTTAATTAGTCGTGTTTAGGTGATATAGCGTATAGTATAGAATATTATAATATGCTATCTCATTCTATATATAAAGACTCACGCCTGTCACCCAGAGGGGTGGGCAGAGACTATGGACTTCCATTTAGCACGATCCTGACACACCTTTCTCGCTTCCTCCACATCAATATACCTACGCATATACGCTCGTCGGTTAAAGGTACTCTTGATTTGGCCCATTTTTAATATATCGCCAATTTGGTCGATAAATTTTCGCCTAGGGCGTCCCTTCCCGACTCTGCCGTTCACGTCTGCAACATAAATTTGCTTTGCCACTCTTTCCTCATTCATTCTATCTACATGACCAAACCACCGAAGCATGCCTTTCTTAATCCTGGTCACAACATCAACTTGCAAACCACACTCTTCTCTTATCACACAATTTCTCACTCTGTCATTCAGATTCATCCCTAACATACTCCTTTATAACCTCATTTCTACAGCATTTATTCTACTCTCGTGCTTCTTCTACCACAACCAAATTTCACTAGCATACATTAAAGTAGGGACTAACACAGCATTGTGAATTGCTATACGTGCCTTTTTGGACACATTCTGATTTCTCACAATAGGGTGTAGAGCCCCATTCACTCTATTTCCTGCATTCACTCGTCGTTATATATCCTTATCATGTCTACCATCCCTGCTAAATACACATCCCAAATACACAAACTCATCTACTTGCTCGACCAACTCCCCTTCTATTCTCATTTCGCACATCGTTTTACTTACTTCTCTTTCAAAACCATAACTTTCGTCTTACTTGCGTTCACTTTCATTTCCCTTTTCTTTTAATGTCCTGTTCATTAATGTAACCATCATTTGCAACTCAGCCACCGATGACGCAAGTATGACTTGATCATCGGCGTACAAAAGGCATATGACGGTTAACTCACCCATTCTTAACCCGCATTTTTCTACTTTCAAATTTTCCAAATAACTGTCCATAAATAGGTTGAACAGCCACGGGGAAGCCACACAGCCCTGTCAGACACCTTTATGGATGCCAAACCAGTCCGTGTAGGCTCCGTTGATCCTGACACATTCACTAGAGTCCCTATACAGAGACTTGTTGCCTGTTGTGTGTTGAATGCCTGTATCAACCCAGCGCTCAACCCAAATGAGTTCATTCTTTGCCATAACACATCCCTGTCCACTATGTCATAAGCCTTCTCCAAGTCCACGAACGCACAAAAAACTTTTTGGTTTTTGGCTAAAAACTTCTCCGCGATCATGCGCATGGAAAAGGCCTGATCTGTACATCACATTCCCTTTCTTAATCCCGCTAGCACATCCCAAATTTTTCCATCAGTTTCTTTCATAACTCTTGCAATTAGTACCTTTGAATACAGTTTTCCCACAATGCTAAGAAGGCTGACACCACGGTAGTTTTTACAGTCCTGCTGTGATTCTTTTCCTATATATATTGGGACTAGACCGGCTTTGCACCAGTCGACCGGTACCCGCTTAAGTTCCCAAGATAAATTAAACAAGGTGTACCACCACAAGCAGGTAGCAGGTCTGCCACCACTCCTTCTCCAGCCCTTAGCATTTCGAGAGATACTCTATCATATCCGGCTGCCTTACCTGCTTTCATACTTTTCATTGCTTTCATTATTTCATCTATACTTATGCCTCTATCTATTTCCTCCTCTTTCGGAAATTCTATTTCATTTAATTCAAACGTCTCATCACTCATAAATACGCTTTCAAATTATTCCTTCCAACTCAAAACTTCGTCATTCAGAATACAGCCATTCTGGTCTCGTATAGCATTCATTATCGGCAGTTTTGAATATCCCCTGGTAGTTCTTACGAGTTTCCAGAACATTTTAATGTTTCATCATCATCATCATCATTACAGCCCTTCACAAGTCCACTGCTGAACATAGGCCTCCCCCAAAGAATGCCACAAAGCACGGTCCTGAGCCACCTGCATCCATCGACTTCCTGCATGTCTTACCAGGTCGTCACTCCATCTCGTGGGGGGACGCCCTACACTTCACCTACCGGTATGAGGCCTCCACTCGAGAACCTTTCTTCCCCATCGGTTGTCGGTTCTTCGAGCTATATGGCCGGCCCACTGCTACTTCAGCTTACTAATCCGTTGGGCTATGTCGGTTACTCTGGTTCTACTGCGGATATCCTCATTCCTAAGTTTATCACGCAGAGAAACTCCGAGCATAGCCCTCTCCATAGCTCACTGAGCGACCTTGAGCTTTCTCATCCGGCCAGCAGTGAAGGACCAAGTCTCAGTTCCGTAAGTCATCACTGGCAACACGCACTGGTTGTACAATTTCGTTTTAAGGTTTTGAGGAATGTCTGACGAGAAGATGTGTCGTAGCTTCCCGAACGCTGCCCAGCCGAGTTGAATCCGTCGATTGACCTCTCGGTCGAAGTTGGACTTACCTAGTCGGACTATTTGTCCCAGGTAAACATACTCGTCAACAACTTCGAGCTTAGTGTTCCCAACAACTACCGGCATAGGTGTGACATGGACATTAAACATGATCTTTGTTTTGTCCATGTTCATCTTAAGACCTATCCGTTGGGAAACACTATTGAGGTCATTGAGCATAGTGCTTAGGTCCTCCAGCGATTCTGCCATAAGGACTATATCGTCGGCAAATCGAAGGTGAGTGATGTACTCGCCATTGATGTTGATACCGTATCCTTTCCAGTCCAGAAGCTTGAAAACGTCTTCCAATGCAGCGGTAAAGAGTTTCGAGGATATGACGTCACCCTGTCTTACACCTCTCTGCAATTGGATAGGTTTCGTACTCTGGTTCTGTACTCGGATAGCCATCGTAGCCTTACTGTACAAGCACTTCAACACTTCGATATACCGACAGTCAACTTGGCACCGCTGAAGGGACTGCAGCACCGCCCAAATTTCGACGGAATCAAAGGCTTTCTCATAGTCCACATACGCCAGACATAGTGGCAAATTGTACTCTTCGAACTTCTGTACAATTTTCCGGGTATGTATGTGGTCTATGGTGCTAAAGCCCTTTCGGAAACCGGCTTGTTCCAGAGGCTGGAAGTCGTCAAGTCTGCGCGCGAGACGATTCGTAATGACTCTCGAAAACAGCACGTAGACGCGGCTCAGAAAGGAAATCGGTCTGTAGTTCTTCAAGAGAGCGTTGTCACCTTTCTTGAAGAACAAGACCACCGCACTTCTGCTCCACGCCTCCGGTGTAATGCCACCATAGAGGACGGAATTAAAGAGCTTCTGAAGGACTTCAAGTACCGGTTTTCCACCCGCTTTCAGAAGCTCCGCTGTAATTCCATCCTCGCCTGGGGCCTTACCGTTTTTAAGGTGCTGGAGAGCCATTCTAATCTCGCTCAGACTGACGTCCGGGATATCATCGGAATAATGTCGGAT
The DNA here is from genome assembly GCA_963668995.1 of Parnassius mnemosyne. Lineage (NCBI taxonomy): Eukaryota > Metazoa > Arthropoda > Insecta > Lepidoptera > Papilionidae > Parnassius > Parnassius mnemosyne. Next base: position 41,647,790 of record CAVLGL010000115.1, on the reverse strand, counting down.
AAGACTCGCTCTTGGATCGTTACTCACACTTGCGTGTGGCTCCAACGATGACGTGTACAACTGCCCATAGAACCTCTCAATCTCACTCAAAATCTCAGGTGTCCCGGAAACGATGCTGCCACATTCCGTCTTCAGCTTTGACAGTTGGCTCTTTCTGGCAGACAGATCTCTGGCAAAGACTTTGGAGCCTTGGTTCCGCTCGATCGCTTCTTCAATACGAGCTGTATTGAAGTTGCGTAAATCCCGCCGCATGCATTTGGAGATCTGTCTGTTCAGATGCCTGTATGCTGTCAAGTCTGTTGAAGAATGTAGCTTCATCTCCCGTCTAACAGCCATGAGATTAAGAGTGTGATCGGAGAGTTTTTGTGTTCTTCTGCGGCGGGTCTTGCAGAACTTAGCTCCGACCGCATGGACAGTTTCCACGAGCTTGTCATTCATATCGTCCACTTTATTGCTGTCTTCTAGGCACTGAAAACGGTTTTGTAACTCGAGCTGAAAGGTTTCGGGACTTTGGAACAAAGCACGAGGGGGACGGAGCGTTGACTTCATTAGACGAGACCTCTCCAACTTAACGTTTAGGTTCAGTGTGCCTCTAACCATTCGGTGATCGCTACCAGTTTTCACCCTCGCGATCACGGAGACATCACTGAACAGTTGTCGTCTGGTCGTCATAATGAAGTCAATCTCATTTTTTGTCGAATCGTCGGGGCTCGACCAGGTCCACTTCCTGTGGGGCCGCTTCTGGAAGAAAGAGTTCATCATAAAGAGTCCCTCTTTCTCCATGAAGTCGGCCAGCTGCTGGCCCCTTGGGTTCCGTTGCCCTATTCCAAATTTCCCTACTTTCAGCTCACCGTTCTCTCTTGTGCCTAGTTTTGCGTTGAAGTCTCCCATTAACACCGTATATTGAGTTTTGGAGGAATGCATGGCTCTAGAGATATCCTCATACATTTCCTCCACCTCCTCATCGGGGTGTCCCGAGGTTGGAGCGTAAACCTGTATGACCTTTAGCGAATACCGTTTGGTGATTCTGAGTATAAGGTACGCAACCCTCGTCGACACACTCCCGATCTTTACAACGTTGTTAACGAGAGACTTGACGACGATAAATCCGACACCTCCTTGGGACAGATGGTCGCCCTCCCGGTGATAGAGCAAGTTGCCGGATTCGAGGATTACCGTGTCCTCCCCCTCTCTTCGGACTTCGGATAATCCTATAATATGCCAGCGCAACTTGTCTATCTCTTCTTCCAGCTCCACAATCTTCTCGTCAGTCCTCAGGGTGTGTGCGTTGTACGTTGCCAGGTCGAGTCGTCTAAGGTGGCAACCGAACCTCCACCGGAGATTCTTAGCACCCCCTGCCCCGCCGTTACCATGGTCGCCACCGTAGCCAGGAATAACGGGACCGCCGGGGACTGGGGGCCGTTTCTTTGTTACTGTCATTCATAGGGGGGTATTTGCCATAGTTGCCACGCTTGGCGAGCGGGTTGGCAACTGCAGTTTTTTTATTGTTAGTTTGTTGTTATCAAGAAGATGCTGCTGCCCATCTCCTGCCTGTTTCCCTTTGTCGCCTTTTACGACACCCACGGGAGGATATGGGGTAGTGGATATTCTTGACCGCCACTACACGGCTAATAATGTTTGCCTGGAAGTTATCCGATATTCTTCTATCATTCTTATCCATTCTTTTATGCTCTTTCTTTTCAACTACTTCTTTTACTCTCTTATTTAGGTGTCTAAAGACTGCCTTTTTTCTTTCAATATCATCATTCATACCAGTAGAATTACTAGCGTTGGTTGCTAGTATATCTAGCCATGCTTTCTTCTTTGCTTCAACTTCCATCCGTACCTCATCATCCCACCATAACGTGTTATTTTTCCTTTCATTCGTTCTCTTACTTACACCACATACATCGGTAGCTGCATCTACCAAACCTTTCTTGACATTATACCACACAGTCTCCAAGTCTAAATCATTCATACACAAATCAGCCATACCACTTATATTTTCTCTCAATCTACATTTGAACTTCTCTTTCACACCTTCATCTTGTAACCTCTCTGTTCTTATGCGCTGTAACGCAGTAGTAGACACAGATACCTTTGTGCGATGCCTCATAAGTCTGAAAAGACCATTAATTCGGCATTAGACCAACTAATGGTCCGTCCCTACGTTAGACCCCCGGTAAACCCCTGTATCTACCACCTCATTCTTTCATCAACAATTATGAAATCTATCATGCTTCTATCATCACCTCTTTCCCATGTATACGTGTGAATCTTCTTGTTGAAAAAAAGTGTTTGTCACAAAAAATTCTTTTCCACACATACGGTGAGGAGGCTTTCACCATTCTCACTTATACTTTTATCGCCAAACGTTCCCAATATCCTTTCATAACCAAGCCTCCTCACCCCAACCCTTCAATTAAAATCTCCTAATATCACAACATTTTCATTACCCTTGCATTTCATTAGCACCATCCTTACCAACTCCCAAAACTGCTCTCGGATATAAGTGGGCTTAGACATATCTGGGGCATAGACCCCTAGAACAAACAACTTCTTTAAGCCCACTTTCATTCGTAAAAGTACGATACCGACTCCCCAGCATGCCCGCTCGGTCTCGTCTACACCAGACCAGTATGCGGTATACGTGCCATGTATAGTGGCATCCTTTCCCTTCCGTTTCGTCTCCTTTACACATAACACGTCTATTCCTCTATCATACATCATGTCGCATACTTCATCCATCTTATCATTCATTGCTCCACATACATTCAACGTAGCCAGACGGGCTTCCGCAATCCACTTTTCGCCCCTCCGGGGGACAGAACGAGACGGGTGGCGAACCTCGTCGCCGGTTTTTCGTTTCATCGAGTTTCAAAATATCACAACATCAATCGTACGTCGAGATTCTTAAGAATTTTTCACTTCGGAAAAATGTTGAGAGGTTTTCAGCACTCTCGGAACATTAATTATTTAAGTAAGTGTACAATTTATTACACTAAATTGGATCATTTACAAAAATAAAAAAATTGCAGCAAATAAATAGTTACCAGCAGTTTAATCAACGCGCATATTAATATATTAATATTTACAGTAATTTATTATTAGTTTTCTATCTACTTTTTCTTATTAGTTCGTTGGTTCTCTATAAACCAATAGTAATTTTTAACCGATATTAAACATAAAAATTACTTAGTTACAAATCGATTTTTAGAAGCTTGTTTAAACGTTTATATAACTTTAAATTTCTATTATATAACAAAGTTATTTTTAAAAACATGTTTATTATGATCATATATTTTAATAATAAAGTATTTTTATATACCGATGTCTACAAATATTTGTCTGCAGCTCTACGTATACGTAATACGTACCTATTGCGTATTTTGACGTTGGAGGAGACCACAGAGTACCTTTGTATACCCCGAAAGAGGAGACCACTTGAAGCTTGAGCTTGCTGCATATTTATTTTTATTCATAGACTTCATCGATCACTAATAAAAAACTAGATGCACAATCCCATACAAAAGTTCTCTAAAAACTGTCGCCAAATCTTTTGAAGTAATTCTAGTTGATATAAATATACATTAATGTAAATTCAACCTTAAATGCATTGCCTAAAGTTGTATTGACAAAGGTACGTACAAAAAACAAAAAAAATTACAACCGAGGCTCGTCGCTTGGACAAGGAGAGTGGGTTCGAACTGCACAATATTTTTTGTTACTGTAATTTAATTTCATAATTTTGTTAAAATTGTTTTAAATAATTGGTCTACTTAATAAAGTATATTCTTTTCTATTCTATGGTGTATAAGTGTAATGGTTATTATATTACCTGAATGTAAATATGCTTTTGGATAGGGCACCACATTCCTTTAGTAATAAAAGTAATGGAAACAGTCATAATTATTTATTTATTCTTTATCTTGTGTGAATAATTTAAAGATATTGCTTGAAAAACAACTTAAATCTAAATATAATAAATATAAAAACTAAGTACAGAAAGTTCTTGCAAAATATAAGAATATTATTGTCCAATTTTTTTATGTAATGTTCATATTTACAGATGCTTAAGCAAAACGGATAAGACTGAATAATTATAAGGATTTCTTATATTTACGCGTTCACTACACATTTAAATAAAATTAGTTTTACGGATTTTATCGCGTATATTAACTTATTTTATATTCCCGACTTTAATATTTAGAGAAATAGTTAAGAACTCTCATTAAACAAAAAAACAATCATACTTTAATAATAAAAAAACAATAGCGTCTCCACAAATGGAACAGAATCAACGCATGTAACTCGAACAATAACGACTTATTTTATTACGAATTAATTTAAAAAATACTTTTACGATGATTTCTTGACAAAATATCAGTATTTACAATACAGTGATAACAATTAAATAATGTTAATATTAATACTTACTGAAAATATGAAATTCCATCCTTTTTAGCGTCCTGGATGTGTGATACACACTTTTTAAACGAGCACTGAGGCATGTTTACCGTCGGAGCATTCGAACGTTACTAAATTAAAAGTGCACCCATATTTTCGAATGGGTGCACATTCGGTTAGGCCATTTTTGTCACTGATTGTGTATCTAGATTTTATTAGTGATCGATGATGGGCTTAGAATCGTACGCCAATATATCCTATGTTTTGTGTGTATGTTTTTATTTAACTATCGACTTGAGTCAAACCGTAGACAGAGGAGTTTTGGCGGGAATTTGGCCGACGACGGATTGCTGCTCCTGTATTATTGTTTGAATAGTGGTTTGAAGTGGATTTTGATATGTAAAAGTGGTGCGATTTTGTGTATTAAATGTCTGCGCATGTGAACTATTCGTGGAAACGGTGAAACAAGTGCTCTGATGGTGATGTGATTCTCAAGACAAGGTGTCTGTCTGCATAGGCGCCTTGAAATACCAACGCCAACTGTCAGCTGTCTGCTGGCTCAAGTTGCCGCCAAAATCTCGCAAGGGCTGCACAATGTGGTGCATCAACATATTGTGAGGCAGTGTACTATGAAGGATAATTATACATTGTAACTTCAGGCTCAGCAGGGCTAGAACCCAGAGCCTTAAAGCCAGTTATTAAGAAAGAAGAACCGTAGACAGAAAAAGTCAAAAGAGTCAAAACTCAAAACCAAAGAGTATAGTAATATATAAGGAACTCAAAACCACAGACCAGATAGAGAAACTGACGTTTCTCAAAATCAAATCAACAAAAATGGCAGATACAGCAATAGAAACGGCGCCCACTGATGAAAACGACGATAATTGGTTATATGGAGAATCTAATACGGATCAAGGTGAAAACGAGAATTCGGAAGTCAACGATAAAGAGCAGCGGCCGTCAGAAACGACAGGGGAAGCTGAGGTATGTAAGATTTTTGATTGAAATATAACCTCTAATGTTTGGTAAATGTTATAAGAAGTATTTATTAAATTGGCTTCGCACAATTCCCTTCCAACAAAACAAAAAAATGTATGATGATGACTGCCTTACTATTAACAAGTTTTTATAAGTCATAAAGCAATGACTATATAAAAAGGGTTATTATAATAGTAAAGAATGCATAACCCATGGGAATGGGGTAAACACTTTTTTATATAGTTTATTGTAAATTATCATTTTTTAAATAATCATACTCAGTTTTTGCTGCTTCTTTCTAAGTCGAAGGTATTTTTAGTCAGTGGTAAATAAACAATAAGTTTGGTATGTTTGACGTGTAAATGCTATTATTACTATCTATATACATATAATTTTATAGGATGGAGAGGAGAAAGAACAGGATGACAATGACGGTAATAATGAAGACCCCCAATTCAATGATGAGCACTTTGCCGAAGTTGACCGGGATCAGGCCAATGGTGATGCAGACAGCCAAGAAAATGCAGACTCAGATTCTGATGACAGTGATGATGTAAAAGTGACTATTGGTGAAATAAAATCAGGCCCACAGTATGCTAGTTTAAATATCAAAGTAAGTATGCTATGATTTTAGATTTAGTGTAAATAATTTTATATTACTTAATATGTGAATCTCAGAAGTACTTACTTTGCTGAATAACACAGTTAGGCACAGGTCTCTTCTCATTTTGGAGAAGGTTTTGTTAGTGCTGGTGATGATCAAACCGTAATTGACGCAAACTGTGAAATTTACGGAGAGGAGTAAGTCCAAGAGCTACTATGGTTCAAGGTAAACAATGTAATTGTGTATTATTTTAAAGCGTGGAGTTGGTCTAGTGGCTTCAGGAGCTACTGAAAAGCCACGTGGAGGCACAACTACAGGCAGTAAAGTAACCTTGGAGGACTTAGAAGGACCAGGCAGTATAAATGGAGTGCCAGCATTAGAATTTAACATTGATACTATTGAAGACAAGCCTTGGAATAAGCCTGGAGCAGATATATCTGGTAAGTGAAAACAATTGACAATGCAAAATACTTTGTATTCTATTTTATATATTGTGAATGTTTGATATACGAGGGGAGGTCAAAAAGTTTACATAATGACAGGGAAGGATAATGGAATGAAACTTTAAACTATTTTTCCTTTTCATTGTATTCTCCAATAACCCTAATACATTTATTAGATCTGTCAAATAACTTATTAATACCGTCAAAAATAAAGGTAGTTTTAGTAAAAAAAGTGATATACACTTTGTAAACACTAGGAACAAACATAAGCTTGTGATATCAGTTTCTCCACCCCACAGAGCCAGTAATTAATTCTTGAGGCAATGTATATGCTGTTACATCAACGTCCCGGAAAGTGTACAGGCTCTCTTTATTATCAAGTTTAAATGTTTTGTTAAGCTGAAACTGTATAAAAAGGATTATTATAATATAAATGAATACATGGTTGATAATAACCCCTGGGAATGAAGTGGTCTTTTCCAAGCAGTTTCTAAAATAAATTTTGTAAATAGTTTGTACAACCATTAATGTAAAATTTACTTTTAAAAAAGTCCCGCTGGGTTTCTTGCTAGTTCTTCCCAGGACAGACGGTTTTTTTCGAACCAGTGGTAAAGTAAAAAATGACTTTCAATAAGAATTACACATGTGATCTATATTGAATAAAAAACTATTATATTCTATCAACATATCGATTTCTAGTCAAGGATATATGTAGATTTATATTATGTTTATGCAAACTTGTAAAAGTTCACTGCTTGACACACACATTCGCACCTAAATCATGTTGCTGGTTTTTTTTAATGAAATAAGTGTGGCTAACAAGCACATAGTTCACATGTGTTCTTGTTTGTCACTTGTGGATGCTGTGGTGTATGACAACTACATCTAATCTAAATTAAGAATTAAAATGCTAATGTGTTGTCACACCTGAGTTTGTTTTAAGGAAAAAGGATCCCAAAGGCAAAGGAAGCATTAAGTTGCTATTTCACGCTGGTGTTCTATATATTTTACAAAGGAGGTGTAAAAGGCGATCTTTTCACTCTTAAAGGGATTTCTTCTAATAACTTATTACACTATGGATTGTTGATAACAATGATAAACAACCTCGATATTGTGTTACGGACTATTGAAATTGAATACTAAGATGTGTGTGTATGTGTGAGATGTGTGCATCTGATCATGTAGTTGCGATGTAAGAAAAACCATTACCCCATATCATCTCGTGGGTGTCGTGTAAGGGGTGACGTAAGGCGCCACCATAGGCTGTGTACTTCATTAATTATATATAACAAGAGTGAAATTAGGAGATGAACATCAGTGTTTTCCTAATAACAACTAAAAGTAAAAACTGTGGTTGCCAAACCGCCTGCCATGCGTGGCAACTGGCAAATATCCCCCTATAAGGCAATCTTTGGGGAAGGCATAATATGTTCATCAGTGCAATTTAATAGGCTGTAACGGTTATTAAGATGTGTCTGAATGATGCAGACTACTTCAACTACGGGTTCAACGAAGTGACATGGAGCGCGTACTGCGAGCGACAGCGGCGGCTGCGCGTGAGCGAGGCGGGCGTGGGGCTGCACGCGCCGCCGCCGCAGCGCGCGCCGCCGCACGACATGCGCCGCGCTGCCGGTAACTAACATGTGCTCTTTTTGATCTAATGAATACGTCTTTAAATCTACTTTAGTGGGAGGAAATTCGGAAAACTGACGATAACAAAATCGGGTGATACAGTTTAGTGTTGCAGCTGCATATCTATCATTCACACTAAAAATTTAATTACACCACTCGATAGCTAAAAGTTCAAAGAATTTGTTACATTGAGTGAGGACCATTTTTGAGTTCGTTTTTACATGAATACGTTCATGTAAAACACACGATTGCGTCCTTTACACAACCACAGTGGGAGTAGTCACTTACCAATATCAAGTTATATTTTTGGTATATCCTACTATGGGCGCCTCTTCCAAAACCTACCATAGATTATAATAGAGGGCCCAATACAAAATATAATCTAAATGCCTATAAATATATTAAGCATATAAATTAAAAAGTTACAACCTATATATATCTCAGTGTTATACTCAGGCCTCCACGCTGCTCCACTGCGTGTACTTCACATCTCTTTAAAATATCCTAAGACATGGTTACAAAATATCATAAGGTTTCCTTACGGTGTTTTTTTGTACTACCAGGTACGTGGCAAATCAGCACTTAAAATTTCAATTAACAATTTTAAACGTGGTTCACATACTGTGAATATTACGTTGAACACGTAGGCCCTTGAGTTACCGTGACTTCTTCAATAAGCATAGTTTAGTTTAGTTTAGTTTACGACCGGCTGTTTTCCGCAACTCCACGTCTATGCGCGTATTTTGCGTGTGGGCAGGAATAATGTGATTATTCGAGCCATGAGATCTCTCCGAAGAAGCTCAACAGGCCCTTGATGTTGCATGCAACTTCGGGGAGTGATCCCGGCGTGCCGAGATGTTTAGCCCTGTATGTAGCGACCTCCGGACATTTCAGTAGCACGTGGGCCGCCGTTTCTTCCTCCCCCATACATGCCCTGCACAGGGGACTATCTGTAACACCTATAGTAAATAAATGTTTGTTAAAGGTGCCGTGTCCTGTGATAGCACTTGTTACTATCCTAATCTGCGGCTTGTTCAGTCTCATTAAAACTTTTGTTAAGCGACTGTTAATTTCAGGCAGGGCATCCCTAGCTTGTCTACAGTCTACTAGATTTTTCCAAAGCTGAGCGTGTTGAATTGTGAAGTGTCTACGTACCAGTGAACAAACGTTACCAAAGGGGATTGGTATGATTGGTTTCAATAAGCATATAATGGTAGTTAATATTTAAAGTATTCACCAATTATTTATTTGATATTTAAACCTAACAACATCTTTTTTGTCTTCTCCAGAAATGCTTTCACAGGTTGGGACAAAAGAATTATCAGATATATAATAATATGTATTTTCATTAAATTTCAGGACCAATGAGAAATGACGATAATATGCAACAAGTAATGACAAATAATTATCAAGCAAGAGAAAATACTATACAGGTACAGTGGATTTCATTTATTACGACCTTGGTTGTAGCGACAATTTACCTATAGCAACGTTAAATCTAAGCCCTTTGAATTTAAAGTATATTTTAGTACAAAATTCATGTGGCTATAGCAACTTCGGATGTAACGCCGAGTTCGGGTGTAGCGACTGTTTTTAATGAATCATTTGTAACAAATTCCTAGAAATCCCATGCAGATATTGCGACCGGAGTCGGCCGCCAAAGACACAAAGATTTCTTTCTTTCACAAACGTTTCTTATCTTTTGTTTACATCCACACAGATTGACAGCAAATGTGGAGACCTTTACCTTTTGTTTATAGATATCAGCTAAGTAGGTAGGGAAGGGTGTACGTTTCAAAGTTAAAGTTATGTTTCAGTTACAAAGTGATATTCTGAGTAGCAACTGTAATGTATTGAATTTGTTACCTTTGCCTGTAACAACTTCCGGATATAACAACGAAAATAGAGTGGCCCCTTCATCGTCGTTATACCCGAAATCCACTGTATATATTCTTTACTGATATTGATATGAATTTTTTATTTAAATTTCATTATTGCTTTATTAATCTTCACATACCAAGGTTAAACAATGGATATATACTGAAGATAGTGTCCGTAAACGTCCATACTCTGTGTAGTGTTGGTGTAAAAGAATCCACTTTCCCTATATCCTGTGGGTGTCTAAGAGGCCACAGAGGGAAATGAAAGCGGTTATGGGCGGCAGTATCTTCCGGATAAAAACTCAAATTTACAAAAAGCTGTGGTTGCTGTGGCAAATATATGTTCCATAATGATATGTTCAGTAGTGACTTTTGATGAGTTTTGATAAATGATGACGATAGTCCCTGGAATTATGTGGTATGAATTCAGATAAAATAACAACCAACATATTAAGAATTGCTTAATTACATAAGCTTTATAAATTAGTGTTGTTCTCTTATTTTCTTTATAAATTAATCTTCATTTTCGGTGAATAATGGGCTGCGAGTTCGAAACCCACACGGAATAAGTGTGTGTATGGCCTGCAACTGGTCTTTCTAGGTCTGGTTTTTATTATAATATGTAAAGCATATATGAGAATATTATATTTCCAAAATAAAGAAGTTCCAATTCAAATACTTTCAATGAATTTTCAAAATTTGGTATGTTTTTGTTAGATAGAACTTGTATTTCTAGTTACAGCTATGGAATAAAGATTTTTTAAATAGAATATTATGATTGTCTGTATTGAAAGCGTTTTTCTAATCAATCAATAATAATATCAAAAACAATGATAAGTGTCGGCCGCCGCCCATTTACAACTGCAACACCAGGGGAATTGCAGGTGAGTATCCGGCCTTACCCTCGGAAAGCACGTAAACTCGTTGGTGCTATAGCTTATCTCTGTGCCATCGGACTATTAGAGTAAGGGAAAAGAAAGTACACCTACTGTGTTTGTGCACAATAATCCTGTCCTGCGCAGATGGCTAGTCTCCGTCGATACTCGGTGTCGTAACCGAAATTCGTTGTGGAGGTCATTTAACATTGGTGCGTGGTTGCAGGTGATGACGGCGGAGCGGCGCGAGTACGGGCGCGGCGGGCACGTGCGCGAGCCGCCGCCGCCGGACTACTTCGCCGCGCCGCCGCCCGACCACTACTACCCGCCGCCGCACGCCGCCTACGAGGAGCCCTGGGGTAAGTGCACGCGTGTGTGTGTGTGTGTGTGTGTGTGTGTGTGTGTGTGTGTGTGTGTGTGCGTGCGTGTGTGTGCGTGCGTGCGTACGTGCGTGCGTGTGTGTGTGTGTGCGTACGTGCGTGCGTGCGTACGTGCGTGCGTCCGTGCGTTCATTCTTGCGTGTGTGTGCACGTGCGCGCGTGCGTGCGTGTGAACAATATTAATCATTGAACAGTCATTATTAATTATACAATAACTTTTTAAAATTGTAATAAACAATTTCATTGATGTCACCTAAGATCGGACCCGCGTTTTCATATAATTTGTGTGAATCACAGCGAGTGGTTAGGAAATAGGAGGCCTCTAAGTCACTGCATACATCCTTATCATCGTTGTGGACCGTTCGGTTTCGTTTGTCGTGTTTGTTTAGGGGTAGGCAGAGAATACGGACTTTCGTTAATCACAATCCTGACACACCTCTTTCGCCTCCTTTACATCCATATACCTACGCATACATGCTCGTCGGTTAAGGGTACTCTTAATTTGGCTCATTTTCAATATATCGCCAATTTGGTCGATAAAGTTTCGTCTAGGGCGTCCCTTCCCCACCCTGGCACTATAGATTTGTTTTGTCACTATTTCTTCGTCCATTCATTCTATATCACCAAACCACAATCTTAATCCTGGTCACAACATCATCTTGCAAACCGCACTTTTCTTTTATCACACAATTTCTCACCCTGTCATTCAGATTCAGCCCTAACACAATCCTTAATGACCGTATTTCTACAGCATGTATTCTACTATTGTGCTTCTTCTGTCCCACTCAACTTTCACTATCATACATTAAAGTAGGGACTAATACAGCATTGTGAATTGCCATACGTGCCTCTTTTGACACATTCTGACTTTTCACAATAGAGTGTGGAGCCCCATTTAATAATATAATCATCATAATTACTTGTATAAAAAGACAGCCTAGAATGGCGATAGTTGTACAACAAAACATAGCTCATCACCTAACTTACATTGCTCAGCGGAAAATATATGTAATATATTATGTGGTTTACATAATATATGCATAAGTATCCTTTTATGCGTTGTATAGCGTTCTACTTAAAAATAGCTTATCTGGAGAGTATTTGATCACATAATCAAGTTTAGAGTCTCCTTAGTCTAGTGGTCATAGACGTGAATGTTGATCATGGGTCCAGAGTTGTAATACTGGGTCGGGCAAAAAATTAGTTATTGAGTTTTATTGTCAAGAAATTCTCAGGAGCAGCTCGGAGTCTAGAAGTTTATGGATCTCTCACCGATCGTTTCGGTTTACCGTCCCATCGGACTACCAGAGTGAGAGAATAGAGGGTGCATTTGTGCTTGCGTATACACTTGGCATTATAATCCCGTCCTGCGCAGATGGCTGCTAGTCTCCGTTGTGACTGTCCGCCGTGACCAAAATTTGGTCTGGAGGACATTATTATCAAGTGGTTTAAAGTAGGCTGGTGGTGCAGGGCACCCGGAGGCGGGCGGGTGGGCGCCGAGCGAGATCAAGGAGCTGACGCCGGGCCCGCTGGCCATGGGCCCGCCGCCGCCCAGCCTGGCGCCGCCGCACGCGCCCGCGCCCTTCCCGCCGCCCTACCGCCCCCACCCCCACCCACACCCCCACCCGCACCCGTACGAGCGCGAGCGCGAGCGGGACAGAGAGCGCGAGCGTGAGCGAGACCGCGAGCGCGGCCGCGATGACCGAGACCGGCGCGAGCGCGAAAGGCGCGAGGAGGTGAGCTTTATTAAATACTCCTCATTATATCGTGTTAAGACATGTTGAATAAAAAGATATGTTGGATAAATATCGTATTTTGAACATGATTGATTATTCTTGAAATAGCATATATTCGGAAAAAATATGCGCATACATGTAATACTCAATTGAAATCTTACCGTTATCATTAAAGGTCACTGCTGAACATCTATAGATTGCTGCATAGGGGAAATATTTGTCATAATTGCCACGTTTGACAAGCGAGATGGCAAACACCGTATTTATTTTTAGTCTTCTCTCCTGATTTGTTTCCCTCTGTCGCCTCTTACAGCACTTACAAGATTATATTTTTACACTGCCGCTACATGATATTCAATAATTCTTATAAATTCATTCAAGTAAGAATTTAATTGTAGTAATTTTTAAAATAGTATCAATCAAGATATAAAAAAATATAATATAGATAACCTCCAATCTGTATAATAATTTCCGAAAGACACGTTTTGGCCGTGTAACGAAAAGGGAAGATCTCCCGCCGAGCAAGGTGGTCGGCCCGGGAATTGGCCAACACTCCCCGTACTATTTCGGAGATGTTTTATATATAGCTCATTAACTGCAGAACTTTGATAGCGCGATTTAGGCTTCGGTGCATTTCGCATGTAGCGTGAAGACAGCGTCGCCACATTAGCCCGCCTTGTTCAGACCGGAAGTCGATGGTCCAATCTAGTTGTCGAAAAGAAGGCAAGTAATCTGCGAATGTCGTAAAACAGAGGAAAGCAGCAAGGCACACAGCCTTGCCCGAACACTGTAGCGCAGGGAGTATGTTAAAAGAACAAGATTAGCATAGAAGATTAGAATTAACATGGAAGCATTATTCCAGTGATGAGATGAACCTTGTAAAGCTAGATGGCTAGATCTAAAGAATGCGGAAGACGACTCTCGGAAGAGAATGGTAGGCGTTCTTGATAATAATGACGATGGCTTGAAGTTGTAGTTTCCAAAGGTTGTTGGTTACATGTTCACGTCGGGGTCACCAGTTTGGCCGTGAAAGGAAAAGGGGAGATCTCCCGCCGAGCAAGGTGTTCAGCCCGAGGAGCGGCCAACGCTCAGTGTGTTAAACCTGTTCTATATATAGCACGTTAACTTCAGAACGATAAGATGATTTAGGCTTCGGTTCGTTTCACTTGTGGCGCGACAACAGCGCCGCCACATGTTATTGAATTAGATTCTTTATCGGTTACATTTTTATTTCCTGATATTAAGGTGAAACATACAGTCTCCTCCCGGCCATATTCCCGCGAGATGGCGCTGAAGTCATCATTTTTTAGTTTATTTGGGTTTTTGTGTAATTGGAACATTATTAAGTCGTAGAAGTAGCAATCGCAATACTCGGACATTATACATTATTTTACTAGGTCATATCATTGCCTCAAAATCCACACAATTCAACACAATAGTCAAAAATAACATCTGTCATTGAATATAGTGTTGTTTACACACACTGACGTGGGTGAATTCTTAGTCCCTACATTTACGAAAATTGAACACTAGATGGCGTGAATGAAAAAAAAATGTTTTCCTTTTTTCTGTATGGGTAGGCAGAACTACAGAATGCCACCTGCTAGGATATATATTATGTACGATTCATCATTTGCCTAGCCTTTTTTCCTACTATATTGAAGTCGATTCCCAGTCAAACCGGATTCAGCTGAATACCAGTATTTTACGATTATGTTATAAAAATAAAAAGTTATATTTGTAGGCGTAAACTATTTAATCCAATAATAATTTTGGGAAATAAATTAAGTCAACACTAAGAACAATAAAACGCAGTTTTATTTTATTACCTTACACAATTGAAATTATTGATCAAAACAAGTATTTGAAGTAACATGCCTGATACATGCCTATTCACTCAAAACTAATAACACATAATATGATTTGCAACATAACCAATTATTACAAAAATCTAAAACACTTTATTATGCGATGGTAACCAGGAAGGTGAAAAAATATTTCCTAATTTCATTTTTATTTCACCCTTTGATTTTATAGTAAATACGAAATAAAAATAATTATACAACGATAATGTAGATTCACTTAGCATATTTTGTTACTTTTTGACAAATATTATTTACCATTCACTTAAAATGTTATAGACCACCACCCTCTAACAAAAAGAAGAAACAAAATACTCAACATTGCAACCTTAAATACCAGAACCCTTAGAACTGAAGAAAACCTAAATGAACTAGAAAAAGCCCTTGAAGACATAAAATGGGACATCCTGGGAATTAGCGAGATGCGAAGATTAGGAGAAAAGATTGAGGAACGCACTGACTACATACTATTCCATAAAGGTGAAGTAGCTGGTCAGAGAGGAGTAGGATTCTTAATCAAACAGTCAATGAAACAACACATACAAGAGCTAATTGGAATTTCTGATCGAATAGCCATTCTTAACATCGGAATACCAGGTTATAAAAAAATATGGTCAATCATACAAATTTATGCTCCAACAGAGCAAGCAACAAAAGCAGAAATTAAACTTTTCTACAAAGAATTATCACAAACGCTAACAAGATATTCATATAACCATCTTATTATAATGGGCGACTTCAATGCTCAAGTCGGAGCGAAACAATGCATGGAGGAATACGTCCTGGGGAACTTTGGCCAAGGAAGAAGAAGTCGCCATGGTGAATTGCTAGTCGAATTCTTGCTACAACACAACCTAACGCTCTTGAACAGTTTTTACAAAAAAAAACCAAAAGAACAAGTGGACATGGATATCCCCGGATGGCAATACCAGAAACGAAATTGACTACATAACAACAAACTATCTAAAGACTTTCACAGATACGTCGGTCTTAACTAAATTCAACTTCAATACAAACCATCGTATGGTAAGAAGCAACATAAGAACAGAAACATCAAAGAAATCTAGAAAGTATTTTGCCTCACACTTTATAAGACACCACAGTGACGAAACCTTAAAGAAACTAAAACAATCTTTAATTGAATCAGCAGAAGAATTGACTATGAGTAACATTGATGCCCACACAAAATATGAAAAGCTGGAAAATCTACTAACTCAAGTAAAACATGATACTAGCAGGGGAAACAAGTACAAACTTAGTGATACAACGCTACAACTTATAGAAAAAAGAAAAAATCTAATTTCAAAACACCCTAAAAAAGATCACATAAAAGCAATTACGAAATTAAGTAAAGAGATTAGAGAAAATATAAGAAAAGACAGAAAGACCAAGAGGCTGCAAACATTAGAAAAGCATATAGCGAAAACAGGAGGAGTGAAAAAAGCGCTTAAAGAACGTAGAGAATCAAATAAAGAATGGATACCAAAACTAAACAAAAAGGAGAATACCTCATCCAATAGAAAAAACATAAACGAAATAGCCACAAAGTTTTACCAGTACCTTTACTCAAATCCTGACAGAAAACAAAAACACGATTCGAGGACAGACACCAGTAATAACCAGGAAAAAGTGATAACTGAACCAAAAATACTTCCCAGAGAAGTAGAAAAGGCTATTTATAGTCAGAAGATGCAAAAAGCTCCAGGTCCAGACAAAGTGACAAACGAACTTATTAAAGGCACCCTTGAAGAACTACTGCCAATACTCACTTCATTATTCAATGAAATACTATCAACGGGTCTAATCCCTACTAAATGGAAAACATCAAACATTATATTTATATTCAAGAAAGGAAATAAGGAAGATATAGGAAACTACAGACCTATAAGCCTGATGTCAAATATTTACAAGGTATTTTCTAAAGTTATCCTGGAAAGAATAAGCAAAAAGTTAGACGAAAACCAACCACGGGAGCAAGCAGGCTTTAGACATAATTACTCCACTCTGGACCACATACACACAGTGAAACAAATTGTAGAAAAATATAATGAGTTTAATAAAAAACTCTATATGGCATTCATCGATTACTCTAAAGCTTTTGACAGCATAAGGCACACAGCCATATGGGAAAGCCTAGAACAGCAGGGGATACCTTTAAATTATATCAATATTATAAAGAACATATACTTGAACGGCGAAGCGAGGATCCAACTAGAAACCTTGGGAAAAAACTTCAAGATCGAGAGGGGAGTAAGACAGGGAGATCCTCTTTCGCCAAAACTGTTCTCGGCTGCTCTGGAAAGTATCTTCCGCAAACTAGACTGGGAAGAATACGGTCTCAATGTGCAGGGTGTGAAACTGAACCACCTAAGATTTGCAGATGATATAGTCTTATTTGAGGAAAATCCGACGCATCTTGTTAAAATGATAGAATCACTAAATGAAGAAAGCCTGAAAGTGGGCCTAAGCATGAACAAAAACAAAACAAAACTGCTTACAAACTCTAAAAAAGTAATTATAAAAATTGACAACCAACCACTCGAATATGTGTCAGACTATATCAACTTAGGACAGATAATATCGCACAAAGATCAAACCACTAAGGAAATTGAGCGAAGAATAGGAAATGGATGGAAGAAATACTGGTCTTTGAAAGAAGTTTTAAAATCTAAGGAGCTAAGTATGCAAATAAAAAGGAAAGTTTTCAACACATGTATACTTCCAGTCATTACTTACAGATGCGAAACCTGGGCACTCACCAAATACCACAGAGAAAAGTTGGAACGCTGTCAGAGAGCCATGGAGAGAAGTTTGACAGGAATAAGGAAACAGGACAGAGTAAGATGTAGGATAATAAGAGATAAAACCAAAGTTGTCGATATAATAACCCGAATAGACCAACAAAAGTGGAGATGGACAGGTCACATGATGCGTGATCCACAAGAGAAGTGGTGCAAAACTGTTACTGACTGGTATCCCAGAGATGGCAAAAGAAGTAGAGGACGCCAACAAATAAGATGGGAAGATGACTTAAAACTCACGGCTGGACATCATTGGAGAAGGGTAACGTGGGACAGGTCCCAGTGGAAAATGTTAGAGGAGGCCTATGCCAAAAGGCAAACTGAGCTTCGGGACATATTATAACAAACAAGAACATGTATTCATATTTAACCAAGAAATTCAGAATAAAAAAAAGGCTTATTATTATTATTATTATTATATAAAATGTTATTTACCATCAATCTCCAAAGCTGCTCTAAAATGAAACTATTCTTCTTAACTCTAATTTCCTGTTGATGTTGATGTTGAAGGACGATTTTTCACTGGAATAACATAATAATATATTTTAGACATTGAAATTGATAAAATTTATAAAGTAAATAAAATCAAGTAATAGCCTTATCTACATACTGGTATTCAAATCGATACATTTCGCATTTTTTTGAACACGTCTCAAAATTATTTCTGGCAGAATACAGTTCTTAAATAAGTTTAATAATTTTGGTATCATATTGTTGATAAATTCATTATCTCGGCAAACTTCTATCACAGTCAAAGGTTCAGTGACTGAAATAAAACATATGAAGTAGCACTTATGCATTTTGCTGACACGCATTTGTCCTTGAACCTGAAATAGGTTTTAATTGTAATAAGAGAAAACAAGATACTGAAATAAATTATAATGTGGACATGCAATAGAATTTTCAATTTACTTGATAGTAATAATCATGCTTTTTATTCATCACTAAAACATTATTATTCAGTTTTAGAGCAAAGTTTTTCTTTTCTAATGCAGCTGTCTCTAGGCTTTGATTTTTCCTGGCCAATGATGGAAAGCATTTGATCTCAACAACAGCTCTCTCATTTTCAATTATACCTGTATCAAATTGACATGAAATATAAAACAATGAAATGTAGCTCTTTATGAGATTTTAAATTCAATCGCCTCTCGTGCTCGTAATCCTTTGTTTCTTGCGATTATAACTAGTATTATGATTGGCCACATTTGCCAAATACATAGATAAAATTTAAGTTTGATACAGAAAAACTTACCATCTGGACTGCCAGCTAAACATCCAAATTCTTCATCAATAAAAAGGCCTGAAGGCCTGAAAATTTTATTATATTGTTGCATGAACATACTTTTTGCTACATTCTCATTTTACTGCCCATATAACATGTCTTTTGTACAAATATTATTTTTATATAGAATATCCTTTACATGATTGTGACATGGAGTGGTAATACGGCGTTTGCAAACCTGTAAAGATAAAAATACCAGATCAAATAAATGTCAAAATTGTCTACATAGGTATTTCATAAAATACTGCAATTTTACCAGAAATGTATGTAGACATTTCTGCTAACATAATTATACCACACAACTAACCATTCCAAATTGACTAGCAGTCAAACGGTCACACCTATGAGTAGTATATAAATAATTTTCATGCTGCCCTACAGTAGACATTTCAATCAAAGCTATGTTGTCTGGTGACTTTTGGAATTCTGCTAACCTTTCTTCACACTGAGTTCTCAACTGTGCTTCGTCAGTATAAATAGGATCACAAGCTTCAGGTTCATAGTGCTTATCCGGCTGGGTTTTCTCTCTTGGTGCAAACAATCGTTTGCGTGTCGACGATTGCTGTCGTTTTCTGCTTTGTTCCTTCCGTTTTATGTATTTTTTTAAATATGTCCCTGGGCTCTGTGTGGTATGCTTTTTCCATGCAGTTTCATGTCATTTGTGGCCAGTAGCAAGCGATAATCCTGAAATATTTTTTTAAGTGGGTGATATTTCAACAAAAAGACCGCTTTGCGCCGACCCCAAATAATTTTGGATAAGGACAAGAGGACGGTGATATTCCATAGAATTAGTCACAAAATTAGTGAAGTATGCATCATGATAATCAAAGCATTTCTTACCAGTTCTAACAATCTAAATGTTTATATTTACCTGCCACATGAACACGTCGCTGGTAAGAACCCCCTCTTCCTAAACTAATTCGTTTTCCACAGTTTAATTTATTTATTATGCTCATAAAGTTTTCTGCCACATTTGTTGTCTCATTTGACAAACAGCCTGCCTTCAAAGCAATTTTTTCATTAGCTGCAGAAATCAGCGCCCACACCTCTGGAGCAGTATTTTTCAGTCTTTCTACGAGATTTTCTTCGTACTTTTCACTTCCATTTGCAAATGTTTTATTGTCATTGCAGTAATAATCCTTGCAGTTTTCATGTACTCCGAATACATGTAGTGGGCCATTTTTCAAATCTGCTGCCATACCTGCATGCTCACTGCTACACATTATAATTTTCCGTGCTACTAGTGTAAGCTTCGTCACCTTTGGCTTCAAAATATTTCGTCCATAAAGAGGAAGCTTGGTGTTGGCCAAGATCTAAAAAAAGTACAAATATAAAAACAGAATAATATGCTTCACTGATCTTAAGATGACTATATGTAATATACAAATTTGATTTATTCATTTACTTTGTAGAGTGCACTGGTATAATTTTTGACTACATGATTCTTGCATTCAATTTTTTTTATTATGTTCCCATATGAGACTTTCTCTTTCAAGTTTGCAAACATAGAGGAATCTTCATCTCCAATAAAACTCAAATAGCGAAGTTGATGTATTTCTTCACTCTTTTGAAAGCCTTCCACAATAATATCTGATTCCATTGCTGTAGACGGCCCAGTAAAATTTTTGCAGCAATTATGTGCTTTCATATCCTTGTTTCTCCTCTCATAATATTATAACAATATTTATTTCTAACACCAAGATATAGACATTTCTTTGTTTCTTTACCAATAATGCAGGCCTAGAAATAAAAAGCGACACTTGTAAATATTGCACATACTAAAAATGTCATAAAGAACCAAGTTTGTGTTTAGTAAAATATTAACTTACCATACCTGATGATGAATCAAAGTTATGTCCGTATGACCTTTTCAATCTTCCTCCATCTACATATACAATAATAAACGGAACACCGTCTGAAGACACGTGACCTTTTTGAATAGCAATTGATCTTTCTTGTTCACCAGCAGTTTTAATTTCCTCTGTCAAATGCTCAAACCACACACTGCCTAATTTTTTTTCATCACGGCGAAATTTATTAGCTGACTTTGTTGGAATATCCATAAGACTTGTTAAGTGAGCTGCTTGAGTGTAGAAGCTACCAGAAGTAACAGTTGCCCACACAAATGCAGTATTTATTTTATCACTGCTCTCCGTACAATGCTTCCACGCTTTATCACACATACTGCACTTGAAAATTAGTTCACTTCGAAATCCATCAAGCCTTTCACTAACAAATTCAATTTGTGAAAATACGCACTTATTTCGATGTCTTTCCAAAAGGAATGCCAACTTCAGGTCCACAATGCGATACCCAGATATCCCAGATTCCCACGCGCGCCTCAAAGAGTTGTCAGCAGCGTGAAGGGGCCCGCAAGGGCCGACGCCTGCCGGGGCTGCGGGCTGTTCGAAAGAGATACCGCGGCTCCGGAACGTAAGGGCACTGAAGGAACACGGATGGTTTCTTATTTTCCATCCGCAAAAAAAAAAGATATCCCAGATAAACATTTATTTGGAACAGTTTCCATATTCAATTGAAATGAATCAGTTTCAGGATTAGCTAGTGGCCAATTAATCTCTAAAGGTTCAACCACAGGTTCAGCTGTCACTGTGCTAGTACTAGCACTATAGGTGGCCTCAAAGCGGATTTTCGGTTTTACACGCGCATATGTTCTTGGTTTTGTATTTTGGATACTGAAAGAAACAAATTAAATTGTGATGACCTTAATATATCCTATACCTACATAAATGTAGTGTAACTTTTACGAGCAGCAAGTACAAACAATAAAACATACATTATAGAGTTATCAACGACGATTTTTTCATTCACTGGCTTCTTCTTCGTTTCTTCAGAACGCCAAATTTGCAGACGGCTGTAATTCGATTTACGAATGTAAACTTTCATCAACAGACAATGTAGACAGGTAGGTACTTACAAATAGTAACCGTTATTCAGTAGTGATTTTATGAAATCCCCTCCAAACTTGGCCATGGTTACGAAGAAGCCGAATACAGAAAAAAACATGTTTACTTACCTCTCTTCGTCGTAATGTCGTCTTAGTCCAGCTTTAACTCTTTAACTTTAACAGACATTGTAGACGTAATCTAAGTCTGAAATATAGAAAAACAAATGGAAATAAATGAATATGTTTTGTACACTCAGTATTTGAATAAAAATTTAGTATCGAATTCACAACCATATATTGAAAGAGATCGCAGGTCATCAGAAAGATAATCCAGATCATATATACACAGTAATCTGTGGATAATTCTTTCTATTGGGTTGCGTTCGGAAAAGTAAGTTTAGAACAATAAAATGTAACAGTAAAATTTTTCTTACCTTTTTTAAATCAATGTTATCTTATTCCTGGTAGAACATTGGTCGACGAATAACAAAAAATAAATCAGATTATTTATAAACAATAAATTACATCTATTTGATTGTAAGCAAGGAACAGAAGAACGGAGTTGTAAGTAACTGAATTATGTATGTTTCTGAACGAACCAGGATCGTATAAAACGATACGACGCGCCCTTGAGCTTGGTAGGTACTACAACAAAATAAAACAAACTTGTAATAATGTGTGTCTGTCTGAAACTGTTTGCAAAATGCGTAATAGATATTTTATCTATATTTTGCAAATGTTTGCAAAATTAATTTTGTGACTACTTTGGTGGCTTACCGATTTATAATTTTATTTATTGTTGACCAAAAACGTATTCAAACAAATTAAAATACGAAATACTGCTTTTGTAGTTTTGTACTCAACACCGACACATATGACGAAGGTAATTAATTAGTATTGAGACGAGATTTGAAATCAAATGCAAAGTTACTGTTTTTAATACCACCGAAAAAAAAAATTGCATATTTTGAATAATTAATTACTATACCTACAATAAATTACAATATTTTCTATTATATTGGAATCAAATACGTAATAGAAATAATGCAAATTGAATTAATGAAAGTCAAACAAAAATATATAACACGCAAGAAATTCCGGGCGCATATCCTATCGCGTGACAATCGAGAATTACTTCAGAATTAGCATGAGACCGATATATCAAAACGTAACTAATAACGTTAAGTTATCAAATATCATATCATATCGATAAACCTAAGTACATAACACCGTTATCACATATCCAACCAAAACCAACTAACCAACGTACGAAACGTACGAGGGCTACACTGAAAATTTGTAGAACTGGCCACTTGTAAACGATCTAATAAAAAAACATGCGTAAGTGTCGTGGAACACTCGGTTGGAACAAAGTTCCTTTCGTAGTATATTATTATTGATAAACGTATTATATTATTGATTAACAAATACAAACAAATAAATAATACAAATAAAAAATTTTTGCACACTGACAATAGGGGTAGTGACGAAAAAATCTTACACTTTTTGTCGCCTAGCTCCCATCCGCCAAACCCGTACCGTCCGATAAGGAACTTCGTTCCAAAAAAAAAGTTCAAATTATGAAAATGGAACTCTTTGACAATATTATTGTGTATGTATTTTATTAATTTGTCATTTGTTTACAATTTGGCGGCAAATTGAAAATTGTCTATGTCACGTCAGTATGAATTTAAGAGGCGTATTACAAAAAAACGCGAATTTACAAGGTTTTCTCGTTGAAATTGTATGTTTATCGTTCGTTCCTTGAAATAACAATTACTTGGTAAAAATAGTTCGTTTTATCTTCTCAAATAAGCTCAAAGCGAATTTTAGATAACTTATTTATTTATTCAGTAATAATCATTCTCCCGATGCATGTTTAGGCAAAAACTCTCGAAGGCATGATTTGGGAGCTCTAATTTGAAGATTCTATTGAATATCGACCATCAAAAAAATATTTTTATCTTCCAAATATCCTATACTTTAATAATTATAGAATACATTTTCGTTATGCCTTTCACGCTAGGAAAAAAAATCGACATAATTCAAAAAACGACCGAAAAAGCTTCGATACAAGCCTCTATATTTCCGAAGTTCTACATCATTTAGACGTAAAATTTATACCGAAATAATCATCAACATTTGCTTAAACTATACTATTATTCTTACTTTTTAAATCGTTACTATTATATTTTAATTAATTAAATAATAGTACCATATATTTCACTGCACCGGCCATCCGTGCTCACTACCGCGCACAGAGTACATTGTATATAGGGAATAGTGTCATCACTTAGAATCGTAGCATTAGCGCCATCTATCGATATACGACGTCCCTACAGCCCAGCGACGACGTAGGATGCTCTATATTACAATATTTATTATTTATTTTCAAAGTAATTTCCAAAAGTAAAACCATTTTAATATTGATTTGGCTTTTGGAAATTACTTTGTATACAATATAATTTAGGCAAATAAAACTACTGTTTAGCGGTTGGATGATGCTTTTTTATAATGCTTCCTTTTATTATAATAGTACACAACAACTTCTCTAAAAAGAAGCCACAATTCAGGTCAACAGAGCACAAATAGTTAAGCAAATCAGGGTCCAGAGTTTCATGCGTAAGTGCAACGAAAAAGGCGAAGTCTTCGGAGTCCGGGGATCAAGCAAAGTTGTTAAAGTCTTATAAACACAAACAGAGCACATTCACAAACCACGAAAGGAAATATAATGACAAACAGACAAATTAAATTACGTTAAATGAAGTTACTAGTTTTACACTCACACAAACTACTAGTTTTAGTTTCTTTTGTTTTTAATTATTGTATTTGTATGTATAAAATAAAATTAAATATAAATGACATTTGTGTAGTGGCGGTTAAGAATATCCACTACCCCATATCTTCCCGTGGGTGTCGTAAAAGGCGACAAAGGGAAACAGGCAGGAGATGGGCAGCAGCATCTTCCTGATAGTAGCCAAAATAACAATAAAAAAACTGCGGTTGCCAACCCGCTCGCCAAGCGTGGCAACTATGGCAATATACCCCCCATGAGCAATGACAATAATAAACGGCCCCCAGTCCCCGGTGGCCCCGCTATTCCTGGCTACGGTGGCGGCCATGGTAACGGCGGGGCAGGGGGTGCTAAGAATCTCCGGTGGAGGTTCGGTTGCCACCTACGACGACTCGACCTGGCAACATACAACGCACGCACCCTGAGGATTGACGAGAAGATTGTGGAGCTGGAAGAAGAGATAGACAAGTTACGCTGGCATATTATAGGATTATCCGAAGTCCGAAGAGAGGGGGAGGACACAGTAATCCTCGAATCCGGCAACTTGCTCTATTACCGGGAGGGCGACCATCTGTCCCAAGGAGGTGTCGGATTTATCGTCCACAAGTCTCTCGTTAACAACGTTGTAAAGATTGAGAGTGTGTCGACGAGGGTTGCGTACCTTATACTCAGAATCACCAAACGGTATTCGCTGAAGGTCATACAGGTTTACGCACCAACCTCGGCACACCCCGATCAGGAGGTGGAGGAAATGTATGAGGATATCTCTAGAGCCATGCATTCCTCCAAAACCCAATATACGGTGTTAATGGGAGACTTCAATGCAAAACTAGGCACAAGAGAGAACGGTGAGCTGAAAGTAGGGAAATTTGGAATAGGGCAACGGAACCCAAGGGGCCAGCAGCTGGCCGACTTCATGGAGAAAGAGGGACTCTTTATGATGAACTCTTTCTTCCAGAAGCGGCCCCACAGGAAGTGGACCTGGTCGAGCCCCGACGGTTCGACAAAAAATGAGATTGACTTCATTATGACGACCAGACGACAACTGTTCAGTGATGTCTCAGTGATCGCGAGGGTGAAAACCGGCAGCGATCACCGAATGGTTAGAGGCACACTGAACCTAAACGTTAAGTTGGAGAGGTCTCGTCTAATGAAGTCAACGCTCCGTCCCCCTCGTGCTCTAATCCAAAGTCCCGAAACCTTTCAGCTCGAGTTACAAAACCGTTTTCAGTGCCTAGAAGACTGCAATGAAGTGGACGAGTTGAATGACAAGCTCGTGGAAACTGTCCATGCGGTCGGAGCTAAGTTCTGCAAGACCCGCCGCAGAAGAACACAAAAACTCTCCGATCACACTCTTAATCTCATGGCTGTTAGACGGGAGATGAAGCTACATTCTTCAACAGATTTAACAGCATACAGGCAACTGAACAGACAGATCTCCAAATGCATGCGGCGGGACTTACGCAAATTCAATACAGCTCGTATTGAAGAAGCGATCGAGCGGAACCGAGGCTCCAAAGTCTTTGCCAGAGATCTGTCTGCCAGAAAGCGCCAACTGTCAAAGCTGAAGACAGAATGTGGCAGCATCGTTTTCGGGGCACCTGAGATTTTGAGTGAGATTGAGAGGTTCTATGGGCAGCTGTACACGTCATCGTTGGAGCCGCACGCAAGTGTGAGTAACGATCCAAGAGCGAGTCTTATCCGACATTATTCCGATGATATCCCGGACGTCAGTCTGAGCGAGATTAGAATGGCTCTCCAGCACCTTAAAAACGGCAAGGCCCCAGGCGAGGATGGAATTACAGCGGAGCTTCTGAAAGCGGGTGGAAAACCGGTACTTGAAGTCCTTCAGAAGCTCTTTAATTCCGTCCTCCATGGTGGCATTACACCGGAGGCGTGGAGCAGAAGTGCGGTGGTCTTGTTCTTCAAGAAAGGCGACAACGCTCTCTTGAAGAATTACAGACCGATTTCCCTTCTGAGTCGCGTCTACGTGCTGTTTTCGAGAGTCATTACGAATCGTCTCACGCGCAGACTTGACGACTTCCAGCCTCCCGAACAAGCCGGTTTCCGAAAAGGCTTTAGCACCATAGACCACATACATACCCTTCGGCAAATTGTACAGAAGTCCGAGGAGTACAATTTGCCACTATGTCTGGCGTATGTGGACTATGAGAAAGCCTTTGATTCCGTCGAAATTTGGGCGGTGCTGCAGTCCCTTCAGCGATGCCAAGTTGACTGTCGGTATATCGAAGTGTTGAAGTGCTTGTACAGTAGGGCTACGATGGCTATCCGAGTACAGAACCAGAGTACGAAACCTATCCAATTGCAGAGAGGTGTAAGACAGGGTGACGTCATATCCCCGAAACTCTTTACCGCTGCATTGGAAGATGTTTTCAAGCTTCTGGACTGGAAAGGATACGGTATCAACATCAATGGCGAGTACATCACTCACCTTCAATTTGCCGACGATATAGTCCTTATGGCAGAATCGTTGGAGGACCTAAGCACTATGCTCAATGACCTCAATAGTGTTTCCCAACGGATAGGTCTTAAGATGAACATGGACAAAACAAAGATCATGTTTAATGTCCATGTCACACCTATGCCGGTAGTTGTTGGGAACACTGGGCTCGAAGTTGTTGACGAGTATGTTTACCTGGGACAAATAGTCCGACTAGGTAAGTCCAACTTCGACCGAGAGGTCAATCGACGGATTCAACTCGGTTGGGCAGCGTTCGGGAAATTACGGCACATCTTCTCGTCAGGTATACCTCAAAACTTGAAAACGAGACTGTACACCCAGTGCGTGTTGCCAGTGATGACATACGGAACTGAGACGTGGTCCTTCACTGCTGGCCGGATGAGGAAGCTCAAGGTCGCTCAGCGAGCTATGGAGAGGGCTATGCTCGGAGTTTCTCTGCGTGATAAACTCAGAAATGAGGATATCCGCAGTAGAACTAGAGTGACCGACATAGCCCAACGGATTAGTAAGCTGAAGTGGCAATGGGCCGGCCATATAGCTCGAAGAACCGACAACCGATGGGGAAGAAAGGTTCTCGAGTGGCAGCCTCGTATCGGCAGGCGAAGTGTAGGGCGTCCCCCCACTAGATGGAGTGACGACCTGGTAAGATATGCAGGAAGTCGATGGATGCAGGTGGCTCAGGACCGTGCTTTGTGGCATTCTTTGGGGGAGGCCTATGTTCAGCAGTGGACTTGTGAAGGGCTGTAATGATGATGATGATGACATTTGTAAATTTGACAGACCGAAATGACCATAGATCTCTCCCTCCGGCTCTTGCCATAGATAAACGGAGAAAACAATTTGCAACGGCGAAATCATAATAATTCACTTGAATAAATGTAAAATATTTAATTATAAATTAATAACTATTTAAATAGTAAATAACAAGGTTCGATTATATTTTGAACTATTCATTAATTTGTTTGATTCTTAATTAGCCTAGCATGGCTAAATTAAAAAAACGCGACATCTACTGCAACATGGACAAACTGTCATGACATATTAATACCTCTAAGAAAAATTATAGTATGGACTGTTATGCCACTGCTACCGCGCGAGCGCTTGTCGAGGTTGGACCTGCGTCAGTTGATTTCGCGCGCTGCGTCGTTTCTAGTGTGTGTCGTAGTGTGCAACGATTGCCTGCGTGCTAGAGCAACGTCAACTACGACCGCAATTTTTGATCGCTCGGTTTAAAACTATTTTATATAGTATAATTTAGATCACGTCTCTTCCATTAAACATGGTAGGGACAACGAGTCTGTATTGGCACAATTGAACAAACAAGAAAATGTTATTATAGAAAAATGTGGACTATTCATTGACCTAGATCATTGTTATTTGAGGGCTTCTCACCTAATGGTTTATACAGTGACGGTCTTATTGAAGTTAAATGTCCTATTTCAGCTTTCGGAATAGATTTTGACACGGGCTTTCGACAAAAACAAATTAAAGGTTATGAATTTAGTGATTCAAGTGTAACATTAAATCAAAATAATGACTGGTTTTACCAAATCCAAGGCCAGCTTCATTTAGCAAATAAAAATGTCTGAATATTTGCCATAATATGTACTGGCCCAGATTATGCAGTAATTATTACTAAAAATTTACAAAGACGACCAATTTTAGATTTTCAATATGTTACCCAAGTTACAAGCTTTTTATGAAAAGTGTGTACTGCCTGAAATTATTGACTCGAGAAAAGTTCGGTCAATGCGGTCGCAGCAAATATTTTTCTAATAAAAAATACGGTAATTGACTGTAAGTACCGATTAAAAAAATTTACTTACATTTGGTTGTTTTATTTATTAAAACATGTTGCAGCCGTACTATTTATTTATTTATAGCACTATTCTACTGGTAGTAGACATAATCAATTATTAACATTAGATTACGGCGTAACATATAAAATATTTATGTATACTTATTTTGACACTAAATTTCATAAATAATGAAAAATATATCAAAATGGTATACAATAATAAATAATAAATTATACAATAATAAATTAATAAGATAACATTAAAATGACACACAAAAAATTTCCATCCACTGAAGTCCATCCTAAGAAAACTTGTATTATGGAAGATCAAGATCGTTTAATCGCCATACTAGCTGAGAGCGAGTGAATAGATATGAAAGAAATTATCGCCAGCGTAGCTCGCCACCCGCTCGGTGCGTAAAATACCTAAATTTGCGAAACGCCGAAATGTAAGAGGGCTCTTAATGACTTTCGATGTCATTTAAGTCAACAAGAAAGTTATGATACATAGTTTAAACTTCGGGGAAAACGTTTTATGGACGCCGAGGAAGCAGTGGCTGCGTTTCAAAATGTCGTCGAAGAGACTCCTAAGGACGAGTGGGCAAAGTGCTTTTCTCAGTAGCTCCATCGGATACAGCGATGTATTGATGTAAATGGACACTATTTAGAAAAGATATAATAAAACTAATAACTTGCTAGTTTGTTCAGTTTTTGATTTTCTAAGAACTTTCACTGTCACCCTCGTAAAACGCAAACTGGAACCATATGCCAACACGGCCCACGAACTAACCGATGTCCTTCGTTGATATTCGTTGTTTCTCTTCCTTGCGACGGTATCATAAATACGTATAGAAAGAGATGAAGCGAATATGGATTTCGTTGCTATGTTTGTTATCACACAATGGTGCACGTAGTGAAATATAATTATAAAATCGTTAACAGTAAGGTCGAATTTTAAAAATGGTTAAAATTGTCTAATTTTTAGGTTCGTGTAGTTATGAGAGTTGTCAAATTTAAATGATCTTTAGACCATTACACACAAGACTTTGATTTGTATGACCATTTTATATTTGGTTTAGGCAACTTTTTGTTTATGTTTTGGATGGAAAGTTTAGATTGTTTTTTCAAAACGCAACAATTACGCACTTGAACTTGGTGGTGTGTGCCGTTCACTATGAAATTATCTATAAAATTATAAATTTTTGACGTTGGGTTTGTAAATATTTATTTGTAATATTTGTGTGCATTTTGTTCATTAGTTTTAAATATTTTCTGCTAGTCCTAAGCCTAGTTAAGTATGAAGGAAAGTCACCAACCTGAATAATCATTAATAAATAAACTACCTAAAACAATTTTCTATATAATATATAAATTACGTTTACTTCTTATGAATACACTTTAATTATAGACTGAAATCGAAATCTGATCTTACGTTTCACTTTAAAAAAATGGGTATAAACTATAGAAATAAATTAGGATAGAAACAATGTAATTTTAGACATTTATCATACTATATTACTGCATAACAATGAATTTACATAAATTATATATTAACACACATGTCTAAATATTACATCTAAGATTATATTAGAGCATCTGACTTCTAAACTAAAATAACCGAAGTAATTCGTAAAATTAATGTTGCACTGGTTCTACAGTTTTCGATTATGTTTCGGTTGTCGTTTGCGCATTCAGTAGCAAGCCATTATTACTGATATCGATATTTGAAAACGGCTTTCAATAACGATATGAAAACTAAATATCGGTTATGCAACCGTTGCAGCTAAAAACTGAAAACGCCCATGCTTACTTCAGAATGTATTTATTACAGTCAAACAAGCGAACGAAGTTTGGCAACGCTTTTTCTTCTTTCAACGTAGTGCATGTAGTTCAAGGTTAGGAAGTACAGCATCATTGCATAATATCTACCTAAAGCCCGGCCAACTAGCAGCAATACGAAAGGTCATTTACCTTAAAAACGATTGTGGAGTTGACAATCTATTATCTATCTCTTTCCATCTTGTATATTTGTCGTAATGTCTCGTTTTCCCGGCAAAAACACGTCAGGGTCAAGACGGGTTTGACAACATTCGGGAGGCCATTTTAGTAATAATAGTGATTCATTCCGTTTCGGATATTCGGATATTAGTTTCGATGAAAAGGAAATAAAATACAATAATTTAATAAAGTAAAAATGGTGAAGGACCAATATCAATTATACGTCGTAGACGAATTAGCAAAGAAATACGGCGTCGGGGTACTAAGACTTCCCTTTTATCATTGTGAATTAAACCCCATTGAGTTGATTTGGACTGATGTAAAGGGGCTCGTAGCTAGAAACAATACTACTTTTAAATTTGAAAAAGTTACGGCATTATTAAGTGCCGGTAAATAATAAAACATACGAATAATGATATTTATGTTGCACAATAATATCATCTGCACGCCATCTAGCGTGCCAAAGTCTAAACTATGTTTTTGGTGCTTTTGCTTTTTTTTTATAGAATTAGGATGACAAACAAGCACACAGTCCACATGATGGTAAGTGGATGCTGTGGCCCATAAACATCCTCGATTAAAAATCAAAACGCAGATACGTCGTCACCCCTGAGGTCTAAGATGGAATGCCTCATTTCCAGTAAAAAGGGTCTCCGGTTCTCTACACTCACCATACGAAACAGCAGCATTAAGCTGCTATTTGACGCTGGTATTCTGCGAGAGCGTGGTCCTACCCCTGTCGAGCCGACCCATTCGTGCTACAACCATAATAAAGCTGCAGCGTGGCTCTACCACGTAAAAAGTTGCTTGTCAGAGTTGTCAAAAGTCACTCCCACTACTAAAAGTTTTTCTAGGTTTCACTATTGTTTTATTATAAACTGTAAATTCTTTCTTAAAAAGGTCATCCGCGTGCACATTTCAGTGTAAAAAAGTGACAAAATGATTTGTTTTAAACAAATAATGTCTGTATTTAGCGTAAATGTCAAGACAAAATTATATGGACGGGCTATCGGAGCATCCACCTTGAGAGGAAATGCGGGTGTTCTTTTCTCCATACAAACGCTATCGCCTGTTTTCTTTCTGGATTATGACCTTATAGCAATGATTTTTTACAGGAAAATAAATATCAACCTAGGTTTTCCTTTTTGATCATACCTTTATAAGCGCTAAAGCCCTTACAAAATGCTCACAATTGCCTATTTAGACCGCTGTCAACAGAGACCCAATGTTCAAATTTAATAACTAATACCGAAAAAAAAAATAGGGACGCAGTCCTTCTTATTCAATTTATGAAATATCTTTGAAATTGGTCCAATATTAGACGAGGAAATGGTAGAGAGCCAAACCTCGAATTATGCCTTTTTACTTAGGCTATTCAGTCGGATCTGCAGTTGTCCTTATCGGACGCCAAGTGCTCGCAGAGCGACAGCAATAGTTTCTTTAAATACCTAATTTTCAAAAGTCACACGTAAGAGGAAATTCACTCTTAAGTGTGACTGCACTGTATGTCGTCATTGGAAACAGTTTAATGTTCGAAACCAAGCTGTTACATAACAAGCTAAGTGCTTGTTTATAAACTCCCAAACTGATTACGCTGAAGTTGCATCAATTTTAATTTGTCTACTTTGTTTTACAGGAGGAAAGAGAAAGAGAAATGGAACGTGAACGTGAACGTGAACGGGAACGTGAACGTTCGCGGTCCATGAAACCAGATAGAGTACGTGAAAAGTAAGTGTAAATATGTACTTTTGTAGACTTTTAGGTATTCATACTCTATATTTATACTATAATATTTATAATTCATTATCTATAATTATCTCTTTTCATAATATAAAAACATGTTTTATTTCAATATATCGTTTTTTCTTGTGTTAAAAATTTACTGTTATAAATCCAGTTGCGAAATTTCACCGTTTATTTCTTTCAACTCAGATCGTACCGACGAGAAAGATCACGGTCGAGATCGCGACGTCACAAGTCGCGTTCTCGGTCTCCACGGCTACGTGAAAGATCGCGCGAGCGAGACCGTTCTAGAGAACGGGAGCGAGGCCAGGAACGCCCCCGTGACAGGGAGCGCGAACGCAGCACGAAGCCCAAGTCCAAGGAGCCAAAGGACAAAGACGAAGATAAATAGACCTCTCTGCATAAAACACAGTCTAGTATTGTTTTTCAATATCCTTCATTATTTCTTCAATAAAACACCAATTTTGGATGCATTATTTAGAATTAAAGATAATAAGTAATATTTTTGAAGTTTTATTCCCCTTTATACAAAGTTTTTCTTTCCTACCGTGTAGTTACCTGGCGGTGTAAGAATATCCACTACCGTATATCGTCCCGTGAGTGTCTTAAGAGGCGACAGTGGGAAAAAAATCAGTAAATGAACAGCAGCATATTTCAGATAAACAGCAAAATTACAATAAAAGAACTGCGGTTGCTAACTCGCTTGCCAAGCGTCATAGCTATAGCAATATGGAGTATATTCACACGAGTAAATAAACAGAACAGAGAAAGCTTCATACAACCGCGTGAATCGGTTGCACTACTACAAGCACGCGGGGCATGTGTGCGTGATCACTGGCCGCTTGTCGCGTACGCTGCGAGACTGGAAAAAACCTGGCACAGCCAGTGAACAACAATCTTAGGGTTATTGCGACGTACGTTGTTAGTTGCAAGTTTGAATATTTTAATGTAAAAACTGTATATTTTGAAATTTTGTATATTAGTTTTATTTTGATAGTTTACCACGATTTTTATCATATACTGCTGCTGCTGCTGCAGCCAGCATTGTCTCCTTACCAGGGAACTCTTTAACGGTTAGTAGCATGGACTAGAAAGAACAATGGCAGAAAAATAGTTGACAAAAACTGTTGCGTCTAGAAATAAGTTATATATAAAATGAGTTTTATTATTTTTTTATGATTTTTCGAATAAAAATGTATTTTTTTTTGGAGTTTATGGCCTGGTATCTAGACCTTTAGGCCAAGTCTTAAGTATTTTTATTCGGTTTATTGTAATTTCCCCACTCCTTCATAGTATACTGCTTCACAATATGTTGATGCGTCACATTGTGCAGTTCTTGGGAGATTTTGGCGGCAACTTGATCCAGCAGACAGCTGATAGTTGGCGATGGTATCTAAAGGTGCCTATGCAAACAAACAGCTTATCTTGAGAATCCATCACCATCAGAGCACTTGTTTCACTGTTTCCACTAATAGTTCACATGCGTAGACACTTAATACACAAAATCGCAACACTTTTACATATCAAAGTCCACTTCAAACCATTATTTAAACAATAATACAGGAGCAGCAAACCGCCGCCGATCAATTTCCCGCCAAAACCTACTTAAATCATTTTTTTTTTGGAGTTTATGGCCTGGTATCTGGACCTTTAGGCCAAGTCTTAAGTATTTTTATTCGGTTTATTGTAATTTCCCCACTCCTTCATAGTATACTGCTTCACAATATGTTGATGCGTCACATTGTGCAGTTCTTGGGAGATTTTGGCGGCAACTTGATCCAGCAGACAGCTGATAGTTGGCGATGGTATCTAAAGGTGCCTATGCAAACAAACAGCTTATCTTGAGAATCCATCACCATCAGAGCACTTGTTTCACTGTTTCCACTAATAGTTCACATGCGTAGACACTTAATACACAAAATCGCAACACTTTTACGTATCAAAGTCCACTTCAAACCATTATTTAAACAATAATACAGGAGCAGCAAACCGCCGCCGGTCAATTTCCCGCCAAAACTCACTTAAATCATTTTACTCTATTCAAGTGTTGCCATTTACTATATTCATACTATTTTAGTATATACTTTGTAAGACGACCAACACAACACACAAACACAATATTTTTTTATTAAGTTATTAGTAGTAATAACTATACTATCAATAATAATAAAAATGATATGGTTGAAAATAAGTTTTACAAAGAACTTCCTACAATAATACATTATCTCAATCATAGTAATATGTAACAATCCCATTTAATCTTATGGCAACACTAGCTAAAACAAAATGTCACTGTTGGGTTTTGGCGGGAAATTGACCGGCGGCGGTTTGCTGCTCCTGTATTATTGTTTAAATAATGGTTTGAAGTGGACTTTGATATGTAAAAGTGTTGCGATTTTGTGTATTAAGTGTCTACGCATGTGAACTATTAGTGGAAACAGTGAAACAAGTGCTCTGATGGTGATGGATTCTCAAGATAAGCTGTTTGTTTGCATAGGCACCTTTAAATACCATCGCCAACTATCAGCTGTCTGCTGGATCAAGTTGCCGCCAAAATCTCCCAAGAACTGCACAATGTGACGCATCAACATATTGTGAAGCAGTATACTATGAAGGAGTGGGGAAATTACAATAAACCGAATAAAAATACTTGAGACTTGGCCTAAAGGTCTAGATACCAGGCCATAAAGTCCAAAAAAAAAGTCACTGTTTTTTTTACTGCCTTTACGGCTCTAGGTTCTAGCCCTTCTGAGAATGTCACTGTATGACACAAAGGGCCTGTAGCCATGCCAAAAATATATATTTATACTATGCAAATATCTAATAGAGATACAATAATCTAAAAACTCTCAGTTATGTAGGTAGGTACATTATGTTGACAATGTATTAAGCTAACATCAAACAACCACAGGACGCATGACTTTTCCCAAGTGACAAGACATAACCTAAAAAGTTTCAAATCTAAATATCTTTCTTTTGACGCCTTCTTAGGACAAATTCTTTGACAGAGCTATTAAGGGACTGACGCTTAACATTTTAAGATATTTTTGATATAGTGTTTACACTACAATTCCTTCTCAACTAATTTTATGTCTGAAAATCTGCCATTGTTCTTTTGTATTTAAATTTAATTATGTTTGCTAAACATGATCTTTATACTGCTGCTGCAGACAGGATAGTCTCCTCACGATGAAAGTCCTCAACAGCTATAGTAGTAACATGATCATAAAAGTTTGAAAACGCGTATAAAAAGCATTTTTAATGAAAACTTATTAACACCTACAACTTTCTTATTTCTCGCCACTAGTCGTTCTGTCTTTAAATTAAATAAATATTTAAAAATAGGTATAATTTACTACACCATTAAAAGAAAAAATAAATTATTAAAAAACAAAATATAAAAAGAGAATTATTACATAGAGTAAGTAATTTGTAAAGTATTCTATCATACTGAATAATAAAACTATTTAACAAATGTTTCGTCTTCACCTATTGTGACAATCCTACCAAAATACCAAAATGTAACAATTTTGCACGTTCTTAAAAAGCTTTGTCTTTGTTCAGTTTATTTACTCATGTGGTATATTGCCCCCCGATGGCAAGAGGTACAAAAAACGGTCCCAATTCTCCGGCGGCCGTTATTACTGGCTACGCTGGAATATAATAGAATAATCTGAGGTCTGAAAGAGGAGGTCACTGTTATCTTCGAATAAAGCTACTTTTTCTGTCACCGGGAAGGCGACCATCTGACCCAAGGGCGTATCGGATTCATAGTCCAGAAGTCTCGTTTACAATGTTCCAAAATTTGGGAGTGTTTGACAGTACCTTATAATCACCAAACGATATTTGTTGAAGGTCATACAGGTTTACGAAACAACCTCTGCACATCTCGATGAGCAGCTGGGGGAAATATATGGGGATATCTCTCGGACCATGCCATACCATAATGGGAGACTTCAGCGCAAAACAAGGTACTAGAGAACGGAGAGCTGAAGGTAGGTTAATTCGGAATAGGGCAACGGAACTTGAAATCCGAACGGAGCTGGCCTACTTCATGGAAAAGGGGAACCCTACATAAGGTGAACCTGGTCAAGCCCCAACAGTTCGACAAAAAATGAAATTGTTCTTTTTTTTTAATCGCTCCACTGTGCTTGTGCTCTAATCAGAGCCCTGAAAACTTTCAAAGCCTTTAATTCTGTCGAAATTTGCGCGATGCTGCAGTTCCTTCAGCGGTGCCAAGTGGACTGTCGGTATATCGAAGTGTTTGTACAGAAACAGAAACAGAAACTATTTTATTCAATATAGATTATAAATAATACTTATTGGAATTCACTCTTTTGTTTGATTACCACTGGTTCGGAAAAAAAACCTCTGTCCTGGGAAGAACCAGCAAGAAACCCAGCGGGACTTTTTTTTCAAATAACAGCTTACAATCATGTATGTCACACAAATTAACAACACAACAAATTTGAAATAGCTGGGTAGCGATCACCTCATTTCCAGGGGTTATTATCATCCATAAATTCCTTAATATTATAGTAACCCTTTTTATACAAACTTAGTTTAATAAAGTTGTTAAGCTTTGTGCACGTCAAATTTTGTATATTTTCTGAAATTTTGTTGTAAAAGCGTATACATCGCCCCAAGAATGAATTACTGACTCGATGGAGTCGAGTATCTGGTACTACTAGCTTGTGTCTGTTCCTAATATTTACAGAATGAATATCACTTATTTTTGTAAAACTACTTTTATTTTTGTGTATGTACATTACATTTTCATAAATGTATTGAGAGGCCAAAGTTAATATATTAATTTCCTTAAATTTTTGTCGCAGCGACTCTTTAGGCTTTAAATCATAAATTGCTCTTATGGCCTTCTTCTGTAAAACAAATATAATTTCAGTATCAGCTGCGTGTCCCCATAGCAAAATACCATACGACATTATGCTATGGAAATAGCTAAAGTAAACTAGACTAGCTGTTTCAACACTGGTAAGACTTCTAATCTTTTTTACAACATATGCTGAAGAACTAAATCTCCTTGATAGTTTTGATATATGGGGACTCCATTGAAGCTTCGCGTCTAGTGTGATTCCAAGAAAAATGGCGGTATCTACAAGACTCAGTTTCTCCCCATTTAAAATTACATTAGCATTTAATTGTTTGACATTTGGAGTCATGAATTTCATACATTTCGTTTTAGTGCCATTTAAATGCAAATTATTAACCTTGAACCAATTTACTAATTTAGATATAGCATTATTTACTTCTTCATATTTTAGTAATTGTCGACTTAATTTGAACATTAAAGAAGTGTCATCTGCAAATAATACTATATCATGGTTATCCCCTACTATGTAAGGTAAGTCATTAATGTATACAAGAATCAGAAAGGGGCCGAGAATTGAGCCTTGAGGCACACCCATTTGTACCATCGACCCGGAAGAGCTAATTTTGTTAATGACAACTTTTTGCGTTCTCTTACTTAAATATGAAATAATTAATTTAAGAGCATCACTTCTTACACTGTAGTGTTGAAGTTTCCTGATTAATGTTTCATGGTGAACACAATCGAAGGCCTTGGATAGGTCACAAAATATACCCAAAGCATCCTGTGAATTCTCCCATGCATTAAAGATATATTTAATCAGCTCAACACCGGCATCAGTTGTCGAGCGACCCCTTGTGAAACCAAATTGATTTATATGAAGTAAATTATTTATATTAAAGAAATTTAACATTTGATCAAGAATATTTTTTTCATAAATCTTACTAAGTGTTGGTAGTACAGAAATAGGTCTAAAATTGGCGGGGTCTAATGTACTACCAGATTTAAATAAGGTATTACTCTACTATGCTTCATTAAGTCAGGAAACACACCAGATTCGATGCTAGTATTAAAAATAATAGCTAAATGTGGCGCGATTATATCTATTATAGACGCAATAACTTTAACGGAAATCCCCCACAGATCCGCAGTTTTCTTAACATCAATAGTTTTAAAATATTTTACAATATCTACAGTACAGTAGGGCTACGATGGCTGTCGGAGTCCAGAACCAGAGTACGAAACCTATTCAACTGCAGAGACGTGTAAGACAGGATGAGGTAATATCCCCGAAACTACACCGCTGCATTGGAAGACGTTTTAAAGTTACTGGACTGGAATCGATACGGTATTAGGGCATTTTTCAAAACAAAATGTTTATGACTAAATTGTAGTGTCCACTCCTTTTGACAATACATTGCTTAGCACATACAGCAATAATAGTAGTGAAACATTTTTTTTTCTACTAAATTACTTATTTTAATTTTAATTTTATACCATAACTGATAATAATTTAAATTGAATAAAAAATGAAACGACAAAAATCATTGACACAAACACACAATTTGGTATGTCCACCACGGACCATGCTCATTTCAAAGTTCGATTAATAAGACTAAATCTTTTTTATAATTAATGAATTGCCTATCATTGAAAAAAGAAGAAGTTACTATATAAAGTCTTCAATTAATCATATTTATTTGTCGGAATCCTATTAAATAAAGTAAATTTTAATGTTGTCCTCAAAATTCAGCAAGGCGGACTGTCCACCTAAGTAACGACAATTAATCCAACTAGGAATGAAAAAAATCTACCATTCTGTTTATTTTTTACATAATGATAACACGCTTAATCTATTACAAAAAAAAAGATGTGGTTTTTATTTGCCTTACCTTTGACGCAGTTTGTAACTTTGTGTAGGGAGGTTAACAGGTTAGAAAAATTATTCCATTAAGAACGCTTCATTATCAGGTAAGTAATAAGTTTTTCTCCCTTTCATGCTTCTAGATTTATTTTCTAGTTAGCAACCAATAATTAGAAAGATACAATTTCGATGTATTCATATTATTTATTATAAAATCAATGCTGGGAATAATTTAAGGTAGCATTTCGTAACGTCCATTAAGTAACGTTATGTATAAGCGGAATGAGATCGTTACTTAATAGAACTGTAAAGGTGTGTTCCGCATTGTGTTGTTGACTATTATGTAGTAACTATTACTAATTTCTTTGTGAGTTTGTGAAAAATTCGAGTGTTAATTAGTCAGCTGATCATAATTAAATTTTACAAATTTACCTTTGGCGGATAGTAACTGAAAAGGACATTAGATCGTCGCTTATGGATAGATGGTGTTGAGCTTCTTTTAAATTACATCTTTCAGTATCTAGTAATAAATAAAGATCTAGTAATAAAATAAACTTGATTTCAAAAGTACAAAAATAATACATTAGCTTTAGTCAATTCAACAGAAATTCTTTCCCAGTTTATTCCATCAAAAATAAAATAAAATAATTTCATTTACTTATGGAGATTATAGCGTTTACAAAGATTGTGATTAAGTGAATACCAATCAGTGAATTACGAGGTCATTATTCGTGAGGAACAAGTTCGAATGTTTTACTCACAAAATTCGTTGATGGTTATTTTATGTAAGTACACTAGCGATTCACCGTCGCTCCGCTCGGGTTTATCCCTAGGCTAAGATATTTTCCCTCAGTAAAAAGTGTCATATATGTTGACCTGGATAATCAGCTATCATCATACCAAATTTCGTCAAAATCTGTCCTGTGGTTTTTTCGTGACGCATTCCCAGACAGACATACAGATTAAAATTCTAAAAACTATAGATTCGGCCTCTGTATCGATAATAATGACTATTTCAATAACATTTTTCAAAAAAATTATGTACAGATTCGCCCCAGTTAGAATTTTATTATATAGATTTCAGATAATTTCC
The DNA here is from genome assembly GCA_963668995.1 of Parnassius mnemosyne. Lineage (NCBI taxonomy): Eukaryota > Metazoa > Arthropoda > Insecta > Lepidoptera > Papilionidae > Parnassius > Parnassius mnemosyne. Next base: position 41,607,405 of record CAVLGL010000115.1, on the reverse strand, counting down.
GAAGTTTATTGTAACTATTGATAACATGTACAATATTAGACTTTTTTATTTCAGATCTTTTTATAATATATAAAATGCCTTTAACGGGAGCAGAACGAGCAAAAAGATTTAGAGAAAAAATGAAGCAAGATCCAGAAAGATATGAAACTTATAAGAAAAAACAATTAGAAAGAGTTCAAAAAGCTCAAAAAAAAGGTTAGTGATCTAAATGATAAAGAAAAGAAAAAGAGAACTTTGAAGGAAACAGACAGAAAAACAAAGACGCGAAAAAATTGAACAAAAGTCGAAAGAAGAGAAAAAAGAAAACATAAAATTAAGCAATAATTTAACGTAACTAATGCAGCTGATGCATATAACATTCTACTAGATGTAATGAAAACCATCAAATGTTTCTACATAAACGATACAGATATTACAAATATTCGCAATTATTCCTAAAATCATTGGAGCTGTTCCTGGTACAATGAGATTGCACCAGATAATATCGGTAAAAAAAATACACAGTCATTGATAATCTTTTTAGTTCACAAAATATCCTTGTTGATAATTCCTTACTATCCTTGAATTCACCAAGCCTCGACGATTTGATTCTTACGGATTCATTACTACAAGATATGTCATTTATAATTGATAGTAAATTAGTTTCAACGCAACCTTTTGATATTGAGACACCATCTTTTAATGTAGATCGAGAAAGTCCAAGAGTAGCTGCTAATAATATTCCTTTCAGTAACATAACGCACACCGAAAACACAGATTCACGTATTGAATTTCTTCCCACTACGTCTAACGGTGCTGCAACTAGGAAAAGGGTCTGTACATTGAACTACCACCAATACTTCGAAAAGCAATAAATACATTTTTAAATAGTAATGTTGTGTCACTTCCTTGATTCCCGAAATTTTCAGTGCCGCCCTCGTAGACGGAACACTGCGTAACGAAAAGATTAGATTAGGCTACGTTTACAAAACACTTAAAAACTATATATATATATATATATATATATATATATATATATATATATATATATATATATATATATATATACATATACATATATATATATATATATGAATATATATATATATATATATATATACATATATATATATATACTAATATAATAAAGCGGAAGAGTTTTTTGTTTTTTTGTTTATTATTTCATGCCTACACACTTTTCATGTATCGTGTACCTACGGATTTCTGTAAAACTGGAAAAAATCGCGCTTCGGGACACTCTCTGGGACGTGAGGGGGGGGGGGGCTCCACCGGGAGCGGGAGGGAAAACGGATAAAACTTAACTTCTTAACTTCTTCATACATAATATGCCGACAGATAGAAGTACTCCATTAATTATGCCAAGTTTTCCATACAATGCTATCAAATAAAATATTTAATTGCAATTATAAAATGCTTGAACTAGGTCATGTCACGCATCTTTGACACGTAATGACGCGGGTAAAACCGCGGGGCACAGCCATTATATATATATATACAGGGTATTTTTGGAACGCTCCCGAAAACTAAGACAGGCGACAGCACCAAGTATACCTTTGATCATGGGTCACAAATAAATTCGATCCTGATGAAAAAAAAATCATCTTTTAACAACGTTTTATTAGCTTTATTCACGCGCCATCATGTTAGTACAGCTAAATGAAACGATAATTTCATAAAAAATATCATGAAAATACTGAAACATAAAACCAGCAGTGGAAACTGAATTGATATCACCTGACTAATGGAGGTTAATATACGCGCGAACGGTGAAAAACAAACGCTGGCCTTGAACTTGGGCACTGAGCGATTTATCACATATTGGTACGAAAGGCGCGCGACGGGGGAACAATCCGCCAGTATTAGTGTGCCTGCATGCTATTGGTTCCCGCGCTTTGTTCGCTCCAAAAATACAGTCGCATACACAGCTTACTTTGCGACTCGCGACGATGTTTTAAAAAGGAAGGAAAGAAAAATTATTTATATCTAATGTTTTATGACTAAACTAGTGATCGAAAAGGTAAATATGATAGGAGAAGGTGAATGGGGAAAATTGTGCAGTAAAGTTAAAAGTGTGGAGGAAGAATACCGAAAAAATTACCATGTGATCGACCTGATGACGGAAGCTCAAGCGAAGATGAAAGTGATGATGAATTAGCATCCAGTAACACCAACACACCATTAACATCTGGCTTCCATGTGACCCAAGACGTCATAATGGACGGCGTGTTACCCTTAGCTAAAGTTTTCTTGTTACAAACTACTTTATATTTTACGATAGAAATAACAAATAATGCTCATGTAAACATTATCCATTTTTTATTCCCACCTCTTCCAAAGTTCTAAGTAGCTAGTAAAACACCTATTATGATTCTACATTAAAACAATTAATTACTATAATATTATAAAACAATAGCCCAATACCATGTAGTACTTTAGAACGTGACTGTACCCACACTCCCTCCGCTATCGACCTGTATCTAGCTCGGTACGAAACAATGCTGCGGTCGTAAGAAAAAAGGGCGCATCTAACAATTTATGAATAAATGAGTTAAATATACCATTCGATTCATGATAAGAAGGCGCATCTACTAATTTTTTTTAATATTCACAAATATCAATATTTTAGAAATTATCGTAAGAATTTTAGACGTAACTGTTGATCACAGATGACTTTTTTTTGTAGAAAAGACTTATACAAATTCAACATAAAAGAAAAGACTTATTTAACCAGTTGCTACGTCATCTTTAACAATATTTGCATCGATTACTTAAATTTCAATTATTCTTGGTCTTGTCTTATTATTCTATATCTTATTATTAAGAGCTTATATCTTATTGTTAAGAGCTGGTGTTTCACATGTGGTCCCATATAAATGTGATCGAGGTCAGACCAATAGTTTTTGAGTTATCCTTAATTATTTATATTAAAGTCGGTTGTACAAAATTTTTAATTTTTATCGTAGTAAGTCTTGTATGATATCCCCTTTAAAATCATTACTCAAGAGTTGCGGGTTGTTATTTTTTGTGTCTCACTACTAATGCTTTTCTAATATTTATTAAAAAAAAAAGTAGTAAATTACTATTAGCGTCCTTTCAACTTCAAATGACCTTTCCAAAATATGTAAAATTGTTAAATGAATGGCAGTTTTTTTTTAATTTATTAGGTTGGAAAGACGCAAATAGTTATATGCGTCTTTTTTTTTTGGAGTTTATGGCCTGGTATCTAGACCTTTAGGCCAAGTCTTAAGTATTTTTATTCGGTTTATTGTAATTTCCCCACTCCTTCATAGTATACTGCTTCACAATATGTTGATGCGTCACATTGTGCAGTTCTTGGGAGATTTTGGCGGCAACTTGATCCAGCAGACAGCTGATAGTTGGCGATGGTATCTAAAGGTGCCTATGCAAACAAACAGCTTATCTTGAGAATCCATCACCATCAGAGCACTTGTTTCACTGTTTCCACTAATAGTTCACATGCGTAGACACTTAATACACAAAATCGCAATACTTTTACATATCAAAGTCCACTTCAAACCATTATTTAAACAATAATACAGGAGCAGCAAACCGCCGCCGGTCAATTTCCCGCCAAAACTCCTATGCGTCTTTCCTTCGATGTTTTTGTGTTGCCAGGTGTATTCTTTAAGCCACGGAATATAAAAAACAAGAGGAAGCCCAAAGTGGGCGGGGCAGGCGTGTCACAATTAGTGACAGTAGAGCGTAATAGACTGTCAGTCGTAAACTCAAATTGTTGGGAGCTGACGGGTCGCTGCTTAAGTGATATATGCGAAAATATGCTGTATTGTGCAATTTAGGAGTGTAAAAACGAAAGTAAAAAATAAAAATATTTCGAATAGAGGTGTTTTGTACCAAAGGCACGTGTAATTTTTTAATTTTTTGTATAGAAACTCAACTAAACATGGACAAAATGTCAAATTGCCTTTACTACAAGCAATATTCAACCTTATTTCGTTAAGATAAAGTTCAGCTGCAAATACGTTTTGAATAAAATAGCTCCGATAGTGTTGTAACTACGCCGACATCAAAGTTTTCGATAAAATGTTATCACAATACTGTTCATTCACTAATATATTAATGAAAATTTGCAAATGCTGGATGTCTTTGAAAATATACGAAATTGTAGGGTGAAGCCTACGAATGAACATTTGTTAGGGTTGCTAAGACAGAGAAATAAGTAAGTAGTTTAGTAGTACTCATGACTTTTGAAAAAAAGCTGAAATAAAAGTGATCTTAGTATCATGATCTACATTGGTAACCGAATTCATTATCATCGAAAATTTTATATTAAAGTGTGAACACGATAATTTTTAAATACATATGTGTTATTTCAATGACAATAAACAATTGCTAAATTATTGTTTTTTATTATTCTCCTTGTTTCCATTTCAAAAATGATAATTTAGCTTATCGTAAATAAATTTTCATTAAATACAATTAATTATATGCCGGCTATATGAATTACAGGGATATACGTGGTACATTATGGCAATCTCCATTAAATTTTGCTATTTTACTCATTTAATCATATATTGTTGTTTTTTTCAATTTAGTTTCTTCAGTCAATTCATATACATGATAATAATCGTATACTAAATGTCGATATAAGCCAGATCATGTTCAGGCAGAGTAACTACATCACTAACATCATTCGCGTAGCAGTACAGTAATACAGTTTAGTTAGGGCATGGGTAGGACAATGTCAACGTTATACCTATTGTCATTATGTCTCTAATAGCGTGAATTTATTATTGCGATATCTAACGTTAAGAAGCTAAGTTTGCTCATTAATTATAAAACTTCGTTGATGAAAAGGAATATAATCTCTATTCTTAAAGACTTATTGTTCATGCTCAAATGAATGGTGAGTAACATAATGCCTTTCTCTTTTATTTTTAAATAACCAATCACGCGAAAATTATTGAAATGGTACACAATTGTCGATACACATTTCTTTCTTGTGCATGTGTGAGTTTGGCGACAGTGGTTTCGCTACAAATTATGCGTTTTGCTACTTCCTCTTGTTTTTTATATTCCGTGCTTTAAGCTAAGATGAAAAGGAAAATTCGTTTTATTTAAATAAATAAACAAATTATCAAAAAATTTGTTCGTCCTTAAAATCTTCATGTCTCTACGTATATATTTCAATTTTCATATAGATACCTTTTAATATACTTTAGACACAGGGTCTGAAAGAAAAATTCATCAATTTATTTTTTATTTCCATTTTACGTTTTTGTTAGTTGCGTCCTTCTTTATGTAACCCGACGACGGCAGAATGTAACCCGGCCGGCTCGTGTCGCCTCACGCTGTGACGCAGTAGACAAAGAGTATAATAACTGTCCTAGCAGTAGGTTTCAGTTTTGTTGGGGTTTGTTATTAAGGGGCTACTCCATGCGAACGACCTTGAGCATTTTGCCGGCGGCACGCCGCTCGCCTCAATATATTGCTTATTTGAAATATGTACGACGCCACCACCTATTGTAGGTACGAACGTAGTATTATTTTTTCAACATCAATGAACTAATTTATGGAAATACACACAGCCAAAGATGTTTTATAGGTCATAAAATATCTTTGCACACAGCGTACAACGATAAATGTATTTTAATTTTTTTATTCGGTATATTAGTTGCATTATATTAGAATTATGTATTTTCATATATTATCTAATTATATAATATCTAATTATGAAATTTTATAATTAATTATATATTAAAAATGAAGCATTGAAAATTATGAGTTTAAAAGATACCTATTCACTATAGGTAAATAAATAGATAGCTCGCCTTTTGTACAAATATTTGGTGCAATAAATAATAAATAAATAAATAGGATGTTTCGTAGATGTGTTTTTGATTATTGTTAATTTTTACGTGTCACGTATTGAAAAGTAATATACCTAACTACTAATACAAAAATCAACAAGAAGTATAAGGGTTCAATCTTTCAATTTCAATTGTAAAAAAACGTTACCCCCACACTAGGATTTTCTCCTGTGTCGTGGAGGCAGTTTACAAACATAAATTGCACAAGGACAAACATCCAGACCCGGAACAATTATTTGTAAGCCATACAAATACTTGTTCCGTGCGGGATTCGAACCCGCGGCCCCCAGCGCAACAACTAATTGCTAAGCCACTGCCCCACGGAGCCGTCGCCGTGTTATAGCTAAAGTGACCACACGTCCCGTTTTGAACGGGACTGTCCCTTTTCTCGGTCACCTGTCCCATTGTCCCCAAACAAAGCTCCGGGACACAAAATTGTCCCGTAACTCGTTGGATGGAAGTATTCAAAGTCAACAATCTTCAACATAATTTTTTTTAATCGAATATATTTTATGTCTACCTGGTACGAATGCTCCGGTAGAAAGAGTATTTTTTTTTTATTTTGAATAAATTGTGGACGTCTGAAAGAAACACTTACGGTTCCAGAGTTCTAAAGGCGATGTTGTTAACAAAGATAACAATAAAAAAACTTGAGCAGAATTTTATTTTTATTTAAAATCATCACTAACTTTATTAAAGAAAATTTAATCCACTGACAAATGTAATTAATAATTAAGAAAAATATGTTGCATTTAATAATTACCGTCTATACCGAATATAATTTTACAGTGAACACTAATTGTATAAAGTTATAGTTTTTAGAGTATAAATAAACCCATGTCCTGTTTTGAGTTAAAAAATAAATGGTCAGTTTAGTCTTTTTAGTTAAATTTAGTTTTAAAAATTTTTAGTAGTAAAAAGTAGGTATATTAGTACCTACTTAGATACTTTTTACCGAAGTATAAGTATAGAACACCTTATGTACTCAATTATTTTTTGAAAAAGAAGAAAAAACAAGCAATAAATAATATACTATATTTTAGCAAAAAACTATCACTTAGTAATACTAATTATAACTTAGAACATAAATGAAAAACTCATAACTGACAGGGCCCGACCCAGGATTCGATCCCGGGACCTAATGATCAGCAGTCGCACTACTACAACCACTAGACCAACGAGGTAGTACTGTACATAATAAGATATTGTGGTTGGGTGATAATATTGAATTAGCCTTTTATAGTGTAAATTATAATATTTATCGAAATTTTAATTATGGATTCGAACCTTACATGCCAATGGTGCTTCATTTTTTTATTTGCATTTACTTCAAAGAAAATACACGCAAAAAGCTTCATCGCGCAGTAAAAAACACAACAAATATATGTATAACTAATACGAAAAATTATACCCAAAACAAACAAATAATACTACCTATAAATAACCTAAGAAGTAATATTATTTATCGACTGATATTACGTGAGTGTATGCGGCGCTGGTCGACGCTCTAACGACACGGGCTTCGCGTCGAAGAGCTCAGGGCTCAATGACTCCAGCAAGCCCGTGAGCAGTGAATATGCCCAGATTTTAAAATAATTTCTTAATAAAATCAAATTTTGGTCTTTTGAAAAAAAATTTACTATAGAAATGTTTATTAATAAATTGTCTATCCATTGGTGTAAATCGCAAAATAAAATAATACTTACTTTACGAGGAGATCCATGTTATCAATAATAATTTCACATTTATGTGGTTTCGTTGTAAGGAGATTATATTAATATTTATTAGTTTAAAAAAAAATTGGATATAGCTTTTATGGAATCAAGATTATGTAGAAATATAATGTGTTTTTTATTTGTTGATATATCTTTTAAATAAAAAGTAGATAGCTTCTGAAAACCGCACAAATAACGACTAGCGCGACATTTTGCTCAACCTGCGCCTTAATTGTAGTTTTTGAAACAGTTCCGTGTTGATTTTGTACACGCGTGCGCGAGCGACAGCTCAATCGTATTGTTATTACTTGTGATTACGTGTTGGTATTATTCCTGTTGTTACGTTTTTTGTTTTAATAATGCTTAACGCGTACTTTTATAGTGATTGTGAATACAGCAACATGTTATCCGAACCCAGGTACACGAAGTATCGCCAAATAAATTGTTAAGACGTCGGGATGGAACAAGTGTGTCATACTGTGCAGTGCACAAAGTTTTGAAGCGTAACCGAATGCGCCCATACAAATTGCACAAAGTGTAAGCTTTAGTTCCCGGCGATCACGACCGCCGACGAGTTTTCTGCCGTTGGTTATTATACCAGCGACAACGTGTGCCTGGTTCCATTGAGCACATTATCTGGACGGATGAGTCGACATTTACCAGAAACGGCCTGTGGAACCGAAGAAATACACACGTGTATTCAGAGGTTAACCCGCACGCTGTTCGACAAACCGGGCACCAAACCCGATGGTCGGTTAACGTATGGGCAGGTTTATTTAAGGATCGCATACTGGGACCAGAGTTTCTGCCACAGCGACTGAACACACAGCGATACCATGTCGTGAGGTTCGTCCGTGAGCGCCTCAATGAGCTATTTGATGATCGCTGGATCGGCAGACTAGGACCACACGCTTGGCCACCTCGCTCACCAGATCTGACCCCGTTAGACTTCTTTTTGGTATGTGAAAGAAAGGGTTTTTAATCGTGAGTGTGATAGTGCTGACAAAATGCGCCAAAGGATCGTGGATGCTTTCGAGAAACTATGTACGGACTGTGTCGAAGACCACACGATGATGCCCCGCCTGCACCCAAATCTACCTTGAAATGAATGGAGCACAATTTGAGCTGCATCTCATAAGACCACGGAGGATTTAGAGCGGTAAGCTGTTTCATAACTATTTTTTTTAAATAACTTAGTACTGAACTAATCTTAATAGGTACATAACTGAATACATGAGAATAATAAACATACCTACACGATGAATAAAAACGCATGACTCCAACCTTGGTTAAGTTTCATTTAAGTATTTTTTCATTAGCGTATGTAGTGGTATGGCCCGCTAGTTGCGGGCCGCGCGAATTTGCGTTCGCGAGTACATTGACCTTTAGTCAGGTGATACAATTCAGTCATTCCACTGCTGGTTTTATGTTTCAGTATTTTCATGATATTTTTTATGAAATTATCGTTTCATTTAGCTGTACTAACATGATGGCGCGTGAATAAAGCTAATAAAACGTTGTTAAAAGATGATTTTTTTTTTCATCAGGATCGAATTTATTTGTGACCCACGATCAAAGGTATACTTGGTGCTATCGCCTGTCTTAGTTTTCGGGAGCGTTCCAAAAATACCCTGTGTATATATATATATATATATATATATATATATATAATGGCTGTGCCCCGCGGTTTTACCCGCGTCATTACGTGTCAAAGATGCGCGACATGACCTAGTTCAAGCATTTTATAATTGCAATTAAATATTTTATTTGATAGCATTGTATGGAAAACTTGACATAATTAATGGAGTACTTCTATCTGTCGGCATATTATGTATGAAGAAGTTAAGAATAATGATTTCTTATATTTACGCGAACACTACACATTTAAATAAAACTAATTTTACGGATTTTATCGTGTATATTAACTTATTTTACTTTCCCGACGTTTCAAGCACTTTACAGCACCCATGGTCACGGGGGGGACTGAGGTGTATGACGTCCCAATGTCATAGTTAACCACGGCTACCTCCAGATTAAAAATTATTAATTTTTGATCCGATCTACGCAGTATGAACTTACAGTATCATGAAGTCTTGCAGTTGTATGCTTGGGTTGGGATTTAATTTTATTAATTATGGGATCCCAAGCAGATGGTAGCACCCAGCCATCTTCTATATTGAAATTAGGATGTTTTTTGATTTCAATAGCCTCCCGAATCATCCTTGGAAGGAATCGGTGTTCTTTAGCGAGGATTTGTGGTCTATCAAATCTAATGTAGTGACGGGGGCGATCCTGTACATGTTCACAGACTGCAGACTTCCCGGAGCGTCTATTCTTCACATCAGCTATGTGTTCTTTAAGGCGGGTTTTTATGGATCTTTTAGTTTGTCCTATATAAGAGAGACCACATTCACAATCCAGCTTGTACACTCCTGCATCTTGCAGAGGAATATTACACTTGACTGATGGTAAAAACTGACTAATCTTCTTCGGCGGCTTGAAATATGTTTTAATGGAAGCACGCTTCAAGATGTAGCCAATCTTGTCAGTGACACCTCTGACATATGGCAGTACAGCAGGCACTCGCTCGACTGTGGCCGGCTTCACTCGTTCACTGTGACGTAGGCGCGGGACCCGAAGCTTATTGTCGTGCAAAACTTGCTTGACGTGTTAGAGCTCGGCGGCCAGGTGTTTACTGTCACAGATCCCTCGTGCTCTCTGAAACAAAGATTTACCCACGGTAGCTAACTGTGAAGGATGGTGGTGAGAATCACCGTTTAAATATCTATCTGTATGGGTCTTTTTTCTATACACAGTGTGGCTCAAGGTGTTATCAGGATTCCGAATTACTAACACATCTAGAAAAGCTAAAGAATTGTTTGCCTCTAACTCCATTGTGAACTGAATTTTAGAATTTAAGGAGTTAAGATGGTCTAAAAATGCAGTTACTTTATCTAAAGGTAGAATTGTGAAAGTGTCGTCTACGTACCGCTTGTAGAATCTTGGCTTTATGGGAGAAGTAAGCAGGGCTTTCTCTTCAAAGTCCTCCATGAATATATCGGCAACAATGGGAAATACAGGTGAGCCCATCGCCACACCATCTACTTGCTTGTAGAACTCCTCCTTCCACAATAGGTAGCCAGATGTAAGGCAGTGTCTGAGTAATACTGCATATTCTACGGGCATGTTGTTTTCCTCTAGCCTTCTAGTAACAATCGAGATGCAGTCTTCAACAGGTAGGCATGTGAACAGAGACTGCACATCAAAACTCACCATAGTTTCATTGTCTGCCAGATGTAGGTCTTTAATCTCGCTGACAAAATGGTAGGAATCCTTTGTGTGTGCTCTTGTATGTCCCTTGAGCGGTGAGAGTATATTCGCTAAGTGTTGAGCCAATCTGTAAGTTGGTGAATCGATTTGGCTCACTATAGGACGTAGTGGAGCATTGGGCTTGTGTATTTTTGGTAACCCATATAACTTCGGTGGTTTAGGACACGTAGGTATTATCGATTTTACGTCTAGATTTAATTTTTCGGAGTGTTTCTTTATGAGATCACTAGTTGTTTTAAGTGTGTTATTTGTTGGGTCATTTTTAACCTTTTTATACGTACTTGCATCCGACAAAAGTTCTTGTATTTTAGAATTATAATCTGACGTATCCATAACTACCGTGGCATTTCCCTTATCTGCGCGGAGAATCGTGAGTTCTGGTTTATTGCGTAGGTTAGTCAACGCTTTGAATTCGTCCTTAGGTAGATTCGGTTTTGGCGCTGAACTTCGACGTAACATAGACGAAATGTCTTGACGTATCGCTTCCAAATCCTCCTTTTGCATATTGTTTTTAAATAAACAGTCCTCGACACTACAGATAATTTGTTCGTACGGTAATTTTTTCGGTGTTATAGCAAAATTAAGACCTTTCGATAATACTCTAATTGTTGCATCATCCAGAGTTTGTTTTGACAGATTATAGACCGCGTTTAATCTATGATCCGCGTTCGTAGTCGACGGTTGCGTTTCGTTCTCACGTCGACACAGATGTTTGACATTTAATTTGGTCGTTAATTTTTGATATTTTATTATATGTTTGTTTTTGCATTCATTATATTTATTAATTTCTCGTTTATTTAACGTTTCGATGCAAACATTATAATCAAATGTCGTTAAAACTGCCTTTAAATCACTGAATGATGTGTCTATGGATTTGTTTATGGTATGTAGATCGGAGCGTTTTTGTTGGATTACCGTTCGTAACAACTTTTTACTTGCCTCATTTAAGATCTTAGCGCTTCCTCGAATGTCCTTTTTAGTGGATATTTTGACACACGTAGGGATGATATTATTATCACGACAGCGTTTTAAAAAGTTTAATGCTGTTATATATCTTGCGCGCTTAGTCACGAGATCTTCTAATCGGCGAATTTTATTTGCAATTACCAGTCCGTACTGGTTCACATAATGATTTCTTATATTTACGCGAACACTACACATTTAAATAAAACTAATTTTACGGATTTTATCGCGTATATTAACTTATTTTACTTTCCTGACGTTTCAAGCACTTTACAGCACCCATGGTCACGGGGGGGACTGAGGTGTATGACGTCCCAATGTCATAGTTAACCACGGCTACCTCCAGATTAAAAATTATTAATTTTTGATCCGATCTACGCAGTATGAACTTACAGTATCATGAAGTCTTGCAGTTGTATGCTTGGGTTGGGATTTAATTTTATTAATTATGGGATCCCAAGCAGATGGTAGCACCCAGCCATCTTCTATATTGAAATTAGGATGTTTTTTGATTTCAATAGCCTCGCGAATCATCCTTGGAAGGAATCGGTGTTCTTTAGCGAGGATTTGTGGTCTATCAAATCTAATGTAGTGACGGGGGCGATCCTGTACATGTTCACAGACTGCAGACTTCCCGGAGCGTCTATTCTTCACATCAGCTATGTGTTCTTTAACGCGGGTTTTTATGGATCTTTTAGTTTGTCCTATATAAGAGAGACCACATTCACAATCCAGCTTGTACACTCCTGCATCTTGCAGAGGAATATTACACTTGACTGATGGTAAAAACTGACTAATCTTCTTCGGCGGCTTGAAATATGTTTTAATGGAAGCACGCTTCAAGATGTAGCCAATCTTGTCAGTGACACCTCTGACATATGGCAGTACAGCAGGCACTAGCTCGACTGTGGCCGGCTTCACTCGTTCACTGTGACGTAGGCGCGGGACCCGAAGCTTATTGTCGTGCAAAACTTGCTTGACGTGTTGGAGCTCGGCAGCCAGGTGTTTACTGTCACCAGGTGTGAACGAGTGAAGCCGGCCACAGTCGAGCGAGTGCCTGCTGTACTGCCATATGTCAGAGGTGTCACTGACAAGATTGGCTACATCTTGAAGCGTGCTTCCATTAAAACATATTTCAAGCCGCCGAAGAAGATTAGTCAGTTTTTACCATCAGTCAAGTGTAATATTCCTCTGCAAGATGCAGGAGTGTACAAGCTGGATTGTGAATGTGGTCTCTCTTATATAGGACAAACTAAAAGATCCATAAAAACCCGCGTTAAAGAACACATAGCTGATGTGAAGAATAGACGCTCCGGGAAGTCTGCAGTCTGTGAACATGTACAGGATCGCCCCCGTCACTACATTAGATTTGATAGACCACAAATCCTCGCTAAAGAACACCGATTCCTTCCAAGGATGATTCGCGAGGCTATTGAAATCAAAAAACATCCTAATTTCAATATAGAAGATGGCTGGGTGCTACCATCTGCTTGGGATCCCATAATTAATAAAATTAAATCCCAACCCAAGCATACAACTGCAAGACTTCATGATACTGTAAGTTCATACTGCGTAGATCGGATCAAAAATTAATAATTTTTAATCTGGAGGTAGCCGTGGTTAACTATGACATTGGGACGTCATACACCTCAGTCCCCCCCGTGACCATGGGTGCTGTAAAGTGCTTGAAACGTCAGGAAAGTAAAATAAGTTAATATACGCGATAAAATCCGTAAAATTAGTTTTATTTAAATGTGTAGTGTTCGCGTAAATATAAGAAATCATTATGTGAACCAGTACGGACTGGTAATTGCAAATAAAATTCGCCGATTAGAAGATCTCGTGACTAAGCGCGCAAGATATATAACAGCATTAAACTTTTTAAAACGCTGTCGTGATAATAATATCATCCCTACGTGTGTCAAAATATCCACTAAAAAGGACATTCGAGGAAGCGCTAAGATCTTAAATGAGGCAAGTAAAAAGTTGTTACGAACGGTAATCCAACAAAAACGCTCCGATCTACATACCATAAACAAATCCATAGACACATCATTCAGTGATTTAAAGGCAGTTTTAACGACATTTGATTATAATGTTTGCATCGAAACGTTAAATAAACGAGAAATTAATAAATATAATGAATGCAAAAACAAACATATAATAAAATATCAAAAATTAACGACCAAATTAAATGTCAAACATCTGTGCCGACGTGAGAACGAAACGCAACCGTCGACTACGAACGCGGATCATAGATTAAACGCGGTCTATAATCTGTCAAAACAAACTACTGATGTGACGAGTTGGATTTTTTTTGACTCGAGTTGCTCGAGTTCATATGGCTACTGACTCGAATCGTAACTCGAGTTGACTCGAATCGATGTCTGATTTGTTTTGGGCGCTTCGGAGGGGGTTCGTTGGACTCTGTGACATTTCGTATCTGTGATGGCGGCAAAATGATATCGTTTTGAATTTGATCGGCTTCTGCTCCGCTAATTAAAGAATTAGTACAAATCTGTTCAGGTACATTTTCATTTAGTTCCCTGGGTAAATTTTGTCCAATCGCTTCACTGTACTGAACTAAATGTCTTTTCCTTATATGTTTCACCAATGTTGTAGTATTTCCTACGTCTTTATATACAGATGAACACAATTTGCATTTAACTTTGTTATTATCTTTATTTTTATCAAAGAATTGCCAAACGACACTTCTTTTATTTGGCGCCATTACGAACAAAACACAAAACAAAACAAAAAAGTCCGGTCACGAGCGGATCGCTAACGGTCAATCAACTAATAAAATTAAACAACAAAATGTCAATGGTTTAGTTTTTAAATAATTGCTTAATTTATATTATAGCAAGTTATAGTTATAAATAGTTATAAATAGTAGTAGTTATAAATAAAATAAACGAAATAAATATAAAAGAAAAAAATGTCAATCAAAATAAACATTCAACGCAGTTTTTCATTCGCGCAATTCCGTTTCCGTTCCGATCCTGGCCGAGCGAGCCCGACTCAACCCGAGTTCTATAATCTATTCGAGTCGATACGAGTACGATGCAACACCTTACGAACGGCGCGCGCGCGTGTGTATCGTAACATAATAAATAATAATTCACTCAACTCGAGTTGATGCGAGTTGCAACGCCTAACGAACCGCGCGCGCGAGCCGCGTGTGTAACTCGGAACAACTCGCGTGTGTAACTCGGAACACCGCGTATAACGTCCGGTTTGCGTTCGGACGACCGAGTTGATTCGAGTTGCTTAAAACTGAACTCGAGTAGACTCGTTTAAGGTTTGATTCGAGTTACTCGAGTCAAATAACTCAAGTCGCACACCGCTAAAACAAACTCTGGATGATGCAACAATTAGAGTATTATCGAAAGGTCTTAATTTTGCTATAACACCGAAAAAATTACCGTACGAACAAATTATCTGTAGTGTCGAGGACTGTTTATTTAAAAACAATATGCAAAAGGAGGATTTGGAAGCGATACGTCAAGACATTTCGTCTATGTTACGTCGAAGTTCAGCGCCAAAACCGAATCTACCTAAGGACGAATTCAAAGCGTTGACTAACCTACGCAATAAACCAGAACTCACGATTCTCCGCGCAGATAAGGGAAATGCCACGGTAGTTATGGATACGTCAGATTATAATTCTAAAATACAAGAACTTTTGTCGGATGCAAGTACGTATAAAAAGGTTAAAAATGACCCAACAAATAACACACTTAAAACAACTAGTGATCTCATAAAGAAACACTCCGAAAAATTAAATCTAGACGTAAAATCGATAATACCTACGTGTCCTAAACCACCGAAGTTATATGGGTTACCAAAAATACACAAGCCCAATGCTCCACTACGTCCTATAGTGAGCCAAATCGATTCACCAACTTACAGATTGGCTCAACACTTAGCGAATATACTCTCACCGCTCAAGGGACATACAAGAGCACACACAAAGGATTCCTACCATTTTGTCAGCGAGATTAAAGACCTACATCTGGCAGACAATGAAACTATGGTGAGTTTTGATGTGCAGTCTCTGTTCACATGCCTACCTGTTGAAGACTGCATCTCGATTGTTACTAGAAGGCTAGAGGAAAACAACATGCCCGTAGAATATGCAGTATTACTCAGACACTGCCTTACATCTGGCTACCTATTGTGGAAGGAGGAGTTCTACAAGCAAGTAGATGGTGTGGCGATGGGCTCACCTGTATCTCCCATTGTTGCCGATATATTCATGGAGGACTTTGAGGAGAAAGCCCTGCTTACTTCTCCCATAAAGCCAAGATTCTACAAGCGGTACGTAGACGACACTTTCACAATTCTACCTTTAGATAAAGTAACTGCATTTTTAGACCATCTTAACTCCTTAAATTCTAAAATTCAGTTCACAATGGAGTTAGAGGCAAATAATTCTTTAGCTTTTCTAGATGTGTTAGTAATTCGGAATCCTGATAACACCTTGAGCCACACTGTGTATAGAAAAAAGACCCATACAGATAGATATTTAAACGGTAATTCTCACCACCATCCTTCACAGTTAGCTACCGTGGGTAAATCTTTGTTTCAGAGAGCACGAGGGATCTGTGACAGTAAACACCTGGCCGCCGAGCTCCAACACGTCAAGCAAGTTTTGCACGACAATAAGCTTCGGGTCCCGCGCCTACGTCACAGTGAACGAGTGAAGCCGGCCACAGTCGAGCGAGTGCCTGCTGTACTGCCATATGTCAGAGGTGTCACTGACAAGATTGGCTACATCTTGAAGCGTGCTTCCATTAAAACATATTTCAAGCCGCCGAAGAAGATTAGTCAGTTTTTACCATCAGTCAAGTGTAATATTCCTCTGCAAGATGCAGGAGTGTACAAGCTGGATTGTGAATGTGGTCTCTCTTATATAGGACAAACTAAAAGATCCATAAAAACCCGCGTTAAAGAACACATAGCTGATGTGAAGAATAGACGCTCCGGGAAGTCTGCAGTCTGTGAACATGTACAGGATCGCCCCCGTCACTACATTAGATTTGATAGACCACAAATCCTCGCTAAAGAACACCGATTCCTTCCAAGGATGATTCGCGAGGCTATTGAAATCAAAAAACATCCTAATTTCAATAGAGAAGATGGCTGGGTGCTACCATCTGCTTGGGATCCCATAATTAATAAAATTAAATCCCAACCCAAGCATACAACTGCAAGACTTCATGATACTGTAAGTTCATACTGCGTAGATCGGATCAAAAATTAATAATTTTTAATCTGGAGGTAGCCGTGGTTAACTATGACATTGGGACGTCATACACCTCAGTCCCCCCCGTGACCATGGGTGCTGTAAAGTGCTTGAAACGTCAGGAAAGTAAAATAAGTTAATATACGCGATAAAATCCGTAAAATTAGTTTTATTTAAATGTGTAGTGTTCGCGTAAATATAAGAAATCATTATGTGAACCAGTACGGACTGGTAATTGCAAATAAAATTCGCCGATTAGAAGATCTCGTGACTAAGCGCGCAAGATATATAACAGCATTAAACTTTTTAAAACGCTGTCGTGATAATAATATCATCCCTACGTGTGTCAAAATATCCACTAAAAAGGACATTCGAGGAAGCGCTAAGATCTTAAATGAGGCAAGTAAAAAGTTGTTACGAACGGTAATCCAACAAAAACGCTCCGATCTACATACCATAAACAAATCCATAGACACATCATTCAGTGATTTAAAGGCAGTTTTAACGACATTTGATTATAATGTTTGCATCGAAACGTTAAATAAACGAGAAATTAATAAATATAATGAATGCAAAAACAAACATATAATAAAATATCAAAAATTAACGACCAAATTAAATGTCAAACATCTGTGCCGACGTGAGAACGAAACGCAACCGTCGACTACGAACGCGGATCATAGATTAAACGCGGTCTATAATCTGTCAAAACAAACTACTGATGTGACGAGTTGGATTTTTTTTGACTCGAGTTGCTCGAGTTCATATGGCTACTGACTCGAATCGTAACTCGAGTTGACTCGAATCGATGTCTGATTTGTTTTGGGCGCTTCGGAGGGGGTTCGTTGGACTCTGTGACATTTCGTATCTGTGATGGCGGCAAAATGATATCGTTTTGAATTTGATCGGCTTCTGCTCCGCTAATTAAAGAATTAGTACAAATCTGTTCAGGTACATTTTCATTTAGTTCCCTGGGTAAATTTTGTCCAATCGCTTCACTGTACTGAACTAAATGTCTTTTCCTTATATGTTTCACCAATGTTGTAGTATTTCCTACGTCTTTATATACAGATGAACACAATTTGCATTTAACTTTGTTATTATCTTTATTTTTATCAAAGAATTGCCAAACGACACTTCTTTTATTTGGCGCCATTACGAACAAAACACAAAACAAAACAAAAAAGTCCGGTCACGAGCGGATCGCTAACGGTCAATCAACTAATAAAATTAAACAACAAAATGTCAATGGTTTAGTTTTTAAATAATTGCTTAATTTATATTATAGCAAGTTATAGTTATAAATAGTTATAAATAGTAGTAGTTATAAATAAAATAAACGAAATAAATATAAAAGAAAAAAATGTCAATCAAAATAAACATTCAACGCAGTTTTTCATTCGCGCAATTCCGTTTCCGTTCCGATCCTGGCCGAGCGAGCCCGACTCAACCCGAGTTCTATAATCTATTCGAGTCGATACGAGTACGATGCAACACCTTACGAACGGCGCGCGCGCGTGTGTATCGTAACATAATAAATAATAATTCACTCAACTCGAGTTGATGCGAGTTGCAACGCCTAACGAACCGCGCGCGCGAGCCGCGTGTGTAACTCGGAACAACTCGCGTGTGTAACTCGGAACACCGCGTATAACGTCCGGTTTGCGTTCGGACGACCGAGTTGATTCGAGTTGCTTAAAACTGAACTCGAGTAGACTCGTTTAAGGTTTGATTCGAGTTACTCGAGTCAAATAACTCAAGTCGCACACCGCTAAAACAAACTCTGGATGATGCAACAATTAGAGTATTATCGAAAGGTCTTAATTTTGCTATAACACCGAAAAAATTACCGTACGAACAAATTATCTGTAGTGTCGAGGACTGTTTATTTAAAAACAATATGCAAAAGGAGGATTTGGAAGCGATACGTCAAGACATTTCGTCTATGTTACGTCGAAGTTCAGCGCCAAAACCGAATCTACCTAAGGACGAATTCAAAGCGTTGACTAACCTACGCAATAAACCAGAACTCACGATTCTCCGCGCAGATAAGGGAAATGCCACGGTAGTTATGGATACGTCAGATTATAATTCTAAAATACAAGAACTTTTGTCGGATGCAAGTACGTATAAAAAGGTTAAAAATGACCCAACAAATAACACACTTAAAACAACTAGTGATCTCATAAAGAAACACTCCGAAAAATTAAATCTAGACGTAAAATCGATAATACCTACGTGTCCTAAACCACCGAAGTTATATGGGTTACCAAAAATACACAAGCCCAATGCTCCACTACGTCCTATAGTGAGCCAAATCGATTCACCAACTTACAGATTGGCTCAACACTTAGCGAATATACTCTCACCGCTCAAGGGACATACAAGAGCACACACAAAGGATTCCTACCATTTTGTCAGCGAGATTAAAGACCTACATCTGGCAGACAATGAAACTATGGTGAGTTTTGATGTGCAGTCTCTGTTCACATGCCTACCTGTTGAAGACTGCATCTCGATTGTTACTAGAAGGCTAGAGGAAAACAACATGCCCGTAGAATATGCAGTATTACTCAGACACTGCCTTACATCTGGCTACCTATTGTGGAAGGAGGAGTTCTACAAGCAAGTAGATGGTGTGGCGATGGGCTCACCTGTATCTCCCATTGTTGCCGATATATTCATGGAGGACTTTGAGGAGAAAGCCCTGCTTACTTCTCCCATAAAGCCAAGATTCTACAAGCGGTACGTAGACGACACTTTCACAATTCTACCTTTAGATAAAGTAACTGCATTTTTAGACCATCTTAACTCCTTAAATTCTAAAATTCAGTTCACAATGGAGTTAGAGGCAAATAATTCTTTAGCTTTTCTAGATGTGTTAGTAATTCGGAATCCTGATAACACCTTGAGCCACACTGTGTATAGAAAAAAGACCCATACAGATAGATATTTAAACGGTAATTCTCACCACCATCCTTCACAGTTAGCTACCGTGGGTAAATCTTTGTTTCAGAGAGCACGAGGGATCTGTGACAGTAAACACCTGGCCGCCGAGCTCCAACACGTCAAGCAAGTTTTGCACGACAATAAGCTTCGGGTCCCGCGCCTACGTCACAGTGAACGAGTGAAGCCGGCCACAGTCGAGCGAGTGCCTGCTGTACTGCCATATGTCAGAGGTGTCACTGACAAGATTGGCTACATCTTGAAGCGTGCTTCCATTAAAACATATTTCAAGCCGCCGAAGAAGATTAGTCAGTTTTTACCATCAGTCAAGTGTAATATTCCTCTGCAAGATGCAGGAGTGTACAAGCTGGATTGTGAATGTGGTCTCTCTTATATAGGACAAACTAAAAGATCCATAAAAACCCGCGTTAAAGAACACATAGCTGATGTGAAGAATAGACGCTCCGGGAAGTCTGCAGTCTGTGAACATGTACAGGATCGCCCCCGTCACTACATTAGATTTGATAGACCACAAATCCTCGCTAAAGAACACCGATTCCTTCCAAGGATGATTCGCGAGGCTATTGAAATCAAAAAACATCCTAATTTCAATAGAGAAGATGGCTGGGTGCTACCATCTGCTTGGGATCCCATAATTAATAAAATTAAATCCCAACCCAAGCATACAACTGCAAGACTTCATGATACTGTAAGTTCATACTGCGTAGATCGGATCAAAAATTAATAATTTTTAATCTGGAGGTAGCCGTGGTTAACTATGACATTGGGACGTCATACACCTCAGTCCCCCCCGTGACCATGGGTGCTGTAAAGTGCTTGAAACGTCGGGAAAGTAAAATAAGTTAATATACGCGATAAAATCCGTAAAATTAGTTTTATTTAAAAGAAGTTAAGAAGTTAAGTTTTATCCGTTTTCCCTCCCGCTCCCGGTGGAGCCCCCCCCCCCCCTCACGTCCCAGAGAGTGTCCCGAAGCCGAAGCGCGATTTTTTCCAGTTTTACAGAAATCCGTAGGTACACGATACATGAAAAGTGTGTAGGCATGAAATAATAAACAAAAAAACAAAAACTCTTCCGCTTTATTATATTAGTATATATATATTTAGTTTTTAAGTGTTTTGTAAACGTAGCCTAATCTAATCTTTTCGTTACGCAGTGTTCCGTCTACGAGGGCGGCACTGAAAATTTCGGGAATCAAGGAAGTGACACAACATTACTATTTAAAAATGTATCTATTGCTTTTCGAAGTATTCTCCGCGAAATTTGACACATTTTTCCATACGATGGAACCAATCATTGAAACAACCATTCCATTCGGAAGTTGGGGTCTCCAAAATGGCCGTTTTGTAGGCGTCCACAGCTTCTTCAGGTGATGAAAATCTCTGTCCACGCAATTTATTCTTTATTTTAGGGAAAGTATTGAATTCATTAGGGCTAAGTCGGGGCTGTACGGCGGATGGTCTAATAATTCGATGTTTTCTTGCTCTAAAAACTCTTTTGTTCTGTGTGCGGTGTGAGAACTCGCATTGTCGTGATGGAGGATGATGCGGCGGTTGCAGTTCTCTTTACGGAGTTCAGAAACGACCTGTGGCAAACAAATGCTAGCATACCATTCTGTATTAACCGTTCTTTGTCCCTCAAGAGGAATAGTCGTAAGATGGCTGGTTTTTGAGAAAAACGTGGCCACCATTTTTTTTGCAACACTCCGTGAACGAATAATTTTTGTTGGCTTTAACTCATTTTCGAAAACCCAAACTCGTGACTGGTTTTTTGTTTCGGGTTCGTACGCGTATATCCAGGATTCGTCACCTGCTACGATGTTGTATACAGCATTTGAGGATCCTGCGTGGAATCTTTCGAGAGTTCTGACGCACCAAGTAACGCGAGCCGCTTTTTGCTCTTCACAGAGCGAATGCGGTATCCATCGGGAAAACAACTTTTTTACACCTAATTTTTCATGCAACATTATTTGTATTTGACTCATGCCAATGTCTAAAGTTGCCTGAATTTCGCGATATGTCACATGTCGATCTTCCTCAATCAGCTTACGCACAGCATCAACGTTTTCTTGGGTGACTGCAGTTTTTGGACGACCTTGACGGGGATCATCACTGAGCTTGACACGTCCACGTTGAAATTCAGCAAACCAGCGATAAATTGTGGTTTTGGACTTTTGGATGGGGTTTCATCACCAAATGCAGAAATCATCCGGTCAACACACTGTTTTTGTGTTAAACCACTTCGAAAGTCATAATAAATCATCGCTCTTGAATTTTCTCGAGTCAACTCCATTTTCTCAACGACTAAACAAGTTTGACAAAACCTTGTGACAAGACAGAGAATCTTTTTTAAAATAAATAAATGGTATTCGATTTTTAAAACCAAGGAATTTTCAATTAAAAATATTTTAATATGACAGGAACAGTGGAAATATTCCATTCCCGATACTTTTAGTGCAGCCTATGTAACTGTCCCACTAAATGGGATTTAAATTTTAAGATTTATATAAAATTTTAAGAGAATTAAGACATGTTAGTGGTATAAAAATGTTTAATTATAACAATTATATCTCTCTGTTACCACTCCATTGATGTTCATTTTAGCTATATGCTTATTATATTAAAATTTGAAAAATGTTTAGTCACAAAAGTGACGTGATGGAAGGTTGAAGAGAAATTACTCGTATATTTATGTGAAAATTCTACCAAAGTACTATTGTTTTAAAAAAGTAATGATTAATATCTACAAAAAATAAAAAGATACGTAAAAGTTCGTTTTATTTATACAAAGGAGAAGTTATTAAAGTGACGAAATGGAACCATTTATTACAAGAGAATGACAATAAATTCCTTGTTTTCCCACTTTTATTACAATTTACACAATCATTATTTATCTCATTATCTATCTGCTCATGTGTGATTTAAAACACATTTTTTTTGGACACAAAATGTTCCAGCTAAGTAACGGTAGTTTTATTTGAAAAATGCTCATTACCGTTAACCGGTTCAGTGCGGGTGACACGCCAGGCGTATTTTTGTGTGGTGAATGACACGCGAGTCGTGTCTTTTAAAAAATCGTTATAACTCGCTCAAATTGCTTTTTGGAAGACTTATCCTGAAAAATATTCATTATTTTGCAAGAAGTTCATGCCTACAGCTTCGTTTCTGGATATTTTAAAAATTAGAAATTTTTAGGGGTTGACAACCTTTTTTAACATGTACATGGTACTCTTTTTACTTTGTGGGTTTTAAATCATGTTGTAGAAAAATAGTCTAATAAGTAACAAATAATGGTACTCATTGCGATCGCTCACAAACTCAAGTTGTAAATAAATTTCTGGAAAACAAGTCTCCTGTTAAAAAAAACTGCGTTTGTCATATTGTTTTTGTCAATTTTGCTTAAAATGGTTGAACTGTGAGTGACTAGTTAGAAGCCGGCCCTAATAAATAATCTTAGACAACCTTTTTTTAAACCTGTGAACCATGATACTCTTTTTACTTTGTGGGTTTTAAATCATGTTGTGGAAAAATAGTCTAATAAGTTACTAATAATAGCACTCATTGCGATCGCTCACAAACTCGTTTTTTTTTTATAGGAGAGGGGGCAAACGAGCATGCGGCTCACCTGATGGTAAGTGACTACCGCCGCCCATGAACAACCGCAACACCAGGGGAATTGCAGATGCGTTGCCGGCCTTTTAAAAAGGAGTAGGCTCTTTTCTTGAAGGTCTCTAAGTCGTATCGGTCTGAAAAATCGCTGATGGTAATCGATTCCACAAGGAAATCGTGTGAGGAAGAAAACATCTTCTAAATCGCATAGTGGTGGACCGCCAATCATCCAGATGGTGTGGATGGTATCGGGAGTTCTGCCGCGATGTGCGTTCGTGAAATTTGGCGGCTGGATTTAATCCGAACAATTCTTCAGAGCATTCACCGTGGTAAATCCGATATAAAATGCAAAGGGATGCAACATCCCTACGCAGTGCAAGTGTATCGAGCCGATTAGAAAGAACTCGGTCGTCGACGATTCAAACCGTCCTGCGCTGGATGCGGTCAAGTGGAAGGAGCTGGCACTGGGGAGCCCCAGCACAGAGATGGGAACAGTATTCCATGTGAGGCCGAACCTGCGCCTTGTAAAGTTGCAGGCGTTGAGCTGGCATGAAATACTGTCCCGCTCTGCTGAGCACGCCAAGCTTTTTAGAGGCCAATTTGGCCTTCTCTTCCAAGTGACCACGAAACTGCACGTCACTCGATATGTCGACGCCGAGGATTCCGATACTGGCTGAGGCAACAAAGGGACCTTGAAACTGAGGAGATACGACAAAGGGGTTCTTTTTAGCGGTAAACGCGCAAACTTGTGTCTTCTGAGGATTTAACTGGACTAGATTTAGTCGCCCCCAATCCGAGACCTTGTGCAGCAAAGACTCGACTTCAGACACAAGTTTGTTCCGGTACTCGGTGACGTTTTCCCGAGAAATATTGGCACGGCCGGTGTATAGAGCATCACCAGTGCTGTCATCCGCATAGCAATGAATGCTACCGGCTTGCAACATATCATTGATATGCAGAAGAAACAGCGATGGTGATAGCACGCAGCCTTGTGGAACACCAGCGTTAATAGGCTTGTAGTCGGAGCATACACCATCTACAACGACCTTGATGCTCCGATCTGCAAGAAAGCTGGTGATCCAATTGCATAATTTCTCGGGAAGCCCATAGGAAGGGAGCTTCGAAAGAAGCGCTTTGTGCCAAACCCGATCGAAGGCCTTCGCAATGTCCAAACTAACGGCCAATGCCTCCCCCTTAGACTCTACTGCCTCCGCCCATCTATGAGTTAAGTAGACCAGAAGATCACCAGCTGATCGACCCCGACGAAAACCGTACTTGCGGTCACTAATCACCTGGTGATCCTCAAGGTACCGCATGAGGTGGCAGTTTATAACGGATTCCATTATTTTTGGAGAACAAGAGGGTGATGGCAATAGGACTGTAGTTGGACGGGTCTGAGCGGTCGCCTTTTTTAGGGATCGGGTGGACAAAAGCTGTCTTCCATGATTTCGGGACTACGCCTAGGGAGTAGGAGTACCGGAAAAGACGCGTTAGAACCGGTGCCAACTCCGGAGCACACGTCCTCAGCACAATTGGGGGGATTCCGTCAGGCCCACTCGACTTGTGGATGTCAAGGGAGAGAAGTGCTCTGCGAACGGAGCGCTGTGAGAACCGCACATCCGGCATGGAGCACTCACACCGCGGGATGGTCGGCGGTGTGTTCCCCCCGTCATCAATTTCAAGGAAAACACGTAGTTACCCACTAAAAACAAGTATACTTCCGTTTGTAACTGATGTTTGATGTCAACTAAACTTAATTAGGTCTAAACAAGTGAAAAAAGCATAAAAAAAGAACATTACTTTTACACATGGCTGATAGCACAATAGGCGTGTCATGGAATATTTGTTCGCCGCCACATCTAAAAGTTGTCGAAAATCGGTGCCGCAACGAATCGGTTAATGGCGAATACATCACTCACCTTTGATTTGCCGACAATGTAGTCCATATGGCAGAGCTTTTACGTGGTAGAGCCAAACTGCAGCTATATTATGGTTGTAGCACGAATGCGTCGGCTCAACAAGGGTAACAGCTTAATGCTGCTGTGTTTCGTTTGGTGAGGGTAGACTTACAGAGATCCAGAGACCCTTTTTACTGAAAACGAGGCATATCCCATCTTAGTCCTCAAGGGTAACAACCATCTGCATTTTGATTCTTAATTGAGGATAAATGTAGAAGTCGTGTATGGGCCATTGCATCAACTCACCATCAGGTGGACTGTGTGCTCGTTTGTCACCCATCTATACAAATAAATAAAATTGAGGTGATGTTAAAATAACAGAATTTTATTAAATGCATATGAAAATGCATATGCTGTTTGTTCCGGCTAATCTCCGAAACGGTTGGAACGATTTTGACGGGACTTACACTGGAAGATGATAGCTGATGTTACTTATAAGTATAAGTATAAGATATTACTTATCAAACTTTCTTTTTTGCTAACTATGCAGGCACTAATTTATAAGTTCTTTTATGTTTTTTATTGTATCAATCGTGTCAAATAATCTCTTATTTTTAGAATTGATGTTAACAGCGCCATCTCTCTTTAAATCTATACATATAATAAAAATGTTAATAACATGTTGTGTCTGTTTCTGAATATTGTATAGTATATTAATTTGTGACTAAAATCATTATGGGGACTGGAAATCATTAAATAAGTACATTTTTATAATTATTCGAATTGTACTATCTGACGGTCTGTATGTTTGTTTATGGACGCATGACGTTTTGAGTAAACATCTCTTTTTCAATGAAATTCTTAAGAAAATCATAAAGCGTATTATCAATTTCATTTAATCTTTGTTTTATTGAAATTGGTTAATTCTATCGAAAGTTATGATTATTATTTTAAAATGTAGGTTCGAATTTGTTTAATGGCGTCACAAAATCTCAAAAATAGTAATAAAAAGATTCGTGTGTAAAAAAAAACGTTCTATTATAATATATTTCGTATCGTTCTATTATAGTACTTAAAACACAGTAAAAATTATGTTTTCCTTAAATTAAAAAAGGATGATTTCTCACAAAGAACGTAATAGATGGCGTTGTACAAATTACAACCTTTTTTGAATTGCGGTGTTAAGATTTTTCGCAGGTGAATCGTATTGAGACTCACTGAAATAATTTACGTCTATGAGTCTGACAAAGTTGCAAGCATGTAAGGTATGTATACAGTTATCTATGCCTGCCTGTAAGAGCCGTGTAGGCTAGACGGGGGTCGTTACGTCATTTTCAAGAAACGTAACGAAACCAGTGACTTGGGTCACTTGGGTGGCGTCACCTGTTTCAAAACTAGTGATTTTTGTAACTGGCTATTTTTATTTGGCTACTGTGATTGTTTGCATAAATACTACCAAGAACTATACAGTTACACACGAAACGTAAATAAATTTAATCACTACCTAAGTGTTTCTAGCTATACAGTTAAATAAATAAATTAACTTCCCTTCATACTTTATCCAGGCTTAGAACTGACTGCATTAAATGTATTTATGATTGTTTTGTATTTACTATGAAACTAAGATTTTCATAAAATTATTAATGCATAAATATTTACAAGTTAATTTGATTGTATGTACAATGATTATTGATATTCACAGTTTATTTAAACTTGTACAATCCACACTAATTATATTTATATAATATAATAACAAAGAAACGTTACATTAAATGTACATAAAACACCAAAATAACATATAAATGTAAATTTTTACAAGATAGTATTCAAAATTATAAACAAGTACAACGATGAATTAAAACAAACTAAATTATTGTACTTAATACTTCGCTTCCCGAAATTGCAAACCGTTGAAATTATTTACAAACAAAGATCACTCTATTTATATTGTCTATATCTATAGTCTTACGTATGAAAATTAAACGTACAATAATACTGTTACATACGCTGTTTTGTTTATTGTTGTATGCCACATGTGCGCTTTGTGCTTGACCGACCGACAGTCGACTCTCGCAACAATCACAGTTAACAGTAAAAACGCATTTACAAAAATCACTACTTGTAATATGACTCGAAACTAGTGATTCGGTTACATGCCGCGTAGCCAGTTATTGTAACTAGTGACGTGAAATAACGCCCACATCTAGTGTAGGCTAACAACACAATCAACTAAGCATGGGCGTTTTCAGATTTTGGCTGCAACGGTTACATAACTGATATTTAGTTTTCATATCGTTATTGAAAACAGTTTTCAAATATCGATATCAGTATAATATATCGATATTTGAAAACTGTTATAATCTATTAAAAGATGGCGCCACTGTGGGGTATTTATTATTTATACTGAAGCTTAAGTCATGCTAGCAAAGTTTTGAAATACGCCGATATATATATATATATAGAATAATTCTTTGTAAATTATGGAAGCAATTCACACCATGGTTTTCTCAAACAAACATAATAAATATTTACTTAAAACAAATTAGTTAATATTTAAATTAAATTTAATTGATTTCCTTTTAATTTTATTGAAATAATATGTACAAAATAATACTGAACCTAGATGATAGCGCCCTCTAGTATAATTTTCAGTAATTTATAATCCCTTCGTCACCTAATTATCTTTCAGAGTGGCTCATCTATGCCTGAAAACTGTAGAATGAGTGCAACATTTATTTTACGAATTACTTCGATTATTTTAGTTTAGAAGTCAGTCTTTAATATAATCTTAGATGTAATATTTAGACATGTATGTTAATGTATAATTTATGATTGTTATGCAGTATGTTTATACCCATATTTTTTTAAAGTGAGACGTAGGATCAGAGTTTGATTTCGAAGTCTTATATATATATATATATGTGTGTTTAGAAAATTATTATAGGTACATAGTTTATTTATTATTATTATATTAATAATCATTGTTTTTTATAATGATTATTTAAGTTGGCGATTTACCTTCATATACTTAACTAGGCTTAGGACTGACAGGAAAGTTTTAAAACAAATGTACAAAATGCAAACAAATATTACAAATAAATGTACAAACGCAACGTCAAAAATTAATAATTTTAAAGATAGTTTCATAGTGCACACGCCACCAATGTCAAGTGCGTAATTGTTACGTTTGAAAAAAAAATCAAATTCTAACTTACGTATAAAAGTTGCCTAAACGAAATATAATGTGATGAAACAAATCTAAGTCGAGTGCCTAATGTCCTAAAGATCATTTAAATCTGACAACTCTCACAACTACACAAACTTAAAAAATTAGGCAATTTTAACCATTTAAAATTCGACCTTATTGTTAAGAAACTTATAATTATATTTCACTACGTGCACCGTTTTATGATAACAACCAAAACATCGCAACGAAATCCATATTCCCTTCATCTCTTTCATACGTATTTATGATACTGTTGCTAGAATGAGAAACAACGAATATCAAAGGACATCGGTTAGTTTTGGTTTTGGGCCGTTTTCGGTTTTTGGCATATCGTTACAGTTTGCGTTTTACGTTTCGTACGTTGGTTAGTTGATTTTGGGTTTTGGTTGGATATGTGATAACGGTTATGTTCTTAGGTTTATCGATATGATATGATATTTGATAACATAACGTTATTAGTTACGTTTTGATATATCGGTCTCATGCCTACAATCAACACATCACAAAAATCATCACAAACAAAAACCAGAAGAAAGAGATATTGTAATATTCAATTATTCAACAAAACTCGACTAAAAGTAGCAAAATTACAATAATTGTTTTATACCCAGAATCCCTCTAATACCAAATAACTTTCCTTTCAGTTTTAAGTAAAGTAAAGTTGCAGCCTATTTACGTCCCACTGCTGGGCACAGGCCTCCTCTCATTTCTGAAAGGGTTTAGGGCAAGGAAATGTCCACCGCGCTGCCCCAATACGTGTTGGCAAACTTCACATGTCATCGAAATATTTTTTTTTATTTCTCAGACATGCAGGTTTCCTCACGATGTTTTCCTTCACCGCCAAGCACGTGGTAAATCAGCACTTATAATTGCAATTAACAATTTCATTGGTGCCGGCGGGGTTTGAACCCGGGTTGCCCGAGTACTGTGAAGCTTACAGCGAGCGCTAACCATCTGAGCTACCACGGCTTAGGCTTCAGTTTTAAGATAGGGATAATAACATCGATGTTGGCATGGACAGCTCAACATCGATGTTCGATGTTTAGGCTACTCAAAACATCGATGTTGACCATTATCGATGGTTTTTGTATATGTGTAGATACTTACACATTGTTTCAAAATTATGTGGGTATACACAGCAAGGGAAAAGTAACAATTAACTTGAATATCAATTTACGTAGAATAGTTATTATGCGACAACCGACAACGACACTACAAAATAAAGCGAAAGCATTGACCATTGTGACATTACAGGAGACACTTGACAATTAGGTTTGACTCACCATACTGACATTTTTTTAGGTTAACGATGCGTTCAGAAATTCTGAATTATTCAAAATTTTTAATCTTCAGAGCAGATGCAAGATTTAATTGATATTGATTTCGCGAGTTCGCATTGTTTGCAAGTTCCCAATTATCGATTATGGGTTCATTGACGTCGATGTTTCGATGTTTGACATATGTCAACATCGATGTTAAAACATCGAAGTTTTAATTTTTAACATCGATGATCATCTAACATCCCTATTTTTAGTGTTTCCCACTCAGCGTGTATTATGCGACGATCGTAAATAAAGCGCAAGGTCAAACTTTACGCGTTGCAGGAGTGGACCTCAGTACTGATTGTTTTGCACATGGCCAACTCTATGTTGCTTTTTCCCGCGTTAGTAGTCCCCGTAACCTTTTTCTGTACGCCCCGGCTAAGTCTACTTCTATCGTCGATTACACAGAAGCTCTATCATAAACGACTTAGAACTCTGAGCATATCGATTTATTTTGTTACCACTTATTCATACAGTAATGATATAAATCGTTTAATATTCTCTTACCCTAAACGTCAAATTCTTTAAGTAAAACCTATATTCGCGAGCTACGCCGCGGGCACAGCTAGTTTCAGAATAAGAATCAGGGTACCGCACAAAAAAATTAAAACCCAATCGTAATAAATCCTTTTTTCGAAGCTGTTCAGGCCATTTTCGACCCCCTATAACTGTGGATAAAATTAGAAGCCTGAATTTCCAGTAACCAAGCATGCATTGTATAAACACGGCATATTTCAAATTTCATTCAATTTGAACCAGTAGTTTAAGAATTATAACTAGTCAGTTTCTTAATTTTGTCACTCACTGACTGACCGATCATCAAAACTCTAAGGCACTTTTAGCAGACGTAGAAGCTTCATATTTAGAATATAATTAGTGGTTAGTGTATAAATCAAGGAAAAATTAAAATATTTTGTATTTTCGGTCCAGTTTTCTAGATACACCAACTGCATAAATATACTCTGTAATCCTATATATTTATATAGGATTACAAAGTTGCATTTGCAGTGAATGAATCATTGCACCTGTATGTGTATAATATAATGGAATAATAGATGTAGATAGGTACCTAGATATAATTATGTTCAAAGGTAACTTGTAAAATGGTCCATGAAACGAAAAAGCAAGAATGGGACATGTATTATGAAGTTGTACCAAAATCCCGGAAGGTATTAAGTAGACTTAATTGCCCGAAAATCCGTCGTTGTTATTCAAGTAGATGGTA
Organism: Parnassius mnemosyne; assembly: GCA_963668995.1. Taxonomy (NCBI): domain Eukaryota; kingdom Metazoa; phylum Arthropoda; class Insecta; order Lepidoptera; family Papilionidae; genus Parnassius; species Parnassius mnemosyne. The sequence goes on along the minus strand of CAVLGL010000115.1, from coordinate 41,576,056 downwards.
TCGGAAAGGAAAAATCTAATTTTCCAATTAAAAAAGAATCATCGAAAACAGTCCACCCTGCAAAAAGTTGAGGTAACATAAAAAAAACATAACAGTCGAATTGAGTATCTTCTCCTGTTATTGACTCCCTACGAATAGGTGTTAAAATGGACAACATAAAGGTCATGATCACCACTAGGTAAGTCCAGCTTTGAAGAAGGGTTCTTCTACCAAATTAATATTTCGAAATCTTATTGATTTCATCCAATTTTGACGCAAAAGAAAAAGCGTGTGGCAAATATTTCTATGTACACTTACTATTAGATGGTTTCTGTGGTCTCAATACATTACACACTAAGTTACGATCAATTCTCCGCAAGTCTTTTAATCGACTCTATAACGAGCGGACGAGATTACTAGTTGTTTGTTTTGTAAACCGCAAACATTGTTTTCTACAATCTACTACATTTTTTTTTAAAGTGAGTACGGGAAAGCTATCATTATTTATGTGCGCAATTTCAACGTGATTAGAAGTTTATTTCAGATAATTATGTAACTTTATTTAGTACTAGAAGTTCCCTGCGACTGCATCCGCGTGGAATTTATTATTCATGAATTTTGATTTTTTTTGTGCTGAACTAAATATTTTTCTAAAATAAAACTAGCCTAAGATACTCCTCCTAAAGTCAGCTACCTGCCAGTCAAAGTCCCGCCAAAATAGGCCCAGTCATTTCAGAGATAGGCCGGAACAGACACACAAAAATCCGTTTTGTTATAATTACCATATTATATCATATACATTTAGTAAAAAGTTATTTTAGTTATTTTGACATTACAAACACACTTCATTTTTATTTATTTGTATAGATTTGCCTAAAATCAGTAACTGTTGTAAATGACAATACAACAGCATTACATTATTATCATGTCAGCTATCTTGCTGCTCAGTCGGCGCCCGCGCGATTTATTTTTAGTTTTCATTCTGAGTTGTCGGCCCAGTAGCTAGCGTGTGGCTGTGGCTTGCTTGATGGCGATCGGCCGCTTGCAGCTTGTCTTAGATCACATTTATTTAGCTCAATCTCCCAAAATGCAGGCCTTTAGATTTTAGTTATATCGTCGCCTTGGAGGCCAATGGAGCTAAGCCACAATTTTTGTGAAATGCACTTAAGTGCATTAACGTACCCAAAGAGAGCCACAGTTTATATTAGTCAATACGTGTAACAATGATCATAACTGTAAGCAGGTTATTTTTTAAAAAATTGCCAATAAATTTAAGTGTAGTTTCAATAAGAATCAAAAATTCTACGCCGCTTAGATTTATTGCGATTATAAGGTTACAAAAAGTCATAGAAAGTAATTAAACATTGGTCAATAGTTATAAGAGCTCATAGAACTCTTGACCACCTCAATTATGACATCATAATACTGTATTATAGATAATTGTAATTTGTCATTTTTTATCCATTCCCGATATTAATTTGGAACATTTTAATTGGCGGAGAAAAATCGTAAATAATATAAACTGTGGCTCTTTCTGGGTAAGTTAATGCACTTAAGTCCATTTCGCAAAAATTGTGGCTTAGCTCCATTGGCCTCCAAGGCGACGATATATAGTATATTTTATTATCAGACACTAATAAGGTGGACCTGCAGTACCGCCACGATCGGCATGCAGATTTGTGATAACAGATTTTTGTCATATTTCGGTATAATGCAGGAAAAACCAAAAGCTCATTTTAACGACTTAGAAGTCGGTCGCTATCGCGTTAATAAACCCAAAATGGTATTTCGCAAACACTTGAATTGGCGATCTAACAGTTATATTTTTTAAAGGTATCTTTAAAAATATAACTGTTAGATTATAGTAGTAGAACATACCTTGCGTTTTCGCTTAAGGCATGCAATAATCTTATATTTAAGTTTTAAAATAATTGGTATAATTAGCCCAAAATTGGCAAGAGTATTTACAAGGTTTTGCCTGATCAAGTTTTCTCTTATTATACAAACCAAAAGAAGTAAAATTATTAATATTAATATAAAATGTTTACAATATTAATATTTTTAATATAAGTTTCATAGTTTTCATTACAAATTTCAAGATAAGTGGTTTAAAGGATTAAATAAAAGACGGGTACTTTGTAATATTATTACAGAAATGCTTTATTAATTAATGTCTAAATAGATGGATCATCATATAAATGTTATCTAGTACAACCTACAAGACGGGACGGCGGGAGCAGCGATCAGTCACACCTCGCTGCTCTTGACGCCCAGCCTTATTCCATCACATACAGGTTTTACAAATCATTTTGTTAACATTTTTGTACAGCCATATACAATAATTTTATTTTCAATTATATCTAGACGTAAAAAATTTGAGGTGTCGTAGGAAACTACGCTTCCTATAAAAATAATTACACAGGGGGAATGAGGAGCAGCTACGCTTGTGACGTGCAACCGGCAAGGTAGACCTCGGACTACGACTATCAGTACAGGACTTTACAATCATCACTATAACCTAACACTACAACATAAGCATCGCCCACTCTATCAGCGCTCGCTCCGATCCTCTCGGAGCTTCCAACTAAATAACTTAAATTAGTTACATAAAAATATACAAAAATATCATTTTCACAAATTATAAACGACAAACTATACATACCGGCGCTAAACGATATTCGATAAACTATGTACGATTTTAAAGCCGGTTTAAAACTTAAACGAGAGCTCGACTTGAACAATACAAAATAATAGCATTATTATAATCACGACTATAGTGCCGATTGTCCAGAACTGCCTGCGGCATTTCTTCATCACTTCGGAAGATTCAAGGTCCCCTAGCCCAGCTAATAGTAAATCTACAACGAGCTAAATTACGGAAACGCCCGGTCGCGTCGGACCGCGGCTTTCCTTCGATTTATAAATTACACGAGAATGAGAGACGTTCAAATATTTATACATAGATTCATACGAACAACGAATAATACTAGAACACTTACGAGCTAGAAACGCAACGAACGCAAGGAACGCTACGTCGCGGTGACGCGACGGCCGAGCACCGGTCGGCGTCGACGCTGTACAACTATGGTTACGGTTACAGTTACAGTTACAGTTATCGTATCGTTCTGTACATCAGTCTGCCGCTACGTATGTACAGGCGTGCGGCCGCGCCGCCGCAGCCCGGCCCTCGACTAACACTAATTAATTAACTCAAAAACAAACTCAAGCTTACGATACTCATAGTTCGGACCGCACTAAACTAATATACCTACCTAGTCAGATTGTGAAGGCGGCTGCGCGGCACGGCGACGGCGAGGCCGCGGCCTCTATAGTTACAAATGTACAATCGTTAATATTCACAAAATTTATAATAGGCGGGATACCCGCGCCGTCGCATCAGCTAACTCCGCGGACGTTAATACTTTACACATACTACAGGACAGGATTAGGCGGCGGCGGTCCGATAGGACCCAGTTCCGGCGCCTTCATAAAGAACTTCTCCAACTTGGCTATAATATGTTTTCCGTACGTGTATTTGCGCAGCGAACCGATGTGCGGTCGGATCTTGTGCATTAACACTTTGCGTTGCGTCGGCTCCGCCACGTCGATCATCTTCTGCACTACATAATTAGCGTATTGATCCTTCATCATCACGTGAAGAGCACTGCAAATAGAAATTTTAATGTTAGATGTGCCAACTATGAATAATCTTAAATTACAAATAACATTTTATTAGAATTATTGATATCTATTAGTTTTCTAATAGTACTAAAGCAATGTCGAGTTAAGTTTGACATAATCGTCGTATTTTAAAAAGAGATTTATAGTGTGTGTGTGTGTGTGTGTGTGTGTGTGTGTGTGTGTGTGTGTGTGTGTGTGCACGCACTTGTCGTTGAAGCCGCAGAGCTCGTCGATGAGCAGCGCGCGCTCGTTGCGCGTGGCGTGCGTGACGCACTTCTCGACGACGTTGGAGGCGAACTTGTGCTGCGACAGCTGCAGCACCTTGCCGCGCACGGCCGCCACCAGGCGCGCGCGGTCCTCGGCCGCGCCGTGCTCCAGCACGTGCTGCACCACGTAGTTGCCGTACTGGTCCTGCGCAACCGACCGCACACACCCGCATCAATATACATTATACATCTACAGTCTACACCAATATGCACCGCACCTTAATGCTATGAAAACATTAGAAGCCTTACATGTGTTGAATCACCTACATTAGTTTATTTTAGTTCTTCCCATAGCATAACATGAAATCTTACTATGGAGCAACACGACTAACATTAAAACTATCTTTATTTTGCAGAAAAGAGCCATAAGAGCAATTTACCAAGGTCGGAAAAAATACTTTAGAGAATAACTTAAAGAAGTAAATACATTAAGTTTCACCTCTCAATATATTTAAGAAAATTCACTATATGTACACAATAACAAAAGCAGTTTTATTCAAAATAGTTATGTACATATGGATACGGATCTCAACTTTCGTACAAGCTTCGTATGTTCGTAGTCAGCGATGCGTGTGACCTTGGACCGATAGTTGACTAATGTCCTACTTTGCGTAAGTAAATGATATATTGCGACATGTTTTGACTTGCACTACATGTATTATTGTTTTAAGTTTATTGTTCCATAAAATAGAGCAAATTACGTTATACAGAGTTATTTTGCAACAACCGGCCAAGTTTGCAGAGGATATTTAAAATACAGTATATAGGCAAATAGTGAAGAAAAATTAATTTAAAAAACTCAAACATTCTGTCCTTTTTATATTTTAAATTCAAAATGCGTGGTAATGCATTATTTGAACTCATTTACTGCGCATGCACACATTTGTAAGGGTCGATCGGTAAACAAACGTTGTTACCCATAAATCGCATTCAATTTGGAATAATTTCAAATAAAAGTAGAATCCTTATTTATTCGTTTCCTCAAAAACTACAATAACAGTATCTCATCTCATCAGTATCACTATCATCTTTATATATAAAAATTACGTGTCACGTTGTTTGTCCGTTGTGAAATTTTGCACACTGTGTGCAGTTTGGTCCAACTTGAGAGATAGGATAGTTTTTATCCCGATAAGTGACCCTCAACCCTGTTTTTTTTTTTTAGAAAAACAAATGGTCGTCGGAAAGGGCAGAACAGCGTTTGCCTGGTCAGCTAATTATTTTATATAATTTGAATTTAATTTATTTTGGCTACTCTGAAAAATAATCCTGTGTACATATTAAGTTTCGAAAAAATTACAATTTTATAAAAAAAATATGTCTATAAAATTTTATAATGTAATAACTTGAAATACATAATATTTCATTGCTACTTTATCTATCTTTAAAATTTCACGAAGAGCTTATATCTTATTAGATAAAAGTTATTCATAGTACAAAATACGACATACACAAATTAGAGTTGTATGAATAAAATAACACAAATGTTTCATTTTTATATTCAGTCAGGTTATAATTCAGTTGATACTTTTTTGAAAAAAAAAATCCTTAAGTTAATATGAAAGATTCGTTATAAAGTAAAATATAGGGATAAGGATACATACATTCGACACATCTGTGTTTGCAACCAACAACATTGTATTAGGAACAGTAAACTTTTACTGGCTTATAAAGAAAAAAGTCAAAAGATGTGTGCATGAATGCTGTCAAGAAATTAAGCATATTTGCGAGTCACTTGAAATGTACGTACTTGTCTTTTTTGGTCTGAGGGTTCCCACAACCGCTTACATTCACACCTCTACCACTACTAACTCCAACACCTTTTTACCTCATACACTAGGAAACACACCACCGCCAATTATTTAAATGACACAAGTTGATCCTGTGGTTTAGTGGGTTGTAAGGAAATTATTTTCAAATTAAGTAGTACACACTGCTTTAATAAGCAACCGAATCTAAGCTTATAAATTTTCATATCTTAAACAGACTGAATATTAAAGAAACGCTTGATTCTATTCCGCATAAAAACTTGAGCACAGTCGCTCAACTAATTTGGATGGGATTATTTTGCCTCAGACGCTAAAATTATCATGTTGATATGCTTAGTTTATTCCTTTTTAAAATAATTTATATTGGCTAAAAAACTAGTAAGAAGGTAAGAAACTAGAAGAACCCATCTAGAAGTCAGTTTGGGTAAGTACTATGCTCTTGACTATTTCTGCTGCCAAGCAACAGTGCACCTACAGCTGTGTTCGGTTTGAAGAGTAAGAAACAGCGAAGTTACAAACAGTAGGTAATACATTTCCTCTGAGTTTTCAAAATAATATGTGGTAGTAGATATTCTTATGGTGCCACTACACAGCAACAAAATATACGGGTGTGAAGCTAAAGCCCTGTCACCGCACGTGATTAAAACTTATGTGGTTATTGGTTAAATATTTTTTGAGGTTAAGTTTGTTGTGAGTGAAAATGGTAAAAGTCACGCCAAAAAAGAAAAGTCAAAATTAGATAATTGAATATATAAAACTATCGATTTATCAATGTAACGGGCGAAACATCTGCCAGGTCTTCAAATACCGAAAACAGATTTTTTTTTAATTTTATTTACTATATTACAAAGCATTACAAAAAAAAACTATACTAAAAAGTCGCATACAGAAAACCACTAAGGTTTGTGATGACGCGACCAGAGTCGACGTTACATAAGTATAATTAATATAGTTTGTAAAAAGGAAACATTACAGCCTAATTAGGACCTGAGCAAACGATATACGCTGTTTCAAGTAGTAATTTTTTTTTATAAATTACACAATTTTATAAAGTAAATATTTATTTTAAAGTGCAGATTTGTTTAATTCTCTTCTAAATGCTAGATAGGTAAACGTTTTAGTAATGAGACTCTTCGATTTGTCACTTTTAATCTAGGTCAGACTAAGTCAACCGTTGCACTATAAAATCGGAAGGTATTTAGATACGCATTAACTACTCAAGAACCAACAATTTTAATTTTGGGCATGAAGTACATTGTACGAAATTTTTCGTGCAAGGCGACCGAACTTTAGTTTACAGCCATGACGTCACAAAATAGCGGCAGACTACGCACCAATGCTAAAGTGAAATAATGTCTGAATAAGCTTAAGACAGAAGTACTCATATAACCTCTAGTTAGAATCTATGCACACAAATCTGTGCACTCAAAATGTTCCATTGCATGCAGTTGTGCTACAACAAGGATGAGCAACACGCGGCCCGCGGGCCGCTTGCGGCCTGTTAAACATGATTATGCGGCCCGCCAAGCATTTCTAAAATTGAATTTATCTTATCGACTTTCTTCCATCAATATATTGTTATAAAATTAATTATAACAAAATGGTAGTACATACTAAACCGAAATGTTTTTATGGCGAGTTACTCGTGTTTCTTGAAAGGCGTGAGTGCAATATTATTGTGAAAAAGGTAATATTAGAGATTTTTTTATTCAAAATTAAGTTCTCATAGGAAATTTATTAACTATCAAATTTTAATCCACAATAGCATTTCAGAAAAGTAAACAAAAAAACGGAAGATTGCGGATGAGCATAGGCATTTTCAAGAAAAGTGGAAATTTGATTATTTTTTCACTCTTTTTAAAGATAAAGCTGTATGCTTAATATGCTCAGAGGCTGTGTTGACATTAAAAGAATATAACATAAAAAGGCATTATGATACAATACATGAACAACAATATAAAAACTTAACAGGACAACTCCGGACAGATAAGTTTAATCAAATAGAGACAATTTTGGGAAAACAACAGACTATTTTTGCAAATCAAGCTATTTTATCAAATACGGCTAGTTTTGTTGTCAGTCAAATACTGGCAATAAAAATTAAACTCTTTGCAGATGGAGAGATGATAAAAGAATGTCTGACTGCTGTTGCAAAAATAGCACTTCCTGATTATATAAATATTATTTCAAACATTAGTTTATCAAAATTCACAATTGCGAGGAGAATTGAAGACTTGTCCGAGAACATAGCAACAACGCTTCGTGAATGCATTTCAAAAATGGAATACTGTTCTTTGGCACTCGATGAGAGTTGTGATATTAGCGATACAGCACAACTGGCTATATTTTTACGTGGTATAGACACTAAATTTAATATTACCGATTTGTGTTCACTGATTCCAATGCAAGGGACTAGAACCGGCAAAGACCTGTACAATGAACTAAATGTGTTGAAAATTTTTTCAATTTAATTAGAAAAGGTTATTGGTATATCGACGGATGGAGCACGAGCAATGTCAAGCATGGAGGTAGGAGTATCGGGAAGGCTATTTCAAGAGATTAAGAAGGTTACAGGAAGGAAGGAATATACTCGTTAATCACAGCATAATTCACCAGGAAAATTTGTGTGCGAAAAGATTGAGTATGCCAAATGTCGCGCGTTAAATCATCGTCAATTTAAAGAATTCCTGAAAGATTTAGAAACTGAATAATGGCGACGTGGTTTTTAATACCAAAGTATGTTGGCTTAGTAGAGGTGCAATGCTAAAAAGAGTATAATACTTTTTAGCAAATTGTATTTGGATATGAAGGGATATGCCTTTCCTCATTTGGGTAATAAAGAATGGATGTGCGATTTTGGGTTTCTTATCGACATGACTCAGCATCTCAATGATCTTAATGTGGAACTTCAAGGCAAAGGACAGTTTATTCACAATTTGTATGAATAAATTCAGCATCTTTTATAGAATATTGAGTCTCACTTTCTACATTTAGAAAAAGAAAATGTTACTTCTCAAAAATACGCTCAATAAATAGACATTTTAATCAACGAAATTCAATTAAAAAAAATTACGATTCCAAATGTTCAAAACTGAGAAAACAGCGATTTTCATGGAAATGTTTTCCCCACCATTTAGTATCGATGTGCATACAGATCCCAAAGACTTTCAAATAGAAGTGATTGACATGTAGAATAATACCGATTTAAAAACTGTAATTTTCTCAGAAAACATTGAATATTTTTATAAATCTTATGTGAGCCCTGAAAAATTTCCGCTATTGACGAAAAATGCAAAACAAATGATCTCTCTATTCGGAAGTATTATTTTATTATTTGCAACAATGAAATTAATCAAAAATGACTACCGATCAAGACTAAGTGTTGGACGATTAGAAAGCTGCGTACGTGCAGCATCCTACCTCATCCATTTCGGCTGATATTGATCAGCTTATATTGAAAAAACAGTGCCAAATTTCTTCTTCAATATTTATTGTAAATAAAGTTTCTTAAATTATTAATTTGTTAAATAATTTTGAGAGGGCCTATGCTCGGAGTTTCTCTGCATGATAAACTTAGAAATGAGTATATCCGCAGTAGAACCAGAGTAACCGACATAGCCCAACGGATTAGTAAGCTGAGGTGGCAGTGGGCCGGTCATATAGCTCGAAGAACCGACAACCGATGGGGAAGAAAGGCTCTCGAGTGGCAGCCTCGTACCGGTAGGCGAAGTGTAGGGCGACCCCCCACGAGATGGAGTGACGACCTGGTAAGACATGCAGGAAGTCGATGGATGTAGGTGGCTTAGGACCGTGCTTTGTGGCATTACTTGTGGGAGGCCTATGCTCAGCAGTGGACTTATGAAAGGCTGTAATGATGATTATGATGATGATAAATAATTAAATGATCTATATGCGGCCCGCCAAAAAAAATTAAAATTAAAATTGGCCCATTGATTAAAAAGGTTGCTCACCCCTGTGCTACAACATTAGTGTCGACGTGCACGCAATCATTGACCATGTAATTCTTATTCATCTCCATCTTGGGCTTGGGATATAATTTTTTTTTTTATAATAATGTTTCTGCCTACAGTACATTTGTTCATTTTTGTTTTCGTTTTCGTTTAGCCATCTGACATACGAGGGCTGCACTAAAAGTGTCGGGAATGGAATATTTCCACTGTTCCTGTCATATTAAAATCTTTTTAATTGAAAAGTCCTTGGTTTTAAAAATCGAATACCATTTATTTATTTAAAAAAAGATTCTCGGTCTTGTCACAAGATTTTGTCAAACTTGTTTAGTCGTTGAGAAAATGGAATTGACTCGAGAAAATTCAAGAGCGATGATTTATTATGACTTTCGAAGTGGTTTAACACAAAAACAGTGTGTTGACCGGATGATTTCTGCATTTGGTGATGAAGCCCCATCCAAAACCACAATTTATCGCTGGTTTGCTGAATTTCAACGTGGACGTGTCAAGCTCAGTGATGATCCCCGTCAAGGTCGTCCAAAAATTGCAGTCACCCAAGAAAACGTTGATGCTGTGCGTAAGCTGATTGAGGAAGATCGACATGTGACATACCGCGAAATTCAGGCAACTTTAGACATTGGCATGAGTCAAATACAAATAATGTTGCATGAACAATTAGGTGTAAAAAAGTTGTTTTCCCGATGGATACCGCATTCGCTCTGTGAAGAGCAAAAAGCGGCTCGCGTTACTTGGTGCGTCAGAACTCTCGAAAGATTTCACGCAGGATCCTCAAATGCTGTATACAACATCGTATCAGGTGACGAATCCTGGATATACGCGTACGAACCCGAAACAAAAAACCAGTTACGAGTTTGGGTGTTCGAAAATGAGTTAAAGCCAACAAAAATTGTTCGTTCACGGAGTGTTGCAAAAAAAAATGGTGGCCACGTTTGTCTCCAAAACCGGCCATGTTACGACTATTCCTCTTGAGGGGCAAATAACGATTAATGCAGAATGCTAGCATTTGTTTGCAACAGGTCGTTTCTGAACTCCGTAAAGAGAACTGCAACCGCCGCATCATCATCACGACAATGCGAATTCTCACACCGCACACAGAACAAAAGAGTTTTTAGAGCAAGAAAACATAGAATTATTAGACCATCCGCCGTACAGCCCCGACCTAAGCCCTAATGATTTCTATACTTTCCCTAAAATAAAGAATAAATTGCGTGAACAGAGATTTTCATCACCTGAAGAAGCTGTGGACGCCTACAAAACGGCCATTTTGGAGACCCCAACTTCCGAATGGAATGGTTGTTTCAATGATTGCTTCCATCGTATGGAAAAATGTGTCAAATTTCGCGGAGAATACTTCGAAAAGCAATAGATACATTTTTAAATAGTAATGTTGTGTCACTTCCTTGATTCCCGATATTTCCAGTGCTGCCCTCGTAACAGCAGAACCACCCTGGTAAATAATTGTGTTTCTACCTTGGCATGAAATTGAATACAGAGCTACCTAAAAAACTCATAAGACGTAAAAATTCATTTAAACCATTAATTGTAAAATTCTATGCCCAAAGACTGACGTATGAGAAGCAAAAAATAGCACTTACAATTACTAAAAACTGAAGGCAAAGAAATGTTGATTTGGTTCTTTGAGACTTATAAGTTGACTTTTGTATTTAACTTTACAATAGTAATTGCTTTTTTGTATAACGTAATAAACTTCATTTATTTTGAATTTTAGATATTTTTTAGCTGATGGTCGCGAGGTTTATATGCACGATGCTAGTTTTATGGAATGAGCAATATTGTGTGCACTCGGTGCATGAGGTGGCGTATGACCTGTATGAGCTGGTCGGTGTGCGCGTGCAGCTCGGCGAGCACGGGCGCCGTCTGGTCGGGCGTGCAGTGCTCCAGGATGCGCTGGATGTGCGGTATTGTGTGCACTCGGTGCATGAGGTGGCGTATGACCTGTATGAGCTGGTCGGTGTGCGCGTGCAGCTCGGCGAGCACGGGCGCCGTCTGGTCGGGCGTGCAGTGCTCCAGGATGCGCTGGATGTGCGGTATTGTGTGCACTCGGTGCATGAGGTGGCGTATGACCTGTATGAGCTGGTCGGTGTGCGCGTGCAGCTCGGCGAGCACGGGCGCCGTCTGGTCGGGCGTGCAGTGCTCCAGGATGCGCTGGATGTGCGGTATTGTGTGCACTCGGTGCATGAGGTGGCGTATGACCTGTATGAGCTGGTCGGTGTGCGCGTGCAGCTCGGCGAGCACGGGCGCCGTCTGGTCGGGCGTGCAGTGCTCCAGGATGCGCTGGATGTGCGGTATTGTGTGCACTCGGTGCATGAGGTGGCGTATGACCTGTATGAGCTGGTCGGTGTGCGCGTGCAGCTCGGCGAGCACGGGCGCCGTCTGGTCGGGCGTGCAGTGCTCCAGGATGCGCTGGATGTGCGGTATTGTGTGCACTCGGTGCATGAGGTGGCGTATGACCTGTATGAGCTGGTCGGTGTGCGCGTGCAGCTCGGCGAGCACGGGCGCCGTCTGGTCGGGCGTGCAGTGCTCCAGGATGCGCTGGATGACGCGGCAGCCGTACGGGTGCGTGGACAGCGCGTACACCTGCCCCGCGAACGCGTTGATGATGAACTGCAGCGCCCCGGGCTCCACGCACTCGATGCACTTCTGCACCTGCGCACAACCACACCAACTCAATCACTATCAAATATACCTTCCAATCACACTGTATTCTTAGTAGACTTAAAAAAGAATAGGTTTTACAATTCGATTGTATGGTTTTCTTTTGTATGTATGTTACGCAATATCATCGCCAATTGAAAGTCAATTTCGAAGATTTTTTTTTTAAATTAAATAGGTTATACTTCAGATGTGGTCTCATATACATTTGGAGAAAAACTTAATATTTAACTATTCATCAGACAACATTGCAATTGTGATATTCCTTACTCCACTCAAAGTGGTAAAAGAACTTACTTTTAACAAAAATTAAAAGCAGACTTGAATCAATCGTTTCTAAATACCATAGTGTGTAGAAGAATTAAACCTTAACTCCAGAATGTGGTATTATTTCATTCTTTTAAGTAATTTTAATAAAAAAAATGTTTTTAATTTTAAAAAATTTATGTTACCACGAATGATTGTATTTTTACAGTGAAAACTTAAATTTAATAGTCGTCCTACTAATAGTATCCTAAAAATGATGTAATATAATTTAGAAATACATTATATTATTTAAACAGTGGTAGAGTCACGCGGCAGCTTTTGCTGTCGCACGGATGGGCCGGCTCGAACCGGGGTGGTACCACGACCTCACAGAATACCAGCGTGAAGTAGAGGTTTACCTCTGCGTTTCGCTTGGCGAGTGCAGGTGGCCGGAGGCCCTTTTTACTGGAAATAAGGCATTCCATCTTAGTCCTCACGGGTGACAACGCATCTGCATTTTGATTCGCAAACGAGGATAGATGTAGATGTCTATGGGCCGCAGCAACCACTTACCATCAGGTGGACTGTGTGCTCGTTTGTCACACTTATCCTATAAAAAAAATACTACACCAAATGTTATTTATACAAAATGTATAAAACTTACCACATGATTTCCATTTTGATCTTTCACACATTTTAATACATGCCCATCTAGTTCTCGAACTACCTCTTGTTGTTGTTCGGCTGGGATAGATTCTAGTGCTTTTTGTATTACCCGACAGCCATACATTTGTAACGCCAATGCCAAAACATGCCCACGGACCTGTAAAATTTCCTATGTTTTATTGATACTCATTTTTCTTTACGTGATTTGATATTCAATTTTTTACGTGGTAGAGCAATGCTGTAGCTATATTAATAGTATAGATGTAGTACGAATGGGTCAGCTCGACCGGGGAAGGATCACGCTCTCACAGAATACCAGTGTAAAGTAGCAATTTAATGCTGCTGTTTCGTATGGTGAGTATAGAGAACAGGAGACCCTTTTTACTGGAAACGAGGCATTGCATCTTAGTCTTCACGGGTGACAACGCATCTGCATTTTGATTCGTAATCGAGGATAAATGTAGATGTCTATGGGCCACAGCAACTACTTACCATCAGGTGGACTGTGTGCTCGTTTGTCACCCTAATTATATAAAAAAAATCACCACAAATAAAAACAAAAAACTTTAGGCCAAACACAATGACCTCCAGCTTTTTTTAAAGAATTTTATAATTTACCTTCTGTGCCAATGTCGTTTTTTGTTCAGCTGTCCCAAACTCAAAGAACTTCTGTATAACGTAATTCCCAAATACATCTGTCATAAGATTGTACGCTGCGCCAATTATTTCATTAAATACCATTTGCTTTTCTTGAACTGTCGCTCTTTCTAATTTTTGTTGTATAAACCTGCAACAAATTTCCATGTGTGAACTATTTGTGTTTAGCCATATTATAAATATTATAACATATATTGACGTCCGCGTGGCTTAATGATCAGAGTACATGGATGCTACGCCACGGGCACTGGGTTCGCTCATCTCGGGGGTTACGTAAAAGTGGATTACATCTGATAATTTACAGAACAGTCAACTTGTTTAACTGTTCTATACCCGAAATAAAGACCGAACCGCTAACAAACACTTTAGGATTGCAAAATATCTTGTTCGCAGTATTGTAAATATATCAAAACACATTCAATATTATGCAATAGACTATTTTTGGTGTTGTTTTAATAATGTATATACAGTCCGTACGGATAAAGAATGGGATTAGAAATGACAGCTCATCGAGCCCGTATCGTCAGCATGCATATAAGCATAGCATACCAATAGCGTAATCCCGCTATCAATATCATCAATAAAAAATGTAAAGCTATAACGATGTAAGTATATTGTTATAGCTTTATATTTTTCGGTTAATTGGAAATTTTCTATAGGAAAATATTTGAAATTAAAGTAGGTACATTAATTTTAAAATAATATTTATAACTAGCTACCCCGCTCTGGCTAAGCCTTTGGGTGGAATCTAATTATGTGACGTTATTTAGACCTTAGATAAATAATAATTAAAGACCGTTTATTTTATCTTATCAATATTTCTATTTCAATAAAATCTCCAATTTTTTCAGATAAAATTTCGTCTAGATTATTTGTTGGTGAAGTTTTATTGATGTGAGGGTTTAGCCATTGCGAAGATTGGCTCGGATAGACAAACGAAATTTTAAAAATAGTTACTCCTGTCTCAATGCCATGTTAATATTTTATACAAAAATATTAACTAACAAAATCAACAATAATTATGAAGAAAACTCTCAGAACTCGACCCTAGCTCACAAATTAGCGAAACTGGACTATTTCTTTTTTGGTACTTTATGGTATTTCATTATCATTTCAATGAAAAGTTGGACTTTCATTGAAAAGATAATTATCATTACAATGAAAAGTTGAAGTTATAGGACGTACGAAAAACGCATATAGCAATATATTTTTTTGCAGTCTTTACCGGCAATGTGCGAGCGAGAGATGAATACAGGCGACGCCATTTTCAATCCCATTCTTTAACCGCACGGGTAATACATATTTTTCCATAGTATTTAACGTGATATCCAGTAGAACATTCTCATGGCGTATAATTTCATACCAAAGCTTTTTGGTGTCAGTCGAAATATTTATAACGTAATTTTCCTCGTAAATAAAACGAAATGCTTGGGAAAGATATACGTCGAGTGCTTTTTTTATAGTAAGTTAACAATAGCACATTGTTTGTATTGTTTTGTGCGGTAGTAACATTCTGATTTATAGGTAGTGCCGATAATTTAATCACCCCACAATTCAATATTATAATGTGAATAGTGTGTTTTCTATAAGATATATTTCCTTGAGTTCCATAAAACCCTAACAGAACTGATGTTTTAATTTTGTTTAAATCGTCAAGCCTTTTAAATCTTAAGAATTTCGTTAATATAAAACGATATTCATAGTTGGTGTTCTAATTTTTAATTCCGTTAGTAAGTTAACCAAATTTTAACAACTAAAATTTGTGAGGCATAAGGCGTCCCTCACGACTTACTTTGAATGAGTGCATGAAATGGCGTAACAACTATGTTCAAGTCATAACGCTGACCGTTTTTTATTTTAAGCCGACTCAACGTCGAGTAACATTATTCCTAAGAAACACCATTGCATCATCATAATGTGACGCAGCACCGATTTGCTTACTCCAGTTGGAGCCACGTCGTCTAGCAACGCCGCGCCATTATCACGTTATAGAAGCGAGCGATGTTACGTCAGTGTTTCGAGTAAGCCGTTAGACGCTGCACTGCGAGATGCGGTGACGAAATCATGTTTGTCTGACAACTTCCGAATATTATCGGAAGCGCGCAAAAGTTACTGTCAAACGGTGTGCTTACTCATACTATCCTTTCCGTACCTAATGCAGCACTTACGCGATCGGCGGTAAGATCAAGCCCAAGCATGGTAACAAAAGATTTTCATAATATATATGTATTTTCAAAACTAATAATTTGTGTTTTAGCATAAGTGCTGACTTTATCTATGTTAACATAACTATAATAATATATTCTATTACTTAAAAGCATGAACATATTACGGTTGTAGCACGAATGGGTCTGTTCGATCGGGGTTACCACAGAATACCAACGTAAATTAGCATTTTAATGCTGCTGTTTCGTGTGGTAAATGTAGAGAATCAGACACTTTTTACTGGAAACGAGGGATTTCATCTCAATCTTCAAGGGTGACTGCACATCTGCATTTTGATTCTTAATCGAGGATAAATGTAGATGTGTATAGGCGCCACAGCATCCCCTTACTATCAGGTGTGTGCACGTATGTCACCTTATTGTATTAAAATAAGTAAGATGACAAATGAAACTACCACTATAGAACAGATTTACCTTTGACCTACTTTATATCGGAATTCTATTTCTATTCTAATGTGCATTTCATTTCTCAATTAATACTTAAGTAAATAGATTAGCGAAAATATTTTTTGAACTTCTAGAAATATTAGAACGCTCAGAGAGCACAAGCCTACCCTGCTGAATGAAGCACTGCTAGACGGTGTTGCAGTTTTTCTCTTGTGGACTTGGAGCCACTAACTTTTCTGTGGAAAGTTACATGGTTTTCCTTCTCCTTCCTAGTTTAAATAATTAAGGGTACAAAGTAGAGTTATGGCTAGTTGTTATCTGCGACTGTATTGCATTAGCGTTACACATGGATGTTAGAATACCTGGAGCCGTGCTGGTCCTGCGAGAACTCGACGATGTGGTTGGCGAGGTCGCGCAGCTGCAGGTTGGGGAAGCGGTTGTTGCGGAAGTCCTCGAGCAGGCGCGAGCGGCCGGCGGCCGGCTTGTCGCCCGCCAGCGCGCCCACCGACACGCCGCCCACGCCCACCCCGCCCACCCCGCCCACCCCGCCGCCCACCAGTTCTGGTAAAACAAATCATATGTTACTTTGCACAACATGCAACAAAATACTCATGTACCCACTCTCTCGGGTTTTCGGTTTGACGACCCCACAATGACAATTATTAAAATAAATATACATTAATTGTAAGTTTCCGAACGCTGTGACGTTAAATCATTTCATTTCAATTACCAATGATAACCAAGCTTAACTTCATCAGCCCGTGAAACTCCACCGCTGGACCTGTTTACCTGAACCTATAGAGGTGTTTTTTTTAAAGAATATTTGCCTTAATATTAACGTATTAACGGTGGCATTATGAGGCGTAACGCACCGTCGGCGCTAAAAGGTCTGTATCTGTTACTGCAATCGCTTATCCACGTACGGTATACGTAAAAGGGTGTGAAAACCTGTATGTCTAAAATATTAAGAATAATCTGTCAAATTATACTTAGCATGATATTATTGTGTTATACACAAATTATTAAAGAGTTTTATATACATATTATATACAAAATAATGAATATTATACAGGACCGCGATAAGGCATTTTGTAAATAAATAAATAAATAAATAAATATCATTTTATTGCCACTTTTAAACACATGTTTACATATAAACTAATTATTTAACCTTAATTTAATTTAGGCAAACGGAGGTGACTCAGCTTTTGCTCACATGGAACTAGATCCCATGAAGCGCTGGTTTTCAGGCACTCCTTCTTCCCTGAGATGTTACACGGGTGTTATGAGAATTTCGAGTTCCCCAATCACCTCTTTCATTTACTCATCTATCATTGGAATTTAACATGGTATGGTTGTGAACTTTCATAATTATTAATTAATCAGTTAATAATTCTTGCATTCGTGCGCACGCGCGCGCGCGCACGCGTATGTGTGTATGTGTGTGTGTGTGTGTGTGTGTGTGTGTGTGTGTGTGTGTGCGTGCGTGCATGTGTGTATGTGTGTGTGTATGTGTGTGTGTGTGCGTGATTGTACAGTTTATAATATAAGGGGATGTTTTATAAGGGTTATATCATAATGTTAAAAAAAGTCTCTTAAGTTTATATATTTCCAGTAGGTATGTTAGGTAGGTATATTTACATCATTGCTTCTGGCGGATCTCACTGAACGCGGCACACGGTACAAGGTGGCAGGTGACGACGACAAGTTAGAAGCCAATGGCAGCGATAATAAACACAGCGACCCTAGATCGTACCAACCTGAGATGGTGCCGACTCCACTGAGCTTGCTCAGCAGCGACGATGACGAGCCGAACATTCCATTGGATGTTAGTCCTTGCGCTAAACTGCTGACGGCTCTGTAATGTAAACAAACAACCGTTCAAATCTAGAACATGCACGTAATATTCCACGGATTCGTCGCGCAGTCGCTGAAACTGTATCAGAATAATTAATAATGAAGCATGCTCTGATCTAAAATTTATACTGTACAAGTCATTCGAAATTTTTAAACACAGACGATGTATAGAAAGCTTATATACAATGCTACAAGGCTGGCTCTTATCTACATAATATAATATCCCTCTTAAGTTCTGCTTTTTTTACTAATGTAAAAAACAACATTATTTCGGAACACCAAACGTTATTAGCTTAGGAGGTGTGTCATTGAGTATTTGCATAGTGGATAAGATCATAAAGAAATCGGCGGTTAAGGTCAAAAGCAGGGTCAAAGTAAAGTTCAAGGATATTTTGTATGTAAACCACTCACATCAATTATGTTCGACTTAATATTTAAGAAATAAATATAAAATCAATGGACCAATGTTTCATACATTGGTCCATTGATTTTACTTACCAAAAAGACAAAAACTAAACAATCTAGATAAATTCTCCGACATTTTAATAGACTAGACACTTAATACTGCTAAAGTAACTTTAAAAATCTCTATTAATTTTAGGTACTTTGCATTACATAATGCAACATTTCTGCTAATAATATTTAAATATGTGTAGTGGTTATGGAACAAAGCTATAACAAAGGCCGAGGGCAAACTGCAATCTGCATGGATACTCTATTTTAAAAGGATACTTAATTATTTTTATTTAAAGATTATAACACAACAAAAAATGATGTCAAGTAAACTTTTTGTATGTAGTTGTACTTAATATATTTTTGGGTGTTTTTACATATTAAGGATAGTTAACACAAAACAAAACTGTTGCTTAAATAAAATGTAATACCGTGTGGTGTAGTGCAATACCGGCCCGTTTAGGACGTAAAATATTGTTGATACGCAAATGCAGACTGCATGGATCACATTGAACAGAATCTTAACATATCGGGTGAATCTCTGAGAACTGGGAGAGTCCTGACTGTTTAAGCTTATTCAAGAAGTATTTATGGAGTTTACAAGTCAGGAGACCCTGTAATGCCTAGTATGACCATATGGACACAAAATATGGGTAAATTTAAATGCTTAATATGGCTACACTTTATTTAATTTTAAACATTTCATTATTTATACTATACCACTAAATGTCAAATTTTCATTACATGTCACTGTCACTGTCATAATATAGTGTTAATTCGCGAATTTAATCATTTAATTTCCGCTAATCTCAGTTACTGTGGACCCGAGAAGAGAGTAAGTAATATTACGAGGGCTGCACTAAAAGTATCGGGAATGGAATATTTCCACTGTTCCTGTCATATTATTTTTTTTTAATTGAAAAGTCCTTGGTTTTAAAAATCGAATACCATTTATCTATTTAAAAAAAGATTCTCGGTCTTGTCACAAGGTTTTGTCAAACTTGTTTAGTCGTTGAGAAAATGGAATTGACTCGAGAAAATTCAAGAGCGATGATTTATTATGACTTTCGAAGTGGTTTAACACAAAAACAGTGTGTTGACCGGATGATTTCTGCATTTGGTGATGAAGCCCCATCCAAAACCACAATTTATCGTTGGTTTGCTGAATTTCAACGTGGACGTGTCAAGCACAGTGATGATCCCCGTCAAGGTCGTCCCAAAAACTACAGTTACCCAAGAATACGTTGATGCTGTGCGTAAGCTGATTGAGGAAGATCGACATGTGACATACCGCGAAATTCAGGCAACTTTAGACATTGGCATGAGTCAAATATAAATAATCTTGCATGAACAATTAAGTGTAAAAAAGTTGTTTTCCCGATGGATACTGCATTCGCTCTGTGAAGAGCATCATCCTCCATCACGACTATGCGAGTTCTCACACTGCACACAGAACAAAAGAGTTTTTAGAGCAAGAAAACATAGAATTATTAGACCATCCGCCGTACAGCCCCGACCTAAGCCCTACTAATTTCTATACTTTCCCTAAAATAAGGAATAAATTGCGTGGACAGAGATTTTCATCACCTGAAGAAGCTGTGGACGCCTACAAAATAGCCATTTTGGAGACCCCAACTTCCGAATGGAATGGTTGCTTCAATGATTGGTTCCATCGTATGGAAAAATGTGTCAAATTTCGCGGAGAATACTTCGAAAAGCAATAAATACAATGTTGTGTCACTTCCTTGATTCCCGAAATTTTCAGTGCCGCCCTCGTATATTCAAAATATTGGTTTTATTTATGTTATTTTTGTGCTAAATTACTACGACGTAATTGAGTTATGTCTACAAAATAGTAAAATATTGCTTAGATTTGATTTAGCATAATATTTTTTTTTTATAAATAAGGTATCATTTTTAATTATTTTTATAACCCTGAAGTTGCTGTGTCCATAAGGACACGCTAAGCACTAAGCATTGCATTACAAAAAGTAATGTATTATTTTCAGATTTTTCGGTTTCAACCAATTTGGTGAATCTTCGATACCAGAATCAATTTTTATAGCTCCTCCTGATCCAGCTATTTTGACGGACGAGGATTCATGTGACGAAGATAGTGGTGGAAGAGCCGAGAACTTGAATGCTCGGCAGTTAACAGCTGGTGCGGAGGTAAGGTTTGAGCAACGATACAAAACTTACAGAGACGCTCTTAATAAATGCTGATGCTGATAAATTTTGATTTCATTTTCCAAATGCCTATCCAATTTATGAACAGCATTTTGGAAAATGTGCTGCTCCTCTTCTAACATTTATGGTCGAGTTTACCGATGAAATAAAGAAAATGCCTTATCATTTTTTCTTTGACAATCTTTTTACAAGCTTGTATCTTCTGAACTACTTTAGACAGCAAGGATATGGAGCTACAGGCACATTGCCGGAATTCCGCCTGCAGAAGTGTCAAAAATTGACTTCGAATAAAATGTTGAAGAAAAAGCCAAGAGGTTATTATGAATCTGCGATTAGCAAAGAAGATGGTGTCCTTGTAGCAAAATGGATGGATAATTCAATCGTTTCCATCGCATCTAACAATTTGGGCGTGCAATCGCTGACTACCGCGAAACGGTATTCCCAAAAAGAAAAGGCAGCATCTGTTCAAGTGCCACGACCATTTCTTCTGGGTGACTATAATAAATATATGGGTGGAGTTGACAGGATGAATGAAAATATAAACATGTAGAGAATACACATCAGAGGAAAGAAGTGATACTGGTCGCTATTTACTAGGATGCTAGATGCATGCGTGCATAATGCTTGGCAACTTCAGAGAAAGAAAACCTACCTAAAAACTTATGGCATAGCTGTTAAAGGTGCAGGCAGACCTTCTACGTCCAAACTGCCTGATACAGCGCGGTTTGACAGCATAAATCATTACGTTCGAAAGTGTGTAAAAAAAAAAGATGTGTCGGCCCATACTGCAAACCAAAGAGTTCTTCTGTAAGAACAGAATGTATGAAATATGACGTTGGCCTATATATACCATGTTTTGCAATGTATCACCAGTAGTAATAAACACCTACCGTTATAATGTTTTTTTTTTCTTTTTATGTAACTAATTCAAGATAAATTTCTCAAATCCTTAGCTATTTGTAAGCGCTTAGTGTGTCCATTTGGACACGTGAATTTTCTTCAACTTCTAATAAGTTGATAAGAACCCATCATTGAACAATATTATATATTATCCAAACTTTAAAAAATAAAAAAATTCGGGCATTACTGGGTTAAGTTAGCTTCAGTAGTAACACTATCAACCTGCTCGCTTCACTTTTTAATGGTTTTATTATAAATGAACATATTTGCGATTTGTGACCCAATAATACGATTGTTTGTCCAATAAATCGAGTTGAACTAAAGTTCTCCTATTACGTGAGGCGCGTCTTTTAAATAATGCCGTCTCTGCTGTTGTGATTTTGAGCACTGCAGCATAAATTGTATGTGTAAAGGTCGTATACTTCCAGGAAAACCGGATAACATAAAAATATTTAAATTCAAGTTTCTGAAGAACTGTTCTCAAGAACTGACTTATAAAAATATCCGCATAGATAGAGCTGTGAATAATTTATAACATATTTAAATTAAATAACTAATGATTACTATAAACGACGTTCAACTAATGAATATTTTTCTTAGTGGAATGATAATGTCATATAATTAGCCACTGTATATATTATGTGTGTAACCTTTAATATAAATTGAAGTTGGTAGATTAAATGAATTTATTTACTGTAATTTATATAGCGTTTTAAATTGTTATTGTGAGAAAAGACGCGGATGGCGAGACAATTAAAGAATAGGTTTTAACAAAGCTATTGCTGTTGCGCTATGCCCCAAACCTCCGAATATAAAGCGCGAGAGAAACAACTGCACCTCGGACTGACTACTGACTACTAGGTATAACCTTTGTAAAAAGAGACGAAATCAACATCTTGTATTTACCTGTTTCCCACTCCAAAGCTGGACCTATTTTTTTTTTAAGTATAAGGAGGACTTTAGGTATGTCGCTATGTTTTTATTTTATTTTCTTATATTGATAATGATGGTACAACGGGTAAGTTTTTCTTAATTTTAGATGGTATCTAATTCTAAAAACAAAACATAGGGACATGGCGGTCGTAGAATTCGATTGTATGATAGAAGTATTAGTTGTAGTGCCATTATCGAGGAAGAAAAGAGAGGAATGTTTGTATGGACTAAATGCCGCCCGCATTTCTTCTTATGTCAGTGTGAATGAAAAATCATGTACTTGATTAAAAGATAATTGAAACAATCTAAGCCGACACTGCCTAGAAGTTTGCAAATCAGTGAACGACATATATGACAAACTATTCTTGAAAACTTTTTATGCTAACGGAGTTAATCTTATTTCACATTTAATTTCAGAGTTTTAAGACGAAGAGTAAGCGGAACCAAGACTCCCAGTCTTTATCAAAGATATGTTTGCCAGAACGAATCAACGAAACCAGCAGGAGACGATAGTAATCGACATAGCCAATAGAATCAGTAAGTTAAAGCGGCAATACGTCGGCCATAATACAGTTCGAAGAACCGTCAATGGGCGGGGAATAAAGGTTCTCGAATGACAGCCAGTAGACAGTAGGTTGGCCTTCTATTAGATGAACTGACGACTTGTTAAGAGATGCAGGAATTCAATGGATGCAGTAAGTGACATAGGACCATGTATTTTAGCATTCTTTGTGAGAAGCCTATATTCAGATTCAGTAGTGGACTTCTGATGGGTTAGATGGGTGTAAGGTTGATCAATTATGAAATCTATTTCAACTCCTATTGGAATTCGTCGAAATTTAAAATGGACTTCATAAAACAATCCTCAGATTAAAAAAAACTATGGAAGATATCGTGTTATGTATGTTGCGTGTGAAATTATACTCCTTAAAAAGAAAATGCAGTAAAATGTATAAACAAAGTTTGTGAGATGTGGTGTGGTGGTGTGGTGGTGTGGTGGTGTGGTGGTGCGGTGAGGAGTAGGGCAGGTACCTGTACTTGGCGGTCTCGGCGCCGGGCGCGGCGGACACGGGGCGCAGGCCGACGGGGCCGAGCGCGAGCGGCGGCGACAGCGGCGAGGGCCCCCACTTGCGCGCGTACTCCTGCAGCGCGGCCGCCGGCCCGCCGCCGCCGAACTCCAGCGAGTCGCGCCGCGCGCCCACGGCGCCCACAGCGCCCACCGCGCCCACTGCGCCCACTGCGCCGCCTGCAACCGACGACGCACCGCGCCCTGCTCATACGCTATCTACATCTACCGCCTTCCGCTACACGCGCCACGCGACTCCTACAACTCTACGCGGTACGAACGTCATAACCTATATGCGCGCACTCTGAGAATAGGATTGTACGTTTCCAGGCTCTCCCAAACCAGGCTCGATCAAACCACTAGCAGTTGGTAGTTTTAGTGAAAATTTTAACGCAGGAGAATTGTTGTAAAAATAAAATAAATTGTTTATTTGCAATACAAAGAGGAAATCAGCTAGTTGCTCCCGTTTTATCGCTAATTGGTTTGAAGTGGATTTTCATATTATGTGTCTTAATGTACTGTCGTCATCGACTGTTTTAAACAAAATATTATAAACGATAATTTCTTAATATCCGACACTGACAAAGATATAGGCTTACAAGTTTATAACCAATGAAAAAATATTAACAGTTATATTCTAAATACATGCCCACGATCGACACAGGACTCCTTTTCATTTGTGTTGCAGAGCAGTTAGTCCATCGCGCCGATTCCGTTCGCTTTGGCAGAAAACATGCCCTTAATATGCCCTTATTTTGCAGGCATATAGACTTCCTCGCGATATCTTACTTCTCTAACGAGCATGAAGTAAATCAGCACTTTAAGGCCCCGACCGCACTGCGATATTTCATCGCGCGACTTTTATTCTGGCGTATTATATTTCGTGATAGGAATTACACCTAGTACGCACTACGAATAAAATTTCGTACGATTCAGTTCCCCGCTGAAACGCACGTCTAATAATGAACAACAGATATTTTTTTTAATTTACCTGATACTACGGCGGCGGCGTGATAGACGTATCAAAAGATGTCATGAACATTGGATTCACTAATTTACGGCCCTGAGACCAATGAAAGTATTTTTCTACTACATAAAACATCAAAGGCTGCGAAAATACAGTAAAAAGTTTTTCGGATATTACAGAAAATCATTCGATAATTTACTACGACTTTTTGCTTGGGCTATTACCTATCAAGATACGAATTGGACTAAAATAATTTTAGCTGGATACAGACGCGAAACGGGCGAATTTTATTCCGCAGTGCGGACATAGCCATACTTACTTTATACTGCACAAAATATTCGCGCGGAAATAAATCGCACCGCTTCGCGTTCAATTTGCATCAAATCACAGATTTTTTTCCCGCGCGATTATTTCACCGCCAGTGCGACTACTGCTATAAGATTCTATATGTTACATTGCGAGAAAAAAATCGCGCGGTGCGGACAGGACCAAAATAATTTACTACATAACAATATAAATGACGATGTGTGGCAATTAACCATTTTAATAACAAGTGCGGGGATGAGCAATCTTCTTGCTCGCATACTATGGAATTTTCGGTAAGAGCTTAAGCCCTTAGATAAACGCAAGGCAAATACAATTTAATATATATTTTTAAATTATTACTAATTTTATGGGATTTTGCTAAAATTTACTCAAAATAATTTCGGCAATGGACTATTTTTGTTTTCGCGGATTTATATGATTTAAAAAAATAATAATTGATATTTATTCAATAAAACATAATCACACAGTGAAGTAGAAAGTTAACGTAATCCTATTCTTATAGTGCGAACATAGTAGACGAATACATTAATAATTATATTAGTGATAATACACAACATTGATAGATTCAAGTTTTATCATCGCATTTTAAAGTAGTCTACCTTGAATTGGTCAGCCTAATTACGTACTGCTATACAACTTATTTACAGGGTAAATAGTTATGATAAACATTATATTTAAAAATCTATGCTAGAAAAATGTGGAGTAATGGTGTAACGCGATATTGTTTACGATTCCAAAGAGTATAGCGTTAAGACGATAAAATATTCAAACATTAAAATGATATGTACATAGATGTTGCATGACCCGCTAAAACAAAACTTGTTAAAACGCATGCTTATCGTCGATACAATACAAAACTGAATCTGTTACACAGGTCAATAAATATCGGAAACTTATAAAATACAAACTATAAACTAAAAGCTGTTGTAACTACCACACGATTTTGTACAAAAAACAAACAACATATTATATCTACTGTGAATTCATATACATATATACAAACTAATTATTCATTATATATTATACGCACATTATTGTTTGGTGTTTTTGTTCTTGTTTTAACATAAACAAATATGACACATTTTTATTTATAACCCTTACGAATTCGAATACAAAGTACACATTAAGTAACTGAGCACGTTAAATGACTCGCTACGGCAGTGACTAAGTTTTTGACTGCGGTCCTGAGGGATGCGGGTTCAACACGGAAAAAAATACTATTGTATAGCCTAATTGTAGCAGCAGTGTGATTGTGTAAAATTGCTTTGGAGGAAATTTAGGTACCCTAGGCTTCGTTTTGACGATTGAATCTTGGTTTAGTTGAAATGTGTAAATATATCAGTATTGATTACAAGGCGATGTCTTTTTTATATTTATCTCATTTTAGGTTTCAAACTATTATCTTAATGAAAATACATAACGTAGTTTCGGAGTGATTCCCATCGGCCAACGATTGCCCTTAGAGTTAACCAATCTCATTGTTGTTCTAGACGTTTGTCCAATTAAATTCATGTATCTACTACTACTATGTAAAACATTTAAAACATAAGAAAAAGCTTCTCTATATCCAGCTCTTCATAAATGTAGCATATAAGTCTATAAGCTTTTAGTTTAGTCTATAAACTTTTTATAAATTGAGCTAAGTTACAGTTTCGTTTTGGTAAATTGACATTATTATAATGTAATAAAAATATTACCATGTCTGATTAACATACGATCACTTGCTCAGTCGCAAACTTTAAAATAGGACTCATTTTCTTGTGAGAATGAACACTCATAATACAATAAGGTCGAAAGCTCTAAACCTGTAATGTATAACGTATGAAAGGCGTTTAAATGTTTTATCGAATGAGGTGGTGCCTTGTTGCAATAAGGGTTATCATTTCTATTCTCTAATTACGAACATGTGTCAGTAACAGTTAAGAAAATCATTTTGATAAAAATTTGGCAATACAAATTTTAGGGTTAAATATTCACGATAATTTAACTTAAAAATTATAAAATTGCTCTCATCTCAAATTGCTCCAAATCAAATCGTTCAAAAATACAGAGAAGAAGTAGGGATTTAGGAAATGCAACATAGGGTCGTTGTGGGTAATTTCAACACGTATTTATTTTTTAAATCAGTTTTAGTGAGAAATTGCCCTTGAATTCTGTGCATGTACCGTACCTTCTCTATGTAGCTGTCTGTATCCCGTGACGTTTCGCGAAGTGCGTACACTTATCAATTTTCGAGTAATTACCTGTTGGGATCACCCATGACCCACGCTGTGATTAATTACAGCGTGGGTCATTACTGACCTGATACTTTGAAACATTATTATTATCTAATTTTCGTTAATTTTTCGAGTATCGCTTACACTGAAATCAACGTCACGTCTTCAAGAAGTTATGAAAAAGTGAACATTTTGGGGGAATATGGTGGTGCCCAATCCAGTATTTCGGACAACGAAGCGTCAGATATTGCAGGGCACTGAACATATATCCGAACACTCAGATGACGGTGACGTTGCATCTGAATTGGATGATGATAATGATGTCCCTTTATCAAACTTATGTTTGCGTAAAAATAGATATCTTCATATATTGCCTAAACCTCCAATCTAAGTCTTCAATTAGAACAGCCTAACGTGAACGTAGCCTCGATACTCGAGCATAAGAAGGCAAAAGTACTCAGCTCGTTTGAACTCAATAAGCTTCAAATACACGCTAAACGCACTATTTATGTCCTAGGGTTAAAGACAGGAAGGCTAGAGAGCGATGTGCTAAATTTTCAAAAAATATATGTGCTCAGTAAAGGTTACTTATTTGTCCCAATGTTTTTAATTTTAAAGTTGTTTTTGACTAAATATTTTTTCATACGTTCTTAAAATATTCAAAGAAACTTAGAATATATAATATAGTATTTTTCTTATGAGTCACCTGTAACCCATGTTGTGTTTCTTGAAAATAAAATAAGATATTGTAGTTCTAGGGTTAAACGTGATTAAAAAGACCGGCGTTGGGTTCAAATGGTTCTCCATATCTTATATATGAGCCATAAATTATAGTTATCAATTAAAATATATGGTTTCTACAACGGTGTTAGTATAGTTAAACACAGATGAAAATAAGTACAAAGCATGTTACATTATAATACCCATTTAGAAATTGAATTAAGAGAACCTAACAAACAAAGGCGTAATCAATCGATAGGAATTCATCACTGTCATATGAGGTAAATGATCGTATGTAGTGTTAGAAGAAACGTGGAAGTAAAAATTCCACATTAGAATTTATAAAACCATTAATCTTAAAATTATTAAAATGAATTCAATTGGGTATCAATCTAAAATGGTAAGTGGAAATTTTATTTTAAGAAGCAAAGTATGGGAGTAATTGATTGTAATGAGTTAGAAACTACTTCGTTTTAGATATCATCTAGATAGTTGTAGTACCGGGGCTTCTTCTATAAACAAATATGGATAATGAATAGAATTATTCATATTATATAGAATTAAAAACTTAAAAGTTTCTTGATCTTCTATAGTATTGGAAGATTTAATTTGTGGTGCAGTGAGTGTGAGTGAGAGTGTCGTGTACACACCTTGCTGCGGCTGCTGCGGCTGCGTTTGCGCGGGCGCGGGCGCCGCGGGCGTGGCGGCGTGCGCGGCGGGGTACTGGCGTGGCGCCAGCACGCCGCCCGGCGACACCAGCCGCAGCGGCGTGCCGTTGCGCCCGCCCATCACCAGCGAGCCGGGGTCGTAGTACGGGATTACGTACTGACCCTGCCCGTTCACCTGCTGCTCGCCCTGCTGCGGCGTGAGCGGGCGGCGCGGCTGCTGTGCCTGCTGCTGAGCGGGCTGCGCCACTAGCCCGGGGTACACGCCCCACGGGGCCGCCACGCCGTAGTACGGCGGCACGCCCGCTATCAGTGCGCTCACGTACGGCGTGCCCTCTTGCCCGGCATTTATCACATAGGGGGCCTGCGTAAAAGCCTGCTGCGCAGCCAGTTGCTGCTGCAGTTGAAATTGCTGTTGCTGCTGTTGCTGCAGTAGCTGCAGCTGCGCCGCTGCCGCCTGCCCGCCGGCCGCCGCCGCCTGTTGCGACCGGAACAATTGCTGCAACAACAAAAATTACAATTAATATCTAATATTTAACTACCTTATTCTATTCCTATCCAGAGTAGTTTGATATGAAATAGTCTTTCATATGAATTTTGTAAAAGATAACCCTAAGCTTAGAAAGCTATACTAATAGACGAGGTTTTCATACGGATCTCTAACTTTTTTGAAAATATTATATCCCTTTCAGAACTGGCCCTACATGATTGTGTGGTTTACTAGATTCAATTTTGTTCAAAAACTATTTATTCTATACGAACGGGCTTAGCCGAACTTTTACCTTGCGTGTGAATTTCGCGCGTCGGTCAGTTGGCCAGCAGGCAGCGACCTGCCTAGTACTGCGATTTTTTTCGGTCCCGGCTTTGGTGAATGTAAGTAGAATTACATAAGTATTTCTTAGTTATTTGTAAAGTTTTTTTGCACGTAACATCACTTAAATGTTTTTTTCACCGACTTTTGTGATTTTTTACACTGTAATTGGTAAATAAGCTTCAGTGATGAGTTACCGAACTTTTTTGACACAATCGTATGAAGTGGGGCCGAAGGCTATCTCTTATCGACCCTAGACTCTAAGAGGTGTTTTATTTATTTTGCAGATTTTTACAATAATGGCACGGTACAATTGCAGCAGGACATGCCTTTTCCAGGCCAAGAAACTAGTATTCTTTCCCCATCTGAGTCTCAGTCTTCAAGCAGCAGCGTTGAAGCCGTGCCACTCTCAAATTTGCGATGGAAGACGAAGAAATTTCATGGTAAACCGATACCAGGGGTCTCAGACCCTAAACTACACGCAGTATTAACTCCAGCGTAATACTTTGAACGCTACTTCACGCTGGAATTAATGGAACAGTTTGCGCTAGCCATTAATCAGTATTATATGACTGAAACTGGACATCAGTTGAAGCCCGTTTGTACTTCTGGGGAAATCAAAAAGTTTTTTGGCATCCACGGTTTAATGGGGTGCTTTAGTTATCCAAGAATCAAATTGTTTTGGAACCAGCGTTATAAGTTCGACCCCATAGCAAGTGCTATGTCGAGAGATAGATTTTTTCTCCTCAGGGTAAACCTGCATGTTCTAAACGTTCATGCCGTGAACAAAGAAGTGGAGCAAGCAAAGAACAAACTATGTAGAGTTCAACCTGTTATTGACTCCGTACGTAATCGTTGTCTGCAGCTGCCCCGCGAAGATATTCACTATTCAATTGATGAACAGATGGTTCCATTTGGAGGAAGGTGCGCGGGGGTAAAAGTGGTTGTAAAAAATAAACTCCGCCACGAGGGCTTGAAAAATTTCGTCGTTACTACTTCCACAGGGAAAGTATTAGATTTCGAAATTTACCTGATTCAGAAAAATTTGGGATGGGACCTGCTGTCGTTTTACGACTAGACAGCACTCTACCAGAAGGAAGTTTTCTTTACTTTGATAGATACTTATCATCTTTGCCATTGATGCAAGGAGCTCCAGAAAAGAAATATGGATGGAACAGGAACTTTGATGATGAACCGTTTCAATACAAAAAAAATTTCAAAGTATGAATTTAAAAAGGATGCGGCTATGAAACGAGGTGAATACGAAGAGATTGTGAGCGCTGATGAAAAGATCTGTATTCTAAAATAGAAGGACAATAAAGGTGTGTTGATGACTTCGACAGCTTTTGGTAGTGAACCCGTATCCATTGTTCCTAGGTGGGAAAAGAAATCAAGGCAATACATCGAGGTTTCCTGTCCAGCTGTTGTAAAAAATTACAACGCTTTTATGGGAGGAGTGGACACCTGTGACCAGATAATGGAAAACTATCGAACTTGGATTAAATCAAGAAAATGGACAGTTAAGGTTATCCTACATTTGTTTGAGCTGTCCATAGTCAACTCTTGGATGGAGTATAGACAAGATTGCAGGGC
Source organism: Parnassius mnemosyne (assembly GCA_963668995.1). NCBI lineage: Eukaryota > Metazoa > Arthropoda > Insecta > Lepidoptera > Papilionidae > Parnassius > Parnassius mnemosyne. Next base: position 41,544,823 of record CAVLGL010000115.1, on the reverse strand, counting down.
AAACAAAATGAAGACTAAGGACATCCTAGACCCCCTGGCTTTTCGCCTAAGTGTAAGTGAATACCTTTTAGCAGGTTCACCAAGGGCTGCTGGAGATAATCGAGAACCAGAGTTTGCAGAAATGCCCAGCTCTTCAAGATATCGTCCAAAGCCTTTACCATCCGTTGACAAGCAAAGAGATTGTTATAATCACTGGCCAGTCATGGATACCTTGAAAGAGCCTCGAGTCTGCCGCGCTATAAAGTGTACCAGTAGAACACGTTGTCGATGTTCTAAATGTGATGTTTATCTGTGCCTCACAAAGGTCAGAAATTGCTTTTATGACTTCCATAACTAAGGTTTTACTTGACTGATCTCATTTATAATTACTTTAAGACTGAATCTACACTTTAGAGACTGATTAGTGCTGACAAGAGGTAATTGTTAACTAATTTTCTATGAATACTTATTGATTGTGCATGTTTAAATTTGAAATTATGTTGATTTTTAGGTAATAAACAATATATTCGACAATTATTGTTTTATTTCAAACATATTGTAAGCTTTGGCCCGTTTCGATCCAATTGTGCGATTTCATGATTGTGGGTTTGCCATCTTAGGCCCCTAATCATACAATTGTGTGGGCTACAATTTTCCAAGATGGAGGCCGGAAAATGGAAAAGCGACCTCAGATTTGCAATTAGCAGCTCATTTTATGGTAGGTGTGACTTTTTTCCGGACGAATTCTGTCTAGTTTTGGCGCCGGTCTGAAAGGGATATAGCCTATGTTCATCAGGGATAATGTAGGATTCTAATGGTGAAAGAATTTTTCAAATCGGTCCAGTAGTTTCGGAGCCTATTCAATTCAATTCAAACAAACAAATCTTTCCTCTTTATAATAGTAGTGTAGATAACCCAGTTTATAATGTTGCAGATGTAAACTATCTGTTTAATTAATAGAAGAACATATTGTTTTGCGTTTTTTATCCCACAGCACGATGCTCGAGGGTAAAGTGCGCTAATTAACACAATCGTTAAAAAAGTTAATAACAAGCCACGTTGCTGTCGTAGGCATATGCTGTTGCCGGCAGGATGGCTGGACGGGTTAACCTTTGAATGTTCGAAGAAAATAAAAGTTCTTTCTTTTTGAAATCGTCAAGTTTTCATTCTAAGCAGTTTACCTATTTCATTGTCTGAAAAATCTCTGTAAAACGCTAAACATCAATATATTTTTATATGAAAACATTATACTTTACCGTTAAAATGATTGATATAAACAAACAATATAAAGGGTCCAGCAGATGCAATATACCACTTTTAACGATTGGTAACTCGACCTACGGTCATGTGATGTTGGCATTTTACTTAAGGGTCGTTAAACGAAGTCGCATCGCGATATTATGATGTAATGTCTTCCAGACCGATTATCGGTAACGGCGGCCGATTTTAACAAAGACTTATGCGCAGGACAGGATTATAGTGCATGACTGTGTGGCAAACACAGGTGCACTCTCAAGTCAGTCACTTTCATAGTCGAATGGTACAGAAATCCGACGCGACTGGATCGACGATTGAGCGCAGGGCAACGGTTTACGCTACTGAGAATTTCTTGACAGAAAACCCCAATAACTAATTTTGGCCTGATCAGGGATACGGACCCGGAATTCCATGATTAGCAGACGTGCTAACGACCACTAGACTAGTGAAGCAGTCAAACAAGTTCACGTATATAAGTGCTAAGAATGTAGGCCAGCTAGATTCCCCTATCGAAGGGCTTGCGATTTCTCTCTTTCTGTGGAGGTAACCTCAAGAATCGAGCGTTTGCATCACGTCTTTAAGTTGGGGAAACTAAAGAGTTTCTGCGCCGCATCAGTGAAGATGTCAAGGCAATTCCACCTGGTACGCTTGTGTAAGTAATAGACAGTTTCGCTCGTCAAATCCGTGAATCCGTCAAATCCGTCACAAGGAAAGATAGTTATCCCACGTATGTGATTTCAAAAAAATAACAAAGCAACAAATCTAAGAGGCAGTATGTTATTTATCAATACCACTTTTAGACTCGCTATGTATGATTCATTTCAAATGAAACACAGACAAACCAAACAGAGAATGTCTCACTCTTGACTAAAAATATAATAAAAAATTTAAAATTTTGTACAAATGACTTCAATATATATATATTATTACTAGCTGACCAGGCAGACGTTGTTCTGCCCTTTCCAACGACCCTTCCTATGAAAAAATCCTTTAATTCGTAATAAAAACATATTGAAGGTCACTTATCGGGATAAAAAGTATCCTATCTCTCAAGTTGGACCAAACTGCACACTGTACAAAATTTCATTGAAACCAGTTCAATAGTTTAGGAGTTCATCGCGGACGAGCAAAGTACGTAATTTTTATATTTAAAGACTAGCTCGCCAGGCAGACGTTTTCTGCCCTTTCCAACGACCCGTCCTATAAAAATCCTTAAATTCGTAATAAAAAATTTTAAGGGTCATTTAGCGGGATAAAAATTATCCTTTCTCTCAAGTTGGACCAAAATGCACACAGTGTGCCAAATTTCATTGAAATCAGTTAAGTAGTTTAGGAGTCCATCGCGGACAAACAATTACGTAACACCTAATTTTTATATATAAAGATTAAGGATAACACAAAAACTATTCGCCATACTTTGATCACATTTATATGGGACCACATGAGTAGCACCAGCTTTCAAATAAAAAAAAGAACCATCGAAATCGGTTCACGTGGAATAAAGTTAACACATAAAAATGAATAAAGGTAACACACATAAAAAAAAACATACAGTCGAATTGAGTATCTCCTCCTTTTTAAAGTCGATAGAAAACTTATACATCGCTCACTATTTATTAGTGATCGATGCTGTTATAGAGCTGTTTTGTTGTTGTTTAGCAACATTAGTTAGTCAATTAAAATAAAATTAACAAATAATTGCAAATAATAAATCTTTTTTTCACCAATTCGATGTATTTTATGGTTTGATATTTATAATTTACATGACGCTAAAGATTACTTGGATATGTCATAAATTAGTACACAATGTACTTAAACCAACTTTACAATGATTTATATCCCACAGCTGCCCAAAGGACATTTTAATTAACTGATGGATAACACTATGTGATAGATTAGAGTTATCCGGTTACACTAGAAGTAGAAAGGATTTCGTGGTTAGAAATAGACAATCGATTCAACGAAACAATCATTTAATCCATTATTTAAGCGGTGCACCACCAGCAAAGTAAGTTTAACTACAGATTAAATATATACAAAATGGTTGTGTTACAAGACGAATATTATTGCTTCTAAATATTAAATAAAAAAATTATTTCAATCAAAGTGTGCAAGAAATAAACACTAATTAATATAAAGGTATTATGAAAAATGTAAAATAATATTTTTATGAGGATTATATCCTTATGCGATTAGTGGAAAATGGTCGTTTTCTGTTGTTTACATTATTTCTAATTTCTAGCCCTGATCAATCAAAGCCGTGGTAGCTTAGAGGCAGCGCTCGCTATAATTTTTATACGTGGAAGAGCCATGCTGCAGCTATATTATGGTTGTAGCACGAATGGGTCGGCTCGACCGGGGAAGGACCACGCTCTCACAGAATGAAGCATTGGGCTCCATCCATTTTTTTTCTCTTTACACGTCTCTCTCACGTGAATTCTTTCAAGATTTTTTGGTCATTCGTTTGAGGTACGACTGGCGCCGCCACCGCATCAAGAAGCGCGTCCTCCTCCATCGCTGACAATGAATACTGACACGATAAATATCGACCAGACTAGACACTCGAAAATTTATCGACGATACTTGATACAGATCGTTGGATTTCTTGATTTTTAGAAATCCAGCGATCCATATAATAGGCACGCCTATTGTGCCATCAGCCATGTGTAAAAATAATTTTCTTTTTTATGCTTTTTTCGCTTGTTTAGACCTAATTAACGTGTTTTCTTTGAAATTGAGAGGGACTTTTTTATGCAGAGATTACAAACCTTTTGTACTAGTTTTTGTTTTATAAAAAAAATCATTTATATAAGTAGGTACATACAGCTAAATCACCCAGGAAAACCTTGGTTTTTATTTATTATATTTTCACCCTAATAATAACATTTGTAAATATCAAACAATCAAGAACCTTAATTTAGAAAATAATAAGGTTTATGATTCATTGATATTTACAAATGTTAAATATTTTTTAATGTTATACAAATGTAAAAGTAAAGTCGATCTGAAAACGTCTAATTAGTAAGAATAGCAAAACAAGTGTTTTCAAAAGGAAAAAAAAACGCTGGCGCTATACGGCGGCGGATTGACAAAAGACTATTTATTCATTAGCGAACTTTTTTATGCATGAACGGTATCGAACTGTTTAAACAAAAATAAACCTTATACCATATCACAAGAGCACATGGTACTTCGTAGATCTATTCGGCCATATGATAGTAATAAGTTCAACCATTTTAAGCAAAATTAAACAATAAGACAAACGCATTGTTTTCTTTTAACAGGAGACTTGTTTTCCAGAAATTTATTTACAACTTGAGTTAGTGAGCGATCGCAATGAGTGCTATTATTTGTTACTTATTAGACTATTTTTCCACAACATGATTTAAAACCCACAAAGTAAAAAGAATATCATGTACAAGTTAAAAAAAGGTTGTCTAAGATTATTTATTAGGGCCGGCTTCTAACTAGTCACTGGTTACACTTTTTTCCATCAAGTAATCTCGACAATAATTTGACAGGGAAAGTTTGCGCATATACATATGAATCTAAATAAGAGCGGCGGTCTGTCAACCTCATCAGTGCCGTTGTGCGGTGTTGACAACTTTGAGCTTCACAGACTTTCACGTAAGAAATAAGCTGTTAGGTAGTCGGATCACGGTTCTCTGAACGATGTTATCAGTAGGTCTCTTGTCTAAAAATGTTACCTCGGTTTTGTACCTTGTGGAGTATTTAGAGAAGATGGCACGAGACCCAGCGGCGTTACTGTGGTTCTTAGGGGCAAAGCCTTTGTGTGGGACGCTAGGTGCGTAGACACCGACGACAATACATCTCAGAGGTACCTCATTCAGAGCCGGGGTGGCATTAAAGGCGGCTGAAATGGTGCAAATATGAGTCTCACAGATATGGATATTAGTGCAATTTGTTGTAAAGACTGTCCGTTCCTGGGGTGCACGCCCGTGTACGATAATTTATCATTCAGCACGTTACATATTTGGGTTCGTCATACGAAATAGCAAAGGATTAAGCATTAAAACTAAGAAAATGCTGTATAATAGTCTCGTTTGTAGCAAACTATACTCTAGTTTGATCTGTTGTCCGGTGTTCACACTCTGCGGTTCACAATATACGCATTTGTGGCATTTGGCACGATTAACTTTTAAGCAAAGACAGATATCTTATTCGCTTATAGGCTATAATGTTTCAAAATGTTATCCTTTGATAAAACGTAGGAAACTAACAGATTTGCGTTTTTTGTACAAAATTCTCAACAATAGAACTAGTTGCCCACAGTTACTGAACTCGTTTGAATTTAGCACTCTTTCAAAATATTCGCGTCATCCGATAGCACCACTGAGAACACAAACCCGCAGAACCATTCTTGGCTCCAACTCTATTACCCAGACTGTGTAAGCTGCTAAATAGCTACAAACATAGTTGATGTATACTTTGATCCCGCTTACAATTTCCGTAAAAATATTGTCGACAGAATGGTCAGTACATAATTTCGTGCAACCAGCTTGTGTTTTCTATTACCATACGGATAAGCTACGTTATTTTCTTTTAACTTTAGTTAGTAAAATCAATACCCACTTAAGTTATTGTTATTGTGCAGATGTGGTCTTAGCTTTCCATTCACTCCCGTCGAGTTGGGGGTTGATACGTATTTTTACAGAAAAGTTACACTATTATAAGCACACACACAAAGTTACAACATGCGGAAACGCGTAATTTTTGAGAAAAAAGTTATTGAAAATCAATTATTCTTGCATTGTTTATATCTAATCCTACCATAAAACTGACGCCATTTTTTTATTGTTATTGTCAGTAGGGATGATTTTTTTTAATAGATTCGAATTGTAAGCTGATGTATCGATTCCCAAATAATCGATTTCTAAAATATTTTTTTTAATGTTTCCATTTATAATGTAAATATAAATAGATTTTATGAGAAAAAATCCCCTTCATCATAAAATATAGGGGGACTGATTCAGAAGGATTTCTGTATCTATTTTGAGACTGCTACGTCTCCGACGCTGCGGGAAGAGCAGTCTCTACGCCTTAGCGTAAAAAATTACGCGCTCCCGCATATTGTAACTTTGTGTGTATGCTTATAATAGTGTAACTTTTCTGTAAAAATACGTATCATCCCCCAACTCGATGGGAGTCAAGGGAAAGTCGTACCCAGATGTGTTTACTAGTAAGTAGTCTCTACACTTAACTAAAGAAACTTTTCTGTTATTTAAGATTGTCATTGTGTGAGTTGACTGTTAGTAAGCCATATGAATAAAATAAAAATTATAAGACTGATGTCCACAATTAAGTAATATTCATACCTAATCACCTAATAATACTCGTTAAGTCATAACTAACCACAACCGATTTGTCACGATTAGTGTAACATTAAAACCGTCCATATTACGTTTATAATTAATCGTATCTATATTTAATTTTCAAGGATAAAAGGTTTGCGATCAATTTTATTTTTATAAATAGTGCATAATATATATGTCTATGCACAAAAGCTATGTTCTGATGACGCTGGTGATATAAAAGTGAATAGGATAGTAGATAGTGACGCGACTATGATTTGATAAAAAATGTAAAAACAATGGTATTATTATTTTTTATCAAAACAGTCGCGTTTTTTGGTAAAAGGTATTCTGAGTGAGGTGAATCACGGCTTGAGAAAACGTTATATGACAGTGATGTCATCGAGATCGGCCGGGCTCCATTTACCTGTTGAGAGGAGATTACTTGGCGACGATCCAGCGCGCGGAGTGCGCGCGACTACTGTGTAAACATACTGAAACATTCTGCATGCAGCTGCTGTTCGTGCCGCCGCGTCTATTGCTATTACCTGCCGATCCATCGATTTATACCGATTTTGCAACAGGGCCTTGAATTAACTTTACGTAATTTTGTTTATTCAACGGAAAGAAAACGTTCCTTGCAAAGTTACATGTTGTATTCATTGCGATGGAAATAGAAATAAAATAAACATTCAGGTTCGGGAGGGTATATTTTTTCTATCAATTTGGACAGGTGTATATGAATTCACAAAGTAAGCACACATTAAACTTGACTAATAATATATTGTTGAGTAGAGAGATAAGGTAAGAACAACTCGAAGTGTTCAATAACAATACTTACAGCTATAAAACATAGTAGAGAATACAAAAACTCGCACTCTGGTCACCTACCCTCTCGCTTCTTTCACATCTAAATATCTACGTATACTCATCGGGTGAAGTTGGTTATATTATATAGAAGTTGGACAATAAGGAAGGCATAAAAAACCAACCGGAGCTCAACCCAAAATTAGGACAAAAGTAGTATCCTTTATTTTATTCCATAACATAATTTATTTCTGTTCATAAAAACTTAATAAGTAACACTGAAGAACTTTTCTTTCTGCCTTCATTTGTCTCTTCCATTCATTGGAAGGATACGCTTTGATAGCAATTTTTGACATGAGAATAGACGGTCGCAGTTCCGCAGTTCCGCACTTTGGCATATCGTATACGACTTTTATCAGAGGTGATGAAGTCTTTCTGGCCTTTCCATATTCTTCCCTTACGACACCCAAGGTACGAAAAGGGGTGGTGACGGATTCTATCATACCGCCACCGCAAGATTTTATTAAATGTTTAATTAATTTTATGATACGAATTTTTGTTACTATTTCAAAATGAATTTATTAACACAGTACATAATCTACGTGACAATGTTAAAATGAAGAAATGGTAAAATTAAAAGTTTTGTACAACCGACTTTAATATAAAGTATTAAGGATAACTCAAAAACTATTGGTCAGACCTTGATTAAATTTATATGGGACTACATGAGAAGCACCAGCTTTCAAATAAAGAAAGAATCATCGAAATCAGTTCACCTAGAAAAAAGTTATGAGGTAACACACATAAAAAAACATACAGTGGAATTGAGTACCTTCTCGTTTTTGAAGTCGGCAGAAAAGATTAATCCGGGAATAAAGTTCAATTAACATTCTTACTTATTTATATTTACTTATTTCATTCATTTGATTTATTTTGATTTAATAATATTGTATTTGACACGAAAATTACACAAAATTTATAAAAATAGGCAAGCTCCTGCCTAAGCCTTTTTTGAAGAACGTAATTTTATTAAATATCTAGTAATAATTATCGCAGTGAAGTATTTTGTTTTAAAAAATAAGAAAGTAAATAATATTTTCAACCTTATTTTTAAAATTTTCTGCACATTCATTAAAAATACAAAAAAATATGTAAATAAATATATATTTTTTTTCTAATTTATCGTAATACTTAATATATTTATGATTTTTCTAAGCGCTACATACTTTCGAACATGAAGCTAATACAAAGGGGAGACGGCATAAGCAACTGGGCACTGTGATTCAAAGTAGGTCTTGACGTCATCATAGTGGGCGTGGCTTTAGTTAGTATACTGTCAGCATTCGTCCTGTGCGCTTATGTGTTGACAAAATCACAAATCGGTGTATTTTCGTAGTATTAAGAAGAAAAGGATGAAGTGTTGTGTTTTATTGTGTAAAAACTACTCAGATAAACGCTCTGATGTTATGGATGGCATCACATTTCATTAGTAAATAATTTTACACCTAATTTATTAAAATAGTTCTAGAAAAATCTCTTTGTGTCGGCTTTCAAATATAATTAAATATATTCGACACTAGATGGTCAAGGTAGCTAAGCTACATTGCAACATGGATATGGGAAGATTCGAGTAGTTTTACTATTTATCAGTAGATGTAGATAATTTAAAGTGGGCGTGGCTTTGCAACCCCTCACCCCGCAAATTGTCACGCGTTGTTACATAGTGAAATTTAATTACAACATCTCCTCTTTGTATTTGCTTCATGCTTTCGAAGACACAATATGGTAGTAGTTATCGAATGATGCACTCGAATCGAAGACTTTTGATTTAGTTTTCAAAGTTCAGTCACAGCAGGAGGAGCGAAGCGACTGAAACTGTATTGAAGAAAAGGTTCCGTACGGCTGAGTCTTTGCAATACGTGTGGATCATCCCGGCCTTCCTCCGAAAGCGGTATTGAGTAAATATTCTTTTGTAAAATGGCATTTTGATTGCTCAAAGATAAAATAGATTATTAGTGAGTTTCAGTTATAGGCAGCTTTACCGTGCATTAACGGTGTAAGAATATCCACTACCCCATATCATCTAGTGGTTGACGAAGGTAAACTTAACCATTAGATAGGCACCGTTATCTTCCTAAAAACAGCTGAATAAAAAAAAACTACGGTTGCCAACCAGTTTACTAGAAGTGGCACAACTCTGGCAAATATCCCCTCTACGAGACAGTCTATGGAGGAGGCTTATGTTCAGCAGTGGACTTTTGATATGATGTAATGGTAATGGTCAGTTTGTGTTGAAGATAGTGTTTTTATCCATGGCAATGTCTTTTCCCATAGAGCTAGAACAGTTTATGATTTCTTTATTCTTCCAAGAGGGCGATATAGAATTCATCAAATGGTTATATCGCACAAACCCGACTTCAATCCTATCGAGCACACCTTGGAACAAGTTGAGAAGAGGAAATCTCTATCTCATATTCCCTCTGATCTGAAGTATAAGCTGAGACAAAAGTAGAAGAACATATTACAAAACGCATTTTCTTTATTAAATATAGATATTACAAAAGTAATTAATGAATTTTATTCAAATACATTTAAAGAAGCTACTAAACAGTTTCTATTTCACCGTGCTCAGCTTATTAAGCATTCATATCTTCTGAGATATTAAGATTTTTGTGACCGACCCATTTTCGTTTACTTATGTACGTATCTGTACAAAGAAAGTCAAACGAATGATCTCTGGAAGGGAAGTATATTTTTAAGTATTACAAATGTTATGAAAGAAAAGTTTATATTTGTTTCAAAGATAAGTAGAACATCCTCTATGAATTTTTTGAAATTACATTTCTGAGTCGGAAATCGAAGCGGCTCAAACGTGAAAGAAATAATACTTATATGTTATGGTGCCAATGACTAGGGATAAATAAAAGGGAGTTAAAAAAGGTTAAAAAGTAAATTCAACTTTAAAGCACTAAAAAGGATGAAATAATTTAACATTTTGAAGCTCAGACCAATAAAGAAGTATTCGCTATGTGTGGCCGAGGTTTAAAGCTTCGGTCACACACAGCGAATATTACTCACAGCGAAAATTCGCTGCCTGCACACACAGCGAGTACTACACGAGAATTATCTATAATATGTATCCTTTATATTCTTAAATATTTTTTTTTTCAATTGCTTTTGGGTTGCTATTTCAAATCCAAACTCAATTAATTCGTCAAACAATGAAGGCGGTCTGCCTTTGCGTTTTTTTTATTACTGTTATTTGTGTCAACCAGCTCCCCGTGTTTTCTAAACACACCCAAGAAACGAATTATATCGTAATTTCCCGCCTTTAGAGAATTGTTTATCGGTTATTTCATTTGATTGACCCACACACACGTATCATGCAGCAACGAAACGACCTATGCACAGGCGTGTAATCTGGAGCAGAATGGCTACTCGCAACGAGTACCCTGTCACGCACAGCGAATTCTCGCAGCGAGTGCTCATTCGCAGAGAGTAAAATTGAACATGTTCAATTCAATTCGCAGCGAATTCAACTTGCGGCAAATGAATCAGATCGCAGCGAATAGCCTGCCACACATAGCGAATTCTCGCTGTGAGTGCTTAATCGTAGCGAGTATTAGCTATGTGTGACCGAGACTTAAGACAGTGTATAGTGTATAAAACGCCCCGACTACAAATTGTGAAATCATTATTCTTTATAGTGCCTTGAAGTCTGTTTTTGCTTTGCTTTTTTACCCTTCTCTATATTTTTAAACTTCATCCCAATGACAAGCATCATCAAAAACATTTCACAATCGATGAAGATATCGCGTAACATGTACAAAAAGACATGTAGACGAATTGTAGATGGGTGACAACCGCAGTTTTTTAATTATTTTGATTTAATGTCAGAAAGAGAGATGCTGCTGCCCATCTCTTGTTTCATTTCCCTCTGTCGCCTTTTACGATATCCAGGATATAAAATAATCCTTTTCACATTTTCACATACGCTATAGACTAACGCCGTAGTGGCGAGTTTTAGTACATAATCTCCGACATAAGGATAAGTATTAATCACGAACAAATGATCACAAATAATGAGAATATGTAATCACGAATTAAATTTAAAACAAAATATGTAAAATATGTGTCGTTTATTTAAAAGTAATAAACGTAGAACTCGTATAAATCATTACCAAACGACGCTTGAAACAGATGGCAAGTAATCGAGATCGTAATTAAAATTACGATGCTTCCATATTTCGGGGACCTATTATATTTTTCATTAACTAATTGACATGAAATGGTTATCTAACGTTGTAACTTCGCCTCGGGCAAATCCAAACTGAGAGCGGTTTGGGAACCGCGTTTGATCTCCGAGAGCGGTAAGTTCTGCTTCCACAGCAATTTAATTCATCTAGGTGGTGTAATTGAACGACGTGCTGGCTAGGGACGCGCACGTGCGCAAAGCAGAGCAACTTGACCGCAACGAAATTAAGTCGCTCGTGTCGGTGCAAGGCGGCAGCGGGAGAAGCGTCTCGCATTCAATTAGACGTTCAGTAATCCGGCTGCGCCGAGCTTCGATACCAATTACAGGGTTATTAGTAACGGTAGCGCGCGCTCCTGTCCCGCTCAACGCGGTCATCCGTGTTGTTAAATCTGCCCCTAATCAGTATCTATAATATAATTTATGAAAGAAGTCTTTATTTGTTTGGGTTCTTACGAATATCTGTAAAAAATATTCACACAAAAACATCATAATTTTAATGAAGGTTTCATCACTGAATGTTGTAATTGAAGTACTGATTATAGAAATCTGTAATCAGAAAACTACTTGTGTACGAATAATAACTATCGGCCTTTTATAGGCTTTTATTAAAGGTTTATTGCGTTCAGAAACTTCAGCGTGGGTAAGAATTCCAAGTGAATTAATAATATACGCGTGATCAACAAAAGAATAATAACTATCGGCCTTTTATAGGCTTTTATTAAAGGTTTATTGCGTTCAGAAACTTCAGCGTGGGTAAGAATTCCAAGTGAATTAATAATATACGCGTGATCAACAAAAGATGTGTACTCATTTCTGTAGATGCCGAGTCATTTAGCGGGTGAGCTTCAGGCCGGGACGAAGACAACGTTAGCAGAGGACGTTATTTATTATTTACGAAGACAGTGAAGAAGGAGTGAATGCCGCGACGCTCCCGCGAGAATCGCATGCTCAAGGCGTCGACAAACAAATTACGCGACAAAGCAATCAATTATAAGGACAAGAACGTAGCTATTCCTCTTGAATCGAACTCTATGTCAACAAGAAGCTTTTAGCGGCGCCGAAGAGGTGTTTCTAGTTCATGCAGACATTCCCGACACCTGCGCTTTTACCGCCTTTTAGAGTGAAATTGTTTGTCAGGGAGAATGGAACATCGTAAATTGAGAGAAAAACGTTTAAGATGGCAGCGAATTAGATTGACGATCGAGTACAAAAGCTAATTTGGGGTGAATCGGAGTCGACGGGGTTGGGAGTCTCAACAAGATTACAAGGATACCCGCGGCGGGCGAACGCCTTGTCGCCGCCGCGGATGACGTATCTTCAGCTAACGAGTTTATCTGCCCCGCGGGCTGCTACACCGACGATGCTCATCTCTTTTGCTATCAGACGCTAAATGTAATCAATTTGTACTTTAATCATTTTTTGAAAGAACAGGAATAAAAACAATGGCCACTAGAAAAATATTAAGAGCAAAGAGTATTAATACGTACATAAATACTTATTTTCCCCTGTTTCCATTTCCTAGTTCCATATTCTTTTTAAATAGGAAAAACATCAATAAATTTAATACAAATCATGATTATAAATAATTGCTATACTTTTTTTTTGGATAAACGCTAACCTAAACGCCTAAGAGCGATTTCAAGATTTCATGCAAAGGTGGTAAAGGGCGAGGGCGGATCGTTGTTGGGCGGAGTCAAGCCACGCCTATGTCGCCCACGCCCTGTGAGGAATATAACTTAAATAGTAATTGTAAAAACTATTTAAATTTAGTTGATGAAACACTATACACGTATATAATATATCACGTTTTAATGGCTAAGTTCGCATTGCTTTTAACTCAACTGTAAAATTATACAAAATTAGATTAAATATCTAAGAAGGAACATCAAAATTATCCTATTTGTGATAAATTAATACAAACTCAATATGGTTCAATATCGTATATAATGATGGACACTGTAAAATATGCAAAATGTTACGAAGTTCTTATATTCCTTATAATTATAATGCATTCGTAAGCATATTTTTGTAAATTCCTTATATTTGTTTTACATTTAGTAATAACTAAACCTTAGAAAAGTAAACATGTAATAATTAAATATAATATAATAAGTAAGTAGAAAGGAGAGAAGAATAAATAATAAGAATGTCAGTTTTTTATGTATTTTATATTGGCTTTCCTAAAACATAAATAAATAAAACCAAGATAACCGATAAAATCCGTGTAATCAGTAAGTTAAAACGGCAGTTGAAAGTTATGCGATTAATACATATTTTTTTAAAGATGTAAAATTAATTAGCTAAGATCCGGGTAAATTATAAGAATAAATAAATAAATAAGATCCGTAGCAAAAACAATTAGCTTATTAAAAGTAATGGTGATTCTATTTATAAAATGTTAATTTTATTTATCGATATGTATTCATAAGTTACTTGGCTAGTTCATGGTAAAGTTCTTCCCACATGTAATAGGCTCAATGCTTATCGTTAAGTTCGTTTTAAATGTATTAACATGTAAGCTGTTGGTGTGTCTATTAAATAAATAAATAAATTTTTCTTTCAAGTGGCAATCGTGTCGTCAGGGGTGACAACACGGATTGGCAACCATACTATATAATATAGGTGATACAGAAGGTATTCAAATACTATATCTATAAAGAAATTAAAGTAGAGAGGCTGTGAAAATCGGAAAAATTATTTAGAAAAATGGTTTTGATCATCATCCTCATTCATCAGCCCTTTACAAGTCTATTGCTAAATATAGGTCTCAAACAATTCCATAAAACACGGTTCTCGATCACATGTAAAGAAGAAAAAAAAAATCGGTTAAGCAAAAGCAGTGTGAAAAATGACTGTTTAATGGGAGGGAAATTATTGTCTATAGAATAAGGGCTCTTACGGTACGGTTACACCAAAACCGACTTTGTCGGTCGATGACGGACAGAACTACCCGGACGAGTACCTCTGACGTGTATGTGCTTACACTGCAACAGTGTACCACGTGTACCGACATTAAACGTTGCCGGTATTCCGTAGTTGACTGTGTTGCTTAACAGAGTGAAGACGCATTTTTTTAAATATCTGGAACTGCTATATCCATTTCCAATCCAACTTCAGTCCATAACCGTTTCGATATCTCTCGATTATTGTAATTGTCTATTATAAACACAACTAATTAATTTTTCAATATCCATAGTCGCTTAGGTAGATAGCAACACTGACAAAAACAACAGAATAAAAACAAAATGGTTAAATTAAACTATAAATACTTAAGAGTAATTATACATATGATAGTGACATTCAAAATTCCGTTCAAAGTTGAATCAACAACACAATGAATGAGTGCATAAGCGGCCTGTAATTACGTTTGCCCATACGCACACAAGCAAATGAGTAATGTTTGCAAGTTAATGACATTTTCCCCAAAAAGTGGGAAAAATATAATAGTAGACATCGTCATAGAATTAATATTTAGGTTGCGTTTATAATTATTTATTAACTATTTGCAAAGAGAAAAATGTAACATTATTTATTTTTGTTAACTTATGTAATATTTTTTTTATTTACGTGGTAGAGCCATGCTGCAGCTATATTAATGGGATAGTTGTAGCACGAATGGGTTGGCTCAACCGGGGACTCTCACAGAATACCAGCGTAAAATAGCAGCTTAATGGTGCTGTGTTTCATATGCTGAGTGAAGAGAACCGGAGACCCATTTTACTGGAAAAGAGGCATTCTATCTTAGTCCTCACGACTGACAACGCATCTGCATTTTAATTCGCAAATGAAGATAGATGTAGATGTCTATGGGCCACAGCAACCACTTACCATCAGGTACCAATGAGTGTTGCAAAAAAAAAATGGTAGCCACGTTTGTCTCCAAAACCGGCCATGTTACGACTATTCCTCTTGAGGGACAAAGAAAGGATAATGCAGAATGGTATGCTAGCATTTGTTTGCCACAGGTCGTTACTGAACTCCGTAAAGCTGCAACCGCCGCATCATCCTCCATCACGAGAATGCGAGTTCTCACACCGCACACAGAACAAAAGAGTTTTTAGAGCAAGAAACCATAGAATTATTAGACCATCCGCCGTACAGCCCCGACCTAAGCCCTAATGATTTCTATACTTTCCCTAAAATAAAAAAAAATTGCGTGGACAGAGATTTTCATCACCTGAAGAAGCTGTGGACGCCTACAAAACGGCCATTTTGGAGACCCCAACTTCCGAATGGAATGGTTGCTTCAATGATTAGTTCCATCCTATGGAAAAATGTGTCAAATTTCGCGGAGAATACTTCGAAAAGCAATAAATACATTTTTAAATAGTAATGTTGTGTCACTTCCTTGATTCCCGAAATTTTCAGTGCCGCCCTCGTAACTTGGAGACAGAAGGACACTTAAGTAGGGACTAGGGACTGAATAAATTAATCGACTTGGTATTACATGGATCTCGCAACCTTTTACGGTAGAAGAACTGAGTTGCGAGACTTGGTTTTTTTTACAAGTTATGTTTTTGATGGCATCTCAATTCTTTCTGTAGATAGTCCTACTTTTTTCCTTTCCGGTACCATCTTCTTTTTGCATACCAACTACGGATTTTCGGGCAATTTAGTCTACTTAATATTTTGCGGGATTTTGATACAACTTCATAAGACAGTCCCATTCTTGCTTTTTCATACCGTTGACCATTTTTCAAGCTACTTTTGAACATAATTATATCTAGGTACCTATCTACATCTATTATTCCATTATATTATACATTTACAGGTACACTAATTCATTCTATAGGATTACAAAGTTATTTATGCGGTCGGTATAATTAAATAATTAAGAATTGGCAAGAAGCTAGTTCGCCTTCCTTCGGGAACCCGTGCATTCTGGTCTCTCGCCAAGACTGTCCAAGGGAATTTCTGTCAGCCATCTCTTCCATCTCTGCACAGAGAGGAAGACTCACTGGCCCATGCCGCAAAGGAGAAAGCCAATCTTTTAAGCTCTCTCTTTGCGTCCAACTCGACTCTAGATGACGGGGGGAATACACCGCCGACCATCCCGCGGTGTGAGTGCTCCATGTCGGATGTGCGATTTACACAGCGCTCGGTTCGTAAAGCACTCTTCTCCCTGGACGTCAGCACGTCGATTGGGCCTGATGGAGTCCCTCCCATTGTGCTGAAGACGTGTGCTCCGGAGTTGGCACCGGTTTTAACGCGTCTTTTCCGGTACTCCTAGTCCCAAGGCGCAGCTCCGAATTCATGGAAGACAGCTTTGGTCCACCCGATCCCTAAAAAAGGCGACAGCTAAGACCCGTCCAACTACAGGCCTATCGCCATAACCTTGTTCTCCAAATTAATGTAATCCATTATAAACTGCCAGCTCATGAGGTACCTTGAGGATCACCAGCTGATTAGTGACCGCCAGTACGGTTTTCGTCGGGGTCGATCAGTTGGTGATCTTCTGGTATACCTGACTCATAGATGGGCGGAAGCAGAAGAGTCCTAGGGAGAGGCATTGGCCGTTAGTTTGAACATACAGAACAACAAGGCCTTCGATCGGGTTTGGCACACAGCACTTCTTTCGAAGCTCCCTTCTTATGGGTTTCCCGAGAAATTGTGCAATTGGATCGCTAGCTATCTTGCAGATCGGAGCATCAAAGTCGTTGTAAACGGTGCATTCTCGGACTACAAAGCCTATTAATGCTGGTGTTCCACAAGGCTGCGTGCTAGCATCAAGGTCGTAGTAGACGGTGCATGCTCTGATTTCAAGCCTATCAACGCTGGTGTTCCACAAGGCTGCGTGCTATCACCAACGCTGTTTCTCCTGCATATCAATGATATGTTGCATACCAGAAACATTCATTGCTATGCAGACGACAGTACTGGTGATGCCTTATATACCGACCGTGGGAATATTTCTCGGGAAAACGTCGCCGAGTACCGGGACAAACTTGTGTCTGAAGTAGAGTCTTTGTTGAAGAAAATCTCGGATTGGGGGCGACTATATCTAGTCCAGTTCAATCCCCAGAAGACATAAGTTTGCGCGTTTACCGCTAAAAAGAACTCCTTTGTCGTATCTCCTCAGTTTCGACGAGACGGTATTCATGCCGGCACATCGTTTGCAACTTTACAAAACGCAAATCCGGCCTCACATGGAATACTGTTCTCATTTCTGAACCAGGGCACCCCAGTGCCAGCTCCTTCCACTTGACCGCATCCAGCGCAGAGCGGTTCGAATCGTCGACGACCGAGTTCTTTCTAATCGACTCGATACCCTGGCACTGCGTAGAGATGTTGCATCTCTTTGCGTATTTTGTCGTAGTTACCATGGGGAGTGCTCTGAGGAATTGTACGGACTAATTCCAGTCGCTCAATTTCACCATCGCACATCGCGACAAAACTTGTGATACCATCCGTACCACCTGGATGATTGGCGGTCCACCACTGTGCGTATTTAGAAGATGTTTTCTTCCTCGTACAACTTCCTTGTGGAATCTATTACCACCAGCGATTTTTCCAGACCGATACGACTTAGGGACCTTCAAGAAAAGAGCCTACTCCTTTTTAAAAGGCCGGCAACGCATCTGCAATTCCCCTGGTGTTGCGGATGTTCATGGGCGGCGGTAGACACTTACCATCAGGTGAGCCGCATGCTCGTTTGCCCCCTCTCCTATAAAAAAATCTAGAAAACTGGACCGAAATGACAATTTTTTTTTATTTTTTCTTGATTTATACACTAAACACTAATTGTATTCAATAAATATAAAATTTTGAAGCTTCTACGTCTGCTTTTGATGATCAGTCCCCCTCTCCTATAGAAAAAAAATCTAGAAAACTGGACCGAAATTACAAAATATTTTAATTTTTCCTTGATTTATACACTAAACACTAATTGTATTCAAAATTTAAAGCTTCTACATCTGCTAGAAGTGCCTTAGAGTTTTGATGATCGGTCAGTCAGTGAGTGACATAATTAAGAAATTTTGACTAGTTATAATTCTTAAACTAGTGGTTCAAATTTTTTTTTATAGGATTGCGTGATAAACGAGCACAGTCCACCTGATGGTAAGTGGTTACTGTGACCCATAGACATCTACATCTATCCTCAATAAAGACTCAAGATGCAGATGCATTGTCACCCGTGAGGACTAAGATGGAATGCCTCTTTGCCAGTAAAAAGGGTCTCCGGTTCTCTACACTCACCATACGAAACACAGCAGCGTTAAGCTGCTATTTTACGCTGGTATTCTGAGAGCGTGGTCCTTCCCCAGTCGAGCCGACCCATTCGTGCTACAATCATAATATAGCTGCAGCATGGCTCTACCACGTAGAAATTGAATGAAACTTGAAATATACTGTGTTAATACAATGCCTGTCTGGTAACTGAAAATTCAGGCTTCTAGTTTTAACGAAATTATAGGGGGTCGCGAAAACGGCCTGAACTGCTTCGAGAAAAGGATGGTACGGCCGGGCCGCGTTTTTGCTCGACTTGGCAGGGGCACTGCCGTGTCCCAGGATTTATGCAACTGTCACGAGATGAAGGTTATTTTAATACGAGCGCGTTGTTTAAAATACATATAAGAAAGTCTAACAGTTGGATTTTTTTTTAAAGAAAGGGGGGCAAACGAGCATGCGGCTCACCTGTATATGAAAATAACATTAAAGCTATTCCGAATAACCGATTATACAGCCTCAATACTTTATTCTATTTTACGGACACCAATTACGCGATATGACATCATAAACTTTTACAGCATCCACGCTGCGCGCGGATAATTTTTATAGCATTCAGATCTTACTTTTGTTGCTCCAAGGTATTTCAAAATCAGTCAAAATTTGAAACGTGTTCTTTAAAAGGTATTCACCAGCAACTGGACCCACTACTAGTTCTTATTCCATTAATGAAATTGTAAATAATTGATTTTAGCAGAATTTCATTAATACTAAAAGAAATATCGACCTTAATTTAGATATATTCTTAATTACTGCTGATTAAGTATATCGTGGGAACTGGGAGAGAGGGAATCAGGGTTGTACAAGTGTTATAAAATTTAAGACAAGCGCCTAATCCCCGAACTATAACGCTTTTTAGTGTTCATAAGGGACAGGTAACCTCGAAAGCTTATCTATACATACACACACATAATTAAAATAGAATTTACTGAATCTGTAATATCGAAATAACTGGCTTCTATTAACCACAGGTTATTTGCATGCTATTAAGACATACATAACATACATAAATATAAATAAATTACATTTACATAAAAAAGGTCTTCACAATGTATCTTCTAATATAAATTTTTAATACAAAATCAATTCTTAATATTTTTATCTCCACTCTGGTCTCTAATTTTAATTTTAAACATTTTGCCATAGTTATTGAGATAATAGCAAAAAAACTGCGTTTGAAGTGGTTTTTCGATAATTGTACTCACTGGTCCCAAACACCACTATTAGGTTATAGCAGGTTTTTTGTTAAAGTTCTACGCGAACGAAGTCGCAGGTAAAAGCTAGTAAGAAAAATGTTTAAAACTTAACATCGTGGTAAAATAAGAAAGGTTGCTAGTTTTAAGTAATTAATGATAACGTGGAAACGAGCTAACTGAAACGGTGTACGCCAAGAGATGGTATGAATTAGACAAAAATCAAATACAAAAACGGTACTTTGAAAATAAAAAAGTGCACATATTACATTGGCATTTATTGGGCGAAGTGGTGTGTGATGGTTGCGGGGGCGGGCGTGGCCGGACGATGCTTTTATCAAAATTAGCAGGCGCGCCCGCGCCGTGGCGCACCCCTCTCGTAAAACACCACCGTCATCACCGCATCGGCGACTTGGGAGCCGCACCTAGCTGTCGCTCCATAACAACCTACACTACGGGATATATTTCTGCGACTTTTGTTTTATTATCCTATTAGAAAACAGAAATGTCGCGTCATTTGAATTTCATGAAATAAAGTAAGTTTCAATGAATCTTAAGTGAATCTTCACTGGTTAGTTTAGGGTAAAGATCTTGTTCAAAGCATTAAAATTTCATTATTATATCTTTCTTTTCAATAAATTATATGATGTATATATTTCTAGCATGCTGTAACACATTAAAACAGACAAACGAAATTATGGGTGCTGTTTGTATAATAGCAGAACCCTAAAATTTTTTCAAAACTCAGAAACGAAGTATCGAATTCGATTCTGAATTTTGGAACCAAAAAAATATTAATATAGTAAATGTCAACAAACGTCTTTTCTTCCACAGTTACTAGGCTTAATATAAAAGGATACTAAGAATACTAAGAACCCACCAACGCTTAAGGCTGCAGAATTGCAAATAAGTAAATCTCGAAAGCCGTAAAACAGTGTAAGGATTTACTAGGATCTTTTTATCCTAAACTTGTATATCAATGCTGTATACGTTTCAAGATTTGATACATTGCAACATGAATAACAACTAGTAAATGTTAGAAAAACTTTTTGTCACTAAAAAGTAAGGATTTATTTTTATCGTGTTTCGCCAATGCACTGTCACAATATACCTGTCATAATGACATAGTGTATGTAAGCTCATATTATCAATAATTTTTAATACTTATTTGTAATCATAAAATAAAACTAGCTGTTCCCCGCGACTTCGCTCGCGTGTTAGGGTTTTTATGTTTTCGCGCGGAACCCTAATTCTTTTTCTAAAATTAAAGTAGCCTAAGTTACTCCTTGTGAAATCAGCTATCTGCCAGTGAAAGTCCCGTCAAAATCGGTCCAGCCGTTTCGGAGATTACCCGAAACAAACAGACAGACAGACAAAAATTTTAATATATATATAGTTATAGGTACCGTATTTACTTTCATATGCATTTAGTAAAAAACTGTAATTTTGACATTACAAACAGACATTTCAATTTTATTTATTTGTATAGATGTTCACATAAAAACAATTCATTTTCTTTGGAAGATATTTTAATAGAGTCCCCATAGGTAATATAAAATATTTTAACTCAATTTATTAATAACCATATTATAATTAGACACTTCTTTAACATTACTTATTTTTCAAAAATTCTATATGCTTTCTCAGTCACTTTTAACAGTGGTAGAGCCACGCGGCAGCTTTTGCTGTCGCACGAATGGGCCGGCTCGAACCGGGGTGGCACCACGACCTCACAGAAAACCAGCGTGAAGTAGAGGTTTACCTCTGCGTTTCGCTTGGTGAGTGCAGGTGCCCGGAGGCCCTTTTTACTGGAAATGAGGCATTCCATCTTAGTCCTCACGGGTGACAACGCATCTACATTTTGATTTGTAATAGAGGATAGATGTAGATGTCTATGGGCCGCAGCAACCACTTACCATCAGGTGGACTGTGTGCTCGTTTGTCACCCTTATCGTATAAAAAAAAAAAAACTACCAACCGGAGGTCTTTTTAATAATTGTATTATTCCTTTTCATTGAGTTAACGCAATTTTTTAACGACTAACACCCGCAGTCAAACTGCATTGTTTTGTTTGCTAACTTTCTATAAATTTTTCCCCATTTCCCACTTACACGCGTCCAAAGTAAGAAATATTATTTTGGAATACCGACTATTATTTTTTCTGGTGTGGTCAACGAGTTTATACGATGTATTTCGCTTAATTATAATAGGTAAAATAAGTAACCTATTAAACGGAAAAAGGTAATTTTGAGCATCCTTCGTGTGAGAAAAACCTAGCAGCAGCTTATTTTAATAAAGGTATACACGATTGCATGTAAATTATAGGGTCTAAGCATGTAATTTAAATACAAATTTAGGTTCTCTATAATATTTCTTTTCGCAGCAGAGTTGTAGGTTTGATCTGTTACCCTTATATTTATAATACGTGTTACATATGATTCTATGGCTGGAATCCAAGTCTTCTTACTGATGAATAAAATAATATAATGAAAGAAATAATTTCGCAAATGTAAGCAAGCTTAACAGAAAATTGCTGAAATATCCGGCCTTCTAAGCTTTGGCGTATCGCTTGCTATAACTATATTTATATAGTATTCACGTGATGCATCACAAAAGAAAGGAGGAACTTTCATATACTTTTATACAAACCTTTCGAATCCACTACTATTCCTGTCAGCTTTACATTTTGAGGGAGTGTACGGAAGGATTTTTTCACGTAAATCACGTAAGATCTTCGTTCGTAAATGAGTATGGTGCACTGCATGCCTCTTCTCCTTGCACCCCATTTCTTTCTTGTTACAACTTTTTTTTTTAAATACATTTCTCAATCGTATAAATATCCTACTAAATTTAGGTATTCGAAAAGGTGGTGGCACATTGAAAACAAAGAAGGAAATGAAACATTAAGGATGCAAAGGTGGTGAAAATATGAATATATTACACAAGCAACACGACCTAAGTAATCGTACGCACGCAAATAACCGGGGCGCACCGCGGCGTACTACAGCCACAACGCAAGAATATTATTTGTAAAACCAATAATTCACCTTCGTACACTTTAATTTAAGGGCAATTTTCAAAATGATAAAATATGCCCCGTATTAAACGGTACAAGAGTAGCGAAGTCTGAAATATTTCTTATTATATTAAGGCGCTATGGAAATATCAAGCAACATAAAAGTCAACGGAACTGCGTTGTTACGGAAATGGAGATGTTGCTAATATAAGCATGAGACACACCATAAGAGTAGGAGGTGCCGGTTACGAGGATGCGTAATGAAGTGGCGCGCGTTAGGACCTCTTTAAGTTCTATTTACCACTACTGGACTCATTACACAACTTCATACTGCTTTCACCCATTTTACTAGTTCGACAAATTATACCACTTCAAAACTTAAAAGTGATTCAAATTTTAAAGTTAAATTTATGTACTGATTTAACGTTAATTAGGATTTATCCACCAAAGGTATCTTAGAATAAGTTTTTAATACTTTTAATTTAATTTTTTTTAATGATAAAATATGTACGGTCCTAAAACACTGTGTGCAGAAGTTTTATATGCTTGTTAGCAGCAGAATTTGATTTAATTGTTACTCAACTTTCAGAGAACAGAGTTCACAAAGTTTGAGAATTTAAATATTCTAAAACTGCATTATTGACACCTTCCTGAAATCATGAGGACACTAAAATATAAAGACCAATATTTGTCGCAAAAAAAATGCAGGCTAGTGTGGGACTTACGATCCAGTGCATGCGCTAAATAAGGCAACCCTGGAACATGTACATTAAGGTTATCCTTTTTTATATTTTTTATTGTATTAAACAATAAGATAGCAAGCAAATTGGAATAAGTTTTGGTACATATATATTAATAAAAATGAAGAGGTAACATGACTTAGGGCTGGTTTTCAATCCTCAGACAAAATTTCTAATAACTACGAATGTAAATAACAATAAAGTTATTTAGCGAATAGGTGATGGCATGTTTTTCAATTGTGGTTTATCTCACGAGATATTATATCTGATCAATTAGTGATTACATAGCAACGCTCACTTCTGGAAGGTGAACAAAAATATTGCATAAACAAACGTAAGGACTGGGCAAGTTAT
Organism: Parnassius mnemosyne; assembly: GCA_963668995.1. NCBI lineage: Eukaryota > Metazoa > Arthropoda > Insecta > Lepidoptera > Papilionidae > Parnassius > Parnassius mnemosyne. The sequence continues at coordinate 41,520,683 of CAVLGL010000115.1, read as the reverse complement.
TTCAATTTTCCATTTTCTGTGGGGAATAAACGTCACTATCAAGTATCAAGTGTCAGTTTAAGTTCGAGGTTAGGTTTTCTTAGCTAACGTGTAGTTTCTTTTATGACTGTGTTATTTTGTTAGTAATTCAATACATATACGCAATGGAATCAAAAAAGAGAGATGTGGCGAATATTTTGTTATAATCTCTTATCATAGTAAGAAAATAATGCACAGACAAAACTCTAGTCTAGAAATGTTGATAAAAGAGTTGAATTACACATAGTAAAAGTGATCGGGCCCTTCATTCTTACTTTTCTTTCAGATGGATTTATTAAATGATTTATCAGTAACTATTCCTCAATAGCCTGGTCATCAATTTATTAAAAATATCTATTTAGAATAAACGCATAATCAAGAAATATAAAAGTAAAATGATTTTTTCAAAGTCATCTGGCGAATAACTGGTTATCTGGTCACCAAGATAAATTAATTACTCCTCACATAGTCAAATTATCCGTTGTATTAAGCCTATCGGACGATTGCAATATCCAATTGTTTGCTATCTGTCGAATAATCACAATGTGTTGGTTAATTTCAGTATTAAATGATCTATCCTTAGAAAAATAATTCCGAACAAGATTTTTGTCGTAGTTTGATGACCGATGATCCGCGTACATTCTATGGCTCATATAAAACGCTCATGATCCTAACAGTATAACTGACAAATCTGCTGGCTTTATTGGTTGCAGAATAAAGAACAATGACCTCTAACGGTATTTTGATCTCATTTCATCGTGCTTAATAAAGTTAGTTTGAAGATTGGGAAGCGGTATTAGAATTCTCGTATAAAGCTATCATTTTTATATATATGTTTATAATTATTAAAATAATTCTGATCAAGGTATGTACTTAATCAATAAACTATAATAAAAGCAGTTTATAGAGGAGACGATGAGATGGGCGAGGTGAATGTACGCACAAAGTGTGCCACGCGTTGGAGAAATGCTTCGGAATGGATACCGTTAGTGGAACGCGGTCAGGCCGGCAGCGGTACCAGTGTCCGTGTCTACAATACAACCACCACTTCGCAACCTAATAATGATATATATATTTCCCATGTCGGGTTTAAAACATTTTAAAAATGAACTTTATAATTTATGGCGTCTTTTAACCTAAGGAATTAAAGCGACAAGCTGGTGACTTGTGTAAATTCATCTAACTGTGGATGCAGCGCTTCCAAGCGTGGTAATAGGAGCGTTTCTAATACCCACGCTCTGACTCCATTTCACCGCACGCTTCTTGCCTCCGTTCTTATTTATTCGTTTTGCGAAATCGTTTGAAATATGATAACGTTCCGTAAAGTACTGAGAGACTAGTTTCTCACGAAACTACACAGACTTCTTACATTCCAGGCAGTTAACTATTGAATTCCACCGATCATTGTCAAGAGATCGAAAACGGTATTGACTTACGTGGAAAAAGAAAATTTAAAAAATCTGTGTTGTAAACGGTATTAAGATTTTTTTTTAACTAAGAAAAGCAGCTTTATGTTAACGACGGTGTGAAGGCAGACAAATGAATATTTTTCGCAATAATTATGTTGGATGCAGCAGGTAAGGCGTGAAGCGCACCGGTGCGGCGCTTCGCGATGCGGCGGGCGCAACAATTTGCATCGCAAATGCGGGTGGCTGCCGCGGAGCCCCATTCGCCCTTCGCCTGAGCGCGGCGCCCACCCGTATCAGACAATGTCACAATCAACATCCAGTGGACGCTTTTTGGTTATCATGTGATTGCCGATTGTGGTACACCATAATCAGCACCAAGATTTATTTTGTCACTGTTGATCTCACATATCATTCATATTAATATTGAAGTAACTATGGACAAGGTTGTTTAATAATTATGTTCTAGATATAAAGTTACAGCGAAAATCTAAACAATTTACTAAAGAAAACTAATATACCACGTATTTTTTATATTTCATAGTCCTACATTGTCACCCGATTCTGAGCTATGTTCAAAAAGGTTAAGTTTCTAACTCATCGGGAAGTGCTCGAAATTTGAGTTGCAAGATTCCACCCGGAACGATAGACAGACAGGCCGACAGACAAACAAACAAGAAAGTGACTTAATAAAAAAGTGGTAAAATAGAAAAATTATCAATAACAGTATACTAATATAGAAAAGCTTTGATATGTACGACAAAAGGAGTCGACGGCGTTAATTTATGGCATGAAGCGTTTCGTCTAAAATGGTAGTTCGTTCTCGAACAGCACAGGTAATGTGAGTAAAAGCGGCCGAGTTGGAAGGCGATGAATTAATAACGAACTTCTCCCGCGACGCGTGATGACGGCCAACAAGAGTAGCGCATTAGACGCCAACGGCAAATAAAAAATTAAAAAGAATTTCCGGCTAATTATCGCGTGCTACTTTTTTAAAGTTATGAGAAATTGATAACTTCATACTTAAAAAGGCCTGTATTATGCTATTTGTTCCTAACAATAAGCTGTCATAACAGTGGGCTTATAAGAAATAAAAACACCAATATAATTTTATTTCTATATGATTTCTATACCTTAAACCTATAATCAATTTACACATTTTTTTTAAATTAGGTGCATTTAAGTTAAAAATGCGGAGCTTATTTCATTCCATGTAATAAAACACGGACTTGTTTACGAATCGATAATGATGAATCGGATATGGAAATAATAAAACAATAAGAGACCAACTAGGAAATAATTTATTTTTGTTAGATGAAATGAAAATAATGCAACACTATGTTGAAGACGAGTCAATCACAAGTGTAACAAATGGGCACCATTTGTTAAGCCCAAGTCAGGATGCCACGCTTTGAGAAATGACGACTATTTCGTCTAAACGATGCAATCACTGGCGGATTTAGAGGTGTTAGCTGGCTTATAGATGTTTATATACTGTACATGTATTTGAATGTTGAGAACACAATATCAATTAGAAAAATAAGTGTAATTCACTTAGTATTCCATTATATTAATAAAAGAACATAAAATAAATTTTCATAAAATACACAGTTGATACCATTTTGGACAATCATATTATGTCAAGTAAACGCGAAACAAGCCGGTGTAGGATAGGTCCTATATTGAAATAAATCCCCCGTGGAATGACTCTGTTCGAAATTAACCGGGGTGCCGTACGTGGCGTTAGGACGACGGAACGGGTGGTAAAACGTCGCTTAATTAAACCAAGTGACACGTCTTGTAGGTAACTTCAATCTCACAACCTCAATATAGTCGTCAATCTTGAAATGTTGCTCTCCTCTACGTAATAAAAATGTATCAATTGTTTAATAAGAAATATAATTCAATATATGAGGGGCACACTGAAGTGATCGGGAATAAGAAAAACCACATGCACGGTATAGCTAAATTGTATTTTATTGTTTTTCGAAGTATTCTCCGTCCAACTTAATGCACTTTTCCATTCGTGCAAACCAATCATTAAAACTGTAATTCCAGTCTGAAGTTGATGTTGACAAAATGGCTGATTTGTACGCACGCTTCCACAGCTGCTTCGAGGTTTTCAAACCGTTGACCGCGTAGTAAATATTTCATTCTAGGGAATGAAAGAAATCGTTTGGGCTCAGGTCAGGACCGTACGGAGGATGGCTCATCAGCTCAACGTTTTCCTGCTTCAAAAAAACATTTGTCTTCCGAGCCGTATGGGAGCTCGCATTATCGTGATGTAAGATGATGCGACGTTTCGGGTTATATTTTCGGAGTTCGGCTATTATTTCTGGCAAACAAGCCGTGATATACCACTCAGCGGTAACTGTTCTGCGTTCCTGTAAAGAAATTGTAGCAACATGCCCCCTTTTCGAGACAAACGTTGCGACCATTTTCTTTGACACCCTGCGGGAGCGAACCACTTTCATTGGTTTAACCTCGTCTTCGAAGCCCCAAACTGCCGACTGATATTTTCTTTCAGGTTCGTGTGAATAAATCCATGATTTGCGTTGCAGAGTATTCCGGCACCAATCTATACGAGCCGCTTTTTGCTCTTCGGACAAATTGTGGGGAACCCAGCAGGAAACTAGCTTTCTTACACAGTTCATTATGTAATATCGACTGAATTGCAGTCATTTCGATACTGATAACAGCCCGAATCTGCTCGTATGTCACATGACGGTATTAACGACGTGTCAACTTTAAACCAACATAGTTTTTGTTTTTAAACATTTTTTTTTAATTGTTTGAATGTCATTAAGATTCTAAGAGGCCAGTATTCAAATTCTAAAAAAGATTTTATTGTAACTCAATCCGAAATATTCTATTCCCGATTCATTTCAGTGTGCCCCTCGTATTAGTCCCCGATTTAAGTTTCTAAAAAAACGTTACCACCATTTTCTCTCGAATTTTGTAGGCGTTTTGGATAAATAAAACAACGCCAACATCTAGACTCTGAATAACTAACTGCAGGCCATATAAATATACGTATTCCGTGCGAGTTTCGACCCCGCTACCCACACAAAAACGCTTAGCCACTACGCTATGGGGTCATCATGAGATGTAATTTTTATGTTTATTATATAAATTTTAGAACACTTCATTCTATGGTTACAACAGGTATCTACATAAACTACTAACGAAACGGAATTTATGAAATAATAAAATATTTATTACCATTTAGAAGATATTATATTAAACGAATGCAAATTGATAAAACAAATAAGTCTTTAAAGTACGTCTGAAGCAACAAACGTAAAAAAATTGCTGTATGTAACTTTAACAGTGGTGAGGCATCTATGGGTAGGTTTTCCTAATAAACTGAACAAACGCCTAGTTTTACACGCACAAAGATCACGTGAAGTTTGGCCTAATAAGCTTCTACCCATGCGGACACACGTCCCAACGAGCGTAGCACGACACATTTCACGACAAATTTTCACCTTGTCTAAACGACGTCGTAAAAAGCGTAAAATTATTAAGGTAACTGCTGAAATATTTAAACTCCAATATTACAAAGACAACCATTTTACAAATATATTCCTAATGAATGCTTGGAAACCAATATTCCGCCTGTTTATCAAATGGTAAGGTATAATTAATTACGTTAAATTTTTAAATCTAAACACGTTGACATGTTCTCATAAATATGCCAGAGTATTATATAATTCTATACAAACGTGTGTAAGTAAATATTGCGTTATATATAGGAACATAATAAGAACTTATATAAACATAATTTATATTAAAGGAAATTTTGATTAATTATAATATTAACGTCACTTTCATTAGTAAATAATGATATACTTATGAAATTTAAATTATATATATGAGACACTTATGCACGATGGCCAATATATGTATGTGCCAATGATATTGTTATCGGGTGAGGGGTGACATGAAAAGTAGGTGTTTATGGTCGCCTTGGCACGTATTGTAGAGTTGGCCCATACGCGCGATCTAGTTTTCAACACAGAGGGCGTTTGCGGAATTATAGCCATCGTATCCGCACGTTACGTTGGCGGAATGATGGCCATCGTGTTCATACGTTACGTTGGCTGCGCGTTGCATGGGAATTGTACGTAAGTTCAGTGCGCGTGTACTTTATACCTATTATTTCTACAAAATGACGACCTTCCAACGTGGGGCTTGAATACATATTGCTGGGCCAATACATGTGCCACTACCACTGGCGAATAATAATTGTAAATTTAAGTTTTGATTTGCATTTAGCTTTGTATGACAGCGCGAAGAAACCAGTATGTCTGAGTAGGGGAGCGGTGTGCTAGTTGTAACAGGAGCAAGTAGTAACAAGCATTTTTTACCTAGATAATAGAAGAATATTCATTTGATTTTCAACCTAACCTACTATTTAACACCCATTCCATCATATGAGCGCGATCAGTATCCCGCTGGATGGCGCAGAAGACAGTGTTATGAAGGCGCTCCGATAAGACCAGGTAATGGACTTTTTTTGTTTAAGTAAAATTGATTATTGTTGATTTCAAATTGTTTAGCAGTGGTTGATTTATTCAAATACGTTTAGCATTTGTTTATTTCGATTATGTTAACTGTAATTTTACACCAAATAAGGGATATATTTTTTATAGCAGTTATTTCTAAAAACTTTGTAGTGGGGTATGTTGTAACATTTTCATGAGGCAAGTTGTAACAAGTTACTTATTGCCCCTTATTGATATATTATTTCTGTGAAATTACGTGAGGCATACTTCAATTTCTTCTTTTCAAGTTTTTAATACTTTTTTCTTAAACTTAATTGATTTTATCTATTTCAGAATGAGACAATATAAAAGAAAAACTGAACGTGCTTCCCAAAGCCCAGATGTGTACGAATTGGCTTCTGTAGAAGTCTTGGAAAATAAAACCAGTGTACGTAAAGCTGCAAAACATTTTAATTTGTGTCATGTGTCACTATATATATACATGTGAAAAATAGAAGAGTAACAAATCTCTATCAGTCGGCTATGTCAAGCCCAGATTAGTTTTTAAAGAGAAAGAAGAAGCTAAAATATCTGAGTACTTGCTTACTTGCTCCAACATCTACTTTGGATTGCTTGCTTTGGAAGTCAGAAAGTTAACATACCAGTGTGCTGTTATGATTGAAGCGAAAAATGTACCTCCGTCGTGGCATGAAAACGAATCAGCTGGACCTGATTGGTTCAAAAATTGTATGGTAAGAAACCTAAGACTGTCTCTGAAGACGCCTGAAACTACATCTCTGAGCCACGCAACATTCTTTATAGTTTAAAAAAGAGCATCTTTGTTTTTGAATATTTTTCTATTAGATTAAGTATAAAACTTAAAAGTCTAAGTCTGTTATAGCTTGTCTAAGTTCCTAAAGCTACATATTATGCTAAATAAATCTTTGAAAAACAGAAAACTGGTTTTCAATTGCTACTGTTACAATTTACCCCAAGCCTGTTACAACTAGCCCCAATCACGGGGAAAATTGTAACACTCGTCACTTTTTTTTCTAAGCCATTTTTATAAGAATTCATCACAGGTTTGATCAAAATTTTATTTAAATCTATAGTTGAATAGTAGCTCCTTCGAACAGTATTACTGTATTTTCTAAATACTCAACAAATAAGCCATATCCATAGCCAAGAAACAAAAAAGTGTTACAACTAGCCCCCCCCCCCCCCCCCGTTCCCCTAATAAAAATACTTCGGAAACTGCTTTACATACGTTGTTTTTTTTTTCAATTAATATCGTTATTTGAATATGCTAAGATATTAGGCCGCGAAGCTTAGAGTAGTAGCGTGAGAGGACCTGACCCTTCAAATCGATTATATCCTAAGTTCAAAACTAGCCGGAGGCAACTTTTATACACAAAACAATAATATATGTTGTCAGTGTTTCTGCATTCTCGTCTACCGCTTACATTACGTATAAATATAAGCTGATGATGCCTCTGTGTGAGCGGCACGTGTGGCACTATAATATCTGCTACACATTTGTTACTATAAAATAGTATTCGTATTATAGCTCTCCGCTGTCGAAACCAGTCAAAACTCCATGCAGTGTAATATCATTATTATTACAAATCTATTCAAATATTTATAATGAGTTTTCTTGTATTCTCAAGTGAAATAGGGGGTGTTTGGTGAATATAACAAATTATACAGCGATTTTATCCACAGTGAATTAAAACGGTCGGGCCTGACGGTAGCAACAATAAAAATCGAAGTAGGCATTGCAGTTCGGGCCGGGAGCAACTTATGCAGTGGTTTGCGATCGCACTCATTATTTCCATAACGAGTTCACGACAACCGGCGCCCGCTCCCGGCCGGCTCCCGACTCCCGGTCACAGCAATTAATTAACCGGCTAAACGATATCGTGTTTTACATTCTGATGTTTACGCAACTCTCTAGCCATAATGTCGCAGTCCATAGGACTGTACATCCAGCGCTCCAAAATTAATTAATAAAATATTAACATGACCCACAACACTAAAAAATTAAAAGTCATTATTGAGTTCACATGTTTCATATGACCACTGCATATAAATTGCTCATTTGAATAAGAAAGAAGGGAGAGCAAAATTGTATTTACGACACTGAGGCAAATTAATTAGAGTAAATGAAAATGGAATGTCTTAAGCTTTCTTGTTCTCCCATTTTTAAAGCGCCACCACATTTTAAAGAAATTCCAGTAAACAATATCGCATTTAAAACAACTATGTTGTATTCATCATCATCATCATCATCATCATCATCATTACAGCCCATAACATGTCCGTCCGCAGCTGAACATAGAGGCCTCTCCCATTGGTATTTTAAAAATGATAATTTCGACCTGATAAAATTAAATGTATAATTAATTACTTAAATAAGTCAAAAACAGAAGTCTGGTAGAAGATCAACAAAAATAAAATGTAATGAATTAAATTTTGTACGAATATTCAAAACATTTTAACGGTTTTAAAATTTTATATTTGAAAATACTGCACTTTGTTATCGTCTTGCCCTATTAGTATGAGGCGTATGTATACAAATATACGTTATACGTATAGATGTAAGCAATAAAACGAAAGAGAAAAATTTACTACTCCTAGAGCTCATGAATCAATTCGGTCGTAATCCACCGGAGGTTGACTCTTAAATAAGGAACTCTCAAATTGTAATTATGAATTTGTATTAAAATTTATTGTTAGTTTTACACGAAAGATTGCTCAAAAAAAAAGAAGAGATAATATAAATAATTGGCTACTCGGAATCCCCTTGCATACATTTCGTAATATTTTATGTCGTAACCGCTGGCAGGAGCTGTTACTTAAATTAGTTAACAATGACACATTTTGCTGGCAAACAAACGGTGAGGACTTCTAAATAGACCAAACGCTATTCTTGAACTACCACCGCCGCACCGGTGAGTGTGCCGTCTGCTGATTCACGCACACCTCAAGGTGATGCCGAACGGGAATGAGTATATCTCGAATCAAATGTAATAACTTCCTATGTTACACTACGAAGTTATTAAATTCGAGGTATACTTAACAGTAATGTTATATTTTTGACTGTAACATTATCACGATAAACACACGCCAAATGGTCGAAACTAAGATTGTCATTAATTGTGTCTGACTTTATAACCCGTGATTAAACGTGGTGATATATTATAATAATAATAATCTATGTGTAAGAGATTTATACACTGTAGCTTGGTGTTCGTAACGATACATTTTGAAAATTTATTATAATTTATCGGCACTGTAATTATAAAAACAATTTTTAAAGTCAGGTATCTAGTGTTGATTCTTAAGGATATAATTATCATATTCTACTTACCTCTCTTAAGGCATCGCAATTTTTGAAACAAGACAATTTAGAATAAAATACGAGGGTGGATTGAAAAGTACTCGGCCTAACCTAGAAAATAAACAAATACTAAATCAGTTATATTTTTATTTTTCTACATAATCACCATCAAGTTCAATACACTTTTGCCACCTCCCCTTCCAAGCATTTAGACCGTTGAAAAAAAATGATTCTTCCTTAGAGTCAAAATATGCGTCTACAGCTGCTTTGACCTCGTCGTTTGTCGAAAATCTTTGACCTCCCAAGTGCTTTTTTAGGTTAGGGAACAGAAAGAAGTCTGATGGTGCCAGATCAGGTGAATACGGCGGATGCGGTAACAGTTCAAAGCCACAGTTGTGAATTTCAGCCATTGACTGTACTGACGTGTGAACACGGGCGTTATCTTGATGAAACAGGACTTTTCTTCTGAGTATTCCTCGACGTTTTTCTTTTATTTCCTCTCGTAAACGACGTAGTAAGGTGCAGTAGTAATCAGAGTTTATATTCTGACCCCTTTCAAGATAATCAATCATAATCATACCTTTCGAGTCCCAGAATACTGAAGCCATCACCTTATTTGCCGACAAAATCGACTTAGCCTTTTTAGGGGGTGGTGAACCAGGTCTTCTCCACTGTTTTGATTGTTGTTTTGTTTCCGGTGTACAGTAATGAACCCATGTTTCGTCCATAGTAACAAAACGATTCAAAAAATCATCTGCATCGGCTTCAAATAACTCCCAAACAGTCGCGTGAAATAGTCAATCGCGTCCTTTTTTGTTCAACTGAAAGCAGTCGCGGAACCCACCTCGCAGACACCTTGTGGAAACCCAACTCGTTGACAATTATGTTTTGAGTTCGTTCATAAGAGATGCCTATAATCTCGGCTATCTCTCTAATTTTTAATCTGCGGTCTCCCATTATTAAATCAAGTACTTTTTTAATATTTTCGTCAGTAGTTGACGTCGAAGGCCTTCCAGAGCGGGGTTCATCTTTCACACTCTCTCTACCACGCTTAAATTCTGCTATCCATTTTTTATGGATGAATATGACAGAGCACAATCGCCTAATGTACTGACCATGTCATCATGGATGGCTTTTGATGATAGCCCCTTCTTATGGAGGTACTTAATGACGGCACGCTGCTCGATTTGCTCCATTCGCGGAAATTATGTCCGATTACTTTGTTAATAAATTTATAAAATCACAACTAATTATCGCACACGTTTCGAACTTCACACAATGAACTAGTCTGAACTGAACTAAATAATGTGGGTAGATTTGATTTTTAGAATTGAATGGATCTGTGTTAGGCCGAGTACTTTTCAATCCACCCTCGTATAACAAAATTTCAATTGCATGACGATTTGCATTGAGACAATAGAAAAACAAACTACTAATTTGACATTTTGTGTTCATTTTTCGCATATTCATTATAATTAAAGCATAGTATCGTTTCCCCGTGTGATTTTTGATATTTGTTTATCTGTTAATAAACTTCAGTGAAGGTATATCAGAACGTTAACAAATCGCAGCATCCCATTTCAATGCAATGGTTGTACGCACAAAAAAGGACAGCTTTTTTTGAATATTTTTTATGAAAAAAATGACTTGACATACAGAACGCACTGACAAACATAACCTTATCACATAGCGTTGCTCCTATACTTATGAAAGTAAAGTTTGTAGATACGGATTATTAGAATAGCACATCAAAGTCCGTGGAATAAACACCTTCAATTTTACGTAGAAAAAGAAAATAAACATATTTTTAATTCATAGAATATGGGTGACGAACGAGCACAAAGTCCACCTGATGATAAGTGGATGCTGTGGTCCATAGACCTAAATTCCTCAAGGGTGACAACGCAGACGCGTTGTCACCCTTGAGGACTACCTAGTTTCCAGTAAAAAAGGTCTGCGTGTTTTTCTTTGAGAGAGAGTTGTCCTGCTCCGGTAGAGCTGACCCATTCATGCTACAACCATAACATAGCTGTAGCGTGGCTCTACCACTTATCTCGATTTCAGTTATATATAAATTTTCAGTAATATCTAATGCAAACTAAGACTCGTGTAGTAAGAGAGTTGGTTGCCGTTGTTATTCCTAATTTTTTGTGCTGATTTACCACAAGCTCAGCGGAAAATGGAAACATTGAGAAAAATATATCTAATATATAAAAGTTAATGTTTGTTTGTTCATATTTTATGTGCCGTCAGCAGGTGTGTCGATAAAAAACATTAAATTCATGTATTTCACCACTTCGCACTGGAACACTGCTTTTGTCAGATATATCCCGAAAGTAAGAAAAACTCGGCACCAAAAAGATATAAGGTGTATGTTTGCTTAATTGGCTTTGATTTATGAAAAAAAAAATCTAAGTTTTGCTAAGTCATGGACATCATTATTACATCGACATTTTTTGTTTCGCTAATAACACATAATTTGTTATGTCCGTGAAATAAAAAATTCTAAGCCGTGTGAAAGGTGACAATAATACAATTAACTTATTTTGTACCACGTTAAATATTATACAGGGTTATTTTGCAATAACCCGCCTATACTAATATAGGCTAATGGTAAAGAAAAATTAATTAAAAAGTCTCAATAAATTGATCCTTTTTCTGCCGACTTCCTAAAAGGAGACGGTACTCAATTCGACGCGTATGTTTTTTTTTTATATGTGTTACCTCATAACTTTTTACTGGGTGGACCGATTTCGATGATTCTTTTTTTATATGAAAGCTGATACTTCTCGTGTGGTCCCATATGAATTTGATCAAGGTCAGACAAATAGTTTTTGAGTTATTTGAGTTATTCTTAATAACTTATGTTGAAGTCGGCTGTACAAAATTTTAAATTTTAAATTATTATCTTTTAAATCCATAATTTAAAATTTAAAATTCTGATCTGACCTTGATCAAATTCATATGGCACCACAAGGGAAGTACCAGCTTTCAAATAAAAAAAAGAATCATCGAATTCGGTTCACCCAGTAAAAAGTTATGAGATAACACACATAAAAAAAAAACGTACAGTCGAATTCAGTACCGTCTCCTTTTTGGAAGTCAGCAGAAAATGCGTAGTAATGCATTATTATAAAACTGATTTTACTGCACACACATTTATTTGTAAGGGTCGGTTAGTAGACAAAAACGTTGTTGCTAAAATCACATGCAATTTTGGATAACTTCAAATAAAAGCCTTATTTACTCGTATATTCAAAAACTGCAATAACGGCATATCGTTATTTACATATTTGAACTTAAGTTTAAAATTTGGCTACTCTGAAAATTAACCCTGTATACATAAAAAGTTCACTACACTTCCTAAGAAGAGAAAAAAATCTTATAGTGAACACTATAAGATTTTTTTCTCTTCTTAGGGCTCTATGCTATATCACTGCTTTACGATAACCTTAAATCTATACAAATAAATAAAATTGAAGTGTCTGTTTGTAATGTCCAAATTACAGTTTTTTACTAATTTTTTTTACGAAAGCAAATACCGTACAATTTTTAAAATTTTTGTCTGTCTGTCTGTCATTCTGTTTGCTCCGGCTAATCTCCGAAATCGACCGATTTTGACGAAACTTTCACTAGCAGGTGTAGCTTATTTCATAAGGAGTAATTTAGGCTATTTTTATTTTAGGAAAAAAATTAGGGTTTCGCGCAAAAACATAAAAACCCTAACACGCGAGTGAAGTCGCGGGGAACAGCTAGTAGAAAAATAAATTCTATAACTATAAGACGGAAAAGTAGAAAAGAAACTTTCTACTTAATTCATTGAGACTATAATTTTTGTCAAAGGAACACGAGAGGCGTTCATGCGCATCGAATATTTGTGTGCGTCGAATACATGTGTTGCGTGACGACATACTGTAGGGACATTGATCTCGAACTTGAACTTAAGACGCACTTATATTACTTTGAGAGTAAAGCAAATAATTTCATAGGACGCTCTTCTTTTATGGTATAAAGGCGAAAATCAAAAATTTTAAAATAAAACATTTGTTGAGCAGTCGTGACACGAGTATTATCTACGGGAAAATAATTTTCCAGCATGTCAGTATACCAAATGCTGCCCGGAAATTGTAGGAAATTGCAAGAGAAAATGAATCCGACGCTTTGAGAGGTCCGGTTGAAGCGAGGCTTACTGAAGATAGGCACAGCTTTTTACATAACTACCACTCAAATACGAAAATATAACACAGACGAATATACATTAATTTGACATAGGCATTTTCTCAATTAATTTTATGAGGTAATGATAATAAAGTAAGATAGTAGTTTTAAGAGCATACAGTACTATTGGATGTAAATGTGAAAAGTATAACAAAGCATGAACTGTAAAAATAAAGAGCTCGTCATCAATCACACGAACAGAACTTGTGCTTCCGGACGCCGCCTGGTAGAGCGAAACATTTCTTTGAATAATGAATATACAGGTGGGTAGGAAGGTTCGTGCCCCGTAACTGGACGTGATATACGCCGTCGTCGGCCGCATGCATAATTTCACTTATTTTATGTGGTTAATTGTCGAAAATGACCGTCAGTAAAATATATTACAGTGTTCCGACGCCAACACTCCTGCTGGCGGCTAATGTATTCCGCAGCTCGTACGCTCCACCTTTACCTTCGCACAACCCGTCTTTATGTATTGGTACCTCTGATAGCCCATCACCAAACTCATAAACATACATACACTACTAGTTTGCAAGATTAACTGCTACAATTAATAACGGTATATATTAAGTTTCACAACAATGCACTTAATTATACACTATGTACTATAGATAACGCACAAAGTTTATTGGCCTTCAAAAAATAAACCAGAAAACTATCAAAATAAATTAAATATTTCATATACCGCAACACACTGAAACTAGTTTATAATTATTTATAATAACCAATCAGTGCTAACTAGTTAGTAATGTCTTTTTTTTGAAGTTTTCTAACTTCCGACCGAACAGATAGAGAAAATTATAGAATTATGTAGGTGGCGATTTACCGCCGACTGGTCCATCAAGCATAGTCTACAATATCGCTACATTACAATTTTCAATGCAACAGACACAGGCGACAGAGTATAACAAAAGACCTAACCTAGAAAGGCGCAAAACGAGCGATGCGGCAAGAGGGTGGATTGCACGCGTGAGGCCCCCCTGCTTCGTCCTGATGTCTAATGTTTAAGCTACGTCTTTACAGCCAGTTTCACTTTACTAACCAACATATTTCTTTGTGAAGCTTTTATCTCCTCTACAATGTTACGTTACTTTCATAGAAAATAAACTGTGAATTATCAACATTTACAAATTAGTTAGAACCTGCATAACATACATAGATTGTTTACCAACCCTATTACCAAACGGTTTTGGAAAATAAATAAAACTTATTGAAAGTCTCAAGAAACCGGTATCATAATTAAAAATTTCCTAAAATCCGAAAGATTAAGAAGAAATACGAAAGGGCCGAATTTCAATTTGTTTAATGTGAGTTTTCGCTTAGCAAATGGGAAAACTCAAAAAGCTAGGTGTGAGACGACTAGACGGAATATCTGTATCTACATGGAACTTATTTCGGGGTGCAGCCATGAATGCGGAGAGATCGGGTAGCACGATACGGCGGCCGCGACGGGCGGCCGGCAGGTGGACCTCGCGTAAAGGCGACCCGTGCAATCGCGGATATTCATCAGTTGGAATACCACAAACGATGGCCTACATAATATTATGTACCTATCCTAAATTTTCGTGAAAAGTAAAGGGAAAATTAAAATCAATGAAGGAAAGTTGAAAGCGATAGTTAAAAAGCATTAAAGAGATTTGCTGATAAATATTATAGACTAGGAAATAAAAGTTGTTTTCCCATAAGTACGCTCTTCAAAAATACTTTTTAATATTTAAGCTTAAAAAAGCTATTTCAGAACTCTTGAGAACAATAAAATAATTCCCACATAATTAAAGAACTTGTTCTAAAACGTACCTAGTTTATCGAAGAATTATGTGAAATTATTTTACAATTTATGTTTTTTAATGTTTGTTTCTACTTTTATTAAAGTTTAACTTATTACTTCATTACAACCTATCAAAAGTCCACTGCTAATCATTTTCTTCCCCCAAGATTGCCTTTTTTTTAGTTGTTATATGAAATATGCTATTTTCTTTTTCTTTCTCGCCTTTGAGAATATCAACGGGATCATATGGGTCTTAGAATTCTCTTATGCCGGCCACTACAGGGCTAAGTTTTATTAAGCTTCAGTCAGTCAGTCAGTCACAAACGTGTCAAAGCTTTAGAGAAGACTGAACATGCTCAATAACAACTAGAACGTCGCGTCATCTTTATCTCATATTTTACCACTTCACACACACACACCCTTCAAGTCTTGAAATTATTTCTTCAAATTTAAATCGGACCACCTACGAAATATAGCCTGTTTAATAAAACTAAGGAATCAAATAAATCGTTTCACAATTAAGGAACATAGTGTCGTAATTCACCACATACAGAAAAACTGCAGTCAAATTGGGAACGTCCTCCTTTTTTTAAATCGGTTAATATAAAGGCCATAATTTATGTACTAACAACCGTAACAGACTAAGTATGTCGCTTATTTTCTCCTTTTCCTTAATCACCCATTAACTTATCGCATACATATTCAATTAAACTGATTTTACAAATTTATCTCCTATAACATCTATCCTCACACTCAAAAAAAAACTGGTACGACTATTTTTATATGCTGCAGATTATTATTTTAAGAAGTAAAAGTAATAAACACAGACAAGTAATTACTGTAGTTCAAAGACACCTACATCTATCATCGATTAAGAATCAAATGCCCATTTGTTGTCTTCTCTAGAGTGAGGACTTGCCTAGTGCGTGGCTATACCATTTACGTAAGAATTAAGGAAAAACATATTATATGATTATAAGAATGCTCACTTTTAAAATATATTGCAATAATAATATCAATAAATAGACACATCGATTAAGTATTTGTATGTGTGCTGTAATGATTCACACATTTTACGTAATGAGAGTAAACAAAAATTATCCTATATATTAGACATCAACGCTTAAAACTTTACAAGCAGTCTGAATGATATATTTTCTTTCAACATTAAAAAGCTTCATTATAGAAACAACAAATTTAGTAATTGACTTGTATTAACATTTAAAAAAATAGACTCAAACAAAACCGATCATTGTAAGGTATGATAATATATTTTATATTCAAAGTTATTCAAATTCATAATTTAATTCAACATTGTTAAACGTAGTTTTGCATAAGGTTTGACATTAGCAGGTGACAGTATCGGTGCTTTCGGGGTCTTGCAATAAAAAAACAACCTTGATGGGATGAAGAAAATACGGATATAATATGTGGTAATTCTTGACATTCTCACCAGTTCTGGGCAACCCCTCGCATTAGTATTTGTATAAATATATTACCTTGTTAGTACAAAGAGACTAGTGTTTAATAAATTAAAATTATAACTCTATTATAACTATTATGATTGTTAGCTCTACACCGAATTAAGCGCATTTTATCGTATTGCTATAAACAAAGTTCTAGTTGATAATCCTTTTGGTCAAAACAGTACCTAAAAACGATATTCTCTCAACAAATAATTGCAGTTATAAAATTTTCGGGCAGTACCTATTAGTTGTGTAAAAAACGTGATCAAACTGACAATGAATGTATTTAAGAATAATGTTCTAAAGCAAAAGTTTGATAATTTGAATTAGGAATATTTTCGTTTTTTAGCAGACTTCGATAAAAGCAGGAGTTTCTCAATTCGTTTGTAGGTTTTTTGTATGTTAGGTTACACGATTACTTACTCGCGTAACATCATACTTACAAAAAACCGATTTGAGAAACGATACTAACGATTAAAAATGACTTTTTTTATTAAATCGGTTATACTTCAGGTATAAATAAGGTGCAAACTACCCCTAAGAATGGCAAAATAGGGGCTCAAGTTTTCAATGGAATTACTAAAATAACATTAAGATTATGAGTATTCCTGAGACCACTCAAAAATATAATATAAGTAACTTTTAATCAAAAGGAAAAATCGACTTTAAACCCTAAAAATAACAAAATATTTTCACATTCTGAACTAGGAATTTTCTTAATTCTTCTATCCCTAATTCTTGAATTTTTAATAATTTTATACACTGTAACGTAGCACCGACTTTTGAACATTCAATACTTCATAACCATATTTCAAGGATATAATGTAAATCCTTACAATTTGTAACTTAAGGTCCTTTCCCGCAGCGGCAGCGGCTGTGACGGAAGTTGTCACTGGCGATAGCCACTGATGCAGGTTAATGTATCTTTTGGGTAAAAGTTTTAATGAAACATCTGCTTGTGCATAAGCGCGCTCGAGGCACGCGGCAGTTGCACCGTCGAGGGCGAGCGCCGGCTCCAAGAGAGCGCCTCCACCCTCAAGCACCACCATGTTAACGGCGTACGGTCACTGAACGCTACGAGAAGCACCACATACGAGTCACTGCACAGGGTCGTGTCGCGCGAGTACGAGCTACATGTCGGGCGTTCGGTGCGCGGTGCGTGGCGCTGAGACGGAGAGATTCGCGGAACTGGCGCGTTCGCCGCGGCGCACACCTGCCGGCCGCCGCCCGCGCCCCACCGGCCCGCCCATCGGCTCGTCAACAAACACCGTTGTTGCTGCAGCGGTCGCCCTGCATCCATCGAACCCGAGCAGCCTCTACTTTCATTCCACTTTCACCATGCTAAAATTTCCAACTCACTGAATATGCCCAAATGAGCAAGCAAGCAAGAAGTAAGAACACAAAATATAAAGCAGAAATTAACCTAACGTTTAACTGATTTACAGAAAATCAGGATGACTTTGCTCGCTTTAAGCGAAAACAAAAGGGCCAAATAATTTGCGATATTTGAGTACGAAACGGAACAAAGCGCCAAAGTCATGTGACCAATTCGACGCCTCCTGTTTATAAATCAAATATTCCACCTTAAAGCACAAACTTTAAAGCAATTAGGAAGTTTCTATTATCTGTAACGGGCGGGCGAGATTTTCACAACTCTCTCTGATTTATTTTAACGTAAACTCAATAGAAAGTTAATATTGAGGTAAAAATCAAAAATTTTTACAAATGAAAACATATAAGACCACAATTTTTCAGTAAACCCCACGTCAGTAAAGAAATAAAAATAAGCAAAGAGAAAAATGTGTTATACTAACGTGAATCCAATTTAAAAGAATGTCCCCAAGAGAAATAAGTCGAAAAATGATAAAACTTATAAAATTGGGATTCCATCACAAAACTTTTTTTCTAACCATTACATAGGGTCGTAAAAACAAGATAACTAAAACTAAAAGTTTGGCAAAATTTTAATTTTATATCCCATTATAAAATTTTACTGGGGTCATTTCAATCTCACAAATGAAATTCAATACTTTTGTAATGATCACACGCAACAAACTTACAATGAAATTGACTGAACTGCAGAAATTAATTTGCCATAAACACCGGTATTAATAGACGCGAGACAATAAGCCACCCCCTACCAACTTCAAGTCAGGAACCTAATGTTTCACAGCACGCGAGCCGCATCGTCGCACCCCGACCTCGAAACGCGGTTATACACATGTAACGTACTTGTAACAATATGTGTATTAATTAAACACAAATTGGAAATCATTTAAGAGGTTTTTGAATGAAAAAATTATAGTGAAAAAAATTGAAAACCATATTTTTTGTTTTTCCCTCCTTGAAAGAAGATTTCCAGGTAGTTATGCTACTTTTCTGCTAAGGAATCTATCGGGGTAGTGGCAACACAGGCGAGCTAGGAGTTGTTAATCATAAGATAAATTAAGTTTGAATATCACTTACACTGGTTATCAAATGGACAATAATTGTTTTAATTAAAAATCTTACTTATCGTGCAATCATTACTTTGATAAAAATATAATAAAGTTAAGTAAACAGTAAATAAATTATTTCAGTATTCAAAGGATTTAGGAAGTAGTCTGTCAAGGAAACTCAGCCTGGCTGTCAGTCTCCTGAATATAATTAACTTTCTTTTTCACAGTATTGTCAAGTCGAGCATTATAAATGAACTTCGTAATTCTTTACTTCGTACTTCTTGGTTTGTTAAAATACTAGAAATATCGTAAATTGTTTAAACATATTTGAGGCTTATGTTTAAATGACTGTCTGAATGAAATGACTGTGCCTATAATATATAATATTTTTTATTTAAGTAAATATTATTTTGTTTAATGTTTCAAAATTATATTTGTGAAAAAATCTTAACGATGATTAATTCTTGTTAGGTGGCAACTGGCAACACTGTTATCAACATTTTTATTGATATTAACCTAGTACTGTTTTGAGCTAAAAATGAAGTGGCTATGATAGTCTTGTTTTCAGTATGTGATGTTACTTTGATCGAAACTAAAAGTGGTCATGTGGTATATTTTGTTTTACAGGTTCATTTAAAACTGAAATACAAAATTATGACATATGGTAATGATAAATGGTAGCGAGTCTCGGCATTCTTCTGGTCCATGTGCTGCTTAAGGTAAACCAATAGTAACTGCATCCCTACTGAGCTAGTGATTTTGAAGCATCTTTTTATTACATTTTCTTGTAAAATTTTGTAATTGCATTTAAAATAAGATATCGTTTGTAGGGGTAGCTAAGCTAAGATAACATTTCCTATATCAAAAATCAATTCTGTAATTAATGCAAAAACAACACAAACTACTATTACTACCTCCCCTTTTCTTTTGCTTGTTTAAAAATCTTCGTAAATGAAGAAAAGTTGGTCGATAAACTGACCGAGGGACAGTACACGGCTATGGATTGGCTCAATTATTCACACGACATAACTCAAAGGCCGCCGCATCATCCGCTTGCTGCCAAATTAAAAGTAAATAACGAAATCAAAACAAGCCGTCCCGAGCCGCGAGGGACTCGCAAACCTTTTACCGCTGTCGAGTAAACAACTAAAGCTAAACACACTTTATCATTTCATCGGAGGATACTTGCCAATGCAGATAAAACTTCTGAAATCGAACAAAATTCTAATCCAAAATTATAAAACAAAAAATGCGGTATTATTTACCAATTTAGTTACAATCACATCAAGTTCAAAAATCCTCTGGTCTATATTCTTCAGTAAATGCTTGCGAAAAAATCAAAAATAGATATTGGTAAAGCCAACTATTCCCCACTGTTTGATACCTTACAATAAACGAGGCAAAACAGCTAGAGCTAAAGCGCTACACTCAACGCAGAGCAATTTCGAGGAACAATGAACTACGATGAATAGTGGCGCAAAGTAAAAAGTATATTTACATCATATGCACAATTCCTACGGCAATATATATACACATGCCAAAAAGAAAATACAAACACTAAATAAGCACCTGATTCGTAGACATTTAACAAAACAAACTTTGTTTTGTTATATAAAACGCAAGTAATGGATAAATAAAATACAAGGCGGTAGACAAGTGAAGACGCTGTGGCATCATTAGTGACAACATCAGGTACTATACACGCTACTGCGTCAGGTAAAGATAGGGAGACAGTAACGAGCGGCCACTGCGTCATCGTGGGGTAAGAGTAGCCCCTCGCGGCAAAAATTGTCACACGGTAAAGTGTGTCACGGGTTGTTGTATCATTATTTCGACATGACTGTGGACGTGGCATCTAGCCGCAAGCATTATGATTAGAGATTGGTATAAAAATAAAATAAAGTGATCTGGACACAAATATGTTGTGACAACAAAACATTCTTTATTTCGTATTAAAATAAGGTATTAATACCGGATGTTGCACACGTATAAATGAAAATGTAAAGTGAAAAACAAAAAAAATATGTTTAAGAACTTAATGAAATACACAACATTGAACGACCATTGAACTCAGTTCAAACCCAGGACTCATGAGCTCATGTCACTAGGTATTAGAATATTCAAGAAAAAGATAGAAATCGTTTCTAATTTACTTAGTATTTTCAATACATTTAAAAAAAATCATAAACGAAACTGCTTATAAGTAACGTGATGTACGCAAAAATGGAATGTAGGAAGTAATAGTTCTTAACCAGAACAGCAAACCACTCTAATACGAGTTGAACGTCCGAGATTAGCATCGGAGCGTAGCACATACAGATACAGATGTGCACCTCCATCTTGTTATGCATCATGAAAGTAATTTTAATACGTGCAAATACTAATTACTTATTATTAAATAAATCACATCCATATACAGTCCTTGAAAGACGGAAATATGCGGCCACAGATTATTTTCTAAAATACGTGCCTTTAACGCAACAGTGTAGTATGAGTGTTATGGACAACAGACACGCTAATGAATTCTCATTTTATTAACAATAAAACCGAGTCTATAACGCTTATGACGAAGGGCGTCTAAACAGAACTATGTGACAAAGCGTTTTATAACAACAAAACCGCCGATTCGAAAGAACAATTACGCGAGTCAAAGCAGGTATCTTGGAAAAGCGCGGCGAGATATAACAAATCGCTAGCGCAACAAAAGAGGCTTTCTCGCGGCCATTACGGCGGGATGCACAGTGGAAAACAAGGCAAGAGGCGGGTATGGAGCGATTAGCGTAAGCGGCACGCCAAAGGCGGCGCACCCGAGGGACTGGCCCAATTTACTGTTACCGTAAGATAACTTCGACGTAGCATTTTTGTGAAACACCAGTGACCATCCAACGATCGTTTGATATGCGGTAACGCGTTACAAAGTCTTGAGTATTATATTTCACGATTCGTATCGTATAAAATAGCAGAAATAAGTTTGAGTAGCCGTATGGAGACGTAGTGGAAGACAGGGTGGTGCGAAAGCTGTAATAAGGGCTACCATAAAATGTTACATTAGGTAAGAGCGGCTTCTGGGGCAGCTATAAATATCTCCGTTTGGAAGTACGGACAGTCCCGCGGGAGGACGTCGCATCGCCAGCGGTCGGGCGGCCGTGAACGTGTTGCGCGAATAAAAACATATCTCACCTCACGTGCTCCATTCTCCCCGACTGTGTATGTATATATGTACTTCAACTAATCAATATTACTTTAGTTTGCAATAACGCTGCCATCTCGTCTCGGGATGATCATTTTCTTTGCGTTTTATGTTTTTCTATGTAAGGTAGTAAACATCTATACTTATCGTCTATGAACCTGTTTAGTCAATTGTTTTTATTTTACGTTGTACCTACATTAAAAGTAATAAGATATACTCAAAGCTTACTTACTTTGGATATTTATAATTAAAATGTTTTTTCTACTCCGCCATCGATGTCAAATTAAATACAAAATTCAGTGTTACGAAAATCAAAATCTTTTTCTTGTTTTGAGTCTGCCTTTATATCACAAAATAATATCAATAACCATTTCGAACATGTATTGGCTGTATCTTGTAAAAGAAGCAAAATTATGTAATATGCTGCGACATAAGAAATTAAAAATGAAAGCAAAACACCAATAACTAAATAAAAATTATGCACTAAAGTTAATTTTGTCCAAAATCTAAGAATCTTGTGCCTAAGGCAATCGGGAAGGGTGCTCTCGACGTGTAAAACAAAAACGCTGGTTATTGTTTTAATTACAGTGCTCAGGTTTCAGGACAGTGACAGTGCAGTGGCGACTGCACGAATGTATGCAGAAATTTGGCTACGTAAACCTAGAAAAATAACTATAAAATGTGCTCCCTTCCGTATAGTTACTGCGAACTTTATGTAAAAATAAAATACAATGCACATAAGATATTAATTTTGACGACACGGCAGCGCAGTAGCCTACTTTTCAAAATCTGTTGTAGTGACTGAGCGTTTGGTATCAGGGCTGCAGGCCTCGGGTCTCGTATCCGACATGGCACAATTTTGTATTGCCTACACGTTTATACGTGATAGAGCCATGCTGCAGCTATATTTAATAGTATAGTTGCAGCACGAACGGGTCGGCTCGCCCGGGGAAGGACCACGCTCTCACAGAATACCAGCGTAAAATATAGCAGCTTAATGCTGCTGTGTTTCGTATGGTGAGTGTAGAGAACCGGAGACCCTTTTTACTGGAAACGAGGCATTCCATCTTGGTCCTCACGAGTGACAACGCATCTGCAGTTTGATTCGCAATCGTGGGTAGATGTAGATGTCTATGGGCCACAGCAACCACTTACCATCAGGTGGACTGTGTGCTCGTTTGTCACCCTTATCATATAAAAAAAAAATCAATAAGATGTTTCGTGTTCTCATTCGATCCGTCATGCTTAGGAATAACTAGGTTAGTCTGGTTACACGGCTTTCTCGAGAGAAACCTTCTGGTTTTACT
Source organism: Parnassius mnemosyne (assembly GCA_963668995.1). Lineage (NCBI taxonomy): Eukaryota > Metazoa > Arthropoda > Insecta > Lepidoptera > Papilionidae > Parnassius > Parnassius mnemosyne. Next base: position 41,497,045 of record CAVLGL010000115.1, on the reverse strand, counting down.
TGTCGGTATAAGTGAAACTGGGCTTTACTAACCATGAACCCATATACCTAATTCAGTTTGGTTACAAATGACGTAAGAAAGCGTTGGAAACAAATTATTGTCCTTATATTAAATCGCCAATCTAATAATTTAGGTAAGTAGAAATCAACTTCAAAGAACGAAAAATAAAAAAAATAAAGAATAAAATATTTTCCAAGTTATAGTTTCTGAAGTCAGTGCTAAGGCATAGTGGAACGAATAATTAAAAAAAAAATTAATTAATTTTTTTTTAATTTTAAATGACTAAAGGGGATTATTAAAATCGGTTCACAAATGGCGAAGATATCGCTTAACAACATACTTACGAAAAAAAAAACATACAGTTGAATCTAGAACTTGCAAATTGTGTACAACAACTACGTCATGCATGTACTATGTTAATACCGAGCCAATGGACCAAAATAAAGTACTAAAATACTACTGCATATAATTTACAGCTAGTGATATATTTCGATAGAAATTGACGATCGAAATAAATATTAAATGTGGTCAGGAGGAGTTTGATCGAAATATTTTACTAAAACGGACCTAGAGATACCGCGAGTTGAATAAGTCAAAATCATCAAATCACCTTAGTAAAACAAGAAGGTAAACAGAGGGAGACCCTCAAATTGCTTGCGTTATTAGACATACCGTAAAAGTTTAGAGCGCGCTTAGTTTGCAGAGGCAAGCTTGAGGTTATATAGGTGAGTTTGTTTTGGGGCAGTGTCAACAGTGCATAGTCGAATAACGGACCTACAGTGATGAATAAAATTACACAATATTTATGAAGTCGTTGAAAACAAGTGATCCTTAACAACGCACTCAAATAAATTAACAAGAAATAGTTAAAAAACTTAAGTATAAAAGAAATTCGCAACAATGAATATTAAAGACAGAGTGAAATGTAGTTGGTGTGTCCACATGTGTATGAAGTCCCAGGGGTGGTGCAATATACACTTGCCCCACGTCCATCAAATGCCACTATCAATTACCCGAGCTGCACCGCGCATCGTAGGCTGCGTCCAGCGACGCTCTAGCCTAGGTGATTAAACCTGTCGCTCGGAACTCAAAGTTACTCAATTATTCTTTTAATATTAATGGGTAACTTTTTATGTATTTATTAGTATTTTTAAAATGAAATGTTTTATTCAGGGTAGAGCAAAAATGCTTACAAGCTCAATAACTTTTAATAAGTTTAAGCGCATCGCAGTAAAATAATCTTCGTAAGATTTCTGTTAAAATGGAAACGTAATTAAGTTTGTTCTTGTTTTCATAACGCCAGTCGACGGTACCTAGTTTGGCAATATAGAATAACAATCTACAAGTCGAGTAAACGAATTTTAAATAAAAAGCGAGAGGTCGGACCCGAGAGCAGTCGCGGCACTCTGAAGTTTTGTTATTGTTTCAATATTGCGCGAGCAATTAGCGCAACTCGGACTCGGCATGATTCTTCACGACGCCCGATCCATCCGCGTGCCCAATCAAATTACTGGGGCCCCGCAAGCCACTCTGCCAAACCATTAAAACAATACTTTCCAATTCACGTTTTATCGACACTTTGACTAATGATTAAGAGTAACGAATACGTTTTAAATCAATTTGCGCTACGATAGTCTTTGGATTTTGATAGATATTTTGCGAAAACTTTTTTAGTAAGTTACACTTACATCTGCAATATTGTAAGGATCATTTAATGGCGGGTTAGTGGCAAATCAATACCTGTCTCGGCGCTATTGCATGCCTTAAGCGAAAGCGCAAGGTATGTTATTCTATCGCCTAAAAATTAAGATTCCAACATTTTATCGAATAAAATCGTATCTAGCAATCATATTATACATATAAATGATATAAAAAGCACATTGTTAGAAAGATAAATGATTGTTGAACTTATTAATATTTTTTTTAAATCGATTAATTGTTATTTTTAATTTAAAAAAGGGATTTTAGTGGCTTATGGTGTGGATTTATCATGTCCCCAAGGCTTGTAAACACGATAACTTTTGAAAATATCAATTATTTGACTCAATCTATTTTTTAATCTCTTTATCTATCATGTGGGAAGCCACTGAATGTAAATGGCAGTGTAATTTTGTTTTGTTTAGCTAAAATTAATTTTTTTCGGCTCCAAAACGGCGAAATTTTCCTTGATTTGGTAGCCTTGTATGTAAATTATTTCTGTAAATGGGGAGCTACAGCCACAGAGTAGTTTACTCACACTCAGTGCGGCGTCAATCGCCGTCGTGAGTGGACATTGTTTCGTTTGTTTGCAGCGGCTCAAAAAGGTCGCTGTATAAATACACAATATTCGAATGACCAAATTTCTTAAATACTTGATTATATAATATAAGAGATTTCTTTATTACAATTTTTAAAAGAACAGAATAAATAATAGTAGTACGTACTAAAAGTAAGTAGTATCAATTTTTTTGTCATGGGTGACATTTTCATAGTTTTCGAGGGTGTTGAAGCCGATAGTGCTGAAGAGATGTAAATCCAAGATGGCGGCTGCAATAGATATAAATTTTTTGATCATGGGTGTCATTTTCATGGTTTTCGAGAGTTGAAGCCGATAGGGTTGCCGAAATGTAAATCCAAGATGTCGGCTGCTATAGATATCAATTTTTTCATCATGGGTGTCATTTTCATAGGTTTCGAGGGTGTTGAAGCCGATAGTAGTGTCGAAATGTAAATCCAAGATGGCGGCTGCAATAGATGTCACTTTTTTCATCATATGTGTCATTTTCATGGTTTTCGAGGGTGCTGAAGACGACAGTGCTGTCGAAATGTAAATTCAAGGTGGCGGCTGCATTAGGTATAAATTTTTTCATCATGGGTGTCATTTTCATGGTTTTCGAGGGTGTTGTTGAAGCCGATAGTGCTGTCGAAATGTAAATCCAGGATGGCGGCTGAAGTAGGTACCAATTTTTTTCATAATGGGTGTCATTTTCATGGTTTTCGAGGGTGTTGTTGAAGCCGATAGTGCTGTCGAAATGTAAATCCAGGATGGCGGCTGAAGTAGGTACCAATTTTTTTCATAATGGGTGTCATTTTCATGGTTTTCGAGGGTGTTGAAGCCGATAGCGCTGTCGAAATGTATTTGAACTACTTTAAAAAATTTCGTATAATCATGTTATACGTGATTTTTTTAATGCGCTTAAGGCATGCCCAATTGGATTTACCAATTTTTTTTTCTCCTTCGGCACAAAGAAAATGTGGCGCGAAATTACAAGTAGTGGTTCCCGATTATTGATTTTCAGTTACCACGTCGGGGCAATAGAAGTCCGAAGAAACCAAATTCGTAGCCGCCTCTACAGCGGATGGCAGAACCAGAGTAAACGAGAATAAAAAAATAGTGACACAATCTTGAATCGACGTACCGAGTGGTTAGGGTTGAGTTATTACATATTGATAAACCCGAACAGTTATAAAATATTAATTAGTAGTATATATTTAAATAGTATTTCAATATTTTATTTACTCTAATAAAAATGTAAATTCAAAATATTTATACGCGCATCACGCACAAACTACCGAAACGATTTTGTTACGGTTTTTTGAAGTGAAAATTTCTTTAGAATCGTGACTTGAAACTCGATAAAACGAAAAAATGACACTAAAAAGAGACTATACACCTATAATCGCCTCCACATGCTTGGCAAACAACTGCAAACAACGAACACGAACGTGTGGATGAGTGTTTGCCTGTTCTTGTTTGTGTTTGCCAGGGATCGGCGGCGGTATCGGTTGTTGTGCACAAATTAAAGCAAGTTCGACAAACGTCTTTGCGATGTATCCAAACGCTCGTTAGCAATCAATAGTACGCGCTTGCTTGCGGGCGGCGGCTACTAGTGGCGGTTACTAGTGGCTATTGTTGTTATTATATACTACGTTGTGCCACTTTGTATTCATGTACTGGTGTATTTTATGTTATTTTTCGTTTAATTTCATTTTGCATTTTTTTTTTAAATAAAAATAGCTTAAACAGAAAGTAATCGCTGCAAAAAGCTCGTCGTTCGCAATGTATGCCCATCCGGAATATACAAGCACGTTCTCCAAGCCCGACGATGCCGTGTTTGTTTTGGGTGATTGTAGTCGGAGTTACCACCAAAAATGTAGAGGCGGCTTACAGGATTTAGCCTGCGAGAATGAGATAGAATACAGTGTAGACCACCTCAAAAGGTATAATGGGTTGTGGGAATCCGCCATTCGACAACGGTCTTTTTTTGTCTATAAAAATATTTTCTTTTTATTTATGAAATTTATTGAATAAAATTAACCATATTGAATAAAATTATCTTATATTTCAAATTTGAAGGTTTCACTTCTACCGCGTGTGAACCGCACACATGTTTGTTTATATTTATTATTTAAAGCCTTCTAACTAGTCTTAATTTAAAATTTTCATGTGATAATTTGATCTCTTCGAACTATATGATCTTGCTTCCCTGAAGGCCACGTGGTCGAAGTCCGCCCAAAACAAGTATTTGTAGGCCTACAAATATGTGTTCCGGGTCTGCATGCATATAAATACATAAGTATGTAAACTGCCTCCACGACAAAAAAGAAAATCCTGGTGTGAGGGTAATGCTTTTTATTAAATAATAATAATAGTTGAGTTCATAAATGTTCATGAACTTTACAACTTGGACGCGGGTAACACCGCGGAATGGATTCCTAATCAATTTAAAATAAAAGGAATCTGGAACAACTTAACCAACTACTATACTTTTGCTAGTTTGCCAGTGATATAAACATAAAAAACACAAATTCATTTCATCATCATTCTCTATATTAAAATATACACTATTACACGTTTGTAACTTATGAACCCAACGACGATGGTAATATAAGTACCTAACTTTTAAACGATAGCTATTCGTATTTTCGTATAAATATGTTATGCAACATTACAAAAAGTTAATTTCTTAACCTTTGGCTTTGTTGGTAAAATAAGAGGAGAAATAGAGATTATTTTACTTGTGTTTAGACAACGGCACTAAGAACAAGATGTTTTGGTAGTCATTTTCTATGGTTCCACATAATAATTGATATCATTTCGACCAGCCGGCGTACGTGACGTTGGCATAGATTAAATAATAGTACTAGCGGCTGGAATTAGTCCGAATAATTCCTCAGAGCACTCCCCGTGGTAAATGCGATAAAACTGGCACTGCGTAGAGATGCAACATCTCTACGCAGTGCCAGTGAGTCAAGCCGATCGGAAAGAACTCAGTCGTCGACGATTCGAAACGTTCTGCGCTGGATGCGGTCAAGTGGAAGGAGCTGGCACTGGGGAGCCCCTTGCCCAGAATGGGGACAGTATTTCATGTCGGCACACCGCCTGCAACTTTACAAGGCGCAGCAGGTTCGGCCTGACATGGAGCCGCTCAATTTCACCATCGCACATCGCGACAAAACTTGCGATACCATATGGATGATTGGCGGTCCCCCACTGTGCGATTTAGAAGATGTTTTGTGTTTTCTTCCTCGCACAAATTCCTTGTGGAATCGATTACCACCAGCGATTTTTCCGGACCGATACGACTTAGGGACCTTCATGAAAAGCATCGCAACGACAATTCGATGGCAACGCATCTGCAATTCCCCTGGTGTTGCAGTTGTTCATGGGCAGCGGTAGTCACTTACCATCAGGTGAGCCGAATGCTCGTATGCCCCCTCTCCTATAAAAAAAAATTGATGTTGACTACTTGCCGACGTTCTGATAGCCTATATAATTATTATTAATTAGTTAAATCACGCACGCAAGCTAAATTAAACTTTATCGCTGTGTGCGAGTGTCCATATGGCGTTGCATCTATTGGCCTTCCTGCGTCACTGCCGATATTTCGTGGTTAGCCAGGGCTTTCAACAATAGTAAAAAGTAAACTACGTATATATCACCGTTTGATTATCTACATATTTAAATTACAACTGTTTTATTTGAATATAATGTCTTACATTTTTTACAGTCTCTAAAATAGTTATAAAATTTGAGAGGAAATAGCTAAATCTGACATATAATTTTAAGTAAATACAGGGAGGGAAAATATTGACAAGAAGTGAGCACACAGTCCACACTGATGGTAAGTGAATGCTATGGCCCATAGATATCTACGTTTATCCTCAATTAAAGAGTCAAAATGCAGATGAGTTCTCACCCCTGATGACTAGGATGGAATGTCTGGTTTCCAATAAAAAGGGTCGCCGGTTCTCTATACAGTCACCACACGAAACACAGCAGTATTAAATATAAATCGATGTTTTTAGTATTTGTTGTTTAAATACAGGTTTTGGTTAGTATTTAATTATTATACAAAAATTTCAAGTCTTGACTAATTTAGTTTTTAGGATACACCCCGTAAATCTTATTATAAATAATACACAGAAGTAGGTTGAAACGGACATGAAATGAGCGTGACAAATGCATGGCTTAGGTAAATCTTATTCTCTTCTCTAGTGTCTACTATTTTGACATATTACTATATTTAGTTTAGTGATACGACATATCACTGATATTTTATTAGTATTTATTATTAGAATTTTGTCATATCCCTAAACATTTTTAGTGAAAAGCCGTAATAAATTAGAATATTCGTAATCTTCCATGATGTCGTGGTATCCCTAGAGATTTCGTGAAATCCCTGGTGTTCTCCTTTCGTTGCGACATATACACACAATGTATTATACATTTTCAAAAATTATTGATTCTATTTGTATGAATCATTTAGCGGCAGCAAAAAGGCAATTTCTTACAGAAGGAAGCGGATATACAAGCAGTGTCTCAGATAAATTTGGAATTTTAAAGTCACTATAACGTTTTTTTCCACAATATTGTTTCAAATGTACGTTTCAAAGTTATAAGCTAGGGGATTGTTTGATTGAGGAAATTAAGACAGTCAGCAACCAACCACTGACATGTGTGAAATCGAGGTTCCTTTTGTCTATGAAATGCCTAAAGGTTAAATTCGTCACATAGCGTCTGAATCGTCCTCTAGGAGAGAGCTTATCATGACTATGAACTCGAGTGAAGTCTAGATAGACTAAATAAAAAAAAATTGTGGTCCTTTTTCAATGGGACTTCCTCCTACCCTTTGAAAATAATTAAATTAAATTTCTAATTCAATATTCTGTTTTGGTTCAACATTATATATCAAATATTCAAATTTCAGGTTTGTTAATCATTCAGTTTACGAGCTAGAAATCCGTGACATAGGGATGCAGAGCCGAACAGACAGCAGCCAGCAAAGTGACATTAATAGAGCCCTATTTTACTCAGCGTGTACGGAACCCCAAAATCTACCAAAACCTATATTAGAACTTAAGCAATGCACCAAGAAAATCAATAGATCAATTAGTAAATAAGTGTGAACAATAATTATGGAGCCTTGCTTGACAGTCTGCGATGTCGCGGCTGCACACGGGCCGTGCTGTAATTACCACGGCCGGAGCCACGGCCGATCTGCTGTCAAAAGGATCGCGTGCCGAACGACGGACGCCCGTATTAAACGCTAGCGAAGAACCCATGCTCCATCAGATAACATGCAATCAATTTCGCGATCTACATGCTTCTACGTCGGCGCCGACCCTAGAATGACGTCAAGGCGATAAGCTCATAGTGCCAGTTTACAACTGGTACCCTTTACAATTAATAGACATGCTAATTATTACATGAGAAATATTTGTTCTAGAGAATTAACAGTTCTAACGTACTTGGAAAAAAGACAACGAAATCTAGAACCTTTAATTTAATTTATAAAAGGTATTTTAATGCACGCATTGATTTGGTGTAGCTATGAAGCAAAATTCAAGCTAATCAAGGTATTCACCGACACTACGGAACGAAGCTACGACGGAGCTAGTCACGCGATCGTTTTATCGCACACCTTCTTTTTGTTTTATACAGCAGATAAAGTTTGTTTAAAAAGCTTGCATGTCTTTACTATATCGACGTCCCTGTCGTGACAAGTGGTGTTGCCTGCTTTAATATTATCTACTATACAAGTATTTTGTAGTAAACTTTTGCTTTGAATTGAGTTTAGATTTAAGTCCTTTGAAAGACAATAAACACACATTTCATGTCTCTGAAATATGGGTTGAATGTTTTGGATAATTTACCAGCATTGTATCGATCGGTGGCCAAAGCTTGGACAAGCCCACAGAGAGTAAACATCTGCACCAAGTGTACATAAAGTTGACATTTGGGGAAAACTCTTCGACTTACAACATAGTAATTTTAAATATCATAAACTGAATGTTTAATCCAGTCTTATAGTTTTAACTTTAAATCACCCGCTTTGGTTGTGTTTTATTAACACGACAGCGGCGTGTAGTTCATGTACGTGTCATTTACAGAAGAAACTGCGAATAGCCAGAGAACAGACAAAGCAATGTAAAGAAGCCTAGAAAAGCTCGTTGTGAGTCGGAAAATCCTCGCGAGTCAATTTGGTATTATGAGGTAATGGAGAGTAACGGGCATGATTTACGCGGCGCAGCCGACGAGCGTTCGCGGGCAGGCACAATTATCGGCCCACAGGCGCTCTCAATTACAAAGAGGCGCGCCCCCGGGACTGCGCCCCCGTACCGGCTCGACCCAACCACAAATCTTTTGCTCTTGGCCTTTCCAAAACAACAAGTTGCGAATGGACGAAGTAAAACTAACTAACGTAAAATATTATATTTCTAACTATATGTATGTATATGCGATAATCGAGACGGCAGACAAATCTCAAAGGAATACTATTATTCAACCACAAAATCTTGAGTGTGTAATTTTAAAGGGTGAATCAATGAATTGTTTACAAACTTTATTTTGCTTTCAACCTAATCGCATCCTTTTTTTATTAATAATAATAGTATCGTTTGAGTAGATGTGCCAATATTCGTATAACGAAATTTTAGTTTAAAGGTTTCTTTTACTTTTTTTAGCCCAAAATATTATTATGCAATAAAAAATAGACACGATATATCGGTAAGTGTAATGTAGTTTGTGATAGGGTCGAGTGTCACGTTTTAATTTGCGCGGCGACACACAAGTGGACTCCGTGCCATGGTTTGCGGGCAGCGACGCGTCGAGTGCCCTGCTAATTGCAACGCTACGCTATCCTCGACCGACACCGTCCTCAGCTCTTACCGAACGTCAAATATGTACATTAATAGTCACGCTTCAATACCCCCAATATATATATTTATTATGTATACCGTGCCGATCAAACGAAAAGTAATAAAATATTGCCCGTGTTATCTATACACTGTCCTAATAAGTTATCCCCTGCGGACTTTACTGATAAGCTTCGAACAACCGTTATCATATCTGTGTTTACATTAATTATACGTTTTGACAACACAAATGAGCATGGGAACAAACGTTTAGACGAGCAGGCGGGCGGGCTTTGCATTGGAGTGCCTCTCAAATCGTCTGAAGTAATTTCTGAAGAAACAAATGAAAGTGCTCCCCTCGCGCCAGGGAACGCTTTACAAACTGTGCGGCCTATGTAATCGGATAATAAAAAGGGCAAATGCGGTAAATATAAGATGAGGAAGACAGTTTTACGAGCAGCACCTAATTAAGTGGTGAAACAAACTCAAAATGGAGAAAACGTTTACACAGAAATAATGCGTGGCCTCGGAGAGTTGAAGAAAAACTGATGCGTGTATCCTCTACATATAAAATATTTTTGGATTTGTAATACAATATTATTGAAATAGATTTATTTGTGCACATACTGCATATCAACATGCCAAGTAACAGATTATCACATCAACGAATTCTGCTAAATTTCTATTAATGTCTACATGAATATATCTGTACGTGTGTGCAAAGCGTGCGCGTGAGGCGGGTATATTTTGGGCGCGCAGGTAGGGCGGCTGGCGATGGAATGCGACCTCACCTGAACACGTCTGATTCACTCAAGCTAAATCAGTATGCTCTACAAATATACTTATTAGACATTATTTGCGACGGTTGCTACATTACATTACAGTACATTACTACAGTAGCAATGCCAGGTTGATCTTATCTGTTGAGATGAAATCGAGTCAGTACAAAATTTAATTTATCGTAGTTGTTGATTGGTGTAAATCATCTGGTCAATTAAGAAAATCAGCGGTTTAAGTATAACAATCGGCCTTGATTTACGGTTTATTTACGGCAATGTAACGATTTAGGGGTGTAACGCTTAATCGTGTCGTGGGGTCGCGGGCACGGGTCCGGCCCGGGGCGATTCATTAGCTCGGCCGCTTCAGAACAAACAAATTAACGCGACGGGCGTGTTTTACTCGGTGATAAAAGGGCGCGAGGCGATGGGCATCGCGCCAGCTGCGTGCGGCCGGGCGATAAATCTCGCGATCTGCGACGATAGGGTTGCGGTCCGCGATGTTACCACTCCTCAGCTTCGTCATGTCTAGTAGCTTGTACTTATGAGGAATTTGTTCGTAAGTCGTAAAGTTGCGGTTGTAACATTTATACAGATTTTTATAACAATAAAGTGACAAATAGGCTTGCATGTCACATTAGCTTATCTACTGCCGCCCATGGACACATGCAATATCGTAATATCCCTTCCAGAAGAGAAATTATAAAGTCGTCCGGATCGAATTTAGATCACGACTGCCAGTAGCGCTGGTCAGGATTATAATATAGAAGTGTGTACGCAAGAAAAAGTGCACTGTCTATTCCTTCACAGTTTAATGGGAGTGTACTCTGACACGACCGGAGAGAACGAAAGAAATTCAGCGCTCTCACAGAATACCAGCGTAAAATACTTAACACTGCTGTGTTTCATATGCTGAGTGTAGAGAACCGGAGACACTTTTTACTGGAAAAGAGGCATTCCATCTTAGTCCTCACGGTTGACAACGCATCTGCATTTTGATTCGCAAACGAGGATAAATGTAGATGTCTATGGGCCACAGTAACCACTTGCCATCAGGTGGACTGTGTGCTCATTTGTCATCCTATCCTATAAAAAAGAAAAAAAAAAGGCGCAGGACCCAAGGCTTTACGTGATTTTCGGGGCACGAGAGTGAAACATCTCTTAACTTCTTGATTTAGGCCTGCTAATGAAAATTTCTGTAATGATTATACCATTAAAAGTCAGTACTTTGGCCCGGTTTGAACCTGGGACCACATAATCAGCAGTCACGCTTACAGCCACTGACTAGACTATCGAAGAGTGATACAATCTTAGAAAATAATATTATTTTTAATATAATAAAGGAGTATTAGCAGTACCTAAAAGTAGAGTGAAAATTAATAGCGCGGTCTGAAGTATGAAGTGGTTAAAAAACTCTTTCACATAATCAGGAAAACGAGCGCCCTGTGATATATGTAAAGACACGGCGACATAAGCGCAACACGCATTCAGCCCCGCACCCCAGCACTAGGTAAATGGCTTCTGTTAATTAAGTTTGATCAGAGCTCTACGAGGTCGGTGTACGTTCGCGGACCATCTGCCAGGCGATTCACGCCCACATATTTTGTTTCAAAACAAGTAACACATGGCCAATACAATTGATTTAATAGCCTTTGCAATTGATAAACAGTAGGTACTGATCGAAATAACTGTCGTTCAACATTTTAAATGTCTCGTCAAAATATAAAGCATCGTAGGAAGAGTCATAAACAATACTATCATCGGAAGTACAACAAAGGTAATCATGATGATCACGTAATGCTGAATCGAATAATTCTCAGGAAGCCCGTAGCGAATCAGTATAAGATATTGTGTAAGTGGATAGGGCGATAAGAACGATGCAGATAGTAAGTGTGGCGTGCTGCGCGAACATTAACGCAGCGTGACGAGCCCACGAAGTCGGTCGCCGTGGGGCGGCGCGCGCCCGCCTCTCATGCGATCTTATCGCCCTTTCCGCGAACATCGTATCGCACTGCCCGCCCGGCTGTTCCGTGACTAACTTCGCCCGTTGCCCTATCTTCTGTAGTTCTCCAGGCATAAATTTAATTTCGTCTTTCACAATTATTTCATCCATCCGGCAACTAAGAACGCAGCGTTGCACATTTATTTAAAAATATTTAACGACGACCACGAGTCGACAGTTGGGGGCTGGCAACGAACATAATGAGCGGGAGAATCCTTTGAGCGGCTGCAGTTGGGAGACACAAACGCTGAGCTAATTAAGCGGTGCTGATCCGTAGCCACGGCCGAATTAGTGCGATTGTACATTAGTTGACTACTGCTTTTACAAGTAACAATTTTAATAGAGTTCGTTACTTTGCTAATTGGAAAGAGTTTCTGCTTAACAAAAGCCACCCGGTGTAATAATGTAAGGCTTCGATGTTATGGATCAGGCAGAAGGTCAGAAACAACCCCCTCGTGCAAATATCAGAAAGTGAACTTTAAATGTCACTCTCTACGTAACATTTTTAAACGAAGCAAACAATGAAATAATTTCGGCTGCTAAAAAGGAAACCTCTTATGTTACTGTTCACCCTTTTTGTCAAATTCCGTCCCCAATTCTATTAACAATCAACAGTTTACCTATTTAGTACACCCAAGGGGTTCTATAACTTTTATTAGCTGGGGTACTTTCGTTACGGAAACGTTTACTGTTACTGTGAAACGAATACTAAGCGAATTGTAATACAAATTAATCATTATTTTTTCAACTGAAAAAACACTACACCATGATTTTTAAAATTCATAAATAAATTACAGTTAAAGTCGATGCTACCAAGCATCGTACAAAAGGCTCATCACATTAATCTGGGTTTCTAAACTAAGCTGGAATGTGCCAATGTCGACGTGGTAAATCCTCACAAAGTCCGCGGGTCGTACAACGGAAATCCTTTTGCGGAATCAACGACAAATACAAAAGAGGTTCGTAGCCTGTTATTACTCAATGTGACAGCTAATTGTATGCAATATGATTTAAAAAAAACTAACAACGAAGTGAAGTAATTTGCATTACTATAGATTATGAAGCCTAAATAAATGCATAAATTTCACCTTTAAAGTTTATCTTGCTTGTTGCAAATGTAATGGTAAAATAAACACTCCAATGATTTTTTTATGTTTGGATATTTACTACTGTTTGAAGAAATAATTAACATGGAAATACAGGTATGTTCAGACAGAATCAGAACGACGACGCATCAAAATAAAAAAGCAAACACGGTCATTGGCCATTGTACCGTTGTTTGTTGCAATTCAACCGTCATATTATTTCTTGTTGTGCGCATGAAAAAATAGTTTCCACGCAATTCATTAGTGAACACATTCACTATTTCGTACATATTTATTATTGCTTTTAGGGTTAATTTTATAATTATCATATAAAAGTGATTCGTAGGATGAAAAAAAAACAAAATTTAGTTAAATTTACAAAGTCCCCGTCATTTATACGTTCTACTGCCGGGCACAGGTCTCTCAAGTGTCTGCCGCACTGCCCTAATAATGCGCATTAGCAGAGTTCGCATATTATCTTCGAAATAATATTTTAATTTCACAGACATGAAGGTTTCCTCACGACGTTTCCCTTCACCGTTGAGAACTTAGCAAATCAGCATTTAAAAATAGAATTAAGTTTCATTGGTGCCAGCGACAATCGTACCCAGGCTTCTCGCGTATTGTGAAATTTACGGAGAATACTAAGCCCCTGAGCTACCACGACCCACTGCATAAGATACAATTAAATGAAACCAGCCAGCCGGAGGGATTAATCCCAAAAGAGCTTAGAGCTAGAGCTAGAGCTTAGGTACTAAAACAAATAAAGGTGTAGGATCTGGAATTTTTCTGGAGATCTCAACATCCACATATGCACACCGCTGGGTACCTACAACACAGTCTTTCAGGCGGAAAGTATGGGTATCGTGCAAGCGGCCATAGCAATAGATGCTAGAAAGGTTAATGACTTCTCCATCAGAATACTGAACGACAGTAGGGCGGTTTTTTTTATTATCTAACTTTATTTAAAAAGGCTTTTATCCTACATGATTATGTCAGCATTATCGTAACATACCTTGAATATAAACCAACAAAGCTAGTATAACTTTCTGGCAATGCAGAAACATGATAAACATGATAAACCTTTCACTTACACATACAATTAGAAGCTACTTTAGCTGCCATTAGACTCAAGACACTAAATCTTTGGAGTAAGGGTAGAGTCACACAACAATGCAGCAGACGAACTCGCCAGTAGAGGATTGGCTCTGGCCACTACAGCTTTGGAAAAATCCAGTAGACCGTAGACAAGCTAGGAGGCCCTGCCTGAAATAAACAGTCGTTTAACCAAGGTTCTATCTAATGAGACTGAACAAGCCGCAGATCAGGATATTAACAACTGCTATCACAGGACACGGTAACTTTAACAAACATTTATTTACCATCGGTGTTACGGACAGTCCCCTGTGCAGGGCATGTATGGGGCAGGAAGAAACGGCGGCCCACGTGTTACTGACGTGTCCAGACACGTCTCTGTATACAGGGCTAAACATCTCGGCACGCCGGGATCACTCCCTGAAGTTGCTTGCAACATTAAAAGACTGTTGAACTCTTCGGGGAGATTTCATGGCTCGAATAAATACATTGTTCCTGCCCACACGCAAAATACGCGCTTAGTCTTGGAGTTGCGGAAGAAAACAGCCCGTTTAATCAATTCAATTCAATACCATGACCCTCATAAAATATTATATACTAGCGGTCCGCCACGGCTTCGCACGGGTGTTTTCTGGATCTCGATAACAGCGCTACCTATCGTGTCCAAATGTATATTATAAACCATCTAAGGTTCCAATTCAAACACACACAAAATTTCATCAAAATCGATCGAGCCGTTTCTGCGTTTTAGCGAGACTGACGGACAGCAATTGATTTTTATATATAGAGATGTAACGGTGCACTTGTGCTAAATAGTTGTTTCACACAATTGAAAACATTTAAGGCAGATTTTCCAGTATTGAGACAAAAGTTATTCATAGTATATAAATTACAACACAAAAAAATTTAAAATCATAGCTCGATGAATAAATAGTTCAATTGTTTCATATTGAGGCAGGTTATAACTTATTAGATGGGTAACCTTTAAGGATTGAATAAACGGCCCATAGTAAGTAATCGTTGAGATGTTATCGACAAGTATGCCCCACATAACACAACCTACTGAGTGACTCGCGAAAGGTTGGCATTACCCTATTGTGTTTACATTAAAGAAAACACAACACATTGAATAAAATCTATTCATTTTATCGCAATTTAATGCGATAAAATGAATTGAAAGTTCTTATGTTATGCAGCATCCGTAGCAAGGAACTTCT
Organism: Parnassius mnemosyne; assembly: GCA_963668995.1. NCBI lineage: Eukaryota > Metazoa > Arthropoda > Insecta > Lepidoptera > Papilionidae > Parnassius > Parnassius mnemosyne. The sequence goes on along the minus strand of CAVLGL010000115.1, from coordinate 41,481,753 downwards.
TATTTTTATGATAATCTCAGACTTATCAGTTGAAATCAAAAGTAGGTGTACTAGTTTCTGTTTCTCGAAACATCAGGTACACCGAACATCATTTATGAACTTATAATTATCATAAGGCAAACTAGGAAGAAAAACAGATCAGCACATCAACAATCTAGTGTAGGAAACGTCTTTCCAATATTTATTAATAAAATTTGCCTAGCTGCCACGAAAGCTGAGTGTTTTTTTTAGTTTAGCAAACATATTTATTTCACTACTATTTGTCGGAAAAAACACAAAACAACTACGGGACGACATGGAACGATGCATCCTCTCACGTCGCCACCTCATAAAAATAAATAGTTTGTGGTGGCGACAGAGTTGATCATTAAAAATTGTTACATATACTTTAGCCTCAATCTCTAAAATTCTTTAAAATATTCGAAAATACATAGGCTGCACTAAAAGTATCGGGAATGGAATATTTCCACTGTTCCTGTCATATTAAAATCTTTTTAATTGAAAACTCCTTGGTTTTAAAAATCGAATACCATTTATTTATTTAAAAAAAGATTCTCGGTCTTGTCACAAGGTTTTGTCAAACTTGTTTAGTCGTTGAGAAAATGGAATTGACTCGAGAAAATTCAAGAGCGATGATTTATTATGACTTTCGAAGTGGTTTAACACAAAAACAGTGTGTTGACCGGATGATTTCTGCATTTGGTGATGAAGCCCCATTCAAAACCACAATTTATCGCTGGTTTGCTGAATTTCAACGTAGACGTGTCAAGCTCAGTGATGATCCCCGTCAAGGTCGTCCAAAAACTGCACTCACCCAAGAAAACGTTGATGCTGTGCGTAAGCTGATTGAGGAAGATCGACATGTGACATACCGCGAAATTCAGGCAACTTTAGACATTGGCATGAGTCAAATACAAATAATCTTGCATGAATGAATGAAGGTGTAAAAAAGTTGTTTTCCCGATGGCTACCGCATTCGCTCTGTGAAGAGCAAAAAGCGGCTCGCGTTACTTGGTGCGTCAAAACTCTCGAAAGATTCCACGCAGGATCCTCAAATGCTGTATACAACATCGTATCAGGTGACGAATCCTGGATATACGCGTACGAACCCGAAACAAAAAACCAGTAACGAGTTTGGGTGTTCGAAAACGAGTTAAAGCCAACAAAAATTGTTCGTTCACGGAGTGTTGCAAAAAAAATGTTGGCCACGTTTGTCTCCAAAACCGGCCATGTTACGACTATTCCTCTTGAGGGACAAAGAACGGTTAATGCAGAATGGTATACTAGCATTTGTTTGCCACAGATCGTTTCTGAACTCCGTAAAGAGAACTGCAACCGCCGCATCATCCTCCATCACGACAATGCGAGTTCTCACACCGCACACAGAACAAAAGAGTCAAAACATAGAATTATTAGACCATCCGCCGTACAGCCCCGACCTAAGCCCTAATGATTTCTATACTTTCGCTAAAATAAAGAATAAATTGCGTGGACAGAGATTTTCATCACCTGAAGAAGCTGTGGACGCCTACAAAACGGCCATTTTGGAGATCCCCAACTTCCGAATGGAATGGTTGCTTCAATGATTGGTTCCATCGTATGGAAAATGTGTCAAATTTCGCGGAGAATACTTCGAAAGGCAATAAATACATTTTTAAATAGTAATGTTGTGTCACTTCCTTGATTCCCAAAATTTTCAGTGCCGCCCTCGTAGTTGCCTCAGGATGTTATCTATCTTATGCATTAAATTGGCGATTAATTTTATGTGAATTAAAACTCATTGTAGATGTATTTTACTTTACGTTTCACTTTTAACACGTTTATTATTATCGGTTTATAATACGCAATATACATACGTATAATATTACGTATTACGATTTGAAATTAAAGAGATACTTAACTGTCCTTTTCAATTTGTTATTCATACATATAATGTTCATATTTCATAAGGTGTAAATAATATAATTAAAAAAAAATAATTTGGATAAAAATGTAATCCTTTTATTTTTCAGATCATCAGAAAGTACTTTCCAATTAACCTTGCAGTAACACTGGTACTTAAAATTTAAAGCAGACTATCTTCGACATTCCTTATCTTGCCACTCTTGTATATTTTAGGTCTACGTAGAAAAAACATCGCTTTTACACCGTAAAGGTAGAGCGGCACCAGAGCGAACGAGAGACCTTTTTATTTGTGAAAATAAAAATAGCTTCGCGAACGAGCCGAGCGAACGATTAATCTACGTTAGAGAGTTAACAAGACGGTGAAGTGATCAGCGCGCGCGTTGTTAAAGTTTAATAAGCATTAGTTAGCGGATGGAGGCTGCGCTGGCAATAAGGCAACTGTTATCTCCGGTGTACGGCAGCAGCGACCGCGCAAACAAATTAAGGCTCTCATATCTCTCCCCCGCCTCTAAAATCACTTGGTGGTATGTTATAACTCAACCAGCACATTCACACTATCAATTAGGCCGTGAACGTCTGACTTCGACAGACATTTGTCAATTAAGTTTCATAATCATTAGTCGGTTAATTAACGTACATAAAACAAAGACACTCAAAAACATATTTATTTAATGTTAAAACTTTATAAAATGTTATGCAAAAACATTTGCATGTAGCACACTTCAGTAAGATATTAAACTAGCCAACGCGACATCAAGCTGCAAAGTAGGCAATTAGGATTTTAAATATAAGCTGGGCAAATCTAAAAGTATAACGCCGCGGTACATGCGGTCGCGTCGAGTTGTCAAAGCGAGCATAATCTCATAACCGCGGCGCGGACGACAGACAGCTTCCGCTGAGTACCCTCAGGCTTAGCGAGATTGTTCTTTAAGTAAACACTACTAGTCGACTTCGAGGTAACAGAGCGAAACAAATTTTCTTTAAAAAAATATTACTTAGTGAAATCGCTATAATTAAGCCACTCTCGACGGTAACAGTTCAAGCGCATCCGTTACGGTGTTACGTGTAATTTTAGGCAAGCGAGGAACAATTTCATTGCTATAAGTTTTGCAAGCGGTTACCAGGCGAAGCGGTGCCTTCTAGCGGGCGCGGGCGATACGTACGCTACAATTTCTTCGAGAGGCCGCTGATGCGTAGCGGCGCAATCAAGCGCGGTTAGCGATTCCGATCCGATTTACGCTGCAACCATTTGCTACATTGCGACAAGTCAATCGTGTTCCACTTCCGACAATACGAAAGAAAGCGTCGACACGAAACAGCAATAAGTATTTAACGGTAAATCACGAGATCACGTTTAGTGCTCAATTAGAGCAATGTCTCACGTAGGAAATTTAATTTAATTGTAAAGGTCTTTTTCAGACAACGCACAACAATTACGAACGTCAAAATGACATTTCTAATATAGATTCGGCAATACTGCCCTGTACCCTCTAGATTGTGACAGCAAAGCCGAGAGGACTTTGCGAGTTCCATACTGATTACAGCTCCATATTTGATGAGCCACTCACGTGGCCTCGCAACAAACCGCAGACTAATTTCAATACCCTCTTGATTATTTAATAAGTTGCGCCATGTGTAACGACGCAGAGGAAAACAAAAGACCCGCACTCGTTCTTACCCAATTAATCTTTTAGAACAACTACATTTGTCTATTTGTTAAAATAGCCACTGTGTGCATAGCGGGGGTGGGGAAGGTAAGAATAACCAATGAGACATTTTCACATGCAGATACATGCAATGTGCACTTGGAAAAATTCAAAAGAGAAAGTGTTCATATGTGAGCAAGGGGCGGCCGGTGCGAGGCGGGCGAGGCGAGAGTCGGAGGCGGCAGAAGACGGCCCGCTCACAGTTTAATTTCCCACGAGGTCGATCTCAGCACCGCGGAGCGCAACCCGCGGGAATTAATTGCCAGTAATGAATAGTCAAGTGAACGTCCGTTAATTATACATAAACCCAATTTAAGAAAATATAATCCAATTTAGCTAAGAATATTCGCAACAACTTTCATATTATTTACTTAAATCAATGGGGTGACATTCGGATTTCCGTTTTCACACGGATTGCAGATTAACTAGATAATGATGTAATTGCTTCAAGTGCAACGACCTCTTGCAACCAAACAGCTAGCAGTTCGGAGGCAACGAACGGGAAAGAATAACGATAGATTAGTTTCAATCATTATTCAAGTCAAAGTCACGTAGCAATAATGTTTTTGGTTTGTTTATTACTTGTTTGTTTACTACTTATTTTTAAATCATTATAAAATTATCATTATCATTTTATGCGATCTCTTCGTAAAATGTGCGGCGTTACCATGGCCGACCGAAAGCGAAACGAAGAGATTCGCAATATGGCAGGTTTGAAAGATGACCTTATCACAAAAATTTATAAGGGCGTGCTTCGGTGGTTTGGGCACGTTGAGCAAATGAGTGAAGACCGAATGGTGAAGAAAATATATAGCGCGAAAGTTAATATTAAAAGGTGTCGAGGTAGACCGAGACTAACTTTCGAAGACCATGTGAGCAAATTGCTCGAAGAGGGTAGGGTCAAGAGTACTCGGATACCTAGACGTGCATGTATGAAGAAGATAATGAATCTGAAAGAAGCGAAAGAGGTATGTCAGGATCGTGACACTTGGCGATCTGTTCTCTCTGGCTACCCCGTCAGGGATTGTGCGTGAAGATAAGTATTATAAAAGTAGTTCATAATTTTCGTAAATTCACGCCTGTAGCCCAGGTTGAGATTACAGACTTCCATTAGGCACGATCCTGACACACCTCTCTCGCTTCTTTCACATCCAACTTTCTACGCATACATATACGTTGGGTTAAGGGTACCTACTCTTAACATGGCCCATAATAATTTAAAATTAAAAATTTTGTACAGCCGACTTCAATACGAGTTATTAAGAATAACTCAAAAACTATTGGTCTGACCTTGATCAAATTCATATAGGACCACACGAGAAGCACCAGCTTTCAAATAAAAAAGAATCATCCAAATCGGTTCACCCAGTAAAACGTTATGAGGTAACACACATAAAAAAACGTACAGTCGAATTGAGTATCGTCTCCTTTTTGGAATGTCGGCAGAAAATGAAATAATTTATAATTTAAAATTAAAAATTTTGTACAGCCGACTTCAATTTAAGTTATTTAAGAATAACTCAATAACCATTGGTCTGACCTTGATCAAATACATATGGGACCACACGAGAACTATCAGCTTTCATATAAAAAAAGAATCATCGAAATCGGTCCCCCAGTACAAAGTTATGAGGTAACACACATAAAAAAGAAAACATACACTCGAATTGAGTACCGTCTCCTTTTTGGAAGTCGGCAGAAAATGAATTGAATTACTTTATTTATTTATTACTAGCTGTTCCTCGCGACTTCGCCCGCGTGTTATTTGGGGTTTTAGCTTTTTTGCGCGGAACCCTAATATTTTTCTAAAATAAAAGTAGCCTATGTTACTCCTTATGACATCAGCTATCTGCCATGAAAGTCCCGTCGAAATCGGTCCAGCCGTTTCAGAGATTAGCCGGAACAAACAGACAGACAGACAGACAGACAGACAGACAGACAGACCGACCGACAGACACAAAAATTTTAAAAATTGTGTTTTTGTTATAAGTACCGTATATACTTTCATATGCATTTATTAAAAAGCTGGTATTTTGACATCAAACAGACACTTCGATTTTATTTATTTGTATAGATTTATATTACTTTGCATGTAATCATTACTCGTATGCGAATATAAGAATGTTGCTATTTCTCCCAGAATTACGATTTGTACATAATGTTTGTAGAGTACGAAGAAAGCTTGATCAATGTAATTTTTTATAGAAGTAAATTGTATTTAAAATTATAGGTGTGTAATATTAGTTATTTTTGATAGCGTTATGGCGGCTCTTCACGTTAGCCAACATAGTGGCGAATATGTTGGCAAAGATATTGGCCAAGAATTTGTGATCGCGTCCACACGTTGGAAAGTCCTTCAGTTTGCTTCGGTTCAGGCTAATGTGCGGATGAATTTATTAAAATGATTATTGAGGCGCTAACGGCTGCTGCGGTTTATTTATTCACAGCATACCACTACAACGTGAATAAACGTGAAAAGGGTGATCAAAAAGAAATGGAAAAAAGAAATTTTATTTCTTGACGGCTCCGTGGCGTAGCAATGAGTTGCTGCGCTGAGGGCCGCGGGTTCGAATCCCGCACGGAACAAGTATTTGTATGGCCTGCAAATAATTGCTCCGGGTCTGGATATTTGTCCTTATGCAATTTATGTTCGTAAACTGCCACCACGATACAGGAGAAAATCTTAGTGTGGGGGGTAACGTTTTTTTTTTTTAGAAAAAGACTTGATTGTGTTTCACAACCAATTTTCGGTTTGGTAGGACTCTATAAAGTGAAAAGTTTTTTCACTGCTCATTGTTACTGCCATTATGTAGACACTAGTTACGATGCGAAAGCAAACTGAACGTGTGCCCAACGTGTGGACGCGGCGACCAATACTCTGCCACAACCCTTTGATCATTTGTAAAAAAAACCGACACCACACGGATCTCGCGCAAACTTGTGGCCCATCATTCCAATACATACCAACGTAAGCATAAACCTTGAACGAATTAACCACCGTTCAGGGCATTAAACACCCGCTCTACACGATGACCATAGTTATTGGCCAACACATTCGCCAGTATGTTAGCCAACGTGAAAAGCCGCCTTTAGAGCATACATCAATCCATTTCGGTTCATGGGTGTCGTATGAGGCGACACTGGGAAATGCCACAAAGATCTGATTTCCGTAAATGGCAGTACAACCATCGCTTAACGACAGGCGTGAAATATCTAGACCTGCGACGGACAACAGTGTAAAGTGTGAGACGTAGACCTTACACTTACACCTTACCTGACGTAGACGTACTGTAATTGTCAATCCTCCAAGAATGAAAGACAAATATTGCCTACGACGTGGCCCGTGTCTAACAGTGGACTTTTGTGGACTTATGAAGAAGAACAGAAATTCCTTTCACTTTTCCTTGAGCAACAATTATTATTACTAATCAAATTTAAAACGCTAACGTCGAAAACAAATTAAAACTTAAAATAAAGTATTATTCGATTTAATTGCACTCTGCGCTGTATTACACTTAACTCAAAATACAGTTAAATTGTAATTACAGAGTAATGCATATTGCGTACGATAACTACAGAGAAGTTAATTTTTTTTTTTTTGAAGAAATTATAGAATAAAACAGACTAGGCATACGTTTATTTCACGAAAAGTTTACTTTCGCAAAAAATGTAAATTAAATCTATCACTTTTAGATTAAATAAGTTAAAAGTAAAATTACAGCTTATATACATACGTCCAGCGGCTGACCTGGGCACAGACCTCTCGCATTTCTGAGAGTTTTAGAGCAAGAAAATGCCCGCCGCACTGCCCGCCCTATTGCGTGTTGGCGAACTTTACATGCCCTCAAAAATTTTTTTTTATTATTTACAGCATGCATGTTTCCTAACGGTGTTTTCCTTCTCCGCCGAGCACGTGTTAAATAGGTACATACATTGACAGGTTGTCACAAAATGTGTATGTTTAATCATATTACTTGTTAAACAACGTCCAATTATAATGCAGTAAGATGACAAAATACTCTTTTCATAGTGTAAAAAAGCAAAACATCTAAAGAAAATCAAAATGGGTCGACATCATTTCGATAAGAAGTTTAAGCGTACAGCTCGGCAGCAAATGGCGTCGCGGTTTTCGCTTCGATTATTATATCACATAGACATACCGTTACAATCGGTAATGGTGTGTGCAGTTAGGGTGTGAGTTTATTGCTTCCTAGTCGACGGGCTATGAGAGTAGCGCCGGAGATAGTCACTCGTTATTGGAGCACGCATGCGAGCAACGCTATACTGCAATATTGACGTCAAATATTTCTCTAAATGAGGTAAAAATAATGTGCCTATGCAAAAGAGAGACGAAACTTAACGCTTTAACGCTAGACGTAATTTTAATTTATCAATTTTAGAAAGTCAGGCAATTGCTTTGGTAAAACATACACTATAAACAAAATAACTCCTTAACTTTGCATGCAACTTAATCGAGAGGTAATATCGAGAACGTACTTTCATCAATTCCATCCATTACAGCGTACAAAAGTCCACTGCTGAACATAGGCCTCCCCTATAGATTGCCGCCTAAGGGGGATTTTGCTATAGTTGGCACACTTGGCAACCGCAGTATTTTATAATTTTGAATTGTTATCAGAAGGACGCTGCTGCCTATCTCCTGGTTTGTTTCCCTCTGTCGCCTCTTACGACACCCAGCGATAAGGGGTAGTGAATATTCTTACACCGCCACAACACGGACTTACTTCACACTTTTATGTTACTTAAATAAGTTACAGTTTCAAATACCGCTATTTAAATATATGAATTTAATTTAGGAAAAATATAAGAGTTCATTATGAAAAGTAACTGTATGTAGCAACAGTCACTGTGTGTTTAAATGAATGCTTTGTTTGTTGTAACGTTGGGGAATTACTACTTCGTTGGAGTTGGTTCACAAAGGTAACAACTATATTATGTGAACAAGTGCACCGTTGTTTTCTTATAAAACTGCAGAAAACTATTGTCTTCTAGGGACATATAATAAAAAAAATACTGATATACTGAAGCACTAAATAGAAATAATTTTATTAACGTCATTTTTCGTTGAGTGAGTGCGTTGTATACTGTGAGATTGCCGACGGTGGGGACTGTCCACTGATTAGACAAATGATCGCCAGGACTATGTCCTGATTAATAATAAAGTATTAAATACAAATTATATTACTAACATAGATATAAGTTTTTCTTTACTAACAAATTCTATGGATCTTGTTATCCGAAATAAACTATTTCATTTTTTATTTATTTATTTCCATTCTTCCGTCCCGAGATCGCTACATATAAAGAAATATACGCGGCACCTAACCGCAAAAGTTCCTCAGGCAACATCCTCAAAAACATTGTTTTCTGAGCCATACGTAATGTTTCTAGAAATCCATAGAGTTGTATCTAAAACAATATTGCGTAATGAATATGTGGCTTGAACCATATTAATCATTGTTTGAAGAAATTGTGTTTTTTAATCATTTGTTTCGTAGTGAATAAATTGCTAAAAGCTTCTAAATATGAGCGACAGCGCAATCAAAATGAATACATTATTTTTATATTAAAAATGCCCTCCCGACCTGAAGAAACGCAATCTCGGTTTTTTTCGGAACCGGAACCGAAAAACCAAATTTTTTAATAAAGGCCGATTCTGTACTTCTGCATTATCTTATGAGTATATTGCTTTTAAATAACTTCTGATTTAGTTGTTAATGCTTTTAAATAACTTCTGATTTAGTTGTTAAAGTATTTTCAAAAACGATGCATACCTTAATTATTAAGGTGTACCTATTACTCTTGATATACGCAAAATCGAGTAAGGAGTAACACAACATGCTACAATTTTCAAATGCTAAGCCTCACCTCCCTTGGTTATAGCACCCAGATCATTATTCTATGGACAAGGTTTTTCAACTCTGGATAGAAGTGCGAGTGCGATAGTTTTGGCTCTGCACTGACTAATCCGCCTGACCAGCTTAAAGAGAATCCTAGTTTCGGCGATTCATTCAATACATTCTTCGTTTGGCGCATTCTAAATACTATATATTCAGCAATGTATTCAAAAGGCTAAACAGGTGACGAAGTTGGCGATGTAACTGGGAAATAACGTAAAACTTTTGGTCCTGCCATTAATCTCTTTCTCTGTTCGTGTAGGATTGGCGTTCCTTCGGAATATCGAAGTGAGGAAATAGATACACCTGTGCTTCGCCACACACTCCTGTCCTGCGCAGATGATTAGTCTCCATTGGGACTATCCAACGTGCCTGAAGTTTGATCTGGAGTTTATTATTGCAATTGAGAAATAAGACTTATTTAACAATGTAATACTCAGGTATTCGCAAATGGACATCAATGTAAATAAATGTAGAATTGAGTGACAGTACCTGCAGCTCGAAGGGCTGGTGGTGCTGCGCGGAGTCGGGCGCGGGCTGTACGACGGAGGTGCCGTTGACGAGACCGGCGCCGGCACCCGCCACGCCGCCGCTGCCGCCGCCCACGCCGCCCACACCACCAACGCCACCCACGCCGCCCGCGTACTACACACACGTCATATTTCAATAAAAAAAAATAACCAACTTTATTTAAAGTAAAACATTGTTTTTAAAACATATAAGTAAAGAAACTTTAAATCCGTCATGTAATACCTACTCTACATATTACACATTTATTATTATTTACACACATTATTTATTATAATTAGGTCAAATTAAGCCGAACATGGGTAATCAAGGGAAATAATTTGTGTAATGTTGTAAATTGGTACAGTTATATCTTGAAGTGTCCAGATGAATATACTAAAAGATCTCAAGCATGGGGCGTGTTCTGAGAGTGTAGAGAGGGTGATTTTTATCTCTCTGTTAACTTAAGGGGCTACTCCATGCGAACGACCTTGAGCATTTGGTGTGCCGCGCCGACTCGCTATCGCGTAAGAAATATGTAAGACGCCACATACTGTACGAACGTAGTATTTTTTCAACATCAATAAACAATTTTATGGAAATACACACAGCGTACAACGATAAATGTATTCTAATTTTTTTATTCGGTATATTAGTTGCATATAGTAATTTTGTTTCACGGCACATCGTGGAGTAATGATAGGAGTCTCGCTGAAAAAGGGATAAAAACTGTAACGTTGACTTGAAGACAGCCTTCTTGCTCTGAATACCGCAAAAACAAAATATGTTTGTTTTGGTATATCAACCAGTTCTCGACCTGGCAATAGCTTCCAGATTCAAATCTATACTCACCCATGTAACAGGCTACTGCGGTTACCTGCCACGTGTAATTGTGATTATTTGTCACGTGTGACAAGCATAAAGTATTTGGGAGTTATTGTTGATGAAGGGCTTAGCTGGGTCCCACAAGTAACTGCTCTAGCGAGTAAAACAAGGAGGCTAGTTTACACATTTAAAACTTTACGTGATGTGGCTAGTTATGATGTTCTTTTATTAACCTATAGGTCCCTGTGTAAGAGCATTATTTCATATTGTATTTGTGTCTGGGGGTGCGCAGCAAAGACGCACCTCATTCTACTAGAGCGTGCGCAACGCACCGTCCTCAAAGTTATGCTGCAGTTGCCTTTTAAATACCCCACATATTATGACCTGTACAAGCGGTGCGGTATGTTATCAGTACGTAAATTATTTATATATCAGTGTCTCCGTAGGTATCACCGCCTTTTTGTTCCTGGTCTTCCTAAAAGTAACAAACGAGTAACAAGACTACCCGTACCTAGGGTCAGGACCGTGTTTGCAAGAAAAAGCTACAGCTTTTGTGCACCAATGCTCTATAATAAATTATTTAACAAAGTTAAAACTGTTATTAAACTTAATAACCACGAATTTAAGAAAATTCTAAAACAAACTCTTAACGGCTTGAATTACGATGCGACTGAAGATTTGTTCACGAAGATCACTTAATAACACACACACTCACTCACTCACACAACACACGCACGCACGCACGCACGCACGCAACTTGGACTTCGAATAGAATTAGTACCATATTATTACTTTTTATATTATTTTTATTATTTCTTTATAATACTCTAATATACATTATAATACTTTGACAATAGATGGGGAAGTCTGAGGCCTGTAGCACAGTTTTAACTAACGCAGGCTTTAGAGCTCAAAAATAACTGTAACTATAATGTAATGTATGTTAAATAAATTTCATTTCATTTCATATTCTTATGTGTTTTAATAGTATCAAGATGAAGATTTAAGAGTGTTTACAAAATTATCAGCACATTCATTTGATGGAGAACGGTATATACCTATAATGGTAAAGTCTGAGATAGATAGATACCTGGATAGCAGATGCGTGTGTTAATTTAATCTCTGTAACCCGATTATTTTTGACGTATGCAACCATCACAAATAGTAAGACGTATAATTACTTAACAAAGGTAATTGTTTATTACAGTTTAGTCTACACTCGGTTAGTGTGAAATACATCTACATCATGTTTTAGTAGCAGAAGATTGATCTGTAGGTCATCGAAGTTACTATATATACTTCTAATATTTTGTGTTAAAACGGTAAAGTTACAATTTTTCCGTAGTAGGTAATTGTGAAATTTTTCAATATTAATTATAGCTGAGTTCGCATATCCAGTTCCAATAAAGTATTTAGATTATATTAGAATTATGTATTCTCATATATTATCTAATTATGAAATTTTATAATTAATTATATATTAAAAATGAAGCACTGAATATTGTGAGTTTAAAAGATACCTACTCACTATAGGTAAATAGATAAGATAGCTCGCCTTTTGTACAAATATTTGGTGCAATAAAGAATAAATAAATAGGATGTTTCGTAGAGTGAGAGTAATATAGAATGAGAGTCGTGGAGGCAGTTTACAAACATAAATTGCACAAGGACAAACATCCAGACCTGGAACAATTATTTGCAGGCCTTACAAATACTTGTTACGTGCGGGATTTGAACCTGCGGCCCCCAGGGCAACAACTGATTGCTAAGCCACTGCGCCACGGAGCCGTCACCGGGTTATAGCTAAAGTGACCATACGTCCCGTTTTGCTCGTTTGTCCCCAAATAGAGCTCCGGGACACAAAATTGTCCCGTAACTCGTTGGATGGAAGTATTCAAAGCCAACAATCTTCAACATAATTTTTTAATCGAATATATTTTATGTCTACCTGGTACAAATGCTCCAGTAGAAAGAGTATTTTTCTATTTTAATAAATTGTGGACGTCTGAAAAAAACACTTACGGTGCCAGTTCTAAAGGCGATGTTGTTAACAAAGGTAACAATAAAAAAACCTTGCCGAGAATTTTATTCTTATTTAAAATCATCAACTTTATTAATGCAATTTTAATCCACTGACAAATGTAATTAATAATTTAAAAAAATATGTTGCATTTAATAATTACCGTCTATACCGAATATAATTTTATAGTGAACACTAATTGTATAAAGTTATAGTTTTAGAGTATAAATTAACCCATGTCCAGTTTTGAATTAAAAAATAAATGGTCAGTTTAGTTAGAGAGTCGAGTAATAACCCGCAATGCCGCAGATAGGCCAACTTAGACGCCCAGGCCGAATTAGTCGCATATAGGCCGACTTACGCGACCGGGCCTTATTAGACGACCATAGACCAAATTAAACGCCCAATTCAAACTCAAACCTTACATGCTAATGGTGCTTAATTTTTATATTTGCATTTACTTCAAAGAAAATACACGCAAAAAGCTTCTTCGCGCAGTAAAAAACACAACAAATATATGTATAACTAATAAGAAAAATTATACCCAAAACAAACAAATAATACTACCTATAAATAACCTAATAAGTAATAATATTATCGACTGATAAGATGACGTGAGCGTGTGCGCTGGCCGACGCTCTGACTAACGACACGGGTTTCACGTTCAAGAGCTCAGCGCTCACTGACTCCACCAAGCCCGTGGGCAGTGAATACGACCAGATTTTAAAATAATTTCTTAATAAAATCAAATTTTGGTCTTTCGAAAAAAATTTTAATAGAAATGTTTATTAATAAATTGCCTATCCATTGGTGTAAATCGCAAAATAAAATAATACTTACTTTACGAGGAGATGCATGTTATCAATAATAATTTCACATTTATGTGGTTTCGTTGTAAGGAGATTATATTAATATTTATTCCTTTAAAAAAAAATGGATATAGCTTTTATGATATCAAGATTATGTAGAAATATAATGTGTTTTTTATTTGTTGATATATCTTTTAAATAAAAAGTAGATAGCTCCTAAAAACCGCACAAATAACGACTAGCGCGACATGCAACCTGCGTCTTAAACAGCCTGTAAGCTCCTAAAGAAAATATATATAGAAACTTTCGAGAGAAGTAATCATAACGCCATTCGTACAGATATTCGAGATATGAGCATAAACCTGAAAAATGGGACCTACAACTCCTTCTCCCCCCAGTCCCCCCTACATCCTCAACACACCGTTCACCCTTGAGGTCTTTTAGTATGTTCATTTGGGTACCTCAAGGTGTAACTGTACAAGGTGTAATTAATAAAGAGAAGTTTAGAAAGTTCTTGGCAAGGTGTTGTTTAAATAAAAAAGTTCTTTAATTTTTTTTGTACGTGGTAGAGACATGCTGCAGCTATATTACTGGTATAGTTGTAGCACGAATGGGTCGGCTCAACCGGGGAAGGACCATACTCTCACAGAAGTGTAAAATATCAGCTTAACGCTGCTGTGTTTCGTATGTTGAGTGTAGAGAACCGGAGACCCTTTTTACTGTAAACGAGGCATTCTTTCTTAGTCCTCACAGGTGACAACGGGATAGTGGGTTATCTTATGCCGCCGCTACTCAGCAATGGTCATACTTAACGGTAAAATTATCGTCGCCGTGTGTAACACACCTTTACAGTAATGATGAAAAAAAAAACAAAGTGATTACTCGATCACAATCGTGAACAAGCAGCATCACACTAAACTGCACAAGACAGCTGAACTCTTAAAATGTTATTTTTGTCATGTTTGTTTCAGTATTATCCATTATAGTTACACAATTTTCAGGTTGTTCCCTCGAAAGTGATTAGATTCCACGATTTACAAACAAATGAATATAAAATGAAGCCGTACAATGAAATTAATGGTAATTTCGTCATTGTTTTTGTTAGCGCATTGTCTGTACGCACCTGGTGGGTTTCGTAGCGTACACCAAACACTAATGTAGTAATTTCTCGCTTCACTAATGAAGTTGATTTCGAACAATGTTTTAAAAACACATAAAATTTATCAATCTCAGTGAAAATGAATATGTTATTATATTCTTGTTAGCACGAACACTACGACAGACTAAACCTAGATTTTTAACTGAAATGTGTAATGTGAACGAGGTAGAGACATGCTGCAGCTATATTAGTAGTATAGTTGTAGCACGAATGGGTCGGCTCGACCGGAGAAGGACCACGCTCTTACAGAATACCAGCGTAAAATAGCAGCTTAACACTACTGTGTTTCGTATGGTGAGAGCAGAGAACCGGAGACCCTTTTTACTGTAAACGGGGCATTCTTTCTTAGTCCTCACAGGTGACAACGCATTTACATATTGATTCGTAATCGAAGATAGATGTAATGTCTATGAGCCACAGCAACCACTTATCATCAGGTGGACTGTGTGCTCATTTGTCACCCTTATTCTATAACAAAATTTTTTTACATAATCTCATTGGAACTCAACGAACTTGTAACATTTTCACAGTACTTTAAAAGCACTTAACCCTTTATTATATGGATTTTTAAATCAATCGGAAAAATGTAATATGTGAGTCCAAAATAATTCTGCGACTGGTACCATTTATTTCTTCGTATTTTGATCCTGCAGAACCCTAACTTTTAATACAACATATCTACTTCATTCTTCGACGTGAGATATAAGCTTTTGTCTTCATTTACTCTATGAATCTGGTCACGAACCGTCAGCTTGTGTTTCACATATTATGTAGTATGTAGAACACAACCTGATGGCCTTGTGTCCACCCAATTTATGACTGATATCTGGACATTATTGATGATTTCTCTATGCAGTGTTCTCTTCCATGTTTCATAAGATTTTTTTTTACAAATCAATATTTTGGCATATATGTAATTTTATTGTTCCCAACGTGATTTGATTTGAAAATTTGTGGGTATTTTTGCATTGTATTACCTATTATCTGACGTCGAGCTTTGATCGGAATCTTTTGCTATAGTTTTTGGAGTTTGTAAAAATCATTATCTCACAACTTCTTTGATGATGACGAAAACGATATTAGAAATGTGGGCTACGACCGGAATCAGCAAAATCACACTGATCATTGTAGGTAGTGATATATTTGATATGGGTTTCCTCGGTCATCTACGCAGCTTTAGTGAACGTACACAGAATACGATATTTTTCTAGAAGTACCGTTTCCATCTTTGATTTATATAATGTAGTTTTCAGCTATTGTAACAAAAAATAGTCCACTATGCAAAGATGTTCTAAAAAAGACAATTATATAATTCGTAGAGCACTTTAAATATTGTACGTCATCTAGAATGTATCAAACTCGGAATAATTTAAAACAAATAGGTAATAAGGAATTTCCACGTTTAATTTTACCATGTTTATATTATTATTGGTGCCCTTCTTGAACAAATCAGCTGGACGGGAGGAAACAAATTTTTCAAAGGCTGTACTGCCTCTCGGGTATTGAATTATTTCCCGCCAAAAACTTATTAAAAGTCTGGAAAAGCTAAAAATAGACGGAAGATGACGGAGAGCTTCCAACCCCAGCACTTGTAACTTGAAGACCGTCCTTTGTACAGTATGAGGTCTCCCTTTCTCGTGCAGGAGCAGCGGGGACGAGCGGTTGACCAAAGCTGGTTGAAGACGTGCGAGCTTCTTCATCATTGTGTTCAGTTCTTCACAGTACACATCTGCAGTAATGCTCATCCCGTTTAGTAAGAAGCTGTGATCATTGACACCGGTAAGTTTTGGTTTAGGACATTCTTTAGGTGCTGAACCAAGATCCAATCAACTTGCTGAACGTCAAACAGAAACCATTTTTCCTCGCAGGTTGCAATTCTAAATTCCTTCGTTTGTGTGCCTGTTGAGCAGTGCAAGGCTCGACGCGTACTTCGCGCTGGCGACTATTGACTTCGTGGGGCACCCATTTGTTAAGGGGCTACTTCTAAACGAACGACCTTGAGCATTCAGTCCGCCGACTCTCGCTACAATATATCGCGTAAGAAATATGCAAGACGCCACCTACTGTACCAACGTAATATTATTTTTTCAACATCAATAAATTATTTTATGGAAATACACACGGCGTACAACGATAAATGTATTTTAATTTTTTATTCGGTATATTAGTGGCATTCTATTAGAATTATGTATTCTCATATATTATCTAATTTGAAATTTTATAATTAATTATATATTAAAAATGAAGCATTGAAAAGAGTGAGTTTAAAAAAAATACCTACTCACTATAGGTAAATAGATAGATAGCTCGCGTTTTGTACAAATATTTGGCACAATAAAGAATAAATAAATAGGATGTTTCGTTGATGTGTTTTTGACAATTGTTAATTTTTACGTGTCACGTATTGAAAAGTAGATACCTACCTACTAATGTTTGAACTGAGCACCTTGTAACTTAGCCTGCTTATTACTTATGCTGGCTGACATCTCCTCATTATCCTCATTTCAATGATTGATGAGGATGAAAAAAAAACATGTCTGTTTTTATTTTTATTAAATTTTATTTCTACATACATAATTATATTTATTTATACATAAGGGTTATAATAAAGGTAATACAAAAACCAACAAGAAATATAAGGGTTATAGGTAAAGTGACCATACGTGCCGTTTTGAACGGGACTTCTTTTTCTCGGTCACCTGTCCCATTGCCCTCAACCAAACCTCCGAGACACAAAATTGTCGCTTTTTCCGAAACCGCGCGAAAAATTTATATCTATGAAGTTTGACCGACCAAAAATAACGAAGTGGGATAATTTAAAAGTTTCCCCAAAAACTCATTGGATGGAAGTATTCAGTCTTTCGCACCAACAATCTTCAACATATTTTTTTAATCGAATATATTTTACGTCTACCTGGTACAAATGCTTCAGTAGAAAGAGTATTTTTCTATTTTGAATATATTGTGGACGTCTGAAAAAAAAAAGAAACACTTACGGTTCCAGTTCTAAAGGCGATGTTGTTAACAAAGGTAACAATAAAAAAATTGCATTGCCTCGAATTAATTATTTAAGTTTCACAGGCCTGATTCAGGTATACCGTTGGAACTTGAAATAGTAAGCTGTTAAGAGCCGCGACATGCCTTTCTTACCGAATTTTGGTCATAATTAAAGATGATGCCATGTTAAAAGGAGGTGTTACAATAGTCTGTTAATCTTATCTAAGTTAAATCATCTTTGAGTTATTTTTTACAATACACTTAACAGCTGTTTTATAGACGCTTAGAGAATTAAATTCTATTTTTAATAATAACAATATTTCGAAATTGAGATATTTTGAGTTACAAAAGTATATATAGTAAACGTTTGCAAGTTTTTATGGTATAGACATAAATAACCTTGCCGTAGATGAGATAAATGTTATTTTATAAAATGACAATTACCTTGACTTGATAGTTTTTTCTTAAAAAAAAATTGTTTTCAATTTAGCCATAGGAAACGGTATTTTTATGTTAATATTACCTGTTTATACTAATAATTACGACATTCCAGCGGCTTATAGCAGATTTATTTTATTACGCGAGACAGGTTAGTTGGTAAACGTGTCCGTTATATAATAAACAACAAAAGCAGATAAACAACAAAAGCAGGTCATAAACTCACTTGTACCAATAATATGAAAATAATTGAAATTAATACGTAATGTATTCTTGAGGTAGATTGTTCAAACCTGACAAGAAACATATAAACCTTTGCCATAATGCGGAATTTCACTAATCTAATATAGGGTTATATTGCAATAATCGGCCAAATTTGCAGGGAAGGTTCAGAATAAGTTATATAAGGCAAATGGTGAAGAAAAATTTATCTAAAAAACCTCAAACATTCTATTCTTTTTATCTTTTAAATTCAAAATGCGTGGTAATGCATAATATTTACTGATTTTACTGCACGCGCACACATTAATTTGTAAGGATCGATGAGCAGGAGGAAAATTTGTATCCCTATTTAATGATATTGCGCGAAGAGTTTTGGATTTGGAAAAAGTTTTATATGGAGAAGGAAAACAGAAAGCTAAAATTTATAAATTATTAACATTCATCATTATAGCCCTTCACAAGTCCACTGTTGAACATAGGCCTTCCCCAAGGAATGCCATAAAGCATGGTCCTGAGCCACCTGCATCCATCGACTTCCTCCATGTCTTACCTAGTCGTCACTCAATCTGATGGGGGATGCCCAACACTTCGTCTACCGGTACGAGACTACCACTCGAAAACCTTGTGAGAATATCGGTTACTCTGGTTCTACTGCGGATGTTCTTATTTTATAAGTCTATCACGCAGTGATACCCTGAGCATAGCCCTATCCATGGCTCGCTGAGCGATCTTGATACGGAGAGCAGTGAAGGCTAACACGTCTCAGATTCATTAGTCATTACTGACAACACGCACTGGGTTGCACAATTTTGTTATGGAAGTTTTGAGGTTTGCCTGAGGAGAAGCTGTGTCGTAATCTAGTCGTATCTAGCAAGCTTCCCAGCCGAATTGAATCCGTCGATTGACCCCTCGGCCGAAGTTGGACTTACATACGAGGGCTGCACTAAAAGTATCGGGAATAGAATATTTCCACTGTTCCTGTCATATTAAAATCTTTTTAATTGAAAACTCCTTGGTTTTAAAAATCGAATACCATTTATTTATTTAAAAAAAGATTCTCGGTCTTGCCACAAGGTTTTATCAAACTTGTTTAGTCGTTGAGAAAATGGTATTGATTCAAGAAAATTCAAGAGCGACGATTTATTATGACTTTCGAAGTGGTTTAACACAAAAACAATGTGTTGACCGGATGATTTCTGCACTTGGTGATGAAGGTCCATCCAAAACGGGACGGGTCAAGCTCAGTGATGATCCCCGTCAAGATCGTCCTAAAACTGCAGTCACCCAAGAAAACGTTGATGCTGTGCGTAAGCTGATTGAGGAAGATCGACATGTGACATACCGCGAAATTCAGGCAACTTTAGACAATGGCATGAGTCAAATACGAATAATCTTGCATGAACAATTAGGTGTAAAAAAGTTGTTTTCCCGATGGCTACCGCATTCGCTCTGTGAAGAGCAAAAAGCGGCTCGCGTTACTTGGTGCGTCAGAACTCTCGAAAGATTCCACGCAGGATCCTCAAATGCTGTATACAACATTGTATCAGGTGACGAATCCTGGATATACGCGTACGACGAACCCGAAACAAAAAACCAGTCACGAGTTTGGGTGTTCGAAAATGAGTTCAAGCCAACAAAAATTGTTCGTTCACGGAGTGTTACAAAAAAAATGGTGGCCACGTTTGTCTCCAAAACCGGCCATGTTACGACTATTCCTCTTGAAGGACAAAGAACGGTTAATGCAGAATGGTATGCTAGCATTTGCTTGCCACAGGTCGTTTCTGAACTCCGTAAAGAGAACTGCAACCGCCGCATCATCCTCCATCACGACAATGCGAGTTCTCACACCGCTCACAGAACAAAAGAGTTTTTAGAGCAAGAAAACATAGAATAATTAGACCATCCGCCGTACAGCCCCGACCTAAGCCCTAATGATTTCTATACTTTCCCTAAAATAAAGAATAAATTACGTGGACAGTGATTTTCATCACATGAAAAAGCTGTGGACGCCTACAAAATGGCCATTTTGGAGACCCCAACTTCCGAATGGAATGGTTGCTTCAATGATTGGTTCCATCGTATGAAAAATGTGTCAAATTTCGCGGAGAATACTTCGAAACGCAATAAATACATTTTTAAATAGTAATGTTGTGTCACTTCCTTGATTCCCGAAATTTTCAGTGCCACCCTCGTTGTCGGACTATTTGTTCTAGGTAAACATACTCGTCAACAATTTCGAGCGTAGCACTCCTTATAAATACCGGCAAAGGTGTGAGATGGACGTTACATATGACCTTTATTTTGTCCATGTTCATCTTAAGACAATATTTTGAGATCATTGAGCATAGTGTTTAGGTCCTTCGGCGATTCTGCCAAAAGGACTATATCGTCGGCAAATCGTCTCTATCCACTATCTGTGGGACCGTCAATAAAAAAATTATTTCGTTAAGGTGAAAGCGCCAGGTTGGCCCGCGAAATTTAAATTTTTTTACGTTTTTGGAATTTGCAGGTCAGGGTCAGGTTGTATGTTTAACAAAATATGATTCGCGATCGTAACGAGTATGTGTTTACAGAATTATTATCATTAAAATCACCAATACAACCCCCTAAGCTCTTATTATCCCTTTGAAAGAGTTTTTCTGGAAATAGCCATAATATCAGATTTACTTTTTCGTGAAAAAAGGTTTTCTATTCCCTTGAAAAAAAAATTGTTCATCTTGGCCTGAAAAATGCTCGTTTTTACAGCGGACTTATAGATCGGGAGATGGTGACAGAAAATAGTCTCCCATTTCCTCCTGCATGCCTTTTTAAGAATTGATAAATAACCCTGTGCAACATGCATGCCATTTGTATTTCAGAATTATTTGGTCATAAAATTAATATTTATCTTTATTAGAAGTAGTTTGAAATTACGGAAAATTTGTATTGAATTTTCACATTTTCCTAATATCTTCCACCCTTGGTCATACGATGGGTGCATGCCAATTTTCGTAGAGTATTTTTGAAATAAAAAAAAAAAACAAATTTTTTACAACGGCATGCAATTTGTAAACACGGAAATGTTCTATTTTTTTTTCTTCATTTCTACGTAACCCTTTGAGCCCCGTCGGCCGTTGCGAAATGCATGCCATCAATTATTATCGCTTAAATTTGTTCCAACTACGTTATATTACAAAGGCATGCAATATAATGTCACGGAAAAATACTAAAATTCTTTACACAAAGAGAAGCCATTTTCTTTATGACGTGCAAGCGCGCAAGAGCTCGTAACCCCTCTATCTTTCATATTTTAGGGTTAGTTATCAATTCTTAAAAAGGCATGCAGGAGAAAATGGGAGACTATTTTCTGTCACCATCTCCCGATCTATTAAGCTCATTATCGTCAGCAAATCGCTTTCCCCGAAGGTCTTTTGTTAAGTTTGGGAATAAAAGTAGTCACTAGGGGCTAGATCTGGGGTGTATGGTTAGTTTGGAATTCCAAAACACTATGGCAATGATTTTACCGGTTCATGGAGTGATTTGGGGAATTTGATCCCTTTTTTATGCCATTGCATAGATTCCTGTTTATTCTCAGGGTCAACTATACTATCGAAAACACTTCTTGAGTCGTCACCACACAGTTCTAAAAACTCCCTATAACAGGCAAATCCGTGCCTGTTTTTGAAGCGCATGGAGCATTCGCGGCACCCATCTTGCACTGACTTTTGAGATAGTCATGCAATACGGTGTGTACGGTACCAATGGATAGGTTAGTCATTTCTGCTAACATCTTAATTCTTACTTGTGCATTTTTTTATACAATTTTTCAATAATTTTCACATTTTCTTCTGTAGTCGCTGTGATTGGCCCACGCGGGCGGGGGTTATATTTCATACTTTCCGTTTTTGTAGGGTTTACATTGAAGGAGCAGTCTTGGTAAACGGCCACCATTTCTTCATGGATGTTTTCTTTTGACTTTTTCTTTGTTTAATGAGGAATTTAATCACCGCACGGTGTTCGATTTTTATAACATTGTCGAGTCCGTCTTCTCGTAATTAAGTAATAAAGTTATTAAGATGAAATTTCATATTTATTCTCAGGTAATGTCGATAGGTAATGATTTTTTTTAAATACCCGCAATATTAGCTACTCACCCTAATACCGAGAATACATTTAACGCCCCTCGTAATATATAATATGTCATTGTCTACGTTCATAGTGTAAATATCAAACACATAAGTCTTCTTCCTTAATTTATTGCTTCATATTATGGTGTGGTCGTTAACGTCCACAAAACTGCCAATGTTAAACACATAATATTCTGTGGCCAAACGACCACACAGAGTAGTGATTGTCGCCTAAGAAGCTGTAAATTTTGTATGATTTCAGGTGTTGCTTGTTAAATTTTTATAACAAGGCAATAAAGCGTGCTTTATCATTTATATATACGATATATATTTCATTAATGTGCAGTTGAATGTATAAATAATACTTAAGTGTATGTATGTAAGAGCTTACTTAATATACAAAAGAGCAATGGCAGAAAAATAGTTGACAAAAATTATAGCGTCTAGAAATAAGTTATATATAAAATGAGTTTTATTATTTTTCTATGATTTATCAAATAAAAATGTATTTTAATTAAAAGCACAGAAAAAAACAAACATTTTTGGAAATATCAAAATATCATTTTACTCTATTCAAATGTTGACATTTAGTATATTCATACTATTTTCGTATACACTTTGTAACACTACCAACACAACACACAAAATATTTTTATATTAAGTTATTATTAGTAATAACTGTACTATCAGTAATAACAAAAATAAAAGTGATATGGCTGAGAATAAGTCTCTTACAAAGAATTTCCTACAATAATACATTATCTCAATCATAGTACTATGTAACAATTCCATTTAATGTTATGCCAACACTAGCTAGAATAAAATGTCACTGTTTTTTTTTACTGGCTTTACGGCTCTGAGTTCTAGCCCTTCTGAGAATGTCACTATGGTACAAAAGCCCTGGAGCCATGCCAGAAATATACATTTATAGTATGCAAATATATAAAATAGATACAATAAACTAAAAACTCTCAATTATGTATTATGTATTAAGCTAACATCAAACAACCACAGGAAGCATGACTTTTTCCAAGTGACATAGGACATAACCTAAAAAGGTTCAAATGTAAATATCTTTTTTTTGACGCCTTCTCAGTACAAAATTCTTTGACAGAGTTATTAAGGGACTGACGCTTAACATTTTAAGATATTTTTGGTATATAGACGCTACCATTTCTTCTCAACTAATTTTATGTATTAAAGTCTGCCATTGCTCTTTAATGACTTACAGTCGAATTTCATCCACTGTACGACCACTAGTGTTCTTTAATCTGTCAAATCTCACCGGTCTCACCGGTCTCCCCGTGATAATTTTGTAGACCCCGCCAGAGTATAGTAATATTTAGAAAGGACCCCTCGGAACCAAGGAGTATATGATCACTACGTTTACTCAGAACAATAGGTAAGAGTGCTCACAACAATTCTTTTTTTCCTTGTTATTTATAAGAATTATACAAATAAAATTCTAAAAATTTTATTACTTTCGTTATTTTATTCGTTAAAAACTTGAAAAATGAGAAAGCCTTTGATTCCGTCGAAATTTGGGCGGTGCTGCATTCCCTTCAGCGATGCCAAGTTGACTGTCGGTATATCGAAGTGCTGAAGTGTTTGTACAGTAGGGCTACGATAGCTATCCGAGTGCAAAACCAGAGTACGAAACCTATCCAATTACAGAGAGATGTAAGACCGGGTGACGTTATATCCCCGAAACACTTCACCGCTGCATTGGACGACGTTTTCAAGCTTCTGGACTGGAAAGGATACGGTATTAACATCAATGGCGAGTACATCACTCACCTTCGATTTGCCGACGATATATTCCTTATGACAGAATCGCTGGAGGATCTAAGCACTATATTACCAACTTAGACCGAGAGGTCAATCGATGGATTCAACTCGGTTGGGCAGCGTTCGGGAAATTACGGCACATCTTCGCGTCAGGTTTACCTCAAAATTTGAAAACAAGACTGTACCACCAGTGCGTGTTGCCAGTGATGACCTTTGGAACTGAGACGTGGTCCTTCACTGCTGGCCGGATGAGGAAGCTCAAGGTCGCTCAGCGAGCTATGGAGAGGTCGGAGTTTCTCTGCGTGATAAACTTTGAAATGAGGATATCCGCAGTAGAACCAGAGTGACCGACATAGCCCAACGGATTAGTAAGCTAAAGTGGCATGGGCCGGCCATATAGCTCGAAGATTCGACAACCGATAGGGCAGAAAGGTTCTCGAGTGGCGGCCTCGTACCGGCGGACGAAGTGTAGGGCGTCCCCCCCACTAGATGGAGTGACGACCTGGTAAGATATGCAGGAAGTCGATGGATGCAGGCGGCTCTGTACCGTGCTTTGTGGCATTCCTTGGGGAGGCCTATGTTCAGCAGTGGACTTGTGAAGGGCTGTAATGATGATGATGATGATTCGTTAAAAAAGTTATTGTATTGTATTAGATTCGTTATTAAATTACGCTTCTCTAAATTAAGAGAATGTACTTGAAATGACGAGTTTACCTTTACCGTCCCGTTTACTTCATAAGTCTATGGAGATCATGCACCGCCACTCACTACAAGGTAATTGATAATTCCTGAAAGCATTTTATCTATCGACAACGTCTTCCAATCGTCGTTTCTTTAGCGCTCACTTAACTTCATACAAGTAATTCAATATTTTAATTGTTGATATTTTTATTTTTATTTTATGATAAAACAGTAAAACTAATTGGCAAAATGACTTCGATATTTTTACATTTAACCAAAAAAATATATAACCATAGCCCTAACTAAGTTGGGTCGTCCAATAAATTGTCGGGGCTTGAGTGGTTAAAGTATGTATATTATGGCAATTATAGACATAATTTTTTCTACATAAAAATAACAGCATATCGGATTTCATATAGTTGCAATTATAGACATAATTTTTTCTACATAAAAATAACAGCATATCGGATTTCATATAGTTATCTCGAGAAGTGCTCTAGAAGAAATGTGTGGCACAAATAAACCTTAGGCTTCAGTTTCGGCTGAAACTAACAACAAGAGTCGAATAATCGGCTTTTACCAAAGCTTAAGCTTTGGCCAAAAACTGATCTTCTAGTTTGGATTGAATGAAGATCTCATGGCTAATTTAAGATTTAGTGCCTAATTTTATGAGTTTAATAATAGGAAATAAGTGATATAGTAAGCTATGAGGTTTAAAAACGGATACAATTGTAATCGATCAGAGAAAGTAAAAATATTAATGTTATCCAAAAAAAGTCAACCAGCTATAATTTAACGACATAAAAAAGTAAAAATAATAGTATAATTAACGCAAATGTTGAAGATTATTTTGCTATAAATGAACTTCGGAGATATTGGGGCTTGTTTCGAAGCCTTTTCGGTCGAAAATTTAAATAGATCCAGCTTTTTTTCTTCTTTACATAAAAGCCATGTAACGAAAATATATTCTATTATTATAAAATTATAGATTATTTGCATTTACTTATTTGAAATTGTTTGATTATTGCCATTAAATTTTTTGGTCTATTCAATGGAATCTAAAAATTGGAGCTCCCAACTCAGGTCTCCGTGAGTTAATGCCTAAACATGCATCGGGAGAATGATTATTACTAAATAAGTAATCTAATTTCAACAATTGTTATTTCAACTAACGAAAAATATACAATTTCAGCAAGGTAAAACATTGCAGTTTGTTTTTAATAGCCCTCTTAATCAAACACCAAATACCATAAGAAGATACATAAATTCAAAAATACATAATGAACGATATTATTTAATTTTGTCTTTACAAAATAATCTTTGTAATATCACGTAAGTATCAAGAGAAATTTTAAAACACAAGTCGCTTGATGACAACAATTATTGTTGATTTTCAAAAATTAGTTGAGTACTATTTGGCTCAAAAATAACTTCCTTTCAGTAGTCAGGGTGAAACCGAAAAGGACATTGTTCTGCGTCCATACAATGTTCGCCTAAGAACCAACAGTGAAAGAAAATACCTTTTTAAGTTAGAAATTACACATAATTGTATGTAAGAACAATAACTCCTGACGGACACTTCTGAAAACTTAGATATTAGCATTTACCATAGAGATTTTGTGGTTATGTTTTATTTCTATGAAACATTACTATGTTATTGCTAAAGTAAGCATTTCAGTCTTAGCCTAGCATTTATACGGTAAATAAAACTCAGATTGGGATTAGGTATTTATTTTATTCATATCAAATAAATACAACTTATACAGTCTCATTTGGTTAAAGTCCGTGATTCAAGCCTCGATCGATAAAGTATCGATATCCGTTGTTCAAGCAGAGTCGTAATTTATAAAAACTTATCGGATAACAAACCAACTGCACAGTGCACTTAGATTCCGAAAACATTTGCAGAAATGCATTTTTTGTTTTTTTTTTTCAAACGAAACCAAAACGATCGCACACCTGACGGCTATTTATTTTTAGTTTTGACGCGTTGTCATTAATTTGTCAACGTTATTGTCTTTTTTTGGGTGGCACATTGCTGATTTGCCAAGGAGAGTAAAATTGTATTGTTATTTTAAATGAAAATAGATGATTTCACTGTACTCCAGTTCCTTGTGGACTATATTAATCTCATTTATAATTTAAAATATAAACGTTTTCATAATATATTTGAGTTTATGACAACTTTTGAAATATGTGCGTGAAGGTATTGTGTGATTGGCCAAATCACAGGAGTCCATAAACGCAGTACATTAGTATTTAAACTAGGTACAAATTTCAAAATCGAAAAAGTCCTTTTTATTTTGATTTCACAATTCAGAATTGTCCGTTACTATCTAATGAATGTTATCTAATGCATAAATAAGGATAAGAATTTTGGTAATTGTCATATATCTGTTGGTTCTTAGGCGAGTTTAGACATTGTCCTTTATTGAATAAAGCAAATATTCGAGTTACAATAAATAAATTTTATTCCATTTCTGATATAGGTAGTTAAATTGGGATGGTGATAACGAAACAGGTTGTATATACGAGGGCGACACTGAATGTTTTTAGAACTGGCCTCTTGTAAACGATATAATAAAAAAATAAGTTCAAATTTTGAAAATGAAACTCCTTGCCAATATTATTGTGTACTAGCTGTACCACGTGTTATTTGGTTTTAATTTTTTTGCGCGGAACCCTAAATCCTTTTCTAAAATAAAAGTAACCTAAGTTATTCCTTATAATATTAGCTATCTACCAGTGAATGTCTCGTCAAAATCGGTCCAGCCATTTCGGATTAACCAGAACAAACAAACAGACAGACAAAAATTTTAAAAATTGTGTTTTAGTTATTAGTACCGTATATACTTTCATATGCATTAAGTAAAAAGCTGTTATTTTGTCATTACAAACAGACACTTCAATGTTATGTATTTGTATAGATGTATTTTGTTAATTTGTCATTTGTTTACGATTTGGCAGCAAATTTAAAATTGTCTGTGTCACGTCAGCATGAATTTAACGCGAGAAAACGTTCGTACAATGATTTTTTATGACTTTCGATGATATTCAAGTCAAAAAGAAAGTTATGATAGACTTCGATTGGCCCTTCACAATGAAGCCCCATCTCGTGCCACTATTTACAACTGGTTTAATGAGTTTAAACGTGGTCACATTAATCTCATGATGATCTGCGTGAGGGACGGCCTTCTAATGCGGCGACTGAAGATAAAATCAGTGTTGTGCGGTGTATGACACCTTTTTTTACTACTTTAAAAATCTTAATTCTACTTAATAAATGAACACTGCATTACGATTATAACAGCTCAAGATTGTTTAATCCGTCTAGACACGCGTTACACTGCTTGCATTGGTGTATGTGTGTATCGATACAAACACATTCACAATGCAGCGTATCATTTAACTAACCTCCAGTGTTTACTTACTTCGTACTTTTGTGAAATAGCTCTTAAACTCGGTTTAAAGAAAACTCGGGTTGAACTCAGTTGAAAGGAAATACTCTGACTGCAGAAGCTTGATCTCTCTCACACACAATATCGGTTAATATATTCCCAAACCCACACAAATAGTATTCTCAGATCGGTTTAGATATGCTTTCAAGCTAGGGAAATATAATTGACAACGCTTAACGCATTAAAACAACCGACTTCAATCGGAGCCTGTACAATTTTGCACACTAATTCATATGAAACCACTCTGAAAGCATAACATAATCTATCAAATCAAAAAAGGATCTTTAAAATCGGTTTACAATCGGCGAAGATATAATAGCATAACATACATACAAATAACAGTCCAATTCTGTGTCAGAATTATCTGTTGTAAAAAAGTAATAATTTGACATTATACTTTTGTCACAAAAGTCACGAAAATAAACTTTTTGTTTGGCATACAAGCTGACAATGCTGACTTAGGCCCGTATTAATAAACGTTACTCAGCCCAAGTACACGTACTTGAGTATAATCTTGAGATTATGATGTTATAAATAAACATATCTCAAGATGCGGCTTAGGTTTACGATATCACGTGAGTGACGAACTGATTATTAAACATAATAAAAATAATTAAAAATAAGTGTGTGTACTTAAGATGCTAAAATGTGAGTGTGGGCAGTCCGTGACTTAAGATCGTGATTTTTGACATGTAGATTGAAAATATTTTAAAATAAATTAATTATTACGACGAAAATGACAATATTTTACGGCGTCAGCGATATCTTTTACCAAAAATTATAGAAGGGATGCCTCCGCTCCTTTTATGTTACGATGTGAACATTTAAAAAAAGCGATACATATTTGGTCAAGAATCAGTAATATATATCGTAACATTAATAAAAGACCCATTAATGAAATACAGTAACAGTCGTCATCCAATTTCCCCAGAAATAGCCGTCCTATTAACTTTTAAATGATTTTTGCCATAGCATCATTTCAGTTATGTACATATTGTCGTTCTGATCACTGTGGACAAGTAGTTTCGTTACCTTATGTTCACAAAAAGCAAGTAGATGAGAAAGTTGTGTCTGTTCCAGTAAATGCACGTCGCTTGGAGAAATTTAGAAGTAACATAGTGAAAAAACTTCCATCACTTTCATACCAAAACGATCCTAATTTTTTGTATGGAACATTATTTAAGCTTATTTGCAATGAATTTAATAATACTTTTACTTCTAAAACATTCTCCTTGAATAGTCGGAAGTCATTCAATGAATGGGCGACAGTAGGAGTCCATAGGAGCAGGCATAGGTTATATGTTCTTTAACATGAAAAGTCATATAATCATAGCGTCGAATTTAGGGAATATGTAAAAAAATATTCAAAAATATTTAAAAGAGTGTGCTCCATAGCCAAGTCTTTGCATTTGAGCAACAAAATTAAGACGGCTTCCAATAAAATTAAAATGACATGGAGTATAATTAATAGCGAAACTAGTAAGATCAACTCTCGCAATTCAAATTACCAGTTAAGTGTTAACAACAAATTAACTGTATCAGATCAGGACGTAGCAATGGTTTTTGAGAAATATTTTACTGATATTCCGATCTTGACCACTAAGTCACTGAATTCTTCTCCTGCCGTCGCCGAATCATTACTTAAACAAAATGTAAATGTGTGTACAAAGAATTTTACATTTCATAAAGTGTCATCAAAAGGTATTGTAAAATATTTTAAAACTATTGATGTTAAGAAAACTGCGGATCTGTGGGGGATTTCCGTTAATGTTATTGCGTCTATAATAGATACAATCGCGCCTCATTTAGCTATTATTTTTAATACTAGTATCGAATCTGGTGTGTTTCCTGATTTAATGAAGCATAGTAAAGTAATACCTTTATTTAAATCTGGTAGTACATTAGACCCCGCCAATTTTAGACCTATTTCTGTACTACCAACACTAAGATTTTTGAAAAAATTGTTCTTGATCAAATGTTAATTTTTTTTAATATAAATAATTTACTTCATAAAAATCAATTTGGTTTCACAAGGGGTCGCTCGACAACTGATGCCGGTGTTGAGCTGATTAAATATATCTTTAATGCATGGGAGAATTCACAGGATGCTTTGGGTATATTTTGTGACCTATCCAAGGCCTTCGATTGTGTTCACCATGAAACATTAATCAGGAAACTTCAAAACTACGGTGTAAGAAGTGATGCCCTTATATTAATTATTTCATATTTAAGTAAGAGAACGCAAAAAGTTGTCATTAACAATATGAGCTCTTCCGGATCGACGGTACAAATGGGCGTGCCTCAAGGCTCAATTCTCGGCCCCTTTCTGTTTCTTGTATACATTAATGACTTACCTTACATAGTAGGGGATAACCATGATATAGTATTATTTGCAGATGACACTTCTTTAATTTTCATATTAAGTCGACAGTTACTAAAATATGACGAAGTAAATAATGCTATATCTAAATTAGTAAATTGGTTCGATGTTAATAATTTGCATTTAAATGGCACTAAAACAAAATGTATGAAATTCGTGACTCCAAATGTCAAACAATTAAATACTAATGTAATTTTAAATAGGGAGAAACTGAGTCTTGTAGATACCACCATTTTTCTTCGAATTACACTAGACGCGAAGCTTCAATGGACCCCCCATATATCAAAACTAGCAAGCAGACTTAGTTCTGCAGCATATGCTGTAAAAAAGATTAGAAGTCTAACCAGTGTTGAAACAGCTAGACTAGTTTACTTCAGCTACTTCCATAGCATAATGTCGTATGGTATTTTGCTATGGGGACACGCAGCTGACACTGAAATTATATTTGTTTTGCAGAAGAGGGCCATAAGAGCAATTTATGATTTAAAGCCTAAAGAGTCGCTGCGACAAAAATTTAAGGAAATTAATATATTAACTTTGGCCTCTCAATACATTTATGAAAATGTAATGTATACACAAAAATAAAAGTAGTTTTACAAAAATAAGTGATATTCATTCTGTAAATACTAGGAACAGACACAAGCTAGTAGTACCAGTTACTCGACTCCATCGAGTCAGTAATTCATTCTTGGGGCGATGTATACGCTTTTACAACAAAATTCCAGATAATATACAAAGTTTGACCTGTTCAAAGTTCAAAAACTTTATTAAACTAAGTTTGTATAAAAAGGGTTATTTAATATTAAGGAATTTATGGATAATAATAACCCCTGGAAATGAGGTGATCGCTACCAATCTATTTCTAATTTGTTGTGTTGTTACTTTGTGTAACATCATGATTGTAAGCTGTTATTTAAAAAAAAGTCCCGCTGGGTTTCTTGCTGGTTCTTCCCAGGACAGAGGTTTTTCCGAACCAGTGGTAATCAAACAAAAGAGTGATTTTCAATAAGTATTATTTATAATCTATATTGAATAAAAAAGTTTCTGTTTCTGTTTCTATTGTCTATTTAGTTAAGTTGCTATAACTAATTTCATTGTTTAAATTAATATAATGTACCTATTAAATTTCAAAGTAAGTAATGAGGGTATCTTACAAATCGTACAAATCCACGATTTGTACGATTTGTAAGATAAAATATGATATGGAAATTCAGATAACTATGTTGACGTTTAAAAAGTGATATTTGTAGTACTACCTATCTGGCTAGTAGCTGGCGTATGGACTAACTTTTGTATTCTAGTTATTTTGCTCCAGGCCTCATTTTTAATACGTAGAGACAGACGTGCCATCGGTTGGTCGGTCTCCTAATTTTCCATCAAAGCACTAAATTTTTTTATGAAACCGAGAAATCATCATTACAGCCCTTCACAAGTCCACTGATGAACATAGGCCTTCCCCAAGGAATGCCACAAAGCACGGTCCTGAGCTACCTGCATCCATCAACTTCCTGCATATCTTACCAGGTCGTCACTCAATCTAGTGGGGAGCACTTCGTCCGGCAGTACGAGGCCGCCACTCGAGAACCTTTTTTCCCCCATCGGCTGTCGCTTCTTCGAGCTATTTGGCCGGCCCATTGCCACTTCAGCTTACTAATCCGTTGGGCTATGTCGGTCACTCTGTTTCTACTGCGGATATCCTCATTTCTAAGTTTATCACGCAGAGAAACTCCGAGCATAACCCTCTTCATAGCTCGCTGAGCGACCGGCCAGCATCAAAGGGCCACGTCTCAGTACCATAGGTCATCACTGGCAACAAGCACTGGTTGTACAGTATTGTTTTCAAGTTTTGAGGTAAACCTGACGAGAAGATGTGCCGTAATTTCCCGAACGCTGCCCAACCGAGTTGAATCCATCGATTGACCTCTCGGTCGAAGTTGGAGTTACCTAGTTGGACTATTTGTCCCAGGTAAACACTTGTCAAACAACTTCGAGCTTAGTGCTCCCAACAACTACCGGCATAGGTGTGATATGAACACTAAACATGATCTTTGTTTTGTCCATGTTCGTCTTAAGACCTATCCGTTGGGAAACACTATTGAGGTCATTGAGCATAGTGCTTAGATCCTCCAGCGATTCTGACATAAGGACTATATCGTCGGCAAATCGAAGGTGAGTGATGTACTCGCCATTGATGTTAATACCGTATC
Organism: Parnassius mnemosyne; assembly: GCA_963668995.1. Lineage (NCBI taxonomy): Eukaryota > Metazoa > Arthropoda > Insecta > Lepidoptera > Papilionidae > Parnassius > Parnassius mnemosyne. The sequence goes on along the minus strand of CAVLGL010000115.1, from coordinate 41,448,627 downwards.
CTTTCCAGTCCAAAAGCTTAAAAACGTCTTCCAATGCAGCGGTGAAGTATTTCGGGGATATAACGTCACCCGGTCTTACACCTCTCTGCAATTGGATAGGTTTCGTACTCGGATAGCCATCGTAGCCCTACTGTACAAACACTTCAGCACTTCGATATGCCGACAGTCAACTTGGCATCGCTGAAGGGATTGCAGCACCGCCCAAATTTCGACGGAATCAAAAGCTTTCTCATAGTCCACATACGCCAGACATAGTGGCAAATTGTACTCCTCGGACTTCTGTACAATTTGCCGATTTGCCGGTATCCGAAAACACACCACATACATACGTATGTGGTGTGTTTTCGGAAACCGGCTTGTTCGGGAGGCTGGAAGTCGTCAAGTCTGCGCGCGAGACGATTCGTAATGACTCTCGAAAACAGCACGTAGACGCGGCTCAGAAGGCAAATCACACCGCACTTCTGCTGCACGCCTCCGGTGTAGTGACACCATGGAGGACGGAATTAAAGAGCTTTTGAAGGACTTTTTTAAGGAAGTACCGGTTTTCCACCCGCTTTCAGAAGCTCCGCTGTAATTCCATCCTCGAATGGGGCCTTGCCGTTTTTAAGGTAATGGAGAGCCATTCTAATCTCGCTCAGACTGACGTCCGGGATATCATCGGAATAGTGTCGGATAAGACTCGCTCTAGGATCGTTACTCACAGATGCGTGTGGCTCCAACAATGACATGTACAGCTGCCCATAGAACCTCTCAATCTCACTCAAAATCTCAGATGTCCCGGAAACGATCCTGCCACACTTGGTCTTCAGCTTCGACAGTTGGCTCTTTCTGGCAGACAGATCTCTAGCAAAAACTTTGGATCGCTGGTTCCGCTAGATCGCTTCTTTAATACGAGCAGTATTAAAGTTGCGTATGTCCCGCCGCATGCATTTGGAGATCTGTCTGTTCAGATGACTGTATGCTGTCAAATCTACTGAAGACTGCAGCTTCATATCCCGTCTAACAGCCATGAGATTATGAGTGTGATCGGAGAGTTTTCGTATTCTTCCGCGGCGGGCAAAACTTAGCTCCGACCGCATGGACAGTTTCCACGAGCTTGTCATTCATATCGTCCACTGCATTGCAATCTTCTAGGCACTGAAAACGGTTTCGTAGCTCGAGCTGAAAGGTTTCAGGACTTTGGATTACAGCACCAGAGGGACGGAGCGTTGGTTTCATTAGACGTGACCTCTCCTACTTAACGTTTAAGTTCAGTGTGCCTCTCACCATTCGGAGATCGCTGCCGGTTTTCACCCTCACGAGCACTGAGACATCACTGAACAGTTGTCGTCTGGTCGTCATAATGAAGTCAATCTCATTTTTTGTCGAACCGTCGGGGCTCGACCAGGTCCACTTCCTGTGGGGCCGCTTCTGGAAGAAAGAGTTCATCATAAAGAGTCCCTCTTTCTCCATGAAGTCGGCCAGCTGCTGGCCCTTTGGGTTCCGTTGCCCTATTCCGAAATTCCCTACTTTCAGCTCACCGTTCTCTCTTGTGCCTAGTTTTGCGTTGAAGTCTCCCATTAACACCGTATAGTGGGTTTTGGAGGAATGCATGGCTCTAGAGATATCCTCATACATTTCCTCCACCTCATCGGGGTGTGCCGAGATTGGTGCGTAAAACTGTACGACCTTCAGCGAATACCGTTTGGTGATTCTGAGTATAAGCTACGCAACCCTCGTCGACACACTCCAATCTTTAAAACGTTGTTAACGAGAGACTTGTGGACGATAAATCTAACACCTACTTGTAACAGATGGTCGCCCTCCCGGTGATAGAACAAATTGCCGGATTCGAGGATTACCGTGTCCTCCCCCTCTCTTCGGACTCCGGATAATCCTATGACATTGCAGCGCAACTTGTCTATCTCTTTTTCCAGCTCCAGGATCTTCTCGTCAGTCCTCAGGGTGCGTGCGTTGTATGTTGCCAGGTCGAGTCGTCGTAGGTGGCAACCGAACCTCCACCGGAGATTCTTAGCACCCCCTGCCCCGCCGTTACCATGGTCGCCACCGTAGCCAGGAATAGCGGGGCCGCCAGGTACCGGGGGCCGTCTCTTCGTTACTTTCATGGGGGGGGGGGGGGGGGGTATATTGCCATAGTTGCCACGCTTGGCGGGCAGGTTGGCAACCGCAGTTTTTTGATTGTTGTTTTGCTGTTATCAGAAAGATGCTGCTGCCCATCCTCTGCCTCAGTTTCCCTCTGTCGTCTTTTACGACACCCACGGGAAGGTATGGGGTAGTGAGTATTCTTACCCGCCACTACACGAGGTAAAATAAAAGTTAGTAGTCCAGCGAGATAAAAGTTAATTAATCAAGATGTTTTCCAGAGTCAAAAATAATACATCCGTTTTATATTTGACACAGGCACTGTAGTCGCTTTAATGAGTTAGGTTATTTGTACATATTGGATTAAGTAGTAAACATTTAGTTCATATTTAGAAATTTAGAAATACATACATAATAGTTTTAACAATTTAAGGTTTTCGAGAGTAGAAAACAACTTTATAACATTTTATCAAAATAAAAGTATTCAATAAATCTCACGATATAGCAAAAACGAAACGTGATAAATGATATTCTGAATTTCGGTCTATGTGACGTAATCGTTCACGAGATCAAGCCCTTAAGTCACAGAACAGTATTCCTAAGTACAGCGTCTTAAGATACTGTTTTTATGTGTTTATTAATTAGCAACAATCTTGATATGCTGATATCGTAATGATCATATCAAATAATTACGCACTTGAGTTCGTCGTTGAGTAACGTTTATTAATACGGGCCTTAGTCGTACTAATGAGTAACTGTGGGACAATGACAATTTTTCGCGTAAGCGCTAAAGGCTTGGAAGCTGGAGACACAGATGTGAATCGAACATGTGTGGTGGGTAATAAACGGAGTGTTGTATTGTGGGAGGTCCTACCTACCAAGTAACACAATAATCGCGGCAGATATTTACTGTTAACAAGTGGATATGTAGCAGCGAGATTATCGATAAATTATAATAAAGTACACTACCTACTTCGTTCGCTATTATTTAGATCACGTTCAATTTAGTAGTAAGAAAAAAACAAATGAAGATCACCTTAAAAGTTATTTTACCACCTTTTTGATTATAAGAAAAATAAAAAAAATCTTCTACTAGAATGGCATTCTGCCAGCGTGTTAGTGAAAGACGATATTTATACTATCAAATTTAAAAAAATAATTTAATATATTTTAAAAATAAAACAATTTTGTGAACAAAAATAGCGCCTTTTGTTTAACAGAACCAGCATAATATATAAAAATTGACACGTGAGTGCACTTAAATTTTGCATTTTTTTTATTGCTTGACGCTCTATGAAGACGTCCGTCATTTGTAAAAATTAAACGTTTTGGAGTGTTTAAACGAAACTTCGATGTTAACCAAAGGTTTGGCAGATTTTGCCTGCAGGACGAAGGTGCAGCCGAATCCGTTCCTTATGGTCTTTAAGGGCAGGAGTATTTTTTTTTTGTTTGATATAGGGGGACAATTTGATATAATAAAAAATGTTTATTTTTTTACCCTTCTTCCTACCACTTCCGTAAACTTTTTCAACGTACGTCATATATTATTTAGAATTATTTATGACCAACTTATTAATGAATAATTTAAAATGCTTTTAAAACAATAAAGACTTTTTTTCCTGTTTAATTATATTCTGATTTCATTAATAAGTTGTCCGAAATAAATGTATTTAATTATTGAGCAAATATGTATGAGTGTTTATGCAAATATGTACAATCACTACTTTTAATATTGAGAACTTTTGTAATGTTAATGTTAAGTGCAAAATGAATGATCAGTAAATTCTTAGTTTTTACCTGCTGTGTACTTGCAAAACTGTTATTATCAAACTGTGGATGCTGCTCCATTTGCAAAACGAGTTCAATGTGTTGATTCATAGAGTCGTTCAGAGTCATGCCTGGAATAGGAAAAGCCATTATTAGTCTTAAAAACTTAAAATATAAAAAGGAAAATAAGTGGAATATAAAACATAATTACCGGGATGGATTTGTGGATGCTGAGGATGTGGCAATCCCTGCAGTGGAGCCACACCTAACATCCCTGGATGATGCTGAAAAAGAAATTTTCAAAATAAATTAATGAAACGTGACATATAATAATATAATGTTAGTAATAAATTTATTTTAATAAAACCTCATTACAAAATTATTTACACACAGCTGAAGAGTATTTACGACATTTACAAACTAACTTACATGAATTATAACTAATTAATATGAACACGTAAAACGTATGATAATTTCAATAATCACTATTTTTTTATTTAAAAAAAAAGCACTAGCAATGCTATAAACATTACTAATACAAACTTTAACTCTTCCTGGAAAGCTTAAAATGCTTGTGTTAGGAGCGGTTCACGACAGTAGTCGAATGGCGGTTCGAATCTACCACCTTTTAGTTCGCGGTCCGCACCCTGTCATTAGGCTACTGTCGCTTTTTTACTATCACTATAGCCTAGCATATTTCAGTTGATGTACATAGGACTCCTTAGATTGTCATAAAGTATGGTCTTGAGCCAACTGCATCCATTCCATTCAACATGTGCATGTTTCATCAGGTAGAACTTTATTAATAAAATTTAAATAGAACACAATTTTTTTTAATAAAAGGCAGTTTAAAAACATTTTTGAGGGTCTGAAGTGATGCAAAAAGCTTTATAATTAAATTTTCTAAGCTTCCTTAGCTTTGACTAAATTAAACATAATTTTTGGAGTATAATACTTTTCATGTAAGCTTTAATTTTAATTGAAATTATATTTCTCTACATGTAATACAAGGAATTTAAAATCCTTAAAAAGTAAAAGATATTTAACCTTAGTATTATACTAGCTGTTTCCCGCGTGGAATTTGTTAGAATTAGATTTCAAATTAGAACCAAAATTTTTATTCTTAAATAAAAGTAGACTAATGTACTCCTTCTTATAACATCAGCTATTTGCCAGTGAAAGTCCCGTTAAAATCGGTCCAGCCATTTTGGAGATTAGCCAGAACAAGAAAACAGATGACAAAATTTTAAAAATGGTTTTTACTTATAAGTACCGTATACACTTTCACATGCATTTAGTAATAGGCTGTTATTTTGACAGTACAGGCAATCTTATTTTGACATAAAAGACAATTTTATTTATTTGTATAGTCTTAAAATCTTTTTAAATATAATTGGTGGTAATCAGAGCTTGTAGTATTGTAACTTATAGAATTTTGCTGTGATGTAACAGCTAGCTACATAGTGATCGGTACCTGCGGGTGCTGCGGGTGCTGCGCGTGCTGGGCGTGCGGCGCGTGCGGCGCGTGCTGCGGGTGCGGCAGGTGCGGCAGGTGGTGCAGCGGCGCGGGCGCGGCGGGCAGCGCGTGCGGCAGCAGCGGGAAGGCGGCCGCCTCGCCGTTGCGCACGCCGCCGCCGGCGCCGGCGCCCGCCGCGCCGCCCTCTTCCTCCGCCGGCGACGGCTGCCGCGACCCCGGCGTGCGGCTGCACCAAACACAACTTCTTCGCATCATTGAAAAATAAAAAAATAAACCCAATACTGCGATCATACAAAATGTCATTTCTTTTTACCCAACTTACCCAGAAGAAGTGTTTTTCGAGAGTATGTATGTATATTTCGTTGGCACGCTCTTAGGCTAGGGCTTGAAGGATTTTAACATATTATGAAGTGTCGTTAGATTCCTCTTATTTATGGGAGTGACATATGTTATTATATAATATTAATATATCACATCTTCAAATATTATTCTATTTAAGGGAGGGGAAGATTTTTTCAGAAAACTAACACAGGCGGGTTTTTTAAATTACTGTTTTAAACCAATTACGCTTGGCACGCGGATTGGCCATCGTAGTAGCCGACGTCTCGCACCTCTAACACTGATGCACGTCACAGGTATCTTTAGATCTCTTTTGTATCTTTTCTGTTCGGCGTAAAGGAGATCCCAAGCAGCACACAAGCGTGACGAACATCAATATATCAGCCCACATAGAACTTAAAGTTTAAGAATTTTAAAAGCATATAAGAGTGCTGAAAAGACGTTGGATCCGAGTGGTTTATGAGTTATTATACAGCTTAAGCTGTATAAATTCTGTATTATAAGATCTAAGTATGCCTTAGGGTTCTTAATCAAAATATAAAAACTAGTATACAAGTTTAAGTATTTTGTAACACTTCAATCTGATTTTATCATTAAAGTTGTATAGAAACTTAATTATAAACAATAGTGTATGCAAACTCTTTTCTTAAATTTATTCTTATGGTGTCATTGTACACTTTTGTAAATACAGTAGTTTTATAATTTCTGTCTATGAGAGTGATATACAATCAAAAAAATAAATAACACCCATAGTACATCTTAAATCTGTATAAGTGACAGAATATCGCCATTTTGCATGAGTTATGTGTTTATATTATACTAGTGAACAAAATTAATGTGTTATCAATATCTGGAAAAAAAGAAAAAGATTTGGTGCAGTTAAAAGATCATGTTAAATCTAAATTTAATTTATTCAATACTGTTCTCAAGACTAAATTTTTTTTAAACTTTTATACGTTATCTCTAAAGATAATTATATGTTATGTTGAAAAAACTGCTATACAGCGTAAGTAATAAAAATATGCTATTATAGAACTGATTATAAATCAATGGCCGCATGATATAATCCATAACATACATAGTACAGCTACTAAGAGACTTCTCGAAATACCGTTTATGCTGTTTAGCAAATTGTCGCCATTTTAAAACCCATAAAAACAAAATTTTAAATATAATTTTAGAAAAGACATTACATTAGTCTAAGCCTTTACCATTACTTTCAGTTTGACTAATGATCACTTATGTCTCCCAATGTGCCTTCATATTCATTATTTATTTCTTATTCTAACCTATACAACTAATAGTTAGTTACCGTATTTATTATTTTGTCCTTATATTATTTTATTTTGCTGGCGCGGCAAATTTTTATAGAAAACATACACAAGTTTACCGTAAATCTAATTTTGCACTTTCAATTCACCAATTATCACCGTCAAAATTCAACTCCAGTCCGAACATAACATTAATATGTTAACAAGTGGGATGCGGGAAGTAGACTGTGTAAGAACCTCCGAAAGAGGCGGAGTTATAGACAAAATGGGAATTTTTAATTTTTTGGTTTTTCGCTATTTTGACCCTCTCATTACACAAAACTTTTTGCCTCTATTCAACCAAGACCCCAAGACATCCTCTACAAGATAGGCTATTCAAACTGACTAGGCCTAAAGTTCGAGTCGCCCCCAATTCATTAGTCTTTACTTCCAAATATATGTTAAGACATTAAATGTTACCATCATACAATATACATTCTTTTTGTTTTATATTCATTTGTAGTTCTGTTCAAAAACCAATTTTGAACGTTTGTCTTTAAATGTTACCATCATTCAATAAACATTCTTTTTGTTTTATATACATTTGTAATTCCGTTCAAAAACCAATTTGGACAATTTTTTTTACTAACTATGTTTAAACTGCAGTATGCCGAGATCGTAACCGATTTTTAAACCATAAGATTTAGAAAAAATAGACGAATCATTTGACAGACATCAAGTTGGTTAAAATCCCTTCGATAGCATCCGGGTACCGCTGGTATAATAAATTTCAGCACGTTCCACTAACCTTGAGACATGAAGGAAATAGTGATCGCCTTTTGACGACTGCATGGGAATGGGAATGAAACGAGGCAGTGAAAAATTTAATTTAAAAAAATTCGAGAAGTATTCACGAGATTTTAAGCGAACACTTTTGCGTGAGGAGGATAATTTCGCGTTGGATACCGCTCAACCCCACCAATGCTAATTAACAAACCCTACCTTTAAAACATAGTTGAATAAGTTGAAATTAAGGTTTGAATTGATTTTTAATGTACGGTGCAAACACATAACGTCGTTGTAAAACCAATATCTGCTATTTGCACATAGCAGATATTGGTTTGAAGAAGTATGATTTCGAGATATTAAAGAAAAAAGTTCTACTGTAAAATTTAATATGAAGGCGAATTTTAAAAAAACATATCAAGTTAAAGTCATAGATATCATACGTAATTTTGTTTGTGTTTTGAGTATTTACTATATTTTTAAATCACATTATTTTTTTGCACTTAACAGATTTTAAATTGTCAATTATTTGGCACATAACAGGTAGTAAAAAAGATATCGGATTTACACCAGACTTTTAATACTGAAAAATATTAACAAGTATTAATACTGAAAAATATTAACAAGTATTAATACTGAAAAATGTTAACAAGTATTAATACTGAAAAATGTTAACAAGTATTAATACTGAAAAATGTTAACAAGTATTAATACTGAAAAATGTTAACAAGTATTAATACTGAAAAATGTTAACAAGTATTAATACTGAAAAATGTTAACAAGTATTAATACTGAAAAATGTTAACAAGTATTAATACTGAAAAATGTTAACAAGTATTAATACTGAAAAATGTTAACAAGTATTAATACTGAAAAATGTTAACAAGTATTAATACTGAAAAATGTTAACAAGTATTAATACTGAAAAATGTTAACAAGTATTAATACTGAAAAATGTTAACAAGTATTAATATTGAAAAATGTTAACAAGTATTAATCAGACTTAAATTTTAAACAATCGTAAATGGATGGTAGTCTCAGTCTATTCTTGTAATTTAATTGGTTGTACTTTGATTGAGTTATTTCTAATGACCCGAAGATTCAGGGTACTGTTGAGGAAGCTGCCTATGTTGTGGCAAAATTGTGTACTCTTGTGGATGACGAAGTTTGAAGTACACTTCACCAGTAGATTTATACAAAAATGCTCTGACATCATTCACAGTGGGATCACCCTTCCTTTTACCTGGTCGAATAGACTGAAAATTGGTGTAGAAATACTCATAGCCCTTGAAAAAATCAAAATGAACTACTCTAATATCATAGGGCTGTTTGGGCCCCGCTTGACGCATTCTTGAAATGTAATCTTGAGGTGCATAAATAGGCGGCTTTATATGATGTTCTGTACTAAAGTGGACACTAGCAACTTCCATCAGTGTGTCCCTTTTATAACATGATTTTTTCCTTAAAAAAATAAGCATATTTTAAAGCATAAAACATTGCAGTGTTTTAAGGTAATAAATTACACTCCTTGTAAATTCGTTGGACGTAACTTCATCTGCTTCTACGTAAATGCGCTTTGATGATGCCCGGCAATAATGACTAGGCACTTTCGGGAGTAAATTGAGCCATTCGGACACCGTTCCTCGTGTACTTCTGATGGTGGCCAAGACACTACGATTACATCCAATTAAAGTAGGGGATTCATTGTCATCTGCCATGACTGCCGTTGCTGATGTATCTTTAACCCAGCGTAAGAAAGAATCACGTCCGAGATCTAGTGTGTTTAAAAAAACATTCTGAACACATATCAGAAGCAGTTTTTTTTCCTGACAGTAACAGAATTATCACGTTTTCTTTGCTTACAAAAATTTCTTTTGGATACTAATCCTTGTACAAAAGCTTTTTTTTACCCCATAAATTGATATTCCAAAACTTGACATGCAATGCAACTCGTTCTTCTTCTGATACTAAACTACACATAAAACTATTTTTAGATTTTTGTTTTATTGCAGTGTGATTACAACGAATTTTTACAGACATGGCTTCTTTTGGAATGCTTTGTTCTAGCATACCATCTTTTTTCTGGTAACCCATGTACTGTGTACCCAGTAAACGGCGGCGTTTAGCTTTCGATTGACAAAATATTGGAGTTTCAGAGCTGCTTGGCATTTCGATGCTCACTGTCACCTCCTGGACAAGATTTGATGAAATGTCATCATCATCACTACTGTAAACAATGTAACGCTTCCGTTTGGTGATTGTAGGAAAGGCTGAGCTATTACTTTGTTCAGTGGATGAATTTACCGACATGTTCTTTCCACTGCTGGAGGGTATAGACGGTTGATCACTCTCCTGTGTAGGTGCAGAATTTAGCAGGTCTTAATACAAAGTTCTCTGCGAGGTTCTTGGCATATTGGATGTTGACTTTCTTCTTGTAAACATTTTTCATCAGTGGCCGTTAAAACTAAATTTATTATTTTCTTTCCCGGCTTATTTTGTAGCTTACCCAAAAAACACAGATTTCTTTTTCACTATATAACTTGTGCAAAATACTTTACAAGTTAATACAGTTTATCAACTGACTGTGCTACGTAGTAGTTAACTCGAGAGATAAAATAGAACTAACTTTTTCTAATACAAAATGTATTTATATTGTACAATCATGGCAAATTTGAACATAGTGGTAGTAGTGGGCGAATATTCAAAAATATGGTCCTTAAGATTAACTAGCTATTCCAAAAACACTGAAAGAACTTACTTGTCTGTCAACTTATCAATAAATCATGGGTGCAAACAATTTTAGCTTATCATCTAATTTATTATTTTGAAAGACTGAAAGAACTTACTTGTCTGTCAACTTATCAATAAATCATGGGTGCAAACAATTTTAGCTTATCATCTAATTTATTATTTTGAAAGACGCATGATCCTTGGAACTAATCAGTGGTTTAAAAAATAACTTATCTGCCTGTCAACTTATTGGTACTAATAAGTGATTTACAAAACATGCGCTTATTTATCTATTAATTATTAGCTAGTTCATGTAATGTTAATGTCGTTTTATGTTTAGACTAAACACATGGCAGATTTTCTACTACACAATCACAATCGTCCGTGGTCAAATAAAATATGCTATGTGCATGTTTGTCACATAGCAGGTATTAATTGACAATATTCTAGCTGCTGCACATAGCATGCTTTAAAAAGAAGTCATGCTTCGCTGTACAGTTCTCAAAAGCACATAGCAGTTATTTCATACAAAAGATTGATTGGTGAACTACTTCCTAGTCAAAATGTTAAAATCTCAAAAATGTGCACATAGCAGATTTTGGTTCGACAACGACGATAAGGCGTTTAGATTTGGCACATGCCAGTTTGGAATGGAAAATGAAAATGCAAATGCTACGACGTAATTATCTGAGGAAAGCTGTTAACATTATGAATCATATTTTATAGCGAGGTGATAAAAGATTACGTCCGTCGTCGTGCGCCGGTGGGGTATAGAAGCGTTGGCACTCAGTGAGTAGGGGCAGGGAGGGGAGGCCTCGACGAGTCGCCGGCGCAGCGGACTTGGAGCGAGTGGCATTGACAGAGGCCATGATCCACGGAGCGCGGTTATTGCCCGCGCGACCCGCGCGCCGAACGAAAACTGCGATCTCGGACGTTTTAGCACTACTACCCGGTGACCTTCACGTACAGTACCACAAACTATCTGTTATGCTTTTTGACAAAGATCAAGGAAACCGCGTTGCCATATCCGCGACCGACTTATCCTAATTCCGCCGTGTAGTAATAAATAACACTCGCACAAAAATGACTAAATTAGTTTGAATGAATGAATTACATTACTTGTTAAGCAGTAGTATCATGTAGTACAATAATTTGTTATTATATTACTTACTTAAACGCTTTGTCATCTTCTTGACCATTGTGCAGTCCATTAGGAAGGTTACTGTGATCATGTAATTCATGCAGATCTTTCTCAAATGGTGACGATGACTTATCTTCAGCTCGCTCTTCCAGCACCATATTGCGCAACCCAGTCACTACACCAGCTACTTTCTCACCACCCCCAGTAGCTACGCCGCCTGCTTCTGTTAGAGGCATAAAAGTCAATACAGATTTCTTATTTTTATAATAAGTATTTATATTTAGCGTTTTTAGATTTAAAAATATTAAAAAAATAAACATTTTTTACCAGTTGGCGATCCTCCCAGTACATATTCGACCATTTTGACCCCTAGACCAGCAGTATCACGAGGTGAAAGGATACTGCCGGCGTCACCACCGGGAAAAGCGACACCACGACGTGTGCCCATCATGGGGACACCGACATTATGTTCAACAGCTAAAGAAAACATTATTATGATAATGAAAAAATAATAGAAATTTATTAAAAAAAAAGCTAACATTTTAATAATAAGTTGTTTATGCAAGTATTTTAAATATTTCACAAACATACTAAACAGCCAAAAACTTTAGATTTTACTCTCTATCCCCACAAATAAAACACAACATTTCATACACAATTTTTGTTTTACAGTAACATTAATATCCTTTACAAACCTTGAGCTGACCAAGTTGGATCACGCCACATTTGTTCAGGGTTAAGTTGTAGTGGTGGCAGATGATGTGGACCCTTACTATCTCCCCCAGCACCTGGACCCTTGTCCCATAATTTTTTTGCAGCAGGTGCAATCTGTTGTAATAAAAAAAACATTGTTAACAACAATTGATTAAAGGATAGTATATGGATTATAAATTAAAGAAGTTCAAAAATTCAAAACAATTTTCAATTTTGAGGATTTGTAATGCAAAATATGAATCAATAATGAAGCACTTGGTGTCCTATGCGTCAACTAAAAGAAATGGTGTTAAGATAGGTAGGCAAAAAGCTGCTATATGAAAACGGGGCCCTATCTAATAAATGTAATAATCCGATTTTTTTTTAAATTTTTGGCATCGTCCCATTCGGAGACTGCCTGTAGTGTGCTCAAGCTCAAGTGTACATCGGCCCAAAAATTAAATATTCAAAGACTGAAGGTATTTGGGCTAACTATGACATCAGGACGTCAAAAACCTCAGTTCTCCCCATGACCATGGGTGCTGTAAAGCACCCGAAACGTCGGGAATTAAAAAACAACAAAATCGGTAAAAATCAGTTTCATTTTATGTGTAGTCTTCGCGTAAGTATAATAAATGATTATGTTACCAGTAGTGGTTAAATAGAATATTACTAAGGGCATTGGTAGTATAAAAAAATGTATGATCTACAAATTATTTTTATGGGTCTGTATGTTTGTCTATGTGCAATGTAATAAAGAAAGAAAAAAGAGTACACCTGTTGGTTAGTACATGGAGGCTATGGTCAATTCAATATTAAAAGGCAGATACGTTGTCACTGAGAACTTAAGATTAAGGGTGCGTTTGCAAATCAGGACAAATTATGCTGTTTTTCGGTAAATTTTGTGACAAAACTAAACCAAATCAAATATAACTAATAACTACAACGTATAGAATGGTTCTTTATCTTCAAATGGTGGTAACTTTTTTGTTGAAAATAATAGTTTATTACATTGTAAAAAGGATCTTCCCTAGCCATTTTCTACAAAATTAACGATACCGGCTCATGTTTCGGTACATTTTTTGTTCTATTATCAACATATATTAAGATTTCTAAAAATACTGTAAGTAGGCAGACATATTCAATAAAAAATGCTGGAGATTACTTTTTATCAAAATGTCACAAATGGTCGTAAAAAAAAAATAAAAACTGATGCTTATTTTTTGACATATTTTGCTGATACGGATGAATCCTAATTGATTGCAATAAGGGTTATTTTATTTTTAGTGACTGTTTTGATTTGTTGTACAAAAATTTCGATGAAACCACAGTCGGCGCTCGGCCGCTATCGCGGGTGGTCTCTGTACCGACTGCAGCAGCTGAAAAAGATCGCTGTACAAACACAAAATATTCGAATTTGATACATAGGTACATGACCTGACAAAATAAAATAATACATACATAATATAAATATTTTTATAATCACAAATTCTTATTATAATGTTTTGTTTCGCTAAAAGCAAGTGGGATTTATAATATATAAATATATATAAATCCTATTCGTCTTGGACTTTATGGAGTGATCTGAAAGTATACGGTGAATGCTACTAGAACTCCTCGACGAGTTGAACTAGGTGTGCCGAGTTTGGGCTCATTATGTTAGTTATGACGAGACCTTACCTCCGAACTTGATGGAATGACCTGAAGGTGTACTTCGGTAACTGCTAGTGGAACTCCTGGACGAGTAGAACTAGGTATGCTAAGTTTGGGCTCGTTTTGTTAGTTACGACGAGACCAACAACTACAGTCATAGGTGTGACATGGACGTTACACATGATTTTTGTTGTCTATGTTCCTCTTAAGACCTATCCCCGCTTCTATTGAGGTCATCGAGCATAGTGCTTAGGTCCTCCAGCGATTCTGCCATAAGGACTATATCGTCGGCAAATAGAAGTTGAGTGATGTACTCGCCACTGATGTTAATACCGTATCCTTTGCAGTCCAGTTAGCGTCTAGTCCAACTAGCGACCCACCCGATCTTAATATGGCATTATTTATATTTAAAATAATCAAAAACAATTAATTTTTTTTTCCACAACAAACATCTCCAACCTTTTCAGATAAGCCTAGATCACTCCTGGCATTGCTGTCTATCTGTTCGTGAAATTTCATTATAATCAGTTCAACCAATCCAAAGTTTAGCGCGGACAGACAGGCACACAAAAATTTTAAAAATGGTTATTCGTGTCTTAATAGCATGCAAATAACACCCCCCACCCCCACTAGTTCAATATAAGGCAGTTATTTCGATATTACAGACACTTCAATTTTGACCCATTTCTGAGTTTTGAGTTTTGACATCGCGCACGTACATATTTTACAGAAACGGGTATTGCGATATTTCAAAACAGCCCTTTCACCATATAGTCGAATGGCTTTCAAATTTAAATGCAGAAGAAAATATTTTTAATTTAAAAGCTGGTGTAATTCTTCAATAAAAATGACAAAATATCAAAAATTTACCCCTAAGACTTTAAAACGAGGGTATGTTTTGTATGAAAAATATTGTATTTAGACGCACATCCCAAACCGGTAAACACAGTGCTGTGTGAAATTGTGACATTAGTTTCCTCTTACGAGGGCGGCACTGAAAATTTCGGGAATCAAGGAAGTGACACAACATTACTATTTAAAAATGTATTTATTGCTTTTCGAAGTATTCTCCGCGAAATTTGACACATTTTCCATACGATGGAGCCAATCATTGAAGCAACCATTCCATTCGGAAGTTGGGGTCTCCAAAATGGCCGTTTTGTAGGCGTCCACAGCTTCTTCAGGTGATGAAAATCTCTGTCCATGCAATTTATTCTTTATTTTAGGGAAAGTATAGAAATCATTAGGGCTTAGGTCGGGGCTGTACGGCGGATGGTCTAATAATTCTATGTTTTCTTGCTCTAAAAACTCTTTTGTTCTGTGTGCGGTGTGAGAACTCGCATTGTCGTGATGATGATGCGGCGGTTGCAGTTCTCTTTACGGAGTTCAGAAACGACCTGTTGCAAACAAATGCTAGCATACCATTCTGCATTAACCGTTCTTTGTCCCTCAAGAGGAATAGTCGTAACATGGCCGGTTTTGGAGACAAACGTGGCCACCATTTTTTTTGCAACACGCCGTGAACGAACAATTTTTGTTGGCTTTAACTCATTTTCGAACACCCAAACTCGTGACTGGTTTTTTGTTTCGGGTTCGTCGTACGCGTATATCCAGGATTCGTCACCTGATACAATGTTGTATACAGCATTTGAGGATCCTGCGTGGAATCTTTCGAGAGTTCTGACGCACCAAGTAACGCGAGCCGCTTTTTGCTCTTCACAGAACGAATGCGGTATCCATCGGGAAAACAACTTTTTTACACCTAATTGTTCATGCAAGATTATTTGTATTTGACTCATGCCAATGTCTAAAGTTGCCTGAATTTCGCGGTATGTCACATGTCGATCTTCCTCAATCAGCTTACGCACAGCATCAACGTTTTCTTGGGTGACTGCACTTTTAGGACGATCTTGACGGGGATCATCACTGAGCTTGACCCGTCCCGTTTTGGATGGACCTTCATCACCAAGTGCAGAAATCATCCGGTCAACACATTGTTTTTGTGTTAAACCACTTCGAAAGTCATAATAAATCATCGCTCTTGAATTTTCTCGAATCAATTCCATTTTCTCAACGACTAAACAAGTTTGACAAAACCTTGTGACAAGACCGAGAATCTTTTTTTTAAATAAATAAATGGTATTCGATTTTTAAAACCAAGGACTTTTCAATTAAAAATATTTTAATATGACAGGAACAGTGGAAATATTCCATTCTCGATATTTTTAGTGCAGCCTATGTATTACGTAGTAGGCAGCCTTTAAATGAGTACGGTGAAATAGGGTGTTACTGTTTAAGCGACATTTTTGCTTTATGATTCGATCGCATATTTGTATGGAGAAAAAATATCACGCTGAGGTTTGTGATCAGTACCATTACAAGGTACTTTGGCCATGGAAGGAAAATGGTAGATCTCCCACCGGGCAAGGTGTTCTGCCTTGGGAGCGACAAACGCTCCGAGTATTATTCAGAGCTATTTTATATATTATACTGCTTTTAATACGAAACTTTGATAGCGCGATTTAGCCTTCGATGTATTTTCGCTTGTGGCGCGACGACATCGCCGCCACATCATCGCCCTGCTCAGATCAGAAGTCGATAGTGCAGTCTAGATGTCGACTAATGTGCAAGTGCCAGGGAATTGGCTTGTAGTCTGCGTTAAGTCGAGATAAAGGCAAGTAATCTACGAGAGTGCCGTGAAGCAGAGGCCAGCAGTAAGACTCAGAGCCGTGCCGAACACTGTAGCGCAGAGTAGCTTGAAGGAACAGGAAGCATTATTATTCCAGTGCTGCGATGAATCTTTGTAAAGCTAGACGATGGCTTGCAGAATTTGAAGATTGCAGACAAAATCTGCATGGGAGCGAATGAATAGGGTACTTAAAGATGATGACGAAGGTTTAAAGTTGTAGTTCCAGAAGTTGTTAGTGCCGTGTTCAGATCACGTCGGGGTCACCAGTTTGGCGGTGGAAGGAAAAGGGGAGATCTCCCGCCAGGCAAGGTGATCGGCCCGGGGAGCGGCGAGCGCTCCGAGTGGTTGTTCGGTGCTATTCTATATAACATACTGCTTTTACTTCGTAACTTTGCTAGCTCGATTTAGGCTTCGATGTATTTTTGACGACAGCGCTGCCATAATATGATGAATTCGAGTGTCGATGATATGAAAAGAAGCGGTTGACTTAGAACGTAATGACGTAAGAACTCAAGCAGTGACCAAAGCAACCAAAGCATGAATCGCTAGGAATCCCGTCTGCAAGATTAATTTGATGGCTGTTCATTTGGGTTTGAGCAGAAAGATTATTAAAACAGTTCTTACGATATTTGACGACGTGTTTATAGAAGAAACGGCAGTCATCTTCTAAACAAGTGGCAAAAACTAATGACTAGTACAAAGATCGCGAGCATTACCATAGCGGTACGCAAATCAGCATCGCCACATCCTATTTACGGACGAAATCTTTATCAATATTGAAGAAACTTTTAACAAACAGAATACCAGGGTGTAAAAGTTCGGAGGAAGCTGGTAAAACCTTTTCCGGGTGCAACACGATCCCCTAACCAATCATCAGTGATGAATTGATTAGGGGTGTCGTACTGGTCCTGAAGTAAATTTCTGGGAAGAAGTAAGATCTTTCTCAGACGCTCTTTC
This sequence comes from Parnassius mnemosyne, assembly GCA_963668995.1. Classification (NCBI taxonomy): domain Eukaryota; kingdom Metazoa; phylum Arthropoda; class Insecta; order Lepidoptera; family Papilionidae; genus Parnassius; species Parnassius mnemosyne. The sequence goes on along the minus strand of CAVLGL010000115.1, from coordinate 41,431,063 downwards.
AAGGGTGGTCTTGGGTATTTCAGCAAGATTCTGCACCGGCCCATAAGGCCAAAACCACTAAAGCTTGGTTTGAGCGCCAAACTATTGACATTATCAAGCATGAAAACTGGCCCTCCTCCAGTCGCGATCTTAACCCCTCTGGATTATAAGATATGGCAAGTTTTAAAGAAGGTGTGGCCTAACTCTCATAAAATGTACATTGAAATGGTTCAAGCTGCTATCGACGACTGGCCGCGAAGATGTAGGGGCACATTTCGAATAAACTTTTTTCTATAATTATCTTAATTTAATACTCTTTTAATCCATTTTTACTTGTAATGTGTCATTATATGATAATGCAAAAAGTATGATAGTTAAGAATGAAAAGCCCTAACGGAAATATTAGGTCTTTACCGATGAAATTGCTGTTTTGTGGAACTAGCTACTTTGAACTGTGAAGGCTATGGTTTGACTTTGATTTCAAATAAATTATAATTATTTAAAGTGTTATTCATTTTTCAAAATTAGGTTGTTACTTTGGTTTCTTTGAGTTTTTTTTTTTTTGTGCAATATCGCTATATTTATAACCATAAACTGGAAAAAAATTAGTTTTATTGATATTATAGAATTCAGGCGTAGAAAAAATGCGTCTCAAGCGGCATGCAACATGTACGTATATATCCAACGACATATACACCTAACACTACTAATGAAGCAATTGTGCCTTACTTTTGGAGTACTATAGCTTCTTGTCATCTGGTGCCGTAGTTACTGATGACCATTTAAAGAATTGAAAATGATGGTGAAGCTGGCACTCAAATAACCCAGATTGGTGAACAAACTGCTTTGCGCCATTGCTTCCTCAAGTCAACCCCCGGCCACATACAGCACAATCGTTGACAAAGTTATCTGAGCTACAGCTAGAGACCCTTCCTCATTACCTATATTCTTCAGATTCAGATCATGCCTAATCAAACTTCCACTTTTCGAAGTATAAATGACTTTTTAATCGGCAAAAATGTCAATTCCGAAGAAGCATTAAAGAACGCCTTAGAAGATGAGTATTATATTAATAAAATAATAAATATTTAAAGGCTTCTTATACTCCTAGTATAAGAAGCCTTTAAATATTTCAATCTCCCATACAAAACGGCAATTTCATTGATAAAGACTAATAAATTAACGCAAATCCTACATTGCTGAAAACCCATTTCTAGCTGTAAATTAATTTTATTTATTCATTTGTCAATCAAATTTCAATTGAGAATATGTATTGATAGTGATCAGATTGTATTTATGGCTTAAAAAGTAAAGTTATAGCCTAAACGTCTCACCGCTGTGTACAGTCTATCTCTCAATTCTGAAAGGGCTTTACGGACTACACATTTTCGATCTTTTTATTTCTCAGACATGCAGGTTTCTTCACATTGTTTCTCTTCACAGCGGAACAGGTAAAAATCAGCACTAAAATTGCAATTAAAAATTTCATTGGTGATGAATGTGATCGAGTCCCAGCAGTTCCTCGCGTACGGTGAAATTTATAGCGATCCCCTGAGCTACTAAGAGTTTATATTATGGCTTAACAAATTTAAACGGTGCCCTTTTATTAAAGTACAGTGCGTATGTTTGCGTATTTACAAATTTACATCTAGATATATATCTATGACCAATTATGGACTATACGTGACGGTGTTAGGTACATCTGCACCGCCAATAATTTTCAGTCGGTACATATTTCGTATTAAAAAAGTACACCTTTTTTTTATCGCATGTCTTGGCTATAGTGACAGTAAAAAAATTACTCCTAGTTTATTTTAGCGACAATTTTATTCAAATTGTATTGTATCTTGTATCTTAACTACAAGTATGCTAGATATTTAAGAATGATCAATCGTTTTAATTAAAAGAATATTTTCTACAATAACTAGCCTACTTAGAAGGTAGGAAACCTATCCTAATCTACCTGCTGATCCTATTCAGAGTAAACAAATGCTGTGTCAAAGAATGAGAATAAATTGCAAGCCAGAAACCCCATTACACAGACACGGCACCGCAGTGGCTTTGCAATGAGTGAAAGCGCTAAGGGCCGCGGGTTCGAATCCCGCACTGAACAAATATTTGTATGCCCTACAAATAATTGTTCCGAGGCTGGATGTTTGTCCTTGTAAAATTTGTCCGTAAATTGCTCCCACGACATAGGATAAAATCCGAGTGCGGAGGCAACGTTATAAAAAAATATTGATTTTATTTTAATTTACTAAAAAAAATTCACCACATTAATTTGACAATAAAAGGCTGTAGGCAGCCTAGATTAACTATTACATACGAAACACCTAATGGGTACTGCAAGGCACTGCACCTAATGGGTACTGCACCTAATCGGTACTGCAAGGCTCTGCACCTAATGGGAACTGCAAAGCACGTGATACATAGGCAATTCAAAAAAGATAATTATATGCGTGATGAAATCTGTAAAAATACGCGTGAATATTCAGTAGCCATATACTCTCGAAGGACGCAAGCGGATAAATGGACGTCACTTCACCGATGGTGAAATATACAAAGCTACAATTCTGTGTATTGCTAATTTTATATTATTTAGAGAATAACGGGAGTGGTTGACGCGGTTATAACATTACCCTCCAAATAAATAATTATTAAAAATAATTACCAAGCCTGGAATTTAAATATGTTATAATTTACACATTTTTATATAGAAATATATCCTAAGCAATTCTAAGTAGTTTTGGGCTCCGGAAAGGTAGTTTGTTGTAACCTATTTTTACCAAGACTGACATTTTGAAGAAATATTCTTTGAAATATATTAATCATATCAATTTAATTAAATCCCCACCCAAACATACCACTGCAAGACTTTTTTCTACGTAGATTAGGCCAAAAATTAATAATTTTCAACTGAAGGTAGCCATGGTTGACTTGACATTAGGACGTCAAACACCTCAGCCTCCCTGTGACTATGGGTACTGTAAAAGCACTAGAAACGTCAAAGTATTAAATAAGTTAATAAAATTCGATAAAATCTATATAAACTGATTTCGTTCAACCAGTTTATATAGATTTTATCGAATGAATTTGATTCAAAAAGCTGCTTGCGTTACTTGCTTGCTTGGTGGTGCGTTATATGACAAAAAACGTATGACATTGGCACTCACAAGACTGAGAAGACCTTAATATCCACATATGTACACCACTGTGTACCCCACCACTCACGTCTTTATAACAGGACTTGGGACTAATATTTGAATGCCATCAAAGACTAAATGAGGTATGTAAACACAACAATGTGACTGTAATGGATCAAGGGTCACAGTGGACCCAGGGGTAGCGACGCAGCAGACAAACTGCCTAGGAGAGGATCGGCTATGGCCGTTATAGGGCCGGAACCAATCATACCGATCCCTTCTGGTAATGTTCGTTAACTGGTATGTAAAAACTTTATTAATCAATACACTCTGCTTTGGAACTAGGGAGGCCCTGCCAGAAATAAACAGTTGTATAACCAAGTTCTGAATGAAATTGAACAAGCCACAAATCAGAATAGCAACAAGTGCAATTACAGGACATGGCTCCTTTAACAAACATTTATTTACTATAGGTGTTACAGATAGTACCCTGTGTAGGGCATGTATGGGGAAGGAGGAAACGGCGGCCCACGTGTTTCTGGCATGTTCAGAGGTCGCTACATATAAGGCTAAACATCTCTGCACGCTAGGATCATTCCCCGAAGTTGCTTGCAACATCAAAGAACTGTTGAATATCTTCGGGGAGATTTCATGGTTCGAATAGTCACAATATTCCTGCCCACATACAAAATACGCGCTTGACGTGGAGTTGTGGTAAACCGCCCGTTGTAAACTAAACTCACTTGGCCTTCCCAACTTAAGGTTGCTTAACAAATTTGTAATATTGGTTGCAGCATGTTGGTTTACCAATTTCTTAGGTTTCGTTAGGGTGATGTTGGCTGAGTTTAGTGGCGTCCTTGAAACTGGAATTCCCCCCTCCCCTCCCCATCCTAAATTTTATTATGTCATGATTTAGTGACTTAACCTTTATTTTTTGTACCACTAGCATGGACATGGGGGTCTGACGGACTCCTACATTGTTTAGGGTCTTTTGATGTTGATTGTGCAAATAAAAAAGTACAAAAGAATTAAGAATGGATGCTTGGATTATAAATAGTAAGATTTTAAATAGATATAGCAAACATTTATTACAAAATAGAAGTAATTTCAAAAAAAATCAAGAAAAGGCACTTTTCAGTCTTAATTGGCACTGAGATCACTTAAAGTTCAATTAACTAATTATTTATTTTAAAAATCAAGGTAATTCTATTTTTTTTTCTTAATTTCTAATAAATCTTCAATTAAAAAGAAAAACAAGAATGTTCATTCTGAATTGCAAAACCTAAAAGAGGTTCAATTGCCCTATAACTATTGGCATGCTGAACACAGGGGGTTTGAGAATTGCAGACATATTATGGCGCGTCTTCACCAAAGTTTTGTTGCCAACACAACATTTGTCAACACGTTTTGTCAACAAATGTTTCTGTAATCACCTAGTTTTAGCAACAAAACGAAACAATGTCGGGAATAGTGTTTCCATTTTCGGCGGCAACATCAAAGGAATACGCTTGTTGCCGACATTTGTTCTCTCGGTGGAGACGCTTCTTGCAACATTTTGAAACATTTTCTGAAACAAATGTCGTCAACTTTTGTTGATTTGTCAACAGTTGGAAACATAAATTTTGTCAACATTTTTGGTGGAGACGCGCCATTAGATACATGTATTTGCATGCTATACACATTTGTAGGGCAGTCTTTCTGTGGAGTCTTAGTGGGCATAGGTTACAAGCTTTTCTCTTCCCTTGATTTTTTTCTTCAGCTTGGGTATCATTTGGGGGCGTGTCACCACCTAAACTGCGATGTATGGTGGTCGTTTTGACCCAGAATAACTTTGTCGACTATTTTAAACAACAAAAATCTACAATAGTAAAGGTGGTATAATATTGTTTCTTAACGAAATATGGACATGGGGTCTCAAGACCCCCATCTAAACTTTAAATACGTGTAACTTACGTTTATGGCACTGGACGACAGAACCTCCTTCTATATCGAGCGTTTGGTGACTAAACTAGCAGCTACTGAGACGCCCACCCGCGAGGGGTGGTGGTGAATATTTTATTCTTAGAAATCAGCAAGTGTGAAAGGTCTGTGATACCCCATGTCTACAGTTAAAGTCTAAGAAAAAAATGACTACTAAGAAATATAGCCCTTTTTCTGGGAGGATTATAACATGAATTCAAGCTAGCAGCCTTCCCTCGAGAACACCATTATTGTCTGCTTTATTCCTATTTAAAAATTTAGTGACCAATTGATGACTATCATATGAAACATTGCTCTAATAGCTGGAGATATTTATATGTCTTAGGGAGGATTGTGGCTTGAAGATTAATATAATAGAATAACTCTAGAACGCTTATGTCTTTAACTGTGAAATATGTATCACGATTAAGGGACTAATTAGAGACTTAATTTTAAGAAACAGTCTACATATATATCAATTAGAACTTAGAAGCCAGTTATGTAAATATTATTACAGACAGACCCTTCAATTTTATATAGATATAACCTATGTATAGAAAAGAGTATGACCTGAGTGACTAACTCATCTATCAACACACAGCCCAAACTACTTACTAGATATAGAAATCTGAAACTAGGACAGAAGCTGTCTTTTATAACAAAGGCATCCTCTACGAAAGGATTTTGAAATATTCAAATATGGGGTTATTTGCATGCTATTAAGACATAAATAACCACTTTAAAAGTTTCGTCTTGTTTGTTTGTCTGTCCAAGCTAACCTTCGGAATGACTGATTCGATTGTGATGAAACTTAACGAAATGATAGCGAGCAATACCAGGAGGAATGTAGGCTTTATTTTAATTGAAAATTTGAAGTTTTTCTTTTTTGGAAGACGAAAGATTAATACAATAAATGGTCTTTGGTTATCTTAAATCTAAATAATGCCACATTGATATATCCTATCAAGACAAACCAGGGGTGGGCCGCTAGTATAGAATATAAATATAGATAAAGTATGTAAATGCATACTGCATCTTTACATGATTATAATAAAAAAATAACAATATAACCACAATACTTATTATCTCAAAAATCGTTCCTATTATGTCAAAGTAGGGGATACATTAAGTAATAAAGTTTTGGTAAGTGAAGGTACAGCACAGGGTTCAGTATTAGGACCGCTATACTACATCACTTACGTGAATAATATCAATAAATTGATTAAAAACTCAAAAATTTTCCAATTTGCCGACGATACATGTCTGGTGGTAGCCCACCACAATATGAATAAGGCGGTAAAACTGTTACAAGAAGACTTTACGAAGCTCATGCAGTGGTCACATGACGCAGGTCTAGTACTTAATTCGAATAAAACTAAAATGATGTACGTTAGCTCCAGTCAAAATAGATTAAAATATAACATTACTCTTATAGCTCATAATCACACATGTCTTCATAATATCCAAAATTCAGCCCATAATAACAACTGTGAATGTCCCCAAATTGAAATAGTAGAAAAATGTAGGTATTTAGGTTTAATAATTGATGATCGTATGAAATAGACTGATCACATTGAATCTGTAAGCTACGAGCAATCCTTGCAAAATTTTATCTCATCAAGAGTAAAGTACCTTACCAGATGTTACTGTTACTATATAATGTACTCGGCGAATCAATAGTCTCGTACGGGTTGAGCAGTTACGGACGCACTTATAAAACCCACCTTGAAAAAATATACGAGCTACAGTTGCGCATCCTTAAATGAATCACCCCTCTCAAAATAAAAGATAAATATAAAAAAAATCCTTATGGTCTTTTCCATCATTGCAAAATACTACCAGTACACGACAAAGTGAAATACCTATTGCTACTTGAAAATTATGGCAAGGAAGAATTAAAAATTAGCCGTATTTATACAAAACTTACTCGACAAGCCCTTAATCCATATATGATTATCCCAAAATATAAAAATATGTACGGAAAATTTAGATTACAATATCAAATTCCCGCTCTTTTGAACCAAATTCCCAAACCAATAAAAAATGAACTTACTGAAAAAAATATTAAATATATGCTTAAACAGTATTTTATCGACAAACTGTTAACGATACCTAATAATAACTAAAACTAAAATATAAAACTAAACATATAACACTAACACACACAATAATAGAATATACATAAATAAAAAAAATTTACTAATTTACTAATATTCATTTAATACTAACCATATTTTGCTTTGGTACACACCTAGATAAAAAAAAACATCTTGCTATTTTGTCACAGCATTTATATACGTCATTAAATAAGTTGTCGCAACGCGAACCGATTGAACATGATCGAAGTTACGAATTGGCGGTACATGGAAAAACTTTTGTAAGTTTATTTGTACTGTCGGATGTTATTAAATAACTATACTTTGTAATAAATAAATAAATAAAATAACAATATATAAATTGTTTAATATATTTTTAATATTTTTAATAAATTATTATTATTATTATTATTTGGTCTATTTGGCCCTTGGTATTGTGATTATGTCACAATAATTCTGCCAATGTCCGGTCCTTGGTCTGTCGCACCTTGTCTTTAGGCTTTTCGGTGGAAAAGGAGTTAGCGGTTATTAGGTGAAAATATGGATAAAAACAAAGCAACTAAATACATAAATTATGGACCACACAATATAGAGCAAACATCTAGTTATAGGAGAGAATTAGCCTGGGCAGGGAATAGAGAATTAGTTTAAGCTAAATTTAGTACACGATAATTAGAGTTTAATATTATACATTTGAATATATTTTGAGATCATATTGACATATATGGAATTGGGGATAGTTAAGAGGGAATTGATATTCATTGGTCGAGGGATTGTGTTGGGAAGAATGTCATATAAAGAAATTGGGTGATTTTGGCAATTAAAGAAAATGTGGTCTGGGGTACCTTCATCCAGTCCACATTCACAGAGGGAATGATCTTTGATTCTAATTTTAGCTAGAAATACAGGAGTGCAGGCATGCCCAAGCCTTAAACGGCAGATTGTAGATGTGATTTGTTTGTTCAAAAAGCTAAATTTAAAGAACCAAGGTTTTGGAGGGATTTGGGGTTGAATTTTACCAAAGTGACAACCTTTAATATGTCTGGATGTGCTCCATTCTCTGTTCCAAGAGTTCTTTAATTCAATTTGAGCTAATGACATTAGATCATGAGAGTAAATCATTAAATGAGAAGGACAGCCAGTATCAACAGCTCCTTTGGCCCAAGAGTCAGCCTGTTCATTTCCTTCTATACCACAATGACTAGGAATCCACACAATCTCCACATCAAGCCCACTCTTATTACAATTTAGTATGAGTTCCTTAATTTTCAGTATTAATGGGGAGATGGAATTCATTTTAAATATATTGCTCTGTAATGACATTAGGCAGCTTTTTGAATCAGTAAATATAACTGACTTAGGAATTTTATGGGAAAGAATATAGGAAATAGCCTCATATATGGCTACAGCTTCCCCAGTAAAAACAGAAGCTTGAGGAGGACATCTATAATTAAGGACAATTTTGTATTTGGGGATCCAGACTGCGGAACCGACACATTTGAATGGAGACAATTTGGAAGCATCAGTAAAAATATATAGCCAATCAGACCATTTTTTTGCCACAAGGTTGTAGAAAGTTCTGTTTGCAGTGGGGGAATTTTTATTAATGTTTAAATTCAGAGTGATTTTAGGGTTTATTAATATAGCTTCATAGCTGGTTTCAAAATAGGGTAGAATTAGGGATGTTACACAAGGATAACCAATATTTTTTAATCTATTTAGAGATTTAAGAATAGGGGGCCAGCTTTTATTAAACCAGTAGGAGTTGTTTACAGCTAATAGTAGCAAGGATTCTAGTTTACGATGTAAGGGGTGAGATGATAGTTGTAGAGTTTTTGAGAGAAATCTATCAGCTAGAAACTGTCTTCGTAAAGAGAGAGGGGGATCAGCACATTCTACTTGTAAAGCATTTTTAGGAGTTGATTTCATTGCGCCTGTGATAATACGTAAACATCTTGTTTGGATAACATCAAGTCTATTAAGGGCCGATTTGTTGCAGGGCTCCAAAAGAAAAGAGCCATAGTCGAAGTGACTGCGGATGATGGCATTGTATAGGATTTTTTGACACAAGGGGTGAGAACCCCACCATACGCCTGAAAGGGATCTAAGAATATTAACACCTTTCTCACATATGTCACAGATGTAATTAAAGTGAGCAGTACCAGTCATATGACAATCTAAGAAAATACCTAAAAATTTTACTTTGTTAACAACTGGAATAGATTCACCATTATATGAGATATCAATAGTAGGGAAAACACGTTTTCTACTAAAGGTTATTGTTTTGCTTTTAGAAGCAGAAAGAGAGAGGCCATGGTCAGTAAGCCATTGATTAAGATAATATAAGCCTCTGTTAAGATGATGGGAGGCAGTTAGGATATCAGGAGCTGTTACATAGATAGCAAGATCATCTGCATATTGTAATATGTCACAGAAAGATGAAATCGAATGTTCAAGGTCATATGTGTAGATATTGTAAAGAATAGGGCTTAAGACCGAGCCCTGTGGTAGACCCTTCCAGATTGTTCTGGGCGAGGTTAACATTCCTTTATTGCGAATTTTGATAGATCGTCCCATGAACAGATTGTAAATGAAGTGTACAGTCTTCGCAGGGATGTTCAGATGAAGCATTTTCTGCCTGAGCACTGGAAGAAGAACACTGTCATAGGCAGATGATATGTCCAGGAAACAACCCACCAAGTATTCATTTTTAGAAAAGGCCAACCTAATATCTGTAGTTAGGATGCTCAAACTATCTAAAGTGCTTTTACCTTTACGAAAACCAAATTGACTTTTTGCAAGGATGTTATTATGTTCCAGAAACCATTCAAGTCTGTTTTTTATTAAATGTTCTAAAATTTTGCAAAAAGTAGATGAGAGTGCGATTGGGCGGTATGAAGAAGCTTCTTTGGGATCTTTTCCGGGTTTAAGGATAGGTATAACAATTTGGTTTGACCAAGACAGAGGAATATTAGATGATATGTAGATATTGTTCAGAATTTGGAGAAGAATTAATTTACCTTTAAGGCTTAATTTACATAAACACGCATAGGGTATGCCATCTTCTCCTGGAGAAGAGGATTTTAAGCCAGATAGCACAGACTGTAATTCGGACAATGAGAAGATTATCTCATTATTGTTGATGTAAGACGGGACTGGAATGGGTGGGTATATTGTATATTCATTAGGGACAAAAGGAGGAGCTAACATATCAGAGAAGACTTCTAACCATGGTAGAGTTATCAGAAATGTTGGAATCAGAAAGAAGGGAGCCACGAAATTTTTTTATATTTTTCCAAACTATTGTTACTGGTGAATTAGGGGACAAGGATTCACAGAATTTTTTCCATCCATTTTTTTTCTTTTTGGAAAGTAGTCTCCTTGTTTGAGCGGAGGTTTTTTGAAATTGTATAAAATTATCGGTTGTCATACAGTGATTATAAAGCTTTTCTGCAGCTTTTCTCCTTTTAATCATAGTGGTGCACTCAGCATCCCACCATGGAGGGGAGGATAGGTTCTTGCTGTGGGGTTTTTTGGATGGGATAAATAAGTCAGCTGCTTCAGTTATATATTGTACCAATAGAGAGTACGAAGTTATTGGGTTGGTTGAGAAGTCAACCTGCATTTGCGCAAATTTAGTATCTAAAAATTTAGTGAAATTAGTCCAATCTGCGTCTTGGAGCTTATATTTAAGGAGGGGCATAGTAAAGGGTAAAGGAATAACCGCATTGGGTTTGGTAATAAGAATGGGAAAGTGATCACTTCCATATGATTGATTGAGGGTTTTCCAAGAAAGCTGAGGGGCTAGACTAGGAGAACAAGCTGTTAGGTCGACAGCAGACCTAGGGTCTAGTCCTGGGTATACTCTATGAGTGGGGGAACCATTGTTGATAATGCAAGCATTAATGTCTTCAAAAATTTGTATAAGTTCTGAAGAGTATATGTCACAAAAATGTGACCCCCAAGATACATGATGTGAATTAAAATCACCGGTAATAATAAAAGGGGGAGGTAACAAAGAGAAGAGAGAGGATAGTTCTTGAATTAAGTGGGTATTTGGATGAGGGATATATATTGAAATAATGTTGATTCCTGCAATTTTTGCAGCTACGGCATTAATGTGTTGGCTATGAGGAGGGAGTGCAATTTGAGAGAAGGGTAGGGATTTTTTTATGAGTAAGCAACAACCACCATAACCATCATTTCTATCTTCACGGAGGCAAGTAAAGCCTTGCAAGCGAAATTTGGAGTTAGGTAGGAACCATGTTTCTGAAATTGAAGCAACAGAAATTGAATGTTTATTTATTAGGAAGATGAGTTCAGATTTTTTAGGTTGCAAGCTTCTACAGTTCCATTGAAGGAGATGGAGGTCTTTTGTTTGAGTCATTTATATTATCTATTAAACTAGCTAAATTAAAGATTTTTTCTGCAACATTGTTCGGTAGTGAATCTGACATTTTCAAAATTAAATTATTGAGGAGGGAAATTAGGCATTCAACAAGATTTTCATTTGGAGATATTTGGTTGTGCGTGTTGGATAAAGCGCATCCATTTGGAGTAGAGGATGGGCAGTCTGCAACTATTCTTTGATGAGCTTGTTGGTCATACCCCATGGGAATTCTAGGTATGGGGCGGGGAAGTTTGAAGATGGTTTTTCTATATGCCTGTGACATGGTGGGGAGGTTGAAGGAAGTAGTAGGAGTAGGTGAAAGCTGAGTAGAGGCCACTTCGGAATACGGTTTTTGAGGATTGTTCAATCGGATAGATGGGATTTTGGCTGAAGCTTCTGTATAGGATATATTTTGTTCTGACATCATAACTTTGATAGAAATCTGCCTTTGGTGTTCCGGACAGTTTTTGTTATTAGCAAAATGATTTTTGGAGCATAACAGACAAGTAGCTTCACTTTCAGGAACAGAACAACTTGCTCCAGTATGCTCTTGGGCACAACGGAAGCAGCGTGGTTTAGAACGGCATTGATCTGCTATGTGGCCAAATCGACAACAGTGTTTGCACTGGATGGAGGGGAGTTGATAAGTTTCAACAGCAAGGGATGTGTAAAATGCATATATATATTTGGGGAGTAACTGACCTTCAAATGTCAGAACAATAGATTGAGTGGGAACCCATATTGGGGATGTTGACCCTTCAGCAAAAGTCTTTCTCTGAAGACGGCGAGCTTTTAGGATTTTACCACAACCAGGAGGAAGCTCAACAGCTTCTGCTAGTTCTTCCATTGACCAATCCACAGGGATACCGCGGATGACACCCATTCGAGAAACATTATAGGATGGAATAGTTGCAATCAATTTTTCTTTTGCAAGCATTGGATTATTAAGAAATTTGTTAGCCTCATCGGCTGAGCAGAATTAAATAGAGATGCGATTTCTGCCAACGCTTTTGACTCCCCCTCTTTTGATGTTTTCTATTTTATTTTTAGACAAGCATAAACCTATTTTAATTGGTCGAAGTGATAGCCCTATTCTAGGATCTGACGTAGCCCGGGAGATGTGGACAATAAAAGGGCCTTGGTCGTTTGGACCATACATTCTAAGATTTTGTTCTAGGCAGGGATGTTTATATATTGTGTTTATTGACGCTGTTAAATCAATTACAGAATTCTTTTTATATATTACTGGATCAAATGATCGAGTCTCAGCGTGTCTTTTTTTACCACGGCCACAATCATTATTGTCACTTACTCCAAAGCACATGTCTTCATCGGGAGGGTCAGGGGGTTTCTCACGAGGAGACCCCGTTTCGTCACCCATAATTGGGTTTAATGTTCGAAATAACTATAACTTATAAACGTAGACTTACAGCAGAGGAATCCACCACCACAAAATAAGGAAATTAAGGAGAATTAACCAAATACCGAAAAGCACTCACAAGTACGTGTTAACCATTCGACCGTTGGCCATAGACCTTTAATAAATTATACCATGAAAATTAATTTTTCAATAAAATTATGTGGGTGGCAATAGAGGGAAACAAAAACACTCAATGGACTGCTCCATCTTCCTAATAATAACTCAAATACTGGTAACCAACCAGGCATTCCATATCATGGAAGTGACAATGCATCTGCATTTAGATTCTTAATCAATGTAAATGTCAATGGGCTGCAGCATCCACTTACCATCAGATAGACTGTTTGCAGATAGCAAATCATAGTATTTTATTTAAAAAAAGGGAAAATTAATTTAAATGTCTTTTTTACTTATTTAATTTGTTCAAAAAATATTAGCACTAACATTTCATTATTATTTGACATAGCTAATTAAAAATTCATTTGTTAAAGATCAACATGTTTTTTAATTTACTACTATTTCAAAACAATGATCCTATGTCTGAAGAAAAACTCTGTAGGTAGGGTAAGACAACCTATTCTTGACACCTCCCCAATTTATCGACACTCCAGCAATTTTTTTCTAAAAATAAGAAAACTACTACACACAGTGTTGGTATCTTAAGACATAATTTTTGGTACCTTTATCATTTATGAGTCTAGCAACACAAAGCTGTCAAAAACTATTATGGCATCTAGTCAGCTGAAATAAACTGCACAAGTGTGTGTATGAGAAAAAAATAACGTTTTCTTAACATATAAGGTGAGTGTCTTTTCAGTCTCGTTAGTACATTCTGGTTTTAGTCTACATTTCAATAATTGTAACTTATAATTCATATTTAATGTTTCAATAGCAGATTTCTGCAGTTATTTCTCCATTTTCAACCCTTTTTTTTAGTTTATTTCAGGGTGTCAACGTTTGGTACACCAAATGTAGGAAAAACTATTTTATTGACATCCATGGGTTTTTAAATTTTAATTTTTTTGTATGGATTTTTTGTTTTATTGTGCCTATTTTAAGATTCATAAACTGGCTTAACAAGAATAAGCTGAAATACACCCTTATTATAATTCTTGACACGGGTGTCAAATTGAAATTATCTATTATGGACATCAGTGTTGATAATTGGGTACAAGTATGTCAATAAAAAGTCCTTTAATATCCATATAATAATAATGTTTGTTACAGTTGGTAAATTTTGAAAATGAAACCTATAAAATCATCCGATACGAAAATTAAGGAGAAACTGAAAAGAAAGAGATATGAGCCAAATAATTTAACGAAAGCCCTACAATGTATGAGTCGAAAACTTACAGCCAAAACGTATCAGATGCCCCGAACGACATTAATTTACAGAGTCAAAAATCCCCTGCATAATTCGCGTCCAGGTCCTTCTACTGTACTGACAAAAGATGAAGAAATAAATATAGAGGAATGGATTAATGGTTGTTGTAGAAAGGGATTTCCCAAAATAATAGAAGATGTTTTAAACAGTGTAAGGGCTTACCTAACATAAAATAAGAGGCTTGGTAGGTTCACAAATGGTGAGAAATGGTTTAAACTATTTTTGCAGCGTCACCCCAAACTTAGTTTTCGGACACCTGAAGCAGTCACAGCCGCCAGCGCAGCAGTTTCAGAAAATGACATTAGGGGCTGGTTTAAGCAAATTGAAGGCTATCTCGAAGAAAATGATTTATTTCATGTCCTCTCGGATCCTCGTCGTGTTTTTAATGGCGATGAAACCAATTTCCTCCTTTGTCCTAAAACAGGGGTTGTATTAGCTCCAAAAGGCTACAAAAATGTGTATGAAGTCGATAGCACTCCAGCAAAAACATCTCTAACAGTAATGTTTACATTTTGTGGTGATGGATATCTTACTCCACCCATGGTAATATTTCCCAATAAAAGATTGTCGGCTGATATATCCTTAAAGGTTCTTCCAGACTGGGGTATAGGATTAAGCGATAAGGGATGGGTGAAGTCTGAAATCTTCCACGATTATATCGAAAGCGTCCTTTATTCCCATTTGGTCAAATCAGGAACACAGTTTCCAATAATCCTCTTTGTTGACGGTCATAAAACGCATTTCACTTACGCGGTAAGCGATTTATGCACAAAACTGAATATCATACTCATCGCGCTTTATCCCAACTGCACAAGACTTTTACAACCCGCGGACGTATCGGCTTTCAAGCCACAAAATATGGTTGGCAAAAATCTGTGCTGGAATGGCGGCGATGTCATCCTTCACAGGCTTTAACAAAAAACAACTTTGTGCCTCTGCCACAAAGTACCATAGAAAAATGGATTACGCCTTCAACGATCGTAAATGGCTTCAGAGCCACTGGCCCATGCGATGTAAATGCAATTGATTTTACAAAATATCTTGGAAAGAGTACTGACCACAAAGAAAAACCAAGTGAATATTGTGAAATAAGAGAAAAACTATTAACAAAAGAAGGTTTTATAAATTTGATTGGGAAAAGCAAAATAGCAGAACTCATAAGATATATGCTGACATCAGAGGATAATTACTTACTAAGAATTTGGGATTTCTTCAATGGAAATGAAACACTTTTAACCGATGAGAGAAACGAAGTCAAAATTACTAAGCAAAATTATATTACACACCCTATTTCTATTGCTGATATGAGAGTTGGTTGTCATCAGTGATGATGTTCAATTAGAGGAAACAATTTCTGATTTCGTTTCGGTGTCACATGAAGTAGTGATTGATGAAATTACGAATTATAATGACTGTAATTCTTTACACAAAAATAAAATTAATATAGATGCTGATGACGATGTTAGGTGTTCCCTATATGTGCAATTTATAACTATAACTCACGAGGCAGAGGTACACTCTCAATATAATAATATGAAACCAGAAGTTACACCTTGCAAAAAGTCAAAGTTAAGAGAAAACAAAATAACAAATGTAGCGGTGGAGCATGATTACAATAAAATACAATTAATTGAAGATAATATAAATCCTTCTGTTAAAATTCCTAAGTCAATATTATCGGATTTTACTCCTGTTAAACTGCAAGAAGTCATTGTGTTGCCTAAGATGCCACAAAGGAAAAGGAATAAAAATATTAAGAGGGCACCTTTTGTATTGACATCATCTGAATGGAACTGGAAACTGAAAAAAATAAAGTTAAAGAGAGAGAGAAAGAAAGAACAAGAAAAAGTAAACAAGACACAGAAAAAAATATTAAACCAAAACCTAAGATGAAGGAATCTGCTACAAAATTAGATGGAGTAAGGAAGTTATTGTTTAGTGATATGTTTTATAATATAGACACAACCTAGAAATTAGAAATGAATGTCGATCAAGAATAGAACAATAAAGAGAATAGCCAAAATAGTTTATTTGAACATTATGGAATAGGTAGTAACAATAAAAAAGTATACACAGCTGAAGAAATAGAACGTTTTCCAATAGAGATTGAAGACTGAGATAATGATAATTTAGATCTTTTCAACAGTCATTAACAAAATACCCAGTCTTAATAGTCAATTGACTCTATTATTGTACCTAAGTAAAGCCAAAACATGTACCTACTTCATAATAAACCTTGATTACCATTTGTTTTATTTTGAGAAAATCTTTATTCATCTAGGTAGTAGGTTAAATTTTATATTCTTACTAAATTAACCTTAGTTATTCCTGAATATAGTGGGGTATCGAGGGGGTGTCAATATATTGGAGTTTGAGGTGACGATAATAGGGAACCATGTGTCAATATTTGGGCAAATCACATGGTATGTTTAAAATTGCAAAAAATAATTCTGATAATGTTTTATTTACAGTTTAATGTTACTGGTGACATTCTAGAATAGCTGTTCCAGTTTTTTAAACCTTAAACTATATCTGTTAACATCGAAGAATGTTAGGAATAGTATTATTTTGATAGGGTCACCCTTAAAGTGTCAATAATTGGGTACTTTACCCTATCTTTTTTTGGCATTTTTTAAACATTGATACAATATTCTTACAACAAAAGTGAGAGTAGCCCTAGAGGTAATCAAATCATGTTCTATAATAAAAATATTGGTATATAGTATAATACTATTCCACAATTCCTTATTATCGAAATAGATAATCACCTAAAGCATGTAAGTAAGCAGGACTTGGAGCCTTTTAAAATTTAGTTTCGGAGCTGCTCTGACTACATGGTTAGAATTCTTATTATAAATGCATGTACACTGGCAAAAAAGCTATTTACTTTTCTTAGTCTGAATTTATGATTATACTTATCTATTTGTTACAATTTCCTAAGTCATAGTAATGTTTATCATTGTTTCTTTTACTAAAGTATAACAAAAGATATGATGTGTTTTGGTCCAAATGAAACTTTGAAAGTTGAAGAATGTGGGTTGAGAATGGGTGAGTCAACCGTCAAATGCCTTTTGTACGCCGATGATCAAGTCATATTTGCATCGTCGGCGGCCGAGTTGCAAATGATGGTTACTTTAATGAATTGGTCATTGAAAGAAAGGGGTATGAAAGTGAACGCAAGTAAGACAAAAGTGATGGTTTTTGAAAGAAAAGAAAGTAAAACTTTATGTGAAATAAGAATAGAAGGGGAGTTGATTGAGCAAGTGGATGAGTTTGTATATTTGGGATGTTTATTTAGCAGGGATGGTAGATATGATAAGGATATAGAACGACGAGTGAATGCAGAAAATGGAGTGAATGGGGCTCTACACGCTCTTATGAGAAGTCAGAATTTGTCAACAAAGGCACATATGGCAATTCATAATGCTGTGTCAGTCCCTACTTTAATGTATGGTAGTGAAAGTTGGGTCTGGCAGAAGAAGCATGAAAGTAGAATAAATGCTGTAGAAATGCGTTCCTTAAGGAGTATGCTAGGGTTGAATCTGAATGACAGGGTGACAAGGATTAAGAAAGGAATGCTTCGGTGGTTTGGTCATGTAGAAAGAATGAACGAGGAAAGAGTGACAAAGCAAATTTATGTCGCAGAAGTGAACGGCAGGGTCGGGAAGGGACTCCCTAGACGTAGGTTTATCGACCATATCGGAGATACATTAAAAATGGGCCAGATTAGGAGTGCTCTTAACTGACGAGCGTGTATGCGTAGATATATGGATGTAAAAGAGGCGAGAGAGGTGTGTCAGGATCGCGCCAAATGGAAGTCCGTAGTCTCTGCCTACCCCTCTGGGTGACAGGCGTGAGTGTTTATGTTTATATGGTCCAAATGTATGAGGTACCAAATACCGATGAAGAATGTACTGGCCAAAAAAAAGCCATATTTTATTAGAAATTCTATGTAAGCATTTGTCATTATGGCTACAAAGCTATGGGGGCATTGTTCTTAGTCTAACTTGAGTTTCAAAATTTACGTTAATTTTGATATGTTATTTAAGTGTTTAGCACCGAAAGCAAAAAAGGCAGAATTTGCAGATTTTCTTAGAATATGTATGAATTATTTTTATTTGCTCTTGAAGTAATACCAACTAAAACATGCAATAAGCTATTATAGTGAACATACTCTGGAGGACCAATTATTAACAATTGTGCCCAGTAATGATGTGCAAGAAGAACAACTAACAGGTTCTTCTTGCACATCGTTACAGGAAACATGCTTTTTTGTGTGACATGCAATGTCTGCTAGCACACATTACGGCAGGCAGGGGACATTTTCTTGCCCCTGTACTTTTTACAAAAAATACACAGTTTTCATTTGTTTACTATATATATATATGTGTGTGTGTGTGTGTGTGTGTATATATATATCATTATATATAAAAATTATGTGTCACATTGTTTGTCTGCGATGGACTCCTAAACTACAGAACTGATATCAATGAAATTTTGCACACTGTGTGCATTTTGGTCCAACTTGAGAGATAGGATAATTTTTATCCCGCTAAATGACCCTCAAACTTTTTTATTGCACATTTAAGGATTTTTATAGGAAGGGTCGTTGGAAAAAGCAGAACAACATCTGCCTGGCGAGCTAGTATATATATATATATAGGAAAATCGCCAAAAATCAAATAGGGTGGATGCCCCTATTACCAGCCTTTTAGTGCCAATTTCAACTTTAAAAATTCCTGCTATTTTAATTAGGGCACAATATTTTTAAACATTTGTTTTTGTTTTTTTAAGCATTTCGATAGGTTATTTATGGACAAATGTAATGAACATTTATTTAGAATCATATTATTTCAAGAACAATTTTAAAAACGACAATAAGCAAGGCTCAAATTCCAGCCACCCTGGACCGAATGTCGTCCTTTTGTGTACCTAATGTCAACATAGCTCAGGGTTATGCCTCTTGAGGTTTTGTTTTAGGTACCTATTATATAGGTAAATTTTAGACGCACAGTAATAAATTCTATAGTAATATAGTATGCTAGGGCTGAATCTGAATGACAGGGTGAGAAATAGTGTAATAAGAGAAAAGTGTGGTTTGCAAGATGACGTTGTGACAAGGATTAAGAAAGGAATGCTTCGGTGGTTTGGTCACGTAGAAAGAATGAACGAGGAAAGAGTGACAAAGCAAATTTATGTTGCAGAAGTGAACGGCAGGGTCGGGAAGGGACGCCCTAGACGAAGGTTTATCGACCAGATCGGCGATACATTGAAAATGGGCCAGATTAGGAGTACCCTTAACCGACGAGCGTGTATGCGTAGATATATGGATGTGAAAGAGGCGAGAGAGGTGTGTCAGGATCGCGCCAAATGGAAGTCCGTAGTCTCTGCCTACCCCTCTGGGTGACAGGCGTGAGTGTTTATGTATATGTATGTAGTAATAAATTCGTAACAACTTTTAATTTTAAATCTGCATATTACGAGCATGGAATATGTATTACGGCAGACAACATTTTATTTTAATGTTTTACTACTTAACTTACTGTGTATTAAAGCAAATTATGACAAAATATTATATAGTACATTGATTTCTAATAATTTAATCATCCAAGTTTTCAAATCATTGTCATTACAACCTTACACAAGTCCACTATGGAACATCCTCCTCCATAGACTGCCGCAAAGCCTGGTCCTAAACCACTTTCCTTGTCATGAGTTTTTGCTTGTATATACTATATTTATGGCTTGTTTTTTCTTCTTTCTCAAAAAATAACTGAATACATAAGGTGTTCTTAATATACACCAAATGTCAGATAGAAAAGCTAGTACATCTTTTGCTAAACTTTAAAATCTAAAACCAATTTTAAAACAGACGAATTGATCATAACGCCCTTAACTAAAAATAAGTTATGATCTAATTAATGGTATTTATTCCAGTTTATGAGTTTAAAAGAAAATAAATAACTCATAAATTTATACAAAAATAACTGCATTACTATATCTATCGTCACATTATACAAACCAAAAAGCCTATATATGAGATAATGTAAAGTAAGCATAATTTTACCGGGATCATAACTTGTCAAAAAATTAGGAAAATTAGCATTTTCCGTTGCGTACGTGTTTTGATTTTTAATTTAACACTGTTAGGTTTAATACTGTGAGGTAATATTTAAAATATACTTTCCGCTTGTTACGAAGAATTTTTTAGGTGACAATATTTGTAGTTAAGACTACTAGAAATCTTATTTATGAAGTAAAAAGGCGAAAAGGCTGGAATTAGGGGCATGGCTGGTATTAGGGGCATCCACCCTACTTAGATGAACAAGTTCTAACAAAATATAGCAAACTTTTTATAGCTGGCACTTTCACATCTGGGCCAATAATTTATAAAACATTGATTGTCTAGTTCCAGTACACACATACTAGGATAAGGGTGACAAGCGAGCACACAGTCCACCTGATGGTAAACGGCTGCTGTAGCCCATAGACATTTACATCTATCCTTGATTGGGATTCAAAATGCAGATGCATTGTCAGCAGTGAGGACTAAAATAGATTGCCTCTTTTCTAGTATAAAGAGTCTCCAGTTCTCAACACTTACCATATGAAACAAAGCAGCATTAAGCTGTTATTTTACGCTGGTATTCTGTGAATGTGGTCCTTCCCCGGTCGAGCCAACCCATTCATGCTACAACTATACAATTAATATAGCTGCAGCATGGCTCTACCACGTATGGACTTCAGCATGTTTCAAAACAGATAACAATTATTGGTCTGTGCCACCAATCCAGAGATAATTACTTATTTTCATATTCATATCTCATAGTCACTATAAATAACGAATTAGTTTATCATAATGTTTCATAGAGAAGATCATTTATAAATTTTTATTTTAATAAAATATCATGAAAAGTTGTGAAACTAACCTCAAATTTTTGTAAAGGGCATACAGTCAAAAGAAATCGGGATACATTTCGCACATATAATTGATAAATATCACTAATTGCCAACCTCAAACAAAAATCTTTAGTAGCCCATACCATACATTACATTGATCTATTATGTGAGACCATACAAAACTTATAACACCCATTAAGAAAATAGTGTTCGTGTATAAAATGTCAAGAAATAAATTTTCTCGAAGGAAATGTGTAAAATTAACATTATTTTGTATAAATATGTACCTAAAATAACATTCTAAGTTTGTGACCGGTGAACAATATAATAATTGCGACCAAGAAATGGCGGACGCCGGTGACAAGTAAACAAAACAAAAACGGACCTGTTGCGTAGAAAAAACAATTATTTTATCAATTCATGACTTAAAATAGTGTGCATAACCATTACTCTACAATAAACTGGACATAAACTCACCATGTCGGGGCCCATATCCTTAACATTAGGTTCGAAAAAAAAGTCACTCAAAGGTTTCATGCGTACAAAACACTTAAAGCTCGATCAAGTACCACAAACGAAAGCTTACATTCACAAATATAACATCACTCATCAGACGCACGTTTTATATATATTTAAAAGAAAACGAGACAAAAACACAACACATTTCTTATACTAAATCGTTTTAGTAACGAAATTACACTAGAAAGATCTAAACTCAAAAATACAATGTTGACTTCTTCCGAACAAAGGACATACGCCGACCACAGCGCCTGCGTTAAAACCCCCTATACACGGGAGCGTCATACGAAGTTAAAGTGTGTAAAATTCTAGATAGATGGCGTGAAATACAATAAGCTACAAAACTGTTTTAGATACTAACTACTAAGTTTATACACAATTTTTATTTTCAGTCAAAATATACATATTAATGTAATATATATGTTTAAATAATCTTTGATGCGTCCGTTAATGATCGTATAACTTTTGAACGACTTTATCGATTGAAGTCATACTCATATTATTTACTTCACACATTCACACAATGCAATTATTTAAATATTTTGTCGAGAAAATTTTGTTCTATTCGGAGCTATAGTCAAGTAACAACAATTTCTATATTAAAAAATATGGAACCAAATGATTCAAATTCACATAATGATATGTCGGCTTAGTCAAAAAGTAAAAAGAAAATTTTTAGTTTTTGTTTTTATTTATTAATTTTTTTTTAATATTGTGAGTAACCTTTTAGTTAGATTAAATAAAATTGTAGTATTTGTATGTATGTAATGTAAGTAAATAGTAGTACTATAGTTTTTACGAAATTAGAAAGTTCTAATGATCTGCTCTGTACCTGTACATCATTATTACAGTCTATCACCAGAGCATAGGCTTTCTTACAAATTGCTACAATACAAAGTTCTGAGCCACCTTCTAACAGCAACTTCTTGAATGCTTCATTCAACAGGTTATTGTCTAAAAGAATCGCCTTACACCGCATTTGCCTGCTCAAGGCTACCACTTGGTGAGTACGCGCAAGACAGAATAACACCGTAACAAGTAACGTCTAGCGAAGAATGTTAAATGCGAATGGGCTCGGGAGGCATGACCGCACTGACCCAAAGCAAAAATTGATGAAAGGAATAAAGAAAATATAATGATTTTAAAATGTTTTCTCATGGTAATAAATACCATGAGAAGCTCTTCTATTTAATTTAGGTGTGCTACAGTTCCTTTGGCAATGACAGGATGACAGTCAGTATATCACAGTGTTGAAGTGTTTGTGTGGTGATGGCTATCAAGTACATACCTGGAGTATGAATCCTATCCAACTGCCGAGTTTTAAAACAGGGTAAAAATGTATCCCAGAGTGCTTTAAGAAAATAGCCAAACTACAAATTTAAGATTACCACTCCACTAGTACTCTGCTTTAGTAGTTATACAAACCATGAGCAAACTAGACCAATTAGCGAACCAGAGTTCTCTCTCGCTCTCCTCTCTCATCTATACTCATGGACAAATTTTGAGGAACGCAAAAGTGTGTATAAAAGAAAACATCATTGATATTTGTGACAATTCTTCTTTTCCTTTTTGTGGCAGTTTGCTGAAATTCGCCAATGACGTATTGAGTGGAATATGAAAGCTTATAAGTCTGTGATAATACAAGGATTTAGTTTTCCTCCTAGAATTTTGACAAATCTATCTGTTCAATTACCTAAACCAAATGACAAGCACAGGTATTAGAATCTTATTAGTATGTTAAAAGTGACAAGGATTTAAAGTTTAATCTTATTAGTATTAATAAAATCGCATAAAATATACACAAAAGGAGTTAGTTAGTTAAAAGAGAATTAAAATCTATAGGTCGAGGAACATAAGGAGGAAGGTAATCATAAAGGGAGGAGGATAGTTTGGGACAGTTGAAAAAATATGGTTTGTTGAACCTTCTGTCCAATTCTCAATCTACAGATGATTGAGGTTACATGTTTATTTGCTTTGTTAAATTTAAAAAACCAAGGCTTGGGAGGAATAACCTCTTGGATGGCAGCATAGTACCCTTGACATTTTTGGATACTTCCCACACTATCCTTTTATCTAGATTCAAACCCCATGAAAAAATAAGCAGTCATGCCTACAACCTCTAGACCATTGAGACGGTCACGGTGGCTCTCTTTATACCCTTCAGAACCAAAATATAGAAGTGCAAGCACAGCTATTTGATAGCAGAAACATAGAAGAGCGGTATCTATTCAGATGGACATCTAGGCAGAAGAAGCTATAGATGCAGTGGCTCTACCACAATAAAAACTGCTGCAATTACTAGTATGAAGGGTTTGGGCAAGGGAAACTCTTGAAATTAGTTTTTCCTATTATGAGCCAGTGCTAGAATCCACCTGATTGTAAGTTATAATATAGTTCTAGATGGATAGCGAGGGCTGACTTGCCTAAAATGTATTATGTAATTGGATCAAATAACAGATGTCAAATTATTCCTATCTTCAATGTACATAATATAAATGTGGTAGTAACAAACCATTTATCTAGTCAGGTCATAAGTATTGTCAGACAGTAAATTTTTTTCTTTTAGAATGCTGACCACAAAAAAGTTTATTGAATTCGAATTTCGAATTGTTCATGAAAATAAAACTGTATACTTTTTAGAATTCTACTCATTTTTAAATATGGAGTGGACGCTTAAAGAAGATCGTGTTGCAGTTATTGCGTTGCATCGTTGCGGTTACGCGCCAATTCAAATTTTTGACATACTGAAAAATTTGAATATAACCAAAAGATTCGTTTATCGTACCATCAAACGATACAATGAAGACTCTAGTGTAGATGACAGGTCAGGAAGTGGTCGCCCTCGGTGTGTTCGGACTCCAGCAGTGATAAAAGCTGTGAAGGCGCGAATTCAAAGAAATCCCAAACGTAAGCAGAAACTGTTGGCCCTTCAGATGATTAAGCAGAACCACGGTGAAAAGGGTGTTAAATGAAGACTTAGGGCTTCGGGCATATCGAAGAAAAACAGGACATCGTTTGAATGCTCGTCTAATGGACCTGAGACTGAAGAGATGCCGCACTTTGTTGAAGCGGTACGCGGGAAAAAAATATCGGAAAATTCTTTTTTCGGATGAAAAAATTTTTACCGTAGAAGAGAGCTACAACAAACAAAATGATAAGGTGTACGCACACAGTAGTGAAGAAGCGAGCAACCGTATTCCGCGTGTCCAACGAGGTCATTTTCCATCCTCGCTCATGGCATGGTTGGGAGTTTCTTATTGGGGCTTAACAGAGGTACATTTTTGTGAGAAAGGTGTAAAAACGAATGCAGTTGTGTATCAAAATACAGTCCTGACGAACCTTATGGAACCTGTTTCTCATACCATGTTCAATAACAGGCACTGGGTATTCCAACAAGATTCGGCGCCAGCTCATAGAGCGAAGAGCACACAAGACTGGCTGGCGGCGCGTAAAATCGACTTCATCCGGCACGAAGACTGGCCCTCCTCCAGTCCAGATTTGAATCCGTTAGATTACAAGATATGGCAACACTTGGAGGAAAAGGCGTGCTCACAGCCTCAACCCAATTTGGAGTCACTCAAGACATCCTTGATGAAGGCAGCCGCCGATATTGACATGGACCTCGTTCGTGCTGCGATAGACGACTGGCCGCGCAGATTGAAGGCCTGTATTCAAAATCACGGAGGTCATTTTGAATAAACTTTAGTGTCATAAGAATCTATGTTTTGTTAAGTTCATTTTGTTATATAAATGGTTACATAATGAATAAAGTTCTTTCAATTATTTTATATTAAACATGTGACAGAATTTATGACCTGACTAGGTAGTTCTAATGTGTGGTAAGTCAATGACAAAAAACGTAGTAGTCATGTAATTCCTGTACACTCTCACCAAAATAAATGCTACAGAATACCAAGAGGCTGGCATACACTGCAACTGCACTAAGGATTGGTTGACCTGCTGCTGAATACTGCAGGTGATTTCCACCATGTGCAACTTTCTATTATATCCTATATGACGGAAAACTTGATCTTTTATAAAGGTTTCATAATATGTTGGTTTGGTTAAATACGGCATGAAAATGAATTCAAGCATTTTTTAACAAAAACAACAGTCAGTGCACTGCTTGAGTTTTTCTCTCCTACCTATTCATGACCACTAAAATCTTTTTACTAATATGCCTATGGTTGTAGGGTTACAACTAAAAAATTCACATAAGAGACTTTGTTACAATAACCAGCTTTAGTAATTATTAAATTAACTATGCAATGAATAGTATATTCAGCCACACGCCGAATACCGAAAATTCTGCAGGCTTCCTGGCCGAATATTTATCAAAAGTATTTGACCGGGAAGGAAATAGTGTTTGTTCAGAGCGTCTTTTCTCTGAAGCTGGAATTGTCTGTGATAAGAAAAGGAGTAAACTACTGCCTGAAAATGCAAAAAAATTAACATGTTAGTTGCCAGAGAGAATTTAGAAAAATGAAAAAAAAAGTCACCCACTTTTTTATATTACGTTGAGTTAAGGTATAATTATAAGCCTACTGTGTTATTACATAGTGTGAACTTGTATATAATGCTTACTATGAATAATTATTTCAATTGCGCCACGCGGGTCACTCTGTCGGACAACAAAAATTTTCGAAGTATCTATAACTATACAAATAAATAAAATTGAAGTGTCTGTTTGTAATATAAAACTAACAGCTTTTTACTAAATGCATATGAAAGTATATACGGTACTTATAACAAAAACACAATTTTAAAAAAATTTGTCTGTCTGTTTCTTCCAGCTAATCTCCGAAACGGCTGGACCAATTTCCACGGGACTTTCACTAGCAGATAGCTGATGTTATAAGGAGTAACCTATGCTATATATATTTTAGAAAAAGAAAGAATTAGGGTTCCGCGCAACATAATTAAAACCCTAAATTACACGCGGGCGAAGTCGCGGGGAACAGCTAGTTACAAATAAAAAGATTGTTCAAAAAGAAAACCAAGGATAATTCTCTAAACTATAATGAAGTAAAATCAGCAGTGGATTTGTCGGACCAGATGTCTGCATACTCGACTCCGCTTAGAAAGACAGTAAAATGGTATCGAAAATTAGGATTCGAATTACTTCTCAATACAGCTGTTGTGAACGCTTTGGTGTTAATACAAGTAAACAACTAAAACCAACACCTCCATCGTGCAGTTTAGAAGAGCGCTGGTTGACCATCTCATGCCTTCAAACAATGAAAACCAGTTTCAACTGACCTAAGCACCAAGGCAGTCGCGACTGAGGCATCAGCTCTCAAGAAAGGAAGGAAAGGCCAAACAATCACGAAGAAATTTTCTTGGATGTTACAAGAAAAACGTACAAACTATTGGCAAGCAAACAGCACTCAACAAAACAAAAAGAGTTTGTAACATTCTGTCCGATAATGCCCCGAAAAGTCAGACTTGTGCCTAGATTGCTTCAATGTTCAAAACCCTTGGTCTTTTTTCGATTTATATTTATTTTTTGTGTCTAAAGTTGATACCCATTAAAAAAAAAAACATTGAAAATTGATCTCATATTCAAATAATCAAATGATTAGATAAGTGCTGTTTTTATTTGCATATATTTTTATTTTTCGTCTGTAGCATTCCAAATATTCAAATAAATTAGGGTGACACATTATTTTTAACTCTACAGGGCCGCACAGGTCACTTAGCATGTGCAAATCTAATGAAAAAGTGGCCGCCGGCCTGTAAACGTAAGTCAAAGTAAGGTGTGTCCTGTCGGTCACCAATAGAATAGAATAGAATAGAATAATTTTTTATTCAATATAGATCACATGTGTAATTCTTATTGAAAGTCATTTTTTACTTTACCACTGGTTCGAAAAAAAACCTCTATCCTGGGAAGAACCAGCAAGAAACCCAGCGGGACTTTTTTTAAAGCAAATTTTACAATAATAGTTGTACAAACTATATAAGTACAAAATTTATTTTAGAAACAGCTTGGAAGCGATCACCTCATTCCCAGGGGTTATTATCAACCATGTATTCATTTATACTATAATAACCCTTTTTATACAGTTTCAACTTAACAAAACATTTAAACTTGCTAATAGAGAGAGCCTGTACACTTTCCGGGACCTTGTTGTAATAGCGTATATATTGCCCCAAGAATGAATTAATGACTTTGGATATATATACCACTGAAGCTTTGCGTCGAGAGTGATGCCAAGAAAAACAGTGGATTCAACAGGGCTCAGTTCTTCCCCATTTAAAAACACATTGGCACTCAGATTTTTAACATTCGTTGTAGTAAATTTAATACATTTAGTTTTATTTCTGTTTAAATGTAGATTATTAACGTGAAACCAATGTACTAATTTTGATATAGCATTATTCACTTTGTCACATTTAAATGATTGCCGTTTAAGTTTAAAAATCAAGGAAGTATCATCAGCAAATAATACTATATCATGATTATCCTCTACAAGAGAAGGTAAGTCATTAATATACAGTAGAAATAGGAATGGGCCGAGAATCGAGCCCTGAGGGACACCCATTAGTACAGGTGAGCCGGAAGAACTTTCACCATTGATAGTAACTTTCTGCATTCTACTACTTAAATATGAAATAATAAGTTTAAGCACTGTGTTCTTGACACCATAGTACTGTAGCTTGTCCGACGCGCGCAATGTCCGACGCGGCCTGAATGAAACATTTACTGGCGGTCACCATTGCCCGACATGGCGACCAACGTGTTAATCTTTTTGCACCATAATCTTCCATTTATTATTTTCATTACAATAATTCAAAAGTTACGATCTATATGCAACCCATCGTTAGGCACAGGCTTCCCACAGTTAAGCACAGGCTTGCTCTCGTTTTTGAGAGGGGTTTCTTATTTCTCAGACATACAGGTTTCCTCACAATGATTTCCTTCACCACCGAGCACGTGGTAAATCAGCACTTAAAATTGCAATTTCATCAGTGCCAGCAGGGATCGAACCCGGGTTCAAACCTCGAACATTATAATTCAAGTGCAAAGACATTTATTTAATAGTTTATTTATTATTAATTTTTATAATATGGAAGTTGATTATGTACCAGTGACTACTTTCATGATTACAAGAAAAATATATTATTATAAATGAAATAAATAAATATTTTTCATTTTACTAATTATCTGACTACACCAAAACATCTTACTTAAGTATTCAGTATTCAATCGAGTAGTAGGATAATAGGTTATAGGATAAATGTAACTGAATAGGCCAGATACCACACAATAGTTGAATATTTTGTTACAAGTCTAGTAATTATTCAGTAAATTGTAAAGTTTTTAAATGAAATATTTAAATCCATTCAAAAACTTGCACAATAACATTTGTTCATAGAAATATTAATAAAAAGGGTATAATTTAGTGTTTAACTGTTCCTTAAGACTCCAGTGGTTAATGGTCTTTTCAATTTAAAATGCAGCAATTTACTTCAAAAATAGGATTTGCACTGTGAACCAACAAGAGCGCAAGAGCAAACTCTCCAAGTTGCAATTGCAGTTGTATGTACAGTGAAAAAAAAAAAACATTTTTATCTCTCTGAGCAACAATTATTATATTCCTGCTCACATGTATTTACTCCACAAATTGTGTGGTTTTAGCGAAGATCGCTGTGTAGTGGCAGCATAGTAAAATTCATTACGTCATTGTTCAAAAGCCCTAAGGTGCATTTCTCCATATGTACATTTTTGTTTGCAATGTGTCTGCACCAAATATTAGTTATGCAGAAATTTCGTCATTTCATCTGGTAGTGAAACTAATTATGGTCATTCATTTGCAGAGAAGGTTCAGAATAAGTAATTTAAGCAAATGGAGAAACAATGAAAAAAGGAGATGTATGAAATTGGGTTGTTGACATTGTTCGTAACAGTTATACAAAAATATGTAGGTAATATAATGATAAATTATAAGCATAATTAAATGGTTTTTATTTCTGTAGTGTATGGAACAATCATAAAAACATTTTTTAAAGCTGAAAAACGAAAGCTAATGCTTTTACCATAGCAAAAACAAAACGTTTTTAAATATTTTTATGTATTCTGTCTATGGCATTAGATAATGGTGGCTATTTTTTGTAATGAATAGCCTTCAGTATCAAAAAAAAAAGAACTCATAATATTGAAACATTGCAGTGAATTTGTAGAGATTTATACTGAATAAAAGAAATCTATTTAGAAAATCAATTGAATAAGCTACGTTATTTAACTAAACAAAATATTTGAATAATATCGGACACGATTGAATAGGCTTTATGGTCGTTGATCATTGCCTGTTTCGAAGGAGACTTTGTAACTTTGAGTTTCAACTTGTCATGCGATTTGGCACAATGGTTGTATTTGTGGATATATTTCGTGTTTTTATTTTCGTGAATTAATTTAACTTGACCCTTGGCTTTTCTCTCGATTAACAGGACAGTAGGTTGTTGTCCCACATAATGACAATAATGTGTTACTTGGGTTTTGAGAGGTATAGAACATAAATGCTTTTAGAAAAATTTACTTTGCAAATATCCGCGTTATAAAATAAAATGATGTGTCTTACCTAGTATGAAGAGAGTACCTCAATTGCGTGCACTATCCCCGTCACCACTAATCCCAGCACCGCTACTCCCAACACCACTACACTAGGCAAGACACACCACTGACGATAATACGCCTCGTGTAGAGGCGAAACACGTGTCGTATTATCGTCAGTGGTGTGTCTTGCCTAGTGTAGTGGTATTGGGAGTAGCGGTGCTGGGATTAGTGGTGACGGGGATAGTGCACGCAATTGAGGGAGGGCGGGAGGTGCTCTTCATACTAGGTAAGACACATCATTTTATTTTATAACGTGGATATTTGCGAAGTAAATTTTTCTAAAAGCTTTTATATAATGGATTTCCTCAAAGTAACGCCTGATTCTATTAATTATAGGAATAGAACAAACAATGTTCAGACTCAGGCTACTTTTCTAGATGACATTTTATTAATAACTGCATAAAATAATTAAACAATTAGAAAAGTTTGAGTTGTATTTTATTTAATAGTAAATAAAAAACGGCATCCTTTTGTATTCTTTTCAATTTATTGAAATAACTAATCCCAAGAACGAGTGATTTTACTACATAACCTACAAATAATAAAACAAAATAACAACAAAACCCCAGGCCTTACAAAAATATGATTTATGTCATAAGTCACAAATGTTTAAATCTTCAAAATAAGATATATTTGAACTTTGTTTACACCGGGCCCAAGCTTGTATGAAACGAAGTTCATCTCCTTTAATGCCTAGCAATGGAATTTAAAAAAAGGAACACTTGTTTAAATTTTTTATTTAGCATGTAGCATTTCATGAGATCATGTGGGATATAGCAAATGAAACAAATATATCAGGAACATACTACTAGTTAGTTCAAACCTAAAATTGATTAATAAATAATCTGAAAACTCCAGAACTTGCAAAAATATAGGCTATAAAAAAAGTTTGCCAAAAACCTACCTAAAACAGCACATGTTAAATAATGAAGAATAATAAGTAGTTAAAGAAAGCAATCAAAATTGAGCCGATTATCTATTCATATAAATATAATTTAGCCTCTCAGATCCTGACAATGTATCGGACAACTCCATCAGACCTGAGGTCAGGCCAAGGTCAATAATTTTTTTTTGGTTCTTAACCAGGCTCTGTCGAAAAATGTATGGAATGTATGAGGCATTAATAACATCGCCATCATATAGATAGCGCTGTTACAGAATTGTTTCAGTGGTAAAAAAAAAACAAAGTTTTTTATAATCAATAGATAGATACAATCTATAAAAAATAAAATAGGTGAATACTCCCATTTAAGAGGTTTTCAAATAACTTGGCAACTTTAAGGCACAACTCTGGTAAAACAAGTCTCAGAAATGAAATAATTCTGTAACAGCACCATCAACACAGTGTGGTAAGTACTACATTGACCTGCCAAGCTGACATTCTAATAGTAAAGTAGCATAATGGTGAAATGTCATCATTTACTGTAAATTCTCTTAATTTATTTCTCATACAATTTTGATTCTTGTGATTTCACTAATTCTAAAAAGAATTTAGAATTTTAGTTGTATAATTCTTATAAATAACATTTAAAAAAGGATTGTTCTGAGGGGTCTACAAATATGGCATGTGCTAATCCAAATGGATCAACTGGGACTCCACGGATTTAGCATACATAACCATTTAAAAAATAAATTATCTGTCTACCTGACCAGGCTAATCTTTGACATGGCCAATTCAATTGTATTGATATTTGTCAAACATAGTAAACAGACAAAATAAATTATTTGTTAAGCCTAGATGTAAAAGAAGTTTCAAACAAATCTTTTTTTGTTTGCAATTTTGTATGAAAAAGATATTTAGGTACACATTGTCTTCTATATTAGGTATATAGAAGATAAAGTGTAACTTAACGTTTTATACACAATCCATATTGACAATTTTTTGCTTTAATACTATTTTACAACAGAAGTATGAGTGTTTAAGGATTAGGTGGTAAGACCTATTTGACATAAAATTAATAGATCTAGACTCTAGCATGTCAAAATATCTATATGTATAAATTCTCAAAACAAGTATCACATCAATGAGATGAAAAATGTTTTATGTGCAGCAATAATGATAAGGATATAAAAGTGTGACACATTTTTGAACCCCATACATTTACAAATGTTTTTTTATGTGTTCAGTGCTTGAATAAAACTCACCATAATTTTTTTTAATGTTGTATGATTATTGTTGTATTCAATTTGTAAAATTAAGAGACGTAACTCCATATTATGTGGGTGCCTGAAGAGGTAAAATAATGGTAGATTTATATTGAGCAGCAAATTAATAAAAGGCTACAATAACAATAAGAAGATATATCTATTATTTTTATTGCAAAAATTTTATGGTTTATTCAAGCACTGAACACATAAGAAAAACATTTGTAAATGTATGGGGTTCAAAAATGTGTCACGCCTGAAAACATATCTAAATGGAGAAATTACTACTATACCATTACCCGGTTTTTCATAATTAATTATATATAAAATTATTAATAGATGAGATTAAACAGTATCAAATTTTGAGGAAATTAATGCGAGACATGTTGAAAACTCACCTGGTTTCTGATAGCAGCCACAGGTGTCAAGCCAAGCTGATTTTGCCCTTGCAAGAACTGATTGGTAGCAGGGGCAAGCATTCCCGCTTGACTTAAATACATTAAATGTTCAGCATTCTTTCCTATTCCATTCATGGCGTGCATGGGATTAGCATGATGTTGATGTAAATCATACAAGCCCTGCTGTCCCATCTGTGGTGCATTCTGTATTCCTTGCAATGGTGGCAACATCATTGCACTATTTTGGATGGTTAAGTTATTGCCTATTGTATGGTTTTGCAGTGGTGCTAATTGTGTATGAACCATGTTAGTAGTCAAGTGGGCAGGGTGACTTCCAATAACTGACGGATTCATAGCAAGTGTGCCCACAGATGAGGCTATAGCCTGATTAATGTATTGTTGATTTGTTTGAGAGCCTTTTAAGTGTACAGCCCCCTGTTGATGCATGTTATTCATGGGTATGGGTGTTGGGTTTTTCCATTTATCTTGATTCTGAAAAAATATATTGTAATATTTAAATTCTAAAACCATAAAAGAAGCTGAATGTTTATTTTGTTACATTGTAAAGCCATAGTTGTGTTGAGACTTATAACATGTTATCATAGTAATCTACACAAATATAGAATAAAACAATATTAATAAATACTGAACAAAGAACAAACCTCTGACATTGTATCATCGCCAACTGCCCAGCGTTGCTTAGGGGCTAAGGAACAGGTAGGTAGTTCTCCTTCTTGTGGATCCCGCTGAAAAACGTAATGTACACCAGCATCATCTTGACTGCGTGTTTGCGGAGCACGGGCATTTTGCAAACCTGCTTCGCCCGCCTCTTCTTCAGCCCCTGAACCCGGCCACTTCATTGGACTACCGTGAGGTTCGAGCATTCAGTTTCTCAACGTTTCAATCGTTCACAACCGTAAAGGACAGAAATTCTCACGATTTTCTGTATATAATTATATATAATAGCGTTACATACAACGCTATTCAAATCAAATGTAAATGATATTGTTTTACATGATACAATAAACTACATACGGCAGTCGGATCTCATGATAAAACCGTTTGAAGCATTGAACACTTTTTATTGCCTTTGTAATGACAGAAGTTTAATCGAAGCACGATGACAGCCGCCAAGGGAAACCAAAATATTGCCTGATATACAACTATCTTTTTCACGACTCAAAACACAAAGGCAGACAATGAAACAGTTTAATTTTAGGTACAATTTTTACAAAATTTTGAAATTTAGACGATTTGTACAGCGTATCAACGTACTAATTCTTTAGAATAAGCGATTTGTCGGCATCGATAACTGAACTGAATAAACACCCAAAATAATACACTATTCACACAATTTCTAAACAAAACGACCACAAATATAATTACTATATGTACACAGGACTATTTACAATGTACAATTTTTACAAATAACTCGATTTATGCCATTGGCTACTGTCGATACTTTCCGATTCAAAAAAGACTACAAGCATCCTTTAATGCCTGTCCGCCATAGTCGGTCGGGCAGATGCGATGCGCGCGCAACGCGCAAAGCTATACTATAAACATAAATAAATACACCCTCAAACGTTCCTTTTCGGGAGATAATTAAAATCATATATTAATTATTTTAATATTA
The DNA here is from genome assembly GCA_963668995.1 of Parnassius mnemosyne. Taxonomy (NCBI): domain Eukaryota; kingdom Metazoa; phylum Arthropoda; class Insecta; order Lepidoptera; family Papilionidae; genus Parnassius; species Parnassius mnemosyne. The sequence goes on along the minus strand of CAVLGL010000115.1, from coordinate 41,396,477 downwards.
AGGAAAGAAGTTATTCCTATTTTGACATACAATTTTACAAAGATGTTAAATATCGACAACTGCTGCTCACACTACAATACATATTTTTAAGTTTAAAGAAAGTTTAGATTAGATTGATAATTTGACAGTAATAAAACGTATAATGGAGCGAATGTACAATCTTAAAAGCAAAGTATCTTGTCAATGGTCTATCTTTTCATTCATTGAAGCACTGTGCACAAACCAATGAGGTTGTAAAATATAGGGAGTGCGCTCTTCATACTAGAGAAACGTTCCTATATCAGTGACCTTGAAATGAATGAAAGGCACCGAGTTAGGCGTTGCATTTCTTTCTAATAGAGTGTCCATGATACAATATTTTGAGAATATTATTAGTGTATACAGCATCACGGAAAACGAAATGCGTATTTTTTTCAATATGGAAAGTGCTGAATAGTGTTATAATTAAACTCCGTTTAATATTTTGATTGCATTATTGCTTCGCTATCAAACCTTACGGTAACTAGTGGTTCGTAGCGTGGGTTGACACCCAGGACGGTTTTCTATCAAGCGCCCCCCAAAATAAAACAAAAAATGCTATACATGCTAATGAGATTTTATTTTGCTAAAATATTCTAATATATTATCAAAGTTTACTTTCTTGTCATTTTCGATAGATAAAATGGAAAGATTGGTTAGTCGCGCTTGGCTCATTGTGGATCTTAAGTAAGATTTTATTAACTTGAGTTTTGAAAAGCTTCTTTCACATGAAACTTAATTGTAAAAAAGATTCAGAACAGATTCAGAATATCCCGATTTTATGAGAAAAGCTCGGATGAATTACATTGAACCGATTCTTAGGAAGAAATGCTGACAGCTTTCAAGTCGTAAAACCGCCAAAATTATATATACTGCAGAAAATTCATCGTAGGTTTTTGTCAGATTTTGAACTATTACACGAAGATCTTCATCTGGTGACGTTAGCAGAGTGTAAGGCTGAACAGCACAAAACGTTACGAGAATATCATCCATTGCTCTGTAGCGATGGTCTAGTTCCTCGTAAAATATGTCAAGACATTCTAATATAGCTCTCAGCAGCTCCTCTGGCAATGTTAGTCCAGCATTTTTCAACTTTTCTACGTGGTAGAGCCATGCTGCAGCTATATTATGGTTGTAGCACGAATGGGTCGGCTCGACCGGGGAAGGATCACGCTCTCACAGAAAACCAGCGTAAAATAGCAGCTTAACGCTGCTGTGTTTCGTATGGTGAGTGTAGGGAACCGGAGACCCTTTTTACTGGCAAAGAGGCATTCCATCTTAGTCCTCACGGGTGACAACGCATCTGCATCTTGAGTCTTTATTGAGGATAGATGTAGATATCTATGGGTCACAGTAACCACTTACCATCAGGTGGACTGTGTGCTCGTTTGTCACCCTATCCTATAAAAAAAAAGCATATCGGGTCATTTCTTCTAGTAAACGTTTTCGATATCTCCTCATTTCTCTTCTTCCTTCAATCGAAATGTCCACATTTACACATTTTTTGTTACGTAGGAAATAGCTTTTTCCACTAGTTGAATACGTTGGCTATGAAGAAAAATTTTTGGGCCTTAATTTTTATCTCATACTTTTCCAGTGATAATCTAGATTATTATTATATTATTTAGTATTTGCTTTTGTGTCTAACTAACATTTATTAGGATTTTACACGAAGAGGAAAGATAGCATAAAAAGCTGAAGTCACACATAGCTGGTAAGAGTGTAGATACTGCTTCTTTTGTATAGACGTTTTCTCTGTTGGTGCTGGGATCGTATATATCTTCGAGTGTTTATACTAGCTTTTTTTAAATTATTCTGCAGTGGTTTAACAACGTCATTATGAGCCATTAATTTTGTCTCTGAGAGTCTTTTGACGGATATGCCCACACTTTTTATTAAAGTTTTCTATTGACGTGTGGACGATGAAAAGAACCTGTAAACTCTTTCTACTGTTCTGAAAAAAAAAAGGTAAACTTGAATTAACGCTCCCTAAGTGAGTGCACTCCACATAGATTTAGCGAATGATTAGCATAAGGCGTTTTTTACGTGGTAGAGCCATGCTGCAGCTATATAAGTAGTATAGTTGTAGCACAAATGGGTCGGCTCGACCGGGGAAGGACTACTCACTCACAGAATACCAGCGTAAAATAGCAGCTCAATACTGATGTATTTCGTATGTTGAGTGTAGAGAACCGGAGAACCTTTTTACTGAAATGAAAATGAAATGAAAAAATCTTTATTCAGTATCTTTTACATCATTGTTACATTACTAATGGCCGGAATCTTCTTTTAAGTATGATACTTGTGTTAGGAGACCCCGCTCCTTCTTAAGATTACAAAAAGATACATTGTGTTACAGTGAGTATTAACTACAGCAAGAAAATATAACACAAGTTAAAAGTAAACGGGGTCAAAAAGAAGCATTATAGTTAATTATTAAGCGCTACCTGAGGAAGCGCAAAAAGAATGAATTGGAATTTACTGGCAAAGAGGCATTCCATCTTAGTGCTCACGGGTGACAACGCATCTGCATTTTGATTCGCAATCTAGGATAGATGTAGATGTCTATGCGCCACAGCAACCTCTTAGCTGAGAAATCCGGTGGGCTGTGTGCTCGTTTGTCACCCTATTCTATATAAAAAAAAACCAATATATTCATTCATTTGACAGCGTCAAATTTTAAAATAGTATTGTCATCTATAGCGTAAAATGTACCTCCTAGTTTTTAGGGAAAGAACATTCGTGTAACAGGAACAGAAACTTTTTATTCAATATAGATTATAAATAATACTTATTGAAAATCACTCTTTTGTTTAATTACCACTGGTTCGAAAAAAAATCTCTGTCCTGAGAAGAACCAGCAAGAAACCCAGCAGAACTTTTTTTTAAATAACAGCTTACAATCATGTATGTTACACAAATTAACAACACAACAAATTAGAAATAGCTTGGTAGCGATCGCCTCATTTCCAGGGGTTATTATCATCCATAAATTCTATAATATTATAATAACCCTTTTTATACAAACTTGGTTTATTAAAATTTTTTGAACCTTGAGCAGGTCAAATTTTGTATATTTTCTAGAATTTTGTTGTAAAAGCGTATACATCACCCCTAGAATGAATTACTGACTCGATGGAGTCGAGTAACGTACTACTAGCTTGTGTCTGTTCCTAGTATGTACAGAATGAATATTATCACTTATTTTTGTAAAACTACTTTTATTTTTGTGTACGTATATTACATTTTCATAAATGTATTGAGAGGCCAAAGTTAATATATTAATTTCCTTAAATTTTTGTCGCAGCGACTCTTTAGGCTTATATCATTAATTGCTCTGATGGTTCTCTTCTGTAAAACAAAAATAATTTCAGTATCAGCTGCGTGTCCCCATAACAAAATACCATACGATATTATGCTATGGAAATAGCTAAAGCTGCAGAGTCTGCTTGCTAATTTTGATATATGGAGGCTCCATTGAAGCTTGGCATCTAATGTGATTCCAAGAAAAATGGTGGTATCTACAAGACTCAGTTTCTCTCCATTTAAAATTACATCAGAATTTAATTCTTTGACATTTGGCGTCATTAAAGTGTTTAGTGTTTTTTTTTTTTGTGTTACTTAACAATAAACTTAATTAAAATATAACATAGAATATACCAACTATGATTAGCGATAAAAAATTTAAGATTATCGTTCTAGCATTTGTCTAAAATATTACTTTAAGTCCATAACTGTCTAAGCTTTGGTAATGTTTTTATTTTGTGTAAACATTTATTAATGTTAGAAGAAGATAAAATATCAAACTCGGTGCCTCTCTTTCTAAGAAAAATGAGAAACGGTTACAATGTTCCAAGCGCTCACTCCCTATATTACATTATAACCTCCTTGGCACAAAATAATAAGAAGTGCTGACTCTGTGGTTATTTTAATTTAGTCAAACCTGGCAACCTTACCATATCGATGACATTTTATATTATGCTTGAGCTTGACCATTTAACCCCACGGACTCGCCTCGCATGATTATTCCCCTCTGCCAAGGTATTGGATTTAAAAATCTTGTGCGCTTACTAAAACAGTTTACGGAATCGGTTTTATCTTTACAAGAATCGTTTCCGCCGATGTAGGTGTTTTTTGAAAAGTACCGATCTGTGCATTTCATCATTACGACCCTTTACAAATGCTGCACATATGCCTCCCCCAAGAAATGCCACTAGGCACGGTCCTGAACCACCTGCATCCATCGACTTCCTGCATGTCATACCAGGTCGCCACTCTATCTAGTGGGAGGCTGCCACTCAAGAATCTTCCTCATCGGTTATCGTTTCTTCGAGGTACATGGCCATCCCATTCCCTCTACAGATTATCATTCCGTTGGGCTATGTCGGTTACTCTGGTTCTACTGCGAATATCCTCATTTCGAAGTTTATCACACAGAGAAACCCTTAGCATAGCCTTCTCCATAGCTCACTGAGTGACTTCGGGTATACTCATGCGGTCAAGGAAAGAGCACGTCTCAGATACATAAGTCATCACTGGCAACACGCACTGGTTGTACAATCTCGTTTTTAAGTTTTGTGGTATACCTGACGAGAAGATGTATCGTAATTCCCCGAACGCTGGCCAGCCGAGATAAATTCGTCAATTGACGTCTGTGTCGAAGTTGGACTTACCTAGTCGGGTTATTTGTCCCAGGTAAACATACTTGTTAACAAATTCCAGCTTAGTGCTCCCAACAACTGCATTGGCATACGTGTGACATGGACGTTACGCATGATCTTTGTTTTGAACATGTTCATTTTAAGACCTATTCGTTGGGACACACTATTGAAGTCATTGAGCATAGTACTTAGGTCCTCCAGCGATTTTGCCATAAGGACCTAGAAGAAATCGAAGGTGAGTGATGTACTCGCCATTGATGTTCATAGAGTATACTTTCCAGTCCAGTAGCTTAAAAACTTCTTCCAATGCAGCGGTGAAGAGTTTCGGGGATATAAGGACACCCTGTCTTACACCTCCCTACAGTTGGATAGGTTTCGTCTCTGGTTCTGTACTCGGATAGCCATCGTAGCCCTACTGTACAAACACTTCAGCACTTCGATATACCGACAGTCAACTTGGCACTGCTGAAGGGACTGTAACACCTCCCAAATTTCGACGGAATCAAAGGCTTTCTTATAGTTCACATACGCAAGACATAATGGCAGATTGTACTGCTCGGTCTTCTGTACAATTTGCCGAAGGGTATGAATGTGGTCTTTGATGCTAAAGCCTTTTCGGAAACCGGCTTGTTCGGGAGGCTGGAATTCGTCGAGTCTGCGTGCGAGACGATTCGTAATGACTCTCGAAAATATATTATGCATAAAGCACTTTTTGTAAATTTTAGGTATCTGACTGAACAAAGCAGTCTAATACTTAAAATTTACAAAAAGATGAAGTTACATTCCATATGTATGTATTTTAATTGTGATACATGTTTTTTCTAATAAAATTATTTAAAATAATATCATAAATAATAATCGAAAACTTTACTGATTAGGTAATCGAGTACGTAATATTTCATAAAAATCGTAGTGATAATCGCAATGTGACATCCACACTTTCCACGAGACTATTTGTTTTTTTTTAAACAACTGCAACTCTCCTGTGGTACAAATTAGGTTTATAGCCCGTTTACACTTTCGCGTGAGCGGCTCGCCTCGCAACTCGCCTCGCCACTCGCGGCGCTCGCGTCTGAGGCGGTTTTTTGGGCACGAGGCAAAGGGCCTCGTGACTCGCGAGGGACGCGAGCGTAGTGTTTACACTCGCGCTCTCGTTTCAGTTGGTTTACGGCGCCCTTCTAATATATATGCGCCATAATAATATTCGAATTGATTTTGTTTTTAAATTACAATTTTAACAAAATAATATTATTTAATCTTGCACAATAGGTACTAGCAATTTATATAAAATTGTGAAACTCAAAAGGTTCTATTTCGATGAATAGATATCATTCACCATGTTTTTCTTCAACGACGTATTTTTTTTTTAATTTCCTTCTTATTAAAATTGTCAAGCGTCGATAAATACTTATTAAGGCAAGAGTTGATGCCGATTTGATATTTCGACGTCTTCCATCGTTGCGGGCTCAACGGAAACTGAACGCATCGCGAGAGTGTAAAATAGATAAATATATATGTAGCTTGCTACATATATATTTATCTATGGTGTAAACAGGCACTCGTTACCTCGCAACAACACACGAGCTGCGAGGCGATATATAAGGCGACTCGCGAAGCCAGAGTCTAAACCCGGAATTAAATTTGAACACGCAAGTACACCAGCACTTCTCACGAGACTATTTTATTTTTGCATAGCAATTTAAAACAACAACGCATAAAAATTAGGTTCAAATTCGAAAAACGAATAACATGACAGCTAAATTAAGTGAAACGAGACTATTTCTTAACCCTGCAGTTGCCGCGCCTTATAAAAATACGTAAGTGGCCGTGTGTTACATATGTAGTCCAATTTAAAATAAGAAGGAAGCTGTAAAATATCAATTGTAACTAATAAATACTCTATTTTAAATACAACAAGGTAACATTTAGTAAAAGGTTAATGACACTTAATAAACAAAAACACTTATACCTCCTCTTTATTCAAATAATAATAATGAAAAAATTTTTACTGTACTATTAATGTATGAAAATGGCACATTAATTTCAAAATGAGATCACAAATCAGTTTACATATTTATTTCAAAACTAACCATTTGTTTCGAAACAAGAGGAACATATGCACTTGTGATGTTCCGGACAAACAAATTTGCGATATACTTGTACTTTTATTGCGCGATCTTCCGCAGTCGTAGCAGCAACCTACTCCATTAGTGTTCGATTATGCAGAGATAGATGGCTGAATATTGGCTTCTGGAATATCTAAAAAACATCTTTTATTTTGAATGTCACATTTCATGATAATGACTTTTGTTTTAATCTTTTGTGTGCTGTAGGTTTTATCCAAGCAAGGAGAGGGAAATAAAAAAATCACGGCTAATGTTATTGCTTGCTACATTAAATAATATTATGATCGCTAAAGTTTCCTCTATTCGTTTAGACAGTCTTCGACCAACGAGTATTATCAACACCAGTATAATATTCGTTGCAATTATGTTTTAATCTCCTGCTAATACAGAATCAAATTGCTCATTTGGGATCTCTTGTTCTAGCTCTGATTCAGATTTGTGGCCCTGCTCTTTAAGAATGTCTTCTTTATCGTTTGAGTTCTTTTTTTATAGAATAAGGGTAACAAACGAGCGTGAACTGTGTTCACCTGATGGTAAGTGGATGCTGTGGCCCATGGACACCTACATATATCCTCGATTAACAATCAAAATGCAGATGTGTTGTCACCCCTGAGGACTAATAAGGAATGTTTGGTTTCCATTAACAAGGGTCTCCGTTTCTCTATACTCACCATACGAAACACAGCAGCATTGATCTGCTATTTTACGGTCGTATTCTGTGAGAGCGTGGTTCTTCCTTGGTGGAGCCGAACTATTCGTGCTACAACCATTATAAGTTGCAGTATGCAGCTCGCGACTTTTCAGTTTCAATCATAAATAAATGCAAAGAGCACGTCCTCTTACTATTCAACTTTTAATACTTGATGTGTCAAAGGATTAATTTAAATGAAAATTCTGAAATTTAATATTACTTAAAAGTGGATTAATATTATAATCCACGCGACCACTGTAAGGTTAACTTTTAGGTTTTTTTGCAAAATTGTTGTGTGATGTGATTGCAGATCAATATCGATAATATTTTTATTACTCATTGAAGAAGCATCAAAATTTATCATAATTTTATAGCAATTTATTACAAGAGAGTCTGTTATCGAATCTATACATATAATACATCTGTAGAAAAGTCGTGTCTGTAATTCTAAGATATTCTTGAAAAAAACAAGTCCAGGGGATTAAATAAAGGGCTCTGAAGCTAAATTAATGGTTTTTAGAATTTTTGTCTGTCTGTCTGTGTATTCCGGATTCACGCAAAAACTATTGGACGCACTTACATGAATGTTTTTATGTAGGTATTAACCCGGGGCAACTTATAGGCTACTTTTTATCCGATAAGTTTTTCTATTATATCTTAGTTACAGGTGGGATAACGGGTGTTTTCCAAATAAATACCATATTTATAAATAAAGTTTAAAATATAGTTATAACCTTGGTAAAATAATTTGAAACTACACCGATTTAGTTATCAAAACAGTGCCATCTATCATTAAATGGAAAAAGTAGGTTATTTTGCCTTCTATGCCTTTAAATTAAATAATAAAATAGCTTACATTTATATGTTTAAATAATAAGATTTTTAAAATTATTTAAAAGTACTACCGTTTAGTTTTTTAGTATTTTTGTTATTTGTATTTTGACATCTATCAAAAATATGAAAATTGATAAGGTTTTTATTTCAATTACTAATCTATATGTAAACTGATTTATTAAAAATATTTTTATATATGTCGTGGCCAGATCGTAGAACCAATCATCTATAGGTACAAATAAAAGTAAAATTGAAGTGTCTGTTTGTAATATTAAAATAACAGCTTTTCACTAAATGCACATGAATGTATATATGGTACTTACAACAAAAACACAGTTTTTTTTTAATTTTTGTCTGTCTGTCTGTCTGTTTGTTCCAGCTAATCTCCGAAACGGCTGGACCGATTTCGACTGGCAGATAGCTGATATTCTAAGGAGTAATTTAGTATTACTTATATTAAACTACTTATATTTGAGAAAAAGAATTTTGGTTCTGAGCAATATAATTAAAATCCGAAATTACACGTGGGCGAAGTCGCGTAGAACAGCTAGTATATCATAAAGTAGTCTATCATTTCGTGAAATGGTGTGGTCATTTCATGATATTAACACTGTTTGTTGACCATGTCATGATATAGCTTGACTAAATCAAGGAATAGACATCATTTGAAGATATTAATAACTAAACACAATGTTGCTATTTCATTATATGGTCATATGACGATATCATTAAATCGTTTTTCACAGCTAGCAGCGCTGATAGCGTAACTTTTAACAAAAACAGAACTTTTAACAGAATTGACTTTACTTTATGCCTTATTGATATAATAAATAAATGTTTCCTTCTATCGCTGATATTACTAAATAGTATCGTTTTGGCTTTCATTATTTCATCTAATAATACCGCCATCTACTTACTTCTAAATAAACTAAAAAGGTAAGTCACTGATAAAATTAAATAATAGAATGCTACTGAATATACAATGTAAATAAATGAAAATTCATTCGTTTCATCGTTGGATGTGTAATTACTAGGTAGATGTGGTCAACAATCATGCAACAAAGGTTCAACAAACAAAGGTTCATTTTATTTTATTCGCCAAAGGCAGTAATCAAACTGATTAAAACTTAAATTTCATGGTACGTAAGAATTATTATATATTTCAGCATTTATTTTAATTACAATTGGAAGTGTCGATTAACGTTCTCGGCGGTGAAAGAAAACCTGCATATCTGAGAAGTTTCCCAGTTGAGGCACAGAGTAAAGAGTAAGGACCAGAGGGGAAGCTTCTTAACAACGTCGAAAATGTATACCTGTTCTGATAGGGTATTGTCACATAATGCATGTGAAAAATTTAAGGAAAAAATGGTGGTGGTGATGGAGCCACTGTTGGTCCACTGCCTACTACCACTACCCACGATACTACCACCTCCACCACTACTGACACCATCAGCTACACTATCCACCAACACCAGCACCACTTCCACCAACACCAGCACCACTTCCACCAACACCAATCCCACCACCACCACCAATGTCTGGCGATTGTATTCCAACCATAATGCAGTGGTATTTACCCCTGGGGTTGCGACTCGCAAAAAGTAGCTTATATCCTTCCCCAGGAAGCAACCTACCTCTATTACGTAAGATATCCTGCCATCTGCGGCACTGTCAAGGTTAAACTGACTAACGTTTCAAGTAGGTGAGACCGACTTTATCACTCGGCGACGTACCTGTCTAACACATTCTCACTTACCTATCAATGTTATTACCTAGTTTTATTGTATATAATACGTAAAAAGGTAATTAGTTCACTTGATCTCTCGGGTACAAAAAAGGAAATATCGTTATTTTCTCTAGAATTATTCATGTATACTGTACAACTATTAGATTAGACATTTTTGCTTATGCAAAACACTTATTATTTACCTATATAAATTTATAATAACTTAATGCTTAATTATTTTAATTAAAATACTTAAATCTAATTATTTAATAATTGCAAAATAACTTAATAAATTAATTGATGTATAAAATTTCGAAATATTGTTGGTCTATTTATTTAAATGCGCACTACTAACAGCCTGCTATACAAATTTACAAGAATAAAAAATGCAATGAAAGTTCTGCCCTCTAGTGAACTAGGTACATAAACTTGTAGACTAGTTTTGTTCAGCGTTGTATAGATGGCGTTAATTAGGCCAAAGCCCCAGAATGCAAAGCCCAAAAAACCTAAATCTATGGCAGTTTTGGTCTATGGTTATGGTTGACAGTTCTTTCTAATAAATACGAAGGCTGTATGGCTTAGTTCCTTTGCCTGCTCTCTCGAGCGAATAATAAAAACAACAACAACAACTAATAATTATACGAATATTCGAGTACTTTTTATATACTGAAATAGAGACGAATCTCAAGCCCAAAAATGAATTCATGAATGTGCTGCCGTCTGGTGGTGTCGGAGTATCTTATTCCTTTGCAAAATTGACAAAATTCTACGACAGTGACGTCACGAGTTGAACAGTATGGCGGCTAGCGTTTTCACGCGAAAATTTAAAACGATAGATTAAAAGTATTTTTTATGTCACTATTCGGTTTTAAAAAAATTATATAAAAATTATAGTGGTTCATTATCACTCCAGGATTCATTTAAAACACTTTTTGAAAATGGGTGTAATACCCTATTCAGAAAACGAAAATATTTTGCACCTTTTCGTTCCTCTCCTGTGAAAATTATAATTTAGGCTTTATGATTATTTACTAAATTTAACAGTAAATGTGGTTGTTCACAGTTAATGCACCAATGTTAACAGGCTGCTAAACGGAAAATTATTAACTACTGATTTGTGATTGTGAAAATGATAATGTGAAAACTCAAGCTATTAAATATTATAACATTAATAAAAGAAAATAAAAACATAATTAAAATTCTATTCTGTCTTTGATATTAATATTAAAATAAAATCTTATATGAAATAGGTAAAATTTTATTAGTGTTAATTTTATCTGCAAAATTACCATTTGGAGATTTAAGATAATTATTGGAGATATCCAATAATTATCTGGTAGAATGCATAAACAGAAACATTGTTAAAAAAACTGTATAGTTTATAATTACCAATATAGTCAGTGACTAAATACGCCATCTAGTGGTAACCATGTGGTAACTACCGCAAGCCGCGTTGTACTAAAGAATACAGCGGCATCTAACGTACACGGTACACTCATTCTAAAACTGAAATGTGAGTTGGAGACGGCATAAGTAACTGTGCACTGTGATTCTAAGTAGTTCCTGATGTCATCATAGTGGGCGTGGCTTTAGTTAGTATACTGTCAGCATTCGTCCTGTGCGCTTATGTGTTGAAAAAATCACAAATCCGTGTATTTTCGTAGTATTAAGAAGAAAAGGATGAAATGTTGTGTTTTATTGTGTAAAAACTACTCAGATAGACGCTCTGATGTTATGGATGGCATCACATTTCATTTGTAAATAATTTTACACCTAATTTATTAAAATAGTTCTAGAAAAATGTCTTTGCGCCGGCTTTCAAATATAATTAAATATATTCGACACTAGATGGCGACAGTTTGTGTCATGTGAACTAAAAATATAAAGGGCCGTAGAGCTCAGTAATGATAAAATAATCATATGAAGGTGCTGAAATTTGTTTTGCATTCAGACATAAAGAAATTTTAATCGCGAAAATATTATTTTTATTGTTTATAACATTTTGTGGACATGCCGCCATCTACCGTCAAGGTAGCTAAGCTACATTGCAACATCGATATGGAAAGATTCGAGTAGTTTTACTATTTATCGGTAGATGTAGATAGTGTAAAGTGGACGTTGTTACATAGTGAAATTTAATTACAACGTCTCTTTGTATTTGCTTCATGGTGGCGCATCTATCCCTGGTGTATAGTGTATTATCTATGAACAGCCCTTTCATGGATACTCTGACTGAGCCGGCGCAAACCGGTTTGTACCCCGACGGAGCGTCGGTTAACCTGTCGGTGAGAGCTCACGCACACATCGCTGCGCTATGTTTGGGTGTATTCGTCGCGAGCCGTTTGTACGTAGCTTCCCTCTGGTCGGTTTCTTTACTCATGTGGTTGAGGTCATCCCGCGTTGCAATCAGGGCAGCAAACTTTTTTGACAAAAAGCTCTCTGCGGCCTGTGCCTAGTAGAAACAATGTATGTAACATGTATGTAAGCTACTACTTTTTTACTTATCATGGTGCAATATTTGCAGTTTTTATTTCATTGATATTTACGAGTATGTTACTTTTTTGTTTTCATCATCATCATCATCATTACAGCCCTTCACAAGTCCACTGCTGAACATAGGCCTCCCCCAAAGAATGCCACAAAGCACGGTCCTGAGCCACCTGCATCCATCGACTTCCTGCATGTCTTACCAGGTCGTCACTCCATCTCGTGGGGGGACGCCCTACACTTCGCCTACCGGTACGAGGCTGCCACTCGAGAACCTTTCTTCCCCATCGGTTGTCGGTTCTTCGAGCTATATGGCCGGCCCATTGCCACTTCAGCTTACTAATCCGTTGGGCTATGTCGGTTACTCTGGTTCTACTGCGGATATCCTCATTCCTAAGTTTATCACGCAGAGAAACTCCGAGCATAGCCCTCTCCATAGCTCGCTGAGCGACCTTGAGCTTTCTCATCCGGCCAGCAGTGAAGGACCACGTCTCAGTTCCGTATGTCATCACTGGCAACACGCACTGGGTGTACAGTCTCGTTTTCAAGTTTTGAGGTATACCTGACGAGAAGATGTGCCGTAATTTCCCGAACGCTGCCCAACCGAGTTGAATCCGTCGATTGACCTCTCGGTCGAAGTTGGACTTACCTAGTCGGACTATTTGTCCCAGGTAAACATACTCGTCAACAACTTCGAGCTTAGTGTTCCCAACAACTACAGGCATAGGTGTGACATGGACATTAAACATGATCTTAGTTTTGTCCATGTTCATCTTAAGACCTATCCGTTGGGAAACACTATTGAGGTCATTGAGCATAGTACTTAGGTCCTCCAGCGATTCTGCCATAAGGACTATATCGTCGGCAAATCGAAGTTGAGTGATGTACTCGCCATTGATGTTGATACCGTATCCTTTCCAGTCCAGAAGCTTGAAAACATCTTCCAATGCAGCGGTGAAGAGTTTCGGGGATATGACGTCACCCTGTCTTACACCTCTCTGCAATTGGATAGGTTTCGTACTCTGGTTCTGTACTCGGATAGCCATCGTAGCCCTACTGTACAAGCACTTCAACACTTCGATATACCGACAGTCAACTTGGCACCGCTGAATGGACTGCAGCACCGCCCAAATTTCGACGGAATCAAAGGCTTTCTCATAGTCCACATACGCCAGACATAGTGGCAAATTGTACTCTTCGGACTTCTGTACAACTTGCCGAAGGGTATGTATGTGGTCTATGGTGCTAAAGCCCTTTCGGAAACCGGCTTGTTCGGGAGGCTGGAAGTCGTCAAGTCTGCGCGCGAGACGATTCGTAATGACTCTCGAAAACAGCACGTAGACGCGGCTCAGAAGGGAAATCGGTCTGTAGTTCTTCAAGAGAGCGTTGTCACCTTTCTTGAAGAACAAGACCACCGCACTTCTGCTCCACGCCTCCGGTGTAATGCCACCATGGAGGACGGAATTAAAGAGCTTCTGAAGGACTTCAAGTACCGGTTTTCCACCCGCTTTCAGAAGCTCCGCTGTAATTCCATCCTCGCCTGGGGCCTTACCGTTTTTAAGGTGCTGGAGAGCCATTCTAATCTCGCTCAGACTGACGTCGGGGATATCTTCGGAATAGTGTTGGATGAGACTCGCTCTTGGATCGTTACTCACACTTGCGTGTGGCTCCAACGATGACGTGTACAACTGCCCATAGAACCTCTCAATCTCACTCAAAATCTCAGGTGTCCCGGAAACTATGCTGCCACATTCTGTCTTCAGCTTTGACAGTTGGCTCTTTCTGGCAGACAGATCTCTGGCAAAGACTTTGGAGCCTTGGTTCCACTCGATCGCTTCTTCAATACGAGCTGTATTGAAGTTGCGTAAGTCCCGCCGCATGCATTTGGAGATCTGTCTGTTCAGATGCCTGTATGCTGTCAAGTCTGTTGAAGAATGTAGCTTCATCTCCAGTCTAACAGCCATGAGATTAAGAGTGTGATCGGAGAGTTTTTGTGTTCTTCTGCGGCGGGTCTTGCAGAACTTAGCTCCGACCGCATGGACAGTTTCCACGAGCTTGTCATTCATATCGTCCACTTCATTGCAGTCTTCTAGGCACTGAAAACGGTTTTGTAACTCGAGCTGAAAGGTTTCGGGACTTTGGATTAGAGCACGAGGGGGACGGAGCGTTGACTTCATTAGACGAGACCTCTCCAACTTAACGTTTAGGTTCAGTGTGCCTCTAACCATTCGGTGATCGCTACCAGTTTTCACCCTCGCGATCACGGAGACATCACTGAACAGTTGTCGCCTGGTCGTCATAATGAAGTCAATCTCATTTTTTGTCGAACCGTCGGGGCTCGACCAGGTCCACTTCCTGTGGGGCCGCTTCTGGAAGAAAGAGTTCATCATAAAGAGTCCCTCTTTTTCCATGAAGTCGGCCAGCTGCTGGCCCCTTGGGTTCCGTTGCCCTATTCCAAATTTCCCCACTTTCAGCTCACCGTTCTCTCTTGTGCCTAGTTTTGCATTGAAGTCTCCCATTAACACCGTATATTGGGTTTTGGAGGAATGCATGGCTCTAGAGATATCCTCATACATTTCCTCCACCTCCTCATCGGGGTGTGCCGAGGTTGGTGTGTAAACCTGTATGACCTTCAGCGAATACCGTTTGGTGATTCTGAGTATAAGGTACGCAACCCTCGTCGACACACTCCCGATCTTTACAACGTTGTTAACGAGAGACTTGTGGACGATAAATCCGACACCTCCTTGGGACAGATGGTCGCCCTCCCGGTGATAGAGCAAGTTGCCGGATTCGAGGATTACCGTGTCCTCCCCCTCTCTTCGGACTTCGGATAATCCTATAATATGCCAGCGCAACTTGTCTATCTCTTCTTCCAGCTCCACGATCTTCTCGTCAGTCCTCAGGGTGCGTGCGTTGTACGTTGCCAGGACGAGTCGTCTAAGGTGGCAACCGAACCTCCACCGGAGATTCTTAGCACCCCCTGCCCCGCCGTTACCATGGCCGCCACCGTAGCCAGGAATAGCGGGGCCGCCGGGGACTGGGGGCCGTTTCTTTGTTACTGTCATTCATAGGGGGGTATTTGCCATAGTTGCCACGCTTGACGAGCGGGTTGGCAACCGCAGTTTTTTTTAATTGTTAGTTTGTTTTTATCAAGAAGATGCTGCTGCCCATCTCCTGCCTGTTTCCCTTTGTCGCCTTTTACGACACCCACGGGAAGATATGGGGTAGTGGATATTCTTGACCGCCACTACACGGCAAACTTTTTTGTTTTCACTCTACCGTAAATATTAAGGGTTGCAAAGATAAACAGAACTCATTATCATCAGCCTAGCAAAAGTCCACTAAAATGAACATAGGCCTCTTCCATAAATTGTCAAGTAGCTGGATATTTACTATATGGTTTGGCAACCGCAGCAATCATTATTTTGATCTGTTATCAGGAAGATCATGCTGCCCATCTCCTGTTTGTTTTCCTATGTCGCCTCTTACGACGGAACGTTATGAGGCGGCGGATTCTTTTTCACCGCCACAACAAAGCGAACATTTTTCTACTTGCGTCCATGAATGTAGTGCCTCCCACGTTCACTGTGAATAAAATTAATAAGGAATAAAACTTATTTTAAGGATTTTATCGCGTCTAATGTTAACTTTTTTAATTTCCGATGGTTTGGGCACTTTACTTACTTTTTACGCGTGCAGCTTATGGACAACATATACAAAGCGCGCACCTTCTTGTTCTATATAATAACATTTTCAGAGCCCTGTTGGGGCTGCCTCGCTTTTGTAGCGCATCAGGTATGTTCGCAGAAGCAAGAACAGATGACTTCTTTGCAATAATGCGTAAACGAGTATACTCCCTGTTGATTAGAATGCGTAGCAGCCGCAACGGTATTCTGAACATGTTCGCCGAACGATGTGACGGGCATTTGCTAAGTCACTGGAATAGTATATTAAAAAGTAATTTTACATATTTAAGAAACTAACATTAGTATTTAAAGTGTAAAAATGTATTACTAACAAATTATGGATCAAGGTCTGAAATAAAGGAATTATTATTATTATTATTTACAGCACCCATGGTCACGGGAGGACTGAGGTGTTTGACGACCTGATGTTATACTTAGTAAGAATAGTGTGCTTAGGTTTGAATATTATTTTATTAATTATGGGGTCCTTAGCAGATGGCAGCACTCAGCCATCTTCCATATTAAAATTAGGATGTTTTTTTATTTCAATAGCCTCGCGAATCATCATTGGAATAGAACACCGATTCCTAATCGGTGTTCTATTGCAAGGATTTGTTGTCTATCAGATCCGATATAATCGTTGGGGCCATACTGAACATGTTGACATCTACTTTAGACTTCCTGGAGCGTCGGTGCTTCACATTAACGATATTATATTCTTTTACGTGGGTTTTTATGAAACTATCATCTGAAGTTTCATAAAAAGTAGTTTAGGAATCCATCGCGGACAAACAATGTGACACATAATTTTTATATATAAAGATATATTCGCGCATCATATAGAAACTACTGAAACTGTTTGAACGCAATTAGGCATATTTGTTGGTTTACAATGGATTACCAATTAGGATGAGTTTTATCCCGAAAAATTATATTATAGACACAATTTTGCATTTATAATATAAGTATGGATTATAGTAATTGTTTCAAATTTACAGATTTCTAAAAGACCCTTATTGAAAAATAAGGTGGGTACAATTGTGCAATCGAACCTTTTTTTTTTTATAGGAGAGGGGGCAAACGAGCATGCGGCTCACCTGATGGTAAGTGATTACCGCCACCCATGAACAACTGCAACACCAGGGGAATTGCAGATTCGTTGCCGGCCTTTTAAAAAGGAGTAGGCTCTTTTTTTGAAGGTCCCTAAGTCGTATCGGTCCGGAAAAATCGCTGATGGTAATCGATTCCACAAGGAAATTGTACGAGGAAGAAAACATCTTCTAAATCGCACAGTGGTGGACCGCCAATCATCCAGATGGTGTGGATGGTATCGGGAGTACCGCCGCGATGTGCGTTCGTAAAATAAAATAGAATAGGTAAATGCGAAAGAAAATGCAAATGGATGCAACATCTCTTCGCAGTGCCAATGAATCGAGCCGATCGGAAAAGACTCGGTCGTCGACGATTCGAGTCGCTCTGCGCTGGATGCGGTCAAGTGGAAGGCACCGGGGAGCCCCTGCCGAGAGATGGGAACAGTATTCCATGTGAGGCCGAACCTGCGCCTTGTAAAGTTGCAGGCGGTGTCCCGCTCTGCTGATCATGCCAAGCTTTTTAGAGGCCAATTTGGCCTTCTCTTCCAAGTGACCACGAAACTGCACGTCACTCGATATATCGAAACCGAGGATTCCGGTACTGGCTGAGGCAACAAGGGGAGTGCATTGAAACTGAGGAGATACGACAAAGGGGTTCCTTTTAGCAGTAAACATACAAACTTGTGTCTTCTGAGGATTAAACTGGACTAGATTAAGTCGCCCCCAATCCGAGACTTTGTTTAACAAAGTCTTGACTTCAGACACAAGTTTGTTCCGGCACTCGGCGACGTTTTCCCGAGAAATACTGGCGCGGCCGGTGTATCGAGCATCACCAGTGCTGTCATCTGCATAGCAATGTATGTTACCGGTTTGCAAAATATCATTGATGTGCAGAAGAAACAGCGTAGGTGATAGCACGCAGCCTTGTGGACACCAGCGTTAATAGGCTTGTAATCGGAGCATGCACCGTCTACTACGACCTTGATGCTCCGATCAGCCAGAAAACTGGTGATCCAATTGCACAATTACTCGGGAAGCCCATAGGAAGGAAGCTTCGAAAGAAGTGCTTTGTGCCAGACCGATCGAAGGCCTTCGCTATGTCCAAACTAACGGCCAATGCCTCACCCTTGGACTCGATCGCCTGCGCCAATCTATGTATTAGGTAAAAAAGAAGATCACCATCTGAGCGACCCCAGCGGAAATTGTAGTGGCGGTCACTAATCAGCTGGTGCTCCTCAAGGTACCGCATGAGCTGGTAGTTAATAATGGATTCCATTATTTTAGAGAACAAGGAGGTCATGGCGATAGGCCTGTAATTGGACGGATCAGAGCGGTTACCTTTTTTAGGGATCGGGTGCACGAAAGCTGTCTTCCATGAATTCGGGACAACGCCTAGGGAGTAGGAGTACCGAAAAAACGCGTTAGAACCGGTACCAACTCTGCAGCACACGTCCTTAGCACAATAGGCGGGATTCCGTCAGGCCCACTCGACTTGTGGATATCCAGGGAGAGGATGCTTTGCGTACTGAGCACTGTGTGAATCGCACATCGGGCATACAGAACTCACACTGCGGGATGGTCGGCGGTGTGTGCCCCCCGTCATCAATAGTGAAGTTGTACGCAAAAAGGCAGCCTAAAAAGTCGGCTTCCTCTTTTGCGGCGTGGGCCAGTGAGTCAACCTCCCTGTGCAGAGATGGTAGTGATGGCTTACAGAAATTTCCTTGAATAGCCTTGGCGAGAGATCAGAATGCACGGGTTCCCGAAGGAAGGCGAACTAGTTCCTCGCGAATTCTGCCTATATGCTCTGACTTACCTACCTGCACAAGTACTATTAATTTGTTCGATGCACTTTGATTCATCCCAATTTCAATGTTTGCTTAGTAAACGTCGCAAATTAGTCTGTAATGCAACATTACTGTTCCGGAAAGTAGGAGCCAGGGCGGACGGGCTCCTACTTTCCGGAATGTTTTTTGGAGGCGTTAAATCTCACGAAATTGGCATCGCCCCATTCTGAGACTGCCTGTAGTAGAGGCTTTCTTTCGGACTGGATTTGATCCCGACTTACACGGGCATCTCTTGGTTGGTATCTCTCCACAACTGTGCTGTCGTCTGCATACCCATAGGTACAGGGAATGTTGATGTATTTAACCTATAAGTGTGCGTAAAATGTAATATTGTTGGAGATTTAGATTTGTGTTTGCCATAAAGATACAAAATTTTATTGAGTAGGTGTGCAGTACTGTCTATGTAGTGTTTCCTCGCCCCGCACCAATAGTGACACACTTTTTTGTTCATAGCATTATATCCCTATTACACTACACTACACTGAATCAGGGTCCTTAATCCCTTAAGGACGCGTTTACAAAATTGATAGGTATAGAATCGAACATTGACATTGACACTGGTCACACACACAAGTGTACGCACGGTTAACTGCGGGAATCGCAATCAAGTATAAACATTTTGATAATTAGAAAGATTGTTTTTTTTTTCATATTTCTTATACCTACAAAAATATACTTAGATACGAAATATAAATGGCTGCTCCAGAGACAGCTAGGTACACCCAGTTCTACTCTTCCAGGAGTTCCAGTAGTAGTCACTGAAGTACACCATCAGGTCTCTCCATCAATTCCGGAGGTAAGGTCCCATCATAACTAACTAAACGAGCCCAAACTCGGCACACCTAGTTCTACTCGTCCATGAGTTCCAGAAGTTAGTCACTGAAGTACCATCAGGGCTCTCCATCAAGTGTGGAGGTAAGGTCTCGTCATAACTAACAAAACGAGCCCAAACTCGGCACACCTAGTTCTACTCGTCCAGGAGTTGCAGTAGTAGTCACCAACGTATACCATCAGGTCATTCTGTCAAGTCCGGAGGTAAGGTCTCGTCGTAACAAAACGAGCCCAAACTTGGCATACCTAGTTCTACTCGTCCAGGAGTTCCACTAGCAGTTACCGAAGTACACCTTCAGGTCATTCCATCAAGTCCGGAGGTAAGGTCTCGTCATAACTAACATAATGAGCCCAAACTCGGCACACCTAGTTCAACACGTCGAGGAGTTCTAGTAGCAATCACCGTATACTTTCAGATCACTCCATAAAGTCCAAGACGAATAGGATTTATATATATTTATATATTATAAATCCCACTTGCTTTTAGCGAAACAAAACATTATAATAAGAATTTGTGATTATAAAAATATTTATATTATGTATGTATTATTTTATTTTGTCAGGTCATGTACCTATGTTTGTATGTTTACCTGGGACAAATAGTCCGACTAGGTAAGTCCAACTTCGACCGAGAGGTCAATCGACGGATTCAACTCGGTTGGGCAGCGTTCGGGAAATTACGGCACATCTTCTCGTCAGGTATACCTGAAACCTTGAAAACGAGACTGTACACCCAGTGCGTGTTGCCAGTGATGACATACGGAACTGAGACGTGGTCCTTCACTGCTGGCCGGATGAGGAAGCTCAAGGTCGCTCAGCGAGCTATGGAGAGGGCTATGCTCGGAGTTTCTCTGCGTGATAAACTTAGGAATGAGGATATCCGCAGTAGAACCAGAGTAACCGACATAGCCCAACGGATTAGTAAGCTGAAGTGGCAATGGGCCGGCCATATAGCTCGAAGAACCGACAACCGATGGGGAAGAAATGTTATCGAGTGGCAGCCTCGTACCGGTAGGCGAAGTGTAGGGCGTCCCACGAGATGGAGTGACGACCTGGTAAGACATGCAGGAAGTCGATGGATGCAGGTGGCTCAGGACCGTGCTTTGTGGCATTTTTGGGGGAGGCCTATGTTCAGCAGTGGACTTGTGAAGGGCTGTAATGATGATGAATGATGATGTACCTATGTATCAAATTCGAATATTTTGTGTTTGTACAGCGATCTTTTTCAGCTGCTGCAGGCGATACAGCGACCACCCGCGATAGCGGCCGAGCGCCAACTATGGTTTCAGCGAAATTTTTGTACAACAAATCAAAACAGGCACTAAAAATAAAATAACCCTTATTGCAATCCATTACGATTCATCCGTATCAGCAAAATATGTCAAAAAATAAGCATCAGTTTTTATTTTTTTTACGACCATTTGTGACATTTTGATAAAAAGTAATCACCAGCATTTTTTATTGAATATGTCTGCCTACTTACAGTATTTTTAGAAATCTTAATATATGTTGATAATAGAACAAAAAAAATACTGAAACATGAGCCGGTATCGTTAATTTTGTAGAATATGGCTAGGGAAGATCCTTTTTACAATGTAAAAAACCATTATTTTCAACAAAAAAGTTACCACCATTTGAAGATAAAGAACCATTTTATACGTTGTAGTTATTAGTTATATTTGATTTGGTTTAGTTTTGTCACAAAATGTACCGAAAAACAGCATAATTTGGCCCGATTTGCAAACGCACCCTTAATAAAAGAGGTGTAATAAGAGTAAGGCAGCTATGGTCCCTAATTAGGGCGTCAGAGTGGACCTGGTTCGCCTCACTCCTTTAGTGCGCTTACTACCGTGCAGTGTAATAATACTTGGGGCAGTTAGAGTTAGAGCTCTTATGCGAGGTGCGAGATTACTCACCTGACATCTCTAAATATAATACATAATTTGCGTATTATACAGTAATTATTTTGTAGATACATCAAACATATTTTTCACTATAGGGTTAATTTCAAGGAAACCAAAAAATAATATAATTTTTTTGGATTCCTTGAAATTAATATTTTTCCGGTTTTCTTTGTGTTTTATCTATAGATAAAACACAAAAAAATTCAGTCCTCAAACTGGCCACTTAATTAAATTCTCGATAATTTTTTGTTTGTTTTGATAATTATGTTCTTATTTGTTTTGCTCCATGGTTGGTTTGATAATGTTAAAACTCCCTATATGAAAACTATTGTGTACTTCAATTTAGATCTTCTGAACCAATATTCTTTCTAACCGGAGTAAAAAAAATCTCTCTCATCTATTTCTTACGTGGTAGAGCTATGCTGCAGCTATATTAGTACTGGTATATTTGTAGCATGAATAATTCGACTCGACCGGGGAAGGACTATAAGCTCTCACAGAATACCAGCTTAACGCTGTTGTGTTTCGTATAGTGAATGTAGAGAACCGGAGTCGGTTTTTACTGGAAATGAGGCATTCCATTTTAGTCCTCACGGGTGACAACGCATCTGCATTTTGATTCGTAATCGAGAATAGATGTAGATGTCTATAGGCCACAACAACCACCTATGGGGTGAACTGTGTGCTCGTTTGTCACCCTTATCCTATTAAAAATCCTCTTTTCTCGTCTCAAGTCTTCTTAGATAGCTGCCTCTTTGCCTTATATTATATTTTTGCTTTTTTTTCTAAATATTTATTCACAACTTATTCCAAAATTGTGTATGGCTACGGGACTTTTTCAATTAATTTCTTCGTTTTGGTAATGTGTCATAATTTTTAATTAACGATTTATTCAGTCTTATAGGTATTTATTAGGAGTTGATTATGTGATTATTTATTAGGAGATTTATTACTATCGGTGGCTAGCTTGCCCGGCCCGGCTTGTTGTAAGTAAATAAGAAGTGTCTTTTGGTAAAACACTTGCAGGTGCAACTGTAAAAGTAATTAAATAAAAAGTACTTTTTTTTCAGAATATTTTCATACTGCAAACTCAGACGCAAAATGACCACAACAGCAAAAGTTGTTGAATTTTTCGACACGATGACAGCGTCAATGGCTACCCGGGTGGTGTGCAAAGAGGAAAGTAAGGACGAGCGGTTAAACAAAATTCACAACATCACACTTTTTAGATTGAAGCCATTAATAAAATTTAAAAAAAAATGGTTTTCGTAGATACCAGTATATTTATAATATGCTATACAAGTACGAAAACCTTTTAAATAAAACAAATTTTACGGATTTTATCGCGTATATTAACTTATTTTACATTCCCGACGTTTCAAGCACTTTACAGCACCCATGGTCACCATGGTCACCATGGGTGCTGTAAAGTCCTTGAAACGTCGGGAATGTAAAATAAGTTAATATATACTTATATATTATATACTTTACGGCACCCAAGGTCACCATGGTCATCATGGGTGCTGTAAAGTGCTTGAAACGTCGGGAATGTAAAATAAGTTAATATACGCGATAAAATCCGTAAAATTAGTTTTATTTAAATGTGTAGGGTTCGCGTAAATATAACAAATCTTTATACGAAAACCTTGACTTGTGCGAGTGCCATCCCAATGGATAACTCTTGAAAGTTTTATAGGTAGGGGAAGGAGGGGCAAGACGGGGTCCTTATCGTTTGGAGCCTAATAAAACGCAGATCTTTAAGTATTTTGAATATTTATTTATTTATAATTACTCTTACTCTTTATAATTACTCTTATGCAAAACTAGGCACAAGAGAGAACGATGAGCTGAAAGTAGGGAAATTTGGAATAGGGCAAGGGAACCCAAGGGGCCAGCAGCTGGCCGACTTCATGGAGAAAGAGGGATTCTTTATGATGAACTCTTTCTTCCAGAAGCGGCCCCACCGGAAGTGGACCTGGTCGAGCCCCGACGGTTCGACAAAAAATGAGATTGACTTCATTATGACGACCAGAGGACAACTGTTCAGTGATGTCTCCGTGATCGCGAGGGTGAAAACTGGTAGCGATCACCGAATGGTTAGAGGTACACTGAACCTAAACGTTAAGTTGGAGAGGTCTCGTCTAATGAAGTCAACGCTCTGTTCCAAAGTCCTGAAACCTTTCAGCTCGAGTTACAAAACCGTTTTGTAGTGCCTAGAAAACTGCAATGAAGTGGACGATATGAATGACAAGCTCGTGGAAACTGTCCATGCGGTCGGAGCTAAGTTCTGCAAGACCCACCGCAGAAGAACACAAAAACTCTCCGATCACACTCTTAATCTCATGGCTGTTAGACAGGAGATGAAGCTACATTCTTTAACAGATTTGACAGCATACAGGCAACTGAACAGACAGATCTCCAAATACATGCGGCGGGACTTACGCAACTTCAATACAGCTTGTATGGGCAGTTGTACACGTCATCATTGGAGCCACACGCAAGTGTGAGGAACGATCCAAGAGCGAGTCTTATCCGACACTATTCCGAAGATATCCCGGACGTCAGTCTGAGCGAGATTAGAATGGCTCTCCATTACCTTAAAAACGGCAAGGGCCCAGGCGAGGATGGAATTACAAAGGAGCTTCTGAAAGCGGGTGGAAAACCGGTACTTGAAGTCCTTCAGAAGCTCTTTAATTCCGTCCTCCATGGTGGCATTACACCGGAGGCGTGGAGCAGAAGTGCGGTGGTCTTGTTCTTCAAGAAAGGTGACAACGCTCTCTTGAAGAACTACAGACCGATTTCCCTTCTGAGCCGCGTCTACGTGCTGTTTTCGAGAGTCATTATGAATCGTCTCGCGCGCAGACTTGACGACTTCCAGCCTCCCGAACAAGCCGGTTTCCGAAAGGGCTTTAGCACCATAGACCACATACATACCCTTCGGCAAGTTGTACAGAAGTCCGAGGAGTACAATTTGCCACTATGCCTGGCCTATGTGGACTATGAGAAAGCCTTTGATTCCGTCGAAATTTGGGAGGAGTTACAGTCCCTTCAGCGGTGCCAAGTTGACTGTCGGTATATCGAAGTGCTGAAGTGTTTGTACAGTAAGGCTACGATGGCTATCCGAGTACAAAACCAGAGTACGAAACCTATCCAATTGCAAAAAGGTGTAAGACAGGGTGACGTTATATCCCCGAAACTCTTCACCGCTGCATTGGAAGACGTTTTCAAGTTTCTTGACTGGAAAGGGTACGGTATTAACATCAATGGCGAGTACATCACTCACCTTCGATTTGCCGACGATATAGTCCTTATGGCAGAATCGCTGGAGGATCTAAGCACAATGCTCAATGACCTCAATAGTGTCTCCCAACGGATAGGTCTTAAGATGAACATGGACAAAACAAAGATTATGTTCAATGTCCATGTCACACCTATGCCGGTAGTTGTTGGGAGCACTAAGCTCGAAGTTGTTGACGAGTATGTTTACCTGGGACAAATAGTTCGACTAGGTAAGTCCAAGTTCGACCGAGAGGTCAATCGACGGATTCAACTCGGCTGGGCAGCGTTCGGGAAACTACGACATATCTTCTCGTGCTTTGTGGCATTCCTTGGGGGAGGCCTATCTTCAGCAGTGGACTTATGAAAGGTTGTAATGATGATGATGATGATGAATTACTCTTACATAATCAGTCTTTGGAAATAAGGAACTTCAGAAACTTTACACGCAAAGAAAAAGAAAAAATTACCAATTTTGTCAAAAATGTCCAACACCCCATCTTGCCCCCTAGAGAGGGTAAGACGGGGTACCCTATTGGGCAGGATGGGGTATGGAAAACATACTCTAAATTTGATCGCAAAACTCGCAAACAAATATTGCCTCATCGTCCTCGTCATCTATTCCAGCACAGCTACAGTGTGCCCAATTCCCACAGAGAGAACATGCAGCCCATCCTTCATTAGAATCCAAGTATTTTCCATAGCAGTAAAAACAAGGGATATTATCTTCTTCGTTGTCACATTCTGGTGAGGAATTAGGATAATTGTTGGTTTTCTTCCTATTCTTTTTCTCAGCTAATTCGGGTTTCTTATTTTTTTTTGGTCTTACACCTGTCTTTTTTCTTTTTGTTATCTTCTGCCAGTTTCTTTTTTTTTTCATTGTTTCTTCTAACTCATTTTTATACGTGGAAGTAGTTATGATAGCCGTTTTACCTCGTTTCCTTGTCACGCGTGAAATTTTGCGAGTTACAGGATAAGGCATCACTTGCTGAGGACTAACAACAGAAAATACTGATGGTGGAGTAGTTGGCCTTTGATCTATTTCAATACTGTTCATCCAAGTGGAGCATCCTGGCTCAGGCTCTGCTTCAATCTCAGATGGTGTCATAACAATAGACATGCGGCATATCAGCGGTTCGTCAATTGCAGATATTGTTGGAACTGTTGCTCTGTTGCCCGACGTAGTGGTTTGTGGCAATGCTTCAGTGATGGATAATCTCTCTGTTTGTGGAATATCTGTCATCAATGATGGAGAAAAATCAGTATCGGAAAATACTGTTGGATCGTATGGCCAAAACTCACATTTTTTGAAGCCATTTACAGCCGTTGCCATAGTAAAAGTTTGAAGTTTGAAGTAAAGGCTTTACCAAAAATCTCTGCTACTTGCCGGACAGTTACCACCACCTGGATGGCTTCGAAGCCAGGCTGTGATTTGGTGGTCGTAGTATGTGCTCAAGGGTTTCATGTATGCTACATCAGCAACTTGAAGTCGATGACTCGTATGTGGAGGGAAGCAAAATATAATAACCCCGTTTGAACGAGTTTCATTAATGACGTCAAGGTTTTGTGTGTGAGTGCTGTGGCCATCTAACAACAACAGTACAGGTCGATCAACCGTTGCTCCACTAAATTCAACAAACTTCTTAAACCAGCCAAGGAATAATTCAGCTGTCATCCAGCCAGAATCGCTACACACATCCCAAAATCCAGGCGCAGCATTCAGCATTAGCTGAGGATCCATCCTCTTTCTTGGGAATACCATCATTGGAGGCATGTATTGGCCACTAGCACTAAAACATATTTCTATAGTTATTGTAGTACCTCTCTCCGCAGAAGTAATGGATCCCACTTGTTTTCTACTTTTTCGTGCAATTATTTTTGACTTGGTTTTAGGTACCACGGAAACTCCTGTTTCATCACAATTATATATTCTGTCCGGTGAAAGTTTATGCTCATCATAAACGTTGCCGAGAAAGTTGAAAAACTGTTCAACAGCTTGTTTATTAAACCCAGCGGCACGTGCAGCTGAAGTGTTTTTTGGTTTTTGTATCGACAATTCTGGATGCCTGCTTAAAAATCCCTGAACCCAATCTTTGCTAGCTTCTTTTTTTTTCAGAGTTAAAGAAATGTTGCTGCCCATTTTTTACTGCAAGAGTGTATGCCAAAGCCCTTAAATCTCTTGTTGAAGTCCGTAAAGACGACTCTCTATATCCATTATATAATTGCAAAGTTCTTTCTCTTCATCATCAGAAAATGTTCGCTTTTTTGGCCTAAAGGAACTTTCACTAAAGTTGTAGGAGCAGCAGGATCTTCTGGGGCTGCACGAGCTTTTTTAACTTTTCTTTCGAGGGTTGTTTGTGGCACAGAAAATGTTTTCGCCGCTAATTTGTACCCCATTTTTTCTTCACTTACAACATCTACTGTATTTTTCATACACTGTTCACTCCAATTCCCCCTCTCTGTCTTTCTTTTATAATTTTTCACCATCCTAAAACAAGATAAAACTCAAATAAGTTAAAAGGATCATAAAGTTTCATAGAGAAATCATAATTTTCTTCGAGAGGCAAGATGGGGCACCCCCATACCCCATTTTGCCCTCACACACTCATTTGAATAAAATAACATGCCTTAAAAAATAAAATCAAAATATGGGAACAAATATGTTCTAACCTGCTGGTGTAATCATTGATAAACAAGTATAACTTTCAATCAGTTCTAGACAACTAATGTTGAGGTACAGAACACATGCGATGTATAAGACGAAAATCACAATGAATTTGACTAGAACTGAGTTTTTGGCGGTAGGGAAAAAACACATGGACTCACTGGCCGGTCACAGCGCTGATTGATAAACATTAAACAATATAATAACGCGTCATTACGAGCCAGAGCGGCTGTGATTGGTTGTTCGTACGACCGATGAGACCCGTTACCCCGTCTTGCCCGCTACCCTATCTTGTCCCCCCTTCCAGGGTCTACAAATTATTATTTGAACAGTACCTATAATGTAGAATATTACTATCCAAGAAATATTAACCAAGGCCCATTAGAAATATATTTGCCTTTAAATTTTTGATATTATCTAACTTAGTTGGACGAACTTTTCTTATTTCTAATTGATTCGAAATTTTCTAATTTTGAAGAGAATTATGGAGACACATTATTAAATGTTAGTGTTCTTTTCAAAAATGTTCATAATAATACAGAAAATGACTCTGAAAACACTCTCAAAGTTTTACGAGATCTCCTATCCTCTTCACAAGCAAGTTCAAGAGAAAAGTTGCTGGTGGGTGATGTAGTCATGGAAAAAAAATAAAGAGCACTGCTCAGCTTACACTGCTGGATACATTTATCAGAAAATATCGAAAGCTATTCGTTATAAGGATTGCATAAAAACATAATATATTAACAGTACAGAGACAAATATTCACTCTTACATAAAATCTAGAGAGTATAAATTGTTAAAAATAATAATTTGATATACCTACCCTAACAAAAAAAAAATTATATTGTACAGGGATGGAATAAGTATTAAAATTATAGCTGTATTGGAAGTAATGTAAAAAGTAATTTCAAAAGAAAAATATTGAGCATATTTTTCTTTTGAAATTACTGAATTTTCCTGGCTAGGGTGTAAAAGCATCCCTTAATTGCAAAAAAAAAAACTTTTTCATCAATATTTTTATTAGGGCACAATTGGTGCAAAATCTTCTTATCTTATTTATATGTGTATATATAAGGCAAACCTGACTGACTCATCTATCAACGCACAGCCGAAACTACTGAACGGATTTCGCTGAAATTTGGCATAAAGACAGTTGTAATGACGTAGGCATAGAAAATTCGCCCCCTAAGGGGGTGAAAAAGGGGTTAAATATTTGTATGGAAGTCAGTCATTTTTAGAGCTAGAAACCTGAAACTTTGTTTTTAGGTTAACGATTAGAAATAAACAATTACGTGTCCTAGGGTTTTTGAAAATTCAACCCCTAAGGGGGTGAAAAAGGGGTTGAAAGTTTGTATGGGGAAACAAGATTAGTTAAACTATTTTATTCGAAACTTCACAGGAGTACTCCTATCAATAAATGAGTAAACAAGTGTTTCAGGCTCTTTCAGAATTCCATCCCTACGAGTAAAAGGTGGAAAAGGAGTGACAAATTCTGACAATCAACATGGGTATCGTTTTTATGGTTTATCGGGTCGCTGATTACGAAAACAACAATTATTTCAAAATCCAACGTAGCAGAATAATTTAACAACGTAGATTTACCTATAAACAGGATCTGATTGATTTTAATTTTTAAAATTTTCAAACTAAGTAAATACGAGTAAGTAGAAATGAGTAGAAACTTAAATCTCGCGACAAACTTATATAAAATATAAATTGTGTAATGACGTTATAAGTTGATAGTAAAAGTTTTAAAGGAATAGTTTATTTTATTCTTTTTAGCGCATTTAAATAACCTGCAACTTTACAAGGCGCAGGTTCGGCCTCACATGGAATACTGTTCACATCTCTGGGCTGAGGCTCCCCAGTACCAGCTCCTTCCACTTGACCGCATCCAGCGCAGAGCGGCTCGAATCGTCGACGACCGAGTCCTTACCGATCGGCTCGATTCACTGGCGCTGTGAAGAGATGTTGCATCGCTTTGCGTTTTCTTTCGCATTTACCACGGGGAGTGCTCTAAGGAATTGTTCGGATTAATCCCAGCCGCCAAATTTCATAAACGCACATCGCGGCAGAACTCCCGATACCATCCACACCATCTGGATGATTGGCGGTCCACCACTGTGGGATTTAGAAGATGTTTTCTTCCTCACACAACTTCCATGTGGAATCGATTACCACCAGCGATTTTTCCGGACCGATACGACAAAGGGACCTTCAAGAAAAGAGCTTACTCCTTTTTAAAAGCCCGGCAACGCACCTGCAATTCCCTTTGGTGTTGCAGTCGTTCATGAACGGCGGTAGTCACTTACCATCAGGTGAGCCGTATGCTCGTTTGCCCCGTCTCCTATAAAAAAAAATTAATATTGAACTCGGTTGTACAAAATTTTTAATTTCATTACTTGCCTCTCTTTCTCTCTTTTTAAAAAAGTTACCTCCACATTAGGATTTTCTCCTGTATAACGGGGGCAGTTTATATACATAGATTTCACAACGACAAACATCCTGACCCAGAAAAATTATTTGTAGGCCATAAAAATACTTGTTCCGTGCGGGATTCGAACCCGTGGCCCTTAGTGCTGCAACTCATTGCAAAGCCACTGCGCGACGGAGCCGTCACTTATCTGTTTCACATTTTTTGCTATTTAAAAACATGTGACACGTGACGGCATTATTATTGAAAGAGTGGCAATGAGAAGTGCTGCTATTTTATTTATTTATTTAGTCATTTTAGGAAGGCTTACAGACTAGTATCTTCGGTAAAGTTACAAAATGGTGATAATAATTGCTAATTACAAGCCTCCACATATTACTTTAATCCAATTTTATACAAATTTAAAATACTCTAGGGTATACTTAAACTACTCATAAAGAAAATAGCATAAACAAAAAAAAAATAGGCTAAAACAATAACAAGAAAAAAACCGCATAGTTTAACTTTCCATGAGACCAAGGAGCTTGCAACTTGAGTCATGCTGTGAGTGAAAAATTCTCTGTTCATCACATTTATTACAGATTTAGATTAGAACTAGTAGAAAATAGATCAATATCTACTACAGATGAAAGTTTATTAAATTCCATTGCGCTACGCAGAAAGAAGGAATTTCTTAGGTCTGTTAAGCTGAAATGGTCATTTGAGCAAAATCACTTAAATTTTTGCTAAATATTTAGTGCTCATTTAGTGCTAATTTAGTGCTCCAAATTTAAATTTCACGCCAAAATGGCTTGATCAAAAATTAGAAAACTGCTAGCTTTTAATTAAGCTAGCAGTGTTCCACCTATTAAAACGATAACCGCTTAATACAGCACCAAATAGAAGCATCAATAATTTAGTGCTCATTTAGTGCTGCCGATATACGCAAAAACAAATATGGGGAAAATATATATATTTTTTTAATATCATAAATTCTGTTACTTTGACGTCTTTAGCACAGTATGTAATGAAAAAATTGACATCAGAGTGGGCTATCACCTAATTATATAAGAGAATAAATTAGTGCTCATTTAGTGCTGTCGAATTACGAAAAAGGATTTGAGAAATTATTATTTTTAAATACCGTAAACTGCTACTTCGACATCTTTAGCAGAGTATGTGATGAAACAATAACATCCAAGTGAATTATCACTTAATGATATAAGATAATAAATTAGTCCTCGTTTAATTCTGTCGATATATGAAAGAGGATTTGAGAAATTATTATTTTTAAATACCGTAAACTGCTACCTTGGCATATTTAGTAGAGTGTGTACTGAAAAAATTAACATCGAAGTGAATTATCTCCTAATGATATAAGATAATAAATTAGAGCTCGTTTAGTGCCGTCGATATATGAAAAAGGAATTGAGATATAATTATTTTTAAATACCGTAAACTGCTATTTTGGCATATTTAGCAGCGTATGTACTGAAAAAATTGACATCTAAATTTCCAGAATCTTTTTTCGTATATCGACAGCACTAAATGAGCACTAATTTATTATCTAATATCATTATGTGATAGCCCACTCTGATGTCAATTTTTTCATTACATAATCTGCTAAAGATGTCAAAGTAGCAGAGTTTATGGAAATAAAAAGAAAATATTTTCCCAAGTTTTGTTTTTGCGTATATCGGCAGCACTCTACGAGCACTAAATTATTATCGTATATATAGGTTATATACTGTATAGGTGGTAGGTCATTAGGTGATAACTCACTTGGATGTCAATGTATCATCACATACTCTGCTAAAGATGTCAAAGTAGCAGTTAACGGTATTTAACAATAATAATTTCCCAAATCCTTTTCCGTATATCGACAGAACTAAATGAATACTAATTTATTATCTTATATCATTATGTGATAGCCCACTCTGATGTAATTTTTTTCATTATACTCTGCTAAAGATGTCAAATTAGCAGTTTATGACATTAAAAAAAACATATTTTCCCAAGTTTTGTTTTTGCGTATATCGGCAGCACTAAATGAGCACTAAATTATTATCTCATACCATTAGATGATAATCCACTTGGATGTCAAGTTTTTCTTTACATACTCTGCTAAAGATGTCAAAGTAGCAGAATTTATGATATTAAAAAATATATATATTTTCCCCATATTTGTTTTTGCGTATATCGGCAGCACTAAATGAGCACTAAATTATTATCTCATATCATTAGATGATAATCCACTTGGATGTCAATTTTTTCTTTACATACTCTGCTAAAGATGTCAAAGTAGCAGAATTTATGATATTAAAAAATATATATATTTTCCCCATATTTGTTTTTGCGTATATCGGCAGCACTAAATGAGTACTAAATTATTGATGCTTCTATTTGGTGCTGTATTAAGCGGTTATCGTTTTAATAGGTGGAACACTGCTAGCTTAATTAAAAGCTAGCAGTTTTCTAATTTTTGATCAAGCCATTTTGGCATGAAATTTAAATTTGGAGCACTAAATTAGCACTAAATGAGCACTAAATATTTAGCAAAAATTCAAGTGATTTTGCCCAAATGACCATTCCAGCTTAACAGACCTGAATTTCTTCTATAATTCGTTGAAGCAAGAGGTATACCTATATATAGCAAGGGTCGCTGTCTAAATCTCATTAAATTGGTTCGAATCATTATGTGAGTCATTATAGATCAATTTACAATGTTAACTAGGAAACAAATATCATTGACTTTACGTCTATATTCCAACGGCAAAAAATTCAATCTCTTTCTTTTGTCGACTAAGTGTAAAGCTGTTAACCAGTATATGCTGGTCTACTTTCATTGAATTTTTTTAGTGTCAATGGCTTTATACGCGAAAAACTCTTAAACTGCGAACCTGTGTTCGAGTAGCTGATCAAATAATGTACCTAATTATCTAGATCAACATATAAATAATAATGTCTTACTTTTCGGTATCCTTAGGAACAGTAAAGAATGAAAAGTCGACATTCCTATTGTTATTTAAGCACCCGTATGCTATGCAGTACTGTTGGCGACGCGTCTATAAAAACATTTCAATTTATTAGTTAACCGATTACGAATAGTTTCTAAAATCAAAATTATCAAGCAATAATAATCTTATAAGAAAACGCTTAGTTCAATCTTAAAGAAATATCGAATTAATAATTTGAAGGTCTTGGGTTCGATTACCAGGCCGGACTAGTTCGTCGTTTTCTTAGTAATATTTTCTTAATAAATTCATATAGGGAATTATTAAGAGATAAATTATGTTTCCGGGTTCAGTTCCCCGGTTGAATTTACCTTTCCAATAACATTGTTAATTTAAAGAAATATTAAAATAAAGTTAGAGACCAGGATTTGTTCCCCGGTCGAAATGATCACTTTGTGTATAAGTGGAATTAATGTAAAACATTGGATAAGTATTATCCTATATAAGTTGAATACGTTTTGTATGAAAATAAAATGTCTATTTTCAATGTTTGGTTCATAAAATATTTTCTTTGTGTTATCTGATAAGAACATGATAACTGATAACAACTTTGATATCTGATAAGAGATCTTATTGGAAGCTACCTTGCCGACAATAGGGGTCGTGCAGGGATTGGTTGCTCATCTTGTGATAATGGACAGCAGAGAAATAGGCTAAAATTGCCAACTGCTTTACCGACAACGAGGTGTCGTGTGACAGTTGGTTGTTCATTTAGCTGCAGATAACAGCAGTGCGCTAATCCGTAGAATTAAAAGTTTAAATAAGTGGAAATTTAAATGTTTGTAATTTATGTAAAATTGACTTGTAAAATGTTTCAGATTGACTGTATGAGCAAAATAGGTGGATTCTGTGTTGTTTTCATGTATAAATTCCTTTGGAATAGTGAAATATTGATAGTTTTGTATAGGAAATTTAAAAGTGTTTTAAATAGTAAAATATGTAGGAAAAATGTAAATTAAACTATTGTATTAGTTAAGATATTTGTATTTTCAAATAAAGAACATTGTTTCAACCTTATATGTTAGATATTTAAGAATTCTTAGTACATGTGTTGTAAAATAGGCATATTTTGTTGAATAAATAAAAGGTTTTTTGTGATATAAAAATGTAATGTATATCATAGTATAGATATTTTTTGTGCTATCTTTATAAATAAAATGTATAAATGTATGTCTTATACAAATAAAGATATTGGGCAAACCGTGAGGGAGTGATAGTACAAATTTGATGTAATTGAGTTGCGAAATCGCACAGAGGGCGCGGTTCTCTTTCGAGTATAGTTTTATTGATACCCCATTAGACTGGTTTTCATACAAATCGCACGCCAGATGTGCGCAGGCGGCGCTCCGTCCGGTCTTAACCGCAAAATTACCACTGAGAACAAAATTAAAAATTTACAAAACCTATATTCGATCAAGATTTACACATGCTGCGCCGGCCTGGTACGCGCTCCTGAGCGATCATCAGAAGCGGCGATTGCAGGTCCAGCAGAATTTGACACTACGGGCCATCGTCGGTGCAGGTCGCTACGTCCGGAACGACGTCATCGCGGCCAACTTGAAGATGGAGACAGTCGAGCAATTTGTGGCCCGATTAGCGCGCGGTATGTTCGACCGCGCTGATAACGGGCCACATGAACACCTACAGAACTTCGCACCCCTACGCTCGGCCACCGGACGGGCGACCTCTGCCAAGAGAACTCCTCTCTATAGAGATTAGAGAGTCGAGTAACAACCCTCAATGCCGCAGATAGGCCAACTCAGACGCCTGGCCGCATTAGCTGCCTGGCCACATTAACTACTTACAAAACAACCGGACTACCTCAGACCGAATTAGGCGCCTTTTTCAGGAAAATGGCCATATTATGCCACTTTTTCTGGCGGTGGCCATATTACCCGCCGTCATGAATTTTTTTTTCATGAATTTTTTAAATCGATTACAGCGACCGGGGAATCAAACCCGAGTCGCTGCTTCAAACTAACAACGCTATAACGGCTCTCACGACCGGTGCATAGTGATGCACCGCGAGGAGGTTCCGGGCAAACGGGGCGTGCCCCGAGGCCCGACACCTGCTGTGTGCATAAGCACACGCAGACGACTACGTAGTATACAAATCGCATCAGTTCGTCGCGGGCCGTGCTACAGTGCGGACGTGTTTAGTCGCGCTCCTGTTATTGTGTACGTGTTGTGTCAGTGATCGACTCCGCCGACGTCGAGTTCGCTCCGTCAGGCGTCGCTGGCGCATTTCCTGCGTCGAGCTACTATCAAGGTAAGCGCAAAGGACACCACCTACGCTGTGCCCTACTTTGCGTGTTACCTTACGTTTCACTGTACTTTATTTTTATTATAAAAAGTGATTACAAGTGTGCCGCACTCTGTGCTGGGTTACGCCCAAATCCATCTGCGCCTCACACACCCCTCCCTGCTCACGGGCGCATCGCTGGGCCCCCCTCAAGGGTCTCACCCGGTGTGGTTGCACGCGCTGAGGTTAGTAAGGTGTGTGATAGCTAAGGGCTTAGCACAATAAATTAGGAAGATGTCGGACAAGGGGAAACCCCCCCCCCCCCAATGCGCCGAAAACCACCCAACAGGCGTCCGGGAGCTCTTGACAGGCCCCTCATGAAGCGAGACCTCTTCGCTCCTGAGAGGTCAAGAGTGCTCCCACCGTACAGCCAACTCCCGAGGCGGATAGGTGGTTCACCGGCCACTGGCGCCGCGGTCGGTGCTGGTGAAGCTGTGTCTCCACCTAGCGTCGAACCGGCTCCACGGCCACGCCGGAGCCTAGCCTCGTGGAGAAGGACCCCACCCGAAATCAATGAAGACTAGCTCCAAGAGGAGAAAAGGCTGAAAGCAGGATCCGACTCACTGTCTGATTCGGCATCGCCTACTACCTCGCCAACCCCACCTGAAAAGCAAGCCCCACAACCCTTGGTGAGGCACAACATCCCACCAAAATCACCGTCACCAACCACCTCTCCGGCCTGCACAAATGACATGCAGGATTTCGGTGAGCAGGACCCAGAAGGGGAGAGGGAGTGGGATAATACGTCTTATGCCACCCTTGCCCCTATGCAAGATGCTCAATCTTCAAAGCACGAGCCCATACCAGGACCATACTCAGCGCCAGACTCCT
This sequence comes from Parnassius mnemosyne, assembly GCA_963668995.1. Classification (NCBI taxonomy): domain Eukaryota; kingdom Metazoa; phylum Arthropoda; class Insecta; order Lepidoptera; family Papilionidae; genus Parnassius; species Parnassius mnemosyne. The sequence goes on along the minus strand of CAVLGL010000115.1, from coordinate 41,360,074 downwards.
ATGCGCACATAGCAGCAGCTCCGAGAACGGCGCCACCACCATCACCTCCACCTGTGCAAAGACCACAACAATCCGTAGACAACCAAGCGGCTAAATATCCACCTATCATTGTAGAATGCTTTCTAAACTGGGCGAAGCATTTCAAAATTTTACACCAGCTTCTGGGCCACGCTCCGAACGCTCGCCCATTTGGGAAAGGGGTTCCTTTTCGGCCCCAGTCCGATGACGAGTATAGGAAGGTCCAACGCTACCTTATTGACCGAAGCAAGGAAGACGCCACCTTCGTGTGGTATTGCTACGCCCCACAGGAGGAGCAACCCACGAAGGTGTGGTTAAGAGGGCACCCTGCTGATACAGACCCAAAGGACATACAGGAGGCCCTCATAGAGAAGGGCTTCCCAGTCACTTTTGTCCGTTCTATTCCACCGAAAAGAGGCAGGCCCGGCTGCCTCTTTCATGTGAAAATGGACCACCTAAGCCCCGAACAGCTCAACAGGCTATATAAAATTGATGAGCTGCTTTACATGCCGGGGGTAACCATAGAGAGCTGGACAGGCAGAATTGGCCCTGCACAGTGTCACAGGTGTCAAGGGTTCGGACATGCATCCTTTAACTGCTACCGGCCCTTCAAATGTGTACGCTGTGCGGGTGATCATCTTGCCTCAGCTTGCCCACAACCGCGGGATGCACAGCCCAAGTGCGCCAACTGCGGTAAGGATCACTCCGCAAACGACAGGCGGTGCCCAGTGTTGCAGCGAATCGCGAGGAAGAGAGGCATTAACATGCAGCCTCCCATACTCCCGCAAGCAGCACGAGAACCGCAACGTCAACCACCTCCACCACAATGGCAATCACCGCCACCACCACCCCAACGACAACCACTACCACCACAAAGACTAACCCAACAACAACCCCAACAGCTGCAACCACAGCAGCAACCACAACACCTGGCGCCTCAACCACAACAGCGACAGGTGGCAATAGCACCAGCGCCAACTACATTTGCAATGACCGGGGCGACCTTAGCCCCACCGGCAAATGATGCCACGGAGCGCACAGAGCGCCCCAAATGAAAGCGTGGAAAGAAGAAAAAGAAGAGGAAGAAGGCGACCACCCAACCAGAACTAGTGGGAGGTACATCGACTCCTCTTCCTCCACCCACCACCACCACCACAAAACAACAGCCCCTACCACAACCGCGATATACTTTCCCCCCTATTTCGAACCAGAATGAGCAAACTGTACCCCAACCCCGAGATCCACGCCCACCAAAAAGGACAATAACTGTCACACCCCAATCACAGCCCCAGGCACCAACCACCATCGAGGAGGCCCTCGCTCAATTGGTGGGAGTGGTAATCAGGATCTTAGGAGAGGTCTTGACTGCCATGACCACCAACTAACTTCCGTCAACAGGCCATCAACTTAGGATGTCCTATCGGAACCCCGGCGGCATCTCGGGGAAGGTCGCCGACCTAAGAACTCTGGTCCAGCATCACAATATCCAGATTGTGCTGCTGGAGGAAACCAAAATGCGCCCCTCTGCTCAACTAAAGCTCGCCAACTTCTTCGTGTACCGAAATGACGAGATCTCCCCAGAAGGTATCGCGTACAGAGGTACCGCGGTCCTTGTGAGGAGGGACGTTATGCACGAAGAAGTTGGCACCAATACAGAATTCATCGCCATGAGGACAAAGGGAATAAGGTTGAAGGTGGGGACCAAAGATACTAGGATTTTCGCCGCCTACAGACCTCCCGGCACCTCGTTTGCCCCCCAGGACATAAGAACCATCTTAGACGGAACAACACCTGCTATTATCTCTGGAGACCTCAACGCAAAACATCCTGCTTGGGGCTCCGTGTTAATAACACCTCCGGGGAAGTTGTACGACGACGCCGAAGAGTGGGGGTACGAGGTGCTGGGCCCAGATGAGCCCACCCATATCCCCACCAAACCTGAACACCAGCCCGATATCCTAGACATAGTGCTGTGCCATCTTCTGTCATACCCAGTACAGCTGGAACACGTACGACTTAGATACGCAGCACCTCCCCGTGCTGATTACCATCAACACCAGTGCGCATGTCGTAGTGCCCAGAAGTCTCCGAATGAAGACCAACTTGACGCGCTTCCGCAGTGCGCTGGAGGGCCTCCAACTCTGCGCCTCTATAACCACACGTGAAGATGTGGAGACAGCGGCCCTACACCTACACAACAATATAAGAGACCAACTTCAACTCCACTCCCACCCTGTCTCCACGGGGCGCGGGAAGGAGGAACTCCCGCGTAAACTGCAAACACTATTGTCCGAGAAGCGGAATATGAGGAGGCTCTGGGCACGGACACGATGCCCACGGCTAAAAACCAAACTCAACTCCATGACGGAAGAGCTGTCGGAAGCAACGAGAGCGTACAGGGGAGAAGCATGGGAGAGGGAGTCGACGAAGCCTCGGAGACACCCGCCTCCCTGCACCCCCTCAACCGGCAGCTCACTAAGGTATCAACACCTGCCTGCCCACTGGTGGACAGCACGGGGAGCAGAATATACGACCCCCATAAGAGGGCGGAATTGATGGCACAGCACCTTGAACAGCAGTTTATACCTAATAACATAGCAGAGGGGTACGCAGACCACGTACAAAGTATAGTGGACCGCGTACAGGAATACCTTTCAAACCCGGCGTCGCTATTGCGGGGCGACAACTTTATATCACCAGCGGAGGTAAGGCGCACCATCATGCGCCTATCCACCCGTAAAGCGCCGGGATATGACGGCATCACCACCACAGCCAATAAGCAGCTGCCCAGAAGGGTAATAGTGGCACTCACCAGTTTGTATAACGGCATCCTGAGGACTGGCCACTTCCCGACCATCTGGAAGAGGGCAAAATCATCGTGCTGCCGAAGCCGGGAAAAGATAGGAGGTTCCCGGCCAGCTACCGCCCCATAACGTTATTGCCGCACATAGCAAAACTTTTTGAAAAACTTATCCTGACTAGGGTCCTTCCATATGTCCCCCTCCGGGAGGAGCATTTCGGCTTCCGCAGGGGGCACACCACCACTTCACAGCTGGCCCACGTGCTGTACTATCTTGCGGCCGAATATAACTTCGGCCGCATCTGTGTGGGGGTCCTTCTCGACATGGAGAAGGCCTTCGACAGGGTGTGGCACGCAGGGCTAGTCTATAAGCTTATCCAAAATACCACCTTGCCGCCCATGCTTGTGCGGCTAATAGCGTCGTTCCTGGAGAGGCGGAGCTTCCATGTCACCCTGGAAGGGGCTGTCTCGGCGGCACGACCGATTTTAGCCGGAGTGCCACAGGGCAGCTGCCTATCACCGCATCTGTACGCGGTTTACACCAACGACATCCCCACCCTCCAACGCCATCTGGAGGAGTGGGAAGATGACGTTGTTTTAGCACTATATGCCGACGACAGTGCGTACTTCGCGTCATCACGTCGGGTGGACATAGCTGCCAAGAAGTTGCAGCGGGTACTCGACCTCTTGCCTGAGTGGCTGGACAAATGTTGACCTCGGCCACTCAACGCAGGAGGTTGCAGGCCCAGTAAAATCTTGCGCTTCGGGTGATCGTGGGAGCCGGTCGTTACGTCAGGAACGATGTCATCTCACGCGACCTCAAGGTCGAATCAATCCAAGAATTTGTGGTCCGTTCTGCGAGACGGTTGTTTGACCGCGCAGATAACGGGCCACATCCCCATCTTCAAAACTTAGCTCCTCTCCATGCCAGACCACCTGACGGGCGACCACTCCCACGTGAACTTCTACGTTCACCGCCCAGCACACGGGACGCAGGGGGTGAGTGAGCGTCCCGACACCTGACTTGATGGCGCGAGGTGCGCAATACACCAACATAAAAGCTGCCAACGCAGCACCCAGGACCGGGGGGTCGTGTCCTCCTGAGATGCCGCCCATGTTAAGAGGGTCTCCTTGACACATGTAAAACCTCCACAAGGAGAAGAACCACCATACAAATCGTTCGGGACCAGCTACCAGTATATTATATAATCAAGAAAGAAACACGTATAGGGAAGTGATAGGGAAAGTAATTACTCTCTCACGGAGCGGTTTGAAGATAATTGCTGTTTTATTCCCAAGGGATCCTTCACCTTTAAAAATAACTACAGTCCATCCGGTGTCGCTAACGCGGCACATATTGAAGAATTAAGGCGCTGGGACCGGGACGACCTCGGAAGACCCGTAATCCCCGCCTGAACCTATTTGAAGAAAAGGAAGCGGCCAATACCCTTGTGTTACTCCGTTACTCCGTTGCGGGGTGCACATGCGTTGTTCCCGAACCCAACGTAGGTGTCATAGGAGGTTACGGAATCCGCTGTTTAATGAGCCGTGACCACAACCTTACCCTCGTTCCTTTTCAAGTACCTTTTGGCTTTTTGAGAGGCCATACTTGAAGAAAAACTCAAAAATAAATATCAAAAGTGGCTAAATACTTATAAGAGAAAAATACTTTTTTGTTAACGTAAGGCACGCGTCAACTCGATTGCTTGATGAGCGTGACAACCTCACGGAATTAGTCTCTCATAAGCGGTCGCGCAGCGTAGGTATATTTTCATGCCTAAAGCGCGGAGTGAAACAGGCCTGCTAATGGTAAAGCTGAGAACAAACTATCGAACGCGGTGAGCACGGTAGTCGAGACGGCGTATTCGGACGCCTCACTTCAGTCATTCTATAAAGGTTTGTCAATCGAGAAACATGACAAGCAGTGACAGCGATGACGAATTTATAGAATTAGCGGCAGCTGCCTTATGTTGTCCTCCAAAAAAAAAGTGAAAAGGAGTGTTTGGGTCCATGATATTAATGTAAAACGCCTCGAGTATGGTGAATTTCATACATTGTATCCAGACTTACAAAAAGATGATAAATGTTACAAAATGCACTTAAGAATTAATGAAGACCAATTTAATTTTCTGCTTAGTCTGATTAAAAATAATATCCAAAAACAAATGACACAGTTTCGGAAACCGATATCTGCAAAGGAGCGTCTTGTGGTGATAATATAGTATTTTTAGTGCTGCACTTTTTGGTTATATAGGCATTCGTGGCCACGAACACATTTAATTAATTTTTCTTCATTAGACATGTCGCGAGCGCGGTTGGTTCGTTTGTGACACTGGACACTTCCGCGGACGCGTCCCGTGCCCTGTTCACACCGTCCGCGGACGCACAAACATCCAGCCGGCTAGATTCTGTTCGGACGTCTGAACGCTCAAGAGCGACGCAAGGACACGTTCGCGTCTTACGACCGATAGTTTGCACAGTGTACACTGGCTAGATTTTAATAAGCCGCGTCTGACTGAAGCGTCCGATAGTTTGTTTCAGCTTAAGGCCCGCCACATACATACGGAATTCCGTTTCGAGATTCCGTTTCGGAATACCGAACGGTCGGCCACACACAAACGGAATCCCGTTTTGCCCGCAAAATATCGAACGGAAAACTACCGTACGTGTGTGGCGGGTCATAGATTTTATATGGACTTGCTGCGTTCGGGATTCCGAATCGGAATATCGAAACGGAATCTCGAAACGGAATTCCGTATGTATGTGGCCGGCCTAAGTGTGTGTCAACAGTTGTGTATCGCTAGCAACGCAGTCGGGAATTCGTATTTGGAAAAATCCAAAATTAGGGGCTTTTTAGGTGCTAATTAGGTGCCAAGTTTAAAAATTAGGTGCTCTAAAATTTTCACCGCAACGAACTGTTGAAATTTGCGGTGCTAGCAAAACGTCTCGCTAGCAACGCAATGAAGTTATTAGATATACGATAAATATTAATAGCAAGGAATTAAGTGCTAATTAGGTGCTGCAAGTATACGCAATAACAAGGCGCCCCTAATAAAAATAAAGTCATTATTCAGAACATAGCAGATGCAAAATTCAGATTTCCTGAAAATCAAAATACAATCAAAATTGCTTTCAGAAAAAGTTCAAATTAGGGGCTTTTTAGGTGCTAATTAAGTACCAAAATTTAAGAGGCCAAAATTTTCGCGTTGCTGGCAAAACGTATCGCTGGCAACGCAATGAAGTTATATAGACAATGAAGATATACGATAAATATTAATAGCAAGGAATTAAGTGCTAATTAGGTGCTGCAAGTATAGGCAATGACAAGGCGCTCCAGATAAAAATAAAGTCGTATTTCAGAACATAGCAGATGCAAAATTCAGATTTCCTGTAAATCAAAATTGCTTTCAGAAAAAGTCCAAATTAGGGGCTTTTTAGGGGCTAATTAAATACCAAGTTTAAAAATTAGTTGCTCCAAAATTTTCACCGCAACTAACCATTGAAATTTGCGTTGCTGGCAAAACGTATTGCTGGCAACGCAATGAAGTTATTAGATATACTTACTTATATATATTACTTATGTATACTATATATATATACTTAGATAGATTAATAGCAAGGAATTAAGTGCTAATTAGGTGCTGCAAGTATACGCAATGACAAGGCGTCCTATAAAGTCGTTATTCCAAACAAAGCAGATGCAAAATTCTATATTCTAAAAAATAAATTATTTTTTGCCGAGTTACGTACATTTTATGGTGCTTTGCGTACTTTTTAATCATGAGGTCAAAAATGTTTAACTACCGTATTTTTGTACAGAAAATCATTGCTTATAATATATTACCAAAACGATTAAATACTTATCATTATTCTACACGTTATTACACTACAAGGTACAATACAGCACATTTTTATTCCTAATACATATTTTATTAAAAAAAAGTGTGTTAGAAATAATGCAAATAAGCATAATTTATTTTGAGCTTTAAATTATTTGATATATTAAATAAGTTATTACAATTTAAGTCGTCTTCATTGCTAGCATACTGCTTGAATATTTTGTTTCCAAATATTCATTATTGTATAAATATTGTTTGCTTAAATATTTGTTTTTATCAATATTTGATTCGATTTTAATGGAGTAATAATGCAGAATTGCTTACTTGATTAGCAATTAGTTTATAATTCATTTCAATTCCAAATGATCTCAATTTTTATTTTTTGATTACAATTTCCATTTTATATATATAATTGAAGAAGTTGTGTGCACATTTACATAAATTAAATTTGTTCTTATCTTTGTTTCAGGCTTTTCACTTAATATGAGATACGAGAAAGATAAGACAGCAGTCCTAAAGATCATCAAAACTATACTGCTCGGTGACGTCACTGAGCCACAAAAAAATTATCGGCTGGGAAAATACCAACCAGGTAAGGATAGACACCTGAAAGTTTGTTTTTCATCCCAAGAAACATCAAAATTAATACTTAAGAGTAATCAAAACTTAAAAGAGAACAAATTTAAGATCTTTTCCGACCAAACAGCCCAACTACAGGAGTACATAGTTACTTTAAAACGAACACTCGAGCAGCGTACAGCAAGTGGCGAACAAAATCTTTGTATCAAATATATAAAAGGCGTACCCAAAATAATAAAAAAGACTTCCAAAAAACTTCCATCAACAGCTTTCTCAAACAACGTCTTTGAAAATGTAACGACCAACAGAGTATCGTACCAAGCTATTAGCAAATATAGTGATATAATAACTAACAAAAATTAACTTAAATGTTTTTATGCCAATGCCCGTAGTATTGTTAGACCTGGTAAATTAGATGAACTTGCGTGTGTTTTACAGTCGTTTCGTCATCAAATACATATTATTATACTGACCGAAACATGGTTGAAATCAGAGCAGGAGGCCAAAAGATTCCAACTAACAGGCTACACTCATTACTTTAATATTAGATATAATAGCAGAGGGGGTGGCGTATCAATATTTGCTCATAATTCACTTTAATAGAAGAAAGCTCCCATTGCAAAAGCCATTTTCTCTGGGTTCACATAAACAAGTTTTCTCTAGACATAGGTGCCGTCTACAAACCAGAACGCACAAACAACAAAGATTTCTTGGAATACTTCTCAGCACAGTTAGAACAGGAAAGAAGAGGCTTGGTATTTGGAGATTTCAATGTGGATCTCTTAAGTTCTGATAGATCAGTCTTTGAATATAAAGAAATAGTAAAAGAATGCGGTTACCATCTTTTGAACAAAATAGATATACGCTACAGCACTCGTGAAACAAGTAAAACCAATAAATTACTAGACCATATCTGCACAAATCTGAAACAAAATCTCTTTCACTTAGCTGTCATAGAATCCAATATGTCTGATCATAAACAAATATATTTTTAAGTTATAAATTGTAAGCCTGTACCTATAAAATCAACTGTGTATCAAGCAATTGACTATATTAATTTATACAAAACTTTGGAAAAAGTAAATAGTGATAATAATTTAAACTTGGATAATAATATCTTCCAACAAAATCTTATATCCTCTATACAAAAAAATAAAATTACAAAAACAAAAAAGAATTATCAGCCGAAACAAGATTGGATACAAAACGATATTATTAAAGCAATAGAAAAAAGAAATACGTTAAGGCTGAAACACATTAGAAATCCGTTAAACAAACAGATAGAAGAGGAATTTTTAAATGAAAGAAAAAATTTAGCACACAATATACAAAGAAGAAAAAATCAGTACTATTACAAATTATTTATGAATTGTGAAAACAAACCAGCAAAAACATGGGCCTTAATAAATAAACTTTCGTACAACAAAATAAAGGAAACTAACGCTCCAGCTGAACTCCAGACAGAAACTGCCACGCTAACAGATCCTCTAGAAATATGTGAACATTTTAACCAGTACTTTTCAACCATCGGAGAATCCTTGGCAAGTGAAATACCTTCCTCTTTCCATCACAATAATATCTTTGCTACTGATAAACACACGGTACTGTCGGAAAACCAGATGTTGTCACAACTGATTCCTACCACTACAGAGGAAGTTCTCAGAATCATCAACAACATTAGTCTTAACACAGCGTCAGGTATAGATGGAATTAATACTAAATCTGTCAAGTGTGTTAAAAACTTAATTGCCCCGGAACTTACAAAATGTATAAATGAATGTCTGCAATCAGGTATCTTCCCGTGTAGTCTGAAAATAGCTAAAGTCACTCCAATCTTTAAAACTGGAAATAGATCCAATCCTGGTAATTATCGACCTATATCAGTTCTTCCTGTAATCTCAAAGGTATTTGAGAAAATCTTATATAACCGTCTTCAAACATTTTTAGAATCAAACAATTTCTTATATAATAAACAATATGGCTTTAGGCGAAAATCAATTGTATTTAAGTGATTCTTTGCATATAGAATGTCACTTAAATATAACTTAAACATTTCGTAAAAATCAGCCAAGTACAATTTCCTTCATTTTAATATCGAATGTTGGGTTACTGGGTAAAATAATTGAATTCTAATTACGGCTCTGTCTTTTTGTTATTTTTATGAAGTTTACTTCACGATAGTGGCGATTAAAATTTCTTTGTCTTGAATGTATTTGCTTCATGAGATAGACGTTCCGATGCTATGGATGGCATCACATTTCATTTGTAAGTAATTTTACACCGAATTTATTAAAATAGTTCTAGAAAAATCTTTGCGTCGGCTTTCAAATATAATTACATTTATTCGACACTAGATGGCGACACTTTGTGTCATGTGAACTAAAAATATAAAGGTACGTAGACCTCAGTACTGATAAAATAATCATACGAAGGTGCTGAAATTTGTTTTGCATTCAAATATAACGAAATTTTAATTGCCAAAATATTATTTTTATAGTTTATGACATTTCGTGGACAGGCCGTCATCTACCGTCAAGTTAGCTAAACTACATTGCAACATCGATATGGAACGATTCGAGTAGTTTTACTATTTATCGGTAGATGTAGATTAGTGTAAAGTGGGCGGGGCTTTGCATCTCCTCACCCCGCAAATTGTCACGCATTGTTACATAGTGAAATTTAATTACAACGTCTCCTCTTTGTATTTGCTTCATGATTTATTTAAATGCGCACGACTAAGCCCTTTCAAGGATACTCTGATTGAGCCGGCGCAAACTGGTTTGTACCCCAACGGAGCGTCGGTGAACCTGTCGGTGAGAGCTCACGCACACATCGCTGCGCTATGTATGCGTGTATTCGCAGCGAGCCGTTTTTATGTAGCTTCCCCTCTGGTCGGTTTCTTTACTCATGTGCTGTGACTGTTTTAATTGTTTTCTTAATGTACCCCCAACCTCTGCGTTTCCCCAGATATTGTTATAACTTATAAGTTTTTATGTTCTCATGATAAGTGAATTTTGTATTCTTAATGAGAATAAATTTCTTAAACCACATGTGTGACAGGCTATTCGCTGCGAATTGAATTGAACATGTTCAAGTGTGTCTGGCATTACGATCATTTTGGCGATTCATTCATTTCTATATTCAAGAAGAAATGTACTGATAAATGATAATTATAATTGTATTTGCGTAATTTTTTTAATAAATCTTGTAAGCATTATGTTGTAGTTTTATTTTGATTTTAATTATTAATATCTGAGATGATGAGAACCCTAGGATATATATATGCAGCTTACGTATACATACATATATGGCTATAGAAATTAGAATAAAGTTGCCAACTAAGGAAATGAGATGGCGGTAGTTATGCATACGTACTATGTGGTTTCTTGCTGGTTCTTCCCAGGACAGAGGTTTTTTTCCGAACCAATATATATTATTTATAATAATCAATAAGTATTATTTATAATCTATATTGAATAAAAAAGTTTCTGTTTCTGTTCGTCAAGCATGGTAACAACTATCCCCCTGTGAGGCAATCTATAGGGGGGAGGCCTATGTTCAGTTGTGGACTATAATAGGCTGTAACGGTAACGGTATTTTGTGCAGTATTCGTGTAAATGTAAAAAATTAATAAATTATCAGTACCTTTTTGCTTTTATCCACTTACTGTTTGATTCGGTTGTCATTCGGATTCTGAACGAAATTATCTTTCCCAAACCAGTTTGTCCATCGTTATCACACATTATTGACTAATACAGATGAAAAAGTATGAAATCACAATTGAATTATATTGTTTCTCAATGGGAAAAATACAATATTCTTCAAAGACAAGATGAAAACACAATGTGAAAATTAGAAAATGCTTTAATGTTTTTAGGAATACAGTTTAATGTTCTATATCGGTTTAATCTTAAAATGAAGTCCAATTAGAGAAAATACTAGACACTTGAGATCTTGCACCAAGTAGTAGAAACACCGCAGACCTTCAGGATCACGAGATTGGTTAACATCTACCAAAGATCCTGTTTTCGATGTAGTAAATGAAATATGTTCTTCACCAATGACTATCTCCAGCTCCTGAAATAGAAAGTTTATCGAGATATAACAAACAAAAACTAAAATAAAGGTTGTAAAATGTAAGCTATTTTAGGAAAAAAGATGCAATAATTTTATTAAAACAATAAACATCTGTTACACATTTTGAAAATAGCTGTACAATCTTAGACTAGCAGCGACACCCGGCGTTGCCCGGGACAAAATACATAGCACACTTAATGGTTTAAAACTTTAAAATCAGTTTTTCTATCTTATATGTAATATGTATACACAAATCTTTGTACCATTGAATGTACGTTGTATATTATGTATACTAAAACGAGTGATTAATTTACTTAATAAAATAATTATGAATCAAATACGAAAGTAGTTTGTTTAAATTAAAAAAATATGTTTTATTGAATTTATACATATTTACAGTTTTATAAACAATTATATTTTTTAAATTTTTGTTTACAACACTTGCTTATATACTACATTTGTTATTTTATTATTTGAACTGTAAATGAACAATCTTCGAGGTGACCCAACTCTTGAGCATGCGACGTAAAATTGACCGCGTGTAAAGCATGATTCTTTCAAATTAAAGACGCATTATTGGAATGTTTTGCCCTGTGCTTTATTGATGGTCATACTATAAGCCAACTTGAGTGGGAATTGTAATTGCTTAAAATTGAAAGGTAATCCAGTTGATATTAAAGGTATTCGCGGTATAAATACCGTTTGTCCTTTTTCTTTACACGTTATTATACTGGCCTCGATAATGTTATTCTGTAGTTGTTTGATGCAAATTCTTGTACCATTACACAGTTTCGACGAGTTCAGATTTCGTAGTAAAATGAAAGGCGAACCAAATTTTATAATAATTTAAGACAGTGTAATGGCATCCCTGGTACATTCAACGAATTTAAAAATTCGGTAGGTAAAATTGAAGTTTTCATCTTAATAAGTAATTTTATCGATCGACATGAAGTTTTCTCTTCTTCCGGAATAATTTCTTGAATAATGCTGTTGATTTCGTTGACAATCTCGGTTTTCGTCGCTAAAATAATTCTTTCGCATAACCATTCTGAATTAGAATAGGTAATCCACATTATATTTGGGTATCCCTCATTTAAAAGAAATTCAAGTGTCTCAACAACAACATTGCGCGATTATTTTATCAGTACGATTTCGCCATAATTTTCATCTATTGGATAGGTAATGAAATGTATGCTCTTATATTTCTTGTTAATTTGGCTGTTTGTACATGTTGCCCATATGGGTGATTACTTCAAGCAGCAGGAAATTCATAGTCGGCAACATTTAAAAAGTAATTTTAGAGCAGAATGTGCTGTTCGTCCTCTCGATGATGCTATGGTGAGTGCGAATTCTTTGTCTACACGAATTTCAGTTAGGATCAAATTAATTAATAACGTCTTTCCAGTACCACCAGGTGTATCCAGAAACATAAAACCACCCTGTTGTTTTTTATAATAATCTATTATTATATCATATAATTGTTTTTGACTGAATTAATAAAAGTTTATTGTTTTGAATGTAGCTCTGCAAATTGTTAATGTTATATTTCGTTTCTCTTAGTAATTCATTGTTTATGGCATTATATAGATTCGTTAAGGTGCTTGAACTCCCAGTTATATTAGCGTTTGGTTGGATACCGCTAAACATTTATCTTCAAGTGATATCAAGGCTATCTTAAACATTTCTTCATTAAAATAAATTTCTAAGTCCGGATTTTGTCGTCATAGTTCAGCCAGGATATTGTCACTCATACTTACTCTCTACTGTCACCATAATCGATTAAAATTTGATGGATGTAGTTGATATAATGGCAAACAGTTCAAAAATTTGATTTACTGTTGCCGTTTGTACAGCTTCATTCATAGCTAATTCCCAGTGATTGTCATTTTCTAATAAACCTAATCTTCGACATGCTTCACTATATGTTTCACAAATGTAACCGTTAACAGTTCTGAGATTTTCAAAACATATCGGGCTACGAATAGTGTGTAGTAATAAACGTAAATAGAAGCATTCAACGTTTTTAGTCGTACGGTGTACTCTCCCTATCGTATTACTTTGAAACACTCCATTGTGTCCTTGCACTGGCATTCCACGTTTTCGAGGGATAAATCTTGATGACTTGATGTATCCCATGTGTAGTAAGATGGTACTTCCGAGTAAAGAAAAGTTTTAGCAAATGGATCTTCTCGGCATAGCTCAAAAAACACTGTTTAAAACATTTTAGATCCACTACAATATCATTTGCAAATATTTTTGAACATTTAATTTAATTTTATAATTTTTTAGAATGTTTTAGAAATTTTTGATACCATCTAGAACGTTCTAACATGTCTAATTAAATAATATAGAACATTTCAATATATTTTAAAGCTTTCCTGATCAATATAGAAATATTTAAAATATTATCGATCAATAACAATTATTCTTAATGAATAATTTTCAGTGTTAATATGATGGATTTTGAGAACAAGTTAGAACTTTCTGGATCAATCATAAGCATGAATTTTCGTAGTTCCTTTTTAAAATTGTAAAATATCCTGGAATATTTTAGAACATTCTTGAAAAATCTGAAATATTGTAGAAAAGTTCTCGATATTATCACGCACAAACGTAATTTACGCCATTCACCACAGCCTTCAGCTAAAACTAGTCGTACAATGTGTTAGGAAAGGATAGAAGTATCTCATTACAAATTTTTAGCACCCATATCCACCCACTTCCACCAAACTCCCTTACTTGCAAGTGCACATATGGGGCCTTCTAGCACTTTCGAACTTTTTCGGAAAAAATCGACATCCCTACTGACAACGACAATACAAAATAGCGTCAGTTTTACGGTAGCAATTGACATAAATATTGCAAAAATAGTTGATTTTCAATATTTATTTTTCTCAAAAAGTATGTGTCTCCGAATGTTGAAACTTTGCGTGAGTGCTTATAATAACGTAAAATTTCTGTAAAAAAAAATATCAACCTCCAACTCGACGGTCGTCAATGGAAAGTCGTACCGCAGTAACTACTTTTTAAACATGCATAAAACAATCATTCAAATCAATTAATTTCATATGAATTTAATATTCATCTTATAAATAAGCAGTTAATTTAGGTTTACATGACTTTGTATATTCATGAGAATAATCAATAAAGATCAATATACAAATACCGTAAAATGGGGTGAATAGACACAACTTTCAACTTCTACACTGTTTTTCTTACATATTTTGTATGCAAGCTGATAATAAAATACTTTGATGTTGTGAGTCTTGTCGTAGCTTATCAAATACTAATGCTTCAAACGAGTAAAAACATGCAAATTGTTTGTATTTTAGAAAAAAGTAGTAGTTTTCTATATTCCGGGAATCCGGGGTGAAAAGAAACTACATAGGGGTGAATAGAGAAAAAATGCTAGGGTTCTCAAATGAAAGAAAACATAACTACAGTCGAAACCGAATATAACGACATCGTTTATAACGACGAATCGGTTATTACGACCGAATGGTAAGGTCCCAGGCGAATCCCTAATAAACAGTTAAGTAAACATACCGCCTATAACAACATCGGATACAGCGACATATCGCTTAGAACGACGGAACTTTATCGATATTCATCGGCTATAACGACCAACCGTTGTGCTTGTAAAATAAAACAATACGAACAATTTTCAAACTTATTCTAATCTATGAAGGAATGTTTTGACTTATGCCTACGCACTTTTTTCCACCCCATCCGACGAGTGCGCCGTAGTTACTGAGGAAGAGATTCTTGCAGAAGTTGAAAGTAATAATCGTAACACTGATGAAGAAAACGAAGACCCCCAAGAGCAGTTCCAACCAACAACACTATGCGAGGCTATTAATGCTATAATAGTTTTACAAAAATTTGTTGCTTTTAACGAAGAGGTTAATGCTGATGATAATCAAGCAATCTTGACGAGAATGAAACGTAAAATGCAAAACACATTTGAGACTTGGCTTAAAAAAAACAGACCAAAATGACTGATTACTTTAAAAACTTATTGTAGTCTATAAGCTGTACTGTTGGTCCTGCAAGTTTTTCAGAAAAAATATTTTTATGTTTGTATACTTGTGTATATTGCTTATAACAACTATCGGATATAATATCCGAAGTTATATGGTCCCTTCAATGTCGTTATATCCGGTTTTGACTGTATATCAAAACTGTCATTATAAAAATAATTAGTTAATAAATCTGATATTTATACAATTCCATATTATATAAATTAAAAATATCAGAGTAATGTAATTTAACTGCTTTGCAGCGTAAGCATTTCCGACATAAAGCCATTAGATAAATAAGCCACTGCTTACATGGTTTTGAAAATTTTTTTAAGTAATGAAAATAAAATTAAAATAAAGTTTTTAAGTTTGTTAAACTCTAATTATAATACTACGTGTTTTGATTAATAACCTTTGGTTATTTTAAGTTGTAGGTAACAAAACGAGATTAAAAATCACTATTACTTATTTATAAAATTATGTAAGTATTAAACATAAATTGACATATTATCGGAACTTGAAGCTGATAACTCGCGTCACACCCATTCCGCACCGCTTAGATACTTTTTTAACTCGTATACTGAGCATCTCTGTTAAACAATATAATACAAATATAATTAATGATATATTTACCTACTAGATAGAACTAAATCATTAGCGCACACTAAGTATATTTACTGCAGGAACTACTACCTGGTGTAATTCCTGCAGTAAATATACTATTATTTCAGTTATTTCGATAGCATAATGTCTTATGGGATTTTGCTATGGGGAAATGTGGCTGATTCAGAAAGTATTTTGTTTTACAGAAGAGGGCCATTAGAGCTATTTACAACCTAAAACCGAGAGAGTCTCTTAGAGATAAATTTAAAGAAATAAATATATTAACTTTGGCCTCTCAGTATATTTACGAAAATTTATTGTATGTTCACAAAAACAAAGGTAGTTTTAGTAAAAAAAGTGATGTGCATTCTGTAAATACTAGGAACAAACACAAGCTAGTGATACTAGTTTCTCGACTTCATAGAGTCAGTAATTCATTCTTGGGGCAATGTATACGCTATTAAAACAAGGTCCCGGAAAGTGTACAGGCTCTCTCTATTAGCAAGTTTAAATGTTTTGTTAAGTTGAAACTGTATAAAAAGGGTTATTATAGTATAAATGAAGACATGGTTGATAATAACCTCTGGGAATGAGGTGATCACTTCCAAGCTGTTTCTAAAATAAATTTTGTATGTATATAGTTTAAAATCTTTTACAAAAATTTACTTCGCAAATATCCGCGTTATAAAATAAAATGATGTGTCTTACCTAGTATGAAGAAGCACCTCCCGCCCTCCCTCAATTGTGTGCACTATCCTATGCACTATTATCGTCAGTGGTGTGTCTTGCCTAGTGTAGTGGTGTTGGAAGTAGCGGTGCTGGGATTAGTGGTGACGGGGATAGTGCACGCAATTGAGGGAGGGCGGGAGGTGCTTCTTCATACTAGGTAAGACACACCATTTTATTTTATAACGCGGATATTTGCGAAGTAAATTTTTGTAAAAGATTTTATATAATGGATTTCCGCAAAGTAACGCCTGATTCTATTAATTATGTATATAGTTTGTAAAATTTGCTTTAAAAAAAAAAGTCCCGCTGGGTTTCTTGCTGTTCTTCCCAGGACAGAGGCTTTTTTCGAACCAGTGGTAAAGTAAAAAATGACTTTCAATAAGAATTACACATGTGATCTATATTGAATAAAAAATTATTCTATTCTATTCCATTGGTGACCGACAGGACACACCTCACTTTGACTTACGTTTACAGGCCGGCGGCCACTTTTTCATTAGATTTGCACATGCTAAGTGACCTGTGCGGCCCTGTAGAGTTAAAAATAATGTGTCACCCTAATTTTTTTGAATATTTTGAATGCTAGAGACGAAAAATAAAAATATATACAAATAAAAACAGCACTTATCTAATCATTTGATTATTTGAATATATGACTTTCAATAAGAATTACACATGTGATCTATATTGAATAAAAAATTATTTTATTCTATTCTAAAACCAGTATTTGGAATTTTAATGTATAAAAAATATCAAAATTTAACATTTATAATAGAAGACTTTTTAATACTTTTAATATGGTTTAAGCTTTTTTTTAATTTTAGTTTCAATTAGCTACTTAAGTTAATTTATGTAGTAAGTAAATGGTTCAAATAGTTTTTGACAACCCTAAAAATCATGTTTATATTAACCCCTTTTACGTTTCTAATAACCCCTCATTCGTATCTATTCACCTCGAGTTTGAGAAAAAATACCAGTATCCTGATTTTACTATTTAAAAGAATAAAATTGTTCAATACTGATATTCATATTTTTATATTAATATCAGATGAGAACCTCAACTCCCTAAAAAAAATTGCAACAAGAAAACACTGAAGAACTTGATGTTTAACTAAAAGTTTTACACAGCAAAAAATCACTTGTACTCACACGTTTCTAATAATCGCCCTTTTCTATACTGTCATCAAAATTAACACTAATTTAAAGGTTACCAAAATAAAGGGAAAATGTTGGCAAATAATAAACAGACGTTTCCGAGCTGTAGACAAACCTAGAGACTTTATCAAATAACCAGACTTGTGTCTATTCACCCCGCGATTTCTATTCACCCCATTTTACGGTATGAAATCGATTAATATTTAGACTCTTGGTTTGCCGGTATATATATGTATGTAAAATCAGAAACTATAAAAAATACAAATACTCACTTGTCTACCTACACGATCAGGTTGTGGCCATAGACGATCATCTTCATGCATTATTTCCGAATCAACAATAATTCTTTTAAGTTCCTCCATCACGCACGCATGCACATAAGCTTCTTTTCGTATCATTGTATCATTTTTATAGTTTGAGTTATTAGCATACCGAAGTTTACCATCGGGACGAAATTCAAATTCCAAAAATTCATGACCGAATTTACCCTTGTGCCCAACGTAATATCGTATATAAAAGTCAGTAGACATTGTGAAAGCAATTACATGAGAGTTATTAATTTTTATTGTAGTTTCTTTGGAGAAACACTAAATCTGTAAAGTAAACCCACGCTAAGTAGCACTTTTCAACCGCGCGCTTGTCAAATGTGTGACAAGTGACAACTGACAAGTGATAACTGACAACGTCAATTTTCAAATGGGGATATATATTCGATATACATCGATGCATCGAATTCACTCGATGTTTATAATACGATGCATTGAATCGATTCACAAAAGAAATCAAAGATTTAATGACAAGAAGAAACCTAATCAAAGCCAAATTTATAAAGAATGTCATATAAATCGTGAACAATACAGAATAATGATTTCTTATATTTACGCGAACACTACACATTGAATAAAATTACTTTTACGGATTTTTATCGCGTTTACTTAACTTATTTTTCTTATTTTTATTAATTCCCGACGTTTCAGGTGCTTTACACCCCGTGACCATGGGTGCTGTACAGCACCCGAAACGTCGGGAATTAATAAAAATAAGTTAATTTTACGCGATAAAATCCGTAAAAGTAGTTTTATTCAATACAGGATACTTAGAAATCGCTGCAACACGATGTGAGATACGTAACGACATCACATTCATAAGACAATTGATGAATCTGATCCTAATAGTGTTTGGAAGTTTCTTAAAAGTTTTGGAATCGGCAAAAAGCGAAATTCTTCTAGTTCTATTCTAGCGACAATATGAAAAGCCCGATTTGACATTCCTTATTATACATGACGCGATAACTTTGTATGAACGTCTACGTAAGAAACCGAAAAATCAAATTCATAATCCTAAATAATTACTATGTCATCCATACAGTATAACAATGAGTATCATTCGTAAGCACAAAGTTTCACTTTATATTGGAAAAAATGCACTCAGAAACACGAACTAATCGTTGATTAATATTCCGACAGGACGATATTACAATGACATGTCTGTTATATCTTTGGGTTCGTTGCCGTATTGTTGTGACCGTTATAAACCGTTTTTTAACCAAATAAAATCGATGTACTGAAAAATCAATACTTTTACATTTAGAAAAGAGAGAAACGTATTATTTAATGTTTAAACATAAAAAAAAAACAAAATCTGACCACATATATTTCTAGCTTTATTTTGATATTTAATATGTTAATATTGGAAACAGTTTGGCAAAAAAGGCCGGAGTCCATATATTGATTTTGAAAAAATGTATTTTAACTGCTATTTTTTCTCCCTACGTTATTGATTCGTCAATGCTTCGCGTGGTCTCTCGCTATCTTGGAAGTTTTGTATTATATATTTTCTGAATCGGTTATCACTCTTGGACTATTTCTGCTATATTCGTTGTCCTTGGTTTGCTAATTCTGAATTTTGTTTACGCATTACGTAATTTTGGTGTTATTGTGTAACTAGACATGTATAAAAGAAGACGTACTCTTAACAGATAGTCTCGCGACTTGGTTTTCAAGTTGCACGAGTACTTTGAACGAAAGTCAGCAAATAGATGGCCTATTTTAGAAGTCACCCAAGTACAAGAACGAGTCGCACAAGCGCTTGGAATTGGCATAAAAACTATCCGCAATATTATAAAGGAAAAATACGGGCCTTATGGCTGTGAAGATAATGTACTGCACATACCCAAAAAGCGAAAAAAACAAAAACCTGTGCCAGGTTTTACGTGGTAGAGCCATGCTGCAGCTATATTAAAAGTATAGTTGTAGCACGAATGGGTCGGCTGGACCGGAGAAAGACCACGCTCTCACAGAATACCAGCGTAATATAGCAGCTTAATGCTGCTGTGTTTCGTATGGTGAGTGTAGAGAACCGGAGACCCTTTTTACTGGAAAAGAGGCATTCTATCTTAGTCATCAGGGCTGACAACGCATCTGCATTTTAATTCGCAAACGAAGATAGATGTAGATGTCTATGGGCCACAGAAACCACTTACCATCAGGTGGACTGTGTCCTCGTTTGTCACCCCTATTCTATAAAAAAAAGCTACCGATAATTTTGATGCTGATGCTATTAGATCCCATATTTACGGCTATTACACAAGACAAGAATACCCCACCGTAAGTAAATTATTATGTCCCTTAAATCTGCAAACTTATATGATGGCAGTGCAACATCTATTAAACCGATTCTAAAAATATTGGGTTTTCATCCAAAAAAAAAAAGAAACGTAAAATATTGATGGAAATATATGACATAATACTACAAAGGGTATCCTTCTTAAGAGAAGTTAATAAAATAACCAAATGAGGCAAGGTAATATTTATTGATGAGACATGGTTAAATGCTAATCTTACTGTACCACATTCTGTGACGGATGATACACAAGCATCCAGCTCAAAAGTTCCAATGGGAAAAAAGACGCCTCATTATTTGTCATGCTGGATCTGCCGGTTTTATAAAAAATTGTTTGTTGGCATTTGAATCAAAAAGTACAAAAGAGTACCACGAAGAAATGAATGCCGAAAAGTTCAAAGAGTGATTTACTACCCTTATGCAAAAACTTCCAGAACAGTGTACGATAATTATGGACAATGCTCCTTATCACTCTATCTAACTAGATAAACCTCCCACACAAGCTAACAAAAAGGCGGATCTAGTCGCATGGCTAAGAAATCATGGTGTGGATGCTGGTATGAATTTATTGAAAGCAGAACTGTTAAAATTAGTCAAACAAAAAACCTGTGAGGTCAAAATACGCCATCGATGAGTTGGCACAGGAACATGGGCATAAAATTATAAAGACCCCACCATACCACTGTAAATACAATGCTATAGAGATGATTTGGGTTCAAGTTAAAGGTTATGTTTAGGCCCAAACTTGGGCATTTGAGACGCCATCCAATCACGTTTGACTGGGCGCATCGCCCGATGGTGTGAGGTGACGTGCGCGACGCCGGGGCGGGGGGGCAGCGGTATGCCATTTCCCGGCGTTCGGCCGAGATAGTGCGAGGCAGTAGCTTTGCAGCAACCGAGCTGTCGATTAGCGTATTTTTGTGTCCACTGCAACGTTTACGCGCGACCAGTTTTTTTGGTTTTGTGGTCTAGAATTTGAGTCTTTGTGCGCGTTTAAGATTGAAAGCAGCGGTGCTGTCGATTAGCGTTTTTTTTTTGTGACCGCTGCAACGGTTTCACGCGACCAGTTTTTGGTTTTGTAGTCTAGAGTTTGAGTCTTTGTGCGCGTTTAATTTGCGATTGAATTTGGATCGTGTAGACCTCCTCGAATTAGTTTGTCTAAGTTGTACGTTTCGGACAAGAGGCTTGTATTCAATTTGACTGATTAAAGTTAAAGTTAATGTTTAATTGTACCGTCGCGTCAAGTGCCTTTTGTGTGTTGACTATACAGTGAGTTTGCGTGTCAGTTAGGCTGATTTTGAGGTTTAATGCGGGATAGTATTTAACATCGTACGAAGGAATTTAGTTTGTTGTTTGTAACGCTGAACTTTGTGACTCGAGAAGAGATCGCGTTCTTTCCCTGTTTAATTTGGTGATAAATGAATCCGGAGCATCGAATATTGAACTTTAAACGACTGTTCGTTACTTGTGTCGGGTGTCGCGTGTTGGATTTCGATGAACGTTAAATTTAGTTGAGTTTGGAGTTAATTAAATGTACAATAAAGTTGATAGACTGAAATAGTGAAATGAAGAAAGAAGTGTCAATTGTTGACGTCCGCTGAAGTGATACAACATTGTGGAGCAGCATCGGACCAGGCCGCTGCCTGGCTAGCAGCTGGGTCAGGTCACATATATAAACACTACCACACACACTAATTACATGCATCTACACCACTACCGCCTGACCGAGCTTTGGGGCAGTCTTAGCTTCGGAACCAGGTACGTACTATTTATTTACCTAGCCTTATATCTATTGTGAAGAATGATAAGTCTCCATAGGCCGTTGGGCCCCACCCTTAGTTGGCCGTCGAATCTACCGCTGATGGGCCCCGGGATATTTTACCTATGTTGGGGCAGCTAGGGGTGTGTACAGGTTAGTATTTAAATATTTTAATCTAAAAGGAACGATTGTATACGTATTTATAGAAAAATAATCTAGGAAAATTATAATAGTAGTAGATATTTTTCGTTTAATATAGCGGCTGACTACTGTCGTATTTTCATTGTTAATTAAATGGCATATTTATTAGAACCCATCTAGCCGTTTGACTTCATAAGGGAATATACAATGTAGTCATGATAACTTTACCTCTTTTCAGGCTATGCTTTGCGTCACAATACAAAACCTCCATTCAACACAAAAAATGCTTGGTCTTCTTAAAGAAGCATGTGCACATGTCACAAAAGATGAATTGATTAATGTAGTAGAAAAGACAAAGATAATTATAACGGAAGACTTTAGAGAAGAGACGTACATTTTGACAATTTGATTGAAAATGAAATTATTATAAGGTTAACCGATGAAGACAGTTCAACTGATGATAAATTTTCTGGATCATCCAGTGACGAAAATGAATAAAAATGTTACGAATTCGGTGGATTTATTTACTTACCTGACCCTACCAAATTTATTTATTGTTAATTTTATTCTTGTATAGCGACCCGCTTCGTCGTACGGGTGCATATCAGTGACGTGCCTACATAATATTATACAATGTATTATTATACGTAAACCTTCCGGAATAAATCAGTATGACGGGTTTTAGTTTATGTCTTGGCTTTGAAACTGGCCCCTTATTTAAACTTAGTTTGGATTTATGTAATAACTGTTGTATGTTACAAACTCGTACATGTATTAAAACGATATGCCTTGAAAATCAATTTTAAACGATGTAGATACATTGTCCAATTAAAACTCTAAATAATCGATATGTCTCGAGAATCGGTTTTTAAAGCAACCAATTTTTTTCCCATCATTACACAAAGGGTTTTTATAGCTGTCAAATCGGGCTTCTTAGATTGTCACGAGTATAGTGACGTTAACAATTGTAAATCTAGGTCACTGAATCACCTTCATTCTTTGCCAACTCCCGATTTTCTCGAATTGGTTCTATGTCAGTTTGCTGATTGTGACGTTAAAAAGAATATTACAGCTGTAACTTCTAATACAAATGGTAGTGATAATGTCAGCCGAAACATGATTCTCAGTTCTCACGCTATTAGATCTTTTGACTCCAATCATGACTAAAGTTTTCAACAATTCTATAAATACTTTTCTTACACTATGGAAAGTTTATTAAATTATTCCACTACCTAAGAAGTCCAGTCTCATTTCCTTCTGTAATTATCGTCCTATTTCCATATTGCTTTTTCTTTTTAAAATTGTTAAGTGTCTTGTCCACCAGCAACTTAATCTATATCTGAATCTAAATAACCTCTTAAATACATTCCAATCAGGTTTTCGTCCTGGACATAGCACAGTCACTGCTTTGGTTAAAATCTCAGACAACATCCGGGCAGGAATGTAGAATCGGCAAGTTACTGTCTTACTCTTCTTAATTTCAGCAACGCCTTCAACACAGTCGATTTAAACATACTTCTAGCTGTGCTCCGTCCTATTAACGTATCTCCAGCAGCACTCAACTGGTTTCGTAGTTACTTGTTTGGACGCCGTCAATGCATCTCTATTGAAGACATTTATTCCTCGTGGTGTTCTCTAGATGCTAACGTACCACAGACTGGCATGTTGTCTCCTCTCGTTTTGTCAATTTTCATACGCACTTCAGGAATAACTTCTCTCTACTACTACTCTATCTTTATACAGACGATCTCCAAATATATTCTCAAACAAGTATTGAAAATCTTTCATCCGCCATGCTATCCACAAGTCGTGATCTCGCAATTATTTCTGAATTTTGCACATCTTATGGAGTTAAGGTTAACCCTAGTAAAACGCAGGTAATAGTGATAGGTAGCAACAAGCAACTACAAAAAATTACTTGGCATATGCTGCCCTTCGTTTTTTTTTTTTGAGAATTCTGCTATTCCTTGCAGTAAGGTTGTAAAATATCTAAGGATTCTAATTGACAGTACAATGTCTTAGGCACTTCAAATTGAACAGATAAGCAAGAAAATGTTTGCAGCTTGATGTAATCTTAAGACTCTATAACTTCAAAAAACTCTAAAAATTGCGTTAGCACATTCCATTGTTTTGCCTATTTTAGACTATGCTGATATATGCTACACTGATATTATTTTATGGAGCAATTAAACAAACTTGAGCGTGTTCAGAATCTATACATTCGGTTCATAATATTTGGTTTACGCAAATATGACCATGTATCCCAATTGTAAAATCAACTCAAGTGACACCCAATTCGACTTCGCTGGAATGTTCATATACCTTCTTTACTTTTGTATTGTTTGATCCGAAATCTACAAGGTAACTTAAGGTACAATTTCACTGTCGACATGAATTTCAACCGTAATTTGCGTTTACGTATTTCATCTTTTCATTAATACTTGATTTTTTGCATATATATTATGTAAGTTTGTATAAACAGTGTGTCCCTCGGTAAAGTGCGACCCCGAAAGGGGTATAACTAGATCAAAAATTAACGACAAAAAAATGTTTTACTTTTTATTGACGAATTAAGATTTTTATATCTTATGTACATTCTATGTACAAACAATTACGATTCTTGTTTGTACATAGAATGTACATAAGATTATTAAGTAGAATAAGAAAATAAGAGATTTACTAAAATACTATTTTTAGTAAACGATTTATTTGATAAATGTTAATGTTTAAAAGATAAATGACAAGCTTTTTAGACTGATTCAATTTGCTTTACTTACGACTGAGATTTTGTAAACTTTATATAAGCAACAGGTGCACTAGCCACTTTAAATAAAACATTAGTCCCTTGAAACGTTTTTTTTTATTATTTTGTACTCACTAACGTCTTGTTAAAATCATAAATATTACAATTTAATTGAATATCATTTTCCGTTTTAAAAATGTTCAGCACCCCTGAAAACAAACGTATGGCGCACTTACCCCAAAGCTTGTTTTTGAGCGATAATAGTACTTATTTTAGGCGCACTAAATATCTGATTGCATAAATTATTTCTGCTCATATGCTTTCGTTCGAAAAATAGACCCTATTCTAATAATAACAAAATAAAAACGATTTGTTAAGCCTAGCCGCACTTACCCCCGTTCCAAGGGAAAGTGCGTCTAAGCAAACAGTTTTATTCAAACACGTAAAATCTTAACAAAACGTAGTTTACATTGCCCAACGGAATGATAATTTACAACTAAAGAAACAAAGCTATCCAGTAGTACCTACTGAACTTGTATATGTTTAATAAAAATAAAAATAATTACAACAAAAAGTAATGTTTAAAAAACTATACCGCACTTGGCCCTACTGTATATATTACTAACTATACCGAACTGACCTTAAATATATGTATATATCTATATATATCTATATATATATATATATATATATATATATATATATATATATATATATATATATATATATATATATATATTATACATGTTCATTAAATATTATTATATTATAAGGTTTAAAGAGAATGATATACTTATATGAGGAGCGTTTTCGGGCTATCAGGTCGCCTAAACGCCAGTATATTCCAAATTTTATGGTTTAAGCGATAACTTGATCACTAGTAGATTACTCCTCATGTTTTACCGTTTAAACAATGCTTTGAAGTGGATTTTGATTCTTAAAGTTGTCTGGTTTTATACATTATTAGATAATTGCGTATGTGAACTAGGCAGTATATAATCATACAATCGATTACAATAGTCTTGGTTAGCTATTGTAATCGACAGTGTGGTGATTTAAGAAAATAAAACATGTGTGCAGTTCACACGTGATAGAAGTGAAAACTTCAAATAAAATTAAATATAAAATAAAAAAGAATCACGTCTAATGATTTATTTAATATCATAGTTTACATTCACAAGTTTGGCATAAAATATAAGATGTTTTTTTTATGTCAAATATTACAATCTTTATTTTTATATATGTGGAGCCTTAATCGAAGTATAATAAATTAAAAAAAAATTATTTCGAACAAAATTGCTTTGAAATAGCGTCATCTACTTTATTATATATGTTATGTCATTTTATAGAACAAAAATCTTCATATTAGTTTGTATACAAAAATTGATATACTCTCAAGGTGGTGTGTAAAATAGACACTAAATCGACTAAACACGACTGATTTAATATTATATTCTATTCCATTCCCTCGCAGGCGAAATCCTATTAATGTATATGTTTGTCTTCTTTTACTGTCGCTATTTCTTCAATGAGTTTCAAAAAATCACAACGATTCAAAAGAACTTTTTACTTCAAAATCACCCGAAAACTCCGCAAAAATACAATTAGTGCAACCGTACAACCGTACCGTTTCGTTACCAACGAAACGTTACGGTTTATGGAAAAAAAAATACTTTTATGGCATTTTATAAGGGCCACCACATACATTCGGAATTATGTTTCGGAATGTCAATTGGGTATTCTGTATATACATCAGACACATACGTTTATTTCCCTTAGAAATAAGAAGGCTCAGTTGAGAGACGCTAGCCATTGAATATCATTGTTACTGGATACATACTTTTTACAAACACCTTTAGATTACAAGATAGTCAATATTATGTAAAAGGATTTATCTATTCATAGATTTTTTAAATATAGATGTCTATAAGCTCTTTCGACGAATTATTAAACGAAATAAGATAAAAGCTTTCGAAAAGAGATACACATATAAGATTATATATGCAAACATACATAAACACACCTACTCCCTACGGTCGTGCGACTATCATGCGGAATTTGGAATCGGAGAAAATTTCGAAAGGAAAACTACTGTACGTGTGTGATAGGTCCTTTGTTTTATATGAATTTCCTATGTTCGAAATCCTGAATCGATATTCCAAAACGGTTTTTCGAAACGGAATTCCGACTAAATGGGGTCGGCCTAAATATGAGGTAAAGGCTTATTACATTACACGATTTCTCGGGCCCTGCCCGCAGGGACAGGGTACTGTAATAAGAAACAGGGAGTCAGGGTCCCTAAACAGGGCGACCGAGTGGTTCCGACCGCCCTGCTTCCCTGCCGCGCTGTGGATCGTGTAGTGTAATAAGAGACAGGGAGGCAGGGAGCTCAGTTGCGTGGCCGCATGCGCAGAGTCTACACGTTTGTTTATTTAAAGTTCTACTGTGTCGATCTACTCTCTAAATCATTACTCGTATTTATGTCATGCGCTAAAGAAAAAGATCCTTCTCAATGTCATCGACATCTACAAAGAAATGCCTTATCAAATCTTGATAGGAGTTTCCTGTGGCCAAAATCGTAAAGTGACAACAAATCTCTCTTAAAAAAGTATTCTTTTGAATAAAACTTCTTTTACGGATTCTATCGCGTTTAATTTTTTTTTATTAATTCCCGACGTTTCAGGTGCTTTACCACCCATGGTCACGGGGGACTGGTTGCTGTAAAAAAAAATTAAACGCGATAGAATCCATACAAGTAGTTCAATCAGTACAATGTGTAGTGTTCGCGTAAATATAAGAAATCATTAAAGTATTTTTTTTTTCTATTAAAGGCATTACTAAGCTTAATAACTCGTCGAATTGGTTTTCACCTACTCTTTAAAATAGTTTCGTAGGTCTGTTGGGTCCAAAACGCTGACTATTTGCATATTCCATAGTTTTTCTCTGAGGAGCAAATATTTTTTCATCCACATTTAACTTTCCTTCCTTTTTTTAGCTTGGCCTTGCACGTTACCACCAGCCAAAGTTTTTTTTTTATAGGATAGGGTGACAAACGAGCACACAGTCCACCTGATAGTATGTGGTTGTTGTGGCCCATAGATACCTACATTTATCCTCGTATGCGAATCAAAATGCAAATGCGTTATGACCCGTGAGGACTGAGATGGAATGCCTCTATTCCAGTAAAAAGGGTCTCCCGTTCTCTACACTCACCATACGAAACACAGCAGTGTTAAGCTGCTATTTTACACTGGTATTCTGTAAAAGCGTGGTCCTTCCCCGGTCGAGCTGATCCATTCGTGCTACAACTATACTACTAATATAGCTGCAGCATGGCTCTACTACGTAAAAAAAAACACTAAAGCAATTTTTTGACGTTTAGATAAAGTCTGCGCCATAATGCTAGACGTGCAATCGTTTCCACTAGGAGTGGGCGATACAAATCGTATATAGATACAATATCTATATATCAGCACAATATCCAATATCTATATATCGGACGACAAACTAACTATGTATTAGATATTACGATTTTACGATACCGTGTTGATATGAGTCATTGCAGAATATCTAATATCTACTCAAAAACGAAACGTAAAATATCTAAATATATACATTGATTCGGATACCGAACAAACCTCGTTAGAATATATAGCTAAAACAGATATTACGACTACATTACAACGAAAAGGTGATACGCTTACGCTTAATATTATTAATATTAATCCTTATTATTAGTGTCATACGATTTATTACAGAACACATAATTTCTAATATCCAGTCTAAGTAGTATTGCACTGATTTCAAAATAAACGATTATAGATCTTATTATGTATATAATAGGATGTTATTTTTAAACCAATTAATTTTAAATATTTCTAACACGACCTTGGGGGCTTCAAAAATTGAAGTACCTATTTGTTCAAATTTGATTTTTGTATTCTATTTTTAAATTTTATTTTTTGATTCGTTCACGTGCATTGCGTCGCGTAATTTGAATGCGGATGACATATTTTATGTAATTTCTCTGCTCACTTTCGTTTGTAATTCGGTTTCGAAATTTAAATTTTATTTTGATAATTTTTTCGTATTGTGTATAGGTACCTATATGGTTTCTTAAGTTTGAACTGTTTTTGTGTATTAAAAGTTTAAAAATAGTGTAACATAAAATATTACATAGATGCATAGATATTAGGTAGATAGTGTACATTTCTTTTAACAAATTAATTCTAGTTTAGTGTTTGACATTGTGTAGAACTAATTAAACATATTATAACAATATGTCTCGTCAACTTACAAGCATAATATGGAACTATTTTGAGAAATATGACATAGTCGATAAAAAGGCCAAATGTCGCATTTGTTGCGATATTTATAGTTACAAAGGCTAAACAGGCAACCTTAAGGCGCATTTAAAAAAAAACACTTAGATGCTTTTACGAAAGTAAGTACAGCCCAACGAGAAGCGAAAACATGTCAGCAACAAAGACATAATATAACATGATAATTTTCAACTACAAGTGTGGCATAAAGTTTAATTTTATAGCAAATAAATGTTACAATCCTTATTTTTAGATATATAGAGCCTAAATTTAAGTGTAATAAATTAAAACAATATATTTGGAGTAAGTAAAAATATACTTTGCAAACGCGCCATCTACTCCATTAAGTGATTTTATCGAACAAAAATGGATTAACTCCAAAGACTAATATAATGATTAACTCTCACGGTGGTACGCATTATAGACGTTAGATGGCATAAACACGACACGATTTAATTTAATATTCTATTTCATTAATATCTCGCAAACTAAATCTTATTGATATATATTATATGTCACTTTTTATATTATGACATACTTTAAGAATACTTAGATTACATAAATAATATCATTTATTTATAAATCTATATATGGAAATTTGTTCATAAATCGCGTATCACCATGTGATACTGCGTACTGATATCTATTCAGAACGAAGATATCAACAAATATATAGATATTGAAATATATAGATACAAAATCGGATATTCATATCCAATACATAGGTACGATTTGATATAGGGTAAAAGCGATATTACCCATGCCTAGTTTCCACGCTCGAGTAACAACTGAGGCAGGAAGCGAAAGCGATTTCTAGCGTAGTGTAATAAGCAGCGCCCTGTCTGGTTGGCAGGGCACACGATAGACAGGGCCCGATAAATCGTGTAATGTAATAAGCCTAGTAGTCTATGGTCGTACATGTACATGTTGTAAACGTAGTGATTATATTCTCTTTGGTCTAGGCTTACTATGCCTGTCTGTCAAACTAACTATTTCTCTTTGACTTGACCCAGGCAAGATGGGTGAGTGGTATTAGTTATTTTTGAGTAATATCCAATTAAATCTTGAAAGATGTTCATATTTTTTAAACATCATTACATATTGCAAAAAGTGCTTTATTTTATGTTGTACTATTTGTCGATATTTTTTGTTTTTGAACTCTTAGTTATTATGTAGTGAAGTGATAATTACAGTAAGAACGGCGGTACCTTTGTATGGTTAATGTTTAATTAACTTAATTATATGCAGGTATCAGTCGCGATCACTGGCATAAGAGAAGGGCCACTGGTGGTAAACGTGCGCCCATCCGCAAGAAGAGGAAGTATGAGTTAGGTCGCCCTGCTGCCAACACTAAGGTGAGATTCCACATAACCTAACTTATTTTGAGACTTAGTCTTGTTTTAGTTATATCGAGTAGCTTTTCAAAAAATCTAAATAGGTTATCAATAATGAAATAAAGAAACCACGTTGTTTTGATTTTGTATTTTAGCTTGGACCTCAACGTATTCACTGGGTACGAGCTCGTGGTGGCAATATCAAGTACCGAGCTTTAAGGCTTGACACTGGAAATTTCTCTTGGGGTTCAGAATGTAAGTGGAGTATTATTATTATTAAAATACTAATAATAATATTTTCTAAAACTTGTGAAAGCTTCATTTGGCTGTCATAGTTTTGTTTTTAAATCAATATTAATTGCAGGTGCAACACGCAAGACTCGTATAATTGATGTTGTGTACAATGCTTCCAACAATGAGTTAGTACGTACTAAAACTTTGGTGAAGAATGCCATTGTTGTTGTTGATGCTACACCATTCAGGCAATGGTATGAATCCCATTACCTATTGCCTCTCGGCAGAAAGAAGGGCGCCAAGCTGGTATGTTTTATTTTAGCATATTTATTTGCTGGTTTTTAGTTTTTTTTTTACTTGTATATTGAATGAATATAAGGTATTTTCATTTGAAAGAATCCAATTCTAGAGTAATATTTATTATAATCTGAGTCTTAATTTTATTTACATGATTGCATGTTAATTCAAAATTGATAATATTCGATTTTTGGTAGGTAGGAGAAATATTTAAATAAAACTAGTTTTAGGGATTTTATCGCATATATTAACTTATTTTATATTCCCTACATTTCGAGTACTACAGCACCCATGGTCAAGGTGTATGACGTCCCACTGCTATAAAATATAAAAAATTATAAAAATAACATTACGTCCTTTTCAATAAAACTAGTTTTACGTGTATTAACTTATTTTATATTCCCGACGTTTCCAGCACTTTACAACAGCCATGGTCACGGGGGAGACTGGGGTGTTTGACGTCATAGTTAAGTTTTACCTGTGGTAGAGCCATGCTACAGCTATATTAGTAGTTATTTGTAGTACGAATGGGTCTGCTCGATTGGGGAAGGACCACGCCCTCACAGAATACCAGTGTAAAATAGCAGCTTAACACTGCTGTGTTTCGTATGATGAGTGTATAGACCCGGATACTCTTTTTACTGGATAAGAGGTATTCCATCTTAGTCCTCACGACTGACAACGCATCTACATTTTGATTCACAAATGAGGATAGATGTAGATGTCTATGGGCCACAGCAACCACTTACCATCAGGTGGACTGTGTGCTCGTTTGTCACTCGATCCAATATAATAAAAAAACCATGGCTACCTCCAGATTAAAAATTATTAATTTTTGTTCCGATTTACACAGTATGAACTTACAGTATCTTGAAGTCTTGCAGTTGTATACTTGGGTTCGGATTTAATTTTATTAATTATGGGATCCCAAGTGGATGGTAGCACCCAGCCACCTTCTCTTAAGTAGTTGCATATGATGTGTAACATCTGACATCTCACCTTGGTAATAAGCAACATTAACATTATATCCTAAAAATAGCAATTTGTTTCTTTTTTATTCAAAATTAATAATATCAATTTGAGCAGTGACAGAAATTAATCTCAAATTACATTATACAACATCATACTTTGTTACCACTGTGTTTGCTCATTTGTCAAATCAAATAGTGCATGGTTCTCTGGCTTCCTGCTACACACTTCCATCCCTACTTACGAAATCATTCCTTTTTGATTGAATTATGAATACATTGAAGGAATGTGAGAGGAACAATGTTACACATCAATAAACTCCCCTTCAAGATTGAATTGTAGTGGGTGGGGGAGAGGGAGGAGAGGTGGGGAAGTCCCTGCAGCACTTCCTTCCGAAATTTCATAATTTTGTGCCAATTTGCAGTTTGGTACAACTTTTTCTAAAATAGAATTGGGAGAGGGAATGGGGCATTCCTTGCCATATTATCCTCAAAAATGCATATTATTTTATTGAAATGCCAGTCAAAACTTCTTTAGTAATAACAATTTAGCTTAGCTATTATTATTATTATTTATATAGGTTTAGCTTTTCCAAACATTAGCCTTCTTGACAGACACAAAATTTTTATAATGGCTACTTATGTTTTTTTAGTATTCAATAGCCTCCCTGATACTTAACCGGTTCAGTGCGGATGGCACGCCAGGCGTGCTATCGATTATTTTTGTGTGGTGTATGACACGCGAGTCGTTATTATAACTCGCTCAAATTGCGTTTTTGGAAGATTTATCCAGAACAAAATATTCATTATTTTGTTCTGGATAAAAACCAAAGTTTTCTACTGTGATTTAGCTGTACCTACTTATATAAATGATTTTTTTTATGAAACAAAAAAATAGTACAAAAGGTTTGTAATCTCTGCATAAAAAAGTCAATTACTCTCAATTATAAGAAAACACGTAGTTACCCACTAAAAACAAGTATCCTTCCATTTGTAACTGATGTTTGATGTCAACTCAACTTAGGTCTAAACAAGTAAAAAAAGCATTAAAAAGAAAGTTATTTTTACACAAGTGTACATTTATTCATGATAAATAGATACCAACATTGTATACGATATAAATATTATGTTGCTGTCTGTTTGTCAATGCTTTTTAAAACCCTTAGGCTAATTGTAAAGTTTGTCATGGTCTGATCATATAATTGGGCAAAATGTGAGCTGTCATTTTATGATTTGGTGTATTTTGTGCATTATTGGTTTCATATTTGCACTTCAATTTACTGTTACTGATTTTACTAGATAAGGTACTTTCATATTTTCGACAGTGATAACAGAAATCATAGTTATAAATTATTAACCTTATCATAAATTGGCAGCATATCATATGGGATATTTATTTGTAATGTAGTATATATTAAATGAGGTATATTATGGTTGTAGCACAAATGCATCAGCTCAACTGTGAAAGGACCACTCTCGCAGAATACCAATATAAAATAGCACTCTAATGCTGCTGTCTTGTATGCTAGTGTTATAGAACCAAAGACCCTTTTTACTGGTAACAGGCCCTCTATCTTTTAATTATTAGGTGTGACTGCATTTTTATTTTGATTATTTATTGAGAATAGATGCCGGTTTAGTGAGGTTGATGCTGAGGATGAGTGATGCTGAGGTTTATGAACCTCAGAATCCACTTACCATCTGATGGATTGTATCCTGTTTTTCTATAAAAATGTGCCTCATACTTTGAATTAGACTCAGAAAGGGTGTAGAATAGGTTGCTTAGTTTGTGTATTAAATATAACAGGCATAATGTGAAATTAAGAATTTGAAAATGATGTGAAACTTTGCGTGTCATATGACATTTATAATGATTACAAATTTTCAGCATTAAATCTGATATAAAATGATAACTTTCCTACTGTTTTCTATGTTTCTATTTCAAAATAAATAAATTTTGGTTGCAGACTGAAGCCGAGGATGCAATTATTAACAAAAAACGCAGTAAGAAAACTGCTAAGAAGTACCTGTCAAGACAGCGTCTTGCAAAAGTTGAAGCAGCCCTTGAAGACCAATTCCACACAGGACGTTTGTTAGGTGCGTATTTATATTAATGCAAATAACTTAAAACTTATTTTGACACCTTTTACATTACACTTATTATAAACTATTATCCACTAATCTTGCATAGTGAAATTTTACACCGTGTGGTTTCATACGTGGTAGAGCCATGCTGCAGCTATAATAATAGTATAATTGTAGCACGAATGGGTCGGCTCGACCGGGGAAGGACTACACTCTCACAGAATACCAGTGTCAAATAGCAGCTTAATGCTGCTGTGTTTCGTACGGTGAGTGTAAAGAATTGGAGACCCTTTTTACTGGAAAAGATGCTTTCTATCTTAGTCCTCACGGCTGACATCACATCTGCATTTTAATTCGCAAACGAAGATAGATGTAGCTGTCTATGGGCTACAGCTGGTTGCTGTAGCTCATAGACATATATGCAACCACTTACCATCAGGTGGACTGTGTGCTCGTTTGTCACCCTTATTCTATAAAAAAAATGTTCTTTCATCATTATTTCTTGTAATAATTGTTTTGTGTTCGCTTTGTTAATTTTTTTATTTTATGATATATACACTATAAATGATGAAATCGAGAAGTTTTGAAATTGCATTATAAACTGGAACCGTTTTGGGAACAGTTTAGCAATTGTATGATCTACTTGTCATAGTTACTCTGATATAAATTTCCACAATGTATTATGTATATTGTATTGTATATTTTTGTTTATGTTACAATCTGTTTTACAGCGTGTGTAGCGAGTCGGCCTGGCCAGTGTGGTCGAGCTGATGGCTACGTTTTGGAGGGCAAGGAGTTGGAATTCTACCTTAGAAAGATAAAATCCAAGAGGGCTAAGTAAGAAGTGTAATGTAAAATAAACAAAAAATCTATTCTGCTTGTTTTCTTTTTACCTCCAACTCTATTATTAGTTTTGTAAAAGTCACAATGTCCTATAAAAAATAAGGAATTTAAAATTGGATAATTAAAAAAAAAGAAGATACAAATTCTTTCAATAGCTGTTGTGTGTTAAATTTTTTTTGCATTTTAACACACAAACCTAACTTCAATATGGTGCCTTATAAATTAAAATTTAATAATTCCTTTATTATCTCTTAAACGTGAGGTATCGGTTTTTTAAATATAGGATATTACAAGTACTAACAATTTAGTGGTAAATTTCGTAAGGATATTTTTAGTTATCGTCTATAAATATAGACAAGTTCAGGATCGCATTTGTCTAAATCTGTCTCGAAAGGATAATAATGAGAAACAATATGTAAGTGAAAATTGCAAAGTTTAATCAAACCATTTTTTAGATTTAAAATACAACCAGATGGAAGTTAGCGTAGAACATTCTTTTTTTTAACTAAACTGTGTGGCAATTAATTGCTCCATAAATGCTCCAGCAGAATCCGAAATTGCTCCACCTCTATTGTTATTAGTTATTTTATAATTTAAAAAAAATTAAGTATCAAAAATTTAATTTTGCCTTAAAGTATAAAATATCTACTTTTTTAAATTAAACTGTATGCCAATTAATTGCTCCTTAAATGCTCCAGCAGAATCCGAAATTGCTCCACCTCTATTGTAATTAGTTAATTTATAATTAATTTAAAAAAAATTTAAGTATCGACAATTCAATTTTGCTATAAAACATAAAACATCTACGTTTTAAAATTAAACTGTATGCCAATTATTTGCTCCTTAAATGCTCCAGCAGAATCCGAATTTGCTCCACCTCTATTGCTTTTAGTTAATTTATAAATAATTTTTAAAAAATTTAAGTACCGAAAATTTAATTTTGCTATAAAACAGAAAATATATAGTTTTTAAAAATAAACTGTATGCCAATTATTTGCTCTTTAAATGTTCCAGCTGAATCTAAATTGCTATACCTCTATTGTTATTAGTTAATTTATAATTAATTTTTAAAAAAATAACCAGAAGGAAGTTAGCGTAGAACATTATTTTTTTAAATTAAATTGTATACCAATTAATTGCTCCTTAAATGCTCCAGCAGAATCCGAAATTGCTCCACCTCTATTGTTATTAGTTATTTTATAATTAATTTTTAAAAAAATTAAGTATCAAAAATTTAATTTTGCTATAAAGTATAAAATATCTACTTTTTTAAATTAAACTGTATGCCAATTAATTGCTCCTTAAATGCTCCAGCAGAATCCGAAATTGCTCCACCTCTATTGTAATTAGTTAATTTATAATTAATTTTAAAAAAAATTAAGTATCGACAATTCAATTTTGCTATAAAACATAAAATATCTACGTTTTAAAATTAAACTGTATGCCAATTATTTGCTCCTTAAATGCTCCAGCAGAATCCGAATTTGCTCCACCTCTATTGCTATTAGTTAATTTATAAATAATTTTGAGAAAGAGTGATCCCATTTGAGTAATAGCGCCATCATCAATAGAATGTAGTAACATTCTATAGTAAAAGTCATTTTATCGAATAAAAATTGATTGACTCTCAAAAGTGGTACGTATAATAGATGCTAAATGGCATAAACCCAAAAAATAATATTGATGGGTGAGTTTTGAAATTATGGATTCTTAGGAATGGATTAGACAACCATCTTAATAATTTTTTTGTGTTAGTGCCATCTAGCGCCTTTTCTACGTACCACCATGAGAGTTAACCAATTTTGATTTGATAAAATGACTACTTATAGAAAAAAAGATATAGATGGTGCTATTAAAAAAATACGTATATAATAAATAGTAATTACCTAATTAACAAACAAAACAGATATGTCTCTTCTTAAGATCGAAGAAGATGATGCACTGTGACACATCTGTATATAATTTTATGTAAATAAATGAATGATACACACCATCTATGTTATTCAAAGGCATTGATGAATAATTGAAATGTTTCCCTGTAATACAAAAGTTTCACTTCTGTCGTGTGTCTTCACGATACACACTGTTTTTTGTAACGCTTTTGTAATATATTTATATAAGTAACTAGCTGTGCCCCGCGATTTCATCCGCGTTATCACATGTTGGAGGTGCGCGACATGGCCTAGTTCAAGCATTTTATAATTGCAATTAAATATTTTATTTGATAGCAATGGATGGAAAATTTGACATAATTAATGGAGCACTTTTATCTGTCCGCATATTATGTATGATGTAGAGCGAAGTTAAGTTTTATCCACTTTCCCTCCCCCTCCCGGTTGAGCAGTTCTCGCAGTTCTCACCGGGCGGCTAAGGTTTATGTGCCGTTCGCGCGCCCAGCCAAGTATTGAATTATTTTAATTTTACATTATCTCTTAAACTATGATTCAAAATAGCATGGTATAAAGAACAAGGCTTATCTTCATAAAATTGTCTTGATGATGAAGTAACTTTCGTTCGTAAGGATAAATAGGCCATGCCTAATAATAACGCTCACTTTATTAATTTTCAATATTTTTTTCATAAAACACCTAATTATGGCTTATGTATAAGAAATAGACATATGGTATCGCGGACTTTTTTTGAGACGGAGTAAAGATCTATATTTTTCTAGAATATTTTATTTACGTATCCCTAACGATAACACCAGCGTACGCGGATAAATCATTTCGAGAGTGCGTTTTCTTCTGTCTTGCTTAACAAATATCCTTATTTTAGGCTAGCTGAGTGATATAGCTTAATGTTAGATAGCCTATACTATTCCACATGAATCTGGCTATAATATACAAAAATAATTTTTCAAATCGGACTGGTAGTTCCAGAGATTAGCGCGTTTAAACAAACAAAAACACAAAAAAACTCTTCCGCTTTATTATATTAAGTATAGATACATATAAATAACTTACATAATATATATAAGTATTAATATAATTTATACTTTTTTTTTTAAATTTAACACAGAAAATTAATAAAAATATATAAATATAAAGCTAAGATGGAAATTCGAATAAACGAATAGGCAACATGACAGCTAAGTAAGTGTACGAGACTATTTCTTAAGGGGCTACTCCATGCGAACGACCTTGAGCATTTTGCCGGCGGCGCGCCGCTCGTTTCAATATATTGCCCTATTGTAGGTAAGAACGTAGTATTATTTTTTCAACATCAATAAACTAATTTATGGAAATACACACAGCGTACAACGATAAATGTATTTTAATTTTTTTATTCGGTATATTTGTTGCATTATATTAGAATTATGTATTTTCATATATTATCTAATTATGAAATTTTATTATTAATTATATATTAAAAATTAAGCATTGAAAATTGTGAGTTTAAAAGATACCTATTCACTATAGGTTAATAAATAGATAGCTCGCCTTTTGTACAAATATTTGGTGCAATAAAGAATAAATAAATAAATAGGATGTTTCGTAGATGTGTTTTTGATTATTGTTAATTTTTACGTGTCACGTATTGAAAAGTAATATACCTACCTACAAACTTTTGAACTGAGCACCTTGTAACTTAGCCTGCTTATTACTTATGCTGGCAGACAATATCCTCGCACCAATGATTGATTAGGATGAAAATCAATTTTATTTCTACATACGTAATTATATTTATTTATTCATAAGGGTAACTTTAATAAAGGTAATACAAAAATCAACAAGAAGTATAAGGGTTCAATCTTTCAATTTCAATTGTAAAAAAACGTTACACCCACACTAGGATTTTCTCCTGTGTCGTGAAGGCAGTTTACAAACATAAATTTCACAAGGACAAACATCCAGACCCGGAACAATTATTTCTATGGCCTACATTATTTACATAAAATTATATACAGATGTGTCACAGTGCATAATCTTCTTCGATCTTAAGAAGAGACATATCTGTTTTGTTTGTTAATTAGGTAATTACTATTTATTATATACGTATTTTTTTAATAGCACCATCTATATCTTTTTTTCTATAAGTAGTCATTTTATCAAATCAAAATTGGTTAACTCTCATGGTGGTACGTAGAAAAGACGCTAGATGGCACTAACACAAAAAAATTATTAAGATGGTTGTCTAATCCATTCCTAAGAATCCATAATTTCAAAACTCACCCATCAATATTATTTTTTGGGTTTATGCCATTTAGCATCTATTATACGTACCACTTTTGAGAGTCAATCAATTTTTATTCGATAAAATGACTTTTACTATAGAATGTTACTACATTCTATTGATGATGGCGCTATTACTCAAATGGGATCACTCTTTTTCAAAATTATTTATAAATTAACTAATAGCAATAGAGGTGGAGCAAATTCGGATTCTGCTGGAGCATTTAAGGAGCAAATAATTGGCATACAGTTTAATTTTAAAACGTAGATATTTTATGTTTTATAGCAAAAGTGAATTGTCGATACTTAATTTTTTTTTAAATTAATTATAAATTAACTAATTACAATAGAGGTGGAGCAATTTCGGATTCTGCTGGAGCATTTAAGGAGCAATTAATTGGCATACAGTTTAATTTAAAAAAGTAGATATTTTATACTTTATAGCAAAATTAAATTTTTGATACTTAATTTTTTTAAAAATTAATTATAAAATAACTAATAACAATAGAGGTGGAGCAATTTCGGATTCTGCTGGAGCATTTAAGGAGCAATTAATTGGTATACAATTTAATTTAAAAAAATAATGTTCTACGCTAACTTCCTTCTGGTTATTTTTTTAAAAATTAATTATAAATTAATTAATAACAATAGAGGTAGAGCAATTTCGGATTCTGCTGGAGCATTTAAGGAGCAATTAATTGGTATACAATTTAATTTAAAAAAATAATGTTCTACGCTAACTTCCTTCTGGTTATTTTTTTAAAAATTAATTATAAATTAATTAATAACAATAGAGGTGGAGCAATTTCGGATTCTGCTGGAGCATTTAAGGAGCAATTAATTGGTATACAATTTAATTTAAAAAAATAATGTTCTACGCTAACTTCCTTCTGGTTATTTTTTTAAAAATTAATTATAAATTAATTAATAACAATAGAGGTGGAGCAATTTCGGATTCTGCTGGAGCATTTAAGGAGCAATTAATTTGTATACAATTTAATTTAAAAAAATAATGTTCTACGCTAACTTCCTTCTGGTTATTTTTTTAAAAATTAATTATAAATTAACTAATAGTATTAGAGGTATAGCAATTTCGGATTCAGCTGGAGCATTTAAAGAGCAAATAATTGGCATATAGTTTATTTTTAAAAACTATATATTTTCTGTTTTATAGCAAAATTAAATTTTCGATACTTAAATTTTTTAAAAATTAATTATAAAATAACTAATAACAATAGAGGTGGAGCAATTTCGGATTCTGCTGGAGCATTTAAGGAGCAATTAATTGGTATACAATTTAATTTAAAAAAATAATGTTCTACGCTAACTTCCTTCTGGTTATTTTTTTAAAAATTAATTATAAATTAATTAATAACAATAGAGGTGGAGCAATTTCGGATTCTGCTGGAGCAATTAAGGAGCAATTAATTGGTATACAATTTAATTTAAAAAAATAATGTTCTACGCTAACTTCCTTCTGGTTATTTTTTTAAAAATTAATTATAAATTAATTAATAACAATAGAGGTGGAGCAATTTCGGATTCTGCTGGAGCATTTAAGGAGCAATTAATTGGTATACAATTTAATTTAAAAAAATAATGTTCTACGCTAACTTCCTTCTGGTTATTTTTTTAAAAATTAATTATAACTTAACTAATAGCAATAGAGGTATAGCAATTTCGGATTCAGCTGGAGCATTTAAAGATCAAATAATTGGCATACAGTTTATTTTTAAAAACTATATATTTTCTGTTTTATAGCAAAATTAAATTTTCGATACTTAAATTTTTTAAAAATTATTTATAAATTAACTAATAGCAATAGAGGTGGAGCAAATTCGGATTCTGCTGGAGCATTTAAGGAGCAAATAATTGGCATACAGTTTAATTTTAAAACGTAGATATTTTATGTTTTATAGCAAAATTGAATTGGTGATAGTTAAATTTTTTTTAAATTAATTATAAATTAACTAATTACAATAGAGGTGGAGCAATTTCGGATTCTGCTGGAGCATTTAAGGAGCAATTAATTGGCACACAGTTTAATTTAAAAATAGTAGATATTTTATACTTTATAGCAAAATTAAATTTTTGATACTTAATTTTTTTTAAAATTAATTATAAAATAACTAATAACAATAGAGGTGGAGCAATTTCGGATTCTTCTGGAGCATTTATGGAGCAATTAATTGCCACACAGTTTAGTTAAAAAAAAGAATGTTCTACGCTAACTTCCATCTGGTTAAAATACAAGTGCTTGACGTCTTTTCCATCTGTAATAGTGGTGATGGTAAAGCACAATTTCGGTATTCGTTGTCGCTCATATGAGGTGACTGAAGCCAGAAAAATGTATTCCTACAGATGGCGGTATAACCATCGCGTTTACGTTGCTTGTTGCTCAGACCCAAACCGGCAACGTAGAGCAGCATCAAAGTTGAGGTCTGGTATTACAATCGTCAATCTGTGCCACCCCAGCGTGACGATAAGGCAAATCCTACCTGCAACAGGACTGGCTAATGTCCAACAGTAGACTTCTTCGGAGTGCTGGAAAGTTGTAGTGTATATCGCTCATCCAACAGAACAACGACTTAATTACGTTTTCGATATTTTTCAAGAGAAGACTTTCAAAGTTTGGAATTGAAAATATAAATGTAGTTTTAATAATTTTGATTAAATCTTTAAATATTAATGTATGTTAGTTTATTACCAACAATTATCTATACATATAATAAAACTGTAAATAGCAGATGTCTGTACATTTAATATTTTTGTAATAAAAGTGATTGAGGGGTACCTAAAATAAGTAATTAAATACATTTCTACCATTTTTAGAATTTTCTGTCTGTCTGTCTGTCTGTCTGTCTGTTTGTTTGTTAACGTATCACGTATAAAGTACTAATTTATATCATAAGAATTGTTAAGGAAATTATAAAGTGTATCTTCGGGTTACATTTAGTCTTTATTTCATTAAAATCAGTTCATTCCATCAAAAGTTATGGTAAATATTCTGAAGTATGGGTAGGGAAGTATAGGTACGAATTTGCTCAACGGTGGCTTTGTTTGAGTCATCAAGTGCATTTTAAACTAATATCACATCATAAATCATAGTTAAATTATGTAAAATAATGATATAATTATGTATATCTAAAACGCAGTAAACAAAAGTAATAAAGAACGTATTAAATATATTATACAAAAATATATTAACGTTATTAACTAAATCTGAAGCACAATAGTTAACCCATTTCTTCGATAGATGGTGGTGTTGTGAAAATGCAATGCAATTGCAAATGTGTTTTTTTCCTGTAGATAGAGTTTTCATATTTACTGCTAATCTTTATTATATTACTCGCTGCCCTACTGCGTGTTGACAAACTCAATTTATTCTTTACCGCCGAGTACTCTATGTGGTAAATCAAATTTTAAAAGAGCTATTAACAATTGCATTGGTTTTGGCGAGAGTCAAACTTTATTTTTTGCTTACTGTGCAGGCACTGATTTATAAGTTCTCTTACGTTTTATATAATGTATCAATCGCGTCAATTAATCTCTTTTATTTTTAGAATTGATGATGTTAGCAGCGCCATCTCTCTTTAAATATATACATATAATAAAAATGATGATAACATGTTGTGTCTCTTTCTGTACATTGTATATATATTTTCGTGGCTAAAATCATTATGATGAACTGAAAATAATTAAATAAGAACATTTTATAATTTTTAGAATTGCCTGTCTGTCTATTTGTCTGTTATTATATGAACGCATCACGTCTAAAGTAAACATCTTTTATTTTCAAAGAAATCGTTAAGAATATCATAAAGCGTATCTTCGAGTTACATTTTAATCTTTGTTTTATTAAAATTGGTTAATTCTATCGAAAGTAATGATTATTATTTTGAAATGTAGGTTCGAATTTGTTCAATGGCGCCATAAAATCTCAGAAATAGTAATAAAAAGATTTCTGTGTAAAAAAAACGTTCCATAATAATTAATATATAAACACAAAAAAGATAGGATGTTTTCTCACACAAAGGACGTAATAGATGGAGTTGTACAAATTACAAACTTTTCTGAATTGCTGTATTGAGATTTTTCGCCGATGTATCGTATCGTAGATGACGCCTTGACACATATGAGTATTGGTATTGTATAGTTTGTAATATGTAGTATATTGTAATTTGTATTGTATAGCCAATATTATTTGTAAATTATGTGTTTCTTTTTTATGTTATCTGTGATGGCGTCATTTTGGAGAATAAACCTTTCTTTCTTTCTTTCTTTCTATTGAGACTTACTGAAAAAATTTGTATCCATCGAAGCCATACAACGGAACCCGACCAAAAATAAAAATTTCGCAACGAAATGTCGTGATATTGTATTTATAATATACGCAAAATCAGAACTGCCATTTTAGGGCTTTGGGAACTAGATTTAGCACTTTTTTGGAATGTATAGCGCGCATTTCGAAATTTTAGCACCTAGCGCTTAATCCAGCGCTTTTTGGTGTATTTAGCACACATTTCAATATTTTAGCGACTAGCGGGTTATTAACTCTTTTATAGCAGCACTGTTAGTCCACATTACCGATAATAATAATAATGACCTTTATTATTTTTTCCCACAAATAGT
Source organism: Parnassius mnemosyne (assembly GCA_963668995.1). Classification (NCBI taxonomy): domain Eukaryota; kingdom Metazoa; phylum Arthropoda; class Insecta; order Lepidoptera; family Papilionidae; genus Parnassius; species Parnassius mnemosyne. Next base: position 41,316,103 of record CAVLGL010000115.1, on the reverse strand, counting down.
ACATTGCAGTTTATCTTTTTCAAACATATTTTTTCCACAAAACAAAGAGCATGGGAGACGAGTCCAAACTAGGATACCCTGTGCTATGGATCTCCTGGCTTCCCCTTTAGGATGATCAACTTGATTTTTTTACCGACGACTATAAGCGGGGAAATCCCCTTTATTAAAGTTTTCGTTCATGGTTTTGGCAACGCATTTATTTTGCTTTATTCAGTTTCAGTCAGTTGCTTAGAGCACAGCTAAGTTAAAAGTTACTTAGAAGTTATAACACAAAGAAACTGTGTAGCAACCGCAATCAGATGCTGACATCTGAAACTAAGTTGCGAAATACATTGCACTTTAAAACAATTAATGACATTTTTATTGTTCCTACAGTACTAACTACTGTTGACAGCAATTGCTATAATTATAAGTCAGATGTCCTGCGAAGTATTGATACATCAAAAAAATATTGCCAGAAAAAAAACTTAATGTTGTTTTCTTTATTATGATTATATAAAAATACACAAACTTTGTTTGTAGTTAATTTAGCGCGAAATCTAGGGCTTTTTTAAAGCGCTGTTTTCATGAAATCTAGCGCTTTTTGTGTTGTCCTAGAGCTGAATGAGTTTTTTTTTATCTGACAGCACTGCCCAAAAACCCTCTATTAAGAAGTAACTTTCCTTTCAGTTTTAAGCGCGTTCAGTTCCCAGTTACAGTGAGTTTATGTTATGCGATGACCGTAAATAAAGCGCAAGGTCAAACTTTACGCGTTGTAGGAGTGTACCTCAGTACTGACTGTTTTGCACATGGCCAACTCTATGTTGCTTTTTCCCACGTTAGTAGCCCCCGTAACCTTTTTGTGTACACCCCGGCTAAGCCTACTTCTAACGTCGTTTACACAGAAGCTCTATCATAAACGACTTAGAACTTTGATGATAATGATTTATTTTGTCACCACTTATTGATACAGTAATGAAATAAATCGTTTAATATTCTCTTACCTAAACGACAAATTCTTTATGTAAAACCTGTATACGCGAGCTACGCCGCGGGCACAGCTAGTTCATAATAAATTACTATGAAAACTCAAGAAAATTTATTTAAAATGCCATACAAAAAAATCGGACATACATTTATGCCATTTTTGTAAAAATAAAAAATACAATTATTACATATAGGCGTGGTTTGGAGAGGAGAATAAAATATGAATTTAAACAAAGAGATATTCAATATAGTTTTTATTTGCCCATATAAAAGAATAGCATCAAATAATAGAATTAAATCTATAAAAATAACAAACCCTACATATGAAACAACATCGGTCATGGTCTTAATTAAAACGATACTGTAAATCTTTAAAAGAAACAAAATAGTTAAATACTCGTACTATGAATTAAATTGACGTAATCACTCATCTATTACTCTAATAATAATTAATGTGATTTATGTATTGCTTAAAATAACATTTAAATTAAAATAAGACTTAAATCAACACCTAAATGTATAAATTAGGTAGGTACTAAAAAAGAGAATTATAAAAAGGCTCGTAGTATTTTGGAATGATATTGGAATTTATTAGATGCAGCAAATCTTCTTTTTTACGTTCTGAAATGCAAAGTTTAGCATTATAGGCTTTTTTTACGAGAATTTCAGCAGTCTGATTTTTCCTATTACGTCTTTTAGGTCCCGTATGAATAATACATTGAATCCATTCTGCTGTATCCTCGTATGATGTCTTGTATGAATATACATCAGACCCCTTAACAAATTTAATTACTCTAATGTCTGATAATCTGACATTATCTCCATTGAGGTTCTTGTAAAAATTTACCGCTAATTGATCGGCCAAATCCTTCCAGTCAATAAAATCTGTAAAGTTTAGTTCATGGACAACATAAGGTTTACCCTTTTTCTTTGCATTCCTTATTAATTGGACGTATTGATCAGGAACGTATATAGGGCCTGATTTTTTTGCACTTTTAATCGCCTTTTCAATAATAGAGTGTGCGTTGTCCCCTTTGTTTTGGGTGTGGCCTCTTATTAAAAACTTATGCGTAATTGAATGAATTGGCAATGTTCTTACTGCATATGCGTACATACTAAATATGTATCTGAAAAAAAAACGTTCAAATATAGATTGTTGTTGCAATCAAGATAATATTTGTATACAATTAAAACTCACCTATTTTTCTGCTGGCCGCAGCAGTTATCTGAGTAAAACACAACATCAATATGCGGAGTGTCCAGAGCAACTTTTTCTAAAAACTTAAAAATGCAAGAGCCTATTTCTACTGCACCTCGATTGCCCAGTCCCTCATGCCAAAAGTAACAAATTGTGTTTTTATTTTTTAAATCGGACACCTGAAATATGAAATAACAATTAATTTAAATTTAAATTAACTTTAAGTAATGAAATCAAAATATATAACAATTTTTCCATTAAACTTACAGTAAAATTTAAGCAGTTTAATTTTGATCTGTAGAAGAAGGCCGATGATTCACCTGTTGGTACCGGCATTACTGCCTGCAAATCATAAATAGCAACTAAGTTATTACTGTTGGGTTCATTACAGATCTCTATATCTTTGGATTTTTCACTACGACTTAGTTGTTTTTCTTTTTGGTGTAAATTATATTCTGGAAGTAACTTATCCTTATCTTCTCCCACAGCATTCTTAAAAGATTCGCAGAGGTCACATTGATCCTTCTTCGGTATAAAAAAGGAAACATTAAATTCAGTATTAAAAATTTTTGCGTAGACATCGTAAGTTGCTGCCTCTTTCTGTATTGAAGAACGTTGTGTCTTGTAATTACGATGCATTTCAGCAATTGTTAGACCACCATCTATAAATTCTCTAGAAGTGTGAGCTCTCAAATAATGGGATTCAATCCGTGGGATTGAATTAATATGGTTTTTAACAGATTGCAAAATTTCTGGATCTGTTTTTTTGTGATGGCCATGTTTACCTCTATTGTCTTTTGGAGCCATGCCTGAATTATATTTTTTTGCCTCAATTACTGTTCGTAGAGTCCTTTCAGAAATTCCTAGAGTATTCAATAGGAATGTTTTACAAATTTTAAAACTACGGCCGTTATTTAAAAATGAAAATGAGCAATTAGGTGTTCTAGGTTTTTCAACGTTCTTAATACGACGGCACAAAATATTCAAAGGTTCGATACACGAGCACAAAAAATCTCTTTGTCGTTGAATAGAAGCCAAGTTCCAGTAACTTTCAAATATCTGTCTTCTTTGATCCTCTGAAAATTGGTTTCTGCACTGTAATCTACAATTGCATGGTGGTCTCATTACTTTAGCATCAATCTTTTTTCCAGTGCGAGAAACGTACTCTTTCCCTGAGTTTTTCTGATATGAGTTCTTTTGATATATTTTTTTTCCATTTCTGTGGATTCCTAATACGCTTTTTACCCTTCTTTGGTGTTGGCGAATGTCTTATTTCTGAATTAAATCCTACAGTAGAAGAAGACGTATTGGAAATCGGTGAAAAACTAATATTTCTAATATGACGTCGTTGAGGTGGCTGATATTCGTCGGTACTATCATCTGGCGAAAAGTCGATATCAGCATAATGCTCATCTTCGGAATTAGGAGGATTGTTTTCTTTGTCTAAAATAAATACAAGAAAATTAATCTCAAATTGCTAAAATTAATAAATAAATAATTTTAACTTGTGAAAATATACATACCCGCAGAGGACGTGGTATTGATAAGGTTATACAAGTCCATAAGTGGCGAAGCAACTGGTTTCTCTCCATGAGATGCATGTAACTTATCAACGCTATCCAGCAGAGAAGGTGAGCTTATATTATCACGTATAACGTCTAAAAATAATTACGCGCAATAAGTATTTATTGATTAAGATGATTAATCAAGTGATAATTAGTACATAACCTTACCATCTTCAATATTGTTTTTGTTCTCAAATTGATTATTGTTGTCTACATTTAATACTATTGGTAATGTCATGCCTATAGCTTTGTAGTCACTGTCTTTAGCTCTTCTCAACGTATCGACAGAGGTGGCTGGTATTTCTGTTATTGCTAAAACATTATTTAATAAAAAATGAATAAAAATAATACAACTCTTACATGAAACGAGCCATAATTAAATACTACTTATCTACTTACCTTCTTTTGACGATGTATCATGTAAACTCGAAGATGTTGAAGTTGATGATGAACTACTACTGTAAGACGACAACGATGAAGAAGAAGACGTCGACGAAGAAGAACGTTTCCGTTTTAGACTTCCGAGTTCACCTTCTTTTTCAGCTGAAATAAGAACCCTTCTGATAAATGCTGTTATGTAAACAAAAATTTGCTTCGCTGTCAAAACTTGTAAAAACATAATTATTACATACTACAAAGTAAAAAATAATTCTAGTTTCGGAAGTCGGAGGCTTTGGTATTGTTCATATTTTTGCCACTGACTTCCAAAACTATTTTATGATAAATGATAAATAGCATTGGTTTACTTTAAAATAAATTGTCCACTAAAAAATTAAGGGTGTCCGGCCTTTTACCAAAATGTCCAGCTAAGCTGGCTGGTATGTCCGGCTTTTCGGTTTTAAGACCTGGCAACATGCATACAGGTCGAACACAGAACTTCCTTTTTTGAAGCCTGTTAAAAAGGATCAACAGATTTCAAATTTGTTTGGGATTAACCCCAATGATTTTATTTGAAAAAGATACGGACCTCCATCCATGAAATAAAATAATTGTAGAAAACGGTTAATTCCCAACAAATACGCACAATTTTGAAGAAAAGTAGACACTTAAAAGGTAAGAAAATACATCTGTATTTTCTTACCTTTTAAATCCGCAGGTTCATCCATTGATGGTAATTCACTAATTACGTTATACGAAAATGGTAAAGGTACTTGTCCTTCCTGACCCAACTTTACAATCTGCTCTATTCTTTTTGACCTTGACATGTTTGCGTCTATGACCTAAAACAATACCTTAAATTATACTCTGAACCATTATTAAACTAATACCTAGTCATTATTATAATAATACGTTTACAACAAGGATAAAATTTAGATAAAAGATAGGTACATACCTATTTCAAATTATGAATTAATGTGGACCTTACTGTTTTTGAAAGAAATAATTTTATTATAAACGTACCTAATATGTATATGAATATAAAAAATACATAATGTTACTTGTTTTCTATCTACTAAAATACGTGCATATTTTTGTAACGTAATATTAACTATGCTAAGTATACAAATATTATGAACTTGTCAGAACAAGAACGTATTTGGCAATTATGTCATATACCTATAACAAGATTTTCAATTGCAGTTTTGTTGACACAACGACATAATTGTCAAATGCGTTATTGTGGCACCAATAATGTAGAAATTGATTGTCATAACTTACATTTACGTCGCTGTAAGTCCCAACACGTTTGCACTTCACGGGCTCCCCGCACGAATGTCAAATCCGCCGATATTTCTCCGTAACCATGCAAAAACCAAGCCGATTCCCAAACGACATTCACGCCCTCTATCGAAAACTACTGTAAGAACAATTCTGTCGTTTTTTCTATAAAAAGAACTTCCGCAACGGGAACTTGTGACATCAAAATGTAAATTTCTGCTTTTTTGTAATTACGTCATTGTTCTATTGGATGAGCGATATGTATATACGATAAGTAAAAGGAGGCATTGTTTGAGGATATATCCAACCATGCCTTCTTCCGATGGGATAGAATACGGATAGGTCTAAAAATGAACATTGAACAAACAACGGTCATGTGTAACGTCCATGTCAAAGAAATGTTTGCTGGAACAACGCTAAGAAACACGATAAATAGTCCTACTAGGTAAGTAACTTCGACCGAGAGGTCAATCGACGGATTTAACTCTAGGTAGCGTTCGGAAGATAACGACACTTCTCGTCAGGTTACCCTTATTACGTGGTAGAACCATGGTGCACTATATTACAGTATAGTTGTAGCACGAATGGGTCGGCTCGACCGGGGAAGGACCACGCTCTCACAGAATACCAGCGTTAAATAGCAGCTTAACACTGCTGTGTTTCGTATGGTGAGTGTAGAGAACCGGAGACCCTTTTACTGGAAATGAGGCATTCCATCTTAGTCCTCATAGGTGACAACGCATCAGTCTGCATTTTGATTCGCAAACTAGGATCAATGTAGTTGTCTATAGGCCACAGCAACCACTTACCATCAGGTGGACTGTGTGCTCGTTTGTCACCCTATCCTATAAAAAAAGAAAGCCTCAATACTTGAAAGCAATATTATACAGTGATGGCATGTGAATCTGAGGCGCCTCTGCTGGCCGTCGTATGAGGCAACTCGAGGTAGCTAAGCGAGCTATGGAGAGGGTTGCACTCGGGGTTTCTCTGCGTGATAGATTTAAAATAAGGATATCCGCGGCAAAACCAGAGTAACTGACGTAGCCCAACGAACGCTGAACGAACGTAAGCTGAAGTGACAATGGGCCAACCATAAATAGTTCGAATAACCGATAACCGATGGAAAAGAAAGGTTTTCGAGTGACAATTTCGTACTGGTCAGTGAAGTTTAGGGCGGCCCCCACTAGTGATGACGTGATAAGATTTACAAGAAGTCGATGGATGCAGATGGCTCAGGACTGCTTTGTGGCATTCCTTGCTTATGTTCAGCAATGGCTTTATCGGAAAAAGGGAGCTCAGTGATGAATCTTCTGATCTTTCTTTAAAAAATGGCTACACAGACTGCAGACTGGTATTAGTGTTTTTTTTTTATAGGAGAGGGGGCGTTTGCCCCCTCTCCTATAAAAAGCATGCGGCCCACCTGATGGTAAGTGACTACCGCCGCCCATGAACAACTGCAACACCAGGGGAATCGCAGATGCGTTGCCGGCCTTTTAAAAAGTAATTCATTAAAAAGTAAATCCAATTCCATCCTTCACTGTGACGCTACTCCAAAAGCTTGGAGTAGAAGTGCGATGGTCTTGTTTTTCAAAAAGTCGACCACGCCCTATTGAACAACTGCAGACCGATTTCTCTTCTGAGCGGCGTCAACCTTCTGTTATCGAGAGTCATTACGAATCGTCTCGCACGCAGGCTTTACGGCTTATAGCCTCCCCGTCATACATACGAGTGCCTATTGTAAACTTGTACAAAAGACCAAATAGTACAAACTGTCACATTGTCTTGCGTGTGTGCACTATGAGAAAGCCTTTCATTCCTTAGATATTTTGGTGGTGCCAAGTTGACTATTAGTATATCGAAGTGCTGAAGTGTTTGTGCGGCAGTACTACTATAACGGCTATCCGAGTACAGGTGTAAGAAATGTTGCTGCTATATCCTCGAAACACACCAGGTAACAATGGCAAATGAGTAATTCCATAGGGGAAGCCTATTTTCAGCAGTGAACTTTTGATACGGTGTCACGGTAACGATATAGCTGGACAATAGTGTATGCTAACGGATAGGTCAGTCGGTATACGTGAACATGGACATGATAAAAGTCATTAATGACGTCCATAACGAAAGAAATTTAAATTATTATAATGAGATAGCTTGCAGTGAGATTCATATGCTGTGGGTGATAGCTTCCGTTTTAGACTGGTTTTGATCCCGTTTCATACGATCACCAAATCTGTGTCGTGATTGAAATGTAGAAGGATAAATGACGTCTGTCATTTATCCTTCTACATTGTTTTCGTTCATTATCTTCTTCAGTGTTTCGACATTTGTCACCATAGGCAGGGAAGCAGCTCTTTTGAGACCTTTGGCAACAGCTCGGAGACCGTTTACTCAAAAAGTCCTGCACCCAGCCAATCAGAGATTAACGGACTTTGCTTCCTTTGAAGGCAATACGCGCGGAATTATAAGAATATCCTCTTCTGGTGTAAAAATAATAAACCCAATTAATTTGATCGGATAGCGCGACCTTAACAGGTCATCATTAAAACATCTAATTCTTCACTTCGAGTTCGAGTTAAGATGTACAATTGTGCAAGTCAACCCACGCATCCGTGTACAAATTCTATCCCCAAAGTATTTCAAGTTTTTACCCGCCGAACGGTTTTAACGTAACTGTCAATGGAGTTGTGTTCTGTAAATAACTTGCTATTAATAGTAGATATTGTCTTGTGGTCTCAAGCTACCCTGACTGATTCGTGAGTATACACATGGCTCTAAAAGTTCAATTCGAAAAGAATGGTGTAAATAAAACTATCGTACATCAATTTCATAAAATCTATAATATTCGTGTGTTTAACGGATCGACCATTTTGCCAGCCATTAGCGCGACGTGGATGTTTGCATCCATTACGAAGTAGAGGAACGGGTAAGTTGCAGAAAAGAAGACACGATGCTGATTAATCACGTATCCTGAAACATAACACAAGTAAAAACATAAACATGATAAAAGACTAAATGCACTGTGAGATAATATTCGGTGGGATAGTCCATGGTAGCGTTTGATGCTTCATTACTACAATATTTTCCAGTCAAGTTTCTAGCATAGTATTGGCTTAGCCTTTAAATATTCAGTTAGATAAGTGTAAGCTATACTTGTACAATTCTTCCTTGCCAATAATTATTACTAAAAGTTCTTGTAATCTTGTACTATTATTTATTCTGTGCGTAAACAAAGAAGTCCCACGAGGAAGTAAGCCTAGACGCTTGTATGAATCTACCGTACTCTCGTTCATTATATCTGTCATTATCGACAAAAAATATTCTTATCTACGATTTGCAATGCCCTTTTTTGTCAGAAACATTCATAGGTGCGCGCACAACATGTCCGCAAAGTTGTATCGTACAGAGAGTATCATGCAATTGAATTCTTGATACCTAGAAAAGCGTAAAGAATATTGAATGATATTAAATTTATTTTTGTAACATTTTTTACAGAGGATGTAATAATTCCAACATGTCGATGCATGAAAGGCAATTGAGGTTATATGTCTAAATCGATTATGTCTGCAGGAAACAATCAGATTTATTCAGTTTTGCCCATTTAGGTAATTGAAGAGACACTATCTGCAAATAATTTTCATCTCGCGATTAGGCATTCAGGTCGCCATAATGTCAATGCAGCGGGCGATTTCCCTAATTGTCGCCCATGTACGGTAAAGAGCGGCGCGCATCAATGGATTCAAATGCGCGTGTCGCCGCATTGCGCCACCGCACCGTCAGAAACAATGGGAGCCGCGTTTCGCTTCTCGCCACTTGGCAACACAGATTTTGCACTCTTTTAACCACAATTATCTTGTCTTTGCACTGGAAAAATAGCCACTTTGTCTTTGCTTGGTGTAACTTGCAGCTAATTGTCACCAATTTTCCATTGCTACGCAATGCGGCTGTCGCATTTTTTCTATTTTGTGGTCGCAATGTCCCGTCGCCATATGTGATATTTTTATGAGGACCACTAGCAAAACACCCATTATTTTTGTATGTTTTCTTTTGTTACTGATGATTTTTAAATAATGGTGCTGTATCAATTTAGGTAATTTTCAGAACACATCAATGACGCTCAAGGATGATCCGGCAGAGATCGGCGGCGCGTGACTCCATCAACGTTTGGCGGACCCGGTCTTGTAATTGACCCCAACTTCCGTTCACTCGCTTTAACTCTTCTGCTTATTAAGTGGATCACATTGGAAAAAGATTTCATTGATTATCGTTCTAGACGGCATTTACGAAATGTAAATTTTTTTGCATAAATTATTTTATATAATTGCCTAAGAGTGAAAGCCTCTGCGCACATCAGCCCGCCTGCAGCAGCAAACTGTTGTTGTGTTTGTATGATGATTGACGAGAACCGGATATTTATTTTACTGGTAATGGAGCATTTCATCATAGTCTTCAGATGAGACACGATAACGCATCTGAATTTTGATTCTTAATCGAGGGTAGATATATCTACGCACTTTTTGCCTCCATCCACGTGGAATGTGCCCGTATTTTTTTACTCTTGTAGGAATATGCCCGCTGGTATTTTTTTACCAACTGGCGCATTCCTGAAAAGTATATTTTTAAATTGGTTGGCGATGAAGATATGCATTTGTAATTGAAAACAGGTTTTCCTATATCTTCACGAATACGATAATAGTAATAAACTTTAGAAATATCATGCGAAATAGATAATTATCATTATCAAAAACCGTAAAGAATATGATCTTATCCCTATGTAGCCTGTTTCGATTAGTCGAAACTCTTACTCGAAAACATTCGACAGCATAACTCACAACTTGATCGTTTTTGTATTAATTGGAATAAACAGAACATATACAAACATCACAAAGAACACCTAACTGGTCATAGCGATTAGCGATGCTAGAAGCAATCGAATGGTAAAGTATGGGACCGAAGTTACAAGACCAACATTTAAGTCGCCTCAGATTTGCTTATGACATCGTCCTTTTTGCGGAAACAACAAACTGAGCTAGATGTAATAATACAAACTCTGGATAACGCAATCAAAAATAGGATTGCACAATTTTACATAAATAAAACGAACATACTGACTAATTACGTAAGGGAATAAATGATTGTATACTAACTGTATTGATGATGTGTGATATGCAAGACTTAAAGATACTATAAGCTCATTCTGGATAGATCGGACCAAAAATTAATATTTAAAAAGTGACGTTAGTCAGGCTAACTATGACATTGGGGCGTCATACACTTTAGCGGGTGACGTGCTAGTTCCATCTAATTACAGACCTATTTCTCTGTTATCAACATTATCAAAAATTTTAGAGAAGACAGTAAAAAGATTAATAGGATTTTTGGAACGTAATAAGTTACTGTCAGATAACCAATTGGGTTTTAGGTCTGGACGTTCTACGGCGGATGCCACACTTAGGTTGGCATCGAAAGTACTTTCTTACTTGGATAAAGGTAGCAAATGTCTAGGTATTTTCCTCGATTTAAAAAAAGCGTTTGACACCGTATCGATACCCGTGCTTCTATCAAGACTAGAGAATCTTGGCGTAAGGGGTCTTCCATTGGCGTGGTTTAGAGATTACCTATCTGATAGGAGCCAAATGGTCCGGGTCGGTAACTACATCAGTAGCAGTGCGGAATGTACCTACGGTATTCCACAGGGTAGTACACTTGGTCCAAGCCTGTTCCTGGCTTACATCAACCCTTTGTGTGAATTAAATGTTTGTGGTGGTGAGGTGCAAATGTATGCTGATGATACAATATTACTTTATCAAGGTTCCAACTGGAAAATAGTGAAGGAACGAGCGGAATGTGGATTATCAGCAGTGACGACTTGGCTTGAGAACAATCTGCTTACGATAAATGTGTCTAAAACAAAATACATCTGTTTTTCAAAACAAAGAATTTCTGCTCCACAAAACGATTATAGCATAAAAATTCACACTTACCCGTGTAATAGAAACGCTAAGGAGATTCGCGACTGTAAATGTGCTGTATTAGAAAGAACGAACACTTTAAAATATTTAGGCGTTCATGTTGATGACACACTAAGCTGGAAGTTTCATATTCAAAATGTAGCCAAGAGAGTTAGGAAACTTATTTTTCTTTTTAAAAAATTACGCGTGATTGCTAACAAAGACCTAATGTTTGTACTTGGGGAGGGACACATAAAAGACATATGATTGAATTGGAACGCGCACAGAGAAGTTTGTTAAAAGTTATCATGTGTTTGCCCTACAAGTATCCTACCACATCAGTATATAAAAAGTTTAAAGTATTAAGTATACGTAAGACCTATGTTTTTCACAGCATAATGAGATATCATTGTGTTACTGCGCCAACTTTTCCAACAACAGAAAAGAGGGTTGATAACTATCCCATTCCCAACTTTAGAACGCCGTATGCTAGGAAATTTTATGATTTTCAGGCCCCACACTTATATAATAAGTTAAACAAAATAATAAAACTAAGGAAACTTAACAACAAACAAATAAAAGATTTACTTTTGTCGTGGCTGAATGAACACGATTATGACAGCTGCGAAAATCTATTGAACGTAAATACTTAAGAATTGATTAAACATATATATATATATATATATATATATATATATATATATATATTAGCTCTTACAGACACTTTCACGCGTTAACGACACTACTTCACAAATTATAACATACACAAAACACACATGCATCCACACATTTGTCATATTACTTAGTCAATACCACATATTATTATCCTTTTTTTGTTTTTGGTTTTTTTTTTAATGTTTATCTTTAATTGAATTTAATAATTTATGTAAACTGTTCTTGTCAATTTTAAATAAAATAAAGTAGAATATAATTAAATATAATTAGGTATAATTAAATTAAATTGAAATGTATAATTAATGTTAATAATGTTTGTGCATAATGTAATGGAAGGGACTAGCTCCTGACATACAGGATTCCTAGTTCAGGAGTTAGGGCTCAATCGGAACAAGTGTAACATTTATTTGAGTTCTAATAAAATTTATTATTAATTTATTATGACATTGGGGCGTCATACACTTTAGTCTTCCCCCGTGACCATGTATGTAAAGCACCCGAAACGTCGGGAATTAAAAAGTTCAATTAAACGCGATAAAATCCGTAAAAGTAGTTTTATTCAATGTGTAGTGTTCGCGTAAATATAAGAAATCATTAATAAAAGAGGTTAGGCTGTGACCAAAAAGCAAAGGAAATAAAGATTGACCGCGAAAATGATGGGCGGATGACAACATTGGGATGGGTGGAAGAAACTCGAAGACTACAAAGGACAGAGAAAAATAACATCGGTTGGAGGAGGCTTTTACCTACTACCCAAAATGTAATCTTACAAACAAAAACTAATCAAAATAGAAGTACGAAAAATGTACTAATAATGAAACTACAATCCATAAATAGCAAGTGAGATAAAGATGGATGAGATTGGGCCTTATTATAGTAAGATATCTCCATAATCCTCAAATTGTGTGTTATAGAACTATAGATATAGATAATATTTCCTAATAAGTATATTGAATTTTTACATGTAGGAAATATTAGTATATGCAATATACAAACGATTTTTCTTGGAATCGTCGGGCTGGTACTTCCGAATAGCTACCGAGACAGCCTGCTCGATGCTGCGCACGTAAACTCCAGGCTGGTATGTCATCGGCGTGAAGTCCTGTTGACGTGGCTCGAACACATCTCGAATGCCGAGCTTGGGATAAAAAATAAAATTTTCATAAATCCGACAAAAAATAAATATAATAAATAATTAGCTAACTACTTATGCTCGGTTTCTCTTTGTTATTACTTAATACTAACTGAAAATATTATGAATTAAAAAAGGCCTAGGCCTAACATGGTAGTAACATAGTAGGAACGTGTAAATATTTTACGTAGAATATATAGCTACTAACAAAATGTTACTTTACTATTGTTATGGTAATTACGGTATCGTGCAATGGGGTTACTGGGTATGAAAATTTACTAGATTAGATAAAGTGGGCTATAATATTATAATATTATTTGCAAAAAGGATCCTAAACATCACTAATAAATTAATTAATTGCTGTCATACCCACATTTTTGCTACGTTTCGTAGCGTCTCAAATCTTGATGAGTTCATGTTTTTTTTTTGTTTGTTGTCAGCCGTGATGACTAAGATGGAAAGCCTTTTTTCCAGTAAAAAGGGTATCCAGTGCTCTACACTCACCATACGAAACACAACAGTATTAAGCTGCTATTTTACGCTGGTATTCTGTGAGAGCGTGGTCCTTCTCCGGTCTAGGCGACCCGTTCGTGCTACTATACAATTAATATAGCTGCAGCATGGTTCTACCGTGTTAGATATATATACCACGTATATATGTGGTAGAGCCACCCTTTTTACTGGAAACAAGGCTTGTCCTCAGGGATGACAAAATATCTGATTTCTTTATTGATTCTTAATCGAGGATAAATGTAGATATCTATGGGCCACAGCATCCACTTACCGTCAGGTGGCCTGTGTACTCGTTTGTCACCCTACATTCTAAAAATATAGAGTACAACCAACAATAATTGATTAAATTGTTATTTGGGTATTTACTTTAGTACGAGTACATTACTAAATTTCATTTTTAATTGACATGATTAAATTAACACTACATAAATATAATACTTAATTTAAATTGAAGACGTTTTTTTTCTTCATAAGTTTTATGGCTACTGTTTGAAATGTACCTAAGCTTCGAATTATTTGCGATTTTATTGATTTTTTTTTTCAAAAATATATTACCATAATGTTTCCCAAAATAATTAAACTTAATTAAGAAAAGTAGAAATCGACTTTTAAAAACTAAGAAGAATAAAATAGTTCCCATATAATATATTGACCGTGTAGTGGCGATGTAAGAATATATCTATAACTAGCTGTTCCCCGCGACTTCGCCCGCGCGTAGTTTATTACGATTGGATTTTGTGGGTTTTAATTTTTTGCGCGGACCCTAATTCTTTTTCTTAAAGTAAAAGTAGCCTAAGTTTCTTCTTATAACATCAGCTATCTGCCTGTGAAAGTCCGGTCAAAATCAGTCCAGCCGTCTCGGAGATTAGCCGGAACAAACAGACAGAAAGACAGACAGACAAAAATTTTAAAATCGTGTTTTTGTTATAAGTACCGTCTATACTTTCATATGCATATAGTAAAACGCTCTTATTTCGATACTAGCTTTTTACCCGCGGCTTCGCTCGCGTGAGCTTGAATTTAGGAACGCCATTAAATGCTATTCCGTGGCAAATTTAGAAAAATTCGATCGCTTTTAGAGTCACCTCAGTGTCTGTCTCTATGTCTGTCAAAGATTTTTTTTAATTCTAAAAGACTATTAGACGTACATTATGCATAGATTATTTATATTTGGCATAGGTATAATATGCTACAGGAACACGTGAATGCACCTATATGTATAGAAAACACCTACTATTTTTTATATCGGGCATGTATTCCGACGTATCCATAAGAAAGGTAAATTGTCTCGGAATGAAAATGTATTATTATCTATTATTTACATTTTACTCTTTACATTAATTTATTAACTTAAAGGTAATTTAGTTTTAACAAAATAATGATGAGTTTCATGGTCTTCTATCAATTTACGGGATAATGTTTATTTGAGATATTTTATATTGATCGGGACCATAAAATAGATGTAAATATTTTTTTACGTTCGAGTAGACTATAAAATTTCATAAATGCAGTTCTATAGTGATGAATACAGTATACATCATTATAGAACTGCATTTATGAAATTATAAAATTTAGTATACATATATACTATACATGGAATAAAACTAATGTTACGGATTTTATCACGTTTAATTTTAACTTCTTTATGTGGGGTTTTTTACGCATCTTTGGATGAAAGTTCCATAAAAACGCGCTTAAAAGAACACATCGTTGATGTGAAACACCGACGCTCCGGGAAGTCTAAAGTATGTCAACATGTTTAGTATCGTCCCAACCATTATATCGGATCTGATATACAACAAATCCTTGCAATAGAACATCAATTCCTACCAATGATGATTCGCGAGCCTTTTGAAATTAAAAAACATCCTAATTTTAAAATGAAAGATGGCTGAGTGCTATCATCTGCTAAGGACCATATCTATACAAATAAATAAAATTGAAGTGTCTGTTTGTAATGTAAAAATAACAGGTTTTTACTAAATGTATATGAAAGTATATACGGTAGGTACTTATAACAAAAACACAATTTATAAAATTTTTGTCTGTCTGTTTGTTCTGGCTAATCTCCGACACGGCTGGACCTGGCAGATAGCTGATGTTATAGGAAGTAACTTAGGCTACTTATATTTTAGAAAAAGGATAAAGTGCCCAAAAAAGTATAAATTAAACGCGATAAAATCCTTAAAATTAGTTACATTGCTTATAAATTTTATTCACGGTGAACGTGGGAATCGCTACACTCATGAATGGGAGTAGAAAAATGTTCTTCTTGTTGTGGCGGTGAGAGAGAATCCGCCACCTCAATCCCTGTCGTAAGAGGCGACATAGGAAAACTGTTTTCCTATGTCGCCTCTTCCTTCGTCGCGTCTTCTTTTTCCGAAAACAAACAGGAGATGGGCAGCATCATTTTCCTGACAACAGATGTACCTAAATAATAATATCTGCGGTTACCAACCCGCCTACCAAACGTGGCAATTATAGCAAATATCCAGCTACTTGACAATTTATGGTGGAGGCCTATGTTCATTTCAGTGGACTTTTGATAGGCTGACGATAATGAGTTATTATTATATGAGCTATGAAACCAGGACTATCAAATATCTAATCTTAATGTGTTTGAAAATATGAAAGCTATTTTAATTTACAAACTGATTTATAAGTCTCGTTAAAGGTAAAAAAGTAAAGTAGCAGCTAATATTCGTCTCACTAATGTCCACAGGGCTCATCATTACCTATAGTGTTTTGTGGGCAGAAAAATAGAATATACTGCAATGCTTTAATGCATATTAACTGTTTACATCTCCACGACTACTTTAATTACTCAGACATCTAGGTTTCCCCACGAAGTTATACGTTACCACTTTAACGGACACGTGAGTTTTCTATAACAGTTTTGCTCCCGTGCTACGATGAAATCTCACGGCGAGAGCTATACGGCCCACGTATTTGTTTAAATACAATTTTTAAAAACTGAAACTAAGCTTATGTATGATTGTTGACCACATCTACCTAGTAATTACCCTTCCAACGATGCCACGAACAAATTTGCAATTATTTACATCGTAATTCAGTAACATTCTATTATTTAATAATCTTCTAATAATCTAATAATCTTCCACTCACCAGATGTCGCTAGTTGTGACTGAGGTAAAGTTTTTCGTTACATAGTGTCAGTTAATTGAAAAATTAGTTTTATATAATAGTTTATCATTATCTAGAGTATTATATTAATATACAACACTGAGTCAGTGGTTTGATTTTTAATTTTTTGCACTTTATAACTCTTTTTTTAATTTTTCTATTTTAAGTTATATTTATAGTTTGGTTTATTCATTTCTAATGTAATTAATATAATTTTTTTTGGCAAGCTATATCATGAGATGGTCAACAAACAGTGCTAAATATCATGAAATGACCACACCATTCCACGAAATGATAGACTACTTTATGATAGGTATGTGATCAATTCTACGATCTGGTCACGACATATATTATAAAAATATGTTTAATAAAGCTATAAAGATAATGAAAATTTTGCAATAATTGCAAACAGACCAGTTTTATTCAATTTATATATAGATTAGTATAATTGAAATAAAAACCTTATCAATTTTCATATTTTTGATAGATGTCACTATTATCTATTGACATTATTACACTTTGAAAATAAAATAACAAAAATACTAAAAAACTAAACGTTACAATTTTTAAATAATTTTAAAAATCTTATTATTTAAACATATACATATTTTTATTTATATTATTTAATTTATTAGTAACTGAAGGCAAAATATACTAATTTTTTCATTTGATGATAGATGGCGCTATTTTGATAACTACATCATTGTATTTTACCAAGTTTATAACTATATTTTAAACTTTATTTATAAATATTGTATATGGTATTATTAATATTTGATGTATAAATATTTGAAAAACACCCGTTATCCCGCCTATAACTAATATATAATAGAAAATTAACATTTAAAGGAAGGAAAATACTTAACCTTCTTTTTTGAAATTCCGTAATCGGATAAAAAGTAGCCTATAAGTTGCCCCGGGTTACTAACTACCTACATACAAAATTTTATGTAAATCGGTCCAGTGGTTTTTGCGTGAATCCGGAATACACAGACAGACAGACAGACAGACAGACAGACAGACAGACAAAAATTCTAAAAACCACTGATATGGCTTGAGAACCCTTTATTTAGTCCCCTGGACTTGTTTTTTCAAGAATATATTAGAATTACAGACACGACTTTTCTATAGATTTATTATATGTATAGATTACAAACAGACACTTCAATTTTATTTATTTGTATAGATAATATACCCCATATCATCCCGTGGGTATCGTAAGAGGTGACAGAGGAAATAAATCAGGAGATGACGCAACAACGTCTTCCTAAAAACGACTAAATAATACTGCGGTTGCCAACCCACTTGCCAAGCGTGGCAACTATGGCAAATTCCCCCTATGAGGTAATCTATGGAGGAAGCCTACGTTCAGTAGTAGACTTTAATAGGCTTTAATGGTAATCTAATAGCGTCTTAATTCGAAAGACACTGCTTAAATTCTTCCATACAGTATGTCTTCCAACGACATAATTCTTTTTTGTTTTTTAGGTCGGTTTTTAGTTTTTATTTTATTGAAAGTTTAATTATTTGATCCACAAGAGCGAGTAAGAAAAGTCACAAGTGACAACCTTAAGGTAAAAACCCTTCTGGGTGAATACGATCAAATAAAACACAGCCTGATTAAGAACGTCCTCCTTTTTTTTAACTTGGCTAATAAAATCATCAGATGTAAATTTGTTTTGTTACTCACCTTTTGCAAATCTGTTGTAAGTGTCACGTGTCCCTTCACTATGAAGCTAGGAACTAATGCGTGTACGTGGCGCGGCCGTAACGCGGCATATATGTCAGATAGGTCTGACTCCCGCGCCATACGTGCCAAGAGTCGTCCCAATTCCCCCGCCCGCCTGTGATTCGGTAAAACCACCAGCAGATAATATTTGTCGCTATCAAGCGGCAAACGGAGTGCGGCAGCTTCCAAATGCGGCAAATATGCGTGCTCCAGCACCGTATCGTAATTCATGTATGTCACCTGTTTGTAAAATAATGATTTCCTTAAAGAATCTAAGATACATTTTAAAGCAGTTTTTTATATATTAACCTGTATATTTTTCAGTCCGTTAGCTAAAAACATTTCGTCTCCTCCGTAGCGAGTGTTGCCTAACTCAGGACCTAAATCGAAAGATCTATATAGCAAATAATCGTCGAAGTATGGAGGGTTTGTAAATATAAAATCTACTATTGACTTCTTTTTTCGTTCAAGAGTCTCCAAACTCGATTCGTTAACAACTGTCAATGAAATATCTGATACGCTTTCTATATTGTTTGTTGTACTTTCAGATGTTGACATGATTTCGGTAGAAGACATAAAGTTTTCTGAAGCCGCTGTGGTGATTTCAGTAGTGGACGCGGTGTCTGTGGCAATACTTTCTGTTGTTCCCGTAATGCTTTCCGAAGTTGGCATGGCTGTTATTCGCTCCGGATCCACTGTACTTTCAGTTGTTAAGATGCTTGTGGTTTGTGTGTTTGTAAGTGAAGAGATATCGACTGGGCTTTGATCAGTTATGTTCGTAACTATTGTCATTTTATCTGTTATGAATTCAACTTCGTTGTTAAATGTTGTTCCATCGGTGGTTGAAGTGATATCCATTGTTTTTTGTGTTGATGATGTAACAAAATCAGTTGAAGGATTTATAGTTCCATCGGTTGTTTGCAAATTAATCGTTGATGGTGTCGTAATTGTAGTATCAGATGTGGGTTCCGTAGGATTATTTAACGATGTTGTTGTATCATTTGCGTTATCGGCTAATATTCCTGATTCCTGTTTAACAACGTCTGCTGGGGTTGTACTAGCTTTGTCTTTATGAGAAGCGGTCATGTTGTCTATGCTTAAGGTTGTTGTAATGGTTGTAGATGTTTTGTGTTCGGGTGTGGTACTTGCGGGGGTCGCTGTGACACTTGAGGTATTGTTTGAATCTGGTGTCATAGTAGTTTTTTGTTCACTTTCCAAATCGAATCCGTAGAAGCGTAACACCTTTTTGTAATTTTCATTAAAAGTTACATTCTCGTTTTTTAGCGCTAAGCCAGCCAAAAACCCTTCTTCAGGGACGAAGTATGTCTGAAATATAACAAAAATCTTTAAATCAGGAAATTAAGTATACGAATGATATTTACCGTGTAGTAGCGGTGAAAAAATATCCCATATGGTCCCGTAGGTGTCGTAAGAGGCGACAGAGAAAAATTTAACTAGGAAATGGGCAGCAGCGTCTTCCTAAAAACAACAAAAATCTGCGGTTGGCAACTCGCCTACCAAGCGTGACAACTATAGCAAGTGATCACCCTATGACGCAATCTATGGTGGAGACCTTTGTTCAGCTGTGAACTTTGACAGGCTTTAATAGTAACGGAATGCTATTTTAATAAATATCTACTTAGTTACTTTTTTTTTAGTAACGATTGTAAGTAAGAAACAATCAAATATAAAATCACGTTATAATCTCATTTAACAAGCACATGTGTTGGAGAGGGCTATGCTCGGGGTTTCTCTGCGTGATAAACTTAAAAATGAGGATATCAGCAATAACCGGAGTAACCGATATAGCTCAACAGATTAGTAAGCTGAAGTGGCAATGGACGGGCCCTATAGCTCGAACAACCGACAACCGATGCGGAAGGTTCGTCGATAGATGCAGGTTGCTCAGGACCGTGCTTTATGGCATTCCTTGGGGGTAGCCTGTGATCAGTAGTGGATTTGTGAAGGGATGTAATTATGAACGATGATGATGATGAACAATCACATGTGTAAAAGTCGTATATGTTTTTATTTATCTTTGATTTTACTTGCAAAATATCACTCCACTGTCGGTACATTCGTTTTGTTTGCAATCAAAAATAAATAATGTACATATAAACATACAGTACATATAAATAATATTGCTAATAAATTAAACCAAGAAACTTTTAAGTTGGTATAAACAAAATATTATGGATTCACTCACTTTGAGCGAACGATGTATATCTCTAAAGCCTATTCTCATCACATTTCTGTTCCACGGTAATTGCATAGCGCGCTGTATCTGATACGAAGAGTCTCCGTCTACTCCCTCGTACAAGGCCACCATTATTCCTATCAATCCATACGGAGAGAAGGCTATGTTGTTATCATTCAAGAAGTTATGTTCTGCGAGCACTTTTAAACCGAATTCGTTTGTAACGTCCACCATATGTGATAGCGGCGATCGTCCTGTGTCCCAATATTTTATTTCGATCGGGACTCCATACTCGGAACTTGCAACGACCGCGATCGTAGCGCAAACGTACAATAATCGCGTAAATAATGAAAAGGCGCACGCGCGTCCACAGTGCCGCATCGTGGTCGCGTTTCTGACCATATTCTGACCGCGCTCCAATGACCGCGGGCTACTCTCGTCGCGGTTAACGCTTCTTCGTGTCCAACTAATTACCATCAAGAACTCGATGTTTTCGGTGAATGCCCTGCCTTATTTTTTGCGAAAACTGCGCACAGTACGTTATTCGTAGCAGGAGTGAAATATCGCTGTTTCCTATGTTGCTTATTAAAGAGATTATTGTACCGGTTTTTTTTTATTGACAACTGCATTAGCACATTTTTTTTTCTATACAACTGGCTTACAACTTCAACTGGCTTAAAATAATTATTGTCGCCGTTACTATTGCTCTTGAATATGGTATATTGTTGCAAGTTTTTAGTAATTAGACAGAAACCTGTACGGCTAGACCGAAATAAGCACGTCTTCTTTTTATAAAGACACTATTGATGATGATAATTATTCCACTCTTATTTAAGTTTAAGCACCGAATAAATAATAGTACAAGACGTTTAAGCCTAGTTGGACAACTCACTACAACCAAGTATGTACTCCGCTTGTTGTGTTAAGCGGTTCTTTTAAACCACACAGTGCATTTTATTTCTTTCATTCTTTTTCGTTTACACAATACAAGATGTAGTCTGGTTTTGGCCTTGGTCTACTATAATGTCTTTCACAATAGTGATTAATTTCTAGTTTAATATTATAAAATGTGATGATGATGTTATCGTGGTCTAACTTTGACTTTAACCGGGCGGCGTCAACCCTTCACACACCAGTAGATATGTAAAGTCTTGTTTTGTTCTTAGTGTATTAAGTCATATTTTTCAATAAAATTTTAGTTTAATGTTATAAAATGCGATGATGATGTTATTGTGGTCTGACTTAGACTGAGAGGAAGCAACCCTTGCTACGCTACTGTTTATTAATTTTTCCTTTACCCAGCATTAGATGTAGTCTTATTTTGTCTCTGGTCATATTTCGTAATATAAACAGGGAGGGAGCGGCAAGGGGGCTATGTCCTGGCAAGCAGATTTAAAGGATCTGCATTTTCTTAAAGATTTACTCTCCGCTTTAACTTTTTTAACTCCGGTTTTTTTCCGGTTATCTGGTAAAAACCTCAATAAAAATGACAATAGCTTCTATTGAATAGTTTGACTAAAATAATAATAACAACATTTACTTTATGTCATCCGGTTAATATGGTCACTTTCTTATAACTCAAAAACTACAGCCTAATTTGCATAGATGGGTTTGTGATACGATAGCTCTTCATCAGTCATTCAAATAATAAAGGGTCAAAAGGCCGCCGCTTTATCGACGCCATTTTGACAGTTGATATTATAGTCAGTACGTGAGGGTAATATGGTCACCTTAAGCTTTATCGCCCTATAAAACCAAAGTTAGGAGAAGAACAGAGACAAAAACACAAAGTCGTATATTATAACTAATATATTAAGAAAAAAAAATAGCAAACAAGCTTTGGAAATAATTAGGAACACTTCGAAAAATCTACTTAAAAAAACTAACTACACTACACAATACAAAAATCGCATAAAATATTTACAATCATAGAAGTATTACTCCAAGTTTACAATAATATATAAACTGTCAAAATGGCGTCGATAAAGGAGCGCCTTTTTGATCATTTATTATTTGATAGACTGATCTATTTGATAGATGAGCTATCTACTAACTATATGATAGATCGTATCACAGAGCGTTCTATTCAAACGACGCTGTAGTTTTTGAGTTATAAGAAAGTGACCATATTAAACGGATGACCATATTACCCTCACGTACTATAGTTAATTGATTTTTCGAAGTGTTGCTAGTTATTGCCAAGGCTTGTTTGTTATATTTTTCTATATTAGTTATAGTAAACGACATTGTGTATTTGTCTCTGTTCTTCTCCTAACTTTGGTACTTTACAATACGTTTAAACATTTCTCCTATAAAATATTATTTTGTTATTATTTAAAATATTAATTCATTTAGGGTCTAATACGAAAAGATAAACCTCCTGTATCGTTAATTCATGAAACAGGATTGCTTATCGTTTCCAGTCTTCATTATAACATTCCGCACAAGCGTCCAACCCGTATCTTAATAAAATGTTATTAAGAAAATTGCTATAAACGTCTACTCACTTGAAGCGTAAAAATAGTTTACTTTTTTTAACACTTTTTACTAAATCAAACGAGTGTCATTAAAATGCTTTGGGTGCTGATCTTTATCATAATTATGTAGGTACGTATCTTTTAAATAAGTTCTAGTAAGTTATAAGCAGTACACGATTACTACGTACGTAACTAAGCATTTTGCGGGGGCGAACCAACGACGTATAAAAACATTTTAGGGGCGAACACTGTATATTTGAATAAAACTAGTTTTTACGGATTTTACCGCGTACAATAACTTATTTTTTTAATAAGTTTAAGTTTAAGTTTTAAAATAAGTGAATCTACGCGATAAAATCGGTAAAAACTAGTTTTATCAAATGATAGTAATACACATGTATATAATTATTGTTGTTCCGGGTCCAATCATAAATAGGAGGAACTTTTTTCTCTTTTTCTGCTCAAAGTTTATCTGGATCTTAATTAGAAACATTTTCATAGTTGGAACTAGTGTTCGGCTTTATTGTTTTCTTCCTGTATCGCCAAATTGTTTGTTATACGCTACCTCTATTTTATTTGAGTCCGATAAAAGTGATAACTAATAATATAGACTATGTACATTAATATTTTTTTAGAATGGCAAAGAGAAAATAATTTGCGTACTTCAAATTGCGCAAATTAATCCTGGCTTGTCACACACGGTAACTATTTAAATACATACTTCTTAAGTAGATGGCGCATTATTTTTTTCGAAAATCACTGTAAATAATAAGCTGAGTAGGTTGAAAGTAGGGGCTAAGCGCTCGCTGTAAATTTTACAGTATGCGAGCAACCCTGTTTCGATCCCCACCGGCACCAATGAAATTGTTAATTGCAATTTTAAGTGCTTATTTACCACGTGCTCGGCGGTGAAGGAAAACGTCGTGAGGAAACCGTCTGAGAAATAAGATATTTCGAAGATGTATATGTGAAGTTTGCCAACACGCATTGGGGCAGCGCGGCGGACATTTCCTTGCCCTTAAAAACCCCTCAGAAATGAAGGGACGCTTGCGCCCAGCAGTGGGACGTATATAACTTTAACTACCGGAAGTAGATCGCTATCGCACGTCATACAGTAATTAATTCAAATTTAATGGACTGAAAACACAACAAAATTATCGGCTAGAATTGAAAAATAGTTTGCTCAAGATTCGTCTTGCTGAAGTGGCGATGGTGATAAATAGTTCTAAATTCATTGGTGACGATGACACGTTATTAAAAGTTCTTGCTCACTCGGTATAGATAGTTCTATTCTGCCGTACGTTGACTAAAATGCAGTTAAGCCACAAATGGTAGAATCTTATGTTTTGATGTCAAATATAAAGTTGATCTAAATATTATTCTATATATAAATAATAATTGTCTTGGACTCGTTTTTCTGTCTATTGTAGTCGCATAGTTAACCGAGTTACACAAAGGCTTGCTAAATAGCAGCATGGACGTAAACCATCCTTAGCTGCTCGTAAAAAATATCTACAAAATATTTTTATATTACTTTACTAAAAACACGCTCTCTTAGAACATAGAGAAGAATACAGTAAAGGAGCCTTAACATCTTTGTTGTGAATTTTATCATATTACTCTGAACGTATTATAATAATTTATCTCAAAAGCAAGGTATTTACCGTCGTCTATCATAAACCTATCAAAAGTTCACAGCTGAACATAGACCCCCTCCATAGATTGTCTCATAAGGGGATAATTGCCATAGTTGCCGCGCTTGGCAGGCGGGTTGGCAACCGCAGTTATTTCATTTTTAGTTCTTATTTGGTAGACGCTGCTGCTCATCTGCTGATTTGTTTCCCTCTGTCGCCTTTCACGAAATCAATGGAATGATGGGGTAATGAATATTCTTACACCGCCACTGCACGGTCATAAATGGTATTTGCTGTTAAATATTACCCCGTGTAGTGGCGGGTAAGAATACCCACTACCCCATATCTTCCCGTGGGTGACGTAAGAGGCGACAGAGGGAAACTGAGGCAGAGGATGGGCAGCAGCATCTTTCTGATAACAGCAAAACAACAATAAAAAAACTGCGGTTGCCAACCCGCTCGCCAAGCGAATTCAAATTCAAATTTTATTTATTTGTGAATACAGGTAATGAGACAATAGATCTTAAAAAAAAGATGTTCGCTGCATTCAACCCGTAGGTGTACAAATATTATAGCCACAATTATATCTAATATATTTCCATTATTTCATTATATTATTTATATCATATTTATATTAGAATATTCAACAATGATGTAATTATTAATTAGAATAGGATGTTTACATATATACAGTCTAATCGAATGTCAAAAAATTATATTTTATGCAATGCCATTATAATATGCCTACTGATGCGTCGCTTAAATATTCATCAATTGAGTACTCGTAGTAGCATTTCTCAATTAGAAATGTTTTAAATTATTTGTTACATTTTTGAACATTTTCCATTTCATGAAAAATAGATGGAACCAGTGAGCGAGCAGGTTGGCAACCGCAGTTTGAGCAGGCAACTATGGCAATATACCCCCCATGAAAGTAACGAAGAGACGGCCCCCAGTCCCCGGCGGCCCCGCTATTCCCGGCTACGGTGGCGACAATGGTAACGGCGGAGCAGGGGGTGCTAATAATCTCCGGTGGAGGTTCAGTTGCTACTTACGACGACTCGACCTGGCAACTTATAACGCACGCACCCTGAGGACTGACGAGAAGATCCTGGAGCTGGAAGAAGAGATAGACAAGTTGCGCTTGAATATCATAGGATTATCCGAGGTCCGAAGAGAGTTGGAGGACACGTTAATCCTCGAATCCGGCAACTTCTTCTATCACCGGGAAGGCGACCATCTGTCCAAAGGAGGTGTCGGATTTATCATCCACAAGTCTCTCGTTAACAACGTTGTAAAGATTGGGAGTGTGTCGACGAGGGTTGCGTACCTTATACTCAGAATCACCAAACGGTATTCACTGAAGGTCATAGAGGTTTACGCACCAACTTCGGCACACCCCGATGAGGAGGTGGAGGAAATGTATGAGGATATCTCTAGAGCCATGCATTCCACCAAAACCCACTGTACGGTGTTAATGGGAAACTTCAACGCAAAGCTAGGCATAAGAGAGAACGGTGAGCTGAAAGTAGGGAAATTGGGATTAGGGCAACGGAACTCAAGGGGCCAGCAGCTGGCCGACTTCATGGAGAAAGAGGGACTCTTTATGATGAACTCTTTCTTCCAGAAGCGGCCACACAGGAAGTGGACCTGGTCGAGTCCCGACGGTTCGACAAAACATGAGATTGACTTCATTATGACGACCAGACGACAACTGTTCAGTGATGTCTCAGTGATCGCGAGAGTGAACACCGGCAGCGATCATCGAATGGTGAGAGGTACACTGAACCTAAACGTTAAGTTGGAGAGGTCACGTCTAATGAAGTCAACGCTCCGTCACCCTCGTGCTCTAATCCAAAGTCCCGAAACCTTTCAGCTCGAGCTACAAAACCGTTTTCAGTGCCTAGAAGATTGCAATGCAGTGGACGATATGGATGCCAAGCTCGTGGAAACTGCATGGACAGTCGAAGCTAAATTTTGCAAGACCCGCCGCAGAAGAACACAAAAACTCTCGGATCACACTCTTAATCTCATGGCTGTTAGACGGGATATGAAGCTGCAGTTTTCAGTAGATTTGACAGCATATAGGCAACTGAACAGACAGATCTTCAAATGCATGCGGCGGGACTTACGCAACTTTAATATTGCTCGTATTGAAGAAGCGATCGCGCGGAACCAGGGCTCCAAAGTCTTTGCTAGAGATCTGTCTGCCAGGAAGAGCCAACTGTCAAAGCTGAAGACTGAGTGTGGCAGCGTCGTTTCCGGGACACCTGAGATTTTGAGTGAGATTGAGAGGTTCTATGGGCAGCTGTACACATTATCGTTGGAGCCACACGCAAGTGTTAGTAACGATCCAAGAGCGAGCCTTATCCGACACTATTTCGATGATATCCCGGACGTCAATCTGAGCTAGATTAGAATGGCTCTCCATTACCTTAAAAACGGTAAGGTCCCAGGCGAGGATGGAATTACAGCGGAGCTTCTAAAAGCGAGAGGAAAACCGGTACTTGTAGTCCTTCAGAAGCTCTCTAATTCCTTCCTCTATGGTGGCATTACACTGTAGGCGTGGAGCAGAAGTGCGGTGGTCTTGATTTTCAAGGAAGGTGACAACGCTCTCTTGAAGAACTACAGACCGATTTCCCTTATGAGTCGCGTCTACGTGCTATTTTCGAGAGTCATTACGAATCGTCTCGCGCGCAGACTTGACGACGAGGCTGGCTCCCGAACAAGTCGGTTTCCGAAAAGACTTTAGCACCATAGACCACATACATACCCCTCGGCAAGTTGTACAGAAGTCCGAGGAGTACAATTTGCCACTGTCTGGCGTATGTGGACTATGAGAAATCCTTTGATTCCGTCGAAATTTGGGCGGTGCTGCAGTCCCTTCAGCGGTGCCAAGGCTACGATAGCTCTCCGAGTACAGAACCAGAGTACGAAACCTATCCAATTGCAGAGAAGTATAAGACAGGGTGACGTTATATCCCCGAAACTCTTCACCGCTGCATTGGAAGACGTTTTCAAGGTTCTGGACTGGAAAGGATACGGTATTAACATCAATGGCGAGTACATCACTCACCTTCGATTTGCCGACGATATAGTCCTTATGGTAGAATCGCTGGAGGACTTAAGCACTATGCTCAATGACCTCAATAGTGTTTCCCAACGGAATGGTCTTAAGATGAACATGGACAAAACAAAGATCATGTTTAACGTCCATGTCACACCTATGCCGATAGTTGTTGGGAGCACTAACTCGAAGTTGTTGACGAGTATGTTTCCCTGGGACAAATAGTCATGACAGGACAAACAGTGATGACCTATGGAACTGAGACGTGGTCCTTCACTGCTGGCCGGATGAGGAAGCTCAAGGTCGCTCAGCGAGCTATGGAAAGGGCTATGCTTGGAGTTTCTCTGCGTGATAAACTTAGAAATGAGGATATCCGTAGTAGAACCAGAGTGACCGACATAGTCTAACGGATTAGTAAGCTGAAGTGGCAATGGGTCGGCCATATAGCTCGAAGAACCTACAACCGATAGAGAAAAAAGGTTCTCGAGTGGCGGCCTCGTACCGGCGGACGAAGTGTAGGGCGTCCACCCACTAGATGGAGTGACGACCTGTTAAGATATGCAGGAAGTCGATGGATGCAGGTGGCTCAGGACCGTGCCTAGTGGCATTCTTTGTGGGAGGCCTATGTTCAGCAGTTGACGACGTGGAAGTACAGCAGTCGCTCGTGGTGTTGGTATGTTCATTCACAATTTAATTCAGGTTTGATAACGCAGGTGTGACACTGATACGATCGCGACATGGACTTTATTTTGTATCATGGACGTCGTTTTTCCCCCACACTAATACTTTTGATTTTGAGTTTTCATCATCACTAAACTAAGCAAAAAATTCTCTATCGAGCAGTATTGGAATTATATTTTTACGTTTGATAGTTCCAGAGGTATAAGCATTTTGGCGGTTAAGTGAAAATTTTCTTTGCTGTCATAAGCTAGAAATCAGTTACTATGCACCGTTACGCTATAAAACCGTAACGATTTATTTTCTTAGTAGAAGTATAATATGTAATTTGGTAAAACTAAGAAAAAATGCAGTTTAGCACATTTCCTTGCTAAGAGGCAGTTAAGCGTTAGTAATTGCTTTATTCCTTAGCAGCAGTTTGGCTAGGATATACCTTAATAATATCCTAAAAAGCGGTAAAAAATAGTAGTAGAACCTAAAACACGACTAAAATACCTATCTGCTTTCGAGTGTAGAATTAATAAAATATATTAAAACCACATACATCCCAAAAAAGCGGTCGCGGCTTTTTAGTGTATGATGAACCTTTGAATTAAATTCGAAATATTTAAACAGCGGCAAACTGAATGTGCTTCGCTTAAAAGCGTTTAAGTGTAACTTTATGGGTGCGTGAAGAATTCGATCGGCAAGTATGATCAGAGCTCCAGCTCTTGTCTGAGTGCGTCGGAGATATATTCCTTGGTTTGGATTTTGATTTTGAAAACTATTTTACTGTCCGAAAAAATGTGTCTTTTCCAATGAATAGGAGGAATCTTAGACTCGAGTTTCCTTCAACGTTTTGCCGCTTGCAGATGAAAAACAAAATGATTTCAACTCAATTTGAGATAGGAGATAGGCATGTGCTGTAACTACTGCTGTTCGGTCAAGAAGTCTGACAATTGTCTTTCTTACGCATAAGTGTGGATAAAGCCATGTATGAAATCACCATGCCTGTTATACATTAATTTTATAAACTAATATTTTTCCTTATTTGATATTAAATAGCTTCCGAACGTAAGGAAGCTGACCTCCTCTCTCTCTTACATTACTTGAGTATTTATATTTTTTTTTTATTTTACACATTGAAGCCTTGGTTAAACACAGGCAAGAAGTTAGTGAGCATGGCGATAAAAGAGGTAAACCATAATGATTTCAGAAGCAGAAGACCGTAAACCATAATGATTTCTTATGTTTCCGCGAACACTACACATTCAAATAAAACTAAGTTTTTCGGATTTTATCGTGTATGTATATTGACTTATTTCATATTCACGACGTTTCGAGCACTATATATCACCTATGGTCACAAGGGGGACTGAGGTATTCGACGTCTCAATGTCCACAAGGAAAGAATGCAGTTTGTGGTCATATCTTAGACGGCCCCCGCCATTACATCAAAGAACATGGATTCCTGCCAAGGATGATACGTGTGAGGCTATAGAAATTTGTCTGCGACAAAATTCATATTAAGGTTTATAACAGACAGTTATGAACTTTAATATGAATATATTAATGTAATTTGCATTGTAAATAATATATATAATATATTATTGTAAAATCCATAGATACCTAATTGTTTTGAAATAAAGATATTAAATAGCTTCCGAACGTAAGGAAGCTGACCTCCTCTCTCTCTTACATTACTTGAGTATTTATATATTTTTTTTATTTTACACATTGAAGCCTTGGTTAAACACAGGCAAGAAGTTAGTGAGCATGGCGATAAAAGAGGTAAACCATAATGATTTCAGAAGCAGAAGACCGTAAACCATAATGATTTCTTATGTTTCCGCGAACACTACACATTCAAATAAAACTAAGTTTTTCGGATTTTATCGTGTATGTATATTGACTTATTTCATATTCACGACGTTTCGAGCACTATATATCACCTATGGTCACAAGGGGGACTGAGGTATTCGACGTCTCAATGTCCACAAGGAAAGAATGCAGTTTGTGGTCATATCTTAGACGGCCCCCGCCATTACATCAAAGAACATGGATTCCTGCCAAGGATGATACGTGTGAGGCTATAGAAATTTGTCTGCGACAAAATTCATATTAAGGTTTATAACAGACAGTTATGAACTTTAATATGAATATATTAATGTAATTTGCATTGTAAATAATATATATAATATATTATTGTAAAATCCATAGATACCTAATTGTTTTGAAATAAAGTTGTAGGTATAGTCTGTACTTTCGGTGCTATTCAGTACGTTGGTTACAAACAATAAAAAATAGTTAAATATCTTAACGGGCACGCAACCAACAACCTAATTGTTCTTACCGTAATTATTGTATCATAAATATAGCTACTTTCAATAGTGCTAAGGAGCTTTATTTTATCTTCCTTGTTTTATTCTGAACAAAATTAAAAATCATCCTGCTTGTGATCATGTAATTAATAAAATTAAACTTTAACCCAAGCATGCCACTGCATTCTGCGTAGATCGAACCAAAAGTAATAAAAAGCTAATGGTACTCCGAGTTAACTCTGACATCGGGACCTCAATTACCTGTCTCCCGTGACCATGGGTACTGGAAAGCACATGAAACGCCGGGAATTAAAATTAAGTAAATTAAACGCGAGAAAATCCGTAAAGGTAGTTGTGATCAATCTGACGATTCTGTTAAAGATAAGGACTACGTGCCGTCAGTGGAGATGCCGCAAAACATTTCTGATTCCGAAAACAACATAGGTATATCATACTTCTTGCCGCCTACCAATTCCCATGATAAAAAACCAGTAAATAAAATATATATATAAAATAGATTCATCAGATCAGATTTGGCTGAAGATGAAGAATTATAATAATTGAAGTCGGTGTGGTAGAGAAGAAAATCACATCTAAAAAAAAACATTGTCTTGTTTTTTGAATAAAGTTTTGATATTCTTTAAACCAAAGCACATTTTATTTTACATCTAGCAACTTTTCAAAATTACGTAATAATAATGTACTATTACGTAATTTTGAAAACGTAATAATGCTAATACTAAGCTAAAAAGCGGTTCCGTGAGATTGATGTACGTTTAACTACCTTTTAGTTTAGTTTCACTTGTATTTCATTTCATTATTTGCTCATAAACTATACTATATGGCAGTAAAATCAATAAACAGCAATAAAGTGTAGTCTACGAGTAAAATTTAAACAATGCGTCAGAAATCAAAAGAACGTTTAAATAGGTTAGCCCGGTAAAGTAGCAGCTTAATGCTGCTGTGTTTTGTGTGGTGACTGTAGAGAACCGGAGACCCTTTTTACTGAAAACGGGACATTTTATCTTAATTTTCACGAGTGACAAAGCATTTTGAATCTTAATTGAGGATAAATGGATATGTCTATGGGCCACAGCATCCACTTACCATCAGGTGGGCTGTGTGCTCGTTCGTCAACCTTATGCTATAAAAAAGAGAATACTAGTATGAAATAGTAGATAAATTCTGGTGTGTTTCGTATGGCGAGTGTAAAGATGCGGAGACCCTTTTAACTGGAAACGAGGCATTCCATTAATCGAGCATAGATGTAGAATGT
Source organism: Parnassius mnemosyne (assembly GCA_963668995.1). Lineage (NCBI taxonomy): Eukaryota > Metazoa > Arthropoda > Insecta > Lepidoptera > Papilionidae > Parnassius > Parnassius mnemosyne. Next base: position 41,283,945 of record CAVLGL010000115.1, on the reverse strand, counting down.
CTATGGGCTACAGTATGCACTTACAATCAAGTAAACTGTGTGCTCGTTTTTCACTATTACATTCTATAAATAAAATTTAAACAATATGATAAGAATTTGTTCATATTTTAACACGCTTATATTAGCTTGATCTGTATGTATTCGTATGTATGTATGTATGAATTGTAAAGGAAATGTTTTGATTCATATTTCACTAATTTATGGGCCTCTGAATAATCTATACCGGTGTAGCGAGTGTGTAATATTATCCACTATCCCATTAGTTCCGTGGGTTTCGTAAGAGGCGACGAAGGGAAACTGAAACAGAAACACGGAAGATGGTCAGCAGCATTTTCCTGACAACAGCTCAAAACAATAAAAAACATGCGTGAGTATCGATGTCGTGGAACACTCAGTAGCAACGAAATTCCTTTCGTAGTATATTATTATTGATAAACGTATTATTATTGATTAACAAATACAAATAAATGAATTACTAGCGTCTATTAAAATAAAGCGTCATTTAAAATAAAATAATATTTCTTTCATAGCAAGATAAGGAAAAGTGCGAAGAAGATTATTCCATCTCGCTTCCTCATGGCTGCCAAGGCCGTCTACACTTCGTCAGAAGGGGTCGTGACGGACAAATCTCATGGCTCCAGTACACGTTGGCCGAGCGCGCTTGGCGAGCGCACTCGGCAGATTTTCGTGGTGCCGTTCACACGTTGGCGTGTTTCATTCTGCGTTGGTAGCTAGATGATGATGGACGTTAGGGCAATCGCGGCCGCTGTCATATACTTATACAGCGCTTCACTCTTCTCAGAGCGAACGATAAAAAAACTATACATACAACAATAATCCCAGTTTGTCCTTTTTAGGGTTCCGACCTCAAAAGGAAAAAAGAAACCTTTATAGGATCTACTAGCTGACCCGTGTCCGCTTCGCTGGGGGTTTTTTCAAAATAAATGATAGCCCAAAAGAAGACACTAAGCTACATTATCCCTGAGCAACATAAACGCAGAGATAATTTATAATAATATTTATCATTAAGTAGGTACTCTTAAATTTTATGTTGCTCATGTTTGGGGTTCCATATAACTGATTCATTGTGAGAATCAATCAATGAACAATGAATCAATATTTTACTCCATAATTATTAAATTGTAATGTGTTGGTATGCATATAAGTAAAATTAAAAATATATTATATTGAATTATATATTTTTTCATAATATATAATATTTATTTATATATATGAAAAAATATATGCGTATATATATATATATATATATATATATATATATGTGTGTGTGTGTGTGTGTGTGTGTGTGTGTGTGTGTTTGTGTGTATATGTATATATTTGTATTGTATATGTATATTTATGTAAGTGCACACTTTGACTACCTCTATTTCCTTCAACTATCCTTCAATAGGCCTGCTGGAAGCAATTTCGTCATGGAATAGGCAGTGCCTTTGTACATAATTATGTTTTTACCATTTTCCTATCGAATTATGTGTGTACATAAACTATTAAATAAATATTTCTTCATTAGTCCATGTCGCCATGTTGAAACAATTTTATTAAGACACTACAGTCTACTCCGACGCGTAACTATGAACTGAACACTCGGCCAACGTGTGAACACTGTTTGCGGCTTGCGCCAAATTCCTTTGATTTGTGCATGGAAAACCGACACTATACGGCTCGTCGGCGAGCGTTGGCCGCAAACGCCAAATATATACAAAACGGCCCAGTACACGTTGGCCGAGTGCACTCGGCGAGCGCGCTCGGCCAACGTGTACTGGAGCCATTACACTTTTTCTCGCCTAGCCCCCATCCGCCAAATTCGTACCGTCCGATAAGGAACTTCGTTCCAAAAACACTACGACTGCTATTATACAATCCAATAACTGACACAATCTATTGGGGAGGTCTATGTTCAGCAGTGAACTTTTATAAATATGCAGTAATGGAATGAATAGGTAATGGAATAATCTCAAATTTTGCAGACCAGAACCAGCGACCTGCCCGGCTTCGCCTGGATACGATCTATCAGTGTGAGGCCACATTCAGAAAAAAAAAATAATAGACCTGTGATATTTAAATTCACAGGTCTATTATAAATTTTTGCTGTACAATATTTTTCATAAAGAAATCACTAAATTAACGGCTTTTTCTATAGACGTATTGTTAACTGAAAAATCTGAACATGAACAGGAAGTGATGTCTCTATTTTACTTTTATAATATAATGTTGTTATCTTATCTCTATGTTCTATCTATATATAAAAATAAAATTATGTCCGTCAGTCTAAAAATAAAATAGTCTCGCAAAAACTCGAAAATGGCTGGACCGATTTTGATGAAATTTTTTGTGTGTGTTTGAGTGGGTGATTTAAACGATTCACAATTGGACCCGGTAGGTGGCGCTGATTTCGTGATCCAGAAATCACCCGTGCGAAGTCGGGGCGGATCGCTAGTTGAAATAAGTTTTCACTATAGATATAGAAAGTATTTTTCAAGAATATGTATTACATAAATCCAAATTTTTATCAATATTTAAAAAAAATACATATACCTAATCTGTTTTTCGTTCATTTATACTCAAAAGAAAAAGTTGTACTTGTATAATTATATTTTTGTACGTTCAATAATAAATACACAGTTTTAATTATATCGTTCGACTAAACTAAAAATTTGCGTAGCTGCCAATGAGCTCTGCGTACCTACTTAGTAGCTGCTAATTAATTTCAAGTTATAAAATTTATGTTATAAAATCTGATCCATCGAATGCTTCAAAAGACTTACTTTATGTGAAACTCATTCCCATTCTCTTAAAAGATTAACCATTTTTTGTAAGTTTTTGTAGTTTATTTTCTTAAAAGCAGTAACTACAAAACCGGCTTTAGGCTAAGTTTTGGGTTATAATTACACATAAATAACAATTACTTATATAGGAAGTAACTAATTAAATATTTATACACTATAAAGCGGCTTGGGTAAAGCTAGCGGTTTTTTAATGTCACATTACTTAATATGGGCTAGTAATCTTCCACTCACCAGATGTCTCTAGGTGACTGAGTTTTGTTAGACATTGTACACTAATGTACAAGAATGCAATTTAATTAAGAAGTTAGTTTTAAATAAAAGTTTATCACTTTCCAGAGTATTATATAAATACACAAACAATGCCTCAGTTTGCTCTTTCATTTCTGCATATTTTTATACATTTTTTATTTTTCTACTTTTACAAATTTTTGTAGTTTGGTTCTTTTTTTTCTAATCTAAATAATATGAAATATTTCTAATATTTTTTTATAGGATAGGGTGACAAACGAGCACACAGTCTACCTCAATAAAGAATCAAAATGCAGATGCGTCGTCACCCGTGTGGACTAAGATGGAATGCCTCTTTTCCAGTAAAATGGGTCTCCGGTTCTCTACACTCACCATACGAAACACAGCAGTGCCAAGCTGCCATTTTACGCTGGTATTCTGTGAGCGCGTGGTCCTTCCCCGGTCGAGCCGACCACTAATATAGCTGCAGCATGGCTCTACCACGTAAAAAAAATTACTTTGTGAATTATCAACCAATCAAATCTGATAATCGTACAGTGACTTACTTATACTCTAAAAAGAGGGTTGAGATCAAGATGTTTTGAAGTGCACTAATCGAGTAAATTAGTGAAATCATTTTGTAACGCTTCTGTGCCTTTTAAGAAACAAATATTTTTTTTGTTGACAGATGACAGATCGAAAAAAGTAATGGTGCTAGCAACGTACCTTAGGGAACTCCGACGGAGACCTTAACCCAGCTAGAAATGTAATTGTTTAATCCTACAGCTTGTGTTCTGTTCTCAATAAACGAAGAGAACTAACGAAGTAGGGCTCTTCTTATACCAACACATTCAAGCTTAGTATATAAGGCGACTGTAATCCGTATAAATGTCATTGTTTTGTTGGCCTTTACCCATGGATTCAGCAATGAAGTCATTGAGTAAAACAAAATTTGTCTACAGAGGGGGAAACCGTACTGAGTTCTGAAATTATTGACTAAATAACTAAGTTTACTTGAGAATGTACCATTATTCAAAGACTACTTAGTATACATTACAGGCAATAGGCCTGTAGTTATAGACCTCAGATTTAGAGCCCTTTTCGTGAAATGGAGTAATGTAGCCCGATTTCCAAATATCAGAGACTGGACGACGTGAGATGGCATAAATACAAAAAATGTGAAATCATGCATTAAATTTCATTCTTCTCAGAAAACTTATCAGAATGGAATCAGGCAATGGAAATGTCCTTAGCTATTATCGCCCAATTACCCTGGTAACCTATACTATCAAAAGTATGTACTTAAAAATTGCCCCTGGAATTATGTAATAAAATTTAAAGTATCAATAAAGATCAATATGACTTCCAAAAACACATTAAATCGACTAATTTAGCTAATTACCACTTATCTCGATGATCAAAGTTAATGATAATTGACAAGGCCTACGATTTTTGTTATGTGCTTGTTACACTAAAGAAAATTTCGAGAAAAACTGTTTTCTCTTTTTCCTATCGTAAAATCTCTCGCCGCGTTTTGGGAGCTTACTACATCGTTCGCTATTTCGAGCTGGTCACTCATCGCTGAATTTATTATTTTTGATTAAAAATGGCACATTATAAGCATTGTGTCGTTCCCGAGTACGACAGAAAACCACATAATAAATTGTTTTTTATGGTCCCATACTAGCCAAATGTCAGAAAAAAGTAGATGATCTATGTGAAGAAAGCATCTTTTATTGGACCAAAAACTTCCGCATTCTGTTTAAATTTAATTAATTTTATTATAATCGATTCTTCTACATAAAATACAGGGATGTTCAACCTACAGTAACTAGCTATTTGTGACATATTCATAAAAAAAATCAATAAAAAATGTTGTGAAGCCACACAAATGCAAGACAGGCAAGACTACCAAACTTGAGACCCGCATTTAAAGAATGTGTGAAATATGTCATTCTAGCTATGCTAAGAACCTGGACAACTAATTTCAATAAATATAGCAAATAAACAACAAATTTAGACAGATAAGTTTTCGCTTAAAAAATAAATTCATTTATGTTTTTAAGTTGAAAATAACATTGAATGTCAATGTTAAGAATAAACGAGTACGAAGACTGCTGAAATTTAAGAAAGTAATGCGTCACAAGTTTCACACACACACACACACGATCGGCGCGCGCGCACGCACACGCACACGCACGCGCACGCGCACGCGCACGCACACGCACACGCACACGCACACGCACACGCACACACACACACACACACACACACACACACACACACACACACACACACATTTTCACAGTTAAATGAAAACCTGTACAACCATTTGTAGAAAAACCTAAAATAAAAAAGCAGAAATTATTTAGAAAATTCTGAGTGAAGATTTAATGTTGCGTCTCCTTCACACACGTTTAGTTCTTACTAAACTTTTCGGGTAGAATTCCGTTCTAGGGATACCTCCGATTTGGGCCAAATTTTTTTTTACATATTTACCAACATAAATGATGAAAAACCCAAAAGGGATTTTGGCGCAAATGCCCCTGAAATTTTTTACGAGTTTGAAGTTTTAGATTTTTAATGCAGTTTTTCATGATAAATCGAGTAAACCTCACTTTTTTACACATGAATATTGATCCAAAGTTACTTACTACTACTTACTATTATAATACGAGTATATTGTGTTTTATTTCTGAATTGTTTAAAACTGCCCAGAAATACTTGAACACTCAGACTTTACTTTCAGTTCTAATAGGTTAGATAGGTTGTGGCGGGAGCGAAGGCAACCCGACTTTATAGATAAGATATCTGATCTGATCGAATCTGTACTAAAATTGAATCAGCACGCCCCGACTTCACGTAGTCTTGTCTGCCCTACTCCTAGTGTTTTCGTAAAGCCGTAGGCGCGGAGGGAGAGCAACCCCCGCCCGCCGTAGCAAGTCGCAGGCACCTGTGCGAGCTGTAGCGGCTGAGGCTGGTCCAATAAGCCGAAGGTGAGCATGGGTGCCCATGATTCGCTACGCAAGGGCGAAGGGGCTGCACTTCCGTTGTAGAATACGGCACGGCACAAGCCGTTGTAGAATGTTGTGGATAAGTTAATGCTTACCCTGCTGCCGTAGTCACTATTTTTTAAGAAATATTGAGCTATCATAAAACCATTCGCTACTTAAATTGGCAGGTTGACTTTTTTTATACCCTTACAACAACTCTTACAAACTTTTTCCATTAGATAGTAAGTGAATGGCCGAGCAGTGAGAGTCGCAAGAGATGAAGCCCACTTCTGAACATAGGCTCCCCCCAGCTATAGAGTATCCTTTTAGAAATTAGAGCTTCAATAATTGGTTAAGACAAGTATGGAGTAATTATTTGTTGCGACGCTGCAGTGCACGTTAACAGACTTCAGATATTTCTCATGCCTCAACCTCTCGTTTACCAGTTTTCCTTTAACATCGAGCATGTTGTAAATCAGCACTTGAAATAACAATTTTATTTCGGTCGGCGGGTATCGAAACCGTGTTGCCGACGTGCACTGAAATTACTAACAAGTGCTTAGGCCCTGGACTATTACGTTTCCCAGTAATTTTTTTATTTAGGCTTTTTTTATTAGCTTCAGAATTGCATGTACTGGTTCTCTATTTCACTTCAATAGCCTAGTATAGTTGCCAGCGTCTAACTTGGCAAGATTCGTTATATGTGCAGATGTCGTTTTTAGATCTCTTTGGTTATCAAGCGGGGCGCGGGAACGAAGTAGTATCGCGTTCCGAGCGCCCGATTGGTTGGCCAGAAGACTTCAGAGCGCGCGATTGGTTGGCCAGTCTACTTCCGAGCGCGCGATTGGTACGTCCCGTTGTACATGCGCAAACTTTCCCCCACTACGCCAAAACCTTGCCAAGTTAGTTGCCGTATACTATACGCGTAGTTTGTTAATAAAATGGTTTTTAACTTTTATAAGTTTTATTGCTATTAAAAATTTAAAGACGCTTTCATATTTTTTTAGCCCTTGATAGACGAAAGACAAATGTTATACAGCGTATATCGATTTTATACTTTGTGTAATCGATTTATTTTGGTAAACATTTTTTCACCTGTAGGTAACACTACCTGTTAAAATAATAGAGCGCTAAACTTAAAACACGTAAATAATATATTTTAAAACTCAGGAATACAATTTATTTTTTTCATCAATATTAAATGAAACGCTCATGAGGTGTGCACTTGTGGATTTTCCAAACTGTTTAATAAATGTATCCTTGGTATGTATATTTTTTCAATGAAATCTAATTTACTGTCTCAGGGCTAGCAGTCTATCGTAAGATAAGACCCATGAGATGAGATAAGCCGATTATTTATTATGAGATTATGCCGCCAATAAACAGCAAAAATATTACGTAGATCTGAGGCGATATATAATTAAAAAGATTCTTTTAAACTGCATTATTTATTTAGAACCTTAAAATTACATTTGAAAGTGACCACACGGTGACTGTATCAAGTAACTTAACTACTTCATATGTATAAAGTATTTCAGTAAATATAAAACTGTTACTTTCTTCCCCTACCACGGCCTCTCCCACCGCCGTAGTGTCCTCTGCCTCGGCCTCGAAAGTTTGCATTCGAGTTCTGATTGTAGTTAGAATACTGTTGTTGCTGGTTCATTTCATTCGCATGTGGATTGTAATTATCCTGCACACGACCGTTCCTGAAATTGTTTTGTGCCCCTTGATTATACGAATTTCCCTGGTTATAATTATCGTAGCCTGTTCTCATTGGTTCTCCTCTATTATCACCCACAAAAGGTTGCCTATTCTCTGTCATTAAATTTTGTCTGTTATCTGTCATTGTCGGTTGCCTGTTATCTGACATCAATGGCTGTGTATTATCAGTCATAAAAGGCTGTCTATTGTCGGCCATTAAAGGCTGTCTGTTGTCTGCCATTAAAGGCGTTCTATTGTCTGACATGAAAGGCTGCCTATTGTCAGGTAGTAATGATCGTATATTTCCTGACATTTGCGGCTGCCTATTGTCGCCCATTAAAGGTCGTATATTGTCAGAAATTTGAGGTTGCCTATTGTCACCCATTAAAGGCCCTCTATTATCTGACATTTGTGGTTGCTGCCTATTGTCGCCCATTAAAGGTCTTATATTTTCTGTCATTTGAGGTTGCCTATTGTCACCGATTACAGGCCGTCTGTTATCCGACATTTGCGGCTGCCTATTGTCGCCCATTAAAGGCCGTATATTGTCAGACATTTGAGATTGCCTATTGTCACCCATTAATGGCCCTCTATTATCTGATCTTTGCGGCTGTCTATTGTCGCCCATTAAAGGTCGTATATTTTCTGAAATTTGTGGCTGCCTATTATCACCTAATAACGGTCTTCTGTTATCCGTCATTGGATACTGCCTGTTGCCGGCCAGTAGAGGCCGTAAATTATCCGTTACTGGCGGCTGCCTATTGTCAGAAATTAAAGGCCGCATATTATCTGATATTAAAGGCGGTCTGTTATGCATTACAGAGATTCTATCGTGATTTTGCATGTTCTGGTTCATATTCTGATTGTATGTCTCATTAGGATTGTTTCTAATATCTCCAAAGTTAGTTTGGTTCTGAGGTGTACGGAGCAATCCACCTTGGTTGTTGTATATTGCTTGCTGGTTTTCAAATACGGCAGGTTGTTCTTGTGCCATTTGATTCGGTGCCATATTGGATATAAGAGGTTTTATAGGTTCCACATTCATAGCGGGCGGGTCTGGCATATCTCCAAAGGACCTGGGTAGACTGGTGCTAGTAACTACTTCTGCCGTCTGGCTAATTTGAGCTGGCTTTGACTGCGAAGTTGATTGTATCGAAGCTTGAACCAACGCTAAAAGGTCGGCGGCTGATGATATATTTTTCATAATGTTTATACTTGGGTCTACTTTCATGGGTTCTACTTCTATTACTGGATCTTCTTCAACTGTCTTTGTTTCTTCTAATGACTTTTTAACGATTTCCATTTCCTGCTGGATTTGGTTTTCTTTCACCTTCTGTGTTGCAGACTTGAACACCTGCAGAGAAAAAACAAATATAACATAGTTTACTAACATTTGCACTAAACAGTAACGTTATTGTATTGGGATGTTAAAAATAAGTGTAAGTAACTTAGATGCGAGTGACTGAAGATATTTCCTTAATGCAATCTGATGTTATTAACTTTTGATGTAAGTATGTAAAGATATTTCTCCGAGGCAATCTGAAGTTATTAAATTATGTAAGTAACTAAAGATATTTCCTCGACGCTATCCGACTATGTATCCATTGATGTCCAAACGCCATACGTATGGTGGTATGGTGGGTATGATTGTTTAAATCAAGCTTCTAGTACTAGACTGCCACCTTCTTCCAAATCGGTTGTTAATTTTAAGAGGTAATATGGCCTAAATGCCATTATTGCAGGTTAAAATAAGTAATCCTTTGAGCTTTGGGTTATGTTGGTTACTCTGATATTTCCACTGAAATCCGTTTTGAAACGTGAAAAATAATTTCGAGGCTCTTGAAGGTCTCGTCGTATTTTCCCATACATTTCTTTAAGGTTTACGTAGTGATTACTATTTACTATACGAAAATGATTATGGAAGTTTATTTCGAAATACGCACATGTGGGTTTAGCAAAATTCCTATGAAATTTGCCGAAAACAAGAATTTTTGCCGATAACAATAAGAATTCCTTTATCCAATTCGTCCCATCCACCACAGAATATAAAAGTCCACTACTAAACATAGGCCTCCCCCATAAATTCCATCATAGGGAATTTTGTGATAATTTCCACGCTTGGCGACAACCACAGTTTTTATTATTTTGAATTTTTATCAGGAAATTGCTACTCCACATCTGTTTCATTTTCCCTCGGTCGCCTGTTAACGACACGCAACGTTAACGGAACGATATGGGGCAGTGGATATTCTTACACCGCTACCACACGGTTTCATTACAATACAATATTAAAATAAAAGTTAATTATTTATAAGAAATCACTAGTAAATTAGATGTGGCAAAATTACGTAAAAAAAAAAAAAACATATCCAGGGTTTCTTTCTATTCACTATTTTAAAGATTACATTATACTACTTGTACTGTCTTAAAACGTTTAAAGAAAGTAATGAGTATTTTTGGCATTAAAAAAATAACTTACTTCTTCAACGGTGTAATCGTCATCGTCGCTCTCGATGGGGACAGGCTCGTTGTTTTCTTGTTCTTTCTGAGGATAAGCGTTTACGGCGGCCGCACTCACGAATTGTCTCAGCTTCTCAACTCGCTGAGGCTCGCGCACCTCCAACTTCTTGAGGTACGCGATAAGGCTGTGCTGCTCTTCCGCTGACAATTCATTGAAATTCTTCAGCAAAGTCTCCAAGTCCGAGTCCGATAGCCCGTCCATAGCATCTGTAGCGTCTTCTTTTTGTACAGGTGCGCTGTAAAAGATAAATGAAATTAAGTCATCTTCATTGACCCATAATCATTGCCTCGGGATTCTTGGCAGGCGGAATTATTACAATCGTGGAGTCAGACGTCTCGCACCTTTGACGCTGATTCGCGACTGATTTTTACTACACCCATGGGACAACAAGCGGTGAGGGAATGAAGGACTTAATATAATGATTTAATTAACAGAATGTAATTAAATCTAGTTAGTTATCACCAACGACAGGTATTGATAACAAACAGCAACTATTTCAAAAATATTATAATACTTAAAATACATTAAATTAAAATCTGTTGGTGCAAAGGTGGTATTATGATGCTAAAGCAATAGTGACAAATCTCTCAACTTAAATAGACTTTCCTATTACCATTAATCATAATATTTACTAGTCAATTATGTAAAAGTTGAAGTAGCAACTAAAAGATAAGGGTGATAGCTATTTTTATATACCTATAAATTAGAGATGTTACGGAGGTTCGATTCCGATTCCGAAAGTTCGGAACTTCCGATTGATTTTGCACCTTCGGTTGCGATTTCGGTTCCGTTAAATTTTAATCAAAAGTTATATATCGGAGGTCTATGCACAGTGGCGGCGGCGGCCGCGATCAGCGTATACAAACAAGTTTATACTTTCGCCCCGGAAACCTCCCTCCCCCGGGCCTTCTGTCGATTACTCTTTAACTTGATGTTTTGTTTCGTATTTGGCAATTGGCATGTTGTGCGTTTGCGCTTCATTTATACTTATCACAGTTTTTGATTAGTTTTAGTAGTGTGTTATTTGACGTGTAACAAATTTATTTGAATTGGACAATGAAGCGAAAATCAAGTGTCATTTGGAATTATTTCTATGAAGTTTGTGGGAATACGGCAAAGTGTAAACTATGTGAAAAGATATATCCATGAAAGGGGCTACAACTACTTCGTTAAAAGTTATTTAAAGTTTGTGCATGCCACTGAATTCGAAGTATTCAAAAAATTTGAAACTGAAAAGAAAAATACAGTGCAATAGACCTGCCCTTAACACATCTCTTCTGCCTCCACCTCCGATTCCGGTTCCGGTTCCGACAAACAACATTTTAAAACTCCGCTTCCGAATTCGGTTCCGATATAACCTCTTCCGTACCATCCTTACTATAAATTATTAAAAAAAAATTACTTACTTTTTGTCATCATAAGCGGATTGTAGCATTTGCAGAGCAGATGCCGTAGATACTGTAGGCTTTGGTTTAGCTGAAATGGGAGCTGGAGTTAAGATTTCAGCCTGTTTCTTAGCTTGCGCTTCACGTTTCTTTGCTTCAGCCATTCCAACCTAAAAAATAGGGATTGTTAAAGAAATAAACTTCACAAAATAATACAAAATATATAGCTAATAATTTGAATGTCATATTTGTGTATCATCACTATCTTTTTTAAAAGATGTTTTTTTTTGCTGGAAAAATTGTTCTGTTAATATTACAGGTCATAACAATACGATAATCAAACATAGATTCAAAACACAGCTCTCTTTCTGAGCAAATTTAATTATGCTAGGCTATGGTGGAATATTAGCCCTAAGATTGTTGATATTCTTTTATAATTGTGAATTGGCTTGTAGGAATGCTAATAAGTGGGAGATACATATATACAGAAAAGGAGTCCTGGAAATTCTTTTTCCGCCTCTACCCATATGGACTGCTAGTAGAAAGACAGACATCTTGATGGATTTTAACATAATATGTGTGTCTTTAGATTTGTGTTAGTTGTGTAAAATCGTAATTGTATAAATAGGGGTGACAAACAAGCGTACAGACTACCTGTTAGTAAGTGGATTGTGTGGTATATAGACATCTACATTTATCCTCGATTAAGAATCAAAATGTATTGTCATCCGTGAGGACTATAATGCAATGCCTCGGTTTCAGTATAAAGGGTCTTGGTCATCGGTTCGTTGCTATTTTTTGCTGGTAGTCTGTTCTTTTGCAGTCGAGTTGACCCATTCATGCAACCTTGATATAGTTACAGCGTGACTAGCACGTACGAGCATAAAAGGTTTGAGTATAGTAAAGACAGTAAATGTTTTTGTTGTGACATGAATGTTTTGTATGGGATGTAATATGTGTGCGCAGTGCGGTACTGACGACGGCGTCGACGAGCTGCGCCAGCTCTTCGGGCGAGACGTCGGTGCGTCCCTCGGCGACGAGCGCGGCCGCCATCTGCGCCGCGATCTCCGCGCGCTCCACCGCGCCCACGCCCGCCACCGGCACCGCCGCCTGCCCCCCACCGCCCGCGCCGGCAACACCGCCACCACTCTTCGCCACGCCGCTACTCTTCTGCAACACGCACAAATATACTATATTATTTGTATCAACCGCTACGCACCACTGGTGAAAAGACTTCCCCCATAGATTGTCTTACAAGGGACATATTTGGCATAGTTCCTACGCTGGACAGGCGACTTGGCAAAACGAATTCTTTTATTATATTATTATATTTTCTATAAGTTGACATTATGATGACAAAGAAAAAGAAACCAAATATAACCCGCCCCCCCCCCTCCCCCATTAATAAATCTATAGGGAATACCTGTTTTTAGCAGTAAACTTTTGAAAAGTATTATGAAAGAATGAATGAAACTTACAACCAATAACACATTCCACTGGAAGACAAACGCCTCCTTTCAAACAGATTTATGGAAGAATTTGTCTGCCTAAGATTTACTTATATACTGCATATATGTATAAACTGACCATTTTTTTTAATTCTGGGCATGTTTTTTTATTAACCTTTGTTATCAACATCGCCTTTAGAACTGGAACCAGTAAGTAATCTTTTCAAATGTCCACAATTTCTTTATTATAGAAAAAACTCTTTCTACCGGATTTGTACGAGTTGTAGACATAAAAAAAATATGTTGAAGATTTTTTTATAGAATAGGGTGACAAACGAGCACACAGTCTACCTGATGGTAAGTATTTGCTGTACCCATAAAAACATCTACATTTATCCTCAATAAAGCATCAAAATGCAGATACGTTGTCACCCGTGATGACTAAGACAGAATGCCTCTTTTCCAGTAAAAAGAGTCTCCGGTTCTCTACACTCACTATACGAAATACAGCAGTGTTAAGATGCTATTTTACGCTGATATTCTGTGAGAGCGTGGTCCTTCCCTGGTCGAGCTGACCCATTCGGGTCACAACTATACTACTAATATAGCTGAAGCATGGCTCTACGACGTAAAACAATATTGTTGGTGCGAAAATGTTTGAATACTTCCACCCAACGTGTTTCTGAAGAAACTTTAAATTACCCAATTACGTTATTTTTTTATCCGTCTCGCTCTGGCACCGTTTCTAGCTAGTTTTAAATTTTTGCGCTATTTCGGAAAACGAGACTATTTTGCGTCCTGGAGCTTTGTTTGGGGACAACGGGACGGATGACCGAGAAAAGGGATAGTCCCGTTCAAAACGGGACGTATGGTCACTTTATACATTTCAAGGGAATAAAAAAGTGTCAAGTGTTGCAAAAATTGTAAAATCTCCTAACTATTGTAGAGGCCCATTTCCAGCGATGGAATGTGTAATAGTTGATGAGAAAATATTACTTAAGTTAATGGTATCAAAATAGAAAAAATAAACGAACATAATTAATACCACATTCATTTTCAGCTCATTCTTACTCAAGTATAAAAACGGATCACGCTGCCCCTACTGCTCGCGTTACCGTACTGTTCTAAAATTGGCGGTTTCTCAGGCGGAAGTTAAAAGGAGGAGCGCAAGTGTAAATGTCTTAGTTATGCTTTCTTTAGCCTGAAGGTGGAATTCTGGTGTGCGTTTTACTATACACACTTCACAAATAAACCTTCAGAAAAACTTGTTTTACCTCATGTTTATATTGATATTTGATAATAACATTTTTTGATTGACTGGGCTGAGGATATATAGATATAAGCTGAAATGGCAAACCGTATATGCTACATAACAATATGACTGAGATGAACATTATGTATATGATATGTAAACATTCACTGCCTTTGATTCTTCCACAGAATTACATAATTTGGTAAAGTAGATACAGCAGCGCGAACAGCAACAGCAATGGCTGGTGCAAGCCTTGAATACAGCCAATTTTTTTTCACTTTTAGAATTCTCAAATGGACGTAACTTGGCAAAAATGATCCAATTTACAAAAACAGTAAAGTAAACAGTATTCAATACATATTTAAAAGAAAATGACTATACGTTTGTATTGTATATCTATATACAAAAAAAATCCTATGGTCGTAAATTGTATCTTTCCCGCTAAAGCGAGTCCATTAATGTGAATTTACGTGAATATTTGAGTTGGGCCCTCGTCGGGGGCGACGACGCGTACGACAGCGCTTGCGGCGCGGCCCCACGCCGGGCGCGGCACCGGTTGCACCGCTGGCAGCGGTGGCAACACTGGCAGCGGTTGCAGCGCCGGCTTCCGAGCGTACCTGCGCTCTCTTCGTGCGCAAGTCGGCCTCGTGCAGCGTGGCGGCCACGCGGACGACGGCCGCACGGACCGCGTTGGCCGCGCTGCCAGAAACCAGCCCCGCTTGCACTGCACCCTTCAGTTTCTCCTTAGCGGTCTCCAGTAAAGCCACCACATTTTCGCGCTCAAGTAGTTCCTCTGACGAGTTCGCTTTTTCCTGCAACGTAACGTTCATAAATCTAAGTGACATTTTCATTATAGCCAATCAATCAAAAGAGGTCCATGTCCTTCACCTATACATATAAATAAAATTGAAGTGTCTGTCTTTAACATCGAAAACTGCCTTAAGGGCGCTATTTACATGCTTTTAAGATATGAATAATATTCTTAATTTTTTTTTGTCTACCTGTCCTGTCAGTCATCTATCCGGGCTAGTCTTAGGAATGGATGAATTGATTGTAGTGAAACTATACAAACACATAGAGAGCAATTGCCAGGAGTGATCTAGGTTAAATTAATCCGAAAACAATTTATTTTTTTGAAAAATCCAAAAAGTAAATTATCTTTGATGATTATCTTAAATCTAAATAACGGCACATAAATAGATTCTAGTCGAAGTCAGGGCGGGTTGCTAGTTATGAATAAAAAGGGTCTCTAGTTTTTGTCTTTAACTATAGGAAACACAGCAGCATCAAATAGCTATTTTACATTGGCAACTATTATATCAATGTGATAATTTTAATACATATGTGTAGTTAGTTAGTTAGCTTATGACGGGCTATTTCCCGCAACTTCACGTCTAAGCGCGTATTTTGCGTGTCGGCAATATTATAATTATTCGAGCCATGAAATCTCCCTGAAGAAGTTCAACAGTCCTTTGATGTTGCGAGCAACCTCGGCGTGCCGACATGTTAAACTTTCATACATATATTTTGAAGTTATACTTCTTTTGGGAAAAACTATGAGTGAATTTTTATCGACGCGCATACTGACAGCTAAAAACGACAACATGAAGTTGTTGCGATGCGTGCGCACACTGACACCTCAAAGAGACAACTTGATTGGTTAACTGTTTCTCAAGTTTTAGTGAGAACTGATAACTATATTTAAGGTAGTTATTTTTTATTATATATAAATTACATAAGTTACCTTCTCCATCTTGAGTGCTTCGGTGAGCAGGTCGATGATCTTGGGCCCGAGGCTTCCGAGATAGTCTTCGAGTGCGACGAGAAGGCGTACGGTGGCGATGACGTTGTCAGCGGAGCCGTAGTCGTGCGGCGCTGGTGAAGAACGCGTGGCGTGCGTGGAGTGCACGGAGTGCATGGCGTGCGACGAGTGCAGCCGAGGCCGCGAGCGCGACTGGTGCGACGCCACGCTACCGCCACGCGAACGTATATCAGCCACCGACACCACCGACTCGATGTCGTTGTCAGAGTTCCACGGTGATAGCCCATCGTCACTATAACCAACAACCATTCATTTAGAAAAAAAATTACAAAAATTCAATATTACAGACAGACACTTAATTTTTTTTTTGTATGTGTATTTTATAATTCAAAAAGTAACCGTGCGCCCGAGCTGTGTACACTGTACAAGCTGCCGCTCGAAATTAAAAGCAATTTTTGTGAATAAATGTTGCATACAAGCGTACACCACGGGTAAGAATGTGTTTATGTAGTAATACTACTTGGTCAAAAGGAATTTTTGTTCAAATATGTAATATTTTGCTAAAGGGTTTTTCAATAGACGCGGGTAGATTTTAGCGGCCCATGGCTTTCGTGGCTTTAGAATTATGTCATATTCTATACAGTTTGTTTTATTTCATTTCAACATCTAGCCCTTATTGAAAACCCCTTTACTTGTTTACAAGCTGATGGATGTTGATAATATCTAAGTAAGAAATTACATCAAGTTTTTGGTAATTTTAATACTAAACTGATTGTTTTATTTCTTTAAGTTGTTGTTTTGTTATATGCTTTCTCTTTCATGCTGCTGGTGGTTGTAATAGTGTAGGTTCTGTTTGATTTTGCATTTATATTTATATATATTATTTTTATTTTTTTGTTTATTTTAGTATAGCATTTATGACATCCTCAAACATTTGTAATGATAGTGATTTGTTTCTGTCGTTGTCTTCAGATGATGAGACACTTAGTGATGCTAGTTATCACAGTACAACTGCTTCTCCTTCACTCAACATCACCTTAAATTCTTGTTTCTCAGACTGTGTGAATAACTTCAATGCTATTCATATTAACGCCCAAAGCATTCCGGCTCATTATCCTGACATGCTTGCGTCATTTCAATCCCAAAAGATTCACGCCATTTTATTTTCAGAATCTTGGCTAAAACCCTGTCTCCCTTCCACTTCTTATTCTTTGCCTGGGTTTCATCTAATTAGAAATGATCGCACTAATAGGAGTGGTGGGGGCGTGGCGATCTATCTTAGATCCTACTTTCCATTTAAAATTGTAAGTTCGTCAAGTCAACCACCTCCTGTTGATTCTGCTGAACATTTGCTGGTTGAAGTCTCCCTGTCTCAGAATAAAATCCTACTTGGAGTTTTCTACAGTCCCTCTCTTTCTGTAAACTATTTTACTTCTTTCGAATCTCTCTTAGAATCACTAGTCCCTACGTATAGTCACACTATTTTGATGGGTGACTTTAACACCTGTTTACTTAAAGGCGACAATCGGGCTATAAAACTTGAGTCTATAACTGAAGCGTGTAATATGCAAATCCTACCCCTTTCTGCTACTCATAACTTTCCTAACAGTACTCCTTCCCTTCTTGACTTAATAATGGTGTCATCTTCAAATTTAGTTTTCAAGCATGGACAGTGTCCTGCTGATGCATTCTCTTATCACGATTTAATTTTTCTTTCGTATAAACTACGCCCTCCTAAAATCAAACCTAAATTAGTTCTGCGACGTAACTTTGGAGGAATGGATATTGACCAACTTTGTCAAGATGCTCTCAATATTGACTGGTCAGTGATTGAGAAGGCTCCGTGCATTGACGATAAAGTGGAACTTTTTTGTTCCCTACTCACGCAGCTTTACGACGTTCACGCGCCAATGCATTATGTGAGACTCAAACACTTGCCTGCTCCATGGCTCTCAGATGATCTGAAAAGGCTTATTTTAAAGAAGAATGCGGCATTGTCAAAGCTTAAGAGGAATAGAACAGATGAAAATTTAAGGAAATACGACAAAATCAGGAATCGCTGCAACACATTATGTAGAGATGCACAACGACGCCATATTCATACATCAGCCGAGAACGGCGACTCATCTAGGATGTGGAAGTTTCACCTCCTAGTGTTGATTTTGAACTATTAAATCAACATTTTTCTAATCCTTCTAACTCTTTTGATAGTGTCCATAAACTGCAAACACTTCGTTCTCTTTCTGTAATTCCGACTCCTAATTATCCTCCGTTCGTTTTTAGTCAGTTTACTGTATGTGATGTTAAGAAGATCATATTATGCATCTCCTCAAATGCTGTCGGTAGCGACAATATTAGCCGTAATATGATTATTCCTCTCCTTGATGTTATCACTCCCATTATCACTCATTTACTTAATGCATCTGTCTCTTCCTCTAAATTCCCTCAAGCCTGGAAGAGTGCTCATGTTATACCCCTTCCGAAGAGATCTAATCCCGTCAACCACTCTGATTTTCGTCCCATCTCGATCTTACCTTTCCTTTCTAAAGTCCTTGAAAAACTAATTTGCCAACAGCTGACCCTTTTCCTCAATGAGCACAATTTATTAAATTCTTTACAATCCGGTTTCCGTCCTGGTCATAGTACGGCTACTGCCTTAATCAAAGTTACTGATGACATACGATGGGGTATGGATAATAAACTACTCACAGTCATGACCTTGCTGGATTTCAGTAATGCATTCAATGCTGTTGACTATGATATACTGTTGAGTCTGTTGTGTTCCCTTACATATCTCCATCAGTAATTAACTGGTTTCAAAGTTATCTCTGTGGCCGTCGGCAGTGTATTCGTTTCGATGAAACTCACTCATCTTGGTGTGATATTACTGCAGGCGTGCCGCAGGGTGGCGTGTTGTCACCTTTACTCTTTTCCATTTTCATTAATTCAATTACTCATAAAATATCTTCTCTCTACCACATGTATGCGGATGATGTCCAGATTTACACACAGTCAACTCTTGAGAATTTGCCGAATGCAATCGCTACATTGAATAACGATCTAAATATTATTCATGATTGGAGTAATTCATATGGCCTAAATGTGAATCCTAAAAAGTCTCAGGCTATCATTATTGGTAGCCAGAGTTTTATCTCAAGAGTTGATTGGTTCACCGTACCACCTATAGTATTCGATGGAGCTGTAATCCCTTACTTTGACAATGTCAAAAACCTTGATATTTATATTGATAATTCCTTAAATTGGATACGCCAACTGAATGAGGTAAGTAAGAGAACCTTTGTCGCTCTTTGATCACTGCGTCGCCTTCGATCATTTCTTCCCATTCCTACAAAAATTATGCTCGCACAGTCTCTTCTCCTTCCGATCCTCGACTATGCTGACGCAAGCTATGTAGACATAACTGAGGACCAGCTAAATAAGCTTGAGAGACTTCAAAATACTAGTATTCGGTTCATATTTGGATTGCGCAAATATGACCATATTTCTCAATTTCGCTCACGTCTCAAGTGGTTACCTATCCGACTTTTCCGGAACATGCATATTCTTTCTATTCTCTACTGTGTATTATTTCATCCTTCTGCTCCTCCTTATCTAAAAGAGAAGTTTAATTTTGTGGGGCTTCCGGGGCCGTGCAGCAGAAATCGTAATATTTTAATTTCGCTATAACTTCAGAACCAAACGTCCAATTTTAATCATTCAAAGACCAAATATTATCTACATTAACTGTACTTAGTGATGAAATAATTTATTTTGATAAGGATTAATAGCATGAGTAAAATAAACGCGTTTAAATGTAGTCCAAAAAAATATCAAGATTTTTCAATAAAAAAATGGTTATTGTGCCTCACTCGACATAGATAGGTATAGTGTGTCGCGGACTTTTTTGTAGATATTTATAAGATCTACAATTACTTAGAACATTTTATGGTTCTATCTTTAATAGTTTAGGCAGGGTACGCAAAATAAGTAACTTTTTTGGTTGATTTTTTACACCTTGTGTCCGAAAAACCCTAATATCTTACGGAACCCTATTTTTGTTCAAAATTAAATATAGCCTATATTACTCGTGGATAATGTAGCTTTCGAATGGTGAAAGAATTTTTAAAATCGGTCCAGTAGTTTATGAGCCTATTCATTACAATCAAACAAACAAACAAACAAAGTTTTCCTCTTTATAATATTAGTGTAGATAATTATATTGCACCACCTACCCAGTATTCATTGTTTATTCCTTTATACCATTGGTTGCCTGGAAGAGATCGCTATGTAGCGATAAGGCCGCCAAATTGTACATTTAACCTGTCTATTGTTATGTAATTTGTTTATTAGTTTGTGGTGTACAATAAAGTATTTTCATTCATTCATTCATTCATCAAGGTTACAGATTTGTTATCCAATCGCTGGGAAAATTATTTATTCCAATGACTTTTTCTTCAATGTGTTAATACATCTCGTAGTTGCTAAGCTTGGCTTGGCTGATGGATTGGGGATACAAAAGATCTTGTTTTTTATCGTCTTGGCTCGAGAATACTCTGATCTTATTAATGCAGTTTAAATTATTGAAAGTCATGTCTTTATTGAACAAAAATTATATTCTGCTATTTTGTAATAACTACAAAAAGGACACTTCAATTTTTGCATTGATTTTACGATGTAATGGCACCGCGCATCTTTTTGCTTACTTAAGGGTTACATAGTTAAAGAGTTTTAATTGATTTTAGTCAATACGCGTCCAGATCTCAACCAAATAGTAACTCTCTATTTTAAAGGATTTGTGCTGTTAGATAGACACAAAAGTTTATTTAATTTATTTATAACACATTCTTTCATGAAGTCATTGATTCCCTGGTTACATTATTTTTATTCCAGTTATACTAGCTCAGGGGAGCTAGTATAACTGTCTTTCAGGAAACAGTTTAGTAAAATCAAGAAATTGTTAAGTTTATTTGATATCGACAATACATATTTCTTCAATTAACCAGGCACCTCGCCTCTGTGACCGAAATTCAGTCTGGAGAACACTATAAGATTGCGAAAATTTAATTCCAGAGCGCAGAGTGCCGCAGCATTCTGCTCGGGCTGGGAACGGGTTAATAAGGCCGCATGTGTTGTGATAGCTGGGAGAACAGTACTCACGGCTTGAGCTCGTCGTCGGAGATGAGCACGGTCTGCATGGAGGGCGCGGTGGCGTGCGGGCTGCTGTTGCGTGCTGCGGCGCGCTGCGACAGCGGGCTCGCGCGCCTGCCACACAACAATACAATACAATACAATACAACATATTTTATTAGTGACGAAACGATAGGGCAATTACGATACCGATATGAACGACGAATACATCGTAATTTGTAATACGATTAATTTATATTATTTAATTTATTTATTTATTTTAGATTTTAGATTAAGATACGAATGATTTATAATCTTTCCTTTCTTTTATTTAAAGTTTAATGAACGAATTTAATTTAATATTCATAATTTATTAGTGTAAGGTTCTAGCCCTTAAGGCTATTTCTTTTGTCCGTGTGTTTCATGAAAAATAAGCTTTAAAATAAAATTTTATTTCAAAAGCATGTATCGTTAATGAATTGCAATAAATATTACACTTACTAGAACAGAAACCGCGACACAAAATCTATGGGACTGTGTGTAGTCCGGACAAATTAGACATGCAAAGTTACAAAAACTCGCATACAACTGAAAATTGGTACGAATGTTCGGAATACTATTATAAATGAAATGTAAAAATTTTCCATCGATCCCACCCTTACAAAGATTTATTCAAGGTCAAAGTTCGCAAAAATGAGTTTTTTTGCGTTTTTCAACCAAACGGTAAGTATTATCATAAAATTAGATCAGACAAAGATTGTGGATCATGCAATTATCTACAAAAATTGTCTCAACACTTTTTATCTTAATTCATAATTTCTAAGATATATCGATTCAAAAAATTATTCTTATTGCACACGTTTCCACGCCACTTGCGAGGTAGTGTACTTGGTGCGTTTTTTTAACGTGGTTTCCCCGGCAAGCCTATTCTACGATCTATTGTGATCCTGTTAATTTAATAGTACTTAATAATAAAAAATAATACTATTGGAAATAACCGGTGTGAATCTTGAAAAAGTAGGGAAAATTATTCGTCTGATTCATAACCGTCTAATATAATAAATATATAAAATAATAATACTTCTTCTTGTTGTTCTTCTTCTTCCTAGGTACATTGGCCTAACAGCCATGGGTCAAATGTCTTTTCGGTGATAGCATATGAATCCTCTTCTGATGGCGATTCAACTATATGCGAATTTTTGAAACCGTACTACTATTTTTGGTCTAATTTGACCGGACTATGTGGGGGCGTACAAGAAGGCACAGAGTACCTCGCCTGATGGTGAATTAATGCTGTGGCCCGTTAAATATCTACATCTACCCTGGATTAAAAATCAAAATGCGGATGCGTTGTGTCTCACTTGAAGACTAAAATAGCATGCCTAAATACCAGTAAAGAGTATCCGATTTGAATCATACGAAACACGGCCAATGAAAAAACAATTGAAATAACTCTCTAATATTTAAAAAATATAATAGTTAAACAAATCGACAACTTTTGTTATGTAGTATGTTTCATCTCATTTTTTTTATGTACTTAAAACACAATTAAACTGAATTATGTTTTTTTTTTAAGTTGGCAGAATAATGTTATGCAAAAAATAAAGTCAAAGGGAGTACAGATAACTTTGAATAATTTGACACGCCAATTTTGAGCGTTAATACCACTACACAAACTTAATAAGCCGATCAACACTCTAAAGACTGGTTTAGAAATAATAAGAGAAATCTGCATACTCATGGAATGTTACTTAAGTGGTTCACCAAAAATCCTTTCTAGTTGTAGCACAACTCAGGTAACCCGCTGTACTTTTTTTTTATAGGATAGGGTGACAAACGGGCACACAGTCCACCTGATGGTAAGTGGTTACTGTGACCCATAGACATCTACATCTATCATCAATAAAGAATCAAATAGCAGATGCATTGTCACCCGTGAGGACTAAGATGGGATGCCTCTTTTCCAGTAAAAAGGGTCTCCGGTTCTCTACACTCACCATACGAAACACAGCAGCGTTAAGCTGCTATTTCACGCTGGTTTTCTGTGAGAGCGTGGTCCTTCCCCGGTCGAGCCGACCCATTCGTACTACAACTATACGGCCGTATACAGAAAGAAAGCTGGCAGCCTATCAGCGCTTATAGGGACCGGTCCACGCAGGTAACCGGCGCAGGAATTTATATGAAAAGGCGCCGATAAGCGTCGATAAGCGCCGAACGTCGCCTACAAGTTCCGACAATCTTCGACACGCGTCGGTCAGCGCTGGCGCCGCCCGCCATTTAAAATTAATGAACAACTATACGACAACACGTTCAACTACGACACGCATATATTTTTGTTAAATAGAGAAATGAATAGTGACGTTTCCTTTCTCTATTAATAGGGTAGGTAGGAATATTAATATAGCTTATTTTCGCATTTTCAAATACACATTTTCTAACAAAACTAATTCATCGTCCGATGAGTACGACATTTTGCTCGCTCTGCTTCAATCGGCTTGCTTTATGTAACTGTTACCAGAATAGACCAGCGCCGATAAGCGCTGGTAGATCGGTGACGGCTGCCGGCTTTCTTTCTGTATACGGCCTACTACTAATATAGCTGCAGCATGGCTCTACCACGTAAAAACCAAGTTAGCGTAAGTAAACCAAGTTCATACCGGTATTGTTTTCGTGGACCGTCAATTTGTGAACAAATTATATTCCAAATGATCTTTTTTAAATATCTTACAAGACATTCTAAGACTAGAAAACTTTGCGAGAAAAAGAAATAGTTAAACAAATTCTGCGCAAATTTTAAGCATGTTAAGGGTAATCCAAGTAATTTTTTATTTATAGGTTGACAAAACGTAGATTAATAGGTATTTACATATGAAATTGCCGTTCTGCAGTATTAGCCATTTCAAATCAAAATAATTTTTGTTTGGGTAAGAATTCCAATTTCAAATTAATTTTATTTTAAAAACATGGTTTTCTTTTTTAAAAATTAGTCATTAGATTATTGATTAGCGTTATGTTTTTATCGCATTTGAATCTTTTTCGTCATCATGGATACGTTGAAAATTCGAGTAATTATGGAATATGAGTACCGTCGTGACAGCAACGCGACACAAGCGGCGCGCATCATCGACGACGTTTACGGAGCGAATACTACAAACGAACGCATCGCCGCATTTGCCCACTTCCGTTCTGGAAATTTCGACCTGAAAAATGAACCCCGTGGTCGTCCGAAAACTTCGGTCGACAATGACGAATTAAAAGCGATTGTGGAAGCCGTAGATTACTCAATCTACGGCTGAATTATCAGCAGCTTTCTACGTTAGCATCAAAACAATATTGGTCCATTTGCGTCAAATTGGCAAGGTAATAAAGTTTGACAAATGGGTGCCCCACGAACTCAAATATCGCAAGCGCAAAGTACGCGTCGAGACGTGCCTTGCACAGGCACACAAACTAAGGTATTTTGAACCGCATTTTTATCTGCGACGAAAAATGTATTCTGTTTGACAATCGCAAGCGCTCAAGCTAGTTGGTTGGATCATAGTTCAGCACCTAAACGAAAACTTACCCCTAGAAAAGTGATGATCACTATTTGGTGGTCTAGCGCCGGTGTGATTCATCATAGCTTTTTACCAAATGAGATGAGCATTGCTGCAGATATGTACTGTGAAGAACTAAATACAATGATGGAGAAGCTCGCACGTCTTCAAACAACTTTGTTCAATCGCTCGTTCCCACTGCTCCTGCACGACAACGCGCGACCTCATACTGCACAATAGACGGTCTACAAGTTACGAGAGTTGGAAGCTCTCTGTCACCCGCCGTACTCACCAGACCTTGTGCCTACAGATTTCTACTTTTTCCAGAATTTGGATAACTTGTTGGGGGGAAAAAAATCAATACCCGAGAGGCAGTACAAAATTCCTTTGAAGAATTTATTGCCTCCCGTCCAGCTGATTTCGTCAAGAAGGGCATCAATTAACTGCCACTGCGTTGGCAAAGATGAATCGATTGCATGCGTGATTACTTTGATTAATAGAAATAAAAAATATAGAAAAAAATTACGTAACTTATTTCATCAACGACAATTACATAGGTAAAAACCTAATATAAAAGTCTGTGTACGTACCTCTGAATTGGGCTCCTGGAGCGGTGCGGATTGAAGGTGCGCTCTGGAGTGGGACGACGCGGTAGGGACCTATTGCCACAATGTGGTATTATTTATAACTGCTAAAAAATAATATTCACACACACGTACGTTCGCACATAGGTATATACGTACGTATGTAAACGTACACGTACACGTATGCACGCACGCACACATTCATAAAACTAAATTGACAACGACACAAAAAAATTGAGCAGCATAACCCAACAACTTCTTTCTGCTTCTAATTTGTATATTATGTTATTGTCATTTTACTTGTAATATTATATTAAAATATCACATCTTAGTTCCATTATACCCGTCTAGTTCTATTCTATATTAAAAAGACTACATTAACACTTTGAATGGGTACTGTACTATAAAAACAAAACTATTTAGCATTTATTTCTAGATGTCGAACCTTTTATCTCGTTGAAATTCAGGCGGTGACCGTCTTCTTTCCGGGGTCCTCTGCCTTGGAAGAGGTGATTTTCGCTTGAACGGTGATTGACGCCTATTGTGATCAGGCGTGCGTCTTCTGAGATCAGGTGATCGCCTTCTTGGATCTGGAGATCTCCTCCTGAGGTCCGGTGAGCGCCTCCTAGGATCTGGCGATCGCCTCCTAGGGTCAGGCGATCGCCTTCTCGGGTCTGGCGATCGCCTTCTCGAGTCTGGTGATCGCCTTCTAGGGTCAGGTGATCGCCTTCTAGAGTCAGGCGATCGTCTTCTAGAATCAGGCGATCGCCTTCTGAGCTCCGGCGATCGCCTTCTGGGGTCAGGTGATCGTCTTCTAGAATCAGGAGATCGCCGCTTAACAGTAGGCGAGCGACTTCTGGCATTAGGGGATCGCCTTTTGACACTAGTAGACCTGCGTGACTCAGGAGAAAGCTTCACCTCGCAAAAGCTCGTTATCTCAGGCGTCGGTAGACACAACTTGCGATACAGTTCCGTGACATTGACGCGCAACTCCTCGTCGTGCAGCTCCTTCATGCGGATTGTCCAGAACGCTATCCACTCTGGTTTGAAGTCATGTTTTGCAGGATCTTTACCCTCTAGAATATGTCCAAATGATTAAGGCTGCGCACAAACAAAGCAAAGTCAAGCAAAGTTGAATCTAAGACAAAATGAAACAATACCTATGAGACAATCTATGTGGGATGTTGTTGATGCAGTTGATGATGATGAGGATGATGTTCAGCAGTGAACTTTTATAGGCAGTAATAAATGAATAGAACCGATAGTAAATCAAGTTCAAAACTGAAATCAAAAATATTTTAGGATAATTCATTAAGTTCAGTGATTTTTAAAATATACAGATTTTAGTTTTGTTGGCAAAAAAGTTCAGATTTTAGGGACAATAATTAAACAGGTGTGTACTGCTAAGCGATTGTGTGTTGTCATTAAGGTGAAACATACGGTCTGTTCCCGGCCATATTCCCACAAGATGGCGCTGAAGTCATAATTTTTTAGTTTATTTGGGTTTTTGTGTAATTGGAACATTATTAAGTCGTAGAAGTAGCAATCGCTATACTCGGACATTATACTTTATTTTACTAGGTCATATCATTGCCTCAAAATCCACACAATTCAACACAATGGTCAAATTAACATTTGTCATTGAATGTAGTGTCGTTTACACACACCGACGTGGGTGAATTCTTAGTCCCTACATTTACGAAAATTGAACACTAGATGGCGTGAATGAAAAAAAATGTTTTCCTTTTTCTGTATGGGTAGGCAGAACTACAGAACGCCACCTGCTACGATATATATTATGTACGATTCATTATCTGCCTAGACTTTTTCCCAACTATATTGGGGTCGGCTCCCAGTCAAACCGGATTCAACTGAATACCAGTATTTTACGATTATGTTATAAAAATAAAAGTTATATTTGTAAAATGAGCCGGGGTAACTCAGATGGTTAGCACTCGCTGTAAGTTTCACAGTACGCGAGAAACCCGGGTTCGATCCCCGTCGCCACCAATGAAATTGTTAATTACAATTTTAAGTGCTGATTTACCACGTGCTCGGCGGTGAAGGAAAACATCGTGAGGAAACCTACATGTCTGACAAATAAGAAAAAAAATATATATTTCGAAGACATGTGAAGTTCGCCATAACGCATTGGGGCAGCGCGGCGGACCTTTCCTTGCCCTAAAACCCTCTCAGTAATGAGAGGAGGTTTTATTATATAAAAACACTATTGTCTAATGCCTCAGTGGTTTGTTCCTTAACGTTTTGCACATTCTTTTAAACTCTTTTTTTATTTAACTTAGGAATACCAATAGTTTGGTTTATTAATCTTTTTTTATTTAACTTATAGGAATACCAATAGTTTGGTTTATTAATTTCTAATGTAATTAACATAAAATTTAGCTAATATTACAAAAAAAAACATTAAAGCACAAATTTTCCTAACAAATTAACTTCCTGATGTTTTTTTTAATTTCAATAGCCTCGCGAATCATCCTTGGTAGGAATCGGGGTTCTTTTGCGAGGATTTGTGGTCTATCAAATCTAATATAATGGCGGGGACGATGTTGAACATGTTCACAGAATGCAATCTTCCCGGAACGTCGGTGCACCGAACGTAAAATTGTAACGAACGTAAAATTTAAAAGTTAAATTAAACACGATAGAATCCGTAAAATTAGTTTCATTTAATGTGTAGTGTTCGCGTAAATATAAGAAATCATTACGATCCAGTTAAGTCAAGACTAACCAGCCTGTATTTCCTTGTAGCGTTTGTTCCAGAATTTCTTCCACTCCTCAGGATACAGGGGATGTTTCTCCGGATTCTTTTCGTGGTAGGCTAGAGTCTTCTTAGCGGCTTCTATTAAAGTCTGCTTCTTTTCTTCAGCTAGTTTCACCTTGTATGAATGATTTGACTGTTTCGGCGTCTAAATATAAAAAGTTGATTTAAAGAATTTTTGTTTATAAATTAATGGACTTGCTTGAACTTTTGTTAGTGACAAGTAAAAAGAAATTATACTTAATAATAATAGTTTAAAAACTTTTAGTTTTTGGGAGATTTTGACGGCAGTTTGAGCCAGCAGACAGTCGATGATGATAGTATCTCAAGACGCCTAAGCAGACATTACCTTGAGGTTCACAATATCAGGCCTGTTTCATCGTTTCCACTAATAGTTCATATGCAGACATTTAATATACAAAATCGCACCACCTTTACTACGTATCAAAATCCACTCATATACTGTAGAGGTCAGGGAAGTCTAACAGTTAAAGTGTTCGAATCACTCTATGGGGTGGCTGGGATCTACCTCTGAGCGGTACACCCCGGGCAACGGCATCACTGGCTACTTTAGCGTGTGGTGACTGCTGAAGATCCCATCGTGCGTTGGTAGGCCTCGCAAGGGACCGCCTGGCTTGCTACCACCCTCCCGTCGGAGTCAGGCGCGAAGCAGCTCGCTGCGTTCCATCTGTGAACGGGAGAACCAATGCCTTTGGGGGACAGAAGGGTCATCAGTTCCTCCCGCTTATAGTGCACCTAACGAACATCAGAGGGTTGAACTTGCACACTAACCTCGATCCGGCCCACCTCGAGACCGAGAAGTCGCACCTATTCTTTCTAAAGGGGACGCAGATAGCAACTCCGTCTGATGTGGTGTACCTCAACTACTCATGTTACTAGGTTGAACATAAGTTTAAACAGCGCGCTGGGGTCTCTGTGTGTACGTCCGCGACGACAATTGCTGTCGGCGTCTCCGTTGCTTTGAGGTTTCAGGGTTTTCTACAATGTGGCTTTTGGTGTACACCATTGTAGAGAACACCTTCTATGCTTGTGTCTATCGATTGCACAACGGAGACCAGGAGACGACCAGGCTCATTGAACATCTGACAGGGATGTCAGGTAAAGTGGATACCGTTGTTATCCATCTGCGGAGCTAGTTTTTCTCGGGGATTTTAACGCCCACCACAAAGAGTGGTGGTTCCCATACGAGAAAGCTGACCATGCTGCGAGAGAGGCGCGCAAATTTGCGTTATCGCTAGATCTCACTCAACTGGTTCAAGTAGCGACGCGGGTACCAGATGTAGCCGGACATACACCCAATTGCTTGAACCTTTTGACCAGTATAGATCTGGGATCATCCGATCACTGTCAGGTGAAATCCGTATCGATTATCTCCTCCCGATGACTGTCCAGCAGGCACGAGGAGTATGGCGATACGAGTCGGCAGACTGGGATGAGTTGCGGCATATTTTCTGAATCCTCCTGCTCTGCCAATACGGTTGTGGATGTGATACGGCAGGAAATTGAATATTTTATTCCGATCTCCGACATTCATCGTGGAGCGATCATACATGGTGGAGCGGATAAATGCGACCTTAAGCCTCGTCTCCCAATGGGGTGATGACAATCTGCGTGCCTAGTGCGAATTTTTTTACGTGTTCAATCCCGGGAAAGTTAACTACGATTTGTATGGAATAAAATCAGTGCCAACTAGTGGCGATAATCGGAATCACAATTCATGAGTGCTAGTTTAATAAGTCGATCAGTCAAGATCGAGAGCGATCGATATCGACCATCGAGTACTGAATCGCATTCGACAGTGAGAACGTTAACGAACGTGATTGGTTGTTTCAAGTATTTTGCGAGTGCGAGCGGCAATTTCGATCGTTCGAGACGTAACTTATGTAATCTTTACGCCGTCGGTATCGAAAAAGTTTTCACCTAAATTTTTACAGTGAGAAGAGTGAGAATAATTGTTGAAGAGTTAATTTTATTTCGTTTTGTGAGAACGATATATAATTATGGCAGGACGTTTTTTGGCAAAGGCATTAATAAGGAATAATAATAGATGACTGCTATTATAACGTCAGTATTGAAGCAAGAGCTTATGTATATTTTAGTCCGTTGTTACTCCCCGATGACAGGTAATTTAAGGATAGATATCCACACCAAGAAAGTATTCAAGTTTTTGTGTAAATAGCGTTTGATAAATCCAAGTTCCTACCATGACTATTTAATAATTAAGTCAAATCCTCCCAATTCTTCATACAGGCCATCCTATCGCCTGCATTAGAGAATGCTTTTTTTAACAATCAACTTGGCGGCCGTGAGCTAAGCTGTGGAGCTTAGTTTCCACCAACTTTTTGTCACAAATAAGCTTCTTTGCTCTGGGTTGCACTGAGTCGAGTGCGGCAAGTTGAGAATTTGTTGAGCCATCCCAAAGGTGACTATAATACCCCATGCATGTTCGGACTTGAGCTATGTATAAAGTTAGAAGCTGTCCAGGCGTGAATATCGCTGCACCTTGTTTAAAATACCCAGTTTTTTGGCCGCAGTTTGTATCTAAAGTAAACATTTCCTTAGACTTAAGAAGTCTAAGGAAATGTCTACTTTAGATAGCAAATATTTTAATGAAATTTCGATATTACAACCAATACTTCAATTAAGTAATGCTTACCTTATCGGCGGTCTTCTCAACAACATTTCTTATCGCATAACGAGAGCGAAATGAGGAGGCATTTTTATCCGGGTATGGTTCATAGGATGGCTTGCGTAGAGGTTCATATTTCCCTCTGAAATATGAACAACATTTTTTTTCTAATAAGGCATGAACTTCCGAACGTGTTGTACATTGTTTCAAATAGTTAAAATTAATATTTTGGAAGATATTTTTAAAGAATGGCTAATATTCTGTAAAATTGGAAATAATTAGAATCTGGTTATATTTTTTCGGTTGTCCGATTATTCCAAATACGTAACATCCCTAATACAAAATAATAATAGTTCTTTTGGTTAAAATCCTTGTAGCCACTGTCGCAATAAATTGGATTTTTTTATTTCAGTTAACCGATACTCTACATGCTTACCGATAACTTGCATAATGCATAATACTGATCATATTTTGGCCGAAAGCTATGTCGCCACTGGTAACAAAAAAAAACAATACCTATAGGTGGGTCGCGCGTGGTCCGAGGGGCGCTGGATCTCCTCGTCGCTGACGTCGGACAGCGACTCCGCGGAGTTAGCGCGACGCAGTTGCCGACCACCCCCGCGCTGCATAAACACACATCAAAAACTTTTTACAAGTAACAAGAACATATGGTATGTGCTAAACTGCTAAATATCTACCTAATTCAATTGTTATCGTATATGGTTGAATTTTACGTGACAATAATGAAAAATTATGCTCCTATTAGAAAATGAAATTTTTACTACTCTTACAAAAGGAAGAAAATTGAATAGAATTAAAGTTCTCCTTTTTAAAATTCAGTAAATGTTTATTAAAATTACTTCTATATGTGCAGCAAGTTTTGAACAAAATAAACAACAATTATAATAAATGACAAATCAGAAACAATAAATGCAGGTCAGTATGCATGTAGCAGAACCCCACTGCAGCAATGTTAAGGCTTCAGCACAATTACGTCGGATTGTTTGACAAGGAACAATAATCTCATCATGTGGCAATGTTTCGTTTATGACTTCTAGTAACAAGAACCAAGGGCCCTTTTAATAGCCAAGCATCACATTGTAGTCCTCAAAGGTGATAACATATTCTACATTATGATTGTTGCTGACAAACATGTGCGCAACCTAAGGATATGTCAAATAAAACAATCTGATTTAGAGCGTCAAACAGGTAAAATATCTAATACGATTTTACGATTACTAATAGTAAAAAATAAAACCGATTTTTAGTCTCCTGAATTTAAAAATGGTATTAAAATATTATATGTTAACAAATATTAAATTTAAGAAACTTACAATAGTATTGCTGGGCTGTGGTTTAGTAGGTGCTGGCACTACGGGAGGAGACGGATTTCTAAAAAGAAAATTCCAATTAAATTAAAGAATATTTAAATTTTAAACAGTCTTAAAATACAATATAAGTATTACTTACCTCTCTCCACTCTTGCCGCCTCCACCTGTTCAACAAAACCAACATCAATATTTTTTTGTTATTTGTATAACAGTAACCAGATTTGTAAAATGTAACTCATTTTACAAATCTGGTTACTGTTGTGATGAGTTTATTTAATAAATTCATCATAAGTGTTATCGCTAATAGTATCAAAATAGGTATCTAATTCCATAAGGCTAAACATAAATGCTAATATTCAATGGAAGTGCTAAAGGATAAACTTTTGCATATTGAATGAGTAAGATGATATCCAAATTTTAATAAATATTATTTAATCTTCAAAAAATATTTGAAAAAAGTTACAATGAAATTAGGTATCTTGTACATGATCTGCGAGTACTTTGTGATAATCTCACCTGGTAGGGCCAAGGACTTGATCAGGTCTACATCCACAATCTCCTCAAAAGTGTTACCACATTCTTCCGAATAATGAAAGCCCTTAAAGATCCACTGAGTAATGCGTTCTCTACAAATAATTTAAATAGATTGTACATAGTTGCTATATATATATTATTAAAAGTTTGAATATTTAGAATATTCAGTATGTTAAACATACAGTAATATAAAAAAATCTAAATTTTAAAAACAAAATCCAGATGTTAATAATATAATAAAGACAAGAAAATAATAAAAACAAATATAATGAAGTTACACAGACATTTTAGAATTTTTAGGATATAACTTCCGAATAATGAAAGCCCTTAAAGATCCACTGAGTAATGCGTTCTCTACAAATAATTTAAATAGATTGTACATAGTTGCTATATATATATTATTAAAAGTTTGAATATTTAGAATATTCAGTATGTTAAACATACAGTAATATAAAAAAATCTAAATTTTAAAAACAAAATCCAGATGTTAATAATATAATAAAGACAAGAAAATAATAAAAACAAATATAATGAAGTTACACAGACATTTTAGAATTTTTAGGATATAAATACTGTTGCATATTTGGATAAATTAACAATTCTCCTTCATTCATTACAGCTGATATAAATCCACTGCTGAAGATAGGCCTCCCCATAGATTGCCTCATGATAGACAGATATACTACGAATATTACGCTTGGCAGGGAAGTTGGCAACCACAGTGTTTTATTAGAAAAATTGTTAAGAAGATGCTACCAATTTCCATCTCATGGTTAGTTTGCCTCTGTTGCCTCTTACGACACCCACAGGATGAATATACTTACACCGCAACTACACGGTATACATTAATATAAAATATTATATGATATTTAAGGTAAAAACAATATAACATTAAAATACAATATTAAACTTAACATAAAAATAATATATATATTTTTGAAAGGTCCAAAAGTGAGCCTCTAACTGTAACTGTTTTGTCGAAGTATATGTAACAACAAACATAATTTAAAAAAAACTTCATCAAACATAATTTTAAAAAAACTTCATTTTACATTAAAAAGTAAAAGTAAAGTTGCAGCCTAGTTACGTCCCACTGCTGGGAACAGGCCTCCTCTCATTCCTGAGAGGGTTTTAGGGCAAGGAAATATCCGCCGCGCTGCCCCAATGTGTGTTGGCGAACTTCAAATGTCTTTCAAATATTTTTTTCTTATTTCTCAGATATGCAGGTTTCCTTCACCGTCGAGCACGTGATAAATTAGCACTTAAAATTGCAATTAACAATTTCATTGGTGCCGGCGGGGATCGAACCCGGGTTGCTCTAGTTTTGTGAAGCTTACAGCGAGCGCTAACCATTTGAGCTACCACGGCTCTTACATTACTTATCATTATTACAACTAAAGTTCTTGAAAAATACTTACTTTTCCTTCTCAAATTCTTCTTTTTCGATATTTGCGGGTTTGAGGCGTCCATACTTGTCGTCGATGCGCTGTGCCAGTCGGTTGACGACAGTGTGCACGCCGTCGCGATACTTCGACGCGCCGCGGTATGGCCCCAGCAGGTTGCAAGCTGTTCTGAAGTGACGGAGCTAATGACACAGATGACGCCATCATTAATAAATTACTTTTTTTATAGAATGACAAATGAGCATAGACAACAAAATAGATAGATAGCTTCTGCAACCTAAGGAATCTGGTTCACGCTTAAGGACTACGATGAAAATGAAATGAAATGAAAATTATATTTATTTCTCCACCACAAAAGTATATAGATAGGTCTACTAACAAAACTTAAGAAAATATGAAATATAATAAATAGAAAAAAATGTAATATATTTTTGCGGCGGACTGGAGCCTAAACTAGGGTGTCCCTATATTTCAGGACTCCAACTAAGATGTCTTGAGCCTGTCGTAAATCTATGTTAATTAATCAACCTGGTGGTAGGTGGCTACTAAAACCCATGCAGCCTGGGTAAGCCTGAATTACCATGTAATAAATAATAAAGAAATGGTGTTATGTAAGCAGATTTAAGAGAGAAATATTACAAATTTTTAAATTAGCCGCATGAAGAATGTATTTACTTATTATTCGTTGACACTGCATTGTAGGTGTAAACATTTTAAAAATAGATAGATTTAAATATGTAGATCATTGTAATAAAAATATAGGGTAGAGATAAAATATGTTTTACTGTTGTTTTACCAACACTGTGAAAAATTAGATATATAAAAGTCTAAGTCTTTAGGAGTCTGAGATATTTAATCATTTCACTGTCCCTTGAGTCATATTCTTTTTTGCAGACAGGGAAGTTGTTAACATATTTCAGTAATTTGTAATATTTCTCATTTTGTAGTGTAGCAGGTGAACTAACAGTCTTTCCAAAATAAGAAGAGGGGATTACTTACGAGGTAATTCAATCGATGCCAATAACAAGTCAAGTGATTGACAATGGTGCGCGGATGGCCTTGTTTGGAACAAAGCACGCACAAATACGAGGGCTCGTAGTGTGCCTGCTCTGGCGGATGTTCGACCAAGTACTCTACGCCCAGCAGTGGGGCCCTGCAGCAAAATTAGTAACGAATTAATAAGGAAACTAATCAAAATAATATTTTTAGAGCAGTATGTTTTATACTTTATGAAGAAGCCTTGCACTGTAAGGAATAAAACATAAGAATGTAAATTGAATAATAACCACTTATCGAATTCTTATTTCTCTAAACAGAACTTCTGCTCAACTTAAAAGAAATCATACAAAAAAATGTTTTTTTTATATTTTTTATATGTGGTAGAGCCATGCTGCAGCTATATTAGTAGTATAGTTGTGACCCGAATGGGTCGGCTCGACCGGGGAAGGACCATGCTTTCACAGAATACCAGCGTAAAATAGCAGCTTAACGCTGCTGTCTTTCGTATGGTGAGTGTAGAGAACTGGAGACCCTTTTTACTGGAAACGAGGCATTCCATCTTAGCCCTCACGGGTGACAACGCATCTGCATTTTGATTCTTATTGGAAGATAGATGTAGATGACTATGGGCCACAGCAACCACTTACCATCAGGTGGACTGTGCTCGTTTGTCACCCTTATCCTATAAAAAAAATTATTTAGAATTTAATACAAAATTCTAGGTAATTATTCTAAAAAAATCTAAAATTAAAAATCTAAAAATCTTTCAAATCCTTATATCTCAAGACCTCTTTATTTTCGGCCTTACATACGGGAGGAAAAATTTGTAACATTTTGACTTCCCTATCATGCCCTGCCAGCAAGATGTCGAGTTCCCAGTGACCCTGTATAACCTAATATGGCAGATGATGCCATCACCGATTCGGCTTACACACACAAACTCTCACGCCTGTCACCCAGAGGGGTAGGCAGAGACTACGGACTTCCATTTGGCGCGATTCTGACACACCTCTCTCGCCTCCTTTACATCCATATATCTACGCATACACTCTCGTCGGTTAAGAGTACTCCTAATCTGGCCCATTTTTAGTGTATCGCCGATTTGGTCGATAAACCTTCGTCTAGGGCGTCCCTTCCCGACCCTGCCGTCCACTTCTGCAACATAAATTTGCTTTGTCACTCTTTCCTCGTTCATTCTTTCTACATGACCAAACCACCGAAGCATTTCTTTCTTAATCCTTGTCACAACGTCATCTTGTACACAACACTTTTCTCTTATCACACTATTTCTCACCCTGTCATTCAGATTCAGCCCTAGCATACTCCTTAAGGGCCGCATTTCTACAGCATTTATTCTCTACTCTCATGCTTCTGCCAGACCCAACTTTCACTACCATACATTAAAGTAGGGACTAACACAGCATTATGAATTGCCATACATGCCTTATTTGACACATTCTGACTCCTCATAATAGTGTGTAGAGCCCCATTTACTCTATTTCCTGCGTTCACTCATCATTCTATATCCTTATCATATCTACCATCCCTGCTAAATAAACATCCCAAATATACAAACTCATCCACTTGCTCAATCAACTCCCCATCTATTCTTATTTCACATAAGTAAAACACTTTCTTCTCTTTAAAAAACCACCACTTTCGTCTTACTTGCGCTCACTTTCATACCCCTTTCTTTCAATGACCAGTTCATTAAAGTAACCATCATTTGCAACTCGGCCGCCGACGATGCAAATATGACGTGATTATCGGCGTACAAAAGGCATTTGACGGTTAACTCACCCATTCTCAACCCACATTCTTCAACTTTCAAAGTTTGCAAACAACTGTCCATAAATATGTTAAACAGCCACGGGGAAGCCACAAATCCCTGTCTGACACCTTTATGAATACCAAACCAGTCCAAGTAGACCCCGTTGATCCTGACACAAGCACTAAAGTCCCTATAAAGAGATCTTAATGCCTGTATCAAGCCAGCGCCCAACCCAAATGAGTTCAGTGTTTGCCATAACACATTCCTGTCCACTCTGTCATAAGCCTTTTCCAAGTCCATGAACACACAAAAAACTTTCTGGTTTTTGGCCAAAAACTTCTCCGCAATCATGAGCATGGAAAAGGCTTAATCCGTACACCCCATCCCCTTTCTAAATCCAGCTTGCACATCCCAAATTTTCCATCAGTTTGTTCCATAACTCTTTCAATTAACACCTTAGCATACAGTTTACCCACAATGCCAAGCAAGCTGATACCACGGTAGTTTATACAGTCTTGCTGCAAGCCCTTTCCCCTATATATTGGGACTATAATGGCTTTGCACCAGTATTCCGGTAACCGCTTCAGTTCCCAACATAAATTAAACAAGGTGCACAGCAGGCCTGCAACCACACCCTCCCCAGCCCTTAGCATTTCGTGTGATATTCTATCATATCCGAATGCCTTACCTTCTTTTCATGCTTTTCATTGCTTTCATTATTTCATCTACACTTATCTCCTTACCTCTCTCCACTTCTTCCGGAATTTTTATTTCACTTACTTCAGACAACACTTTCAAAGTATTCCTTCCATCTCTTTAAATTTGAAACTTCATCATTCAGCATGCAGCCATTCTCGTCTCGTGTAGCATTCATTCTATGCTGTTTTGAATTTCCCCTGGCAGTTCTTACGAGCTTCCAGAACATTTTAATATTTGCCTGGAAGTTATCAGATATCCTTCTATCATTCTTATCTATCCTTTCTTGCTTTTTCCTTTCAACAACTTCTTTTACTTTCTTATTCATATGTCTAAAGTCTTACTTTTCTCTTTCAATCTCATCATTCATACCGCCAGAATTACCAGCTTTAGTTGCTAGTAAATCTAGCCATGCTCTCTTCTTTGCTTCAACTTCCATCCGTACCTCATCATCCCACCACAACGTATTACTTTTCCTTTCATTCGTTCTCTTACTTACACCACATACTTCGGTGGCTGCATCTACCAAAACTTTCTTAATTTCATTTCATTCCATACATTCTTCAAGTCTAAATCATTCATACATAATTCATTCAACCCACTTATATTTTCCCTCAGTCTGCATTTATACTTCTCTTTCACACCTTCATCTTGTAACCTCTCTATTCTTATACGCTGTAACGCAATGGTAGACCATTAATTCAGCATAAGACCAAGTAATGATCCGTCCCTACGTTGGACCCCCGGTAAACCCTTGTATCTACCACAGCGCTCCTCATTCTTTCATCCACAATTATGAAATCTATCATGCTTCTATCATCCCCTCTTTCCCATGTATACATGTGAATCCTCTTATGGCGAAAGAAAGTGTTCGCCACAAAAATATTCTTTTCCACACATACGGTGAGGAGGTCTTCACCATTCTCATTTATTCTTTCATCGCCAAACGTTCCGATTAGGCTTATGTCCAAATATGGTGTCGTATAAATAAACAGGCGTTAAAGCTGTGGGACATCTGTTTGGACATCATCTAGTACTTTGATTGTCAATGCACCTGCATTTGCAGCAATTCTACCCAATTATTATAGGATTATATGCGGTAATGAAGAAGTACAAGCTATTATTATAAATTAATTTAACTGTCACCAACCTCCCTCTCAAATGAATACACTAAGCAATAATGAAAACATAAAATATGGTTGCTGAGTTTTAGTCACATTATCACTACAGCACACGTATCACATCAAGTCCTGGACATAGGCCTCCCCATAGATTGGCAGTTTTAGTATTATAACACAACTATTATTACTTATAATATAGTTTTATTTTAGAACAACACAATTAAATTGTTTAATAAATATATATGGCAAACAGTAATTTGTATAAATATTATTATCATGTTACTCACTTTACAGAATCCAGTGTCTCCTGGATGTGGCAAACCACATCCCTGTACTTATTGTATTTCTCCTCCAGCTCATTTAATACCTTGTTGTGGAGTATTACTTCCTCGGCCATTTTTTGATTGATCTGATCTGTTGCTGAGGAAAAAAGTATGGATAATTTATTTTTGTGTCAAATATTATGAGATGTGCCCTAGCTGAACATAAGGCTCCCCATACATTGTCTTGAAGATGGCACTTGTGTCATTATTGCCATGCTTGGAAAGCAGGTAGGCAACCAGATTTTGATTTGTTTGGCAATTATGGGATAAGAGTGAAAAACGAGCTCACAGGTCCACCCGACGTTGAGTGGTAGCTGTGGCCCATAGACATCTAGATCTATCATCAATCAAGAATGCAGATGCGTTGTCCCGCCGAGATCTAAGATGGAACGCCTCGTTTCCAATGAAATAGATCATCAGTTCTCTTTACTCACCATACAAAACACAGCAGCATCAGTCACTATTTCATGCTAGTATTCTGTAAGAGCGTGGTTCTTACTCATTCAAGCAAACAACAACAAATCGGCGTACAACTATAATATAGCTGTATATAAAAAAAGAGCGGCGCACCGACAGTGTGGATACTTTTACTTGAACCATTTCGAGCTACTTTCGAAAACTACATAGCAAATACTATTTGAGACCTACAATCTTATAATTTTGCACACATAGTCATGCTGGATACATAAGGCCATGTATCTAGCATCCAACATTTTATGACAAAACTTTTGCCACTCACTGACTCACTCATCAAATTCCTAGTCCACTTAAAGGTTACTAATTTAAAAAAAATCTTAAGAAATTAGTACGTGAGCAAAAGGTTTGCTTTGTATTAACAAATAAGAGGTTCCGATTTCTGATTTTAAAAGTAAATAATTTTCCAAAAAAATCTACTGCACTCTTTTGTGCCTTAAGTTCACATTGCAAAACAGTCTCATTCATCCTACCTATAACTTTCATGCTTATGCTGTTGGATTGAAGAGACCAAACAATTTCCTAGGTGTTGAACACAGGACTCTCGACTATCTTTAAGAGCATAATATGATATGTGAATTACCTCCAGTTTTGATGACACCTTTCTCTTTTAAAATACATGGGTGCTCTTCAAAAATGCTAACGGGCCATACAGTCTTCATCGATAGCTTGATTTTATGCTTCTTCCCCGATATATGCGTCTGCAAATATAAACGTAATTAACACTCTTAAAATCACATACATAAACACTAACACCTGTCACCCAGAGGGCTAGGCAGAGACTATGGAATTCCATTTGGTACGATCCTGACACACCTCTCTCACGTACATGCTCATCGGTTAAGGGTACTCTTAATCTGACCTGTCTTCAATTTATCCCCAATTTGGACGATAAACTTTCGTCCAGGGCGTCCCTTCCCGACTATGCCGTTCACTTCTGCAACATAGATTTGTTTTGTCACTCTTTCCTCGTTCCTTCTTTCTACATGACCAAACCATTCCTTTCTAAATCCTGGTCACAACATCATCTTACAAACTACACTTTTCTGTTATCACACAATTTCTCACTCTGTCATTCAGATTCATTCCTAACATAATCCATAATAACCACATTTCTACAGCATTTATTCTACTCTTGTGCTTCTTCTGCCAGACCCAACTTTCACTGTCATAGATTAAGGTAGGCACTAACACAGCATTGTAAATTATCATACATGCTTTTGACACATTCTGACTTCCCACAATAGAGTGTAGATCCCCATTAACTCTATTTCCTGCTTCCACCAAACACTAATATGGAATATTTTATTGTATACAATTTGTGGTAAATTTATGGATAAAATATGTATTAGTGTAACTTGCATAAGTTTTTTTTATTATCTAACTTTATTTAAAAAGGCTTTTATCCTACATGGATGTCAGCATTATCGTAACATACCTTGAATATAAACCAACAAAGCTAGTATAACTTTCATGCAATGCAGAAACATGATAAACGTGATAAAGGCTTCATCTACGCATACAACAAGAAGCTACTTTAGCTGCCATTAGACTCAAGACCTTAAATATTTGTAGAGTCACACAACAATGTGACTCTGCAATAGATAAAGGAACACAGTGGATCCAGAGGCAACAAATGCAACAGATGAACTGGCCAGAAGAGAATCGACTTTGTCCACTACAGTTTTGGAAAAATCTAGTAGACTGTAGACAAGCTAGGGGGGCCCTGCCCAAAATAAACAGTCGTTTAACAAAGGTTCTATCTAATGAGACAAGTGCTATCACAGGACATAGTTCGTTTAACAAACATTTATTTACCATAGGTGTTACAGATAGTCTCCTGTGCAGGGCATGTATAGGGGAGGAAGAAACTGCGGCCCACGTGTTACTGACATGTCCGGAGATCGCTACATACAGAGCTAAACATCCGGCACGCCGGGATCACTCGCCGAAGTTGCTTGCAACATCAAATGACTGTTGAGCTTCTTCGGGGAGATTTCGTGGCTCGAATAAATACATTATTCCTGCCCACATGCAAAATACGCGCTTAGACGTGGAGTTGCGGAAAACAGTCCGTTGTAAACTAAATTAAACTAAACTAACATACCTTGTTCCTGTTTCACAAATCCAAAGTATTTAGAAAGAGGGAATCAATGTGGTGAGCATGTGGTAATTAACGATTTTGCTACCGATGAGTGGAGCCACACTCAGCGGTAGCAAAATAATTAATTTAACAAAACAAAAGCAACTATACTCAAAAACCAACCCATTTCACACAAATTAATATTAAATTTTTGCACCAGATTCTCCCTTTACTGTTGATATTTGACACATTCTGCTACCATATGTGGACATTGTCTATAATGTGCCAAATATCACAATTGGGCGAGTTTGCCTATTTGCATAAAAAATACAAAATTCTTATTGGGGTAGTACCTATGAGTAGCAATTATATGGTTTCTATTCTTTTCAATATATACCACGTATCCGAAGAGGTTAACTTGTATAAGTGTAAACCTGCATTAACACCTATATTCCATGTCTATGCTAATATCTTTACACTTGACTATTTCTCGTCGGTCAGTCAGTTTCGAAAAAAAATTTCGGTCACATCATGAATTTTTCTGTATGTACGAGATTACCTCACTGTTGTTGACCAAATTCCTCTAGGAGAGCAGGGAGCAGAGAGCATTGCGATCTATCCAAATTTCTTGTAGGTATACATTTTTCAAAAGGCAAGTCTTTTGAAAAATTTGAGAAACTACCTGATGCCTTGAACAAGTTTCACCAAAATGGTACTCTTGTTTTATATCGATAATAGTAAAGATTTTCTAGTAAATTATTAAAAGTTATAAAGCAGGGTTTTCAACAAACTGAAAATTTCCAAAGAACCAACTTTCCTCAATTCCAACCAATCCCTCCTTCAATTTCCAAAAAAATCTCTGATTGAGACGGTAGGTTTGGCGACAGCCTGAAAAGTGGGAATGAGTTTGAGCAAATCTAGAAACTAGAAAGTGATGCATACAAAATGGCACATTCTTGGAAATACAGTCAGTGCATTCTTGTGAAGTTTGGCAGTGGACTTGAAATGCTTATCGATATTATGGAAGAGTCCTATGCGGTTGTGGGCAAGAAAATGTTCAAGAACAAGTCAAAGTTTCTAGAATTAAGTTCATATGTGATCTATAAATTCGTGAGAGTCTCAAGGCGGCTAAGGTCACAAAAATGTGTTACCAATCATCATCTCCATCCAACGTATTATATTGTTCTTCGTATCACTGAAACCCATCACATTTCTATTGCCGAATCAAAAAGACCACCATCGACTTGGCAAGTTGTTAGTCGTATCTAATCGATCGGAGATCGGGAACCGATCTTTCAGGGTAAGAAATTGTGGAATGATAAATGGTGCAAAAATCATCTCAGCGTCTTCTACTGCCACCACCAATCCATCTGTCAAGTATTGAATTTAATATGCTTCGGGATAGATATTGACAACAGCCGACTACTATGGGTTAGTGATTAATACCAATCTCACCTGCAAAATGCTCTCGCCACTGCAGACCGCAGCGCAGGGATAACATAAGTATATCCAATTCGACGACACGTCTCGGCCCCGCCTCTCCACCATGCACCGAACGCTTCCATCTTCGAGTCTTATCTTTAAGCTGTTCAAATGCTCTTGAAACTCCAGCTCTGCCTGTAATATATAAATATAAATTAGACCTTATGTGTTAAAAATAATTTTAACAGTTTAAATTTTACGAGCAAATTCCGAGATATAACAGTTCATCTCGTGACATACATTTTGTTAAGTAAAATCCGTCTTAAAGATACTTGAAGTCGTATTTATAGGATAAATTGAAACAAAATAATTGAAATATGTAAATATATTTATTTGTACTTTTTTCGTAGTTTGCTTTTTTAATTCTTTTTTTAGTTTCGTAATCCTTACTTACCGAATTGCCTCACCACTCGTCAAGACGTCGTAACTAAAGGACGTAAAAAATAATTTACACCATAACGTATGCACGTAATATTATCTTTTACAAAATTCTTGCGTGCGCGTTTTTTCTTAGGAAATATCGAACTGGATTAGAAGTATAGGTATCGGCTTCTAGTTTTAGAAACAATTTGACTATTGGTGACGACGCCAGCTATTCTAATTTAAATATAGTATCAAACTCGTCATTATAAAAACATATTATGAAATTTCATAAACATTATTTAAGAGTATTTATACTCTTAAGTATCTATTGCACAAACATCCAAACACTGTATTATATTGCCTACATATTTCACTCTGGGATAACTGCAAGCACAAACATTTTACCACACGAAGATTGTATGTATCCCTACAAAACCTTGATAAATTGTGATTGATGTTATTTGAATCCATTATAATTATAAATATCGAAAAACTGTTTTATGTAAAAAATATTTTGTGTAATATTTTCACATGTGTTTGAGCCATGTTGCAGCTGTATTATGGTTGTAGCACGAATGGGTCGGCTCGACCGGGGAAGGACCACGCTCTCACAGAATACCTGCCTAAAATAGCAGCTCAATGCTGCTGTGTTTCGTATGGTGTGCGTAGAGAACCGGAGACCCTTTTTACTGAAAACGAGGCAGTCTATGGGCCTCAGCATTCACTTACCATCAGGTGGACTGTGTTCGATTGTCACCCTTATTTTATAAAAAAAATGTAAGTACGGAACGGGACCAAATATCTGAGGAATTGCAAACACCTAAAAATTGAGGTCAAAGTTATGCCCTTTGTTTTTCAATTTTATTTTAAAAATTTGTAAATAACTTTTAATGCCATTTACCAATTAAACAGTTGCATTAAAAATAAGTTATAATATAACAAAGGCCCATTGGTTGGACCAATATTAAATGAAATATACACAATACGTCGTAAAACATAAATGTTAAATGCAGTTGCGCGCGGGCGCTCGCTGCAGCTAGAC
This sequence comes from Parnassius mnemosyne, assembly GCA_963668995.1. NCBI lineage: Eukaryota > Metazoa > Arthropoda > Insecta > Lepidoptera > Papilionidae > Parnassius > Parnassius mnemosyne. Next base: position 41,239,547 of record CAVLGL010000115.1, on the reverse strand, counting down.
GCTTCGATTTATCGTTCGATAACGTACTACTAATAGTTTTAGCAACGCGCTTCGCACGTCCGTGCGCTTTTGTTGACCATGTTAACAGTGAGGTAATTTAATTATGTTTAGTAACGCTATGTTGAAATATATGCAATGTGAGGTGGATGTGGAAAATAATGTGTTTACTGAAAACAGTGAAAACGAGATTACTATGAGCATGAAGGATATTCAACAGATGTGTAATACTGAAAAGATAGGAATGACATGTTTTTAGAGAGACCCTCAAAGAAGAGAAGGGCGAATAGACATTTTTTTATACGTGGTAGAGCCATGCTGCAGCTTTTGCTGTCGCAGGGATAGGCCGGCTCGGACCGGGGTGGTACCACGACCTCACAGAAAACCAGCGTGAAGTAGAGGTTTACTTCTGCGTTTCACTTGGTGAGTGCAGGTGGCCGGAGGCCCTTTTTACTGGAAATGAGGCATTCCATCTTAGTCCTCACGGGTGACAACTCATCTGCATTTTAATTCGCAAACGAGGATAGTTGTAGATGTTTATGGGCCGCAGCAAACACAATCAGGTGGACTGTGTGCTCGTTTGTCACCCTTATCCTATAAAAAAAAAACTATATTAATAGTATGGTTGTAGCACGAATGGGTCGGCTCGACGCTCTCACACAATACCAACGTAAAATAGCAGCTTAATGCTGCTGTGTTTCGTATGGTGAGTGTAGAGAACCGGAGACCCTTTTTACTGGAAAAGAGGCATTCTATTTTAGTCCTCACGGCTGACAACGCATCTGCATTTTATTTTATGAAGATAGATGTAGATGTCTATGGCCCACAGCAGCCACTTACCATCAGGTGGACTATGTGCTCGTTTGTCACCCTTATTATATAAAAAAGACATAATATACGCATAGAGGATAGTGTGTGTACGAGAATTCCGGAGGATAAAATTGAAGTGTATTTGACATGTACAGAAAAACTCCCGAAACAGTTCGGATTGACAAAAATGTTAAAAGCAGAAAGTATAAAAACGTCACGAAAATTAAATACATAAATACATTTAAGGTATTGATTCACTTTAATAGTGAAGAAAGTGCTGAGTCTTTTATACAGTGCAAGAGATTTAACGAGAATGGTTTTAAATGTCAAAAAACTTTAGAAATTAATCAATCATATGGGATCATAAAAGATATTGATCTAGAATTGAGCGAAGAAGAGATATTACAAGGAATTAATAGCGAAACTTTGATTTTAGCTGTAAAAAGGCTAAAGCAAAACAACACTTACGACGGTCACTGGGAGCTGAGCGAATCTGTAAGAATATGTTTTAAAGGGCCATCATTACCGTCATATGTTTACATTTATGACACTAGGGTGAAAGTGAGTCCTTACACTTACCCATTGACACAATGCTCACGTTGCTGGCGATTTGGTCACTCGATTAAAATGTGTCCTTCTCTAAAAGTAATCTGTCCCAAATGTACAAAAAGTCATCCTAACTGTGAAACGACAACTTTCAAATGCAATAACTGTATGGGAAAACACATGGCAATGGCTAAAATTTGTCCTGTCTTCTTGAAGGAGAAACGAATCAGAGAACTCATGACAGAATTTAACTGTTCTTTCAGAAAAGCTCTTATGCTATATGTCCCACCGTCGCCTCAACCACCGAACATGAAAAATGATCCGCCTCTATTTACACAACCTACATCTGAAAATGAATCCTTGCAACAAAATAAACAGATGCCTGGGCCTAGTGATGTGCATACCTACGCTAGTATTACGAAAGCAACCCCGGTAAAAACGAGGAAAAGTTCGAAGACAGAAACGAAGAAATAGAAGGAAGTCTCTTCAAGAACAGCAAGGAAATATACCTGAAGTTGTTACTGAAGTTAGTGAGGAAGAAAGCAGAACGGAAGAAGAACTAAGTGATGAGAGTCGATCGAAATATAAAGAACTAGTGTCTTGGAAATTATTGTTTAAAAAACTAAAAGAGAAGATATTTGAAGAGGAAAGCAGTTCATGGGAAGATAAGATAAAAGGTTGCGGAAGTATAATATTGGAAGCGTTAATATCATTAGTGTTTCAGTTTATTGCAGATCAGCCTTGTTGCAATTTCATAAAACAGTTATGGACAACAACAACTCACAATCCCATATAAATGTGCTACAATGGAATGCGCAAAGCATTCGACCTAAATGTACAGAGTTGGAAGCGCTATTAAATCAAGAAAAAATACATATTGCTATTATAAGCGAAACTTGGTTAGACCCAGGTAGTCACTTTCACATTAGCGATTATAATATCTTTAGAAGGGATCGTGATGACGGATTCGGAGGTGTAGCTATACTGAGACATAAGTCAGTTAAGGCACAAAAAAGTATTGTTGAACTTCTAAATTCAGAAATTGAGATCCTTCATATTAGAGTTCTAAATTGCAAACATATAGAAAATGTATACTCCTTATACTGTCCACCATTTGCTAGTAGCACATTGAGAGACTGGGACCAAATCCTCAATTTAGACAAACGAAAGACTAATTGCAGGAGATCTTAATGGCCACCACACTAACATCTTAGAAAACAATTTTATTTCACTGAATGACGGCACACATACTAGAATCAAACTGGTTAACGGTATAGTACAAATATCTGCTCTCGACTTATCTCTAGCTTCTCTAGATATAGCTTTGAAGTTCGACTGGATAGTACTAAATGAAAATCTGGGAAGTGACCGATTAAGTTGAAAACTAATGTTGGCACATCCAATTCCTATAAAAGAAAAGGCAATTTTAAAAAGGCGGATTGGTCAAAGTACAAGACATGCATAGAGGGCTTTACATTATCAGATGACCAACAGTCTGCGTATGACGCCTTTATTGATATTATTAATTAATGGGGCAGCCGATAAGTGTATCCCGTTCATTAAAATATGTGAAAACCCTCTTCACCAACAGAAATTTACTCCTAAACCATATTGGAATTCGGATATTTCAAAAGCTGTAGCAGAAAGACGTCGAGCACTTGCTTGCTTGTTTTTAGGAAAAACCTCACACCAGTAAATTTAGAAGCACTACAGAACAAGGTCAGGTTGGCACAAAAATTATCCATAGTAGTAAAGGTAGGTCATGGCAATTTTTTTGTGAAAACATTGATAGTATGTCAACTTCAAGCGAAATATGGGCTAAAATGAGATGGCTAAAGGGGTGCAAGACAGCAAAAAGTAATATTACCCGTGAGCTAGCTGACTCTTTACTATGTAGCTTAGCACTTTTGCATTATGCAGATCCACCGACTCCATTGTTTAACTAGTGAGAACGCTCATCTATCTTCACCTATTTCGGTAAATAAACTCGCAAACACAATTAAACAGTCCGATACAGTACCTGGCGCAGACGATATTGCATATTCTATGATCAGGAACCTGCCAGATGCTGCCAAAATTATTCTCATATCTTTATACAACAGATTTTTGCTTTCAAGCTTTGTACCAAGAAAATGGACAGATGTGAAAAAGTGGCTTTGGTAACGGACGGAAAGGTCACTGTAGGGTATTTTGTAGACATCGACGGCGCATACAACAATATAAATGTTTATTTATTTAATCTTTATTTTCCATATATATATCAGTTAACAATATGTCTATTTATAAACTACATAGGAATGTTAATGTTAAATATTTAGGTATGTGGCTGGACAGGAACTTAAAATGGGGTAGACACATAAATGAAACGAGGGAAAAATACTTAAATTTCTAAATATCTTTAAAGTGTTAGCAGGTTCCAAATGGGGCGTTCATCCAAAGCATTTGAGACTACAGTTTTTTATATGATAGCAGTGTAAAAAGTCATTTATACAAACTAGACAACCCTTGTTCTAGCCTGCATGAAGTCACAAAAACTACTTATAATCCCAAAAAATAAATATTGAAACAGTTTGGTTTGTATCCAATATACAACTAACAAATAACAACATTCCGAAAATACATGTTATAAGTGTATATTATTTAACATTTTCTTATAAAAGTAACAAACGACAGTACAGTGCACCTGATGATGGTAAGTAGCTACTGTAGCCCATGGACACTTGCAGCTAATTTCAAACTAGGAAGGCTACGTCGTTGTCAACTCTAAGGACTGAGATGGAATGCCTCATGGCCTGTATTTATAATTTTATACTGGCACTAGGTAAGACGGTGATACTCTACATACTGTACGTTCGTAGTATAGAAATAACTGGCTTCTTTTAAGTTCCGGAAGTTATAACACAATGACCATTTTTAAAGAGAAATTCTGTCTGTCTGTTCAGGCTAATATTTGCAATGGCTGAACTGATTTTGATGAAACTTCATCAACGGATAGAGAGCAATGGCAGGAGTGATCTTTGCTATATTTTATTCAAAAAACATGCAAGTTTTTTCTTGTTTAATCGAAAAACTGATAAAATTAACTTTTAGACACGTCTATAATGCATTTTACAACTTTGGAAAATTTTCAATCATCTATGTCTGTGCATACTCTGTTCAAGGATCTACGTCTATGTCTGATGTCTGTGTCTGAATAGACACCAACACAAAACTAAAATGACAAATAGTCTTCGGAATGCGCAATAAAATACACATGCTAATCACCATAAAACATAGCCTAAACTGGACTGGTCTGGAGATTTTGCACTTTAAAATCCGTCAAACAGTCTAGCCAGCTAGGTATACACCTGTTGTGCATAGACGGAGCAGGCATTCCATTAAAATCAGAATTATGTTAGTAGTGCTATTGTTGTAACTATGTTATTTCTCCACTAAAAATTTAACTTATCATTTCTCTACAAAGTTGGAAAATCTAAAATTGACAAAAAAAGAAAATTATTTAATGGTGTAATTTTTAATATGCACAATTAAAATTGTTGTAGATACCTGCATAACGATCGTCATTAAATTGAATATACGATATTCTTCCTGTTGTATCCCTAAATATACCGCACCCTTAATACTGTTCACCATCGACGGTCAAGATATTATACACCTGGCATAAACCAGATAGTATTAACCTTCATCTATCAGGGTCCCTGAAATATTTTCGCCTTCTTCATTGAGCGAGTATTTTATGTTATTCAAAGGACGAAATGGGGTGGTGGGTTTCTCTTATGTCGCTACCAAATGGCACACAGTATAACATAAAATAACTAAAATTATTTCTAATCAATTTGATGATAGAAAATAATAATTGAATTTTTAATTAATTGCCCAATGAAACATAAACCTCTATCGTCTGTAGAGTACCTTTTCCTGTTGAACCGACTGAAAGGAAGGACTCTCTTACAGAATACTGTCGTAAGTACTTATAATAAAACTAACATAGTTGCGTTTTACCCAAAATAGTGAATGACGAAAACGGTAAATTACTAGATACGACGCATTCCACCTTTTCATTCTTCATAAATGATTATGACGTTGCTGTCTACGGGCCACTTAGCAACAAGTGCATTTAATACTAGTAAGAAACCCTGACAAACACATAATTACACATCAATAAAATCGAATTTACTGTCGGAGACGAAAAGAGTACCAATCTAGCATAGGCGTCGGAGTTACTTACAATTTTCTAAATAATAATTTAGACAAGTGACTGTTTTTGCTAGTGGTCGTAAGCGTGACTATTGATCATGTGGGTTTCAGGATCAGAGGATTTTTCCGAACCAGTGGTAAATTAAACAAAAGAGTGACTTTCAATAAATCTTATTTATAATCTATATTGAATCCCGATCCTGGTCAAAATAAGTTATTGGATTTTTCTGTAAAGAAATTCTTAGTAGCAGCCCAGAGTTAGGAAACTGATGATTCACCCTCGTGCCTCGGAAAAACAGATGTTAAAGTCCTCAATCTCTCCCCACTCTAAAGCACCCGAAACATTACGGTTTAAAAAGTTAAAATTAAATCCGATAAAATCCGTAAAATAAGTTTCATTTAATAGGTAGTATACGCGTAAATATTAGAAATCATTATTAAAAAAAACTTCTCAAAAGTTGAGGTTATTGGATCTAGAAATTGAGTTAATTTGGGAAAATTACCAATACATCAAGCTTATTTCTCAGTCTTTGTTCATTGATCACTAATATTTGGTTTTTAGAATTTAGGACTAAGCTCTTTTATGGTCTTTATTGTAAAACAAGCTTTTTATTAATGTATACAATTTTTTTTTATTCTCACTACTTTACATAATTTATCACTTAACAAACTCAAAAGATATTTGTATCTCTGAAATAGGGACCAATCTGACAATACAATTTGTTTTAGATTAAATTGCAAGTTCATTGTCATATTATCACCTCAGGTATTTATTTCAATTATGTTAACAATATTGATTAAAATGACAGATCACCTTCTCCCAACACTGCATAAGAAGAACATTCAAGAAATCTGAGAGGTATTCTATAAACATAGAGCAAGCCTGAAAGTAGAAAAAAACTGGACAAGTGCGAGTAGGTCTCGCACCCTGAGGGTTCCTAATCTGAATTATATACGACGATAGATCATCCATTTAGGCTAGACTTGTAATTTTTGGGATGAATCCAAACAACTGTTTGGAGCTTAATATATATTATAACTTAAGCTGAATATCTTGGATCCCTATTCACCTATACAGTCATAAATTATTTATATTTGCAGGTCAGCAGGCTTATTTGTTAACTTTGTTGACTTCAAAATGATTGTCATTTTTAGTACATTGTATAATATGTTTTATATTTCTGCTTTAAAAAGAAACTAAAGCATACTAAAGAATGTACTTTGAAGTGACTACAGTAGAGCTTCGATAATCTGAACCACCGGTAATCCGAACGACCATACCCCCTGGTCATGCAAGCCACTGTCTCATTCACTTCGGGTGCTACACGACTTTGACCCTGAAGATGATCTTCCATTGCATATTTTCCGTGACATAGACTTTTCAGAAGAAATTAACAATTTCTTATAAAGCAATAATGACATAGTAAGACAAATACTAAATGAGACTGATATTGAAAATGATGGAAGTATTAGAAGAATCGGAAGTAATTGCAAGGATTCCACATACATCCAGTTGTCTCATTAAATGAATGTTTGGAAGGGATGAATCAAGTAGATATCGCAATTTCAGAAAAAAATTAAATAAACGTAATTTGAAAGATGAAGCATTTTCTTTGTCATTAAACACCACTCGTCAAAATACTATGCTAGATTTTTTAAGGTGTGCACTTTCAATTATAAAAATCTATGTTTCATTTCAAAAAATGCCTTTTAAAATATCTACATACTTGTACTATAGTCCAAATGTATCATTAATTTGAACAGGGTTTAAAGAACAATGGCCAAATTTCTATAGGAGCTGGACTTGATTTCATTTTTCATGTCCCAAAACAAACTATAGCTAGATTGGTTTGTTTTTATATTGTAAACACCATCCCTTTTTAAAATCATATCTAAATAGCCACAATGTTTTATAATAACGTCAACAATACTTTTGGGGTTAGAATATACAACTACCTTTTATCCGACTGCTATATAGCCTAAAAGTGTAGTAAGCGATAATCGAGGAGGGTAATTAGCAATCTCGTTTCCATTTATTTCGATTTCTTTCAGATCATTATCATCAGTATCACAATCCACAACAACGAGTGAAATAAATAAGATGATACGAATTATTGCCGGGTGACAATCAATAGCGTCGACCGATGACCACATTATTACATTACATTATTACATTATCGATGACAAATGACGTTCCGTTGTTCGTAATTGAACAAAACGCTTAGCTTACTATGAAGCTACATAATTATTTTTATGACATGAATCCAGTACATAATAAATCAGTATAGTAGTTGATTTGATCTCTACATACTAATTAAATTGAATAACAATTAATAACTAGTCAGAAAAACGTAGATAATTATAGTGTTTGAATGAATACAAAGTCCTGTGGTACGCAAAATGAATCGTCATTACGTGCGTTCCAGTGCCTTCTGAAACCATTATTTTAAATAATTTCGAAACAGTTACAAAACAAAAATAAATGGATAACTTTTTTGTGGCTACTTAGAGGTATTTTTTGTGTTTTTTAAGACCTTAAAAAATAAGGATATTTTTCATAAATATGGCATATAGTGACACCATCATTTCGTCGTCTGGTACGATTTGACCAACATTCTTTTGGGTGTTCGGATTACCGAAGCCTTACTGTATCTTTTTATGACAATGAAGTTAGAGAATAGGCCTGCTGGTATGGGTAAAAAAAAATTGCAAATTATACTTAATATTTTCTTTTTCAGGTTAATATTAGTAATTAGTTTCGTGTTGTACTAATGCATGAATAAAAGATAAAATCTAAAGTAAGAAAAACAATTTTTTTCTAAGAAAGAATTATTTTCAAAACATATGATGCCATGAAAGTGCACATCAGAAATCCAAATTTGTAAGCCTAAGTGTATATTATCATCAATAATATTACAAAAACAAACACATTGCATATTATATTATTACTTTATACTTTCAGAATCAAATGAAAGAAGATTACTATTTTAAATTTTATATTTACCTTAGTGCATGAAGGATCTTCGGACTTTTTTGGCATTTCAGTAACGGAGTCTTCATAGCCCTCTGCCCCTGGGGGGCAATCAGGAAGGTCCATCTTGATTCACTACACTTGACAGTTTATGGCCACAAACTGGTCATAAACTTTTTTGTCATTAAATGAAAAAGCTTTTATAATCTTCTGTCTTGTTTCTTCAGTCACCAAATTCTGAAAAATAAATCATTTTCGTGATTTTCGTTGTTTACAGAAGTTATAATATCCACATACAGTAAAATTATTTAAATTGATACTTACAATCTTTGCTCAGTCAAAATACTTACACTGAAGGTAAATTTATCACAGCTGTAGTACAGAAAAATTTAAAAAATATGTTGATTAGTACATCTCCTAGCAAGAGGTGTCCGTAATGACTATTTCTCATATAAAATTTCAATATTTTCCAAAAACAACGAATTATAATTAAAGCATACTTCTTTCCAATAATGAACATCACTATAAGCATAATAATCCACATTTTATATTTGCTAAATTATCTAACTTAATTTTGGGATGTTTGCTCCAAAAGTGTGTACTGTACAGTTCAAGTTCAGTTCAAGTGACTTAAAATAATTAAACAATACCTAACAATAATCAAAGTGGATAATATATTTTGTGAGAAGTTTAACTACTAAATTATTAATTTCTTTATCAGCCCCTAAGCAATGTGTCTAAGCACGAGTTTCTCTCATATCAGAGGGATTGTTTCACGATTGCCATACTACTTGGCAGGCATTTAGGTGATTTTAATACTAAATATTTAGCACCTTTAATGCTGGTTCCCATTTCCAATTTGCATATTATAACACATAGCATACTGTACTGCTCTCTGTCAGACTTCACAAGAATATTTAGACATTTTTATTAGTTACCAGTTACACTCATAGGATGAAATATGGTAATTCTCCTTTTTCATTATATGGCAAAAAAAATGTCTATTGGGCAATGTAGTTTATTATATGGATGAATATTATTTACTTAAAATACTTTATACAATGACAAATTGTTTTTTACCAACAAACTTTTAATACAACTTTATTAATAGATAATGATTATTGATTACACTCTGATTTTTAATTCTGCTGAATTCTGACAGTTCTTGCTCAGTGAATTACTAGGTTTTTTATTATAATTCAAAATATTCAGCTTCTGTGAATTTATCTCAAACACAAGCAAATTAAGCCTAGAGTTTAAAAAGCCTTAATATTGTTGCGCGCCACTATTAATGTCTTGTACATGGCAACACTAGTTACACTAGCGCCCTTTAGTATCGAGTAGCAGAAATAGGAGAGTCAAGATCCTTCCAGAAATTTCGGGACCGATATGTACTCGAACGTTCTAGATGTTTAGTAGAAGGTTCTGGAAACTACCTGAAGCCTTATATAAGGACGGTCTAGACCACGACCAAGGGAGTATTGCATTGGCGATACAAGAGAATACTTCGAAGCGAAATAATTGCGAACCAAAGTAACAATTGTGTTATATAATTGTGTGGTTTTAGATTGTAATTAGTGTTGTGTTAAATTGTCAATTTTGGTAATTCAATCGGCAGTTTTTAATTGTCTCGAACCCCAAGCTCTTAACAATTGGTGTCAGAAGTGGGATAAAATCATGCCGATTTTACCAAAGGACGACATGGAGGGTATCCGTACCCGAAGTCAACGCCAGCTAGAGACGGACCAGAGACGATTTAGTAATGCAACGTCGGAGGGCCAGCTGCTGACCACGGGGGCCGGCGCGTCAGCAGCTCCTGCATTTGCAGCACCTGACTTAGGTGCTCTGATGATGACGCTGCAGGATCAGGCCCGTCGGTTGGAAGAGCAGCTGCAGCGCATACAGGAGGAACAGGTCCGTCAGTTGGAAGAGCAGCTGCAGCGCGGAGAGGAGGAACAGGCCCGTTGCTTGGAAAAGCAGCTCAAACGCGATAAGGATGAGCAGATGCTCCTCATGAAGGACCTTCACGCTACCTTCGGGAAAGAGATAAAGGAGGTGAAGGATACGGTTGCTCAACATGACAACCGCCTGTCGGAAGCTGAAACCCGAATCGACCAAGTGAACAATCGGGTTAACAACGTGATGGTCGACGTGAAGAAAACGCTGGACAACCTCAAAATTGGGGATGGAGTTACAGCTCCCGTGGTAGCTACAACACCTTCACTACGTGGATTCAAAGTGCCGCCGTTCGACGGGACTTCTTCGTCGGCCTACAAAATCCAATTCGAGACTGTCATGAAGGCGAACGGCTGGAATAAAAGTCAGGCCATGACTGCTCTCACCATAGGCCTGCGAGACCAGGCCTTAACTGTTCTGGAAGCTCTCGGTAAGGAAGTGTCTTACGAACAGCTCCTTGAGGCATTGGAGGCGAGATATGGCGACGCTCACCTGGAACATGTCTTTCGTGCGCAGCTCAAAGATCGCGTGCAACGCAGTAACGAAAACCTGCAGCGGTGGGCCCTTGAGGTGGAGAAGCTGGTTCGAAAAGCATACCAGTCTGTACCTGCGCTCATTGTAGGGAACCTGGTGCAAACATTCATCGACGATATCCGCGACCTAGAAGTTAGAGCTGCTAAGAGGCTCGGGCACCACGAGACACTTAAGGACGCCTTGACCCATGCACTGGAGGTGGAAGCCATGCGGCAGGATCATCGTTCCCATCGCGTCAGGGAGGTTGCAGCAGCTACAGTTCGTGACCGCAGTAAAGGATACAGGCCTAGGTGCTACGGCTGTGGGGAGATGGGCCATCTTCGATTCAGCTGCCCTAAGCGAACTGTAGAAAGGGAAGGTGATCTATCTCGAGAGGATAGTGCGGCTAACAGCACCGCCCAGCGCAGCGGAAAATCTCATGACAACGCAGATGCATTGTCAAGAAGACCGTGTCTTGAAGATTGCAAGCATTTTACTAGGCAAGAGGGTAAGGAATTGGTATCTGAGGATACTCAGGACGGACCAGCTCAGCAATGAGTGGAAAGACAGCCTACAACATGCACAGCAGGAAGATTCGGACATTAAGCCGATTCTGGAATGGATGAAGGCCAGTGCTCCTAAGCCCATGTGGAGTGACGTCTCAGCAATGAGTTCAACCACGAAAAGCTATTGGGCCCAATGGGATAGCTTGCTGATTCAGGATGGAGTCCTGTGCCGTAAATGGGAAAATGGTCGGGGAGACAAGTGTCATTTGCAAATGGTTGTCCCTAAGGCTAAAGTACCGGATGTTCTACAACTATACCATAGTGGTTGTTCAGGAGGCCACCTGGGAGTTAAACAAACTTTACTGAAGATCCGAGAACGGTTTTACTGGGTCCACTGTCGTGACGATGTCGAGGACTGGTGCCGCAAATGTACAAGTTGTGCGGCTATAAAGGGACCTCAAACTCGTAGTAGAGGCGCATTGAAATTGTACAATGTTGGTGCACCATGGGAGAGGATAGCCATTGACGTAGCGGGGCCGTTTCCGGAAAGTGAAAGTGGTAACAAGTATTTCATGGTTGTGATGGATTACTTCACTAAGTGGCCAGAAGTCTTCGCCATTCAAAATCAAGAAGCTTCAACAGTTGCAGATAAACTAGTTCATGAAGTCTTCTGTCGTTTTGGAGTACCTTTAGAGATTCACAGCGATCAAGGAAGGAATTTTGAGTTTCAAATATTCCAGGAAACTTGCCGAGTTATGGGTACTCATAAAACACGAACAACTTCTTACCACCCACAATCTGATGAAATGGTAGAACGATTTAATCAGACATTGGAAAGGTACCTGGCAAAAGTTGTGGAAAAACGGCAACGAGACTGGGACATGCATATATAACCGTTTTTGTTGTCATATCAAAGCGCTGTTCACGAAAGTACATCAGTGACGCCAGCTTTCGCAAACTTTGGGAGAGAATTACGGCTGCCAGCAGACCTGATCACCGGAATACCACCTGATGCCCCACGCAGTATAACCGATTATGCAAATGACTTGCGGAACAAAATGAATGACATTTATGAGCACGTCGACGAATTGGCGATACAAGAGAATACTTCGAAGCGAAATAATTGCGAACCAAAGTGACAATTGTGTTTCATAATGGTGTGGTTTTAGATTGTAATTAGTGTTGTGTAATTAAAGTGTCAATGAACAATGGCAGACTTTCATACATAAAATTAGTTGAGAAGGAATGGTAGCGTCTATATATCAAAAATATCTTAAAATTTTAAGCGTCAGTTCCTTAATAACTCTGTCAAAAAAATTTATCCTGAGAAGGCGTCAAAAAAAAGATATTTAGATTTGAACTTTTTAAGGTTGTCTTTTGTCACTTGGAAAAAGTCATACGTTCTGTGGTTGTTTGATGTTAGCTTAATACATTCTCAACATAATGTACCTACCTATATTACTGAGTTTTTAGATTATTGTAACTCTATTATATATTTGCATACTATAAATGTATATTTCTGGCATGGCTCCAGGGCCTTTGTGTCATACAGTGACACTCAGAAGGGCTAGAACCCAGAGCTGTAAAGCCAGTAAAAAAACTGACATTTTGTTTTAGCTAGTGTTGCCATAACATTAAATGGAATTGTTACATATTACTATGATTGAGATAATATATTATTGTAGGAAGTTCTTTGTTAAAGACTTTTCAAATATATCACTTTTATTTTTATTATTACTGATACATACTATAGTTCTTACTAATAATAACTTAATATAAAAATATTTTGTGTGTTGTGTTGGTAGTCTTACAAAGTGTATACGAAAATAGTATGAATATAGTAAATGGCAACACTTGAATAGAGTAAAAGGATTTAAGTCATTTGATAGTCCCATAAATGTTTGTTTTTATCTGTGGCTTTAATTAAAATACATTTTTATATGAAAAATCATAGAAAAATAATAAAACTCCTTTTATATATAACTTATTTCTAGACGCAATATTTTTTATCAACAATTTTTCTGCCATTGCCCTTTGGTAATTCAATCGGAAGTTTTTAATTGTCTCGAACCCCAAGCTCGTAACAATAGGTATAAAACATAGTTTTCTATAGCTATAAATTATTTATGTATATAATTATAGAATCAAAACTATGTTTAGTTTACCCAGCCCTTACCTTATGTAATGTAGTAACAATAATTGAACTGAATTGATATTATATTTATATATTTAATTTTCAATAAATATAATTTATATTTTCATTTGTATATATAGATAATGGTACGACTTTCCATTGACGTCAGTGGAGTTTGGTGTTGATACGTATTTTTACAGAAAGATTACACTATTATAAGCACACACACAAAGTCTCATTATACGGAAACGCGTAATTTTTGAGAAAAGAATAATTGAAAATCAATTATTCTTGCAATGTTTATATCTAATCTGCTAATAAACTGGCGCCATTTTGTAATGTCATTGTCGACGTCAATAGGGATGTCGATTCGAAAAAGGTCGATTTTTAAATCGATTCAAATCGTAAGTGGATGTATCGATTCCCAAAAAATCGATTTCTAAAATATCGATATTTTTTTCATGTTTGCATTTATAATGTAAATATAAATCCATTTTATGAGAAAAAAATCCCCTTCATCATAAAAAAATAAGGGGACTGATTCATAAGGATTTCTGTATCTATTTTGAGACTGCTACGTCTCCGGCGCTGCGGGAAGAGCAACCTCTACGCCTTAGCGTAACAAATCGCAGGCATCCCTCCTCGCCTCCGCAGCTTCGGCTTGTTGGTCGCCTTCGGCGACCAGCCTCAGCCGCTCCGGCTCGTCCGATGCCTACGATTTGTTAGAGCAGGCGGAGGCTGCTCCCCCTACGCGCCTCCGGCTCTATAAAACCACTCTAGGGGTAGGACAGACTCGTACCAGGTGGAGTCGGGGTCAATCAATTCGGTTCTTTGACATAAGTTGAACCTAACCTATTTTATTTGTTACCTGCCCTAATAGGTACTGTTAAATAAAACAAATTTCAATAAGAGATCATTTATCATGGTATCTTTCTTGTTTTTCATAAAATGGGTTTATATTCACATTATAAATAGAAACATTAAAAAAATATAGATATTTTAGAAATCGATTTTTTGTGAACCGATACATAAGCTTACGATTTGAATCGATTTAAAAATCGACCTTTTTCGGAAAGAATCGACATCCCTATTGACGTCGACAATGACATTACAAAATGGCGCCAGTTTATTAGCAGATTAAGACATAAACATTGCAAGAATAATTGATTTTCAATTATTCTTTTCTCAAAAATTACGCGTTTCCGTATAATGAGACTTTGTGTGTGTGCTTATAATAGTGTAATCTTTTTGTAAAAATATGTATCAACACCAAACTCCACTGACGTCAATGGAAAGCTAAGCCTAGATAATTTCTATTATAAAATCATATTTAACAAGGAAGTAAGGAATATTGAAGTTATTTTTTTTTATTATGTGTATGGCTTGTTAGTTACTACCTGTAAACTTTGCTTTGCATTGTTTACAGGTAGTAACTAATAAACCATTCGCATAAATAATATATTATGGACCAAGTGATTATACTTAGGACATTTCAAAATGCCTAGGTGTTGTAAATGTTGGAATCATTGCAAAGTAGTAATAACAATAATTATAATATCCTTTATTCATCATATAGTATGTGTTTATGTTTTTTTGTATATACCAATCTGACAAGAGCAACATGGATCAGTGTCTACTGACACTGATACAGGGTCATTATGGATAATGAAACCATAATATTGTTGGGACATTGTTTTGAAATGAGTTTGTAAATGTAGGCCCTTTTTTCATAGCCATTACAATGACACATTTCTAAAAAGGCATAGGAGTTATGAAGTGACAAGGATGGCTTGTAACTGGATGTAACTATGTTTGTATTTCTCCACATCCACAATGGATGAATGATAATTTTATTGAAGTTTTTGCTTATTGTGTTCACATTAATATATTTGTGTACACAACTAAAATAGCTTACCAAGACAAGTTTCCAATTGATTATTCCATTATAACCAAAATGATTAACTACAATCTTACTTAAACATATCCTTAACTTTATACATTTTAAGATACAAAATTAGGTATTCTAACTTCTTATACTTTTCAAGGTCTAGTATTATTTATTGGAATTCAAGATTTAGTTTTATAAGGAAACTAAATTCATATATTATTATTTATACCTTAGCTATAAATTGTTTAGAAATTTCAAATAAATATTTTATGACAATTGCAGTATTTTTCTGCAAGGCGATGGGTCACAGCATAACCTATATCTACTTTTATGCTATTTGAC
Organism: Parnassius mnemosyne; assembly: GCA_963668995.1. Taxonomy (NCBI): domain Eukaryota; kingdom Metazoa; phylum Arthropoda; class Insecta; order Lepidoptera; family Papilionidae; genus Parnassius; species Parnassius mnemosyne. Next base: position 41,223,687 of record CAVLGL010000115.1, on the reverse strand, counting down.
TACTGTTTTATAAACTAATATTCATATTATGATAACTAAACCCCTCTTAAAAGCCTGTGCTTAGCAGTAGGACCTAATATATTTATTTGTTTTTGTATTTTATGTGCATAAAATCATTTTCTAATAAATTTAACTTAGTGAATATCTTCAATTTCCAAAAATCATTGTTACAACTTGGTTGGCAAAATATCAGAATTCCGAAGAGTTTAAAATGCAGAAATGAAACTAAATAAAACAACAATGTGGATGTACTAAACAAAATATAAATACTTACCAGATAAAACTGAACACTACGTTAAACGGCTTGTCAAAATTGTTTTTAACTCAACAAACTTTTTAGTCATATTACATATAAAATACTAAATAAAGTACATATCACGTAAACATGTTTTGTTCTGCGGCGTTTAGTCTGATACATGAAACGAAAATTAACTTAGAATGTACTGACCTTTTAGTTATTTAGAAGCCTAGAAGAAATGGCGTAATATCCTCAACTGTATTGATACCGGTGTTCATACGTATCCATTTTACATAATTTATCTTACCGATATATTGATTCTCATTAGATACTAATGAAAATTACAGGATAACAAACAAAATGGAAAGATAAACGAATAAATCGAAACTTTAAAATATTGATTTGTTGGAAAAGAAATGCCTCAGCACCTTGCTACTTTTTATCTATGGATATATGGTTTCCACAGACAACAGAGTACTTTTTTATATATTATAGGAAATGGTTTCACAGTACTATACTAGGCTTGGGCAATAAATATCGATATATATCGTCGATTATTTAAATCGCGATATTTTGATATATCGATATTTATTTTATAGTATCGTATTCGTATCAATTTCGATATATTTTACCAACAAAAAGAGGTACAAAAGTATTCATGTGTGGTTGTCGTTTTTTTTTTTCGTAGTCTAACTGGCAGTAATATATTTTGGACCTTATCTTTAAATCATGCAAATGATAACGATATATCTATATTTATCACGCGAAATATATCGACTGTTTATAAATATTGATTCGATATATTTTTTTTCCTTGCCCATCCTTACACAGTACAATTTACCATAGAGATATATATATATACCTATAAGCCCGTTTTTATATATGGGATATGACCAATGACGAACACACACTGGTTAAAAGATATATCTCACAGTGTAAAAGCCAATCGCGGGATATAATTTATATTGCGGGATATAATATATATTGTTACGAGCTTGGGGTTCGAGACAATTAAAAAGTGCCAATTGAATTACCAAAATTGACACTTTAATTACAACACTAATTACAACTTAAAATCACACTAATAATAAAACACAGTTCGCAGTTATTTCGCTTCGAAGTATTCTTTTGTATCGCCAATTCAATACTCCCTTGGTCGTGGTCTAGACCGGCCTTATATAGTTTCCAGTACCTTCTACTGTAGTGACATCTAGAATGTTTGAGTACATATCAGTCCCGAAATTTCTTCTTCTAGTTCTGCTACTCGATACTAGAGGGCGCTAGTGTAACTAGTGTTGCCATGTACAAGACATAAATAGTGGCGCGCAACACTGCCCCCTCCTAAGACATGTTCGTCCCGAGCATTATTGGCGCCAAAATAACGCGCCAGTCGATCCACATGAACGATCTTAGGAGTACCTCTGGCACCTTTCTGTATCCGGTAGGTTACGTCATTGATCCTTGTCACAGTCCGGTACGGTCCGTCCCATTTAGCTTGAAGCTTAGGAGATTTCCCTTTGCTGCGAGCTGGATTGTGTAACCACACTATTGAACCTTCGTCAAACTCTTTGTTGTTCGGTCATACCATGTTTTCATCTTCTCAGACGTTTGCTGGCCCGACTGTCTGACGTGCTCATAAATGTCATTCATTTTGTTCCGCAAGTCATTTGCATAATCGGTTATACTGCGTGGGGCATCAGGTGGTATTCCGGTGATCAGGTCTGCTGGCAGCCGTAATTCTCTCCCAAAGTTTGCGAAAGCTGGCGTCACTGATGTACTTTCGTGAACAGCGCTTTGATATGACAACAAAAACGGTTGTATATGCATGTCCCAGTCTCGTTGCCGTTTTTCCACAACTTTTGCCAGGTACCTTTCCAATGTCTGATTAAATCGTTCTACCATTTCATCAGATTGTGGGTGGTAAGAAGTTTCCTGGAATATTTGAGACTCAAAATTCCTTCCTTGATCGCTGTGAATCTCTAAAGGTACTTCAAAACGACAGAAGACTTCATGAACTAGTTTATCTGCAACTGTTGAAGCTTCTTGATTTGGAATGACGAAGAGTTCTGGCCACTTAGCGAAGTAATCCATCACAACCATGAAATACTTGTTACCACTTTCACTTTCCGGAAACGGCCCCGCTACGTCAATGGCTATCCTCTCCCATGGTGCACCAACATTGTACAATTTCAATGCGCCTCTACTACGAGTTTGAGGTCCCTTTGTAGCCGCACAACTTGTACATTTGCGGCACCAGTCCTCGACATCGTCACGACAGTGGGCCTAGTAAAATCGTTCTTGGATCTTCAGTAGAGTTCGCTTAACTCCCAGATGGCCTCCTGAACAACCATTATGGTACAGCTATAGAACATTCGGTACTTTAGCCGTAGGGACAATCATTTCCAAATGACAATTGTCTCCCCGACCATTTCCTATTTACGGCACAGGACACCATCCTGAATCAGCAAGCTGTCCTATTGAGCCCAATAGCTTTACGTGGTCGAACTCATCGCTGAGACGTCGCTCCACTTGGGCTTAGGAGCACTGGCCTTCATCCATTCCAGAATCGGCTTAATGTCTGAATCTGCCTGCTGTGCATGTTGTAAGCCGTCATTCCACTCATTGCTGAGCTGGTCTGTCCTGAGTATCCTCACAGATACCACTTCCTTACTATCTTGCCTAGTACAATGCTTGCAATCTTCAGAACACGGTCTTTTTGACAATACATCTGCGTTGTAATGAGATTTTCCGCTGCGCTGGGCGGTGCTGTTAGCCGCACTACCCTCTCGAGATCGATCACCTTCCCTTTGTACAGTTCGCTTAGGGCAGCTGAATCGAAGATGGCCCATCTCCCCACAGCCGTAGCACCTAGGCCTGTATCCTTTACTGCGGTCACGAACTGTAGCTGCTGCAACCTCCCTGACGCGATGGGAACGATGATCCTGTCGCACGGCTTCCACCTCCAGTGCATGGGCCAACATGTCCTTAAGCGTCTGGTGGTGCCCGAGCCTCACAGCAGCTCTGACTTCAAGGTTGCGGATATCGTCGATGAATGTCTACACCAGGTTCCCTACAATGAGCGCAGGTACAGACTGGTATGCTTTTAGAACCAGCTTTTCCACCTCAAGGGCCCACTGCTGCAGGTTTTCGTTACTGCGTTGCACGCGATCTTCGAGCTGCGCACGAAAGACGTGTTCCAGGTGAGCGTCTCAATCTATCTCGCCTCCAATGCCATAAGGAGCTGCTCGTAAGTCACTTCCTTACCGAGAGCTTCCAGAACAGTTAAGGCCTGGTCGCGCAGGCCTATGGTGAGAGCAGTCATGGCCTGACTTTTATTCCAGCCGTTCGCTTTCATGACAGCCTCGAACTGGATTTTGTAGGCCGACCAGGAAGAAGTCACGTCGAACGGTGGCACTTTGAATCCACGTAGCGAAGGTGTTGTCACTACCACGGGAGCTGTAACTCCATCCCCAATTTTGAGGTCGTCCAGCGTTTTCTTCACGTCAACCATCACGTTGTCAACCCGACTGTTCACTTGGTTGATTCGGGTTTCAGCTTCCGACAGGCGGTTGTCATGTTGAGCAACCGTATCCTTCACCTCCTTTATCTCTTTCCCGTAGGTAGCGTGAAGGTCCTTCGTGAGGAGCATCTGCTCTTCCTTACCGCGCTGCAGCTGCTCTTCCAACCGAAGGGCCTGTTCCTCCTGTCTGCGGGCCTGTTCCTCCTGTTGGCGGGTCTGTTCCTCCTGTCGGCGGGCCTGCTCCTGCAGCATCATCATCAAAGCAACTAAGTCAGGTGCTGCAGATGCAGAAGCTGCTGACGGGCCGGCAGCTGGTCCTCCAACGTCTGCGACGTTGCACCACCAAATCGTCTCTGGTCAATCTCCTGTTGGCGTTGACTTCGGGTACGAATACCCTCCGTGTCGTCTTTAGGTAAAATCGGTATGATTTAATCCCACTTCTGACACCAATTGTTACGAGCTTGGGGATCAAGACAATTAAAAAGTGCCAATTGAATTACCAAAATTGACACTTTAATTACAACACTAATTACAACTTAAAATCACACTAATAATAAAACACAGTTCGCCGTTATTTCGCTTTGAAGTATTCTCTTGTATCGCCAATTCAATACTGCCCCGGTCGTTGAGTATACCGGCCTTATATAGGGCGTCAGATAGTTTCCAGAACCTTCTACTGTAGCGACATCTAGAATGTTCGAATACATATCGGTCCCGAAATTTCTAGAAGGATCTTGACACTCCTAGTTCTGCTACTCGACACTAGAGGGCGCTAGTGTAACTAGTGTTGCCATGTACAAGACATTAATAGTGGCGCGCAACAATATTATATCCCATAGTGAAAAGCCAGCCTAAGTCAATGCAATTCTTCTACATCTATATCATATGCTTTCTCTACACTACTCGCGAAGTAACTTCGACGAAGTGCTCGTCGAAGTCGATCGCAGTCCGAAGAACGTGACCACACACTCGTGCTACTTCGCGAAGAGCTCAGTCGTCTTGAGTCTCCCGCACCGTTAAAATGAATGACGTTCAAGAGGTAGCTGCTATAGGTACTTAATTGTGTGAGCAGTACGACGTCAATGCGTTAACTAAATAAATAATTATGTAGAAAGCTACATATTTAATTTTTATATATGAAAATATATTCATAACTGGCGTAAGCCGAGTAGTGTAGAGAGACACTTCGTGTAACTTCGGGGTACTTCGCGAAGTACCCCGAAGTTACACGAAGGACCTGTTGTAGCAAGGAGTCTGTAGCCATTTGGACGTGGTCGATCAGTCTGTCTGTTTCAGCATTACCGCTATGGGACCAATAGAGTCACGCGTAGACGCACGGATGGTCGTCGCTGTCTACGCGTAGCCAAAGGATGAGCAGGTCCGAACTTTCAAGACTGCCGAGGCGTCGGGAACAGATGTCCTCTCTGACGTATACGTAAACTTCAGCCCGAGGCACAAAGGAGTGTTCAAATTTGTACCCCGGGTAGCAGGATACGAAGTATCAGCCGAAGAGGACACCTACGTCTCGGTCAGAAAGAGCAAGGCCGGCTTCGCCGTCGAGATGGTAGTGGATTGTGTTTAGGTTCGAGTGAAGTCCCCTGATGTTGCAGAAATTCACGAAGTCTGGCAGGGGTCGTGTTGGTTTTGTTGCTCAGTTTGCCCCGAGCAGTTATTGTTTTGAGCGGAATTTTGCCCCACCCAGAATACGCGGGGCAGCCTGAGTATCCACGCTCAGGAGTGGAGTAGTATGGTCGTGGATGCTCAGCGAGGGATTCACCAGCGGTGCTAGTACTCTCCTGAGGTAGTCCTTGATTTAATTCCGCTACCATATTGATGGGCGACTTATTTAACTAATTTTTAATAACATTTTTGAAAAATATTATATCTATAACGGTGAATTACTGTTATTTTAATTACACAAGTTAAATGAGTTACTAAATGCGTAAGCGTCATATTAGTCTGTGGTTACTAAGTAAAGTTGAACTCAAATGACGGACATGCTTATGTTTCCCTCATTTCTTTTTTTTTTGATAAAATTGTTTATCCGAATGCGGATACACTAAATAATATGTGATGTGGAGGCGACAGATCAGACAGACAGGAGTACGTCAGGATCGTGTAAAATAGAAGTCCGTAGTCTCTGCCTAGTTTTTATGTAACACTAAATATCGTGTATATTTAGTGTTACCGGTCCAAACCGGACAACAGTGCGGTGGACCAAGTCTGTTGGTCACAACAGACATAGTGTTTCTAGCACAGAACACTAATACCCTTAGGGTTTCTAGTTAGTTTGAGTGCAACAGACGAACGAATCTGTCAGTCACATGGGGCTATTCCGTTTATCCACCCTAGGGTGGATACTCGGAAACGCGTGTTAGTTTATCCACCCCAGAATTCACTTTTCGATTGTTGTCCCTCCTTTCCACCCCAAGTACAGTTCAACAGAAAATATATACATACTTTAATATCATCATCATCATCATTACAGCCCTTCACAAGTCCACTGCTGAATATAGGCCTCCCCCAAAGAATGCCACAAAGCACGGTCCTGAGCCACCTGCATCCATCGACTTCCTGCATGTCTTACCAGGTCGTCACTCCATCTTGTGGGGGGACGCCCTACACTTCGCCTACCGGTACGAGGCTGCCACTCGAGAACCTTTCTTCCCCATCGGTTGTCGGTTCTTCGAGCTATATGGCCGGCCCACTGCCACTTCAGCTTACTAATCCGTTAGGCTATGTCGGTTACTCTGGTTCTACTGCGGATATCCTTATTCCTAAGTTTATCACGCAGAGAAACTCCGAGCATAGCCCTCTCCATAGCTCGCTGAGCGACATTGAGCTTCCTCATACGGCCAGCAGTGAAGGACCACGTCTCAGTTCCGTAAGTCATCACTGGCAACACGCACTGGTTGTACAATTTCGTTTTAAGGTTTTGAGGTATGTCTGACGAGAAGATGTGTCGTAGCTTCCCGAACGCTGCCCAGCGGAGTTGAATCCGTCGATTGACCTCTCAGTAGAAGTTGGACTTACCTAGTCGGACTATTTGTCCCAGGTAAACATACTCGTCAACAACTTCGAGCTTAGTGCTCCCAACAACTACCGGCATAGGTGTGACATGGACATTAAACATGATCTTTGTTTTGTCCATGTTCATCTTAAGACCTATCCGTTGGGAAGCACTATTGAGGTCATTGAGCATAGTGCTTAGGTCCTCCAGCGATTCTGCCATAAGGACTATATCGTCGGCAAATCGAAGGTGAGTGATGTACTCGCCATTGATGTTGATACCGTATCCTTTCCAGACCAGAAGCTTGAAAACGTCTTCAAAAGCAGCGGTGAAGAGTTTCAGGGATATGACGTCACCCTGTCTTACACCTCTCTGTAATTTGATAGGTTTCGTACTCTGGTTCTGTACTCGGATAGCCATCGTAGCCCTACTGTACAAGCACTTCGATATACCGACAGTCAACTTGGCACCGCTGAAGGGACTGCAGCACCGCCCAAATTTCGACGGAATCAAAGGCTTTCTCATAGTCCACATACGCCAGACATAGTGGCAAATTGTACTCTTCGGACTTCTGTACAATTTGCCGAAGGGTATGTATGTGGTCTATGGTGCAAAGGCCCTTTCGGAAACCGGCTTGTTCAGGAGGCTGGAAGTCGTCAAGTCTGCGCGCGAGACGATTCGTAACGACTCTCGAAAACAGCACGTAGACGCGGCTCAGAAGGGAAATCGGTCTGTAGTTCTTCAAGAGAGCGTTGTCACCTTTCTTGAAGAACAAGACCACCGCACTTTTGCTCCACGCCTCCGGTGTAATGCCACCATGGAGGACGGAATTAAAGAGCTTCTGTAGGACTTCAAGTACCGGTCTTCCACCCGCTTTCAAAAGCTCCACTGTAATTTCATCCTCGCCCGGGGACTTGCCGTTTTTAAGCTGCTGGAGAGCCATTCTAATCTCGCTCAGGCTGACTGACGTCCGAGATATCATCGTAATAGTGTCGGATAAGACTTGCTCTTGGATCGTTACTCACACTTGCGTGTGGCTCCAACGATGACGTGTACAGCTGCCGATAGAACTTCTCAATCTCAATCAAAATCTCAGGTGTCCCGGAAACGATGCTGCCACATTCTATCTTCAGCTTTGACAGTTGGCTCTTTCTGGCAGACAGATCTCTGGCAAAGACTTTGGAGCCTTGGTTCCGCTCGATCGCTTCTTCAATACGAGCTGTATTGAAGTTGCGTAAGTCCCGCCGCATGCATTTGGAGATCTGTCTGTTCAGATACCTGTATGCTGTCAAGTCTGTTGAAGAATGTAGCTTCATCTCCCGTCTAACAGCCATGAGATTAAGAGTGTGATCGGAGAGTTTTTGTGTTCTTCTGCGGCGGGTCTTGCAGAACTTAGCTCCGACCGCATGGACAGTTTCTACGAGCTTGTCATTCATATCGTCCACTTCATTGCAGTCTTCTAGGCACTGAAAACGGTTTTGTAACTCGAGCTGAAAGGTTTCGGGACTTTGGAACAGAGCACGAGGGGGACGGAGCGTTGACTTCATTAGACGAGACCTCTCTAACTTAACGTTTAGGTTCATTGTGCCTCTAACCATTCGGTGATCGCTACCAGTTTTCACCCTCGCGATCACTGAGACATCACTGAACAGTTGTCGTCTGGTCGTCATAATGAAGTCAATCTCATTTTTTGTCGAACCGTCGGGGCTCGACCAGGTCCACTTCCTGTGGGGCCGCTTCTGGAAGAAAGAGTTCATCATAAAGAGTCCCTCTTTCTCCATGAAGTCGGCCAGCTGCTGGCCCCTTGAGTTCCGTTTCCCTATTCCAAATTTCCCTACTTTAAGCTCACCGTTCTCTCTTGTGCCTAGTTTTGCATTGAAGTCTCCCATTAACACTGTATATTGGGTTTTGGAGGAATGCATGGCTCTAGAGACATCCTCATACATTTCCTCCACCTCCTCATCGGGGTGTGCCGAGGTTGGTGCGTAAACCTATATGATCTTCAGCGAATACCGTTTGGTGATTCTGAGTATAAGGTACGCAACCCTCGTCGACACATCCCCGATCTTTACAACGTTGTTAACGAGAGACTTGTGGACGATAAATCCGACACCTCCTTGGGACAGATGGTCGCCCTCCCGGTAATAGAGCAAGTTGCCGGATTCGAGGATTACTGTTTCCTCCCCCTCTCTTCAGACTTCGGATAATCCTATAATATGCCAGCGTAACTTGTCTATCTCTTCTTCCAGCTACACGATCTTCTCGTCAGTCCTCACTCCTCAGGGTGCGTGTGTTGTACGTTGCCAGGTCGAGTCGTCTAAGGTGGCAACCGAACCTCCACCGGAGATTCTTAGCTACTTACTTTAATATATTATTAATTAATTTTTAATTAGGTACAACAAAATTAAACAAAAATCATATTACGTATTGCATTTAAACAAAATAATCTTGTTCATTTTGAATAATAATAAGTAATTTATTAATTCTGCAATATGTCCAGGAAGTGACCAACACTAAATTCATTATTGAGTAGACGTAATAGTGTGTTCTGTATAAATTCGTCTCTTTTAATGTACATTTGCAATCGTTTTCAAAATTTCTTTGTTACAACAGATGTGTTAGGAAAAAACTGGGCGTTTTCTGCAAGCAATCCAAAAACTTTACAAATTTGGATGTTTGTCTTTAATTTCATTTGATATTACCGCCAAAAAGAACCCCTTTGTCGTATCTCCTCAGTTTCAAGGCAATCCCCTTGTTGCCTCAGTCAGTATCGGAATCCTCGTCGTCGACATATCGAGTGACGTGCAGTTTCGTGGTCACTTGCAAGAGATGGCCAAATTGGCCTCTAAAAAGCTTGACATGTTCAGCAGAGCGGGACAGTATTTCATGCCGGCACAACGCCTGCAACTTTACAAGGCGCAGGTTCGGCCTCACATGAAATACTGTTCCCATCTCTGGGCTGGGGCTCCCCTGTGCCAGCTCCTTCCACTTGACCGCATCCAACGCAGAGCGGCTCGAATCGTCGACGACCGAGTCCTTTCTGATCGGCTAGATTCAATGACGCTGCTTAGAGATGTTGCATACTTTTGCATTTTCTTTCGCATTTACCACGGAGAGTGCTCTGAGGAATCGTGCAGATTAATCCCAGCTGCCAAATTTCACGAACGCACATCGCGGCAGAACTCCCGATACCGTCTACACCATCTGGATGATTGGCGGTCCACCACTGTACGATTTAGAAGATGTTATCTTCCTCGCACAACATCCTTGTGAAATCGATTACCACCAGCGAATTTTCAGGGCTGATACGACTTAGGGACCTTCAAGAAAAGAGCCTACTCCTTTTTAAAAGGCCGGCAACGCATCTGTAATTCCCTTGGTGTTGCAGTTGTTCATGGGCGGCGGTAGTCACTTACCATCAGGTGACCCACATGCTCGTTTCCTATAAAAAATTTGTTTTGTGGGATAATCCGAATGAATTCCAAACAACCATATAATTTTCATCCTTGAGCCATGTCTTTACTTGAGTCATGTAATTCACAAACGCCATATTATCATCATTATTTAATGACGTAAATTATGTCACATCGAATATGTAATTGAAAAATTATTTTTAGTGTTTGACCTTTCATCAAGAACTATGTATGTATATTAATAAGTATGCCGTGTAGTGGCGGTTAAGAATATCCACTACCCCATATCTTCCCGTGGGTGTCGTAAAAGGCGACAAAGGGAAACAGGCATCAGGCAGCAGCATCTTCCTGCTTCCTGATAACAGCAAAATTACAATAAAAAAACTGCGGTTGCCAACCCGCTCGCCAAGCGTGGCAGCTATGGCAAATACCCCCCAATGATGAGAGCAACAAAGAGACGGCCCCCAGTCCCCGGCGGCCCCGCTATTCCTGGCTACGGTGGCGAACATGGTAATGGCGGGGCTGGGGGTGCTAAGAATCTCCGGTGGAGATTCGGTTGCTACCTAAGACGACTCAACCTGGCAACATACAACGCACGCACCCTGAGGACTGACGAGAAGATCGTGGAACTGGAAGAAGAGATAGACAAGTTACGCTGGCATATTATAGGATTATCCGAGGTCCGAAGAGAGGGGGAGGACACGGTAATCCTCGAATCCGGCAACTTGCTCTATCACCGAGAGGGCGACCATCTGTCCCAAGGAGGTGTCGGATTTATCGTCCACAAGTCTCTCGTTAACAACGTTGCAAAGATTGAGTGTGTCGACGAGGGTTGCGTATAGGCTTGCCAACCGTCCCGGATTTTCCGGGACGTCCCGCTGCTGGGTCAATTTTGGATTGTCCCGCCGTAACCCCTTGCGGGACGCCTTTTGTCTCGGAAATCAGGGATTATATGATATTAGTGTCTATCTCGTACCAACTGCACCTTAGCCGTAGCTTCGATACCACTTTCAAATGCATCAGCAGAGAGTGTTTTCTCACTGTGGAAATGCATGGACAGACAGTAGAAATAAGCTGTTTGTTGACCACATCAAGGCTGAACTGCAAATTAACATTAATTTTGATCAAAAATGCAGTGAATTTTATAACCTAGTTGCGTACCTTATACTCAGAATCACCAAACGGTATTCGCTGAAGGTCATACAGGTTTACGCACCAACCTCGGCACATCCCAATGAGGAGGTGGAGGAAATGTATGAGGATATTTCTAGAGCTATGCATTCCTCCAAAACCCACTATACGGTGTTAATGGGAGACTTCAATGCAAAACTAGGCACAAGAGAGAACGGTGAGCTGAAAGTAGGCAAATTTGGAATAGGACAACGGAACCTAAGGGGCCAGCAGCTGGCCGACTTCATGGAGAAAGAGGGACTCTTTATGATGAACTCTTTCTTCCAGAAGCGGCCCCACAGGAAGTGGACCTGGTCGAGCCCCGACGGTTCGACAAAAAATGAGATTGACTTCATTATGACGACCAGACGACAACTGTTCAGTAATGTCTCCCTGATTGCGAGGGTGAAAACTGGTAGCGATCACCGAATGGTTAGAGGCACACTGAACCTTGCCTTGCCGTGTAGTGGCGGTCAAGAATATCCACTACCCCATATCCTCCCGTGGGTGTCGTAAAAGGCGACAAAGGGAAACAGGCAGGAGATGGGCAGCAGCATCTTCCTGATAATAGCCAAATTACAATAAAAAAACTGCGGTTGCCAACCCGCTCGCCAAGCGTGGCAACTATGGCAAATACCCCCCTATGAATGACAGTAACAAAAAACGGCCCCCAGTCCCCGGCGGCCCCGCTATTCCTGGCTACGGTGGCGACCATGGTAACGGCGGGGCAGGGGGTGCTAAGAATCTCCGGTGGAGGTTCGGTTGCCACCTTAGACGACTCGACCTGGCAACGTACAACGCACGCACCCTGAGGACTGACGAGAAGATCGTGGAGCTGGAAGAAGAGATAGACAAGTTGCGCTGGCATATTATAGGATTATCCGAAGTCCGAAGAGAGGGGGAGGACACGGTAATCCTCGAATCCGGCAACTTGCTCTATCACCGGGAGGGCGACCATCTGTCCCAAGGAGGTGTCGGATTTATCGTCCACAAGTCTCTCGTTAACAACGTTGTAAAGATCGGGAGTGTGTCGACGAGGGTTGCGTACCTTATACTCAGAATCACCAAACGGTATTCGCAGAAGGTCATACAGGTTTACGCACCAACCTCGGCACACCCCGATGAGGAGGTGGAGGAAATGTATGAGGATATCTCTAGAGCCATGCATTCCTCCAAAACCCAATATACGGTGTTAATGGGAGACTTCAATGCAAAACTAGGCACAAGAGAGAACGGTGAGCTGAAGGTAGGGAAATTTGGAATAGGGCAACGGAACCCAAGGGGCCAGCAGCTGGCCGACTTCATGGAGAAAGAGGGACTCTTTATGATGAACTCTTTCTTCCAGAAGCGGCCCCACAGGAAGTGGACCTGGTCGAGCCCCGACGGTTCGACAAAAAATGAGATTGACTTCATTATGACGACCAGACGACAACTGTTCAGTGATGTCTCAGTGATCGCGAGGTTGAAAACTGGTAGCGATCACCGAATGGTTAGAGGCACACTGAACCTAAACGTTAAGTTGGAGAGGTCTCGTCTAATGAAGTCAACGCTCCGTCCCCCTCGTGCTCTGTTCCAAAGTCCCGAAACCTTTCAGCTCGAGTTACAAAACCGTTTTCAGTGCCTGGAAGACTGCAATGAAGTGGACGATATGAATGACAAGCTCGTGGAAACTGTCCATGCGGTCGGAGCTAAGTTCTGCAAGACCCGCCGCAGAAGAACACAAAAACTCTCCGATCACACTCTTAATCTCATGGCTGTTAGACGGGAGATGAAGCTACATTCTTCAACAGACTTGACAGCATACAGGCATCTGAACAGACAGATCTCCAAATGCATGCGGCGGGACTTACGCAACTTCAATACAGCTCGTATTGAAGAAGCGATCGAGCGGAACCAAGGCTCCAAAGTCTTTGCCAGAGATCTGTCTGCCAGAAAGAGCCAACTGTCAAAGCTGAAGACAGAATGTGGCAGCATCGTTTCCGGGACACCTGAGATTTTGAGTGAGATTGAGAGATTCTATGGGCAGCTGTACACATCATTGTTGGAGCCACACGCAAGTGTGAGTAACGATCCAAGAGCGAGTCTCATCCGACACTATTCCGAAGATATCCCGGATGTCAGTCTGAGCGAGATTAGGATGGCTCTCCAGCACCTTAAAAACGGTAAGGCCCCAGGCGAGGATGGAATTACAGCGGAGCTTCTGAAAGCGGGTGGAAGACCGGTACTTGAAGTCCTTCAGAAGCTCTTTAATTCCGTCCTCCATGGTGGCATTACACCGGAGGCGTGGAGCAGAAGTGCGGTGGTCTTGTTCTTCAAGAAAGGTGACAACGCTCTCTTGAAGAACTACAGACCGATTTCCCTTCTGAGCCGCGTATACGTGCTGTTTTCGAGAGTCATTACGAATCGTCTCGCGCGCAGACTTGACGACTTCCAGCCTCCCGAACAAGCCGGTTTCCGAAAGGGCTTTAGCACCATAGACCACATACATACCCTTCGGCAAGTTGTACAGAAGTCCGAAGAGTACAATTTGCCACTATGTCTGGCGTATGTGGACTATGAGAAAGCCTTTGATTCCGTCGAAATTTGGGCGGTGCTGCAGTCCCTCCAGCGGTGCCAAGTTGACTGTCGGTATATCGAAGTGTTGAAGTGCTTGTACAGTAGGGCTACGATGGCTATCCGAGTACAGAACCAGAGTACGAAACCTATCAAATTACAGAGAGGTGTAAGACAGGGTGACGTCATATCCCTGAAACTCTTCACCGCTGCTTTTGAAGACGTTTTCAAGCTTCTGGTCTGGAAAGGATACGGTATCAACATCAATGGCGAGTACATCACTCACCTTCGATTTGCCGACGATATAGTCCTTATGGCAGAATCGCTGGAGGACCTAAGCACTATGCTCAATGACCTCAATAGTGTTTCCCAACGGATAGGTCTTAAGATGAACATGGACAAAACAAAGATCATGTTTAATGTCCATGTCACACCTATGCCGGTAGTTGTTGGGAGCACTAAGCTCGAAGTTGTTGACGAGTATGTTTACCTGGGACAAATAGTCCGACTGGGTAAGTCCAACTTCGACCGAGAGGTCAATCGACGGATTCAACTCGGCTGGGCAGCGTTCGGGAAGCTACGACATATCTTCTCGTCAGACATACCTCAAAACCTTAAAACGAAATTGTACAACCAGTGCGTGTTGCCAGTGATGACTTACGGAACTGAGACGTGGTCCTTCACTGCTGGCCGTATGAGGAAGCTCAAGGTCGCTCAGCGAGCTATGGAGAGGGCTATGCTCGGAGTTTCTCTGCGTGATAAACTTAGGAATGAGGATATCCGCAGTAGAACCAGAGTGACCGACATAGCCCAACGGATTGGTAAGCTGAAGTGGCAGTGGGCCGGCCATATAGCTCGAAGAACCACCAACCGATGGGGAAGAAAGATTCTCGAGTGGCAGCCTCGTACCGGTAGGCGAAGTGTAGGGCGTCCCCCCACGAGATGGAGTGACGACCTGGTAAGACATGCAGGAAGTCGATGGATGCAGGTGGCTCAGGACCGTGTTTTGTGGCATTCTTTGGGGGAGGCCTATGTTCAGCAGTGGACTTGTGAAGGGCTGTAATGATGAATGATTATGATGACACTGAACCTAAACGTTGAGTTGGAGAGGTCTCGTCTCTCCAAATGCATGCGGCGGGACTTACGCAACTTCAATACAGCTTGTATTGAAGAAGCGATCGAGCGGAACCAAGGCTCCAAAGTCTTTGCCAGAGATCTGTCTGCCAGAAAGAACGAACTGACGAAGCTGAAGACCGAGTGTGGCAGCATCGTTTCCGGGACACCTGAGATTTTGAGTGAGATTGAGAAGTTCTATCGGCAGCTGTACACGTCATCGTTGGAGCCACACGCAAGTGTGAGTAACGATTCATGAGCGAGTCTTATCCGACACTATTCCGATGATATCCTGGACGTCAGTCTGAGCGAGGTTAGAATGGCTCTCCAGCACCTTAAAAACGGCAAGTCTCCGGGCGAGGATGAAATTACAGCGGAGCTTTTGAAAGCGGGTGGAAAACCGGTACTTGAAGTCCTTCAGAAGCTCTTTAATTTCGTCATCCATGGTGGCACTACTCCGGAGGCGTGGAGCAGAAGTGCGTTGGTCTTGTTCTTCAAGAAAGGCGACAACGCTCTCTTGAACAACTACAGACAGATTTCCCTTCTGAGCCGCGTCTACGTGCTGTTTTCGAGAGTCATTACGAATCTACTTCTCTTCCGAACAAGCCGGTTTCCGAAAAGGCTTTAGTACCATAGACTACATACATACCCTGCGGCAGATTGTACAGAAGACAGAGGAGTATAATCTACCACTTTGCCTTGCGTATATGGACTATCAGAAAGCCTTTGATTCCGTCGAAATTCGGGCGGTGCCGCAGTCCTTTCAGCGGTGCCAAGTTGACTGTCAGTATATCGACGTGCTGAAGTGTTTGTACAGTAGAGCTACGATGGCTATCCGAGTACAGAATCAGAGTACGAAACCTATCCAACTGCAGAGAGGTGTAAGATAGGGTGACGTTATATCCCCGAAACTCTTCATCGCTGCATTGGAAGACGTTTTCAAACTACTGGACTGGAAAGGAGTACATCACTCACCTTCGATTTGCCGACGATATAGTCCTTATGGTAGAATCGCTGGAGGACCTAAGCACTATGCACACATCTTAAGATGAACATGGACAAAACAAAATATGTAACGTCCATGTCACATCTATGCCCGTAGCTGTTGCACTGTGAGCACTAAGCTCGAAGTTGTTAACGAGTATGTTTACCTGGGACAAATAGTCCGACTAGGTAAGTCCAACTTCGACCGAGAGGTCAATCGACGGATTCAACTCGGCTGGGCAGCGTTCGGGAAATGACGACACATCTTCTCGTTAGACATACCTCGTTATTATACGTTAGAAATTGTACAACCAGTGCGTGTTGCCAGTGATAACTTACGGATCTGAGACGTAGTCCTTCACTGCTGGCCGTATGAGGAAGCTCAAGGTCGCTCAGCGAGCTATGGAGAGGGCTATGCTCGGGGTTTCTCTGCGTGATAAACTTAGAAATGAGGATATCCGCAGTAGAACCAGAGTAACCGACATAACCCAACGGATTAGTAAGCTGAAGTGGCAGTGGGCCTGCCTATAGCTCGAAGAACCGACAACCAATGGGGAAGAAAGGTTCTCGAGTGGCGGCCTCGTACCGGTAGGCGAAGTGTAGGGCGACCCCCCACAAGATGGAGTGACGACCTGGTAAGACATGCAGGAAGTCGATGGATGCAGGTGGCTCAGGACCGTGCTTTGTGGCATTACTTAGGGGAGGCCTATGTTCAGCAGTGGACTTATGAAAGGCTGTAATGATGATGATGAAGTATGCTAATGTCTACTAAGTAATGTTAGGCCAGTTTCTATCATGTTTTTGTTAATCACTGTACACAGCCGAGGGTAAAAATCGGAAGAAAAATAATATACGAATTCCGATTATCCAGCCAGTCTGGGGTGAATAAACGAACACGCGTTTCCAACTATCCACCCTAGGGTGGATTTCTTAAGGTGGATAAACGGATAACCCGTCACATAAATGCACAGTTATGTTCGAAAGTCACGCTTCCGATATTTGATTCATTAAAATTATCCTTTTTCTATCTCGACCATGCACGGTTTTTCTTCTTAATTGCTTCGTATAACATTGTGCCTCTGTTGAGTCCGGTTACTTATACAAAAAAAATTATATTCTCAATTGTGATGAAAAGATTTAATAGTAATTTAATACATATTTGCCTTTTTTAAATATGAAAAAATTGACGTCAGTTAAATCCAGCAGACAGTTGAAGACTACTCTTGAAATACCTATGGCCTATTTAGGTATGTAATAAAAAACTCTTTTAATTCGGGCGAAGATATCTAGAACCTCATCCATTTTTGAAGTCGACCGAAAATGCGAAAGTTATACGCTCGGCAGTCTACGCTGTAAGTGGCAGGAGCGACTAGTCCAACCTAGTAAAGGATGCTAGACTTTAACAACAGACTACTCAGTGGCGGATTAAAGGAGGGGCTAGGGGGGGCTATAGCCCCGGGCGGTCTCGAATCAAAAATATTTTTTTTAAACCTGTTTCAAAGAATTTTGAATAAAAGTAAAATGTTTTCCAAAGAAAATAAGTTAACCAAAATTACCTACGATTATTAATTTGCTATCGGTTAACTATTTGTTGGCCAACGACGGGTGTAAACCTGTGATAAAATAACGAAATAAGTGGTATTATTAGCGAATGGGTTGGGAAAAACTGCGGCTAACGCTGCAGCAGTTGGTCACGGTGGCGAACGGTTGGGGGAAATTTCTACCAGAGAATGTTAATGTTTATCGCGCAATAATTTGAGTTATTCATTCATGCCAAAGGTTGTGATTTTCTTTTTTACTTATAAAATTTAAATAAATTTATATGAAAGATTATTTAATAACAATTAAAGAGAAAAATAAATCTGTTAAACTATTTATTATTATTTTTTTCACTTGTTTATCGCTATAAATAACTTTGTAAATGCGGTTAAAAAGAAAACTATAAAAATATCGTATCAATGTTGTAAAGAGTACGAGGACCTCACCAGATCGCCAGTAAACGAGGCAGGGACAAAAAAGGGCTAGATAGTGTAATAACAGAGAGATATCTCTGTGTGCCTAGTGCGAGATGTTGTTTTTACGTACTCGATACCGAGAAAGTTAACTACAATTTGTATGGAATAAAATCAGCGCCAATTAGTGGCAAAAAAGTGCTCACAAAGGCAGCCGTACAGTCTCTTATTTATATAAAACTATATACGAAGAATTTATAGAGTTAATGGCTGAAAAATTATTAAAACGTATTATTGATGAAATACCCAGTGCAAAATATTAGGGACTCGTCGTAGATTCTACGCCAGGTATATCCCACATCGATCAGTTGTCAGTCATTTTCCAATACTACTTAGATTGTCACGTTTATGAACGTTTTTTCTGCTTTTTACAAATAAAAAGTCATAAAGGTAGGTCGCTTAGTAATAACGTATTAGATTTACTACAGGAGCACGGTATCGACATTAAAAATTGCAGAGCTCAGACCTATGACAACGCTTCCAATATGTCCGGTAAATATATTGGACTTCAAGCTTGTATTAGAGAAAAAAATGAATTACCGTTTTACGTGCCTTGCGCTGGCCATTCTCTAAACTTAGTGGGAGAATGTAGTGTCGACGTATGTCTTGATGCTACAAATTTCTTCGGAATTTTACAGCAGCTATATGCATTTTTTTAGTGCATCAACACATCGGTGGGACATTTTAATCACTGAGAATTCTAAAATAACGAGCTTATCAAAAACGAGATGGTCATGTCGCCGAGACGCCACAAAAGTTGTAGTTTTAGCGAATGACGAAGAACAAAAACGCGAAACTCGGAAAGAAGCTGAAGCTTTGTTGAAACATATAAAAAAACTTGAAAATGTTTTTATGGCGATTCTATGGAATAAAGTTTTAAGCCGCTTTAACGCGACTAGTCAATACTCTTCAAAAAGTTGATACAGATTTAATTTCTGCAAATAACATGCTACTTTCATTAGTGGATTTTGTGGCAGATTTGCGAGATACATTTTCTGACATTGAAAATCAAGCCAAACAACTAAGTAATTTTGTGGATCAAGAATATTCTGATGCAAACAAACGAAAGGTCACAAGAATGCTAACTGACAAAGAATCACAAGCTAGTAGCTTAAGCCCGGCTGATAAATTCCGAGTAAACACATTTTATATGATTATAGACAAATTAGTTGCAGAGTTGCAGAAACGGAGCGAAGCATATGATCGCATCATTCAACTATTTGGCTTTCTCACACAATTATTATTCATAGAGACAGATGTATTAGAAAAAAAAAGTAGCAAATCTCGTAAATGTTTACTCTGACGATTTACAAAAAAATTTATCAGTTGAATTGAAACAATTTATACCATGTTTAAAACGGCAGCCTAAGGGCTTTTTTCCAATCGTACAGGAAAAAATACAAGTGCAAATGATGAAATCTTGTGTCCCTTAAAAGTTTTAAATTGGCTTGTAGATTTAGACATGATACAAGTTTTTCCGTATACTTATAATGCTTACAGGATACTACTTACACTTCCAATCGCAAATTGCGAATCAGAAAGATCATTTTCAGTTTTGAAAAGAATAAAAAACATGTATCGATCAACTATGTCAGACGACAGACTATCATCTTTAACAAGATTAAGCATCGAAGTCGACTTATTGAGATCAATTGACTTCGATGATTTAATTGCTAGAGCAAAATGAAGAAAAAAATTTTTAATCGAATTTTAAAATAATTGTTTGTACTTCATTGTATCTATAAATAATAGTTTATAATAAATAATTTATAATAAATTAATAAAAGATTTTTTTTTTTATATTTGATAAATAGCCTTTTTCGCTGTCCTTAAGTGGGCCCCTTCTCAATTTTAGCCCCGGGCCCCATAAACTTCAAATCCGCCCCTGAGACTACTACAGTACTACCATTTCACCACTGTGTTAGCGACGAGAACATCTTCGCAGCATACTCAAGTTTTTCTTCGTATGGAAATCTTCATGAATACTTTCAGCTGCGGGGGCAACGGAATGGTACTATCAGCGTACCTCGTAGTATCTGGATCTGCGTTCAGAACCGGGGCCACACAGCTTTTTTTTTACTGAAACACGTCCCAGAGGCAGAACTTGCTGTACTATCGCAGTGTTATCACGATGTCTTAAGACGAATTCTGAGTCATCGTTTGCTCTTTGAATTGACTCAATGCTAGAGGCTCCGTCTCTGGTAGAATACCAACATCAAGGGAAGGCCCTTGACGACAGCATACACTAGAACTAACTTAGCCAGACTTTGGTATAGCTTACGCCTATTCTTGTCGCAAAGTTAGGGACGGACGACCTTTCGATTCTAGGTTTGATCAGGGCAATGGTCGGATGTGGATGTGGATTGTGTAGCGTGTGGCTGGTGTTGCCTTCAGCGAGTAAGAGATGCCATACAAGGAATCTGCGGAAAGGGTGAGGGAGAGAAATAAAATATCTCAATATGCCAGAGTCAGAGCTGGCTGTTCGCTGGGGAGCATATCAGGCCCTTTATAATTTGAGGTAATCCATCGCCCCATACTTTAGGTCTCGTAAATATTTTCACGCGCTCCAAATTAAGGTGGGTGGATATCTCCAACTCCAGTTTGAATACAAAGAAACCTGTTGTGGACTAATCAAGCTGCGATAATGTACGAAAGCGTTCCTGTAGTGCCGACAAAACGCAGAGACGATATACGATTGAATCCGCCATTCTACTGATTTTAAGAAGTATCTCTTTTTTTGTGATAATATCCCTGGATATCCAGATAGATGGTGATAGACAGATAGGTCCAACCTTACCTTGTACCTGCTCAAACCCTACGCTATTCGGCTTTTTGCCCTTTGATGACACTATGGGAATATACTATGAGGTACTACAACCATGACTACGTTGGCGTTTTCTCGAAATAAGTCCTCCACTATTCCTTTTGCCTCGGCCACACACATCGCAAGTGTCTGGCCACACTGCGCGTTGTTGTAAAGTTTATAGCGATAAACACAAAATGGACGCCACGGTCGCTCTGTATTATATGGCAGCGAATAATTATTTTTTATTATTGTCAGTTTATAAAAAATAATAAAAAGCAAGGAAAAGGCGACAACGGATGATAACCATTTTTAAATCAAGAACTAAGTAGGTAAAAAAGTAAACATACTTTAATACGTATACTGGAAATACGTCGAAAACCACAATTTACTTTAACACATCCGCTACGCACGATGTCTGTGGGCAGACTGAATGACTGAATACTGAAATGTGGCCGTACAAACGAATTTACAAAACAGTTACGTATGTTTAAATCAAGGTTATATACATTTTAATATTTTAAGGCACTTCGTTTATTATCAATAAAATAAAATGTTACTATATTTACAACAAGTAATTACAACATCCATGATTTTTTTACAACATGAAAAGGGTTCCAAAAAATTCCATAACAAAGTAGTAATATGCTCCTCCTTAATATGCTCCCATTTCCATCAATGCATCAATGTGTTCAGTTTCAGGTAAAATGTCTATTTCAACTGGATCAGACTTCAAACCATTTCCACCTTTGTTATCCACAGTAAAGAAGCGGAACAACTTAGATAAGTTGATAATAGAATAAGCGGAATGCGCTAAATAATCTTCTACAGCCTCTTTTAATATTTGAAACGCTGATGTTATTTGAGAATTTGTTCTTGGCTCTGTAAAAATAAGTGAAAATGTAGTGAAGGAGCAGTTTGAAAATTACATTACATACATAAGAAAAAGTAAAACAAGCAGACTCCATAGTACTGCTTCATAGAAAAACTGTTAAACGATGTGACAATTATTTCATTCTATTTAGTTTTTGAAGTAATTTTTTACTTTTCTTTAATTTTTATTTTTCAACCCTTTTTAGTGGTTTGAGCAATATCATAGAGTCAAGGTAACAACTAGAATGTCTCAATAGTTAACTGCCTAAATAGTTTACATTGAACACTTCAACCCTTATTGCACTCCTTATTGCATTTGTAGTGGGCCCATACAAAAAGAAATTGTCTCCTTTAGTACACGTCGTAAATTAAGTCTGGATTACAATTTATTTTTTCTATTTTTTCATAAAAAATAAATGAAACGCTCACGAGGCGTGCACTATTGGATTATCCAAACTATTTTCCATTCTTAGCGTTGGAATATATATTTTCTTTAATTTAGATAGGACCAGTGATGATGTGTAGTATTCATTAAAAACTCAACATAAATAATGTTTAAAATCGTTTCACAATTGGGAAAGATATCACGTTACATACAAAAAAGGAAACATACAGTCGAATTCAGAGCCTCTTTCTTTTTTGATAATGATATATCAATCTAATCATGAAAAGGCAAAAATTGAGAGCAAATTTGATGATAATTTCTCGGTGAAAAATACTTACTTGCTGTAGTGTGTTTACTAAGATCGAACAGGTACAAAAAGAAGTTGACCTGTAAATATAAGTCTTTCTCAGTATATTCTCTAAACATGACTCCTTTCTCGCACTGCCTACACAGCGGGTATCCCCCTGCAAATGTTTGCGGTAGCCTCGCAGTGCGGTAACCACAAGCAGGATCCTCACAGGATATCCAACCAGCATAATATTGAGCGTGATACTGTCTTATTTGCAAAGCCAACTGATTATGAATACTCGCCAAATAATCCACTGGTTTCAAAGTACATTTATCATTTTGACATTTTTCCAAAAATGTGACACTATCTTTATCTACTTTCAAACATGTTTCTCGTATTTTATTTTCAGTCTTACAGTTTTCATTTATGCAAACAAATGTAAACTCCTTACAATGTCTATATTTCTCTTGTTCGTTTTCAACTTCGTATGTATCTGAGTTGATGTTATCTTTTCTAATAATTTGTCTGTAGCCTGAAGGGTCTAAACCAAGGCAGTCCGCGACGCGAGCTGGATCCATTCCTTCAATCGGTTCGCATATACGAGATATCACTGGATGTAGCTGATGTGCTAAATAATATTTGTAATCGACTTTTAAATGTTCGGAATTTTTCAATTCTTCAATATGATAAGCTCTTTGCGTAGCCGAATTGGCTGTCCCATCTTCGCAAATTATATATGGCACTATATCTCCCTTTTTGAAGCGTCTGCTATTTTTGCTGTTAAGCCGCAAAGCGACTTGAACATGCGGCTGCGAGTTTTTATCGGGATATTCGTTGGGATTTTTCGTCAGTTGTTTTGTTATAGTTAATAGTGACAACGGCACTTTGTTGCCGACTAAATCCTCTCTCAGCTTATTCAGATGCATTTGTATGTTCTCCAATCTATCGTCAGCAGATTGTTCGGATAGTATCTGACTTAATATAAACTTGCCTGCCTCAGCCGCTAACTGTGACCAATCGCGACGCACAATGTCTAAGCCTTTATGTTCTTGAGTTAAAACGAATTCTCCATTTTTATTCTTACTGATGACGACGGCGGCATATTTTTTCTTTTTCAGCAAAAGCAAATATTTGAAGACTCCATCAATATCGAGTTCTATTTGTTTGTACTTTTTGTTGATTTCCCTTTTTAGATCATTACCGATTTTGAACACATAATCATAATCCAGACAGTTAGTGTTTATCATAAGACTGTCAGTATCACCATACACAACTTCATAGTTTAGCTTTTGGACAATTTCCTTGGTGTCCATGAGAATTTCTCTCCCTTTCATTGTAACTAACGCCGCCAGCGGCTTAGCATAAAACCTAGAATGGGTGAAACCGAGACACCCATACATTGAATTTGCTGTGAGCTTTAATGCAGTTTGTCTAATATTATACTGCATATATTGATCAGGCAATAAATCAGGCGATTTCATCAATTTTTTAACTTCTCGCCTACTCTCAACCAGTTTTCTAATTTGTGTCGGCAGCACACCAAACTCTGCATTGGGACCAGGCAAGACAAGATTGCTTAAATCATCATCGGACGCGGCGGCATTCTTTCTTTTTATAGTCGTAAAACAGATGTTATATTCTTGAATAATACTCGGGTATAATGAATTGAAATCCATGAGAAGAACTAGTTTGTCGTAAAAGCCTTTTTTTGGGTCTAACACGAGACCGCCGGAATACGCAGCTTTCTTCTTTCCTTGTTTCTTGGACACGTTCTCATCGTGTTCATCGTTGTCGCCATCGTCAGCCACCGTTCTTTTACCATACACTTTATCTGGCACAATAAAACCTTTCTCAGTAAAAGCATGAAGTAATAGAAATTCGTTTCTTTCCGATCTGCCGCCCATTAAAGTGCGAGACATGATGTTACCCGCTATCTGAGTGATTTGTAAAGCGAGAGGTATTACGTTCAGTTCGCACATTATTTTGAGAATGTACGATGCGTCATGCATATTTAAGGTCACCAGTTGTAATAAATCTCTGCTGGTTTCATAGTACCGCGGGATATCTTCAAGTGCTACTTCCACTCGGTCGCCTTCCTTCATTTTCAGGACACTGACACATAGTGTATCCAGGTCGAAACTCCTCGAGCGAATTAGTTCCATCGCCGAAAGCTTAATATCACAGACCAATCTTCCGAGAAACGCGTCCTTTGTCGCAAATTTCTTTTGAGGTGCAACTGATCGCTTGAGCCTCCCCAAACGTGACCAATTTGGTATGCGCAGGTCTAGAATGTTCCCCATGAGTAGGTCTTGTTGAAAGCCTTGCATATCGTGTCCTACAACTAGATCTGGATCCAGCTTCCAAAACTGCACCATAAAGTAATTTAGCAGTTCCCTTTCTGTATCGCATTTTGTAAGTTTCGTAACTTTGTATTGCGGTAAATTTTGCTTTAGATCCAATGGCCAAAGATCATTGCACTTTGTCATAACTAAAATAAAAATATAAATATTTTATTAAAAGGCTTTAACAGAAAAACAAATTGTAAAGACAGACGAAATTCTTAGTTAAATTCTTACCACAGAAGTGCTGATGAAAAGGAGGGTTTGGTGGAGGCTTATGAATAGGAAAGCTGTTATGCACTAAGCAGCTTAGCATTAATATTTTTGTTTTATTCGTTTTGTCATCCGTGACAGTTCTCATATGAATCTGGAAATAATTAGAAATTACGCTTGCAAATAGAAAGAAATATTTAATTTTTGTAATTATCCTCTGCATATATAACTTGCTTCATTAAGGATGATTCTTCATAAGCTAAATGCTGATGATGCTTCATAAGTGACGCTGGAATTTAAAGTGGCAAAGAGCATGATTGTGATGCAAATGTGCACCTCTCGAGAGAGTCGTGGTGTGCTTCGTTTTAACACCAAATGTATTTGTATCGATCTTTTGTCATATGTTAATATCCATAAAAGTGTTATGGATACCGCTACAGCCCATCAAAAGTCCACTGCTGAGCATAGGCCGTCCCCATAGATTGCCTTATAGAGGTGATATTTGCCATAGCTGCCACGCATGGCAGGCGGGTTGGCGACCGCAGTTATTTATTTTTTAGTTGTTATTTGGAAGAGGCTGTTGCCCATCTCCTGGTTTGTGTGCCTCTGTCGCCTCTTACGACACCCACAGGACGATATGGAGTAGTAAATATTCTGAAACCACCACACGGGTATAGTCACTGCCTACTAAAGAAAGACAGTGACATAGGCAACAAAGTGTTACCACAAGAATTAAACAACACTCAATTGCGGGGCGATTCCTATCGGTAATGTTTCGCACCAGAATTATACAATTGCACTGCAGTAACTGCAGTAACAATGCAAAACCTTTGGAGTAAGTGGAGTACAGGTATGAATAAAAAAAATGGGGCTCTCCATGGCTAAAAAGTGACAACTTTTGTAAGTGACTGTTAGTGCCTAAATACGTACATCTGCATAATGGGCTGTGTAGTGCGCTTTGCGATAACTTATGTGTATATGTGTTAATTGATACACGATAATTTTACTTACTATTAATTTTTTAGATCGTAACAATTACATAGTCGAATTTACCCTAACAAATCGATCGAGGTATTAGCATTTGTAGCAAAAGTCGACGAATAAATTAGAATTAGATAAAAATGGACATATTCATTACAGTCTGAATCGCTCGTGAATAGGTATCAAAGTCCGCTGCTGGATATAGGTCTCCCCAAAGATTGCCTTATAAGGGGGATATTTGCCATAGTTGCCACGCTTGGCTGGCCCATTGGCAAGCGCAGTTTTTTAATTTTGTAGTTGGGTCGGGTGCATTCCGTGGCGTGCGGGTGAAATACTGCCAACATTCTGACTCTGAGCGGCTACTGAGAATCCCTTGACAGAAAAATTCAATATCCGATTCTTGCCCTGACCCGGGATTCGAACCCGGGACCTCATGATCAGCAGACGAATTTACGACCACAAGATCAACGAGGCAATCAACATACATTAACACCAACCAAAAAAAATACTTTCTATCAATCAAGGGCTTTTCAACGACGAATCACCCATCATATCCTATTATGAGATCTATGTGACCTACTTGCAGTCAATACCTATGCTCCACATCCAAGCATAGTCTCAATCAAGCATGTTAAAGAAAATTGTGAGGCAGTATTGCCCATATTGATAGCAACCTATGCTACGGTACAATAATGATCACTTACAGTTGCAACAACAATTGGTGGGGGTTCCAAATCCTTGTCATCCCTTATAACATTGATGTATTCCATTTTTTCGCAAGCTGCTTCTAGTTTGCACCATGACACTTTTGCTTGTACATTCTCTGGCTGCTTTACTTCAAGCCAGCAAGGACCTTTGATTTTTCTCTCCAACAAGAAAGTTTCCAGTGAAGATGTGTTGATACCGAATATATGAGAGTAAGTTAAGCCCTTTTTACTCGTAGATGGTGGAGGGAATGTCGCCTAAAAATATGAAATACCTATGATTTTCCACATTAGTATTAAAATCTATATCTATACAAAAAAAATTGAATTGTCTGTTTGTAGTGTCGAAATAATAGCTTATTACTAAATGCACATGAAAGTATATAACGGTACTAATAACAAAAACATTTTTTTCTGTCTGTCTGTTTGTTCCAGCTAATCTCCGAAAGGACTGGACCGATTTTGGCAGGACTTTCACTGGCAAATAGCTAATGTTATAAGGAGTAACTTAGGCTACGTTTATTTTAGAAAAAGAATTAGGGACACGCGAGCGAAGTCCTGGGAACAGCTAGTTCTAAATATAAGTAATGAACTCCATGAAGTTTTCAATAGCTTAGTTTTTTGTACATTATGCAACATTTCTTTTTTGAAGTGAAAACTTCTTTAGTATCGCTGTGACTTGAAAGTGGATGAAACGAAAAAGCGCTACTAAAAAGAGACAAACGTATACTACCGTCATAATAAAGAAGGACGCAATTAACAAAAACGTAAAATGGAAATAAAAAATAAATAGATGATTTTTTTCTTTCAGACCCCGTGTCTAAAGTATATTAAAAGGTATCAATATGAAAATTTAAATTGATAGGTAGAGACGTGAAGATTTTAAGGACGAACTTATTTTTTTGATAATTTGTTTATTTATTTAAATAAAACGAATTTTCCTTTTAGTCTTAGCTTAAAAAATACACCCCGCAACGGAAAAGCTTCGAAGGAAAGACGCATATAACCATTTGTGTATTTCCAACCTAATAAATAAAAAAAACTGCCATTCAAACATTTTTACATATTTTAGAAAAGCCATTTGAAGTTGAAAGGACGCTAATAGTAATTTACTACTTTTCTTCTTAGTAAATATTAGAAAATCATTGGTAGTGAGACACAAAAAATAACAACCCGCAACTCTTGATACAAAAACTCTTAAACTCTTAATAATTAAAAATTTTGTACAACCAACTTCAATATCAATATTTAAGGATAACTCAAAAACTATTGGTCTGACCTAGATCAAATTTATATGGGACCACATGTGAAATATCAGCTCTTAAATAAAACAAGAATAATTGAAATCGGTTTACCTAGAAAAAAGTTATGAGGTAACAAACATACAAAAACATACAGTCGCATTGAGTACCTCCTCCTGTTTGAAGTCGGTAGAAAAGCGGACAACGAATAGTTTCACATCAGGGTATGACTAATAATTACAAAACCAAAAACTAAAAGGAACACAAATTATTTTCAAAACATCGAAACACATTATATACCTCTAAAATTTAATCATTTACTTATTAATTATTTTTGTACCACACTTTTATTGTCATTGCAACCAGTAAATCGAAATTAAATAGTTTCTAAATTATCATAAGTTTTGAGTAACAATTACATGACTAAAATATACCTTAAAACTATAATAGTCCAAAATTTGCTTTCACAGCATCAAAATCAAAATTATACCTATAAAATTCAACTGTCACTTATTCGAAAGTTTTTATATGTGCAATCAGTGAATTCAAATTATAAAATTATTCACAAAGTGCTTTTTTTAAATCAGGGTTTAACTAAATTACAATAATTAATATTTGAGCACCAATCACTTTTGTAGATATCTAAAAATTACAAGAACACAAAGGTACTTTATCCTTAACTACTAAAAACAGGCTAAAGGCCTTTTTACTTTTTTCTACCACATACTAAGTTATTCTGTCAGCTTCATTCTTGTAAGAAATGCTATAAAAGAGAAGTATCACAGATATGTCACTTAAAGCTAAACAGAGATTGAAGCTACCCTTGGTCTTTTTAAAAATGTGAGATCAAAATACCTTTAACTATAAAAATAATAAGAAAATTTGTACGTTCAGTCTTCATAATTATTTGTAAGGTCAACCGCATCATTATTCACTCGCAAGTTTTGTCGAAGCACTTCTGTTTTCCGGCATGAGTGGCCCTAATTCCCTAATTATTTTATTTTTTCGTTCGGATGTAACCTCTGAAAATAAAATTTTGTTAGGGAGCAGGAACCTTAAGAAATCCAGTGAATGTTCATCACCATCGAAATTTGTTTTATAAAAAGGCTTGTGTTTATTACAAATGCGAAAATAATTTGTTACACAATATGTCATTTACATATGCCCGTGGATTCGAGATTGGAATTTCTGACTTTATCATTTTTCCTATTAAAGTTTCTATGAAAAATGTCTTACAGACATTAAATTTAGTTCCGGCGCTATCCATTAACCGAATCGTTGCGACACCAATTTTCGACAACTTTTAGCTGTGGCGGCGAACAAATATTTCATGACACGCCGGGCGCGTCAAGCGCCACAGACAAAAATGACACGCCTATTGTGCCATCCGCCATGTATAAAAGTAATGTTCTTTTTTATGCTTTTTTTACTTGTTTAGACCTAATTAAGTTTATTTGACATCAAACATAAGTTACAAATGGAAGGATACTTGTTTTTAGTGGGTAACTAACTACGTGTTTTTTTACGCGTTTTCTTTGAAATTGAGAGAAAGTTACTTTTTAAATGAAGAGATTACAAACCTTTTGTACTATTTTTTGTTGTTATAAAAAAATCATTTATATAAGTAGGTACAGCTAAATCAAAAAAAAAAAAATTAAAAAAAAATTAATTTAATAAAAACCAAGGTTTTTATTAAATTAAATTTTCACCTAATAATAACATTTGTAAATATCAAACAATGAAGAACCTTAATTTGAAAAAAAAAAGGTATATCATTAATTGATATTTACAAATGATAATATTATTTAATGTTATACAAATGTAAAAGTAAAGTTGATCTGAAAACGTCTAATTAGTAAGAATAGCAAAACAGGTGTTATCAAAAGGAAAAAAACGCCGGCGCTATACGGCGGCGGATTGATAAAAGACTATTTATTAGCGAACTTTTTTTATGCATGAACGGTTTCGAACTGTTTCAAGCAAAAATAAACCTTATACCATATCACAAGAGCACATGGTACTTCGTAGGTCTATTCGGCCATATGATACTAATAAGACGGCAGTTCAACCATTTTAAGCAAAATTAAACAATAAGACAAACGCATTGTTTTTTTAACAGGAGACTTGTTTCCCAGAAATTTATTTACAACTTGAGTTTGTGAGCTATCGCAATGAGTGCTATTATTTGTTACTTATTAGACAATTTTTTCATAACATGATTTAAAAACCCACAAAGTAAAAATAGTACCATGTACACGTTAAAAAAAGGTTGTCAACCCCTAAAAATTTCAAATTTTCAAAATATCCAGAAACGAAGCTGCATGCATGAACTACTCGCAAAATAATGAATATTTAGTTCTGGATAAATTTTCCAAAAAATCAATTTGAGCGAGTTATAACGATTTTTAAAAATACACGACTCGCGTGTCATACGCCACACACAAAAGTAATCGATGGCACGCCTGGCGTGTCACCAGCACTGAACCGGTTAAAAAGTAAGAAATAGTATTTTGTCTGTTCAGTTTTATTTCACCTATTTTGTGTCTTTTGGTCGCGTCGTAGAAGTATTTTCTACCGACTTCAAAAAGGAGGAGGTGCTCAATTCGACTGTATGTTTTTTATGTGTGTTACCTCACAACTTTGTTCTGTTCTACGTAAACCGATTTCGATGATTCTTTTTTTATTTGAAAGCTGGTGCTTCTCTTGTGGTCCCATATAATTTGATCAAGGTCTGACCAATAGTTATTGAGTCACCCTTAATAATATATATTGAAGTCGGTTGTACAAATTTTTTTTAATATAAATGTCTTATAAAAATCCTTTGCTCTGACCACGGCATATTTGTAAAAAAAGATTAATTAATTTGCGCCGGTCTACTGAAATATATGTGCTATTTAAAAAACGCGATGTCGTTTGCGCCTAACCTATAATTATTTTATTCACTGTGAGTACCAAGATGATTGGAAGTAAGAAACCAAAAGCGTCTTTTCATTTAAGTAATCGATACAAATATTGTTAAAGATGACGCAGCAACTGGTTAAATAAGTCTTTTCTTTTATGTTGAATTTGAATACGTCTTTTCTACTTAAAAATGTCATCTGTGATCAACAGTTACGTCTAAAACTCTTACGATATTTTCTTCATCATCATCACCATCATTACAGCCCTTCACAAGTCCACTGCTGAACATAGGCCTCCCCCAAAGAATGCCACAAAGCACGGTCCTGAGCCACCTGCATCCATCGACTTCCTGCATGTCTTACCAGGTCGTCACTCCATCTCGTGGGGGGACGCCCTACACTTCGCCTACCGGTACGAGGCTGCCACTCGAGAACCTTTCTTCCCCATCGGTTGTCGGTTCTTCGAGCTATATGGCCGGCCCATTGCCACTTCAGCTTACTAATCCGTTGGGCTATGTCGGTTACTCTGGTTCTACTGCGGATATCCTCATTCCTAAGTTTATCACGCAGAGAAACTCCGAGCATAGCCCTCTCCATAGCTCGCTGAGCGACCTTGAGCTTCCTCATCCGGCCAGCAGTGAAGGACCACGTCTCAGTTCCGTATGTCATCACTGGCAACACGCACTGGGTGTACAGTCTCGTTTTCAAGGTTTGAGGTATACCTGACGAGAAGATGTGCCGTAATTTCCCGAACGCTGCCCAACCGAGTTGAATCCGTCGATTGACCTCTCGGTCGAAGTTGGACTTACCTAGTCGGACTATTTGTCCCAGGTAAACATACTCGTCAACAACTTCGAGCTTAGTGTTCCCAACAACTACCGGCATAGGTGTGACATGGACATTAAACATGATCTTAGTTTTGTCCATGTTCATCTTAAGACCTATCCGTTGGGAAACACTATTGAGGTCATTGAGCATAGTGCTTAGGTCCTCCAGCGATTCTGCCATAAGGACTATATCGTCGGCAAATCGAAGGTGAGTGATGTACTCGCCATTGATGTTGATACCGTATCCTTTCCAGTCCAGAAGCTTGAAAACGTCTTCCAATACAGCGGTGAAGAGTTTCGGGGATATGACGTCACCCTGTCTTACACCTCTCTGCAATTGGATAGGTTTCGTACTCTGGTTCTGTACTCGGATAGCCATCGTAGCCCTACTGTACAAGCACTTCAACACTTCGACATACCGACAGTCAACTTGGCACCGCTGAAGGGACTGCAGCACCGCCCAAATTTCGACGGAATCAAAGGCTTTCTCATAGTCCACATACGCCAGACATAGTGGCAAATTGTACTCTTCGGACTTCTGTACAATTTGCCGAAGGGTATGTATGTGGTCTATGGTGCTAAAGCCCTTTCGGAAACCGGCTTGTTCGGGAGGCTGGAAGTCGTCAAGTCTGCGCGCAAGACGATTCGTAATGACTCTCGAAAACAGCACGTAGACGCGGCTCAGAAGGGAAATCGGTCTATAGTTCTTCAAGAGAGCGTTGTCACCTTTCTTGAAGAACAAGACCACCGCACTTCTGCTCCACGCCTCCATGGAGGACGGAATTAAAGAGCTTCTGAAGGACTTCAAGTACCGGTTTTCCACCCGCTTTCAGAACCTCCGCTGTAATTCCATCCTCGCCTGGGGCCTTACCGTTTTTAAGGTGCTGGAGAGCCATTCTAATCTCGCTCAGACTGACGTCCGGGATATCTTCGGAATAGTGTCGGATGAGACTCGCTCTTGGATCGTTACTCACACTTGCGTGTGGCTCCAACGATGACGTGTACAACTGCCCATAGAACCTCTCAATCTCACTCAAAATCTCAGGTGTCCCGGAAACGATGCTGCCACATTCTGTCTTCAGCTTTGACAGTTGGCTCTTTCTGGCAGACAGATCTCTGGCAAAGACTTTGGAGCCTTGGTTCCGCTCGATCGCTTCTTCAATACGAGCTGTATTGAAGTTGCGTAAGTCCCGCCGCATGCATTTGGAGATCTGTCTGTTAAGATGCCTGTATGCTGTCAAGTCTGTTAAAGAATGTAGCTTCATCTCCCGTCTAACAGCCATGAGATTAAGAGTGTGATCGGAGAGTTTTTGTGTTCTTCTGCGGCGGGTCTTGCAGAACTTAGCTCTGACCGCATGGACAGTTTCCACAAGCTTGTCATTCATATCGTCCACTTCATTGCAGTCTTCTAGGCACTGAAAACGGTTTTGTAACTCGAGCTGAAAGGTTTCGGGACTTTGGATTAGAGCACGAGGGGGACGGAGCGTTGACTTCATTAGAGGAGACCTCTCCAACTTAACGTTTAGGTTCAGTGTGCCTCTAACCATTCGGTGATCGCTACCAGTTTTCACCCGCGCGATCACGGAGACATCACTGAACAGTTGTCGTCTGGTCGTCATAATGAAGTCAATCTCATTTTTTGTCGAACCGTCGGGGCTCGACCAGGTCCACTTCCTGTGGGGCCGCTTCTGGAAGAAAGAGTTCATCATAAAGAGTCCCCTCTTTCTCCATGAAGTCGGCCAGCTGCTGGCCCCTTGGGTTCCGTTGCCCTATTCCAAACTTCCCTACTTTCAGCTCACCGTTCTCCCTTGTGCCTAGTTTTGCATTAAAGTCTCCCATTAACACCGTATATTGGGTTTTGGAGGAATGCATGGCTATAGAGATATCCTCATACATTTCCTCCACCTCCTCATCGGGGTGTGCCGAGGTTGGTGCGTAAGCTTGTATGACCTTCAGCGAATACCGTTTGGTGATTCTAAGTATAATGTACGCAACCCTCGTCGACACACTCCCGATCTTTACAACGTTGTTAACGAGAGACTTGTGGACGATAAATCCGACACCTCCTTGGGACAGATGGTTGCCCTCCCGGTGATAGAGCAAGTTGCCGGATTCGAGGATTACCGTGTCCTCCCCCTCTCTTCGGACTTCGGATAATCCTATAATATGCCAGCGCAACTTGTCTATCTCTTCTTCCAGCTCCACGATCTTCTCGTCAGTCCTCAGGGTGCGTGCGTTGTACGTTGCCAGGTCGAGTCGTCTAAGGTGGCAACCGAACCTCCACCGTAGATTCTTAGCACCCCCTGCCCCGCCGTTACCATGGTCGCCACCGTAGCCAGGAATAGCGGGGCCGCCGGGGACTGGGGGCCGTTTCTTTGTTACTGTCATTCATAGGGGGGTATTTGCCATAGTTGCCACGCTTGGCGAGCGGGTTGGCAACCGCAGTTTTTTTTAATTGTTAGTTTGTTGTTATCAAGAAGATGCTGCTGCCCATCTCCTGCCTGTTTCCCTTTGTCGCCTTTTACGACACCCACGGGAGGATATGGGGTAGTGGATATTCTTGACCGCCACTACACTTTTTTTATATTAAAAAAAAAATTGAGTAGATGCGCCTTTTATCATGAGTCGAATGGTATATTTAACTCATTTTTTCAAAAATTGTTAGATTTGCCCTTTTTTCTTATGACGGCAGTATACATCTATAGGATTTAGCCTGCATGAGAATGAGATAGAATACAGTGTAGTGACAGTATCCTAATGGCAGGGTGTTTGTGGGTTGTGGTGGGGTGTTTGCGGGTTCGAATCCGCCATTCGATTGTTTTTTAAGTTTACCAGTAGTAGTTAAAGCGAATTTTAGTGATAGCATAGCTGGTATTTAAAAAAAATTGTATTTCCTATTATTTCGATTTCCTTTTTGTGCGGTGTATTAAAGACGGTTTATATATATTTTAACTGTTAAAATAAACAATTTAAAAAATTGACAAAGGAGACAATTTGTTTTTATACGAGGGGCACACTGAAATGATCGGGAATAGAATATTTCGGATTGAGTTACAATAAAACCTTTTTTAGAATTTGAATACTGGCCTTTTAGAATCTTAATGACATCCAAAGAATTAAAAAAAAATGTTTAAAAACAAAAACTATGTTGGTTTAAAGTTGACACGTCGTTAACAGAAATGGAGCTCACGCGTGAACATTTCCGTGCCATAATTTATCACAATTTTCGTCGCGGCTTATCTCAAGATAAATGTCTCAGCGAACTTGTTTCGATTTATGATGTTGAAGTACCGAGTCAAACGACAATATACCGCTGATATGCCGAGTTTCGACGCGGTCGTGTGTCGCTCAGTACTGTTTCTTCTGCAAAACCAAAAACAGTGGTCACGCCTGAAAACATCGCAGCTGTGCGAACTATTATATTAGATGACCGTCATGTGACATACGAGCAGATTCGGGCTGTTATTAGTATCGGAATGACTGCAATTCAGTCGATATTACGTAATGAGCTGTGTGTAAGAAAGCTAGTTTCCCGCTGGGTTCCTCACAATTTGTCCCAAGAGCAAAAGGCGGCTCGTGTAGATTGGTGCCGGAATACTTTGCAACGCTTCAACGGAGGGAAGTCAAATGCCGTTTATAATATCGTCTCAAGTGACAAATCATGGATTTATTCATACGAACCTGAAAGAAAACATCAGTCAGCAGTTTGGGTCTTCGAAGACAAGGTCAAACCAACGAAAGTGGTTCGCTCCCGCAAAGAGACAAAAAAGGTTCCTTTACAGGAACGCAGAACGGTTACCGCTGAGTAGTATATCACGGTTTGTTTGCCAGAAATGATAGCGGAACTCCAAAAAAATAATCCGAAACTTCGCATCATCTTACATCACGATAATGCGAGCTCCCATACGGCTCGGAAGACAAATGATTTTTTGAGGCAGGAAAACGTTGAGCTGATGAGCCATCCTCCGTACAGTCCTGACCTGAGCCCAAACGATTTCTTTACATTCCCTAGAATGAAAGATTTACTACGCGGTCAACGGTTTGCAGACCCCGAAGCAGCTGTGGAAGCGTACAAATTAGCCATTTTGTCAACATCAACTTCAGACTGGAATTACTGTTTGGAATGATTGGTTTGCACGAATGGAAAAGTGCATTAAGTTGGACGGAGAATACTTCGAAAAACAATAAAATACAATTTAGCTATACCGTGCATGTGGTTTTTCTTATTCCCGACCATTTCAGTGTGCCCCTCGTATGGAGAATGGGCCCACCACAAATTTTGGCGTAAGTCAATGAAACACATGTCGATTTATTTATTCCTTATAATCTACATATTATAAAAGTAATATTAGTTTTACCGTAACTTTATTTATTTTATTTATTTATTTATTTAGGTACACAAAACAGAATAACATCAAAACATGAATAATTGAACAAAATAAATGCAAAATTAGAACCTGGATGGTATTCCAAAACATGTGCACACAACACGATATTAGGTAACAGTAACGAGTTTACAGCGCAAATACTAACAATCTTACTTATAAACGTACATATATACTTATAAACTTAAGATGTGGAAAATTTAGAAAAATTAATTCTTTATTGAAATATTACCTTATTTACAAAGTAATAATACAGATTTTTTGAAATTGTTTACTTTGCTATTAAATATGTCGATATTTTTACTATTATTAATCAATAAGTCATTGTAGAGGCGACACATTCTTACTAGAGGATTATAATAGGACGTATTATTTCTATAAACTTGCAAAACAAGTGTTTAGGAAAGTATAGCGACGATGAGGCTTAGTATTAATCTTGACAAATGAAAGGAGGGTGGGGGAATCAATAAGGGAATGAATAATTTTGGAAAAGTAAGTCATATATTTATATATATATCATATATATATAAAGTAAGCTTTTCATCAAACAGTATTCCAAGATCATTAACTACGGATTTTCTATCAAGTACCTGTCCATTTATTATGTAATCAAAAGTAATACTGTGTTTCTTAATGCTGAATGATATTATAAATATCATTCAGCAATAAGATATGACAAAGCATGTTCTTGTATTCAGATGCATGTGGTTTTCTTTACACCAATTATGAATGGAGTCTAAATTCGACTGAAGATTTAACGAATCGCTGAGTGTATCTATAACAGAAAAGAGCTTCAAATCATCTGCATATAACAGGCATTGACATGTTAATTTATCAATACGATCGTTGATAAATATTATAAAAAATAAAGGACCTAAATGGGACCCTTGTGGCACACCCGATGTCACAGCAGCTGGTGAGGATTTTAAACCTTTTATAGTAAATAACTGACTCCTCCTGTTGAGGTATGATTCAGTCCATCTCAACAGACTCCCATGTATTCCGTAACATGCTAATTTGATACACAAAATGTTATGATTTGCTTTATCAAATGCTTTCGAGAAATCGGTATTATCGGTATAGGGTCCATAATTTTAGCAATTGGACTTGTCGCCGGATTTATAAATCGGAACGATATGAGCTATTTTCCATGCTGAAGGAAAAACACCTGTCTTAATGGATGCATTGTATAGAATACACAAGGAATTGCTTAATTGCTTACCGCATTTCTTAATCAATAAAGGAGGAAGACCATCTAGTCCAGGACCCTTTCCTTTGGTCTAATTTCGAAATCTGTTGCTGTATTTCTTCTTGTGTGATTACGAAATCACTTAAGATGCAATTACTACGATTGGATAATTCATTGTGAGAATATAAACTAGGCTCCACAGGATTTACAAAGACGGAACAGAAATAATTAAAGAAAAGCTCACATATTTCTTTTCCATCGGAAGAGATGTTTTTACCATATTTCATCGTTTTGGGAATGCTATTAGAATTATGTTTCTTATCATTAACAAAACGCCAAAAGATTTTTATGTCATCATTATGAATATTCGACAGACGAAACAAAATTTTATAGCCATTACTAATAAGTTTTTTTACATCTGTTGCGTAACATGGAAAATGTATCACAATCCCGAGAATTCTTATATTTTTTGAAACGACGATGATATTTTCGTTTTTCTTTTAAGCTTTGCCTCAAACGAGATGTGAACCATACTGGATAATTGTTTGTGTCAATTTTCGTCATAATAACTATAACTAACGGGAATACTGAGAAATTAACAATTAATGTAAATAGGGTTCGGTATAAACAATAAATACCAGCAGTGACGCCATCTTTTTAATCAAATGTGTAAAAATATTGGGGAAAATAGTGCTTTTATAACCCTGACTATACCCAATGTCCAAAATACTACAGTATTTACTATAAAATAACAACTGATCTTTATTTATATATTGAAATGACAATAAATGAGGTAGGGGCGCCATCTCTTGAACAAAATGTGTAAAATTGTGTAATGCTCTTCATGCCTATGAGATGGCGCTAGTATCAACGTAAAAGCAAGTTATTGAGGACTTTTAAACCGGTTAGATGTTCATAAAATATTTAGACCGTTTACTATAAGCAATTGGTATCTTTTTTCATGTGTAATAAAATTAAGTTACGTTACAATTTCTTTCTAGTTGGCCTAAAAACGATTCTCTCCTTTATTAAATTAATAAAATTAACCATATTGAATAAAATTATCATATCCAATTCATTCATAACAATCCACGATTTCATAGCTTACCGATTTATATTAAACTAGCTGTTCCCCGCGACTTCACCCACGTGAAGTTTATTACGATTGGATTTCATAGGTTTAATTTTTTTTTGCGCGGAACCCTAATTCTTTTTCTAAAATAAAAGTAGCCTAGGTTACTCCTTGTGACATCAGCTATCTGCCAGTGAAAATCCCGTCAAAATCGGTCTAGCTGTTTCGGCGATTAGCCGGAACAAACAGACAGACACACGGACAGACAGACAGACAGACAAAAACTTTAAAAATTGTATTTTTGTTACTAT
The DNA here is from genome assembly GCA_963668995.1 of Parnassius mnemosyne. Taxonomy (NCBI): domain Eukaryota; kingdom Metazoa; phylum Arthropoda; class Insecta; order Lepidoptera; family Papilionidae; genus Parnassius; species Parnassius mnemosyne. The sequence goes on along the minus strand of CAVLGL010000115.1, from coordinate 41,185,162 downwards.
TTCCGTACATAATTTCACATGCATTTAGTAAAAATCTGTAATTTTGACATTACAAAGGGACACTTCAATTTTATTTATTTGTATAGATTATTCGTGTTTATGCCATCTAGCTCATATTTTATGTACCACTTTGAGAGTCAATCAATTTCTGTTTGATAAAATGACTTTTACAACTTTTTTGACTTTACAATAATCCAGCCCCAGAACAATTATTCGTATGCCCTAAAATACTAGTTGCGTGCGGGATTTGAACCCGCGGTCTTTAAGCCGCACTTGAATGCTAAGCCACTGCGCCGGGAAGTCATTTCTAGGCTATTTTCATATTGACTTTTTTTGGCCGACATCAAACCCGACTAAATAATAAGGCCATCCACGATATCTTGAGGGCTTTGAAACATCTTCGCTCAATGATACCATGGGAAATATCGGGAATATAAAACAAGTTGAGGTAAACACGATAAAACTTCTAAAAATATAGTAAAGTAAGTAAAGTTACAGTCTACTGCAATCCTACAGCTGGGCAAAGTCTCTCCATGACCCTCTCAGAAATGAGAGTATTGAGTAATTATTCCATCAGACTACTCCAGTGCGTTTTAGCGAACTTCATGTCTTCAAAATCATTTATTCCTCTAAAATTGAGGCTTTTTTTACTTATTATAAGCCAGTGCTTGACCACAATCCAACCTGGTGGTAAGTGATGATGTAGCTTTAGATGGTAAATCGCACTGTCTAACAAAAGCCTATTCATTCTTGCCTTAAAGACGTTTTCTTATGATGCGTTCCTAGACCGCCTAGCATTTAATTACAGATATAAATATAAGAAATGATTAATTGTTACTTACGGAATATTTAACTTCTAAATAGTCGCACTGCGCTGGTATATCGGGAAGGTTGAAACAATAACTTTTTGTTACTTTGCGCGACTTAAATTCTTTAAGACCTAATTCACTTGCGACTGTTTCATTAAACTCCTGATACATATCCATCATAGTTACCTCCTGATCTGTTGGTTCCAATGTCACCGGATCTAATTTCTATAACACAAATTTAAATAGTTGGTAAAATAACACCATTATACAATATATTAAAAAAAATCTGTAATCTGTGAAAGCGCTCATAAAAGGGTCATCTCGCCGGGGTGGGAACACACTCGCTCAGAACCACCACCACCAGCACATCAGCCACGACAGTTCACTTCTGGACATGGAAGTCCCCCATTAAGGAGGGTAAATGCCATACTTGCCACGCTTGGCAGATGGGTTGGCGAGCACAGTCCAAGATGTTATTATATTAACAATGAACGCTGTTGCCCATTCCTTGGATTTATCTTTTAGTCGGTTTTTACGACAACCACGGGAAGAGTTGGGGTGGTGCTATTGTAACCCGGGCACCACACGGGGACTCTCACAGAACACCAGCGTAAAAAAGTATTTTAATGCTGCTGTGTTTGCGTATGGTGAGTGTAGAGAATAGGAAACAAACATATTAGTCCTATACACCATACACTTACTATCAGTTTTTTTTATTGTAGAGGGGGCAAACGAGCATGCGGCTCACCTGATGGTAAGTGACTACCGCCGCCCATGAACAACTGTAATACCAGGGGAATTGTAGATGCGTTGCCGGCCTTTTAAAAAGGAGTAGGCTCTTTTCTTGAAGGTCATCAGTTGGATTTATTTAATTTATCACTTGGATTGTGTGCTTGTTTGTTACCCTTATCCTATAAACAGTTATAGCCTATTTACGTCCCACTACTGGACACAGGCCTCCTGTAATTTCTGAGAAGATTTTAGGGCAAGGTATTGGTAAACTTCATATTTGTTCAAAATATTTTTTTTCTTATTTCTCAGACATGCAAGTTTCCTCACGATGTTTTCTTTCACCGCCGTGCACTTGGTAAATCAGCACTTAAAATTGCACTTAACAATTTCATTGGTGCCGGCGGGGATCGAACCCGGGTTGCTCGAGTATTGTGAAATTTAAAGCGATCGCTTAGCCCCTGAGCTACCATGGCTTATTTCAAAAAAAATATATGTTTATTGTGTTAAACATAAGTGGTCTCTAAAGAATGTCACAATGCATGGTCCTGAGCCATCCACTTCTTGCATCTCTTACCAGGTCATCACTTACTCAAATCTAGTGAGCGCTACACTTCACTTACTAATATAAGACTGCCACTTGAAAATTTTCCCATAACTTGTCTGTCTTCAACTTATTTTTTGTGGAATGGATTATTATGGATTTTTTTTTAAACGGATGACCTATAAACACATTTACAAAACAGTAAAAAAATATCAAAATAGTGATAGAGGATATCACACAGTTTTGGGTGATGTAAAGTTTAAATAAATATTACAATTTTTATAGGATAAGGGTGACAAACGAGCAAACAGTCCACCTGATGGTAAGTGGTTGCTGTGGCCCATAGACATCTACATCAAACAAAATGCAGATGCGTTGTCACCCGTGCGGAGTAAGATGGAATGCCTCATATCCAGTAAAAAGGGTCTAAGATATAATTAAAAAAAAAAACACTTACATATTCTCTTGGTAAAAGAAATAACTGCCTGTTTACGTTTTTCACAACCAAACAGCATGATACACAACCACCTTGCTTATTAGTTGGATCAACATAGGTCTTTCCAAATAGATACACAACTCCAGGCTTAACAAATTTATCTTCCCAGGCATCCAGCCAGTAGAATTTAAAAACTTTTTCACCATTACTATTTGTCTGAAGAGGTAATTGACCATCTGTTTGGATGGATTGAACATTTTGATTTTCATTGAACTGCTCTGTCCAGGTAGTAGACAATGTTTTTAATTCTTTTGGAGGTTCTTTTTTAACCACTGGAAATATTTCGAATTCTTCATTTAAAAACTCCTCTGCAACATCTGTTATAGTGTCAGCTGTACTGGTTACTACTTTCTTAACTTCTGAAAGAGGTACTGGAGTTGAATTGTTGCTAAAATCATCATCAAAATCTATTTCTTGTGTTTGAAACTCTTCTATATTTTGAGTAGCAGAGTCTTCAAGTTCCTGTTTTATTTCTTTATCAATATTCCATTCTGGTTTCTTTGGTTTTGCATGACCATTAATAACATTATTTTGTAATTTAGTATTTTTCTGGAATTGTGTTTAAATTGTAAATATAATATACTGTAATATTTTTATTAATTCATAAATGATCGAAAATGTTATAAAAATATTGGCAGTCCATAAAAATATACTATTAAGTAATAATTTTATAATTTAATACTTTTTTTTCTATTGTTAGATGGTAGCTTAAGCTTGTTTAGTTTGTTTAAATAACATGACACATAACATAGAAAAGGAATCCATTAACTTTTCGAACAAATGTGTTCATAAAACTAAATGTCAGCTGTAATTAGTATGGAGACATTTTTTTTTGAGATATTAAAAAAAAAAACGAAAAGAAGTTTAACAATGTACAAATGTACATGTACATATACACAGATATTAGACTGAGGTCTATAGAAACATAAATATAATTATCGAAATTTGGAATTTCAAACACGAGAACAAACTACAATAAGTATAAAACATACTACTTAATAATAGTAATAAAAATATGTTATATCAAAAAAAAATTACAGTACTTACATTATTATCTGCTTCTAAGGCTTTTGAAGTCTCTTCTGTTTTAATTGGAACTGGTTTTTTAATACTAGTTGAAAGGCTTTTGAAATAATTTTGAGCTTCTTTCTTGCTATTCTCTATAAAATGAGTTTTGCTTGGAGCAATTGTCTTTGGTTTAATAACAGAAGATGCTGCACTACCATCTAAATCAGACATGATATCTGAGAGTATATTGTCTTCAGAGATTTTAATATCCTAAACAATAAAATTATAGTAAATTTTACTTTTATGAAATTTAAATATTATTATTTACAACATGAACCTATTTATATCTATTTAGCATTCATAAGACAAGGCAAGTGTATAATTAACATATTGTTGTTTATTTAGCATTTATAAGATAATGATGTGATAGAGTCATGCTGCAGCTATATTAATAGTTATAGCAATAGTTGTAGCACGAATGGGTCGGCTCGACTGGGGAAGGACCACACTCTCACAGAATAGCAGCGTAAAATAGCAGCTTAATGCTACTGTGTTTTGTATGGTAAGTATAGAGAACTGGAGACCCTTTTACTGGAATAGAGGCATTCCATTTTAGTCCTCACGGCTCACAATGCATCTGCATTTTGAGGATAGATGTAGATGTCTATTGGCCACAGCAACCACTTACCATCAGATGGACTATGCGCTCATTTGTCACCCTTATCCTATAAAAAAAATGCACAATAAATATATTGTCGAGAGATGTAATGTTCATTTCTAATTTATTTTAAATTACCGATGGTTTAAATGCTTAACAGTACCCATGCAGCTTTTAATTATAAATTGTGGTTTGATCTTTGTAGAACAAGCTTACAATATCTTGACATCTTACAGTGGTATTTTTGTTTTGAATTTAATTTTACTAGCGACAGGTGCCCATCCTGATGTTAGCTTTCTTTATCATCAAAATTAGGATATTACCTATTTCAAGTCTCATGAACCCTCCTTGGTAGGATATTAACGCATGGTCTAGTCATTAGAGTATCTGGCTACTTCGCCACGGGTTCCGAGTTCGAAACCCAAACGTGGTCAAAATTTAGTAAAAAAATAAAGCCTTGTTATTAAACGGCCCTAAGTCATATTACATTTAATTACTACATTAAATTCCAGATTGTTGTTGAGCGTAACGTAAGTGGTCAATTGCTAATCCAGAGATGCTGAAGAATCAGCAGTAGCGGTACTTAAACGGTACTTAAAATTAAAAACATCCCACCTTACTTGGCACACAAAGCTTTTAAAAGGCCAATCTAGCCTCCCTTTCCAAGTGATTATGGAACTAAACATTATTCGACATGTAGATGCTAATTATTCTAATATTAGATAAAACAACAAGAGGAGTGCCCTCAAAATGAGCGTATGAGAAGGTTATGGTTGTCTCCATGACACTGAAACACTGATAGTGCTTCCTAGTACACCTCTAATCTTATCACATTAATGTTACAATGACCATGATCAGGTAAGGTGAAAGTGAGTAAATAAGTGATAAGTGTCATTGTCCAGTTAAAGGCCCCTGATTATTGAGAAATCAACTTATTCTAAAATAGGCTAGAAAGATATTATCATCAATACTACTGATAGTTATACCTCTTTCTTCTTTGTTGGCATTGCTCCCAGTAAGTTACGGATATTGCCCTTACTAGTTGGCTGTGGAGCTACTCTCGCCTTCCTCTTGGTCCCACGTCCAGATTCTTTGTTATTAGCAGCCACATAAGAGTCTTCAATATCATCATCATCGTCAAATATTTCACGACCATCTTCTACATAGCCTGTTCCATCTTAAGAAAAAAGAGAATCATTAATATTAATAAGAAAATAAAAATTTACTTGATTTAATTTACTAATTAATTCTCCTAGTGAACCGAGATAAAGATATATGAATTTAAGATATGAAAAAACTTTAGAATCATTTTTACATAACACAGGTATAGTGATGTTTGAATGATTTCATTTCACATAATATTATGTAGCATTCAAAAATAATTTTATTAAAAAAAAAAAGAATTAACAGATTTGTTGCTACACCAATTTTCGACAACTTTTGGCTGTGGCGGTAAACAAATATTGATGACACGCCACAGAAATTGATGACACAACTATTGTGCCATCAGCCATGTGTCAAAATAATATGCTTTTTTTCACTTGTTTATGACCTGATTAAAATAAGTTGTCAGTTGTAAATGGAAGGATACTTGTTTTTAATGGCTAATTATAGTAAAATTATTTTGTCCGTGCAGTTGGGCTCATAAATCATAGCTCGGCCTCAGCCCGGCTAGGGCGGTGAGCACGTTGCGCGGGCGCAACGCCATTATCGATAACAACAAATGAATCATCGAAGGCAGGTACACGGCGGCGGTGCGGTATACAAAGGTTCATACGACATTGTTATGTTATGAGTCATTTGTTTTCCATTATTACCCCCGCCTAATACCTGCAAATTAGTGCAATGATAATTTTGCACATATATCGAAGAGAAATTTGATTTTGCGCATTCGCTCTCTGAATTTATTTAGTGACACAATGGCTACTCCTTTGTTTTGTACCAAAACGGCGGCAGAATTTATTCAAAATAATATTTTGCCTGTTGGCACCAATATACCAGCACAAGCACGTGTCTCTATCGTATCTACAATGTTTTAACATTTTTCACTAAAATGAAAATAGATCCCGAAAAGTTACAAAGTGTTAATTTCTACCGTTCTCGTGAACTTGCTGCGGCGATATGTAGTGTCAGTGCAGGCTGCGCAAAATATGGTTTTATACCCGAAGCCAGATGGGTATTCCGTGCTGTGAAGTCTCGGAACGAGGACTACAATTCAGAAATGAATGCCGAAGGCTTCACAGACTGGTTTACAAAGCTGCTGCAGTCTTGAAGAACCATCAGTCATCATAATGGACAACGCACCCTATCACTCCCAGCAAATAAATCGGGCACCGATATCAGCTAACAAAAAGAGTGAAATTCAGGAGTGGCTCTGCCAACACGGGATTGAGTTTAGTGATAATGAGCTCAAGCCGGAACTATTACAAAAGGTATTGCAGATTTTATTATTTAAAGTTTGCAATATATTTGTTTTCTTTTTTGACAACTACAACATTCCTTTTGTACTATTTTTTAATAAAAAAATTTAAGTAGGTACAAATAAAGTAGCCTGAAAAACCTTTGTTTTTATTAAATTAAATTTTCACCTAATAATAATGTTTGTAAATATCCACCAAATAAGAATCTTAATTTGGAAAAAATAAGGTTAATGGCAGCCATACACGATCAACTCTACCGTCAAGTTTGCAGCGCACTTGAAGCGGCGTCCGGTAAACTTAACGGTGTATGGCTAGCAGTGTGCATGACAAGTCTACTTGAAGCAAAAATTGAATTTCGATTCTGCCGACTTGATCAAGCTTGCAGCGTCATGTAAACTTGAACGTGTGTATGAGCGGTCAAGTATGCATGACGTTAGTCGGCTTCAGCAAGCGAAGACGCGCGCATGCGGTATATAGTCGAATACACCGAAGTGTTATGCAATGTATTAATATTTTTTTTATTTTGTTAAAAAAAACGTTACCACACTAGGATTTTCTCGTGTATCGTGGAGGCAGTTAACAAATATAAATTGCACAAGGAAAAACAACCTGGAACAATTATTTGTAGGCCATACAAATACTTGTTCCGTGCGGCATTCGAACCCGCGCCTCCCAGCGCAGCAACTCATTGCTAAGCCAAAACTTTATTGTTCAATGTGAGGAAGGTTAATATGCAACATCGAGGAAAATTAATATTATACAACGTGAACGTCTTTGAAACTCAGATAATTTACCTACTTACAATTTTAACCGACTTCAAAAAAGGAAGAAGTACTCAATTCGTCTGTTTTTTTAATGTGTCAGAACTTTTTCTAGGTGAATCGATTTTGATGTATTTTGAAGCTGGTGCTTATAATTTAAACATCCCATATAAATTTGATCAAGATCTGACTACTAGTTTTGGAATTATCCTTAATAATGCCTATTCATATTGAAGTCGGTTGTACATAATTTTTAATTTCATTCGTTGTCTCTCTTCCTCTCTTTTTAAAATACGTTACCTCCACACTAGGATTTTCTTCTATATCGCAGGGACAGTTTACATATATAGAACAGACCCAGAACAATTATTTGTAGGCCATACAAATACTTGTTCCGTCCGGGATTCAAACCCGCGGGCCCTAGGTGCTGCAACTCATTACTAAGTCACTACGCCACGGAGCCGTCACTTGTCTGTTTCACATTTTTAGCTATTTACTATTGAGATAATTTTTTTCGTTTCATTAATCAGTTTTTTCACAACACTGAACGATCTTTCCTTTTTGTTTTCAAAATTGCGAGCAATAAGCCTAGGATGGCTAACGCATCATCGTCTGTCACTAGAGACGCCATGGTTTCAACGAATGCGGCATCATACAAACTCGACGGCAAAATTGAATGTGAGTGGTCTATATGGATGCACTGCAAAGTGGACACTGCTTCAAGCGCGCTGCAAACTTGACGGTATGCTTGATCGTGTATGGCATCCATTACGATTAGTTGATATTTACAAATAGTATAGGTACTTTGTAGGTCCATTCGGCCATATGATAGTAAAAAGACGGCAGTTGAAACATTTTAAGCAAAATTAAACAATTAGACAAACTCATTTAATTTTTTTTTTAACAGGAGACTTGTTTTCCAGAAACTTGTTTTAACTCCGCCGTTGCCGGTCCCAAGCCCGGATGAGAAAGGAGGAGGGGACGAATCCGCCGGAGAGAGTGGGTGTATCCGGTGGACTAACACACCCACCTGCGCTAGGACCTGCGCAGTCGAGCGCCGTACGCGGGGATGAAGGAGTCCTGGAGGGTTGAGCCGATCGTCGCTGGGGTATATAGTGGCGAGAGGCAACACGCCCTCTTTGGTCCGGATTTCAAGCTAAACGGTGGCCCTATCTGCTAGCCACAGATAGGGAAATGGCCAAGCGCCCCGTCAGAGGGTCGCAGGCGAGGGATGTGGGGGCTGCCTAGTCTTCCTGAAAAGGGGGCTGGGTGGTGGTAAAGGCCATGCTGACGGAGCAAGTGACAGTTTATTCGGGTGGTGGGGATGGGCCTTGTCAGCCCCATCTACCAGCTGGATCGAGCTCCCGATGTCGCGCTGTGAGCCAACTTCGCGTCCCTATATTCTCCCGGTAATCCTAACGCCTGAAATTCCTAAAGTAGGGCGTTCCCAAAGGTGCGGGCTCCATGGAGGGTGGGAAGCCGGGGGGATGAATTTTAAAAAACACAAATTATGGACAATTTAAGGCCCAATAAGAAGGAGGGAGAGGTGTCAGAGGTGCTTACCAGAGACACCAAAGAACAAAAGGGAACCGTCACTAAACCGACGGTTCCACGGACAGTACCGTCCAGCGTAGGTGCCCCCACCAAAGGGATAACCTCGCTGAACGTTTCCAAAACCAGTTCCAAGGAGCTGGAAGAGAAAAAGAAACAAGAGCCCGCAAGTGATAAAACTGCGGAGCCACTACGGACTGACGACCTTTTCTCTGCTGCCTGGCAAGTGGTGAGCCGTAAGGGGAAAGGCAAGGCACCCAAAAAGGTGACTTGCCGACCTGACGGACCATCAGGAGGGTCTATCCCTGCAGGCAGTAGTGGAAAGGCCAAAAAGAAGAACAAGAAGCAGCGGGAAAAAGGCCGTAGAGAACGAGCCGCATTGGCTGCTTCAGATACCAAAACCAAGGAGGCTGGGCAAGCTACTGCAACTGAGGTGCTTGGCGCTGGAACCAGTAGCCGCGCTGAAGCTGGGAAGGATAAAAATCCAGCCCAAGTGGAAGTCGCGGACGCGGGAACCAGCTCTAGGATATCCGCCAGGAAGCAGCGAGCGGCCAAGCGTCCTGGGAAGAAGGAAAGAGCAGCCAAAAGGATGCTGGAAGAGTCCACCTCGCCTAGAGGTGAACACAAAAAAGTGAGACTCGAACAGCAACCAAAGACTGCAAGAACGAGCTACGCTTCCGCTGCTAAAGCAGATTTGGGTGTGGCCTTAACGTGTGCGCGTTCAGGTCACATTACGAAGGAAGTAGCAGACGACATCCTCGTAGCAATACAGAGGAAGATGATCAGCGAGGCCTGGAGTAGCCAGGACCCTGATGCGTCGGGCCCAGTTTTTAGGGGCAAACCCGTTTATACGGAAGGTGTCCTGAAACTGTGGTGCGACGATCAGAAGGCTCTGGACTGGTTGAAGGGGAACATTGCTACCCTCGACCTTAAATCCAGCACCTTGCTGACAATAAAGAAACAGTCAGAGATACCACAAAGAGTCAAATGTGGTATCCTTATCCCTGATGCCCAGGGGGCCTGGAAAGACTCACGCGACATTGGTCGCGTGTTGGCGTACCAGAACCGCTGGGTTAACATCAGGGACTGGCTGTTACTCAAGGCAGATAAGCAGACGGACGGGTGGTTCCTCGTTGTTTCGGTGCCGGAGGATCATATCCCGACCCTGATGAAGGCCGGACGCCGTCTCGCATGTGTATGCGGGGCGGTATACGTAAAATTCCAGGGTCGTGGAGGCAAATTCTTTGATACTCCACCGAGCAAAGAGGTAGAAAACAACCCGGAAGTTATGGATACCGGAGCCATAGTTACCGGTACAGCGGAATCACTGGAGGCCAAGTCCAGTGAAGAAACGGCCTGCACAATTGAGCCGAAGCCCCCAGTGGAGATTGGGCTCAGCGGCAGCTCACTGAGTGACGAGGAGGACTGCATTTTGCCGACCACCTCCGACTCGGTGGCTGACGATGAAACCCGAGATCTTCTGGCAGGCCTATTTTTGGGCGGGGACGGGGAGGACGCGATCAATGATGGCGTGCCCTTCGTCCAAAACTAGCCTAAGGCAGGCCAACCTCCACCACAGCGAAACTGCGTCGGCTCAATTACGCAAGTGGTTGGAGGTTCAAAGGACTGCCATAGCCTTAATCCAGGAGCCATGGGTTGGGGCTGGTAAAATTAAAGGCCTAAACAACCTAAAAGGTAAGTTATTCTACAGCTCTGAACACGACAAGCCTAGAGCGTGTATTTACACTACTAAAGATATCTGTGCACAACCTTTAACAGATTTCTGTTCTAGAGACATGTATGCCGTAGCAATACAGTACACACAGGAGAGTAGATTAGTCGTCGCCTCGGTCTACATGCCGGAGGAAGACACTCCTCCCCCTCATGACCTCAGCAGGCTGGTGAACTTCTGCGAGAGGACCGGACTAGAGGTTGTGATCGGGACGGACTCCAACGCACATCATCCCCTTTGGGGAATGGAAAAACCAAATGAACGAGGTAAAGTTTTAGTTGAATATTTATTTAGTACTAACCTAACCATTTTAAACATAGGTTCTGAACCTACTTTCATAAACAAACGCTGTCGCACTATAATCGACCTCACACTTGCAACAGAAGGAGCAGCCAAACTAATTACGGGATGGCATGTGTCGAGAGAGGCCTCATGCTCAGAGCATAGATGGATCTGCTTCGCACTACAGGTCGATATCCCCTCTACACCACCATGGAGAAATCCCCGCAAGACAGATAAAACTAAATACCTAAATAGGCTGACGTCTTTGCTAGCGGATTTTGAGGGGATAAATACTATAGCAGATCAGTCGCTCCTAGAAGAACAGGTAGCAGCTGTTACTAAGGCCATGATAGACAGCTACCATGAATCATGTCCAGAAATCACTCCACCAAGACATGCCGAGGTAAAACAACCGTGGTGGGGTAAAGAACTCGATAGAAAACGTAAGAAGGTAAGAAAAGCTCTAAATAGGGCCATGAATACCTCAATGGATGAAGACTGGCTATTATATAAGAAAGCTAAGTCTGAATACAAAAAATGTATCAGGTATCGACGCTCGATTGGGTGGCGTAAATTCTGTGGCAACATAGAAACCTGCAAACAAGCAAATAGGATTAGGAATATTCTAGCTAAACAGAACACGTCGGGATCCATGTCTCTAAAGAAACCCGACGGTAGCTACTCAACATCGCCGGATGAAGCCCAACGCATCCTAATTGAAACGCACTTCCCAGGTTGCTGCGTAACCCAGGAGGCAAACCGGCATGACGACATACTGACATCAACAGCAGAAGACTGGAATTTAGCACAGAGAGTGGTAGCAATGGACAAAATCCATTGGGCCATTCACAGTTTCCTCCCCTATAAGGCGGCAGGACCCGACGGCATATTCCCGGCACTCCTACAGTGGGGGGGTAAAGCCCTAATGGTCAGACTTGCTACCATAATGCGAGCCTGTCTTGCTCTTAAATATGTTCCTAGGGGATGGAGGGAAGTGAAAGTTACATTCATACCCAAACCAGGTAAGAGCGACTACACTGACCCTAAATCCTACAGGCCCATTAGCCTCACATCCTTTCTCCTAAAGACGATGGAGAGGATGTGTGAAAGGGAATTAAGGGGGTCGGCGCTAATGAACTTACCACTACACGACAAGCAACACGCCTACAGTCTAGGCAAATCAACAGAATCGGCCCTTCATAAGGTAATTACAAAGATTGAAGAGGCCATCCAAAACAAAGAAATATGTCTAGGTTCCTTCATAGATATAGAAGGTGCTTTTGACCGAACGAACTTCTCCAGCATAAAAGGTGCACTCGGTAGACACAAAGTTGAACCGGCACTGATCGACTGGATAGTTTACATGCTCAGTACACGAATAATAAAGATTGCTGGTGAATCTCAACCAATCCAAATTAAGAAAGGCTGCCCGCAGGGTGGGGTTCTCTCACCTCTCCTGTGGAATATGGTCATTAATGAACTCATCAGCAAATTAAATGACAATCACTTCTATACAGTAGGTTATGCTGATGACCTGACAATACTGGTCTCTGGAAAGACAGCAAGCATAGTGTGCGACCTGACCCAAGCGGCTCTCCGTATAGTGGAGAGATGGTGCAGGGAACACGACTTAACTGTCAATCCAAATAAAACGGTTTTAGTTATGTTCACACAAAAACGAAAGCTGAATAACTATCATCCTCCAAGTCTTTTTAGCACAAAACTCCAGCTATCCTCTGAGGTAAAATATTTAGGTCTTACCTTGGACAGCAAACTTAACTGGAATAAACACATAGAAAACAAAATCAACAAAGCTAGTATAACTTTCTGGCAATGCAGAAACATGATTGGCAAAAGATGGGGATTGACGCCAAAAATCATACTGTGGCTTTACAAAACTGTAATTCGGCCCATGATCACATACGGCGCTCTGGTATGGTGGACCAAGACAAATGAAGCCACCATAATTAAAAAGCTTCAGCGCTACCAGAGACTGGCATGTATGGCTGCTACAGGCTGCATGAGAACTACGCCAACAGCAGCCTTAGAAGCGATGCTGGAGCTAACTCCGCTTCATCTACATATACAACAAGAAGCGACTTTAGCTGCCATCAGACTCAAGACCCTAAATCTTTGGAGTAAGAATAGTGTCCCTCATACAGGCATAATTGATAGAATTCACTCAAAAATTCCTATCCTACAAGCCAAATACGATAGGATTCCTAAACAATTTGTTTTCGATAAGAAATACAAGATACAGTTAAATGAAAACAGCCAGCCGGAAGGATTAAGCCCAAAAGAGCTTAAAATTTTCACCGATGGTTCTAAAACAAATGAAGGTGTAGGTTGTGGAGCTTTCTCTGAAGACCTCAATATTCACATATGCACACCGCTGGGTACCTATAACACGGTCTTTCAGGCGGAATGTATGGGTATCATTCAAGCGGCCATAGCAATAGATGCTAGGAAGGTTAATGACTTCCCCATCAGAATACTGACCGACAGTAGGGCGGTACTCCAAGCCCTGAGATGCAATGTGGTGAACTCGGGACTAATATATGAATGCCATCAACGATTAAATGAGGTATGTAAAAACAACAATGTGACCCTGCAATGGATAAAGGGACACAGTGGATCCAGAGGCAACGATGCAGCAGACGAACTTGCCAGAAGAGGATCGGCTTTGGCCACTATAGGGCCGGAACCAATCATACCAATCCCCTTTGGTAACGTTTGTTCACTGGTACGTAGACACTTTACTAATCAACACGCTCAGCTTTGGAAAAATCTAGTAGACTGTAGACAAGCTAGGGATGCCCTGCCTGAAATTAACAGTCGCTTAACAAAAGTTTTAATGAGACTGAACAAGCCGCAGATTAGGATAGTAACAAGTGCTAACACAGGACACGGCACCTTTAACAAACATTTATTTACTATAGGTGTTACAGATAGTCCCCTGTGCAGGGCATGTATGGGGGAGGAAGAAACGGCGGCCCACGTGCTACTGAAATGTCCGGAGGTCGCTACATACAGGGCTAAACATCTCGGCACGCCGGGATCACTCCCCGAAGTTGCATGCAACATCAAGGGCCTGTTGAGCTTCTTCGGAGAGATCTCATGGCTCGAATAATCACATTATTCCTGCCCACACGCAAAATACGCGCATAGACGTGGAGTTGCGGAAAACAGCCCGTCGTAAACTAAACTAAACTAAACTAAACTTGTTTACAACTTGAGTTTATGAGTAATCGCAATGAGTTCTATTATTTGTTACTAATTAGAGTATTTTTCCACAAAATGATTTAAACCACCCACATAATAAAGAGTACCAACTACAAGTTAAAAAAGGTTGTCAACCCCTAAAAATTTCAAATTCTTAAAATATCCAGAAACGAAGCTGTAGACATAAACTACTTGCAAAGTAATGAATATTTTGTTCTGGATAAATCTTAAAAAGCGTAATTTGAGCAAGTTATAACGATTTTTAAAATGACACAACTCTTGTGTCATAACACCACAGAAAAACAATCGATCATCCAAATTAAATCGGTTATGAAGTAATTTTCTAGGTGGTGTCTACCTTTTTTCCCTAAGAGATGATCTGGGTAGGTACATCCTTTAACTTATTGCAGCTGCCAAGTAGCAGTGCTTTTATTGTTGTTATTGTTTCAGTCTAAAGGGTATGGAGAGCCAGTGTAATTACACATTGTGAGGCATTTCATCTTTGTCATCAGAGGTGACAATGCATCTGTAGTCTATAAAAGATTAAAATTTATTTTCATGTAAACCTCTAACTTTTAACATAAACATACAAAACTATATTATTTGTATGTTTATGTTAAGTTTTTATAAAATCATATGATACTATATAACTTTGTGGAAGTCCATTATATTAAATTTGCCAAACAATTACTTTGTGTACATCCGCTAGATAAAATAAAATGATGTGTCTTACAATAGAGGGAGGGTGGGAGGTGCTCTTCAAACTAGGTAAGACACATCATTTTATTTTATCTAGCGGATGTATGCAAAGTAATTGTTTGGCAAATATAAAATCATATGATGCCTTTTTAAATTGGTGTAACAATAATAATAATAAATAAATTTGAAAAGGTAGGTATTTTTGAAGTAGCAAGCAAACTTACAGTCCACCTGAAAATAAAGGATTACTACAAACAAAGAAGGCTACAGTTGTGTCACATCTGAGAATTATGATAGAAATCCTCACAACCTGTAGTCATTTGGAGTAATGTAGTTAGTGCAGGTATTTGGAGGAATAAATGGGGACAAATAGTACTTACCCCAACAGACTCCTAGGCAGAAAAGCAATCCAACCACCCAGTTAATGTGTGAAAAAAATTATAATAAAACCAAAACACCTCATTCTCCATTACACGTAAACATATTTTTATAGTGTGCAAATAATAATCTATTGAAAAAGTTTATGATAAATGGACAAATAAATAATGAAATGAAGTAATTTTGTTTTAATTTGTTCCTAAATTATCATCATCAAATTTATGTCCTATTTATTATAAATTGTCCTGAAAAGATATGTAATTGATTTTGAGATCAAACTCGTCCACTGTATTATGTGATGAACCTTTATCTTTTCTATTTACACTTTTTGTACATATCTGGAGTATTTTCGTACTTTTTAAGTTTTTAATAATTTCAATATTAGATGTATAATGTCTCAAACTAACCGGGTTTCGTTTATTGTAGCACATGTTTTTTAATACTTTGTTTATAAAACGATTTAAATTATTTTTTAGATTTTTTTAAATTATAGTCACTTCTAGGACTGATGATGCTGGCTCCTGTAAAAGTATAAATTAAATTAAGATGAAAATATGAAACCCACCATCATCTTCAATCCAGTCATCATCTTGCCGCTGTAAAACACGATCATGGTACTCCTTCTCGTCCACTGTGTCGTACACATTTTCCATTTCGTCTACGTCATATTTATGTTTAGAACCTTTTCCTTTCAATTGCTTTAGTTTCTCTAATGCGGAGAGTCGACCATGTTTATCAACTTTTTGCCTTTTGGCTCTGGATCCGGCTGTAAACAATAACAAAATTAGAGCTTCAAAGAAGAGTATATTTTGTAGGCATAAATATGTGTGCATAAATATATACTTCATAGGGACACGGTATTTAATTACCTAAAGAATCGGCCATTATTAGTACAACAATATTTTACATAAAAATTAAAAACATTAATTTAAAATCCACATGAAAACAAATGGTTAAATTTGACAGTTCAACATTATGATTGGCGCGAAAATAGTTTTTTTATTAAGATTTTAAGCATGGATGCTTGCCTTTTGAGCCAAGTCTACATTTATCTTAATGTCAAATGATAGTAATCTTTTATATTACGCTGCTTCACAATATGTTCACGCGTCACATTACGTTTTTTTTGGGAGATTTTGGCGGCAACTTGAGCCAGCAGACAGGTGGCGATAGAATCTCAAGGTGCCTAAGCAGACAGACACCTTATTTTGAGATTTATTCACATCGCCATCGGAGCACTTGTTTCACCGTTCCCACTAATAGTTCACATGCGTAGACATTTAATACACAAAATCGCACCAATTTTATATATCAAAATCCACTTCAAAGCATTATTAAAATAATGCGAGGGCAGCCCCATCTGTCAAATTCGTACCGTGCGATAAGGAACTTTGTTCCAAAATCGTGTTATGGTTTTAAAGGAAGGACATGGAGATAGTATATTATGGAGTGTAGAGTAGTCTACTCTACACTCCATAGAAGTATATGAAAAGGATTAAAACCACAGACATCATATAATCACCGGAACAAACTTGTGTCTGAAGTCGAGTCTTTGCTGGACAAAGTCTCGCATTGGGGGCGACTAAATCTAGTCCAGTTTAATCCTCAGAAGACACAAGTTTGCGCGTTTACCGCTAAAAAGAACCCCTTTGTTTTATCTCCTCAGTTTCAAGGTACTCCCCTTGTTGCCTCAGCCAGTATCGGAATCCTCGACGTCGACATATCGAGTGACGTGCAGTTTCGTGGTCACTTGGAAGAGAAGGCCAAATTGGCCTCTAAGAAGCTTGGCGTGCTCAGCAGAGCGGGACAGTATTTCATGCCGGCATAACGCCTGCAACTTTACAAGGCGCAGGTTCGGCCTCACATGGAATACTGTTCCCATCTCTGGGCTGGGACTCCCCAGTGCCAGCTCCTTCCACTTGACCGCATCCAGCGCAGAGCGACTCGAACCGTCGACAACCGAGTCCTTTCCGATCGGCTCGATTCATTGGCGCTGCGAAGAGATGTTGCATCTCTTTGCATTTTCTTTCGCATTTACCACGGAGAGTGCTCTGATGAATTGTTTGAATTAATCCCAGCCGCCAAATTTCATGAACGCACATCGCGGCAGAACTCCCGATACCATCCACACCATCTGGATGATTGGCGGTCCACCACTGTGCGATTTAGAAGATGTTTTCTTCCTCGCACAACTTCCTTGTGGAATAGTTTACCACCAGCGATTTTTCCGGACCGATACGACTTAGGGACCTTCAAGAAAAGAGCCTACTCCTTTTTAAAAGGCCGGCAACGCATATGCAATTCCCCTAGTGTTGCGGTTGTTCATGGGCGGCGGAAGTCATTTACTATCAGGTGAGCCGCATGCTCGTTTGCCCCCTCTCCTATAAAAAAAAATCATACGTTATCTGTGAACTAATGACTTCTATTTTTGCGTGAGTTTTGGCGGAAACTTGACCGGCGGTGGATTGCATTTTAATAGAAGCGAATCACTGGGTAAAATTTTAGGCTTTGGTATGGAAACAATAAAAGCAAATATAAGTACTGAATAAAAGTATCCTGTCAGCATTCTATCAACAACCATTGTGCGGATTGAATGCGATGTAGTTAGTGGTTTATTTTGTCAACGGGAAAACAAGCCATATAATTTATGAATTTGTACCTAATGTACCACCTGGTTATCGAATAATTGAAATACCTAAAAACTTAATATATTTTCCTGTTAACCAAAGTTCTGTAAGTGCTATCAATATAAAGCTGTTGGCCGCTGAGAATAAAAATATAAATTTACGAGATAAAGAAGTAAAACTTTATTTACATTTCTTAAAAAGAACGATAAATTTAAATAAAAGCCCACACCACCTACGCCGTGTATCCAAGTCAGTTCTAAAAGAACATCTCAAAAAGGCACACCTCTTTAGCTAAAAAAGAAGCTTACCAAGACTAACAAAGAATTTCTTAAACTAGTTGGTTTGATAAAATGAATATTTAAAAAATATCACAATTCAAACATCATACGATAACAGCATTGAAAGTTTCGAGTATCATTCATACAAACCATAGTTGTAACAAGAACGATGATATAGTTATTCCTATTAATCAGCAAGACCTGTACGTTCTACCATCACTCAGTAGTTTATATATCGAGGGAAAAGTGAACGTTTATAACAGCACCACGAAAGAAAAGGTGTAAAACATACATTTCCTTAATAATCCAGCACCATTTCTATTTCAAGACATAAGAAATAGATAAAATTAAGAATGCGGGTATCACTACTACAATAAAATCTTATCTGTCACTAAATGAAAATGAATCCAAATGCACGAGTTTGGGGCTGTTCAACTTCAGAAACAAACAATACTATTGGTGGAGTGTTTTACGCATCTTTACCGTTGAACAAGATATTAGAATTTGCAGAAGATTATGAAAAAATTATAATTAATTGGAAATACGAGTTAGTATTATTACGAAGCAATACGAATCTTGATGCTATCAAGTTAAATACAGCTGAAGTCGTAGATGATATTATATTATAATAAATAAAATCGTTTGGCTAGTTCTACACATCAAAGTATCAGATCGTGAATGAATCAACCTATTAAAAAAAATTTAGAGAAAGATAGAACTATTCCATTAGCGTCCCGTTCCTGAGACTTATATGAGTATCTATTGCTACTCAAAACACGTAAACATACTTGGTCTATAAAAACTTCATCGCAAATAGAGAAACAACGATTTGTTGTCATCGCCCTACAAACCAATCGTAAATATAACGCGGCATTATCTGTGGCACTAATGGCACAGTCTGACCATTGTCACGTACGTGATGCAAAAGTCTTTTTAAATTCATCATAATTACCTAGTCAGGTCATAAATTCTGTCACATGTTTAATATAAAATAATTGAAACAAGTTTATTCATTATGTAACCATTTATATACCAAAATGAACTTAATAAAATATAGATTCTTATGACACTAAAGTTTATTCAAAATGACCTCCGTGATTTTGAATACAGGCCTTCAATCTGCGCGGCCAGTCGTCTAGCGCAGCACGAACGAGGTTTGGGATGAGGCTTTGAGCACGCCTTTTCCTCCAAGTGTTGCCATATCTTGTAATCTAATGGATTCAAATCAAGACTGAAGGACGGCCAGTCTTCGTGCCGGATGAAGTCGATTTCACGCGCCGCCAGCCAGTCTTGTGTGCTCTTCGCTCTATGAGCTGGCGCCGAATCTTGTTGGAATACCCAGTGCCTGTTATTGAACATGGTATGAGAAACAGGTTCCACAAGGTTCGTCAGGACTGTATTTTGATACACAACTGCATTCGTTTTTACACCTTTCTCACAAAAATGTACCTCTGTTAAGCCCCAATAAGAAACTCCCAACCATACCATGAGCGAGGATGGAAAATGACCTCGTTGGACATGCGGAATACGGTTGCTTGCTTCTTCACTACTGTGTGCGTACACCTTATCATTTTGTTTGTTGTAGCTCTCTTCTACGGTAAAAATTTTTAAATCCGAAGAAAGAATTTCTCGATATTTTTTCCCGCGTACCGCTTCAACAAAGCGCGGCATCTCTTCAGTCTCAGGTCCATTAGACGAGCATTCAAACGATGTCCTGTTTTTCTTCGATATGCCCGAAGCCCTAAGTCTTCATTTAACACCCTTTTCACCGTGGTTCTGCTTAACCCCATCTGAAGGGCCAACAGTTTTTGCTTACGTTTGGGATTTCTTTGAATTGGCGCCTTCACAGCTTTTATCACTGCTGGAGTCCTAACAGACCGAGGGCGACCACTTCTTGACCTGTCATCTACACTAGAGTCTTCATTGTATCGTTTGATGGTACGATAAACGAATCTTTTGGTTATATTTAAATTTTTCAGTATGTCAAAAATTTGAATTGGCGCGTAACCGCAACGATGCAACGCAATAACTGCAACACGGTCTTCTTTAAGTGTCCACTCCATATTTAAAAATGAGTAAAATTCTAAAAAGTATACAGTTTTATTTTCATGAACAATTCGAAATTCGAATTCAATAAACTTTTTTGTGGCCAGCATTCTAAAAGAAAAGTTTTTACTGTGTGACAATACTTATGACCTGACTAGGTATTATCCTTATGAAGGACTGAATGTCAGTTTTTCATAATATAAGTTTCCTTTATTATACGAACAGTATGCGAGATTTAAACAGTCGTATCACGGATGGCGGTCAGAGCCGTTGATGGGTTCAAAGGAATTCAAAGACGTAGCGCCATTATTTGTAATTGATTGTTCAAGACAGTTCGAAACTTTAAAAGGTTCGATCGACGTGAGAGTGGAAATCGAAACAGATCGAGAAATACCAGATCAGACAGCTGCTTATTGCTTGATTTTAAACGATTGTATATTCGAGCACAGACCATTGAGTAATATCGTTAAGATAATATCATGAATAGCAATACAATAATCGTAGATCTTCAAGGTTTCAAAAATAGCAAAAATGAGTTTATAGTAGAATAGAATAGAATAGAGCTAGCTATATCCACCTCTCTAGAGTACACCAAAATATTCCTAATTAAACCTTGCTGGATTGAAAAGCACAGAGGGTATCGATGGAATGAGGACATTGTAGGTTATAGGAAGTTTTATAGAATTATCAAGATGTATTTGAAAGATAAAAATATTTTTTTAAAAGGATGTGAAAAACTAAAATGGGTACAAGATCTTTTGGGGCGTTCAGCGGCACGTAGCTCGAGCGAAGCGAGAGCAAGTGATGCAGAAGCCTCAATTATATCCTACTATCAATATATTTTTGAATGACATCCATATTAATTCTAAAATGATATACTGTAGCGCGCATATCTCCTCGATCTATTATTACTCGGACCGGTAGGTCCATTCGTGTGCTGAGTCGATATATCGATAACGTCATATAAAGTACGCTCTAGAGGGCGCTGTAGGTGGAGACAGCAATTTGCGGGTGGTTAACTCCCATAGACACACTCTGGTCTATGATTTATTATTCTGCGTAGTTGCTCACTAGCGGTGGGTAGTAGCGGCTTTTTTGAGTAATAAACCGAAACTATCTATCGAATATCAATAGCGGCTTTTGAAACACTATATTTTAATAGCGGCTTCAATAATGTTTCACGACGTGTTTAAAAACGTGGCGAATGAAACTATGGCCATTTCACGAGAAAGCTTGATTAGTTAGTTTGGTGTTCCTGTTTTGTTAAGATTACTGTTATCGAGATCTTAGTGTTAAGAAGATTTATATTGCAATGAAATCTCCTTCATGCTTTATCCAGGCTTAGGACAGGCTGGTGACGAGTTAATTAAGTAACAATCAATACTTAAGTTAGATTCAAATAAAATAACATTACATATGTGCAATTGTATTCTCTTCTTATCTTACTACAAATATTATTATTGTTGCACAAAACAAAATCTACTATATTAGCAATAAAAAAACAAACCGTATTATCAAACACGAGACGAATTTAGACTGGGTCAAGAGTCCACGCAAATTCAAGCGATTCGTAAATATTTTTTATATAAAATTAACATGCACACTTACTTTCTCATTTCTAATATCACATTTATCCGAAGATAGGTCAAATGCACAAGCAATGTAGGTGGGTGCGAAAGACACAAAACTCATCACCCGCGCTCACTCAACATTCGATGGCCGGTGGTACTTGAACAGCCGAAGCTGATCGAAGCCGCTGCCGATGCATCGCGAAATATACGATATAATAGCCGCATGAACGATTTGTTACCTTTCGTTCTGGTAAGCAGATGGTAGCACCCAGCCATCTTCTCTATTGAAATTAGGATGTTTTTTGATTTCAATAGCCTCGCGAATCATCCTTGGAAGGAATCGGTGTTCTTTGGCGAGGATTTGTGGTCTATCAAATCTAATGTAGTGACGGGGGCGATCCTGTACGTGTTCACAGACTGCAGACTTCCCGGAGCGTCTATTCTTCACATCAGCTATGTGTTCTTTAACGCGGAAGAATAGACGCTCCGGGAAGTCTGCAGTCTGTGAACACGTACAGGATCGCCCCCGTCACTACATTAGATTTGATAGACCACAAATCCTCGCTAAAGAACACCGATTCCTTCCAAGGATGATTCGCGAGGCTATTGAAATCAAAAAACATCCTAATTTCAATAGAGAAGATGGCTGGGTGCTACCATCTGCTTGGGATCCCATAATTAATAAAATTAAATCCCAACCCAAGCATACAACTGCAAGACTTCATGATACTGTAAGTTCATACTGCGTAGATCGGAACAAAAATTAATAATTTTTAATCTGGAGGTAGCCGTGGTTTAACTATGACATTGGGACGTCATACACCTCAGTCCCCCCCGTGACCATGGGTGCTGTAAAGTGCTTGAAACGTCGGGAAAGTAAAATAAGTTAATATACGCGATAAAATCCGTAAAATTAGTTTTTTTTAAATGTGTAGTGTTCGCGTAAATATAAGAAATCATTATAAAAAATAATAATTTTGTTTATGGTTTATTCTTAATGAAATAATATAAATTATTAAACAATGTAGTGTAAAACAGTAATTAAAATTTCAACAATTTCACAAATACCTAATATAGTCTAAAATTTTTTGTCGATTGATTTGATAGAAGAAATAGTAATTTTGTCAAAGAAAAATAAGCCAGCTTTTGAAAATAACCACTCAAATGGTGTTCATGTAGCTATAGTGGTCAAATTTTTATTTTAGTTAAATATTACCATTAACATTGTTCTAAGCATGCATTGAATCTTGTTTAAGATCAACCACCGGATTGTTTAAAAAACAACCGACAAAGAAACAGATAACCAACAACGCTACCACAGAATAACAAAGTGAAAGCAGTGACAACTGTAACATTACAGTTGACTTTTGAAAGTTAAGTTTGATACAACCTAATGACATTTTTTAGGTTAATGGGGTTGTTATAAACTAATTTGCTTAATTCCGCGTAAAGAAAATGATGTGTCCTGCCTAGTTTTTAGGGGAACTCCCACCCTCCCTCAATCGTGCGCACTATATCCGTCGCCGTCAATCCCAGCACTACTATCCCCAGCACCACCACACTAAGCTCGATACACCACTCTCGAAAATACGACACGTGTTTCGCCTATACACGAGGCATCCTCAGGTGAAGTAAACTCTGCGGAGGCTGGTTCTTAGCAGCCGCAAAGTAGACGACTGATTCTATTAATTATTTTTTAGGTTATCGATGCATTCAGGTGTTCTGAATTATTCAAAATTTTAAATCTTTTAGAGGAGATGCAAGATTTATTTGATATTGATTTCGCGGGTTCGCAAGTTCCCAATAATCGATTATGAGTTCTTTGACATCGATGTTTCGATGTTTCACATGTGGTAATATCGATGTTAAAACATCGATGTTTTAATTATTAATATCGATGATCATTGAACATCCCTATTTACGTGGTGCTGTGGTTTTAGTGTTTGTTCTTTATAATTTAGAATCTACATCTATCAAGAAGAAAGTGAATAAAATTATAACAAACTTCTAGGCATGTAATATGTACCTACTCTAACTTATATTCTTAGCATATTATTCTAAGCTTGTATTACATTAACTCTTGCTTAGTTCTTGTTAAGTTCCTTAACTGATCTATTTACCTTTGTTATTTCATATACATATACAAGTATATAAAAGGATATTAATTGGTTATCAGGATAGGAAAATAAATATAAATACTGAGTAAAGCTGTTTATAATTTAATGTATGTAAACTGGTGATTTAAGGTTATTAATTTATGTTAAATAAAGAAACAATTCAATGTTATCAATATAAATGTTTACATATTATTAATTTTAATTTAATAAACATAAACCTACTTATAATAATATTAATTATATTAGTTGTGTACAAATTAGTACTTAATTACTGTTAATATAATAATATGACTGCTCATAAGGCTTCTGTTTTTACTATGATAATACATTAGTTCTGAACAGAACTCAACTATGGCTTCAACAACTTCTGCTGCTATCCAGAATGATGGTAAACCACAGATTTTGATGAACCAGCCGGTGTCTCCTCAGGTGCACGATGCAACAACACCACAGCTGGCGTCTCTAGGCAGTTCCACAAATGGATCTCGCTAGTATGACATTAACTAATCAACCAGTGTCAACCCATTATCGTCTGATACAGTATCTATGCAACCTAATATCACTCCTGGACCAACATCAGTTATCATGACAGGTTATCAACTTTCTCAAATTCTATCAATGGTTCACCCATCATACAACATGAATAGCAATAGTAATTTTGCTAGATGTACAGCTAGATTTGATGATTCTAAGGATGCAGCTGTTGTAGCTTTTATAAAAGCTATCGAGGTATATAAATAGTGTGTGACTATGGAAAAAAGTATCGCTTTTCGGGGATTGCCCATATTACTAACTGGATTGGTTGCAACATGGTGGCAAGGAGTGAAACAATCAGTATTGACCTGGACGGAAGCAATGCAGTTGTTAAAACATACTTATGGTCCCCATCTTCCACCGCATAAAATATATAGGGAACGGTTTTGTAAGGAGCAAGAGCCCTGCTAGCACAATTACCACCAGGAATGTTAGCTGAGAATCCTGTACAGTTAGACATGGCTTATGGACTGCTGCATAGGAGAACACGTGAAAAGGTAGTCAGAGCGTCCTTTATGACATTTTCAGAGTTACTTGAAAAAGCACGTGCTGTAGAGGACCTTTTTGAAGAAGGACGAATGAGACCACATATGCGTCAGCAAATTTCCTTTAACAGATCATTAGCTGTATCTACTAGCCACTAAATTTGCGGTACATCGTTGTAACACGGGAGATAATGCACCTATTGCAGTGCCGCCTTATCGATTGACTCCTGCGAAAAAGGAAATAGTACGCGCAGAACTGGATAAGATGCTAGAACAAGAAATTATCGAAGAAGCAGAAACTGAGTGGGCTTCAGCAGTCATGTTAGTGCCCAAGAAAAATGGAGAAACACGATTTTGTGTTGACTATCGGAAATTGAATTCGGTGACACGCACAGATAAATACCCACTTCAAGAATTGGTATCCTCAACAAAGCCCAATTTTATTATATCAACATTAGATCTTGGCAGGTGGAAGTTGCAGAAAAGGATCGTCATAAAACTGCATTCACCACACCTTTCGGAACGTTCCAATTTCGTCGGATGCCTCTCGGCCTTAAAAACTCACCGGCGACATTTCAGCGCCTGATGGATCACTTTCGGTCCGGGTTCAGTGATGTTTGCGTGGTTGCCTACCTCAACGATTTGCTTGTTGTTTCTGATAGTGTTACATCTCATGTACGAGATCTAAGAAAAGTCTTCGACAGACTCAGATTGTTTGGCTTGAAAGCCAACCGTGCTAAATGTATGTTTGCTAGGGACAGAGTAACACACTTAGGACATGTGATTTCCTCTCAAGGAATCCAAACGGATCCTGAGAAGGGCGGAGCTATAGTAAACATGAGATCTCCTTCTAAGTTGAAAGAGTTAATAGCTTCCGTCAAACATGTAGTTTGTTCCGGAAATTCATTCCGCAATTTTCCGAAATAGCAAGACCGCTAACGTGTCTTACGAAAAAGAACGGAAAGCGGACATGGGGTGAAGAACAGACTCGCTACTCTCAAAGATAAACTCTTTTCTGCCCCTATTCTTCGCCAGCCAGATTTTAAAGTTCCATTCGTTATTCGTACCGACGCTAGCGCCTACGCATTGGGTGCTATGTTAATGCAAGGTGAAGAAGCCAAAGACGAACACCCGATCGAGTACGCTAATAGGTTGTTGACTGCAGCTGAGCGCAATTATACCACGACAAAACGTGAGGCTCTAGCGGTGGTCTGGGCTCTAGATAAATTCAGGGGTTATGTGGAAGATTCGCAGATTCGGATCGCCACTGATCATCAACCACTGCGATGGCTGAAGTCTCTTAAAACACCCAGTGGTCGTTTTGCACGATAGGCGATGAAGATAATCTAAATATAGAGTATACACCCGGAAAAATTTATATGATTGCCGATACCCTCAGTCGACCGCCACATACAGTGAGTCTTCGACAGATTAAATGGAGACAAGAACGTCAGCAAGATCTTTGCAAAGAAGTTGCTGATCATGGGAGGCGAGAAGCTCAACTTTACCAGGCAGGAGACCTTGTCCTGATCACCAATAATGCCCAGAGTCAACTCTCCAAGGGGTAATAATTTCTTATATTTACGCGAACACTACACATTTTTAAATAAAACTAATTTTACGGATTTTATCGCGTATATTAATCTATTTTTATATTCCCGACTTACTTTAGCTTAGACAATACTTTGGCTTTCCTAGATGTTTTAGTTATCCGAAATCCTGCTAACACTATTGGTCATACTGTGTACAGAAAAAATACCCATACCAACCGATATCTAAATGGTGAATCTCACCATCATCCTTCACAGTTAGCTACCGTGGGAAAATCTTTGTTTCAGAGAGCACGAGGGATCTGTGACAGAAAACATCTGGCCGCCGAGCTTCAGCACGTCGAGCAAGTACTGCAAGACAACAAGCTTCGGGTCCCGCGCCTACGTCACAGTGACCGAGTGAAGCCAGCCACAGTCGAGCGTGTGCCTGCTGTACTACCCTATGTCAGAGGAGTCACAGACAAGGTTAGCTACATCTTGAAGCGAGCTTCCATTAAAACATACTTCAAGCCGCTGAAGAAGATTGGTCAATTTTTACCATCCGTCAAGTGTCATATCCCTCTACAAGATGCAGGAGTGTACAAGCTGGATTGTGAATGTGGTCTCTCCTACATAGGACAAACAAAAAGAGCTATTAAAACCCGCGTTAAAGAACATATAGCTGACGTGAAGCACCGGCGTATCGGGAAGTCTGCAGTTTGTGAACATGTTCAAGATCGTCCCCGCCATTACATTAGATTTGATAGACCACAAATCCTCGCAAAAGAACACCGATTCCTCCCAAGGATGATTCGCGAGGCTATTGAAATTAAAAAACATCCTAATTTCAATAGAGAAGATGGATGGGTGCTGCCATCTGCCTGGGATCCCATAATTAATAAAATCAAATCCAAACCCAAGTATACCACTGCTAGACTTCAAGATACTGTAAGCTCATTCTGCGTAAATCGGACCAAAAATTAATATTAAAAAACTGAAGGTAGCCGGGCTAACTATGACAGCAGGACGTCAAACACCTCAGTCCCCCGTGACCACGGGTGCTGGAAAGCACCCGAAACGTCGGGAATATAAAAATAGATTAATATACGCGATAAAATCCGTAAAATTAGTTTTATTTAAAAATCTCCAAGGGGTTTTCGAAGAAGTTCGCACCTCTGCGTATGGGACCATTTGGAATCAAGCGAGTATTACCTGCCACCACCTACGAGGTAGAAGACAATGAAGGTCGAATTCGTGGTAAATACCACACTAGCTCGATAACACCTTATGCTGGAGAATCGCAAACAATCACCGCGAAAACAAGAGGGAGACCCAAATCACAACCGAGACGGAATAGTGACTTGGAGCGGGAGGATGTAGCGCGCATATCTCCTCGATCTATTATTACTCGGACCGGTAGGTCCATTCGTTTGCCGAGTCGATATATCGATAACGTCATATAAAGTACGCTCTAGAGGGCACTGTAGGTGGAGACAGCAATTCGCGGGTGGTTAACTCCCATAGACACACTCTGGTCTATGATTTATTATTCTGCGTAGTTGCTCACTTAACAATACACAAAATCTGAACTTGCAAGTAACCATAATTTTCTCCTTATTACTTTAAGCCTATAATAGTACCTATTTGTAACGTTTTCCTTTAACTGTGTTAATTTGGGACAGTAAAACGTTTGTTCTATTCTTTCGTGGCCTTTGTATTCTTACTTTTACATCTATCTTTCGGCCTATAGAACACCGCTACAATACATGTATTAAATAACCTATCGTTTAACTAATAAACTTAATGTTTATATCATTTTAAAAAACAGTGATAATTTTATCTATTACTGTTTTCAAAATGGATTATTTTTGTATATATGTAAATAATTAATACGTTTTTGTTACATTTTTTGTACATGTTGTCATTAAGAAAGAAATTCTTCTATCAGTATAGAGAGTTAAAGCAAAACATTGCAGTTGTGGTGAATAATTAGCTTGTGAGAGCTTCCCGCTTTTACATTATTTTCTTATGTTGACGCTTAATAAGCTCTGTTTCTTCAATATCTATTCTTTTAAAAAACCATCCTTTTTTATCTATCAAAGATTTTTCATCCAGTTTCTGAAGAAATTTTTTCAACCCAGCAATTTTTTTCCTTAAAAAAGAGGGTTAGCTTGGAGCCTTTTAATATTTTTTCTGGTGACATACATAGGTGTTGCTGCATTTTTATTTTTCTTAGTCTAAGTGCAATGTTGGAAATCGAATTATAACTTTCAGATGTTTTCTTTAACTAAGCCTGAAAAATAAATAGGCTATATTATGGTGTTATTATCTTTTTATGCAGCTTACTCTATCTCAATAATAAAATAGTAGAAACTACTATTTGATAGATGTGTACCAATTTCTTTTAATCAAACATATTATCTACAAGGAAACTATTGAAAGTAAACTCACACGTGGAGGAGTTGATGTTGTACATGCAGATGTAAGCGAATCAGGAATAGTGAGAGTGACGCTAATGACATCGTAAGATGATAGTCTGTCATCTGGTAGAGTAAGTGATAATTGATGGCCCTGGAAAATTTGATTTAATATTGTACACTTTTTGAAGTGGAGAAATCTGAGCTTAATCTTACAACTATGACTAACCACAAACTACATTATGCTGCATATTAAACATTTTACGGGTGGCACGGGGAATTACCTCTTAGTCCTTAGGGTTGACGACGCATTTGCAATCAGTAGCGGTTTGTTGGACTTGAGATCGTAAATGTCCATGGGTCACATTTTAATTACTATCAGGTTGACTGTACGCTAGTTTGCCTTTTATATGATGTAAAAAAGTTTACGGAACAATAATATAGTGTAGTATTAACATCGATCACTAATAAAAAACTAGATACACAATCAATGACAAAAAATGGCCTAACCGAATGTGCACCCACTCGAACATATGGGTGCACTTTTAATCTAGTAGCAATCGAATGCTCCGACGGTAAACATGCCTCAGTGCTCGTTTAAAAAGTGTAAAAATCACACATCTAGGGTGCTAAAAAAGGATGGAATATCATATTTTCGGTAAGTATTAATATTAGCATTATTCAATTGTTATCACTCTATTGTAAATGCTGATATTTGGTCAAGAAATCATCGTATATGCGTTGATTCTGTTCCATTTGTGGAGACGCTATTGTTTTTTTATTATTTTTATTATTAAGGTAAGATTTTTTTTTTGTTTAATGAGAGTTCTATACTCTTTCTCTAAATATTATAGTACTCGAAACGTCGGGAATATAAAATAAGTTAAAATACGCGATAAAATTCGTAAAACTAGTTTTATTTAAATGTGTAGTTTACGCGTAAATATAAGAAATCATTATAATTATTCAGTCTTATCCGTTTTTTTCAAACATTTGTAAAATTTTTTTACACATCTGTAACTAAACATTACGTCAAAAATTTGGACAATAATATTCTTAGATTTTACAAGAACTGTTTGTACTTATTTTTTATATTTAGTAACTATTATATTTAGATTTAAGTTGTTTGTCAAGCAATATCTTTAAATTTTTCACACAAGATAAAGAATAAATACATAATTATGACTGTGGAATTACTTTCATTATAAATGAATGTGGTGCCCTATCCAAAAGCATATTTACATTCAGGTAATAATATAACCATTACACATACGCACCATAGAATAGAATAGAATATGCTTTATTAAGTAGACCAATTGTTTAAGACAAGTTTAACAAAATTATAAAATTAAAATTACAGTAACAAAAAATACTGTGCAGTTCGACTCCACTCTCCTTGTCCAAGCGACGAGCCTCGTTCGTAAAATTTTATTGCTTTTTGTACGTAGCTTTTTCAATACAACTTTAGGCAATGTATTTAAGGTTGAATTTACATTAATGTATATTTATATCAACTAGAATTACGTCAAAACATTTGGCGACAGTTTTTAGAGAACTTTTGTATGGGATTGTGCATCTAGTTTTTTATTAGTGATCGATGGGTATTAAAGTTGGCTTGGTGCCCTTGACCAATCGCCTTCTTTTGTACGCCAACACTTGAAAGTCAGAGGTATGGAAATGATCTGAGCCAATTACACTGTTTCTTGTGATGCCCAGTAAGTTTATTACTACAAAAGTATTTCCATATGTCCTTTTAACTCTGATCTTTAGGAAACCTGCAATAAATAAATAAATCTATACAGATAAATAAAATTCAAGTGTCTGTTTGTAATGTCAAAATTACAGCTTTTTACTAATTGCATATGAAAGTAAGTATATACGGTACTTATAACAAAAACACAATTTTTAAAATTTTTGTCGGTCTGTCTGTTTGTTCCGGCTAAACTCCGAAACAGCTTAATCAATTTTGACGGGACTTGCACTGGCAGGTAGCTGATTTTATAAGCAGTAACTTAAGCTACTTTTATTTTAGAAAAATAATTAGTGTTCCGCGCAAAAACATAAAATCCCTAACATGCGAGCGAAGTCGCGGAGAACAGCTAGTAAACCAAAGTAGTAATTTTAATAGAATGTATTGATACTCGTAAGTATTGTATTACATTTAACTTGATGTAATTTTAATATTAAATTATATTATAATAAAGCTCACAATACATATTAAATAAATGAAAAACATAATGTCAAAAATGATTATAGACACAAGAGGCATGGCTGTATAGACCATTTATGCCATTTGCCATTTTATCGATAACTGTTGATAGCTATTTATATCGGTAGAGAGTAATTTTGTTCTATGCTATTTACAAACCGGCTCAAAACTATTGCTCGGTGACAGCAACAACTCGGATACAGATTCAGATCAGTCCACAGAACACAATTACTCTACACCGAACCACAAGTGTTTTGGCGGGAACTTGACCGGCGGCGGTTTGCTGCTCCTGTATTATTGTTTAAATAATGGTTTGAAGTGGACTTTGATATGTAAAACTGGTGCGATTTTGTGTAATAAGTGTCTGCGCTCTATAAGTACTCTGATGGTGATGTGATTCTCAAAATAAGGTGTCTGTTTGCTTAGGCGCCTTGAGATAACGTCACCAACCGTCAGCTGTCTGCTGGCTCAAGTTGCCGTCAAAATCTCCCAAGGGCTGCACAATGTGACGTATCAACATATTGTGAGGCAGTATACTATGAAGGATAATTATTATAATATATTGTAACTTCAGGCTCAGAAGGGCTAGATCCCAGACCCATAAAGCCAGTTATTATGAAGAAGAAGAAGCGTATGAGTGTGAGGGGCGAGTAACCTGTGGTGGTAAACAAAAACGAAACAACACGACCGTTACTATGGAAACTATGGACTGTTATTATTGTAATTTTTAAAATTAAAAAGAAATAAAAAGTACTAATATTATAAGGAATTTCTTACATAATATACGTCATCTTTTTGTAAATTTGAGGTGGCAAATCTCATTTTGCAGCAATAAATCTGAACAATTTGGCATTATTGTGGGACGTCCAGACGTCCGTTGCGCAGAGTCTAGTTAGCAGTGCGGTTGTAACTAGTTTTATTATAGACATAGGGTCGCTGTGTCATATATGGACTTATACTTTGGCACAGGGGAACACATGTGTTGCTTTATGTTTTCTTTGCTACATAAAGCAACACGGGCCGCCGACGTACCGGACAGATTGCTACATATTTATTTATCTATGGTTTAGATGAAAGACTCTGTATCCATGTTATGTAGTATTAAGAAAAAGATATTTTCTTCTGATTTGTCTTTTGTTACGCGCCAAATTTACTGTCAAAAGCGCGGCTCAAAATCGAATTCGTTGTTTTTGCATAAATTACTTTAACCTAAAACTACTCAATTTATATATGAATAAATCCTAACGTTTCTATATAGAGTGTTTTTCGGGTTTAAATATATATCAATACCCTTAAATTATGGCTATGCGGGACTATGCCGCTGACAAAGGTATTCAATGAAAAAAGGAGATCTTTATGTTGAGTTATGAGTTCCCACTGTTTACATTTGTTGTCTTGTTTTCTTTTACAGAGGCTATAAGAAACTTCTTCGTAGATTTTTGTCAAACTGATGATGAGGGACACAAGGTTTTTAAATACGCAGAACAACTTACAAAAGTTGCGGAAAGGGAGCAGGTGTGTGAAATAGTTTGATTACTATTCGATTTATTGCAGAATACTTTGACTTTATTCGTAATTTTCTTGGTAATTTTTGTTTTTAACGATAACTTAAAATCTGTTTAAAATGTTCTATATAGATATGGTGTAAATCTGACATCTGTAGTACACAGTTCATATCATAACAGTAATAAAAATGAATAAACATATTATAATCCTTTGCATTGATATTATGACTGACGCATTTGTCATTGTGTATTAGTAAATGTGAATGTTAATTTTTCATTGATTGCTATTACTTCATCACTTTTTTTTCCTTTTCCAATCAGACATCATTTGTTGTGGATTTGGATGACCTGTTTGAAACAAATGAAGATTTGGCAAATGCAGTCAAACAAAACACAAGAAGATACACTAATATGCTGTCAGACGTTGTTTATGAAATGTTGCCAGATTATAAGCATAAAGAGGTTTGTGTTATTTGTTTGTTATAAACTCTAGACTAAGTAGTAATTCTTTAAATAATTAAATTGCTATACTATATATATAAAGGTCCAGTGTGTATGTGTTCGTAAGGCTTCTCTTTCTAATGGTTTGACCAATTTTGATTAAATATTTATGGGATCACCTCGGTGGTTCTTAGCTATAGTTATTTCAACCACTAATAGGTAGATGGCTCTGTTGATGAGATCCAAAAATAACCCCTACAAATCATGCTAGTAATATTAAAAAAAATTACACTGTAGATACCTTTTTAAAGTTAAAATATTTAAATATAAGTGAAATAATCACATGATGTGTCAATCCAAATCACAGAAATAAAAAGTGGTAAAATTAAAAATTTTGTATAACTGACTTCAATATAAATTATTAAGAATAACTCAAAAACTACTGGTCAGACCTTGATCAAATTTATATGGGACCACATGAGAAGCACTATCTTTCAAATAAAAAAAAGAATCATCGAAATCGGTTCACCGTGAGAAAAGTAATGAAGTAACACACATAAAAAGAAAACATACATAATATAATAATAATTTAAAATTAAAAAATTTGTACGGCCGACTTCAATATAAGTTATTAAGAATAACTCAAAATCTATTGGTCTGACCTTGATCAAATTCATATGGGACCACACGAGAAGTACCAGCCTTCAAATAAAAAAAGAATAATCGAAATCGGTTCACCCAGTAAAAAGTTATGAGGTAACACACATTAAAAAAAATGTACAGTCGAATTGAGTACCATCTCCTTTTTGGAAGTCGGCAGAAAAACACAGTTGAATTGGGTACCTCCTCCTTTTTGAAGTCAGTTGAAAAATACTTCATTGTTATACATGGGTTTCTTCTATGTATAATTATTCTGAAACTTTCAGTTATTATTATTAAGAAAAAGTTTACTTTATTGGTGTAATCTCAAAAATTTATTGTAATGGTTCTATTTATTAGAAAGGCCTAGGAGTTGAAACTTGTAATGCTATTCCACGTAATACCAATATGTATTACAAATTTTTCAGTATGCCTATAGAAATCGAAAAAGAACTCAAAATTTCTGGGACTTTGGCTGGACGAAAAAATGATATAAGAGTAAACATATTGAACACATGATAAAATGTTTATGAGCAGTATGCCAGTTGCAGGTTACCGATAGTTGCAAACCACAGTCTTACCATACTAACCCTGCCATCTTTATATATACTCAAAGCAGCCCTGTTTGTTAGGAAACATTTTAGGATATTTGAAACCACTAATAGTAAACGTAACAGGAACACACTACATATAAACTCAAAACAGCCCTGTATTCAAAAAGTTTTCTGGGTATGCCTCTTAAAATTTTTAATAAACTCCAAAAAACATTAAAAAGACAGATAATATAGACAAATTTAAGAAATTGCTTTTAGGTTTTTAATAAAAAAAGCATACTACTCTATCAACAAATATTTTGATGATAAAATGAATGGTTTTTAGTACCTACAATTTATGTCCAATTTATTTATTATATTTTTATCTTTATGTTATTAGGAATTATGTAATGGATAGTAATAACAATAATTTATGCAATTTTTCCTAAACATACTAATTATAATTGAAGTTGTAATGTTATGAAAATATTAATATGAGTAATGCAAGGGATGTTAACCAAATATTTGTATGCCTACTGAGGTGAAACATAGTGTTACTTATCATACCTTTTCCACCAAGTTTGTAACTTTTTACGTATGTTTTATAAATAAATTATTTTGAATTAGAATAAAAATAATATCACAATTAATAATTGTTTTGTTTTGAATATTTGAATTAGATCGGAGCAGCCATTGAAGTACATTGAAGTATTTTCATTGTTAGAATAACCTTTTTACCAACAATTCACATATGATCTAGAATAGAACAATTTTGGTTCAATATGCATTATTTAATTTATTATAACAAATCAATCATTCAATAATAGTAATGAGTATTGACAAATATTGTTATTTTTAGGTTGTAGCTAAAGATGCACTAGATGTGTACATAGAGCATAGAATAATGCTGGAGGCAAGGAATCACAGGATACCTGGTGAAATGAGAGATCCAAGGAATAGATATCCTCCTGAACTGATAAGAAGATTGTGAGTTTATTATAAGCATTTATGCTATGATTTTTATTTCCTTTGATTTGAGTGCTCATTACCATCATCATTATCAGCCTGTGGCAGTCCATTGCAGACACACGCTTCTTTCATGGCACATTATTTAACCCAGATTTTAATTACAATCTTAGTAACTTTGTATTTAAAAGATTTTGTTTGTGGCCTCGTGCTGGCGGACGAAGTGTAGGGTGTGCCCCCACTAGATGGAGTGAGACATGCAGGAAGTCGATGGATGCAGGTGGCTCAGGACCGTGTTTTGTGGTATTCCTTGGGGGAGGCTTATGTTCTGTAGTGGACTTGTGAAGGGCTGTGATGATGATGATGATTTTGTTATTAGTTTATTTATTTTTACCTTAAATAGTTGTAGCAATTAATAAACCTAATTTACCGTATACTGGGTGGTGAAGGAAAACATCGCGAGGAAACCTGCATGTCTGAGAAATACGAAATAAACATATTTTGAAAAAATGTGAAGTTCGCCGCACGCATTGCGACACAGTGCGGACACTTCCTTGCCTTAAAACTCTCAGAAATGAGAGGAGGCCTGTGCCCAGTAGTGAAATGTATATAGACTGTAACTTTAAATAAATATGTTCTTTTCTTTTGTTCTTTCAAATATTGACTACAGTCTCAGCCACAATATTGACAAATTGAACATTGCTAACAGAATTAGGTTCTACATTGTGGGATTCCGCTTCTGCCTTTTTTCAGTGTTGCAGTTTGAATTGTATAGAAATCCAGTGTAATGATAGGCTGTGTGGCATTCCACCTTAGTCCTCAGAGGTGACAATGCATCTGTAGCCTTATTTGTGTGAAGTTTTAGTACCCACTGACTGCTATGTCAAAAAAAAATAATTAGAAATTTTGTTAGGGCGATAGTAGAGTATAAAAGACTCAATGTATTTTATTTAATTTAAAATGTACAATGTTTGTTACAGTGAAGTATATTTCAAAGATGTGTCCACTGCCAAGTCAGTGCCAATTCGAGAGGTAAAGGCTGAACATATTGGAAAGCTTGTAACTGTCAGAGGTAATGCACTTATTATTTACATACATATTTTTACAAAGTTTATTACCTAGTATGTAACCTGTATACAGAACAATCACTTCTCCAAACTGCAAACAATAACATAAAAATATACAATGTCAACATTATGATATAATATTTCTTCTTCTTCTTTTGAATTATGGCTTCTCTTGATAGAATTCTGCCAGTGTCAACTCAGTGAGTGACAAGTAAATAATTATTAAATTAAGAGCTCATTTTTACGAGCAGATTCACAATGTATAACAAAAGATGTCGTATTTTTAAATATGGTTACCAAAATTGATAAGTAATTTTACATTTTAATATAATTAGTACAAATAAAATGACAAAATATTTACAAAGTAAGGATACACTTGGGACAGCAAATATTGGAAATTTACAGGACGTGGCACGTAATTGGGCAGGATATCATAGAGAGAGTGAGAAAGATATAATATTTCTTCATATCGGATGTATCATATAATTAATGAAAACCAATAAAGAAATATGGAGCAAAATAAGTAAAAAATTATATTAAGAAGTACTACAAAGTGTATATACTAGCTCTGAACGCGTCAGATATTCTGTAGTCGAATAGAAACATACACTCAGTACACATCTCATACAGAGAGATTAGCAATAAAGCGTACGAGTATAGTATATATACACGCACACACATTAGAGAGGGTCACAGCATACGAGTCGATTTTACTGCCAAGGCGCGGCAATATATGTTTCACATCAAAATAGTTTAACATCATCATTATTACAGCTCATCTCAAGCCACTGCTTCACATAGGCCTCCCCCACCCAACCCAAGAAATATCACGAAGCATGGTCTTGCGCCACCTGCATAGAATATCTGTATATCTTACTCTTAGGTTGTCACTCAATCTAGTAGAGGGCCCCCTCAACACTTTGCTTAATAGTTATCTATACATTTAAATAAAATTAAAATGTCTGTCTTTTATGTAGTAGAGCCATGCTGCAGCTACAGCTAGTTGTAGCACCAATGGGTCGGCTCGACCAGGGTGGGACGATGCTGTCACAGAATATGAAATGTTAATCAATAGTGAGTGTAGAGAATGGGAGACCCTTTGTACTGGAAAAGAGTTACTGAACCGATTATAATTAAAATATTTGAAGAAAAAAAAACTTCACGTACATTGGTAACAATGCCAAGAGCGATCTAGCTTATATTTTAACTGTTAAATTTGTTTATGGAAAAAAATCGAAAAATGAATAAAATAAATTGTTGTTGATGATTATTTTAAATAACATTAATAGATAACAACACCTAAGAAAAGTGGGGTAGGTTGCAAGTAATTAATTATATTTCCAATATATTGTTTCATAAAACATTTTCTAAGGCATATAATTTACACTCTTTATAAAAATATTAATTAACAATGTAATTTTTATTTTAAAGGTATAGTGACAAGATGTACAGATGTCAAACCGCTCTTAGTGGTAGCAACATATTCATGCAGTGCTTGTGGCGCTGAGACTTATCAGCCTGTAAGAGGCTTACAGTTTACTCCACCCCCTGTATGTACTGCAGATGAGTGCCGTTTGAATAAGACCTCAGGACAGTTGTATTTGCAAACAAGAGGTTCCAGATTCCAAAAGTTTCAAGAATTGAAGATCCAAGAGCATGTGAGTGTTTTGATTGATTACATGCTTATATCACTGAATATGTGACATGTGTAGTTTTTTATTAAAAATAATACTAGTAACAATGTTAACATTACTTATACTCCTGTTAACTGCTTCAAGTAAGTTTCAAATCCATGACTTTCCAAGCTGCATGTGAAAACCAGAAAGATCAAAGATTTTTTGTTACACACCTTACCCAATGTCCTCAAATGTAGAACTAAATTACAAAGAAAAACTATAAAAATAAAAAAATAAATGCACAGATTTTTACTTAGAAGTAAAAATTTGAAAAGGCGGAATTTAAGTTGTTACAGAAAAGGCTTTAAAAATTAAAAATAGATAAAAAATTTAGTGTGAAAGATCTTCAAAATTTATAACGAAGGTTATGGCAGAAAATACTAATGAAAAAAAAAGTGCTATTTTTGATTGACTTGATAAATAATTTCACAGCAACCTTGTCCTAAACACTTAATAGAGTATTAAAATTAAATAAAAATGATGTAAAAATAAAGACCCTGCCTGAAGGTTGACCAGTTTTTTCTCCCTTATCAAATAGCATCACCCAAAATCTTATTTTTATAATATTTTTTTTAGTCTGACCAAGTGCCAGTGGGGCACATACCGCGTCAGTTATCAGTGTACTGTCGTGGTGAAACAACACGACGAGCGCAACCTGGTGACCACGTAGCAGTGACTGGTGTGTTCTTGCCTATGCTTAGTACCGGCTTTTGGCAAATAGTGCAGGGCTTGCTGTCTGACACGTACTTAGAGGCGCATGTGAGTATTATTGAAATCATGGACATGCACTATTTCTGAGTAATTTCATCCTGATTCTCTAAAAAGTCAAAAAATCAGTATTTACATTTATATCAAAAAGTAGACAAACAAGGCTTACATCCCAATATTTATTTAAAATATTATTACATTTTATAGAATATGGTGTTTGATAAAAAAATTGCAATTCCTTTAAGATTTGATTTTTAGCTGACTTCAAGAAAGAAGGAGACTGTATTTTTTGTATGTATGCAATGCGACATCTTTGCTAATAGTGAGCAGATTTTAATGATACTTCTTTATTCAATAAGCTATGCCTAAAGGGTGGTTCCTTTAAAATTGAAAAACTGGAGCATAATTTTCAGTATAACTATTTAGAAGACATTTTTATTTTAGTTGTAACCTTGAGGTTGTGATATTTGTGGTTTTTCTTTCTTTGAAAGGTTAATTTTAATTTGTGTATTAACAAATTTTCTTGTACTGTAAAAGTTAATGTAATATGTAATGTAATAAATTATTGTTTTATAATTATTGCTTATAACTTCTCTATGTATTCCCTCTGTCTTAGGTTGTGACATGCTTAAACCAAAGTGACGAAAATGAAATGGCAGAGGCATTGACTGAAGAAGAATTGGCAGAGTTAGCAGACGAAGATTTATATTCAAGGATGGCGCAGAGTCTCGCGCCTGAGATATATGGTCATGAAGATGTTAAGAAAGCTCTCCTGTTGCTACTTGTAGGTGGTGTTGATAAGTATGTTTCATTTTCAATCTTCACCAACATTTACCATATATAAGTATATGTCTCAAGTAGGATATTATTAAATTTATTTGTTCACTCATTACAGTATAACAAAAGTCCACTGCTCTATGTTGGTTTCCCCTATAAAGGTTGTCCTTTTTATAGTAGTCCAAACAAAATTGTTCATGTTGTTGGGAAACTGCAATAAACATGCAGTTACACATCTAATCAGAAATAATA
The DNA here is from genome assembly GCA_963668995.1 of Parnassius mnemosyne. Taxonomy (NCBI): domain Eukaryota; kingdom Metazoa; phylum Arthropoda; class Insecta; order Lepidoptera; family Papilionidae; genus Parnassius; species Parnassius mnemosyne. The sequence goes on along the minus strand of CAVLGL010000115.1, from coordinate 41,145,496 downwards.
TTCAAAAAAAAATACGTTCTCGCTATTTCAATAGAATGGCATAAGTTATACGTATTAAGAGGCGTATTACAAAAAAACGCGAAATTACAAGGTTTCCTCGTTGAGATTGTATGTTTATCATTCGTTGCTTGAAATAACAATTACTTGGTAAAAATAGTTCGTTTTCTCTCCTCAAATAAGCTCAGAGCGGATTTTAGATAACTTATTTATTTAATCAGTAATAATCTTTCTCCCGATGCATGTTTAGGCAAAAACTCTCGAAGACATAATTTAGGAGCTCTAATTTGTAGATTCTATTGAATATCGACCATCAAAAAAAATATTTTTATCTCCCAAATATCCTACACTTTAATTATAATGTAATACATTTTCGTTATATGGTTTTCACGCTAGGAAAAAAAAATCGACATAATTCAAAAAACGACCGAAAAAGCTTCGATACAAGCCTCTGTATTTCCGAAGTTCTACACCATTTCGACGTAAAATTTATACCAAAATAATCATCAACATTTGCTTAAACTATACTATTATTATTACTTTTTAAATCGTTACTATTATATTTTAATTAATTAAATAAAAGTACTATATATTTCACTGCGCCGGCCATCTGCGATCATTAACGCGCGAGCGCTTGCCGAGGGTAGACCTGCGTCAGTTGATTTCGGGTGCTGCATCGTTTCGATACTACCGTAGTGTGCGTAGATTGCTATCGTAGTGTTCGTCGATTGCCTGCATGCTAGAGCATCGTCAACTACGACCGCAATTTTTGATCAATCGGTTTAAAACTATTTTATATAGTTATAATTTAGATCACGTCATGTTCCATTAAACATGACAGGTACAACGAGTCTGTAACATTGGCACAATTGAGCAAACAAGAAAATATTATTATACAAAAATGTGGACTATTCATTGACCTAGATCATTGTTATTTGAGGGCTTCACCTAATGGTTTATATAGCGACGGTCTTATTGAAGTTAAATGTCCTATTTCAGCTTTCGGAATAGATTTTGACACGGCCTTTCGACATAAAAAGTTAAAGGTTATAAATTTAGTGATTCAAGTGTAACATTAAATCAAAATAATGACTGGTTTTACCAAATCCAAGGCCAGCTTCATTTAGCAAATAAAAATGTCTGAATACTTGCCATAATATGTATTGGCCCAGATTATGCACTAAAAGTACTAAAAATTTACAACGACGACCGATTTTAGATTTTCAATATGTTACCCAAGTCACAAGCTTTTTATGAAAAGTGTGTACTGCCTGAAATTATCGGCTTGAGAAAAGTTCGGTCAATGCCGTCGCAGCAAATATTTTTCTAATAAAAAATATGGTAATTGACTGTAAGTACCGATTAAAAAATTTAGATAGATTAGTTACATTTAGTTGTTATATTTATTAAAACAGGTTGCAACCGTTTATTTATTTATACATGGTAGTAGACATAATCGATTATTAACATTCGATTACGGCGTAACAATTAAAATATTTATGTGTACTTATTGTATATTTATGTGTATATATCAAAATGGTATATAATAATAAATAATAAATTATATAATTATATAATAATAAATTAATAAGTTAACATTAAAATGACCTAAGAAAACTTTGTATTATGGAAGATCAAGATTGTTTAATCGCCATACTCACAGTATTATAGTGCGAGCGAGTGAATAGATATGAAAGAAAGTATCGGTAGCGTAGCTCGCCGCCCGCTCGGTGCGTAAAATACCTAAATTTGCGAAACGCCGAAATGTAAGAGGGCTCTTAAGGTGATAAATTTTCGATAAAATCATGAAAATCGAAAGATCTTGAAAACTGTAACAGTTTTATTAAAATAATTTTGGCTGTTCTCATAGGGCACAATGTCTTCTCTCGCCATATTTCGTTTGGACTACTATTACAAGACAATTACTATTACTTATTACAAGACATCATGTAGATTGCCTCTAAGGGGGGCTATTTGCCAGGTTGGCAACAGCAGGTTTTACTTATTTGGTGTTATCTGGGTAATGCTGCTGTCATCTCATGTTTCATTTTCCTTTGTCGCCTCTTACGATACAAAATGAGGATTCTCTTACGCTACCACTATACAGCGATAAATAGTTCTTTAAAATAATAATGCTTACTATTACTTAAACTAAATTCCTCTTCAATTGTTTAACAATTTTCCTGAAAAATTTAACGAACTGTGTGTTGACTCTAAATAAAATCTATATTTGACACATGGTAGTCTGCAACATGTTATGGTTGCAGCACGAATGGGCTAGCTCCACAGGGGAAGGACCACAGTCTCACTGAATATCAGTGTAAAATAAAGGCATAATAATTCTGCAGTGTTTTGTATGGTGAGTGACAAGTACTGGTGAATTTTTACTGGTAACAAGGCAGTCCATCCTAATTTTGAAGGGTGGCAATTCATCTAAATTTTGTTTCATAATCTGGCATAAATATAGTGTAATGTCGTAAGATATTAAATGGAAATGAGACGTGTTGCTTGTTCTAGATGTTATTATATTGTCGTGAGAGCTACATATATACTACACTATAATAGGTGTCTATTTGTCACAGCATTCACTTATCACCTGTGAGCTCATTTGCCACTCTTATTTCTAATGTGGGATGATTTTAGTTGTTGTTTATATTACAGCCTTTATTAATCTGGATTTTTTATGTAAGACCTGACACCTACTCGACTTGTTTTATTCTCCTGTATAAAACAAGTCGAGTATAAAACAAGTCCTGTATCCTGATATATTCACAATTTTAAACTTACTTTAATTTTAACCCTTAGACGCCCAAACGGCATGAAGATCAGAGGCAACATCAATATCTGTTTGATGGGTGACCCAGGAGTAGCCAAATCTCAGCTTTTGAACTACATTAACCGTTTGGCGCCACGAAGTCAATACACTACGGGAAGGGGTTCCTCTGGTGTTGGTCTTACTGCTGCTGTTTTGAAGGTATTGTGCATGTTGTAAGTTATGGTTTACGATTAGTTGTTTAAAATACATTATTCCACCTCCACCCCCAACACAGCCAATCAAAAGTCCACTGCTGAACACAGGATGCCCCCGTACATTGCCTAATATGGGCGTTTTTTTTTATAGGTTAGGGTGACAAACGAGCACACAGTCCAACTGATGATAAGTGGTTGTTGTGATCCATAGACATCCACATCTATCCTTAATAAAGAATCAAAATGCAAATGCGTTGTCACCCGTGAGGAGTAAGATTGAATGCCTCTTTTCCAGTAAAAATGGTCTCCGGTTCTAGTAGACTCCTACTGGGAGAGAACAGTTATTAAAAATAACAACTAGACTCAAAAGGCAACAATTTACGTTTTATACACAAATTACAGGACCTGCAACGTAGTAGACTGATAGATTGTCCTAATGCCTGTAAATTATCTTTGGTTCATGTGACAGGAGTGTTAAGCCGCATTTTCCAGTACGTATTTAGAGAGAGTTTGATCATTTTCTGGCTTCCTTTTTTCTCAGTCCATTAGTCTTTTTTTTTATATAATTGAAGTGTCAAACGAACTTACAGTCCAACTGGTAGTAGGCGGCTACTGCAGCCCATGGACACTGCAGCTAACTTCAAATAAACAATGGTACAGATTCATTGTCAACTCTAAGGGCTAAGATGGAATGGCTCACAGTCTGTAATTATAATGGCTCTCTATACCCGTCAGACAGACCAGAACACAGCTGATATTTGGTCACAGACATAGGTGGTAACTCTCAGCTTATTTTGTTATTAATGTCATAATCTATTACCGGTTCGTGGGCTAGTGGTATTGGTTGTGTAGTTCCTATGTTGCAGGTCCTGTAATTTGTGTATGAAACCTAAATTGTTACCTTTTGGGGTCTAATACTGTAACATCTAGACCCAGAACAATCATTTATAGTGCACACAAATTAGTGTGGGACTCTTACTTGCGCCCTTGAAGTGTCACAACAAATGCTCAGCAGCTCGGAAGGTGATGCCGATAGGCCTGTAGTTAGACGGGTCTGAGCGGTCGCCTTTTTTAGGGATCGGGTGGACAAAAGCCGTCTTTCATGATTTCGGGACTACGCCTAGGGAGTAGGAGTACCGGAAAAGACGCGTTAGAACTGGTGCTAACTCCGGAGCACACGGCCTCAGCACAATTGGGGGAGTTCCGTCAGGCCCACTCGACTTGTGGATGTCCAGGGAGAGGAGTGGTTGCGAACCGAGCGCTGTGAGAACCGCATATCTGGGATGGAGCACTCACACCGCAAGATGGTCGGCGGTGTGTTCCCCCCGTCATCAAGAGTCGAGTTGCACCCAAAAAAGGAGCCTAAAAGGTCTGCTTTCTCTTTTGCGGCGTGGGGCAATGAGTCGTCCTCCCTGTGCAGAGATGGTAGTGATAGCTTACAGAAATTCCCTAGGACAGCCTTGGCGAGAGACCAGAATGCACGGTTTCCCGAAGGAAGGCGAACCAGTTTCTCGCCAATTCTGCCTATGTGCTCTGACTGCCTTAGCAATGACTCTTTTAAAGAACCTGGAGGCGGAATTACACTTATTTTTAAGGGCCCCGGGACGTTGATGCGTCAGCCCAGGCCCGGTAGCACTCCTGCTTGTAGCGTGATGCTATTTTATAGGACTAAATAGCGACTAAACCATGACTGAGATCTGCCTTTGATGGGCACCACAGAGGAAGGAATAAAAAGTTCCATATCCTGAAGTAAGTACCACATCAGCAACAACGTTGGGATTGTCTGGCGAGATGCAAACCCAACGGCCGACCTATAGTGCCATACATGGCGGCAGCCTATTATTTTATGTATGTATTTTACATCTAGCATAAACAAGATATTGCCATCTATAGGAAACGATATGATCTTTTTAGCATATCCATAGTTACTTTTACGATACATAACGGGGTGAATGGTGGAGTGATGGGTTTCGTAATAGACACTGTCATAGTGTCATATCACCCGCGCAGTTAATAGCTTCCAAGCAATGTTCGAAATTGTCACAATTTTATTTTTATATTAGAGTGACACCAACAAGCTTACATTTCTACAATTGACTTCAGAAAAAGAAAGCCACAGAAGTGAGTTCCTACTTGAGAACTATAATGAAAGGTTTCACAGCTGACGATTGTTATTATTTAAAATATATTATTATAATTTGTTCTATTAATGCTAGGATCCATTCACTGGTGAGATGATGCTCGAGGGTGGTGCTTTGGTGCTAGCCGATCAAGGGGTGTGCTGCATCGACGAGTTCGACAAGATGGCGGAGAATGATCGCACTGCCATACACGAGGTGATGGAACAACAGACCATCAGTATAGCCAAGGTACATTATTTATAAAATTAAACTTTCACTTATTTATTGTAATAAACTTACGAGTATTTGATGTCAAAGTTAAGGCCAGAATATCTGTTGGTAGATCTTTATACAGAATTAAAATAATGTAAGTTGATTCAAGTTTCTCCTTTGTGGTGGTTTTTTGTCTATGGCCTCCACTTGCTTGTGTTTGTAATGAACCATTATACTTAAACTACTAAATCAATTAGGTGGTCCAATTGGTGCAGCTGTACCCGCACCAAGACTTTAAATTAGGATAACGGAAATGTCTAGTACAAATGCCGTGATATTGGTGACGAAAATCACGGGGATATCCATCATGTCTGAGAAATTAAAATTATCTCTAAGAAATGTAAAGTATAAGCCAATATTAGTAGAACTCCTTTTCTGCCTGGAGTCCCGGGTAAGTACTACCCTCTTCCCTATAAGTGCCTTCAAATTATAGTGTGTGCACTACTGCTGTCACAGTATTTATATCGATAACCCGATATCGATACTTGCAAAATATCGGTATTACAGTCCCTGTTACTGTGTTGTGGTCTAAAGGGTGTAGAGAGCTATTATAATTGTAGGCAATGGGGCATTCCAAATTATTCCTTAGAGGTGAAAACGCATTAGTAGCCTTTTTTATCTGAAGTTAGCTGTCGATGTCCATGGGCTGCAGTAGACACTTACTATTAATTAAGTTTGTTTGCCACTTAAATTTTAAAAGACAGCTCTCTCTTTAGACTTCATTTCCCTTTCAGAAATGAAAGTGGGCCTGTATCCAACTGTGGGTTGTATATTTTTTAATTTTGCACCGAACTATGCAATATTTTTTTTTGTTTTTGCAGGCGGGTATAATGACGTGTTTAAATGCGCGAGTGTCCATCCTGGCGGCGGCAAACCCTGCGTACGGCCGCTACAATCCGAAGAGGACAATAGAGCAGAACATTCAGCTACCCGCCGCTTTGCTTTCTCGTTTTGATTTGCTCTGGCTTTTACAGGATAAACCCAACAGGTTCGTGAATTATTATCCATGATTTATTTGTTTATAAATACATAATTGATGGTGCATCTGTTAGTGATTTAGTAGCTTCTAAAATATTTGACTAGTTGAGATCATATGCACACTATCATTATCTATTAGTGAGGACCTTTAATTGGCTTACTGTAGTTATTAGTATTATTTATCCTAATTATGATGGCTGTTGGTCTTTCAAATAAAATAAATAAAACAATATATTTGTTTTGTTGAGATGATGAGAAGATGGTTCATAGCTATGTTAGTTTCTGATAGTTGGCAAAAAATTAACATATTCTTTATTATAAAATTAAGAAAAGTTAAAGTTAAAGAATTATGTCACTAGCAAATCCTCCCTAAAACGGGAGAGTACAAAGTCCTGCAGTGGAATATTTCTGTAAAACAAAAGACTGGTTATACATCATACAAAATTTTCCTGGTACTTTCCTATGTTAACATCCACTGCTGGCAAGTTTTAATTGTTTACATTATATAATTTACATATGTTAAAATCATCATATATAAACATTTTTATGATCCTAATTGATTTTTATTTAATAACTGATTTGTAATTTGTTATTTAATAGATAACTGCATTATTTAAAACGAAAATGTGTTCCTAACCTAAAATCTTAAATAGATTTAATTATATTCTCCGATAAATTATGAGTTTGTATTATCTGTTATGTAAGTAGTTCTTTTATTAATTGTTTTTGTAACAAAATATTGTATTATCTTTGTAAGAACGCGTTTATAAGATCATTTTTTCGAAATACTTCACTACTTCACACTATGAATAGTGTTAAATACACATTATATTGTATTTGTATGGAAAAACTGTTGTAAGTAAAATAATTCAATCTATATATATTTTTCATAATTGTAGGGACAAGGACTTGGAGCTGGCGAAGCACATCGCATACGTACACCAGCACTCCGCGCAGCCGCCGACTCGTCAGCGCGCGCTGCCCATGCGCCTCGTGCGGCGCTACGTGGCGCTCACCAAGCGCAAGCAGCCCGTCGTGCCGCACGCCCTCGCGGACTACCTCGTCTGTTAGTGCCGAGCCATTGTGTACTCTATACGTACGAGCAGTAGGTTGAAAGTGCATCGGCTCACAGTAACTACATGTCCACTGGTTATGCAGCGCTGCCCATGCGCCTCGTGTGGCGCTACGTGGCGCTCACCAAGCGCAAGCAGCCCGTCGTGCCGCACGCCCTCGCGGACTACCTCGTCTGTTAGTGCCGAGCCATTGTGTACTCTATACGTACGAGCAGTAGGTTGAAAGTGCATCGGCTCACAGTAACTACATGTCCACTGGTTATGCAGCGCTGCCCATGCGCCTCGTGTGGCGCTACGTGGCGCTCACCAAGCGCAAGCAGCCCGTCGTGCCGCACGCCCTCGCGGACTACCTCGTCTGTTAGTGCCGAGCCATTGTGTACTCTATACGTACGAGCAGTAGGTTGAAAGTGCATCGGCTCACAGTAACTACATGTCCACTGGTTATGCAGCGCTGCCCATGCGCCTCGTGTGGCGCTACGTGGCGCTCACCAAGCGCAAGCAGCCCGTCGTGCCGCACGCCCTCGCGGACTACCTCGTCTGTTAGTGCCGAGCCATTGTGTACTCTATACGTACGAGCAGTAGGTTGAAAGTGCATCGGCTCACAGTAACTACATGTCCACTGGTTATGCAGCGCTGCCCATGCGCCTCGTGTGGCGCTACGTGGCGCTCACCAAGCGCAAGCAGCCCGTCGTGCCGCACGCCCTCGCGGACTACCTCGTCTGTTAGTGCCGAGCCATTGTGTACTCTATACGTACGAGCAGTAGGTTGAAAGTGCATCGGCTCACAGTAACTACATGTCCGCTGGTTATGCAGCGCTGCCCATACGTCTCGTGCGGCGCTACTTGGCGCTCACCAAGCGCAAGCAGCCCGTCGTGCCGCACGCCCTCGCGGACTACCTCGTCTGTTAGTGCCGAGCCATTGTGTACTCTATACGTACGAGCAGTAGGTTGAAAGTGCATCGGCTCACAGTAACTACATGTCCGCTGGTTATGCAGCGCTGCCCATGCGCCTCGTGTGGCGCTACGTGGCGCTCACCAAGCGCAAGCAGCCCGTCGTGCCGCACGCCCTCGCGGACTACCTCGTCTGTTAGTGCCGAGCCATTGTGTACTCTATACGTACGAGCAGTAGGTTGAAAGTGCATCGGCTCACAGTAACTACATGTCCGCTGGTTATGCAGCGCTGCCCATACGTCTCGTGCGGCGCTACTTGGCGCTCACCAAGCGCAAGCAGCCCGTCGTGCCGCACGCCCTCGCGGACTACCTCGTCTGTTAGTGCCGAGCCATTGTGTACTCTATACGTACGAGCAGTAGGTTGAAAGTGCATCGGCTCACAGTAACTACATGTCCGCTGGTTATGCAGCGCTGCCCATACGTCTCGTGCGGCGCTACTTGGCGCTCACCAAGCGCAAGCAGCCCGTCGTGCCGCACGCCCTCGCGGACTACCTCGTCTGTTAGTGCCGAGCCATTGTGTACTCTATACGTACGAGCAGTAGGTTGAAAGTGCATCGGCTCACAGTAACTACATGTCCGCTGGTTATGCAGCGCTGCCCATGCGCCTCGTGTGGCGCTACGTGGCGCTCACCAAGCGCAAGCAGCCCGTCGTGCCGCACGCCCTCGCGGACTACCTCGTCTGTTAGTGCCGAGCCATTGTGTACTCTATACGTACGAGCAGTAGGTTGAAAGTGCATCGGCTCACAGTAACTACATGTCCGCTGGTTATACAGCGCTGCCCATGCGCCTCGTGTGGCGCTACGTGGCGCTCACCAAGCGCAAGCAGCCCGTCGTGCCGCACGCCCTCGCGGACTACCTCGTCTGTTAGTGCCGAGCCATTGTGTACTCTATACGTACGAGCAGTAGGTTGAAAGTGCATCGGCTCACAGTAAATACATGTCTGCTGGTTATGCAGCGCTGCCCATACGCCTCGTGCGGCGCTACGTGGCGCTCACCAAGCGCAAGCAGCCCGTCGTGCCGCACGCCCTCGCGGACTACATCGTCTGTTAGTTCCAAGCCATTGTGTACTCTATACGTACGAGCAGTAGGTTGAAAGTGCATCGGCTCACAGTAACTACAAGTCCGCTGGTTATGCAGCGCTGACCATGCGTAATTAATGTTTCCGGTGTGCAACATATCATTGATATGCTGAAGAAATTATGGTAGCTAATCGATGCTCTCATCAACCTACTTGTCCAGCTTTAAGATTTAAGTTAAACAATGCATGCCAGCTGGTGCATTCTTCTAAAGGCCTCTGTCCAGCAGTGGACTTTCAAAGGATGTTAATGTGTGAAATAATACGTAGGAAAAGTGACCAATTAAGTTATTATTACAGCTTCATACGTGGAACTGAGGCGAGAAGCTAGGAATGCACGTGACGTCACGTTTACGTCGGCTAGAAATCTGCTTGCTATCCTACGTTTGTCTACTGCCCTCGCACGTCTAAGGTTTGTCACACAAAGTCCTTGAACATCGTTTTAAGTATAAATTATAATATTATGACCAAAGAGAATATAATCACTACGTTTAATTATGACCATTTGTTAGTAAAATTACACATGTATTTATAGTAGTTGTTAGTAACAGGTACACATTTGTATATATACGAATTACTTAAATGTAAATTAATTGTTGTATAAATCCTATAAGAAAGTGAGTAGCCTACTTTATAATAAACTTTTTATGCACACACACACACACACACACACACACACACACGCACACGCACGCACGCACGCACACACGCACGCACGCACACACGCGCACACGCACACACGCGCACACGCACGCGCGCACACACACACACACACACACACACACACACACACGCGCGCGCGCGCGCGCACACACATAGGGACATACACACACGCACGCACGCACGCACGCACGCGTAGTAGAATAGCCTACCTTATAATAAACTTTTTATGCACACACACACATACACGCACGCACGCACGTATTTACAGATTCGTACATAAAAGGAGGCCTTTTTTACTGGAAATGAGGCATTCCATCTTAGTCCTCACGGGTGACAACGCATCTACATTTTGATTTGTAACAGAGGATAGATGTAGATGTCTACGGGCCGCAGCAACCACTTACCATCAGGTGGACTGTGTGCTCGTTTGTCACCCTTATCCTATAAAAAGAAAAAAAATATATTTATGTAACCACTTTTTTATGTCACTACTTAATGCCTATTACTTGCATTATAAGAAAAGAAAATCTAGATATATTTATTTCTAAGCCTACGAAAGCTACACTGTTGTTGGAGGCTCATGCCACATTTACAATGCCTACTAGGTTCATCCCAACAATTGTTTTAGGGCCTATGCAGATGAAGGTCTTGCTGTGAAAGCGAATATTCTGAAACTGCATTGTGATTGCAGTACTGTGGAACCCTGGGTTTGAATCATACAAACTAAATGTTTGCATGGATTACGAATAGTTGTTTTGGGCCTGGATGCTTGAATGTATACAGTAAAAAATCCTAATGCTAAATATTATTGTAAACAAAGAGAAATAAAGGAATTGCCGTATGAGTAATTAAACATAGATTTCTTTTTTTATTTAACCAAAGTGACAAACGAACTTGCATTCCACTCGATGGCAAGTGACCACTGCAGTCCATGGACATCTGCAACTTACTTTAAACATAGATTAATCACAGCCTGTAATCATACGGGCTCCTATACCCTTCAGATGAGAACACAGCAGTGCAGGCATTGCTAATTGGCTGGAAAAAAGTTCTGTAACTTAGTAAATAATACAAGTACTTTATGATGCATAATATACATATTTCTTTTTCATCTTAGGTTGTCCGATGTTGTCGAGAAGGAAGACGTGTCCGAAGCAATTCGTCTCGTTGAAATGTCTAAACAGTCATTGCAGCATGTGGAAGATAATGTACAGAGGTAGATATATCTATCTTCTTTGGCACGCCTCATAAGGCGAAGTTCTTGCTGTAGTTAGTGCTTTACTCCTGACACGTCAAGGTCAAGCAATCTTGTGGTCTGAAAATGCCTCCATCATAACCATATGGCACTTATATGATAATATGAGTAGCCGTATATCAAGAAAACAGTAATTAATTCATCTTATATTTTCTAAAAGATCATTTTATATTGCTACTTTGAAAAAAAAATGGGTTTGAAAAAACGTGGATGTCCGGATGTCTGTACGTTGGTTTTGTCACGCGATAACTCTCGAAAAAATTGATGTATCGAGACCGGTTTTTTTATTAGTTTCAGAATTACATCAACTGGTGTCCTATTTCATATCAATAGCCTAGTAGGTGTAGTTTGATAATAAAATTACTTTTTACTTTTTTATAAATGTACCTTCTACTTAATTATTTCCATTTGTTTTTAGCCCTTGATAGCCAAAGGTCATGTACCATACAGCCTATATCGAATTTATACTTTGTGTAATCGTTTTATTTTTTTAATCAAAATTAAATGAAACGACTTTTAGATTTTTAATTTTTTTATCAGCCTGTAGAAGTCTGCTGTTGAGCAATGGGCCTCATGTTGTAGAAAAGATTAGTATGTATAATCGGCTTAGTCAAAAATAATTCATCAGGCGTTTTAATATATTCGTTTCAATATGTGTATAACATCCAAAAAAAAAATGTTTTCAGGGGCATAAGCGCTACAGACCGCATTTTCGCAATAGTGCGCGACCTGGCCGGCTCGAACAAGACTGTTAAAATTGCTGACGTCATCGAGCGTTGCGTCGATAAGGGTTTCAAGCCAGATCAGGTTTGTTCTTGTTGTAGATTCATAAAATCTATATTTTTGCTGCAAAAATTGCATGTTGTCTTATTAAAAAAATAATCTCTGCAAGCATCAATTTTTTTTTTGTATTGGCAACTTGTGCCCTGTGGTGAAACTCTCAGTCCATTAAAATATTTTAAGTACATGTGAAGTCCGCCAACACGTATAGGGGCAGAGCGGAGGATTCTGCCTTGTCACAAAAACCACTCTGATATTAAAGAAGCATGAGGACATCAGAGGGATGTATTTGCAAGGTTGTCCAAGTTGACTTTCTACAACCGATTAATAGAAAGCTACAAAATGTGAAAATATAATTTAGAATGGACATGATTTCTATAACACGATTCCATTTTTTAGTTAGTTTCAAGTCAACTTCCCGATGAGCTAGTGCATCGGGAAGTTGACTAAAACTCAATTGCATTCCTTGCCTGCACTATAAGAATAACTACACTCGTAGGATAACTTAAGCGGAATCTCTCTCGCATGGGTCCTACAATGATCTTTATACTGCACAAATGAGTAGGGGTTTCCCGATCTACCCTCACTTCTACCTCGCCACTATCGTATATATATTTCGTTCTGATAGATTGATGTAACCCTCGCTCACTCGTGATCCATCCGGTATTTTATAAACGCGCCGTCACATACATTTTTATAGTTTTTTATTAGCGTTAACGATTGTAGAAAATCAATTTGGCTAACACCACTGGACTGTTACTCTATCTACTTATACAAAAAATAAATAGCTTACATCGATTGTACGCCTGTAATGTCTCATGGAAAAAGAGGGACTCTTTATGATGAACTCTTTCTTCCAGAAGTGGCCCCAGAGGAAGTGGACCTGGTCGAGCCCCGACGATTCGACAAAAAATGAGATTGACTTCATTATGACGACTAGACGGCAACTGGTCAGTGATGTCTCAGTGATCGCTAGGGTGAAAACTGATAGCGATCACCGAATGGTTAGAGGCACACTGAACCTAAATGTTAAGTTGGAGAGGTGTCGTCTAATGAAGTTAACGCTTCGTCCCCCTCGTGCTCTAATCCAAAGTCCCGAAACCTTTTAGCTCGAGTTACAAAACCGTTTTCAGTGCCTAGAAGATTGCAATGCAGTGGACGATATGAATAACAAGCTCGTGGAAACTGTCCATGCGGTCGGAGCTAAGTTGTGCAAGACCCGCCACAGAAGAACACAAAACTCTACGATCACACTCTTAATCTCGGGACGGGAAATGAAGCTGCACTCTTCAGTAGATTTGACAGCATACAGGTAACTGAACAAACAGATATCCAAATGCATGCGGCGGGACTTACGCAAATTTATAACTGCTCGTATTGAATAAGCGATCGAGCGAAACCAGGGCTCCAAAGTCTTTGCCAGAGATTTGTCTGCCAGGTAAAGTGCCAACTGTCGAAGCTGAAGACCGAATGTGGCAGCATCGATTCCGAGACACCTGAGATTTTGTGAGATTTAGAGGTTCTATGGGCAGCTGTACACGTCATCGTTGGAGCCACACGCAAGTGTGAGTAACGATACAAGAGCAAGTTTTATCCAACACTATTCTGATGATATCCCGGACGTCAGTCTGAGCGAGATTAGAATGGCTCTCCAGCACCTTAAAAACGGTCCCCGGGCGAGGGTGGAATTGCAGCGGAGCTTCTGAAAACCGGTGGAAAACCGGAACTTGAAGTCATTCAGAAGTTCTTTAATTCCGTTCTCCATGATGGCACTACACTGGAGGCGTGGAGTAGAAGTGCGATGGTCTTGTTCTTTAAGAAATGCGACAACTCTCTCTTGAAGAACTACGTACCGATTTACCTTCTGAGCCGCGTCTACGTGCTGTTTTCGAGAGTCATTACGTATCGTCTCGCAAGCGGACTCGATGACTTCCAGCCTCCCGAAAAAACCGGTTTCCGAAAAGGCTATAGCACCATTGACCACATACGCACCCTTCGGCAAATTATACAGAAGACCGAGGAGTACAATTTGCCACTATTTCTGGTGTATGTAGACTATAAGAAAGCCTAAAAATTCCGTCGAAAATTGTTTGGTCGGTGCTGCAGTCCCTTCAGCGGTGCCAAGTTGACTGTCGCTATATCGCAGTCCTGAAGTATTTGTACATTAGGGCTACGATGGCTCGTACAGATTTCCCAGTAAGGGACTGGTTCTGTACTGGGATACAAATCTGTACGAAACCTATCCAACTGCAGAGACGTGTAAGACAAGGGGTTAGATGGTAAATCGCACTGTCTTATCGTAACAAAAGCCTATTCACTGTTGCCTTGAAGACGCCTAGATTGTATTCGGACGGAAAGACAGACGCCGGCAACTTATTCCACTCCTTTGCTGTACGCATTAAAAAAGACGAAGCAAACCGTTTGGTTCTAATGCGTGGAATATCGACAACAAAGGAATGAAGACCCGCCGACGGTCTGGTTGTCCGATGGTGGAAAGGAGAGGGAGGAATTAAGGCGTGTAATTCCTGCGCACACTCACCGAAATGCATCCTATAGAATACCGAGAGACTGGCTACTCTGCGCCTGTGCTCGAGGCTGACAAGATTGGTTTCAACCAAATCAAGGTCACCAATGAGCCTCTTAGCACGTCCCTCCACTGAGTCCAATGCTGCCAGGTGGCATTTTGCAGCACCAGCCCTTATGTGACTTATCAATCGTTAGTCGCCACAGTATTGGATAAGCAGCCATCAACGACGACCCGTAGAGACCGTTCACTCAGAAAGTCCTTCACCCAGACAATTAGGCCAGGGGATAAGCAGTACGCTGAATGCTTGCTCAATAGACTAGCGTGCCAAACACTGTCAAAAGCCTTCGAAACATCGAGCGAAACAGCAAGTGCTTCACCACTGTTCTCGAGGGCTTCGCCCCATATGTGAGTGGCATACGCTAGAAGGTCCCCAGTTGATCGATTTCGGCAAAACCCGTACTGGTGATCACTGAGGAGATCATTTTGCTCTAGGTATGCCATGAGGTGTGCTTTCAATATACGCTCCATAATCTTGCAGAGTATGGAGGTAATTGAAATTGGCCGATAGTTGGCAGGGTCGGTACGGCTACCTTTTTTAGGCACAGGCTGCACATTGATCAGCTTCCAAGATTTAGGCACTATTCCAGTCCTGAATGAGAGGCGGAACAAGCGTGTCAACACAGGAGACAACTCAGATGCACAGACCTTTAGCACTATAGCTGGTATACCATAAGGTCCATTAGCTTTGTTCAAGTCTAGACTTCGCAAGGTTTTAAGAACCTCTTTGTTGGTGATACGGACCTCAGACATAGAAGTACCGTAGTGAGGTGATTGAGACGGTACGCTCTGGACAGTAGCTGTTGCTACTGTCCAGACGCGAATTGCAAGCAAAAAGAGAAGCAAATAAGTCCGCTTTCTCCTTAGGCGCATGCGCCAGTGAGCCATCTGGTTTTACCAGCGGAGGCAGTGTAGACCGACAGAAGTTTGTCTCGACCGCTTTGGCGAGAGACCAAAAAGCTCTACTGCCAGATGGTTTGACAGAGAGCTTTGTGCCGATGCGTTTAATGCGGTCGAAACTAGCTTGGCGTAATGCCTTTTTGCACGACTTGGCGGCTTGGTTAAAGGCTCTCTTCTTAAGGCTAACATCCGGAGCTTTACGGTCTCGAGCATCGACCCAGGATAAGTACGCCATATGCTTGTGCTTTTCAACACGAGCGCACTCGGCGTTAAACCAAGGGCGAGCTTTACCACCAATGGGCACGTTAGCAAAGGAGATGAAATACTCCATCGTTTGACGTATCACATTGGTTATGGCATCCGCGCAGTTCCAGAGGAGAAGCAGACCTGCGGCCAAGAATAAGATGCAAAGAAATGCCGCATCTCATCCCAATCTGCTGATTTGTATCGCCAAATTCGTCGCACTCCGTGGAAATCGTAGTTAGGTGGGGAATATAACGATACAGATTTCACCAGACAGTGGTCAGAAGTTCCCAAGGTTGAGGTAACCTGAACATCGTACCTGCCTGGATCGGTCGTCAGCAGAAGGTCGAGTCAGTTGGCTGTGTGCCCATCCACATCAGGTACCCTAGTCGCTTGTTGTACCAGCTGGGAGAGCCCCAGCGACAAGGCAAAATTCCACGCCTCTCTCCCAGCGTGGTCGGGCTTTTGGTATGGGAACAGCCAGTCCTGATGACAGGCATTAAAGTCCCCCAGAAAAACCAACTGTGCATTAGGGTACCGATTTAGAGCCACATCAGAGGCTTCACTGAGGTGTTCAAACAGCCTAGTTGTCTCCTGGTCGCCGCTGTGCGATCGGTAGACACAAGAATAAATAATTTTATCCATTCCTGTGTCTATCAATACCCAGATCGTAGAGAAAGTGGGGTCTTCAAGGTGACGGAGACGCTTACAGCAGATGTCGTTGCGGACGTAAACATAGACTCCGGCGCGCTGATGGAAATTATGCTCCAATGTGTACCCAGGGTAGCCAAGGTACGCCGCATCTAGAGGACATCTGATCTGCGTCTCAGTCAAGAAGAGCAAGTGCGGCTTGTCAGTCTCAAGGTGGTAATGGACTGCATTGAGATTACAGTGCAGGCCTCGGATGTTTGTGAGGTGCACTTTAATGGAGAGGGAGTGCAGCCGCTGTACAAACTTACTCTTCTTTTTCCTTTTTTTCATTAATAGTGGGAGTGAATAGGTTGAGAGAATGGAAGTTGGACGAGGCGTCACACATATAACCTAGGGACGCAAACAGAGTCATAGCATCGATGGTACCTAGCATGGAGATGGCGGGGACGCCCGAACCCCCCTGGAAATCGCCACCAGGCCCTCTCCTCCGGTCGCCAACCGGCATGGTGGAGCCATCCCAGGATTTTTCGTAAGATGGCGGGGCAGCCTTTCATGAGTGGCTGGCTCATTAATTGGGTCCCCAACTATCTACGGTCGGCCAGCGGTGCAACCGTGCTTCGGATCCCGCTAACCTCCATAACCAGGCACCTGACACTAAGAAACGCGCCGCATCGCAACCGGTCCGTATGCGTAACGCAACTGTCCAGACCCATTCTCCCTAAGAAATGGGTTTCACCTAACATCATACCGGAACACGATTTGCATCATTTGGCGGTATGTCTTTGCCAGGTGGGTGGTAACTAACCCTCGGCCGGGCCTCTCACTAGTAGAGGACCAACCTACCACCAGTATGTAGTACTGCTCGTTTAGCACTACCCAGGGGATACGTGTAGGGAATCAGGATTCAAGTAATTCCTACGGACGCGAGCAGCTTCATCCCCCAGAGCAGCTTCATCCCCCAAGTTACTGGACTGGAAAGGATACGGTATTAACATCAATGGTGAATACATCACACCCCTTCGATGTGCCGACGATATCAACGCTCTATCGCTGGCGAACCTAAGCATTATGCTCAATGACCTCAATAGTGCCTCCCAACCGATAGGTTTTAAGATGAACATGGACAAAACAAGATCATGTATAACGTCCATGTCACACCTATGCCGGTAGTTGTTGGGAGCACTGAGCTCGAAGTTGTTGACGAATAGTTAGCAGCGTTATAGTTGGCAGCGTTCGGTAAATTACGACACATCTTCTCGTCAGGTATACCTCAAAACTTGAAAACGAGACTGTACAACCAGTACGTGTTGCCAGTGATGACATGGAACTGAGACGTGGTCTTTGACTGCTGGCCGTATGAGGAAGCTCAAGGTCGCTCAGCGAGCTTTGGAGAGGGCTATGCTCGGGGTTTCTCTACGTGATTAACTTAGAAATTAGGATATCCGCAGTAGAACCAGAGTGACTGAAATAGCACAACGGATTTGTAAGCTGAAGTGGCAACGGGCCGGCCGTATGGCTCGAAGAACCGACTCGAGAAAAGGTTATCGAGTGGCATCCTCGTACCGGTAGGCGAAGTGTAGGGCGACCCCCCACGAGATGGAGTGACGACCTGCTAAGACATGCAGGAAGTCGATGGATGCAGGTGGCTCAGGACCGTGCTTTGGTGCATTCCTTGTGTTCAGAGTGGGCTGTAATGATGATGATGAGTGTAGGCCATTTTATGCAGTAATTATTTTACTTGGTGACTTTTTTGAAGAAAAGAAATAGAACGAATTAAAAGACATAGATTTTTAAAGTAAATTAATTAAAAACATCGATTGAGATTAATATTATAAAAAAATCGAATCATGTACATTGTACTTTACTAGTAACAAGTATTTATTAATTTGTAACGCTTTTGACCTTGAACCGGATATTATGTAAAAAGCCTACTTCGAATTAATATTATTTATTGATAGATCAATTTGATAAAAATGCCAATGAGGAAGCAATACATTTGAAAAATATTATGAGCTCATGGTAAAAAATTCAACTGTAGTAGATGATAGTATATTCATATTGTAGTTCATACTAAAATATTCAACAATGTATTTTCCCACAGGTGGACGCTTGCATCGAGGAGTATGAAAACTTGAACGTATGGCAAGTCAATCAAGTGAGGACGAAGATAACATTTATGTGAATCAATTGTATTTTAGTTTTAATGAACGAATACTGGTCTTCATGTTATGATTTTCGATTGTAATTGAAATGTTTGTATTGTGTAATGAGATGAATGTGTTAATAAAGTATAATTTTCTAAACACACGTTGTTTTATTAAAATACGGTATTTTTGCTTATTGTACAGTACAAATACCTGGACCAACCACGGGGATCGTCGCCATGTGACAAGTAATATTGCAAATCCTCCCATCTGTGAGAGAGAGAGCCAGTTTCAGCCATGAACTGTTATAGAATAACATAGATAGAGAAATAGAGTAAATGGAGCTCTATACTCTTATTGTGGGAAGTCAAAATGTGTCAAAAAAGGCACGTATGGCAATTCACCATGCTGTGTTAAGGATGATTCACGCTACAACGTGGCGCGGCCGGGGCACGGTCAAACATTATGGTGTACTTTTTGTATGAAGCGATTCATGCCTGACCGTGGCCCGGCCGTGCCCCGGCCGTACGCCGCCGGGGCACGGCGTTGAAATGTCGGTGGGTATTGTTTCCCGGCTCCGGCACGGTCCGGCCCCGACACGTTGTAACATGAACATATGCGCCCGGGCGCCCGGAGAGCAGTCAACGTCAAATCTTAGTGAAGTGAGCAGCTCAACAGCAAAATGGACGATGAAAAATTATTAGAATGTGTGCGCAAGTACCCTGTGATTTACGATATGAGCCATCCTAAGTATTTAGATAACAAATACAAAAATATTATTTGGAAAACCATTTCGGACGAAATAAAACAATCTGGTAAGTTTACATTTATAATAGTTATTCAAGTGTCACTAATTACTTTACGACAACATGTAAGTACATGTGAGTGGGATTATCGGTTTTTAGTAGGTATTTTAGAATATGTTAGGTAAATTATAAGAAGTATATTATAGTGTAAGTATGTATTTATTCTTGATACTGTTGTCCTATAAAATTACGTCCCGCTGTTGACGCTAAATATTCTTTAAACGTTTCTCTTACCGCAAATGCATCATTAGCCGGTCTTCCTGGTTGAACGCTCAATGGATTTAATAAATGTGGTTGCGCATTTTGTGCACTATGATTGATAAGCCCTGTGTAATCTTTTTGTTTGCATAAAAAATTATGCAGTACGCATGTAAATAGAATAATGTAATCAACATTTTCTGGAGCAAGTTTCATTCTTCTTTGAAATATTCTAAATCTTTGTGTCAAAATACCAAAGGCATTTTCGACTAGTCGCCGGGCCAAAGACAGTCTATGATTGAAATTCGTTTTATTAGCGTCACCTGTTGCTTGGTGTCCTGGATACGGTCGCATTAGGTATGTTTTCAAAGGAAACGCTTCATCACCAACTATTACATATGGTGCAAACGTAGAGGAACCGGGTAAATTTTTACCAATAGGTACATGAAGCGTCCCATTTTCTAAACGTTTTCCAAGATTACATTGTGCAAAAATGCCACCATCACTGTTTCGTCCGTAAACGCCAACATCAACTGCAATAAATTTGTAGCATGCGTCCACTAACGCCAATAAAACAATTGAGAATGTGTGTTTATAATTAAAATATATAGAATCACTATTGGCTGGGGCTTCAATAACAAAATGTTTTCCATCCAATGCGCCTATACAATTTGGAAAACCTCTAAGCTTTTCAAAATCTTCGGCAATTTTACGCCACATTTCTTCTGTTGGTTCTGGTATAACGTCTTTCTTAAATCTTTTAACGATAGATCGACATGTGCTATGTACAATTTCGGTCACAGTTGAATGCCCCAATCGAAAACTGTACGAAATAGTTTTAAACGAATCCCCAGTAGCCAGGAACCTGAAAAAATAATAATGGTATAATTTCGCGGTATCTGTGTACTACAGTGAGCTATTACGTATTAACAGTACCATTTATACAGGTTGTAAAGAAAATTACTTAACTTGTTCATTCTATACTATCTTTTTGCAGATGATGTATGTAAAAAATGGTGGGCAAACATACGGGACCAGTTCAAAAAACATAGAAACAAACGTAAAACCAAGAGTGGACAGGGTGCTGTGGCAATAAAAAATTATAAATATGAAGAGAGCTTGAATTTTTTACTGCCTCATATACAGGATCGAAATACAATAACAAGTATCGAGTCTGAGAACGAAGAGACGCAAAACGAAACGGTTACTTCGCCAGTTACTACGCCCAACGAAACAATTAACACCGATGAACAGCAGCAGCAGGAAGATCGCTCACCAGCTATTAGTGAACCAAATTTTACGCCACCTGCTGATCCAAATCCATATCCTCCGTCAACTGCACAATTCACTCGTTCCGGCAACCGCAATCGCAATGCAACCGTTGCAACTGCACACAATCGCCGTCGTATAGTGCCACAATCCCAGTCCTCTGCGTCAAGCGCATTAATGGAATACATTCTAAAAAATAAAGAAAAGTCCAACACATAAGACATTCATTCTATTGATGCTTTCTTCAACGGTTTGGCAGCCACCATAAAATCTTTTTCCCCTTACTATCAGCATCTTGCAAAAGGAAGAATATTTGCAGTAGTACAAGATTTGGAGTGGGAGCAATTGTCATCAGAGCCTTCTTCTCACACATCTCCAATGAGTGGACCAACGTCAGCGTCGTCTACTAATTCAAGGTCGGTGTATGCACCGGTTCCGATGACTACACCAACGCCAACACCGGAATCAACGCCTACGGAACCTACGCCTTCGGAACCTTCGCCTTCGGAACTTACGCCTTTGGAATCTAATAATTTGTCTACTTTATTTTCAGAGTTCACGGCAGACTAATGAAATGAATAAATACTATGCGAATTATTTAAATTTTTACTTTTTTTCATTCACAATGCAATTTTGATTATTGAAAAATTGAAAATGAAGTATTTAGAAAAAATCGACCCATCTTACAACCAGCTCTGATAGATGGTTGTGAGACGGGTCAATTTGTAATACTACATTTTTAAATACTATGTGATTTAGTGCATATCAATTTATTATTTACCTGATGCAGACTGCTAATCGTTCGATGGGAGATATAGGCTTTTGAAATCTTGTAATTTTTTTGGTTAGGTCTGGTTTTACTTTTTCAAGTAAAAAAGTAAAGCATTCTTTAGACATTCTAAAATAACCATAAAACTTGCTCTCATCATCTATTAATTCTTTGTAAAGTAAAGCAAATTCTCCTTCTGCTTCTCGCTTTCTCCAGGTTGGATGTACACCCCATCTTCTTTTAGTAGTTTCGCTTCGTTTTTCCAATACTTCATCATCGATGGCAATTGCAATAGCTGCCAGTTCAAATTGTGAAAATTGCATATTTATGTAAGCGTGAAGTCTATCGACAGATGAAATCACTAGCTGACAAAAACCACATAACACAGAGTCGTGCATAAGCCACGGTCGTGCAAACAGCTCGGTGTAACATGAATGACTGGCCCGGCCAGCGCACGGTGGACGTGTCCCGGCCGGGGCACGGCCCGGCCGCGCCACGTTGTAGCGTGAATCATCCTTTAGTCCCTACCCTAATGTATGATAGTGAAAGTTGGGTGTAGCAGAAAAAGCACGAGAGTAGAATAAATGTAGTCATTAAGGGCTGAATCTGAATGACAGGGTGAGAAATTGTGTGATAAGAGAAAAGGGTGGTTTGCAAGATGATGTTGTAACCAGGATTAAGAAAGGAATGCTTCGGTGGTTTGGTGATGTAGAAAGAATGGACGAGAAAAGAGTGACAAAACAAATCTATGTTGCAGAAGTGAACAGCAGAGTCAGGAATGGAAGCTCTAGATGAAACTTTATCGACCAAATTGGCGATATAATGAAGGTGGGCCAGATTAAGAGTACTCTTAATCGACGAGTATGTATGCGTAGAGAGTCCTTAGTCTCTGCCTACCCCTCTGGATGACAAGCGTGTGTTCATGAACTGTTATAGAGAAAAAAATCTCTACTTTGAAGACGTTTTCAAGCTACTGGACTGCAAAAGATACTGCATCAGTGCAATTATCTCATTAGTGTCTTCCACCGGATGGGTAGATGAACAGGGATAAGACAACACGTGTAACGTCCACGACATACCTAGCTGGTAGTTGTTAAGAACATTTTGACAAATTGATAACTAGATAAGCTCAGCTCGAAAGGTCAATCGGCGCATCCAACTTGGCTGGGCAGCGTTCTGGAGATTATGACACGTCTTTTCGTCTTTTTTTGGCGTTTGCCATATATGGATCTAAGACGTGGTCCTGCACTGCTGACCATATAATGTAGCTCAAGATCGCTCAGTGAGCTGCAGAGAGATTGTGCTCAGAGTTTCCCTGCGTGATAGAATTCGTAATGAAGATTTCCGCAGTAGGATCACCCGACAAAACCCAACGAAGCAGCAAGTTTAAGTGTCTAGCACTTCATATATCTCGAAGAACCGACAAGCGATGGGGACGAAGGGTTCTCAAGTGGCAACCTTGTAACGGTGCAAAATTTATAATTTCCTAAATTTGAATTACTTAATAATTTAGTTTACTTTAAATATTTAACATATTTATTTGACAGTTTAATAGGCTACGATGAATGAATGAATGATTATTATTATTATTATTAGTATTCTGTGACAACCGAGACCCTCTAATCGTGCCACCATTCGATTGTTGATCGAAGGCCCCTTAATTCAGTAGAAAAATGTAAAACCTTATATTAAAACATTAAAAAAAAAACCATTAGCGTTTTGAAATGATGTAAATAATTTTTATCGTTTTTTTTTTAATAATTAACAGTATTTACACAGTAGACAGTTTTATGTACACGTAAAAAAGTCACGTTTCTTTATTATATAAATATCGCACTGTAGGCATGTTTAAGATTGTATATTGTTTTTGAAAGGTTTATTATTACCATGATACTTCCCCATTTGTTTTTTGCAAAAAAGCTTCAACTATGGCGACAAATTGTGTATACTAATCCCAAGTTGTTAATAATTGTGTAAACATAATATTATTATATTCATCGAACAATAGATCCGAAAATCAACAGTTTGTTTTTACATCCCTGTGTGAACTTGATTTGTAACATTTTAGTCAGGTATTCTAACAATTAAGACCCGCAGCTATCACAATAATACAATTTGCACCCTAAGAATGGTAATACAATATATTGTCGATTTCCTAACTTATGGTGATTAGAAAGAATAGTCTCCTACTATGTAATACGTAACATATTAAGTACGATAAGTTATTCATACTTTTTATTTGGGGCAACACAAAATCAGGTCACGAGCTAAAGTCTAAAATGGATTATACCCTTGTGTGCTTCGTGTGGAAATTCGTTGTTAAAGAAATTGATGTTTTTCTCCAAATAGCGAAGGTCGAGACCGTTAAAGTTCAAGGGTAAAGAAAGTCATCGTCGGAAATGCTACTTAAGCGGTACGGTAGGCGATCTTTAGTATATTTAAAAAAGCTACATATTGTTAAAATAATATACATATATTTTCAAATATTTATTGTTATATTGAGTATATAAGAACCATGTTAAAACAGGAATACGTCTGAATAAAACGTAAATGTTACTCCTAAAAGTAGATACTTTTTATTAAAGATCCGTCGTTACGAATTAATTAAACAGTAATGACCTTAATGCGCAACAACAATGGCTACAGTTAAACAAAGGTTTTTAATTTACTATTTAATCCGCGACTCACTTTATATAATTAACGCGTGCATTTGGCTTCTCCTTTTATTTCATTTTACTATTTTTTTCAACGCGGTAGAGCCATGCTGCAGCTATATTAATAGTATAGTTGTAGCACGAATGGGTCGGCTCGACCGGGGAAGGACCACACTCTTATAGAACACCAGCGTAAAATAGCAGCTTAATGCTGCTGTGTTTCGTATGGTGAGTGTAGAGAACCGGAGACCCATTTTACTGGAAAAGAGGCATTCCATCTTGTCCTCACGGGTGACAACGCATCTTCATTTTGATTCGCAAACAAAGATAGATGTAGATGTCTATGGGCCACAGCAACCACTTACCATCAGATGGACTGCGTGCTCGTTTGTCACCCTTAATCTATAAAAAAAAACTACATTGTTTTATCGAGAAGTAGGGTTTACTAACACACTTTTATTTTATTTTTCAGTGTCTCATCAGTCATCACCATGCGAAATTATATAAAAAAAGACCTGAACTTGTATCGATCACTGAAGAGCAAATCTCTAGAGTCAAAGCACTCATTGAGCATGGAAAGAGCAAACGAGCTGCTGCAAGTGCCTTTGGTATTAGTGAGTCTTGTATTCGAAATCGACTTCATCGTCTTGTAGAGGAATAACAAAGTCTTCTATGGCCTCGACCTCTACAACAGTAGAATACTTTCGGCCTCTATGTAAGGAAAAATATACAGGGCCAAATACTGAAGAATGGGTTCAGTGCAAGTATTGCAAAGACTGGTGGTATGAGGATTGCACTGCATATGAGAGAGGTGTTTTTGTTTGTGATAATTGTACATTAGACAATCCCGACTAATATATGTTGGTCTCCAAATATTAATTATTAAAAATTTCTATAATTTAATTTTAATTGTAATTGTAATGCAAATAAATGTTAAGTTTATTTTATTTTATGAGAAAATTGTTATTTTTAGGCAAAGACTGATAACTTATAAAAATATTTTCTGAACGGCATTACAATAAAGAACCTTTATTCTGCAATATTGTGTATATTTTGATTAATGCAAGGAATGCGCTTACCCCATATGCGTATACGAGTACTTATCCTACACGAGTGCGCACAGTTACCCGCATCGTGGGTCAAGTCAGCGCATTTTGATCTTAATGTAATTACGTACCTAAAAAAGGCGACCGCTCAGACCCGTCCAACTACAGGCCTATCGCCATAACCTCCTTGTTCTTCAAAATAATGGAATCCATTATAAACTGCCAGCTCATGAGGTACCTTGAGGATCACCAGCTGATTAGTGACCACCAGTACGGATTTCGTCGGGGTCGATCAGCTGGTGATCTTCTAGTCTACCTGACTCATAGATGGGCGGAGGCAGTAGAGTCCAAGGGGGAGCATTGGCCGTTAGTTTGGACATAGCGAAGGCCTTCGATCGGGTTTGGCACAAAGCGCTTCTTTCGAAGCTCCCTTCCTATGGGCTTCCCGAGAAATTGTGCAATTGGATCACCAGCTTCCTTGCAGATCGGAGCATCAAGGTCGTTGTAGACGGTGCATGCTCTGATTTCAAGCGTACCAACGCTTGTGTTCCACAAAGCTGTGTGCTATCACCAACGCTGTTTCTCCTGCACATCAATGATATGTTGCAAACTAGTAACATTCATTGCTGTGCGGACGACAGCACTGGTTATGCCTTATATACCAGCCGTGCCAATATTTCTCGGGAAAACGTCGCCGAGTACCAAAACAAACTTGTGTCTGAAGTCGAGTCTTTGCTGAACAAAGTCTCGGATTGGGGGCGACTAAATCTAGTCCAGTTCAACCCCAGAAGACACAAGTTTGCGCGTTTACCGCTAAAAAGAACCCCTTTGTCGTATCTCCTCAGTTTCAAGGCACAGTTGTGTATCGCTAGCAACGCAAAGTCGGGAATTTGTATTTGGAAAAATCCCAGATTAGGGACTTTTTAGGTGCCAAGTTAAAAAATTTTCACCGCAACGACCTGTTGAAATTTGCGTTGCTAGCAAAACGTCTCGCTAGCAACGCAATGAAGTTATTAAATATACGATAAATATTAATAGCAAGGAATTAGGTGCTAATTAAGTGCTGCAGATCGATTATCGAAACCCAATACAGATTACGATATTATTCTGGGAATTATGGGGTCCACGACCACCATTAATAATAATAATAAAGCCCTTTTATTCCGAACTACATGCAGTTTAACATTTTTGATTTTATAAATTTTATTTGTTATATTATATCACGCAATTCGGCGTGCCTCTAGGCATTGGCCTCCTCCAGCGCTCTCCATTGAGCCTGGTCCTCTGCAACTCTGGTCCAGTATGGTCCTAGAGTTAGGCGGAAATCGTCACTCCATCTTGTTTTCGGACGTCCCTGTCTTCTGATGTCTCCTCTTGGATACCATAAAGTTACTTGTTTGCTCCATTTATTTATTTTGCAACGTAGCATATGTCCTGTCCAGCTCCATTTTAGATGGTCTATATGAGTTATTATATCTGTTACTTTTGTATTCCTTCTTATTTCCACATTTCGGATTCTGTCACTAAGCCTGATTCCAAACATGCTTCTTTGCATTGCTCTTTCTGTTTTAGCAAGTTTTTCAGTTTTTTAATGTCCATGTCTCGCAGCCATATGTCATGCAGGGGAGAATACAAGTGTTGAAAGTCTTTCTCTTGATATGTATGCCTAGATCTTTGTTCTTCATTATTTCTTTCAAGGACCAGTATTTCCTCCAACCACAGGCTATTTTTTTGTTTATTTCCTTGGACATGGAGTCTTCAGCAGATATAATTTGTCCTAGGTATACATATTCTTTCACATATTCGAACTTTGTTCCGTAGACCTCTATGTAGCTTTCTGTTGAGTTAGTCATTAGTTTTGTTTTATCTGCGTTAATTTCTAAACCTACTTCTCTGCTTTTTTATGCTATGTCTTTTACCATATGTTCTAGTTTCTTAGGATCTTCTAACAGAACAATATCATCTGCAAATCTCAAATGATTGAGGCGGCTTCCATTGATTATAATACCATAATCATCCCAGTCTAATTTTCTAAATATGTGTTCCAGCACAGCATTAAAAAGCTTTGGAGATAATGGGTCTCCTTGTCTCACGCCTCTGTTTATTGAAAAGGGGTCTCCTTTTGACTCTAATTTAATACTGCTTTTGCTTTTTTTGTAGACGGACTTGATTAGCTCTATATAGACATCGTCCACTCCTTGTTCTTTTAGACTCAGCCAGATAAATTTGTGTTTTAGGCTGTCAAATGCTTTGGAGTAGTCTATAAAGCAGATATACAATGTCTTCTGGTATTCATTGTATTTTTCCAAGACTTGTTTGATTGTGTGGATGTGGTCTATAGTACTGTAGTTCTTTCTAAATCCTGCCTGTTCGATCGGTTGGTTTTCGTCTAAGACCCTTGTTATTCTTTCTAGAATTACTTTTGCGAATACTTTGTACAGATTTGATATTAAGCTAATTGGTCTATTGTTGCCGATGTCATCTTTATTCCCTTTCTTATGTAGGAGAATGATATGTGATTCATTCCATTGTTTCGGGATGGTTCCTGTGGTTATAATATCATTGAATAGCTTGGTTAGGATTGGGCTTATTTCTTCTTCGGTGCCTCTGATTAGCTCATTTGTTATATTCTCCTGGAGCTTTTTCTAGCTTCTGTGACATGATGGCTTTCTGTACTTCCTGCAAGAGTATTGATGAGACATTTTTATAACACGCATTAGGATCGTTTGTAGCATTATTTTCTCGATCGGTGTCATTGTTTGAGTAAAGAGTTCGATAGTAATCTGTGGCAAGGCTCTGGATTCTTCTACGATTTGTTACTTGTTTGGATATGTTGCTTTTTAGTTTTGGTATCCATTCCATTCCATATTCTTTTAATTCCTTGAAAGCTTTTTTTGGTCCCCCGGTTCTTTGGATTTCATCTTTTAGTTTTTTCATTCTTCTTAATTTCCTATCCTTTCTAATATTTTCTCGAATCTGTTTGCTCAGTCTAGATATTATGTTACGGTTTTCTTCAGTTTTTGATTTGTCTGTCATTAGTGCTTTTCTTTCTTCTAGGAGCTCTATTGTCTTCTCACCAAACTTCACATCTTTAGTTACCTTTACTTTCCGCAATTTTGATAGTCCTTTGTCCATGTAATCGTATTTTTCTGTGACACTTCTGTCAGAGTTTACTATTTCTTTCAGTGTGTTGATGAACGAAGGATCTATTTTTTCTCTGTGTTGTTATTGGTTTGTATTTCTGACTAAATTGCTTATGCTGGCTTTTTTCTGTGTTGTTTGGTTGGGAGAATCTGAGGGTACTCTCTTTCTTTTTTCTCAACTATTGTCCCCCGGTTTTATCACTATGAGTTTATCATGTTTTAAATAGGCAATGTTTCCATTCCTTTTTTCTTCTTCCACTTGGGATTGCAGTTGTTTACGCTTTTCCAGAGTTTCCTTGGAGTAATCCTCTTTAATGTATATATTTGATGGGAGATTCAACTTGTTCTTGAGTACAAGATGTTTCTTCTATTGTGTTGTAAAGGAAACTACGACTGGTCGGTTTTTGTTTTCAATCTTTCTTCCAATTCTATATACGTTGCTGATCTCTTGGCTATTCATTTGCACTCCTAGCTCTTCTATGGTATCTTTTATGTAGTCCACTAATTCTCGCTCAGATTTTCCTATTTCTTCTATTCCGAAGAAGACGAGGTTGTTTTTTGGTTTCTCTCTTTCTAAGTATTTAATTTTCAGCTCCAGTTCTGATACTTTCTTTTTGAGGAATTTGTTTTCTTCAATTATTGCATTCATTTTCTCGTCTATTGCTTCCGTGACGTTCTTGGTTATCTGTTCGGCTTGTTTAACCAATTTCTCATCAAGCTTTCGTAGAAGTAGTTCCATATTTTTATCCATAGTGATTTATTACTCTGGTAAATTTCTAGTTTTGTTGTGTTATCACAGTTTTTTTTAATTTGAGGGATTTTTAATTCCTTTTACTGGTAACCCCAATGTTTATGTCGACTAGCGCCACTGTCACTGTTAATGCCTGATGTCTGACCCGCCTAAGGGTATTAGTGTTCTGTGTGCCTGATGTTAAGGTTGGTACTAAGTAGGAGACAAGTCTATTGTCTATTTGTGAACGATTTTTAGGTTATAATGACGATGAATGAATTTAGTTTTTTCGTGAAAGTATTAACGCCCACACTATGATTATTACTTCTTAATAATTTTATAGTTTTTGTTTTGTCAGAATGTCACTTAAATAATGTAGTTTTCACTGTTTTGCACTGTATATGAATTATTTCACACGGAGGTCTTTAGCGTACGTGTTGACACTTAAGCCACGAAACCGGAAGTCCACCATTACCTTACCATAATGTATGAACGGTATTTTTTGTTCTTTATCAGTTCCTAAAAAATTTGAACAGATCGTTGCGGTGAAAATTTTAGAGCACCTAATTTTTAAACTTGGCACCTAATTAGCACCTAAAAAGCCCCTAATTTTGGATTTTTCCAAATGCAAATTCCCGACTTTGCGTTGCTAGCGATACACAACTTCAAGGCACTCCCCTTGCTGCCTCAGCTAGCATCGGAATCCTCGGCGTCGACATATCGAATAGTGTGCAGTTTCGTGGTCACTTGGAAGGGAAGGCTAAACTGGCCTCTAAAAAGCTTGGTGTGCTCAGCAGAGCGGGACAGTATTTCATGCCGGCACATCGCTTGCAACTTTACAAAGCGTAAATCCGGCCTCACATGGAATACTGTACTCATCTCTGGGCCGGGGCACCCCAGTGCCAGCTCCTTCCACTTGACTACATCTAGCGCAGAGCGGTTCGATTCGTCAACGACCGAGTTCTTTCTGATCAGCTCGATACACTGGCACTGCGTAGAGATGTTGAATCTCTTTGCGTATTTTATCGCATTTACCACGGGGAGTGCTCTGAGGAATTGTTCGGACTAATTCCAGCCGCTCAATTTCACCATCGTACATCGTGACAAAACTTGCGATACCATCCATACCACCTGGATGATTGGCGGTCAACTACTGTGCGATATAGAAGATGTTTTCTTCCTCGTACAAGTTCCTTGTGGAATCGATTACCACCAGCGATTTTTCCGGACCGATACGACTTAGGCACCTTCAAGAAAAGAGCCTACTCCTTTTTAAAGGGCCGGCAACGCATCTGTAATTCCCTTGGTGTTGCGGTTGTTCATGGGCGGCGGTAGTCACTTACCATCAGGTGAGCCGCATGCTCGTTTGCCCCCTCTCTTATAAAAAAAAACGAGTAAATGCTTACAGAAAAAAAACCACCAAGTGTTCTATTCTTGTTTTTATTTCAATTTAGAGGCTATTAAATGGTTTATCTCAGAGCTTTTTAAAGTCTTTTTATATTCCTAACTCTTTTATTTTATAGCGTAGTGATTTAATATTCACCAAAGTGCGCACACTTGACCCGAACGACTCTATATTTCTGGCTCTATATCCTTATTTGAATTCATTATTTAAAATAACTATACGAACAAAGTTTTTGAATAATATATTTCTTTATACAAGAATATAATGTATGTTCAATAGTTAAAGACCCCTTATAGAAAAGTCTATAATAGCGTTAAGTTATTATTTTGGTACTTAAATTTTTGTAGCTCTAGCTCTACCTGGACATAGGCGGCCCTAAAAAGATTGTCACAAAGTAAGATCCTGAGCCACCTGCATCCATCGGCTATTTGCATGCTTCACCTGGTCTAGTGGAGAGTCACCTAACAATGCGCTTGCCGATACTAGAACCTACTAATGTCCTTAAGACCGAATATCGGTCATAGTAGCCAGTCTAAACGGAGAGCTACCACTTACCATTAGGTGGACTGTGTGCTCGCTTGTCACCTCTATTCTATAAAAAAGGCGAAGGACCAATGGCTTTACGTGCTTTACGAGGCATAGGGGTAAAACACCTCTAATATTCTGTCTCCGGCCTGCTACTGAGAATTTCTTGACTGAAAAACTCAATGATTTTTTTTGGTTCGATTCAGGTCCAGGATTCGTACCTCGGGACCTCGTGATCAGCAGTTACGTTTACGACTACTATGCCAACTAGGTAGTCAAATAGTAATACTTGTACCAGTACTAAGCTACCACTCGAATACCTTTCTTCCGCCCCTACAGCCTACTAATCCACCGTTTTCCCTCTGCGGATATCCTTGCATTTTATCACGCAGGGAACCTCCAATTACCTCTGCCGATCGCTCGCTGAGTGATTTTGAGCTTTTTCATGTGTAGAAGACCACGTTTCGATTCAGTAGTTATCACTGGCAACAAGCATTATGTGGCACACTTTTGTTTTAAAGTTCTGAGGGTATATCGGACTAGAAGGTTTGAACAATTCCCTGAACGCGGTCCTATTATTAGTAAAGAATCATCATTTTTTCATCATTACAGCCCTTCACAAGTCCACTGCTGAACATAGGCCTCCCCCAAAGAATGCCACAAAGCACGGTCCTGAGCCACCTGCATCCATCGACTTCCTGCATATCTTACCAGGTCGTCACTCCATCTAGTGGGGGGACGCCCTACACTTCGCCTGCCGGTACGAGGCTGCCACTCGAGAACCTTTCTTCCCCATCGGTTGTCGGTTCTTCGAGCTATATGGCCGGCCCATTGCCACTTCAGCTTACTAATCCGTTGGGCTATGTCGGTCACTCTAGTTCTGCTGCGGATATCCTCATTTCTGAGTTTATCACACAGAGAAACTCCGAGCATAGCCCTCTCCATAGCTCGCTGAGCGACCTTGAGCTTCCTCATCCGGCCAGCAGTGAAGGACCACGTCTCAGTTCCGTATGTCATCACTGGCAACACGCACTGGGTGTACAGTCTCGTTTTCAAGTTTTGAGGTATACCTGACGAGAAGATGTGCCGTAATTTCCCGAACGCTGCCCAACCGAGTTGAATCCGTCGATTGACCTCTCGGTCGAAGTTGGACTTACCTAGTCGGACTATTTGTCCCAGGTAAACATACTCGTCAACAACTTCGAGCTTTGTGTTCCCAACAACTACCGGCATAAGTGTGACATGGACATTAAACATGATCTTTGTTTTGTCCATGTTCATCTTAAGACCTATCCGTTGGGAAACACTATTGAGGTCATTGAGCATAGTGCTTAGGTCCTCCAGCGATTCTGCCATAAGGACTATATCGTCGGCAAATCGAAGGTGAGTGATGTACTCGCCATTGATGTTGATACCGTATCCTTTCCAGTCCAGAAGCTTGAAAACATCTTCCAATGCAGCGGTAAAGAGTTTCGGGGATATGACGTCACCCTGTCTTACACCTCTCTGCAATTGGATAGGTTTCGTACTCTGGTTCTGTACTCGGATAGCCATCGTAGCCCTACTGTACAAGCACTTCAACACTTCGATATACCGACAGTCAACTTGGCATCGCTGAAGGGACTGCAGCACCGCCCAAATTTCGACGGTATCACAGGCTTTCTCATAGTCCATATACGCCAGACATAGTGGCAAATTGTACTCCTCGGACTTCTGTACAATTTGCCGAAGGGTATGTATGTGGTCTATGGTGCTAAAGCCTTTTCGGAAACCGGCTTGTTCGGGAGGCTGAAAGTCGTCAAGTCTGCGCGCGAGACGATTCGTAATGACTCTCGAAAACAGCACGTAGACGCGGCTCAGAAGGGAAATCGGTCTGTAGTTCTTCAAGAGAGCGTTGTCGCCTTTCTTGAAGAACAAGACCACCGCACTTCTGCTCCACGCCTCCGGTGTAATGCCACCATGGAGGACGGAATTAAAGAGCTTCTGAAGGACTTCAAGTACCGGTTTTCCACCCGCTTTCAGAAGCTCCGCTGTAATTCCATCCTCGCCTGGGGCCTTGCCGTTTTTAAGGTGCTGGAGAGCCATTCTAATCTCGCTCAGACTGACGTCCGGGATATTATCGGAATAATGTCGGATAAGACTCGCTCTTGGATCGTTACTCACACTTGCGTGCGCCTCCAACGATGACGTGTACAGCTGCCCATAGAACCTCTCAATCTCACTCAAAATCTCAGGTGCCCCGGAAACGATGCTGCCACATTCTGTCTTCAGCTTTGACAGTTGGCGCTTTCTGGCAGACAGATCTCTGGCAAAGACTTTGGAGCCTTGGTTCCGCTCGATCGCTTCTTCAATACGAGCTGTATTGAAGTTGCGTAAGTCCCGCCGCATGCATTTGGAGATCTGTCTGTTCAGTTGCCTGTATGCTGTTAAATCTGTTGAAGAATGTAGCTTCATCTCCCGTCTAACAGCCATGAGATTAAGAGTGTGATCGGAGAGTTTTTGTGTTCTTCTGCGGCGGGTCTTGCAGAACTTAGCTCCGACCGCATGGACAGTTTCCACGAGCTTGTCATTCAAATCGTCCACTTCATTGCAGTCTTCTTGGCACTGAAAACGGTTTTGTAACTCGAGCTGAAAGGTTTCGGGACTTTGGATTAGAGCACGAGGGGGACGGAGCGTTGACTTCATTAGACGAGACCTCTCCAACTTAACGTTTAGGTTCAGTGTGCCTCTAACCATTCGGTGATCGCTGCCGGTTTTCACCCTCGCGATCACTGAGACATCACTGAACAGTTGTCGTCTGGTCGTCATAATGAAGTGAATCTCATTTTTTGTCGAACCGTCGGGGCTCGACCAGGTCCACTTCCTGTGGGGCCGCTTCTGGAAGAAAGAGTTCATCATAAAGAGTCCCTCTTTCTCCATGAAGTCAGCCAACTGCTGGCCCCTTGGGTTCCGTTGCCCTATTCTAAATTTCCCTACTTTCAGCTCACCGTTCTCTCTTGTGCCTAGTTTTGCATTGAAGTCTCCCATTAACACCGTATATTGGGTTTTGGAGGAATGCATGGCTCTAGATATATCCTCATACATTTCCTCCACCTCCTGATCGGGGTGTGCCGAGGTTGGTGCGTAACCTGTATGACCTTCAGCGAATACCGTTTGGTGATTCTGTGTATAAGGTACGCAACCCTCGTCGACACACTCTCAATCTTTACAACGTTGCTAACGAGAGACTTGTGGACGATAAATCAGACACCTCCTTGGGACAGATGGTCGCCCTCCCGGTAATAGAGCAAGTTGCCGTATTCGAGGATTACCGTGTCCTCCCCCTCTCTTCGGACTTCGGATAATCCTATAATATGCCAGCGTAACTTGTCTATCTCTTCTTCCAGCTCCACAATCTTCTCGTCAGTCCTCAGGGTGCGTGCGTTGTATGTTGCCAGGTCGAGTCGTTGTAGGTGGCAACCGAACCTCCACCGGAGATTCTTAGCACCCCCTGCCCCGCCGTTACCATGGTCGCCACCATAGCCAGGAATAGCGGGGCCGCCGGGGACTAGGGGCCCTTTATTATTGTCATTGCTCATGGGGGGTATATTGCCATAGTTGCCACGCTTGGCGAGCGGGTTGGCAGCCGCAGTTTTTTTATTGTTATTTTGGCTATTATCAGGAAGATGCTGTTGCCCATCTCCTGCCTGTTTCCCTTTGTCGCCTTTTACGACACCCACGGGAAGATATGGGGTAGTGGATATTCTCAACCGCCACTACACGGCAAAAAGTAAAGAATAGAATAGAATAAAATAATTTTTTATTCAATATAGATCACATGTGTAATTCTTATTGAAAGTCATTTTTTACTTTACCACTGGTTCGAAAAAAACCTCTGTCCTGGGAAGAACTAGCAAGAAACCCAGCGGGAATTTTTTTTAAAGCAAATTTTACAATAATGGTTGTACAAACTATATAAGTACAAAATTTATTTTAGAAACAACTTGGAAGCGATCACCTCATTCCCAGGGGTTATTATCAACCATGTATTCATTTATACTATAATAACCCTTTTTATACAGTTTCAACTTAACAAAACATTTAAACTTGCTAATAGAGAGAGCATGTACACTTTCCGGGACCTTGTTGTAATAGCGTATATACATTGCCCCGAGAATGAATTACTGACTCTGTGGAGTCGAGAAACTGGTATCACTAGCTTGTGTTTGTTCCTAGTGTTCACAGAATATATATCACTTTTTTTTACTAAAACTGCCTTTGTTTTTGTGAACATACATTAAATTTTCGTAAATATACTGAGAGGCCAAAGTTATTATATTTATTTCTTTAAATTTATCTCTAAGAGACTATCTCGGTTTTAGGTTGTAAATAGTTCTAATAGCCCTCTTCTGTAAAACAAGAATAGTTTCTGAATCAGCCGCATTTCCCCATAGCAAAATCCCATAAGACATTATGCTATGGAAATAACTGAAATAAACTAATCTAGCTGTCTCAACACTAGTGAGACCTCTAATCTTTTTTACAGCATAGGCTGCAGAACTTAGTCTGCTTGCTGGTTTGGATATATGGGGGCCCCACTGAAGCTTTGCGTCGAGAGTGATGCCAAGAAAAACAGTGGATTCAACAGGGCTCAGTTCTTCCCCATTTAAAAACACATTGGTACTCAGATTTTTAACATTCGTTGTTGTAAATTTAATACATTTAGTTTTATTTCCGTTTAAATGTAGATTATTCACGTTAAACCAATGCACTAATTTTGATATAGCTTTATTCACTTCGTCACATTAAAATGATTGACGTTTAAGTTTAAAAATCAAGGAAGTATCATCAGCAAATAATACTATATCATGATTATCCTCTACAAGAGAAGGTAAGTCATTAATATACACTAGAAATAGGAATGGGCCGAGAATCGAGCCCTGAGGGACACCCATTAGTACAAGTGAGCCGGAAGAACTTTTACCATTGATAATAACTTTCTGCATTCTATTACTTAAATATGAAATAATAAGTTTAAGCGCTGTGTTCTTGACACCATAGTACTGTAGCTTCCTGATTAATGTCTCATGGTGAACGCAGTCGAAGGCCTTGGAAAGGTCACAAAATAAATTATAATAATGCTATTATTATATTTTATATAATTTATGAATTTATTTATTAATTATAATAATGCTATTATTATAACCGTTTAAAAGTTTCATTAAAGAAAAACTGTACAAAAAGGATTATTATAATATCAAGGAATACATGAATGAAAATAACCCCTGGGAATAAGGTGATCGACACCATGCTGGTTCTATGAAAAAACATTTAAAATTGTATAAACATAATTATAGTTAAGCGAAATTATGTTTAAAAAAAGTCCCGCTGGGTCTTCCCAGGACAAAGGTATTTTCCGAACCAGTGGTAAATAAAAAAGGAATTTCAATAAGCATTATGTAATAATCAATATTGAATAAAAATCATTATATTCTATTCTATTTTATTAATCAGGAGTTGTACGTGACAATCCAATTCCATCGATTGACAAATATGACAAGAAATAAATCATCCAATTTCGGGAGCGATGAAAAAGTTTTTCAACTGCTATTACTCATTACTGAAACATAGAAGAGCGAAACAAAGTTATAACTTTACGTTCACTGGTATAACTGGTATAACATTTTTTGCTCGTGGTAAAAAAGGTACTTTGGCAAAAGTTCTCTTAATAAAAATATCTGCTTACAAAGAGGTATCTATATAATATGTGTTGTAATCGTAATGCCAGTAAGTGATTTTGTATTTGTTTCGGAGATAGACAACACGCGGAACCGTGCTAACTTAGTTCCGGAAAGCAAACGCTCTTGATACTGATAGTTACAACTACTTACATTTCATTTTCAAAGGGTAACCAACGGGACTCTATTACTAAGCTTCCGCTGTCCGTCCGTCTGTATGTCAGCGGGCTGTATCTCATGATTCGCAATAGGTAGACAGTTGAAATATTCACAGAATGTGTATTCCTTTTGCTGTTATAACAAGAAATAATAAAAATTAAAATAAATTAAAAATTAAAAGGGACTCCACTACTAGAAACGTGTATTATGATGGTACGGAACCCTTTATGCGCGAGTCAGACTCGCACTTGGCCGGTTATTATTTTCTTCTTCCTTAGTCCATAACAGTTCTCTCATAGGCTTCTCCCATAGTCACTGCGATTAGACGCAATTGAACATCCGATATAATTATGATATGATTGTACAGCCATTCACCGGAGGCCCCAGTACCTGTCGAGAATTTTCCATAGTCTCTTTCACAAAAATAGTTTATGACAACTATTTATTTTCTCATACGCTATCACCATACGAGGAAAGTGTGTAATTTTTGTAAATTGAACATAATTTTAATCTAAGCCCATCACAAGTTCGTGTGTTGACGGTGTAAGAATATCCTCTCATCATCATCATTACAGCCCTTCACAAGTCCACTGCTGAACATAGGCCTCCCCCAAGGAATGCCACAAAGCACGGCCCTGAGCCACCTGCATCCATCGACTTCCTGCATATCTTACCAGGTCGTCACTCCATCTAGTGGGGGGACGCCCTACACTTCGCCTGCCGGTACGAGGCTGCCACTCGAGAACCTTTCTTCCCCATCGGTTGTCGGTTCTTTGAGCTATATGGGAGGCCCATTGCCACTTCAGCTTACTAATCCGTTGGGCTATGTCGGTCACTCTAGTTCTACTGCGGATATCCTCATTTCTGAGTTTATCACACAGAGAAACTCCGAGCATAGCCCTCTCCATAGCTCGCTGAGCGACCTTGAGCTTCCTCATCCGGCCAGTAGTGAAGGACCACGTCTCAGTTCCGTATGTCATCACTGGCAACACGCACTGGGTGTACAGTCTCGTTTTCAAGTTTTGAGGTATACCTGACGAGAAGATGTGCCGTAATTTCCTGAACGCTGCCCAACCGAGTTGAATCCGTCGATTGACCTCTCGGTCGAAGTTGGACTTACCTAATCGGACTATTTGTCCCAGGTAAACATACTCGTCAACAACTTCGAGCTTAGTGTTCCCAACAACTACCGGCATAGGTGTGACATGGACATTAAACATGATCTTTGTTTTGTCCATGTTCATCTTAAGACCTATCCGTTGGGAAACACTATTGAGGTCATTGAGCATAGTGCTTAGGTCCTCCAGCGATTCTGCCATAAGGACTATATCGTCGGCAAATCGAAGGTGAGTGATGTACTCGCCATTGATGTTGATACCGTATCCTTTCCAGTCCAGAAGCTTGAAAACATCTTCCAATGCAGCGGTAAAGAGTTTCGGGGATATGACGTCACCCTGTCTTACACCTCTCTGCAATTGGATAGGTTTCGTACTCTGGTTCTGTACTCGGATAGCCATCGTAGCCCTACTGTACAAGCACTTCAACACTTCGATATACCGACAGTCAACTTGGCATCGCTGAAGGGACTGCAGCACCGCCCAAATTTCGACGGTATCACAGGCTTTCTCATAGTCCATATACGCCAGACATAGTGGCAAATTGTACTCCTCGGACTTCTGTACAATTTGCCGAAGGGTATGTATGTGGTCTATGGTGCTAAAGCCTTTTCGGAAACCGGCTTGTTCGGGAGGCTGAAAGTCGTCAAGTCTGCGCGCGAGACGATTCGTAATGACTCTCGAAAACAGCACGTAGACGCGGCTCAGAAGGGAAATCGGTCTGTAGTTCTTCAAGAGAGCGTTGTCGCCTTTCTTGAAGAACAAGACCACCGCACTTCTGCTCCACGCCTCCGGTGTAATGCCACCATGGAGGACGGAATTAAAGAGCTTCTGAAGGACTTCAAGTACCGGTTTTCCACCCGCTTTCAGAAGCTCCGCTGTAATTCCATCCTCGCCTGGGGCCTTGCCGTTTTTAAGGTGCTGGAGAGCCATTCTAATCTCGCTCAGACTGACGTCCGGGTTATCATCGGAATAATGTCGGATAAGACTCGCTCTTGGATCGTTACTCACACTTGCGTGCGGCTCCAACGATGACGTGTACAGCTGCCCATAGAACCTCTCAATCTCACTCAAAATCTCAGGTGCCCCGGAAACGATGCTGCCACATTCTGTCTTCAGCTTTGACAGTTGGCGCTTTCTGGCAGACAGATCTCTGGCTAAGACTTTGGAGCCTTGGTTCCGCTCGATCGCTTCTTCAATACGAGCTGTATTGAAGTTGCGTAAGTCCCGCCGCATGCATTTGGAGATCTGTCTGTTCAGTTGCCTGTATGCTGTTAAATCTGTTGAAGAATGTAGCTTCATCTCCCGTCTAACAGCCATGAGATTAAGAGTGTGATCGGAGACTTTTTGTGTTCTTCTGCGGCGGGTCTTGCAGAACTTAGCTCCGACCGCATGGACAGTTTCCACGAGCTTGTCATTCAAATCGTCCACTTCATTGCAGTCTTCTAGGCACTGAAGACGGTTTTGTAACTCGAGCTGAAAGGTTTCGGGACTTTGGATTAGAGCACGAGGGGGACGGAGCGTTGACTTCATTAGACGAGACCTCTCCAACTTAACGTTTAGGTACAGTGTGCCTCTAACCATTCTGTGATCGCTGCCGGTTTTCACCCTCGCAATCACTGAGACATCACTGAACAGTTGTCGTCTGGTCGTCATAATGAAGTCAATCTCATTTTTTGTCGAACCGTCTGGGCTCGACCAGGTCCACTTCCTGTGGGGCCACTTCTGGAAGAAAGAGTTCATCATAAAGAGTCCCTCTTTCTCCATGAAGTCAGCCAACTGCTGGCCCCTTGGGTTCCGTTGCCCTATTCCAAATTTCCCTACAGCTCACCGTTCTCTCTTGTGCCTAGTTTTGCATTGAAGTCTCCCATTAACAACGTATATTGGGTTTTGGAGGAATGCATGGCTCTAGAGATATCCTCATACATTTCCTCCACCTCCTGATCGGGGTGTGCCGAGGTTGGTGCGTAAACCTGTATGACTTTCAGCGAATACCGTTTGGTGATTCTGAGTATAAGGTACGCAACCCTCGTCGACACACTCTCAATCTTTACAACGTTGTTAACGAGAGACTTGTGGACGATAAATCCGACACCTCCTTGGGACAGATGGTCGCCCTCCCGGTAATAGAGCAAGTTGCCGGATTCGAGGATTACCGTGTCCTCCCCCTCTCTTCGGACTTCGGATAATCCTATAATATGCCAGCGTAACTTGTCTATCTCTTCTTCCAGCTCCACAATCTTCTCGTCAGTCCTCAGGGTGCGTGCGTTGTATGTTGCCAGGTCGAGTTGTCGTAGGTGGCAACCGAACCTCCACCGGAGATTCTTAGCACCCCCTGCCCCGCCGTTACCATGGTCGCCACCGTAGCCAGGAATAGCGGGGCCGCCGGGGACTGGGGGCCGTTTATTATTGTCATTGCTCATGGGGGGTATATTGCCATAGTTGCCACGCTTGGTGAGCGGGTTGGCAACCGCAGTTTTTTTATTGTTATTTTGGCTATTATCAGGAAGATGCTGCTGCCCATCTCCTGCCTGTTTCCCTTTGTCGCCTTTTACGACACCCACGGGAAGATATGGGGTAGTGGATATTCTTAACCGCCACTACATAGGGTATATCCTCTACTCCCTATTATTCCGCGGGTGTCGTAAGAGGCGACAGAAAGAAACAAATCAGGAGATACATAAGCGCAGCAGCGTCTTCCTAATAACGACTAAAAATAAAAAAACAACGGTTGCCAACCCGCTTGCGAAGCGTGGTAACTATGGCAAATATCCTCTCTATACGGTAAACTATACGGCATTATAAAGTTAGCACGCACGCACGCACGTATGAACGCACGCATGAACGCACGCACGCGCGCACGCTCACACACACACACACACACACACACATACAAACTAGCGCGCGCGTCGCGTCCCTCAGTTCCATAACACAATGATAAGCTGTTGTCTAACTCTAAACTTTATTTTATACTATCGATCCGTCCTGGCTTTGCCTGGGTAGGATCTATAAATGTTACATTTTGTTGTTATGTTATTAATGTTTGTTATTCTGATTTAATTTTTCATTTATATATAAAAAAGCCTATTTTCGGATAAAATATAGCCTAGATCACTTCTGGAATTGCTCTCTATATCCTAGTTTCATTACAATCGGTTCAGCCGTTTCGAAGATTTGCCGGACAGACAGACAGACAGATAGACAGGCAGAGTGTTGAGGACCGTCCCCGCCATTATAACAGAGTTGATAGACCACAAATACTCGCAAAGGAATACTTAACAAGGATAATTCACGAGGCTACTGTAATTAAAGAAGTTCCTAATTCTAATAGAGAATATATTACTGGTACCATAAAAATAAAGAACATTTGGACTTAGTATTAAAATAAAGACCATTGGGACTTCGTAGTAAGTACATTAAGATAACGTAGTAAATCAGTAACGGCTGAAATTAAGAATAAGTTGATATTAATTATATAATAATATTTGTACAGTGGTAGAGCCACGCGGCAGCTTTTGCTGTCGCACGGATGGGCCGGCTCGAACCGGGGTGGTACCACGACCTCACAGAATACCAGCGTGAAGTAGAGGTTTACCTCTGCGTTTCGCTTGGCGAGTGCAGGTGGCCGGAGGCCCTTTTTACTGGAAATAAGGCATTCCATCTTAGTCCTCACGGGTGACAACGCATCTACATTTTGATTTGTAACAGAGGATAGATGTAGATGTCTATGGGCCGCAGCAACCACTTACCATCAGGTGGACTGTGTGCTCGTTTGTCACCCTTATCCTATAAAAAAAATTAAACATAATAAATTACCTTCTTAAACATTTTTTGATTATATTTAGGAAATGTTAGCTCGATCTTTATAAAAAATATGAATTTTAGGATTATGAATTATCAATTCAGTGATAATTGATAATCTTAAAATAAACATACTAAATATATACTATACGGATTATCAGTATAAAGAAATAGAAAAAATCTAAGTTAATATTCTTTATTTATGTTAATTAGCCAGCAAAAGTAACCTGTTGGTCATGGCTCCTCTACAATGAAAATTTGCCAAAATCCATTACGTTTGGTAGCCTGATTGGCAATATCAGTAGCTCGACGACTCGTACTTTTAACGTCTGCACTACGTAGCCGGTTTGGATAATATACATCTGCTATATACGAGATGTTTGATATGAAGCAAAGGTAGCACAGTTGAGCGTTCGTTGTAAATCAGATATATAGGTTTGGTTCCTCTACTTATCGTAGGCAATGTCTATTGCCCTTTTTGAAAAGAAAGGTTAGACGACTAAGATTACGGGTCCTCTTTGAGTGGTCCCGGTCTTGACATCCATTCAGTGGACTGTATATTGATCTAATTTGGAAGGTTCAGTAGGAAATAAAACAGTGATTTTATCTCGTAATTTCCCCATAAGAGTGCAACGTTGAAACTTTCATTACTCTCCTATCACTTTCTATAATGTTTTCTTCTCTCTTCATTTAAACTATAAAACTGGTAGCTGGTCCGGAACAAATTTCCAAATTACTAGTTTACCATCCTAGTCGCAAGCCATACGCGAAAGACAACCGCGCACCTCGCGCCATTTCGACATATCTTAACATAGATTTTCACCATCGCCCCCTAGTATTTTACCCCATATCTTTATTTCTATAAAACATATGGTTACATAATTTTCAATTAATTTCATAAGACTCACACACAAAGTCTTATCATTATGATATACATTACATCGTTATCACTTAAAAACATATTAACACATTCAACAAAATACACCTATTTTACAGAACAGTTTCAAAGATAGAAATCTTAAATATCTAACACACATGGTTAAAATAACAATCTTTATTAATAAACATGAATATCTTAACTAATACAATAGTTTAATTCACAATTTAAAGGTATTTTACACTTTAATTCGACTTTAATTTTCTTATATAAATCTATTATTATTTCACAATTTAAGCATCTCCAACCAAGCCCTCAAACATTTTCCTGAGCTAGTGATAACCATATTAGTTATTATCTTCGACTTGCATCGAGACTTAGAGCTCCCCAAAATCCAACAATTTCTAAAATCACTCTCTGAGAACTTCTTCAAAACCTCAGAGTCTCACTCTAATCACCTCATTCATGAGGCAGCTTCTTACGCAGCTTCTTACGCCACTTCCCTCCCGCTATCGAGTCCGCAGACCGAGAAACTCTCTCTCGGACCCCCCAAACATGCTTTCGGCCGACCTGGACTGCCTCCTGGCGGGTCAGGCTGAATCCTCTCCCTATTCTTAATTTGCCATAGTAAGGCGCACTTCTCAGCGACTACTCGCCGCCTGCGCCCCCTTTTCCCTAAAGGGGGTCCCTTCCGATTCGACAGAAAGGTCATACATGCCAGTGCCAGTCCCACAGGTGGTGTTTAGTGGGTAGGCACTTCTTCAAAGTGAGTCCCACATAACCACGCAGCCGGCTGTCGTGGTATGCTACGAGCATTTACCACCTCCCTCCCCCGCTTCCGGAGGGTGCCTATGTATTGGGCGCAAAAAAAGGAGGCTAAAGCTTTGTTCGTCTAAATTGCAACCATCTCTGTTTATTATGAAACATTATTTGTTTACATGTGTTATTTTTATCAGCCATAATGAATCTTATCTCTTATCACAAGAGCAAAATATATTTTCATCTAAAATAAGTATCTAATTTAATATAAGACTTTTATTCGTATTGCATAGCTGATTACTGTGTAACACATGACTCTAAATTAATCTAAAAACAAACTTTTATGGAATTGACTCTTGACCGGGGAATCAAACCCCG
Organism: Parnassius mnemosyne; assembly: GCA_963668995.1. Taxonomy (NCBI): domain Eukaryota; kingdom Metazoa; phylum Arthropoda; class Insecta; order Lepidoptera; family Papilionidae; genus Parnassius; species Parnassius mnemosyne. Next base: position 41,101,489 of record CAVLGL010000115.1, on the reverse strand, counting down.
AACTTTCGTTCTACATTACATATATTGATTATTTACTTTTAACATAGATTGTCTCTTTATTCGAAGTGCCTTATACAATTTTTTTTATAGGATAGGGTGACAAACGG